>JAQQAF010000009.1:34244298-39084298 GCA_029747655.1 Ensete ventricosum
TATTTGATCTGGAAGGTGACAGCGGGAGCCTAATAATCCTAATAACAGTACAAGATGCTGAGAAACCTAAACCTATAGGTATCATTTGGGGTGGGACTGCGAATAGGGAGAGGTTGAAGCTTAAAAGTGTCCGTGCTCCTGAGAATTGGACTAGTGGAGTTGATCTGGGTCGTCTTCTTGATATTTTGGAACTTGATCTTATAACAACAAGCGAAGGACTTCAAGGTTTGCTATTTCACTTTTTCATCGAGCGATAAAATATTTCATATCACGGCGCAATATTTTCTTACCTTCCTCTGTTGAAACATCTATATATTTTGTTCCTTCACTTGTTATTAAAGATGCACTACAGGATCAAAGATTTGCTTTAGCGGCTGCTATCAATTCCAATGTTGGCAATCATATCCAACTGTAGGGACGCTTCCAAATGAAAAGGCTAATGAAGATATGTGAGCCCCTAGGCATTAACATTCAGCAGTTCCCTCCTGTCTCTGGTTCAGGAGCTGATGCACCTTTAATAGATATCGAGTGTCAGGTGGGTACAGTTGAGGCTGCAAACAATGTGGAAGAGCATCATTTTGAAATCCTGAACTTAATTAGCATGTCTCCTATGCATAATGCTGAAGAAGACAATCTGGAAAGGAAGAATGTGTCTGCATTGATTTACTTATCCGGTGAAGACCTTTGCATTTCACTGCATTTGGGGGATCAATAACTTAAGAGACAGCATTCTGATCACTGCCTTCGCTACGAAAACACAACATGAATGTGTAAAACAGTACTGCATGATTCAATCTCATCACACAGTATAAAATTAATCTTTCGCGTGAACAACCTTGGCTCTGATACCACTATTAATTAGGAAATCAAGCGAGTGCATCACATGTACAACGAAAAATCAAAATAAAACAGGTTTCTCACGTAGTTCAAATCGTCATGGAAAAGATTGGATCACAAAAAAGTCATAAAATCAAAAAATTGTATTGTCTGAGATATTATTTACCTAGGGAGATCGTATATATCTATTTTCTCTGATTCGGTTGGAGAGGATGTAGGAGGTCAAGAGTCATCCTCTCTGGTGGTATCCACACGATGGATCGATACAGTAATACTCCTTCAATTATAATCTCATATCTCGCAACTCTTACGCAGAGGGAGATGGGAGAATAAGAATGGGTGGCCAAATATGCAGCCTATCGTCTATGTGCCTCCTCTCCTATTTATAGAGAGCCAACAAAAACCCTAGGGGTCCTATCTTAGTGGGTATTGGATCTACATCCAATTACCCACTAATCTTGCATTATTGGATCTTCATCCAATAATCTCCTTTGGTCTCTGGGTCTCGTTCAAGGAGGCCATCAGTGTAGGGTCTCATCTAATGAGAATAGGGGCCAATTAGATCTTTATCCGATCTTCTATTTTTCGAAGCATCCACCATATATATGTGACCCTCTAAGCCCGATACCAAGCTGACCGTGAGTCGCTTCTATCAGAACTCATTCTGATATAGTGAATTATTATTTTCATAATAATTCACTCGACTCATCGACTATGGAAATACTATGCCACTACGCAATAGTTCCAAGTCGGTATAGGGGGATTGAATTCATCAGATATGTCTATCCATAGTTATCATGTATCTATAATCACTCATCCAAATAATATCTCAAAGATCGTATATTATAATTATATTAAAATGGATACTATTTACTTATAAAATATTATTATATGATTGATTCAAATAGTTTGTTATGAAAAATTAATTTATTATCTAAATTTTGCTTGATTTTTGAATATTCGTTCTTTTCGCATTGTGTAATGAATGATAAAATTAATAGTCTTATTTGTCATAAAATAATATTGAAAGATGGTTGAAGAATTATATTTTAAGATATGAACAATTAGTAGAAAAAATGAGGTTTATTAAATCCTGCAATCGACTTTTACATACTTTTAGACTAATATATTTTGCCCATGCAATCTTATTTGTTAACTTTTTTTTATCTCCACAGAGAGCCACCATATATAAATATTATTGATATATGTATTAATTATAATTTAATATAATAAAAACTATTTATAAATAAATTATTTGACCTGTATTATTATCTAGTTAGATATATTAGATCGACATAAACAATGAAATAGGGTGCATGAGACCATCTTAAATAATAAGTTCTATATAATATCTCATGATAATGAATTAATAATAATATAAAAATTATAGTATTTTGAGATGACATTGTTATATTTGGATTTTAGAAAAATATCATTTCGATACTTAATTCATCTGAATTAAGATTATTTTTATATGTATTAAATATTACAATTAAAATATCTACTAAATGTTATTGTTTATATTAGAATTAACACTCATAACAATTATATTAACAAAATTACTATTATTTTAATATATTAATTAAAAACGATAATGTCATCAGGAAGAATTTTTTGGTAATACAAATGAAAAAAGTAACACGTCTTATCTCTTTAACAAATAAATTAGTGACGCTACAGATATTTAACTCGAATGATATATTTATATATAACGGTGTCTCATGATTTTGAAACAAAACGCTTGCTCGGTGGGATTTATATAAGCCGAGCCCCCTCGCTTGCGCACCTAACAACGCTTCCGTGCCCTCCCTCGCGCTCTCCTCTCGGCTCTCGATCTCGTCGTTCTGTCCTCGTCGGAGCTTCTCGCCGGCGAACGGCTGGGAGCGAGCACCCTCCTATTCGATTTGGTGGAAGAATTTAGATTCTTATTGCGGTGATCTCATCCCTTCTCTTTTTCTGAAGGTTTCGTTTCGCTTTGGTCTTGAACTGTCTTAAGTTTCGACTAGGGTTCATGACTTTGTTGAATTTTGATTTTTCTTCGTTGTGATCGATCGTAATTGACGTTTCCAGCGACCAAAGATTTGAATTTTTTTGTTGTTCTTGATCAATTCTGGTTTATCGATCATCTAGGTTTTCGAGTTTCTCTCGAGAAGATCAATCTTTCCTGTTTTCTTGATCGTTTCTGGCCAATTCGTCGATTCTCTTTCTGGTTCCCATTGGCAAAATGGCTTCTCGTTCTAGGCGTGTGGAGTACGACCGCTTCATCCCGTTCCGGTCAGCGATGGACATGGACTACGCACGCTTTGCCCTAACCATGCCTTCGCGACCGCAGCGTGATGGTTCGAGAGAATCCCCATCGAGCGTGGCGTACCAAAAGCTTCTTGTTGAATGCATTTTGAAGAACAGATCTCGTATCCTCGCTTTCAAGAGTGCACCCGAAGCGCCGGCCAGCAATCTGCCCCAATTTGACGAGCCCATTCGGCCGCAGAAGAAGCAGCAGAGGCTAATCCCTAAAGAACCAGAACGGATTTTGGAGGCCCCCGGCATGTTGGATGAAGATGGTTTGAATCTCCTCGACTGGGGAAGCAATAATGTGTTGGCGATTGGCCTTGACGACACAGTGTACCTCTGGAACGATGCAAACAAGTCAAGCAAGCTTCTTCAAGAAGCTGTAGAAGACAGAGGACCTATCACTAGCATCAGCTGGTCGCCGGATAGCACAGTTCTTGCTGTCGCATTCGGCAATTCAGTTTTTTCCTTGGTTGATCCAGCAACAGGACGAGATGTGAATGTGATGGAAGAAGATGAGAACCAGACCCCTGTATTGTCACTTGCCTGGAGAAGTAATTCAATCTTGACGGTTGGAAGATCTGATGGCACTGTTGTTGATTATGACTTTAGAAAGGATGACACATCCATCTGTTTCTATAGTGGGCATCGTCTTGGTGTTTGTAGTCTTAAATGGTCTGGGTTGTCAGGGCGGTATTTGGCGAGTGGAGGGCATGACAAACTAGTGCATATATGGGATGCCTGCATGCCGGTTTCACGTCACCATCCATGCCGACATCAGTGGCTTCACCGCATCAGAAGCCACACTTCCATTGTGAAGGCCCTTGACTGGTGCCCAACTCGGAGCAACCTGCTGGCTTCTGGTGGAGGTCACAGTGATCATTGCATTAAGTTTTGGAACACTGTTAATGGTGCTTGCCTGAACTCGATTGATGCTGGCTCTGAAGTTTGTGCATTGCTGTGGGACAAGAACAAATCTGAGTTACTAACCTCCCATGGTTTTCCGAAGAATCAACTCACCCTGTGGAATTACCCATCCATGACGAGAGCGGCTGAGCTTTTCGGTCATTCATCCCGGGTTCATTTCTTGGCTGGGAGCCCATTGGGGGGTGTAGTTGCTTCTGCAGCAGCAGATGAAAGACTCATGTTTTGGAATATCTTTGAGATTCCAAAAAAAACAAAACCTGAATTGCCCTTTGCACAATTTAATGTCATAAGATGAAAAGGCTTGTGGGTGGAAAAGATTATGAGAGCAATATGAAAGACTTCTCTAGTGCTTGACTTGAAAATCCATTGTCGGCAGAGTTGCACAGAGAAGTTCGGTGGAATTAAAGTGACTACACATTTTTATAGAAGTACGAGTGCAAGCGCCTAAGGTAAGTTAGAAGCTTACAACATTTTACAGCAGATTACGAGAGCAATATTGTAGACTTTTCTAGTGCTTGACATGAAGATCCATTGTTGGCCGAGTTGCACGTTGAAGTTTGGTGGAATGAAAGTGGCAACACATTTTCGTAGAAGTATCACTGCAAGTGTCTAAGGTAAGTTACAAGCCTTACAACAGTTTACAGCAGATTATGAAAGCAATATCGAAGACTTATCTAGTGCTTGACATGAAGATCCATTGTTGGCAGAGTTGCACAGAAAAGTTTAGTGGAATTAAAGTGGCAACATATTTTCATAAAAGTATGAGTGCAAGCGCCTAAGGTAAGTAGAAGCCTTACAACATTTTACAGCATTTCAGCAGGCTTAGTTACGACTTAACTATGTGGTTGCAGCTGCAAACTTGATTTCTATATCCGATTTTTCTATCAGTTTTACATAGTAATCGATATAATCTTTGCCAGCTTGATGAAACATGCTTTCTATAACCAATTCATCATTGCTGCCACATTTTATTAAGCTTCAAGCCTTAATAATTATAAAAATGTGGTGTTTCTTCCTCTCGTTACTGTATCAGAAATCTTGTGTTGACTTTATTCCTTGGTTTCTTATGTTAATCATGCATAAATAGATCAAAGGGGTTAGATGGTTATACTGTTTGATTTTGCTTTGATTTTTCAAATTTCTGTCAAAGAGGTCAAAAAAATTTGGAAAATTGTGGAGTTGCACAACTAGAATTGTGTTTGACAATCAAAAGAACTATCCTGATCAACGATTCAGTGTCATGTGAAAAAATTGCTTACGAAATGGATATTTTCTAACTGGAAATGGTTCCAATATATTCATACATAGTGAATAATCAACGAGGACAAGATAAATTCAAGATTGAAATCCGACCCTAAATTATTCTGATTTGAGTAAGATGTGTCATAATTTCTGTATAGAGCAGTTACTAGACCTATGAGAACTGTAAACCAAATTGAATATTGTAATTCTTAAGAGATACCAAATGAATAAATCTATGTGCTTGACAAAGATGAGGCATTATAATTCTGTTTATTACTTTTTTTTTCTCAATGAAATAAACAAAGGTATCGAATTTACATGGCTTTCCATGGATATACTTGGTCCTCTGCAACATAGATACGCTTCTGATCCTAAGCTAGGCCTTGAAAAATGGTGTGAAATGGGATATAATGCTAGTTCTAAAATTTGGATATACCAACAGTTACAAATGCTTGATTACAGGGATAGTGTAGTACCAGTCCTTTTGGATAATGGGTCTTTATTGAATCCGAAGGTTCTGATTTATGATTATTTCAGTATGCTAGAATTATCTTTGCTGAATGTACTTATTTTTGTATTCTTGAATCTATTTGTGTATCTAATCTGACAAATACGTACATGAACTTAATATTACTGATATGCTGGCAGCTGGTACGTTATAATACATAATAGAAATTGCTCTAATTTACTATCTAATTTTGGGCCCCTGTTTGTGAGTACCTAACTGGAAGAGGAAAGTAAGTAGTGTGATGCATCCATCATCCTTATGTTAATCGATAGACTTCTAGAAAGATCTCATCAATATAGTTGTGAAGTAAGATTATATGTGGGTTATGACTATTCTTAACACAACTTATGATGGCCTTGTTAGTCTAGGTTTGTGGGGTCCAAATTATTGTATTTGGTCTAGTTGTCTGGACATGACTATTGACTGTTCTAGGAAGTTTGGTTGGAAAAATTTCAACCTAGCAAAGCCTGACCATTCTAGTAAGGTTGGTTTGAAAATCTTCAACCTAACAAAGCAACTCTCATATTACAAATCTAAGTGGAATTGGGTCCAATATTTCTTGTTTGACTGAGCTCAAGTTACAGCATTAGTTGACCAAACAATGCTTCCAATTTATTATGACCACACAATATGATTTACCCCAATCCGTTATAAAATGTGTGGTATGTATTGGTTTGATCGTGAATTGGTAAATAGATCCCTCCCCCCCCCCCCATATTAGCAGCCAGTCCTGACCTATATATATATATAGATATATATAGATATATATGCAAAGCCTATTTATTGCTGGTTTGGGGCTCATGCTTGCAAACCCGTTGTATTGTACTTGTAGAGCCTGCAAGCTGCATGTCGTCCACCATGTGCTGCCAAAATGCTTCCTCCTATCTTCCTTCTTCTACCTTCCTCATCCTCCTCCACTACTACTTCCACTTACTCCATTCTCTTCCTCGTCCTTCTTCCTTCTTCCTCCTCTTAAAAAATACCTTGACCTAATTGTTTGAAATGGTGTGGTTTGCGTCTCAAGTTATGCAGTATGTACTGGTCGATATAAATCAAATCGGACAGAAATGAATTCATCTCAAGTTTTGTTTTTATCTTTTTCAAAGAGATTTTATATTTTTTGTTCATTCTTTCTTGTTATATTACATATGTTTTTAACACCGCCAATGTCGGTCCCAAGCCCGAATGAGAAAGGTGGAGGGTTGCAGAAGGCCATTAAGAGTCAATGTGAAAAAAAAACATATCAAAACTCATAACTAAGATGTTAAACTAAGGTTCATCGTACCAGTCCGTACCGGTATATCGAGCTCAGCTTGGGACGGTATGGTACTTTGGTACTGGGCGGTATGTATATATATATATACACACACACACACACACATAAAGCTAAAAAACAAAAGTGGGCGACGGATCGGGAGAGTAGCGTCGGCCCCTAGCTTCTCCTTTTTCTTCTCCTCTTCTCCCTCTTCTTTCTCCCCTTCTCGGTGGATATCGCCCGAAATAGGTCGTCGACGATCGAAATCGATCGTTACCGCCCGACAATAGTCGACAACGATCGAAATTGCCGCTACCAATCGATTTCGAGTGGTAACGGAATAGAAACAACCCCAATCGGTGATACCGCCTAGTAGCGTGCAATCCATATACCAGTCTGCAGGCGGATCAGTACGTACCACCCACATCGGGTGGTACGATCGAAATCGCCGACCTCAGTTATGTAACATCCCTCATTTTTGAATTTTTATAGAACTTATTTGTAATGGAAGAAATATGTTTTGAGTTGTTTATAAGACGTAGTTATAAAATTTGAGGACCTGTTTGTAAAAAGTCAAAGGACCTAATCGTAAATATTAATAATATAAGGATTCAATTGTGAAATACACAAAAGAACAAACTCCACCACCTCTACATCTCTTCTCCCTTAAGAAACCTAAGTGGGTGGTTAAGAGAGGAAGGAAACAAAAAAAAAGGAGAAGAAGAAGAGTAGAGGAGAAGAATAGATTTGGGGGTTTTGGGATTTTGACCAAATCCACACATTTGGGGTCCAACTTTTCAAAGGCAAGTGTTCTATCTTTTTCTCTACTGAAATTTTATCTTTGCTTTTGCCTTGATTATGAAAAAAATTCGGAATAATTCAAGCCTTGCAATCCAATATCACTCTTGTTGGTTGCAAAAGTTTGAATCTGGAAAACTTTTGTGATTTTGACCTTCCTGCACTGTTCTAGTCGTAACTTTCTATACTGATCTTTGATTTGGACAAAACCTAGTTCATCCGAAAATAGACTTACATATCTTTCTTTTGATACCAAGATTGAAAATTTTGGAGTCCAATAGCCTGCTCAAATATATGTTTAAATTGATTCTATGAAATCTGTAAAACAGAGATTGTAACTTCTGATCTTTTGTTACTAAATTACTTATAACTCTCTGTGGAAAACTCTGATTTATGCAAAACTTATTTCATGAGAAACTCGATTCGTATATCCTTCTTTTCCTACCTGATTTGAAGGATTTGAAGAACATTTTCCTATCGAAACATTTATTTTAGTTGATCCTACCGATTCTGAAAAACATGGACTGTAAGTTCTGACCTTTTGATACTAAATTGCTTATAACTTTCTATTGGGAATTCTGATTTGAGCAAAACATATTTTGTTCGAAACTAGACACCTGTATCTTTCTTTGGATACTTGGATTGATAGATTTGGAATACAAATACATACCCGGTCATCCGTTGATTTTGATCCCATAGATTTTTGCAAAACAGAGATTCTGTTCCTTGATCTTTGGTTTCCAAATCATTTGTAACTCTTTGTTAGAAACTTCAACTTGTATGAAAAGTATTTTAATCATCCACTACAAGGAGTGTCCGGAACTCATTGAATTGTATACTGTAGCCCCAAAAAACGGAGCTGCTCCTTGATCCTGCAAGTGCATAATGCATGGTGTAAGGTTTTGTACCAGCAAGTTGTGTTTCCAGGTTCCAATTTTGCATTCTGCATAACTTGATCTGCAGTTTGCAACCATGTAGTGTGATTCCTACCATTCAACTTTAATCTGCAGTTTGCAACCATCTAGTGTGATTCCTACCATTCAACTTTAATCGAACACCCACAATTGTGGTTGCTTTCCATCTGGCTGAATGAATTTTGGTGCGATCAGTTTCTTTGGTGAGTTAGTGTTGCTTTGATCTTGGGTCAGAGAAATTAAAAAATATAGAGAATCTGAAAAAATTCAAATATTGAAGACAAATGTCAGTTTTTTAAATATTTTGGTAGTCTTAAATGAAATAAAATGCAAAGCTACCTTTCTTGCATTACGGGAGTTCTCTCTTGGTGATTGTTATTTATCAAATCTTAAAAGGATTAGTGACCAGTTGGCACTCCTATAATATGGATTATTTCTTTTTTCTTTTTCAAAATTTGCTGTGGGGTAGATGTTAATACAACCAAAATATAGAGATTTGTGGACTTTCTGCAATCTTGGGGTGTGAGTTTTATCAATTGTTTTAGTCTGTTCATTTCCTAGGTAACAACAATAGCAATGTCACTTGGTAGAATGACTTTTCTTGGTTTTCATCTATCATGTTCTTGTGCATTTATGATATCTATATTGGATATTTACAATATTTTTTCCTTATCACAGTATTACTTCTCTATAAAAATTAATCTGTGATTATAAATCCACAATGCAAAACACTGATATGCAACTTGAATCTCACTCGAATTGGAATGGCCATCAAAGCAACCTGTAAAAGTACTGATAGAACATATATGCTGCTTCTTAACTTGAGTTCGGGAAAAGATGCCTTTTAGTAATATGTTAAAACGAATTTATCCATTCTTTTCAAGAACTCAATCGATTGTATTTAGATGACTATTTGAAGCTTTTATTGTTAATCTCCACCAGCTGAGCCTTTGTAGAATCATTATGTTTGGGAATAGATGTATATGCATTACTGAATCATGAAATTTTATGATCATTTTCTATTGTGTATAAAATAAATTGCATTGCTAGTTAATTCTTTATGTTGGAGTTATTTTATTTTTCATGTACTAAGGTATCAAATGTTAAGTATTGACCCTATGGTGGTCCCTCTTGGATTCATGTGCTATATATGTTGTTGTCTTCGGTTTTTTAAATAGTTTTTGCGTACCAATTTTGATTTACTATCCTGGATTGATTGGTGTACTATGGTATAGCTTAGCAATGTATTTCATATATGACTGATGATTGGACCAGCACATGTCGGTCCATGCCAAAATATTGATCCACAGAGTATGTCGGCATATATTGTGGTGCATTTTTCATTTTCTATGTTTCTTTGGGGCGGTGGGAGAAGAATGAAGAAAAATGGATGCAGGGGGCAGAGGAGAAAGAGAAATACTAAAGATCAAGCGATAGCAGGCGGTGAACTGCGTAACATGAGTTTTGGGCAATGACTGCATTACAGCATAGAGATTATAACACGTGGCAATAGTAACAACAATGCGGAGAGGAGAATGAATATGCAAGGAGTTGAGATCCCTAAAAGGGGCCGGTTAGAGTAATTTAAAAAAAAAATGGTTCGGTTGAGATCCTTGGAAAGAAAAGAACAAGATCTAAAATCTTTTTCTTAAAAAATAACTAGACCTATTGTTTGAAATGGTGTGGTTTGCATCTCAAGTTATGCAGTATGTACTGGTCGATATAAATCAAATCGGACAAAAATGAATTCATTTCAAGGTTTGTTTTTATCTTTTTCAAAGAGATTTTATATTTTTTGTGCATTCTTTCTTGTTATGAGTACATATCTTTCTTGTTATGAGTACATATGTCCTTAATAAGAGGAGACTTTTGTATGAGGGTCTTAACATTAATATTAGAGATGAAGTAGCTACTTTCTTAGAAAACAAGGTCTACTTTAGATGGGCTCTCAGTTTCGACCAAGGTATGTGAGTATCCCTTTGCTTTTAGATTTTTAAACTTCATTTTGGCCAATAGATCTTTTTCTCCTTTATATTGGGTATAGGTGATCCAATATTATGAAGTTGACATATTGCTCATAGCGATGTATATGATGACCATAAGATTAGGCTCGTGTTAGTCATCTAAGAGACCCTACAAGTAAATCTGATGTGTATATTTTAACTTGGAGACTAAAATAAAACTCATTGTATGATTGAGCTATTTAAATTTGCACACAAGGGTTAAAGATTTATTTGCTTGAGTGAGTTTTCAATCACCATCAAGTGTTTGGGGTTTAGGAGTTTAAGGGTTGGACCTTTTAGTGATGAGCTATTAGGGGTTTAGGGTTTATTTTTAGATCTATAGTCCTTCAAACCGAAGTTAGACTTATAGTTTCATTAAATTTTATACCTTCATGTCAAGGTCACAATTTAAAGTTTGGTTAGATCTTGTAGACTAATAGATAAAAAGTTATTATACTGACATTAAGGTGATATACCTACTCATTAGTCATATATGATGTCAGACTATATTAGTTCCTCTTAGACTTAGACGGCCAATATATGAAAACATCTAAAAATGTACACAAATATGAAGACATTTTGTAATGAGTTATCAATATGTTTTTTATGTTCTCTTTTTTGAATTTATTTATGATCATAAAAAAGTAAAGAGATCATAACGTTCAACCTTCTATGTCTTCTTTAATATTTATGAGCTTTTGCAAATGAAACATATGATCGTCTTCTGACACAAAGATTGCTGAACAAACACAAAATGATAGTGCTGCTTATATGGTTGTTATATGATTGATTTTAATTATTATATTATATTATATTATAAAAGGTCAAGTCCTTATATATGTTTTGCCAAGTTATGGAATATTCTCTATCTTCCATTTTCCTAGATATCTATGTTATGATAAAGCTAATAGCATCATTTGTGTTATAAAATAATAATGACAAATGGTTATTAAATTTCTTTTAAAGATATGAATAATTAGGAGTAAATGGTGCTTGTAGAAACTTACAATTGACTATGAACAACAATAACTTCTACATGATTTTAAAATATGAGAAAACTCTAGGATATATATCATATAAAAAATTGTACATACTTTTAGACCAATGTACTTTGTATTAGGAAACAAAGTGGAAGCATCACATGCATAGCGGAAGATGAGAACAAAATAGATTTCCCATGTAGATCAAATTATCATACAAAAGATTGGATTGCGAAAAAGCCGTAAAATCAAAAAATCGCATCGTATGAGAGATTGTTTATCTAGGGAGGGCATATATCCCTATTTTTCATATCCGGATGTAGAAGATGAAGGAGGTCAAGTGTCCTCCTCTTTAGTGGTATCTACACGTTGGATCGTTATAGCGATACTCCTCCAATTGCAATCCCAGGTCTCGCACTCTTGCACAGAGGGAGGGAGAATAATAGGAGGGGGCGGCCAAAGATGCAGCCTATCATCTATATGCCCTCCCCTCCTATTTATAGAGAGCTATAAAAAAACCTAAGAGTCCTGTCTTGGTGGGTATTGGATCTCCATCCAATTACCCACTGACCTTGTATTATTGGATCTCCATCCAATAATCTCTTTTGACCTTTAATTGAGCCTCATAAAAGAAGTCCATCAGTGTAGGGTTTTATCTAATGAGAATCGAGGTCAATTGGATCTCTATATAATCCTCTATTCGCTGAAGCATCCACCATATATGTATTACTCTCTTGGCCTGATACCAAGTTGGCCCTGAGTCGCTTCTATCAAAACTCCTTCCAATACGGGGCGATCGCTTCCGTGACTCATCGACTATGGATGTACTAGGCCACTACGCCATAGTCCCTAGATGGGATAGGGGGATCGAATCTATCGGACTTGTCTGTCCATAGTTATCGTGTATCTATAGTCCATAATCCATCTAATATCCCAGGGATCGTATATTTGACATCTTATTGTCAACCCACATACAGAATTCTTTTAGGTCTTACTCTAATCGGATTCTTTAAGAGAACTCCTCTCTTAATTCGAATGGCCATAGCCAAGGATTTGTTTGAGCAAAGCATATATGGAATATTCCTCTCGCGATATCGAGAATGGATGATCTTTTATCGGCACTGAATTGCCTTTGTAAGGTTAGTTACCAATCCCGATAAACGGTTATATCGGATCTAAAACTTTTTAAATATGTGAGTCCAGCGTCAAAGAAAGAAGTACTCAAACAATGCATCATTTGTGTCTCAAGTCTAAGGACTAGATGCATAACTGTGACTATGGAATCGTTGTCTTACATTAGGTATCATTAACCATATAGCATTATATAAACATATCAATTAGTGAAGTCATTCTCCAATAAGTATTTGTATTATATCCTTAGTGTCTCTACATAAGTGGCTATGAGACCAGCCGCCTCTATTATATAGACGGGTATATAATAGACCGATCTATCTGGTTATCTTGATTTCCCTCTCAAGTAACCTATAATTGAGATTATTTAGAATATGTGTTTAAAGGTGATCGATCTCATTTTTGTGATCTCATCACGATTCGATTCCCATTACACAAAACCAATATATATATATATATATATATCAAGGTTTGTAATTTTGACCTGTACCACCCGATATGGGCGGTACATATCGGTCCGCCAGGTTACCGGTACACGGATCGCCCGCTACCAGGCGGTTCCGTCAAAAATCAATCGTCGACGGTCGATTGAAGAAGAAATCGACCGTCGGCGATCGATTGAGAGAGAAATCGACCGTCGACGGTTGATTGAGGAATAAAAAGGGAAGAAGAAGAGGAAAAGAAACAAAAAAGAAGAGGGGAAGAAAGAATATCTCGCGCGCCTGCCGTCGCCGCCCACGACAGCTTTTTCTCCCGCGCGAGGAGACGGAGCGTCTTCTCGCGCGGGGACACAGATCGAGGCGATGTTGCCCCTTTTCTTCTTTTTCTTAAATATTTTAATGTTAATATTATATTATATAATATTTTATTATAAAAATATTATATTATATTTTAATATCGGATAGTACGCACAGTGCATACCCCCCGGTACGGGTCCTGTACCGGTACCGGCAATATGTCGGTACTCCGGTACAGACAGATAAGTAAAACCTTGATATATATATATATATATATATATATATATATATATATATATATATATATATATATATATATATGCAATATATAATATATGTGAGAATAATCCAATAATAATCATAAGTAAAACGATCATGCAACGTATCACACGTGCCATCACTCATGTGATTGGCTTGCAGGGCACCTGTAACAACAATCTCTCATTTGACCTATAGCCAATCACCTATATGTTTGATCCTCATCTGACCCTTGTGATGCTCAAACATAATCTGAGCCAGCGGCTTCATCAGTGAGTCTGCAATGTATTCTCGGATGGAACTTTCTCCATTGCTATATCTTTACGGGCTATAATCTCTCTAATCAAATGGTGTAGACATTACCGACTTTGATGGAACTCTGTTCAGAAGGTGAGCTACGTTCTCTAGGGCATATATATGGTTCCCTCTAGTGATGATCTCATCATCCATAATTATTGAACAACTATTGTTCTCAAGCACTAATTTATATCCACTAATTGTCAAACAAGAGATGAAAATATTATTTTTGATAATAGAAGGAATAAAATAGCATGCATCCAATTCAATAATAGCTCTACCAAGCAAATTTAGGGTGACCTCCCTAACAACAACTTTAGCAACTTTTGCTCTATTGCCTATCTTGAGGTTCATCTTAACTCTGGCTAATCTCCTAGGTCTTGCCAGAATTTGCAATGAACTATATGTATAATAAACACTCTCGGTATCCAATACCCATGCGTTATTATGAAAATCTGACAAGTGGAGAATGATCATGAATATACCTGAAGCTTCTCGAAGCTTTTGTTTCGCCTTATCTGCAAGGTGGTCCTTACAGTTCCTCTTCCAATGCCTGTCTTGGTTGTAAAAGAAGCACTGTCCTTTATCATTTACCGAGTCTTTCTTGGCAATCTTTGCCTTAACTGATCTTTCTTTGCCCTTGCCCTTCTTAATGGACTTACTAGCCTTCTATTTCTTCTTAGTCTCACCAATATAGAGAACTGGCTTCTCTTTCTTGATGGTGCTCTCAGCTTCCCTCAGCATATTGAAGAGCTCAGGTAGAATCAACTCAAACTTGTTTATATTAAGTTAATAATGAACTGTGAAAAGGAATCTAGTAGGGACTAAAATATAAGATCAACATATTGGTTATCCTCTAGGACTATTTCTAGACCTATGAGTTTCTCGATCTACTCTATCATCTTTAGGACATGGTTCTCAACCGATGTCCCTTCTGTCATCCTGGCTTGGAAGAGTCTCTTGGATATCTCATATCTTTGAGTTCTTCTTTATTTTTCAAACAGTTGACGGAGATGAAGAATGATAGAATATGCATCCATGCTCTCATGTTGTCTCTATAACTCAGGAGTCATTAGAGACCAACATGTAACATTTTGTCAATGTGGAATCATCAATATACTTCACATACTGACAGATATCATCCTCGCTTGCCCCTTCTTCTGACATGGGCATAATTGTATAAAGGACGTACGCGATGAGAACAATTCTCAAATTACGGAGCCAATTCATATAGTTAGGACTAGTGAGGCGATTGGCATCAAGTATACCACGCAAGGGGTTTGCCAGCGACATGTTTCTGATAAATAAGATATAGTGCAAATAAATAACATGCATATTTTATGTAAAAAACTAATTAAGATATAAAATTCTCTTAATATACTCCTACTATTTTCTTAACGAATCATGCGACACCCTCGACACGTGAGACGGAAGTCTCTAGCAGACTCCTAGTGGGGATCGGGATCCAATCGATGTCTTAGTGTAACCTTGAGTGACTCGACCACTTACACTAAGCTCAAAAGGTAGACAACTCTTGTCAATCACAACTCCTTGTGATTCCCATCATGTTTGGCCTTCGAATCATCATGGTCTCAACTACTCGACTAAACATGAAGTTTAATTAGGTCATCACTATCGTTACAAGATGAGTCTAATTCAATGATATGCTCTCGACTGCCTGACCAAGTCATACCATATTCTCAGGTCACCGGTGACATCTCTATGTCGTAGGCAAAAACTCGATCACGTAGATAGGTGAGCCTCGAGTGACTCGACCAACTTAACCTATGTCGTGAGTCAATTTCTTCCTATAACGATGGAAGGCCACGTGGATCAATCTTATTGCCTCACGCTCACCGACTTAATATTATTGCTGGGGAGGTTTTCGTTTTGTATCGGTATTGTAATATGTCGTGTCATACACATATTTAATATATAGCTACATCGTATATATATATATATATATATATATATATATATATATATATATATATATATATAGTAGGTGTATAGCACATATCACATATGCAAGTCACACCGGATGATCATGAGTTGTCATCTAATATGATTAAGCCTGAGCCAATAGGCCTAATCATTCAGAATAGGATCTATGTGTGCATCGGCACATCTTCATGCCTTGTGATCGTTGATCTCGTCATTATCGGTTTCGTTGGATCCTCGTCACATCACCATGCGTCATGATCTCTCGCCACGACATCATGGGTCCCGTTGTCACCTCCACGCTACTACCGCATCTCTCAATGTAATTATAAAATAATCACAAGCATATAGGCCCGATAATAAATGGGAAAAACGGAGGCTCACAAGCCCCAATAATAATAATTATCATATTTACACATATCACAACACATGGCTCATGATTATCCATCCACATCATACATCACATGTACATATCATATCACATCTAGGATTACTAGATATATAATAATTAATTAAATTATTTAATTAATTATTATTTTTAGAAATCAAGATATGCTAAGAATTTCTAAAATTATCAAGGGTATTTTTGGGATTCTAGATAGAAGGATAGATCGCTAAATTTTTATAATTGTTAAGGGCGTTTTCATAATTCTGGGCATAGGACACATTTAGGAATTTCTCAAATTTCGAGGTGCAGAATCATTATTTTGCCCCTTCCAATGGTCGTTGTCGCTGCCCCTGAGCAGGCGATAGCGCTGCTCGTCGCCGGCGGTCGCCCTGCCCACGGGTGACTGCCCTTGCAGCAAGTGCAGCTGCCTTCGGGCAGCAGCCCCCAGCGGGCGGGTGGGCACTGCCTATGCCCGCAGGTGCCACCCTTACAGGCGACAACCATGCATGTGGGCGGCAGGCGGCTACCCCTTACAGGCAGCCCCTGTCGCAACCTGGCTGCGGCCGGCCGCCCTTGCAGGTGGCTCTAGCTGTACATGCGCCCCTACAGGTGGCCTGGCCGTGGGTGGCCGTCCCGACAGGGGCCTACCCACAGTTGGCTGCCCCCCTCCTCGTTGCCTTCGTTGTGAAAAAATAACAAGAACACGTAGAATAGTTCTACGCGATTCAATCTCATCACACGCAGTATAAAACCGATCTTCGCATGAACAACCTTGGCTCTGATACCACTGTTGGGAGGCGACTGTTTTGTTTTTTTAATATATATGAAACCAATCTTTCGCATGAACGAGGCGTCGTTCTCCCGGTAGGCAAGGCGACACTGTTTTGTTTTTTAATATATATTAATATAATATAATATTATATTATATTATATAATGAGCGGTATGCACTGTGCATATCACTAGGTATCGGGTACCGTACCGGTACCTAGATAAACTCGGTATGCCTGTACGAACCAGTAAGGTGACCATTGGTTACATGACATGTCATATTTAATATTTGTCTCTTTGTATTTATCTCCCTTAAGATTCAGAAATTTTATTGTGTGATCGATGGGCAGCTACTATCATCTGGTGGGATGATGTATGTTTGATTGTACTTATTGGAGTCATATGATACTGAAATTTTCATTTATCATGATTTAAATTCAAAAATCCATAATTGTGGTTGCTTTCCATTTGGTCAAATGAGTTTTGGTGCTATCAGTTTCTTTGGCAAGTTAATGTTGCTCTAATCTTGGGTTAGAGAAATTAAAAAAATCATAGAGAATATGAAGAAGTCAGAAATAATAAAGACAAATGTTAATTTTTAAATATTTTGGTGGTCTTAAATGAAATAAAATGCAAAGCTAGCTTTCTTGCGGTATGAGAGTTCTCTCTCAGTGACTATTATTTGTCAAATCTTAAGAAAGATTAGTGACCAAATGTCATTTCTATAATATCAGTTCTTTCTCTCATCTTTTCAAAATTTGCTATGGAGTAGATGCTAATACAACCAAAATAGAGAGATTTGTGCACTTTCTGCAAACTTGGGGTGTGAGATTTATCAATATTTCAGTCTGTTCATTTCTTATGTAACAACAATTGCAATACGTGGATATGGAGGATGCGATAATGTCACTTGGTGGAATTAAGTTTCTTAGTTTTCAGCTTTTTTGTTGTATACTTCCGACTTTCAATAGTATTTCTAGAGTAATTGTGATCGAAATCTTTGTTAAACTTGCTTAGAAGTATGAGCAGAATTATTGTTAAACACATTTTCATAGAAGTTTGAGTTTAAGCACCTTAGGTAAGGTAGAAGCCTTACAACATTTTACGGCAGATTCGGAGCAATATGGAAGACTTTTCTAGTGCTTGGCATGAAGATCCATTGTTGGCAGAGTTGCACAGAGAAGTTTGGTGGAATTAAAGTGACAACAAATTCTCATAGAAGTATCATTACAAGCGCCTCAGGTAAGTTAGAAGCCTTACAACAGTTTACAACAGATTATGAAAACAATATGGAAGACTTATCTAATGCTTGACATTAAGATCCATTGTTGGCAGAGTTGCACAGAGAAGTTTGGTGGAATTAATGTGGCAACACATTTTCATAGAAGTATCACTACAAGCACCTAAGGTAAGTTAGAAGTCTTACAGAAGATTCAGCAGATTATGAAAACAATATGGAAGACTTATCTAGTGCTTGACATGAAGATCCATTGTTGGCAGAGTTGCACAGAGAAGTTTGGTGGAATTAAAGTGGCACCACCGTTTCATAGAAGTATGAGTGCAAGCGCCTGAGGTAAGTTAGAAGCCTTCCAACATTTTACAGCGTTTCAGCTGGCTTAGTTATGACTTAACTATGTGGTTGCAGCTGCAAGCCTGATTCTTGTATCCAATTTTACTTTCAGCTTTGCATAGTAATCGATATAATCTTTGCCAGCTTGATGAAACCTGCTTTCCATAACCACTACATAATTACTGCCACTTTTTATTAAGCTTCAAGCCTTAATAGTTATAACAATGTTGAGTTTCTTCCTCTCCTTACTGTTTGATAAACTTTGTGTTGATTTTATTCTTCGGTTTCTTATGCTAATCATGCATAAATAGATAAGCTTCAAACTTTTGTCAAATAGGTTGAAAAATTTGGAAAATTGTGGAGTTGACCAACTAGAATTGTGTTTGACAATCAAAAGAACTGTACTGATCAACTATTCAGATGTCATGTGAAAAAATTGCTTACGAAAAAGATAATTTCTGATTTGAAATGGTTCCAATATATTCATACATAGTGAATAATCTCAAAGGACAAGATAAGATTGAGAGTGAAATCCAAGCCTAAAATATTCTGATTTGAGTAAGATGTGTCATAATTTGAGTAAGATGTGTCATAATTTCTGTACCGAGCAGTTACCAAACCTATGAGATAAACTGTAAACCATATTGAATACTGTAATTTGACCTTGCTTGCTTTGTCATGGATAATTGGATTCTATAGCGCCTAAGTACTTATTGTATTACTACAGGATCAGACTCAGTATAATAAAGAGTTAGAATCGGAATAAGTATCAGAGGAAAGAGTGGATTAAGGTCAAAAAGATGAGACAAGCAACTCATACTTTTGCCCCTGCCCTGTTACGAGATACCAAACTAAACAAGTTATGTTTTCGGCTGCTGACTTACTTGATATTTAGTTCCCTTCTTGGGCTACTGGGCTTAGATACCAAACAAATAAATATATGTGTTTGATAAAGATGAGGCATTATAATTCTGTTTGTTACTTTTTTTTTCTCTGTGAAATGAATAAAGGTATCGAATTTACATGGCTTTCCATGGATATACTAGGTCCTCTGCAACATAGATACACTTCTGGTTCTAAGATAGGCCTTGAAAAATAGTGTAATGTGGGATATAATGCAAGTTCTAGAATTTGGATATACCAACAGTAACAGTTGCTTGATTACAGTGATAGTGGAGTAGTACAGTCCTTCTGGATAATCGTTCTTCATTGAATCTGAAGGTTCTGATTTGTGATTGTTTCAGTGTGCTAGAATTATCTTATTGAATGTGCTTATTTATTTATTTTTGAATCTATTTGTGTATCCAATCTGACATATACATACATGAATTTAATTGTACCTATATGCTGGCAGCTTGTACAATATAAATCATAGTAGAAATTGCTCTTATTTTCTATCTAATTTTGGGACCTTTTTTGTGAGTACCTAACTGGAAGAGAAAAGTAAGTGGTGCCATGCGTCCATCATCCTTATGTTAAACGAGAGACTTCTAGATCTCATCAAAATGGTTGAGGAATAAGTCAGATTATATGTTGGTTGTGATTAGTACGAGGTGACAATCCTTCATCTCGTTGTCAAGCTGTATCGATTAGGATTTTTTGTTACATGGTTTACTTAAGGCTAAGATGCTCCATATTGATTGATAGATAGGGAAAATAAGCAGGATCAGATTCAGTTTTTCTTTCTTATACCAATTTGGTGATCAAACCAGTGAAGGCCCCATTTATTTTCAGTTTTGTACAGTGAGGTTGCGCCTAACATCACTATGATTATAGATTAAGTTGTTAGCAAATTGTTTCACCTCTTAAAAACATTTCACCTCCAACAATTTTCTAATAGACTGCCGTTTGTGATGCTTCAGTTCAGTCATATGTTGAGGCTTACCTTTTTCTATGTTATGATCAAGGTACATTCTTTTATGTTTGTTATTCAAGGACAAAGAAACTCAGAGCATTAATGCTTTGCTTACTGGATTTTGGGATTCAAGTTCGAGTATCGGTCGATTTTGCGAATCAAGTTCGAGTATCCTTTGTTTGTTGAAGCTTTTGTGTTATTTCTTTACTAAGAAAGTATCTTTGGTGGTTTATCAAATCTTATTGTTGAAAAATTCTGATGCTTTCATTAATTCTCTTTCTTGTTTGGCGGCTGACATTTTATAATCTTTCTTGCAAATTAGTTATAATTACTATAAAGGAATTCTGACCTCTGTTAGTTTTACTGTTATGAAGGAAAGAAATAATGTGACATTATCTAATTTTTGAACTACATTATAGATATTGACCCTACGATGGTCCCTCTTGGATTCATGTGCTATATATATTGTTGTCTCCGCTTTTTTAAATAGTTTTGGATACTAATTCTGATTTACTGTCCTGGACCGATATGGTGTATACTATGGTATAACTAAGTAATGAATTTCAGGTATGACTGACGATTGGACCAGCACATGTGAGCGATTTTTTCTCCTAGCGTAGTGTCACGGTCAAAATGTAAACAAGGTGTTTGATAAAATGCTCATGTTTGTCCGTGTCCTTCGCTTTGTGTATAAACATTGTACAGCAAGTAGCGGGCTTGCAGTAGCCTTAGCAGCCCCAGTTTGGTTTGCTCTATGGCCAATTATGGCTTGTAATTACAAGTATGTCTTGTAAGCACTTGTGGGGGACATCGGTCTGTAATGGACCATTATCCTTTGTGTGCAACCTCTCTGAGTTTGTAATGTCCATGGATGTAATTGGCATATGGCTTATGAAGTGTTTGCTTGAGCAGTTGCTTGTAGATCCCGTGGGAATTGCTTCTTCTGGCCCGTTTTTTCTTTTGTGAGCCTAAGGGACTCTAGGAGATCTCGGGGAAGGCTGACCTTTGCGGACGAATACGTAGGGGTGCCGCACGGCTTAGGCAAAATCAGCTAAGCCCGTGACAGTAGGGAGAAGAAACGTTTTCCTGCATGGGGAGTAAGTAACGAGGTGATGTCGCTATAGGGACGTCACCCCTTTTTTATTTTTTAAACTTATATTATATATATATATATATATATATATATATATATACACACACACACACACACACATTGAGCGTTATGCCTGTGTATTGCTCGGTATTGATGTACCGGTCTACGAGCTGGCCGTTACGCAGACAGCCCACTATCGGGTGGTATCGGTGATTGGGGTTGTTTTTGCCCCGTTACCACTTGAAATCGATCTGTAACGGTCGATTTCAACTGTTGACGATCGATTTCAAGCGGTATCAACCCAAGGCAAAGTGGGATGGTTGAGTTCGAGCTATAGCTCGACGTTGGCAACTAAACTTGACAGTGCTCAAGGCAAAGTGGGGCGCTTGGTGAAAGATGAGACCATGCAAAGTGGGAGGTGTTGCATACTGACCGAAAGAGTTGTGCAAAGCTTACAGAGGTGAGGGGAATTGCTAACTCGAAGGATTCGATACTCAGGCAAGGGCTTGTACATGGATGACAGAGTGTTCGTGGCCATCCTAAGGTGCGATTGGAACTCGACGCCATGAAGCATCAAAACTTTCTCTTCGATATGGAAAGGATACGTCCGTAGGCGGCTGAAGTGTGCAACAAGTTCAACATGTTGCTAGACCTTGAAGGGTACAGTAGGGATTGTATTGGCGAAGAGTCGCAATCTAGCAAGTGCATTTGCGGGAGCAGAACAAGGCATAAGTTGTTCAGCAAGACAGAATAGTCTAAAGGGGATGATGGTCGCTTATACTTCTAGTGGGAAGAATGCAAAGAGGAAAGTTGCTCCAACGGGACAGATATCCAAGAGGGATAAGTCTTAGATTTTCGGAGGGAGAATCATGTGCAACAGATCGCACATATTGAGGATGAGTTTCTCAAGGTAATATCTCCACAAAGTTCAACCGACCGAGCGAGCGACGAAGAGTCATCGCATGATCTCGAATGAGGTAATGTATTGGTGGATGCATTCCGAGATCAAGTGGGGGAGCAATCCAAGGCAACATCTTATGAAGGCACACTTAGAGTCGATGTGGAAATCGAACTCAACGGAGGACTGACCCGTGGAATGGTGGACACGAGGGTCACTATCAATTCAATGCAAATCGAGGAGCGGAGCGACTTGGGTGGAACTTGGTAAAGTATCCAAGTCGCATGAAGAGAGTCAACATAGAAGATTGAACATGGAGCGAAGGCACGGAGCTTTCCTTGGACAGAGGTCAAGGGCATGAACTCTTGTAGAGGCAAGAGTGGGATCATGTCGTTCTATGGGTTCTTCATTCTAATGGGGTGGACTTATCTTGCATGGTGCCAAAGACGAAGGGGGCTTCGAGGCACATGCACCTTACCTCAGAGATGCATTTGACAGACTAACTAAGGTGATTTAACTTGCGGAGGCAAAGTTGGGTTCGGAAGACCTTAGCACGGGGCAAGAGGACTTAGAGGCATGTACTCTTGAAGAATATGCCACAGCGTTGCTATTCGAGTTGTCTTGAACAGGAGGTGCATAGCAGAGATTGTGCTGGTAGGGGATAGAGGCTCAGGATCCAGACAATAGTGCACCAATTCTAGCGAAGTCAGGGGGATTTCATGAGCTACTAGGCGACGGGCTGTCCTAAAGCTATGCTTCGTCCGGGTATGACCCAAGAGTGGGTGGGTGAAGGTGAATTGCCAAGGGAGCGAACCAAAAATCGGAGATGACGGAGGCCTTACGATTGTTGGCAAAGGCCACATCCGAGTTCATCATACGAGAATCTATATGCAATGGAGATGTCACCAGGAGGCAGCATGGTGCAGCGGATTGTGGTGGAATATTTCGTGACAATACAACACAGGTGATCGCTGTGAGGGACACGATCATGCGGAGGTATGATCAGGAGTTACTAGAAGCTCCACTTTGGTGTACGTCACAACAAGAAGAAGGGCTATGGATTCAATGAGTGAATGTCGTGGTACCACAGAGGCGGGTCTTCGTGTGTGCATCGAAGCTTGTATTGGATGAAAGCCTTAGTCATCAGTATATGGGGGCTGTATACCACCGAGGAAAAAGTCCAAGTGCAAGTACTGGTGAGTCCCATGGAGGGGGACGTGATCATGTGAATGATTAGGAGCTGCTGGGTGCTCCACTTCGGTGAACAATGCAACGACAAGAAGGGCTGTGGATTCAAGGGGTAAACTTGGAGTGAATGCCATGGTACCACTTAGGCGGGTCTTCCGTGTGTGCGCATCGAAGCTTGCATAAGATGAAAGCATTGGTCATCAGCATATGGGGGCTGTGTACCACCAAGGGAGAAATCAGATTGTAAGTACCAGTGAGTCCCATGGAGGGGATTTGATTATACAAAGATATGATCGGAGCGGCTGGAGAGTTGGACTGCTTCAGTGCTCACATTCGCTTAAGGGAGCCCGGCAAGTCAGAGGACAAGGCCGAGTAAGTGAACGTTGCTACCAAGGAAGCTAAGGAGAACAAAATCGGTGGGAGCCCTGCAACAAGATGGCAGAGTCCATGCATGAGAGTCGCAGTCTGTCTTTCCATCGACCAAGGAGAATTGCTAGGAGGACACAGTGGTGTTGAAGCAGGTGGTCAAAGGGGCGAGGAAGCGACGATGAGTCCAGTGGGGCTCAGCTACCCAAAAGCAAAGCGTCGGTTAGAAATGAGGGGGACTCGAAGGAGCACCACAGTGCCGTAGAGGTGGATTTACCGATCGCGAAGGAAGGGATGCAGATGCAAGGCAACGGATAGTAGGGCCATGGGCTTGGCAGCACCATGGTACGCAGAGGCGGGACTTCCGTGGAGTCATCGATCCCTTGCTCTCATGGAGGGAGAGCATTGTTCGTAAAAGGGATCGAGGAGGTGGAAAATGCAGAAGCAAACTCCAAGTACCAAGACAGGGCGGAAGGGCAGAGGCCAAGGAATTTCATATGACCGATGTCGATGGGCTTCTCATCAAGATAACCGAAAGCGAGGGACTTCGGGTTAATGCAGGAGTACTCGACCAAGGAACGAAGTAAGCAGTACGTGAAACTGTACCTTTTCTACTCAGAGGAGTAGGCGGCAAAGGTGATGGAGAAGGCGGTACAATCCCAGAGGCGACCAGAACTATCAAAGACTTACTCCAAGTAGGGGGACTCCGAGTTGGGGTAAACTTTTTGCTCTTTTCGGGCAAAACTTCTTGCATTCCAGAAGTTCAATGGCAGTGGGAAGGCGAATCACAGTAGCTAACTCAACGCAAGGAGTGCAAACACTTCTAGTGGTTCAGAAGTGTGAGCAAAGAGCGGGCGAATGTTAGTAACCAGCTCAATGCATGAAGTATAAACTCGATGAGGCAGACGAAATCGAGTAACTTTTACCTTCTCAACTCAAGAGAATGGGCAAAACTGAGTACCCCAATTCTCTTAACTCGAGGAGATGAGCGAAGCCAAGTAACCTTGCCTTCTCAACTACTAAGAGAATGGGTGAAGTCGAGTATCCCAGTTCTCTTACCTGTCCAGCAGAGGAGTTCTGCATAAGTTCAGTGACCCTTCAAAGAAAGCTTATGGAAGACAATAGTTGTCAAATCCTCACCATTGGTGATCAGTACTACTGAAAGTAGATTGTCCGCTTCATTTCCCAATTGAATGTCATTCGAAAGCGAGAGTGATATGAACCTACTTGGAAGCGACGACTAAACGTGGAAGAAGGATCAATGGGCAAACATTGTGGAGGAAGGACCTCAAAAACCTTAAAGTCTACGAGGCAATGCTCGTCAAAGTTCTAACAAGTATCCACCCAGTTCAAGCAACATGAGTATACTGCGATACTGGCGCATAATAAGGTAGGTCTTTTCCTTCATCAGAAGGATCCGGGAGAACCAACAAGGATCAGCACAACTCAGCCAACCCCACACCAGATTCAGTCATTGGTGAGTTGAAGCAGCATGGCGGATCAGAGTTCGACTACTCAACAACAACGGCAGAGAGCGGTTGGGAGCCAAAGGGGTGTGTTGCAGCCAAAGCAGAAGATTGAAGATTCAGCAAAATGCGAGGGGATACAGTGTCTACAATGGCTTCGACGAGGACGTCGAAGGAATAAGTGGGGGAGAATATCACGGACAACAATGTAAACAAGGTGTTCGATGAAATGCTCATGTTTGTCCGTGTCCTTCGGTTTGTGTACATACCTTGTACAGCATGTAACGGGCTTGCAGTAGGCTTAGCAGCCCTAGTTTGGTTTGCTTTGTGGCCGATTTTGTCTTGTAAATACGAGTGTGTCTTGTAAGCACTTGTGAGGACTTTGATCTGTAATGGATCATTATCCCTTGTGTGCAACCTCTCTGAGTTTGTAATGTCCATGGATGTAATTTGTATCTGGCTTTATAAAGTGTTTGCTTGAGCAGTTTCTTGTGGATCCCGTTGGAATTGCTTCTTCTGACCCGTTTTCTCTCTTGTAAGTCTAAGGGACCCTAGGAGATCTCGGGGAAAGCTGACATTTACGGACGGACACGCATGAGTGTCGCACGGCTTAGGCAAAATCAGCTGAGCCCGTGACAATGGGGAGAATTTTATGCAACTACTTACCTTCTTGTAATCCATCTCCTCTCCAACCAGTTGCATCTGGTTGTCAGCACTCCGAAAGTAATGCTGCATTCTTTTCATGGCCTACCTCTACCCTAATGCATGGTGCTGCAGAAGATCGGGCTAATTATTTTGGGAACCTTCTGCCATCTGGGCAGCAAGCCACAAGACTACTTGATTTAATGACCATAAGAGCATTCCACAGCAAAATCCTTCGTCGTTTTAGTCTTGGTACAGCAATAGGCTATCGAATCAGGAACGGGACATTGACTGACATTCCAGCAATTATTGTCTTTGTTGCATTGAAAGTTCACAAGAAATGGCTCAGCCATGACCAAATCCTGCCTTCTGCCCTTGAGGTAATTAGAGGTTCTTGTTCTGGTGGTTTGGTGTTATTAGTTTGAGGACATAGTTTAACATATCTTTACAGACTATACCATGGTCATCTTCAAGGTCATTCTGACTTATGTAGTTACTTGACACGTTAATTATCTTGGATATTCTTCACCATATCGATATATGCTAATTTTGGCATGAGCAGGGACCAGGAGGTGTATGGTGTGATGTGGATGTTGTGCAATTTTCTTATTATGGTGTACCAACACCAACACCTCCAAGGAACAACTGTACAATGAGCTCGTAGATAGTTTACGAGGCAGTGACCTTTGCATTGGTTCAGGGTCTCAGGTACTTCTTATGTAATGACATGGTTGAATATTTGTTAGCTCGGTTTTTATTTGCACGTGTGGAGTTACAAGCCTTGGACTGCATATCTATGAGTACATCAATATGCAGTGCATGACTTCTGGGAATTTCGTCAACCATGCAAATGATAGAAAAGAAGCACTTGTAGTTCTGATGGAAAGTAACATTGGTTGCTTGATGAATGAGTATTGTGTTGGTAACAGATTGTGCTCTCTGTTTTCTTTTCAGCCTATTCTGCTAGTTTATCCGCGCTGTTGTTGCAATATGCATAAAAACTGTTGCACCAACCGGTTAATAGTGAATTCCATGTTGTTCAGCTACACTAGTTCATCTAATGCCAACCCATCAAAGATAGAGTTCGATGTCGTTCTGTCCCTATTGCTTAGGGATGGGATCAAAAATTTTCTTTGTGCAACATGTACAATGTTAAATTCATCAAATTCATGAATTTGTCCATGTTAATACTTGATGTGGTATGAGCTATTGGTTTCTACCTTAAAAACTTTTTACTCTTACTATCATCAGGTTGCGAACCAAGAGACATATGCAACTTTAGGTTCCATCGTGAAAAGTCGTACAGGCATCAAACTAGTTGGTCTCCCAAACAGACTGGCATGTTGCAGTTGATCTGGACTATCCTAAACAAAAGATGTTTCATCCCTTACCACCCAACCTTGGACCTGGAGTCTACCTTGGTGCTGTTGAGAGGGCAACATCTTTCATCACGGATGATGTTTGGTATGGGATTTATGCTGGAACGAACCCAGGTAATACAGCTAAAAATTTTGCTATTACATTGAATCAGCATGTATAGCTTTGCCTTGTATCTAGGTTCAACACCATGTTCTTTCTGCTAAAAGGCTACCTTTAATCAAGAATGCTTCTTCATTTGTATGTCATTCTATCAATATAGGTAATAACTTTGTGATAAAAGATTTTAAAAGGAATGTAAACTCGTGTGTTGGAAGATGATTTGAAAGCTGAACATTTTGGTGCAACTGAAACTTGTACTACCTTGTTCAAGATTTAAAATAAATACAATTGTTTCTTCTACAGGATAAAATGATATGGAAAATCATTTAAGATATTACAAATATGTTCAAAGGAGACTTGGAATACGCCTTATCTGAACAAGAGGAATCAATTAGTATTAGTAGTGCGAAGAAAGGTAGAGGGAATCAGAGGAAAACTTCAGATTTGCATTATCATTAATTGAACTAGTGATATTGTATTTGTACATTCACCAGTGGGAAAAGATGCATGCATCCAAACTAAATAGTTCTGTCGTCATGACTCTGTCATTGTTTACTATACACATTTTGTGATCTTATGATTCTCAAACATGCCTCAAGATTTATCTAAATATGGACTCTTTCTTGTACCTGTTGAATAATGTTCGGGTTCCCAACATGCTTCTTACCTTCTGTTGCACCTGCAGAGACCTTTGTTCGAGCTGATGGGGCATTTATAACCTTTGCTGATGACTTTGATATATGTCTAGTGTTACTACGTCAGTGACAGGCTTGGGTGAGATTGGAGATGTTAAAGGTTATAGATCTGCGATCATCTATCGATGGCCTAATAGGGAGACAGGTGGTGAAGGTTGGAAGAAGCCCTGGATTGACTAATGGAATTGTTATGGCTTATGCTCTTGAATACAATGACGAGAAAGGGATATGCTTCTTCACAGATTTACTTGTTGTGGGTGAGAATCAGCACATATTTGATCTGGAAGGTGACAGCGGGAGCCTAATAATCCTAATAACAGTACAAGATGCTGAGAAACCTAAACCTATAGGTATCATTTGGGGTGGGACTGCGAATAGGGAGAGGTTGAAGCTTAAAAGTGTCCGTGCTCCTGAGAATTGGACTAGTGGAGTTGATCTGGGTCGTCTTCTTGATATTTTGGAACTTGATCTTATAACAACAAGCGAAGGACTTCAAGGTTTGCTATTTCACTTTTTCATCGAGCGATAAAATATTTCATATCACGGCGCAATATTTTCTTACCTTCCTCTGTTGAAACATCTATATATTTTGTTCCTTCACTTGTTATTAAAGATGCACTACAGGATCAAAGATTTGCTTTAGCGGCTGCTATCAATTCCAATGTTGGCAATCATATCCAACTGTAGGGACGCTTCCAAATGAAAAGGCTAATGAAGATATGTGAGCCCCTAGGCATTAACATTCAGCAGTTCCCTCCTGTCTCTGGTTCAGGAGCTGATGCACCTTTAATAGATATCGAGTGTCAGGTGGGTACAGTTGAGGCTGCAAACAATGTGGAAGAGCATCATTTTGAAATCCTGAACTTAATTAGCATGTCTCCTATGCATAATGCTGAAGAAGACAATCTGGAAAGGAAGAATGTGTCTGCATTGATTTACTTATCCGGTGAAGACCTTTGCATTTCACTGCATTTGGGGGATCAATAACTTAAGAGACAGCATTCTGATCACTGCCTTCGCTACGAAAACACAACATGAATGTGTAAAACAGTACTGCATGATTCAATCTCATCACACAGTATAAAATTAATCTTTCGCGTGAACAACCTTGGCTCTGATACCACTATTAATTAGGAAATCAAGCGAGTGCATCACATGTACAACGAAAAATCAAAATAAAACAGGTTTCTCACGTAGTTCAAATCGTCATGGAAAAGATTGGATCACAAAAAAGTCATAAAATCAAAAAATTGTATTGTCTGAGATATTATTTACCTAGGGAGATCGTATATATCTATTTTCTCTGATTCGGTTGGAGAGGATGTAGGAGGTCAAGAGTCATCCTCTCTGGTGGTATCCACACGATGGATCGATACAGTAATACTCCTTCAATTATAATCTCATATCTCGCAACTCTTACGCAGAGGGAGATGGGAGAATAAGAATGGGTGGCCAAATATGCAGCCTATCGTCTATGTGCCTCCTCTCCTATTTATAGAGAGCCAACAAAAACCCTAGGGGTCCTATCTTAGTGGGTATTGGATCTACATCCAATTACCCACTAATCTTGCATTATTGGATCTTCATCCAATAATCTCCTTTGGTCTCTGGGTCTCGTTCAAGGAGGCCATCAGTGTAGGGTCTCATCTAATGAGAATAGGGGCCAATTAGATCTTTATCCGATCTTCTATTTTTCGAAGCATCCACCATATATATGTGACCCTCTAAGCCCGATACCAAGCTGACCGTGAGTCGCTTCTATCAGAACTCATTCTGATATAGTGAATTATTATTTTCATAATAATTCACTCGACTCATCGACTATGGAAATACTATGCCACTACGCAATAGTTCCAAGTCGGTATAGGGGGATTGAATTCATCAGATATGTCTATCCATAGTTATCATGTATCTATAATCACTCATCCAAATAATATCTCAAAGATCGTATATTATAATTATATTAAAATGGATACTATTTACTTATAAAATATTATTATATGATTGATTCAAATAGTTTGTTATGAAAAATTAATTTATTATCTAAATTTTGCTTGATTTTTGAATATTCGTTCTTTTCGCATTGTGTAATGAATGATAAAATTAATAGTCTTATTTGTCATAAAATAATATTGAAAGATGGTTGAAGAATTATATTTTAAGATATGAACAATTAGTAGAAAAAATGAGGTTTATTAAATCCTGCAATCGACTTTTACATACTTTTAGACTAATATATTTTGCCCATGCAATCTTATTTGTTAACTTTTTTTTATCTCCACAGAGAGCCACCATATATAAATATTATTGATATATGTATTAATTATAATTTAATATAATAAAAACTATTTATAAATAAATTATTTGACCTGTATTATTATCTAGTTAGATATATTAGATCGACATAAACAATGAAATAGGGTGCATGAGACCATCTTAAATAATAAGTTCTATATAATATCTCATGATAATGAATTAATAATAATATAAAAATTATAGTATTTTGAGATGACATTGTTATATTTGGATTTTAGAAAAATATCATTTCGATACTTAATTCATCTGAATTAAGATTATTTTTATATGTATTAAATATTACAATTAAAATATCTACTAAATGTTATTGTTTATATTAGAATTAACACTCATAACAATTATATTAACAAAATTACTATTATTTTAATATATTAATTAAAAACGATAATGTCATCAGGAAGAATTTTTTGGTAATACAAATGAAAAAAGTAACACGTCTTATCTCTTTAACAAATAAATTAGTGACGCTACAGATATTTAACTCGAATGATATATTTATATATAACGGTGTCTCATGATTTTGAAACAAAACGCTTGCTCGGTGGGATTTATATAAGCCGAGCCCCCTCGCTTGCGCACCTAACAACGCTTCCGTGCCCTCCCTCGCGCTCTCCTCTCGGCTCTCGATCTCGTCGTTCTGTCCTCGTCGGAGCTTCTCGCCGGCGAACGGCTGGGAGCGAGCACCCTCCTATTCGATTTGGTGGAAGAATTTAGATTCTTATTGCGGTGATCTCATCCCTTCTCTTTTTCTGAAGGTTTCGTTTCGCTTTGGTCTTGAACTGTCTTAAGTTTCGACTAGGGTTCATGACTTTGTTGAATTTTGATTTTTCTTCGTTGTGATCGATCGTAATTGACGTTTCCAGCGACCAAAGATTTGAATTTTTTTGTTGTTCTTGATCAATTCTGGTTTATCGATCATCTAGGTTTTCGAGTTTCTCTCGAGAAGATCAATCTTTCCTGTTTTCTTGATCGTTTCTGGCCAATTCGTCGATTCTCTTTCTGGTTCCCATTGGCAAAATGGCTTCTCGTTCTAGGCGTGTGGAGTACGACCGCTTCATCCCGTTCCGGTCAGCGATGGACATGGACTACGCACGCTTTGCCCTAACCATGCCTTCGCGACCGCAGCGTGATGGTTCGAGAGAATCCCCATCGAGCGTGGCGTACCAAAAGCTTCTTGTTGAATGCATTTTGAAGAACAGATCTCGTATCCTCGCTTTCAAGAGTGCACCCGAAGCGCCGGCCAGCAATCTGCCCCAATTTGACGAGCCCATTCGGCCGCAGAAGAAGCAGCAGAGGCTAATCCCTAAAGAACCAGAACGGATTTTGGAGGCCCCCGGCATGTTGGATGAAGATGGTTTGAATCTCCTCGACTGGGGAAGCAATAATGTGTTGGCGATTGGCCTTGACGACACAGTGTACCTCTGGAACGATGCAAACAAGTCAAGCAAGCTTCTTCAAGAAGCTGTAGAAGACAGAGGACCTATCACTAGCATCAGCTGGTCGCCGGATAGCACAGTTCTTGCTGTCGCATTCGGCAATTCAGTTTTTTCCTTGGTTGATCCAGCAACAGGACGAGATGTGAATGTGATGGAAGAAGATGAGAACCAGACCCCTGTATTGTCACTTGCCTGGAGAAGTAATTCAATCTTGACGGTTGGAAGATCTGATGGCACTGTTGTTGATTATGACTTTAGAAAGGATGACACATCCATCTGTTTCTATAGTGGGCATCGTCTTGGTGTTTGTAGTCTTAAATGGTCTGGGTTGTCAGGGCGGTATTTGGCGAGTGGAGGGCATGACAAACTAGTGCATATATGGGATGCCTGCATGCCGGTTTCACGTCACCATCCATGCCGACATCAGTGGCTTCACCGCATCAGAAGCCACACTTCCATTGTGAAGGCCCTTGACTGGTGCCCAACTCGGAGCAACCTGCTGGCTTCTGGTGGAGGTCACAGTGATCATTGCATTAAGTTTTGGAACACTGTTAATGGTGCTTGCCTGAACTCGATTGATGCTGGCTCTGAAGTTTGTGCATTGCTGTGGGACAAGAACAAATCTGAGTTACTAACCTCCCATGGTTTTCCGAAGAATCAACTCACCCTGTGGAATTACCCATCCATGACGAGAGCGGCTGAGCTTTTCGGTCATTCATCCCGGGTTCATTTCTTGGCTGGGAGCCCATTGGGGGGTGTAGTTGCTTCTGCAGCAGCAGATGAAAGACTCATGTTTTGGAATATCTTTGAGATTCCAAAAAAAACAAAACCTGAATTGCCCTTTGCACAATTTAATGTCATAAGATGAAAAGGCTTGTGGGTGGAAAAGATTATGAGAGCAATATGAAAGACTTCTCTAGTGCTTGACTTGAAAATCCATTGTCGGCAGAGTTGCACAGAGAAGTTCGGTGGAATTAAAGTGACTACACATTTTTATAGAAGTACGAGTGCAAGCGCCTAAGGTAAGTTAGAAGCTTACAACATTTTACAGCAGATTACGAGAGCAATATTGTAGACTTTTCTAGTGCTTGACATGAAGATCCATTGTTGGCCGAGTTGCACGTTGAAGTTTGGTGGAATGAAAGTGGCAACACATTTTCGTAGAAGTATCACTGCAAGTGTCTAAGGTAAGTTACAAGCCTTACAACAGTTTACAGCAGATTATGAAAGCAATATCGAAGACTTATCTAGTGCTTGACATGAAGATCCATTGTTGGCAGAGTTGCACAGAAAAGTTTAGTGGAATTAAAGTGGCAACATATTTTCATAAAAGTATGAGTGCAAGCGCCTAAGGTAAGTAGAAGCCTTACAACATTTTACAGCATTTCAGCAGGCTTAGTTACGACTTAACTATGTGGTTGCAGCTGCAAACTTGATTTCTATATCCGATTTTTCTATCAGTTTTACATAGTAATCGATATAATCTTTGCCAACTTGATGAAACATGCTTTCTATAACCAATTCATCATTGCTGCCACATTTTATTAAGCTTCAATCCTTAATAATTATAAAAATGTGGTGTTTCTTCCTCTCGTTACTGTATCAGAAATCTTGTGTTGACTTTATTCCTTGGTTTCTTATGTTAATCATGCATAAATAGATCAAAGGGGTTAGATGGTTATACTGTTTGATTTTGCTTTGATTTTTCAAATTTCTGTCAAACAGGTCAAAAAAATTTGGAAAATTGTGGAGTTGCACAACTAGAATTGTGTTTGACAATCAAAAGAACTATCCTGATCAACGATTCAGTGTCATGTGAAAAAATTGCTTACGAAATGGATATTTTCTAACTGGAAATGGTTCCAATATATTCATACATAGTGAATAATCAACGAGGACAAGATAAATTCAAGATTGAAATCCGACCCTAAATTATTCTGATTTGAGTAAGATGTGTCATAATTTCTGTATAGAGCAGTTACTAGACCTATGAGAACTGTAAACCAAATTGAATACTGTAATTCTTAAGAGATACCAAATGAATAAATCTATGTGCTTGACAAAGATGAGGCATTATAATTCTGTTTATTACTTTTTTTTCTCAATGAAATAAACAAAGGTATCGAATTTACATGGCTTTCCATGGATATACTTGGTCCTCTGCAACATAGATACGCTTCTGATCCTAAGCTAGGCCTTGAAAAATGGTGTGAAATGGGATATAATGCTAGTTCTAAAATTTGGATATACCAACGGTTACAAATGCTTGATTACAGGGATAGTGTAGTACCAGTCCTTTTGGATAATGGGTCTTTATTGAATCCGAAGGTTCTGATTTATGATTATTTCAGTATGCTAGAATTATCTTTGCTGAATGTGCTTATTTTTGTATTCTTGAATCTATTTGTGTATCTAATCTGACAAATACGTACATGAACTTAATTTTACTGATATGCTGGCAGCTGGTATGTTATAATACATAATAGAAATTGCTCTAATTTACTATCTAATTTTGGGCCCCTGTTTGTGAGTACCTAACTGGAAGAGGAAAGTAAGTAGTGTGATGCATCCATCATCCTTATGTTAATCGATAGACTTCTAGAAAGATCTCATCAAAATAGTTGTGAAGTAAGATTATATGTGGGTTATGACTATTCTTAACACAACTTATGATGGCCTTGTTAGTCTACGTTTGTGGGGTCCAAATTATTGTATTTGGTCTAGTTGTCTGGACATGACTATTGACTATTCTAGGAAGTTTGGTTGGAAAAATTTCAACCTAGCAAAGCCTGACCATTCTAGTAAAGTTGGTTTGAAAATCTTCAACCTAACAAAGAAACTCTCATATTACAAATCTAAGTGGAATTGGGTCCAATATTTCTTGTTTGACTGAGCTCAAGTTACAGCATTAGTAGACCAAACAATGCTTCCTATTTATTATGACCACACAATATGATTTAACCCAAACCGTTATAAAATGGGTGGTATGTATTGGTTTGATCGTGAATTGGTAAATAGATCGCACCCCCCCCCCCCCCATATTAGCAGCCAGTCCTGACCTATATCTATATATATATATATATATATATGTAAAGCCTATTTATTGCTGGTTTGGGGCTCATGCTTGCAAACCCGTTGTATTGTACTTGTAGAGCCTGCAAGCTGCCTGTCGTCCACCATGTGCTGCCAAAATGCTTCCTCCTATCTTCCTTCTTCTACCTTCCTCATCCTCCTTCACTACTACTTCCACTTTCTCCATCCTCTTCCTCGTCCTTCTTCCTTCTTCCTCCTCTTAATTATACTAGCTAGGGTCATATGATACTGAAATTTTCAGTTGTCATGATTTAGATTCGAACACCCACAATTGTGGTTGCTTTCCATCTGGCTGAATGAATTTTGGTGCGATCAGTTTCTTTGGTGAGTTAGTGTTGCTTTGATCTTGGGTCAGAGAAATTAAAAAAATATAGAAAATCTGAAAAAATTCAAATATTGAAGACAAATGTCAGTTTTTTAAATATTTTGGTAGTCTTAAATGAAATAAAATGCAAAGCTACCTTTCTTGCATTACGGGAGTTCTCTCTTGGTGATTGTTATTTATCAAATCTTAAATGGATTAGTGACCAGTTGGCACTCCTATAATATGGGTTATTTCTTGTTTCTTTTTCAAAATTTGCTGTGGGGTAGATGTTAATACAACCAAAATATAGAGATTTGTGGACTTTCTGCAATCTTGGGGTGTGAGTTTTATCAATTGTTTAAGTCTGTTCATTTCCTAGGTAACAACAATAGCAATGTCACTTGGTAGAATGACTTTTCTCGGTTTTCAGCTATCATGTTCTTGTGCATTTATGATATCTATATTGGATATTTACAATGTTTTTTCCTTATCACAGTATTACTTCTCTATAAAAATTAATCTGTGATTATAAATCCACAATGCAAAACACTGATATGCAACTTGAATCTCACTCGAAATGGAATGGCCATCAAAGCAACCTGTAAAAGTACTGATAGAACATATATGCTGCTTCTTAACTTGAGTTCGAGAAAAGATGCCTTTTAGTCTTATGTTAAAACGAATTTATCCATTCTTTTCAAGAACTCAATCGATTGTATTTAGATGACTATTTGAAGCTTTTATTGTTAATCTCCACCAGCTGAGCCTTTGTAGAATCATTATGTTTGGGAATAGATATATATGCATTACTGAATCATGAAATTTTATGATCATTTTCTATTGTGTATAAAATAAATTGCATTGCTTGTTAATTCTTTATGTTGGAGTTCTTTTATTTTTCATGTACTAAGGTATCAAATGTTAAGTATTGACCCTATGGTGGTCCCTCTTGGATTCATGTGCTATATATTCTGTTGTCTTCGCTTTTTTAAATAGTTTTGCGTACCAATTTTGATTTACTATCCTGGATTGATTGGTGTACTATGGTATAGCTTAGCAATGTATTTCAGATATGACTGATGATTGGACCAGCACATGTCGGTCCATGCCAAAATATTGATACACATAGTATGCCGGCATATATTGTGGTGCATTTTTCATTTTCTATGTTTTTTTAGGGCGGTGGGAGAAGAATGAAGAAAAATGGATGCAGTGGGTAGAGGAGCAATAGAAATACTAAAGATCAAGCGATAGCAGGCGGTGAACTGCGTAACATGAGTTTTGGGCAATGACTGCATTAAAGCATAGAGATTATAACACGTGGCAATAGTAACAACAATGCGGAGAGGAGAATGAATATGCAAGGAGTTGAGATCCCTAAAAGGGGCCGGTTAGAGTAATTTAAAAAAAAAATGGTTCGGTTGAGATCTTTGTAAAGAAAAGAATAAGATCTAAAATCTTTTTCTTAAAACATGCCTAGACCTATTGTTTGAAATGGTGTGGTTTGCGTTATGCAGTATGTACTGGTCGATATAAATCAAATCGGACAAAAATGAATTCATTTCAAGGTTTGTTTTTATCTTTTTCAAAGAGATTTTATATTTTTTGTTCATTCTTTCTTGTTATGAGTACATATGTTTTTAACACCGCCAATGTCGGTCCCAAGCCCGAATGAGAAAGGTGGAGGGTTGCACAAGGCCATTAAGAGTCAATGTGAAAAAAAAACATATCAAAACTAAGGTTCATCGTACCAGTCCATACCGGTATATCGAGCTCAGCTTGGGACGGTATGGTACTTTGGTACTGGGCGGTATGTATATATATATATATATACACACACACACACATAAAGCTAAAAAACAAAAGTGGGCGATGGATCGGGAGAGTAGCGTCGGCCCCTAGCTTCTCCTTTTTCTTCTATTCTCCCTCTTCTTTCTCCTCTTCTCGGTTGATATCGCCCGAAATAGGTCGTCGACGATCGAAATCGATCGTTACCGCCCGACAATTGTCGACAACGATCGAAATTGACCGCTACCAATCGATTTCGAGTGGTAACGGAATAGAAACAACCCTAATCGGCGGTACCGCCTAGTAGCGTGCAATCCATATATTAGTCAGCAGGCGGATCAGTACGTACCACCCAAATAGGGTGGTACGATCGAAATAGCCGACCTCAGTTATGTAACATCCCTCATTTTTTAAATTCTATAGAACCTATTTGTAATGGAAGAAATATGTTTTGAGTTGTTTATAAGACTTAGTTATAAAATTTGAGGACCTATTTGTAAAAAGTCAAAGGACCTAATCGTAAATATTAATAATACAAAGATTAAATTGCGAAATACACAAAAGAACAAAGCCTATTTAATGCTGGTTTGGGTGGGGCTCATGCTTGCAAACCCGTTGTATCGTACTTGTAGAGCCTGCAAGCTGCCTGTCGTCCACCATGTGCTGCCAAAATGCTTCCTCCTATCTTCCTTCTTCTACCTTCCTCATCCTCCTCCACTACTACTTCCTCTTTCTCCTTCCTCTTCCTCGTCCTTCTTCCTTCTTCCTCCTCTTAATTATAGTAAGGTTGGTTTGAAAATCTTCAACCTAACAAAGCAACTCTCATATCACAAATCTAAGTGGAATTGGGTCCAATATTTCTTGTTTGACTGAGCTTCCTATTTATTATGACCACACAATATGATTAACCCAGACCGTTATAAAATGGGTGGTACGTATTGGTTTGATCGTGAATTGGTAAATAGATCGGTCCCATATTAGCGGCCAGTCCTGACCTATGATATATATATATATATATATATATATATATATATATATATATATATATATATATACAAAGCCTATTTAATGCTGGTTTGGGGCTCATGCTTGCAAACCCGTTGTATCGTACTTGTAGAGCCTGCAAGCTGCCTGTCGTCCACCATGTGCTTCCAAAATGCTTCCTCCTATCTTCCTTCTTCTACCTTCCTCATCCTCCTCCACTACTACTTCCTCTTTCTCCTTCCTCTTCCTCGTCCTTCTTCCTTCTTCCTCCTCTTAATTATAGTAAGGTTGGTTTGAAAATCTTCAACCTAACAAAGCAACTCTCATATCACAAATCTAAGTGGAATTGGGTCCAATATTTCTTGTTCGACTGAGATTCCTATTTATTATGACCACACAATATGATTCACCCAGACCGTTATAAAATGGGTGGTACGTATTGGTTTGATCGTGAATTGGTAAATAAATCGGTCCCATATTAGCAACCAGTCCTGACCTAAGATATATATATATATATATATATATATATATATATATATATATATATATATATATATATATACAAAGCCTATTTAATGCTGGTTTGGGGCTCATGCTTGCAAACCCGTTGTATCGTACTTGTAGAGCCTGCAAGCTGCCTGTCGTCCACCATGTGCTGCCAAATTGCTTCCTCCTATCTTCCTTCTTCTACCTTCCTCATCCTCCTCCACTACTACTTCCTCTTTCTCCTTCCTCTTCCTCGTACTTCTTCTTTCTTCGTCCTCTTAATTATACTTGCTAGGGTCACTTGATACTGAAATTTCCAATTGTCATGATTTAGATTCGAACACCCACATTTGTGGTTGCTTTCCATCTGACTGAATGAATTTTGGTGCGATCAGTTTCTTTGGTGAGTTAGTGTTGCTTTGATCTTGGGTCAGAGAAATTAAATAGTTTTGCGTACCAATTTTGATTTACTATCCTGGACTGATTGGTGTACTATGGTATAACTAAGCAATGTATTTCAGATATGACTGATGATTGGACCTGCACATGTCGGTCCCTGCCAACATACTGATACACATAGTATGCCGGCATATATTGTGGTGCATTTTTCATTTTCTGTGTTTTCTTGGGTAGAGGAGAAAGAGAAATACTAAAGATCAAGCGATAGCAGGCGTTGGACCGCGTAACATGAGTTTTTGGCAATGACTACATTAAAGCATAGAGATTACAACACGTGTCAATAGTAACAACCGTTCGGAGAGGAGAACGAACATGCAAGGAGTTGAGATCCCTAGAAGGGGCCGGTTAGAGTAATTTAAAAAAAATGATTTAGTTTAGATCCTTGTAAAGAAAAGAACAAGATCTAAAATCTTTTTCTTAAAAAATAACTAGACCTAATTGTTTGAAATGGTGTGGTTTGCGTCTCAAGTTATGAAGTATGTACTGGTCGATATAAATCAAATCGGACATAATTGAATTCATCTCAAGTTTTGTTTTTATCTTTTTCAAAGAGATTTTATATTTTTTGTTCATTCTTTCTTGTTATGAGTACATATGTTTTTAACACCGCCAATGTCGGTCCCAAGCCCGAATGAGAAAGGTGGAGGGTTGCACAAGGCCATTAAGAGTCAATGTGAAAAAAAAACATATCAAAACTCATAACTAAGATGTTAAACTAAGGTTCATCGTACCAGGCCGTACCGGTATATCGAGCTCAGCTTGGGACGGTATGGTACTTTGGTACTGGGCGGTATGTATATATATATAGATATATACACACACACACACATAAAGCTAAAAAACAAAAATGGGCGACGGATCGGCAGAGTAGCGTCGGCCCCTAGCTTCTCCTTTTTCTTCTCCTCTTCTCCCTCTTCTTTCTCCCCTTCTCGGTTGATATCGCCCGAAATAGGTCGTCGACGATCGAAATCGATCGTTACCCGCCCGACAATAGTCGACAACGATCGAAATTGCCGCTACCAATCGATTTCGAGTGGTAACGGAATAGAAACAACCCCAATCGGTGGTACCGCCTAGTAGCGTGCAATCCATATCTCAGTCAGCAGGCGGATCAATACGTACCACCCACATCGGGTGGTACGATCGAAATCGCCGACCTCAGTTATGTAACATCCCTCATTTTTGAATTTTTAAATAACTCATTTGTAATGTAAGAAATATGTTTTGAGTTGTTTATAAGACTTAGTTATAAAATTTGAGGACCTGTTTGTAAAAAGTCAAAGGACCTAATCGTAAATATTAATAATACAAGGATTAAATTGTGAAATACACAAAATAACAAACTCCACCGCCTGTACATCTCTTCCTTCTCCCTTAAGAAACCTAAGTGGGTGGTTAAGAGAGGAAGGAAACAAAAAAAGAGGAGAAGAAGAAGAGTAGAGGAGAAGAAAAGATTTGGGGGTTTCGGGATTTTGACCAAATCCACACATTTGGGGTCCAACTTTTCAAAGGCAAGTGTTCTATCTTTTTCTCTACTGAAATTTTATCTTTGCTTTTGCCTTGATTATGAAAAAAATTCGGAATAATTCAAGCCTTGCAATCCAATATCACTCTTGTTGGTTGCAAAAGTTCGAATCTGAAAAATTTTTGTGATTTTGACCTTCCTGCACTGTTCTAGTCGTAACTTTGTATACTGATCTTTGATTTGGACAAAACCTAGTTCATCCGAAAATAGACTTACGTATCTTTCTTTTGATACCAAGATTGAAAATTTTGGAGTCCAATAGCCTGCTCAAATATATGTTTAAATTGATTCTATGAAATCTGTAAAACAGAGATTGTAACTTCTGATCTTTTGTTACTAAATTACTTGTAACTCTCCGTGGAAAACTCTGATTTATGCAAAACTTATTTCATGAGAAACTAGATTCGTATATCCTTCTTTGCCTACCTGATTTGAAGGATTTGCAGAACATTTTCCTATCGAAACATTTATTTTAGTTGATCCTACAGATTCTGAAAAACAGGGACTGTAAGTTCTGACCTTTTGATACAAAACTGCTTATAACTTTCTATTGGGAATTCTGATTTGAGCAAAACATATTTTGTTCGAAACTAGACACCTGTATTTTTGTTTGGATACCTGGATTGATAGATTTGGAATACAAATACATACCCGATCATCCGTTGATTTTGATCCCATAGATTTTTGCAAAACAGAGATTCTGTTCCTTGATCTTTGGTTTCCAAATCATTTGTAACTCTTTGTTAGAAACTTCAACTTGTATGAAAAGTATTTTAATCATCCACTACAAGGAGTGTCCGGAACTCATTGAATTGTATACTGTAGCCCCAAAAAACAGAGCTGCTCCTTGATCCTGCAAGTGCATAATGCATGGTGTAAGGTTTTGTACCAGCAAGTTGTGTTTCCAGGTTCGAATTTTGCATTCTGCATAACTTGATCTGCAGTTTGCAACCATGTAGTGTGATTCCTACCATTCAGCTTTAATCTGCAGTTTGCAACCATGTAGTGTGATTCCTACCATTCAACTTTAATCTGCAGTTTGCAACTAAATAATTCCTGCCATTTACTTTTTTCTTTCTTTGTGAACGTAAGATGAACTTGAATGCACACTTGTAGCAAGAAAATGAAAAATGATTAGAAGATTTGCGATGATATTGTCGGCATAGTTAATTGCTTGTTGATAATTGCTTTCTGTAGATGTGGTTGTTAATTCTTGTACTGTTCATTTAAAGTCTACTGGAAGATATCAGACTTATGTAGGTTGTTTGACACCTAAATGTTTTAATTGATTTGGCTATTGATATTTGGTAATTTAGGGTTTGCGTTTTGGTTGATTTTCGAAATGAAAATTAGGATTCTTTTGGATGATTGGGTTGGACGCTTACGTGATTTTGAGTTGAAGGATGAGGCTTTCGATTTAGGGTTAGGGTTGGTCACCTTTTATATAACTTTGATACTCTCCTATCCAAATCCAAAGCCCAAAAAAGAGAAACAATGTTGGGTGTCATCCTCTTTTTGTGTATTTTGTTTGTCAAATTTTGTTCTCTTTCTTAATTTATTAGTTTGATGAATAATATTGACAGTGTTAGCGGGCAGTTTCGAATGGTATTTGTAGTTTTCCAACATGATGATAAGAGATTGTAGACATGTTTCTACTGTTGTTAGTGGTGCACCATTCCATTTGAGTAATGAAGCAATAGCTTGGAATGTGATATGAATTGATTTCTTAATCTATAAGGAGCTTGTTTCATCCCGAGTGGTCGGACAAGTTCTGTCACAGCTAAGCGCATTGTTGGATGTGCTTTTCTCATGATGAACTTATGAGACCTTCTATTCTAGTTTATGCTTGCCTTTTCATATTATGATTCTTATAAGCTGATTGTGTGACACATGATTAGATTTCTTGACGTCCTGTTTCTACTAAGATAATCCCTATCGACTTGAAAATTACACATTTCAGATGGTCCATAGCTAGGGAACTAAGGATTGAAGGTGTTCTGTTCCGGCAAGGTGAAATCCTTAATTGATTATCTACTAAAATTATAGTTAGAAGTTTACTATAGAGAGTTGATGGGATGTATTTTCAATTGTTGGCAATGTGTATTATTATTTTTCTCTGTGTATTACAGATGTTTGTATCATAAGTTTATGTAGCTTATAATTGTTTGTATTACTGATGTTTGGAAGATATTTTCCTCTCATCTTATGACTTGGTCATATTGAGCATAACATGTTCTTATCAATCCAAAATACGTGGATTTTAGCTTCTTTTGCAGAATGTTTGGTGCAAATGAAGTGGGTTAACAGTGTTCTCGGAAATTGCCCTTTTAGTAGGTGTTACTGTCCAGAGGTTGGCATATGCAGTGTGCTAGTTCGATTACAATAGTAAGGCTATGTTGAACGAATTGGAAAAGTACATATAGGAGGCAGAATTCAGCCATAGCTCAGTCTTCAGGTAATGGAAGAGAAATGTGACTTGCTGGCTTCTTGTAAACCAATTTCACTCTTCCCAAAATGTATTGGTCCACTCTCATTTGATACCAACTTCAACCCTCCCAAAATGAAGTGAAAAAACCCTTGCGAAACTGTGTTTTGCCCACAATCAAACTGATTTAAGATATTTCTAAAAGTTTGAATCTTTAGTTATGATATGTAGTTATAGTGGTTTATGTTCTATGAAAATTCAAAATTTTTACTTTTTTGGCTTTCGTTACTGTATGTTACTTTTGCATCCTTTATTGAGTATCTTCTTAAGAGCTATATGACAGAAAGGTGATCTGCAAGTCAAGTGCAGGTTGTTTTTATGTTACATGCGCTTCAATGTGACTATAAAGCATCTCTAGATTTATTTCTTAATAGCAACATGTAATCTGGAACTTGATTACAGCCCTTAGTTCTCCAGATTCTTTTATATGTATGTTATTATGTTGTTTTATAGCATGCTAGTCACAGTTCTATGTCGTCTTTTGATGTGTTCGTTTTATTAACATTTTGATGTATTGTTGTCTCTCGACAAATAAATCAAAATAATCTTCTGCGAGGTATTTTAGTATGCTAGTCTACGTTAGGTGTTGTATATATCGGGTTTCATTCTTTTGTTTTGTGTTTTCTTTTAAGTTTTGATGCATCATTGGCCCTAGAGAAATGATAGTCACACCATCTTTTACAAATAGGTACTTTGACAAATTAAATAGAAGCACTGCTTATTCTTGTGATAGAAATTAAAACTCTTTTACGGTACTTTGTCAAATTAAATAGAAGCACTGCTTATTCTTGTGATAGAAATTAAAATTTTCTGGATAATTTTTCATCTTCGTTGAGTTGTTAGGATCAATAGACGTCTTAGAGGATTTGCATTCTAACCCTTGTTGATCATCATAGAAATATTTTTCTAACAAAGACTTGACTTGTTATTAGCAAAGAATTATATATGTACTCTCCTTCAGAAGACCTAGCTGATGGATAACAAAATTAGTTTCTAAATAGAGATGATTTTTTAAAAGTTATTACAGTAGAAAAAGACTAATGCTCTTGGCAAGTTTTGTTAATTTTTGTAAGGAATTTTGTTTTTAAAAAGGTTGAGTTGCTTTTTAAAATGGAACTATCTCTCTCATATATATATATATATATATATATATATATATATATATATATATATATATGTGTGTGTGTGTGTGTGTGTGTGTGTGTGTGTTTGGAACCTCAAGTGATTCGACCAATTACACTAAACCCGAAAGGTAGACAACTCCTGTCGATCAGAACTCCTTATGGCTCCCGTCATGGTCTTCGAATCATCATTGTCTCGACTGCTCGACTAATCATTAAGTTCAGCTAAGTCATTATCATCATTACAAGATGAGTCTAATTCGATAATATGCTCTCGATTGCTCAATCAAGTCATATTATATCCTCAGGTCACCGGTGACATCTTTTTGTCATAGGCAAAAACTCGATCACGTAGGTAGGTGAGCCTCGAGTGACTCGAACAACTGAACCTATGTCGTGATTTAATTTCTTCTTATAACGTTGGAAGTCCGCGTTAGTCAATCTTATTGTCTCACGCTCACCGACTTAATATTATCGTACGAGAGGTTTTTATTTTGTATCGATCTTGTAGTATGTCGTGTTACACATATACACATGTTCATATTTAATATATATATATCATATTCAAATATATATATATATATATAGTAGGTGTATAATATATATGACATATTTAAGCCATACCGGATGATCATGAGCTGTTACTTAATATGATGAAGTCCGAGCCAATGGACCTAATCATTCATAATAAGATCTATATGTGCATCATCGCATCTTATTGCCTTATGATCGTTAATCTCGTTATCATCGATTTCATCATAACCTCGTCGCATCATAATGCATTGTGATCTCTCGCCATGGTATCGTGGGTCCCGTTGTCAACTCCACGCTTTCGTCACATTTCTCCGTGTACTTACAAAATAATTATTGGTGTGTAGGCTTGACAATAAACAAGAAAAACGGAGACTCGCAGGTCAAAATAATTATAATAATCGTATTTACACACATCACAACACAAAACTCATAATAATCCATCTATATCATACATCACATGTACACATCAAATCATATTTTGAAATTCTAGATATATAATAATTAGTTAAATTATTTAATTAATTATGTTTTTGGAAATCAAGATATGTTAGAAATTTTTAGAATTATCAAAGGTATTTTCAGAGTTTTTGGTAGAAAGATAGACCTTTAAATTTCCAGAATTGTTAAGGGCATTTTTAAAATTTTGGGCATAGGATAGATATCGAAATTGTCAAATTTAAAAGGGTAGAATTATCCTTTTGACCCTTTCAGCGGTTATCGCTATTTCTCCTGTGTATGCGATAGGGGTTTGCCTCGTCGGCGACCACCCCTACGGCATGCATCGCTGCCTTTGGGCATCACCCCATAGCGGGATGGTGGGCGTTGTCTATGCTCACAAGCGTCGCCCCTACAGGAGGCAACCATGATCATGGGTGGCTGCCCCAACAGGGGCTTAACCCGTAGGTGGCTGCCCCCTTCCTCACTGCCTTCGTTATGAAAACACAACATGAATGTGTAAAACAGTACAGCACGATTCAATCTCATCACACACAGTATAAAATTAATCTTTCGCGTGAACAACCTTAGCTTTGATACCACTATTAATTAGGAAACCAAGCGAGTGATCACGAAAAAGTCATAAAATCAAAAAATTGTAATGTCTGATATATTATTTACCTAGGGAGATCGTATATATCTATTTTTTCAGATTCGGTTGGAGAGGATGAAGGAGGTCAAGAGTCATCCTCTCTTGTGGTATCCACACGATGGATCGATACAGTGATACTCCTTCAATTATAATCTCATATCTCGTAACTCTTACGCAGAGGGAGAGAGGAGAATAAGAATGGGTGGCCAAAGATGCAGCCTATCGTCTATGTGCCTCCTCTCCTATTTATAGAGAGCCAACAAAAACCTAGGGGTCCTATCTTAGTGGGTATTGGATCTACATCCAATTACCCACTAACATTGTACTATCTAATTTTGGGCCCCTGTTTGTGAGTACCTAACTGGAAGAGGAAAGTAAGTAGTGTGATGCATCTATCATCCTTATGTTAATCGATAGACTTCTAGAAAGATCTCATCAAAATAGTTGTGAAGTAAGATTATATGTGGGTTATGACCTATATAGATCGCACCCCCCCCCCCCCCCCCCCCCCATATTAGCAGCCAGTCCTGACCTATATATATATATATGCAAAGCCTATTTATTGCTAGTTTGGGGCTCATGCTTGCAAACCCGTCGTATTTTACTTGCAGAGCCTGCAAGCTGCCTGTCGTCCACCATGTGCTGCCAAAATGCTTCCTCCTATCTTCCTTCTTCTACCTTCCTCATCCTCCTCCACTACTACTTCCACTTTCTCCATCCTCTTCCTCGTCCTTCTTCCTTCTTCCTCCTCTTAATTATACTAGCTAGGGTCATATGATACTGAAATTTTCAGTTGTCATGATTTAGATTCGAACACCCACAATTGTGGTTGCTTTCCATCTGGCTGAATGAATTTTGGTGCGATCAGTTTCTTTGGTGAGTTAGTGTTGCTTTGATCTTGGGTCAGAGAAATTAAAAAAATATAGAGAATCTGAAAAAATTCAAATATTGAAGACAAATGTCAGTTTTTTAAATATTTTGGTAGTCTTAAATGAAATAAAATGCAAAGCTACCTTTCTTGCATTACGGGAGTTCTCTCTTGGGGATTGTTATTTATCAAATCTTAAAAGGATTAGTGACCAGTTGGCACTCCTATAATATGGGTTATATCTTGTTTCTTTTTCAAAATTTGCTGTGGGGTAGATGTTAATACAACCAAAATATAGAGATTTGTGGACTTTCTGCAATCTTCGGGTGTGAGTTTTATCAATTGTTTTAGTCTGTTCATTTCCTAGGTAACAACAATAGCAATGTCACTTGGTAGAATGACTTTTCTCGATTTTCAGCTATCATGTTCTTGTGGTGCATTTTTCATTTGCTATGTTTTTTTGGGGCGGTGGGAGAAGAATGAAGAAAAATGGATGCAGGGGGTAGAGGAGAAATAGAAATACCAAAGATCAAGCGATAGCAGGCGGTGAACTGCGTAACATGAGTTTTGGGCAATGACTGCATTAAAGCATAGAGATTATAACACGTGGCAATAGTAACAACAATGCGGAGAGGAGAATGAATATGCAAGGAGTTGAGATCCCTAAAAGGGGCCGGTTAGAGTAATTTAAAAAAAAATGGTTCGGTTGAGATCCTTGTAAAGAAAAGAACAAGATCTAAAATCTTTTTCTTAAAACATGCCTAGACCTATTGTTTGAAATGGTGTGGTTTGTGTCTCAAGTTATGCAGTATGTACTGGTCGATTTAAATCAAATCGGACAAAAATGAATTCATTTCAAGGTTTGTTTTTATCTTTTTCAAAGAGATTTTATATTTTTTGTTCATTCTTTCTTGTTATGAGTACATATGTTTTTAACACCGCCAATGTCGGTCCCAATCCCGAATGAGAAAGGTGGAGGGTTGCACAAGGCCATTAAGAGACAATGTGAAAAAAAAACATATCAAAACTCATAACTAAGATGTTAAACTCAGGTTCATCGTACCAGTCCATACCGGTATATCGAGCTCAGCTTGGGACGGTATGGTACTTTGGTACTGGGCGGTATGTATATATACATATATATATATATATATATATATATATATATATATATATATATATATACACACACACATAAAGCTCAAAAACAAAAGTGGGCGACGGATCCGGAGAGTAGCGTCGGCCCCTAGCTTCTCCTTTTTCTTCTATTCTCCCTCTTCTTTCTCCCCTTCTCGTTTGATATCGCCCGAAATAGGTCGTCGACGATCGAAATCGATCGTTACCCGCCCGACAATTGTCGACAACGATCGAAATTGACCGCTACCAATCGATTTCGAGTGGTAACGAAATAGAAACAGCCCCAATCGGCGGTACCGCCTAGTAGCGTGCAATCCATATATCAGTCAGCAGGCGGATCAGTACGTACCACCCACATCGGGTGGTACGATCGAAATCGCCGACCTCAGTTATGTAACTTCCCTCATTTTTGAATTTTTATAGAACTTATTTGTATTGTAAGAAATATGTTTTGAGTTGTTTATAAGACTTAGTTATAAAATTTGAGGACCTGTTTGTAAAAAGTCAAAGGACCTAATCATAAATATTAAAAATACAAGGATTAAATTGCGAAATACACAAAAGAACAAAGCCTATTTAATGCTGGTTTGGGGCTCATGCTTGCAAACCCGTTGTATCGTACTTGTAGAGCCTGCAAGCTGCCTGTCGTCCACCATGTGCTGCCAAAATGCTTCCTCCTATCTTCCTTCTTCTACCTTCCTCATCCTCCACTACTACTTCCTCTTTCTCCTTCCTCTTCCTCGTCCTTCTTCCTTCTTCCTCCTCTTAATTATACTTGGTAGGGTCACATGATACTGAAATTTTCAATTGGCATGATTTAGATTCGAACACCCACAATTGTGGTTGCCTTCCATCTGACTGAATGAATTTTGGTGCGATCAGTTTCTTTGGTGAGTTAGTGTTGCTTTGATCTTGGGTCAGAGAAATTAAAAAAATATAGAGAATCTGAAAAAATTCAAATATTGAAGACAAATGTCAGTTTTTTAAATATTTTGGTAGTCTTAAATGAAATAAAATGCAAAGCTACCTTTCTTGCATTACGGGAGTTCTCTCTTGGGGATTGTTATTTATCAAATCTTAAAAGGATTAGTGACCAGTTGACACTCCTATAATATGGGTTATTTCTTTTTTCTTTTTCAAAATTTGCTGTGGAGTAGATGTTAATACAACCAAAATATAGAGATTTGTGGACTTTCTGCAATCTTGGGGTGTGAGTTTTATCAATTGTTTTAGTCTGTTCATTTCCTAGGTAACAACAATAGCAATGTCACTTGGTAGAATGACTTTTCTTGGTTTTCAGCTATCATGTTCTTGTGCATTTATGATATCTATATTGGATATTTACAATGTTTTTTCCTTATCACAGTATTACTTCTCTATAAAAATTAATCTGTGATTATAAATCCACAATGCAAAACACTGATATGCAACTTGAATCTCACTCGAATTGGAATGGCCATCAAAACAACCAGTAAAAGTACTGATAGAACATATATGCTGCTTCTTAACTTGAGTTCGGGAAAAGATGCCTTTTAGTCATATGTTAAAACGAATTTATCCATTCTTTTCAAGAACTCAATCGATTGTATTTAGATGACTATTTGAAGCTTTTATTGTTAATTTCCACCCGCTGAGCCTTTGTAGAATCATTATGTTTGGGAATAGATGTATATGCATTACTGAATCATGAAATTTTATGATCATTTTCTATTGTGTATAAAATAAATTGCATTGCTAGTTAATTCTTTATGTTGGAGTTCTCTTATTTTTCATGTACTAAGGTATCAAATGTTAAGTATTGACCCTATGGTGGTCCCTCTTGGATTCATATGCTATATATATTGTTGTCTTCGTTTTTTTCAATTGTTTTGCGTACCAATTTTGATTTACTATCCTGGATTGATTGGTGTACTATGGTATAGCTTAGCAATGTATTTCAGATATGACTGATGATTGGACCTGCACATGTCGGTCCATGCCAACATACTGATACACATAGTATGCCGGCATATATTGTGGTGCATTTTTCATTTTCTGTGTTTTTTTGGGGCGGTGTGAGAAGAATGAAGAAAAATGGACACGGGGGTAGAGGAGAAAGAGAAATACTAAAGATCAAGCGATTGTAGGCGGTGGACTGCGTAACATGAGTTTTGGGCAATGACTACATTACAGCATAAAGATTACAACACGTGTCAATAGTAACAACAGTGCGGTGAGGAGAATGAACATGCAAGGAGTTGAGATCCCTAAAAGGTGCCGGTTAGAGTAATTTAAAAAAAAAATGGTTTAGTTTAGATCCTTGTAAAGTAAAGAACAAGATCTAAAATCTTTTTCTTAAAAAATAACTAGACCTAATTGTTTGAAATGGTGTGATTTGCTTCTAAAGTTTTGCAGTATATACTGGTCGATATAAATCAAATCGGACAGAAATGAATTCATTTCAAGTTTTGTTTTTATCTTTTTCAAAGAGATTTTATATTTTTTGTTCATTCTTTCTTGTTATGAGTACATATGTTTTTAACACCGCCAATGTCGGTCCCAAGCCCGAATGAAAAAGGTGGAGTGTTGCACAAGGCCATTAAGTGTCAATGTGAAAAAAAAAACATATAAAAACTCATAACTAAGATGTTAAACTAAGGTTCATCGTATCAGTCCGTACCGATATATCGAGCTCAACTTGGGACGGTATGGTACTTTGGTACTGGGTGGTATTATATATATATACACACACATACACATAAAGCTAAAAAACAAAAGTGGGCGACGGATCGGGAGAGTAGCGTCGGCCCCTAGCTTCTCCTTTTTCTTCTCCTCTTCTCCCTCTTCTTTCTCCCCTTCTCGGTTGATATCGTCTGAAATAGGTCGTCGACGATCGAAATCGATCGTTACCCGCCCGACAATAGTCGACAACGATCGAAATTGCCGCTACCAATCGATTTCGAGTGGTAACGGAATAGAAACAACCCCAATCGGTGGTACCGCCTAGTAGCGTGCAATCCATATATCAGTCAGCAGGCGGATCAGTACGTACCACCCACATCGGGTGGTACGATCGAAATCGCCGAACTCAATTATGTAACATCCCTCATTTTTGAATTTTTAAATAACTTATTTGTAATGTAAGAAATATGTTTTGAGTTGTTTATAAGACTTAGTTATAAAATTTGAGGACCTGTTTGAAATAAGTCAAAGGACCTAATCGTAAATATTAATAATACAAGGATTAAATTGCGAAAGACACAAAAGAACAAACTCCACCGCCTCTACATCTCTTCCTTCTCCCTTAAGAAACCTAAGTGGGTGGTTAAGAGAGGAAGGAAACAAAAAAAGAGGAGAAGAAGAAGAGTAGAGGAGAAGAATAGATTTGGGGGTTTTGGGATTTTGACCAAATCCACACATTTGGGGTCCAACTTTTCAAAGGCAAGTGTTCTATCTTTTTCTCTACTGAAATTTTATCTTTGCTTTTGCCTTGATTATGAAAAAAATTCGGAATAATTCAAGCCTTGCAATCCAATATCACTCTTGTTGGTTGCAAAAGTTCGAATCTGGAAAATTTTTGTGATTTTGACCTTCCTGCACTGTTCTAGTCGTAACTTTCTATACTGATGTTTGATTTGGACCAAACCTAGTTCATCCGAAAATAGACTTACATATCTTTCTTTTGATACCAAGATTGAAAATTTTGGAGTCCAATAGCCTGCTCAAATATATGTTTAAATTGATTCTATGAAATCTGTAAAACAGAGATTGTAACTTCTGATCTTTTGTTACTAAATTACTTGTAACTCTCTGTGGAAGACTCTGATTTATGCAAAACTTATTTCATGAGAAACTAGATTCGTATATCCTTCTTTGCCTACCTGATTTGAAGGATTTGCAGAACATTTTCCTATCGAAACATTTATTTTAGTTGATCCTATAGATTCTGAAAAACAGGGACTGTAAGTTCTGCCCTTTTGATACTAAACTGCTTATAACTTTCTATTGGGAATTCTGATTTGAGCAAAACATATTTTGTTCGAAACTAGACGCCTGTATCTTTCTTTGGATACCTGGATTGATAGATTTGGAATACAAATACATACCCGGTCATCCGTTGATTTTGATCCCATAGATTTTTGCAAAACAGAGATTCTGTTCCTTGATCTTTGGTTTCCAAATCATTTGTAACTCTTTGTTAGAAACTTCAACTTGTATGAAAAGTATTTTAATCATCCACTACAAGGAGTGTCCGGAACTCATTGAATTGTATACTGTAGCCCCAAAAAACAGAGCTGCTCCTTGATCCTGCAAGTGCATAAGATCTAAAATCTTTTTCTTAAAACATGCCTAGACCTATTGTTTGAAATGGTGTGGTTTGCGTCTCAAGTTATGCAGTATGTACTGGTCGATATAAATCAAATCGGACAAAAATGAATTCATTTCAAGGTTTGTTTTTATCTTTTTCAAAGAGATTTTATATTTTTTGTTCATTCTTTCTTGTTATGAGTACATATGTTTTTAACGCCGCCAATGTCGGTCCCAAGCCCGAATGAGAAAGGTAGAGGGTTGCACAAGGCCATTAAGAGTCAATGTGAAAAAAAAACATATCAAAACTAAGGTTCATCGTACCAGTCCATACCGGTATATCGAGCTCAGCTTGGGACGGTATGGTACTTTGGTACTGGGCGGTATGTATATATATATATATAATATATATATATATATATATACACACACACACACATAAAGCTAAAAAACAAAAGTGGGCGATGGATCGGGAGAGTAGCGTCGGCCCCTAGCTTCTCCTTTTTCTTCTATTCTCCCTCTTCTTTCTCCTCTTCTCGGATGATATCGCCCGAAATAGGTCGTCGACGATCGAAATCGATCGTTACCGCCCGACAATTGTCGACAACGATCGAAATTGACCGCTACCAATCGATTTCGAGTGGTAACGGAATAGAAACAACCCTAATCGGCGGTACTGCCTAGTAGCGTGCAATCCATATATTAGTCAGCAGGCGGATCAGTACGTACCACCCAAATAGGGTGGTACGATCGAAATCGCCGACCTCAGTTATGTAACATCCCTCATTTTTTAAATTTTATAGAACTTATTTGTAATGGAAGAAATATGTTTTGAGTTGTTTATAAGACTTAGTTATAAAATTTGAGGACCTATTTGTAAAAAGTCAAAGGACCTAATCGTAAATATTAATAATACAAGGATTAAATTGCGAAATACACAAACGAACAAAGCCTATTTAATGCTGGTTTGGGGCTCATGCTTGCAAACCCGTTGTATCGTACTTGTAGAGCCTGCAAGCTGCCTGTCGTCCACCATGTGCTGCCAAAATGCTTCCTCCTATCTTCCTTCTTCTACCTTCCTCATCCTCCTCCACTACTACTTCCTCTTTCTCCTTCCTCTTCCTCGTCCTTCTTCCTTCTTCCTCTTAATTATAGTAAGGTTGGTTTGAAAATCTTCACCTAACAAAGCAACTCTCATATGACAAATCTAAGTGGAATTGGGTCCAATATTTATTGTTTAACTGAGCTTCCTATTTTTTATGACCACACAATATGATTAACCCAGACCGTTATAAAATGGGTGGTACGTATTGGTTTGATCGTGAATTGGTAAATAGATCGGTCCCATATTAGCGGCCAGTCCTGACCTATGATATATATATATATATATATATATATATATATATATATACAAAGCCTATTTAATGCTTGTTTGGGGCTCATGCTTGCAAACCCGTTGTATCGTACTTGTAGAGCCTGCAAGCTGCCTGTCGTCCACCATGTGCTGCTAAAATGCTTCCTCCTATCTTCCTTCTTCTACCTTCCTCATCCTCCTCCACTACTACTTCCTCTTTCTCCTTCCTCTTCCTCGTACTTCTTCCTTCTTCCTCCTCTTAATTATACTTGGTAGGGTCACATGATACTGAAATTTTCAATTGTCATGATTTAGATTCGAACACCCACATTTGTGGTTGCTTTCCATCTGACTGAATGAATTTTGGTGCGATCAGTTTCTTTGGTGAGTTAGTGTTGCTTTGATCTTGGGTCAGAGAAATTAAATAGTTTTGCGTACCAATTTTGATTTACTATCCTGGACTGTTTGATGTACTATGCTATAACTAAGCAATGTATTTCAGATATGACTGATGATTGGACCTGCACATGTCGGTCCCTGCCAACATACTGATACACATAGTATGCCGGCATATATTGTGGTGCATTTTTCATTTTCTGTGTTTTCTTGGGGCGGTGTGAGAGGAATGAAGAAAAATGGACACGGGGGGTAGAGGAGAAAGAGAAATACTAAAGATCAAGCGATAGCAGGCGTTGGACCGCGTAACATGAGTTTTGGGCAATTACTACATTACAGCATAGAGATTACAACACGTGTCAATAGTAACAACAGTTCGGAGAGGAGAATGAACATGCAAGGAGTTGAGATCCCTAAAAGGGGCCGGTTAGAGTAATTTAAAAAAAAATGATTTAGTTTCGATCCTTGTAAAGAAAAGAACAAGATCTAAAATCTTTTTCTTAAAAAATAACTAGACCTAATTGTTTGAAATGGTGTGGTTTGCGTCTCAAGTTATGCAGTATGTACTGGTCGATATAAATCAAATCGGACATAATTGAATTCATCTCAAGTTTTGTTTTTATCTTTTTCAAAGAGATTTTATATTTTTTGTTCATTCTTTCTTGTTATGAGTACATATGTTTTTAACACCGCCAATGTCGGTCCCAAGCCCGAATGAGAAAGGTGGAGGGTTGCACAAGGCCATTAAGAGTCAATGTGAAAAAAAAACATATCAAAACTCATAACTAAGATGTTAAACTAAAGTTCATCGTACCAGTCCGTACCGGTATATCGAGCTCAGCTTGGGACGGTATGGTACTTTGGTACTGGGCGGTATGTATATATATATATATATATATATACACACACACACATAAAGCTAAAAAACAAAAGTGGGCGACGGATCGGGAGAGTAGCGTCGGCCCCTAGCTTCTCCTTTTTCTTCTCCTCTTCTCCCTCTTCTTTCTCCCCTTCTCGGTTGATATCGCCCGAAATAGGTCGTCGACGATCGAAATCGATCGTTACCGCCCGACAATAGTCGACAACGATCGAAATTGCCGCTACCAATCGATTTCGAGTGGTAACGGAATAGAAACAACCCCAATCGGTGGTACCGCCTAGTAGCGTGCAATCCATATATCAGTCAGCAGGCGGATCAGTACGTACCACCCACATCGGGTGGTACGATCGAAATCGCCGACCTCAGTTATGTAACATCCCTCATTTTTGAATTTTTAAATAATTTATTTGTAATGTAAGAAATATGTTTTGAGTTGTTTATAAGACTTAGTTATAAAATTTGAGGACCTGTTTGAAATAAGTCAAAGGACCTAATCGTAAATATTAATAATACAAGGATTAAATTGCGAAAGACACAAAAGAACAAACTCCACCGCCTCTACATCTCTTCCTTCTCCCTTAAGAAACCTAAGTGGGTGGTTAAGAGAGGAAGGAAACAAAAAAAGAGGAGAAGAAGAAGAGTAGAGGAGAAGAATAGATTTGGGGGTTTTGGGATTTTGACCAAATCCACACATTTGGGGTCCAACTTTTCAAAGGCAAGTGTTCTATCTTTTTCTCTACTGAAATTTTATCTTTGCTTTTGCCTTGATTATTAAAAAAATTTGGAATAATTCAAGCCTTGCAATCCAATATCACTCTTGTTGGTTGCAAAAGTTCGAATCTGGAAAATTTTTGTGATTTTGACCTTCCTGCACTGTTCTAGTCGTAACTTTGTATACTGATCTTTGATTTGGACAAAACCTAGTTCATCCGAAAATAGACTTACATATCTTTCTTTTGATACCAAGATTGAAAATTTTGGAGTCCAATAGCCTGCTCAAATATATGTTTAAATTGATTCTATGAAATCTGTAAAACAGAGATTGTAACTTCTGATCTTTTGTTACTAAATTACTTGTAACTCTCTGTGGAAAACTCTGATTTATGCAAAACTTATTTCATGAGAAACTAGATTCGTATATCCTTCTTTGCCTACCTGATTTGAAGGATTTGCAGAACATTTTCCTATCGAAACATTTATTTTAGTTGATCCTACAGATTCTGAAAAACAGGGACTGTAAGTTCTGACCTTTTGATACTAAACTGCTTATAACTTTCTATTGGGAATTCTGATTTGAGCAAAACATATTTTGTTCGAAACTAGACGCTTGTATCTTTCTTTGGATACCTGGATTGATAGATTTGGAATAAAAATACATACCCGGTCATCCGTTGATTTTGATCCCATAGATTTTTGCAAAACAGAGATTCTGTTCCTTGATCTTTGGTTTCCAAATCATTTGTAACTCTTTGTTAGAAACTTCAACTTGTATGAAAAGTATTTTAATCATCCACTACAAGGAGTGTCCGGAACTCATTGAATTGTATACTGTAGCCCCAAAAAACAGAGAGGCTCCTTGATCCTGCAAGTGCATAACGCATGTTGTAAGGTTTTGTACCAGCAAGTTGTGTTTCCAAGTTCCAATTTTGCATTCTGCATAACTTGATCTGCAGTTTGCAACCATGTAGTGTGATTCCTACCATTCAGCTTTAATCTGCAGTTTGCAACCATGTAGTGTGATTCCTACCATTCAACTTTAATCTGCAGTTTGCAACTAAATAATTCCTGCCATTTACTTTTTTCTTTCTTTGTGAATGTAAGATGAACTTGAATGCACACTTGTAGCAAGAAAATGAAAAATGATTAGAAGATTTGCGATGATATTGTCGGCATAGTTAATTGCTTGTTGATAATTGCTTTCTGTAGATGTGGTTGTTAATTCTTGTACTGTTCATTTAAAGCCTACTGGAAGATATCAGACTTATGTAGGTTGTTTGACACCTAAATGTTTTAATTGATTTGGCTATTGATATTTGGTAATTTAGGGTTTGTGTTTTGGTTGATTTTCGAAATGAAAATTAGGATTCTTTTGGATGATTGGGTTGGACGCTTACGTGATTTTGAGTTGAAGGATGAGGCTTTCGATTTAGGGTAAGGGTTGGTCACCTTTTATATAACTTTGATACTCTCCTATCCAAATCCAAAGCCCGAAAAAGAGAAACAATGTTGGGTGTCATCCTCTTTTTGTGTATTTTGTTTGTCAAATTTTGTTCTCTTTCTTAATTTATTTGTTTGATGAATAATATTGACAGTGTTAGCGGGCAGTTTCGAATGGTATTTGTAGTTTTCCAACATGATGATAAGAGATTGTAGACATGTTTCTACTGTTGTTAGTGGTGCACCATTCCATTTGAGTAATGAAGCAATAGCTTGGAATGTGATATGAATTGATTTCTTAATCTATAAGGAGCTTGTTTCATCCCGAGTGGTCGGACAAGTTCTGTCACAGCTAAGCGCATTGTTGGATGTGCTTTTCTCATGATGAACTTATGAGACCTTCTATTCTAGTTTATGCTTGCCTTTTCATATTATGATTCTTATAAGCTGATTGTGTGACACATGATTAGATTTCTTGACGTCCTGTTTCTACTAAGATAATCCCTATCGACTTGAAAATTACACATTTCAGATGGTCCATAGCTAGGGAACTAAGGATTGAAGGTGTTCTGTTCCGGCAAGGTGAAATCCTTAATTGATTATCTACTAAAATTATAGTTAGAAGTTTACTATAGAGAGTTGATGGGATGTATTTTCAATTGTTGGCAATGTGTATTATTATTTTTCTCTGTGTATTACAGATGTTTGTATCATAAGTTTACGTAGCTTATAATTGTTTGTATTACTGATGTTTGGAAGATATTTTCCTCTCATCTTATGACTTGGTCATATTGAGCATAACATGTTCTTATCAATCCAAAATACATGGATGTTAGCTTCTTTTGCAGAATGTTTGGTGCAAATGAAGTGGGTTAACAGTGTTCTCGGAAATTGCCCTTTTAGTAGGTGTTACTGTCCAGAGGTTGGCATATGCAGTGTGCTAGTTCGATTACAATAGTAAGGCTATGTTGAACGAATTGGAAAAGTACATATAGGAGGCAGAATTCAGCCATAGCCCAGTCTTCAGGTAATGGAAGAGAAATGTGACTTGCTGGCTTCTTGTAAACCAATTTCACTCTTCCCAAAATGTATTGGTCCACTCTCATTTGATACCAACTTCAACCCTCCCAAAATGAAGTGAAAAAATCCTTGCGAAACTGTATTTTGCCCACAATCAAACTGATTTAAGATATTTCTAAAAGTTTGAATCTTTAGTTATGATATGTAGTTATAGTGGTTTATGTTCTATGAAAATTCAAAATTTTTACTTTTTTGGCTTTCGTTACTGTATGTTACTTTTGCATCCTTTATTGGGTATCTTCTTAAGAGTTATATGACAGAAAGGTGATCTGCAAGTCAAGTGCAGGTTGTTTTTATGTTACATGCGCTTCAATGTGACTATAAAGCATCTCTAAATTTATTTCTTAATAGCAACATGTAATCTGGAACTTGATTACAGCCCTTAGTTCTCCAGATTCTTTTATATGTATGCTATTCTGTTGTTTTATAGCATGCTAGTCACAGTTCTATGTCGTATTTTGATGTGTTCGTTTTATTAACATTTTGATGTATTGTTGTCTCTGGACAAATAAATCAAAATAATCTTCTACCTGGCATTTTAGTATGCTAGTCTACGTTAGGTGTTGTATATATCGGGTTTCATTCTTTTGTTTTGTGTTTTCTTTTAAGTTTTGATGCATCATTGGCCCTAGAGAAATGATAGTCACACCATCTTTTACAAATAGGCACTTTGACAAATTAAATAGAAGCACTGCTTATTCTTGTGATAGAAATTAAAACTCTTTTACGGTACTTTGTCAAATTAAATAGAAGCACTGCTTATTCTTTTGATAGAATTAAAATTTTCTGAATAATTTTTCATCTTCGTTGCGTTGTTAGGATCAATAGACGTCTTAGAGGATTTGCATTCTAACCCTTGTTGATCATCATAGAAATATTTTTCTAACAAAGACTTGACTTGTTATTAGCAAAGAATTATATATGTACTTTCCTTCCTGAGACCTAGTTGATGGATAGCAAAATTAGTTGCTAAATAGAGATGATTTTTCAAAAGTTATTACAGTAGAAAAAGACTAATGCTCTTGGTAAGTTTTGTTAATTTTTGTAGGGAATTTTGTTTTTAAAAAGGTTGAGTTGGTTTTTAAAATGGAATTACCTCTCTTATATATATATATATATGTGTGTGTGTGTGTGTTTGGAACCTCAATTGATTCGACCAATTACACTAAACCCGAAAGGTAGACAACTCTTGTCAATCAGAACTCCTTATGGTTCTCGTCATGGTCTTCGAATCATCATGGTCTCGAATCATGAAGTTCAGCTAAGTCATTACCATCATTACAAGATAAGTCTAATTCGATAATATGCTCTCGATTGCTCAATCAAGTCATATTATATCCTCAGGTCACCGGTGACATCTCTTTGTCGTAGGCAAAAACTCGATCACGTAGGTAGGTGAGCCTCGAGTGACTCGAACAACTGAACCTATGTCGTGATTTAATTTCTTTCTATAACGTTGGAAGTCCACATTAGTCAATCTTATTGTCTCACGCTCACCGACTTAATATTATCGTACGAAGGGTTTTTATTTTGTATTGATCTTGTAGTATGTCGTGTTACACATATACACATGTTCATATTTAATATATATATATATATATATATATATATATATAGTAGGTGTATAATATATATGACATATTTAAGCCACACCGGATGATCATGAGCTGTTACTTAATATGATGAAGTCCGAGCCAATGGACCTAATCATTCATAATAAGATCTATTTGTGAATCAGCGCATCTTATTGCCTTATGATCGTTAATCTCGTTATCATCGATTTCATCATAACCTCGTCGCATCATAATGCATCGTGATCTCTTGCCATGGCATCGTGGGTCCCGTTGTCAACTCTACGCTTTCGTCACATTTCTTCGTGTACTTACAAAATAATTATTGGTGTGTAGGCTTGACAATAAACAAGAAAAACGGAGACTCGCAGGTCAAAATAATAATAATCGTATTTACACACATCACAACACATCACAACACAAAACTCATAATAATCCATCTATATCATACACCGATCTTCTATAAGAATAGGGGACAATTAGATCTTTATCCGATCTTCTATTTGTCGAAGCATCCACCATATATATGTGACCCTCTAAGCCCGATACCAAGCTGACCGTGAGTCGCTTCTATCAGAACTCATTCTGATATAGTGAATTATTATTTTCATAATAATTCACTCGACTCATCGACTATGGAAATACTATGCCACTACGCAATAGTTCCAAGTCGGTATAGGGGGATTGAATTCATCAGATATGTCTATCCATAGTTATCATGTATCTATAATCACTCATCCAAATAATATCTCAAAGATCGTATATTATAATTATATTAAAATGGATACTATTACTTATAAAATATTATTATATGATTGATTCAAACAGTTTGTTATGAAAAATTAATTTATTATCTAAATTTTGCTTGATTTTTGAATATTCGTTCTTTTCGCATTATGTAATGAATGATAAAATTAATAGTCTTATTTGTCATTAAATAATATTGAAAGATGGTTGAAGAATTATATTTTAAGATATGAACAATTAGTAGAAAAAATGAGGTTTATTAAATCCTGCAATCGACTTTTACATACTTTTAGACTAATATATTTTGCCCATGCAATCTTATTTGTTAACTTTTTTTTATCTCCACAGAGAGCCACCATATATAAATATTATTGATATATGTATTAATTATAATTTAATATAATAAAAACTATTTATAAATAAATTATTTGACCTGTATTATTATCTAGTTAGATATATTAGATCGACATAAACAATGAAATAGGGTGCATGAGACCATCTTAAATAATAAGTTCTATATAATATCTCATGATAATGAATTAATAATAATATAAAAATTATAGTATTTTGAGATGACATTGTTATATTTGGATTTTAGAAAAATATCATTTCGATACTTAATTCATCTGAATTAAGATTATTTTTATATGTATTAAATATTACAATTAAAATATCTACTAAATGTTATTGTTTATATTAGAATTAACACTCATAACAATTATATTAACAAAATTACTATTATTTTAATATATTAATTAAAAACGATAATGTCATCAGGAAGAATTTTTTGGTAATACAAATGAAAAAAGTAACACGTCTTATCTCTTTAACAAATAAATTAGTGACGCTACAGATATTTAACTCGAATGATATATTTATATATAACGGTGTCTCATGATTTTGAAACAAAACGCTTGCTCGGTGGGATTTATATAAGCCGAGCCCCCTCGCTTGCGCACCTAACAACGCTTCCGTGCCCTCCCTCGCGCTCTCCTCTCGGCTCTCGATCTCGTCGTTCTGTCCTCGTCGGAGCTTCTCGCCGGCGAACGGCTGGGAGCGAGCACCCTCCTATTCGATTTGGTGGAAGAATTTAGATTCTTATTGCGGTGATCTCATCCCTTCTCTTTTTCTGAAGGTTTCGTTTCGCTTTGGTCTTGAACTGTCTTAAGTTTCGACTAGGGTTCATGACTTTGTTGAATTTTGATTTTTCTTCGTTGTGATCGATCGTAATTGACGTTTCCAGCGACCAAAGATTTGAATTTTTTTGTTGTTCTTGATCAATTCTGGTTTATCGATCATCTAGGTTTTCGAGTTTCTCTCGAGAAGATCAATCTTCCTGTTTTCTTGATCGTTTCTGGCCAATTCGTCGATTCTCTTTCTGGTTCCCATTGGCAAAATGGCTTCTCGTTCTAGGCGTGTGGAGTACGACCGCTTCATCCCGTTCCGGTCAGCGATGGACATGGACTACGCACGCTTTGCCCTAACCATGCCTTCGCGACCGCAGCGTGATGAGCGAAACTGAGTACCCCAATTCTCTTAACTCGAGGAGATGAGCGAAGCCAAGTAACCTTGCCTTCTCAACTACTAAGAGAATGGGTGAAGTCGAGTATCCCAGTTCTCTTACCTGTCCAGCAGAGGAGTTCTGCATAAGTTCAGTGACCCTTGAAAGAAAGCTTATGGAAGACAATAGTTGTCAAATCCTCACCATTGGTGATCAATACTACTGAAAGTAGATTGTCCGCTTCATTTCCCAATTGAATGTCATTCGAAAGCGAGAGTGATATGAACCTACTTGGAAGTGACGACTAAACGTGGAAGAAGGATCAATGGGCAAACATTGTGGAGGAAGGACCTCAAAAACCTTAAAGTCTACGAGGCAATGCTCGTCAAAGTTTTAACAAGAATCCACCCAGTTCAAGCAACATGAGTATACTGCGATACTGGCGCATAATAAGGCAGGTCTTTTCCTTCATCAGAAGGATCCGGGAGAACCAACAAGGATCAGCACAACTCAGCCAACCCCACACCAGATTCAGTCATTGGTGAGTTGAAGCAGCATGGCGGATCAGAGTTCGACTACTCAACAACAACGGCAGAGAGCGGTTGGGAGCCAAAGGGGTGTGTTGCAGCCAAAGCAGAAGATTGAAGATTCAGCAAAATGCGAGGAGATACAGTGTCTACAATGGCTTCGACGAGGACGTCGAAGGAATAAGTGGGGGAGAATATCACGGACAACAATGTAAACAAGGTGTTCGATGAAATGCTCATGTTTGTCCGTGTCCTTCGGTTTGTGTACATACCTTGTACAGCATGTAACGGGCTTGCAGTAGGCTTAGCAGCCCTAGTTTGGTTTGCTTTGTGGCCGATTTTGTCTTGTAAATACGAGTGTGTCTTGTAAGCACTTGTGAGGACTTTGGTCTGTAATGGATCATTATCCCTTGTGTGCAACCTCTCTGAGTTTGTAATTTCCATGGATGTAATTTGTATCTGGCTTTATAAAGTGTTTGCTTGAGCAGTTTCTTGTGGATCCCGTTGGAATTGCTTCTTCTGACCCGTTTTCTCTCTTGTAAGTCTAAGGGACCCTAGGAGATCTCGGGGAAAGCTGACATTTACGGACGGACACGCATGAGTGCCGCACGGCTTAGGCAAAATCAGCTGAGCCCGTGACAATGGGGAGAATTTTATGCAACTACTTACCTTCTTGTAATCCATCTCCTCTCCAACCAGTTGCATCTGGTTGTCAGCACTCCGAAAGTAATGTTGCATTCTTTTCATGGCCTACCTCTACCCTAATGCATGGTGCTGCAGAAGATCGGGCTAATTATTTTGGGAACCTTCTGCCATCTGGGCAGCAAGCCACAAGACTACTTGATTTAATGACCATAAGAGCATTCCACAGCAAAATCCTTCGTCGTTTTAGTCTTGGTACAGCAATAGGCTATCGAATCAGGAACGGGACATTGACTGACATTCCAGCAATTATTGTCTTTGTTGCATTGAAAGTTCACAAGAAATGGCTCAGCCATGACCAAATCCTGCCTTCTGCCCTTGAGGTAATTAGAGGTTCTTGTTCTGGTGGTTTGGTGTTATTAGTTTGAGGACATAGTTTAACATATCTTTACAGACTATACCATGGTCATCTTCAAGGTCATTCTGACTTATGTAGTTACTTGACACGTTAATTATCTTGGATATTCTTCACCATATCGATATATGCTAATTTTGGCATGAGCAGGGACCAGGAGGTGTATGGTGTGATGTGGATGTTGTGCAATTTTCTTATTATGGTGTACCAACACCAACACCTCCAAGGAACAACTGTACAATGAGCTCGTAGATAGTTTACGAGGCAGTGACCTTTGCATTGGTTCAGGGTCTCAGGTACTTCTTATGTAATGACATGGTTGAATATTTGTTAGCTCGGTTTTTATTTGCACGTGTGGAATTACAAGCCTTGGACTGCATATCTATGAGTACATCAATATGCAGTGCATGACTTCTGGGAATTTCGTCAACCATGCAAATGATAGAAAAGAAGCACTTGTAGTTCTGATGGAAAGTAACATTGGTTGCTTGATGAATGAGTATTGTGTTGGTAACAGATTGTGCTCTCTGTTTTCTTTTCAGCCTATTCTGCTAGTTTATCCGGGCTGTTGTTGCAATATGCATAAAAACTGTTGCACCAACCGGTTAATAGTGAATTCCATGTTGTTCAGCTACACTAGTTCATCTAATGCCAACCCATCAAAGATAGAGTTCGATGTCGTTCTGTCCCTATTGCTTAGGGATGGGATCAAAAATTTTCTTTGTGCAACATGTACAATGTTAAATTCATCAAATTCATGAATTTGTCCATGTTAATACTTGATGTGGTATGAGCTATTGGTTTCTACCTTAAGAACTTTTTACTCTTACTATCATCAGGTTGCGAACCAAGAGACATATGCAACTTTAGGTTCCATCGTGAAAAGTCGTACAGGCATCAAACTAGTTGGTCTCCCAAACAGACTGGCATGTTGCAGTTGATCTGGACTATCCTAAACAAAAGATGTTTCATCCCTTACCACCCAACCTTGGACCTGGAGTCTACCTTGGTGCTGTTGAGAGGGCAACATCTTTCATCACGGATGATGTTTGGTATGGGATTTATGCTGGAACGAACCCAGGTAATACAGCTAAAAATTTTGCTATTACATTGAATCAGCATGTATAGCTTTGCCTTATATCTAGGTTCAACACCATGTTCTTTCTGCTAAAAGGCTACCTTTAATCAAGAATGCTTCTTCATTTGTATGTCATTCTATCAATATAGGTAATAACTTTGTGATAAAAGATTTTAAAAGGAATGTAAACTCGTGTGTTGGAAGATGATTTGAAAGCTGAACATTTTGGTGCAACTGAAACTTGTACTACCTTGTTCAAGATTTAAAATAAATACAATTGTTTCTTCTACAGGATAAAATGATATGGAAAATCATTTAAGATATTACAAATATGTTCAAAGGAGACTTGGAATACGCCTTATCTGAACAAGAGGAATCAATTAGTATTAGTAGTGCGAAGAAAGGGTAGAGGGAATAAGAGGAAAACTTGAGATTTGCATTATCATTAATTGAACTAGTGATATTGTATTTGTACATTCACCAGTGGGAAAAGATGCATGCATCCAAACTAAATAGTTTTGTCGTCATGACTCTGTCATTGTTTACTATACACATTTTGTGATCTTATGATTCTCAAACATGCCTCAAGATTTATCTAAATATGGACTCTTTCTTGTACCTGTTGAATAATGTTCTGGTTCCCAACATGCTTCTTACCTTCTGTTGCACCTGCAGAGACCTTTGTTCGAGCTGATGGGGCATTTATAACCTTTGCTGATGACTTTGATATATGTCTAGTGTTACTACGTCAGTGACAGGCTTGGGTGAGATTGGAGATGTTAAAGGTTATAGATCTGCGATCATCTATCGATGGCCTAATAGGGAGACAGGTGGTGAAGGTTGGAAGAAGCCCTGGATTGACTAATGGAATTGTTATGGCTTATGCTCTTGAATACAATGACGAGAAAGGGATATGCTTCTTCACAGATTTACTTGTTGTGGGTGAGAATCAGCACATATTTGATCTGGAAGGTGACAGCGGGAGCCTAATAATCCTAATAACAGTACAAGATGCTGAGAAACCTAAACCTATAGGTATCATTTGGGGTGGGACTGCGAATAGGGAGAGGTTGAAGCTTAAAAGTGTCCGTGCTCCTGAGAATTGGACTAGTGGAGTTGATCTGGGTCGTCTTCTTGATATTTTGGAACTTGATCTTATAACAACAAGCGAAGGACTTCAAGGTTTGCTATTTCACTTTTTCATCGAGCGATAAAATATTTCATATCACGGCGCAATATTTTCTTACCTTCCTCTGTTGAAACATCTATATATTTTGTTCCTTCACTTGTTATTAAAGATGCACTACAGGATCAAAGATTTGCTTTAGCGGCTGCTATCAATTCCAATGTTGGCAATCATATCCAACTGTAGGGACGCTTCCAAATGAAAAGGCTAATGAAGATATGTGAGCCCCTAGGCATTAACATTCAGCAGTTCCCTCCTGTCTCTGGTTCAGGAGCTGATGCACCTTTAATAGATATCGAGTGTCAGGTGGGTACAGTTGAGGCTGCAAACAATGTGGAAGAGCATCATTTTGAAATCCTGAACTTAATTAGCATGTCTCCTATGCATAATGCTGAAGAAGACAATCTGGAAAGGAAGAATGTGTCTGCATTGATTTACTTATCCGGTGAAGACCTTTGCATTTCACTGCATTTGGGGGATCAATAACTTAAGAGACAGCATTCTGATCAACATGGAGAATAGAATTTTTAAAAAGAAGCAGCTAAGTGTCATATGTGAACTACTTCTTTGAGTATTATTTACAGACGATATCAATATGACATGGATGTGAAGTCAAATTAGGGTTAATTTTGCATTTCTGATAGCTTTGGATTGAAGAATGGTCATTCTCGAGGAACCTCTTATAGATCTTTATAGATAGATCTTCATCATTCAGGGAAGTTACGGAATGGCACTGCACATGTGTGAAAGGTCAGTCAATCAATCACCTGATCAATCATTCTGCAATTTTGTTTGGTGGGTGATTTGAATATACGTTGACCCTAATGTGCGTAGAAGACCATTTAATGGATAGGTTTTAGTAAACTTCCCAGATTAAGCTCATTCTGATGTATTTAAGAATGAGTAGTATTCAAGATTTCCCCATCAAACATGTAATGCCAATCAACAATCTATTTTATTTTCAAAATGTTATACCTCCGAGTTTCTTCAAAGAGTGAGAAAAAAATGGTTTCTATACACCTCATCTTGTTAATGAATAGAGATTAATATAACAATATTCATATGGCTGCCATCTCCATGTGTTGTCACCTTTTGACATTGTGTCAGCACTGGTTCCCCCCCTTGTATTGGGTTCTTAATCAATTTTTTTTCCTACATGATGTTGCCTGTACAGTGATGTTTATTTACATAGCACATATCATGTCTGTATAAAATATACATCAAACTCCACAATTGTACAATATGGAGAATCCATGGTAGCATAATACTTCCTGTAGGTGTTTGCATATTTATCTCTGTTTTTGTTATAACAGCATATGTTGAAGTATAAACTCGATGAGGCAGACGAAATCGAGTAACTTTTACCTTCTCAACTCAAGAGAATGGGCAAAACTGAGTACCCCAATTCTCTTAACTCGAGGAGATGAGCGAAGCCAAGTAACCTTGCCTTCTCAACTACTAAGAGAATGGGTGAAGTCGAGTATCCCAGTTCTCTTACCTGTCCAGCAGAGGAGTTCTGCATAAGTTCAGTGACCCTTGAAAGAAAGCTTATGGAAGACAATAGTTGTCAAATCCTCACCATTGGTGATCAGTACTACTGAAAGTAGATTGTCCGCTTCATTTCCCAATTGAATGTCATTCGAAAGCGAGAGTGATATGAACCTACTTGGAAGTGACGACTAAACGTGGAAGAAGGATCAATGGGCAAACATTGTGGAGGAAGGATCTCAAAAACCTTAAAGTCTACGAGGCAATGCTCGTCAAAGTTTTAACAAGAATCCACCCAGTTCAAGCAACATGAGTATACTGCGATACTGGCGCATAATTAGGAAATCAAGCGAGTGCATCATATGTACAACGAAAAATCAAAATAAAACAGGTTTCTCACGTAGTTCAAATCGTCATGGAAAAGATTGGATCACGAAAAAGTCATAAAATCAAAAAATTGTATTGTCTGAGATATTATTTACCTAGGGAGATCGTATATATCTATTTTCTCTGATTCGGTTGGAGAGGATGAAGGAGGTCAAGAGTCATCCTCTCTGGTGGTATCCACACGATGGATCGATACAGTAATACTCCTTCAATTATAATCTCATATCTCGCAACTCTTACGCAGAGGGAGATAGGAGAATAAGAATGGGTGGCCAAATATGCAGCCTATCGTCTATGTGCCTCCTCTCCTATTTATAGAGAGCCAACAAAAACCCTAGGGGTCCTATCTTAGTGGGTATTGGATCTACATCCAATTACCCACTAATCTTGCATTATTGGATCTTCATCCAATAATCTCCTTTGGTCTCTGGGTCTCGTTCAAGGAGGCCATCAGTGTAGGGTCTCATCTAATGAGAATAGGGGCCAATTAGATCTTTATCCGATCTTCTATTTTTCGAAGCATCCACCATATATATGTGACCCTCTAAGCCCGATACCAAGCTGACCGTGAGTCGCTTCTATCAGAACTCATTCTGATATAGTGAATTATTATTTTCATAATAATTCACTCGACTCATCGACTATGGAAATACTATGCCACTACGCAATAGTTCCAAGTCGGTATAGGGGGATTGAATTCATCAGATATGTCTATCCATAGTTATCATGTATCTATAATCACTCATCCAAATAATATCTCAAAGATCGTATATTATAATTATATTAAAATGGATACTATTTACTTATAAAATATTATTATATGATTGATTCAAATAGTTTGTTATGAAAAATTAATTTATTATCTAAATTTTGCTTGATTTTTGAATATTCGTTCTTTTCGCATTGTGTAATGAATGATAAAATTAATAGTCTTATTTGTCATAAAATAATATTGAAAGATGGTTGAAGAATTATATTTTAAGATATGAACAATTAGTAGAAAAAATGAGGTTTATTAAATCCTGCAATCGACTTTTACATACTTTTAGACTAATATATTTTGCCCATGCAATCTTATTTGTTAACTTTTTTTTATCTCCACAGAGAGCCACCATATATAAATATTATTGATATATGTATTAATTATAATTTAATATAATAAAAACTATTTATAAATAAATTATTTGACCTGTATTATTATCTAGTTAGATATATTAGATCGACATAAACAATGAAATAGGGTGCATGAGACCATCTTAAATAATAAGTTCTATATAATATCTCATGATAATGAATTAATAATAATATAAAAATTATAGTATTTTGAGATGACATTGTTATATTTGGATTTTAGAAAAATATCATTTCGATACTTAATTCATCTGAATTAAGATTATTTTTATATGTATTAAATATTACAATTAAAATATCTACTAAATGTTATTGTTTATATTAGAATTAACACTCATAACAATTATATTAACAAAATTACTATTATTTTAATATATTAATTAAAAACGATAATGTCATCAGGAAGAATTTTTTGGTAATACAAATGAAAAAAGTAACACGTCTTATCTCTTTAACAAATAAATTAGTGACGCTACAGATATTTAACTCGAATGATATATGTATATATAACGGTGTCTCATGATTTTGAAACAAAACGCTTGCTCGGTGGGATTTATATAAGCCGAGCCCCCTCGCTTGCGCACCTAACAACGCTTCCGTGCCCTCCCTCGCGCTCTCCTCTCGGCTCTCGATCTCGTCGTTCTGTCCTCGTCGGAGCTTCTCGCCGGCGAACGGCTGGGAGCGAGCACCCTCCTATTCGATTTGGTGGAAGAATTTAGATTCTTATTGCGGTGATCTCATCCCTTCTCTTTTTCTGAAGGTTTCGTTTCGCTTTGGTCTTGAACTGTCTTAAGTTTCGACTAGGGTTCATGACTTTGTTGAATTTTGATTTTTCTTCGTTGTGATCGATCGTAATTGACGTTTCCAGCGACCAAAGATTTGAATTTTTTTGTTGTTCTTGATCAATTCTGGTTTATCGATCATCTAGGTTTTCGAGTTTCTCTCGAGAAGATCAATCTTTCCTGTTTTCTTGATCGTTTCTGGCCAATTCGTCGATTCTCTTTCTGGTTCCCATTGGCAAAATGGCTTCTCGTTCTAGGCGTGTGGAGTACGACCGCTTCATCCCGTTCCGGTCAGCGATGGACATGGACTACGCACGCTTTGCCCTAACCATGCCTTCGCGACCGCAGCGTGATGGTTCGAGAGAATCCCCATCGAGCGTGGCGTACCAAAAGCTTCTTGTTGAATGCATTTTGAAGAACAGATCTCGTATCCTCGCTTTCAAGAGTGCACCCGAAGCGCCGGCCAGCAATCTGCCCCAATTTGACGAGCCCATTCGGCCGCAGAAGAAGCAGCAGAGGCTAATCCCTAAAGAACCAGAACGGATTTTGGAGGCCCCCGGCATGTTGGATGAAGATGGTTTGAATCTCCTCGACTGGGGAAGCAATAATGTGTTGGCGATTGGCCTTGACGACACAGTGTACCTCTGGAACGATGCAAACAAGTCAAGCAAGCTTCTTCAAGAAGCTGTAGAAGACAGAGGACCTATCACTAGCATCAGCTGGTCGCCGGATAGCACAGTTCTTGCTGTCGCATTCGGCAATTCAGTTTTTTCCTTGGTTGATCCAGCAACAGGACGAGATGTGAATGTGATGGAAGAAGATGAGAACCAGACCCCTGTATTGTCACTTGCCTGGAGAAGTAATTCAATCTTGACGGTTGGAAGATCTGATGGCACTGTTGTTGATTATGACTTTAGAAAGGATGACACATCCATCTGTTTCTATAGTGGGCATCGTCTTGGTGTTTGTAGTCTTAAATGGTCTGGGTTGTCAGGGCGGTATTTGGCGAGTGGAGGGCATGACAAACTAGTGCATATATGGGATGCCTGCATGCCGGTTTCACGTCACCATCCATGCCGACATCAGTGGCTTCACCGCATCAGAAGCCACACTTCCATTGTGAAGGCCCTTGACTGGTGCCCAACTCGGAGCAACCTGCTGGCTTCTGGTGGAGGTCACAGTGATCATTGCATTAAGTTTTGGAACACTGTTAATGGTGCTTGCCTGAACTCGATTGATGCTGGCTCTGAAGTTTGTGCATTGCTGTGGGACAAGAACAAATCTGAGTTACTAACCTCCCATGGTTTTTCGAAGAATCAACTCACCCTGTGGAATTACCCATCCATGACGAGAGCGGCTGAGCTTTTCGGTCATTCATCCCGGGTTCATTTCTTGGCTGGGAGCCCATTGGGGGGTGTAGTTGCTTCTGCAGCAGCAGATGAAAGACTCATGTTTTGGAATATCTTTGAGATTCCAAAAAAAACAAAACCTGAATTGCCCTTTGCACAATTTAATGTCATAAGATGAAAAGGCTGGTGGGTGGAAAAGATTATGAGAGCAATATGAAAGACTTCTCTAGAGCTTGACTTGAAAATCCATTGTCGGCAGAGTTGCACAGAGAAGTTTGGTGGAATTAAAGTGACTACACATTTTTATAGAAGTACGAGTGCAAGCGCCTAAGGTAAGTTAGAAGCTTACAACATTTTACAGCAGATTACGAGAGCAATATTGTAGACTTTTCTAGTGCTTGACATGAAGATCCATTGTTGGCCGAGTTGCACGTTGAAGTTTGGTGGAATTAAAGTGACAACACATTTTCGTAGAAGTATCACTGCAAGTGTCTAAGGTAAGTTACAAGCCTTACAACAGTTTACAGCAGATTATGAAAGCAATATCGAAGACTTATCTAGTGCTTGACATGAAGATCCATTGTTGGCAGAGTTGCACAGAAAAGTTTGGTGGAATTAAAGTGGCAACATATTTTCATAAAAGTATGAGTGCAAGCGCCTAAGGTAAGTAGAAGCCTTACAACATTTTACAGCATTTCAGCAGGCTTAGTTACGACTTAACTATGTGGTTGCAGCTGCAAACTTGATTTCTATATCCGATTTTTCTATCAGTTTTACATAGTAATCGATATAATCTTTGCCAGCTTGATGAAACATGCTTTCTATAACCAATTCATCATTGCTGCCACATTTTATTAAGCTTCAAGCCTTAATAATTATAAAAATGTGGTGTTTCTTCCTCTCGTTACTGTATCAGAAATCTTGTGTTGACTTTATTCCTTGGTTTCTTATGTTAATCATGCATAAATAGATCAAAGGGGTTAGATGGTTATATTGTTTGATTTTGCTTTGATTTTTCAAATTTCTGTCAAAGAGGTCAAAAAAATTTGGAAAATTGTGGAGTTGCACAACTAGAATTGTGTTTGACAATCAAAAGAACTATCCTGATCAACGATTCAGTGTCATGTGAAAAAATTGCTTACGAAATGGATATTTTCTAACTGGAAATGGTTCCAATATATTCATACATAGTGAATAATCAACGAGGACAAGATAAATTCAAGATTGAAATCCGACCCTAAATTATTCTGATTTGAGTAAGATGTGTCATAATTTCTGTATAGAGCAGTTACTAGACCTGTGAGAACTGTAAACCAAATTGAATACTGTAATTCTTAAGAGATACCAAATGAATAAATCTATGTGCTTGACAAAGATGAGGCATTATAATTCTGTTTATTACTTTTTTTTCTCAATGAAATAAACAAAGGTATCGAATTTACATGGCTTTCCATGGATATACTTGGTCCTCTGCAACATAGATACGCTTCTGATCCTAAGCTAGGCCTTGAAAAATGGTGTGAAATGGGATATAATGCTAGTTCTAAAATTTGGATATACCAACAGTTACAAATGCTTGATTACAGGGATAATGTAGTACCAGTCCTTTTGGATACTGGGTCTTTATTGAATCCGAAGGTTCTGATTTATGATTATTTCAGTATGCTAGAATTATCTTTGCTGAATGTGCTTATTTTTGTATTCTTGAATCTATTTGTGTATCTAATCTGACAAATACGTACATGAACTTAATTTTACCGATATGCTGGCAGCTGGTACGTTATAATACATAATAGAAATTGCTCTAATTTACTATCTAATTTTGGGCCCCTGTTTGTGAGTACATAACTGGAAGAGGAAAGTAAGTAGTGTGATGCATCCATCATCCTTATGTTAATCGATAGACTTCTAGAAAGATCTCATCAAAATAGTTGTGAAGTAAGATTATATGTGGGTTATGACTATTCTTAACACAACTTATGATGGCCTTGTTAGTCTAGGTTTGTGGGGTCCAAATTATTGTATTTGGTCTAGTTGTCTGGACATGACTATTGACTATTCTAGGAAGTTTGGTTGGAAAAATTTCAACCTAGCAAAGCCTGACCATTCTAGTAAAGTTGGTTTGAAAATCTTCAACCTAACAAAGAAACTCTCATATTACAAATCTAAGTGGAATTGGGTCCAATATTTCTTGTTTGACTGAGCTCAAGTTACAGCATTAGTAGACCAAACAATGCTTCCTATTTATTATGACCACACAATATGATTTAACCCAAACCGTTATAAAATGGGTGGTATGTATTGGTTTGATCGTGAATTGGTAAATAGATCGCACCCCCCCCCCCCCCATATTAGCAGCCAGTCCTGACCTATATATATATATATATATATATATATATATATATATATATATATATATATATATATATATATATATATATATTCAAAGCCTATTTATTGCTGGTTTGGGGCTCATGCTTGCAAACCCGTTGTAATGTACTTGTAGAGCCTGCAAGCTGCCTGTCGTCCACCATGTGCTGCCAAAATGCTTCCTCCTATCTTCCTTCTTCTACCTTCCTCATCCTCCTTCACTACTACTTCCACTTTCTCCATCCTCTTCCTCGTCCTTCTTCCTTCTTCCTCCTCTTAATTATACTAGCTAGGGTCATATGATACTGAAATTTTCAGTTGTCATGATTTAGATTCGGACACCCACAATTGTGGTTGCTTTCCATCTGGCTGAATGAATTTTGGTGCGATCAGTTGCTTTGGTGAGTTAGTGTTGCTTTGATCTTGGGTCAGAGAAATTAAAAACATATAGAGAATCTGAAAAAATTCAAATATTGAAGACAAATGTCAGTTTTTTAAATATTTTGGTAGTCTTAAATGAAATAAAATGCAAAGCTACCTTTCTTGCATGACGGGAGTTCTCTCTTGGTGATTGTTATTTATCAAATCTTAAAAGGATTAGTGACCAGTTGGCACTCCTATAATATGGGTTATTTTTTGTTTCTTTTTCAAAATTTGCTGTGGGGTAGATGTTAATACAACCAAAATATAGAGATTTGTGGACTTTCTGCAATCTTGGGGTGTGAGTTTTATCAATTGTTTAAGTCTGTTCATTTCCTAGGTAACAACAATAGCAATGTCACTTGGTAGAATGACTTTTCTCGGTTTTCAGCTATCATGTTCTTGTGCATTTATGATATCTATATTGGATATTTACAATGTTTTTTCCTTATCACAGTATTACTTCTCTATAAAAATTAATCTGTGATTATAAATCCACAATGCAAAACACTGATATGCAACTTGAATCTCACTCGAAATGGAATGGCCATCAAAGCAACCTGTAAAAGTACTGATAGAACATATATGCTGCTTCTTAACTTGAGTTCGGGAAAAGATGCCTTTTAGTCTTATGTTAAAACGAATTTATCCATTCTTTTCAAGAACTCAATCGATTGTATTTAGATGACTATTTGAAGCTTTTATTGTTAATCTCCACCAGCTGAGCCTTTGTAGAATCATTATGTATGGGAATAGATGTATATGCATTACTGAATCATGAAATTTTATGATCATTTTCTATTGTGTATAAAATAAATTGCATTGCTTATTAATTCTTTATGTTGGAGTTCTTTTATTTTTCATGTACTAAGGTATCAAATGTTAAGTATTGACCCTATGGTGGTCCCTCTTGGATTCATGTGCTATATATGCTGTTGTCTTCGCTTTTTTAAATAGTTTTGCGTACCAATTTTGATTTACTATCCTGGATTGATTGGTGTACTATGGTATAGCTTAGCAATGTATTTCATATATGACTGATGATTGGACCAGCACATGTCGGTCCATGCCAAAATATTGATACACATAGTATGCCGGCATATATTGTGGTGCATTTTTCATTTTCTATGTTTTTTTGGGGCGGTGGGAGAAGAATGAAGAAAAATGGATGCAGGGGGTAGAGGAGAAATAGAAATACTAAAGATCAAGCGATAGCAGGCGGTGAACTGCGTAACATGAGTTTTGTGCAATGACTGCATTAAAGCATAGAGATTATAACACGTGGCAATAGTAACAACAATGCGGAGAGGAGAATAATATGCAAGGAGTTGAGATCCCTAAAAGGGGCCGGTTAGAGTAATTTAAAAAAAAAATGGTTCGGTTGAGATCCTTGTAAAGAAAAGAACAAGATCTAAAATCTTTTTCTTAAAACATGCCTAGACCTATTGTTTGAAATGGTGTGGTTTGCGTCTCAAGTTATGCAGTATGTACTGGTCGATATAAATCAAATCGGACAAAAATGAATTCATTTCAAGGTTTGTTTTTATCTTTTTCAAAGAGATTTTATATTTTTTGTTCATTCTTTCTTGTTATGAGTACATATGTTTTTAACACCGCCAATGTCGGTCCCAAGCCCGAATGAGATAGGTGGAGGGTTGCACAAGGCCATTAAGAGTCAATGTGAAAAAAAAACATATCAAAACTAAGGTTCATCGTACCAGTCCGTACCGGTATATCGAGCTCAGCTTGGGACGGTATGGTACTTTGGTACTGGGCGGTATGTATATATATATATATATATATATATATATATATATATATATATATACACACACACACACATAAAGCTAAAAAACAAAAGTGGGCGATGGATCGGGAGAGTAGCGTCGACCCCTAGCTTCACCTTTTTCTTCTATTCTCCCTCTTCTTTCTCCTCTTCTCGGATGATATCGCCCGAAATAGGTCGTCGACGATCGAAATCGATCGTTACCGCCCGACAATTGTCGACAACGATCGAAATTGACCGCTACCAATCGATTTCGAGTGGTAACGGAATAGAAACAACCCTAATCGGCGGTACCGCCTAGTAGCTTGCAATCCATATATTAGTCAGCAGGCGGATCAGTACGTACCACCCAAATAGGGTGGTACGATCGAAATCGCCGACCTCAGTTATGTAACATCCCTCATTTTTTAAATTCTATAGAACTTATTTGTAATGGAAGAAATATGTTTTGAGTTGTTTATAAGACTTAGTTATAAAATTTGAGGACCTATTTGTAAAAAGTCAAAGGACTTAATCGTAAATATTAATAATACAAAGATTAAATTGCGAAATACACAAAAGAACAAAGCCTATTTAATGCTGGTTTGGGGCTCATGCTTGCAAACCCGTTGTATCGTACTTGTAGAGCCTGCAAGCTGCCTGTCGTCCACCATGTGCTACCTCTTATCTTCCTTCTTCTACCTTCCTCATCCTCCTCCACTACTACTTCCTCTTTCTCCTTCCTCTTCCTCGTCCTTCTTCCTTCTTCCTCCTCTTAATTATAGTATGGTTGGTTTGAAAATCTTCAACCTAACAAAGCAACTCTCATATCACAAATCTAAGTGGAATTGGGTCCAATATTTCTTGTTCGACTGAGCTTCCTATTTATTATGACCACACAATATGATTCACCCATACCGTTATAAAATGGGTGGTACGTATTGGTTTGATCGTGAATTGGTAAATAGATCGGTCCCATATTAGCAGCCATCCTGACCTAAGATATATATATATATATATATATATATACAAAGCCTATTTAATGCTGGTTTGGGGCTCATGCTTGCAAACCCGTTGTATTGTACTTGTAGAGCCTGCAAGCTGCCTGTCGTCCACCATGTGCTGCCAAATTGCTTCCTCCTATCTTCCTTCTTCTACCTTCCTCATCCTCCTCCACTACTACTTCCTCTTTCTCCTTCCTCTTCCTCGTACTTCTTCCTTCTTCGTCCTCTTAATTATACTTGCTAGGGTCACATGATACTGAAATTTCCAATTGTCATGATTTAGATTCGAACACCCACATTTGTGGTTGCTTTCCATCTGACTGAATGAATTTTGGTGCGATCAGTTTCTTTGGTGAGTTAGTGTTGCTTTGATCTTGGGTCAGAGAAATTAAATAGTTTTGCGTACCAATTTTGATTTACTATCCTGGACTGATTTGTGTACTATGGTATAACTAAGCAATGTATTTCAGATATGATTGATGATTGGACCTGCACATGTCGGTCCCTGCCAACATACTGATACACATAGTATGCCGGCATATATGGTGGTGCATTTTTCATTTTCTGTGTTTTCTTGGGGCGGTGTGAGAAGAATGAAGAAAAATGGACACGGGGGGTAGAGGAGAAAGAGAAATACTAAAGATCAAGCGATAGCAGGCGTTGGACCGCGTAACATGAGTTTTGGGCAATGACTACATTACAGCATAGAGATTACAACACGTGTCAATAATAACAACCGTTCGGAGAGGAGAATGAACATGCAAGGAGTTGAGATCCCTAAAAGGGGCCGGTTAGAGTAATTTAAAAAAAAATGATTTAGTTTAGATCCTTGTAAAGAAAAGAACAAGATCTAAAATCTTTTTCTTAAAAAATAACTAGACCTAATTGTTTGAAATTTTGTGGTTTGCGTCTCAAGTTATGCAGTATGTACTGGTCGATATAAATCAAATCGGACAGAATTGAATTCATCTCAAGTTTTTTTTTATCTTTTTCAAAGAGATTTTATATTTTTTGTTCATTCTTTCTTGTTATGAGTACATATGTTTTTAACACCGCCAATGTCGGTCCCAAGCCCGAATGAGAAAGGTGGAGGGTTGCACAAGGCCATTAAGAGTCAATGTGAAAAAAAAACATATCAAAACTCATAACTAAGATGTTAAACTAAGGTTCATCGTACCAGTCCGTACCGGTATATTGAGCTCAGCTTGGGACGGTATGGTACTTTGGTACTGGGCGGTATGTATATATATATATATATATATACACACACACACACATAAAGCTAAAAAACAAAAGTGGGCGACGGATCGGGAGAGTAGCGTCGGCCCCTAGCTTCTCCTTTTTCTTCTCCTCTTCTCCCTCTTCTTTCTCCCCTTCTCGGTTGATATCGCCCGAAATAGGTCGTCGACGATCGAAATCGATCGTTACCGCCCGACAATAGTCGACAACGATCGAAATTGCCGCTACCAATCGATTTCGAGTGGTAACGGAATAGAAACAACCCCAATCGGTGGTACCGCCTAGTAGCGTGCAATCCATATATCAGTCAGCAGGCGGATCAGTACGTACCACCCACATCGGGTGGTACGATCGAAATCGCCGACCTCAGTTATGTAACATCCCTCATTTTTGAATTTTTAAATAATTTATTTGTAATGTAAGAAATATGTTTTGAGTTGTTTATAAGACTTAGTTATAAAATTTGAGGACCTGTTTGAAATAAGTCAAAGGACCTAATCGTAAATATTAATAATACAAGGATTAAATTGCGAAAGACACAAAAGAACAAACTCCACCGCCTCTACATCTCTTCCTTCTCCCTTAAGAAACCTAAGTGGGTGGTTAAGAGAGGAAGGAAACAAAAAAAGAGGAGAAGAAGAAGAGTAGAGGAGAAGAATAGATTTGGGGGTTTTGGGATTTTGACCAAATCCACACATTTGGGGTCCAACTTTTCAAAGGCAAGTGTTCTATCTTTTTCTCTACTGAAATTTTATCTTTGCTTTTGCCTTGATTATTAAAAAAATTTGGAATAATTCAAGCCTTGCAATCCAATATCACTCTTGTTGGTTGCAAAAGTTCGAATCTGGAAAATTTTTGTGATTTTGACCTTCCTGCACTGTTCTAGTCGTAACTTTGTATACTGATCTTTGATTTGGACAAAACCTAGTTCATCCGAAAATAGACTTACATATCTTTCTTTTGATACCAAGATTGAAAATTTTGGAGTCCAATAGCCTGCTCAAATATATGTTTAAATTGATTCTATGAAATCTGTAAAACAGAGATTGTAACTTCTGATCTTTTGTTACTAAATTACTTGTAACTCTCTGTGGAAAACTCTGATTTATGCAAAACTTATTTCATGAGAAACTAGATTCGTATATCCTTCTTTGCCTACCTGATTTGAAGGATTTGCAGAACATTTTCCTATCGAAACATTTATTTTAGTTGATCCTACAGATTCTGAAAAACAGGGACTGTAAGTTCTGACCTTTTGATACTAAACTGCTTATAACTTTCTATTGGGAATTCTGATTTGAGCAAAACATATTTTGTTCGAAACTAGAAACCTGTATTTTTCTTTGGATACCTGGATTGATAGATTTGGAATACAAATACATACCCGGTCATCCGTTGATTTTGATCCCATAGATTTTTGCAAAACAGAGATTCTGTTCCTTGATCTTTGGTTTCCAAATCAATAGTAACAACAATGCGGAGAGGAGAATGAAAATGCAAGGAGTTGAGTTCCCTAAAAGGGGCCGGTTAGAGTAATTTAAAAAAAAAATGGTTCGGTTGAGATCCTTGGAAAGAAAAGAACTAGATCTAAAATCTTTTTCTTAAAAAATAACTAGACCTATTGTTTGAAATGGTGTGGTTTGCGTCTCAAGTTATGCAGTATGTACTGGTCGATATAAATCAAATCGGACAAAAATGAATTCATTTCAAGGTTTGTTTTTATCTTTTTCAAAGAGATTTTATATTTTTTATTCATTCTTTCTTGTTATGAGTACATATGTTTTTAACACCGCCAATGTCGGTCCAAAGCCCGAATGAGAAAGATGGAGGGTTGCACATGGCCATTAAGAGTTAATGTGAAAAAAAAACATATCAAAACTCATAACTAAGATGTTAAACTAAGGTTCACCGTACCAGTCCATACCGGTATATCGAGCTCAGCTTGGGACGGTATGGTACTTTGGTACTGGGCGGTATGTATGTATATATATATATATATATATATATATATATACACACACACACATAAATCTAAAAAACAAAAGTGGGCGACGGATCGGGAGAGTAGCGTCGGCCCCTAGCTTCTCCTTTTTCTTCTCCTCTTCTCCCTCTTCTTTCTCCCCTTCTCGATTGATATCGCCCGAAATAGGTCGTCGACGATCGAAATCGATCGTTACCGCCCGACAATAGTCGACAACGATCGAAATCGAATCGAAATTGATCGCTACCAATCGATTTCGAGTGGTAACGGAATAGAAACAACCCCAATCGGCGGTACCGCCTAGTAGCGTGCAATCCATATATCAGTCAGCAGGCGGATCAGTACGTACCACCCACATCGGGTGGTACGATCGAAATCGCCGACCTCAGTTATGTAACAACCCTCATTTTTGAATTTTTATAGAACTTATTTGTAATGTAAGAAATATGTTTTGAGTTGTTTATAAGACTTAGTTATAAAATTTGAGGACCTGTTTGTAAAAAGTCAAAGGACCTAATCGTAAATATTAATAATACATGGATTAAATTGCGAAATACACAAAAGAACAAAGCCTATTTAATGCTGGTTTGGGGCTCATGCTTGCAAACCCGTTGTATTGTACTTGTAGCTGCCTGTCGTCCACCATGTGCTGCCAAAATGCTTCCTCCTATCTTCCTTCTTCTACCTTCCTCATCCTCCACTACTACTTCCTCTTTCTCCTTCCTCTTCCTCGTCCTTCTTCCTTCTTCCTCCTCTTAATTATACTTGGTAGGGTCACATGATACTGAAATTTTCAATTGTCATGATTTAGATTCGAACAGAGATTCTGATCCTTGATCTTTGGTTTCCAAATCATTTGTAACTCTTTGTTAGAAACTTCAACTTGTATGAAAAGTATTTTAATCATCCACTACAAGGAGCGTCCGGAACTCATTGAATTATATACTGTAGCCCCAAAAAACAGAGCTGCTCCTTGATCCTGCAAGTGCATAATGCATGGTGTAAGGTTTTGTACCAGCAAGTTGTGTTTCCAGGTTCCAATTTTGCACTCTGCATAACTTAATCTGCAGTTTGCAACCATGTAGTGTGATTCCTACCATTCAACTTTAATCTGCAGTTTGCAACTAAATAATTCCTGCCATTTCCTTTTTTCTTTCTTTGTGAATGTAAGATGAACTTGAATGCACACTTGTAGCAAGAAAATGAAAAATGATTAGAAGATTTGCAATGATATTGTCGGCATAGTTAATTGCTTTCTGTAGATGTGGTTGTTAATTCTTGTACTGTTCATTTAAAGTCTACTGGAAGATATCAGACTTATGTAGGTTGTTTGACACCTAAATGTTTTAATTGATTTGGCTATTGATATTTGGTAATTTAGGGTTTGCGTTTTGGTTGATTTTCGAAATGAAAATTAGGATTCTTTTGGATGATTGGGTTGGACGCTTACGTGATTTTGAGTTGAAGGATGAGGCTTTCGATTTAGGGTAAGGGTTGGTCACCTTTTATATAACTTTGATACTCTCCTATCCAAATCCAAAGCCCAAAAAAGAGAAACAATGTTGGGTGTCATCCTCTTTTTGTGTATTTTGTTTGTCAAATTTTGTTCTCTTTCTTAATTTATTAGTTTGATGAATAATATTGACAGTGTTAGCGGGCAGTTTCGAATGGTATTTGTAGTTTTCAAACATGATGATAAGAGATTGTAGACATGTTTCTACTGTTGTTAGTGGTGCACCATTCCATTTGAGTAATGAAGCAATAGCTTGGAATGTGATATAAATTGATTTCTTAATCTATAAGGAGCTTGTTTCATCCCGAGTGGTCGGACAAGTTCTGTCACAGCTAAGCGCATTGTTGGATGTGCTTTTCTCATGATGAACTTATGAGACCTTCTATTCTAGTTTATGCTTGCCTTTTCATATTATGATTCTTATAAGCTGATTGTGTGACACATGATTAGATTTCTTGACGTCCTGTTTCTACTAAGATAATCCCTATCGACTTGAAAATTACACATTTCAGATGGTCCATAGCTAGGGAACTAAGGATTGAAGGTGTTCTGTTCCGGCAAGGTGAAATCCTTAATTGATTATCTACTAAAATTATAGTTAGAAGTTTACTATAGAGAGTTGATGGGATGTATTTTCAATTGTTGGCAATGTGTATTATTATTTTTCTCTGTGTATTACAGATGTTTGTATCATAAGTTTATGTAGCTTATAATTGTTTGTATTACTGATGTTTGGAAGATATTTTCCTCTCATCTTATGACTTGGTCATATTGAGCATAACATGTTCTTATCAATCCAAAATACGTGGATGTTAGCTTCTTTTGCAGAATGTTTGGTGCAAATGAAGTGGATTAACAGTGTTCTCGGAAATTGCCCTTTTAGTAGGTGTTACTGTCCAGAGGTTGGCATATGCAGTGTGCTAGTTCGATTACAATAGTAAGGCTATGTTGAACGAATTGGAAAAGTACATATAGGAGGCAGAATTCAGCCATAGCCCAGTCTTCAGGTAATGGAAGAGAAATGTGACTTGCTGGCTTCTTGTAAACCAATTTCACTCTTCCCAAAATGTATTGGTCCACTCTCATATGATACCAACTTCAACCTTCCCAAAATGACGTGAAAAAACCCTTGCGAAACTGTATTTTGCCCACAATCAAACTGATTTAAGATATTTCTAAAAGTTTGAATCTTTGGTTATGATATGTAGTTAGTTATAGTGGTTTATGTTCTATGAAAATTCAAAATTTGTACTTTTTTGGCTTTTGTTACTTTTGCATCCTTTATTGGGTATCTTCTTAAGAGCTATATGACAGAAAGGTGATCTGCAAGTCAAGTGCAGGTTGTTTTTATGTTACATGCGCCTCAATGTGACTATAAAGCATCTCTAAATTTATTGCTTAATAGCAACATGGAATCTGGAACTTGATTACAGCCCTTAGTTCTCCAGATTCTTTTATATGTATGTTATTTTGTTGTTTTATAGCATGCTAGTCACAGCACTATGTCGTCTTTTTCTGTGTTCGTTTTATTAACATTTTGATGTATTGTTGTCTCTGGACAAATAAATCAAAATAATCTTCTGTGAGGCATTGTAGTATGCTAGTCTCCGGTAGGTGTTGTATATATCGGATTCCATTCTTCTGTTTTGTGTTTTCTTTTAAGTTTTGATGCATCATTGGCCCTAGAGAAATGATAGTCACACCATCTTTTATAGATATGTACTTTGTCAAATTAAATAGAAGCACTGCCTATTCTTGTGATAGAAATTGAAACTTTCTGGATAATTTTTTGTCTTCGTTGAGTTGTCAGGATCAACAGACGTCTTGGAGGATTTGCACCCTAACCCTTGTTGATTGTCATAGAAATATTTTTCTAACAAAGGCTTGACTTGTTATTAGGAAAGAATTATATATGTACTTTCCTTCCTGAGACCTAGTTGATGGATAGCAAAATTAGTTGCTAAATAGAGATGTTTTTTCAAAAGTTATTACAGTAGAAAAAGACTAATGCTCTTGGTAAGTTATGTTAATTTTTGTAGGGAATTTTGTTTTTAAAAAGGTTGAGTTCCTTTTCAAAAAGCAACTATCACACACACACACATATATATATATAGAGTTCTCCAAGAGAATCGAATTAGAGTGAGGCTCAGATTGATACCGTTTGAGACCTAATAGTATCATACCTAATATACGGTCTCTAGGGTATTCGATGGACAATGGACTATAGATACACTATAACTGAGGGCAGATATATCTAATGGATTAGATACTCATGTATCGTGTTGGGGCTATAACATTGTAGCTTAATATATCCATAGTCCATGAGTTGAGTGAATTGTTACAGGATAATAATTCACTTAGTTAGATGGAGCTTTGACGTGCAATTCACGATCAACTCGGTATTGGGCCTCAAGAGTCACACATATATGATGGATTTGCGGTGAGTAAAAGTTCAAATATGAGATATCCATAGTGTCCTTATTTATTGAATTCTAATAAACCTCTATATTGTTGGATCTTATGGATGAAATCTAGTAAGAGCTAATAAGATATTAATGGGTATAAATCCACTAATATAAGATCTTTGGTTAATTAGATGGAGATCTAGTACCCATTAGAGCATGAATAATTAGGGTTAAGTTGAGAGAAACCTCTATAAATAGGATAGGGCAATAGGGCTCATAGGCTAAAGACTTTTTAGTCACCTCCTCCTATTCTCCTTCCTCTCTCTCCTCCTTAGCCAATAGCCCTTATTTAGGGTGTGCGAACAGCAAGAAGGGTCGATCGTTTCTTGGAGAAAGTGCACCTTTTTCTGTACATGTGGAGAGAAAGATCACGTTGCAATTTGAGGAGCGTCGTCACACCATCTGTCATGTGGATAATCGCTAGAAAGGAGAACATCTAATCTCCTTCATCCTCTCCTTTAGATCTGGATTTTCAGAGATATATGACTTTCATAGGTAAAACATCTAACACATGACACATAGAGTTTTCGGTTTTATGATTTTTTATGCACTAATCATCGCACAATGACAAGATAAATGTGGGAGACCTTTTTGTTTTTATTTTTCACTACATATGTGATCCTCCTATCAAGTTTCCTAACAATATCTTGTTTGTATACTTATCTTTCCTTTATGATAGTTTTCTCAGAAGACCTAACCCCATCTCAAAATCAACATAGTTGTCGTACCCTTAATAAGAGGAGACTTTTGTATGAGGGTCTTAACATTAATATTAGAGATGAAGTAGCTACTTTCTTAGAAAACAAGGTCTACTTTAGATGGGCTCTCAGTTTCGACCAAGGTATGTGAGTATCCCTTTGCTTTTAGATTTTTAAACTTCATTTTGGCCAATAGATCTTTTTCTCCTTTATATTGGGTATAGGTGATCCAATATTATGAAGTTGACATATTGCTCATAGCGATGTATATGATGACCATAAGATTAGGCTCGTGTTAGTCATCTAAGAGACCCTACAAGTAAATCTGATGTGTATATTTTAACTTGGAGACTAAAATAAAACTCATTGTATGATTGAGCTATTTAAATTTGCACACAAGGGTTAAAGATTTATTTGCTTGAGTGAGTTTTCAATCACCATCAAGTGTTTGGGGTTTAGGAGTTTAAGGGTTGGACCTTTTAGTGATGAGCTATTAGGGGTTTAGGGTTTATTTTTAGATCTATAGTCCTTCAAACCGAAGTTAGACTTATAGTTTCATTAAATTTTATACCTTCATGTCAAGGTCACAATTTAAAGTTTGGTTAGATCTTGTAGACTAATAGATAAAAAGTTATTATACTGACATTAAGGTGATATACCTACTCATTAGTCATATATGATGTCAGACTATATTAGTTCCTCTTAGACTTAGACGGCCAATATATGAAAACATCTAAAAATGTACACAAATATGAAGACATTTTGTAATGAGTTATCAATATGTTTTTTATGTTCTCTTTTTTGAATTTATTTATGATCATAAAAAAGTAAAGAGATCATAACGTTCAACCTTCTATGTCTTCTTTAATATTTATGAGCTTTTGCAAATGAAACATATGATCGTCTTCTGACACAAAGATTGCTGAACAAACACAAAATGATAGTGCTGCTTATATGGTTGTTATACGATTGATTTTAATTATTATATTATATTATATTATAAAAGGTCAAGTCCTTATATATGTTTTGCCAAGTTATGGAATATTCTCTATCTTCCATTTTCCTAGATATCTATGTTATGATAAAGCTAATAGCATCATTTGTGTTATAAAATAATATTGACAAATGGTTATTAAATTTCTTTTAAAGATATGAATAATTAGGAGTAAATGGTGCTTGTAGAAACTTACAATTGACTATGAACAACAATAACTTCTACATGATTTTAAAATATGAGAAAACTCTAGGATATATATCATATAAAAATTTGTACATACTTTTAGACCAATGTACTTTGTATTAGGAAACAAAGTGGAAGCATCACATGCATAGCGGAAGATGAGAACAAAATAGATTTCCCATGTAGATCAAATTATCATACAAAAGATTGGATTGCGAAAAAGCCGTAAAATCAAAAAATCGCATCGTATGAGAGATTGTTTATCTAGGGAGGGCATATATCCCTATTTTTCATATCCGGATGTAGAAGATGAAGGAGGTCAAGTGTCCTCCTCTTTAGTGGTATCTACACGTTGGATCGTTATAGCGATACTCCTCCAATTGCAATCCCAGGTCTCGCACTCTTGCACAGAGGGAGGGAGAATAATAGGAGGGGGCGGCCAAAGATGCAGCCTATCATCTATATGCCCTCCCCTCCTATTTATAGAGAGCTATAAAAAAACCTAAGAGTCCTGTCTTGGTGGGTATTGGATCTCCATCCAATTACCCACTGACCTTGTATTATTGGATCTCCATCCAATAATCTCTTTTGACCTTTAATTGAGCCTCATAAAAGAAGTCCATCAGTGTAGGGTTTTATCTAATGAGAATCGAGGTCAATTGGATCTCTATATAATCCTCTATTCGCTGAAGCATCCACCATATATGTATTACTCTCTTGGCCTGATACCAAGTTGGCCCTGAGTCGCTTCTATCAAAACTCCTTCCAATACGGGGCGATCGCTTCCGTGACTCATCGACTATGGATGTACTAGGCCACTACGCCATAGTCCCTAGATGGGATAGGGGGATCGAATCTATCGGACTTGTCTATCCATAGTTATCGTGTATCTATAGTCCATAATCCATCTAATATCCCAGGGATCGTATATTTGACATCTTATTGTCAACCCACATACAGAGTTCTTTTAGGTCTTACTCTAATCGGATTCTTTAAGAGAACTCCTCTCTTAATTCGAATGGCCATAGCCAAGGATTTGTTTGAGCAAAGCATATATGGAATATTCCTCTCGCGATACCGAGAATGGATGATCTTTTATCGGCATTGAATTGCCTTTGTAAGGTTAGTTACCAATCCCGATAAACGGTTATATCGGATCTAAAACTTTTTAAATATGTGAGTCCAGCGTCAAAGAAAGAAGTACTCAAACAATGCATCATTTGTGTCTCAAGTCTAAGGACTAGATGCATAACTGTGACTATGGAATCGTTGTCTTACATTAGATATCATTAACCATATAGCATTATATAAACATATCAATTAGTGAAGTCATTCTCCAATAAGTATTTGTATTATATCCTTAGTGTCTCTACATAAGTGGCTATGAGACCAGCCGCCTCTATTATATAGACGGGTATATAATAGACCGATCTATCTGGTTATCTTGATTTCCCTCTCAAGTAACCTATGATTGAGATTATTTAGAATATGTGTTTAAAGGTGATCGATCTCATTTTTGTGATCTCATCACGATTCGATTCCCATTACACAAAACCAATATATATATATATATATATATATATATATATCAAGGTTTGTAATTTTGACCTGTACCACCCGATATGGGCGGTACATATCGGTCCGCCAGGTTACCGGTACACGGATCGCCCGCTACCAGGCGGTTCCGTCAAAAATCAATCGTCGACGGTCGATTGAAGAAGAAATCGACCGTCGGCGATCGATTGAGAGAGAAATCGACCGTCGACGGTTGATTGAGGAATAAAAAGGGAAGAAGAAGAGGAAAAGAAACAAAAAAGAAGAGGGGAAGAAAGAATATCTCGCGCGCCTGCCGTCGTCGCCCACGACAGCTTTTTCTCCCGCGCGAGGAGACGGAGCGTCTTCTCGCGCGGGGACACAGATCGAGGCGATGTTGCCCCTTTTCTTCTTTTTCTTAAATATTTTAATGTTAATATTATATTATATAATATTTTATTATAAAAATATTATATTATATTTTAATATCGGATAGTACGCACAGTGCATACCCCCCGGTACGGGTCCTGTACCGGTACCGGCAATATGTCGGTACACCGGTACAGACAGATAAGTAAAACCTTGATATATATATATATATATATATGCAATATATAATATATGTGAGAATAATCCAATAATAATCATAAGTAAAACGATCATGCAACGTATCACACGTGCCATCACTCATGTGATTGGCTTGCAGGGCACCTGTAAACAATCTCTCATTTGACCTATAGCCAATCACCTATATGTTTGATCCTCATCTGACCCTTGTGATGCTCAAACATAATCTGAGCCAGCGGCTTCATCAGTGAGTCTGCAATGTATTCTCGGATGGAACTTTCTCCATTGCTATATCTTTACGGGCTATAATCTCTCTAATCAAATGGTGTAGACATTACCGACTTTGATGGAACTCTGTTCAGAAGGTGAGCTACGTTCTCTAGGGCATATATATGGTTCCCTCTAGTGATGATCTCATCATCCATAATTATTGAACAACTATTGTTCTCAATCACTAATTTATATCCACTAATTGTCAAACAAGAGATGAAAATATTATTTTTGATAATAGAAGGAATAAAATAGCATGCATCAAATTCAATAATAGCTCTACCAAGCAAATTTAGGGTGACCTCCCTAACAACAACTTTAGCAACTTTTGCTCTATTGCCTATCTTGAGGTTCATCTTACCTCTGGCTAATCTCCTTGGTCTTGCCAGAATTTGCAATGAACTATATGTATAATAAACACTCTCGGTATCCAATACCCATGCGTTATTATGAAAATCTGACAAGTGGAGAATGATCATGAATATACCTGAAGCTTCTCGAAGCTTTTGTTTCGCCTTATCTGCAAGGTGGTCCTTACAGTTCCTCTTCCAATGCCTGTCTTGGTTGTAAAAGAAGCACTGTCCTTTATCATTTACCGAGTCTTTCTTGGCAATCTTTGCCTTAACTGATCTTTCTTTGCCCTTGCCCTTCTTAATGGACTTACTAGCCTTCTATTTCTTCTTAGTCTCACCAATATAGAGAACTGGCTTCTCTTTCTTGATGGTGCTCTCAGCTTCCCTCAGCATATTGAAGAGCTCAGGTAGAATCAACTCAAACTTGTTTATATTAAGTTAATAATGAACTGTGAAAAGGAATCTAGTAGGGACTAAAATATAAGATCAACATATTGGTTATCCTCTAGGACTATTTCTAGACCTATGAGTTTCTCGATCTACTCTATCATCTTTAGGACATGGTTCTCAACCGATGTCCCTTCTGTCATCCTGGCTTGGAAGAGTCTCTTGGATATCTCATATCTTTGAGTTCTTCTTTATTTTTCAAACAGTTGACGGAGATGAAGAATGATAGAATATGCATCCATGCTCTCATGTTGTCTCTATAACTCAGGAGTCATTAGAGACCAACATGTAACATTTTGTCAATGTGGAATCATCAATATACTTCACATACTGACAGATATCATCCTCGCTTGCCCCTTCTTCTGACATGGGCATAATTGTATAAAGGACGTACGCGATGAGAACAATTCTCAAATTACGGAGCCAATTCATATAGTTAGGACTAGTGAGGCGATTGGCATCAAGTATACCACGCAAGGGGTTTGCCAGCGACATGTTTCTGATAAATAAGATATAGTACAAATAAATAACATGCATATTTTATGTAAAAAACTAATTAAGATATAAAATTCTCTTAATATACTCCTACTATTTTCTTAACGAATCATGCGACACCCTCGACACGTGAGACGGAAGTCTCTAGCAGACTCCTAGTGGGGATCGGGATCCAATCGATGTCTTAGTGTAACCTTGAGTGACTCGACCACTTACACTAAGCTCAAAAGGTAGACAACTCTTGTCAATCACAACTCCTTGTGATTCCCATCATGTTTGGCCTTCGAATCATCATGGTCTCAACTACTCGACTAAACATGAAGTTTAATTAGGTCATCACTATCGTTACAAGATGAGTCTAATTCAATGATATGCTCTCGACTGCCTGACCAAGTCATACCATATTCTCAGGTCACCGGTGACATCTCTATGTCGTAGGCAAAAACTCGATCACGTAGATAGGTGAGCCTCGAGTGACTCGACCAACTTAACCTATGTCGTGAGTCAATTTCTTCCTATAACGATGGAAGGCCACGTGGATCAATCTTATTGCCTCACGCTCACCGACTTAATATTATTGCTGGGGAGGTTTTCGTTTTGTATCGGTATTGTAATATGTCGTGTCATACACATATTTAATATATAGCTACATCGCATATATATATATATATATAGTAGGCGTATAGCACATATCACATATGCAAGTCACACCGGATGATCATGAGTTGTCATCTAATATGATTAAGCCTGAGCCAATAGGCCTAATCATTCAGAATAGGATCTATGTGTGCATCGGCACATCTTCATGCCTTGTGATCGTTGATCTCGTCATTATCGGTTTCGTTGGATCCTCGTCACATCACCATGCGTCATGATCTCTCGCCACGACATCATGGGTCCCGTTGTCACCTCCACGCTACTACCGCATCTCTCAATGTAATTATAAAATAATCACAAGCATATAGGCCCGATAATAAACGGGAAAAACGGAGGCTCACAAGCCCCAATAATAATAATTATCATATTTACACATATCACAACACATGGCTCATGATTATCCATCCACATCATACATCACATGTACATATCAATCACATCTAGGATTACTAGATATATAATAATTAATTAAATTATTTAATTAATTATTATTTTTAGAAATCAAGACATGCTAAGAATTTCTAAAATTATCAAGGGTATTTTTGGGATTCTAGATAGAAGGATAGATCGCTAAATTTTTATAATTGTTAAGGGCGTTTTCATAATTCTGGGCATAGGACACATTTAGGAATTTCTCAAATTTCGAGGGGCAGAATCATTATTTTGCCCCTTCCAATGGTCGTTGTCGCTGCCCCTGAGCAGGCGATAGCGCTGCTCGTCGCCGGCGGTCGCCCTGCCCACGGGTGACTGCCCTTGCAGCAAGTGCAGCTGCCTTCGGGCAGCAGCCCCCAGCGGGCGGGTGGGCACTGCCTATGCCCGCAGGTGCCACCCTTACAGGCGACAACCATGCATGTGGGCGGCAGGCGGCTACCCCTTACAGGCAGCCCCTGTCGCAACCTGGCTGCGGCCGGCCGCCCTTGCAGGTGGCTCTAGCTGTACATGCGCCCCTACAGGTGGCCTGGCCGTGGGTGGCCGTCCCGACAGGGGCCTACCCACAGTTGGCTGCCCCCCTCCTCGTTGCCTTCGTTGTGAAAAAATAACAAGAACACGTAGAATAGTTCTACGCGATTCAATCTCATCACACGCAGTATAAAACCGATCTTCGCATGAACAACCTTGGCTCTGATACCACTGTTGGGAGGCGACTGTTTTGTTTTTTTAATATATATGAAACCAATCTTTAAAGTATAAAACCAATCTTTCGCATGAACGAGGCGTCGTTCTCCCGGTAGGCAAGGCGACACTGTTTTGTTTTTTAATATATATTAATATAATATAATATTATATTATATTATATACTGAGCGGTATGCACTGTGCATATCACTAGGTATCGGGTACCGTACCGGTACCTAGATAAACTCGGTATGCCTGTACGAACCAGTAAGGTGAACATTGGTTACATGACATGTCATATTTAATATTTGTCTCTTTGTATTTATCTCCCTTAAGATTCAGAAATTTTATTGTGTGATCGATGGGCAGCTACTATCATCTGGTGGGATGATGTATGTTTGATTGTACTTATTGGAGTCATATGATACTGAAATTTTCATTTATCATGATTTAAATTCAAAAATCCATAATTGTGGTTGCTTTCCATTTGGTCAAATGAGTTTTGGTGCTATCAGTTTCTTTGGCAAGTTAATGTTGCTCTAATCTTGGGTTAGAGAAATTAAAAAAATCATAGAGAATATGAAGAAGTCAGAAATAATAAAGACAAATGTTAATTTTTAAATATTTTGGTGGTCTTAAATGAAATAAAATGCAAAGCTAGCTTTCTTGCGGTATGAGAGTTCTCTCTCAGTGACTATTATTTGTCAAATCTTAAGAAAGATTAGTGACCAAATGTCATTTCTATAATATCAGTTCTTTCTCTCATCTTTTCAAAATTTGCTATGGAGTAGATGCTAATACAACCAAAATAGAGAGATTTGTGCACTTTCTGCAAACTTGGGGTGTGAGATTTATCAATATTTCAGTCTGTTCATTTCTTATGTAACAACAATTGCAATACGTGGATATGGAGGATGCGATAATGTCACTTGGTGGAATTAAGTTTCTTAGTTTTCAGCTTTTTTGTTGTATACTTCCGACTTTCAATAGTATTTCTAGAGTAATTGTGATCGAAATCTTTGTTAAACTTGCTTAGAAGTATGAGCAGAATTATTGTTAAACACATTTTCATAGAAGTTTGAGTTTAAGCACCTTAGGTAAGGTAGAAGCCTTACAACATTTTACAGCAGATTCGGAGCAATATGGAAGACTTTTCTAGTGCTTGGCATGAAGATCCATTGTTGGCAGAGTTGCACAGAGAAGTTTGGTGGAATTAAAGTGACAACAAATTCTCATAGAAGTATCATTACAAGCGCCTCAGGTAAGTTAGAAGCCTTACAACAGTTTACAACAGATTATGAAAACAATATGGAAGACTTATCTAGTGCTTGACATTAAGATCCATTGTTGGCAGAGTTGCACAGAGAAGTTTGGTGGAATTAATGTGGCAACACATTTTCATAGAAGTATCACTACAAGCACCTAAGGTAAGTTAGAAGCCTTACAGAAGATTCAGCAGATTATGAAAACAATATGGAAGACTTATCTAGTGCTTGACATGAAGATCCATTGTTGGCAGAGTTGCACAGAGAAGTTTGGTGGAATTAAAGTGGCACCACCGTTTCATAGAAGTATGAGTGCAAGCGCCTGAGGTAAGTTAGAAGCCTTCCAACATTTTACAGCGTTTCAGCTGGCTTAGTTATGACTTAACTATGTGGTTGCAGCTGCAAGCCTGATTCTTGTATCCAATTTTACTTTCAGCTTTGCATAGTAATCGATATAATCTTTGCCAGCTTGATGAAACCTGCTTTCCATAACCACTACATAATTACTGCCACTTTTTATTAAGCTTCAAGCCTTAATAGTTATAACAATGTTGAGTTTCTTCCTCTCCTTACTGTTTGATAAACTTTGTGTTGATTTTATTCTTCGGTTTCTTATGCTAATCATGCATAAATAGATAAGCTTCAAACTTTTGTCAAATAGGTTGAAAAAATTTGGAAAATTGTGGAGTTGACCAACTAGAATTGTGTTTGACAATCAAAAGAACTGTACTGATCAACTATTCAGATGTCATGTGAAAAAATTGCTTACGAAAAGGATAATTTCTGATCTGAAATGGTTCCAATATATTCATACATAGTGAATAATCTCAAAGGACAAGATAAGATTGAGAGTGAAATCCAAGCCTAAAATATTCTGATTTGAGTAAGATGTGTCATAATTTGAGTAAGATGTGTCATAATTTCTGTACCGAGCAGTTACCAGACCTATGAGATAAACTGTAAACCATATTGAATACTGTAATTTGACCTTGCTTGCTTTGTCGTGGATAATTGGATTCTATAGCGCCTAAGTACTTATTGTATTACTACAGGATCAGACTCAGTATAATAAAGAGTTAGAATCGGAATAAGTATCAGAGGAAAGAGTGGATTAAGGTCAAAAAGATGAGACAAGCAACTCATACTTTTGCCCCTGCCCTGTTACGAGATACCAAACTAAACAAGTTATGTTTTCGGCTGCTGACTTACTTGATATTTAGTTCCCTTCTTGGGCTACTGGGCTTAGATACCAAACAAATAAATATATGTGTTTGATAAAGATGAGGCATTATAATTCTGTTTGTTACTTTTTTTTTTCTCTGTGAAATGAATAAAGGTATCGAATTTACATGGCTTTCCATGGATATACTAGGTCCTCTGCAACATAGATACACTTCTGGTTCTAAGATAGGCCTTGAAAAATAGTGTAATGTGGGATATAATGCAAGTTCTAGAATTTGGATATACCAACAGTAACAGTTGCTTGATTACAGTGATAGTGGAGTAGTACAGTCCTTCTGGATAATCGTTCTTCATTGAATCTGAAGGTTCTGATTTGTGATTGTTTCAGTGTGCTAGAATTATCTTGTTGAATGTGCTTATTTATTTATTTTTGAATCTATTTGTGTATCCAATCTGACATTATACATACATGAATTTAATTGTACCTATATGCTGGCAGCTTGTACAATATAAATCATAGTAGAAATTGCTCTTATTTTCTATCTAATTTTGGGACCTTTTTTGTGAGTACCTAACTGGAAGAGAAAAGTAAGTGGTGCCATGCGTCCATCATCCTTATGTTAAACGAGAGACTTCTAGATCTCATCAAAATGGTTGAGGAATAAGTCAGATTATATGTTGGTTGTGATTAGTACGAGGTGACAATCCTTCATCTCGTTGTCAAGCTGTATCGATTAGGATTTTTTGTTACATGGTTTACTTAAGGCTAAGATGCTCCATATTGATTGATAGATAGGGAAAATAAGCAGGATCAGATTCAGTTTTTCTTTCTTATACCAATTTGGTGATCAAACCAGTGAAGGCCCCATTTATTTTCAGTTTTGTACAGTGAGGTTGCGCCTAACATCACTATGATTATAGATTAAGTTGTTAGCAAATTGTTTCACCTCTTAAAAACATTTCACCTCCAACAATTTTCTAATAGACTGCCGTTTGTGATGCTTCAGTTCAGTCATATGTTGAGGCTTACCTTTTTCTATGTTATGATCAAGGTACATTCTTTTATGTTTGTTATTCAGGGACAAAGAAACTCAGAGCATTAATGCTTTGCTTACTGGATTTTGGGATTCAAGTTCGAGTATCGGTCGATTTTGCGAATCAAGTTCGAGTATCCTTTGTTTGTTGAAGCTTTTGTGTTATTTCTTTACTAAGAAAGTATCTTTGGTGGTTTATCAAATCTTATTGTTGAAAAATTCTGATGCTTTCATTAATTCTCTTTCTTGTTTGGCGGCTGACATTTTATAATCTTTCTTGCAAATTAGTTATAATTACTATAAAGGAATTCTGACCTCTGTTAGTTTTACATTATAGATATTGACCCTACGATGGTCCCTCTTGGATTCATGTGCTATATATATTGTTGTCTTCGCTTTTATAAATAGTTTTGGATACTAATTCTGATTTACTGTCCTGGACTGATATGGTGTATACTATGGTATAACTAAGTAATGAATTTCAGGTATGACTGACAATTGGACCAGCACATGTGAGCGATTTTTTCTCCTAGCGTAGTGTCACGGTCAAAATGTAAACAAGGTGTTTGATAAAATGCTCATGTTTGTCCGTGTCCTTCGCTTTGTGTATAAACATTGTACAGCAAGTAGCGGGCTTGCAGTAGCCTTAGCAGCCCCAGTTTGGTTTGCTCTATGGCCAATTATGGCTTGTAATTATAAGTATGTCTTGTAAGCACTTGTGGGGGACATCGGTCTGTAATGGACCATTATCCTTTGTGTGCAACCTCTCTGAGTTTGTAATGTCCATGGATGTAATTGGCATATGGCTTATGAAGTGTTTGCTTGAGCAGTTGCTTGTGGATCCCGTGGGAATTGCTTCTTCTGGCCCGTTTTTTCTTTTGTGAGCCTAAGGGACTCTAGGAGATCTCGGGGAAGGCTGACCTTTGCGGACGAATACGTAGGGGTGCCGCACGGCTTAGGCAAAATCAGCTAAGCCCGTGACAGTAGGGAGAAGAAACGTTTTCCTGCATGGGGAGTAAGTAACGAGGTGATGTCGCTATAGGGACGTCACCCCTTTTTTATTTTTTAAACTTATATTATATATATATATATATATATATATATATACACACACACACACATTGAGCGTTATGCCTGTGTATTGCTCGGTATTGATGTACCGGTCTACGAGCTGGCCGTTACGCAGACAGCCCACTATCGGGTGGTATCGGTGATTGGGGTTGTTTTTGCCCCGTTACCACTTGAAATCGATCTGTAACGGTCGATTTCAACTGTTGACGATCGATTTCAAGCGGTATCAACCCAAGGCAAAGTGGGATGGTTGAGTTCGAGCTATAGCTCGACGTTGGCAACTAAACTTGACAGTGCTCAAGGCAAAGTGGGGCGCTTGGTGAAAGATGAGACCATGCAAAGTGGGAGGTGTTGCATACTGACCGAAAGAGTTGTGCAAAGCTCACAGAGGTGAGGGGAATTGCTAACTCGAAGGATTCGATACTCAGGCAAGGGCTTGTACATGGATGACAGAGTGTTCGTGGCCATCCTAAGGTGCGATTGGAACTCGACGCCATGAAGATGTCATCAGGAGGCAGCATGGTGCAGCGGATTGTGGTGGAATATTTCGTGACAATACAACACAGGTGATCGCTGTGAGGGACACGATCATGCGGAGGTATGATCAGGAGTTACTAGAAGCTCCACTTTGGTGTACGTCACAACAAGAAGAAGGGCTATGGATTCAATGAGTGAATGTCGTGGTACCACAGAGGCGGGTCTTCGTGTGTGCATCGAAACTTGTATTGGATGAAAGCCTTAGTCATCAGTATATGGGGGCTGTATACCACCGAGGAAAAAGTCCAAGTGCAAGTACTAGTGAGTCCCATGGAGGGGGACGTGATCATGTGAATGATTAGGAGCTGCTGGGTGCTCCACTTCGGTGAACAATGCAACGACAAGAAGGGCTGTGGATTCAAGGGGTAAACTTGGAGTGAATGCCATGGTACCACATAGGCGGGTCTTCCGTGTGTGCGCATCGAAGCTTGCATAAGATGAAAGCATTGGTCATCAGCATATGGGGGCTGTGTACCACCAAGGGAGAAATCAGATTGTAAGTACCAGTGAGTCCCATGGAGGGGATTTGATTATACAAAGATATGATCGGAGCGGCTGGAGAGTTGGACTGCTTCAGTGCTCACATTCGCTTAAGGGAGCCCGGCAAGTCAGAGGACAAGGCCGAGTAAGTGAACGTTGCTACCAAGGAAGCTAAGGAGAACAAAATCGGTGGGAGCCCTGCAACAAGATGGCAGAGTCCATGCATGAGAGTCGCAGTCTGTCTTTCCATCGACCAAGGAGAATTGCTAGGAGGACACAGTGGTGTTGAAGCAGGTGGTCAAAGGGGCGAGGAAGCGACGATGAGTCCAGTGGGGCTCAGCTACCCAAAAGCAAAGCGTCGGTTAGAAATGAGGGGGACTCGAAGGAGCACCACAGTGCCGTAGAGGTGGATTTACCGATCGCGAAGGAAGGGATGCAGATGCAAGGCAACGGATAGTAGGGCCATGGGCTTGGCAGCACCATGGTACGCAGAGGCGGGACTTCCGTGGAGTCATCGATCCCTTGCTCTCATGGAGGGAGAGCATTGTTCGTAAAAGGGATCGAGGAGGTGGAAAATGCAGAAGCAAACTCCAAGTACCAAGACAGGGCGGAAGGGCAGAGGCCAAGGAATTTCATATGACCGATGTCGATGGGCTTCTCATCAAGATAACCGAAAGCGAGGGACTTCGGGTTAATGCAGGAGTACTCGACCAAGGAACGAAGTAAGCAGTACGTGATACTGTACCTTTTCTACTCAGAGGAGTAGGCGGCAAAGGTGATGGAGAAGGCGGTACAATCCCAGAGGCGACCAGAACTATCAAAGACTTACTCCAAGTAGGGGGACTCCGAGTTGGGGTAAACTTTTTGCTCTTTTCGGGCAAAACTTCTTGCATTCCAGAAGTTCAATGGCAGTGGGAAGGCGAATCACAGTAGCTAACTCAACGCAAGGAGTGCAAACACTTCTAGTGGTTCAGAAGTGTGAGCAAAGAGCGGGCGAATGTTAGTAACCAGCTCAATGCATGAAGTATAAACTCGATGAGGCAGACGAAATCGAGTAACTTTTACCTTCTCAACTCAAGAGAATGGGCAAAACTGAGTACCCCAATTCTCTTAACTCGAGGAGATGAGCGAAGCCAAGTAACCTTGCCTTCTCAACTACTAAGAGAATGGGTGAAGTCGAGTATCCCAGTTCTCTTACCTGTCCAGCAGAGGAGTTCTGCATAAGTTCAGTGACCCTTCAAAGAAAGCTTATGGAAGACAATAGTTGTCAAATCCTCACCATTGGTGATCAGTACTACTGAAAGTAGATTGTCCGCTTCATTTCCCAATTGAATGTCATTCGAAAGCGAGAGTGATATGAACCTACTTGGAAGTGACGACTAAACGTGGAAGAAGGATCAATGGGCAAACATTGTGGAGGAAGGACCTCAAAAACCTTAAAGTCTATGAGGCAATGCTCGTCAAAGTTCTAACAAGTATCCACCCAGTTCAAGCAACATGAGTATACTGCGATACTGGCGCATAATAAGGCAGGTCTTTTCCTTCATCAGAAGGATCCGGGAGAACCAACAAGGATCAGCACAACTCAGCCAACCCCACACCAGATTCAGTCATTGGTGAGTTGAAGCAGCATGGCGGATCAGAGTTCGACTACTCAACAACAACGGCAGAGAGCGGTTGGGAGCCAAAGGGGTGTGTTGCAGCCAAAGCAGAAGATTGAAGATTCAGCAAAATGCGAGGAGATACAGTGTCTACAATGGCTTCGACGAGGACGTCGAAGGAATAAGTGGGGGAGAATATCACGGACAACAATGTAAACAAGGTGTTCGATGAAATGCTCATGTTTGTCCGTGTCCTTCGGTTTGTGTACATACCTTGTACAGCATGTAACGGGCTTGCAGTAGGCTTAGCAGCCCTAGTTTGGTTTGCTTTGTGGCCGATTTTGTCTTGTAAATACGAGTGTGTCTTGTAAGCACTTGTGAGGACTTTGATCTGTAATGGATCATTATCCCTTGTGTGCAACCTCTCTGAGTTTGTAATGTCCATGGATGTAATTTGTATCTGGCTTTATAAAGTGTTTGCTTGAGCAGTTTCTTGTGGATCCCGTTGGAATTGCTTCTTCTGACCCGTTTTCTCTCTTGTAAGTCTAAGGGACCCTAGGAGATCTCGGGGAAAGCTGACATTTACGGACGGACACGCATGAGTGCCGCACGGCTTAGGCAAAATCAGCTGAGCCCGTGACAATGGGGAGAATTTTATGCAACTACTTACCTTCTTGTAATCCATCTCCTCTCCAACCAGTTGCATCTGGTTGTCAGCACTCCGAAAGTAATGTTGCATTCTTTTCATGGCCTACCTCTACCCTAATGCATGGTGCTGCAGAAGATCGGGCTAATTATTTTGGGAACCTTCTGCCATCTGGGCAGCAAGCCACAAGACTACTTGATTTAATGACCATAAGAGCATTCCACAGCAAAATCCTTCGTCGTTTTAGTCTTGGTACAGCAATAGGCTATCGAATCAGGAACGGGACATTGACTGACATTCCAGCAATTATTGTCTTTGTTGCATTGAAAGTTCACAAGAAATGGCTCAGCCATGACCAAATCCTGCCTTCTGCCCTTGAGGTAATTAGAGGTTCTTGTTCTGGTGGTTTGGTGTTATTAGTTTGAGGACATAGTTTAACATATCTTTACAGACTATACCATGGTCATCTTCAAGGTCATTCTGACTTATGTAGTTACTTGACACTTTAATTATCTTGGATATTCTTCACCATATCGATATATGCTAATTTTGGCATGAGCAGGGACCAGGAGGTGTATGGTGTGATGTGGATGTTGTGCAATTTTCTTATTATGGTGTACCAACACCAACACCTCCAAGGAACAACTGTACAATGAGCTCGTAGATAGTTTACGAGGCAGTGACCTTTGCATTGGTTCAGGGTCTCAGGTACTTCTTATGTAATGACATGGTTGAATATTTGTTAGCTCGGTTTTTATTTGCACGTGTGGAATTACAAGCCTTGGACTGCATATCTATGAGTACATCAATATGCAGTGCATGACTTCTGGGAATTTCGTCAACCATGCAAATGATAGAAAAGAAGCACTTGTAGTTCTGATGGAAAGTAACATTGGTTGCTTGATGAATGAGTATTGTGTTGGTAACAGATTGTGCTCTCTGTTTTCTTTTCAGCCTATTCTGCTAGTTTATCCGGGCTGTTGTTGCAATATGCATAAAAACTGTTGCACCAACCGGTTAATAGTGAATTCCATGTTGTTCAGCTACACTAGTTCATCTAATGCCAACCCATCAAAGATAGAGTTCGATGTCGTTCTGTCCCTATTGCTTAGGGATGGGATCAAAAATTTTCTTTGTGCAACATGTACAATGTTAAATTCATCAAATTCATGAATTTGTCCATGTTAATACTTGATGTGGTATGAGCTATTGGTTTCTACCTTAAAAACTTTTTACTCTTACTATCATCAGGTTGCGAACCAAGAGACATATGCAACTTTAGGTTCCATCGTGAAAAGTCGTACAGGCATCAAACTAGTTGGTCTCCCAAACAGACTGGCATGTTGCAGTTGATCTGGACTATCCTAAACAAAAGATGTTTCATCCCTTACCACCCAACCTTGGACCTGGAGTCTACCTTGGTGCTGTTGAGAGGGCAACATCTTTCATCACGGATGATGTTTGGTATGGGATTTATGCTGGAACGAACCCAGGTAATACAGCTAAAAATTTTGCTATTACATTGAATCAGCATGTATAGCTTTGCCTTGTATCTAGGTTCAACACCATGTTCTTTCTGCTAAAAGGCTACCTTTAATCAAGAATGCTTCTTCATTTGTATGTCATTCTATCAATATAGGTAATAACTTTGTGATAAAAGATTTTAAAAGGAATGTAAACTCGTGTGTTGGAAGATGATTTGAAAGCTGAACATTTTGGTGCAACTGAAACTTGTACTACCTTGTTCAAGATTTAAAATAAATACAATTGTTTCTTCTACAGGATAAAATGATATGGAAAATCATTTAAGATATTACAAATATGTTCAAAGGAGACTTGGAATACGCCTTATCTGAACAAGAGGAATCAATTAGTATTAGTAGTGCGAAGAAAGGTAGAGGGAATCAGAGGAAAACTTCAGATTTGCATTATCATTAATTGAACTAGTGATATTGTATTTGTACATTCACCAGTGGGAAAAGATGCATGCATCCAAACTAAATAGTTCTGTCGTCATGACTCTGTCATTGTTTACTATACACATTTTGTGATCTTATGATTCTCAAACATGCCTCAAGATTTATCTAAATATGGACTCTTTCTTGTACCTGTTGAATAATGTTCGGGTTCCCAACATGCTTCTTACCTTCTGTTGCACCTGCAGAGACCTTTGTTCGAGCTGATGGGGCATTTATAACCTTTGCTGATGACTTTGATATATGTCTAGTGTTACTACGTCAGTGACAGGCTTGGGTGAGATTGGAGATGTTAAAGGTTATAGATCTGCGATCATCTATCGATGGCCTAATAGGGAGACAGGTGGTGAAGGTTGGAAGAAGCCCTGGATTGACTAATGGAATTGTTATGGCTTATGCTCTTGAATACAATGACGAGAAAGGGATATGCTTCTTCACAGATTTACTTGTTGTGGGTGAGAATCAGCACATATTTGATCTGGAAGGTGACAGCGGGAGCCTAATAATCCTAATAACAGTACAAGATGCTGAGAAACCTAAACCTATAGGTATCATTTGGGGTGGGACTGCGAATAGGGAGAGGTTGAAGCTTAAAAGTGTCCGTGCTCCTGAGAATTGGACTAGTGGAGTTGATCTGGGTCGTCTTCTTGATATTTTGGAACTTGATCTTATAACAACAAGCGAAGGACTTCAAGGTTTGCTATTTCACTTTTTCATCGAGCGATAAAATATTTCATATCACGGCGCAATATTTTCTTACCTTCCTCTGTTGAAACATCTATATATTTTGTTCCTTCACTTGTTATTAAAGATGCACTACAGGATCAAAGATTTGCTTTAGCGGCTGCTATCAATTCCAATGTTGGCAATCATATCCAACTGTAGGGACGCTTCCAAATGAAAAGGCTAATGAAGATATGTGAGCCCCTAGGCATTAACATTCAGCAGTTCCCTCCTGTCTCTGGTTCAGGAGCTGATGCACCTTTAATAGATATCGAGTGTCAGGTGGGTACAGTTGAGGCTGCAAACAATGTGGAAGAGCATCATTTTGAAATCCTGAACTTAATTAGCATGTCTCCTATGCATAATGCTGAAGAAGACAATCTGGAAAGGAAGAATGTGTCTGCATTGATTTACTTATCCGGTGAAGACCTTTGCATTTCACTGCATTTGGGGGATCAATAACTTAAGAGACAGCATTCTGATCAACATGGAGAATAGAATTTTTAAAAAGAAGCAGCTAAGTGTCATATGTGAACTACTTCTTTGAGTATTATTTACAGACGATATCAATATGACATGGATGTGAAGTCAAATTAGGGTTAATTTTGCATTTCTGATAGCTTTGGATTGAAGAATGGTCATTCTCGAGGAACCTCTTATAGATCTTTATAGATAGATCTTCATCATTCAGGGAAGTTACGGAATGGCACTGCACATGTGTGAAAGGTCAGTCAATCAATCACCTGATCAATCATTCTGCAATTTTGTTTGGTGGGTGATTTGAATATACGTTGACCCTAATGTGCGTAGAAGACCATTTAATGGATAGGTTTTAGTAAACTTCCCAGATTAAGCTCATTCTGATGTATTTAAGAATGAGTAGTATTCAAGATTTCCCCATCAAACATGTAATGCCAATCAACAATCTATTTTATTTTCAAAATGTTATACCTCCGAGTTTCTTCAAAGAGTGAGAAAAAAATGGTTTCTATACACCTCATCTTGTTAATGAATAGAGATTAATATAACAATATTCATATGGCTGCCATCTCCATGTGTTGTCACCTTTTGACATTGTGTCAGCACTGGTTCCCCCCCTTGTATTGGGTTCTTAATCAATTTTTTTTCCTACATGATGTTGCCTGTACAGTGATGTTTATTTACATAGCACATATCATGTCTGTATAAAATATACATCAAACTCCACAATTGTACAATATGGAGAATCCATGGTAGCATAATACTTCCTGTAGGTGTTTGCATATTTATCTCTGTTTTTGTTATAACAGCATATGTTGAAGTATAAACTCGATGAGGCAGACGAAATCGAGTAACTTTTACCTTCTCAACTCAAGAGAATGGGCAAAACTGAGTACCCCAATTCTCTTAACTCGAGGAGATGAGCGAAGCCAAGTAACCTTGCCTTCTCAACTACTAAGAGAATGGGTGAAGTCGAGTATCCCAGTTCTCTTACCTGTCCAGCAGAGGAGTTCTGCATAAGTTCAGTGACCCTTGAAAGAAAGCTTATGGAAGACAATAGTTGTCAAATCCTCACCATTGGTGATCAGTACTACTGAAAGTAGATTGTCCGCTTCATTTCCCAATTGAATGTCATTCGAAAGCGAGAGTGATATGAACCTACTTGGAAGTGACGACTAAACGTGGAAGAAGGATCAATGGGCAAACATTGTGGAGGAAGGATCTCAAAAACCTTAAAGTCTACGAGGCAATGCTCGTCAAAGTTCTAACAAGAATCCACCCAGTTCAAGCAACATGAGTATACTGCGATACTGGCGCATAATTAGGAAATCAAGCGAGTGCATCATATGTACAACGAAAAATCAAAATAAAACAGGTTTCTCACGTAGTTCAAATCGTCATGGAAAAGATTGGATCACGAAAAAGTCATAAAATCAAAAAATTGTATTGTCTGAGATATTATTTACCTAGGGAGATCGTATATATCTATTTTCTCTGATTCGGTTGGAGAGGATGAAGGAGGTCAAGAGTCATCCTCTCTGGTGGTATCCACACGATGGATCGATACAGTAATACTCCTTCAATTATAATCTCATATCTCGCAACTCTTACGCAGAGGGAGATAGGAGAATAAGAATGGGTGGCCAAATATGCAGCCTATCGTCTATGTGCCTCCTCTCCTATTTATAGAGAGCCAACAAAAACCCTAGGGGTCCTATCTTAGTGGGTATTGGATCTACATCCAATTACCCACTAATCTTGCATTATTGGATCTTCATCCAATAATCTCCTTTGGTCTCTGGGTCTCGTTCAAGGAGGCCATCAGTGTAGGGTCTCATCTAATGAGAATAGGGGCCAATTAGATCTTTATCCGATCTTCTATTTTTCGAAGCATCCACCATATATATGTGACCCTCTAAGCCCGATACCAAGCTGACCGTGAGTCGCTTCTATCAGAACTCATTCTGATATAGTGAATTATTATTTTCATAATAATTCACTCGACTCATCGACTATGGAAATACTATGTCACTACGCAATAGTTCCAAGTCGGTATAGGGGGATTGAATTCATCAGATATGTCTATCCATAGTTATCATGTATCTATAATCACTCATCCAAATAATATCTCAAAGATCGTATATTATAATTATATTAAAATGGATACTATTTACTTATAAAATATTATTATATGATTGATTCAAATAGTTTGTTATGAAAAATTAATTTATTATCTAAATTTTGCTTGATTTTTGAATATTCGTTCTTTTCGCATTGTGTAATGAATGATAAAATTAATAGTCTTATTTGTCATAAAATAATATTGAAAGATGGTTGAAGAATTATATTTTAAGATATGAACAATTAGTAGAAAAAATGAGGTTTATTAAATCCTGCAATCGACTTTTACATACTTTTAGACTAATATATTTTGCCCATGCAATCTTATTTGTTAACTTTTTTTTATCTCCACAGAGAGCCACCATATATAAATATTATTGATATATGTATTAATTATAATTTAATATAATAAAAACTATTTATAAATAAATTATTTGACCTGTATTATTATCTAGTTAGATATATTAGATCGACATAAACAATGAAATAGGGTGCATGAGACCATCTTAAATAATAAGTTCTATATAATATCTCATGATAATGAATTAATAATAATATAAAAATTATAGTATTTTGAGATGACATTGTTATATTTGGATTTTAGAAAAATATCATTTCGATACTTAATTCATCTGAATTAAGATTATTTTTATATGTATTAAATATTACAATTAAAATATCTACTAAATGTTATTGTTTATATTAGAATTAACACTCATAACAATTATATTAACAAAATTACTATTATTTTAATATATTAATTAAAAACGATAATGTCATCAGGAAGAATTTTTTGGTAATACAAATGAAAAAAGTAACACGTCTTATCTCTTTAACAAATAAATTAGTGACGCTACAGATATTTAACTCGAATGATATATTTATATATAACGGTGTCTCATGATTTCGAAACAAAACGCTTGCTCGGTGGGATTTATATAAGCCGAGCCCCCTCGCTTGCGCACCTAACAACGCTTCCGTGCCCTCCCTCGCGCTCTCCTCTCGGCTCTCGATCTCGTCGTTCTGTCCTCGTCGGAGCTTCTCGCCGGCGAACGGCTGGGAGCGAGCACCCTCCTATTCGATTTGGTGGAAGAATTTAGATTCTTATTGCGGTGATCTCATCCCTTCTCTTTTTCTGAAGGTTTCGTTTCGCTTTGGTCTTGAACTGTCTTAAGTTTCGACTAGGGTTCATGACTTTGTTGAATTTTGATTTTTCTTCGTTGTGATCGATCGTAATTGACGTTTCCAGCGACCAAAGATTTGAATTTTTTTGTTGTTCTTGATCAATTCTGGTTTATCGATCATCTAGGTTTTCGAGTTTCTCTCGAGAAGATCAATCTTTCCTGTTTTCTTGATCGTTTTTGGCCAATTCGTCGATTCTCTTTCTGGTTCCCATTGGCAAAATGGCTTCTCGTTCTAGGCGTGTGGAGTACGACCGCTTCATCCCGTTCCGGTCAGCGATGGACATGGACTACGCACGCTTTGCCCTAACCATGCCTTCGCGACCGCAGCGTGATGGTTCGAGAGAATCCCCATCGAGCGTGGCGTACCAAAAGCTTCTTGTTGAATGCATTTTGAAGAACAGATCTCGTATCCTCGCTTTCAAGAGTGCACCCGAAGCGCCGGCCAGCAATCTGCCCCAATTTGACGAGCCCATTCGGCCGCAGAAGAAGCAGCAGAGGCTAATCCCTAAAGAACCAGAACGGATTTTGGAGGCCCCCGGCATGTTGGATGAAGATGGTTTGAATCTCCTCGACTGGGGAAGCAATAATGTGTTGGCGATTGGCCTTGACGACACAGTGTACCTCTGGAACGATGCAAACAAGTCAAGCAAGCTTCTTCAAGAAGCTGTAGAAGACAGAGGACCTATCACTAGCATCAGCTGGTCGCCGGATAGCACAGTTCTTGCTGTCGCATTCGGCAATTCAGTTTTTTCCTTGGTTGATCCAGCAACAGGACGAGATGTGAATGTGATGGAAGAAGATGAGAACCAGACCCCTGTATTGTCACTTGCCTGGAGAAGTAATTCAATCTTGACGGTTGGAAGATCTGATGGCACTGTTGTTGATTATGACTTTAGAAAGGATGACACATCCATCTGTTTCTATAGTGGGCATCGTCTTGGTGTTTGTAGTCTTAAATGGTCTGGGTTGTCAGGGCGGTATTTGGCGAGTGGAGGGCATGACAAACTAGTGCATATATGGGATGCCTGCATGCCGGTTTCACGTCACCATCCATGCCGACATCAGTGGCTTCACCGCATCAGAAGCCACACTTCCATTGTGAAGGCCCTTGACTGGTGCCCAACTCGGAGCAACCTGCTGGCTTCTGGTGGAGGTCACAGTGATCATTGCATTAAGTTTTGGAACACTGTTAATGGTGCTTGCCTGAACTCGATTGATGCTGGCTCTGAAGTTTGTGCATTGCTGTGGGACAAGAACAAATCTGAGTTACTAACCTCCCATGGTTTTCCGAAGAATCAACTCACCCTGTGGAATTACCCATCCATGACGAGAGCGGCTGAGCTTTTCGGTCATTCATCCCGGGTTCATTTCTTGGCTGGGAGCCCATTGGGGGGTGTAGTTGCTTCTGCAGCAGCAGATGAAAGACTCATGTTTTGGAATATCTTTGAGATTCCAAAAAAAACAAAACCTGAATTGCCCTTTGCACAATTTAATGTCATAAGATGAAAAGGCTGGTGGGTGGAAAAGATTATGAGAGCAATATGAAAGACTTCTCTAGAGCTTGACTTGAAAATCCATTGTCGGCAGAGTTGCACAGAGAAGTTTGGTGGAATTAAAGTGACTACACATTTTTATAGAAGTACGAGTGCAAGCGCCTAAGGTAAGTTAGAAGCTTACAACATTTTACAGCAGATTACGAGAGCAATATTGTAGACTTTTCTAGTGCTTGACATGAAGATCCATTGTTGGCCGAGTTGCACGTTGAAGTTTGGTGGAATTAAAGTGGCAACACATTTTCGTAGAAGTATCACTGCAAGTGTCTAAGGTAAGTTACAAGCCTTACAACAGTTTACAGCAGATTATGAAAGCAATATCGAAGACTTATCTAGTGCTTGACATGAAGATCCATTGTTGGCAGAGTTGCACAGAAAAGTTTGGTGGAATTAAAGTGGCAACATATTTTCATAAAAGTATGAGTGCAAGCGCCTAAGGTAAGTAGAAGCCTTACAACATTTTACAGCATTTCAGCAGGCTTAGTTACGACTTAACTATGTGGTTGCAGCTGCAAACTTGATTTCTATATCCGATTTTTCTATCAGTTTTACATAGTAATCGATATAATCTTTGCCAGCTTGATGAAACATGCTTTCTATAACCAATTCATCATTGTTGCCACATTTTATTAAGCTTCAAGCCTTAATAATTATAAAAATGTGGTGTTTCTTCCTCTCGTTACTGTATCAGAAATCTTGTGTTGACTTTATTCCTTGGTTTCTTATGTTAATCATGCATAAATAGATCAAAGGGGTTAGATGGTTATATTGTTTGATTTTGCTTTGATTTTTCAAATTTCTGTCAAAGAGGTCAAAAAAATTTGGAAAATTGTGGAGTTGCACAACTAGAATTGTGTTTGACAATCAAAAGAACTATCCTGATCAACGATTCAGTGTCATGTGAAAAAATTGCTTACGAAATGGATATTTTCTAACTGGAAATGGTTCCAATATATTCATACATAGTGAATAATCAACGAGGACAAGATAAATTCAAGATTGAAATCCGACCCTAAATTATTCTGATTTGAGTAAGATGTGTCATAATTTCTGTATAGAGCAGTTACTAGACCTATGAGAACTGTAAACCAAATTGAATACTGTAATTCTTAAGAGATACCAAATGAATAAATCTATGTGCTTGACAAAGATGAGGCATTATAATTCTGTTTATTACTTTTTTTTTCTCAATGAAATAAACAAAGGTATCGAATTTACATGGCTTTCCATGGATATACTTGGTCCTCTGCAACATAGATACGCTTCTGATCCTAAGCTAGGCCTTGAAAAATGGTGTGAAATGGGATATAATGCTAGTTCTAAAATTTGGATATACCAACATTTACAAATGCTTGATTACAGGGATAGTGTAGTACCAGTCCTTTTGGATAATGGGTCTTTATTGAATCCGAAGGTTCTGATTTATGATTATTTCAGTATGCTAGAATTATCTTTGCTGAATGTGCTTATTTTTGTATTCTTGAATCTATTTGTGTATCTAATCTGACAAATACGTACATGAACTTAATTTTACTGATATGCTGGCAGCTGGTACGTTATAATACATAATAGAAATTGCTCTAATTTACTATCTAATTTTGGGCCCCTGTTTGTGAGTACCTAACTGGAAGAGGAAAGTAAGTAGTGTGATGCATCCATCATCCTTATGTTAATCGATAGACTTCTAGAAAGATCTCATCAAAATAGTTGTGAAGTAAGATTATATGTGGGTTATGACTATTCTTAACACAACTTATGATGGCCTTGTTAGTCTAGGTTTGTGGGGTCCAAATTATTGTATTTGGTCTAGTTGTCTGGACATGACTATTGACTGTTCTAGGAAGTTTGGTTGGAAAAATTTCAACCTAGCAAAGCCTGACCATTCTAGTAAGGTTGGTTTGAAAATCTTCAACCTAACAAAGCAACTCTCATATTACAAATCTAAGTGGAATTGGGTCCAATATTTCTTGTTTGACTGAGCTCAAGTTACAGCATTAGTTGACCAAACAATGCTTCCAATTTATTATGACCACACAATATGATTTAACCCAATCCGTTATAAAATGTGTGGTATGTATTGGTTTGATCGTGAATTGGTAAATAGATCCCTCCCCCCCCCCATATTAGCAGCCAGTCCTGACCTATATATATAGATATATATGCAAAGCCTATTTATTGCTGGTTTGGGGCTCATGCTTGCAAACCCGTTGTATTGTACTTGTAGAGCCTGCAAGCTGCATGTCGTCCACCATGTGCTGCCAAAATGCTTCCTCCTATCTTCCTTCTTCTACCTTCCTCATCCTCCTCCACTACTACTTCCACTTACTCCATTCTCTTCCTCGTCCTTCTTCCTTCTTCCTCCTCTTAAAAAATACCTAGACCTAATTGTTTGAAATGGTGTGGTTTGCGTCTCAAGTTATGCAGTATGTACTGGTCGATATAAATCAAATCGGACAGAAATGAATTCATCTCAAGTTTTGTTTTTATCTTTTTCAAAGAGATTTTATATTTTTTGTTCATTCTTTCTTGTTATATTACATATGTTTTTAACACCGCCAATGTCGGTCCCAAGCCCGAATGAGAAAGGTGGAGGGTTGCAGAAGGCCATTAAGAGTCAATGTGAAAAAAAAACATATCAAAACTCATAACTAAGATGTTAAACTAAGGTTCATCGTACCAGTCCGTACCGGTATATCGAGCTCAGCTTGGGACGGTATGGTACTTTGGTACTGGGCGGTATGTATATATATATATACACACACACACACACACATAAAGCTAAAAAACAAAAGTGGGCGACGGATCGGGAGAGTAGCGTCGGCCCCTAGCTTCTCCTTTTTCTTCTCCTCTTCTCCCTCTTCTTTCTCCCCTTCTCGGTTGATATCGCCCGAAATAGGTCGTCGACGATCGAAATCGATCGTTATCGCCCGACAATAGTCGACAACGATCGAAATTGCCGCTACCAATCGATTTCGAGTGGTAACGGAATAGAAACTACCCCAATCGGTGATACCGCCTAGTAGCGTGCAATCCATATACCAGTCAGCAGGCGGATCAGTACGTACCACCCACATCGGGTGGTACGATCGAAATCGCCGACCTCAGTTATGTAACATCCCTCATTTTTGAATTTTTATAGAACTTATTTGTAATGGAAGAAATATGTTTTGAGTTGTTTATAAGACGTAGTTATAAAATTTGAGGACCTGTTTGTAAAAAGTCAAAGGACCTAATCGTAAATATTAATAATACAAGGATTCAATTGTGAAATACACAAAAGAACAAACTCCACCACCTCTACATCTCTTCTCCCTTAAGAAACCTAAGTGGGTGGTTAAGAGAGGAAGGAAACAAAAAAAAAGGAGAAGAAGAAGAGTAGAGGAGAAGAATAGATTTGGGGGTTTTGGGATTTTGACCAAATCCACACATTTGGGGTCCAACTTTTCAAAGGCAAGTGTTCTATCTTTTTCTCTACTGAAATTTTATCTTTGCTTTTGCCTTGATTATGAAAAAAATTCGGAATAATTCAAGCCTTGCAATCCAATATCACTCTTGTTGGTTGCAAAAGTTTGAATCTGGAAAACTTTTGTGATTTTGACCTTCCTGCACTGTTCTAGTCGTAACTTTCTATACTGATCTTTGATTTGGACAAAACCTAGTTCATCCGAAAATAGACTTACATATCTTTCTTTTGATACCAAGATTGAAAATTTTGGAGTCCAATAGCCTGCTCAAATATATGTTTAAATTGATTCTATGAAATCTGTAAAACAGAGATTGTAACTTCTGATCTTTTGTTACTAAATTACTTATAACTCTCTGTGGAAAACTCTGATTTATGCAAAACTTATTTCATGAGAAACTCGATTCGTATATCCTTCTTTTCCTACCTGATTTGAAGGATTTGAAGAACATTTTCCTATCGAAACATTTATTTTAGTTGATCCTACCGATTCTGAAAAACAGGGACTGTAAGTTCTGACCTTTTGATACTAAACTGCTTATAACTTTCTATTGGGAATTCTGATTTGAGCAAAACATATTTTGTTCGAAACTAGACACCTGTATCTTTCTTTGGATACCTGGATTGATAGATTTGGAATACAAATACATACCCGGTCATCCGTTGATTTTGATCCCATAGATTTTTGCAAAACAGAGATTCTGTTCCTTGATCTTTGGTTTCCAAATCATTTGTAACTCTTTGTTAGAAACTTCAACTTGTATGAAAAGTATTTTAATCATCCACTACAAGGAGTGTCCGGAACTCATTGAATTGTATACTGTAGCCCCAAAAAACGGAGCTGCTCCTTGATCCTGCAAGTGCATAATGCATGGTGTAAGGTTTTGTACCAGCAAGTTGTGTTTCCAGGTTCCAATTTTGCATTCTGCATAACTTGATCTGCAGTTTGCAACCATGTAGTGTGATTCCTACCATTCAACTTTAATCTGCAGTTTGCAACCATCTAGTGTGATTCCTACCATTCAACTTTAATCGAACACCCACAATTGTGGTTGCTTTCCATCTGGCTGAATGAATTTTGGTGCGATCAGTTTCTTTGGTGAGTTAGTGTTGCTTTGATCTTGGGTCAGAGAAATTAAAAAATATAGAGAATCTGAAAAAATTCAAATATTGAAGACAAATGTCAGTTTTTTAAATATTTTGGTAGTCTTAAATGAAATAAAATGCAAAGCTACCTTTCTTGCATTACGGGAGTTCTCTCTTGGTGATTGTTATTTATCAAATCTTAAAAGGATTAGTGACCAGTTGGCACTCCTATAATATGGATTATTTCTTTTTTCTTTTTCAAAATTTGCTGTGGGGTAGATGTTAATACAACCAAAATATAGAGATTTGTGGACTTTCTGCAATCTTGGGGTGTGAGTTTTATCAATTGTTTTAGTCTGTTCATTTCCTAGGTAACAACAATAGCAATGTCACTTGGTAGAATGACTTTTGTTGGTTTTCATCTATCATGTTCTTGTGCATTTATGATATCTATATTGGATATTTACAATATTTTTTCCTTATCACAGTATTACTTCTCTATAAAAATTAATCTGTGATTATAAATCCACAATGCAAAACACTGATATGCAACTTGAATCTCACTCGAATTGGAATGGCCATCAAAGCAACCTGTAAAAGTACTGATAGAACATATATGCTGCTTCTTAACTTGAGTTCGGGAAAAGATGCCTTTTAGTAATATGTTAAAACGAATTTATCCATTCGTTTCAAGAACTCAATCGATTGTATTTAGATGACTATTTGAAGCTTTTATTGTTAATCTCCACCAGCTGAGCCTTTGTAGAATCATTATGTTTGGGAATAGATGTATATGCATTACTGAATCATGAAATTTTATGATCATTTTCTATTGTGTATAAAATAAATTGCATTGCTAGTTAATTCTTTATGTTGGAGTTCTTTTATTTTTCATGTACTAAGGTATCAAATGTTAAGTATTGACCCTATGGTGGTCCCTCTTGGATTCATGTGCTATATATGTTGTTGTCTTCGGTTTTTTAAATAGTTTTTGCGTACCAATTTTGATTTACTATCCTGGATTGATTGGTGTACTATGGTATAGCTTAGCAATGTATTTCAGATATGACTGATGATTGGACCAGCACATGTCGGTCCATGCCAAAATATTGATCCACAGAGTATGTCGGCATATATTGTGGTGCATTTTTCATTTTCTATGTTTCTTTGGGGCGGTGGGAGAAGAATGAAGAAAAATGGATGCAGGGGGCAGAGGAGAAAGAGAAATACTAAAGATCAAGCGATAGCAGGCGGTGAACTGCGTAACATGAGTTTTGGGCAATGACTGCATTACAGCATAGAGATTATAACACGTGGCAATAGTAACAACAATGCGGAGAGGAGAATGAATATGCAAGGAGTTGAGATCCCTAAAAGGGGCCGGTTAGAGTAATTTAAAAAAAAAATGGTTCGGTTGAGATCCTTGGAAAGAAAAGAACAAGATCTAAAATCTTTTTCTTAAAAAATAACTAGACCTATTGTTTGAAATGGTGTGGTTTGCGTCTCAAGTTATGCAGTATGTACTGGTCGATATAAATCAAATCGGACAAAAATGAATTCATTTCAAGGTTTGTTTTTATCTTTTTCAAAGAGATTTTATATTTTTTGTTCATTCTTTCTTGTTATGAGTACATATGTTTTTAACACCGCCAATGTCGGTCCAAAGCCCGAATGAGAAAGATGGAGGGTTGCACAAGGCCATTAAGAGTTAATGTGAAAAAAAAACATATCAAAACTCATAACTAAGATGTTAAACTAAGGTTCATCGTACCAGTCCATACCGGTATATCGAGCTCAGCTTGGGACGGTATGGTACTTTGGTACTGGGCGGTATGTATGTATATATATATATATATATATATATATATATATACACACACACACATAAATCTAAAAAACAAAAGTGGGCGACGGATCGGGAGAGTAGCGTCGGCCCCTAGCTTCTCCTTTTTCTTCTCCTCTTCTCCCTCTTCTTTCTCCCCTTCTCGATTGATATCGCCCGAAATAGGTCGTCGACGATCGAAATCGATCGTTACCGCCCGACAATAGTCGACAACGATCGAAATCGAATCGAAATTGATCGCTACCAATCGATTTCGAGTGGTAACGGAATAGAAACAACCCCAATCGGCGGTACCGCCTAGTAGCGTGCAATCCATATATCAGTCAGCAGGCGGATCAGTACGTACCACCCACATCGGGTGGTACGATCGAAATCGCCGACCTCAGTTATGTAACAACCCTCATTTTTGAATTTTTATAGAACTTATTTGTAATGTAAGAAATATGTTTTGAGTTGTTTATAAGACTTAGTTATAAAATTTGAGGACCTGTTTGTAAAAAGTCAAAGGACCTAATCGTAAATATTAATAATACATGGATTAAATTGCGAAATACACAAAAGAACAAAGCCTATTTAATGCTGGTTTGGGGCTCATGCTTGCAAATCCGTTGTATTGTACTTGTAGCTGCCTGTCGTCCACCATGTGCTGCCAAAATGCTTCCTCCTATCTTCCTTCTTCTACCTTCCTCATCCTCCACTACTACTTCCTCTTTCTCCTTCCTCTTCCTCGTCCTTCTTCCTTCTTCCTCCTCTTAATTATACTTGGTAGGGTCACATGATACTGAAATTTTCAATTGTCATGATTTAGATTCGAACAGAGATTCTGATCCTTGATCTTTGGTTTCCAAATCATTTGTAACTCTTTGTTAGAAACTTCAACTTGTATGAAAAGTATTTTAATCATCCACTACAAGGAGCGTCCGGAACTCATTGAATTATATACTGTAGCCCCAAAAAACAGAGCTGCTCCTTGCTCCTGCAAGTGCATAATGCATGGTGTAAGGTTTTGTACCAGCAAGTTGTGTTTCCAGGTTCCAATTTTGCACTCTGCATAACTTAATCTGCAGTTTGCAACCATGTAGTGTGATTCCTACCATTCAACTTTAATCTGCAGTTTGCAACTAAATAATTCCTGCCATTTCCTTTTTTCTTTCTTTGTGAATGTAAGATGAACTTGAATGCACACTTGTAGCAAGAAAATGAAAAATGATTAGAAGATTTGCAATGATATTGTCGGCATAGTTAATTGCTTTCTGTAGATGTGGTTGTTAATTCTTGTACTGTTCATTTAAAGTCTACTGGAAGATATCAGACTTATGTAGGTTGTTTGACACCTAAATGTTTTAATTGATTTGGCTATTGATATTTGGTAATTTAGGGTTTGCGTTTTGGTTGATTTTCGAAATGAAAATTAGGATTCTTTTGGATGATTGGGTTGGACGCTTACGTGATTTTGAGTTGAAGGATGAGGCTTTCGATTTAGGGTAAGGGTTGGTCACCTTTTATATAACTTTGATACTCTCCTATCCAAATCCAAAGCCCAAAAAAGAGAAACAATGTTGGGTGTCATCCTCTTTTTGTGTATTTTGTTTGTCAAATTTTGTTCTCTTTCTTAATTTATTAGTTTGATGAATAATATTGACAGTGTTAGCGGGCAGTTTCGAATGGTATTTGTAGTTTTCAAACATGATGATAAGAGATTGTAGACATGTTTCTACTGTTGTTAGTGGTGCACCATTCCATTTGAGTAATGAAGCAATAGCTTGGAATGTGATATAAATTGATTTCTTAATCTATAAGGAGCTTGTTTCATCCCGAGTGGTCGGACAAGTTCTGTCACAGCTAAGCGCATTGTTGGATGTGCTTTTCTCATGATGAACTTATGAGACCTTCTATTCTAGTTTATGCTTGCCTTTTCATATTATGATTCTTATAAGCTGATTGTGTGACACATGATTAGATTTCTTGACGTCCTGTTTCTACTAAGATAATCCCTATCGACTTGAAAATTACACATTTCAGATGGTCCATAGCTAGGGAACTAAGGATTGAAGGTGTTCTGTTCCGGCAAGGTGAAATCCTTAATTGATTATCTACTAAAATTATAGTTAGAAGTTTACTATAGAGAGTTGATGGGATGTATTTTCAATTGTTGGCAATGTGTATTATTATTTTTCTCTGTGTATTACAGATGTTTGTATCATAAGTTTATGTAGCTTATAATTGTTTGTATTACTGATGTTTGGAAGATATTTTCCTCTCATCTTATGACTTGGTCATATTGAGCATAACATGTTCTTATCAATCCAAAATACGTGGATGTTAGCTTCTTTTGCAGAATGTTTGGTGCAAATGAAGTGGATTAACAGTGTTCTCGGAAATTGCCCTTTTAGTAGGTGTTACTGTCCAGAGGTTGGCATATGCAGTGTGCTAGTTCGATTACAATAGTAAGGCTATGTTGAACGAATTGGAAAAGTACATATAGGAGGCAGAATTCAGCCATAGCCCAGTCTTCAGGTAATGGAAGAGAAATGTGACTTGCTGGCTTCTTGTAAACCAATTTCACTCTTCCCAAAATGTATTGGTCCACTCTCATATGATACCAACTTCAACCTTCCCAAAATGACGTGAAAAAACCCTTGCGAAACTGTATTTTGCCCACAATCAAACTGATTTAAGATATTTCTAAAAGTTTGAATCTTTGGTTATGATATGTAGTTATAGTGGTTTATGTTCTATGAAAATTCAAAATTTGTACTTTTTTGGCTTTTGTTACTTTTGCATCCTTTATTGGGTATCTTCTTAAGAGCTATATGACAGAAAGGTGATCTGCAAGTCAAGTGCAGGTTGTTTTTATGTTACATGCGCCTCAATGTGACTATAAAGCATCTCTAAATTTATTGCTTAATAGCAACATGGAATCTGGAACTTGATTACAGCCCTTAGTTCTCCAGATTCTTTTATATGTATGTTATTTTGTTGTTTTATAGCATGCTAGTCACAGCACTATGTCGTCTTTTTCTGTGTTCGTTTTATTAACATTTTGATGTATTGTTGTCTCTGGACAAATAAATCAAAATAATCTTCTGTGAGGCATTGTAGTATGCTAGTCTCCGGTAGGTGTTGTATATATCGGATTCCATTCTTCTGTTTTGTGTTTTCTTTTAAGTTTTGATGCATCATTGGCCCTAGAGAAATGATAGTCACACCATCTTTTATAGATATGTACTTTGTCAAATTAAATAGAAGCACTGCCTATTCTTGTGATAGAAATTGAAACTTTCTGGATAATTTTTTGTCTTCGTTGAGTTGTCAGGATCAACAGACGTCTTGGAGGATTTGCACCCTAACCCTTGTTGATTGTCATAGAAATATTTTTCTAACAAAGGCTTGACTTGTTATTAGGAAAGAATTATATATGTACTTTCCTTCCTGAGACCTAGTTGATGGATAGCAAAATTAGTTGCTAAATAGAGATGTTTTTTCAAAAGTTATTACAGTAGAAAAAGACTAATGCTCTTGGTAAGTTTTGTTAATTTTTGTAGGGAATTTTGTTTTTAAAAAGGTTGAGTTCCTTTTCAAAAAGCAACTATCACACACACACACACACATATATATATATAGAGTTCTCCAAGAGAATCGAATTAGAGTGAGGCTCAGATTGATACCGTTTGAGGCCTAATAGTATCATACCTAATATACGGTCTCTAGGGTATTCGATGGACAATGGACTATAGATACACTATAACTGAGGGCAGATATATCTAATGGATTAGATACTCATGTATCGTGTTGGGGCTATAACATTGTAGCTTAATATATCCATAGTCCATGAGTTGAGTGAATTGTTACAGGATAATAATTCACTTAGTTAGATGGAGCTTTGACGTGCAATTCACGATCAACTCGGTATTGGGCCTCAAGAGTCACACATATATGATGGATATTGCGGTGAGTAAAAGTTCAAATATGAGATATCCATAGTGTCCTTATTTATTGAATTCTAATAAACCTCTATATTGTTGGATCTTATGGATGAAATCTAGTAAGAGCTAATAAGATATTAATGGGTATAAATCCACTAATATAAGATCTTTGGTTAATTAGATGGAGATCTAGTACCCATTAGAGCATGAATAATTAGGGTTAAGTTGAGAGAAACCTCTATAAATAGGATAGGGCAATAGGGCTCATAGGCTAAAGACTTTTTAGTCACCTCCTCCTATTCTCCTTCCTCTCTCTCCTCCTTAGCCAATAGCTCTTATTTAGGGTGTGCGAACAGCAAGAAGGGTCGATCGTTTCTTGGAGAAAGTGCACCTTTTTCTGTACATGTGGAGAGAAAGATCACGTTGCAATTTGAGGAGCGTCGTCACACCATCTGTCATGTGGATAATCGCTAGAAAGGAGAACATCTAATCTCCTTCATCCTCTCCTTTAGATCTGGATTTTCAGAGATATATGACTTTCATAGGTAAAACATCTAACACATGACACATAGAGTTTTCGGTTTTATGATTTTTTATGCACTAATCATCGCACAATGACAAGATAAATGTGGGAGACCTTTTTGTTTTTATTTTTCACTACATATGTGATCCTCCTATCAAGTTTCCTAACAATATCTTGTTTGTATACTTATCTTTCCTTTATGATAGTTTTCTCAGAAGACCTAACCCCATCTCAAAATCAACATAGTTGTCGTACCCTTAATAAGAGGAGACTTTTGTATGAGGGTCTTAACATTAATATTAGAGATGAAGTAGCTACTTTCTTAGAAAACAAGGTCTACTTTAGATGGGCTCTCAGTTTCGACCAAGGTATGTGAGTATCCCTTTGCTTTTAGATTTTTAAACTTCATTTTGGCCAATAGATCTTTTTCTCCTTTATATTGGGTATAGGTGATCCAATATTATGAAGTTGACATATTGCTCATAGCGATGTATATGATGACCATAAGATTAGGCTCGTGTTAGTCATCTAAGAGACCCTACAAGTAAATCTGATGTGTATATTTTAACTTGGAGACTAAAATAAAACTCATTGTATGATTGAGCTATTTAAATTTGCACACAAGGGTTAAAGATTTATTTGCTTGAGTGAGTTTTCAATCACCATCAAGTGTTTGGGGTTTAGGAGTTTAAGGGTTGGACCTTTTAGTGATGAGCTATTAGGGGTTTAGGGTTTATTTTTAGATCTATAGTCCTTCAAACCGAAGTTAGACTTATAGTTTCATTAAATTTTATACCTTCATGTCAAGGTCACAATTTAAAGTTTGGTTAGATCTTGTAGACTAATAGATAAAAAGTTATTATACTGACATTAAGGTGATATACCTACTCATTAGTCATATATGATGTCAGACTATATTAGTTCCTCTTAGACTTAGACGGCCAATATATGAAAACATCTAAAAATGTACACAAATATGAAGACATTTTGTAATGAGTTATCAATATGTTTTTTATGTTCTCTTTTTTGAATTTATTTATGATCATAAAAAAGTAAAGAGATCATAACGTTCAACCTTCTATGTCTTCTTTAATATTTATGAGCTTTTGCAAATGAAACATATGATCGTCTTCTGACACAAAGATTGCTGAACAAACACAAAATGATAGTGCTGCTTATATGGTTGTTATACGATTGATTTTAATTATTATATTATATTATATTATAAAAGGTCAAGTCCTTATATATGTTTTGCCAAGTTATGGAATATTCTCTATCTTCCATTTTCCTAGATATCTATGTTATGATAAAGCTAATAGCATCATTTGTGTTATAAAATAATATTGACAAATGGTTATTAAATTTCTTTTAAAGATATGAATAATTAGGAGTAAATGGTGCTTGTAGAAACTTACAATTGACTATGAACAACAATAACTTCTACATGATTTTAAAATATGAGAAAACTCTAGGATATATATCATATAAAAATTTGTACATACTTTTAGACCAATGTACTTTGTATTAGGAAACAAAGTGGAAGCATCACATGCATAGCGGAAGATGAGAACAAAATAGATTTCCCATGTAGATCAAATTATCATACAAAAGATTGGATTGCGAAAAAGCCGTAAAATCAAAAAATCGCATCGTATGAGAGATTGTTTATCTAGGGAGGGCATATATCCCTATTTTTCATATCCGGATGTAGAAGATGAAGGAGGTCAAGTGTCCTCCTCTTTAGTGGTATCTACACGTTGGATCGTTATAGCGATACTCCTCCAATTGCAATCCCAGGTCTCGCACTCTTGCACAGAGGGAGGGAGAATAATAGGAGGGGGCGGCCAAAGATGCAGCCTATCATCTATATGCCCTCCCCTCCTATTTATAGAGAGCTATAAAAAAACCTAAGAGTCCTGTCTTGGTGGGTATTGGATCTCCATCCAATTACCCACTGACCTTGTATTATTGGATCTCCATCCAATAATCTCTTTTGACCTTTAATTGAGCCTCATAAAAGAAGTCCATCAGTGTAGGGTTTTATCTAATGAGAATCGAGGTCAATTGGATCTCTATATAATCCTCTATTCGTTGAAGCATCCACCATATATGTATTACTCTCTTGGCCTGATACCAAGTTGGCCCTGAGTCGCTTCTATCAAAACTCCTTCCAATACGGGGCGATCGCTTCCGTGACTCATCGACTATGGATGTACTAGGCCACTACGCCATAGTCCCTAGATGGGATAGGGGGATCGAATCTATCGGACTTGTCTATCCATAGTTATCGTGTATCTATAGTCCATAATCCATCTAATATCCCAGGGATCGTATATTTGACATCTTATTGTCAACCCACATACAGAGTTCTTTTAGGTCTTACTCTAATCGGATTCTTTAAGAGAACTCCTCTCTTAATTCGAATGGCCATAGCCAAGGATTTGTTTGAGCAAAGCATATATGGAATATTCCTCTCGCGATACCGAGAATGGATGATCTTTTATCGGCACTGAATTGCCTTTGTAAGGTTAGTTACCAATCCCGATAAACGGTTATATCGGATCTAAAACTTTTTAAATATGTGAGTCCAGCGTCAAAGAAAGAAGTACTCAAACAATGCATCATTTGTGTCTCAAGTCTAAGGACTAGATGCATAACTGTGACTATGGAATCGTTGTCTTACATTAGATATCATTAACCATATAGCATTATATAAACATATCAATTAGTGAAGTCATTCTCCAATAAGTATTTGTATTATATCCTTAGTGTCTCTACATAAGTGGCTATGAGACCAGCCGCCTCTATTATATAGACGGGTATATAATAGACCGATCTATCTGGTTATCTTGATTTCCCTCTCAAGTAACCTATGATTGAGATTATTTAGAATATGTGTTTAAAGGTGATCGATCTCATTTTTGTGATCTCATCACGATTCGATTCCCATTACACAAAACCAATATATATATATATATATATATATATCAAGGTTTGTAATTTTGACCTGTACCACCCGATATGGGCGGTACATATCGGTCCGCCAGGTTACCGGTACACGGATCGCCCGCTACCAGGCGGTTCCGTCAAAAATCAATCGTCGACGGTCGATTGAAGAAGAAATCGACCGTCGGCGATCGATTGAGAGAGAAATCGACCGTCGACGGTTGATTGAGGAATAAAAAGGGAAGAAGAAGAGGAAAAGAAACAAAAAAGAAGAGGGGAAGAAAGAATATCTCGCGCGCCTGCCGTCGTCGCCCACGACAGCTTTTTCTCCCGCGCGAGGAGACGGAGCGTCTTCTCGCACGGGGACACAGATCGAGGCGATGTTGCCCCTTTTCTTCTTTTTCTTAAATATTTTAATGTTAATATTATATTATATAATATTTTATTATAAAAATATTATATTATATTTTAATATCGGATAGTACGCACAGTGCATACCCCCCGGTACGGGTCCTGTACCGGTACCGGCAATATGTCGGTACACCGGTACAGACAGATAAGTAAAACCTTGATATATATATATATATATATGCAATATATAATATATGTGAGAATAATCCAATAATAATCATAAGTAAATCGATCATGCAACGTATCACACGTGCCATCACTCATGTGATTGGCTTGCAGGGCACCTGTAAACAATCTCTCATTTGACCTATAGCCAATCACCTATATGTTTGATCCTCATCTGACCCTTGTGATGCTCAAACATAATCTGAGCCAGCGGCTTCATCAGTGAGTCTGCAATGTATTCTCGGATGGAACTTTCTCCATTGCTATATCTTTACGGGCTATAATCTCTCTAATCAAATGGTGTAGACATTACCGACTTTGATGGAACTCTGTTCAGAAGGTGAGCTACGTTCTCTAGGGCATATATATGGTTCCCTCTAGTGATGATCTCATCATCCATAATTATTGAACAACTATTGTTCTCAATCACTAATTTATATCCACTAATTGTCAAACAAGAGATGAAAATATTATTTTTGATAATAGAAGGAATAAAATAGTATGCATCCAATTCAATAATAGCTCTACCAAGCAAATTTAGGGTGACCTCCCTAACAACAACTTTAGCAACTTTTGCTCTATTGCCTATCTTGAGGTTCATCTTACCTCTGGCTAATCTCCTTGGTCTTGCCAGAATTTGCAATGAACTATATGTATAATAAACACTCTCGGTATCCAATACCCATGCGTTATTATGAAAATCTGACAAGTGGAGAATGATCATGAATATACCTGAAGCTTCTCGAAGCTTTTGTTTCGCCTTATCTGCAAGGTGGTCCTTACAGTTCCTCTTCCAATGCCTGTCTTGGTTGTAAAAGAAGCACTGTCCTTTATCATTTACCGAGTCTTTCTTGGCAATCTTTGCCTTAACTGATCTTTCTTTGCCCTTGCCCTTCTTAATGGACTTACTAGCCTTCTATTTCTTCTTAGTCTCACCAATATAGAGAACTGGCTTCTCTTTCTTGATGGTGCTCTCAGCTTCCCTCAGCATATTGAAGAGCTCAGGTAGAATCAACTCAAACTTGTTTATATTAAGTTAATAATGAACTGTGAAAAGGAATCTAGTAGGGACTAAAATATAAGATCAACATATTGGTTATCCTCTAGGACTATTTCTAGACCTATGAGTTTCTCGATCTACTCTATCATCTTTAGGACATGGTTCTCAACCGATGTCCCTTCTGTCATCCTGGCTTGGAAGAGTCTCTTGGATATCTCATATCTTTGAGTTCTTCTTTATTTTTCAAACAGTTGACGGAGATGAAGAATGATAGAATATGCATCCATGCTCTCATGTTGTCTCTATAACTCAGGAGTCATTAGAGACCAACATGTAACATTTTGTCAATGTGGAATCATCAATATACTTCACATACTGACAGATATCATCCTCGCTTGCCCCTTCTTCTGACATGGGCATAATTGTATAAAGGACGTACGCGATGAGAACAATTCTCAAATTACGGAGCCAATTCATATAGTTAGGACTAGTGAGGCGATTGGCATCAAGTATACCACGCAAGGGGTTTGCCAGCGACATGTTTCTGATAAATAAGATATAGTACAAATAAATAACATGCATATTTTATGTAAAAAACTAATTAAGATATAAAATTCTCTTAATATACTCCTACTATTTTCTTAACGAATCATGCGACACCCTCGACACGTGAGACGGAAGTCTCTAGCAGACTCCTAGTGGGGATCGGGATCCAATCGATGTCTTAGTGTAACCTTGAGTGACTCGACCACTTACACTAAGCTCAAAAGGTAGACAACTCTTGTCAATCACAACTCCTTGTGATTCCCATCATGTTTGGCCTTCGAATCATCATGGTCTCAACTACTCGACTAAACATGAAGTTTAATTAGGTCATCACTATCGTTACAAGATGAGTCTAATTCAATGATATGCTCTCGACTGCCTGACCAAGTCATACCATATTCTCAGGTCACCGGTGACATCTCTATGTCGTAGGCAAAAACTCGATCACGTAGATAGGTGAGCCTCGAGTGACTCGACCAACTTAACCTATGTCGTGAGTCAATTTCTTCCTATAACGATGGAAGGCCACGTGGATCAATCTTATTGCCTCACGCTCACCGACTTAATATTATTGCTGGGGAGGTTTTCGTTTTGTATCGGTATTGTAATATGTCGTGTCATACACATATTTAATATATAGCTACATCGCATATATATATATATATATATAGTAGGCGTATAGCACATATCACATATGCAAGTCACACCGGATGATCATGAGTTGTCATCTAATATGATTAAGCCTGAGCCAATAGGCCTAATCATTCAGAATAGGATCTATGTGTGCATCGGCACATCTTCATGCCTTGTGATCGTTGATCTCGTCATTATCGGTTTCGTTGGATCCTCGTCACATCACCATGCGTCATGATCTCTCGCCACGACATCATGGGTCCCGTTGTCACCTCCACGCTACTACCGCATCTCTCAATGTAATTATAAAATAATCACAAGCATATAGGCCCGATAATAAACGGGAAAAACGGAGGCTCACAAGCCCCAATAATAATAATTATCATATTTACACATATCACAACACATGGCTCATGATTATCCATCCACATCATACATCACATGTACATATCATATCACATCTAGGATTACTAGATATATAATAATTAATTAAATTATTTAATTAATTATTATTTTTAGAAATCAAGACATGCTAAGAATTTCTAAAATTATCAAGGGTATTTTTGGGATTCTAGATAGAAGGATAGATCGCTAAATTTTTATAATTGTTAAGGGCGTTTTCATAATTCTGGGCATAGGACACATTTAGGAATTTCTCAAATTTCGAGGGGCAAAATCATTATTTTGCCCCTTCCAATGGTCGTTGTCGCTGCCCCTGAGCAGGCGATAGCGCTGCTCGTCGCCGGCGGTCGCCCTGCCCACGGGTGACTGCCCTTGCAGCAAGTGCAGCTGCCTTCGGGCAGCAGCCCCCAGCGGGCGGGTGGGCACTGCCTATACCCGCAGGTGCCACCCTTACAGGCGACAACCATGCATGTGGGCGGCAGGCGGCTACCCCTTACAGGCAGCCCCTGTCGCAACCTGGCTGCGGCCGGCCGCCCTTGCAGGTGGCTCTAGCTGTACAGGCGCCCCTACAGGTGGCCTGGCCGTGGGTGGCCGTCCCGACAGGGGCCTACCCACAGTTGGCTGCCCCCCTCCTCGTTGCCTTCGTTGTGAAAAAATAACAAGAACACGTAGAATAGTTCTACGCGATTCAATCTCATCACACGCAGTATAAAACCGATCTTCGCATGAACAACCTTGGCTCTGATACCACTGTTGGGAGGCGACTGTTTTGTTTTTTTAATATATATGAAACCAATCTTTAAAGTATAAAACCAATCTTTCGCATGAACGAGGCGTCGTTCTCCCGGTAGGCAAGGCGACACTGTTTTGTTTTTTAATATATATTAATATAATATTATATTATATTATATTATATACTGAGCGGTATGCATTGTGCATATCACTAGGTATCGGGTACCGTACCGGTACCTAGATAAACTCGGTATGCCTGTACGAACCAGTAAGGTGAACATTGGTTACATGACATGTCATATTTAATATTTGTCTCTTTGTATTTATCTCCCTTAAGATTCAGAAATTTTATTGTGTGATCGATGGGCAGCTACTATCATCTGGTGGGATGATGTATGTTTGATTGTACTTATTGGAGTCATATGATACTGAAATTTTCATTATCATGATTTAAATTCAAAAATCCATAATTGTGGTTGCTTTCCATTTGGTCAAATGAGTTTTGGTGCTATCAGTTTCTTTGGCAAGTTAATGTTGCTCTAATCTTGGGTTAGAGAAATTAAAAAAATCATAGAGAATATGAAGAAGTCAGAAATAATAAAGACAAATGTTAATTTTTAAATATTTTGGTGGTCTTAAATGAAATAAAATGCAAAGCTAGCTTTCTTGCGGTATGAGAGTTCTCTCTCAGTGACTATTATTTGTCAAATCTTAAGAAAGATTAGTGACCAAATGTCATTTCTATAATATCAGTTCTTTCTCTCATCTTTTCAAAATTTGCTATGGAGTAGATGCTAATACAACCAAAATAGAGAGATTTGTGCACTTTCTGCAAACTTGGGGTGTGAGATTTATCAATATTTCAGTCTGTTCATTTCTTATGTAACAACAATTGCAATACGTGGATATGGAGGATGCGATAATGTCACTTGGTGGAATTAAGTTTCTTAGTTTTCAGCTTTTTTGTTGTATACTTCCGACTTTCAATAGTATTTCTAGAGTAATTGTGATCGAAATCTTTGTTAAACTTGCTTAGAAGTATGAGCAGAATTATTGTTAAACACATTTTCATAGAAGATTGAGTTTAAGCACCTTAGGTAAGGTAGAAGCCTTACAACATTTTACAGCAGATTCGGAGCAATATGGAAGACTTTTCTAGTGCTTGGCATGAAGATCCATTGTTGGCAGAGTTGCACAGAGAAGTTTGGTGGAATTAAAGTGACAACAAATTCTCATAGAAGTATCATTACAAGCGCCTCAGGTAAGTTAGAAGCCTTACAACAGTTTACAACAGATTATGAAAACAATATGGAAGACTTATCTAGTGCTTGACATTAAGATCCATTGTTGGCAGAGTTGCACAGAGAAGTTTGGTGGAATTAATGTGGCAACACATTTTCATAGAAGTATCACTACAAGCACCTAAGGTAAGTTAGAAGCCTTACAGAAGATTCAGCAGATTATGAAAACAATATGGAAGACTTATCTAGTGCTTGACATGAAGATCCATTGTTGGCAGAGTTGCACAGAGAAGTTTGGTGGAATTAAAGTGGCACCACCGTTTCATAGAAGTATGAGTGCAAGCGCCTGAGGTAAGTTAGAAGCCTTCCAACATTTTACAGCGTTTCAGCTGGCTTAGTTATGACTTAACTATGTGGTTGCAGCTGCAAGCCTGATTCTTGTATCCAATTTTACTTTCAGCTTTGCATAGTAATCGATATAATCTTTGCCAGCTTGATGAAACCTGCTTTCCATAACCACTACATAATTACTGCCACTTTTTATTAAGCTTCAAGCCTTAATAGTTATAACAATGTTGAGTTTCTTCCTCTCCTTACTGTTTGATAAACTTTGTGTTGATTTTATTCTTCGGTTTCTTATGCTAATCATGCATAAATAGATAAGCTTCAAACTTTTGTCAAATAGGTTGAAAAAATTTGGAAAATTGTGGAGTTGACCAACTAGAATTGTGTTTGACAATCAAAAGAACTGTACTGATCAACTATTCAGATGTCATGTGAAAAAATTGCTTACGAAAAGGATAATTTCTGATCTGAAATGGTTCCAATATATTCATACATAGTGAATAATCTCAAAGGACAAGATAAGATTGAGAGTGAAATCCAAGCCTAAAATATTCTGATTTGAGTATGATGTGTCATAATTTCTGTACCGAGCAGTTACCAGACCTATGAGATAAACTGTAAACCATATTGAATACTGTAATTTGACCTTGCTTGCTTTGTCGTGGATAATTGGATTCTATAGCGCCTAAGTACTTATTGTATTACTACAGGATCAGACTCAGTATAATAAAGAGTTAGAATCGGAATAAGTATCAGAGGAAAGAGTGGATTAAGGTCAAAAAGATGAGACAAGCAACTCATACTTTTGCCCCTGCCCTGTTACGAGATACCAAACTAAACAAGTTATGTTTTCGGCTGCTGACTTACTTGATATTTAGTTCCCTTCTTGGGCTACTGGGCTTAGATACCAAACAAATAAATATATGTGTTTGATAAAGATGAGGCATTATAATTCTGTTTGTTACTTTTTTTTTTCTCTGTGAAATGAATAAAGGTATCGAATTTACATGGCTTTCCATGGATATACTAGGTCCTCTGCAACATAGATACACTTCTGGTTCTAAGATAGGCCTTGAAAAATAGTGTAATGTGGGATATAATGCAAGTTCTAGAATTTGGATATACCAACAGTAACAGTTGCTTGATTACAGTGATAGTGGAGTAGTACAGTCCTTCTGGATAATCGTTCTTCATTGAATCTGAAGGTTCTGATTTGTGATTGTTTCAGTGTGCTAGAATTATCTTGTTGAATGTGCTTATTTATTTATTTTTGAATCTATTTGTGTATCCAATCTGACATATACATACATGAATTTAATTGTACCTATATGCTGGCAGCTTGTACAATATAAATCATAGTAGAAATTGCTCTTATTTTCTATCTAATTTTGGGACCTTTTTTGTGAGTACCTAACTGGAAGAGAAAAGTAAGTGGTGCCATGCGTCCATCATCCTTATGTTAAACGAGAGACTTCTAGATCTCATCAAAATGGTTGAGGAATAAGTCAGATTATATGTTGGTTGTGATTAGTACGAGGTGACAATCCTTCATCTCGTTGTCAAGCTGTATCGATTAGGATTTTTTGTTACATGGTTTACTTAAGGCTAAGATGCTCCATATTGATTGATAGATAGGGAAAATAAGCAGGATCAGATTCAGTTTTTCTTTCTTATACCAATTTGGTGATCAAACCAGTGAAGGCCCCATTTATTTTCAGTTTTGTACAGTGAGGTTGCGCCTAACATCACTATGATTATAGATTAAGTTGTTAGCAAATTGTTTCACCTCTTAAAAACATTTCACCTCCAACAATTTTCTAATAGACTGCCGTTTGTGATGCTTCAGTTCAGTCATATGTTGAGGCTTACCTTTTTCTATGTTATGATCAAGGTACATTCTTTTATGTTTGTTATTCAGGGACAAAGAAACTCAGAGCATTAATGCTTTGCTTACTGGATTTTGGGATTCAAGTTCGAGTATCGGTCGATTTTGCGAATCAAGTTCGAGTATCCTTTGTTTGTTGAAGCTTTTGTGTTATTTCTTTACTAAGAAAGTATCTTTGGTGGTTTATCAAATCTTATTGTTGAAAAATTCTGATGCTTTCATTAATTCTCTTTCTTGTTTGGCGGCTGACATTTTATAATCTTTCTTGCAAATTAGTTATAATTACTATAAAGGAATTCTGACCTCTGTTAGTTTTACTGTTATGAAGGAAAGAAATAATGTGACATTATCTAATTTTTGAACTACATTATAGATATTGACCCTACGATGGTCCCTCTTGGATTCATGTGCTATATATATTGTTGTCTTCGCTTTTTTAAATAGTTTTGGATACTAATTCTGATTTACTGTCCTGGACTGATATGGTGTATACTATGGTATAACTAAGTAATGAATTTCAGGTATGACTGACGATTGGACCAGCACATGTGAGCGATTTTTTCTCCTAGCGTAGTGTCACGGTCAAAATATAAACAAGGTGTTTGATAAAATGCTCATGTTTGTCCGTGTCCTTCGCTTTGTGTATAAACATTGTACAGCAAGTAGCGGGCTTGCAGTAGCCTTAGCAGCCCCAGTTTGGTTTGCTCTATGGCCAATTATGGCTTGTAATTACAAGTATGTCTTGTAAGCACTTGTGGGGGACATCGGTCTGTAATGGACCATTATCCTTTGTGTGCAACCTCTCTGAGTTTGTAATGTCCATGGATGTAATTGGCATATGGCTTATGAAGTGTTTGCTTGAGCAGTTGCTTGTGGATCCCGTGGGAATTGCTTCTTCTGGCCCGTTTTTTCTTTTGTGAGCCTAAGGGACTCTAGGAGATCTCGGGGAAGGCTGACCTTTGCGGACGAATACGTAGGGGTGCCGCACGGCTTAGGCAAAATCAGCTAAGCCCGTGACAGTAGGGAGAAGAAACGTTTTCCTGCATGGGGAGTAAGTAACGAGGTGATGTCGCTATAGGGACGTCACCCCTTTTTTATTTTTTAAACTTATATTATATATATATATATATATATATATATACACACACACACACATTGAGCGTTATGCCTGTGTATTGCTCGGTATTGATGTACCGGTCTACGAGCTGGCCGTTACGCAGACAGCCCACTATCGGGTGGTATCGGTGATTGGGGTTGTTTTTGCCCCGTTACCACTTGAAATCGATCTGTAACGGTCGATTTCAACTGTTGACGATCGATTTCAAGCGGTATCAACCCAAGGCAAAGTGGGATGGTTGAGTTCGAGCTATAGCTCGACGTTGGCAACTAAACTTGACAGTGCTCAAGGCAAAGTGGGGCGCTTGGTGAAAGATGAGACCATGCAAAGTGGGAGGTGTTGCATACTGACCGAAAGAGTTGTGCAAAGCTCACAGAGGTGAGGGGAATTGCTAACTCGAAGGATTCGATACTCAGGCAAGGGCTTGTACATGGATGACAGAGTGTTCGTGGCCATCCTAAGGTGCGATTGGAACTCGACGCCATGAAGCATCAAAACTTTCTCTTCGATATGGAAAGGATACGTCCGTAGGCGGCTGAAGTGTGCAACAAGTTCAACATGTTGCTAGACCTTGAAGGGTGCAGTAGGGATTGTATTGGCGAAGAGTCGCAATCTAGCAAGTGCATTTGCGGGAGCAGAACAAGGCATAAGTTGTTCAGCAAGACAGAATAGTCTAAAGGGGATGATGGTCGCTTATACTTCTAGTGGGAAGAATGCAAAGAGGAAAGTTGCTCCAACGGGACAGATATCCAAGAGGGATAAGTCTTAGATTTTCGGAGGGAGAATCATGTGCAACAGATCGCACATATTGAGGATGAGTTTCTCAAGGTAATATCTCCACAAAGTTCAACCGACCGAGCGAGCGACGAAGAGTCATCGCATGATCTCGAATGAGGTAATGTATTGGTGGATGCATTCCGAGATCAAGTGGGGGAGCAATCCAAGGCAACATCTTATGAAGGCACACTTAGAGTCGATGTGGAAATCGAACTCAACGGAGGACTGACCCGTGGAATGGTGGACACGAGGGTCACTATCAATTCAGTGCAAATCGAGGAGCGGAGCGACTTGGGTGGAACTTGGTAAAGTATCCAAGTCGCATGAAGAGAGTCAACATAGAAGATTGAACATGGAGCGAAGGCACGGAGCTTTCCTTGGACAGAGGTCAAGGGCATGAACTCTTGTAGAGGCAAGAGTGGGATCATGTCGTTCTATGGGTTCTTCATTCTAATGGGGTGGACTTATCTTGCATGGTGCCAAAGACGAAGGGGGCTTCGAGGCACATGCACCTTACCTCAGAGATGCATTTGACAGACTAACTAAGGTGATTTAACTTGCGGAGGCAAAGTTGGGTTCGGAAGACCTTAGCACGGGGCAAGAGGACTTAGAGGCATGTACTCTTGAAGAATATGCCACAGCATTGCTATTCGAGTTGTCTTGAACAGGAGGTGCATAGCAGAGATTGTGCTGGTAGGGGATAGAGGCTCAGGATCCAGACAATAGTGCACCAATTCTAGCGAAGTCAGGGGGATTTCATGAGCTACTAGGCGACGGGCTGTCCTAAAGCTATGCTTCGTCCGGGTATGACCCAAGAGTGGGTGGGTGAAGGTGAATTGCCAAGGGAGCGAACCAAAAATCGGAGATGACGGAGGCCTTACGATTGTTGGCAGAGGCCACATCCGAGTTCATCACACGAGAATCTATATGCAATGGAGATGTCATCAGGAGGCAGCATGGTGCAGCGGATTGTGGTGGAATATTTCGTGACAATACAACACAGGTGATCGCTGTGAGGGACACGATCATGCGGAGGTATGATCAGGAGTTACTAGAAGCTCCACTTTGGTGTACGTCACAACAAGAAGAAGGGCTATGGATTCAATGAGTGAATGTCGTGGTACCACAGAGGCGGGTCTTCGTGTGTGCATCGAAGCTTGTATTGGATGAAAGCCTTAGTCATCAGTATATGGGGGCTGTATACCACCGAGGAAAAAGTCCAAGTGCAAGTACTAGTGAGTCCCATGGAGGGGGACGTGATCATGTGAATGATTAGGAGCTGCTGGGTGCTCCACTTCGGTGAACAATGCAACGACAAGAAGGGCTGTGGATTCAAGGGGTAAACTTGGAGTGAATGTCATGGTACCACATAGGCGGGTCTTCCGTGTGTGCGCATCGAAGCTTGCATAAGATGAAAGCATTGGTCATCAGCATATGGGGGCTGTGTACCACCAAGGGAGAAATCAGATTGTAAGTACCAGTGAGTCCCATGGAGGGGATTTGATTATACAAAGATATGATCGGAGCGGCTGGAGAGTTGGACTGCTTCAGTGCTCACATTCGCTTAAGGGAGCCCGGCAAGTCAGAGGACAAGGCCGAGTAAGTGAACGTTGCTACCAAGGAAGCTAAGGAGAACAAAATCGGTGGGAGCCCTGCAACAAGATGGCAGAGTCCATGCATGAGAGTCGCAGTCTGTCTTTCCATCGACCAAGGAGAATTGCTAGGAGGACACAGTGGTGTTGAAGCAGGTGGTCAAAGGGGCGAGGAAGCGACGATGAGTCCAGTGGGGCTTAGCTACCCAAAAGCAAAGCGTCGGTTAGAAATGAGGGGGACTCGAAGGAGCACCACAGTGCCGTAGAGGTGGATTTACCGATCGCGAAGGAAGGGATGCAGATGCAAGGCAACGGATAGTAGGGCCATGGGCTTGGCAGCACCATGGTACGCAGAGGCGGGACTTCCGTGGAGTCATCGATCCCTTGCTCTCATGGAGGGAGAGCATTGTTCGTAAAAGGGACCGAGGAGGTGGAAAATGCAGAAGCAAACTCCAAGTACCAAGACAGGGCGGAAGGGCAGAGGCCAAGGAATTTCATATGACCGATGTCGATGGGCTTCTCATCAAGATAACCGAAAGCGAGGGACTTCGGGTTAATGCAGGAGTACTCGACCAAGGAACGAAGTAAGCAGTACGTGATACTGTACCTTTTCTACTCAGAGGAGTAGGCGGCAAAGGTGATGGAGAAGGCGGTACAATCCCAGAGGCGACCAGAACTATCAAAGACTTACTCCAAGTAGGGGGACTACGAGTTGGGGTAAACTTTTTGCTCTTTTCGGGCAAAACTTCTTGCATTCCAGAAGTTCAATGGCAGTGGGAAGGCGAATCACAGTAGCTAACTCAACGCAAGGAGTGCAAACACTTCTAGTGGTTCAGAAGTGTGAGCAAAGAGCGGGCGAATGTTAGTAACCAGCTCAATGCATGAAGTATAAACTCGATGAGGCAGACGAAATCGAGTAACTTTTACCTTCTCAACTCAAGAGAATGGGCAAAACTGAGTACCCCAATTCTCTTAACTCGAGGAGATGAGCGAAGCCAAGTAACCTTGCCTTCTCAACTACTAAGAGAATGGGTGAAGTCGAGTATCCCAGTTCTCTTACCTGTCCAGCAGAGGAGTTCTGCATAAGTTCAGTGACCCTTCAAAGAAAGCTTATGGAAGACAATAGTTGTCAAATCCTCACCATTGGTGATCAGTACTACTAAAAGTAGATTGTCCGCTTCATTTCCCAATTGAATGTCATTCGAAAGCGAGAGTGATATGAACCTACTTGGAAGTGACGACTAAACGTGGAAGAAGGATCAATGGGCAAACATTGTGGAGGAAGGACCTCAAAAACCTTAAAGTCTACGAGGCAATGCTCGTCAAAGTTCTAACAAGAATCCACCCAGTTCAAGCAACATGAGTATACTGCGATACTGGCGCATAATAAGGTAGGTCTTTTCCTTCATCAGAAGGATCCGGGAGAACCAACAAGGATCATCAGCACAACTCAGCCAACCCCACACCAGATTCAGTCATTGGTGAGTTGAAGCAGCATGGCGGATCAGAGTTCGACTACTCAACAACAACGACAGAGAGCGGTTGGGAGCCAAAGGGGTGTGTTGCAGCCAAAGCAGAAGATTGAAGATTCAGCAAAATGCGAGGAGATACAGTGTCTACAATGGCTTCGACGAGGACGTCGAAGGAATAAGTGGGGGAGAATATCACGGACAACAATGTAAACAAGGTGTTCGATGAAATGCTCATGTTTGTCCGTGTCCTTCGGTTTGTGTACATACCTTGTACAGCATGTAACGGGCTTGCAGTAGGCTTAGCAGCCCTAGTTTGGTTTGCTTTGTGGCCGATTTTGTCTTGTAAATACGAGTGTGTCTTGTAAGCACTTGTGAGGACTTTGGTCTGTAATGGATCATTATCCCTTGTGTGCAACCTCTCTGAGTTTGTAATGTCCATGGATGTAATTTGTATCTGGCTTTATAAAGTGTTTGCTTGAGCAGTTTCTTGTGGATCCCGTTGGAATTGCTTCTTCTGACCCGTTTTCTCTCTTGTAAGTCTAAGGGACCCTAGGAGATCTCGGGGAAAGCTGACATTTACGGACGGACACGCATGAGTGCCGCACGGCTTAGGCAAAATCAGCTGAGCCCGTGACAATGGGGAGAATTTTATGCAACTACTTACCTTCTTGTAATCCATCTCCTCTCCAACCAGTTGCATCTGGTTGTCAGCACTCTGAAAGTAATGCTGCATTCTTTTCATGGCCTACCTCTACCCTAATGCATGGTGCTGCAGAAGATCGGGCTAATTATTTTGGGAACCTTCTGCCATCTGGGCAGCAAGCCACAAGACTACTTGATTTAATGACCATAAGAGCATTCCACAGCAAAATCCTTCGTCATTTTAGTCTTGGTACAGCAATAGGCTATCGAATCAGGAACGGGACATTGACTGACATTCCAGCAATTATTGTCTTTGTTGCATTGAAAGTTCACAAGAAATGGCTCAGCCATGACCAAATCCTGCCTTCTGCCCTTGAGGTAATTAGAGGTTCTTGTTCTGGTGGTTTGGTGTTATTAGTTTGAGGACATAGTTTAACATATCTTTACAGACTATACCATGGTCATCTTCAAGGTCATTCTGACTTATGTAGTTACTTGACACGTTAATTATCTTGGATATTCTTCACCATATCGATATATGCTAATTTTGGCATGAGCAGGGACCAGGAGGTGTATGGTGTGATGTGGATGTTGTGCAATTTTCTTATTATGGTGTACCAACACCAACACCTCCAAGGAACAACTGTACAATGAGCTCGTAGATAGTTTACGAGGCAGTGACCTTTGCATTGGTTCAGGGTCTCAGGTACTTCTTATGTAATGACATGGTTGAATATTTGTTAGCTCGGTTTTTATTTGCACGTGTGGAGTTACAAGCCTTGAACTGCATATCTATGAGTACATCAATATGCTGTGCATGACTTCTGGGAATTTCGTCAACCATGCAAATGATAGAAAAGAAGCACTTGTAGTTCTGATGGAAAGTAACATTGGTTGCTTGATGAATGAGTATTGTGTTGGTAACAGATTGTGCTCTCTGTTTTCTTTTCAGCCTATTCTGCTAGTTTATCCGGGCTGTTGTTGCAATATGCATAAAAACTGTTGCACCAACCGGTTAATAGTGAATTCCATGTTGTTCAGCTACACTAGTTCATCTAATGCCAACCCATCAAAGATAGAGTTCGATGTCGTTCTGTCCCTATTGCTTAGGGATGGGATCAAAAATTTTCTTTGTGCAACATGTACAATGTTAAATTCATCAAATTCATGAATTTGTCCATGTTAATACTTGATGTGGTATGAGCTATTGGTTTCTACCTTAAAAACTTTTTACTCTTACTATCATCAGGTTGCGAACCAAGAGACATATGCAACTTTAGGTTCCATCGTGAAAAGTCGTACAGGCATCAAACTAGTTGGTCTCCCAAACAGACTGGCATGTTGCAGTTGATCTGGACTATCCTAAACAAAAGATGTTTCATCCCTTACCACCCAACCTTGGACCTGGAGTCTACCTTGGTGCTGTTGAGAGGGCAACATCTTTCATCACGGATGATGTTTGGTATGGGATTTATGCTGGAACGAACCCAGGTAATACAGCTAAAAATTTTGCTATTACATTGAATCAGCATGTATAGCTTTGCCTTATATCTAGGTTCAACACCATGTTCTTTCTGCTAAAAGGCTACCTTTAATCAAGAATGCTTCTTCATTTGTATGTCATTCTATCAATATAGGTAATAACTTTGTGATAAAAGATTTTAAAAGGAATGTAAACTCGTGTGTTGGAAGATGATTTGAAAGCTGAACATTTTGGTGCAACTGAAACTTGTACTACCTTGTTCAAGATTTAAAATAAATACAATTGTTTCTTCTACAGGATAAAATGATATGGAAAATCATTTAAGATATTACAAATATGTTCAAAGGAGACTTGGAATACGCCTTATCTGAACAAGAGGAATCAATTAGTATTAGTAGTGCGAAGAAAGGTAGAGGGAATCAGAGGAAAACTTGAGATTTGCATTATCATTAATTGAACTAGTGATATTGTATTTGTACATTCACCAGTGGGAAAAGATGCATGCATCCAAACTAAATAGTTTTGTCGTCATGACTCTGTCATTGTTTACTATACACATTTTGTGATCTTATGATTCTCAAACATGCCTCAAGATTTATCTATATATGGACTCTTTTTTGTACCTGTTGAATAATGTTCTGGTTCCCAACATGCTTCTTACCTTCTGTTGCACCTGCAGAGACCTTTGTTCGAGCTGATGGGGCATTTATAACCTTTGCTGATGACTTTGATATATGTCTAGTGTTACTACGTCAGTGACAGGCTTGGGTGAGATTGGAGATGTTAAAGGTTATAGATATGCGATCATCTATCGATGGCCTAATAGGGAGACAGGTGGTGAAGGTTGGAAGAAGCCGTGGATTGACTAATGGAATTGTTATGGCTTATGCTCTTGAATACAATGACGAGAAAGGGATATGCTTCTTCACAGATTTACTTGTTGTGGGTGAGAATCAGCACATATTTGATCTGGAAGGTGACAGCGGGAGCCTAATAATCCTAATAACAGTACAAGATGCTGAGAAACCTAAACCTATAGGTATCATTTGGGGTGGGAGTGCGAATAGGGAGAGGTTGAAGCTTAAAAGTGTCCGTGCTCCTGAGAATTGGACTAGTGGAGTTGATCTGGGTCGTCTTCTTGATATTTTGGAACTTGATCTTATAACAACAAGCGAAGGACTTCAAGGTTTGCTATTTCACTTTTTCATCGAGCGATAAAATATTTCATATCACGGTGCAATATTTTCTTACCTTCCTCTGTTGAAACATCTATATATTTTGTTCCTTCACTTGTTATTAAAGATGCACTACAGGATCAAAGATTTGCTTTAGCGGCTGCTATCAATTCCAATGTTGGCAATCATATCCAACTGTAGGGACGCTTCCAAATGAAAAGGCTAATGAAGATATGTGAGCCCCTAGGCATTAACATTCAGCAGTTCCCTCCTGTCTCTGGTTCAGGAGCTGATGCACCTTTAATAGATATCGAGTGTCAGGTGGGTACAGTTGAGGCTGCAAACAATGTGGAAGAGCATCATTTTGAAATCCTGAACTTAATTAGCATGTCTCCTATGCATAATGCTGAAGAAGACAATCTGGAAAGGAAGAATGTGTCTGCATTGATTTACTTATCCGGTGAAGACCTTTGCATTTCACTGCATTTGGGGGATCAATAACTTAAGAGACAGCATTCTGATCAACATGGAGAATAGAATTTTTAAAAAGAAGCAGCTAAGTGTCATATGTGAACTACTTCTTTGAGTATTATTTACAGACGATATCAATATGACATGGATGTGAAGTCAAATTAGGGTTAATTTTGCATTTCTGATAGCTTTGGATTGAAGAATGGTCATTCTCGAGGAACCTCTTATAGATCTTTATAGATAGATCTTCATCATTCAGGGAAGTTACGGAATGGCACTGCACATGTGTGAAAGGTCAGTCAATCAATCACCTGATCAATCATTCTGCAATTTTGTTTGGTGGGTGATTTGAATATACGTTGACCCTAATGTGCGTAGAAGACCATTTAATGGATAGGTTTTAGTAAACTTCCCAGATTAAGCTCATTCTGATGTATTTAAGAATGAGTAGTATTCAAGATTTCCCCATCAAACATGTAATGCCAATCAACAATCTATTTTATTTTCAAAATGTTATACCTCCGAGTTTCTTCAAAGAGTGAGAAAAAAATGGTTTCTATACACCTCATCTTGTTAATGAATAGAGATTAATATAACAATATTCATATGGCTGCCATCTCCATGTGTTGTCACCTTTTGACATTGTGTCAGCACTGGTTCCCCCCCTTGTATTGGGTTCTTAATCAATTTTTTTTCCTACATGATGTTGCCTGTACAGTGATGTTTATTTACATAGCACATATCATGTCTGTATAAAATATACATCAAACTCCACAATTGTACAATATGGAGAATCCATGGTAGCATAATACTTCCTGTAGGTGTTTGCATATTTATCTCTGTTTTTGTTATAACAGCATATGTTGAAGTGAAAGTGTGAAACCATTATAAACCTTTTATAGTTGATAATTTAGGAGATTTTGGAAAGCGTCCGTCTACTTTGAGGTCTGCTTGTCGGATGCAAGACACTACACTTTAGCCGGTTGTAATCTGTAGTGTAAGATGCAATTCACTTATCTTCATCACACAGAGTGCAAGCAGTACAGCTCTCCTTGAGATCAATGCATATGCTTATGTAAGCATTGAACTATCCATGAGGTTAACGCACACTTGTCTGGTGCTTATCTGGTTAATTTATTTTATCTTCCCAGGCATGCAGGACCTTCGACATTTGAACTGGTTCAGATTCATTTCTTCAGCAGATGAGAAATGTTTTAGATCAGGGATCGAGTGAGATTGGTAGTTGCAGAATTGGCCTTGAAATAATCCTGACCCGAAAACTCTTTTGTGATCACTTGCTGGAGTATGTAAGCTTCATCTTGACATAATGATAGCTTTTTTTTCTGTTTTTTGAGGAAATCTTATTATGTCTTTTTGTTTTTTTTTTTTTTGTTTCCTCCTTCCTATCGTTTACCTCGATAGAAGAAGGCATATTGTGAGCGAACCAGAGAAAATGGTAAGAGGTATGCTGATAGAACAAGATGCAGCAGTTTGTGGTGAACTACCACGCATTGGTGGATGCTATATATATCTTATTTGCGAGGGGGCAGCCTAAACTTAGTTAGTCAAAGGATTCTGTATTTTTTTTTTTATTTATCTTTGGTTTACAAAGGATGAGTAGAGCCCAAGTCAACAAGGATGGCATTGTTGATTCGACCTCTGCAGAAACCATCGAGTGTCTCTTTCTTTTATGTTGTCTCAGGAAGACAGGGAGGGGGGTCTCATTTTTTCCAGAATGTCTTGACCATGCATGCTGCCAGCAGATGCCCAGTATGTTGGTTGTTTTTATTTTTATTTTTATTTTACAGGTATTTATTCCATCATATGCGAATCCCCCAGCTCTCCCTGTCAACCAAGCAGAGGGCAGCAATTCATCTGATGCTTGCGGCATGGAGACGATGATTCTATGGTTGATGCTATTGGTAAGCGAGAAAAAGTTTCAATCTGTGAAATAATTCAGCAGTCCAAAGAACAACCCATGTCTCACACACAACAAATTCTCATACTAAAAATGCCATACTCAACACACAGGACACACAAACAACAACAACCCAACCGACTGCAACATGAATAGTAGAGGTCTCGGTATGCTCTTCCTCAGAAGCACACGTCCAGAACCCAGCAGCAACACAAGGCAGCACAGCTGCAACACAACCGCCCCATGTCAGAACAGCAGGACCAAATTAATTAACAATAATAATATATTCTCACCATCCCTTCCAGAATCCATCGCCACGGCTCTTCGTCTCGATCGGAACCGGTGCTGAACTCACGCCGCCGTCCCTCGTCGGATAGCCTGCCGGCGGAGAGTAAGAACTGGGGGGTGGGGGATAAGCTGCATGTTTAGGCACTTGGTTAGAGCGAGAACATCAACGAGAAGCCGTAAAGGAATTGAGTGGGAAGTAGCAGGCAGGCAGAAAGAAAAAAAAAATAGTTGCATGCTTGTAAAAATCTTCAACATCGACTGACACCACAGGGTTTGATCTTAACACGGAGGGAGGGCACAAAAATAACCACTCTGCGAAAAGGGAAAGCTCGATCGAGTTTAGATGGAGAGAGGTATGTATTGTATGCCTGGAGGAGGAGCCTGCTGCGGAGCATAGTTACTCATCTTGGGTTGGGTCCGCTCCAAATGGATTAAGCCACCAATAACAAAACACTACGGGCACACCAAGTTCGGCGTCGGAAGGAAGGGCGATGCGATGCGATGCGATGTCAAGGATGAGCGGAAGACAGGCAGATATATAAATAAATAGATAGAAAATACTCGATTGCTTCCGTCGTCGCCACCCATCAGACACAAAGAAAACGGGTCAGAGACGCCAACCGACACGCGGAATCTGCTTTGTTTTGGATCTTCCTTTGCCCTCTCCATTCTCTTCTACCTAATCCACTCGATTTCATTTGCTTGACGATTAATTATTGTTTGTTTTGGATCTTCCTTTGCCCTCTCCATTCTCTTCTACCTAATCCACTCGATTTCATTTGCTTGACGATTAATTATTGTTTTTTTAAGACTCCTCAGATCGAGACGATTGAAACGACAAGGAGGAGATCAATCGCTTCTGGCATCTTATTCGGACGCCAAAGTTGACCATTTATATATATATATCATTATCATCATCATTCAAATCCATATCAAAAGAAGGAGGAGGAGATGAGATCGATGGGCTTTACAGTAAGTAACTTGGATAGATTTGCATCGCAAATCTTTGCACGTCAAAATTGAATGATCATCCCCCTTGTCGGTGGGATTTCATCATGCTGTTCTCCCTTTATTTATTTATTTATTATTATTATTTTATTGACAGCGAACCCAAAACAAAAAAAAAAACAATAAATAAATAAATAAAGGAACGGGAGGCACAATCCAAGGTGAGCAATGCAATAATTCGACTGCACCAGTCGATCAGTTGGCATATTCCATGGAGGTTTATAGCTCGGATAAAAACATGGTTGGTGTTGGTAGAAAGGGAAGAAGGTATGATCCACCGTACGTTAAACAAACAAAGGGCACACGCAACACACATAATTTAACAGTGAGAAAGAGAGAGAGAGAGAGAGAGAGAGAGAGAGAGAGACGCTTTTTGGTGGGTGATCTAATCGGTGGTATCAGTCAGACTTGTGAAGCTTAAGAGTGACGCCGGCGAGAAGAATGCCACCCTTCCAAAATCTGGCTCTTGGTTTCGTACATGCCGAACCTCACCTTTCCTTTGTTCTCAGAAGGAGGTACTGTGAAGTTGCCACCATGGATCTGTTGCCACCCACTGCTGCTGCGTCTTCTGTACCACTCCAGATTCTCATCCTTCTTATACTCCCCCCCACCACCACCACCACCACCACCACCACCACCTGGGGTTGAGGTCTTCACTTGGAAGGTGACGGGGACGCCATGCCACCCAAAAGCATCCACCTTAAACTTGATGTTGTACAAAATCTCACAACTCTTGCAACCATCGAACACTTTCTTGTATTTCTCCTGATCCAGGTCCAGTGTCTTCGTTGCTTCCAGCCAACTCACCTGATTGAGCTCTGCAATTTCACAGCTACGCCTGACATCCAAGAGGGGAGTCAGCAGAGATGATCTCAACAGCCAGCCAGCCAGCCAGCCAGCCAGCACCCCTCACCCACATACCCAAAAAAAAAAAAAACACCATCATTCTTACTCTGCATCTATGGAAAGATGCTCACGAAGCTTTTCGTCCTCCGGAAGCCGTTGCCACTTCCAGAATCTCTCGTCGTTGCTCCAAATGATATCCATGCCTCTTGCCATGATGTGGTACCTGTCTTCTTCGCCCCTCCATTCGTTCTGTTTCACAGCATGAATATTATTATTTTTCACCCGTTCGTTAAATAAGCTGTGACTATTTGTGCATGCATGAAAACGGGTAGTAAAAACTTAGGTCCTCCTTCCTTGCTCTCGACAAAGAGAGAACACAAGTAAGTAATCAGACAGATGTGAGTTGTTTGACTTCCGACTCGTGATCTACATACATGGAACCCATCAATGTTCTCTGATCCGCCTTGCACAAGCAAGCACGATCAAGGATCAGATTCATGATGCTGCCACTGGATCTAATAAAATCACAGGCACACCGGAACCTACCTACCACTGAACTCTCTCATCTCCGCCCCCTCGGGATCGAAACCTGAAACCAAAAAGCTGATGAACAGAGAAACTCCCCCTACTTTTTTTTCTTCTCACTTACAGGATCAGCAGGAGCAACCTCCTGAGATGGCTCGCCGTGTTCATCATCACCCGTCTGATGGCTCATCCAGCAGCGTCCTTCCTCCTTCCTCCTTCCTCCTTACAGGGTCTTCTCTGCGCTGTCTCCCTGGGTCCTCAAACACTCCGGTTTGTCCCCACAACATAAAGACTTTTTCTACAATGATCTTGCACACCATAGGGTCGACTTTACCTAACAACGTTGGGGATCCAACTCAATAACTCTGCCCAACCGATGGATGGCTTCCAGCGTCAACTCCTGGGCGGGCGCGGAGGATAAGATTCGGCAGATGAAGCCTCGATCTTGGCTTTCTTGTGGGGCCGACGCCAAGTATAATAATAATAATAATAATAATAATGTCTTACCTTCTTTGCTGCCCGTCGCCATCGACGCGTTTGTTCATGTGGACCGCATCTTCGATCAATGGGGAAAGAAACGAATAATAATTATTTAATTAATTTTATTATCCTTTTACTTCAAAGCCGTCTTAGCTCAGCCGGTAGAGCGCGTGGCTTTTAACCACGTGGTCGTGGGTTCGATTCCCACAGACGGCGCGTAGTTTATTACGTTTTTTCTACTTAATAAAAGTTATCTTTTTCGTTTTATTAAATATTCTGCATCGTAACAAATTAGTTATAAGATTTTTTTCTTTTCAATAAAAAAAGAAGAAGAAAAAAAAAATCAAAGTAGTTTATCTCTCACTTCAAATTCAGATATCAATCAATGGCAAGCATAGAACTTGGATGGATGTCTTTGGTGTTCCCATCTGTTAAAATTCTTGGCTAAATCCATCATCTGTTATCCTGTCGGAGAAACGATATTGATTGCTAAATGTCACAAATATTTGGGTTATTATCCAAAATTCTGGAATAATTTAGACAAAATTAAAGCTACAAGTTTTATTATCCTGTCGGTTCACTTGATTATTTCAAGGATTTATCTCAATTATTATTATTATTTTTGTTTATGTGGATCCTTTTTCCTTTCTTTTTTTTTTTTTAAGTTTTCCACGATTTGGAGTTATCACCAACCAGCAAACCAGAACAAGAAAATGGGCATCACCGCCTTCTCCCCCACGCTCTCCTCCTCTCCTCTCTCCTCGGTCAATCCCCATCTGCCTCCTAAACCCGTGACGCGTCTGATTCCACGCCTGGCCACGAGAAGGTCTCTGCTGGCCTCTTCCACCGCCTTCCTCGCGTCGGCGTCCCTCCTCGACCTCCCCCCTTCCGCCGCTGCTCCGTCGCCGGCTCCTTCGGCGCCGGCCTTCTTCGAGATCCCTGGCTCTTGCGGAGTGAAGGCCCTCGACCTCCGCGACGGTTCCGGTGAAACCCCCATCGACGGCGATCAGGTAATCCTGGAGTACCGCCATTCTCTTGTTGCTTCTTCCTCCATTCTCCTCTTTCTCTAACATAAATCTGATTGTATCGTGCGACGAATGACGGTTAAATGGGCAAGCAAGGATAAGTAGAACAAAGGACCAAAAAAATCGATCCCTTTCTTCGAGTGTTTAAACCTCGTAACCTATGATTGATTTCGCTTGAGCATGGAGGTACCGGAAACCAAGTGTTCAATACTTGTTTATCAATGAAGTGAGCAAGTTAGTTATACTTGATACCACATAGGTGCCATATAAATGGATTCTTGGTCTGGTTATATATCTTCCCGTCGAAGGAAGCTTTCTGAATGTGTTGTAACGAATTGCAATTACTTTATTGAGGGTAAAACGTTGGAATTGTATTGATCGCATTCTAGTTTAATCTAGAATGTGTGTTTGTTTTCTTCGGTTCATGCCTAAAACTTCCTCTCTTTTTTTTTTTTTTGTTATTAAATTCGGTAGAAATATCCAGTATAGACAAATCTTTTTTTCATTTATATTACTAAGAAAAAAGTTGTCTGTAACTTTGTCCATATTTTAGCTATGTGAACCTTGACTTGCTGGTCAGGTGTGGGCTTTTCTTTTCCTGGCTACTAACATGCCATTTCTTTAGTCTTCTCTTCTATATGCTCATTTCCTATGCTATTATTGCACATAAATCCCAATAGCAGTTAATTTCCTAGCTTAAGATCCTTTTTATTTTTTACCAAGTATGCTGGCTGATTCTGCTTATTATTATCAAGGTATCTATTCATTACTATGGAAGGTTGGCAGCAAAACAAGGATGGCGCTTTGACTCAACCTATGATCACAAGGATAAGATGGGTGATCCTGTTCCGTTTCTATTTGTTCTTGGATCTGGAAAGGTACCGTAGATTTTATATTTAAGAAAATCAATTTTATTTATCAGAATCATTTTGTATTTACTGGACCTCGGTGCATGTTTAAGGAGTATGTGTATATTGCTTTAAGCCACAGTACACCAATTTATCGCTTGTTACGCTGTTGTGATCGTCGGGCATAAGTTCAAATGTTACTTTTGCCACCAATCTTGTAGGTTTCTTATTTGATGATATATGCTTTGCCTCTCTGTTAATTTGCTGATTTAATGAGAAGAGAGCAAGTCTTTTGTTTTAATTTGATCTAAAAAAGTATGCTGTACGGCAGCAACAACAAAAGGCTGGATCAAGTCGGGACTGTCCCGAAAAGATTTTATAACTTAATACCTATCGAGCTGAATATTTTACCGGCTATCGAGCTCCTTGTAGCCTAATTTCTTGTTAACTTAGACCTGATTTGATACAAGAAAAAACATATAATGTTTTTGAAGATTTAAAGATCTTCGAAGTCATTATTTCTGTAAGTATGTGTGTGAGGATGTTGAGGTGGACACGAGGTAAAAGCTGCAGGAGAAGCAAATTAGATACAGTGTGAGTAACAGTGTTACAAGACAGGCGAGAGGGGAAATCGGCTTCAAAACAACTTTGTATAGTCATTTATATATGTGTTAAGAAGGCTTTGTCTTTATGTGTATGATCATCCCGTTTGAACTGCTTGGTGTTCATATAGGTTATCTCTGGCATTGAAGCAGCGGTGAAGTCAATGAAGGTAGGAGGTACTCGACGTGTGATTATACCACCATCACAAGGATATCAGAACACATCCCAGGAACCAATACCACCGAATGTATGTAGTTTACTCTCCACTGACCTACTTGTTTCTTTAGCTCCTGCAAAAACCTGCCTCATTCTGAAGCTTCTTATTGCCTTGTACATATTACATACAGCCTTGAGAACACCCTCAAGAAGCATCAGTATATCCATCCTAGTGCATGCATTCAACTCTTGGTCTTTGAACTTGTCTATGCACCAATGTCGAGAATTATATTAATTTCAATATTAAGTTGGACTTGTCGAGCGAGCTAATCTTAATGTTTCGACTTCCTCTGATCTGCAGTTCTTTGATCGGCAAAGGCTGTTTACCACCATATTCAACCCGACTCGTCTTGCCAATGGAGAAGGCTCAACGCTCGGCACTCTCATATTTGACGTAGAACTTGTTAGCATAAGGCATTCATGAAGGCACTTTGCTGCTTCTGCTTGCCTGGCCAAAAGGAAGACACTTAAAAGTAAAGCTTGCTGCACGCAGAAGATACAGCTGACCAGACTACATCTCTTTGGTGTGTTCAATATTCTGCAAATGGAGGATGTGCTTTAAGAGATTTGGAAATCCATAAATTTCTCGTAAAGTGACAGTCTCTATTCTTGGTTTGAAGATTGAACTTATCTGTCCACTTTTTTATTATGTTTTTTTTCTCTATTATTCTTTTGGCTGACAAGTTATATAGATAACCTATTTTATTGAAGTACTTATTCCTGACTTCTTTTTCTACTGTTCCATTACAGAGGCATGCATCCAAGGGTGGGTTTGGATCAAGATACTATGGACACGAATATTTCATTGGGATCTAACCTTGTCTTCATTGGCAATGAAGACTATTATTGAAGATCAGTTGTCGGTAGAAGAGCAGAAGGATTCAGAAAAAGCAAGTCTCTGGGATCCAAAGAGATGGTTTGCATTGGATAGAACCGACAACAAGTTGGGGAAAATAGTATTAGCATTTTGAATTGGGCTTACTTTGTATATGCTACTAATATAATTTTTGCTGTTCTGTAAACCTGATGATTCACCACAAATAAGCCACACAGGGAAGAAGTGTGTTCAGAGCAGGGATAGCATTAGAGGAGATCCGAAGCACACTATTCATACGTTTGTGATATCATGTGTTTTCAGATGGGAAGAAGACAGGGAGAAGTGTGATGTGGCTCATCATACCAAGTATGATAAATATATATATATATATATATATACACTGCAAGTCTTCCTCGGGTGCCAGCCAGCATCTTGTTTTGATGAGGAAGAACAGTCTGCAGGTAGTGTGACCTGAGACTAAATAAATCTATTGAAACAAAACACATTGTTGTTACATCTGGTTTTGCATGTTAATATATTTTTTTTTTATTTTGTGTTTGTTCTTCTGATTCTTTTTGTGAAGACTGAGGAGATCATCATCGTTGGTGGTGGTAGTGATAATTTCGTAATCGCATATTGCTAGTGGAATATATGCCCTAAGAAAAAGAAAAGGGTACATATATGTCCTGGAAAAGGAATTGCAGATAAATTTTGGTTCTGATGGTTTTGACACCATATGGGAGGGAGGTCCCGATAATTAAGGATATATTTGAAAATATATTTAAGATATGCATTTGAGCGTTTAATATATATATATATATATATATATATATATATATATATATATATATATATATATATATATATATATATTTCAAATATGAATTAATGTGCAATCAATATATTTTTTTATTAAAAAAAAATCACATTTGGTCTAGATGTTGTTATTGTAAACACTCATATTATTATTACCTTAGGCAAGAATTAGTATCTCACCAATTTGTGGAATGTTAATTATTATTATTTTTTAATAATTTTGAAAGCATTCTATGACATTCTGTAAGATTACAAGTCACTATATAATTAATTAGAAGAGGGCTATGGCCCTCATTTCCTCTGAAGGATATTTGAGACTCGAATTATTGGCTAGAATCATTTCAATGAGAGGGTAAAAAAAGAAGAAAAAAATCACTATTAGTTAGACACATATATATAATTGAATGGTTTACCAATATAATATAGGAGCTATATATCAGGTACGATTGGAACAACTTGCAATCGTACTAACCAAGAAAGGTCTGAGCAACCCGACAACTACATATAACTACGACTCTCACGAATTAAATTCTCATTTAATTCTGATAGTTTATCCAAGAGAGAGAGAGAGAGAGAGAGTATATAAATTTTGCAAACCTTTGGAATATCTCAAGAGAATAAATACATTGTCATCTCTAAAACATTTGAACGTTTTATGTTTACCGATTGATTCATTGGACAAATAAAAATCCATGGAAATGGTCCCAATATATAATTTGGAAGGGTAATCAATTCATTAGAGTCTCGGTCTTCTTCAGCAAACCTAATCTAATATAATCCACGGCGTCTCGGTAAATTTGACGTGATCATCTCAAACGATGAGAAGGATGCATGATGGTGAGTAGACCTAATTATTGGAGCTCGCAGTTTCAATCTTTGTGGGCAGACTTGGAATTCGAGGGGTGCTGCCTCCTCATCGGTGTGTTGTTGTCTTTGGACTTTTGTCCAAACGCTGAAATAAGAGCAAACTTTCTGGGGCTTGTGGTTTTTGGCTGTCATGACAACCTTACAAAAAAAAGAGAGTACAAAGGTTGATGAAGTCAATGGAAAGAAGAATGCAGCCGCATGACACGCTAACAGTAGTCCGTCTCCATCATCGATAACGAACGCCCCCCGCCCCCCGCAGGCAGGGAATCACCACTCCCTTTGCATCCCCTGAGAACAATTATATCTTCCCTTTGTTGCAGTGAAACCCAAAGCAGGCAGGCTTGGATTGAACTAAGTAAGAGCGGAAGAAGGAGAAGAAGAAGAAGAAGAAGAAGAAGAAGAAGAAGAAGAAGAAGAAGAAGAAGCAGATGGATGAGCTCTGCTCTCTGCCGCATCCAGAATGAGCTCTCGGAAAAAAAGAAAAAAGAAAAAAAAAAAAAAAGCCTGAAACCATCTTAAGGTCGCCGTTAATTAATCCGTCTCTTTTGACTCTGACCAAAGGCATCAACTACCCTTTTTGTCATCGTAATGCTCTCGTCAACTATAGGCGGTGCCGACCTCTGTAGCTTTGGTACCTTCATTTGCGGTGCCCCCAAACCACCAGGCTTCCCATCGATGGGGAAGAAAGGGGAGGAAGAAGACAACAACGAAACAAGGGAAAAAGAGCAATCGAACTGGTTGCCACGCCCGTGACGCTAAGAGGGTGAGGAGGGTTTCACACTGACTGCCTCCCTTCCTTCACGTTTTTTGCTGCGGTCTACCGGTTCAGACGGTGGCCAACCTACTACAACTATCATGTGCAGGAAACAGGGAGGACGGGCCCCCGCGGCCCATCAAGTCAAGCTGGAGACGTGTGACCAAGAAATTGACTTCGAGTTAGATGATGGATGCTGCGTACAAATAATTTCCATTCCCACATTTAACTTTCTCTCTCTCTCTTTTATTTAGTGTTATATATATATATATATATATATATATATATATATATATATATATATATATATATATATATATATATATATATATATATATATATATGGGGAGACATGGGAAGGAAGCAGCAAAAATGTTACACACAGACACAGACACAGACACAGATCGTGGTCACATGTGAAAAATGCAGCCTCGAAGGAACTTGGGGTTGCAAGCGTGACACGTTCGCTGCTCGTATAACCCAACCCCTACCTAAGCTTCGTGAGCGGGGAAGCAGCAGCAGATCACCCACAAAAAGCTTGTACTGAAGTTTGGGAGTTTCTTGGTGTCGACACAGATACTACCAAAAGTAATATGCATTGTGTCATGGATGTCGTAAGGTGGGAAAGAACGCCTAGGCGTACCTTTCTCAGACCAGAATTTTGAGCTTCTTCTAATTTTTGGAGAAAGAGAAGATGTTTGACTGGAACAAGTCAAGAGAAGAGCCCGCCCGACCTACATATAGAAGCTATCGGATGAATTAGCAGCTCCGATTCCTTGTGTTGGATTGGAGCAGGCGGTAGTAATCAATCTGCGCACCAGCCTAAAGAGAAAGAGATAAGAAGAAGAAGAAGAGGATGACATGCCTGGGAAGGAGAGGGGTGAGACAGTACAACAGAGCAGAAACACCGCGTCTTCGGTGGGCGGAGGAGCTTCATGACCGCTTCGTTGAAGCTGTCCAAGTGCTTGGAGGACGGAACAGTAAGAAGTCTTCTTCTATGTACCCCCCAACTGCGACTCTCTCTCTATCGATCTATCTATCTATCTATCTATCTATCTATCTATCTATCTATCTATCTAAATTTCTGTGTGATAAAATTGTAATTCTAGTCCACGATTATTACCATGGGTCGATATCGATAGCCTCGCAGCCGCTTCTTCGAAGCTGTAGGCATAAGCCAGCAATCCTGAAGCTCTCTCTCTCTTTGTCTGTCTGTAGTTGTCAGTCAGATAGAGCATGCACGTACAGTGATAGTTTCCAGCTTCTACCGTTTGTTTACACTACAATCTTCTTAAAAATTGCAAGAATGTTGAGCATGATGCTAATCGAAGGGTGTCAGATGATGAAATGAATCAAGTGGATCGTTTTCACTATCATAATAATATGGCAATGCGAAAATTGTACGCAAGTGATTAATTAGGCGAAAAGGAGCACAGAGAAGGACGAGTACAAGTACCCGGTCGTCGTGCTGCTGATCTCAATTCCATCGTCTTTTTTGTTGTTTGCAGAGGCTACTCCAAAGCAGATTTTACAGCTGATGGGTGTGAAGGGTCTGACCATATCTCACGTCAAAAGCCACCTGCAAGTACGTTCCGATCCTTTTTGGACCGCCAATATCACTACTACTTTTTACTGTGTACACATGTATGTGGTTTTTATGAGTGTTCTTTTTTGTTTTTTTTTCTTTTTCCTTCTTCTTCTTCTTCTTCTTCTTCTTCTTCTTCTTCTTCTTCTTCTTCTTCTTCTTCTTTTCTTCTTCCCATAAATATGGAGAGCTGTGTCCACCGTGAATCAACAAAGGAAAAAGTTTAGAGTAACATCAGCTCACCGTCGTCGGTCTGTCTTTTTCTTCTTCTGTGACAGATGTACAGAATCGGGAGCAGCCCAGCCAAACTTCACGTCCCTCCTCCGGAGAATCCGAAAAGGCGAAGGAGAGCGCCGCACGATTCATCGGGTCTTCGTGAAGACCCACACCGGAACTCCACCTCCATCTCCAACCACATGTTCCAAACGTAGGTGTCAAGCTCCCGAGCGTATGCATTGGCGACGCATCATCCCCATCCCCCAAGACTCTTTCTTTAACACTTGTGTAAATAAGCCTTCTGCAGGCCATCGGTGGAAGAAGAAGAGTTGCTGAGGGAGTGGGTGTCGAGGAAGAGCAACGATCATCCAGATCCGTTGTCGGACCAGAACGACAAGGTTCGCTCTCCCTCCCCCAGTAAATTAAATCTAGCATCATCATCATCATTGCTTACGGATCAACTTCTTACCAAAGGTCGAGGGTTGTTCCAATCCATCTGTTATCAGTTCACGGGTGGGTGCAGGTGGAAGAGATGGACTGCGAGCTGACTCTATCATCGGTCAACCATCAGAGGCCAACAGAGAGTGATTCGGGTTCGAGTATACACTTGGATGCCACTGAAGTTGCAGTTCCAAGCGGCACAAACGGTGGCGGCTCCACCGGCTGTAGAGACTCGGCTGCCGACCGCCTCCTCAACTTAGAGCTCACCATCGCATCTCCTGGTTCCTGTCAACTCGTTTTATAGCTAGCTAGCTAGCTGCTGCTGCTGCTGCTGCTGGTGCTGGAGAAGGAGAACAATGAATTCGACCGGTTCAGTATTTGTTATACCTCCTGCCCGATCTTGGTTTCAGCAATCTGTCGGACCGGCCGCTGATGCCAACCCGGGTGTCATCGGAACTACAAATGGATGTTGATGATGATGATGATCATATCATACATATATGATCGATCCATGGCCACAGACGCCGCAACTGATGCGACCGATGTCTGAAACCTAGTTGAGGAGTAAGGATGAGGTACTGTTTGTTATATTCGGTACGGAGATGGTCGGTCATCTTGTTCGATTCATCATTTTTCTAGTCGACCCACCGACCATATCTATCATCTTCCTTTTAACTCAATTCCGCAGAAACCAAAACTCCTCCATATTTAATTGGTGGATATAAATAATAAAGCTATTTAGTGACACCAATATCCAAGAAATAGATGAAAAAGCGATTATTAATGGGGGCACATAACGAACGATATAAAAGCTCATTTTTATTACAATCAATGTTAGTTAGTTAGTTAGTTAGTTAGTTGCGGCAACAAACAAACATTACTTACGCTCCCGATTAAGGTTTCCATGGCAACATGCTTCCTGTCCTCTGCTCCCCCAGTCTCGATCATCCACGGATGGATGAACTCTATTTATGTGTTATATAATTGGCACAACAGAGTTTGCATTCGATCAAGAAAACTCAAAGACTCAGATGGAAGGAAGATATAATGAATCATACATAGATAGATCAAAGAATAAAAAAACAAATCGCACCTTGGACTCCATATCCAACAACAATCAATTCGAGTAGGCCAATCGATTTCAAGCGTGATATAGTTTAGTATATTCCGATTTCTCATTTCCATCCACCAAGGCCCTGAATCATTATGACATAGCCAACCTAGCTAGCACTCGACCGGAAGAATGACTAGGGATTTTTGGTTCGTCGTCATCGTAGGAAAAGGGGAAGATGCAAAACATTGGCAACCCCCCATCGGCGTTTTTCTCTGATCACGAAGACTGCAACGTCCGCAAGAAGGAACACGTCGTCCACATCATGATCGATGAAGATTATTTAGCTTCACACCGGAGTGACACAGCATGCGGATCCGAGGCATGCAGGGAAGATGATATGAGGAGACGAATACTTTTTGTTTTAAAAAAAGCAGTCCAACACGAGGACGATGGATTACGGAGTGACTTTGTGCCTCACGACCGAATTTTTATTATTATTATTATTATTATTTTATCATAATTTTGAAGCAGCAGCAAACAACATCTCCTAGCAATGAGAAAACAACAAATGAGACCTCCAATCATCAAAGAAGTCTCAACCAAAGTAGACAATTAGCTCTTCTGCAGGCCCCAAGTTTCTATGTATGTATGTATGTATGTATTACAAGGAAATATAAAGAGAACATTCATTTACTGATATCATACTATCCTTATCAGGGAACTACATACACTCTGGTGCTGCCTACAGACTGACTATGCACAACAACCAACCGGCTCTTCCTTTTTCCCATTTTTTTCCCCTTTTTGTTTTCCTAACAGTGAGACACAGCATAAATAAAGCCTTCACATCTCCCCTCTCTCCTCTTTTTTTTTTTTTTTTTCTCTTTATTGTATATATATAGTTAACCCTTCAGATATCTGAAGATGTGTTATGGTTCATCCCATTCTGGTGTCATTTCTCAATGAACAAACAAACACCCACCCAGCCTTGGTTTCTGCAAGTCCCTGAACAAAGAGAGGAAGTAAAAAACTATGCCTCCTGAAGAGGCACCACCCCCCCCCTAGTAATCAGAGAATAAGAGATCCGTAATTGTTCAGCAGGTCGGTGCCAGGTGCATCAGCTGTTTGATGAGAATTAAGATTTGAAACTTCTCGAGGTTCAGAGTTTCCAAAGGGCCCCAAGGGATCAGGCACACTGGCAGGATTGGTCCCTGCAGAGGTTTGTGCTGCTGCTGCTGCTGTTCTGGTGGGCTCATCATCAGCCACATCGCCATTAGGCAAGCTTAGTCTTGCAATGTGGAGTGTAGATGTGTAAATGGTCGATGATGTGATCTGAACACCAGTCTGTTGCTGCAGCTGAGCTCGAGCTCTCATAAATCTTTGTAGGGCAGGCACCTGCCAATGAAATGGAAAATTTATAATGCAAGAAATATTGTTACCTTTATACTTGTCTACAAGAACACATGAATTAGAAGCTGAGCACCTTCTCAAAAAGTAAATGAAAATAGTAAAAAACACAAAATAAAATGTGAGCCGCATAAATTGGACAATTACTCTTCTATTTACTCAGCCCTCATCGATCATGTCATGACTTGGCAAATAGCCAGTCATTTAAATTGTTATGACAAAGAGGCAACAGAAAAGCATGAGACACTACTTTAAATCGTTTACCTCGAATCGGTTCCAGAAGTAAAGGATCAAGTGTTGCATAAATGCTGCAGTTGCAGAAAAGGCTAAATAAGAAAACCCTGTAAGAGAATGAGTGGAATTAATATAGGCAAATATTATCAGCATTCGGTTTTACAAAAAGAACCTTGATCAAGTTGAAGCAGCATGTATTTAAAGAAACTTTTAGAACATTACAAAACCTACCATAAGGATAAGAAAAGAAGTAAATATGGAACACCAGAAAATAGAGCAAGAAAAATCGAGGAAAGAACTGCATTGATATTGCTGTCCGCACACTACAAAATAACCACAAACAGAATAAATTAGACAGACACCATAAAATCCAAAAGTTCACAGGAAAATTTAAAATTTGTTACAGAACATAAAAAATGGAAGAAAATCACTGGATATCCAATTAGAAGCCATCCTGACTAATTTTGTAGTTCTTTGTCGGGTCAGTATGTACTAGTCTATACCGGTGTACCAACACACTAGAACCGGGCAATCTGTGTCTTAGTCATAGGGCATGCCGACAGGAACTTGGGCAATCTGTGTCTTAGTCACTAGAACCGGTCTATAATGCCAGTACCATATCGACTCGGGCGATATAGCAAACGTTGGTTCTTTTACTATAATGGCTTTCAAATAAATATGCCAATTCATTATTGAGGCAAATATATCAAAAAATGGGTCTAAAATACTTTGGATGAGTCCTGAACTAGACCCGGCCGGTCGGCCACTATTGACCCATACCAAGTTGTCACGGTCAAAATGTAAACCAGGTGTTTGACGAAATGCTCATGTTTGTCCGTGTCCTTCGGTTTGTGTACATACATTGTACAGCAAGTAGCGGGCTTACAGTAGCCTTAGCAGCCCGAGTTTGGTTTGCTTTGTGGCCAATTTTGGCTTGTAAATACAAGTATGTCTTGTAAGCACTTGTGGGGGACTTCGGTCTGTAATGGACCATTATCCTTTGTGTGCAACCTCTCTGAGTTTGTAATGTCCATGGATGTAATTTGCATATGGCTTATGAAGTGTTTGCTTGAGCAGTTGCTTGTGGATCCCGTGGGAATTGCTTCTTCTGGCCCGTTTTCTCTTTTGTGAGCCTAAGGGACTCTAGGAGATCTCGGGGAAGGCTGACCTTTGCGAACGGATACGCAGGGGTGCCGCACGGCTTAGGCAAAATCAGCTAAGCCCGTGACAATGTGGTATTGAGGAAGAGTTTCTCAAGGTAATATCTCCAAAACGCTCAACGGACCGAGCAAGCGACGAAGAGTCATCACATGATCTCGAATGAGGTAATGCATTGGTGGATGCATTTCGAGATCAAGTGAGAGAGTAATCCAAGGCAACATCATATGAAGGCACACTTCGAGTCGATGTGGAAATCGAACTCAACGAAGGGCTGACCCGTGGAATGGTGGACGCGAGGGCCACTATCAACCCAATGCAAATCGAGGAGCGGAACGACTTGGGTGAAACTTGGTGAAGTATCCAAGCCGCATGAAGGGAGTCGACATAGAAGATGGAACATGGAGCGGAGGCACAGAGCTTTCCTTGGACGAAGGTCAAGGGCATGAACTCTTGTAGAGGCAAGAGTGGGATCATGTCGTTCCATGAGTTCTTCATTCTGATGGGGCGGACTTATCTTCCATGGTACCAAAGATGAAGGGAGCTTCGAGGCACATACAAGCTACCTCAGAGATGCATTTGACGGAGTAACTAAGGTAATTCAACTTGCGGAGGCAAAGTTGGGATCATGATACCTTAGCACGGGACAAGAGGACGCAGAGGCGGGTACTCTTGAAGAATATGTAGACGCAGAGACACTTGCCCCATACAAACGTGGAGGACCTAGTTGGCCTGTGTGGAAGACAGCCAGCACGCGTAAACCGTTTGGGGGAAAACGGACATTGAGATGTAGGGAAAGGAGTCACTCAGAGGAGCGGGCATCCAGGTTTGGCATTCAGAGGAATGACCAACCCTTTGCGCGAGAGGCACCGCGAGGACAAACAAGCAAAGAAGAATGCGTAGCACACAAAGATTGGGATGGTGGAGTTCGAGCTATGGCTTGACGTTGGCAACCAAACTTGATGGTGCTCAAGGCCAAGCGGGGCGTTTGGTGATAGATGAGACCGTGCAAAGTGGGAGGTGTTGCGTAACGACCGAAAGAGTTGTGCGAAGCTCACAGAGGTGAGGGGAATTGCTAACTTGAAGGATTCGGAACTCATGCAAGGGCTTGTACACGGATGACGGAGTGTTCGTGGCCATCCTAAGGTGCGATCAGAACTCAGTGTCATGGAGCATCAGAACTTTCTCTTCAACATAAAAGGATACGTCCGTAGGCAGCTGAAATGTGCAACAAGTTCAGCACGTTGCTAGACCCTGGAGGGTACAGTGGAGACTGTATTGGCGAAGGATCGTAATCTAGCAAGTACATTTGCGGGGGCAGAACAAGGCACAAGTTGTTCAGCAAGACGGAGTAGTCCAAAGGGGATGGTGGTCTCCGAAACTTCCAGTGGGAAGAATGTAAAGAGGAAAGTTGCTCCAATAGGACAGATATCCAGGAGGGATAAGTCCTAGTTCTCCAGAGGGAGAATTATGTGCAACAGATCGCACATATTGAGGAAGAGTTTCTCAAGATAATATCTCCAAAACGCTCAACGGACCGAGCGAGCGACGAAGAGTCATCACATGATCTCGAATGAGGTAATGCATTGGTGGATGCATTTCGAGATCAAGTGAGAGAGTAATCCAAGGCAACATCATATGAAGGCACACTTCGAGTCGATGTGGAAATCGAACTCAACGAAGGGCTGACCCGTGGAATGGTGGACGCGAGGGCCACTATCAACTCAATGCAAATCGAGGAGCGGAACGACTTGGGTGAAACTTGGTGAAGTATCCAAGCCGCATGAAGGGAGTCGACATAGAAGATGGAACATGGAGCGGAGGCACAGAGCTTTCCTTGGACGAAGGTCAAGGGCATGAACTCTTGTAGAGGCAAGAGTGGGATCATGTCGTTCCATGAGTTCTTCATTCTGATGGGGCGGACTTATCTTCCATGGTACCAAAGATGAGCAAAGAGCGGGCGAATGTTAGTAACCAGCTCAATGCATGAAGTACAAACTCGAGGAGGCAGGCGAAATCGAGTAACCTTTGCCTTCTCAACTCAGGAGAATGAGCGAACCCGAGTACCCCAATCCTCTTAACTCGAGGAGGTGAGCGAAGCCAAGTAACCTTGCCTTCTCAACTACTAAGAGAATGGGTGAAGTCAAGTATCTCAGTTCTCTTACTTATCCGGCAGAGGAGCTCTGCCTAAGTTCAGTGACCCTTCAGAGAAAGCTTACGGAAAACAATAGTTGTAAAATCCTCACCATTGGTGATCGACACTACTGAGAGTAGATTGTCCGCTTCATTTTCTAATTGAATGCCAATCGAAAGCGGAAGTGATGCGAACCTACTTGGAAGTGACAACTAAACATGGAGGAAGGATCAATGGGCAAACATTTTGGAGGACCTTAAAAACTTCAAATTCTGCGAGGCGATGCTCGTTAAAGCTCCAACAAGCATCCACCTAGTTCAAGCAACATGAGTATACTATGATACTGGCGCATAATAAGGCAGGTCTTTTCCTTCATCAGCAGGATCCGCGAGAACCAACAAGGATCAACACAACTCAGCCAACCCCACACCAGATTCAGTCATTGGTGAGTTGAAGCGGCATGGCGGATGAGAGGTCGACTACTCAACAACAGCGGCGGAGAGCAGCTGGGAGCCAAAGGAGCGTGTTGCAGCTAAAACAGAAGATTGAAGATTTAGCAAAATGCAAGGAGATGCAACGTCTACAGCGGCTTCGACGAGGACGTCGAAGGAATAAGTGGGAGAGAATGTCACTGTCAAAATGTAAACAAGATGTTTGATGAAATGCTCATGTTTGTCTGTGTCCTTCGATTTGTGTACATACATTGTACAGCAAGTAGCGGGCTTGCAGTAGCCTTAGCAGCCCGAGTTTGGTTTGCTTTATGGCCAATTTTGGCTTGTAAATACAAGTATGTCTTGTAAGCACTTGTGGGGGACTTCGGTCTGTAATGGACCATTATCCTTTGTGTGCAACCTCTCTGAGTTTGTAATGTCCATGGATGTAATTTGCATATGGCTTATGAAGTGTTTGCTTGAGCAGTTGCTTGTGGATCCCGTGGGAATTGCTTCTTCTGGCCCGTTTTCTCTTTTGTGAGCCTAAGGGACTCTAGGAGATCTCGGGAAAGGCTGACCTTTGCGAACGGATACGCAGGGGTGCCGCACGGCTTAGGCAAAATCAGCTAAGCCCGTGACAAAGTGGAGCAGTGATACAGTACCCTGTCGGGCCAACCAAATACCACTGCCAGTATCGATCCGTGATTGCTATGTATTATGTTTACTTAATGCACAATGGTAGATATGGAAGGCAGATTACATGGAAAACAAACAAACAAGGGTTACCTGATCATTGTAAACAGTTCGCACAGCCACACAAGAGTTAAGACCAGGAATGCAAGTAGTTGGTCATCATAGAACTCAAATAGAAAAAATAAGATGCCAATCATAATCTGCAGCAACCAAGGATTGAAATAGTTAGATGAGAAATTGTACCAATCAACTATCATGCGTTCAAGAAACTGACAAATGAGGAACCATTGAAAAAAGTTGAATGTCACATTTCTAACTTACAGGCACAAAAACCAGAGACTCAATTACATGCACAAATATCAACTGAAATGTGGGAAGGTGATTCCGAGCATGGTGTTGAAGCTGCACTGCAGTGATCCAAGAGAATGAAAATCTTAAAATTGCATCATTAATTATAATTCACACATTGCAGTTGAGAAAGCAAAAACAAGGCAAACCTGTGAACCGAAGCATACGAGACTGTGTTTCCCTCAAAGTGAATGAAACAGACATCGTTGTAGTGAAGAAAACAAACAATGACATTATAAGCACGCCACATTTGGTGACAAAGTAATCTGTACAGACCAGAAATGAAACAAATTTAGGTAGAAAATATTAGAAATTCATCATGTTGCTCAAACAAGGACATCAATCACCTCAATCCAAGTAATTGACGAAGTCACAGATATCTTAATTCACATGAAAAACTTTGATTATAATAAAAACTCCGCTTGAATGACAATTCTTAGAAAGTGTACTATAAAGCTTTATACTCTTTAATACTAAGATCATAGTCATATGACCATCTTCATGATTTTAATGAAAAGATACATGTCTAAGAAAAATCTGATGATTATAGTGAATGAGGTATTGTTTTAGATGCAGCTTAAAAGACAAGCTTTATCACCATGGTAAGATTGCACCTTGGTCACCTGGATGGGTAGAGTTCAAATTATGGAATAGTCTCTATGCTTGCAGAATAAGTATCATGTACTAGCCCACCTTGTTTGGTTTAGATGAACCTTAATGATCAATCAGAGACAGCTATGTTCTCACAAAGTTATAGTACTATACCTAGGCCACCAACAATAAAAGCTAAATAAAGAGTACTCAAAGGGCCAATATGTCTATCAATGTAACCGGGCACTTCAAACACAAATCTGTACCTACTTTCATTTGGCAATATCAATCCTCCATCTAAGAGAAATTATATCAACAAAAAGATCATAAACAAACATAAATCTTCATCTAGCTTAAAACAGGTGGTGGAAAAACATCTCATATACATCTCAATAACACTAAATATTAGATTCTCTGATCCTAGCCTTCTAAACTAATGCTGACACATTCACTAGTCTAGCAAACCATCAAATATAAATTGTGGTGGTAATTTTTATTTTCTTGATTTGATCGTAAGATGTCACAGGAAATTCAAATATGCTTTAGGTCTGTTTGACAACTTTGCAGCCAAGTAAACCTGAAAGTCGTAAAATAGAAGAATATCTTGTGACAGTAAAGGAATTAGAAGGCAATCATCAGTACAATAATAAGGTTTGTCCTTTGTGACATGGGTAATCACAACACCAGTTGAGGAAACATCTCTACTTGCAAGGGTATGTTTGTGCACATTGATCCCTCTAAGTCCTTTTATTAGTGGAAGCCTTGTGCACTAGTTTGGCAGTAGGGCAAATCAATGCAAAATAATTAGAAAGATTTTTCTTCCAACAAAGGAAGGGAAAAGGATGCCTGAGACATATATCAATGCTGTATTTCTCAATGTCACTGTTTCTATTTGAACAATTTGAAGACCATACAAATAAACACAGTATCTTTGATAAAGATGCAAACGTTTGATATGATCAGTAATCATCTAGTCATCATAAGAACAAAACTGAAGCACTAGAATAACCAACACATTATCAAAACATAAAAAGAACAAAGTTAGCAACCCATTAATTTTCTGATTTTTTGAGTCTGTCTCTTTGAGTTTGCTAGTCCAGTAGGAGTTACATAGGAGTTTATTTAAAATTTATTATTTTAATTAGGAGTCCAAGTCCCAAGAGACTCTGGGGTGTAACTCTATAAATAGGAATGTTTTAATTGCTTCTTTTCTTCATTAAGAAAATAATATTTCAGCCGTTTCGCAAACCCTGGAAGGTCGATCCCCTCAAAGTGAATAAGAAGGCTGATCCCCTCGAAGTGATCGTTATCCCTTTTTTCCTTTCTCCTATGATAGAACCTAGGGTTCTTATCATTTGGTATCAGAGCCGCGATCCTCGGCGTTTCCACTGCGATTCCACGATCGATCTCCACTACTGCCGCATTAGATTCCATCTCCGCTGCAACTTCTCCTCCTAGATCTTGCAGCCATCCTCGCATAAACCAGCTGCCAGCTGCCAGTGCCATCGTACAGTTGCTGACCACTTTCGTCGGAGACACCAAGAGGACTACCAATCGCAATAGCCACCGTAGCCTCAGCCCTCAGCTGCACGCAACCCTTTGCTCGCCAGCACTATCGATCTCCGCCCATTGCTTTCTCACCAACCGCTGCTTCCTCACTCGCAACCACTTGCAGCCCACATCGCCACCTCCTCTGCAACCTGTGACCACTCTCAGCCGCGCCTCTGTTGGAGACGGCGTCGCCAGCCACTGCTCCTTCATCCGCAACCACCGTCGCCACCTCCTGCAGCCTGCGACCGCTCTCAGTCGCACCTCCGTTGGAGACAACGTCGCCAGTCGCCTCACCCGCAGCCGCCACGCCCATCCCCTCTGCTGCCCACAGCCATCGCCTCCCCCTCCAGCCGCAACCCTCGGTGCTCCGTTCCAGCATAGTGATCGTCTCTTCCCTTGCTTCCCAGTTGTGCCACCATCGTTGTCCTCCACGCAGCACCCACAACCAACGTCGATCCCTTCTTCCTGCTTCCTCTATCGCCATCTTACTCCTCAGCCAACGCCAATTCCTTCTTCCCGCTTCCTCAGCCGCCATCTCCCTCCTCTGTTTCCAGCATTGTTTCCTCCTCTGCCGCCGCTTGCATCTGACTCCATAGACACCCTCGATCTTCTCTTCCTCCAGCGCACTGCTTCCTCCTCTACTGCCGCCTCCCAGTTGCGCCACTAGCCATTGCTTCCAAGCAGCACGACAGCCATCACCCATTTCCTCTACTGACCACGTAGCCGCAGCAATCCCATCCACAGCAGCCGTAGCATCGTTGCCCACACAGCCTCGACAGCAGCGATCTCTCGCTGCCACCAGCGCCCGCTTCCTTTGCAGCCGCACCAGAAGCCTCGGAAACTAGAATTGAGAACCAGCTATAGGAAACCCTTAAAGATTTCAAAATGAGTATATTAGAGAGCTTCAACAAGTTTCAGCAAGATGAAAGTTCAAGTCTTACGTTGAAACCATCTGGAGACATCAAAAGGGCACCAAGAACAGGACGCTAATTACCCACGCATGAAGGTGGAATTTCCAAGATGGGTTGATGGGGATCCGACCAGTTGGATCTCTAGAGCAGAAATTCTTTTTCTGCTTTCACAAAACTCCAAAAGAATCCAAGGTGGAATAACTTCAATCCAACTAGAAGGAGATGCAATCCAATGGTACGACCGGTACGAAACCTATCACAGGATTCCTTCGTGGGAGCAATTCAAGAGAAGACTTCTTATTTGTTTTGGACCATCAAAGTACGAGAATGTTGATGGATAGCTCGCCAAAATCTGTCAGACACTCTACAGCGCTAGAATATCATAGCTGATTCAAACGACTGTCAAATCAAGCAAGAGAATTGTCAGAACGGCAATTGATGCGTACATTCATCGAAGGCCTTAATCTAGATATCCGATGTGAAGTTAAAGCTCGCCAACCCGCACTATGATAGTTGTGATCCCATTTGCACATTTGCATGAGGAAAAAATCAATAGGGAGTATCGCCGAAACAGAAGTGACAACAAATAAATGATTAGCAAGACGCCCACCCCATCTATTCCCAGCCAGAACCCTAACACCCGAAGACTAACCTGAGAAGAACTCAAGGAGAGATCAACAAAAGATTTGTGCTACATTGTGATGAAAAGTGAAGGAACACCGATGAAAACAAGGACAGCTTTTATGATTGAATCAATTGAGGAACCGAAAGCTGACAATGTGGACTCCGATCATAAAGGTATGGATTCTGATGAATAATTTTAGGGACAGTAAGGTTGTTGATCGATTGACATACAACATTGAAGGCTGTGACAAATTCGTAGTAAAGGTCGCTGATTGACGAATTCTAACTTGTGATAGCAAGTGTTCGAAGATAAAGTTGATTATACAAGGCTAAGAATTGCTGGTGGTTTTCTTTTTGATACCCTTGAAAGACTTCGAAGTGGTGCTTGGAATTAAATGGCTATCAACCCTGGGTGATGTCTCCTGAAATTTTTCTAAACTAATTATGAAGTTTTTTATCAATGGAAAATAGGTGATCCTCAAGGGAAGACGTGGAAGCAAGGTCACAACTGCCACTAGCCATCAGATAGAGAGGGTTCTTCAGAAGACCGCAATGACTACTATACCGAAAGGTCGGCCTATTGCTTACACAATCACGAAGTGAGGACCCTACTTACTTAATCAATGGGTTGTGATACGCTGCAGATATCTTATGATTGAAGTGCTGAAAGAGAAGCTCCCAGAGTTTAATGCTGCTCAGCCTTAAGGACAAGACTGATTTGAAGGAGAGAGAAATTATTAGGAACCCGTTAATTTTTTTGATTTTTTTAGTCATGTCTCTTTGAGTTTGCTAGTCCAATAGGAGTCAGATAAGGGTTTATTTAAAATTTATTATTTTAATTAAGAGTCCAAGTCCTTAGAGACTCTAGGGTGCAATGTTATAAATAAAATTGTAATTGTCTCTTTGTTCATCAAGGAAATGATATTTCAGCCGTTGGGCAAACCCTAAGAGGTCGATCCCCTCAAAGTGATTGTTTATCCCTTTCTTCCTTTCTTATATTGATAGAACCCTAGGGTTCTTATCAAACATCAGCATCTTAAATATATGACAGTATCTCTAGGCATAACAATATAAGGAATCATCAAAGTTCAAGAAGCAAATAAGCATCTATAAAAACTTAATCAGGAAAGACATGAGCTACTTAAAACATTCAACAAAGTGGGACAAAAGTTCTTCTGCAAATAAAACCATGACTCAACATACCCCCAAATCGAGTAGGACCATCTGATGTTTCTTGCCCATAATTAAGATCATAAAATTCCTTCGTTTGGAAATTATAGAGATAGCCTGCATTATTCACAAAGCAATTATTAGAAGAAAAAAAACCATTACTAGAGAAGCATTCTGAAAAATATTTATATTTACAATCCTTTCCCACAAATGAGAAAAATTACTTAATCCACATGAAGGACTACAAATGAAATAAGAAAGTTCAAATACTAATTGGTTGGACACTGAAATATAAATAACATTAAGCAGATCAAGGCAAACCATATATTTTCATGAATTGATTGTGGTATTGATGGATAGTTGTGGTCCCATTTCTATTTACCAATGGAAATCTAGTTTGATGTCTTCCCCATTACATTTCATTCTCTGTGTTCATTTAGCTGATGGCAAAATCGAATTTTGGATGATGTGTTTATGGGAAAATCTTGTTTAAAGTGACAATAAACCTGACAAAAGAATATAGATGTAAAAGGAGTAGCCGTACTAGGAAGTTCAAACTCTTCTATACAGAAAATGAAAGCGATCACTTGCATAATCATCAATGTGAATGATTCATAGAGAAGCAGCCCAAAAATTTCTGTGACACGGGATGGTTTTGTACCCATCTAGGCTATACTCTTGCCAAAGCAGAAGTTAATTCATTGTAACAAACGAAGATTTGACTTAACGGTCCGTACCGGTGTACCAACATATTGTCGATACCGGTACAGTACCAATATCAGGAGGTATGCACAATGTGTACCACCCGGTATTAAAATATAATATAATATTAAAATATTAAAAATAAAAGAAAAGGGACGCCGTCGCCTCGATCTTTCTCCCCGCACAGGGAGACGCTCCGTCTCCTTGCACGGGAGAAAAAGCGGTCGCGGGAGCGGGTGACCCGCGGGCGACGACAGCACACGGGCGACCTGCGGACGACGACGGCGAGCGGGCGAGGTATTCTTTCTTCTCCTCTTCTTCTTCCCTTTTTCTTCCTTAATAGACCACCAACAATTGATTTCTCTCTCAATCGACCGCCGACGGTCGATTTATGGCAGAACCGCCCGGTAGCGGGCAGTCCGCGTACTGGTAACCTAGCGGACCGATATGTACCGCCCGGTATGGGCGGTACAGGTCGAAATTGCAAACCTTGTAACAAACTATATAGATCCACTTTGGCAAATTAGGTTCATCATGGAGAAAGAAATATTTTACATGGTTTGGCTGCTTTGGCATTTTATGCAATAAACATAAAGCTTTCAGAACAAAAATTAACAACACTATTGAGGGAAAAAGCTAGTTGGGAGCGGTAATCAAAGCTTAAGAAAACTTTCATCAACAGAAAATACAAGAGGAACAAGAAAATCTTTCATTAACAGTTAAACAGGAACATGAAAATTTTTCATTAACAGAGAATCCTCACCATGACCAGGAGAACTTAGAAGGCTGTTCATCAAAATAGTATCATAACCAACAAAGCTGTTTATGAGAAGTTGTTGCCACCTATTAAGAGATATATGCATTTCAATAAATATGTCAATTTGCTCATTGGGAATCAGAAAACACATAACTTTACATTATAAATCAATGGAAAATGACAATAGCATGGTGCTACATCAGAACATATATCGTCTTGTCTTTGAAGAAATCAACTTATATTATGTATCCTACCCAAAGAAAAAAGAAATTGGGGCTTCTTTGCTGATGATGCGGCCTGTACAGTGAATAACATTGTGACCATGGAACAATCAGATGATGATCAAGAAATGCTCTCAACTAGGTGCCCTAACTTCCCTTACTATTAAACATGAGTCTTGAGGCCTAGAAAAATAAGTTTGAAGTATGACTCTCTCAAAACAGTCACAATCAACATTTGCAATAAAAAAGGCACTTCTAAAACTCTTAAAAAATCACTATTTAGAAGAAAAATCAAATTCACATATTTCATTTAATTTTGGGAATAATGTAAATTATTTATGTTGTGATAATACGATCCAAGATCCCAAAAAAATAACATACAAGTCACCTGTTCCCGAAACATGTACTCTGAGCAGATATTGTAGCATTAATAGTTCGTATATCATGACGAGATTTAGCTCCTTCTGAAAGCAGGAAATATCCCTGCAAAATAAATGTTGGCAACAGATGTTGCACTTATCATGGGCACTGGATGCAGTTCCTGCATATGTAAATCAGATGCAAAGAGGTTCTAGTCAGCAACCTAATCATATCTGGAGATACTGTTTTGTTACCTTCTCTGTAGTGTACAGGTATGTTGGTTCAAATGCTTTGCTTCTTCTTTCAAGCCACTGAACTGCAACACAGACATAAAAAATCACAAACCAAGTTCATTTAGTTTGTGCAGAAGCAAGAAAATTAGAATTAATTCATATAATCCATGGTTTTAAAATCCAACTAAAGGTAAGTGCAAGTGTGCAACAACATATCGATGGTAGTTGATGATTGCACGGTTGTAAATGCAATTAAGTGGAAAGCTCAAAATATATAACTTCACATTTAAGTATGTGGGGAAATATGTTATGCAAATCAATAAATAAAACTACCTGCAAATGACTTGAGATGTTCAAAGCGAAGATGTCGTAAGCACTCCAGAAGATCAAGGAATGTATACCACCCTGCATGTTTCTGTAGTTCAAAGTTTGGACCTCAGAAATGAAACGTATCTTGGCTAACAAATGCAAAATTGATGAAGCATATATGAAAAACACAGAATCTGGAAAATTTTAAACAAGATATAGAATATTTATCTACAAAAATTCACAGCATCTAAAGGGTTGTCAAAAACAGCTTCTTAAAATATTTACAGAGGCAAATGTCTCAAATAACACAAACATGAATGGCTACAAAAATATGATTTTGCAAACCATCATGGAAACAGATGACGAGTGTTGCTACCTATGCACTGAGAACATAACCATCCTGAACTGGATCTATAGTGACAAAATCCATGTGGAAAAGTAGTTTGACATATCAAATTAACCATGCTGACTACCAGCTAGTAAGTTTCGCACAGGACCTCTGTGTTATATTTTCCTGCCTTGGCATTAATTCTCTTATCTAGCTCAAGTTTCTTATAGGAAATGAACAAGTTCAAAGGAATGACCAAGCTTCAGTGTGCATGAAAACAAGGACAACAACAATCAGGTTACCTCCAACAAAATTTTGAGATTATCAATTGGAATCGGTTGTGCAGGCAATGAGATTACAGAGACAAAGTAAATTTGAAGAAAAATAGGAGGTTGAGCACCTCTTCAACTTTTGGTTTTTGAGAGCAGGAGATTTTTTCAAGAAATATTTTCTAAACCCACATTGTTGAACACCATCTCAAAAGGCCACTCCTTCAGTGTCAGCAAATGCACTTCCTATCCCCATAAAACCCTTTGATGTGATCAAATTACATTCCTAGCACCTTTTCACTAAATATTTATAAAAGTATATGTCACAAACACTATCATACACATCTTTTTTTAAATACAATGCAGGTGTTGGAAGAACTCAATGTCATGAGTTTTGCCTAACAAAGCTGCCTGGCATTGCTTTTTAAGTTCCAGGCGAAGCAACAATCTATTAGCCGAGATGGAGTTATGAGGCTAACTAGATCAAAGGCTACTTTTTTTTTTTTTCTCTAGAACAGCTGCTAGTTGTCATTTTAAGTGACTCCAAATGTACTTGTGCCACAAACATTGACAATTATGAATTTATGATAACATCAGTAATTCAGTTTTCTGCTTTTTCAACCAAAATATGCCATTGTACCATAATTGTTACCAGTGCATTTATTTTTCTCATGCTTTTTGCTGATGTTGGCTACTAAATAGTGGAAAACCTGTAAAAAGTACATTCAAGTAAAATTTTATAAGCTCTAGAATTAGAATTGGAATCCTCAATATGAACTAATGTTCAAAACACTATCATATGTGTATCTCCATTGAGAAGTTAATGAAGGACTGCATATGACAATATTTTCTTTTGGGACATATGAGTTTTTATATGTTTGGACTTTAATTTTTAAATACATATATAGATTATATTATCTTTGTGATGGTTTTCTTCCAAAAGGCGTCCACCTGTGCAGCTAAGGCTCCTGCCCAAGCCTTCAAGAACTAGTAGCCAGGCAGTCTGACCTTGGAATCACAACTCTGTTTTTTCACCACCTTCAGTTTTCCTGAAAACAAATTTCCCAGAAGAAGGTAATAGAAGTGTTGTCCTATCACATCCCAGCCTGCCGTGGTACTAGGTCTAGTGTGATATCAATTGTCACAACCCGACCTAACAGGATAACTGACCTATTAACCTTGTTGAGCCTTGTTTAGCCTGAACCACTAGTTCAAAATGATTAAGCTAAGTTCTCCATAGTAGTACACCCATCAGACCCTCGGAAACCAATTTAAGTGTAACTCATTTCCGATGTGGGGCTATATTGGGGTGTTACTCACCATCAATGACTCCATAACAAGAGCGTTAATATATGGTGTTCCACATCCAATGGAAATTTATTAAATTCAACTATTCTTCATGCAACTCAGTGTTGTAACTAATAACCGCATAATCCTTATAAATTAACCTTCTGTTATGAGACACCTCATATAACCTCAGAAAAGTACAGCATCAGTGACACTTCGAAACTGCAAACAGTTACCAAATACCATTTATGGAATTAGAAGTCCTACAGGTATACCAATACAATACAACTAGTGCACCTGTAATAATTTGTTCATAAGCACTTGACATGTGAGGTTGATAAATTTTCAGAAAAAAAACGAAACACAAATTTTGTTTTTGTCAGTATGTCCGATGCCATACATAATAAGGCACAGACTAAAGTTACGTATTATAGCACAAACCAAAACTACATATAAGGATATAGCAGCACTCAGACATGGTTCAGAGTCTTCAGACCAATGCCAACATGATACAGCATGTCCAGCCATTAGATTAATAGGCTTAACCTTAAATCATGGAAAGTTTTCCTGTAGAAGAAGGATTACTAGACACTTGCATGCAGCAAAAGGAAAAAGGCAATAAAAATCTCTGTTCTCACCCATAAGTGACTGACAGAGCTCAAGGACTCCTTTGCACTGTTCCAAAACGAAATAAATGGCATCTTCAACATATTGCCGAAGTGAAGGGCTTCCATTTTGATCCTTTCTCTGACAGAGATAGGATGTCCAATTTGCAGAAGCTCCAACTGAGATTTGGAATCTGCCTCATGCAGAATCGTCTTACTAATACTAGTCTCAGATGCTTTCTCCACCTGAGGTCCAAGCAACTCCTTCTCACTCTTCCATGGTTTAAATATCAGTTTGCTCCTCTTAGCACCTGAGCCAAGCCAGTTTGACCATAACCTAGTAGACAAATCACTGAATCCATCGGTCGTAAACACTCGACCATCTGAACTCTCCGGCTTAAGGTCCACAGTGTTCTGTTCACCCGAACTCTGGGTCCAAAGACCGGCACCCGTAATCTGAAACAATAAACATGAGTTATTACATTTGTAAATAGCCATAGAAGTATAAAATTAAAATGCAAACTTCCCTGAACAAGTGCCAATTCTCAAATAATAAAGAAGCAAAGCGCATATGAATAGAACGTCAAAAAGATGGAACCAGAAGATGCTCCCAGTGAGGACTGTGTTTATGAAGATGTATATAGTAATATGTCATATAAAAGACATACAAATATTCATATATATAAATAAGTATACAGTAAATATATAATCTTCCTACGGGAAAAAGAAAGATGCTGGATTAATTACTGCACAGGATCATCCAATGTGAAATCAAGCACCAATCCAGAACATGTTAGTTTAATCAAGTTGCCAGCAGTCAACATGGTGTGAAAACAGCACCATGTAAAACAGCCTACATACCTTAATCTGAACTAGCTGAGCTTCACCAAATTCAATTCCGGAGAGTTCACCCGAACACCCAGGCTAAACACATAAACACAGAAAATAAGCACACTATACAAAATATTGAAAGTAAAAGCAGTAAACAAGGAAATAGAAGCTTTCTTTCTCTCTCTAGACATCTTAGCGAGTATAGTGGTGTTGAAATATTGTTAAAATTAATGGACAACATTACAAGATGATTACTAAATGCTCAGAATCATTAATCTCTGCGTAAACAAAAAAGATCTGCACGAGAAATAAAGCTATCTGCTTATGCTGTAAAGTATGACAAGCATTTAGACCTCAAAGTGCATTCAAATGGTAGTTCCAACCTGGGATTACCAAATGGCTAAGCAGGTTTTCTTTAGATTTTAACTCAACATAAGCATAACGGCAACCACATGGACTTGTGAGTTTATGACAATGTCAAAAGCCAGAGTTGGTCTGAAAATTAAAACAAGTGAAATGAAATAATTTTGACTGAAAAAAATTAACCATGACAACTAACTGTTACTCCAAAAAAGGAAAATTTTGAACATTTGACACTAGAGTATGCTGATCTACCAAAATAAGAGCCACCACCTATTCAGAAAGACATATTTCTTTTCTTGTATTCTTTGTATAAAGATCTTTATTGTAAAATAGCAAGATCCCGAAAAAAAAAACAAGGGTGGCACCCTGCTCAGATGATCAACTAACATGTACCTTGGGCATTCAGCTTAGAATTGACAAGTTACTAGGCAAAATAAGCAGATTCATCATGTTGGCCCAATGAGCTATGTATTAGTTTGGAAACGCGTTTATGTTGGCCCAATGAGCTATGTATTAGATTGGAAACGCGTTTAAAAAAGAAAAGGAAATTGCAAGATATGTTGCCATGTCATCATGGGAATATCCAATCCATGCTATTTCTTTGCATGAAAACTTGTGTAAAAAATTCCTAAAAACAAACGATGTGAAGGTTTCTTCGGACCGGAATTTGCAATAAATTTGATTGCAAAATACCTTCTCAAAACCTCAATTCTGAAGAACATAATTAAGTTTAATACATTATCATAGAACAACAAAGGCACCGTTTAATTCTGTTTTCAACTCGAGAAAACCAAAATCAGCACAACAACATAGAGTTAGTGACTAAGAAGCCGTCGCACTTAAACCAGAACTCCCAAATCCAAGTGACGATCTCAAAATTCCATCGTAAAGAAAAGGAAACATCTGGGGAAAAGACCCAGAAAAAACATCGAGTTCGTGGTCAAGAGACCATATTTAAGCCAAACACTCCCAAGATTTTACAGACAATCTGAAAAGTTTCATCATAAAGAAAGGCAAAAAGAAATCCGAAAAGAATTCAAATCATCGGGTTCGTGCCCAAGAAACCATTTTTAAGCCAGAAACTCCCGAAATTTTACAGACAATTTAAAAAAAAATCATCATAAAGAAGGGCCAAAAATCCGACAAAAAGGGAATTCATCGAGTTCGTGGTCAAGAAACCATCTTTGAGCCAAAAAAAAAAAAAAACTCCGAAATTTCACAAGAAATCCGAAAATAAAAAGAGAAATCATCAAGTATGTGATCAAGAAGCCATCTTTAACCCAAAAGCTCCATGTTTAACCGACAATCTCAAGATCCCATCATGAAGAAGTATAAAAAAATCCAGGAGAAAAAGACGAATCATCAAACGTTAATCCAAAACTCCCTAATTTAACCGACGATCTGAGAGTGCCACCGAAAGGAAGGGCAAAATATGGGAAAAAGAAGACAAAACCAACGAGTTCTCGATCAAGAAACCATTCTAAACCCGCGACTCCCAAGTTTCACCGGCAACCTCTGTGTTCCTACGAAAAGATGGGGAAAACATGGGGAAAAGACGACGAAGTAATCGACTTATTAATCAAGAAACCATCCTGAAGCCACGAACCCCATAGGTCGACAGACAATCTCCAACTTGCATCGTCAAGAAGGGAAGAAAAAAAATTCGGGAAAAGAAAAAGGCAGAAGGCGATCGTCAAGGAGGCCCACCTGCTGAACGAAATTGGTGTGCATGACGACAAGAAGGCCGAAGAGCGCAACGGCGAAGGCGAGGTAGGCGTACTCGAGCGCCAAGCGGATCCTCGGGGTGAGGAGCTGCGACAGCATCCCCGACACCCGGGCGTGGACTCGGAGGAACGTCTGCTCCGGATCCATCGCCGATCCAAACAAAGCCCCAGACTCCAATCCCACCGTCCTCCAAAACCCTAGAAATCCTTTTAGGGTTTCATCTTCACATACGGCCGCGAGAGAGACGACGAGAAGAGAAGAGAGGAGGATGCCACCTCTGATTCCTGACTTGTCCTGTTTATAGACGCCGTCCCCCTTCCTTTCTCATTGCCAATGGAAGTCCTCGAGCAATCCCTCAAAAAAAAAGGAAAAGGACTTTTCTTGGTTGAAGAGAGAGAGAGAGAGAGGAGAGAGAGAGAGAGAGGAATGGATGCGATGTGGGTGTTGGAGGTACCAATGTCATTTTACTGGGGAGGAGTAATTAATGCCATTTGAGACGAGACGACGACGACAACCAGCCACCGGCGGGCCTGCGTGCGTGCGTGCGTGCGTGCAGCGATCCGACCAATTCTTGGCTCACCGCCCGCATGGCGGATAGAAATCGATATTTTGTTATTTTTATTTTTAGTAAAAAATATTTAGAAATAAATAAATAAATAAATACTGAAGGATTAGGTTTAGGAACGGCATCAAGAAACTGTGTGTCAGGTACTTTTGGCTTACCTACCAAACATTTAGGTCACTCAGGATTGAATGCTTAGATTTATAAATAAAATACTAAGTTTCACGCATTTTTTTAGTTTATCCATCGAATGGGAATCGAGTTGCCTTTTGATTAGATCTGAGATGTGATTCGAGTCCCCATAATTATCTACTTACTGTCCGTCTAAATTATCCTGTAGTTTATTAATATCTATCTTTATTTTTTTTATAAAAAAAAAATAATTTATTTATTTTCTCATAAGTGATAAAGTGGTGAAGAGTGAGCAAATGTTGAGGTTTCCAAGGTTGAGAGAATTCAAACCATCATTCGACATGTTTTCACGATTTAAAACATAGATTTGGTGGTGATGGTATAACAACTGATTTACTAAAAGATCGAAGGCTTTAAAATCATATATTTACACCTCAAATATTATTAATCTGATGATATTGTACTAAAATAAAATTATCAAAGATTTGAGAGTTTATCCATTTTACATCTTAAATATTGATCCGATAGTGATAGTGTGTATTAATTAGATCCTCCTACTAAAAGACTGAGGGCCCGAAACCTTAAATAGTTTATCTAAAATATTTGGGTTTTGTTGATAGTGTTGTATTAGATCCTCATACCAAAGATGGAGGAGGGTTTCGACAATCTCATCTAATATATTTATTTACATCGTAACAAAAATCAAAAAACTAAAAAAAAAAAAGTTTAAAAAATTAAAGAAAATTGCCACCAGTAATTTGTACTCGATGGAACAAAGCGAGAGTTGATGATAGTGAGAGAATTAACGAGTTGAGGACGACTGCCGTAAAGAATTCACGAGTTGCTTTCTAAACCCCAACACCTGAACTGAATCATCGGAAACCAAAAAAATTAAAAAAAAAAAAATTGCTTTCGATAACTACAAATTACTGAATCATTGTATGTAAGTGTGTCCTCATCTCTCTTGCAAAGATATGTACATGATTTTTCTATAGTCGTATGATCAGCAAAAAAAGAACAAAAAGAAGAAGAAGTAAAAAAAGGAAACAAACAACAATTTATACCGAAGCAAGCTAAATTATCCACACACGCATGCTTCTGATTCGAATTAGACAAGTGTTTCTAAAGCTTTTTCTCTTCTCTAGATGTCATCAAAACAAAAAGGCAAAACTTTTTTTTTTTTTTTTTTGCCTCCAACATTTTGCAAAATCTCAAGTGATTTATACCAGAGAGAGACGGTCGGTAAACATCAGGTTAAGTGTTTGTTCCATATAGCAAACTTAAGACAACATCAACAACCCCTCTGGATCATCAAACAAATAAAAAGCCAGCAAATGGTAGCAAGAGAGATTGGTGAGTGTGTTATTCTGCTTTATTATTTGCTGTTACTTGAGACAATCTATATGTTTGCTATTATTGTTAGGCACTTGGAACTGTCGTTGCTTGCTTGGCTTCGAGGGATTTCTCGTACTCCTCGATGGACTTGAAAAGCTCGGAGAAGTTGCCCTTCCCAAATCCTCCGCACCCGCCCTTCTGATACTCTTTTCCTTCCTTGTCCTTCATCATGCATCCAATCCTCTGAATTATTTCTATGAATATCGTCGGTCTGCATCAAAAATATAAGTCGCATATTTTGTGATACACAGCCTAAACTGCTCCTATGCATGATGGATCAATAGGAGGGAGAAAACAAGAAAAACCTTCTCTAATAAAACCATAGCAGTTAGGATGTATTAGTATAAAGACTTTATTAAAAAAAAACGAATGCATCTCTACTACGAATGAACGCCATTTCCTTCCCTACAATGTTGGCCACTAAAAAATGAAAATTACTAATGAGAACCCCACACAAACGATTCACGCTCGACACGTTTAACTGTCCTTCCAAATTCCAATCTCGTATTTCTACTTCCTAATAGCTTTATAAGGAAAACTACTCCACCCATCTTTTAATTAGTCATTAAAAGAAAAATGTAAAAAGAAGAAGAAAAAAAACACCAACATCAAGTTCAGTGTGGCTTAAAACTCCTACGAATTTAGAGTGTTTGTTCTCTCTGTGCCACAAAAGCAGAGATTATTATCGGTTAACCCCCCTTGCCATCGAGCATGAAAAACTCACAGAATTCACGATGAGATTGAATGAAAAATCACCATGGCCTTGATTCATCACAGGAAATCTTTCGGTAAGAACAAATTTAATCAAGGCACTGGAAAATGATCCAGGCCTTCTCGAAGAAGGCTGCGTATAATAGGAATAAACAACCTAACATACACAATCAATGTTAAGATTATCACCAAAAGTTGTATTTAAATTTAAGCAGGTGATCTGCAAACTCCAAAGGTGCTTATAATAAATAGATGCACAAAAGTCGTTTAATCGTAATATCATGCTATAGGCTTCGTTATAAAACAGAAAAACCAGCATCATGCAGAGTTTTAGTTCAGATTTTGAGCACAAGCACCCAATGATTTTTGACACAAAGGAGAAGCATAAAAACCAAGGTTTCTCAAGTTCCCATTACTAAAAGGATTCAAGGCTAAGCATAAAAGTTTTGTTTTGTTTTTTTTTTTTTTTTGGTAAATCTCCATTCACCAAAACCCCTATTCACATATCTAGTCATATGAACCAGCATCTATCCAAATTGATTCTGCATTCTGAACCATCTCTAATTTTTAAGAGGGCGATGAATTGGGCCTACCGGCAGAAATATTCTTGACCTATCAGCAAATAAGACACAACAGAGCGAAACAAGCAAGCAAGCAAGCATTGCCTTGTGAAATATTTTGCGGGGCGGGCATCTCTGCGTGTGCTATCAGCCAAAAGGCGAAGAAAGGTGCGGCCATTGTTCACAATGAACAGGGGCTTATGAAGAGCCTCAAACACAGTTACCCCCGATCATAGCTATTAAAGAATCAGTGGTTGGGGAGTTGAGACAAACGCTCGAGTGGATATGGAACCCAAGCAATCACCATCGAAATGTAAATAATCGGCAAGAAAGCAGAGAACCAGGGCTCCTGATGGCATACCTGTCCCCGACTGGCTTGGTGAAGATTTGTAGCAGCACTCCTTGATCATCCCTGTCCACCAAAACACCCAATTCCTGACACTCCTTGATCTGCTCCTCGGTGAGCACGTCGCCGGCTCTCCGACGCACGCCCTGGTAGTAGTTTGGTGGCGGTGGTGGCATGAAGTCGAACCCTCCCATCCCCGACCGCGCCCTCATTTCCCTCAAGGTCTTCAGCACGTCGTCGCTGGCCAGCGCCAGGTGCTGCACCCCGGCGCCGCCGTTGTGATCCAAATAAGTCTGGATTTGGCTCCGCCTCTTGGTCCCATGGACCGGCTCGTTCAGCGGCACCAGCACCGTCTCGTCGTTGTTCGCGAGGACGACGGAGTTCAGCCCGCTCTCCGCCGTGCCTATGTCGTCTGCCGTGAACTCCGCGAACTCGTGGAAGCCAGTGAACCCAGCAATGTAGCGCACCGCTGGCGCCAGTTCGGGGACGTTCCCGACGGCGTGGTCAAGCCGCCGGATGCCGTAGGTGATTGAAGAAGTCCCGGACCCGTCAATATCCTCGAATCCAGGTAGGAAAGCAGGGACCTTTATGGGGGTTTGATGGGCTTCGGAGGGGAAAGGTGGGGTCTTCGGGCGGCTAACGTAGCGAAGGACTACGTCGCCGTACAGCTCGACCTCGGCGAGCGCGAACCCCTCACCAAGGTCGGCCGGGGGGGAAAGAGGGGCGGGCGCCGTGGGCGACGCTGATGCGGAAGGCTTCGGCAGCGTCGGCGACCTCGACGGCGATGGCTCGGACCGCGAGTCCGTGGTCGACGGAGAAGCGACGGGCACGGTCGGCGTCGAAGGAGGGGATGGGGGAGGGGGTGGCAGAGTTAGCGGCAGCTTCGGCGGTGGCCGGCCCGCCATAGGGGGCGGAGAAGAGGAAGCGGAGGGAAGCGGAGCGGAGGAGGTAGGAGGCGAAGAAGGGGTTACCGGTGGAGAGATCGGAGCGTGCGGCGAGGGGCATCCCGAGGCCGAAGGAGAAGCGGCCGGCAGTGTTGGTGGCGTCGGCGGCCCAGAATTCGACGTGGTGGAAGCCAAGAACGGGGAAGCGGTCGCTGCGGGGGTTGGTCCGGACGAAGCGGGTGAAGCCCACCAGCTTGAAGTTCTCCGTAGCGTCCTTTCCCATCACCCTCTTTCTCTCTCGTGCTCCCCTTCCGTTCGAATTTGGATTCGGATCGCCAAGGATAACTAACAAAGACCATGGAGGATATATATATAGATATCGAAAGAGGCTTAGGATCCTTTCTGAAGGAAGCACCGGGAACAGGAGACAGCCATCACCTCGAAAACAACGGTAATAATGTGACGGAGGCGGCGGGGTCCCGCTCGTTTTAACTGATGTGAAGAACCTGCTTGCTCTCCGGGCATCACGAAACAGGGGATCCTGAGGCTACAAGGGCATGGATAGGGATGAGAGGAGATTTGGGGGAGTGGTGCCACGTAGGGGTCTGGGAGTCGGGGTTCACTGAGTTGCTGATGTCATGGTGGTCTCATGTAAGAGGGACGGCGATGGAGTCGTTTACGAAACGGCATCGATTCCACCGGAGTTAAATCACATCTAAGTTCCGTGTTTAAATCCCGTAATCGAAGTCTCAGCCACGTCACTCCCTCGTGTGTTCCCGTCGGGAGCGGGAGTTCCGTGGGGGCTACTCACTCCCTCATAGGCTTATCCATTCTTCCCCCCTCCCCCGGGCGGCTTCCGTGGCGGCGTGCTATTGCTCGAAACATTTTGTTGACTTGAATCATGGAACGGCTTACCGAAATGTTAGATACGGTCAAAGGGTTCAAAGTAGGATAGTGTTATCGATGGCCAGCCCCACCCCCCCCCCCCCCCCACAAAGAGGCCGGGATGACACATGGCCAAAGCCCAGAAGCTGATTGAACTCGGCTGCATCCGGTGCACCGCCACCAAAAAAAAAGCCCAAATCAAAATGCGAAACATATCAGAAGCTTTCCTCCGAGAATTCCCGGAGAAGAAAGTGCCAGGACGTATGCATAAAAGAAAAAGATAGGCTTCCTGTGCAAAGTTCTACATCATCACTTGGTTAGAAATCGATTATTTTTTATGAACATAGATGGTGTTTGCTGACGACTCTTTGCTGCATGCGGACCTGAGATGTAGCTTTTTCGAATAGCTTCTCAGCTTGAAGATTCTGGGAAAAGAAGGCTTCAAGTTCCTCAGCTTGTGCTGTTTCCATTTCACAGAGAAGGGGGGAGAGGAGTATGTGGTGCCAAAACAAAGATGATGCCCGCTGCGCAAAAGGACCTACTAGTGAATAAGCTAATAATATATCGCCATGAATCATGCATGCCCTCGGTCAGACCCAGAAAAATGCCACCCACCAGACTAATTAATAATCTGCACTTGAATCTTGTTACTTCCCCAACCTAGTTCTTTTGTGTGTATTATTATCATATCTTCTCCCGGTCTTCCGAGATGCGTTTTCTCTCTCTGCGTCTCCGGTAAGAAACAACAACTTCATTAGCTGTTCAAAGGTCAAGCATCACAATGACTAGGGAAAGTGTGAATGATTGAGGCATAGAAATGCACAGTTCAGAAAGATTTGGCATCTGTGTTCCAAGGAAGAGCACATGGACACACTTATCAATCAAGGAAGAGCACAGGCCACCATCAAGCTTCGTTATTAAACTCTCTCTCTCTCTCTCTCTCTGACCGCATGAGATGGAGGCCAGAATGGAGCGGATTAAGGTTGCGGTGGATTCTTAATTGATGACTAGAGAAAGCAGCAGTCGATTCATACCTACTGTTGGTTGGGAGACACTGGGACTCTCGTCTCGCAGTATCATACAAACCACTAGTAGATAGATTTCAGCCATCCACAATAAACATTGATTTGCTGATGCAGCAGTGTGAGCAAGTAGCAACTACATACATGCAAACAACATATCACTGAGCTTTTCTCCCACAGCAATGACAGCTGATACAACCAACCTATTGATCTGATGAGATTTCTTGGTTTCCAAAAACCGGTACAGCAACTGGAGGAAGCTTCGTGAATCCATAATGCTTCATGATAAATAAAAGAAAAATCAGATGTTGTATGATCGTATGACATCACAATATTTTATCTTTTGTCTTCCATTGCTGCTATGATCGTCTTTGGATACCCACATGTTGATCTCGGATAACTTCAAGACTCCTTTTTTTCTTTTAGTATATATATCTTTTTTAGCATATGAAGTAAGAACATCTGAACGCATCTCATCCCATAATATGATGATGACGAAAGAGCACCGTCATTAGCCAAGAAAAAAAAATTATATATATATACATTAGCTCAAAGCTGCACGTATTTGAAAGTCCCATAACTTCCTCACTCCACTAAATTAAATACTCTCTTTAAAAAGCAAAAAAACAAATAAAATAAAGGGCGAGGGAAATATTAAATCCCTGAACTGCCCCCCCCCCCTTCTACGCCACAGGCGCAGGCTGCATACTTAGACACCGAGAAGGGCAAAATGGGAAAAGAGGCGGTAACGGGCGTGATTCTCAGGTCGGTGAAGCGGCGGGCGACCGGTCCTCGTCGGGGAGGGAGCGGAAGAGCTCTTCCAGGGCGGGATCAGCGACTGCGGCGGCGCCGGAGGAAGAGTAGGAGGAGAGGAGGAGGAGGCGACGGAAGAGCGGGACTGGGCAGGGGATCCGGAGGACACCGCGCTGCTCGTAGCCGTACTCCTGGGCGGAGCGGCGGAGAAGCTCGAGGAAGGCCGGCCGACCGAGGAGCTCCGCCGGGACAGCGAACCGCTCCATCTCCTCCCCGACGCACACCGGTACATGCCCCTCCGGCACTTGCCGCCGCTCCTCCCCCTTGGACACCCGCTGGCCTCCCTTCGCGGTCTGCAGCGGGCAATAGAGCGACGAGTCCGCCACCCTCGACAGCCGTCGGATCAGCCGCTTCATCCCTCCTCGAGGAACGGGACTCGCACAAACACCAGCAGAGCAGCGATCGAGGAGTACAAGGGTCGGAGAAGGGCGAGGAGGAGGAGGAGGAGGAGAGACAAGAGCAAGAAACGCGGAGAGCGTGAGAGCAAACGGGGGGCTTCTCTTGGTTATTTATATTAGTTATTTTTCAGTATAATATTAATAATAACAACAACGAATTTCTTTTATTTTTTTCCCCCGATAAATAAATAAAAACTTATACTACGGAGAGGTACACGCGAGGAGTAGTACTTGGCGGGTACAGGGATAGAGATCGAGAGATCCGCTGTTGGTAGCCGACCAGCAAAGTACTCGGCAACGGCAGGATCGCCGTCCCCGTGAACCTTGACGCTGCGGCCTACAAAGTCTTGACGGTGAGGATCACTCCGGCCGCGAGAAGTCGAGTATCGTCTCGGTGGTTCGTTCCTCTTTCCGTAGTCCCATTTGTACGGCGTCCGTGAACGGCGTCCGGTCACGGGCAGCTCGCCGGGGCCCACCCCTCGCGTTACGATATTTATGGCGCGCATTCCGAACACCCTTCACCAACGGCATGCATCGACCAAATTACCCCTCTCTGTGATCACAAATTGTGTGTGATGATCGTATATATATATATATACACACAGATTATATATAGATCGACAGTTAGAGGGGATCCGTCACCCCGAGATGTCCGTGTCGGCCGCATGTTAATGCAATGGTTTAATTGCGGGAAGGAAGCAAGCAAACGAGTAGGAGGAATGACTTCTACATGCTTGCGTGCGTGTCGCCGGTGGCTTCATCGTACGCACTGCATGAACGACGCACGGTGCACCAAACCGTGGGGGAATCGATAGCTTTCGGAGGTGCTACACCTCGTGAAACCGCGACCTAACTGTGTGCGTGTGAAGCTTGTGGGTGTCACCGGCCGTGATGCTCGCAACGTGTCTTCGGGGTCACTGCAGTCGCGGGTCTGTTACACGACCGACGGCGACGCTCTCCTAACAACGCATGCCTATTTTCGTCATCTCATTCGCGGGCGCAGAAAACGGGTAACGGACTCGGAGGCCGTCGGCGTGGAGGAGCGCCGACCTGCGGACGTGGAATTCGACCGTGCGTTTGTGGTCTGAAGATGGACCCCCTCCTCTCTCTCTCTCTCTCTCTCTCTATGGAACCCACATGTCCGTTGCTGTCCTCGGTAAACCCGACCCCTTGGTGCCCGTTCCTGACCCTCGTCGTAGTCGGACTTATTTACGAGGAGTTGCCACTCGTCGGAGTCTGTCCGAACGGCCTTGATCGACCGGCGGCCCCCCCCCCCACCCGCCGGCGCCTCCTCACTCGGGCTGCGTCCGTGATTGCAGTTCTGGTGCCCCTGCGGAACAGTCTCAAAATGGTAAGAATGGCGTCAGACGTGGAACGTCTTTTTTTGGGTCAAAAAATGCGTTTGGAGGAGGAGTTCCACCGGAGCATTTGGTCCCGGTGTCGGCTGTGTCAGCCGCCGCCGCCGCCTCATCTCGCACGCGTCCAGCGTCATTTGATCGCACGTGACCGCCAACAATGGATGCGGTCCCCTGATCCCCCCCCTAGATCGTCTCCCTCCCTCTTCCGCCACCTAAACCTTTGTTAATCAAATGGACCGACCAACAAGAGATGGCCACGTCTGGAGATTCGTCGTCTCTATCTTTCGTCGCCGGCTTAGATGCTCGCTCAAAAGTAGGAAGCCCCATTTAAAGCGGGTGAGCGTAAGATTCCAACACCACACAGCAACTACAGCGGTGCTATTAGCAGTTTCCCCGGCAGCCCAGATTTACCCGTCTCACTTACCGGTAGCGTGATAAGGCCCTCCATCGGGCCCCATCGCCACCGGGAATCGCTTGTCAGATACTTTACAGTTCGGCGTGGGACCAAAAGACACCCGCCCATCTTCCGATACAGTTCGGCGTGTGCAGGATACGCACATATCCGACAAACTGTCACGACTCCTCAGCTTTATCGCATTTGAAAACCGTCAAAGCTTTCATGGTCCTACGTACATTCCGGATCACGGGGAGTACCTCCTCTCTCCCACCCTTTTGTTCTCCTTTTTCACATCTTTTTAAGTCGTGGAAACGAGCGCATGAACAACTTGCACAGAGGGGCAACAAGGCGTGGGAGAACCCCGCAGCAGCTCCACGAACCTTTTATGTCTAGTTCTTACCGTTCCAAGTCAGTGGTCAAAACTAGAGCTTTTTGAATCCTAGTGCTCGCGAAGAGCGCAAGTGATTTCTCGCCAAACAAGATGAAGTGTGTTCCTAAGCTACTACTACTACTCATGTGACTTTCTTGGTTAAACTAACTACATAGAAGTTGACGCTTCACCTGTGATGATGCTATGGTTCCTCTTGTTCACTAGTTTTTTTTTTTTTCTTCTTTTTCTAGTACATGACAAGATTGTTTGATAGGATGCCAAGTATAGTTTATTAGAGATGTGTCATCCGACTAGTTTGCTAATGGGCCGTGCCACCGAGAAGATAATGTCATACGGTAGACCGATACAGAATGAGATTTGATTATACGAGATAAAAAGCCACTACTGCCATATAATATGGTATGGGTTCATATCATTTCTGCGTCAGCTGAATGATGCTAACCCGTAAGCTACCAACGCAGATCTCAATCTATTTATTCGCTCTGTGAGTTCCCTCGTATGGCTTTTCCCTTCACAACTACCACGGTAATCAAGATTTTAATTGGTTCTGGGAATTCCAGGCCTCGTCGGTTCTTGATTCTAAAAGGAATAAAAACTGAAGTGCAAACAAAAGCAACAGATTGCCAGTGATCATGCTTTCAGTTCGCAGGTTCCTACATGATTGTTGCACGATGCATGTCTTCCATCTTTAATCAAGTAACAAGACGAGAGGGTCAGTCTGATATGAACCGCCGATATAATTCATGCCCAAACAATGGTGTCCTCTCATGTTATATTTGCCCCCTTCAACGTGGACTGATCGGGGTACTATCAATGAGTAGGCATGATGGCAACCTTCCACCTACATTGCCCTATCTCGTATATCTATCTGACTGACTTCGAGAAGGCAAGATTATCTAAACTATAACAAGCATCGAATACATGGAAAGGTCACCGACTTTACATAGAATCCTGCAACAGTCTCGTTGCGTAAGGTCTCAAACGTCCGGGGAGCTTTCAGTGTTGGTATCGCGTTCTGTACATACGCCTTTGTTATTGGCAATGAATGGAGGGACGAGGTGGATGTGTTCTTGCACCTGCTCCTTTGATGTGTTTCCGCCGTGAAAAGAAACCCTAACCAAAGTTACTATGCATGGATTAAAGGCGGGACGGACGATTACGTTATCGCGGACGAGTCATTCTATATGTGAACACCCGAACATTAATCTGCGATGGAGCTTTACCGAAACAATCCGCTTTCCTTCCGATTCCTGTGGGCTGCAAATAATGGCGATTCAGCATAAGGGACAAGAAAACAAGAGCAAGATCATGGAGATTGGAGCATTCAGTGGCACGCACAATCGACTTGAGTTAGCACTATAAATTCGACGACGATCACGTGAAGTGTGGAGCCCATGCACCAGCATCCAGTGCCAAAAGATGCCGAAACAACAGGATGAACGACGATCCCAGCAGATACGGTGATCCATGGGTGGATCTTTTTTGTTCATTCTCGTAATATATATAATAAATACTTGAGAAGCTTCCAACGATCAAGTGGGTAGGAAGTATCGGTGATGAACTGTTCATCAGCAGTCGACAGCTTACACAGTCGTCCGCCAAGTCGCTGCCGCATGCAGACAAGCAGAAGGAGGGCAGGCAACATCGATAACGAAAGATGCTTGATCTCTCATGTGCAGTGTAATCATGTCAGCATCACATGGAAGACTGTAAGGGCTACTGTTGCCGGATTCAAGAAACTTCTCCTAGACATACTTGCTTGGAACTTTTGTGAAGAATGGCCCATCGATCCGAATGATAGAAGCCTTTGGTCACCTGAACTCACCATGTCTCTCAGATCAGGCAACGATGTTGGGGTACAGGAAGCGGGTCGGCGAATGTGTCCCTGCATCAGCGGGGAGGTGGACATTCCTCCGTGAGCGTGTGAGTGTGTGTGTGTGTGTGTGCATGCATGAGAGAGAGAGAGAGAGAGAGAGAGAGAGAGAGAGAGAGAGACGCGAGATGTAATGAATGATGATAAAATCCAGATCGAGGACAAGGATCGGACGATGCCAGTCATGTCCGGCCACCGTTGCCCAAGAACCCGACCCAAGGTAGATGTCAAATTAATGTGGATATCCCTCTTCATGCATTCGAAAAAGCTATTGACGGTATTTTAATCGAGTCACTATGTTTGCTTAAAAAGGATAAATATTATAAACCGAGGGAAAAATTCGATAGAATATAAAGTATAAAGAATAATACGATATGTTTCATAGATATATCATCTATTTATATAAGTTTATAGGAGTTTCCTCTCCCAATATTAGGTAGATAGTTAGAATCATATTTACGTGATCGGAGATAGTATTTCGATGGTTGAAGATTATATCTTATATCTTTTATTCATATCTTCTATCATGCTCCCACATGATTGAGCTCCTAAGGATATCGATCTTAGATCGATATAAAGAAAATACTTTACGGACGAATGATTTTGTGAGAGAGTCTGTTAGTTGATCGGTAATATGTATGTGAGAAACACATAGTTGATATATGACAACTTGATCTATGATGAAATATAAGTCTATGATAATGTGTTTCATGCATGAATGGAATAATGGATTGGCGTATAGGCAGGCGGCTCCGACATTATCACGATATATTATTAGAGTTATGATGGAGTTGATGTCTAATTCTTTCAGTAAATTAGTGACCCATTTGAGTTCTGCAGTAGCGATGACAATGACTCGGTGTTCAGCTTCAGTTGTAGACCTTACGATTGTCTTCTACTTCTTTGAACTCAAACTGATTCATTTGCGCCAAAAAATATATATCCCGATGTAGAGGTTCTGTCTTCAATGTTTCCCGCTCAGTTAGGATCAACAATGACTTGGAGGTGAAGTGGTGAGTTTTTTCAAAGAAAGAGTCTAATTGAGAGTCCCTTTGAGATATCACATGACTCATTTTACTACAGATCAATGTATATTAGATAGCAGATGCATGAATTGAGATAATTTATTGACTACAAATTGGATGTCTGGATGAGTAAAAGACAAATACTGTAAGGAGCCAACTATTTGTTGATGTTGTGTAGGATACGTAGTAGTACTGCCATATCATATAACTTAAGTGATTCAGTAGCAAAGAGTAGAGTGACAACATCTTTAAAGTTATACATATTTATCTTTGATAATAAATCTTGAATATAATTTTTTTTAAATAGAAAAAGTCATAAAGATATGTAAGTAGCTTCCACTCCTAGAAAATAACTTAGGGTTCCAAGATATTTAATGAAAAATCAATCTGTCAATTGCTTGTGGAATTCTTTGATCTCCATGAAGATTATTACCTATAACGATAATGTCATCCACATACACCAGTATATGTATTGTACCTTCATTTTTTTTCTTAGAAATAACGAAGTATCTGACTTAGAGTTGATGAAGTAAATTGATGTCAAAAATGAGCCAAGTTCGATGTACCAGGCTCTTGGAGCTTGACTAAGTCCATAAATAACTTTTTGAAATTTACAAACATGTTTTGGATACTAAGAATGGATGAAGCCTGGAAGTTGCTGCATAAAACATCTTCAGTTAAAGTCTCATTTAAGAAAGCATTATTAACATCCAATTATCGTAATTCCTAGCCTCTAGTGAAAGCTAAACTCAGGATAAGTCGGATCGTTGTTATCTTAACAATGAGACTGAATGTTTCTATGAAGTCAACACCAGGTCATTGATAAAAATCTTTAGCCACTAGATGTGCTTTATATCTAGCAATAGATCTATTACTGGTTATAGGTGCCCTGCAAGCTAATCACGTGAGTGATGGCACGCGTGACATGCTACGCAATCTTCTTGCTTATGATTATTATTAACATATTCTCACATTATATTATCTATTATATATATATATATATATATATATATATATATATATATATATATATATATATATATATATATATATATATATATATATATATATATATATATATATATATATATATATAGTGATGCTCTTGGTTATGTGCAATGAGAATCAGATTGTGATGAGATCATGATAATGAGACCAATTCATTTTTAAACACAGATCTTAAATAATATTGGTCATAAGTTACTCGAGAGGGACATCGAGATAACCGGACAGACCAATATACTTTATACCCGTCCATATGATGAAGGCGACTAGTCTCATAGCCTCTTATGTGAGGACACTAAGGATACAATACAAGTGCTTATTGAAGAATGGATTCACTGATTGATCCGCTTATGAAATGCTATATGGTTAATGTACCTAATGTCATACAATGATTTCATAGTCTCAGTTGTGTGTCTAATCCTTGGACTTGAGACATCAAAGATGCTTTGTTTGAGTACTCTTTTCTTTGACGCCAGACTTATGAGTTTAGAAAGTTTCAGATTTGATATAATCAGTTATTGTGATTGATACTAAACCTTACAAAGGTAATTTAGTGTAAATAAAGGATCATCCACTCTCATTATCATGAGAGGAATATCTCGTATGTTATCGCTAAGGCAATCCTTAGCTAGGGTCGTTCAGATTGAGAGAGAATGAGTTCTCCGAGAGAATCAGATTAGAGCAAGATTCAGATAGATTTCGTATGAGTCCTGATAGTTTCATGCCTAATATACGGTCTTTGAGATATTAGATGGATGAGAGACTATATATACATGACAACTAGGACAAACATGTCCAATGGGTTAGATCTCATGTACCATCTAAGGACTATAGCTTAGTATGTCCATAGTCGATGAGTCGAGTGAATTGTTATTGGATAACAATTCATTAAGTCATAAAGAGTTCTGATAGGGAGGACTCACGACCAGCTCAGCTTTGAGCCTAGAGGGTCACACATATATGATGAATATTTTAGTGAGCAAATAATTTAATATGAGTTATCCAATTAGACCCTGTTTTCATTGGATGAGACCCAACATTGATAGGCTCATTGCACGAGGCCCAATTAGAGGCCAATTGAGATTATTGGATAGAGATCCAGTAATCCAAGAGGACTGGGTAATTGGATGAAGATTCAATACTCACTAAGGCATGATCCATTAGGGTTTTTGGGTGACTCTCTATAAATAGGAGGCAGGTTCAGTACAATAGTGATAGGTTGCACCTTTGGCCGCCCCCTTCTATTCTCCTCCCTCCCTCATCTTCTCAGTCGACTATCCCTTCCCTGCTACGAGAGGGTAGTGAAGAAGATATGTGATCTTCTTCTACAGGTGATGCGAGAAGGCGCACAAGAGTTGAGAGTTTTGGGCAGCAATTGGAGGAGCATCGCTGCAACGATCCATCGACCGCTAGAGTGGAGGACATTTGACCTCCTTCATCCTCTCCATCTGAATATGAAATTTCAGGAATATACAATCTCCCTAGGTAATCAATCTCTCACGCATCGCAGTTTTTGATTTTATGATTTTTCGGGCACCAATCTTTGCACGACGACTTGATGCACATGGAAAATTGGTTTTTATTTTGTTTCTTCTATTGTGCATATGATGCTCTGATGATTTCTCACATCTATCTGGGTTCTACTTAATTCAAAAAACTTATTTAGATATTTTCTGTGTGGTGAAAGGGTACAAGGGTCCATGTAGAATTATGGTGTAAGGCGTCATATTCTTCACACATCTTTATGCAAGTGTGGAGATTTTTGGGCTTGAGTGATGGTGGTGGGTTCAATTAGATCTGGAGAAAGATTTGTTGTAGCATAGAAGTCAAGTATTTGATATGGTTTGAAAATACTTTTAGAACATGTGGCCATGGGATGACCATGTGCAACGAGATTGTTATGCTGTATTGGTGGAGAGGCACTAACAAATACCTGGTCAGATGGAGGTACTCTAGAGCCACTAGGTTTAGGAGAAGATAATGATAGTGGTTGTGTTTCTAAGGATATTATTTTATCAATTGGATGAATTTGTGAAGGAGTAGTGGAGAGAATAAGGAGATGTTGAACTCGAGGAACAATAAAGTGTGTATCCTACTGGGAATGACTCGATAGTGTGGTGAGAGGGTCGTGTGATGAGGGGGAAGGAATGCTCTAGTATTGTATGTTTGTTAGAGTAGCTCTCATAGCTAAACACCTATATTTTTCGAAGGAAAAGGTAGACTATACAAAAATGACATGACGTGATATAAAGACTTTCTGAGTTAGAGGATCATAGCATCAAAAAGCATTATATTCAAAAGAGTATCATATGAAAATGTAAGACTTAGACAAAGTATTACCTTATGAGAGACATAGGATCGTAGTCATGGACAACATAGATAGTCAAATACTTTGAGTTTTTAAAGATTGGAAAGTTGAGAAAATAGTTTTTCAAATGGTAACTGAAATTAGAGGACTGGAGTGAGCATAAGATTAATAAGGTAGACGACAAAAGATTGGTTGCATTAAGGCTTGATGTAAGAGGACAAGACCATTTTCAATTATATGTCGATATTTTCGTTTGGCAAAGCCAACTAGTTGAGGAATATTGTTAGAACCCCGTAGGATTATAAGCTTGGATTGACCTCTATAGGGGATCGATCATCCTTGGAACTCTATAAGGATTCCTCTCACCTTGGTCGTCGACCACAATGGCCGAAAAAAATATATTGATTACTTAAAAAAATAGTGTTGGCTATATGCTTTATATAGGGTCTCAAAACCCTAATTCCTAATAGGACTCAAACTCCAAATAAACTAAGACTCCAACTCCTAATTAAACTCCTACTCCAAGTAAACTAAGACTCCAACTCATAATCAAATTCCCACTCAAAGTGAAACACTCTCATCTCAAAACCTAGCCACCTCCTCTTAGCCCTAGCTGACTTCCTCTCATCAAGGTGGGTGGCCAATTGGGTTGATTACAAGCTTGACTTGGTTGACTTCGACTCGAATCCAACTTCGATTCCTAACCATACTCCCGTTCAACCGAATCCTAACCATACTAGGATTTGGGCTGATTTATTATAATGGACTCGAATCTTCTCCTAGTCGACCTAATATCAGGTCTAGACTAACCAACAAGGCCTAATATAAGGACTCGACTCAATCGACTAGGACCAGACTCAGCCGGGGTCCTGACAGACCCGCCCTTTTCAAATCAGCCTTGTCCTCAAGGCTGAGACTCCATGACTCTGGGTCCTGATTTACAACTCCTCATGAGGCTCCCTCATAATCCCTATAATAGGCGCATTATGCTCTTGTAGTCCAGCATCAGTAGTAGTGTCTAGACAGTGATGTATCATGATCCTGCGATCTCATACGATCTCCAGCTGGAACTGGGCCTCCTCATTAGTCGAGATATCAGGTGGATAGATTTGAGCTGAGTCATCCTCTCTAAACTTTTATTTGCGGTGAGATACATGGAGGGTCAGTTGTAATTTTAAATTGGTGCGCAAGTTCGATCCATAGGTCACGGTTACAATGTGATCCTCAATTTTGTAAGGTCCAAAGTAATAGGGAGACCATTTCTTTGAGGCTTGAGTTTCCTGCTGATAGGGCTGGAGGTGTAAGAGAACTCGATCTTTAAACTTTCTTCCATTCTGAAGTTTGTCGGGAGGATGTTTATTCCTTGTATGGGCTGCCATGTGGTTGATCTTCATCGTTTGCAAAACTTTCCTCTGAGATGGTGGCAGTCCTCTGATAAGGTCCATGGAAGTGTTAGCCCAATCTGAGTCCAGAGTAGGTAGAAGCTATAATTTTCTCAGGTTTATTTCCGTCTATCCTTTGTGTCGTTGATGGTATCATAACAAGCCACAAATTCAGCAATGGTCAGCATCTCCTATTTTTTGATTAAAAGCCTTGGGTGAGGTTCACATAGGGCTTTGCTGATGTAGGCTAGGGGTCAGCCATCTTGCATGAGGACAGTGCCAATTCCAGCTATCGATGAGTCTGCTTCAATTACGAACACCTTGACAAAATCGGGTAGTGCTAGCACTGATGTAGATGAAATCACGGCTATGAGGGCATCGGAGGTTGCTGTAGTTTCATTCGACCAAAGAAAAATATCTTTTCTCAAAAACGCTATGAGGGGAGTGATGATCTTGTCATCATTCTTCATGAACTTGCGGTGGTAGTGCAGCTAGGTAGGGGGTAAACTTTTTGATTCGACGAAGACCTCTGAAAATTCAGCAAGCATTTAGAGAAGGTTTAAATCTTCAATCTTCATCGGCTCCTTCATATGTAGCCGCTGAAGTTGTGTTAGGAAGCCGTTGTGCACTTTCTGTAGGACCTTCTCCATACGCTGTGTTGAAACCGTCATCACGTCGCTCTCACGTTTCCCGCGCAGGATCACCTATTTCCCTTTGCTGAAAAATTTGATAATTAATTTTGAAAAATCTCAAGAAGCATCACCTACTATGGACAATCATTCTATGCTGAGCACTACTTCATAATAATCGAGTGGGAGGAGAAAGAAGTTAACAATAATTTCTTGTCATTGTAGCACTAATCTCACCTTCGGGCAATTTCGGTCGCACTTCAAGACACGACCATCAGCCACCTTTACGTCGAATCTACTGCAATCCTCAATCTAAAGCATCATCCAGGCAGCAACCTTACTGTCAATAAAGTTATTGGTGCTCTTGGTATAGACAGGGACGGTGATAGGCTGCTACTTGAGGAAACCTCCAATCTTCATCGTTTGCAGGTTCGGGTGGCCGGCAAAAGCATAAACCATACAATTGGCTAGTTGTACATCTTCCTCTGCGTTCTCCTCCTCGTGTTCGAGGTCCTCCTCTTCCTGTTCAGATTCATCAACGTGATAAATCAGGATAAGTCATCCCTTCTTGCATCGGTGGTCGTGGCTCCACTGTTGGGCAGATGGCCCAGATTAAGCCCATAATGAGCTTTAGTGAAGCCCACAACCCATAACCTCACTTATATTAACCTAAAATTTAGGTTAGGTGGCTAGGGTTGAGATTAAGAGAGCAGCGGCGGCTGAAAACGTGGGTGAGAGAAAGAAGACTGCAGATTGACAGTAGAGGCCAGAAAATAAGAGATCTAGAAAAGGGAAGAAGACAAGGACGAGAAAAGACTATTCTCAATCATTCAAATCCCAAGTTAGATCAGTTTTGCAGTGAATTCTTACTGTGATCTCTTGGGAAGGTTTTGGATATTGTGCTTAGGATTATAGTCCTTGTATCCCTGTGATTCTCTTGTGGTTATTGATTTGGGCTTGGGTAAGAAGTCTTGAGATCTGTATATTCATTATTTTGATAGTGGGTTTTCTCTGGCTTGTCCCGTGGTTTTTACCCTTCGAGTTGAAGGGGTTTTCCACGTAAATCTTGGTGTTCATCTGATTGTGATTTCTGTTTCATTCCGCTGTGTGTGACGGTCTGCTAGTATTTATTCATATACAAAGTTTATTCCTATTTTATTCTCATCAACTGGTATCAGAGCAGGGTTCTCGTGGCATTTAATCTTTTGTATTTGAACATGGAGGCTGGTAATATTTCTCGCATGATTAGTTTAAATGGAAATAATTGGATGATATGGAAATCAAGAATGGAAGATCTCTTGTATTGCAAAGATTTGTATGGACTTTTGCAAGGGGACAATGCAAAGCTCATATCTATAACAGATGATGAGTGGAAGAGGTTAGATCGAAAAATAATTGGCTTTATTCGACAATGGCTAGATGATAGTGTCTTTCACCATATTTCTACTGAATGTTCTGCTTACTCTCTTTGGAAAAAGTTAGAAGGTCTTTATGAAAGAAAAATGACTGGCAACAAAGCTTTTCTGATCAGAAAACTTGTGAACTTGAACTATGAAGAGGGTACTTCTATTCCTGAGCATTTGAATGAAATGCAGAGTATTACTAATCAGTTATCCTCTATAAAAATGTCTCTTGATGATGAGTTGCAGGCATTGTTACTTCTTAGTTCTTTGCCAGAAAGTTGGGAGACACTAGTGGTTTCCCTCAGTAATTCGACACCAGATGGTATTGTCACCATGAGTCAAGTAATAAGCAGTTTGTTGAATGAGGAGTTAAGGAGAAAAAATTCAGCAACTTCTCAGATTAATTCACAAGCACTTGTCTCAAAGAACAGAGGAAGGTCAAAGTCAAAGGATAGAAGTGGTTCACGCGTGGGTAGAAGCAAGTCAAGATCAAGAAAAGATATTGTTTGCTACAATTATGGTGAGAAAGGACATTACAAGAATCAGTGCAATCAACCTAAGAAGAACAAGAAAAGGGGGAAAGAAGTGGAGCATACAGAGTCAAAAGATAATATCACAGCTACAATACAAGGTAGTGATTATTTGATTTTGTCTACTTTCAATGATATTTTTTCTTGTGTGTGCCAGGATCTCGAGTGGATAATTAATACATGTGCTTCTTATCATGCTACACCACTGAGGGAGTTCTTTGCTACTTACCGGTCTGAAAATTTTGGTGTTGTCAAGATGGGCAACTATGACATAACAAACTTCATTGGCATGAGAGATATCCATATAAAGACCAACCTTAGTTGCAAGTTTGTGCTTAAGGATGTGAGGCATGTGATTGACTTAAGACTGAATTTAATTTCAGTTGGAAGGCTGGACGATAAAGACTTTGAAGTCAGATTTCACAAAGGGCAGTGGAAGCTCAGTAAGGGTTCTCTTATTGTAGCTAATGGGAAGAAATGTCATACATTGTACAGATTGCAGGCTAAAGCTTGTGGTGAGCAGTTGAATGCTACAGAGAAAGACTTCAGTATAGAGTTGTGGCATAGGCGACTGAGACACATGAGCGAGAAAGGGCTGCAAGAACTTTCTAAGAGAGATGTATTGTCATACCTCAGAGGTACACGTTTGAACCCTTGTATTGATTGTTTGGCTGGTAAACAACATAGAGTTTCCTTTGTTAGTCCTGCCTTATCTAGAAAAATGCATGCCTTGGACCGTGTCTATACAGATGTGTGTGGTCTTTTGATGACAAAAACTCCTGGTGGATCTGTTAATGTTCCTAGTATCAGTGGTGCACTTTATTTTGTTACTTTTATAGATGACTTTTCTAGGAAAGTTTGGGCCTATGCTTTGAAGACTAAAGATCAGGTTATTAATGTATTCAAAGAGTTTCATGCCAGAGTTGAAAGGGAGACAGAAAGATAATTGAAATGTATAAGATCTGATAATGGTGGTGAGTATACAGGATTGTTTAATGATTATTGCAGGTCACATGACATCCAGCATGATGTGACAGTATCTGGTACGCCTCAGCATAATGCAATTATAGAGAGGATGAACCGCACCATCATGGAAAAGATCAGATGTATGCTTTCACAGGCCAAGCTACCTAAAAGGTTTTAGGATGAAGCTTTGAGGACTACAGTTGATGTAATCAACTTATCACCATGTACAACTCTAGATGGTGATGTTGCAGAGCATGTATGGTCAGGGAAAGATGTCTCCTATAGGCATTTAAGAGTGTTTGGTTGTCGTGCATTTGCACATGTTCCAAACAAAGAGAGGACCAAGCTGGATGGTAAGACAAAAGAGTATATTTTTCTTGGTTACTCACATGATCAGTTTGGTTACAGGCTTTGGGATCCGGAAAAGCAGAAAGTGTTCAGAAGTAGAGATGTTGTCTTCTTTGAGGATCAAACCATTGAGGATTTGAAGGAGGCACCAACTAAGACTTCTGCAGAGGGATTTATCGACTGTGACCCAATTATTCCTCTAGTATATCAGGGTGATGGGGGAGATGTGCAGGAACATGGTGCAGAGCTAAATGTTGATCTACTTGCATGTTGATCTTCCTCTAGTATAACAAGTTTTCACAAAACCTCAATTAAGAAAATCTTCTAGACCACGTCAACCTTCCAGAAGATACTCTACAGATGAGTATGTGATGCTTACTGATGCAGGTAAACTAGAGAGTTACCAGGAAGCAGTTGAAAGTGAGCAGAAAAAGAAGTGGTTTATTGCTATGCAGGAAGAGATGGATTCTTTGCAGAAGAACCATACATATGATTTAGTACAACTACCAGAGGGAAGTAAGGCCTTGAAGAATAAGTGGGTTTTAAGATTGAAGACTCAAGAATATTTTTCTCAACCAAAGTATAAAGCTAGATTGGTTGTGAAAGGCTTTGGTCAAAAGAAAGGTATTGACTTTGAAGAAATTTTTTCTCCTGTTGTTAAAATGTCTTCTATTCGTGTTGCTCTTGGTATTGTTGCTAACCTAGACTTGGAGATTGAATAGTTAGATGTGAAAATAGCTTTTCTTCATGGTGATTTGGAGGAGAAAAATTATATGGAGCAACCAGAAGGCTTCAAAATCAAAGGTAAAGAAAATCTTATCTGCAAGTTGAAGAAGAGCTTGTATGGGCTGAAGCAAGCTCCAAGACAGTGGTATAAAAAGTTTGATTCATTTATGATTAAAAATAAATATGAAAGAACGGTTTCAGATCATTGTATATACATCAAACGGTTTGGTGAGAATTTTATTATTCTCTTACTTTATGTTGATGACATGTTTAACCTCGAAAAAGATATGTTTATGATTGACAGGTTGAAGAAGGACCTGAATGAGTCTTTTGCAATGAAAGACATGGGGCTAGCAAAGCAAATACTGGGCATGCAGATTTCTCATGACAGAAGAAAGAGAAAGATTTGGTTGTCATAGGAGAAATACATTGAGAAGGTATTGGATAGGTTTAGTATGAGTAATGCAGAGCCAGTTGGTTCTCCTCTTGCAGGTCACTTCAAGTTGTGCTCAGATCAGAGTCCGTCAAGTGATGAGGAGAAGGAGAAAATGCAAAAGGTTCCTTATGCTTCAGCAGTTGGAAGTTTAATGTGCGCAATGATATGTACGAGGCCAGACATCGCATATGCAGTGGGTGTTACTAGTAGATTTCTTGCAAATCCAGGTAAAGAGCATTGGACAGCAGTGAAGTGGATTTTTATATATCTTAGAGGAAGTTCTAAAGTTTGTTTAAGCTTTGGAGGTGGATCACCTGTATTGACAGGTTACACAGATGCAGATATGGCAAGAGATATTGACACAAGGAAGTCCACGTCAAGTTTTGTACTTACTTTTGCAGGGGGAGCTGTGTCATGGCAGTCCAGATTATAAAGGTGTATTGCTCTCTCCACCACAGAGGTAAAATATATTACTGCTATAGAGGTTTGCAAAGAAATGTTATGGATGAAAGGATTCTTACAAGAATTGGGGCTGAAACAGGAAAACTATGTGGTGTATTGTGATAGCCAGAGTGCCATCCATTTATGCAAGAACCCAACATTTGATTCCAAGTCAAAGCATATAGATGTCAGATATCACTGGATCAGAAATGTGCTTGAAGAGAAGCAGTTACAACTTCAGAAAATTCATACAGATGATAATGGGGCAGACATGTTGACAAAGGCTTTACCGAAAGAGAGACAGGAGATGTGTCGACAGTTGGTCGGCATGGCTTCACATTGAGGAGTCATGAGACAGCCTCCCTTATGGGCTGAAGGGGGAGGTTGTTGGGCAGATGACCCAGATTAAGCCCATAATGGGCTTTAGTAAAGGCCACAACCCATAACCTCACTTATATTAACCTAAAACCTAGATTAGGTGGTTAGGGTTGAGATTAAGAGAGCAGCGGCGGCTGAAAACGTGGGTGAGAGAAAGAAGATTGCAGATTGACAGTAGAGGCCAGAAAACAAGAGATCTAGAAAAAGAAAGAAGACAAGGACAGGAAAAGACTATTCTAAATCATTCAAATCTCAGGTTAGATCAGTTTGTAGTGAATTCTTACTGTGATCTCTTGGGAAGATTTTGGATATTGTGCTTAGGATTATAGTCCTTGTATCCCTGTGATTCTCTTGTGGCTATTGATTTGGGCTTGGGCAAGAAGCCTTGAGATCTGTATATTCATTATTTTGCTAGTGGATTTTCTCTAGCTTGTCTCGTGATTTTTACCCTTTGAGTTGAAGGGGTTTTCCACATAAATCTTGGTGTTCATCTAATTGTGATTTCTGTTTCATTCCGCTGTGTGTGACGGTCTGCTAGTATTTGTTCATATACAAAGTTTATTCCTGTTTTATTCCCATCATCCACAGCTCGTCGCAATGCTAACACAACCCCTTCGCGGATCTATCATAAAGTTCTTCTCTCATAAATTTCTTCGACTGAGGGGGTCGGTTGAAAGTGGATGGGGCTGGACGTTTGTATACTGTTGGTCATGGTGTGGGTCTTATCCTCCGAACATCTTGATTAAGCTGCTCCTCTACATTTAGGAGCATGTCAAAGACATATAAAATGTTTTTGGAACATATCAATGGCTAATGAAACATTTCGAAGCATATCAATGGCATTCGAAATATTTAAGATCATGCCAAAGACATATGAAATGTTTTCAGAACATATCAATGGGAACACAAAACATTTCAGAGCATATCAAATATGTGTAAAGTGTTTCGAAATATATCAAAGGAATGTGAAATGATTCAAAGCATATTAAAGACACATAGGACATTTAAAAATATATCATTAGGAATACTAAACGTTTTAGAGCATACCAAAGATGCATAGGATATTTCGGGATATATCAATGGTGTATGAATAATCTTAAAACTTATCAAATGAATAATTAAGGAACATTAGTTCAAATATCATATCAAACATAACATTCATTTCATTCTTATCCAAAGCGTAAAAATAAACTCATAAGCAATGCTTTGGATATCATATCAATGACATAGAGGGTGAAGTGGGATCAGACAAAATATAATACATCTATTTTTGGATGATCAATAGACAAAAGTCTCCCACGTCTAGGAGCTCCATCCACCCACGTCTTGATGAAGTCAGTGGGGGCCGACAAGAGCATACCCGACTCTAAATACAATACCCTTTATCATTTCTGGCAAAGGTCCAAAATATATCCCACAAACACCAGAGTATAAAAGGACATGAGCAACAAAATTGACATATATCGGAAGCACATACGGAATAATGAAATATACAAATGCCAAATATGAAATAATACGATGAATACATAAACATTCATAATATGCATTTAGATAGACAAGGAATAAGGAATAAGAGTATGTAAGATTTTAAAGCAATGACATCAATGTATAGGGCTATGACACCTTAACTTCTTCTCATATCTCCGGCTTTAATCCTTTGATAAAGGTCCATAGCAATTATTTTTCAGACCAATCATAGGCTTGGTTAGATAATCTTTCAAACCTGATATGATATTCTTAGATCATAGAGGTTTGTCGGATCTTCACGACTTGTCTGTTGATGTTCTTGTACTCGGATAGTCCAAAGTGAATCAGTAGATCGCTTTTGAATTGCTTTCACGTCGGGACTCCTTGTGTGTGTTCCAACCAACTATGCCACTGTATGGTATCTCCTTTAAGGTGGATAGTGACAATATCTACCATGGAAACCTCCAGGGTCTGCTGATAACGGAAGTAGCACTCTGCACCCGAAAGCCATCTCGTCAGGTCTCCATCTTCCCATCGAGGGAAGTCCACCCTCATGCGTGTAGATACTGGATCTATCGCATGTTCTTCTTTCTCTGGAGGAATTTATTTATGATCTGGACCCTCACCTTGCTGCGATCTCGTCGGGCTCGGTGATCATACTAATCTGAATTCTGCGAAGAGAGCATGCAGTTTGTTTTCCATGCACGTCTTAAAAGCCTCCAACCTGGTATCGATCAAAGCTTTTGATGCAATGGTGTATGTCTCCAGATCTGAGATATTACAACCCTTCTTCTATTGATAGGTTAAGGGCATAGGTCGATTGAGAGATTGATGGCCACAAAAGACAAGGATAAGTGGTGGAAGGCTATTTAGGCTACAGTTTACACTGTTGTTTGGGCCAACTACAGAGATTAAAAGTGGGCTACAATTGCTGCATCTTAAGGCTACAGGGGTGCCTTAGGGTTGATGTGGATGGCAGTAAGAATCTCGATAAACATCGGGTATGGTTGCAGTAAAAGACACCGAAAGGTAGTGCTACAGAATTATGTATTGATAGGTTGCTACCGGAGATGTAGTTGATGCTGGGTTTAAGGCTGCTGTGGAGGCTGTAAGGGGGGTTTGGTGGTAGTGGTTTAAGGATAGGAAGATGGGTTAGGGTTGGTATGGTTGGTAGCAACCGGCTTGGTAGGGATTGGTGGCCAAAAGAGAGATGAGACAAGGTTGTGGTTTATGGTTGATAGCTTATGGTTTAGGTTACTATTGGTGCTACAATTTGAGGGTGTTATGGAGGCTGGAAAGGATTTTAGTAGCAATGGTTTGAAGTTGGGAAGGAAGGTTTAGGGTTGCTATTGGGGGTAGCAACCGGTTTGGTGTGGCTGCGGCAAGAAGTGTCAAAAGATGTTGCTGCAGAATTCTTCGTCGAGAACAATAGTTTTGCGACAAAAGGATTCCAACAGTATGTGGATGATTTCGACATCAAGAAACCGATGAGTATGGTAGCAAGATAGATGAGAATAGTGATAGTAATATGGCAGCAACAAATTTGGCAGAGATCAGTTGTGTATGCAGCAAGAAACACCGAAAAGTATGACTGTAGAATTTTTCATAAAAAGATAGCAGTTTTATGATGAAAGTTCCGGCAATATTACAATAGTATTATGAGGAATATGGCAGCATGAAATCAATAAGGATAGCAGCAATATAGATGATAGTGATATGGTGGCAAATATGATAGTAAAATGACAGCAAGATCGGATGCGGTAGATGCAGCAGCAGAATTTTATGTCAAAGAACAGCAGTTTGACGAAATGTTTTCAACAGTTACATCAAAGATTTAAAGAATAAGTCGGTGAGAATCTGCTAGTAAAGAAATATAAGCTAATGTAAAATACGAAGATGAATATGACAGCAAAAATATCGGTAGAAAGATTGGAGATATGATAGCAAATATATGGCTAAAATTTTACACCGTAACTTTTGTTGTAAAGATGATAACTTTGCAATGATAAGTTTTTACGGCGAGATAGATGTACCATTCTTTTAGGTTTTTGGATAAGTACAATACAGCATGAGTAAGGTATATACTAGAACCTGATGTAATTTTGGTGGAGGCTGCAAATGATGTTTCTATGGTAGTGGAGATGACGACGGAGTCTACGATGATCATAACAATTATGAGAATTACTTGAGAGGTGGTGGATGGGTGGATAAAGGTAGCGTCGGTTGTGGAAGGGCAGTAAGGCGCCAAGAACATTGCTCTAATACCAAGTGTTAAACCTCGTAGGATTCAAAGCCTAGTTGACCTTTGTTGGGGATCAACCCTCCTTAGAACTCTATAGGGGTTTCTCCCTCCTTGGTAGTTAGCCACAATGGCAGAAAAAGATGTATTGATTGCTTGAAAAAATAGTGGTGGCTACATGCTTTATATAGGGTTTCAAAACCCTAATTCCTAATATGACTCATACTCCAAGTAAACTGAGACTTCAACTCATAATCAAACTCCTACTCCGAGTGAAACACTCTCATCTCAAAACCTAGTCATCTCCTCTCAGCTCTAGCCGACTTCCCCTCATCAAAGTGGATGGCTAATTGGATTGATTATAAGCTTGACTTGGTTGACTCTAACCCGAATCCAACTCCGACTCCTAACCAGACTCTAGTTCAGCCGAATCCTAACTCTACTAGGATTTTGGGCTGATTTATTATAATGGACTCAAATATCCTCCTAGCTCACCTAATGTCAAGTCTCGGTTAGCCAACAAGGCCCAATCTAAGGACTCGACTCAATCGATTTGGACCTAACTCAGGTGATGTCCTAACAAGTATGTGGTGGTGATTTGAGGTGTTGTATATCACAAGCTAAAAGATAGGATCTTAAGACTTGATATTCACCTCTGCCATTAGAGTAAACTATCTTAATTGTAGACTGAAAGAAGTTATCAACTAACTTTCTAAAATGAGTAAAGATCATAGAAACTTCATTTATGTTTGAGAGGATATAACCATATATATTTAGTAAAATAATATATAAAAATGATATACAATATATAATTGTCAAAAGAAGTGGTCGGCGCTGGGCCCTAAAATCTGTGTAAATTATTTCAAATGGCATATAACAAGATATGAAGGATATTCTAAAGGATAGTCTATGACTTATATTACTAATGCAAGCATCACAATGAGTTACAATGCTATTGGTTTTTATAGTTGGAAGAGAATAATAAGAAATTAATTTTTGTTGGATAAGGGATGAGGGATGATCAAAACGGCTATGCCACACATCAATTAAAGTTACAATTGAAGAGTAAACAGTGGGTTAGGTGATTTGGAAAGCTGATGGCCACTCATAAATGTTATCTTTATTCGGGCCTTGGACCAAGGATGCCCACGTGCTAAAATCCTTTACTAAAAAAGAGTTAAGAAATAATTCGATTAAGGTATTATTTGTTTACAGAATTGGGAAACAAAAATGAGGTTGGTGCACACAGAATATCCACAAGTGTAAAAGTGGTAGTGTGTGAATCAAGTATTGTGGAACCAATATGAATAATGAGAATTACGTTGCCGTCACCGATGATGATATCATCATTACATATATAGTCATTGTAGATTGATAAATTCTAAAGATCAGAGGTGATATGATGAGAAGCGTCGAAGTCCACAATCCAATTGGTTGGGTGACCAGTCGAAGTAGTCATGATGTTCGCTTGAAGCCAATTGGATGTAGCAAAAAGACTAAGACTAGGTCGAGATCAACAAACTTTGGCGGAGTTGTCCGACTTTATCAAATAATTCATAGATGACTCTTTGTTGGTTTGGATTATTGAGACATCAGGACTAATGATGGTTACTGAAGTTGCCACCCTGATAGTTGTTAAAGTTTGGATTGAAAAAATGGTGGGGATATGCTTGCGTGTTGCCCATATGTCTAGGAGACATTTTGGTTGATCCTTTGTTGATGCACTTGGTATTTTAGTGCCTCTTTCTCTTGGATTTTTGACTAACTTGAGCTATGATGGTCGATCCTCGTCGCATTTCAAAAATGTCTCAAAGTCAGTTAGCTTGTCATAGAGTTCTTCGAATAATATCGATGTGTCACGTGCCTGAATTACTGTTGCTAATTCTTTGTATTCATCTCTGAGGCTATTGGGAGTATGAACTATGACTTCTTCATCAGTGAGCGAATGACCTATCAAAGCTAAGTCATCGATAATAACTTTTATATTTTACAGATAGTCAGCAATAATACATTCCTCTTATTTGATTTTCATCAATGTAGAGAGGAGACTAAACATGCGAGTACGGGAGCGATTGACTAGGGTGGTTTTCAACATATACTATGCTTATGCTATGATGCTACATCAAGATATCAGTGGGGCGATGGATCCAACGATTAAGGCTTGAATTGCTTAGAGAATAGGGCGATATTGTCGTAATCATAGTTTGTGAGTAGGATTTGCTAGATCGGGTTCTCTTGGTATCTGAATTCTTTCTGGCGGACAATTGAGAGAATCGTCTATGTAACCTAGGAGGTCAGATTTGAATAGAAGATTAGAGAATTGTGCTCGCCAAGATGCATAGTTGTAACTCTTAGATAATTTGAAAGTGTATTAGAGTTGCAGCATTGATAGAGATTAGTCTTGTATGTTGAGAAGAACTATTGTTCCCTACCGGAACAATAACCGAAGTATTAGATGTAGATGATACCGACATTATGATGATATGTACCAATTTGAAGGATCTAGATGTGTGTCTGCAATAGAATGGTTGTGGTTCCTAGACTGAGTCAGATCTGGGACGGAAGTAAGCAAAATCTTGGGTAGCAGATCAGTGTATAAATCAATTAACGAGAACCAGTAGGGAACTCATCGATCCAGAATTTGTGTAGGGCCCATGATCGGTCTCTGGTTCCTCGGTCTCCTTCCCTCTTAAGGAAATTTGGGCAACAGCCTTAGTAGGAGAAGTAGCGCTACCACTGGTAGAGGAGAGGGCACTGACTGCTGGCAGCGAAGGGGATGTGCTGGTAGCATCATCGATTGCTGAGAGGTGATCGTGTGGCTACTGTTGCTGCTTGTGGAAGGAAGAGTTGCCCTACTGAGGTGCTTGCTGACAGCAAAGAGATAGATCAGGAAGAATGTTGTCGAAGGACAGAAGGAACCCATGCCTTGTTGTTACTACTGTTCGACTAAGAGAGTACGACTGGATTTAAAAGATCAGGGTTGCAGTGCAAATACCACAAAGGAAAGGATGACTATTTGTTTGTAGATCAAGCGGTGGCGACTACGATCTGCACCAGCTAAGTTCAACGGCCGAAAAGCTAATGAAGCTTGAGGAAGAAGAGGCGGAAGGGTGGGCTGTATTAGTGAGGGGAAGGAACTGCAAAAGCTATTGTTTTGCAGGATAAGCTCCAACGGAAGCAAGTGGGGTGGGCGAGGTTCACAATGGACACCTACCGCCAAGCGCCTAAGATGGAAAGGGAGCTATAACTGTCGTTGGATGTGTAGAGGGTGCAAACGAGGTGGAGATGGGCGGGATCGACCGGGCCAACGATGAGCGCGATGATAGGGAGGCAGAGGTTTGTGTGCTTCGGTAGCAGAAACATGAAGTCGGGAGAGTTCGCTGTCGTCCTACGATATGTGGAGGAGAGGTCATCGAGAAGGGCCGTCAGGGATGCAAAATCGTTAATTCACGATCGGTTCCATAGTTGTCGTCGGGAAATTGATCAGATCCGTTAATCTGATAAGAAAAAGAAAAAGTCCTGCTGTGACATCATGATAGAATAGAAATTATGAAAAATAATATAATCTATTTAATAAACACACGCTCTAGTTATAAATAATAGATAGATAAATAGAATCGATTGAACTTTTGCATGACGAATCCTCGTCTACTAATGAAGGAAACATTTGCATGACGCGTGTAGACTAAAAATCTAATTAATTAGCTTTTGTTCTTTCATTTTTTTTTTCCATTTTGAAATTAATTAATTTAAACTGTCTCAAATGATGGTGTAAAAGCTATATGACGGAATCTGTCAAACAAGTTGTGCGTCCCCTCCAACGTTGAACGTAAGATTGATGCTGACTTCTATTCTCACTTTGACACACATGATCAAGAACGTGTTCTTATTTTCCGGCAAGTCAGAATAAAGAATGCGTTAACTCCACATCATGTGGGATCGAGGTTGACTGTTCTGCGTGTATGAATCCATAAGTATCCAACCGATGTGCAGATCACATAACATGATCAACCCTTTTTGATAGGAACAGCCATTGGTGGTCTCCAAGATGGTCAAGGCTCCACGGGCTTCAACGACTGTCCTACCTCCCGTCCCCTCGTTTCATACAAGGACAACATCAGTGGGCAGCCTTTGGTGCCTCCTTTATATGCCAAGCTCAGCCTCCAAGCCCTGGCTTCACCGAGGACTCGGCATGTTTTGGAGAAGAAAAGAGAAGAAGGCCTCCGCCATGTACGAACGGCTCAGCACCTCTGCCGGCCGCCGCGTGAAGGTGGCTGAAGTCCCAACAGGGCATGTCCCAGTCCTCGTCGGGATGGATATCGACGGAGCAGTGGAGCGGTTTGTGGTGCCCCTGAGGCTCTTCCAGGATCCATGGATGGCGACGTTGCTCGACATGAGCGCTCAGGAGTTTGGTTACCGTCACCATGGGATCCTAAGAATCCCATGCGATGTCGATCATTTTCGACGAGTGATCGGAACGATCGACAAGGCCAGGTGATCTGCAGTTTGCAATATCCATTTCAAATGTAACTATATCTGAGAAAGAAGGAACATTTTGATCTCATCTTTTTCATCTTGTTCAGCTTCAAGTTCGACAATGAAGCCCAAACTACATATATATATATATATATATATATATATATATATATATATGGAGAGAGAGAGAGAGAGAAACTGTATGTTCTGTGGGCACAAGTGCTAAGATTTCATGAGCTCCTGGTTGTATCACTATGTAGAATGGAATAAGATGTTGAACAGCTTCAAGTGACGGAGTTCATATATATGGAGACAAAGTTTGAGTCGACCTAACCAAGTGAATGACAGTTTATTTAGTGATGCAAATCCTCAACTGCTGCAACGACATAATAGATTTTAGAAAGCAGTATGTGTTACCAGCAAATAAGACTTCCTCAATCTCAGATATATCCCAAAGTGGGATTTTGGCAGAAGCATGCAGCTATTTAATTGGAACAAGGCAGAAGAACAGCTACCTTTAAGTTCTCAACGTCAATGTTACAGTTTCTGATGAAGTGTACGTACATCAGCAAATCACCATATTTCACTTTTATCGATGATAATGCATGTGTTGCTCTGTTCAGGATAACAAGGAATGGATTAATAATTCTATGTTAATGCAATATATATAAACCCAATTTTCCTCTATATGTAATATATAACACTAAATTGCAGAGGTTTAAAGTGAAAATAAAAAAAAACAAATCTTTAAAAGAAGACCAAGTTGTCTTCTACCTTTAGCGTATAATACTGACATTGGATTGATATTAGGATGTAGGGCATCTTTACACTAGTCCAACATATATTTTTATATCGTCTTTCAAAAGTTAAGTAAATATTATTAATTTAATTTATATTAGGATCTCGGGAAGGAGCAGTGTGATAGAACCCTAGGGTTCTATCGTAAAATAAGAAGGTGGAAATGAAGATAATCGATATCTTCGAGGGGCTCGTGCCTCCTTACAACCTTATTTATAGGGTTATGCCAAGAGTCATTTTAGGCTTTGACTTAGAGTCTCACTAAACTTGGACTCTTAACTAACTGATAAACTCATAATTGAAAATAATAATCGACTCCATCCTAATCGAAGATAAAAACCAACTCTAACCAACTCGTAATTGACTCGATTGGGCTCACCTGTCCCATAACTAACTTCGATTGGACAAACTAACATGACTCAACTTGAATTAATCATGAAAAGATGGATCCGACTTACCTAGGGTCCTAACAATTCTACCCTCTTCAAATCAGCCATGTCCTCAAGGCTGAGCAACACCGAACATGGGGGTACATTGGTCCAGGATATTTGTCATGCATTACAATCTCTCGATCAATTAAATAAGGTCTCCACTTAGTGTAAGCAATGGGTCGACCTTCTGGTGCAACAGTCTTATGAGAAACCCTCTCCATTCGATGGTTACTAGCAGTTGTAATCTTACTTCTACACCTTCCTTTGAGGATCACCTGTTTTCCATTAATAAAAAACTTCATAATAAGTTTTAGAAAGATTCTAGGTGACATCACCAAGGGTTGACATCCATTCAATTTCAAACACTAATTCAAAGTCCTCTAAGGGTATCAGAAATAAATCCACCCATAGTTCTTGGCCTTGTACTATCAGTTTGAGTTTGAGTTTTGAGCACTTACTATTACAAGTAAGAATTCGTCCATTAGTGACTTTGACTTCAAATTTGTCATAATTTTTAATTTGATAGGCCAACCGATCAGTAAGCTTTCTGTCCATAAAATTCTTAGTGTCACCGGTATCGATTAAAACAGTAACAGACTATTATTTCAAAATCCCTTCAACTTTCATGGTTTGTGAGTTAGAGTAGCCTGCTAATGCATGCACTGTATGTATGAAAGGTCTGATACCCGTATCAGATTCTATACCTTCTTGATCATAGTCCACATCATTTTATGGTTCCTCCCTAATTGGTTCTATCATTCGAATATGGCCCTATTTGCATCGATGTCCTTTACTCTATTTTTCATTACAATACCAACACAACCCTTTTGCTGATCTTTCCTGGAGCTCTTCTCTAGTAAGTCTTCAAGGGTTTTGAGTGGAGGGAGGTGGGGCTGTCGGCTTGCTTGCTGCTAGTTGATTTATGATTTTGTTTTTGTGATTATCCTTATTAAGTTTTTCTTCATGTATGCGAGCAAATGATATGGTAGCCATCATAGTATAGGATTGTCGAGCCTTAACTTTGTACTGAATCTCTGGATTGGGCCCTTCAATAAATGTTCTTAGCAGTTATTTTTCGGACCAGTCTCAGGTTTGATTTGAGAGGCACTCAAATCTGATCTGATACTTCTGTAAGGTGGAAGTCTGGCAGATTTTGGCGAGTTGTCCATCCATGTTTCATACTCTAATGGTCCGAAGTGAATTAGAAGCTCGCTTTTGAATTGCCCCCACGAGGGTTCTCCATGAGTGTTCATATCAATCATACCACTGGATCGCATCTCATTCAAGTTAAATAGAGGCTATCTCCACCTTGGATTCCTCCGGGGTCCTGTGAAAACGAAAAAAATTTTTAGCACGTGAGATCCAGTCGATCGGGTCTCCATCTTCCCATCTGGGAAACTCCACTCTCATGCGTGTGTATCCTGTGTCCTGCCCATGATCATACTTTTCATATCGACTCTCTTTGGAACTTTCACCATGTTGAGCTTTGTTAGGGCTCGCTGATCGACTTTTTCTAATTTCGTAGATGAGCTCTTGAAATCTGTCTTCTATGTGTACCTCGAAGGCTTTAAACCTTGCGTCAAGTGTATCATCTGTAGTTATCGTGCAAGATTGTAGATAGTGATATTCAGTTCTTTTTTCTATTGTGAGTCAGGGGCATGAGTTTGCATCGTAGATGTGGTAGGACTTGATCGCAATGAGATTGTCAGCGTAAGAATCACCAATATATCGAAAAGCTGGTTGGAGATGATGGGGTCAGTAGTGGTAGCAAGAGGTGGCGGCGGTAGGGAAGGGCAGTGATTGCAACCGGGTGAGGAGCAAGGAGGGGTAGCGGTGGTAGCAAGGAGGTGCAACGACAAGGGGCACGGTTAGTAGCTGCAGTAGTGTGGGCAGCAACGGCAAGGGAGGAGGCAATGACGTCGTGAGGAGCGCCCAGCAGGTGGGGAGCAGCAAGGTAGCGGCGCCACTATTGGTGCTTCAAAGGGAGGGGGCTGACATCAATAGAGGAAGAGGGCAGCGATGAAGAAGGTCGGCTGGAAGCGGCTGCAACAACGGGTAGCAGCCGCGACAGGGGAGGAGAAGAGGGCTGGTTGGCGATAGGAGTAGGTGCGACAGAGGAGGGCTTGGCTGCGGTACATGCGGCTATGGTAAGGGAAGAAAAGGTAGAGTTGGTCGAAGCTGCGACAGAGGAGGGCTTGGTTGTGACAGGAGCGGCAGGGAAGAGAAGGAGGCAGCGGCGGCTGGCGACCGGAGCTGGCAGTTATGGCTAGCGGTTGGTTGCAACTGCGGACGGACTACAACAGCGAAAAATAGAGGAAGAGGGCTGGGCGGTTGCTGCGAAGGGAATGATGGCGCTGGTTGTACACTATCGAGGGCTGACTGGCAGATAGTAGCAAGATCCAGGAGGGTTGGTAGGTGGCATATGAGGAGAAAGGAGGGGGCACGGTTGAGAGCGGCTGGACAGCGGCGGAGGGCGTGGCTGGGAGCGACGGGCGACAGATGGGCACTGGAGAGGAGGAGCGTGGGGCCTATGGTTGGCAGTGGCGACAGGGATGGCAGGGTCGGGCTGTTGATGAGCACTGGAGAGGAGGAGCGATGGGCCGACGGTTGGCAGCGACGACAAGGATGGTAGGGGCGGGCGACTGCTACGGGCGAGAAGGAAGAAGGGGGTAACATATGAGGGAGGAGAGGAGGGCAGTGGCCAGTGGAGGAGGTGGTGGGCGACAGTGATTGAGGAGGAAGGGAGGAAAATCATGATAGTGGCAAGTAGCGATGACCTTCTTCTTCTCTATTTCTTCATTTTTCTTTCTTTCTTTCTTTTTATGTTTTTTATTGTTGACTGTTGCAGCAAAGATGATTTATGCAATGACAATGATGGTGAGATTATAGTAAAGTGGCAGCACCGAGATGAGAAGAGGTGGTGAGGATGACAGCGATGATGATGAACGGTAGCAGTGAAAGTGCCGAGGAACGCGACTCTGATACCAATTGGTAGAACCCTAGGGTTCTATCGTAGAGAAAAAAGGTAGAAAGAAGGATAATTGATCTCTCGAGGGGATCAGACCTCCTAGATCACTTCGAGGGGATCTACCTCCTAGGGTTTCTACCTATTGGCAAAAATAAGTTTTCATTGATTGATCATAAAAGAGTTTACAGCCTTATTTATAGGGCTTTGCTAAGAGTCCTTCTAGGCTTGGACTCAGAGTCCCACTAAACTTAGACTCTTAACTAACCGATAAACTCATAACTGAAAATAATAATTGACTCCATCCTAACCAAAGATAAAAAGCCAACTCTAACCAACTCGTAACTGACTCGATTGGACTCACCTGACCCATTGACTCTGGACAGACTAACATGACTCAGCTTGAATTAATCATGAAAAGATGGACCCGACTTAGCTAGGGTCCTAACACATTGCCTCGGACCACTGCTCGAGGGGCTAGCACCAGGCTGCATCACCTGCCTCCACCATGAGGTTATCTTTCATACATCCCATACACAGTAGGAGGACATGTTTCAACTCAGACAATAACCCAGGGAAGGATCGTGCATACTGCAGATACGTAATAAAGGCAATCAGTGCAAATAGCGAGAATGGGTAGATAGGTGGAGGGTTCAGCCATCGATCAACATACGACACGGGCCTACGACCCACGTGCATTCACCCACTTTATACGAACAATTTAACTAGAACAATTCACCTAGCTGACTTGACCAACGGAGGGGCCAAGTCGGGGTGGCACAATCCCCCCTCCCCCACCCCGTGACCACAGACTTGTTACAAGCGTCGACGACTAGAGAGCCATCTGAGGAGTGGAAGGATGTACTCACAAAGAGAGAAGCTCCGACACGTAGGTCGACCAAATGAGATTCCCTGACCAAGGATAAGCAACTCCCCATCCGGACATTACAACAAACTCCAGGTAGCGCAGCTCCACCAAGGACCACAAGTCGACTGCCTAGATTCCCAACCTATCGAGAACCTACCAACCGATGTCTCGAGGGGCTAACACATCCCTCGGGCATCAATGAAGAATCCTCGAGCGCCCATGTGTATGCGGATAGGACCAGGCCGAGACGACACTTCAGCCTCGGTATAACATTCTTTGGCGCTAGAAGGAGGGCCTCGCGTCGCTTAAGCACATAGCATCACATATGGACCAGGGAGAATACCTGGGCCTAGTCACCTGCATGCAACCCCTAGTCCGGGTTCGAGGGACCATACCCTCGTCCTCTTCCCCGCGAGTGGGAGTATTGTATGGAAAAGCCAAGACTCCAGTACAAACGTAACACGCTCATCTTCAGACATCGACACGTGGAAGTAGAAGGGAAGAATCCACTTTTATTGGCTAGGAAAGTCCAGATCAAACTGCTTATAGTAATCAAGTGTATTACAAAGGCTTTGTATGTGATAAAAAAGGAACTGTCATCTCTAGTGAAAAGGGAGCCATATTCAAGTTCCTGCTTGACAGCGAAGCGTAGAAGCACACCTCTCAGCTAGATTTAGGGTTTGCAGACCTTTGACAATGGATGGATGATGCCCGTATGTGTTAAGGTCAATTCTGGGAAAGCAGGGGAGCGAACCCCCACTCTTGGCTACTCAATCCCCTCTGGTCAAAGGGAGGTCCTTTGCCTCCCCGTCCTTCGCTAGGGCTCCCTCTAGATCAAGCTTTAAAACCCAACCTCCTTCATCTGGGCTGTTACACTAGGGTGAGCGCTTGCGGCCACAGGGGCTACTGAAAAAATTTCCGGGGCCCCATAACCAAGGGACGAAATGGAAGGTAAAATAAGATGTTGCAAGCAAAAATCGTCGATCAAGGCTCATTTGTTGGGGAGGGGGGGCAACTTACCATGATCAAAATGGTAGAGGTAGGTCATAGAGTTCTTGGCACAACATCCCAGAAAAACTCTTCGATCGTCGAAGACAAGTATGAAGTGATGCTTCGAAAATCCTAGAAAGATATGCAATTAATAGGAGAAAGGCAGCGAAAGAAATTGCTTAAGGAGGAATCAAACTACCCAAGCCATCAATCGCAACACGACAGCTCAAACCCTCATTACTATGAAACGTCACAGATTACCTCAAGCCCCTAATATTGCAGTGTCCAATCGAGGTATACCTTCAACTTAACAAGGGCTTTTAGCCCCTTCATAAGGCTTCTAGCCATTGTCATCAACATCGTTCGAGCGAAATCCCAACTGATCACAAAGGCTTTCAACCCCTATTACCAACATCACTCGGGTATGAACCCGACCGATCTCAAGGGCTTTCAGCCCATGTTACCAACATTGCTGGGGTGCGAACTCGACTGACCTTATAGGCTTTCAGTCCCTTCATGACTTTCAGCTCCTGTTACTAACGTCGCTCGTAAATGAACCCGACTGATCTCAAAAGCTTTCAATCACTTCATAGGGCATTTAGCCCCAGTTATTGACATCGCTCGAGCACGAACTCAATCGACCTCAAGGGCTTTCAGCCCCTTCACAGAGCCTTCAACCCTTGCTACCAACATCGCTCGAGTATAAACCCGATCGATCTCAAGGGTTTTCAATCCATTCATAGGGCTTTCAACCCCTATAACCAACGTCGCACGGGCATGAACCCGACCGACCTCAAGAGCTTTCAGCACCTTCATAGGGCTTTCAGCCCCTGTTACCAATGTCGCTTGGGCATGAACCCGATTGATCACAAGGGCTTTCAACCCTTGTTATCAACATCGCTTGGGCGAGATCCTGACCGATCATAAGGGCTTTTAGCCCTGTTATCAACATCGCTTGGGTATGAACCCAAACGATCTCAAGGGTTTTCAGTCCCTTCATAGGGCTTTCAGCCCTTATTACCGACGTCACTCGGGTGCGAACCTGATCGACCTCAAGGGCTTTTAGTCCCTTCACAGGGCTTTCAATCCCTATTACTGATGTCGCTCGGGCGCGAACCCGATTGGCCTTAAGGGCTTTTAGCCCCTGTTATCAACATCGCTCGACCTAGATCCCAACCGATCACAAAGGCTTTCAGCTCCCTATTACTAACATCACTCGGGTATGAACCCGATCGATCTCAAGAGCTTTCAATCCCTTGACAAGGCTTTCAACACCTGTTACTGATGTCGCTTGGGTGTGAACCCGATCGATCTCAAGGGCTCTCAGTCCCAGTTACTAATGTCACTCAAGTGCGAACCCGACCTCCCTCAAGATTTTCAGCCCCTGTTATCAACATCGCTTGGGCGAGATCTCGACCGATCATAAGGGCTTTCAGCCCTTGTTACCAACATCGCTTGGGTATAAACTTGATCGATCTCAAGGGCTTTTAGTCCCTTCAGAGGGCTTTCAGCCCATGTTAGCGATGTCGCTCGGGTGCGAACCCGACATACCTCAAGGGTTTTCAGTCCATTCACAGGGCTTTCAGCCCCTGTTACCAACGTCGCTCGGGTATGAACCTGACTAATCTCAAGGGCTTTCAGTCCCTTTATAGGACTTTCAGCCCCTGTTACCAATGTCGCTCGAGCTTGAACCTAACTGATCTCAAGGGCTTTCAATCTTTTCATAGGGCTTTTAGCCCCTGTCACCAACGTCGCTTAGGTATGAACCCAATCGACTTCAAGAGCTTTTAGCACTTGTTGTCAGTATCGCTCGGGCGAGATCATAACCGATTACAAGGGCTTCAGCCCTTGTTACCAACATCGCTTGGTTATGAACCTGACCGATCTTAAGGACTTTTAGTCCCTTTATAGGGCTTTTAGCCCTTGTTATCGACGTCGCTCAGGCACGAACCTAACTGACTTAAAGGGCTTTCAGCCCCTTCACAGGGCCTTCAGTCCCTGCTACCAACATTGCTCGGGTATGAACTCGATAGATCTCAAGGGCTTTCAGTCCCTTCATTGGGCTTTCAACCCCTGTTACCAACGTGGCTCGGGTGTGAACCATATCGACCTTAAGGGTTTTCAGCCCCTATTACCAACGTCGGTCGAGCATAAACCCGATCGATCACTAGGGTTTTCAGCCCCTGTTACCAATATCCTTGGGTATGAACCTGATTGATCTCAAGGGCTTTCAACCCCTATTATCAACATTGCTTGGGCGAAAGCCAAGGGTTTTTAGTCCCTTCATAGGGCTTTCAACCCTTGTAACCAACATCGCTCGGGCACAAACCCGACCGACCTCAAGGGCTTTCAGCCCTTGTTATCAACATCGCTCGTGCGAGATCCCGGCTGATCACAAGGGCATTCAACCCCTTCACAGGGTTTTTAGGCCCTATTACCAACATCGCTCGGGTATAAACCCTGTTAGAATCAAAGCGACACTAAGAGGAGGGGGTGAATTAGTGCTTATAAAAAATTTACGTCGATTGAAATACTCGCTCAATAAAAATTGTATCAGAAATATGTTTAAGCGTAAAGATACATATAAGCTTAGAGAAGCATTTAGACATAGAGATATTTGTAAGAGTGCAAGCAAAGGTAATAAACAGTTAAATAAGAAAGCAATGAAGATGAAGAGCAAAGAAGAGGAAGCAAACTGATTTTATAGTGGTTCGGTTTTGTGACCTACTCCACTCTTGATTCCTCCTCCATTGAGGTCACTGGCTTTCACTATTAATCTTCCTTCAATGGGTGAAGATCGACTACCCTCTTACAATTCTATTATCCTTTTACAGGTTTAGGAGATAACCTTTACAAGTCTCTAAGCTCTCCCTTAAATAAAAATTCTACACAAGACGAAAATGAGGAGAAGCTCTCAATTACAACATTATTTTCATAAAGTTTTTGCTCGTAATTGCTTACATACTCCAACAAGAATGAGTGGGGTATTTATAAGCCCCAAATGGCTTTAAAAGTAGAGCCAAAATTCAAATTCTTAGTGATCCCAATGTGCTAGTCTCGAAGACTGCGTTCTTGACGATTTAGCCTCCTGACATTGTCTGTCAGACTATGTCTGGGTGGTTCAGCTGCCTGACATAGTCTAGAAGACTGTGCCTGGGTGGGTCAAACGCCCAGTCTAAGTGGGTCAACCATCTGACACATCTTCAAAGACTGTGTTATCTTAGAGACTGTATCTTCGAAGACCATGTCTTATCTGACATTGGGTTACTGAAATAACTTTTGTAATAAGTCCAAATCAATCCCAATTAAGGTCTAATGACCTCTTAATTGAGTTAGTAAAACTAACTCTTATTATGATGCTCACTACGATACTCAACGTACAATCTTCGTTGTCCAATCGTCTCTTTGGCGAACTCCTGACATCTTTCTGATGAACCCCCGATGATCTCCCGATTTCCTTCAGTGAACTCCCAACAAACTTCTAGCATTCTTCTGGCGAACTCCCGACGAACTTCCCGGTAAACTTCTGGTGAGTTCTCAACGAGCTCCTGACAACATCGTCCGAACCTTGGCTGACCTCCGGCGAACTCTTGGCGAACTCCCATTGCGTCGTCCAAACCTTGGTCCGATGCTCGAACTTGACTCCTACCCAACATCTGATTGTACTACCCTTTACTGTCATAGTTAATCCTGCATTATTTTTTTTAACACAAAAGTTAGATCATAAAATCTATCAATTGATTTCATCATCAAAATCTGAGATTCAACAATCTCCCTTTTTTTTTTATGATGACAACCAATTGATGACGTGAGTTAACCGTAACTCCCCTTATGTATATGCTATAGGATAAATACAACAAACTTGAATTCAAAAGTATAATCACTTTTGAATTCAAGCATTTTAACAATTTTCATAATTTAACCATACATGATAAAAAATTTAGAGATTCATTTTCTTGGTATTACATAAAAATTTCAATCATTATATTCTCAATACAACTATGTCATTATAAAATTTTTAACTATTTCAAAGATCTCAAAATATCTCTCTTTTGTCATCAATTATGTCATTTCTCTTCCTTTGTCATCAACAAAAAAGGAGAAATGTATAATTCATATTTGAACATTTATCATAAATATCCATCATTTAAATATTTATCATTTTTTAATATTTATAAAAATATTTAAATATACCAATTATCATTTGTCATCAAGCATGTTGTTTCTCCCCCGTTGTTATAAAAAATGAGAAATATTCACCACATATTTGAATACTAAGTGTTCAATACATATGTCAACACATTTATCATAAATATTCATTACACAAAAAAATAAATCTAGTCAATTTCTTCCCCTTAGTAAAATAAGAAGAAAAATTAAAATATACTTTAATCCATTTCGTATCAAATTGCCTTCTTCCCCTTTATAAATAAAATAGAAGAAGAAGGGGAGGGGGGGTGTCAAAGATCTAAAAATCAAGTATCTCAAAATAAAATAAATTATTAAGAGGGGGGATACATATTCATGAATCCAAGAATTATTTTGAAAGAGATATAAAAAAGATGAGAAATCCAAAAAGACTATAAGAGCTACTCATGTATTCAAAATCATTTTATTTTAAATTTCAAGCAAAAGCTTAATAAATCTTAAAATAGCAAATCATGCATAAATTCCTAACTCTCTACTAACAAAATCAAATTATTCTTCATTTAATGGCTTGGTGAATATATCAGCTAATTGATGGTTAGTATCAATAAATTCTAAAGATATATCATGATTATTTACATGATCTCTAATAAAGTGATATCTAATGTCAATATGTTTAATTCTTGAGTGTTGAATATGATTTTTAGTTAAACATATTGCATTAGTGTTATCGCATTTGATAGGAATATTTTTTAAGTGAATTCCATAATCTTCTAAGGTGTTTTTCATCAAAATAACTTATGCACAGAATGCACCAGCTGCTATGTACTCAGCTTCAGATGTAGATAATGCAACCGAATTTTATTTCTTGGAAGACCAAGAAAGAAGAGCACGTCCTAAGAATTGATATGTTCCGATTATACTTTTTCTATCTATTCTACAACCTCCAAAATCAGCATCCGCATAGGCAAGCAAATCAAAGTTTTTTGACTTAGGATACCATAAACCTAAATTGGAAGTTTCTTTTAAATATCTAAATATTCATTTAATTGACTTAAAATGAGAATATTTAGGATTGGATTGAAATCTTACACACAATCTAACACTAAACATTATGTCCAGTCTAATAGCAGTTAAATAAAATATACTACATATCATTCCTCTATATATTTTTTGATCAAAATTTTCACCTTCATTATCCAAGTCTAATTTTGTAGAAGTGCTTATGGGTGTGTTTATGGCCTTAGCATTGTCCATACTAAAACATTTTAACAAATCTCGGGTATATATAGTTTGACTTATGAAGATACCATATTTAATTATTTTATTTGTAATCCTAACAAAAACGTTAATTCACCCATTAGACTCATTTCAAATTCTTTGCTCATACTCTTGACAAAAGATTCACATAAGGATTCATTTGTTGAATCAAAAATAATATCATAAACATAAATTTAAATAATTATAAAATAATTTTTAAAATACTTAAAAAATAATATAGTATCAACCTTGCCTTTCAAAAAATTTGTTTGAAATAAGAAAAGAGCTAAGTCTTTTATACCAAGCCTTAGGGGCTTATTTCAATCTATAAAGAGCCTTAGATAGTTTAAAAATAAATTAAAAAAAGATCATTTTCAAAACCGGGGGATTGTTCAACATAAACTTCTTCGGAAATGAAACCGTTAAGAATATCACTTTTAATATCCATTTGAAATAATTTCAAATTCTTAAAAGAGGTAAAGGCAAGGAGCATCCTTATGGCTCAAGTCTAGCCACATGAGCGAATGTCTCTTTATAATCAATCCTTTCTTCTTGGTTGAAACCCTTGGCCACTAATCTAGCCTTGTTTCTAACCATAATACAATTTTCATCTTGCTTGTTTATAAAGACTCATTTAGTACCAATCACTAAATGGTCATTAGATCTAGGAACAAGCTCCCACACCTCATTTCTCTCAAATTGGTTTAACTCTTCATATGTTGAAATAACCCAAGAATCATCTTTTAGGGCTTCCTCAATGTATTTTGGTTCAATTTGAGATAAAAATATGACGTTAGCACAAAAATTATTAAATGATGAATGAGTTTGAACACCTTTTGATGTATCTCCCATTATTAACTCCTTAGGATGAGCATCTACATACTTTCATTCCTTAGGTAAGGATTTCTTGGAAGTAGTGCATCCAAGTTATTTTGGAGAGAAGATTTATCATTCAAATTTAAAGTATCAAAATCAAAATCATTTTTTTTTCAATTTGGGAACCTCAATAAAAATAATATGGATAGATTTCTCAATTACTAGAGTTCTTTATTAAAGACATGATAAACTTTTGAAATTGAGGAATAACCAAGAAATATGCCTTCATTCGATTTTGCATTGAACTTTCCTAAGACATTTTTTTCATTTAAAATAAAATATTTACAACCAAATACTTTGAAATATAAAATATTGAGTTTTTAATTATTTCATAATTCATAAGGAGTTTTGGAGAGTAATGGTCTTACGAGAACCCTATTCATAACATAGCACACTGTGTTAATAGCTTCGACCCAAAAATATTTGGGTAAGCTATGTTCGTTTAACATGGTTCTAGTGATTTCTTGTAAGCTCCTATTTTTTTTTCTACTACTCCATTTTGTTATGGATTTCTAGGAGTAGAGAAATTATGATTATACCCATTTGAGTCACAAAAAATTTAAAAGTCATGATTTTGAAACTCACCACCATGATCACTACGTATATATGAAATCATAAAATCCTTTTTATTTTGAACAATTTTGTAAAATTTTAAAAAATATTTAAAAGAATCACTTTTGTGCGTCAAGAAATAGGTCTAAGTATATATACTATAATCGTCTACAATAACATATGCATATTTGCTACCTCCTAAGCTTGTAGTATCAATTGGTATAAATAAATCCAAATAGATCAATTGAAGTGGCCTAGAGGTGCTTATTTAATTTTTTGATTTGAAACTATTTTTTATTTATTTTCCTAGTTGACATATATCATAAACTTTGTCTTTAAAGAACTTGATGCTAGGCATTCCTCTTACTAGATTTTTAGTTGAGATTTGGTTTAATAGTTTCATGCTAGCATGTCATAATCTCTTATGTCAAATTCATGCATCATCATTTAAGACCAATAAATATATTTTATTACAAAAATTATTAATATCAATAGTATACACATTATTGCTTCTTAAGGCAATCATAGAACTATTTTTGTGTGGTATTTCAATTATACAAGCATTAGATTCAAATTTGATAATATATCATTTATCACATAATTGACTAATGCTTAGTAGATTATGTTTCAAACCATCAACTAATAATACATCTTCTATCAAAAGGTTTGATTTGTTACCTATGGTTCCTTTCCCAATGATTTTTCCCTTGTTGTTGTCTCCGAAGGTGACAAATCCTTCATTTAGGCTACTAAATTTGGAGAAATGAGTTGGATCTTTGGTTATATGCCTTGAGCATCTACTACCATTTAGTGTTTCTAGCCTTTGTTTGGAGACATACCTGCAAGAAAGAGGGTTTTGGTTTATGTACCCATTTGCTTTTGGGTTCCTCATGAAAAATTCTACCTAATTTTACTAATGGCGTTGAGTTGTCTATGATTTCTTTTGGAACCCAAATCAATTTTTGTGGACTATGCTTTTTAAATGAACATTTATAAGCATAGTGTCCAATTCTTCCATAAAAATTATATTTATTTCTAGGTGAAACATGTAATGTAGGTCCTTTAACGAAGATGGTTAGCTTTTGTTGAATGTTACTCACAAAGCCAATTCATTCCTTTCTATGAACATGACCCTTATTAGCAATGATCATGTTTAAGGATTTGTTACCTATTTTAAAATTTTCTAATATCTCTTGTAATGAAACATTTTCTTTCTTAAGGATATCTAATTCTTCACACTTAGTGCAAGGAGCTATCCTATATGAAGGATGATCTTAATTTAACAATTTATATTTTTTATTAACTAATTTAAGATCATCATACAAGTCATTAAATATATTAAATAATTTATCATAAGATAAAGAAGGCTCGTTTAGGTTACTTAGCTCGTTGCCAAATGTCATTAAAACGTAATTTGTAACTTCTTCCTTATTGGTTGGCTCCTCGTCTTCAGATGAACTTGAGTCATCCCAAGTAGCTTTGAACGCCTTCTTCTTCTTTTATTGCTTCTTCTTCACTTGGGGATTCATTTTTAAAGTGTTCCGACTTCTTACATTCGTAACATATTATTGAGTCCTTTTTTAGTTCACTTTTGTTCTTAGCATCTTATTTTGTCTTAGTCATTTTTAAGAATTCTTAAATTTTCTTGTAATAAGTGCAAAGTCCTCATCATCATCATCGTTGCTTAAGTTTTCTCCAAAGTGTTCTTCCTTGGTTCGAAGTGCTATGTCATTTATGTTCTTTGGAAGGTTGTTTTCAAGTTCATCATATGCTGTACATGTCATTTTGTAAGTCATCAAAGACTCGATTAGTTCTTCAAGCAGAAAATTATTTAGATCCTTTGTTTCTTATATTGTCGTTGCTTTAGGATCCCAACTTTTAGGAAGTGATCTTAATATTTTGTTAATAAGTTTAAAATTAGAAAAACTTTTACTAAGCGCTTTCAGACCATTGACGATATCCGTAAAATGGGTGTACATGTATCCTATAGTCTCACTTGGTTTCATGTGAAACAACTCATAGTTATACACTAAAAGATTAATTTTTAACTCTTTAACTCGACTAGTGACTTCGTGTGTAACTTTGAGTGTGTGCCAAATCTCATGCGCAGTTTCGCAAATAGAAACCCAGTTAAATTCATTTTTATTAAGAGTATAAAATAAAACATTAATTGCTTTAGCATTCAAAGAAAAAGTCTTCTTTTCTGAATCATTCCATTCGTTTATAGGTTGGGAAGACTTTTCAAAACCACTTTAACGATAATTCAAAATCCATAGAAAGTAGAAAAATTCTCATTCAAGTTTTCCAATACGTGTAATCTGTCTCATTGAACATGGGAGGACGAGTGATAGAAAGTCTTATTGATTGCGAACAAAAGTCATCTCTCTTGGATTTTAAGCCAAATAGAGAGTAACGTGGCTCTAATACCAATTGTTAGGATCAAATCGACACTAAGAGTAGGGGGGTGAATTAGTGCTTATAAAAAATTTACATCGATTTTAAATACTCGCTCAATAAAAATCGTATCGAAAATGCATTTAAGCGTAAAGATGCGTGTAAGCATGAGAAGTGTTTAAGCGTAGAGATATTTGTAAGAGTGCAAGCAACGGTAATAGACAATTAAATAAGAAAGCAATGAAGATTAAGAGTATAGAAGAGGAAACAAACCGATTTTATTTGGTCTCATGACCTACTCCACTCTTAATTCCTCCTCCGTTGAGGTCACCGACTTTCACTATTGATCTTCCTTAAATGGATGAAGATCGACTACCCTCTTACAACTATATTATCCTGTTACAAGTTTATGATATAACCTTTACAAGTCTCTAAGCTCTCCCTTAAATAAAAATTCTACACAAGACGAAAATGAGGAGAAGCTCTCAATTATAATAGTGTTTTCATAAGGTTTTTGCTCTTAATTACTTGCATAAACCAGCAAGAATGAGTAGTGTATTTATAGGCCCCAAATGTCTTTAAAAGTGGAGTCAAATTTTAAATTCTTAGTGATCTGGAGATGCTAGTCTCGAAGATTGCATTATGGGCTGTTCAGTCGCCTGACACTATCTATCAGACTGTGTTTGGGTGGTTCAGCCACCTGACATAGTCTGGAAGACTGTGTCTGGGTAGGTCAACTGCCCAGTCTAGGCAGGTCAACCGCTTGACACATCTTCAAAGACTGTGTCGTCTTGAAGATCGTATCTTCGAAGACCGTGTCTTCTGATCTTGGATTACTAAAATATCTTTTATAATAAGTCCAAAATTAGTCCATGGCCTCTTAATTGTGTTAGTAAAACTAATTCTTATCATGATGCTCACTATGACACTCAACATATAATCTTCGTTGTCCGATCATTTCTTTGGCGAACTCCCGACATCTTTTCGATAAACCCCCGGCGAGCTCCCGATTTCTTTCGGTGAACTCCCAACGAACTTCCAGCATTCTTTCGATAAACTCTCGACGGGCTCCCGACAACCTATCGGCGAACTCCCGACGAACTTCCCGACAAACTTCTGGTGAGTTCTCGGTGAGCTCTCGACAACATCGTCTGAACCTCGGTTGACCTCCGGCAAACTCTCGGCGAGCTCCCATTGCATCATCCAAACCTCGGCCCGATGCTCGAACTTGACTCCGGCCCAACATCTGATTGTACTGCCCTTTACTATCACAGTTAATCCTGCATCATTTTCATTAACACATAAGTTAGATCATAAAACCCATCAATTGATTTCATTATCAAAATCTGAGATTCAACAAACCCAACAATCTCAAGGGCTTTCGGCCCCTATTACTGACGTCACTTAGGCATGAACCCGACCTACCTCAAGGGCTTTCAGCCCGTTCATAGGGCCTTCAGCCGTTGCTACCAACATCACTCGAGTATAAACCCAACCGATCTCAAAGGCCTCTTAGTCCCAAACGCAGGGCTCTCAATCCTAAATAGATTCTCAAGAGCTTTCGAGCTCTCGAAGGGCTCATAGTCCCAAACAAAGGGCTTTTAGTCCTGAACATAAGGCTCTCAGTCCTGATCAGGTTCTCGAGAGCTTCCGAGCTCTCAAATGACTCATAGTCCCGACCAGATTATCAAGAGCTTCTAAGCTCTCGAAGGGCTCGTAATCTCGAATAAAAGGGCTTTTAATCTCGAACACAGTGCTCTCAGTCTCGAACAAGTTCTCGAGAGCTTCCGAGCCTCAAAGGGCTCAAAGTCCTGAACAGATTCTCAAGAGCTTTCGAGCTCTCAAAGGGTTCTCAATCTCGAACACAGGGCTCTCAGTCCCAAACATGTTCTCAAGAGCTTTTGAGCTCTCAAAGGGCTTTCAGTCCCGAACGCATGGCTCTCAGTCCTGTACAGATTCTCAAGTGTTATCGAGTTCTCAAAGGGCTCACAGTCTCAAATAGGTTCTCAAGAGCTACTGAGTTCTCAAATGGCTCTCACCTGCAATACGGAACGAAGGGCCCCCAAGCTTGTAGCCTCTAATCGATCTCCAACCCCAGACGACTCCTAAAAGAATTTCGATTTCGAACAGCCTCTGAGGGGCTATCTGCACCAAACAAAAGTCCTCGATTACAAATATGACCCCCACTTGGTCATTCATACCGACTATGAGTTCCAATCAACTCCGCTCGCTTCAGATCCCAGTCAATACTACTGGATTTGATTCCGACCTAAAAACTAACACTCTCGAAACAAAGCCTGCGAAGTGAGCAAAGCCTCAACCACGAGCCGTGCACCCTGGTTCTCCTAAGGCGTAACTCCCTTTTAGGGCGGAGAGCACGATATGTCACATTTTGGCCCATCCAATGTATACTTCAATGCCGCCTTCCAAAAGCCAAGTAGACATTGCTGACTTAGCTCAAATTAAAGTAGTCTCGGGAAGGAGCACTAACCTGAACTACCGCTCGAGGGGCTAGTCCCAAGTCACATCACCTGCCTCCACCGCGAGGTTACCTTCCGTACGTCCCCTACATAGTAGGACCTATTTCAACTCAGACAACGACCTAGGGAATGATCACGCCTACTGTAGATATGTAATAAAGTCAACCAATGCAACAATGGGAATAAACAGACAGGTTAGGGGTTCAACCACTGACCAGCGTATGACATTGACCTATCACCCACGTGCATTAACCTACTTTGTACGACTTCTGCCTCTCCATGTAGTGTAAAAGGTGTTCAGACAAATGCGCCAGAGGATCCTTTTTCTACACAAAACATACAACATAGAATAATTCATCTAGCTAATTTGACCATTAGAGGGGCCGAGTTGGGGCGACACATCGCCCACCCCCCGAACACGGCCTTGTTGCAAGTGTCGACAACTAGAGAGCCAACCAAGGAGTGGAAGGACATACTCGTAAAGAGGGAAGCTCCGTCCACGGAGGCTGACTAAACAAGATCCCCCGACCAAGGATAAGTAACTCCCACTGAAACACTGCAACAGACTTCGGACGATTGTAACTCCACCAAGAACCAGAAGTCGATCGCCAATGTTTTCGACCTATCAATTGATATCCCAAGGGACCTGTACATCCCTTAGACACCAATGAAGAATCTTCGAACACCTATATGTACATGGGTAGGACCAAACGTAGGTAACACTTTAACATAGATATTTATATTTTAAAATGTATAACAAGTCTCAGATTTTTGTTATGTTCTCATCAAAAGTTACTCGACTTATTTCTTATTTCCTACTCTTGTCGAAGAAGGCAAAATTCCACAAATAACAGTGCAGCAGCATCAAGATTTCTTACAAGGTGGGTTTTTTTTTTTTTATTGTTGCTGGCTGAGCCCATAGGAAACTCGTCCTTTTCTTTGTGGCCCTTTGGTGACTTTTGTTCCTAATAGCATTCAAAGTCCACATCTTGAGTGTGATACCGAATTAATTGACTCTCATAACCAGACATGCATGTTAGCTTAAGGTTTCTAATAACATTTCAAAGTCCACCCGAAAAGACCATATTGAAAGCAAACCACAGCACCAGAAATTTGACTCTACATTTTGTGGAAGTTTCTCAGTGAAGAGTCTTCAATAGAATTGAGTAGGTTGGAATCATTAGCTTCATTCACAGTGATGAATATATAGCTTATTAATTCATGACCGTGACATTCTTTATGCCTTTTCCGATCGGGTTTCCGCTTTCTTTTGCCTGTTTCTCCTTTCTTGGATCGAGTTATGTGGAAATTGCAGCAAGATATTTCAACCATGAGTAAGTAGAATGTGATGGCTGTTCTGAGAGCTTAATTGGTCCCCCACGGTTAGAATTGATCACAGTATCATTGGAAGCTCTTGGAAAAAAGGTCTCTTTCCTACAGTCATCATCTTCTTTCAAGAATATATATATAAGAATATAATCTCAACAATCTTCCACCATCCGACTTATAAGTTTATGAGGTCTGACAACTCATCTCGATTTCTTCAGTGAAAAGAATGCTAAAATGATGATGGATTTGAATTCTGATGCAAGTAGGACAAAGCAGAAAGCTTCTCTCAAAACACAAAACCAATGACAAACACTCGTCAAAATACCATCTTACTCTATTGCTTCACGTGATCATGGAATCCTTCCGAAAGACTAATACTACGTAAAGTCAGCCCAGAGGAATACAATCATGTTCTTTGCCTTGTCACCTGCTGTTGAGCAAATCAAAGCTTGATGGTGACTGTTAGCAAATTATTCCGACAGTATTGGACTCCAAGCAAGAAGTTTAATACTGCAATAGCAGACCAGTTACTTTTATAATCGATGTGTTCTGACTCGAGCTGCATATCAGACAACAATTGCGGTGCAAAAAAGACTACCATGATAACGATACCTACCAATGTGGTCAACGAACAGTGGTCTTCCTCTCCCTCTTCTTTTACTCTCTCTCTCTCTCTTTCCCCCTCTCTCTTTCTATATATACATATATATATATATTGCTATTTGATCATGGGTTGTATTAAGGCCACGCTCCAAGCTCGAGAACTTGAGCTCCAGTTGTCTTAGACAGCAGGGAAGAATGTTTTGGAGAAGGAAAGAGAAGGAGGCCGCCGCAGCGTACGAGCGGTTGGCCGGAGCCTGTGACGAGTGCGTGGAGGATAAAGTCCCGCGAGGTCATGTCCCAGTGCTCGTGGGAGAAGACGATGGACCAGTGCAGAGGTTTGTGGTGAACGTGAGGCTCTTCAGGGATCCGCGCATGGCGGCGCTGCTCGACTTGGGAGCGCAGCAGTTCGGGCATCATCAGCAGGGGGTGCTGAGGATCCCATGCGACGTCGATCGTTTCCGACGAATCATCGACGTGATCTCCAAAACCAGATAGGCGACAGAGGAATGTGAGAGCCGAAGATGGAAGGGTTGTCTCGTAGTAATGGTTGGGACGGTGTGTCCAGCTTCCTCGGGTGTACATGCTTAGTTCCTCTCTGGCAAATAGGTTCTTTAAGTAGCAGCTAAGCCAGGCATCCAAGGCCAAACGAGCAACACACTTGTGCTTCTCGCTGATGTGATCATGGAATCTCTCTTTCTGAATGGAGATTGATTTGAGTTCTTCATCAACAATATTTCAAGAAACTAAAAAAGCTCTCTGATCGAAGAACTGATTCTTCTATAGTGGCCAAGAAAAGTTAGGATGCATAGACGTGCTCTTCTCGATTGATTGACATTACATTGTCTGTTGCGATCATATTCACGTCGAAATCTTCAATCGAGTCAACGTTTTCGATGAGATAGATATATGGAGACGTTTTCGCCGTAAGTTTTGACATCCAACGCGTTCATCATATATATGCCAATCTGACTCTGGTAGCAAATGCATTGATTAAAGTAAATGACATCCACACATCAGACGATTTAACCGGTGAACGACACCACAGAGAACACACAATCAAGGTGGTCGACCTGACATGATTATTGATCATCAACCTTTCCGCTTCCTTTGCTTGCTATATGAAAAGCTCATGTGTATGAGTATCAACTACCGATGTTCTAATACATTCAAAAAAAAAAAAAAAATCTTCGCGGAACATACATAATATTCTCAACCTGGTGAGTCGGCAGAAAAGAGGTCGTGAGAGATCACCCATGCTTTCTCGACCTCGTGGTGGATAAGACTCATCGACGTCGGCACCGGTCAACATTTTCGTCGGTCGCCGTCAAGGATGTCCCACTCCCGTTCCCGATTGGCTGACATAATATTCTTGTCTCTTAATTTACATCCAGCGCAGCCGAGGTGGGTGCCTGAGATGTGAAAACAGACGGAAGGAATCATGTTGAGGTGCATCATGCACGGCCAGCGGATGAGCTTCCAGAATCTGTAGTAGGTAGGTGGAGGTATGGCCACCGCCAAAACTGCATTCGATCGTCAATCATCTCCTAACATTAGCAGGTCAAAGTTTTACCGCCACTTTTGCTAGTCTACCACGAAGACACCAGCAGCAGGTCCCTGTTGGGCTGCGTTCTTTATTCCCAAAGTTCCAGCATCCACACCTGAGGTCGCAATTGGAAACCTTGTCGTAGGAGTTGATTAACACCAACTTGTCACGTTCCACAGGCGTTCGTATCTCACGGGATAACCAGAGGCAAGAATACCAAACAGAGGCCGATAAAAAAAAAAAAAAAAGCATCATGCAAGTTATATATGACTGAAAGAAAGAGGCCAATGCGTTCGGAGCTGGAGAAACAAGGAGTTGACCTTTATCAAGTCGAAATGAGCGGAGAAATTGCAACCTCAAACGACAGTCGGACTGGACAACGATAACATCAATCCATTTAACTATAAGATTTGGCAACTCTATATATTATGTGCAACAGTGTCGAATAGATATCGTAGGTCACACAAAACATAATCTCGAGTAACTCCATCTTACAGCTAAAAAGAAGAAATGAGACTGATCATGATGAGCATCCAGTATCCGATGTCATCACAGCAGCATCAGCATAATGAAATATATCACACACGATATACCAACTCCGGTGAGCCCTGGCCACAGTATACCGACAGACAATGAGCGTCACTGTAGCCTCAGCTCTTATTCCAAAGAGCTTACTTACATCGTACACTCGTGAGAATTTTTGCAGGGAACAACTGCGAGATTAAGTGCAAGCGTATGACTTATATCACACACGATCTTGCAGAAAGTAAAAGCATTCATACTCAAGGTAATCAAAGAGGATAAAAATCATATCCAAGTGGTTTAAATATTTTCTTGCACTATATTTTACCATACAATATAGTAAGTTAAACACGGAGAGGTGAGGCAACGAAGAACAATTTTGATACGGTCGAAAAGTTATACGATCTCCAATGCAAAAAAAATCTTAACGTCTTCCTATATCGAATTTTAGAATCTAAATCTATATATATAACAGTAATAATTATGCTTTGTATGTGCTATGTACACATATACGTATTAATTCAGGTCATCAACTCCATCATCGATTTGGGTTGGGGAGTTGAGGTCAAACTTGGGTCGCTTCTTGGGCTCGTTGTGGATCGGCACGTGCGCGGCACACCTCGGGCACCTCGGGTCCACCACCGAGACGAGCACGTAGAGGAGGCAGACCGGGCACCCGGCGACCGCCATTGCGGCGGGCAGCGACTCGGGGCCGCGGCCGTCCTCGCCCCGGTCGGCCGCCATGGAGGAGGAGGTGGCGATCGACCAGGAGGGTGGCGACGGGGAGCTGTCGGGGCCGCGAGCAGCAGGGGGCCGCTCTTCGCGGCCGGCGCGCTCGAGGGCGGACTTCACCTTCTCTAGGGTGCACACGCTGCGGTGACCCAACGGTGTCGCCGCGGCCCACTGCTCCAGGAAGAGGGTGGCGGAGGATCGCGGAGGGAGTGTGAGGTTGAGGTCGTGGCGATGGCCAGGCACCGGATCATGGTGGCGCTTCTGGAGGTACGTCCTTCCCGACTGCAATTGAATCGATAATTTAGGGTTGGATGACGAAGAAGAACAGTTCGGAACACAATTTTTTATGACAGGAAGTATAATGGATTTCCAAGGAAAAAAAAATAGAAAGAAGAAGACGACAACAATTTACAAGATTTCTTGTGTGTATTATTAGGGGAAAATATTTTTTTCTTTCTTTTTCGTTGTGTAAAACCCTAGTTATTTGCAAGAAGAAAAAAAAAATAATTTCTTTTAGAAATATAGATAAATCGAATCAAATAAGAAGATTAGGTTAACATGGAGTCGCACAGATAATTATGTTGCGTATACGGAGGACTAATCTACAACGACTGGATGGAAGAACAAGAATTCTTTGTTTGTGGTCTTTGATCTCTGAATTGAGGAGAATCCTATGTTAGTTGCATCATGTTTAATTAGACAAAGGATTTATGGAAGAAACAATGAGATTCTCAATAATACCCAAATCAAGAATGCGAGATGATTAAAATTGAAAACTACCATTTTCTTATGGATACTCTAAACAAAAAACTAATCCACATAAAAGTTCAATATTTTCAGGAGAAAGAACTTTTATAATTCAAATTCTAACTAGTAACTGATTTGGAAGAGAAAAGAAGACAATTGATGGGTTTGATCAATCTACCAATAGATCAAGCCGCCTCTCCCAACCGGCTGGGACTCTGAGCTCGAGATCCACCTCGGCGGATCCCAGCACTGCCCTGCCACCACCTAGCAAATCCCTGGTGACGAGCTCTCTCTTCTGCTCCCCTTCCTCGTAACCTTTCAGCATCTGTGCCAACAAGCTCACATCTAAGGCCATCAACGATCTCTCCCCAGTCACCAAACAAGGAGAAGGTAAGAGAATTTAGGAGAATTGAGGAGAAAAAAAGAGAGAAGAAAAAAGAAACTAATGTCCCAAAGGAGTTTGCAGGGCCATACAAAATACAAGCCGCCTTTCTAATATATAATGCTTTCGGAAGACTGAGTATGGGGACTAATAAATAGTGTCAATTAATGCAAGACACAAAGGACATCATTGGGTAAGCCTCACAGATCCTGTTAATTAATTGTGTTTATTGATTACATGGTAGATTTTGTCATCAGATAATGAATCCTTGGAAGGGGAAGCAGATAAGTTTGGTGAAGCATACTTAGTGTAATACCTTTCTAATGTGTGGTCCTCTCGATAACAGGAACCTTTTATGTGCAAATCTGTACATGCAGTGGTTTCAAATTTCTAATTGTGAGTCTTCGATATGATCTCATTGAAGTTGCATCCAACTGATGTTTCACTTCTTGGATGCCTGGAACTATTGTGTCAATTCATTGGAACAAAGTAGTCTAGGAATAACTGTAGGTGTTACGAAAATTATAAAGTTGTATGGTACACGGTGTACAGTGATAACTAAACTTAAAAAGTTGCCTATGATTTAAAAGGTAAGGCAGTACCTTTAACCACTAAGATTTCTGTCCAATGAAAATAGTCAAACAGTCTCTTAGTTTTTGGATATAATTCTCATTGTCCAATGGGTTGCCTGGGTGTCAGGCCATTTGAGTTTTAGAAAATAGATTGTTGTGTGTTACTAACAATATTTCATGGTTGTAATAGTGGCATGAGCATAATTACTGCCATCATTGATTGGTTGTAACCATCATAAAAAAATGATAATAATGTTTGTTATCATCAGGGCCGTGTTGGTAGTTAGGCCATAAAGGCAGCACAAATTTAAGTTTGGTGGTGGTTGGATCTAATTGGTGTTTAGAACGTGTAGTTCAAAGGTGATTATCCACATAGAATGAGCAGCAAAATTTTGTTTGAATAAGATGAGACGGTTGAGAAGGAATTTAAACAAAATTATTGCAATGAAAATGAGAATATAGCGGATAACAACAGTTCTAAATGCAAATGGATTTTACATTGATCATCATGAAATAGTAACTTCATTTCATGTTACTATTTGAAGTTACTACTACAAATAGTAACATGAAATGAAGTTACTATTTCATGATGATCAATGAAATAGTAACTTACTTACCAAAAAAAAAAAAAAAAAACTTTTATTCTAAAGAACGTATGGCAAATTTATGGGACAAGTCTTAGTTGGGAAAAGGGAGAGTCCTACTAAGACAAGGGGAAATTTTGTCACTAAGTTGAATTGAGTTGTCTGAAACTCAAGCTAGAAGGCATCTTAAAAACTCCCAATAAACTACAGATTAGAATGTAACCTGCTAACATTGCCGGCATATAAATTAGGCCAACCCCCCTCCGCCAAGTTATCCAACTTGCTATTTTGAAAATAATCTACCTACATGTATCTAATTGTATGAGAAGCTGGTTGTCATTTCTTATGATTCTCAATCCTTTCAATACCTATGAACTCACTATGTCATGTCTTAGGGATCATAACATAATGAAATTAAATAATGCGAGGATATAACTCCATAAAGTTAAATAATTGCACAAAATAATAAAGTAAATATGAGCGATATACTTTTTCAATGTCATCATCATTCAAATATATTTGTTTCATCATTTTTAAAGTTTGGCATTAAAGCGGAGGTTGCAACCACCATAATGCAAAGGTTGTTGACAATGTTCTTGCTCAATTCGTTGTTTATCAGTCAGCAGTCTTTTGTTGATGTGATATTTAACTTCGTTCTTGTGTAATGATTTAATTGTTAAAATTTTGATACAGGTTCATTTGATGACAGTACCGCTAATGCTGTAGTAGTAGAGATGACACAAAGGTAAAACTTGATTTACATGTGTTTTACTTATCTTTATGTTGTTTCTGATATCCTGATATCTCATCTTTGGCATTTATAATAGCAATAATTAAAATAAAATTCATAATAGCATCATGATTTACTAAAAATCTCTCATGATTCTTCTCTACATTGGTCACACGTCTTTGGGTCCCATGAATATCTTTTGCTCCCATGAATATCTTTTGCTGTAAAAATGCCATTTAGTAAGCAGGTTTGATCCATTCCACACAGAATTCCAACTTGTGGAATTTGTTGCAAAATAGGTTTGCACGGTCCAATCATTTACTATAAAATTCACATGATTCTTCGGATCATTGATCCGAAGGTGGTGTGTCCTGTGATCATCTGTTGCTGTGTCTCTGACAGAAATTTTTTATCATTTAAACTGTACCATTGCACATGGCATTCCAACATGCGGAATGTGTTCCTAAATAAATGTTGCTTAGCAGAATGATTCACTAAAAAACTTTAGATGATTATTCTGATCATTGGATTTTGTGATTATCCGTACTTGGCTTTTCACTGTTCACTGTCAAAAATGCTTTGTCATTAAAACAGTTCCATCACACACGGGCAGTTCATTGAACATAGCATTCCAAAATCGCTTAGCATCTTGGATTATATATTTATTCATGCATGCAACACTCGAGTGACATCAAGCAGCAAGCCAACTGGTTACAGTACTATACATGACGTAAACGGATGGATCTTAAATGTGAGAGATGAAGTCAAGTTCATGTCATACTCTAAGAAGAGAGCTGCAAGCAATTAAGTCGGATCACAACTCTGTAAAGAGACCACTATAAACAATCACCTTCATGGTGCCCCTGCAAACGGGGTGTAGCGGTGGTTGGCTCCTCACCTGTCCCAAATGGATTGATTTAGACAATATAATTAGGGGTGTAATTTAATGCTGAGGGACCCATTTATTCAAGCCATAAAGGGTCTTAATAGGTGTGATGACCTTTGGATTTCTGATATTTTTTTTTATGGCATTATCATGACTCCGAGTGGATGGTTGGATTTTGACCAATACTGGTATGTTGATTAGAGTCTTAAATGATTATTTCATTTTCTGTGGGGTGGATGACCAAATAGCAGACCTGATTCCATCCTTTTTATCCCACCCAAAAGTTCAGTTCTATGCATATATTTCTTTCAAAATATTTGTTTATGGGTATAAATACATTTTTTTTTTCCTTGGGATATATCGTTTTGTATTAACGATATAAATAAACAGGCCTTTTTTGTATTAGTATTTTGCTTATAATTTTGTATAAAATGTATTAACTTAAAAATATTGTATAAATTCTAGATATTTTGTACCAGGTAAAAAATTCCATCTCTTGATTGGGCTCAGAAGAAGCTGCACTGGGGAAAAAAAATGGCATATTTCAGTGGTCCTGATAATAGCTTTCAAAATGGCCATAACCGTTCATTGTTCTGTAATCACATCAGTTAATATTTTGTGCAATAAATTGTCAGCTTTCAGTCACTCTGCAAATAAGCAATTTAGCACATTCACAAGTTCCAACTGGTGCACAAACTCATCAATCAGTGTCATGGCTTAATGGTGGTCTGTAACTTGTGTGTGCCCCTTTTCCAACTGTTTACATAATTAGCATGTTTTGTGAACACTGGGACCATCCAGTTTGTTCATGTTCAAGAAATCAAGTTCATAATCGAGCACTCAAGGCCTAGAAGGTGTGCATTAATTTAGTATGGAATAAATTCTGCACCACTTGATGGGTTGAATTTGGAAACAGGCTTAAATGCTTCTCACACTCCTTTGTCAAATACAACAGAAACTCACAGATTGTATACAAAAAATAGGTGATACTGTATATAGTTTTGTGGCACACTATCTGCTATGGTGTGGAAAGTTTGACTACACCGGTAGGGTGAGCGTCCAAGTCTTTGCCCAATATCTTGCTTTAAATTTTAACACTAGTTTTTTGTTGGATGGTGTTTGTGAAAATTTTTAACACTAGTTGTTTGTGTTAAATTTTAACACTAGTTTTGTGGCTGTTGAGTGGGCACGGTTGTTTCTGGCCCGCGTGCGTTAGCTCGCTCGCAGTCGTCTCGAGCGGAGAGGAGGTGGAGCACGGTTGGGTGGAAGGAGCTCTCGGGTTCAGTTCAAAAGGTCGGCGGCTGATGCCTTGGAGCTCGGGTTGGGAATTTTCGTCTGCGGCTCGGGTCGGTCGTGGATTCCTACAAGAAGGTCAAGTCGGGTGGGGCTACCGACGTGACCCCTCCGATGGTTAAGTCAGTTTGGTTGTCGATTTGCGATCTCCCTGCTCCGTAGAGGTGCAAGAGATTTTATAGTGGGTGTTACAGGTCGTTCGTACCTGAGATCTTTACTGCCTCTATTGCTTATCATGCTGTCGTACTTCTCCACACCGCCCGTGGTCCTTGCAGTGAGGCGCGCGTTTTGCTTGCTGCAGTTGTGGCGTGTTGACCTTACCTATGTCAGGTTGGCCGTACAATCACTGACTCCTCCATGCCTGTGTCAGGTCGACTCCATTGTGTCGGGTCGGCCACGCTGGAGGTTTAGTCGTCTAAGAGCGCGGGGACGTTGCAGCCAAGTCAATATTTGCTATATCATATGGTTGAGCTAATACAAAGGTCTACAGAAGCTTGGGCTAGTGAGCGGTCGAGGTGCATAGCTCGGGCTCGTAAGTGGTCGAGGTGCATAACTCGGGCTCGTAAATTGCCCAAGGCGTAGCTCGGGCTTGTGAGTGACCGAGGTGCGTAACTCGGGCTCGTAAGTAGCCGAGGTGCACAACTCGGGCTTGCGAGTGGTCGAGGTGCACAACTCGAGCTCGTAAGTGGCTGAGGTGCACAACTCGGGCTCGTAACTTGCCCAAGGCGTAGCTTGGGCTTGTGAGCGGTCGAGGTGCACAACTCGGGCTCATAAGTGGTCGAGGTGCACAACTCAGGCTCGTAACTTGCCCAAGGCGTAGCTTGGGCTTGTGAGCGGTCGAGGTGCATAACTCGGGCTCGTAAGTAGCCCAACGCATAGCTCGGGCTTGTGAGCGGCTGAGGTGCACAACTCGGGCTCAAAAGTGGCCGAGGTGCACAACTCGGGCTCGTAATGCCCAAGGCGTAGCTCGGGCTTGTGAGCCATTGAGGTGCACAACTCGGGCTCGTAAGTGGCCGAGGGCACAACTCAGGCTCGTAACTTGTCCAAGGCGTAGCTCGGGCTTGTGAGCGGCCGAGGTGCACAACTCGGGCTCGTAAGTTGCCCAAGGCATAGCTCGGGCTTGTGAGCAGCCGTGGTGCGCAACTCGGGCTCATAAGTGGTCGAGGTGCACAACTCGGGCTCGTAACTTGTCCAAGGCGTAGCTCGGGCTTGTGAGCGGCCGAGGTGCACAACTCGGGCTCAAAAGTGGCCGAGGTGCACAACTCAGGCTCAAAGTGGCCGAGGTGCAAAACTCGGGCTCGTAAGTTGCCCAAGGCGTAGCTTGGGCTTGTGAGCGCCCGAGGCGCACAACTCGGGCTCGTAACTTGCCCAAGGCGAAGCTCGGGCTCATTGGGTAGTTGAGATCTCTCCGAGACGAACCTTAAGATTGTTCGACTGCGGATGTTCTTGCGACATCGGGCCCTTCTTCTAGCGCCAAAATGTTTGTGAAAAATCTTCGTGCTTGCTCAGTAGGCGCGGTCTGTGCCTCTGTGTCTGCTGAGTGGGCACGGCTAGTTCTGGCCCGCGTGCGCTAGCTCGCCCGCAGTCGTCTCAAGCGGAGAGGAGGTGGAGCACGGTTGGGTGGAAGGAGCCCTCGGGTTCAGTTTGGAAGGTCGGCGGCTGATGCCTTGGAGCTCGGGTCGGTCGTGGATTCCTGCAAGAAGGTCGAGTCGGGTGGGGTTCCCGACGTGACCCCTCCGATGGTTAAGTCAGTTTGGTTGTCGATTTGCGATCCCCCTGCTCCGTAGAGGTGTAGGAGATTTTATAGTAGGTGTTACAGGTTGTTCGTACCTGAGATCCTTACTGTCTCTATTGCTTACCATGCTATCGTACTTCTCCACACCGTCCGTGGTCCTTGCAGTGAGGCGTGCGTTTTGCCTACTGCAGTTGTGGCGTGTCGACCTTACCTATGTCAGGTCGGTCGTACAATCGTTGACTCCTCCATGCCCGTGTTAGGTCGGCTCCGTTGTGTCGGGTGGGTGTGGGGTGGGGGGTGGGTGGTGTGGGGGGAAGATTGAAACCCTATCTACGAACCTCATCTCCAAAGGCCCTTCTTTTTCAGTGATTATTTTGAATAGCAAATATTCCTCCACAAATGGGCTGCACAAGTGAGTACATCTTACAAAACCAGGCCTTAAGAGTTGGTTGATGAAGAAGTGACTCTTGCCATGTACTGATGTTGAACAAATTACTTGCAGATTTATTAAAACTGAAATTGTAGCTCCCAGGTCTCTTCTTACTCCCTCATATCAACCATGCTTTAGCCTGGTTGGCTGTTCTTCTTTTTTTTTTTTCTTTTTTAATTTGTTTTGCCCCTACTTGTAATAAAAGTAGACAATGACTGGATCAGTTATCTACTGTTGTAGCATTTTCTGCTATATCTTGATATTTATCCTTGCTATATTATTTCTGTCTCAATGTGATTTTGACTATCTTTCGTGTACTTCTTGAACTTTACATGGACTCGATGAAACTTGTATCCAACCATCTCTTAGCCATGCAAGTAACCCCAGGAAAGAGAGATGTTTTGGGCAGTTGAAGGTCAGGACAAGCTCTAAAGTTATAATTGTTAAAGATGCAGGGAAGGTAAGTTGATCCTTTAACAGGGAAGGTAAGTTGATCCATTCTTCTCAGTCAAAAGCATCGTCGTGTACTTTTTTACGATAAACGGATGGCCAGCACTGAAGTCAGGAATGAAAAAATGTGGAATAGTGCTACAAGCTATGCTTGGTGGGCTACACAGTGGACCCAAAGGCAACATGTAAATTAGTAAATTGTTGTAACGAAGACTTTGGATGTGATGCTACCTTGCGTCTTTGTCTTTCATGCATTATTAGTAATACTCTCTCTCTCTCTCTATATATATATATATAGATATATATACAGTCACTCTGTGTTGCCCAATAAACCTCGGAGGTTCCACCAACTTAACCTGGTGGGAACATGACCTTGTGAGAGCGCATGGAACTTCTGAGCCCTAATTCCCTTCCCCCAACTCGTCTCCTCCAAACCCTAGAACAATCTAGGGTTAGGGTTTTCCCCACTTACAAATCTGGGGCTCCCAATCCGACCCTTCGCCGGTTCTGGTCTCCCCGATTGTCCCGGCGAGCTCCGCCATCGATGGACGCTGCTCTGTCATCGCACGAGAACAACGCTCCCGTTGCGACGCCCAAATCACGTACCTCCTCCCCCTTGCCGGTCTTTTCTTCCCAGATTGGTTCTTTTCGTCGTTTTTCTACGTGACGTAAATTTTTACCTGGTTGAGTCGTTGGCATCTGTGATCGGTTCATGTTGTCCTTTCTTGTTTTGAGACGACTAAATTCGTGCTTGGGCAACACCTTCCATCGATGCATTCGGATGCAAGTTGCACTTGCGGGCCTTGAATGCGTGGTGTGAGCGGATTCGGCTATGCTAGTTTGTTGGAAATTAGTTTTGGCATTTCTAACTTCAGTTGACCGTATTTCTTGGTTAGTCAATCAACGGAAACCCAAATTTCGATATTTGGTCCATTCTGACCCTCGTCGAGAAACCCATGTCTTGTGCTTTTTCAATGGTTTTGTACAGGAAAATAAAATTCTTTAACAAAATCCATGCACAACTTTTCTGTTTTCTCTCTCTAAGGGCAGTCTTTGCTGTTTTGTGGAGTGACTTTCGTTGGATTGGACACAGTCTCATGTTTTTTTTTTTTCCCCTAGTAAATGCCTCTTGTAATATGCTTGACTGAAACCTTGTTTTTATTTTCTAAAATAAATTGTTGAGATTCACAGTGTGTCGCATTGGAGATGTTAAAAGGGTCACAAAGGAGACGGATGTTCATGTAAACATAAACTTGGATGGTTCTGGTGTTGCCAATTGCAGTACTGGGATTCCTTTTCTGGATCACTTGTTGGATGTAAGCAGTCTTTTACCATTGGGTTTGTCATCTAAAAGTTGGTACCACTCAAGCTGCAAAGTTTATGTCGTTTCTGATGTTAGACAAGTCGAGAGAATCAATGAATGGATCATATATTTTGCAGAAATGGAACTTATTGATGCACCAAACAAATTGAACATATATGCCAAATTACAACTACTTTTAAACAAGATTTAGCCAATATTTTTTTAAATTATATAGTTTTTAGCTGCCTTTGATGGTTACAGTAAGAAAGCAGGCATATAGCAGAATGATACTGGCAATCAATTACCTTGAATGTATAAAACTGCAATTTCATTTCTAGGGGCATAAGTCCAAGTGATAAGGCACACCACCTGTCTACTTAAGTTGATATTTCTAAGCACAAATGTAATCAAATTAAAGATGCTTATGATAGTGAAGCTTCAACTAGGAGAATTGGATTATGAACTCAATAAATTTGAACTGAACAAAGGCATAAGCTTTAGGTGTATCATCTTTTTGCTAAGATATGTCATGGATAAGGTAAATAAGGTTTCTTATTATGCATGTTGACACTAGGAAGTAGGAACCTTATTTCATGTCTGGCAATCCGATTTTTACCTTTGTTCATGTATTTTTTTTTTGTGGTTATTAAGATAAGTTGCTTCCTTGCAGAATCATTAAGCTAACTGCTTCTTCTTTAAGTTCCACTGAACAATCAGTCATGTAAATTGCAGCAATTGGCATCACATGGATTATTTGATCTGCATGTAAAAGCCGCGGGTGACATCCATATTGATGACCACCATACGAATGAAGATGTTGCTCTTGCAATTGGAACAGTTAGAACTATGAAAATCCCTCATCTCTCTCTATCAATAATTTCTTATAAATCCTATCTTTTTTTCTACATTTTTTTATTTTCCTTCTGCTCAAGAGCTTGCATACAGATTCTTTATTATGGCAGGCGCTACTTCAGGCACTAGGAGATAGAAAGGGGATTTACCGGTTTGGACACTTTGCAGCACCACTTGATGAAGCGGCTATTGAAGTAATTCTGGTATACTTTTGCTTCTGCATCACAAATTTGTACTGAAGTGATACTGCTATTGAAGTGTGTCTCAGTAGTCATTATGTTACCATATTTGTATTCAATGTATATTTGTGCAACAATGTTTCACTTGAACAGTGGCATCTATGTGCTGCTTATATTTATTTAGCCCATTCAGTTTTATAATCTAATAGAAAAATGGATAGGACGTAGATTTTTTTTGTAAGGGTTATCATGGCTATGCTAAATTCTAGTATCCATGGTTCAATTGAAGCACCATACTGTGAGATTTTGTCCAACATTAACCAAAGTTCTTCTGACTGTACTTATTTCTTTTCCTTCTTCAGACAACTTTATGGACGTTATGACTTCGTGTAGTCATAGAGCCACTGGAATTGCCAAGATAAATTTTGTAGTTCTAGAATCACATGAATTACTTATCCATTTGCAGACTTTGGGCCTCAAAAGTCTCCATCTTGACCTTCTAAAATCAGCTTCTTTTCCTATGTTTGCTGCTTTTAGATACCTGGAGGATATAGTTTCTTTATGTTGTGAGTTTCATAGATAGGCATTTCTAATATCCAGTCACAAATTTCTGAAACAAACTGATGTGAGTTGGCTAATTCAGTTTGGCTTTTTTAGTATATTTTGTTTTCTGCCTTTCTGAAAACCAAAGTTTTTCTTTGTAGTATTTTGGTTTGTTTGCGGAAACAGCAACTGAGTAAACTGTATAAGCTGAACAAAGCTTTCTTTATATCTTCTTATTTCCCCCTTTTTAAACCTTTTTGAGAATTCATTTAACTTGGTGTCATCCTTGGTAACTGACCACACATACACTAAAATGTCATAGTTCCATTTCCTCCTAATGAAGGTCTTATCTTAGTTATTTTGCTAGACTTTTGATTAAATGAAAGAATTCAAAGGGCTTTGTTGAATAAGCTGTCTATGACATACATCTTGGACATAGTTTTTGCTGCCCATATGTTATTTCTTGCATATGTTTTGAATTAGTTATCTAGTGCATCTTTCTCATCCATATGTTTCATCGTTTTTCTTGGACATAGTTTGGCTGCCATATATATAATATTTTTTATTCCATAACTTTGCCTTCTTCTCATTATGGTTAGAACTCAGAAACATGGATCTAACTCCTGCTTCTTTGTGTGAATCAGTATGTTGTGTCCACAGATCTAGTCTCTCTTGGTAATTTAGTCTGCAGCATGATCAAAACCATTTGCTGACAACGTTATTGAGCACTAAATTTGGCAACATTGCTCTTGCTTTGTTTATTAAGGATAAATCATACTTATTGAATGCAGTGTCATGACATACACTTTAAGCTTTGTTTTGAATTAGTTCTCTTCTGCATCTTTTTCATCGTTACATTTCATTGTTTTTCTTGGACATAGTTTGACTTCCATATTTTTTCAATTGTCCACAAATATAGTTTCTCTTGGCATTTTACTCTGCCTCTTTCTGCAGCATGATCAAAGCCATCTGCTGACACACAAGGACACAAAATTTGGCAACACTGATTTTGATTAATGAATTAGACATGCATCACATTTATTGAATCTAGTTTTGTGCATCACATTGGTTGAATCTAGATTGTTTAGAGTTCACATGTTTCTGACAAGTTATTAGTGTGTGTTGGCGTCGATTTATTTGTCCGAAAAAATTGTATTGCTAGATTTGAGAATAAGAAACTGATTGAATTGTGAATTGTATTTTCAGACCACATGCTACTCTTGCTGGCTTTAACACCTTTGTTATGTATTTTTATAATTTAGTATATCATAAATGATTTAAGTTGACACTTGTTTTTGGGAACTCTTATACTGATCTTAATAGTATCTGTTTGTTCTCACCTGTACTAACAATGTACTAAAAACCAGTGATCTATTGAATTTTTGAGGGACGTTAGGAGCTACCATAGGCTCATTTCTAGTTTGGTGTATCTACTTTATGTTACATGGTATGAATAAAAAACACATTGTTCCATACTTTCACTTGCTGATCTAGGTTTTGTGGATTTTACTTCAGGATTTATCTGGTCGTCCTCATTTGAGTTATGATTTAATTATCCCAACTGAAAGAGTTGGGACATATGATACCCAGGTAGCTCTGATGTACAATTTTCACTTATTATTGTTTATATGTTTTCAAAATGTTGTTGCATGTAAAAGCTTGGTGCAACCGTCTTCTCAGCCGTTTGATATTGTACTTGATGGATATCATGCTTTGGAATCATATATAAAATGTTATGGTATTCCCTGGCCCTAGTGCTACGAGTGCTATTTGTATTGTACTACTCTTTTCTTTTCTTGGAGATCTATTAAGCTGTTGTTGAGATATAATGAAATACTGCGAGTCACTACTCAGATTGAAACATACTACGGTAGCACTTCATAGATCTGCATCAGGATCTTAGGAGTTGGTAGCTCACTTTTTAGTTGGTTCCAATGGATTAACGTAACTAGTTTGCCAGAAAAGATACCAAACCAGTGGATGAGACTGAATTATTACTGTCTGGCAGATAATGTTAGGATCAATTGGCACTAAGAGAGAGAGAGAGAGAGAGAGAGAGAGAGAGAGAGGGGGGGGGGGGGGATGAATTAGTGCAAGTGTAAATTTTTCGTTTTAAACAAAGACGTTCGGTTTAAGCACGATAGGAAGATCCAAAGCTTGTTGTTCAAATAAAGCAAGTGAATGATAAGAAGATTGCTAAGTTACTAATTACTTAAGAAAGAGCAAGGAAATCCGAAAGATAAGAAACGTCGTAAGTGAAATGTTTGCTTTCAAAGAGTAAACAAGATCGGAAGCGTTAATAAGGAAAGCGAAAGATGAACTCAATTTTTATTGTGGTTCGGCACAATGGCCTACGTCCACTCCTGAGTCCTCCTTCTTGAGGCACACCGACGTCCAGTACCGATCTTCTTTGGGTGAAGACCAAACCCTTACACTTTGCTTACAAGGGAGACTTTGAGAAAATTTCTAACTCTAAGCTTTCTTCCTTTTTCTTTTTCTTACAAATCACACCCAATTTCTTTTTTACATAGTTTAATTACCCAAAAAGAGTTGTTGTGAATGCAAGAATACTTGGGGAATTTATAGACCTCAAGTGGCTTTAGAAATTAAAGCCAAAAATCAAACATACTCGAAAAAATCGGGTACGGGCGGTTTACCCGTCGGCCCTGGGCGGGTCAACTGCCGAAAGTACCCAGATTCTTAGGTACGGGTGGCTCAACCGCCTAGCCTGGGCGGGTCAGCCGCTGTCAGCTGCCCGAAAGCCTAGCGGCGGTGGTACACCCGTCGCTCACCGGCGGTTTACCCGTCAGAATTCCGCAAAAGTAGTTCCCTCAACTTTTCGAATTCCGGCTTGAACCTGATATTGACCAACCCTCTGGTCAACCACTTGAGCTCAACCTGAGCTCAATCAAACCCCAATAGTGGACCTGGTTGCCTTGTCGAGCTGATTTGGATTTCATTTAAATCCAACTCAGTTAAGACTCACTTCTAACTATGACTCAACAATTACAACGCCTAAAGACCACAAGCTTAAACTAAGACCCAACTTCCGCCAATCCGGTAACCTCCGACATTCTTGCGGCAAGTCATCCGGTCTTCTTCCGGTGATCTCTCGGCATGCTCCCAGCGAGTTTCCCGATCCCTTCGGCGAATCTCCTAGCGAACTCCCGGCGAGGTCCCATTGCATCGTCCAAACCCGGCCCGATGCCTAAGCTTGATGTTGGCTCATTATCTGGTTATAACTTTATTGCTCCTGTTATAGTTAGACCTGCAAATCTTTTCTAACACACATGTTAGATAAACACTCATCAATTGATCTCATAATCAAAATCCGAGATTCAACAGTCTCCTCCTTTTTGATGATGACAATCAATTGATGACGGGAGTTAATCCTAACTCCCCCTAAATTCATGCCATGATAAAAAGGTCTTAAATTCAAAAGAATCACTCACTCTTGAATTCAAGTGAATTAAATCAATCAATATTTCAAGCAAATCATATTTCAAGGATTGCAATAAGACATGTATATATCAACAATAATTTGCTTTTAAAGTATCATGCCATCAACGCATCAAGGATTATCATGTTATCAACGCATGTCATCAACGCATCAAGGATTATCATGAATTTCAAATATTTGAAAATTTTCCTTATTACATAAGTTATCAACACCCATTTAATTACATAAGTCACCAACATCCATTCAATTACATAAGTCATCAACATCCATTTCTCCCCTTTTGTCATCAACAAAAAGATGAGAAACAAGTACATGCCCCAAAAATTGACATGTTTCGATAGTGCTTTTTCTATCTATTCTACATCCACCAAAATCAACATCAGAATAGGTAATCAAGTCAAAGTTCTTTGATTTAGGATACCATAATCTTAGTTTAGATGTTCCTTTCAAGTATCTAAAAATTCGTTTAACTGCTTTCAAATGAGAGAGTTTTGGGTTAGATTGATACCTTGCACACAATCCAACACTAAACATGATATTCGGTCTTGTAGCAGTTAAGTGTAATAAACTTCCTATCATACCTCTATAATTTTTTTGATCATAGTTTTCTCCTTCATTATCTAAGTCCAACTTTGTGGATGTACTCATGGGAATGTTTAATGCTTTAGCATTTTTTATCCCAAATTGTTTTATTAAGTTCAGTGTGTACTTATTTTGACTAATAAAAATACCATCATCAAGTTGTTTTATTTATAATCCTAACAATAATGTTAACTCACGCATTAGACTCATTTTAATTTCTTGACTCATTTCTTTAGCAAAAGACTCACATAAAGATTCATTTATAGATCCAAAAATGATATCAACATAAATTTAAATTACAAGTAAATTATTTTCAAAATGCTTAAAAAATAATGTGGTATCAACTAAGGTTTGACTTACCGGTCCGTATTGGTGTACCGAGTTCATCTCAGTATCGGTACCAGGCAGTACGCACAGTGCATACCGCTCGATCTATTAAAATATAATATATTTTATAATATAATATAAATATTTTATAATATAATATAAATATTTTATAATATAATATAAATATTTTATAATATAATATAAATATTATATAATATTATATTATATTATATAAATATTTATATATTAAAATATAAAAAAAAGGAGAAAAGGGGCGACGTCACCTCTATCTTTCTCCTCGCGTAGGAGAAAAAGTGCTTGTGACTTGCCGGCGGCGACGGCGCGCGGGCGCTGGCGACCCGCGGGCGGCGACGACGCGCTAGGTATTCTTTCTTCTTCTCCTATTTTCTTTTTTTCTTCTTTTCCTCTTTTTCTTCTTCTTCCCTTTTTCTCACTCAATCGATCGTCGACGGTCGATTTCTCCCTCAATCGACCGTCGGCGGTCGATTTCTCTCTTCAATTGGCCGTTGACGATCGAAATCGATCGCCGACGGTCGATTTTTGGCGGAACTGCCCGGTAGCGGGCGGTCCGTGTACTAGCAACCTGACGGACCGGTATGTATCGCCTATACTGGGCGGTACAGGTTGAAATTGTAAACCTTGGTATCAACCTTGTCTTTTGAAAATTTATTTAAAATGAGAAAAGAACTAAGTCTTTCATACCAAGCCCTTTACGGGTGGTACAGGTCGAAATTACAACCTTAGTATCAACCTTGCCTTTTGAAAATTTATTTAAAATGAGAAAAGAACTAAGTCTTTCATACCAAGCCCGAGGGGCTTGTTTTAATCCATAGAGAGCTTTTGTAAGTTTGAAAACATGATTAGGAAGAAGATTATTTTCAAAGTCGGGGGGTTGTTCAACACACTTCTTTTGAAATAAAATCATTTAAAAAAGCACTTTTAACACCCATTTGAAATAACTTAAATTTTTTAAAAGAAGCAAAGGCAAGGAGCATCCTTATGGCTTCAAGTCTAGCAACGAGAGTGAAGGTTTCATCATAATCGATTCATTCTTCTTGGTTGAAACCTTTGGCCACTAATCTAGTCTTGTTTCTAACCACGATATCATTTTCATCTTGCTTGTTTCTAAATACCCATTTAGTACCAATCACTAAATGGTCAGTAGGTCTAGGAATAAGCTCCCTTACCTCATTTCTCTAAAAAATTGATTAAGCTCTTCATGCATAGCATTAACCCAAGAATCATCTCTTAGGGTCTCATCAATACACTTTGGCTCGATTTGAGAAACAAATGCGACATTTGCACAAAAATTTCTAAAGGAAGACCGAGTTTGAATTCCGTTTGATGTTTCTTCTATTATAAGATTCTTAGGATGATCATTCACATACTTCCATTCCTTGGGTAAGGTATTGGAAGTAGATACATCCAATGAGTGTTATCTTTTAAATTCAAAGTATCAAAATCAATTTCATCATCAAAATCAGTCTTCTTAAATATGGAAAGCTCATTAAAAACAACATAAATAGATTCTTCTATTACTAATGTTCTTTTATTAAAAACATGATAAGCTTTTGAAATAGAAGAATAACCTAGAAAAATGCCTTCATCGGATTTTACATCAAATTTACCTAAAGTATCCTTTTCATTCAAAATAAAATATTTGTAACCAAATATTTTAAAATAAGAAATATTGGGCTTTTTACCATTCCACAATTCATAAGGAGTTTTAGTGAGTAATGGTCTTACTAGAACCCTATTTAAAACATAGCATGTTGTATTAACGGCTTCGGCCCAAAAATATTTAGGAAGACTATGTTCATTCAACATTGTTCTAACCATTTCTTGTAAGCTCCTTTTTTTTCTTTCTACTATATTTTGTTGTGGATTTCGTAGAGTAGAGAAGTTATGATATATCCATTTGAATCACAAAATTTTTGAAAATTATTATTTTAAAATTCTCCACCATGATCACTTCGTATTGAAGAAATCATGCATCCTTTTTCATTTTGAACAACTTTACAAAATTTTGCAAAACATTTAAATGTATCATCACTTTTATGTGTTAAGAAATAGGTCCAAGTATATCTACTAAAGTCATCCATTAAAACAAATGCATATTTGCTACCATCTAAACTTGTAATGTCAATTGGTCCAAATAGATCCATATGGATCAATTGAAGTGGTCTAGAGGTGCTAATTTGATTTTTCAACTTAAAGCTACTCTTTATTTGTTTTCCTAATTGACAAGTGTCACGTACTTTGTCTTTGGTAAACTTAAGATTAGGTAAACCTCTTATTAGTTCCTTGGTAGAGATTTGGTTTAAAAGTTTCATGTTAGCATGACCTAATCTTTTATACCAGATCCAAGCATCATCATTTAAAGTCGAAAAACAAGTTTCATCATAAATTTTTCAATATCTATGGTGTATACTTTGTTGTTTCTCAAGGCAATCAAAGATTTGTTTTTGTGTGACAATTCAATTATGCAAGCATTAGGTTGAAATTTAATCACATATCCTTTATCACATAATTGACTAAAGCTAATTAAGTTATGTTTCAAGTCATCAACTAACAACACGTCTTCAATCAAGAGGTTTGATGTGTTACATATTGTTCCTTTTCCAATGATTTTACCCTTCTTGTTGTCTCCGAATGTAACAACTCCTTCACTTAAGCTAGTGAGCTTAGAAAAATAAGATGGATCTTTGGTCATATGCCTTGAGCATCCACTATCAAGATACCATTTGGTGCTCCTAGCTTTAGTTTGGAGACAAACCTACAAGAAGGATATATTTGATTTAGGCACCCATTTTACATTGGGTCCTCCATAAAGAACTCTTTCTTTCTTTTCTAATTGATTTTTATTGTATAAGATTTTCTTTGGAACCCATACTAGTTGATGTGGACTACATTTTCTAAATAGACATTTGCTTGCCTTATGTCCTAATTTACTATAAAAATTACACATGATTCTTGGTGGCATGTTTAATGTAGGTCCTCTTATAAACATGATTAGCTTTCGTTGGACATTACCAACAAAGCCTATGTCATTTTTTCTATTAATATGACTCTTATTTGCAAGGATCATATTTAGAGATTTGTTCTGTATTTCAAATTTTTCTAGTGTGGTTTTAAGCATGATATTCTCTTCTTTAACATTATCTAGCAAATCACATTTAGAACATGGTTTATGTGAAACTAATTAATCATGCATTTTGTTAAGTCTTTTAACTAACAAATCATGATTAACTTTAAACAATTTAAAAGACTTGTTAAGTTTTCTAAACTCATTGAATAAATCATGAAACATATTTAATATTTCTTAAAAAGAAATATTTAAAGACTCACTAACCTCATCTTCGATCGCCATTAAAGCATAGTTAGCCACTTCTTTGAAGTTTTCTTCCTCATCCGAAGCGCTCGATTCATCCCAAGTAGCCGAAAGCGCTTTCCTTTTGTGTGTTGGCTTCTTCTTCAAATGAGGACATTCATTCTTGAAATGTCTCGGTTTTTTGCATTCATAGCAAATGACATTGTCCTTCTTCGGTTCTTTTTTGTTTTTATAGTTTTTGTTCCTTTTTATAAATTTTTTAAATTTTCTTGATAACAAAGCAATATCATGGTCCTCATCACTTGAGGTTTCACTCGAGGAGTCATTTGTTGTCCGAAGTGCTACATCCTTCTTGTTCTTTGGAAGGGGTTCATCAAGCTCATCATGAGCTTTACAATTTAGTTCACATGTCATAAAAAAGCCAATCAATTCTTCAAGAGGCAAGTTATTTAAGTCTTTGGCCTCTTGAATAACGATTACTTTAGGATCCCATTTTTTAGGTAAAGATCTCAAAATCTTACTGAATAATTCAAAATTCGAAAAATATTTTCCAGTGCTTTTAGGCTATTGATGACATCCGTGAAACGGGTGTACATGTCTCCAATGGACTCACTTAGTTTCATTCGAAACAACTCATAGTTATGAACTAAAATATTTATCTTGGATTCTTTTACTCTACTAGTCCCCTCGTGTGTGATTTCTAGAGTGTGCCAAATATCAAAGGCCGATTCGCAAACGGAAACACGATTAAACTCATTCTTATCAAGAGCACAAAATAAGGCATTCATAGCCTTGGCATTTAAAGAAAAATTCTTCCTTGCCAAATCATTTAGTTCATTCATTGGCTTGGAAGATTTTTCAAATCCATTCTTAACAATACTCCATAGATCAAGGTCCAAAGAGATAAGAAAAATACGTATCCTTGTCTTCCAATACGTGTAATCCGTCCCATTGAACATGGGAGGACATGAGATGAAATGTCCCTCATTTATGCCAAAATAAGTCATTTACTTAAGTGGGTGATAATCCAAAGAGTAAGTACCTTGCTCTGATACCAATTGTTAGGATCAATTGGCACTAAGAGGGGGGGCGAATTAGTGCAAGTGTAAATTTTTCGTTTTAAACAAAAATGTTTCGGTTTAAGCACGATAGGAAGATCCAAAGCTTGTTGCTCAAATAAAGCAAGTGAATGATAAGAAGATTGCTAAGTTATTTGCTTACTAATTACTTAAGAAAGAGCAAGGAAATTCGAAAGATAAGAAACGTCGTAAGTGAAATGTTTGCTTTCAAAGAGTAAACAAGATCGGAAGCGTTAATACGGAAAGCAAAAGATGAACTCATAATTTTTATAGTGGTTCAGTGCCAACAACCTATGTCCACTCTCGAGTCCTCCTTCTTGAGGCACACCAGTGTCCACTACCGATCTTCTTTGGGTGAAGACCAAACCCTTACACTTAGCTTACAAGGGAGACTTTGAGAAAATTTTTAACTCCAAGCTCTCTCCCTTCTCTTTTCTTTTTCTTACAAATCATACCCAATTTCTTTTTCACAGAGTTTAATTGCCCAAAAAGAGTTGTTGTGAATGCAAGAATACTTAGGGTATTTATAGACCCCAAGTGACTTTAGAAATTGGATCCAAAAATCAAACATACCTGGAAAAATCGGGTACGACCGGTTTATCTACCGGCCCTGGGCGGGTCAACCGCCGAAAGTACCCAGATTCCTGGGTACGGGCGGTTCAACTGCCCAGCCTGGGCGGGTCAGCCGTAGTTAGCCGCCCGAAAGCCTGGGCTGCGGCATTACACCCATCGCTCACCAGTGGTTTACTCGTCGAAATTTTGCAAAAGTGGTTCCCTCCACTTATCGTATTCTGGCTTGAACCTGATGTTGACCAACCCTCTGGTCAACCAATTGAGCTCAACCTAAGCTCAATTAAACACCAATAGGGGACCCGGTTGCCTTATTAAGTTGATTTGATTTCATCCAAATCTAATTTAATTAGGACTCACTTCTAACTACGACTCAACGATTACAACGCTTAAAGACAACAAGCTTAAACTAAGACCCAACTTCAGCCAATCCGGTAACCTCCGACATTCTTGCGGTAAGTCATCCGGTCTTCTTTCGGTGATCTCCCGACGTGCTCCCAGCGAGCTTCCCGATCCCTTCGGCGAATCTCCTAGTGAACTCTCGGCGAGGTCCCACTGTATCGTCCAAACCCGGTCCGATGCTTAAGCTTGATCTTGGCCCATTATTTGGTTGTAACTTCATTGCTCCTGTCATAGTTAGACATGCAAAACTTCCTCTAACACACATGTTAGATAAACACTCATCAATTGATCTCATCATCGAAATCCGAGATTCAACAGATAAGACATTTCTTGATCCCTTGTATCACAGTTCAAGAATTATTACTGTATGCACATGATGGATAAAATAAAGGTTTTACTCAAAAATCATTAATTTTTATAGTTTAGAAACTTGTTTTTCAGATGAGTCATGTCATATGTGTTCTTTTGTGGGAGTCAAATTCACAATAAAAAATTTCCCGAGTGTTATTTTTGAATTTAGAATGTGCATTCTACATGTTTCTAACTACTAATTTGCCTATGTGCTCATTTCTTGTCAAAGTAATTGTTTTTCACCTACCACCATATTTAGTTTTTCTGTAATTTTGGTTTGCTTGAATGTCATCAGTAGTTGTGATTTTTTTTGTTTAATATATGCCTTGAGATGTACTAATACACAATTGGAATGTTCGTTAGCTAGTGGAGCATTTCTTTCAATCACTTGTGAACACCTCTGGGATGACCCTTCACATCCGTCAGGTATCCATAATTAATTATTTAAACATTGTTATGGTACTGATCAGATGATGTATGTAGGACCACATAAATAATTAGAGACTCAGTATTCATGTTGTGATGTTGACATATGTGTTAATATTAAACATTTTTATGGACTTCCTATCTACTGTCCTCTGTAGTAGTTTTGATAAAGAATCTTATAGTCAACTGAATATACTTATATGCCTTCAGTCTAGATTAGATATTTTTTTAATTTGTGCAGCTTGCTGGAAGAAATTCACACCATATTATCGAGGCAACATTTAAGGCCTTTGCAAGAGCTCTTCGCCAAGCAATAGAATATGATATTCGTCGAGGTGGGAGTGTTCCTAGGTTAGTATATCTCTTAAATCTTCCAGAATTGTGGTAACAGCACTTGCACCTCGATGTCACATATATTAAATTATCTTTCTCTTGAAGGGAATCCTTTTGTTGATGGTGTTTAGCTGGTTCATAAGGACAATAAATGAAACTTGTGAATTTTGGCAACATATGTTCCCATGGAGAGCATTTCTTTTCAATTATCTTAATTATCTCATTTTGGAGCTGATGTTCTATGATTTTTAATTATGCACTTGTTCTCAAATTTTAAAAATAGTTTAATCACTTGTCACCTTCATCCTGGAAGAACTATTTTCAGGATATTTTGAAACTTCCAAATGGGTTAATTGTTGTCTTTTATATCAGTAGTTGGGATAAATTATGCCTGTTATTTTTTTTCCTCTTGAATTTCTTGGTCTGATTCCTACAAATACCACTGATTTTTAAAATTTCAAATTGGGTTTGTACAAACTCATTATCATAAACCATGCAGAGTTAATTTTATTGTTATTTGATGTTTATAGTTCAAAAGGGGTTCTTTCACGGTCCTAAGGTGGTTTTGGATGCACATGGAGTCTCAACTGTGTATCCTGTGTGGCCTGCTGTGAATTAATTTGGTTGACTGGAGGGGCCAAGAAGATTTGTCAAATACTTGCCTCACCACTTATTTGCTTCAGCATGAAAAGGGCAAGAAGACATGCAGCATCCTATTCACTTCTCCAATTTCCTTCATATTTTCTGTATATCATTATTATATGGGCAGTTGAGATACCATTCTATGGCTTGAAGAATTAGTGGATAGAAAAAAAAAGGAATGTGCTACGAAGGTCCAACATAACCTGCTCGAAGAGGCCACAGCTTTTCTAGGTTGATACCTATGCTGCATTAAGTATGCACTCTTGGGTCATCATTATATATGCGAGCTTTCCATTCAACCCTGAAGTGACAGTCTTGGTTTTGAATAATGTTTGAAATCATGTTCTTTCCCTTTTCTTGTTTTATGATGCATTACTTGGAATCTCAGATATTGATCCTTTTCTGTTGTAATCGCTAGCTCAGATAGATATGCTTCAAAACCAACTTCTGTGATGTAAGTTTAAATATCAATCCTTTTCTCGTGTGATTGCTTACTCTTAAGATCAGTATGCTTTGAAACTAACATCGTGTGATATAGGATCGCCGATGTATCCGAAACAACATGCATCTCTGTTCAAGAACTGGCGGATTGCATGAGCAAGCCATTCAATTGCTTACTGTTTTATTGTTTCCATCATTGGTTATTTCTTTGCCTGTTAAATGGTGGGCTGAGCCTATGGAAGCAGTTAAAAGTTTCCAGCTATCTCCCACTGACGGGAACGATTGCAGCGTTTCAGAATTAGGCTTATTTATATAGAAGTGCATTTTTTCCGCTTCAACAGAAATTAACGAGGAAATGTGTACTACTTGGATCTTGTTTATCATAACTTACACTTAGATTAGTATGGATTTTGCTTGGTGATAAAGTGGTCAGGTGGAGATCTACACCTTTTGCAATGTTACCAGGCTTGTTTGAGCCCAGAAAAGAAAGAAATCTGCAGCTTCCGAGAGATTAAAGTCACGTGAAATGACGGTCTTTTCTTGGTGACCAAATATTGGGGTCGTAATATGCATCTTTTTCGTATTCTGTCTTCTTCGTAATATGCTCTTTATTTTTTTCCCCTGTTGACGAGTTTTTAGCTATTCCTTTTCTTTATTAGCTTCACTCGAAATGACTTCCTTCGTTAATCATCAACTTTCAACTCTTCTACCAAAGGGTGTTGATGTGGAAGAAAGGCTCCCAATCGCCCTCCTATGTTCTCGACATGGGGGATCATTCAGGGCTGTCCTTCCTTTGTCGGAGATGTTGGGGTCCTTATAGGAGGTCCCCTTAATTGGTCAGGTATAAAAATTGATTCTCATCATTTGTTCGGGGAATATTTTCTAAAATAACGCCTTATACCTTATAAGGGATCTCAGATTCATTCGAGTGTTGGAGGGGTTGGTCGGGAAACTCCTCTCAATGTTGGTCTTTGTGTAGAAAGTCCTCGAACCCCCATCTCGAAGACATCTCAAGTTCATCTCGTAGTCATCTCAAGTCCACCACGGGTCACTTAGACGGGATCTCGGACATACTTGCACCATCAGGTATGGGCCAAGTCGGGCTAACTCAAACGTCGATGCTCTTTTGCCTTAACATTTTTTGTGCTAAGAGGGCCTGAATGTCATAGGAAAGTCCACTCACTAACCTTCTCAACGAACGATCGAGTGAGGAGGTTTTACCTTCAGCCCATAGCACCTTCACTCAAGAGGGTAGTCGCTCTCCTTCCCCCATATAGACGTGTCCACTTTTGCTAAAACATCAGGGTGATATTGGTGTCTGTTCAATGACCTAGGTCTTTCACCATTGGGAATGAATGCAGGTCACATGATTGATCCCGTCGAAGCATTCTTGAATCTCTTCCACTAGGTGCAAACGCTCATAAGCATGATGCAAGCTATCGTCCCATTATTGCCCTAGCTAGCTTAATAAGCCATGTCACAATCTTAGTCGTGATAGATATTCCAACCATTGTTGGTGCCCACGCCCGTCAAGATTCCTGTAACCAACCTAGTATTGGTAGTTTAGGACCGTCCCTGGCTCGTTGAGCTGTCGATGGAAGGAGCTGACACGGGAGTGCCTAATTTGCTACAATCAACACGTGTAATATTGCTAATCCTATAGCATTCTCTACAGTCCAGAATGTTGTTTCATAGCCTTTAACCTAGCCCACTCAAATATGACAACTCATGAGCATATTCTTTGGACAAAGTTAAAGCTATTTCAAGGTGATTTCCTCAATGACCAAGGAATGCATTAAAGGGGTTAGTTACCGATTGTAAAATATTTAGTTTCATAGTTCTCTTATGGATGAAGAGTTGTTTTATGCACTACTACTTATTATAGTATTCTAGGGCTAGAAAGAAGTTTAGACTCTAATGATATTTACAGAAGCTCTTTAAGTTCTCTCTTAAACTCTGTACCTCTTAGATGCTTCATGAGTGGTGAGTCTTTTGTTGCAGTTCTGTATCCTTGGGGTGGTGAATTTTCTATATCCCTTTGTGATTTTAAACTTGGTGGTGAATTACTTATCGATTTTATACAAGTTCTATCCTGAGTTTGTTTCTTTTCTACAACTCGACTATCAATTTTTTTTTTCTCGAATTATATTCCTCTTTCTTCTTTCCTGGTATCAGTTTGGTATCAGAGCTAAAGGCTAGAGATCATGGCAAGGAGGAATGGAAATGATGTAGTTGGTGAAGGTAGTAGCGATGAAGATGATATTGAATCCTTGAGGTTGCAGCTACAAATAGTACTACACAATCTACAAGAAAAAAATAAAATCATTAAAAAACTTAGGAGTATAAACAATCAGTATGAAAATGATGCCTAAAAGTTCGATTCTGATGATGATACACCTCCTTACCCAAGGGGGTTGGAAAGATTTCAATCAAGGCGTAGAGACCAAGACAAGTGGCAGAAAAAATATAATATAAAGTTGGATATTCCAGAGTTTGAAGATATAATTAATGTTGATGACTTTATTGATTGACTTAATATGGTGGAAAGAATATTTAATTTTTATGAACCATCATAACAAAAGAAAGTAAAGCTTGTGGCACTCAAACTCAAAAGACATACATATTTTTGATGGAAAAATATAAAGAAGTAAAGAAAACGCAAGGGGAAGAGTAAGATCGTGACATGGGAGAAAATGAAAAGGGAGTTGAAAAGAAAATACTTACCTGATAACTATAGGCAAGAAATTTTTCTCAAAATTCATGATTTTAAGCAAAGAGATCGTAGTGTGAAGAAACAGTAAAAGCTTGAAAGGGGTTCTCGATACGGGGCGAAAGATGGTTATACGAGAGGAAAAAATTTCAAGTCTACTCTCCAAAGCAAAGTAGTATCGAAGGTGCAAGACATGATTGAAGAATTAGATGGTTTTGGGCATATTACTTCAGATTGTCCAAATATGAGGATTATTACATTTGTTGAAGAACATAGTGATTGAGAAGGAAATAAAGCCAATGACGAACCAAAATATGATGATGATGAGGAAGAGCTTACTTATGCTGATCATGGTTTGTCTTTTATGTCCTATGGTGATTGCAAGGGTGAATTAGAAATGGGTGCTCATGTTTTGGCTCTGGAAGTAGTCAAGGAGAATGAATAACACAAAGAGCCACCAACAATCATGAAACAAATCTTTGTGGAGTTCCAAGATGTTGTACAAGAAGAGATCCCACATAACCTTCCACCTTTGAGAGGCATCCAGCATCACGTTGATCTTATTTCGAGGGCTAATCCTACAAATCCTTTGGATTTAGTTCCTCATTCTACAACTAAGCAATTAAGTAAAATTATTGATGAGAGGGCTAAGAAGATAAAGAAGTTGCATAAGAAAGTTAAAACAATCATTGAAAATAAATATGAGAGGTACATGCAAGCTGCCAACAAACGCAGAAAGCATAAGGAGTTTAATACAAGTGATTTGATTTGGATTTATCTAACGAATGAGAGATTACCACTAGATAAATTTAAGAAATTGAAACCAAAGACTGATGGTCTATTCAATATGCTTAAGAGAATAGATAAGAATGCTTGTGAGATCGAGCTACCTGAAGATTATGGGGTGTTCTCAACATTCAATGTGGTTGATTTAAGTCATTATCATAGTGATGGAACAAATGAAGACTTGAGAACAAGTATTTCTTAACCATGGGAGATTGACACAAGAGTGCCTAATTTGCTACAATCAACAGGTGTGATATTGCTAATCCTATAGTATTCCCTACAGTCCACAATGTTGTCTCGTAGCCTTTAACCCAACCCCCTCAAATATGACAACTCATAAGCATATTCTTTGGATAAAGTTAAAGCTATTTCAGGGTACTTTTCTTCATGACCAAGGAATGCATTAAAGGGTTTAGTTACCAGCTATAAAGCATTTAGTTTCATAATTCCCTATGCCTGAAGGGTTGTTTCATGCGCTAGTACTTATTTTAGTGTTTTAGGGCTAGAAAGAAGTTTAAAATATGATGATATTGGTAGAAGCTCTTTGAGTTCTCTATTAAACTCTATCTCTTGGGTGCTTCCTTGAGTGATGAGTCTTTTGTTATAGTTTTATATCCTTGTTTTATATCTTTGGGGTAGTGAATTTCTATATCCCTTTGTGATTTTAAACTTGGTGGTGAACTAGCGGTGTAGGGGTTGTGGACAACACAAAAGTAGGTATACTTCGTAAGGCGATCAACCACAACAAGAATTGTACCTTTTACTTGTGATGAGGGTAGCCCTTCAATGAAGTCCATTGATATATTAGTCCATATTGAATTCGGAATGGGTAGAGGTTGCAGCTTTTCGGTGCTTGCCACTGTCTCGCCTTTATGTCATTGGCATACATCACATTACGCTACAAATTCAGCAATAATATTTTTCATCCCTACCCAATAAATTTTTTGCTTAATTCTCTTATAGGTCCTAAGGAATCTCGAGTGTCCCGCCGCTGGTGTGGAGTACATCTCTTAAAGAATAGTCTTTATGCAAGTAGAATTCGACACAAACATAAGGGATCTTGGGTTAGACATTGAGCTTGTATAAACCCTAGCTAGCTGGCCCCTACTATAGTTAAAGGGGTCAATGAGGGTTAGGATTAAAGTAGAGGAGGGTTAGAGCCAAAAGTAGAGTAGGATTAGGAGTCCTAGCCACCGGTCGCCCCTAGTTGGGGCCGACTAGTAGTTACTTATTAGAGTTGGAGTTGGAGTTGTTAGGAGTAAGAGTCTTGAATAGGAGTTAGGGTTTAGAAGCTCTATAAATAGCCATGTATTCAACCACTTTAAATTATTAATAGATCAATTATTTTTCAGCCTATGCACAGAAAACCAAGGAGGGAGGAACCTCTATAGAGTTACAAGGAGGTCGATCCCCTATAGAGATCACCCCAAGCTTAGAATCCACAAGGGTTCTATCACTTGGTATCAGAGCAGCGTTCTTGGCATCTTGTTGCCTTCCACAGTCGTCCATCATCCCTCCACAGCCACCCAAGCAATTCCCACAATTGCTTAGATCATCGTCGAATTCCACCGTCATCTCCACTACCGCAGATCATCCTTTGATCTCCCCATGAATTGCAATAGGTTTTGGTTTCCTACCTTATTGTTGCTGCAATTTAGTTATCGTTATTCCAAAACACAAAAAAATTGTTCTTGTCTTGCTGCATAAACTTTTCGTCGTAAAGTTTCTATCTCTATGACGAAAGTTACGCTACATAATTTAGTCGCATACCGCTGCCTATTTTGATCTTGCTGTTATGATTTTTCTATCCAATCTTCCACAAGTTTTTATGACGCCTTTGGCAATCTTTAACGATAGATTTTCTTTTGGTTTCGTCAACAAATTCTTAATATAAACTATTGATCTTTTACATCCAAGCTGTTGCACTTTAGATGTAAAAATCTGCCATAGTACCTTCCCATAATATTTAATCTTGCCGAATCTTTTCCTTCTGTTTTCTTCCATGAATTTTTTGACGGCATTACCTTTTCTTACCAGTGGATTTCCCTTGAGTTGTACTCAAATCCTTGTTGCAAATTGCTATAAAAAATTATATCTTTATTGCTGAAATTTTTTCGATGAAAAAATCTGCTACTGTACTTTTGTCTTTCTTCTTCTCTTAACCCATCAAACCCTAACCACTTTGCAGCCACCAACTGCAATATCTTTAGCCTTAAGATGCAACCATCATAACCTATTTTCATAACCCTAATAGCACCCAAAATTGTAGCCTAAAATAGTAAACCATTGCATCCACAACCTTCCACCACTAATCTTATCTTCTGAACCTTCCACCACCAATGCCCTTAACCCGTCAACAAAAAAAAGACAAAGACATATCAAATTTGGAGGCATATGCAATGACATCTCAAGATCCAATTGATGCCAAATTTGAGGCGTTGGAATCACAGCTTGAATCATGGCTTGAATCGTGCTTGGAGGATAAATTGCTCGCTTTATTTGCAGAATTCAAAATTGGACAATCACCGAGTCCAACAAAGTCCCAGCAATGAGAGAGTTCAGAGAGGCCTCTAGAGAAGGAGGGATAACCCTTGGACATACTTAGCCACGCATGAGGGTAGACTTCCCCTGATGGGAAGGAGACCCGGTGGGGCGGATTTCGCGTGTCGAACGTTACTTCCGCTACTACCAAAAGTCAGATGATTCTATGATGGACATCACTGTCATCCACCTTGAAGGAGATATTATTCATGGCACAATTGGCTTGAATACAATCATGGGGCCCGAGCATGGATACAATTCAAAAACACACTACTGAACCACTTTGGTCTTACGGAGTATGAAAATATCGACGGCCAACTCGCAAAGATCCAACAAATCTCCATGATACAAGAATACCAAACTAGGTTTGAGAAGTTATCCTACCTCACTCATGATTGGACTGACAAATAATTATTAGGAACATTTATCAAAGGACTCAAGCCGAGATTAAAGGAGAGTTTAAGGCGTGGCAGCCCTGCACCGTAACGATCGTAATTTCTTTCGTCCGAATCCAAGAGGAGCGGATTAACCAAGATGCTCGGAGGATGAGAACCACTCATAGATCAGTAGCATATAAACCTCCTTTTGTCCCCAGCCATCCTTCGTTGTAAAGGGTCTTTGTTGGCATTGCGACGAACTGTGGAGCCACGATCATCGCTGCAAAAAGGGGCGCCTCCTACTAATTGAACCCACTGAAGGTATGGAGGAGGAGGTCCAGGAGCATGAGGAAGAGGTCACGGAGGAAGAACAATAGCCGGTTGATTTTACAATGCATGCTCTTGCCTGCTACGCGAACCCACAAACAATGAAAGTGGGAGGACTTCTAAAGTAGCAACTGATCACCATTCTTATTGACACTGGGAGTACTAATAATTTCATGAACAATAAGGTTGCAGTTCAGATCACCTTACCTATTGAGGATTGCAGTAGGTTTGACTTTAAGGTCACCGACAGACAAATTTTGAAGTGTGACCACAGGTGCCCACGAGTGAAATTGTTGCTGCAGGACCAAGAGATAATTGCATATTTCTTCCTCCTCCCTCTTGAAAATTATGAGGTCGTGTTTGGCATCGAATGGCTGACGACATTAGGTGATGTTTCCTAGAATTTCTCAAAATTAATTATGAAATTTTATAACAAAGGGAAACAGGTGATACTACGCGAGAAACGTGGGAGCGACATAATAACGATTTGCACGCAACGAATGGAGAAAGTTTTGCACAAAGCATGCAACAGCTTCTTGATGCAACTTGAGTAGCAATCTATGGAGGAACCAACAAAATCTGAAGACCCAAACCTACTCTACTTGCTTGCTGAATTTTCAGATTAATTCACCGAACCGCGCAGCCTACCTCCTACCCGTTGGCATGATCATCATATTCCGATTCTTTCGGGCAAACCACCAGCAAACACTTAGCCACATCACTATCTTCACCTCTAGAAAGATAAAATAGAGAAGACTATAAAGGAGATGCTTGAAACAGGAGTTGTTCGGCTAAGTTGCAGCCCCTACTCTTCGCCGGTGCTCCTCATACGAAAGGACAAAACGTGACGAATATGCGTCGACTACTAAGCTCTCAACTGTATAACCGTCAAAGACAAATACCCTATTCTAGTAGCTGATGAGTTACTTGATGAATTAAGGGGAGCATGAATCTTTATGAAGTTGGACCTTCGATCCGGATATCATCAAATACGGGTGTGCGAAGAAGACATACCAAAGCCTGCCTTTCGGACGCACAATGACCACTACAAATTTTTTGTAATGCCCTTTGGTCTCACTAATGCTCCTTCCACCTTCCAGAACCTTATGAATGATATTTTCAGAGTTATCTTCGTAAGTTCGTATTGGTTTTCTTCGACGACATCCTTATTTAAAGCCCTTCTCTTGAAAGTCATTTTCAGCACTTACGACTTATTTTGACGATTCTTAGAGAGCATGTTCTTTTTGTCAAAAATTTGAAGTGCAGCTTTCTTCAACAAAGGGTGAAGTATCTTGGGCACATCATTTCAGAGGAAGGTGTGGCGGTGGACCCTTCCAAAATCGAGGCAATGCAAAGCTGGCTGACCCCGAAAAACATAAAATCGCTTCATGGTTTCCTCGGTTTAACAGGCTTCTATCATAAATTCGACAAAGACTATGGAAATATTAGTGCACCCCTCATATACTTACTAAAAAAATATGCTTTCCAATGGTCGGACAAAGCCTCCCCTGCCTTCGATGAACTTAAGGCAGCCATGACAACAACGCCCGTACTAGCGGTACCCGACATCGACAAAACTTTTGTCATTTAATCCGATGCCTCCGGAGTTGGGATTGGCGCTGTTCTCATGCAAGATGGCTGCCCCCTAGCTTACACCAGTAAGGCGTTGTCTCATTCCCATCTAAAGATAACTATTTATGACAAGGAGATGCTCGTGATTATGCATGCAGTGGCAAAGTGGAGACCATACTTGATTGGGCGACGCTTTTAAATCAAGACCGACCATAAGAGCCTCAAATATTTTTTGGAGTAGAAGATATCCTCCCCTGAATAGCAAAAATGGGTAACAAAGCTTCTTGGGTGTGATTATGAAATAACTTACAAAAAGAAAATGTTGTTGCAGATGCGCTTTCGTGGTTACCGGAGCAAGCTAAATTTTTTGCCGTCTCCCTTCCAACCGGCGACTTTCTCAAGGACATAAGGAATGAATAGAGAGATGATCCAGAGACCAGCAAGATCATAAAAAATTGGAAGAACCAAGCTCTGTGGCTCATTATAGTTGAGATTCAAAAGACTTAAGCTATAAGGGACGCATAACCGACCCCTTCATTTATTATTAGGGGCGGCTAGATAGGGTTTTACATATATGCTCCATCAATAAATTTAAAATTAGGACTTTATTAGCTAGAGTCCTAACACTCCCCTCCTATTTTATAGAGAGCCACCAAAAACCCCAGGATTCTTACCTTAGCAAGTATTAGATCTCCATCCAATTATCCACTAATCTTGTATTATTAAATCTCTATCCAATAATCTCCTTTGACCTCTAATTGGGTCTCATGTAAGGAGCCCATCAGTGTAGGGTCTCATCTAATGAGAATATGGGCTAATTGGATCTCTATCCAATCCTCTATTTGTTGAAGCATCCATCATATGTGTGTGACCATTTAGGCCCGATACCGATCTGGTCGTGAGTCACTCCCATCAGAACTTCTTCTGATATAGTAAATTATTATCCCCGTAATAATTCAATCAACTCATCGACTATGGATGTACTAGGCTATTACACCATAGTCCCCGAACAGTATAGGGGGATCAAATCCATCGGACTTGTCTGCCTATAATTACCTTGTGTCTATAGTCCCTCATCTAACTAATATCCTAAATACCATATATTAGACATGGTACTTACTGTCAGGTTACATACAAAATCCGTCTGAAGCTCGCTCTAATCGGATTCTCCTGGAAAACTCCTCTCTCAATCCGAATGACTCAGCCAAGGATTTGTCTAAGCAAGCACTTATGGGACCTCTCATGATACCGAGAGTGGATGATCATTTATTGACACTTAATTGTCTTCGTAAGTTTGGCTACCAATCTCGATAACTAGCTGTATCAGATTTAAAATTTTTCAGACCTATAAGTCCGACGTCAAAGAAAGGAGTATTCAAACAAGGCATCCTTAGTGTCTCAATTGTAAGGACCAGATGCACATCTGAGACTATGAAATCACTGTATAACATTAGGTATCATTGACCATATAGTATTTCATAAGCAGATTAATCAGTGAACTCATTCTCTAATGAGCACCTGTACTATATCCTTATTGTCTCTACACAAGTGGCTATGAGACTAGTCGCCTCCATCATATAGACATGTATATAGGACACTGGTCTATCCAGTTATCTTGATATCCCTCTCGAGTAACATATGATAGGGATTATTTATGATATGTGTTTAAAGGTGAATCAGTCTCATTATCGTGATCTCATTACGATCTGATTCCTGTTGCATAGAACCAAGGGCATCACAATATATATATGCAACAGATAATATAATGTGAGAATATGTCAATAATAATCATAAGCAAAAAGATCGTGCAATGTGTCACATGTGCCATCACTCATATGATTAGCTTATAGGGCACTTGTAACCAGCACAATCCACCCAACCGGTTCATACCATTGACCCAATAGCAAGAGAAGGACATCAACATTACAAATATGGAGTTTTACGCCATGGCATCGGTAGATCTGATTGGTGCCAAGTTGGAGGCTTTCAAGACGCGTATGGAGGACAGACTACGTGCTCTCTTCGTGGAGTTTAGATTGGGCTGATCATTGAGCCCAAGAAGATCACAGTATGGCAAGAAATTTTGATCGTAAGGAGTACCCATCGGAGAAAGAGGAACAAGTGACAAACTCATCGTATCCACACATAAGGGTGGACTTCCCTCGATGGGAAGATGAAGACCTAACCGGGTGGATTTCGTGCGCGAAGCTGTATTTCCACTATCACGGGACCCCAAAGGCTTCTATGGTCGATATTGCTGCCATCCGTCTAAGAAGAAAAGTTATTCAGTAGTATGATTGGTACAAGCACACCCATAGAGTCCCCACATGGAGGTAATTCAAGAGTGGGCTGCTGATCTACTTTAGAATGACGGAGTACAAGAACACGAACAACTAACTCGTGAAGACTCGCCAAACCTCAACCGTGCAAGAATATCAAACCAAGTTTAAGCATCTTTTAATTTAAACTCAAAATTAGTCTGAAAAGCAGTTGTTAGGGACATTCATCGAAGGATTAAAGCCTAAAATTCGAAGTCAAAGTGCCTCGACCCTACACGATGACGACAGCTATCTCCTTTGCATGACTACAAGAAGAAAGGTTGAACCAAGATGCTCGGAGGACCAAAGCCACCACCCGACCAGTAGTGTCTCGGCCCCATCTGCCACAAGCTAGCCACCTCAGTCGAAGAAGTTAATGAGAGAAGAACTTCATGAAAGATCCACGAAGGGCTTATGTTGGCATTGCAATGAACTTTGGAACCACAAACATCGCTGTAGAAGGGGGAAGCTTCTCATTATAGAATCTATTGAAGAATCTAAAAAGGAGGACCTCAAACTTGAGAAGGAGAACACGAAGGAGGACCCACAGCCGGCCAATTGCACAACTCATGCTCTAGCTGGCTATACGAACCCGCAAACAATGAAAGTTGAAGGATTTCTTAAGCAGCAACCCATCACTATCCTCATCGAGACCAGGAGCACCAACAACTTTATGAACAACAAGGTTGCTACCCAATTGATGCTCCAAAATGAAGATTACAACATGTTTGACATCAAGGTACTTGATGGCCGAATCTTGAAGTGCAACCAAAAGTGCTCGCAGGTGAAATTATTTCTACAGGGCCGAAAGATTATTGTTTACTTTTTCCTCCTTCCTCTTAATGATTATGAAGTGGTGCTCAGCATTGAATGGTTATCCACGATATGAGATGTTTCCAAGAACTTTTCAAAGCTAACCATGAAATGTTTCAACAAAAGGAAACAAATGAGTGAAGCGACTACGGTTGCAACATCGTGCTTGGAGAAGGTACCACCATAAAAAGAGTCCAACAGCTTCTTAATTAAAATTCAAAAACTTCAGGAGATGAAGCTGAAGGAAATTGAATACGTGAACCCTCTCCCACAGCTTGCTAAAATTCAGGCGCCTCCGCTAAACCGAGCCGACTACTTCCTACCAGGCTACAGAACCTCCATATGCTGATCTTGCAAGAGGAACCATCAGCCCTTATTCGGCCATATTGTTGTCCACATCTTCCCCTCAGCAACACTTTACCTCCAAAAGCTCTACATCTTTGTCTATAGGGACAAGCTTCTTCTGGAATACCACTCCCAATTGAGCTGAACCCTAATCTACATCAAAGCTCTCTCTCCACCTCACCCAAGGCTTTCAATCTACAATAAGGAGATACTAATCATTGCTAAAATTGAGGTTTGGCATGATACAGGTCAACGACACAAAGGAGAGATAAACCCGAGAAAATTACATATTCTACTCACTCCAAACTCATATCGGGCTCACATTACCATGGACTCTACCAGAGGGCAGCCACCATCTCAGAGCAAAATCTGGCTACCATTAAAAAACAACCACACGCCAGCCCATGTAAGAAAGAAACAGTCACCCGACAAACGTCGGAATAGAAGGAAGTTTGCTATTGAAGATCGAGTCTTCCTTCATCTTCAGCCCTACTAGCAGGAATCTATGAAGACTCGAGCATCAAGTGGTCTCCCTATTTCTTTGGACCCTACAAAATTGGAGATCACATTGGAGTCCTGACTTGTGGATCAGATATGCGCAGCAATTCAAAAATACAATTGATCCTCCTAGTATCTTGCCTCAAATGAAAGTTTAGAGAGGATGACTCAGCCCAGATCCATCCACCTGACATCTCGATTGATGAGGAGGCCCAGTTCCAACTGAAGATCGCATGGGATCACAGGATCATGATGCATCGCCGTCCAAACACTATTGTTGATAAAAAGATACAAGACAATGCTAGATCGTAAGATTATGATACACCTACTATAGGGGCCATGAGGGAGCCTCATGAAGGGTTGCAGATCAAGACCCGGAGTCATGGAGTCTCAGCCTTGAGGACAAGGCTGATTTAAAGAGGGCATGTTTGTTAGGACCCTAGCTAAGTCGGATCATAGTCGATTGAGTCGAGTCCTTAGATTAGGCCTTGTTGGCCAAACTACACCTGACATTAGGTCGGCTAAAAGGATATTTGAGTCTATTGTAATAAATCAATCCAAATCCTAGTAAGGTTAGGATTCGACTGAAATAAAGTCGGGTTAGGAGCCGGAGTTGGTTTCGGGTTAAAGTCAATTGAGTCATAATTGTAATCAACCCTAATTGGCCACCCACCCTGGTTGGGGAAGTCGGCTAGGGTTGAGACTCTTCTAGAGTTAGGACTCTTCTAGAGTTAGGACTCTTCTAGTAGAGTTTCACTTAAAGTAGGAGTTGGAGTTAGAGTTTTATTTCTAGTAGGACTCTTATTATGAGTCTTGGTTTAGGGGGTCTGGTCTCTTCACGAGCCCTATAAAAAGCATGTAAACTTCTCATTTCTCTTCATGAATAGATCAATATTTCTTCAACCTTGTGCCGAATACCTTAGAGGAGGGAACCCTTATAGTGTTCCAGGAGGGCCGATCCCCTATAGAGATCGACCCCAAGCTTATAATTCACAAGGGTTCTAATACATTTACACACATCACAACACATAGCTCATGATCATCTATCAATATTATACATCACATGTACACATCACCATGTAGGACTACTAGATAATTAATAATTAATTAAACTATTTAATTAATTATTTTTCTAGAAATCAGGATATGCCAGGAATTTCTAGAATGTTAAGGGTATTTTTAGAATTTTGGACAGAAGGACATATTATGAAATTTCTTAAATTATGAGGGCTAGAATCATCCTTTTGCTAAAACCCTAATCCCCTTCCTTGCCCCCTTCCAGCAGGTCGCAGTCGTCATCCGCGACGACTGCCCCATCTTACAGGCAGGTGCCACTCTGCTCGAGCGACCGCCCCTACGTGTGATGCTTAGTGGTTTTTTGTATCTCTATTTCTATTCTTATTATACTTTCATTTATAGGTATGGTTATCTAACCAACACAGGTGAAATTTCTTATGGTTACAATTGATCTAGATGTCAAAGTTGCAAACATCAGAAATGTAAGTTCTTCACACATGATTTCTTGATTTTGTATTGTTTGCTAATCGTCATCTATTTATGTTTATGAAATTGATTTGTTTTTTTCCTGATAGTCCCATAATTATAAGTAGGAAAAGTTGGATATGCTTTGCCTTCTTCCCCCACAAAAAATCATATTTGTATGTTTGCTTACATATAACCTAACAATCATTCACTTCTCTTATACCTTTGCATAGTCTAAGTAAATCATCATCGTCGTCATCATCATCATCATCAATGCAATCAATAGTTATTATGATGTACCTTTTTTATGATGCTCAATTCTTTAGGAGGTTTCATGCTGCATAAGTGGATGCTGTTTCCAACCCCTTCCATGTTCTAGGGAAGAAGATAACCTCCAAAGCCTTTACGAAAACCCCTCTTATAGGCAGTTTGCCCATGACCGCTGCAAGAATGTGTAGAACAATTCTATGTGATTCAATCTTATCACATGTAATTAAAAACCAATCTTTTGCATGAGCAGCCTAGCTTTGATACCACTATTGGGAAACCTAGCGAGAGCATCACATGTGCAGTGGAAGAAAAAAAATAAAATATGTTTCCCACGTAAATCAAATCTTTGTGCAAAGATTGGTGCACAAAAAACTCACAAAAACAAAAACTACGATACGTGAGAGATTGATTACCTAGGGAGATCGTATATCCCTGAAAATCTAGATCCAGATGGAGATGATGAAGAAGGTCAAATGTCCTCATCTCTAGCGATATCCATATGATGGATCATTGCAGCGTCGCTCCTCTAATCATAGCCCAAAATCTCGTAACTCTTGTATAGAGGGATGGAGGAGAATATGAGGGGCGGCCAAGGTGCAGCCTATCACTGTTGTGCCGCTCCTGCCTCCTATTTATAGAGAGCCACCCAAAAACCCTAATGAATCTTACCTTAGTGGGTATTTGATCTTCATCCAATTACCCACTAATCTTGGATTGTTGGATATCTATCTAATAATCTCAGTTGGCCTCTAACTGGGCCTCACGCAAGGAGTCTATCAATGTTGGGTCTCATCTAATGAGAAAAGGGGCTAATTGGATAACTCATATTCAATCTTCGACTCATTAAAACATCCATCATATGTGTGTGACCCTCTATGCCCAATACCGAGCTGGCGTGAGTTCTACTTATTAGAACTCCGCTTGACTCCGTGAATTATTATCTCATAATAGTTCACTCGACTCATCGACTATGGACATACCATGCCACTGTGCCATAGTCCCCACACAGTGCAAGGGATCTTATCCATTGGAACTGTCTATCCTCAGTTACCATATATCTATAGTCACTCATCGAACTAATATTCTAGAGACCGTATATTGAGCATCATACTGTCAGGCCTCATATGGAATCCTTCTGAGTCTCGCTCTAATTGGATTATCCTAGAGAACCCTTTCTTTCTTAATCCGAATGACCTTGGCCGAGGATTTATCCGAGCAATAATATACAAGAGATCATTCTCACGATACCAAGAGTGGATGATCCTTTATTGATACTCAATTATCTTTGTAAGGTTGGCTACCAATCCTGATAATCGATTGTACCAGATCTAGAGCTTTCCAAACCTGTAAGTTCGGCGTCAAAGAAATGAGTACTCAAACAAGACATCCTTGGTGTCTCAAGTCTAAGAAGACACACAACTGGGACTATGGAATCTCTATCTAACATTATATATCATTAACCACCCAACATTCCGTAAGTAAATCAATCAATGAACTCATTCTCCAATGAGCACTTGTACTATACCCTTAGTGTCCCCACATAAGTGGCTATGAGACCAGTCGCCTCCATCATATAGATAGGTATACAGTACATCGGTCTGTCCAGTTATCTCGATGTTTCTCTCGAGTGACCTATGACTAGGATTATTTATGGTCTGTATTTAAAGGTGAATCGATCTCATTATTGTGATCTCATCACCATATGATTCCCATTGTACAGAATAGAACCAAAGAGATCATAATATATATATGCAATAGATAATATAATGTGACAATATGTCAATGATAATCATAATAAAAAATATTACGCAGTGTGTCACACGTGCCATCACTTACGTGATTGGCTTATAGGGCACCTATAATCAGCACATCGGATATGCCATATGGAGACTTACGGGCCTGAAAAGCGACGATGTGATCCCTAGACCGAAGCTGCCATCATAGGTCTCCAATGTTAGGAGCCGAAAGTTGGGCATGACAAGCTTATCCTGGATTTCTTGAGTGAAGGAGGCACTTGCTGAAGTGATTTCCCCGAGCTCTTCCTTAGACTTATGGAATTCCCCTTAGACTTTGTTCAGGTGTCGATTCACCAATTATAGTTGAGCCCAGAATGAATCATCTGTAAAACTTGATGACAAGGTGTCCATTTCGAGGAAGGTCAAGGTGGTGTGCTAGGGTGGCAGGGTGCTATGCTCCACTATGGGAGGCCTCAGGTCTATCGGGTGTTCCTCGACCGAAAAATGGGAGTCCAGGAGCAAAGGGTACTAGGGTAGTTTCGAGAGGCATGTGAGTAGGGTTGCTAACAACGGTGGTGGTGGGTCACCTGCTGATTGAGTGGAGGAGGTGCCTGCTGAACTAACTGTAGAATGAGGGGAGCGATGGCTTGGGTGAGGACGACCAGCTACCTCAAGGTAGTCCTGGGAGATGAGATTTTGGGGTCATTGAACAGGCACCAATAATGCCCCGAGGTCTGGGTCAAGGTAGACCCATCTTACGAGAGGGTGAGCAGTTGTCCTCGCTGCTCAAAGTTTGGGTGAGTGGGCAGAACCTCCTCACCAAGGCGCTCATTGAGGTTGTTCATCGATGGACATTCTTTCGACATCAGACCCTCCTTCTACCACTAAAAAATATTAAGTAGCTTTACATTATGGCCTGAGGATCGTACGACTTGGTCCTGTTGAATCTTAAATTTTGATGATGAAATTAATTGATGAGTGTTTGATCTAACAAAGTTGTTAGAGTTAATTGATGTAGGATTAACTACGATAGAGAGAATATTACAATAAGAAGTTTGGCCAAGGACAAGTCCAAGCATCGGGCTCGGGTTCGGACGATGCGGTTGGGAACTCAAAAGGAGTGCATCGGGAGCTCGCCGAAGGTATCGAGAGCTTGCTAGGATGGCACAAGGGAGTTCGTCGAAAGAAAATCGAGACTCGCCGAAAAATTATTGGGGTTAACCGAAAGGCTTGCTAGGAGTTGGCAAGGTCTTGAAGTGGACTTGTGGCTATGATTGATTGTAATTAATTAAGTTGTAGTTAGCATGCAGGTTAACCACGATGGAGAAAAGGTATTACAGATCAAACATGGACCTAGGATCAAGCTTAGGCATCGGGCCAAGGATTGGACGATGCGGTGGGAGCTCGTCGGGAGTTCGCTAGGACTTCGCCAAAGGTATCGAGAAGATCACTAGGAACACGTTGGGAGATCGCCGGAGGAAGACCGAACTACTATAAATTGTAAGTGTTCGGAAAGTGGATGTAAGCCAAGGTTGTGGCCGAACCACTATAAATTGTAAATATTTCTTACTTGTTTCATTTACTACTTACAATTATCAGGTTCTTAATTGTGTTCAACAAATAATCAAGTGATGCTTCAGTTTTTATTTACTCCTTGAAAGCAAGGTTTCAAGTCAAGCATTTTCAAGAAACTTCATATTTTATTTTTGAATCATTCACGTGCTTTACTTAAATGAAAAGCTTCTGATATTCTTATCTTTCTTAAAGCGAAAAGTTTTGTTAAAAAGAGAATTTACACTTGCACTAATTCACCCAACCACCCCACACAACCCCCCCCCCCCCCCTAGTGCCAATTGATCCTAATAGTTCTTATCCCGAAGACGCAACATCGTCCACGTAGATTTCTAGGGTGAGGGGGCTAGATGAATGAGGTCGAGTCAGGAGGTTGTATCCTACGCTTTTGTTGTACCCTCGTAGCCGGCCCGAGGTGAGCTTGATTGGCTTCATCCAAGCCACGATCTTGCACAATAGTTTAGTGTCGGGAGGGGGATTCCCGACTTGACCCCTCTAATGATTAAGTTAGTAAATGGTGTTTTGGTCATCCAAGATCTGATCCCCTCCAACGACCAAGGGATCATCGTTTATACCTATCGTGGTAGCTCGACCATACGAGGGCTGTTAATAGTCGTCCATGCTTCATGGGACTGATCCATATGCTCTTGATGGCATAGCCCAACCCATCAAGTTCCCCATCATGCGACTGATCCATATGCTCCTAACGGCCCTTGGCGGTGAGGAATTGGCCTTGCTCACCTGGCGGGTCGATCGCACTTCCTCCAGACCCGTGATATGCATGTGCTCCATGTAGACTCCGGGATGATTGCCAATTGTCATTATGTGGGTGGTACTAGAATATTCCCTATCACATATAGTCCAACAAAATACTCACGTATGATCGAGTATATATATATATGTTTGCATAATAAATGATTGTAATGTAGTTACTTGAAGTACGTCATGTGTGATTTATCTTATGAATAAATAAGTCTTGTTGAGAAGGAAGAAGAGCTTTATCTTCGAGCTAGCAGTAGTATCGCCTTTAGTATCTGTGGTGTGAGATGATTTATCTATGAAAGAGGAACGCATTACTTGCTAGAATTTTGGATAAACAACATGACATCATTGCATGGATGAAGTAGTATCGCCTGTCATATCTGATGTGGAGTTGCACAAGATTAATGATTTTTCTATGAAAGAGGAACCCGTTGCTAACCAGGATTTTAGATAAACAACATGACATCATTGCTTGCATGCCCCCAAGTGTGTCGAAAGTGACCCATGCTTCATAGCAAACCGGGCATGAAAGGGAAGATGGCCAGCAGTCTTATGAGGATATATACTAGTTATATTCTCAGCTAAATCTCATCAGGAATCAGGTTGAACAAACATGATCTCGTCTTCATAAACTAAAAATTACAGCTTTTTTACCCTCTAAATGGTGATACATACTTCCATGTTACGAATTGAAACTTGAATTGTTTCATGCTTTTTCTTCCTTGTCACCAAAATTAATAATAGGGTTCCTATGATTTATTTATGCTCCTTCACTTCAACATTTTCATCCATCCAAAATATCACAATATCATGCCCTGCATTTCTTCCACCTCTCAGCTACATATTCGTTCAATTAACCCCATCGTATTCTACATATTTCCAAGAATCACAAGTCCAATGTGAAATATACAGCATATCGACATCGACGCATACTCTCTTTGGAAAACACAACATTGACGTTTGCAAATGTGCCTAATGTTGCGTGCTTGATCCGACAACAAATTCATATGAGATGAATATTTTAAAACCGTCGACATCCTATTTCTTCAGCCCATTGTATTACAACACCCCCCATAAACTCCATCAGTTCATCTTCCACGTACGTTTGTTCTATTACAACCGTTTGTAGAGAGGGTAGATGCAGAACTACGATCATCCTAATCAAATCCCACTACTTGCATTAACTTGTGTGCCGCGGCCACCACATAACCAGCAGTGCAAGTTAGCTCCACGGAGATGTGATCTAAGATGAGAGACTCGTGTTTGAGTCTTCGTGAGCAGCTCACGGAACATTTCCACGAGGGCTACCGATCAATCGAAGTTTCTGTTTCAGTTTTATTGTCGTTTGACAAGATCGATCGATGACAGGTGAGATACGCTTGGAAGCAAAGCATTCAAGAAGACGGAACGACCACGTTAGTCATCCAAGGATCATCCTTCTCATTCGAGCCCAATTACATATTGGTCATTGATGTGGTGCAACATGGTCAACGTCCTGAGAGACCCCGACGGACAAACCTGGGAACATGTCGTGCGTTTGGAATTTTCAACTACCAACAATGAAGCAGAATACAAGGTGTTGCTGCTCAGACTATGACTGGCCACTGAGCTACAAATTGAACACCTAGAAGTGTTCATTGACTCCCAATTAGTCGCCGACCAAATCGACGGGAGCTTCGAGGCTCGAGAAACGAACATGGCCTGCTATCTCGCTGTGGCCCGTCGGCTGATAGGTATGACCATGAATGTGGTCATCAAGGTCTTGGAGCATGTTTCCTCACCAATGGTAACAGGCATGGTGGTAGTTCTGAGGGGGGAATGAAGTCTCTCGTGAATCCAGTGAAGGCCGAGGTCATCGAGGAGAGGTCCCTCTAATCACTTGCTATACAACGTATGATATGCTACACAATCTCTTTTGATTATTATTATTAATGGTATTTTCTCAGTTTATATTGAATGATGAATATATTATAATATCCTTGGATCTGTGCAATGGTAATTGGATAGCCTTTGAATATAGATCTTAAATATTCCTGATTATAGAGTGCTCAAAAAGGACATCGAGATAACTAGACAGACCGATGCATTATACTCATCAATACGATAGAGATGGTTTATTTCATAATAGCTGCTTGTGTGGGGACACTTAGGATATAGTGTAGGTGCTCATTGAAAAATGAGTTGACTAAATGATTCGCTTATAGAATGTTAGATGATTAATAATACCTGATCGTCAAACAATGATTATGTTATCTCAGTTGTGTACCTGGTCCTTAGACTTATGACATCAAGGATGTCTTGTTTGAGTACTTCATTCTTTGATGTCAGATTTATAGGTTGAGAAGTTTTAGATCTAATACAGACGATCATTAGGAATGACAATCAATCTTATGGAGGAAATTATATATCAATAACGGATTATCTACTTATGGTATCATAAGAGAAATATCTCGTGTGCTCTCACTTAGACAAATCCCTGGTTCAGATCAATCAGATTGAGAGAATGCAATAAGAATGAGATAGATTGAGAGAAAAAGAATTCTCTAAGAGAATCTGATATGAGTGATACTCGAATAAATTCTGTATGACCTTAACAATGTTATGCCTTGTTGAGGAACTTCATGGAGAGAATCAAATGTGCAATGGAAAACAAAAATAAAAATTGGTTTCCCAGACTAGGATAATCAAATCACAATGCAAAGATTGGGAGCGTAAAACTCAAAAAAATCAAAAACTGTATAAGAAGTGTGAGACGTTCGCACCTATAAGAGATCGTATATTGCAAAATCGATAGATCCTAGACCATGGATGAAGGAGCTCTCGCAATGGATGAATGCAGCAATGATGCACCTCCTTGCAGCATGTTCTTTCCTCGCTTTTATGCAACACCACGCAGTAGCGAAACAAGAAGGGGCTCAACCCTTCTTGCTATCCTCTTGCACCAAATAAAGGTTGATGGCATAGGAGGAAAGGGGAGGAGGAGATGAGGAGGCCAACAGTTAAGGGGTCCAATATATGACCTTTTGATCCCCTCTCTATTTATAGAGAGTTTCCTACTGCTAACCCAAATAGATCTTACCTTAATGGGTATTGGATCTCGATCCAATTATCCTACCCCTAGCTTAATGGATTTTGGATCTCTATCCAATACCCATTCTAATCTTTGTTGGGTCTCACTCAGTGGATCCATTAAAGCAAGGGCTTATTCGATATCTTATATACAATCCTCTATTCGTCATGCAGTCCACCATATGTGTGTGTGATGTTAGAAAACCATGAGAGTATCACATGTATAGCAGAAAAATAAAACAAAACAAAACTAGTTTTCCACGTTTATCATGTCATCGTGTAAAGATTGGTACATGAAAAATTACAAAAATTGAAAACTACGACTAGTGTGAGATTGATTACCTAGGGAGATCGTATAACCCTGAAACTTTTAAATACAATTGGAGATGATGAAGGAAGTTAGATGTCCTCCTCTCTAGTGGTACCCACTTGATGGATTGTTGCAGTGATGCTCCTCTAATCGTAGCCAAAACCCTGTAACTCTTGCGCACCTTCTCGTAGCGAACATGGAAAAATATCTCCTATCTTCTTCGTTGCCCTCTCGTAGCAGGGAGAGGGTGATCAGCTAAGAAGATGAGAGAGAGGATAATAGGAGGGGGCGGCCAAAGATGCAACCTATCACCCTATTGGCCGCCCCTATCTCTTATTTATAGAGAGGCACCAAAATCCTAATGGATCTTGCCTTAGTAAGTATTGGATCTATATCCAATTACCCTCACTTCTTGGATTACTGGATCTCTATCCAATAATCTCAATTGAACTCTAATTAGGTCTAATGAATCCATTAATGTTGAGTCTTATCTAATGAGAATAGGAGCTCATTGGTAAACTCATATATAATCCTCTACTTGCTGAAACATCCACCATATGTGACCCTTTTGGTCCAATACTGAGTTAGTCATGAATTTCACCTATTAAAACTTTTTCTGACTCAGTGGATTATTATCTCATGACAATTCACTTAGTTCATCGACTATGAACGTATTAGGCCACTACTTCATAGTCTACAGTATTAGGCCACAACTTCATAGTCTACAAACGGTACAAGGGATCTAATCTATGGACATATCTGCCCTCAGTTACCGTGTATCTATAGTCACTTATCCATTTAATATCCAAAAGATCGTATATTGGGCATGGTACTGTCAGGCCACTATGGAATCCATCTGAGTCTCACTCCAATCGGAGTCTCTTGGAGAACTCCTTCTCTTTCAATCCGAATAACCCTGACAAGGGATTTACCTGAGCGAGAGCATATAGGGTATTCTTCTTATCATACTAAGAGTGGATGATCCTCTATTGACACTCAATTATCTTCATAAGTTGACTACCAATCGTAATAACCAGTTGTACTATATTTGAAACTTTTCAGACTTGTAAGTCCGACGTCAAAAAATGAGTATTCAAATAAGGCATCCTTAGCGTCTCAAGTCTAAGGACCAGACACACAACTGAGACTATGAAATCGCTATTTGAAATTAGGTATCATCAATCATCTAACTTTTCTTAAGCAGATCAATTAGTAAACTCATTCTCCAATTAGCACCTTTACTATATCCTTAGTGTCCCAAAACAAGTGGCTATGAGACTAGCCACCTCCATCATATGGAAAAAAATATAATACCCTAATCTATCTGGTTATCTTAATATTTCTCTCGAGTAACCTATGATTGAGATCATTTAGGATTTGTGTTTATATGCGAATCAATTTCATTATCATGATCTCATCACGATTCAATTCCCATTGGATAAATTCAAGGACATCATAGTATATATATATATATATATATATATATATTTGCAACATACAATATAACATGAAAAAATATCAATAATAGCAATAAGCAAAAATATCACGTAGTGTTTCACACATGCCATTACTCACGTGATTGGCTTACAAGACACCTATAACCAACAATCTCCCACTTGACCTAAGGTCAATCATATATGTGTATGACCTCCATCAGACCCTTGTGATGCTCAAAGACAGTCTAAGCTAGCCGCTTTATTAGTGGATCTACAATGTTATCTTCGGATGGAACACTTTCCATTGCTACACCTATAAGGGCTATTATCTCTCTGATCAAGCGGAACCTCCTCAGAACATGCTTGGACTTTTTATAAGACTTGGGTTCCTTTACTTGAGCGATCGCCAGTTGTTTTCATAATATATGCGAATCGGCTCCACGCTGCTTGGTATGAATCCCAAATTTCTGATAAACTTCTTCATCTACACCCCTTCCTTTGTTGCTTCTGCTGTAATAATGTACTCTACCTCTGTGATCGAATCAACAATAACTTGGAACTCTTCTAGCTTACTACTTATTCATTCAGGGTGAAGATATACCTTGAGTTTGACTTGTCATCATCGATATTGGACTGAAAACTCAAGTTTTTATAGCTCTCAAACTGGAGGCTACCTCCTCTATATACCAGTAAAAGATCCTTAGTCCTTCTCAAGTACTTAAGGATGCACTTTACTACCTTCTAGTGTTCCAAACCCGGATCCGCCTAATAACTGCTTGTGATACTTAAAGCATACACTATATCAGTCCTGATACATAGCATAGCATATATGATAGACTCTATTACTGAGGCAATAGGGTATCCTATCCATGTCTGTCCTTTCCTCATGAGTCTTTAGGGATATACTACTATAAAGTGATATTCCATATCTCATTAGTATGAGACATCTCTTGGAATTTTTCATGCTAAACCTTTTGATAATGAAGTCTACGTACCTGCAAGTCAAGCATTCTCTTGGATCTATTTCTATACATCTGAATTCCCAAAATATAGAATGCTTCCCTTGTGTCCTTTATGGACAAGTTTTTGGAGAGCCAAGCCTTAACTATATAGAGCATTTCTACATCATTTTCAATGATCAAGATGTCATCCACATATAGCACCAAGAAGTTGATAGCGCTCCCACTTTTCTTCTTATACACACAAAGCTCATCTTCGTTCTTAACAAATTCATAAGATATTATCGCCTCATTAAATCTTATGCTCCAAATTTGAGAAGCTTGCTTCAGTCCATAGATGGATCTGAGTAACTTGCACACTTTATCTATATTCGTGGATATGAAACTATTTAATTGTATCATATACACCTCCTCCTTGAGGTTGTCATTGAGGAATGAGGTTTTCACATCCATCTGCTAGATCTCGTAATCGTAGTATGCAACAATAGCCAAAAGAATTATGATGGATTTTTTAGCATGGCTATTAGTGAGAAGGTTTCTTCTTAAAGATCCATTTACAGTCGATGGGTATGATACCTTCAGGTGCATCCACAAGGTTCCAAACCTTGTTAGAGTACATAGAATCCATCTCAAAATTCATGGCTTCTTGCTACTTCCCGGAGTCTATACTTATAATATCCTTATCGTAAGTCTAAGGATGTATATCTTAAGTGTCCTTCTCACTAATATGTCCTATATATTTTTTAGAAGGGTGAGATACTCTACTAGACTGCATAAAGTTGAAACTTGTGTGTTAGGTATTTGAAAGACACGGTCTGTAGAATTGTGCTTGAGCTAGGTTCTTCAACCTCGCTCAACTCTATCACACTCTCACTATTTCCACCAAGAATGTGTTTCTTCTTAAGGAACACAGCCCTCTTAGCAACAAAGACCTTTTGGTCCTCGGGATGATAGAAATAGTACCCCTAAGTTTCCTTGCGGTATCCTACGAATTTGCACCGCTCCGTCCTTGATTCCAACTTGTTGGGATTGTGTCTTCTAGCGTAGGTAGGGCAGCTCGAAATCTTAACAACCTTAAGATCATGCTTCTTTCCTTTCCATATCTCATATAGGGTAGACACTACCGACTTAGATGGAACTCTATTCAGAAGGTAAGCTATGATCTCCATAGCATATCCCTAGAATGAGACGGGTTGGTTTGCAAAACTCATCATGGACCGTACTATATCTAACAACATGTGATTCATCCTTTATGATACATCATTGAGTTAAGATGTACAAGGAAGTGTCTATTGAGATAATATCACTTGGTCTCTGAGGAAATGGATAAACTCTATACTCAAGTACTCTCCTTGTTCACTTCATCTCATTTTCTCTTGAACGCACTTTCATTCATGATCTGTGGAGCTATATCTAGTATAAATAAACTATTATGCAGTGTTCTTCTAGTGATGATCTTATAATCCAATATCAATGAATAACTATTATTGTCAAAAACTAATTTACATCCCATAATTGTCAAACATGAAATGAAGATAATATATTTTATGATAGAAGGAATGTAATAACATGCATCTAATGTAATATTAACTCCACCAGGCAGATATAGGGTGACCTCACTATTAGGATCGAATCAGCACTAAGAGGGGGGATGAATTATTACTTTTAAAAAATCTTCATCGATTGGAGAATTCATTCAATAAAACTTATATTGAAAAAGTGTTTAAAATTGAAAGCATTTGTAGGATAGTAATGAATAAGTAAAGCAATTAAACAATAGAGAGGAGAGGGGTAGGCACACCAATTTTATAGTGGTTCGATCGTCGTGACCTACGTGCACTCCCAATTCCTCCTCTATTGAGGTCACCTACTTCCACTATTGATCTTCTTTCAGTGGGTGAAGATCAACTACCCTTTTACAACGCTATTATTCTTTTTACAGATTTATGAGATAATATTTACAGTTCTCTTGGCTCTCCCTTAAATAGAAACTACACTTAGAAAAAAGATAGGGGGCTCTCAAGGAATTACATTAGCTTTTTCATAAGTTTGTTACTCTCAAATCTTGCTATCTCAAGCAAGAATGAGTGGGGTATTTATAAGCCCCAAATGACCTCCATAATAGAGCCAAAATTTAAATTATCAGAGTTCCTGAGACCCTCAGGCACTGGGCATTAGCGGTAGTACCGCCAGCCTGGGCAGTACTACTGCCTGACAAAGTCTGGGAGACTGTGTTTGGGTGGTACCATCACCCTGTCTGTGTAGTACCACCACCTGACATAATCTCAAAGACTATCTTCTTAGAGACCGTGTCTTCTCGAAAATTATTTTCTGGGTGATACCACCACCTGATTTGACTTTGGGTCATTGAAATGGGCCTTTTAATAGGCCCAAATTAGCCTCAATTAAGGCCCAATGGCCCCTTAATTGAGTTTGCATGGTTACACCTATAACTAACTTAATTAAGACATAAACTACGATGATCATGACATAAATATTTAAAAAGTAAAAATCACATTGTCCAGCATGTCTTTTGTTCATCTAAACCCTCGGTGCATCATGCTCTCCTTCGACATATTGCTCGATCCATCGACATGTTGACTCTCGCAATATCTGATTTTGACGTAATGTCCAATTTTCTAGCCCAATGCCCATTCTTTGACTCTAGCCCAATGTCTGGTTTTTCTACTTCAATCATTTTGCCTTTTCATGATCGAAGATAATCCTGCATCAATTTTCTTGAACACATATTAGATCATAATTTTATCAATTGGTTTCATCATTAAAATATGAGATTCAATACTCACCAATAGCAACTACAACAACTCTTGCTCTATTTCCCATCTTGAGGTTCATCTCATCTTTTGCTTGTCTCCTAGGCCTTACTAGAACTTGCAAGGAATTACAAATATGATAAGCACTCATAGTATAAAATATTCAAAGCTCAAGCTTCTGTTTCGTCCTTTCTGTAAGGTACTCTTTCAAATTTCTCTTCTAGTGCTCGTCTTTACCATAGTGGAAGTATTGACCTTTGTCTTTTGTCAAGTCTTTCTTGGCAACATTTATCTTACCTGAGTTGTTCTTGCCCTTGCCCTTCTTAAGGGACTTATCAGCCTTCCTTTTCTTCTTGGTCTCATCAATATAGAGAATTGACTTCTCTTTCTTAATGGTACTCTCGGTTTTCCTCAACATATTAAGGGGCTCAAGGAGAGTCACCTCAAACTTGTTCTCATTAAAGTTCATTATGAACTGAGAAAAAAGATATAGCAAGGACTGAGGTATAAGATCAACACACAGATTATCCTCTAGGACCATTCCTAGACATGTGAAATACTCTATCCACTCTATCATTCTTACGATATGGTTCTAAACCGATGTCCCCTCTATCATCCTGGCTAGGAAGATACTCTTGGATATCACATATATCTAAGTTCTTCCCTATTCCTCAAATAGTTGACGAAGATTAATAATGATGAAATGACATCCATGCTCTCATTTTGCCTCTATAACTCAGGAGTCATAGAGGCCAGCATATAACACTTTGCTAAAGTAGAATCGTTTATATACATCACACAGTGAGTAATCTTATCCTCGCTTGCCCCTTCCTCTAGCGTGGGAAAATTGTGTCAATGATATACATGATTTTCTCCACCATGAGAACAATTCTCAAATTGCGGAGCTAATTCATGTAGTTTGGACAAGTGAGGCGGTTGGCATCAAGTATGTCGTGTAGGGTGTTTGCAAGCAATATGTTTTTAACAAACAAGATGTAGCACAAACAAATAATATACAGATTTTATAGAAAAACTAATTAAGATACGAACTTCTATCTTAATCAACTCACACTCTTTTTTGATAAATCATGCGACACCCTCATGCACGTGAAATGAAAGCCTCCTGTAGACTTCTAGTGCGGATCGGGATATTAGTGTAGCCTCGAGGGACTCGACCAATCACACTGAGCCCAAAAGGTAGGCAACTCTTACCAATCTCAACTCCTTATGATTCTCGTCCTGTTCGACCTTCCAACCATCATGGTCTCGAGGGACAAGACCAACCATGATGTTCAGTTAAGTCATCCCGTCGTTATAATGTGAGTCTGATTTGATGATATGTCATCGAGGGACTCGACCAAGTATACAACATCTTCAGGTCACCGATAACATCTCTATGTCATAAGCAAGACCTCGAATCGCAAAGATAGGTGAGCCTAGAGGGACTCGTTCAACTCAACCTATGTCAGGATTCAATTTCTTCCTATAACGATAGAAGGCCACGAGGGTCAATCGTATTTTCTCATACATACCGACTTAATATTATCTTAGGAGGGGATTTTATTTCGGTCTCCTAATATGTTGTGTCACACACATAACACACATACATATTTAATATATATATATATATATATATATATATATATATATATATATATATATATATATATATATATATATATATATATATAATCCGAACGATCTTGGCTAGGGATTTGCTTGAGCGAGAGCACACAGGATATTCCTCTTGTGATACTAAGAGTGGATAATCCTCTATTGACACTTAATTACCTTGGTAAATTTAACCACAAATCCTGATAACTGGCTATACCGGATCTAAAACTTTCTAAACCCATAAGTCTAGCATCAAAGAAAGGAGTATTAAAATAAGGCATCCTTGGTGTCTCAAGTCTAAGGACGAAACACACAATTGGGGATTCCAAGGTTGATCGGCTACTAGCGCTCCCCTCATGGTGTTGTTAAAGAAGGATACATTCTAATGGTCGGAGGAAGCAACCACAGCCTTCAATGCCCTAAAGGCTGCGATGATGTCTATGTTAGCTGTAACAAATTTCTTTAACCGAACGAGATTCTCTCGTTCATCAGTTGAGGAAAATCCTATTAACTGTAACAAATTTTCCTAACCGAACGAGATTATCTCGTTCATCAGTTGAGAAAAATTCATCTCTTATCACTGTATAAATAAATGTTGAAACCTTAATAACAAGTGTATTTTTTTGTTTTCCCAATTCACTTTCAACATGGTATCAGAGCAGCTTGCTTAGAGCAAACTCTCTTGTTGCTGTCAAACGGCATCATGTTTACACCGCTTCCGGTCGCGTGCAGATTTTATCGTCGACTCCAATCCATCTACTGTCGCGACATCTGCCTCCGCTACCGACGGAACCAACAAGATCAACACCGATCTCCCAATGATCGCTGATACTTTTGCGGCAACCTTGGCATCCTTTATTTCACCGCAATAGATCTCCAGCGAAATTCCGGCCGCCTCCCCAGTCTCCAGCCTCGCCAATGCTCCGGAACATTGGCACCAGCGGTCTCCGACCCTGCAAACGCTCCTGCAAACGCAGCGCCCGCGAATGCTCCAGGGTGTTGTTGCTTCCTGCCAACACACAGTAGATCGAAACAGAGTAAACATTACTCTGTTTCCTCTTATTCTTCCTTTGTTTTGCTGCGATTGGCCCAGCAATATCGCAGTGCACAGCCAACGACGCGCTTCTGCAGCCCATCTCCTCTCTGCCGCTGCTGCTCCTCTGGTCGCTGTTCCATTCTGTCGGTCTTACTCTGCTTCCCGTCGTAATTGCTGCCCGCTACTTCAGTATCCCTGAGTCCTGCGGCATCCCACACCTATTCGCAGCCAGCGTCACTCTTCATCGCCGGCTGCTTCCTATTCTTCTCCAGCCCCAATAATTGGATCTCTATTTTATCGATAAAACAGAGCATCCTTTTCTCTGTTTTCTCGATACGAATGAGCAGCCGCTCACCCCGTTCTGGACGCTGTGCCTCTAACACCAAGCAGCGGCTACCCTCTTAGCAGCTCTAAAGAGCGATCCAAACGTGAACACCACAGCCGCGTCTCCCAGGACTAACCGCTGCCTCTCCTGCCCGCTCCCCCTCCCTCACTCTGCTTGCGGTGAGTTGGTCAGCTATGAACGCCAGACCAATCTGATGATTGAAGAGGAACCTCAGAGTCCCTAAGAAGTCACTCAAGAAGCCTTCTCCCTCCTGGTGTATCCTGTTGGATTTGAGGGGAGTGCCGAGTGATCTATTTTAACAGTGGCTGCACTCACTGTGTCATATTCGGAAGGGCTGGTTCCAGTAGGATTGCTGCACCCGAACATTGCTATTCATCATATCAGGACAACGGTAGAGTCTCCTTACCTTTCATTCCTCATTTCTTTTACCATCAATCTCTTGGACACTTTCATCATATTATTCAAAAATCGGCTTCCTACTCTCGCTCTTACTCTATCTTTTAACGGTTTTTACAACTGTTTTCTCGGTGAGATTACTTACCTTTCTCTCTTGGTTTCCCTTTGACCTGGTATTGGTTCCTCGATGTCTTCCTTCTCTACCTCCGATACTCCAACACTTTTTCCTGTTGACGATCTTTCTCCGCATTCAGGACTCACCTCCATCAATGTCGCCTCCTTGATTCCATTTAAATTATCCAAGGGTGGTAATTATGCGTCCTGGCGGGCCCAATTCTCGAACCTTTTATTTGGTTATGATTTATTGGGTTATATTGATGGCTCTCTTAGTTGTCCACCAGCGATGATACATATTCCAGGAGAACCCAACCTAGTATCGAATTCTGCACACAAACTTTGGTTGCGCCAAGATCGGCTAATACTCCAAGCAATTCAAGCTTCTGTTGCAGGATCCATTGCTCCGCTTGTGTCCTCTTGTGTCACTGCTGCGGAAGCTTGGACCAAGTTACAAACTACCTTCGGGAATCGCTCCTGGACTCGCATGCTTGGACTCCTATCCAACCTTATGAGCCTTAAGCAGGAGGGAAGTACTATTGCCGATTACTTACAACATATCAAAATGTTTATTAGTGACCTAGCTTTGATAGGTCATTCCCTGACTGATGAAGAAGTTCTTGTCCACACGCTTAATGGATTGAGTCCCAAGTTCAAAGAACTGGCAGCCGCACTTCGAGCACGTGACTCTCTGATTTGCTTTGAAGAACTCTATGACAAGCTCACCGACTATGAAGCTTACCTAAAGCGTGCTGATAGACTGTCAGGTTCCTTGCCAGGATCTCCTATCACGGCTCAGTTCAATCAGAAGTCCAACCGGTAAAATCGTAAATACCGTAAGAATGCTTCAAAAGGTGTGACCAACTTTTCTCCCACTTCTACGGGTCCCTCTCCATCACTGTCGCCTCTCCATTCTCCGCACTTCAACACTGTCGTTCAGCTGCGTTGTCCTCCTTCTATGCTTTAGCAACCAGTTGTCTGCCTATTATGTGATAAAGTCGACCACTTGGCAAAGGTTTGTCGGTCTCGACCTCGTCTTCCACCTTAGTTGGCCTAGCCTCGGGCAAATGTCATGATGACTCCCTCTGACAATCAATCAAATTGGATTATGGACTCTGGTGCTTCCCACCATATTACTTCTGATCTCCAGAACCTGTCGCTCCACAACAACTATGGCGAAACTGAAGATATTATCATCGGTGATGGTAACAGAATTCCTATTACTCATTTCGGTACAATAAAGCTTACTTCCAATGCCACTTCTTTTACACTCGATAATGTTTTGTGTGCACCCCACATTAAAAGAAATCTCATCTCTGTCTCTCAGTTCTGCCAACAAAACGATGCTTCTATTGAATTCTTTCTTGATTATTTTCTTGTCAAGGACTTGAGCACGGGGGCATCGTTGGTTCGCGGTCCGAATAAAGACAATATCTATGAATGACCATCTACCTTATATCTCACTCAGCCTACTGCTAACGCCTCCACCCCTGCTCCAATCGACATGTGGCATTAACGTCTTGGTCATCCCTCAACCCCTGTTCAACAAAAGTTACTTACTCGCTACTCTATTCCTGTTTCTAAATCTGGTTCTACAATTACTTACTGTGATGCTTGTCTTAGTAATAAGAGTCATCAGTTACTATTTGGTACATCTTCTATTTCCTGCTCTAAACCGTTTGAGGTTATTTATACTGATGTCTGGGGCCTTGCGTCAGTTGTCTCTTTGCCAAGTTCAGATTCTATGTTGTCTTTGTAGACTATTCTACAAAGTACACATGATTATATCCTCTTTGTCAAAAATCTGAGGTTGCTATTGTCTTCTCTAAATTCAAGAACTTGGTCGAGAATTATTTTTAAACTACTATTAAAACTGTCTATTTTGATGGTGGCGGTGAATATCAAACTCTTGCGTCTTATCTAGCTACCTCTGGTATTCAACATCTCAAGTCCCCACCATATACCCCTCAACTGGTTGGCTCTGTTGAGCGTAAGCATCGTCATATTATTGAGACTGGTCTTACATTGCTCCATCAGGCTTCCATGCCTTCTATCTTTTGTTCCGTCGCTTTTCAAACTGTTATTTATCTTATTAATCACTTGCCTACTCCTCTCCTACAATATCATTCACCATTTGAAAAGCTATTTCAAAAACACCCTAACATCCAAACCTTAAAGGTTTTTGGTTGTCTATGTTATCCATGGTTACGTCCCTACAATTCTAATAAAATGCAACCTCGATCTCGACCTTGTGTTTTCATAGGGTACTCTCTTGAACATAACACCTATCGATGTTATGACCCTCACTCTGCTAAAGTCTTTGTCTCTAGACATGTTACTTTTGTGTAGCCTGTCTTTCCCTTTCGAGATCATCGACAATCTGTAGTTCCATTGGATCGCTATGAATAATATTCCTCCTCCATTTTGTCTTCCTTAGATCCAAACTCTCTAGTTACTTCTGTTCCGCAGTTTTCCTCTTTTCCCTCTCCTCCGGCTCCTCCCCCCTAGTGTCTTTGTCTTCACCACGCCAAGGTACTTCTATTGTCCCTTCGTCTGCCTCCACCAGTACTGACCCACAACCCTTACCTCCTAGCCCTACTATCACCTCTCGGTATCCTATGCAAACTCGTTCCAAGTGTGGTATCTTTAAACCACGTCGAGTTCTAGATTTGCATGTTAGCACCGAACCCTCTTTCGACTCTGTCGAACCTACTTCCTTCTCTCAGGCTCAGAAATATCCTCATTGGCATAAAGCCATGTGTGAGGAGTATGATGCCCTTCTTCACAATGCTACCTGGACTCTCACTCCTCTCTCCACACAACATTATCGGGTGCAAATGGGTTTTCCAAATTAAGCGGAATCCTGATGGTTCTATTGCTCGCTATAAGGCACGTCTTGTGGCCAAAGGATTTCATCAACGACCTGGCATTGACTTCGCTGAGACATTTAGTCCTGTTGTCAAACCTACTACCATTCGGCTTCTTCTAAGTCTAGCAATATTGAAAGACTGGTGCTTACGTCAGTTAGATGTTAACAATGCATTTTTACAAGGAACCCACACTGAAGATATTTTTATGGAACAACCTCCAGGCTTTATACATCCTCAATATCCGTGACATGTTTGTAAACTTAAAAAGGCCATCTATGGACTTCGTCAGGCTCCACGAGCGTGGTATACTGAACTTGGTCTCTACTTATCTTCCATTGGCTTCATCAACTCTAAGTCTGATGTTTCCTTATTTCTATGCCAACATCGTGGGAGCACCATCTATCTCCTCGTCTATGTGGATGATATTATTATCACAGGTGATAACTCAACGGAGGTTCAAGCATTTATTACGCAATTGGCAACCGCTTCTTCCTCAAAGATCTTGGTACCTTGCATTACTTTCTCGGTGTTGAGGCTATATTTACATCTTCTGGTCTCTTTCTTTCACAACGGAAGTATATTCATGATTTACTGTTGAAGACAAACATGCAAGATGCTAAAGTAGTCTCCACTCCTCCATCTCCAAGTACATCGTTGCATCTCTATGATGGTAGTCCTGTCACAGATCCTACTCTATATCGACAGGTAGTTGGCTCCTTACAATATCTAGCACTCACTCATCCCGATGTCTCCTTTTCGGTTAATAAATTGTCTCAATTTATGCATCAACCATCTATTTTGCACTGGACTACTGTCAAACACATTTTGCGTTATCTCAAATGGACTATTGATCATGACATTTTTCTTCGCAAGAATTCTCCCTCTCAACTTCATGCCTTTGCTGATGCGGATTGGGCCGGTAACGTTGATGATAGAACCTCTACATCTGGGTATATTGTATTCCTTGGTGCTAATCCGATAAGCTGGAGCTCTAAAAAGCAAAAGACAGTTGCTAGATCTACTACCGAGGCTGAATATCGGGTTGTTGCCGCCGCTGCTGCTGAACTCAATTGGATTAGCCACTTGCTTCAGGAACTTCAAATCCATTCTGCTTCTATTCCTGTTATTTACTGTGATAACATCGGGGTCACTTATCTTTGTGCAAATCCAGTCTTTCACTCCCGTATGAAGCACGTTGCTATCGACTTTCACTTTGTTCGGGATCAAGTAGCCCGCAAGCAGCTCCGTGTCTCTCATGTCCACACAGCTGACCAACTGGCCGATTCCCTCACGAAGTCTCTAGCACGTAAACTATTTTTCTTCCATCGATCCAAGATCAGCGTCCTTGACAGGAGCTCGATCTTGCAGGGGCAGCCGCCAGCATCCGTGGCTGCCCGCGGGCATGGCTAGGCCGCAGGGGGCAGCTGCCCGCTGCAAGGCCATAAGGGGCAACCTCGCGGCCAGGGCTGCCGCCTGTAAGGGCGACCGCTCCTACAGGGGCAACGCCCGCGCAAGGCGGCATCGCCTGCCCGCGAGGTACCGCCTGAGGGCAGCAGCGCCTGCCACAGGGGCGACTGCCCACGTAGACGGCGTGCAGCGCCGCTGCCTGCGCAGGGCATTGGCACAATGAGGGTAAGGGAAGAGGGCTAGGGCATCCTCTTGAGAAAAGGATGATCATACCCCTCTGAATTAGGAAAATTATGAGGATTGTCCAAGTGTACAAAATTCCCAAAATACCCTCAATAATTCTAAAAATTTTAAGGACTATCCTAGATCCGAAATTATAAAAATGCCCTTGACAATTCTGGAAATTCCGAGCATATCCTGATTTTTAGAAAAATAATTAATTAAATAGTTTAATTAATTATTATATATATCTAGTAATCCTACATATGATGTGATGTACATGTGAAGTATGATGTGGATGGATGATCATGAGCCATGTGTTCTGATGTTTGTAATTATGATTATTATTATTATTGGGATCTGCGAGCCTACATTTTCCTCGTTTATTGTTGGGCCTGCGTGCCTGTGATTATTTGTAATTACATGGAGAGACACAACAAGAGCGTGGAGGTTACAGCGGGACCCACGATGACGTGGCGGGAGATCATGACGCATGGTGATGCAACGATCCGATGGAACCGATGATGACGAGATCAACAATCATAGGGCATGGAGATGTGCTAATGCACACATAGATGCTTTTGTGAGTGATTAGGCCCATTGGCTCGGGCTTAATCATATTAGGTGATGGCTCTGATCATCTGGTGTGGCTTGCATATGTGATGTGTTATATATCTACTAGATATATGTATATATATTTGCATACGATGTAAATATATATTAAAATGTATATGTGTGACACGACATATTAGGAGACTGATACAAAACAAAAACCCCTCCTACGATAATATTAAGTCGGTAAACGTGAGGTAGTAAGATTGACCCACGTGGCCTTCCATCGTTATAGGAAGAAATTGAATCACAAAATAAATTAAGTTGGTCGAGTCCCTCGAGCCTCACCTATCTATGTGATCAAGATATTGCCTATGACATAGAGATGTCACCGGTGACTGGAGACATGGTATGCTTGGTCGAGTCCCTCGAGGGCATATCATCAAATCATACTCATCTTGTAACGATGGTGATGACTTAACTGAATATCATGGTTGGTCGAGTCCCCCGAGACCATGATGATTTGGAGGCCGAACGTGACGAGAATCATAAAGAGTTGTGATTGGCAAGAGTTGCCTACCTTTTGGGCTTAGTGTAATTGGTCGAGTCCCTCGAGGTTGCACTAAGACGCCAATTGGACTAGGAGTCTGCTGGAGACTTTCGTCTCACGTGTCGAGGGTGTCACGTGATTCGCTTGGAAAATAGTGGGAGTACATTAAGATAGAAGTTCATATCTTAATTAGTATTTTCTATAAAATCTGTATGTTATTTAATTTATGTTATATCTTGTTTGTCACTTGCAAAACCCCTACGTGGCATACTTGATGCCAACCGCCTCATTGGTCCAAAAGCTTCATAATTTGAGAATTATTCTCATGGAAGAGAAAATCGTATATATCCTTAACATGATTGTGCCCACACTGGAGGAAATGATAAGCGATGATGGGATCGCTCACTTTGTAAAGTATATAGATAGTCCTATAGGATAACCTATGCGTTGATCTTATACTTCAGTCCCTACCAGATTCCTTTTCTCACTTTATCATAAATTTTAACATGAGCAAGTTTAAGGTGGCTCTCCCTGAGCTCCTCAATATGTTGAGGGAAGCTGAGAGTGCCATCAAGAAGGAGAAGCCAGTTCTCTATATTGATGAGACCAAAAGGAAAAGAAAGACCAGCAAGACCCTTAAGAAGGGCAAGAGCAAAGAAAGACCAGGTAAGACAAAGGTTGCTAAGAAAGACCCAGCAAATGACAAAGGACAGTGCTTCCACTACGGTCAAGACGGGCATTGGAAGAGGAACTGTAAGGACTACCTTGCAGATAAGGCGAAACAGAAGCTTCGAGAAGCTTCAGTTATATTCATGATCAGTCTTCACTTGTCAAATTTTCATGATAACATATTGGTATTAGATACCGAGAGTGCTTATCATATCTGCAATTCGTTGCAGGTTCTGGTAAGACCTAGGAGATTGGCCAGTTGCTGTTGGAGAGGTCACCCTACATCTGTCTGGTGGAGCTATTATTGCATTAGATGCATGCTATTTTGTTCCCTCTATTATCAAAAATATTATTTCTATCTCTTGTTTGACAACTAGTGGATATAAATTAGTTTTTGAGAATAATAGTTGTTCAATAATTATGGATGATTAGATCATCACTAAAGGGACCCTTATAAATGGCTTATATATGTTAGACACTTCTCCACATATCATGAATATAAATATGTCTAAGATGAAAAGAGATGAGGTGAATAATGCATACCTATGGCATTATAGGCTAGGTCATATACATGAGGGAATGATTCAAAAGTTGCTGAAAGATGGATACTTAGATCCATTTGACTATGTGTTATATGCAACTTGCGAACCTTGCCTTCGTGGGAAAATAACAAACTCTTCTTTTAGTGGAACTGAAGAGAGAGTCACTGAGTTATTGAAACTCATACATAGTGATGTATGTGGTCCTATGTCGACTCAAGCTATAGGTGGTTACTCATACTTTATTACATTTACTGATGATTTCTCTAAGTATGGACATGTGTACTTAATGAAGTACAAATCTGAGACCTTTGAGAAATTCAGGTAATATAAGAATGAGGTAGAGAACCAAATTGGAAAGAGTATTAAGACTCTTCGATCAGATCGAGGAGGAAAGTACTTGAGTACGGAGTTCACTCATTTCCTAAAGGACAATGGGATTCTATCCCAGTGGACACCTCCTTATACACCTCAGCTCAATGGTGTATCAGAAAGGAGGAATCGCACACTGTTAGACATGGTGCGGTCCATGATGAGTTTCGCTGACCTACTCGTTTCATTCTGGGGGTACGCTGTAGAGACTACAGCTTACCTTCTGAACAGAGTTCCATCAAAGTTGGTAGTGTCTATACCATATGAGATATGGAAAGGAAAGAAGCTCGATCTTAATATTGTTAAGATTTGGGGCTGTCCTATCCACGTTAGAAGACACAACCCCGATAAGTTGGAATCAAGGACAGAATGGGGCACATTCGTGGGATACCTAAAGGAAACTTGTGGGTATTATTTCTATCATCTCGATGATCGAAAGGTCTTTGTTGCTAAGAGAGTTATGTTCCTTGAGAAGGAACACATTCTTGGTTGAAACAGTGGGAGTGAGATAGAATTGAGCGAGGTTGGAAAACCTAGCTCAAGCACCATTCCAGAGCCCGAGTTTATTCATGTACCTAACACACAAGTTCCAACTTTACATAGGTCTAATAGAGTATCTTACCCTCCTGAAAGATATGTGGGACATATCAGTGGAGATGACTCTCAGGATGTTGATCCTCAGACCAACGAGGAGGCTATTATGAGTATAGACTCCGGGAAGTGACAAGAAGCCATGAATTCTGAGATAGATTCAATGTACTCTAACAAAGTTTGGAACCTTTTGGATGCACCTGAGGGTATTATACCCATCGGCTACAAATAGATCTTCAAGAAGAAGATCGAAGTGAATGGAAAGGTAGAGACCTATAAAGCAAGGCTGGTAGCTAAAGGATATCGTCAAAGACAAGGAGTTGACTATGACAAAACCTTTTCACCTGTAGCCATGCTTAAGTCCATTAGAATTATTTTGACCATTGCAGCACACTATTACTATGAGATCTGGCAGATAGATGTCAAAACGACATTCCTCAATGACAACCTCGAGGAAGAGGTGTATATGATACAACTAGAGGGATTCGTATCCAAAGAGAGTCCAGATAAAGTGTGCAGGTTGCTTAGATCCATTTATGGATTGAAGCAAGCTTTCTGAAGTTGGAACATAAGATTTGATGAGGTGATCAGATCTTATGACTTCGTTAAGAACGAAGATGAGCCTTGTGTGTGTAGGAAGGTAAGTGGAAGTGCTATCACCTTCTTGGTGCTATATGTGGATGACATCCTAATCATTGGGAATGATGTAAGAATGCTCTCCACAATAAAGGTTTGGCCATCTAGAAACTTCTCCGTGAAAGACTTATGGGAAGCATCTTATATTTTGGGGATCCAAATCTATAGAGATAGATCCAAAAAGATGTTTGGCCTGTCTCAGTCTAGGTACATAGACTCCATTGTCAAAAGGCTTGGCATGAAAATTTTCAAGAGGTCTCATACCGATGGGACATGGAATTTCACTTTCTAGGAGTATGTCCTCAAAGACTCCTGAAGAAATGACATACATGACTAAGATACCTTATGCCTCAGCGATAGGGTCTATCATGTATGCGATGCTATGTACTAGATCTGATATAGCACATGCTCTGAGTGTCACGAGTAGGTATCAAGCAGATCCAGGTTTAGAACACTGGAAGGCAGTAAAGTGTATCCTTAAGTACTTGAGAATTATTAAGGATCTTTTACTGGTATATGGAGGAGGTAGCCTCCAGGTTTAGGGCTACACGGACTCAAGTTTTTAGTCCAACATTGATGATAGCAAGTTAAATTCAGGGTATATTTTTACCCTGAATGGAGGAGTAGTTAGCTGGAAGAGTTCCAAGCAAGATACTATTACTGACTCGGCCACAGAGGCGGAATACATTGTTGTAGTAGAAGCAGTAAGACGAAAGGGTGTGGATGAAGAAGTTCATCAAGGATTTGGGAGTCATACCAAGCAGCGTGGAGCTGACTCCCATATATTGTGACAGCGATAGGGCGATAACTCTAACAAAGGAACTCAGGTCTCAACAGAATTGTTCTTAGGAGGTTCCATCTGATTAAAGTGATCATGACCCAAAAAGATATAGCAATGGAAATAGTTTCATCCGAAGATAACATTACAGATCCACTGATGAAACCAATAGCTTAGATTATATTTGAGCGTCACAAGGGTCTAATGTGGATCAGACACATAGGAGATTGGCTTTTGGTCAAGTGGGAGATTGCTGGTTACAGGTGCCCTACAAGCCAATCACGTGAGTGATGGCACGTGTGACACGTTGTGTGATCTTTTTGCTTATGATTAATATTGGCATATTCTCACATTATATTACTTGTTACATATATATTATGATGTCCTTGGTTCTTTGCAATGGGAAACGGATTATGATGAGATCACGATAATGAGATCGATTCACCTTTAAACATAGATCCTAAATAATCCCGGTCATAGGTTACTCAAGAGGGATATTGAGATAACTGGATAGAGCGGTGTACTATATACCCATCGATAAGATGGAGGCGGCTGGTCTCATAGCCACTTGTGTGGAGACACTAAGGGTATAATACAGGTGCTCATTAGATAATGAGTTCACTGATTGATCCGCTTTTGGAATGTTATATGGTTAATGATACATAATGTCATACAGCGATTCCATAGTCACAGTAGTATATCTGGTCCTTAGACTTGAGACACCAAGGATGTCTTGTATGAGTACTCCTTTATTTGACGCTAGACTTACAGGTTTGGAAAGTTCCAGATCTGGTACAGTTGGTTATCGGGATTGGTAGCCAACCTTACAAATAATTGAGTGTCAATAGAGGATCATCCACTCTCGGTATCATGAGAAGAATATCTCATATGTGCTTGCTCAGACAAATCCTTGGTCAGGGTCATTCAGATTAAGAGAGAAGGAGTTCCCCGGTAGAAACCAAATAAAGTAAGACAAACTGATTCCGTTTGTAACCTGACAGTACCATGTCCAATATACGGTCTCTGCGATATTATTTGGATGAGGGATTATAAATACATTGTAACTGCGGATAGACAGGTCTGATGGATTTGATCCCCCCTGTATCATTTGGGGACTATGGCATAGTGGCCTAGTACGTCCATAGTCGATGAGTCGAGTGAATTATTATGGGGATAATAATTCACTATATCAGAAGGAGTTCTGATAGGAGTGACTCACGGCCAACTCGGTATCGGACCTAGAGGGTCACATACATATGATGGATGCTTCAGCGAATAGAGGATTGGATGAAGATCCAATTAGCCCCTATTTTAATTAGATGAGACCCTATGTTGATGGGCTCTTTGATTAAGGCCCAATTATAGGCCTAAGGAGATTATTAGATAGAGATTCAATAATGCAAGGTTAGTGGGCTTTTGGATGGAGATCCAATACCCACTAAAGAAGGAGCCCAAGGGTTTTGGTGGCTCTCTATAAATAGGAGGGGAGACTCATGGTTGAGCAAGAGTCTATAGATAGGCTGTAGCTTTAGCCACCACCTCCTATTCTCCTCCCTCCCTCTGAGCAAGAGTTGCAAGATCAGATTGGAGGAGTTTCGCTGTAGAGATCCATCGTATGGATACCGGTAGAGAGGAGGACGCTTGACCTCCTTTATCTTCTCCATTCGGATCTGGAATACAGGGATATACGATCTCCCTAGGTAAAATCAATCTCTCACATATCATGATTTTTTTTCGGTTTTTATGGATTTTCTCATGACCCCAATCTTTTGCACGACGATTTGATCTGCGTGGGAAACTAATTTTTGTTTTGATTTCCGCTGCGCATGTGATGCACCCACTGAGTTTTCCCAACAGCCAGCACATCAAAATTGGATCAGGTAGACTAAGAATTGATTGATAGGGATAAAATCTTGTAGCTACTGAAGGACAACATCTTGGTCGCCCAAGCAAGAATGAAACATCAAGCCGACAAACACAGAAGCGAAGGGAGTTTGTTGTTGGAGATTGGGTCTTCCTCCATCTTCAGCCCTACAAGTAGACATCAATAAAGACCCGAGCATCTATGAAGTTCTCTCCCCGTTTCTTCGGCCCATACAAAATTATGGAGTGCATTGGGACCGTGGTTTATAGACTAGATCTACCTGTAGACTCCAAAATTCATCTGGTCTTCCACGTGTCCAGCCTCAAATTGAAGTTAGGAAAGGATGAGTCAGCCCATTGCTATCTACCCGACATCTCTACTAATGGAGAGGTCCAGGTTCAGCCGGAGACCATATTGGACCTCAGGATCGTGATAAGTCACCGACGCCCTTCCATTGAAGTGCTAGTGTAGTGGACTAATTTTCCTGCTAAGGATGCTATCTAGGAGTCCTATAAAGAATTGAAAATAAAGTTCCCAGAGTTTATGGAGACTCCATCTTGAGGACAAGACTGATTTAAAGAGGATGGGTATGATAGGACCCTAGCAGGGTCGGTCCTAATCTACTAAGTCGAGTTCGCTGATTGAGCCCTGTTGGCCGGCCTAGACCTGACATTGAGTCGGCTAGGAGTTGATTTGAATAAACTAGCCCAAATCCTAGATGGAGTAGGATTCGACTGAAATAGGAGACTAGTAGAAATAAGAACCGAAGTTAGAGTTCTATTTCCAATAGGACTCTTATTAGGACTCCAGGGTTAGGGGGTCTCTTTATAAGCCCTATAAATAAGCATGTAACTTTTTTAAAAAAAATAGAGAATTAACTTTTCCTTTCAACCTTGTGGCTGAAACCTAGGAGGGCTGATCCCCTATAGAGATCAAGGAGAGCCGATATCCTACAAAGATTGATTATCCCTGATAGAAACCTCTGAGTTCCTATCATCCTCTAGGAATATTCCTAAACCTGTGAGTTTCTCGATCCACTCTATCATCTTTAGGACATGTTTCTGAACCAATGTCCCTTCAGTCATCCTAGCTTTGAAGATACTCTTGGATATCTCATACCTTTGACTTCCTATTCCTCAAATAGCTGGAGAAGATGAAGAATGATGGAATTGATATCCATGCTCTCATGTTGTCTCTGTAATTCAAGAGTCATGGAGGCCAACATATAGTACTTTGCCAAGGTGGAATCGTCTATATACTTCACATAGCAAGTGATCTCATCTTCGCTTGCCCCCTTCTTCTAGGGTGGGCACAATCATATTAAGGATGTATATGATTTTTTTCGTCGTGAGAACAATTCTCAAATTGCAGAGCCAATCCGTGTAGTTTGGACTAGTGAGACAGTTGACATCAAGTATATAATGTAGTGGTTTTGCAAGTGATATGTTTCTAACAAACAAGATATAACATGATTTAATAACATGTAGATTTTATGAAAAATTAATTAAGATACAAATTTCTAACTTATTGTAATCCCACTATTTTCCTAGCGAATCACGGTACACTCTCGACATGTGATACGAAAGTCTCCAACAAACTTTTAGTGGGGATTAGGATCCAATCGGCATCTTTATGCAACCTCGAGGGACTCGACCAATCACACTAAGCCCAAAAAGGTAGGTAACTCGTGTCAATCATAACTCCTTGTATTCCCATCTTGTTCGCCTCCGAACCATCATAGTCTTGATGGACTCAACCAACCATGATGTTAGGCTAAGTTATCACCATTATTACTAGATGAGTCTGATTTGATGATATGCCCTCAAGGGACTCGACCAAACATGTCATGCCTCAGGTCACCAGTGACATCTTTATGTTGTAGGCAAGATCTCGATCAATAAATAGGTAAGCTTCGAAGGACTCGACCAACTCAACCAATATTGTGATTCAATTTCTTCTTGGAACGGTGGAAGGCCAAATGGGGTCAATCTTATTGCCTCACGCTCATCAACTTAAAATTATCATAGGAGGGGTTTTCGTTTTGTATCGATCTCCTAATATGTCGTGTCATAATATACATATATATCTACATCATATGCACACACACACAAATATATATATATATATATATATATATATATATATATATATATATATATATATATATATATATATATATATATATATATATATATACATATATATCTACATCATATGCACACACACACAAATATATATATATATATATATATATATATATATATATATATATATATATATATATATACGGGAGGTGTATAATCATATATCACTTATGCATGCCACACCAGATAATCATAAACCATCATCTAATGTGATTAGGCCCAAGCCAATGGTCCAATTACTCACAACAGGATCTATGTGTGTATCGACACATCTTTATGCCCTATGATCATCCTTCTCATCATCGTCGATTTTGTCAAATCCTCGACGCATCTCCATGTGTCGTGATCACCTGTCACGAGATCATGGGTCCCGTTGACACCTCTACACTCCCATCGTGCCTCTTCGTGTAGTTATAACATAATCACAAGCATGCAAGCCCGATAATAAATGAAAAAAATGAAGGCTACTAGATAATTAATCATATTTACACACATTATAACATATAGCTCATGATCATGTATCCACATCATACATCACATGTACACATCACAATGTAGGACTACTAGATAATTAATAATTAATTAAAGTATTTAATTAATTATTTTTTAGAAATCGGGATATGTCAAGAATTTCCAAAATGTTAAGGGTATTTTTCATAATTCTGGACAAAAGGACAAATCATGAATTTTTTTAAATTCTAAGGGGTAGAATCATTCTTTTGCTAAAAACCCTAATCCCATTCCTTGGCCCCTTCCAGCAGGTTGTCATCGCCGCCCATGCGTAGGCGACGGCTGCCCCTGCTCGCGGGTGGTCGCCACTCGCTCGAGCGACTGCCCCTGCTCGCGGGTGGTCGCCACTCGCTCGAGCGACTGCCCCTACGTGTGACGCTTAATGGTTTTGCATATTTATGTATTCGTTCTTATTGTACTTTCATTTATAGGTATGGTTATCTAACAAACACAACGGTGAAATTTCTTATTGTTATGATTGATCTAAGTGTCAAACGTTAGAAGTGTAAGTCCTTCATACATGATCTTGATTCTACACTGTTTGCTAATCCTCATCTATTTATGAAATTTATTTGATTCTTTAAGTTTTTTCCTGGTAGTCCCATAATTATAAGCAGGAAAAATGGATATGCTTTAGAAACATTACAATTGACTTCTTAGTCCACAAAAAATCATATATATATGTATGCTTACATATAACGTAACAATCATTCACTTCTCTGATACATTTAAATAGTCTAAGCAAATCATCATCATCATCATCATCAATGCAATCAGTAGTCATTATCATCCCAAGTCGTGTAACTTTTTATGATGCTCAATTCTTTAGGAGGTTTCATGTCGTGTACGTAGATGTTTCTTCCAACCCCTTTCATGTTCCAGGGAAGAAGATAACCTCTAAAGCCTTTGCAAAAAGGGTCAGGTGGTCGCGCCACCCACCCCCCTCCTACGAGAAGTTTGCCCACCGACACTGCAAGAACGCGTTGAACAATTTTATTACGATTCAATCTCATCATATGCAGTTAAACATTAATCTTTTGCACAAATAATATGGCTCTGATACCACTATTGGGAAACCTAGTAAGAGCATCACATGTGTAGCAGAAGAAAGAAAACAACTAGGACTACGAAATTTCAGTTTGACGTTATGTATCATTAACCATCCAGTATTTCGTAAGCGTATCAATCAGTAAACTCATTCTCCAATAAGCACCTGTATTGTACCCTCAGTGTCCCCACACAAGTGGCTATGAGACCAGTCACCTCTATCATATGGACAGGTATACAATACACCAGTCTATTCGGCTATCTCAATGTCCCTCTCGAGTAACTGACCAGGATTATTTAGGGTCTGTGTTTAAAGGTGAATTGGTATCATTATTGTGATCTCATCACCATCTGATTCTCATTGCATAGAAAAAAAGACGTCACAATATATATATATATATATATATATAATAGATAATATAATGTGAGAATATGCCAATAATAATCATAAGAAAAAAGATCGTGCAGTATGTCACATGTGTAATCACTTACGTGATTGGCTTATAGGGCACTTGTAATCAACACATCAGACATGCCATATAAAGTCATCTAGGCCCGAAAAGTGACTATGTGCTCCTTAGGCTGAAGCTGCCATCATAGGCCTCCAATGTTAGGACCCAAAAGTTGGGATTTCTTGAGTGAAGGAGGATCTTGCTGAAGTGATTTCCCCGAGCTCTTACTTGGACTTATGGAATCCCCTTCAGACTTTGTTCAGGTGTCGATTCACCAATTGTAGTCCAGCCTAGAATAAATCGTCTGTCAAACTTGATGACAAGGTGACCATTTCAGGGAAGGTCGAGGTGGTGTGCTAGGGTGGCAGGGTGCTATGCTCCACTATGGGAAGCCACAAGTCTACCGGGTGTTCCCTGACCGAAAAATGGGAGTCCAGGAGCGAAGGGGTGGTCGACTAGGGTAGTTTCAAGGTGTGCGTAAGTGGGTGTGAGTAGGGTTGATAACAACGGTGGTGGGGGGGTCACCTATTGATTGAGTGGAGGAGATGCCTGTTGGACTAACTGTGGAATAAAGGGAGCAATGACTTGCTATCATCCTTGAGGGGTTTGTACTTAGTGGGTGAGGTTAAGGAATGCCTTAGCAAGGATGACCAGCTACCCCAAGCCAGCCCCAGGAGATGAGAGTTTGGGGCAATTGAACAGGCACCAGTAATGCCCCAAGTCTAGGTCGAGGTAGACCCATCCTACGAGAGGGTGAGCAGTTGTCCTCACTGCTCAAAGTTTGGGTGAGTGGGCAGAACCTCCTCACTAGTGTCACGGGCTTAGCTAATTTTGCCTAAGCCGTGCGACACCCCTGCGTATCCGTCCGCAAAGGTCATCCTTCCCCGAGATCTCCTAGAGTCCCTTAGGCTCACAAAAGAGAAAACGGGCCAGAAGAAGCAATTCCCACGGGATCCACAAGCAACTGCTCAAGCAAACACTTCATAAGTCATATGCAAATTACATCCGAGGACATCACAAACTCAGAGAGGTTGCACACAAAGGATAATGGTCCATTACAGACTGAAGTCCCCCACAAGTGTTTACAAGACATACTTGTATTTACAAGCCAAAATTGGCCATAAAGCAAACCAAACTCGGGCTGCTAAGCCTACTGCAAGCCCGCTACTTACTGTATAATGTATGTACACAAACCGAAGGACACGGACAAACATGAGCATTTCATCAAACACCTTGTTTACATTTTGACCGTGACATTCTCCCCCACTTATTCCTTCGACGTCCTCGTTGAAGCCGCTGTAGACATTGTATCTCCTTGCATTTTGCTAAATCTTCAATCTTCTGCTTTAGCTGCAACACGCCCCTTTGGCTCGCAGCTGCTCTCCGTCGCTGTTGTTGAGTAGTCGAACTCTGATCCGCCATGCTGCTTCAACTCACCACTGACTGAATCTGGTGTGGGGTTGGCTGAGTTGTGCTGATCCTTGTTGGTTCTCGCGGATCCTGCTGATGAAGGAAAAGACCTGCCTTATTATGCGCCAGTATCGTAGTATACTCATGTTGCTTGAACTAGGTGGATGCTTGTTGGAGCTTTAACGAGCATCGCTTCGCAGACTTTGAAGTTTTTAAGGTCCTTCCTCCAAAATGTTTGCCCATTGATCCTTCCTCCATGTTTAGTTGTCACTTCCAAGTAGGTTCGCATCACTTCTGCTTTCGATTGGCATTCAATTAGAAAATGAAGCGGACAATATACTCTCAGTAGTGTCGATCACCAATGGTGAGGATTTGACAACTATTGTCTTCCGTAAGCTTTCTCTGAAGGGTCACTGAACTTAGGCATAGCTCCTCTGCCGGATAAGTAAGAGAACTGGGATACTTGACTTCACCCATTCTCTTAGTAGTTGAGAAGGCAAGGTTACTTGGCTTCACTCACCTCCTCGAGTTAAGAGGATTGGGGTACTCGGGTTCGCCCATTCTCTTGAGTTGAGAAGACAAAGGTTACTCGATTTCGCCTGCCTCCTCGAGTTTGTACTTCATCCATTGAGCTGGTTACTAACATTCGCCCGCTCTTTGCTCACACTTCTGAAGCACCTGAAGTGTTTGCACTCCTTGCGTTGAGTTAGCTACTGTGATTCGCCTTCCCACTGCCATTGAACTTCTGGAATGCAAGAAGTTTCGCCCGAAAAGAGCAAAAGTTTACCCCAACTTGGAGTCCCCCAACTTGGAGTAAGTCTTTGATAGATTTGGTCACCTCTGGGATTGTACCATCTTCTCCATCACCTTTGCCGCCTACTCCTCTGAGTAGAAAGGTACAATACCGTGTACTGTCTACTTCGTTCCTTGGTCGAGCACTCCTGCGTCAACCCGAAGTCCCTCGCTTTCGGCTATCTTGATGAGAAGCCCTTCGACATCGGTCTTATGAAGTTTCTTGGCCTCTGCCCTTCTGCCCTGTCTTGGTACTTGGAGTTTGCTTTTGCATTCTCCACCTCCTCGGCCCCTTTTACGACCAATGCTCTCCCTCCATGAGAGCAAGGGATCGATGACTCCACGGAAGTCTTGCCTCTGCGGTACCATGGTGCTGCCAAGCCCATAGCGCTACTCTCCGTTGACTTGCATCTGCATCCCTTTTTTTGCGATCGGTAGATCCGCCTCTGCGGCACTGTGGTGCTCCTCCGAGTCCACCTCCTTTCTAACCGACGCTTGGCTTTTTGGGTAGCTGAGCCCCACTGGACTCGTCGTCACTTCCTCGCCCCTTCCGACCACCTGCTTAAGCGAATGTGAGCACTGAAGCAGTCCAACTCTCCAGCTGCTCCGATCATACCTTAGTATAATCAAGTCCCCTCCATGAGACTCACTGGTACTTACAATCTGACTACTCCCTCGGTGGTACACAGCCCCCATATACTGCCGACCAAGGCTTTCATCTGATGCAAGCTTCGATGCGCACACATGGAAGACCCGCCTCTGCGGTACTGTGGCATTCACTCCTTGAATCCACAGCCCTTCTTGCCGTTGCATTGTTCACCGAAGTGGAGCTCCTAGTAGCTCCTGATCATTCACATGATCACGTCCCCCTCCATGGGACTCACTGGTACTTGCACTTGGACTTCTTCCTCGGTGGTACATAGCCCCCATTTGCTGATGACTAGGCTTTCATCCAATGCAAGCTCTGATGCACACACGAAGACCCGCCTCTGCGGTACCATGACATTCACTCTTTGAATCCATAGCACTTCTTCTTGTTATGTCGTACACCAAAGTGGAGCTCCCAGTAGCTCCTGATCATACCTCTGCATGATCTTGTCCCTCATGGGACACGATCGTCTGTGTTGCATTGCCACGAACTATTCCACCACGATCCGCTGCACCATGTCGCCTCCTGGTGACATCTCCATTGCATACAGATTATTGTGTGATGAACTCGAACTATGACTTCTCCACGTGTGGCCTCTGCCAACACATCGTAGGGCCTCTACCATCTCCGATTGTTTAGTTCTCTCTCTTGGCAATTTAACTTCGTCCACCCACTCTTGGGTCACACCTGGACGAAGCATAGCTCGAGGACAGTCTGTCGCCTAGTAGCTCATGAAGTCCCCCTGACTTCACTAGAGTTGGTGCACTATTGTTTGGATCCTGAGCCTCTATCCCCTACCAGCACAATCTCTGTTATGCACCTCTTGTTCCTGACAACTCGAATGATAACACTATGGCATATTCTTCAAGGGTACCCGCCTCTGGGTCCTCTTGCCCCGTGCTAAGGTATCATGATCCCAACTTTGCCTTCGAAAGTTGAATCACCTTAGTTACTCCGTCAAATGCATCTCTGAGGTAGCTTGCATGTGCCTCGAAGCTCCCTTCATCTTTGGCACCATGAAAGATAAGTCCGCCCCATCAGAATGAAGAACTCATGAAACGACATGATCTCACTCTTGCCTCTACAAGAGTTCATGCCCTTGACCTCCGTCCAAGGAAAGCTCTGTGCCTCCGCTCCATGTTCCATCTTCTATGTCGACTCCCTTCATGCGGCTTGTATACTTCACCAAGTTTCACCCAAGTCGTTCCGCTCCTCGATTTGCATTTGAGTTGATAGTGGCCCTCGCGTCCACCATTCCAGGGGTCATCCCTCCATTGAGTTTGATTTCTACATCGACTCGAAGTGTGCCTTCATATGATGTTGCCTTGGATTACTCCGCCACTTGATCTCGAAATGCATCCACTACCTCATTCGAGATCATGTGACGACTCTTCGTCGCTCGCTCGATCCGTTGAGCGTTTTGGAGATATCTCCTTGAGAAACTCTTCCTCAATATGTGCTATCTGTTGCACATGATTCTCCCTCTGGAGAACTAGGACTTATCCCTCCTGGATATCTATCCTATTAGAGCAACTTTCCTCTTTACATTCTTCCCACTGGAAGTTTCGGAGACCACCATCCCCTTTGGACTACTCCGTCTTGCTGAACAACTTGTGCCTTGTTCTGCCCCCGTAAATGTACTTGCTAGATTGCGACCCTTCGCCAATACAGTCTCCACTGCACCCTCCAAGGTCTAGCAACGTGCTGAACTTGTTGAACATTTCAGCTGCCTACGGACGTATCCTTTTATGTCAAAGAGAAAGTTCTGACGCTCCATGGCACTGAGTTCTGATCGCACCTTAGGATGGCCACGAACACTCCGTCGTCCGTGTACAAGCCCTTGTATGAGTTTCGAATCCTTTGAGTTAGCAATTCCCCTCACCTCTGTGAGCTTCGTACAACTCTTTCGGTCGTTACGCAACACCTCCTACTTTGCACGGTCTCATCTATCACCAAACGCCCCGCTTGGCCTTGAGCACCGTCAAGTTTGGTTGTCAACGTCAAGCCATAGCTCGAACTCCACCATCCCAATCTTTGTGTGCTACGCATTCTTCTTTGCTTGTTTGTCCTCGTGGTGCCTCTCGCACAAAGGGTTGGCCATTCCTCTGAATGCCAAACCTGGATGCCCGCTCCTATGAGCGACTCCTTTCCCTACATCTCAATGTCCGTTTTCCCCCAAACGGTTGCGCGTGCTGGCTGTCCTCTACACAGCTCAACTAGGTCCCCCACGTTTGTATGGCAAGTGTCTTTGCGTGTGCTTGTCCCGCTCTGATACCACATTGTCACGGGCTTAGCTGATTTTACCTAAGCCGTGCGGCACCCCTGCGTATCCGTCCGCAAAGGTCAGCCTTCCCCGAGATCTCCTAGAGTCCCTTAGGCTCACAAAAGAGAAAACGGGCCAGAAGAAGCAACTCCCACGGGATCCACAAGCAACTGCTCAAGCAAACACTTTATATGCCATATGCAAATTACATCCGAGGACATCACAAACTCAGAGAGGTTGCACACAAAGGATAATGGTCCATTACAGACCGAAGTCCCCCACAAGTGTTTACAAGACATACTTATATTTACAAGCCAAAATTGGCCATAAAGCAAACCAAACTCGGGCTGCTAAGCCTACTGCAAGCTCGCTACTTGCTGTACAATGTATGTACACAAATCGAAGGACACGGACAAACATGAGCATTTCATCAAACACCTTGTTTACATTTTGACCGTGACACTAGGGCGCTAGTTGAGGTTGCTCATCGATGGACATTCTTACGACATCAGACCCTCCTTCTAGTACTACAAAATATTGAGTAGCTTTACATTATGGCCTGGGGATCGGTACGACTTGGTCCTATCCCGAAGACGCAACATCGTCCATGTAGATTTCTATGGAGAGGGGGCTAGATGAATGAGATCGAGTCAGGAGGTTGTATCCTACGCTTTTGTTTTCCCTCGTAGCCGGCTCGAGGTGAGCTTGATCGGCTTCATCCAAACCACGATCTTGCACTATAGGTTAGAGTTGGGAGGGGGATTCTCGACTCGACCCCTCTAATGATTAAGTTAGTAAATGGTGTTTTGGTCGTCCAAGATCTGATCCCCTCCAATGACCAAGGGATCGATGTTTATACTTATCGCGGTAGCTCTGCCATACGAGGGTCGTTAGTAGCCGCCGATGCTTCATAGGACTGATTTATATGCTCTTGATGGCATAGCCCAACCCGTCCAGTTCCCCATCATGCGACTGATCCATATGCTCCTAACAGCCCTTGGCGGTGCTGAATTGGCCTTGCTCACCTGTCGGGTCGATCGCACTTCCTCAAGACCCGTGATATGAACGTACTCCACATTGACTCTGAGATGATTGTCAGCTGTCATTATGTGGGTGGTGCTAGAATATTTCCCATCATATATAGTCCAACAAAATACTCACGAATGATCGAGTATATGTATGCTTGCAAGATAAATAATTGTAATGTAGTTACTTGAAGTATGTCATGTGTGATTTATCTTATGAATAAATAAGTCTTGTTGAGAAGGAAGAAGAGCTTTTTTATCTTCGAGCTAGCAGTAATATCACATTTCGTGTCTGATGCGTAAGATGATTTAATCTTATGAAAACGGAATGCATTACGGGTTAGAATTTTGGATAAACAACATGACATCATTGCTGGATGGGATGCAATAGTATCGCTCGTCATATCTGATGTGGAGTTGCACAAGATTAATGATTTTTCTATGAAAGAGGAACCCGTTACTAACAGGATTTTAGATAAACAACATGTTGGGTCCAGCTCATAAGCGGGTTTGGACCGGATATTTAGATATTTAACTCAAATATAATTTATTGAAAAAAGAAGAAGAGAAAAACCTAATCTAAGAGGTGGGCAGCAATGCAACTACGGAAACGTGCAAAGAAACAGTACAGTAACAAAAAGAGAGATAAAAGAAGAAAGAGAGAGAAAACTTTGGTAAGAGGATCGAACGGTAAAACTTCATCAGTTTTGATCCAAATTTTATGTGAAGAATCTTTGCAACTAGATCTACAATCCTAATGGTACTGATCTATGATTTACCCTCTCTATGATAGTTTTTTGATATATCCACTTAGTGAGTTTTGATCTTTCCTATTGTGAGATCTATGAATATTGATGATGATATGCTATTGGTGAACCAAAATATATGTACTTGATATCATTATGATCATCTAATTAATCTAGAGAAGTTTTATTATAAATCTACTATCCTATTTGGTGATAGTGAAAGTTTGGGTGGACTACGGTCCCGTGATTTTTCCCGCATTGGGTTTTTCACGTTAAAAATTCGGTGTCTCACTTTGTGGTTTGATTTATAATTCTGTTATATATCTTATTCTGATTAGTATTTATTTTTTTTGTAACAAGTTGGTAATTTTGGTGAGGAACCCATTTTGATACACAAAGAGGAAAAAGTATTATTTCACATTCAATAGGTTTTTCCCAACAAGTGATATCAGAGCACATGCTATTTGGGGCAGTTTTTCTTGTGTGATTGAAATGAAAGAGTCAGATGGTATGATTAAATTGAACTCATCAAATTATTTCCCTTGGAGGCAGATGATGAAAGATTTACTATATTACAAAGATTTGTATAAGCCCATCAAAGTTAAAGTAAAACCTTCTACTATGGATGATGAAGAATAGGAAGTACAGCATAGAAAAGCTATTGCATATATTAGAAGATTGATGGATATAAATTTGCATGAGCATATTTCTGATGAAACCAGAGCTGATGTTGTTTGGCAGAGGCTAGAAAATCTCTTTGCAAAGAAAACAATGGGAAACATAATTTCTCTCCTCAGAAGACTTGTCAATTTAAAGTATAAATATGGTGATAATATTATTGAGCACATAAGCCTATTTCAGAGTTTTGCAAACAAGCTGGTTACTATGAAAATGAATATAGATGATGAGATGCAAGGATTGTTACTCCTCGGTTCTTTACCAGAAAGTTGGGAAACATATATTGTGACAATTTCTAACTCCACACCAGAGGGGAATCTAACTATAGATATCGTTAAAGATAGTTTGCTGAATGAAGATGTCAGAAGGAAAGAACAAGGAGAATCTTCTTCTAGTGCACTTGCTATTGAAAAACAAGAAAGACGTTGAAGAAGACAGCAAGAATCCATATGGTTATAGAGGAAGATCTAAGTTCAGAAGAGATATCAAGTGTTTTCACTATAACAAGCCAGGTCACGTGAAGAAAGAGTGTAGGTTCTGGAAGAGAGAACAAAATGAAAGAAAAAAAAATGAGGATGAGACTAATACAATTGCTGTTGAAGGTGATATTATTATTATTTGTGATAATGGATGTGTCAGTCTTGTAGCTCAAAATAGTACCTGGATAATTGACTCTGGTGCTTCTTTTCATGTTACTTCTCATGGTGATTTCTTCAGGTCTTACACTATTGGTGATTTTGGTAATGTCAAAATGGAAAACAATGGTACATCTAAGATTATGGGTATTGGAGATATTTGCTTGAAGATCAGTATTTGGAGTAAATTGATATTCAAAGATGTAAGGAAATGTTCTAAATATTCGTCTTAACTTGATATCTACAGGGAAACTTGATGATGAGGGATTTATGCATTATTTTGGTGAAAGCTAATGGAAACTCACCAAAGGTTCTCTGATTGTGGCGAGAGGAAAGAAGCAGAACTCTTTTTATGTCATGGAGACTAAGCTACACAAAGGAGAGATTAATGCAATCATAAATTATGAAAGTATAGATCTTTGGCATACAAGGCTTAGTCATATCAGCGAGAAAGGACTTCAAACTCTTGGTAGAAAGCAGTTCTTACCAAAGTTGTAAGGTACATCTCTCAAATCTTGTGATCATTGCTTAGCTGGAAAAACACATAGAGTTACCTTTCATACTTATCTATCATCTAGAAGATTAAATGTTATTGACTTGATTCATACTGATGTTTATACTATGCAAAGTAGAACTCTTGGAGGTGCTCTTTATTTTATTATTTTTATTGATGACCATTCTAGAAAAGTTTGGGCTTTTGCTTTGAAATCCAAAGACCAGATACTCGATACTTTCAAAGAGTTTCATTCCAGTGTTGAAAGAGAAACAGAAAGAAAATTGAAGTGTGTTAGAGCAGATAATGGTGGTAAGTATAGGGGTCCTTTTGAGAATTATTGTAGGTTTCATGGTATTAGGCTTGAGAAGACATTTCCTAAAACTCCTGAGCGGAACGGTGTGGCAGAAAGGATGAACAGAACCATTGAAGAAAGGATTAGGTGCATGATTTCCCATGCTAAGTTACCTAAGTCATTTTGGAGGGATGCTATAAGAACTACAATTGATCTGATAAACCTTTCTCCATCAGTTCCTCTGAATAGTGATGTTCCAGAGAGAGTGTGGAAAAGGAAAGATGTCTCTTATGATCACTTGAGAGTCTTTAGGTGCAAAGCATTTATTCATATTCCTAAAGATGAGAGGTCGAAGCTTGATAATAAAGCAAAAGCATGCATTTTCTTGGGATATGGTCATGAAGAGTTTGGGTATATATTATGAGATCCAGTGGACAAGAAGATTATTAGAAGCAAAGATGTCATGTTTCTTGAAGACCAATTGTTTAACGATGGTGATAATGTTGGGAAACAAAATACCTTTATTTATATTCCTTGGAGTTTAGGCCCAGTTCCTCCATCTATAGTTCATGATGATTAAGGGGGAGATGAACAAGAAGATGGTGGTGAGAATGTCAGTGATGATACTCCTACAATTGATAAAGTTGATCCAACTAAACAAACTGAGTAAGCACCTCCACCACCAGATGAGATTCCATTGAGAACATCTACAAGAGAGCGAAGACCATCTACAAGATATCCTCCACATGAGTATGTTACGTTGACTGACGGTGGAGAATCAGAAACTTACCAAGAAGCTATTCTACATGAGCATAAGAATGAGTGGGTTAAAGCCATATAAGAAGAGATGAGATCCTAGCTTGAGAACCACACATATGACTTGTTAAAGTTACATACAGGAAAGAAAGCTCTCAAGAATAAATGAGTTTATAAATTGAAGACTGAAAATAACAGCTCACGATAAAAATATAAGGCACGATTAGTTGTGAAAAGATTCAGTCAGAAAAATGGTATTTGACTTTGAAGAAATATTTTCTCTTGTGGTAAAAATATCCTTTATCTGAGTTGTTCTTGGTTTGGCTACCCGCTTGAATTTAGAAGTTGAGCAACATGATGTGAAAACTGTATTTTTATATGGTGACTTAGAAAAAAAAATTTATATGGAGCAACCAGAAGGTTTCAAAGTCAAGAGAAAAAAAAATCTAGTGTGTAAGCTTAAGAAAAATTTATATTGACTCATACAAGCACCTAGATAGTGGTACAAGAAGTTTAATTCCTTTATAATGAGTCAAGGGTATAATAAAACCACATCTGACCATTATGTGTTTTCATTATTCTTCCACTATATGTTGATGATATGCTGATTGTTGGCAATGATGCTAGTAAAATTGAGAAGCTTAAGAGAGAATTAAGTCTTTTGCTATGAAAGACCTAGGATTGGCTAGACAAATACATGGCATGAAGATTCTTCATGATAGAAAGAATGGAAAGATTTGGTTATCTCAGGAGGCTTATATTGAAAGATTCAATATGAATAAAGAAAAAGCAGTTTGTTCTCCACTTGTAGGTCATTTTAAGCTGAGTTCAAAATAATGTCCCACAAGTGAAAAAGGAAAAAAAGAAATATCCAAAGTGTCTTACTCATCAGTAGTAGACAGTTTGATATATACTATGGTTTACACTAGGCTAGATATAGCTTATGTAGTTGGAGTTGTCAATCGATTTCTCTCTAATCCTAGTAAGGAACATTGGGCAGTAGTAAAATTGATATTAAGATATCTAATCCTAGTAAGTAAGGTTGTGTTTATGTTTTGGCATTGGTAAACCTGTGCTAGAGGATTACACAGATGCAGACATGACTGGTGATACTGATTTCAAGAAATCAACTTCAGGATTTTTGATGACTTTTGCAGGGGGAGCAGTCTCTTAGTAGTCTAAGTTACTTAATTGTATTGCTCTATCGACCACAGAAACAGAATATATAGCAATTATTGAAGCTTGTAAGGAAACTTTATGGATGAAAAGATTTATACAGGAATTGGGTTTGAAATATGAAGGATACATTGTTTACTGTCATAGTCAGAGTGTCATTCACCTCTCCAAGAATTCAACATATCATTCTAGATCCAAACATATTGATGTAAAATACTACTGGATTCGTGATGTGTTTGAGGTAAAATAATTAAACTTAGAAAAGGTACATACCGATGAGAATGGTTTAGATATGTTAACAAAGTCTTTTCCTAAAGAAGCTTAAAGCATGTAGACGGAGAGCAGGCTTAGTACAACCCACCATATGAGCTGGAGGGGGAGAATTGTTGGGTCCAGCCCATAAGTGGGCTTGGATTGGATATTTAGGTTTTAGCCCAAATTTGATTTATTGAAAAAAAAAGAAAAAAGGAAAAAAGAGGAAAACCTAATCTAAGTGGTGGCTGCGTAACTTTTGGGATCAGAGTGGCACAGTAACGCAGCGGCGAAAATGTGCAAAGAAACTACATAGTAACAAAGAGAGAGAGAAGGCCTTGGCAAGAGGATCGAACGATAAAACTTTGTTAGTTTTGACCCAAATTTTATGTGAAGAATCCTTACAATCAGATCTACAATCCTAAGGGTACTGATCTGTGGTTTACCATCTCTATGATGGTTTTCTAATATATCCACTTAGTGAGTTTTGATCTTTCCTATTGTGAGATCCATCAAAATTAATGACACTATGCTATTGATGAACCAAGATATATGTTTTTGATGTCATTGTGATCTTCTAGTTAATCTAGAGAAGTTTCATTATAAACCTATTATTCTATTTGGTGATAGTGGAAGTTTGGATGGACTATGGTCCCGTGATTTTTTCCGTATTAGGTTTTCTATGTTAAAAATATGATATCTTACTTTGTGATTGATCTATTATTCTGCTGTGTATCTTGTTCTGGTTAATATTTATTTTTTTAGTAACAAGTTGATAATTTTGATGAGAAACCCATTTTGATACACAAAGAGGGAAAAGTATTATTATGCATTCAATAGGTTTTTCCCAACTCAACATGACATCCATGCCCCCAAGTGTGTCGAAAGTGACCCATGCTTCATTGCAAACCGGGCATGAAAGGGAAGATGGCCAGCAGTCTTATGAGGATATATACTAGTTATATTCTCAGCTAAATCTCATCAGGAATCAGGTTGAACAAACATGATCTCGTCTTCATAAACTAAAAATTACAGCTTTTTTACCCTCTAAATGGTGATACATACATCCATGTTACGAATTGAAACTTGAATTGTTTCATGCTTTTTCTTCCTTGTCACCAAAATTAATAATAGGGTTCCTATGATTTATTTATGCTCCTTCACTTCAACATTTTCATCCATCCAAAATATCACAATATCATGCCCTGCATTTCTTCCACCTCTCAGCTACATATTCGTTCAATTAACCCCATCGTATTCTACATATTTCCAAGAATCACAAGTCCAATGTGAAATATACAGCATATCGACATCGACGCATACTCTCTTTGGAAAACACAACATTGACGTTTGCAAATGTGCCTAATGTTGCGTGCTTGATCCGACAACAAATTCATATGAGATGAATATTTTAAAACCGTCGACATCCTATTTCTTCAGCCCATTGTATTACAACACCCCCCATAAACTCCATCAGTTCATCTTCCACGTACGTTTGTTCTATTACAACCGTTTGTAGAGAGGGTAGATGCAGAACTACGATCATCCTAATCAAATCCCACTACTTGCATTAACTTGTGTGCCGCGGCCACCACATAACCAGCAGTGCAAGTTAGCTCCACGGAGATGTGATCTAAGATGAGAGACTCGTGTTTGAGTCTTCGTGAGCAGCTCACGGCACATTTCCACGAGGGCTACCGATCAATCGAAGTTTCTGTTTCAGTTTTATTGTAGTTTGACAAGATCGATCGATGACAGGTGAGATACGCTTGGAAGCAAAGCATTCAAGAAGACGGAACGACCACGTTAGTCATCCAAGGATCATCCTTCTCATTCGAGCCCAATTACATATTGGTCATTGATGTGGTGCAACATGGTCAACGTCCGGCTGTTTGTGCGAAACGGATCACTGCTAAAAGTCGTCGTTTTACTTTTGTTGGACTTAGATGAGATGAGCTTGCAGTGCAAGTATGTACACGTCCTGATTCTTTCATCGTCATAATCAACGAGACCATGATTTATCATGCTTGATGTGCTAAAGGATGGGGGCTCACGTACCGGCTTGTAGGATGGATGATCAAGTGGTCAATAGAGCTCAGCGAATTCGACCTGAAGTATGCCCTGAGGAGGGCAATCAAAGCCCAAGCTATTATCGATTTCTCCTCGGAGCTGACCGCCCTAGAGCCACCCCTAGAGGAAGCTTGCATAGACCCTCCACATCGATGGATCGGCGAATTCCTCTAGGGGAGGAGCCGGGATAGTCGTGAGAGACCCCGACGGACAAACCTGGGAACATGTCGTGCGTCTGGAATTTTCAACTACCAACAATGAAGCAGAATATAAGGTGTTGCTGCTCAGACTATGACTGGCCACTGAGCTACAAAATGAACACCTAGAAGTGTTCACTGACTCCCAATTGGTCGCCGACCAAATCGACGGGAGCTTCGACGCTCGAGAAACGAACATGGCCTGCTATCTCGCTGAGGCCCGTCGGCTGATAGGTATGACCAAGTACTTCAAAATCTTCCAAATCCCGCGCCTCGAGAATGCCAGGGCCGACGCCTTGGCCCGGTCGGCCTCTGCCGGTGAGTTGCCGATCATTCTCAGCCTTTGCCAACCGAAGGTCACCATTGTTGAAACGGCAACCACGGTCGCTCATCCTGACTAGAGGGAGGAAATGCTACACTACAAGAAAGATGCGACTCTCCCGACGGACGAAACCGTCGCTCGTCGAATCAAAAGAACTGAAACATGGTTCGACATCGCCAATAGGCGCTTTTATGTTGCCGAATGCATTGGCATCTGACCCGAGTCCTCTCCAAGACCTTTGTGTTGCTGACCACGACTCCAATGGTAGGGCATGGTTATCCTCGTAGCTAGCTAGGTCTTTGTGTATTTACTTGGTGAATGAGGAATGTTAGAGAGCACACGAAACTCGTGCATGCATTAAGGGTTAGAACAGTGCAGTGCCAGGTTTCCGCGAAGAGAGTAGATGAGTCATTCTAATTGCATTTCTTACACCGACTTATACGGCGGTGCATGACTTTCTTGGCTCCTAATTGAGGACGAGATGCGATCGAAGATAGTGAACGGGTTTGTTTTTCCTTTTGTGAGAATCCAACATCTCCACATCATGCAAAGTTTGTATTTTCTTTGAGTTCTACTTACAAGAAATGAGGTGCCAAAGCTCGGAAGCAAAGCATTCGAGCTGACGGAACAAGCCAAATTCTCATGTCTAAGCCGCTATGAGAACTTGGCGAAAGGCTCAGTAGTTTACCGGAGATAATCACTAGATAAGTGCAACATGGTCAATGGCTCTTTGTGAGAAAATGGAATATCAGCAATCATTCATAATCTTGAAGAATAATAATAATAATAATAATAATAATAATAATAATAATAATAATAATAATAATAATAATATCAATAATAATAATAATATCAATAATAATAATACATGCCAGTTAATAATGCCTGGTGATGGTCTCAGATAGTTCTCAAAATCCTGGATAGGTTCATTGCATCACAGTCACGGTGGGAAATGATCGAACGTGCTGAATTGAGTACTCCATAGAATATTCAACCGTCAGCGTCTCATCTGTTGTTTCGCTTTCTTGTCTTTGTGTTTAGAAGGCGTAGGTATTTCCCACATTTCATCTTATACTCTTCACGTTAATTGACGGAAACAGCAAGGAAGAGCATATATCTATATATATATATATATATATATATATATATAGGGGTATCCGAAAGCCAAGAACATTAATTGGCGTTCGCTAAACATCTTGCACTTGGGCAGAAGAAAGAAAGGGCTCAATGAGTCCTTGCCAACCGATGGTTCACTCGGACCTATCAAATTAGAGTGTGATATCAGATCGTTTTCGTTTACTTAAATTACTTGACATTGGGCAGAAGAAAAAAAGGGCTCAGATTAGAATAAGATATCAGATCATTTTCGCGTTTCAATCATTTAAGCTTTCTTGTTTTGTCTCTTTAATGAAAGAAGGAGCTAAAATTTCCATGCAGAAGCATACCTCGAAGAAGTTTCAGTAAAGTTCCTTGCTCGACAAGTGAACAAGGAGTCACGGCATTCGGCTGCCGCAGTGGGGTTTAGCGCAGAAAATAAAGCAAGACAAATTGCTCTCAACTTCTTCTTCCTCATATCCTCCCTCGTCTTAGTAGTCAAAAGAAATTATGATGCCACGATTACATGGTAGTTAGTATAGAAGCATTGGCTGATAAAATTTCATTTAGAATAGGTTGATTCTTTGTGTGTCTTTGGTTGGCTATTAACTGGTCGTTGCTTCCCATGATATAAAGATGTCAAGAACGTGAGGCAACTAGGTAAGTTATACTAGACTAATAATGATTGGGCAAAAGGGTAGATGTTGGATGCTCCAAAATGACATATAGTTTCTTGAACCTGAGGTCAGTGGTCAATGCAGGTTGGAACTGTGGGGACTTGTCATTGGCGGCCGAGGACGTCATCAGCTGAATTAGTCAGCAAACTGCCGTGCAGAATACATACTCTATCAACCAATTCACAATTGAACAGTACCTCGGGGCCTTCTATATATACGTCACGATTCCTGAAGCCAGTCGCAAAAGAAACTTGCATCATTTCATCTTGCTTGTTCAAAGATAGTGCAGATGGCTGCTAGGATCATCCTCATTAGTGCTCTTCTTGCCCTGGCCTCCTCTCATGCATTGGCATTTGATCCGAGTCCTCTCCAAGACTTTTGTGTTGCTGACTACGACTCCAATGGTAGGTCATGGTTATCCTCGTAGATAGCTAGGTCCTCGTGTATGTACTTGCTGAAGTGGCTAAAAGCCCGTTCATCGTGCATGCTGCAGTGTTTGTCAACGGATTCGCCTGCAAGAATGCTAAGGATGTCACGGCAGATGACTTCTACTTCACCGGCTTAGACAAGCCCGCGAGCACCGCCAACGAGCTGGGCGCAAACATCACTCTCGTCAACGTGGAACGACTCCCCGGCCTCAACACCCTTGGCGTCGCCATGTCTCGCATCGACTACGCGCCCTTCGGTCTCAACCCTCCTCACTCGCATCCACGCTCGTCGGAGATACTGCATGTGGCGGAAGGAACGCTGTACGCCGGCTTCGTCACGTCCAACACGGAAAACGGCAACCTTCTCTTCGCTAAGAAGCTGAAGAAGGGCGACGCGTTTGTGTTCCCCAAGGGCCTCATACACTTCCAGTTCAACATCGGGGACACCGAAGCAGTGGCGTTCGCTACCTTCGGCAGCCAGAGCCCGGGTCTCGTCACCACAGCCAACGCACTGTTCGGATCGAAGCCGCCCATCCCTGATTACATTCTTGCCCAGGCCGTGCAGCTTAGCAAGACGACCGTGGGCTGGCTTCAGCAGCAGCAGTGGTTGGACATCGCTGAAGAATATTAACGTGTAGGGCTTAATTAATACAAGCCAATAAGATACTCTCGTATGCCATGCATGCTTTAATGACGTTATGTGGTTTACCTACGGTGTGTGGTTTATTGTATAATAAAATAAAGCTTGTGGTATTAGTTAATGTTTGTACGCACGCTTGTTTTCGTTTCTGAAAAAGGAAATACATAATAAGAGAAATCTCTACTAAACACTTCTTTTAGAGATGGTATCTTTAGAGTTTTCTCTTTTTTGTTATGCTCGACATCTTGCGATAATCTATCCAAGGACTTACTTCAATAACAAACTTCTTCAAAAATATATCAGATTCAAGATTCTTGAAAGATTAAAGTTATGATCCGAAAAGGAAATAAAAGTCTTTAGTAAATTAGGATTATTCTATGAATAGCTAGCTAGCCATGTTTTGATGAGGAGTAAGATGCAAGAAATATAATTTGGGTATTCTTGAGTTAATATAGTATGAGAGAAAATGTGTGAAACGTTATACACACTATACGTGAGAGTTGTGTATAAAGAAAGTCTCATGCATGCACAGAAGAAGGTTGGCTGGCCGCCTTGCCTTAAAAGGGATAAGGTTTCAGAACCTTGCAGGGCCATACCTTCTTGGCAATGCAAGAACATGTGGTCAGCAGTCTTCACCTGATAATTAGATTGAACACATTATTGACAGCCTTGACAGTAATTAGGAGGGACCGATCGATCGACTCGACTCAGCCAAAGATGATGAGGAAAGGTGTATGTATGCAAGGCCACAATCGTAACCAAGCTGTACAATGCTGATCTTGGAATATGTGTATCCGATAGGGGAGAGTGACCTTCCGGTTGCAGTGACACCTCTCGAGAAAGAAGAAAACCTAGCTACTAGGCGGGGGTGGACTAATCAAATTTCCATCTCCTTTAATACCTCCACATTTGATGATCACGCCCAGAAGAGAATTCTCGGTCATCATAATACTCCACCACCACCACTTACCCAAGAGAATGACGTTAAAATCCATTGGTCTGATTCCTCCAGCACCTCCGAGCATCTTCCCTTCCCGGACAACGATCTGGTCAGCGAGCCAACACCCACCATGCTAACAACCTATTGCTGGTGTCAACGATGGAGTAAAACGGCAAGACAAACCCTATTTATACAGATTACGAGGGAAGATTTCCTTAGGTGCTATCAGTTAATTTTCGATCGTTGTCGATCCAATTCATGTACAAGAAAGATGTCAAATTAAGGGATGGTGGACGGTTGTGTTGGCTTTTCTGCAGAACTTCAGAGAAGAGTAAAAGAACTAGTAGAGAAATAGGAGTACTTTCAATCTGTAGTACCTTGGAGTTAACCAAGAGTACTTTCAATCCTCGGTGTTGCAGTAGTCCATTTGAACCTCTTCTTTATCAACCAATTCACGAATAAAATGATGTCGGACTTCAATATGTTTGGTACGCCCATGGAAGACAGGATTCTTTGTCATTGCAATAGCAGACTTGTTATCGCAATAGATTTTAGTTGGTCCATCTTGATTTTCTTGAAGATCTGCTAGAATTCTTCGAAGCCAAACTGTTTGACATGCTGCACTTGTGGCCGCAACATACTCTGCCTCAGTGCTTGAGAGAGCAACACACTCTTATTTTTTTGTTGTCCATGATATTACACCTGAGCCAAGGCTGAAAACAAATCCTGAAGTACTTTTTCTATCATCTGCACAACCAGCCCAATCACTATCAGTATACGAATATAACCTAAAATCTTTTACCTGTTCATAACGAATGCCATAATTGAGAGTCCCTCTGATATATCTAAGAACTCTTTTAGCTGCTCCAAAGTGATGCTTGCTAGGACTCTGCATGAATCTAGATAACAAGTTAACTGTAAACATAATATCTGGTCTTGAGTGTGTGAGATACATTAACCCTCCAATTAAACTTCTATATTGTTGCTCGTTTGTTTTTTCCACTCCATCATCTGAAATAAATTTATCATCTGTATTCATTAGAGTACTCACTGGCTTACAAGTTGACATATGAAATCTTTTTAACAAATCTTTAGTATATTTTTCTTGGCACAGAAAAATTCCATCTGCATCTTGAATAATTTCCATTCCCAAGAAATAGTGTATAAGCCCCAGGTCAGTCATTTCAAACTCTAATGTCATATTTTTCTTAAATTCAATAAGCATATCTGATGAGTTTCCAGTATAAATTATATCATCCACATATAAACAAACCATAAGAATCTTCATACCTTGAATTCTAGTGCGGAGCTAATTCATGTAGTTTGGACAAGTGAGGCGGTTGGCATCAAGTATGTTGTGTAGGGTGTTTGCAAGCAATATGTTTTTAACAAAAAAGATGTAGCACAAACAAATAATATACATATTTTATAGAAAAACTAATTAAGATACGAACTTCTATCTTAATCAACTCACACTCTTTTTTAATAAATCATGCGACACCCTCATGCACGTGAAATGAAAGCCTCCTGTAGACTTCTAGTGCGGATCGGGATATTAGTGTAGCCTCGAGGGACTCGACCAATCACACTGAGCCCAAAAGGTAGGCAACTCTTACCAATCTCAACTCCTTATGATTCTCGTCCTGTTCGACCTTCCAACCATCATGGTCTCGAGGAACAAGACCAACCATGATGTTCAGTTAAGTCATCCCGTCATTATAATGTGAGTCTGATTTGATGATATGTCATCGAGGGACTCGACCAAGTATACAACATCTTCAGGTCACCGATAACATCTCTATGTCATAAGCAAGACCTCGAATCGCAAAGATAGGTGAGCCTAGAGGGACTCGTTCAACTCAACCTATGTCGGGATTCAATTTCTTCCTATAACGATAGAAGACCACGAGGGTCAATCGTATTTTCTCATACATACCGACTTAATATTATCTTAGGAGGGGATTTTATTTCGGTCTCCTAATATGTTGTGTCACACACATAACACACATACATATTTAATATATATATATATATAATCCGAACGATCTTGGCTAGGGATTTGCTTGAGCGAGAGCACACAGGATATTCCTCTTGTGATACTAAGAGTGGATAATCCTCTATTGACACTCAATTACCTTGGTAAATTTAACCACAAATCCTGATAACTGGCTATACCGGATCTAAAACTTTCTAAACCCATAAGTCTAGCGTCAAAGAAAGGAGTATTAAAATAAGGCATCCTTGGTGTCTCAAGTCTAAGGACCAAACACACAATTGGAGATTCCAAGGTTGATCGGCTACTAGCGCTCCCCTCATGGTGTTGTTAAAGAAGGATACATTCTAATGGTCGGAGGAAGCAACCACAGCCTTCAATGCCCTAAAGGCTGCGATGATGTCTATGTTAGCTGTAACAAATTTCTTTAACCGAACGAGATTCTCTCGTTCATCAGTTGAGGAAAATCCTATTAACTGTAACAAATTTTCCTAACCGAACGAGATTATCTCCTTCATCAGTTGAGAAAAATTCATCTCTTATCACTGTATAAATAAATGTTGAAACCTTAATAACAAGTGTGTTTTTTTGTTTTCCCAATTCACTTTCAACATGGTATCAGAGCAGCTTGCTTAGAGCAAACTCTCTTGTTGCTGTCAAACGACATCATGTTTACACCGCTTCCGGTCGCGTGCATATTTTATCGTCGACTCCAATCCATCTACTGTCGCGACATCTGCCTCCGCTACCGACGGAACCAACAAGATCAACACCGATCTCCCAATGATCGCTGATACTTTTGCGGCAACCTTGGCATCCTTTATTTCACCGCAATAGATCTCCAGCGAAATCCCGGCTGCCTCCCCAGTCTCCAGCCTCGCCAACGCTCCAGAACATTGGCACCAGCGGTCTCCGACCCTGCAAACGCTCCTGCAAACGCAGCGCCCGCGAATGCTCCAGGGTGTCGTTGCTTCCTGCCAACACACAGTAGATCGAAACAGAGTAACCATTACTCTGTTTCCTCTTATTCTTCCTTTGTTTTGCTACGATTGGCCCAGCAATATCGCAGCGCACAGCCAACAACGCGCTTCTGCAGCCCATCTCCTCTCTGCCGCTGCTGCTCCTCTGGTCGCTGCTCCATTCTATCGGTCTTACTCTGCTTCCCGTCATAATTGCTGCCCGCTACTTTGGTATCCCTGAGTCCTGCGGTGTCCCACACCTATTCGCAGCCAGCGTCACTCTTCATCGCCGGCTGCTTCCTATTCTTCTCCAGCCCCAACAATCGGATCTCTATTTTATCGACAAATAGAGCATCCTTTTCTCTGTTTTCTCGATACGAATGAGCAGTCGCTCGCCCCGTTCTGGACGCTGTGCCTCTAACACCAAGCAGCGGCTACCCTCTTAGCAGCTCTAAAGAGCGATCCAAACGTGAACACCACAGCCGCGTCTCCCAGGACTAACCGCTGCCTCTCCTGCCCGCTCCCCCTCCCTCACTTTGCTTGCGGTGAGTTGGTCAGCTATGAACGCCAGACCAATCTGATGATTGAAGAGGAACCTCAGAGTCCCTCAGAAGTCACTCAAGAAGCCTTCTCCCTCCCGGTGTATCCTGTTGGATTTGAGGGGAGTACCGGGTGATCTATTTTAACAGTGGCTGCACTCACTATGTCATATTCGGAAGGGCTGGTTCCAGTAGGATTGCTGCACCCGAACATTGCTATTCATCATATCAGGACAACGGTAGAGTCTCCTTACCTTTCATTCCTCATTTCTTTTACCATCAATCTCTTGGACGCTTTCATCATATTATTCAAAAATCGGCTTCCTACTCTCGCTCTTACTCTATCTTTTAACGGTTTTTACAACTGTTTTCTCAGCGAGATTACTTACCTTTCTCTCTTGGTTTCCCTTTGACCTGGTATTGGTTCCTCGATGTCTTCCTTCTCTACCTCCAATACTCCAACACTTTTTCCTGTTGACGATCTTTCTCCGCATTCAGGACTCACCTCCATCAATGTCGCCTCCTTGATTCCATTTAAATTATCCAAGGGTGGTAATTATGCGTCCTGACGGGCCCAATTCTCGAACCTTTTATTTGGTTATGATTTATTGGGTTATATTGATGGCTCTCTTAGTTGTCCACCAGCGATGATACATGTTCCAGGAGAACCCAACCTAGTATCGAATTCTGCACACAAACTTTGGTTGCGCCAAGATCGGCTAATACTCCAAGCAATTCAAGCTTCTGTTGCGGGATCCATTGCTCCGCTTGTGTCCTCTTGTGTCACTACTGCGGAAGCTTGGACCAAGTTACAAACTACCTTCGCGAATCGCTCCCGGACTCGCATGCTTGGACTCCTATCCAGCCTTATGAGCCTTAAGTAGGAGGGAAGTACTATTGCCGATTACTTACAACATATCAAAATGTTTATTAGTGACCTAGCTTTGATAGGTCATTCCCTGACTGATGAAGAAGTTCTTGTCCACACGCTTAATGGATTGAGTCCCAAGTTCAAAGAACTGGCAGCCGCACTTCGAGCACGTGACTCTCTGATTTGCTTTGAAGAACTCTATGACAAGCTCACCGACTATGAAGCTTACCTAAAGCGTGCTGATAGACTGTCAGGTTCCTTGCCAGGATCTCCTATCACGGCTCAGTTAAATCAGAAGTCCAACCGGTAAAATCATAAATACCGTAAGAATGCTTCAAAAGGTGTGACCAACTTTTCTCCCACTTCTACGGGTCCCTCTCCATCACTGCCGCCTCTCCATTCTCCACACTTCAACACTGTCGTTCAGCTGCGTTGTCCTCCTTCTATGCTTCAGCAACCAGTTGTCTGCCAATTATGTGATAAAGTCAACCACTCGGCAAAAGTTTGTCGGTCTCGACCTCGTCTTCCACCTCAGTCGGCCTAGCCTCGGGCAAATGTCATGATGACTCCCTCTGACAATCAATCTAATTGGATTATGGACTCTGGTGCTTCCCACCATATTACTTCTGATTTTCAGAACCTGTCGCTCCACAACAACTATGGCGAAACTGAAGATATTATCATCGGTGATGGTAACAGAATTCCTATTACTCATTTCGGTACAACAAAGCTTACTTCCAATGCCACTTCTTTTACACTCGATAATGTTTTGTGTGCACCCCACATTAAAAGAAATCTCATATCTGTCTCTCAGTTCTGCCAACAAAATGATGCTTCTATTGAATTCTTTCTTGATTATTTTCTTGTCAAGGACTTGAGAACGGGGGCATCGTTGGTTCGCGGTCTGAATAAAGACAACATCTATGAATGACCATCTACCTTATATCTCACTCAGCCTACTGCTAACGCCTCCACCACTGCTCCAATCGACATGTGGCATTAACGTCTTGGTCATCCCTCAACCCTGTTCAACAAAAGTTACTTACTCGCTACTCTATTCCTGTTTCTAAATCTGGTTCTACTATTACTTACTGTGATGCTTGTCTTAGTAATAAGAGTCATCAGTTACTATTTGGTACATCTTCTATTTCCTGCTATAAACCGTTTGAGGTTATTTATACTGATGTCTGGGGCCTTGCGTCAGTTGTCTCTTTGCCAAGTTCAGATTCTATGTTGTCTTTGTAGACTATTTTACAAAGTACACATGATTATATCCTCTTTGTCAAAAATCTGAGGTTGCTATTGTCTTCTCTAAATTCAAGAACTTGGTCGAGAATTATTTTTAAACTACTATTAAAACTGTCTATTTTGATAGTGGCGGTGAATATCAAGCTCTTGCGTCTTATCTAGCTACCTCTGGTATTCAACATCTCAAGTCCCCACCATATACCCCTCAACTGGTTGGCTCTGCTGAGCGTAAGCATCGTCATATTATTGAGACTGGTCTTACATTGCTCCATCAAGCTTCCATGCCTTCTATCTTTTAGTCCGTCGCTTTTCAAACTGTTGTTTATCTTATTAATCACTTGCCTACTCCTCTCCTACAATATCATTCACCATTTGAAAAGCTATTTCAAAAACACCCTAACATCCAAACCTTAAAGGTTTTTGGTTGTCTATGTTATCCATGGTTACGACCCTACAATTCTAATAAAATGCAACCTCGATCTCGACCTTGTGTTTTCATAGGGTACTCTCTTGAACATAACACCTATCGATGTTATGACCTTCACTCTGCTAAAGTCTTTGTCTCTAGACATGTTACTTTTGTGTAGACTGTCTTTCCCTTTCGAGATCATCGACAATCTGTAGTTCCATTGGATCTCTATGAACAATATTCCTCCTCCATTTTGTCTTCCTTAGATCCAAACTCTCTAGTTACTTCTGTTTCGCAGTTTTCCTCTTTTTCCTCTCCTCCGGCTCCTCCCCCCAGTGTCTTTGTCTTCACCACGCCAAGGTACTTCTATTGTCCCTTCGTCTGCCTCCACCAGTACTGACCCACAACCCTTACCTCCTAGCCCTACTGTCACCTCTCGGCATCCTATGCAAACTCGTTCCAAGTGTGGTATCTTTAAACCACGTCGAGTTCTAGATTTGCATGTTAGCACTGAACCCTCTTTCGACTCTGTTGAACCTACTTCCTTCTCTCAGGCTCAGAAATATCTTCATTGGCATAAAGCCATGTGTGAGGAGTATGATGCCCTTCTTCACAATGCTACCTGGACTCTCACTCCTCCTCTCTCCACACAACATTATCGGGTGCAAATGGGTTTTCCAACTTAAGCGGAATCCTGATGGTTCTATTGCTCGCTATAAGGCACGTCTTGTGGCCAAAGGATTTCATCAACGACCTGGCATTGACTTCGCTGAGACATTTAGTCCTGTTGTCAAACCTACTACCATTCGGCTTCTTCTAAGTCTAGCAATATCGAAAGACTGGTGCTTACGTCAGTTAGATGTTAACAATGCATTTTTACAAGGAACCCTCACTGAAGATATTTTTATGGAACAACCTCCAGGCTTTATACATCCTCAATATCCGCGACATGTTTGTAAACTTAAAAAGGCCATCTATGGACTTCGTCAGGCTCCACGAGCGTGGTATACTGAACTTGGTCTCTACTTATCTTCCATTGGCTTCATCAACTCTAAGTCTGATGTTTCCTTATTTCTATGCCAACATCGTGGGAGCACCATCTATCTCCTCGTCTATGTGGATGATATTATTATCACAGGTGATAATTCAACGGAGGTTCAAGCATTTATTACGCAATTGGCAACCGCTTCTCCCTCAAAGATCTTGGTACCTTGCATTACTTTCTCGGTGTTGAGGCTATATTTACATCTTCTGGTCTCTTTCTTTCACAACAGAAGTATATTCATGATTTACTGTTGAAGACAAACATGCAAGACGCTAAAGCAGTCTCCACTCCTCCATCTCCAAGTACATCGTTGCATCTCTATGATGGTAGTCCTATCACAGATCCTACTCTATATCGACAGGTAGTTGGCTCCTTACAATATCTAGCTAGCACTCACTCGTCCCGATGTCTCCTTTTCGGTTAATAAATTATCTCAATATGCTATCGACTTTCACTTTGTTCAGGATCAAGTAGCCCGTAAGCAGCTCCGTGTCTCTCATGTCCACACAGCTGACCAACTGGCCGATTCCCTCACGAAGTCTCTAGCATGTAAACTATTTTTCTTCCATCGATCCAAGATCAGCGTCCTTGACATGAGCTCGATCTTGCAGGGGTAGCCGCCAGCATCTGTGGCTGCCCGCGGGCATGGCTGGCGCCTGCGGGCGTAGGTAGTGCCCGCAGCCAGGACGCAAGGGGCAGCCACCCGCGGCTAGGCTGCAGGGGGCAGCTGCCCGCTGCAAGGCCATAAGGGGCAACCTCGCGGCCAGGGCTGCCGCTTGTAAGGGCGACCGCTCCTACAGGGGCAACGCCTGCCACAAGGGCGACTGCCCACGCAGACGGCGTGCAGCGCCGCTGCCTGCGCAGGGCAGCGACGGCGGCGGCACAATGAGGGTAAGGGAAGAGGGCTAGGGCATCCTCTTGAGAAAAGGATGATCATACCCCTCTGAATTAGGAAAATTATGAAGATTGTCCAAATGTACAAAATTCCCAAAATACCCTCAATAATTCTAAAAATTTTAAGGACTATCCTAGATCCGAAATTATAAAAATGCCCTTGACAATTCTGGAAATTCCGAGCATATCCTGATTTTTAGAAAAATAATTAATTAAATAGTTTAATTAATTATTATATATATCTAGTAATCCTACATATGATGTGATGTACATGTGAAGTATGATGTGGATGGATGATCATGAGCCATGTGTTCTGATGTTTGTAATTGTGATTATTATTATTATTGGGATCTGCGAGCCTACATTTTCCTCGTTTATTGTTGGGCCTACGTGCCTGTGATTATTTGTAATTACATGGAGAGACACAACAGAAGCGTGGAGGTTACAGCGGGACCCACGATGATGTGGCGGGAGATCATGACGCATGGTGATGCAACGATCCGATGGAACCGATGATGACGAGATCAATAATCATAGGGCATGGAGATGTGCTAATGCACACATAGATCCTATTGTGAGTGATTAGGCCCATTGGCTCGGGCTTAATCATATTAGGTGATGGCTCTGATCATCTGGTGTGGCTTGCATATGTGATGTGTACGATGTAAATATATATTAAAATGTATGTGTGTGACATGACATATTAGGAGACTGATACAAAACAAAAATCCCTCCTACGATAATATTAAGTCGGTAAGCGTGAGGTAGTAAGATTGACCCACGTGGCCTTCCATCGTTATAGGAAGAAATTGAATCACAAAATAAATTAAGTTGGTCGAGTCCCTCGAGCCTCACCTATCTATGTGATCAAGATATTGCCTATGACATAGAGATGTCACCGGTGACCTGAGACATGGTATGCTTGGTCGAGTCCCTCGAGGGCATATCATCAAATCATACTCATCTTGTAACGATGGTGATGACTTAACTGAATATCATGGTTGGTCGAGTCCCTCGAGACCATGATGATTTGGAGGCCGAACGTGACGAGAATCACAAAGAGTTGTGATTGGCAAGAGTTGCCTACCTTTTGGGCTTAGTGTAATTGGTCGAGTCCCTTGAGGTTGCACTAAGACGCCAATTGGACTAGGAGTCTGCTGGAGACTTTCGTCTCACGTGTCGAGGGTGTCACGTGATTCGCTTGGAAAATAGTGGGAGTACATTAAGATAGAAGTTTATATCTTAATTAGTATTTTCTATAAAATCTGTATGTTATTTAATTTATGTTATATCTTGTTTGTCGCTTGCAAAACCCCTACGTGGCATACTTGATGCAAACCGCCTCATTGGTCCAAAAGCTCCATAATTTGAGAATTATTCTCATGGAAGAGAAAATCGTATATGTCCTTAACATGATTGTGTCCACACTGGAGGAAAGGATAAGCGATGATGAGATCGCTCGCTTTGTAAAGTATATAGATAGTCCTATAGGATAACCTATGCGTTGATCTTATACTTCAGTCCCTACCAGATTCCTTTTCTCACTTCATCATAAATTTTAACATGAGCAAGTTTGAGGTGGCTCTCCCTGAGCTCCTCAATATGTTGAGGGAAGTTGAGAGTGCCATCAAGAAGGAGAAGCCAGTTCTCTATATTGGTGAGACCAAAAGGAAAAGGAAGACCAGTAAGACCCTTAAGAAGGGCAAGAGCAAAGAAAGACCAAGTAAGACAAAGGTTGCTAAGAAAGACCCAGCAAATGACAAAGGACAGTGCTTCCACTACGGTCAAGACGGGCATTGGAAGAGGAACTGTAAGGACTACCTTGCAGATAAGGCGAAACAAAAGCTTCGAGAAGCTTCAGTTATATTCATGATCAATCTTCACTTGTCAAATTTTCATGATAACGCATTGGTATTAGATACCGGGAGTGCTTATCATATCTGCAATTCGTTGCAGGTTCTGGTAAGACCTAGGAGATTGGCCAGTTGCTGTTGGAGAGGTCACCCTACATCTGTCTGGTGGAGCTATTATTGCATTAGATGCATGCTATTTTGTTCCCTCTATTATCAAAAATATTATTTCTATCTCTTGTTTGACAACTAGTGGATATAAAATAGTTTTTGAGAAAAATAGTTGTTCAATAATTATGGATGATGAGATCATCACTAGAGGGACCCTTATAAATGGCTTATATATATGTTAGACACTTCTCCACATATCATGAATATAAATATGTCTAAGAGGAAAAGAGATGAGGTGAATAATGCATACCTATGGCATTATAGGCTAGGTCATATATATGAGGAAATGATTCAAAAGTTGCTGAAAGATGGATACTTAGATCCATTTGACTATGTGTTATATGCAACTTGCGAACCTTGCCTTCGTGGGAAAATAACAAACTCTTCTTTTAGTGGAACTGAAGAGAGAGCCACTGAGTTATTGAAACTCATACATAGTGATGTATGTGGTCTTATGTCGACTCAAGCTATTGGTGGTTACTCATACTTTATTACATTTACTGATGATTTCTCTAAGTATGGACATGTGTACTTAATGAAGTACAAATCTGAGACCTTTGAGAAATTCAAGTAATATAAGAATGAGGTAGAGAACCAAATTGGAAAGAGTATTAAGACTCTTCGATCAGATCGAGGAGGAGAGTACTTGAGTACGGAGTTCACTCATTTCCTCAGGGACAATGGGATTCTATCCCAGTGGACACCTCCTTATACACCTCAGCTCAATGGTGTATCAGAAAGGAGGAATCACACACTGTTAGATATGGTGCGGTCCATGATGAGTTTTGCTGACATACTCGTTTCATTCTGGGGGTACGCTCTAGAGACTACAGCTTACCTTCTGAACAGAGTTCCATCAAAGTTGGTAGTGTCTATACTATATGAGATATGGAAAGGAAAGAAGCTCGATCTTAATATTGTTAAGATTTGGGGCTGTCCTATCCACGTTAGAAGACACAACCCCGATAAGTTGGAATCAAGGATAGAATGGTGCACATTCGTGGGATACCTAAAGGAAACTTGTGGGTATTATTTCTATCATCTCGATGATCGAAAGGTCTTTGTTACTAAGAGAGTTATGTTCCTTGAGAAGGAACGCATTCTTGGTTGAAACAGTGGGAGTGAGATAGAATTGAGCAAGGTTGGAGAACCTAGCTCAAGCACCATTCCAGAGCCCGAGTTTATTCATGTACCTAACACACAAGTTCCAACTTTACATAGGTCTAATAGAGTATCTTACCCTCCTGAAAGATATGTGGGACATATCAGTGGAGATGACTCTCAGGATGTTGATCCTCAGACCTACGAGGAGGCTATTATGAGTATAGACTCCGGGAAGTGGCAAGAAGCCATGAATTCTGAGATGGATTCAATGTCCTCTAACAAAGTTTGGAACCTTTTGGATGCACCTGAGGGTATTATACCCATCGGCTGCAAATAGATCTTCAAGAAGAAGATCGAAGTGGATGGAAAGGTAGAGACCTATAAAGCAAGGCTGGTAGCTAAAGGATATCGTCAAAGACAAGGAGTTGACTATGATAAAACCTTTTCACCTGTAGCCATGCTTAAGTCCATTAGAATTATTTTGACCATTGCAGCACACTATGACTATGAGATCTGGCAGATAGATGTCAAAACGGTATTCCTCAATGACAACCTCGAGGAAGAGGTGTATATGATACAACTAGAGAGATTCGTATCCAAAGAGAGTCCATATAAAGTGTGCAGGTTGCTTAGATCCATTTATGGATTGAAGCAAGCTTTCTGAAGTTGGAACATAAGATTTGATGAGGTGATAAGATCTTATGACTTCGTTAAGAACGAAGATGAGCCTTATGTGTGCAGGAAGGTAAGTGGAAGCGCTATCACCTTCTTGGTGCTATATGTGGATGACATCCTAATCATTGGGAATGATGTAAGAATGCTCTCACAATAAAAGTTTGGCTATCTAGAAACTTCTCCATGAAAGACTTATGGGAAGCATCTTATATTTTGGGGATCCAAATCTATAGAGATAGATCCAAAAAGATGTTTGGCCTGTCTCAGTCTAGGTACATAGACTCCATTGTCAAAAGGCTTGGCATGAAAAATTTCAAGAGGTCTCATACCGATGGGACATGAAATTTCACTTTCTAGGAGTATGTCCCCAAAGACTCCTGAAGAAAGGACATACATGACTAAGATACCTTATGCCTCAGCGATAGGGTCTATCATGTATGCGATGCTATGTACTAGATCTGATATAGCACATGCTTTGAGTGTCACGAGTAGGTATCAAGCAGATCCAGGTTTAGAACACTGGAAGGCAGTAAAGTGTATCCTTAAGTACTTGAGAATTATTAAGGATCTTTTACTGGTATATGAAGGAGGTAGCCTCCAGGTTTAGGGCTACACGGACTCGAGTTTTTAGTCCAACATTGATGATAGCAAGTTAAATTCAGGGTATATTTTTACCCTGAATGGAGGAGTAGTTAGCTGGAAGAGTTCCAAGCAAGATACTATTACTGACTCGACCACAGAGGCGGAATACATTGTTGTAGTAGAAGCAGCAAGACGAAAGGGTGTGGATGAAGAAGTTCATCAAGGATTTGGGAGTCATACCAAGCAGCGTGGAGCTGACTCCCATATATTGTGACAGCGATAGGGCGATAACTCTAACAAAGGAACTCAGGTCTCAACAGAATTGTTCTTAGGAGGTTCCATCTGATTAAAGTGATCATGACCCAAAAAGATATAGCAATGGAAATAGTTTCTTCCGAAGATAACATTACAGATCCACTGATGAAACCACTAGCTTAGATTATATTTGAGCGTCACAAGGGTCTAATGTGGATCAGACACATAGGCCATTGGCTTTTGGTCAAGTGGGAGATTACTGGTTACAGGTGCCCTACAAGCCAATCACGTGAGTGATGACACTTGTGACATGTTGTGTGATCTTTTTACTTATGATTAATATTGGCATATTCTCACATTATATTACTTGTTACATATATATTATGATGTCCTTGGTTCTTTGCAATGGGAAACGGATCGTGATGAGATCACGATAATGAGATCGATTCACCTTTAAACATAGATCCTAAATAATCCCGGTCATAGGTTACTCAAGAGGGACATTGAGATAACTGGATAGATCGGTGTACTATATACCCATCGATAAGATGGAGGCGGCTGGTCTCATAGCCACTTGTGTGGAGACACTAAGGGTATAATACAGGTGCTCATTAGATAATGAGTTCACTGATTGATCCGCTTTTGGAATGTTGTATGGTTAATGATACCTAATGTCATACAGTGATTCCATAGTCCCAGTAGTATATCTGGTCCTTAGACTTGAGACACCAAGGATGCCTTGTATGAGTATTCCTTTATTTGACGCTAGACTTACAGGTTTGGAAAGTTCCAGATCTGGCACAGTTGGTTATCGGGATTGGTAGCCAACCTTACAAAGAATTGAGTGTCAATAGAGGATCATCCACTCTCGGTATCATGAGAGGAATATCTCATATGTGCTTGCTCAGACAAATCCTTGGTCAGGGTCATTCAGATTAAGAGAGAAGGAGTTCCCCGGTAGAATCCAAATAGAGTAAGACAAACTGATTTCGTTTGTGACCTGACAGTACCATGTCCAATATACGGTCTCTGCGATATTATTTGGATGAGGGATTATAAATACATGGTAACTGTGGATAGACAGGTCTGATGGATTTGATCCCCCCTGTACCATTTGGGGACTATGACATAGTGGCCTAGTACGTCCATAGTCGATGAGTCGAGTGAATTATTATGGGGATAATAATTCACTATATCAGAAGGAGTTCTGATAGGAGTGACTCACGGCCAACTCGGTATCGGGCCTAGAGGGTCACATACATATGATGGATGCTTCAGCAAATAGAGGATTGGATGAAGATCCAATTAGCCCCTATTCTAATTAGATGAGACCCTATGTTGATGGGCTCTTTGATTAAGGCCCAATTATAGGCCTAAGGAGATTATTAGATAGAGATTCAATAATGCAAGGTTAGTGGGCTTTTGGATGGAGATCCAATACCCACTAAAGAAGGAGCCCAAGGGTTTTGGTGGCTCTCTATAAATAGGAGGGGAGACTCATGGTTGAGCAAGAGTCTATAGATAGGCTGTAGCTTTAGCCACCACCTCCTATTCTCCTCCCTCCCTCTGAGCAAGAGTTGCAAGATCAGATTGGAGGAGTTTCGCTGTAGAGATCCATCGTATGGATACCGGTAGAGAGGAGGACGCTTGACCTCATTTATCTTCTCCATTCGGATCTGGAATACAGGGATATACGATCTCCCTAGGTAAAATCAATCTCTCACATATCACGATTTTTTTTCGGTTTTTATGGTTTTTCTCACAACCCCAATCTTTTGCACGACGATTTGATCTGCGTGGGAAACTAATTTTTGTTTTGATTTCCGCTGCGCATGTGATGCACCCACTGAGTTTTCCCAACAGCCAGCACATCAAAATTGGATCAGGTAGACTAAGAATTGATTGATAGGGATAAAATCTTGTAGCTATTGAAGGACAACCTCTTGGTCACCCAAGCAAGAATGAAACATCAAGCCGACAAACACAGAAGCGAAGGGAGTTTGTTGTTGGAGATTGGGCATCTTCAGCCCTACAAGTAGACATCAATAAAGACTCGAGCATCTATGAAGTTGTCTCCTCGTTTCTTCGGCCCATACAAAATTATGGAGTGCATTGGGACCGTGGTTTATAGACTAGATCTACCTGTAGACTCCAAAATTCATCTGGTCTTCCACGTGTCCAGCCTCAAATTGAAGTTAGGAAAGGATGAGTCAGCTCATTGCTATCTACCCGACATCTCTACTAATGGAGAGGTCCAGGTTCAGCCGGAGATCATATTGGACCTCAGGATCGTGATAAGTCACCGACGCCCTTCCATTGAAGTGCTAGTGCAGTGGACTAATTTTCCTGCTAAGGATGCTATCTAGGAGTCCTATGAAGAATTGAAAATAAAGTTCCCAGAGTTTATGGAGACTCCATCTTGAGGACAAGACTGATTTAAAGAGGACGGGTATGATAGGACCCTAGCAGGGTCGGTCCTAATCTACTAAGTCGAGTTCGCTGATTGAGCCCTGTTGGCCGGCCAAGACCTGACATTGAGTCGGCTAGGAGTTGATTTGAATAAACTAGCCCAAATCCTAGATGGAGTAGGATTCGACCGAAATAGGAGACTAGTAGAAATAAGAACCGAAGTTAGAGTTCTATTTCCAATAGGACTCTTATTAGGACTCCAGGGTTAGGGGGTCTCTTTATAAGCCCTATAAATAAGCATGTAACTTTTTAAAAAAAAATAAAGAATTAACTTTTCCTTTCAACCTTGTGGCTGAAACCTAGGAGGGCTGATCCCGTATAGAGATCAAGGAGAGCCGATATCCTACAAAGATTGATTATCCCTGATAGAAACCTCTGAGTTCCTATTATCCTCTAGGAATATTCCTAAACCTGTGAGTTTCTCGATCCACTCTATCATCTTTAGAACATGTTTCTGAACCAATGTCCCTTCAGTCATCCTAGCTTTGAAGATACTCTTGGATATCTCATACCTTTGACTTCCTATTCCTCAAATAGCTGGAGAAGATGAAGAATGATGGAATTGATATTCATGCTCTCATGTTGCCTCTGTAATTCAAGAGTCATGGAGGCCAACATATAGTACTTTGCCAAGGTGGAATCGTCTATATACTTCACATAGCAAGTGATCTCATCTTCGCTTGCCCCCTTCTTCTAGGGTGGGCACAATCATATTAAGGATGTATATGATTTTTTTCGTCGTGAGAACAATTCTCAAATTGCAGAGCCAATCCGTGTAGTTTGGACTAGTGAGACAGTTGGCATCAAGTATGTAATGAAGTGGTTTTGCAAGTGATATGTTTCTAACAAACAAGATATAACATGATTTAATAACATGTAGATTTTATGAAAAATTAATTAAGATACAAATTTCTATCTTAATGTACTCCCACTATTTTCCTAGCGAATCACGGTACACCCTCGACATGTGATATGAAAGTCTCCAACAAACTTTTAGTGGGGATTAGGATCCAATCGGCATCTTTATGCAACCTCGAGGGACTCGACCAATCACACTAAGCCCGAAAAGGTAGGTAACTCGTGTCAATCATAACTCCTTGTATTCCCATCTTGTTCGCCTCCGAACCATCATAGTCTTGATGGACTCAACCAACCATGATGTTAGGCTAAGTTATCACCATTATTACTAGATGAGTCTGATTTGATGATATGCCCTCAAGGGACTCGACCAAACATGTCATGTCCTCAGGTCACCAGTGACATCTTTATGTTGTAGGCAAGATCTCGATCAATAGATAGGTGAGCTTCGAAGGACTCGACCAACTCAACCAATATTGTGATTCAATTTCTTCTTGGAACGGTGGAAGGCCAAATGGGGTCAATCTTATTGCCTCACGCTCATCAACTTAAAATTATCATAGGAGGGGTTTTCGTTTTGTATCGATCTCCTAATATGTTGTGTCATACATATACATATATATCTACATCATATGCACACACACACACAAATATATATATATATATATACGGGAGGTGTATAATCATATATCACTTATGCATGCCACACCAGATAATCATAAACCATCATCTAATGTGATTAGGCCCAAGCCAATGGTCCAATTACTCACAACAGGATCTATGTGTGTATCGACACATCTTTATGCCCTATGATCATCCTTCTCATCATCATCGATTTTGTCAAATCCTCGGCGCATCTCCATGTGTCGTGATCACCTGTCACGAGATCATGGGTCCCGTTGACACCTCTACACTCCCATCGTGCCTCTTCGTGTAGTTACAACATAATCACAAGCATGCAAGCCCGATAATAAATGAGAAAAATGAAGGCTACTAGATAATTAATCACATTTACACACATTATAACATATAGCTCATGATCATCTATCCACATCATACATCACATGTACACATCACAATGTAGGGCTACTAGACCCGCCTCTGCGGTACCATGGCATTCACTCTTTGAATCCATGGCACTTCTTCTTGTTATGTCGTACACCAAAGTGGAGCTCCCAGTAGCTCCTGATCATACCTCCGCATGATCTTATCCCTCACGGGACACGATCATCTATGTTGTATTGCCACGAACTATTCCACCATGATCTGTTGCACCATGTCATCTCCTAGTGACATCTCCATTGCATACAGATTATTGTGTGATGAACTCGGACTACGACTTCTCCACGTGTGGCCTCTGCCAACACATCGTAGGGCCTCTACCATCTCCGATTGTTTAGTTCGCTCTCTTGGCAATTCACGTTCGTCCACCCACTCTTGAGTCACACCTGGACGAAGCATAGCTCTAGGACAGTCCGTCGCCTAGTAGCTCATGAAGTCCCCCTGACTTCACTAGAGTTGGTGCACCATTGTCTGGATCCTGGGCCTCTATCCCCTACCAGCACAATCTCTGCTATGCACCTCTTGTTCCTGACAACTCGAATGGCAACACTATGGCATATTCTTCAAGGGTACCCGCCTCTAGGTCCTCTTGCCCCGTGCTAAGGTATCATGATCCCAACTTTGCCTCCGAAAGTTGAATCACCTTAGTTACTCCGTCAAATGCATCTCTGAGGTAGCTTGCATGTGCCTCGAAGCTCCCTTCATCTTTGGCACCATGGAAGATAAGTCCGCCCCATCAGAATGAAGAACTCATGGAACGACATGATCTCACTCTTGCCTCTACAAGAGTTCATGCCCTTGACCTCCGTCCAAGGAAAGCTATGTGCCTCCGCTCCATGTTCCATCTTCTATGTCGACCCCCTTCATGCGGCTTGGATACTTCACCAAGTTTTACCCAAGTCGTTTCGCTCCTCGATTTGCATTTGAGTTGATAGTGGCCCTCGCGTCCACCATTCCACGGGTCAGCCCTCCGTTGAGTTCGATTTCTACATCGACTCGAAGTGTGCCTTCATATGATGTTGCCTTGGATTACTCCCCCACTTGATCTCGAAATGCATCCACCAATGCATTACCTCATTCGAGATCATGTGATGACTCTTCGTCGCACGCTCGGTCCGTTGAACATTTTGGAGATATCTCCTTGAGAAACTCTTCCTCAATATGTGCGATCTGTTGCACATGATTCTCCATCTGGAGAACTAGGACTTATCCCTTCTGGATTGATTTATATGCTCTTGATGGCATAGCCCAACCCGTCCAGTTCCCCATCATGCGACTTATCCATATGCTCCTAACAGCCCTTTGCGGTGCTGAATTGGCCTTGCTCACCTGTCGGGTCGATCGCACTTCCTCCAGACCCGTGATATGAACGTACTCCACATTGACTCTGAGATGATTGTCAGCTGTCATTATGTGGGTGGTGCTAGAATATTTCCTATCATATATAGTCCAACAAAATACTCACGAATGATTGAGTATATGTATGCTTGCAAGATAAATAATTGTAATGTAGTTACTTGAAGTATGTCATGTGTGATTTATCTTATGAATAAATAAGTCTTGTTAAGAAGGAAGAAGAGCTTTTTATCTTCGAGCTAGCAGTAATATCACATTTCGTGTCTGATGCGTGAGATGATTTAATCTTATGAAAACAGAATGCATTACGGGCTAGAATTTTGGATAAACAACATGACATCATTGCTGGATGGGATGCAGTAGTATCGCTCGTCATATCTGATGTGGAGTTGCACAAGATTAATGATTTTTCTATGAAAGAGGAACCCGTTACTAACCAGGATTTTAGATAAACAACATGTTGGGTCCAGCTCATAAGTGGGTTTGGACCGGATATTTGGATATTTAACTCAAATATAATTTATTGAAAAAAAAAAGAGAAAAACCTAATCTAAGAGGTGGGCAGCAATGCAACTACGGAAACGTGCAAAGAAACAGTACAGTAACAAAAAGAGAGATAAAAGAAGAAAGAGAGAGAAAACTTTGGTAAGAGGATCGAATGGTAAAACTTCATCAGTTTTGATCCAAATTTTATGTGAAGAATCCTTGCAACTAGATCTACAATCCTAATGGTACTGATCTATGATTTACCCTCTCTATGATAGTTTCCGATATATCCACTTAGTGAGTTTTGATCTTTCCTATTGTGAGATCTATCAATATTGATGATGCTATGCTATTGGTGAACCAAAATATATGTACTTGATATCATTATGATCATCTAATTAATCTAGAGAAGTTTCATTATAAATCTATTATCCAATTTGGTGATAGTGAAAGTTTGGGTGGACTACGGTCCCGTGATTTTTCCCGCATTGGGTTTTTCACGTTAAAAATTCGGTGTCTCACTTTGTGGTTTGATTTATAATTCTATTATATATCTTGTTCTGATTAGTATTTATTTTTTTAGTAACAAGTTGGTAATTTTGGTGAGGAACCCATTTTGATACACAAAGAGGAAAAAGTATTATTTCACATTCAATAGGTTTTTCCCAACAAGTGATATCAAAGCACATGCTATTTGGTGCAGTTTTTCTTGTATGATTGAAATGAAAGAGTCAGATGGTATGATTAAATTGAACTCATCAAATTATTTCCCTTGGAGGCAGATGATGAAAGATTTACTATATTACAAAGATTTGTATAAGCCCATCAAAGTTAAAGTAAAACCTTCTACTATGGATGATGAAGAATAGGAAGTATAGCATAGAAAAGCTATTACATATATTAGAAGATTGATGGATATAAATTTGCATGAGCATATTTCTGATGAAACCAGAGCTGATGTTGTTTAGCAGAGGCTAGAAAATCTTTTTGCAAAGAAGACAATGGGAAACATAATTTCTCTCCTCAGAAGACTTGTCAATTTAAAGTATAAATATGGTGATAATATTATTGAGCACATAAGCCAATTTCAGAGTTTTGCAAACAAGCTGGTTACTATGAAAATGAATATAGATGATAAGATGCAAAGATTGTTACTCCTCAGTTCTTTACCAGAAAGTTGGGAAACATATCTTGTGACAATTTCTAACTCCACACCAGAGGGGAATCTAACTATAGATATCGTTAAAGATAGTTTGCTGAATGAAGATGTCAGAAGGAAAGAACAAGGAGAATCTTCTTCTAGTGCACTTGCTATTGAAAAACAAGAAAGACGTTGAAGAAGACATAGCAAGAATCCACATGGTTATAGAGGAAGATCTAAGTTCAGAAGAGATATCAAGTGTTTTCACTGTAACAAGCCAGGTCACATGAAGAAAGAGTGTAGGTTCTGGAAGAGAGAACAAAATGAAAGAAAGAAAAATGAGGAAGAGACTAATACAATTGCTGTTGAAGGTGATATTATTATTATTTGTGATAATGGATGTGTCAGTCTTGTAGCTCAAAATAGTACCTGGATAATTGACTCTGGTGCTTCTTTTCATGTTACTTCTCATAGTGATTTCTTCAGGTCTTACACTGTTGGTGATTTTGGTAATGTCAAAATGGAAAACAATGGTACATCTAAGATTATGGGTATTGGAGATATTTGCTTGAAGATCAGTATTTAGAGTAAATTGATATTCAAAGATGTAAGGAAATGTTCTAGATATTCATCTTAACTTGATATCTACAGGGAAACTTGATGATGAGGGATTTATGCATTATTTTGGTGAAAGCAAATGAAAACTCACCAAAGGTTCTCTGATTATGGCGAGAGGAAAGAAGCAGAACTCTTTTTATGTCATGGAGACTAAGCTACACAAAGGAGAGATTAATGCAATCATAAATTATAAAAGTATAGATATTTGGCATACAAGGCTTGGTCATATCAGCGAGAAAGGACTTCAAACTCTTGGTAGAAAGCAGTTCTTACCAAAGTTGTAAGGTACGTCTCTCAAACCTTGTGATCATTGCTTAGTTGGAAAAACACATAGAGTTACCCTTCATACTTATCTATCATCTAGAAGATTAAATGTTATTGACTTGATTCATACTGATGTTTATACTATGCAAAGTAGAACTCTTGGAGGTGCTCTTTATTTTATTATTTTTATTGATGACCATTCTAGAAAAAGTTTGGGCTTTTGCTTTGAAATCCAAAGACCAGATACTCGATACTTTCAAAGAATTTCATTCCAGTGTTGAAAGAGAAACAAAAAGAAAATTGAAGTGTGTTAGAGCAGATAATGGTGGTAAGTACAAGGGTCCTTTTGAGAATTATTGTAGGTTTCATGGTATTAGGCTTGAGAAGACATTTCCTAAAACTCCTCAGCGGAACGGTGTGGCAGAAAGGATGAACAGAACCATTGAAGAAAGGATTAGGTGCATGCTTTCCCATGCTAAGTTACCTAAGTCATTTTGGAGGGAGGCTATAAGAACTACAATTGATCTGATAAACCTTTCTCCACCAGTTCCTCTGAATAGTGATGTTCCAGAGAGAGTGTGGAAAGGGAAAGATGTATCTTATGATCACTTGAGAGTCTTTAGGTGCAAAGCATTTATTCATATTCCTAAAGATGAGAGGTCGAAGCTTGATAATAAAGCAAAAGCATGCATTTTCTTGGGATATGGTCATGAAGAGTTTGGGTATAGATTATGAGATCCAGTGGACAAGAAGATTATTTGAAGCAGAGATGTCGTGTTTCTTGAAGACCAATTGTTTAAAGATGGTGATAATGTTGGGAAACAAAATACCTTTATTTATATTCCTTGGAGTTTAGGCCCAGTTCCTCCATCTATAGTTCATGATGATTAAGGGGGAGATGGACAAGAAGATGGTGGTGAGAATGTTAGTGATGATACTCCTACAATTGATAAAGTTGATCCAACTAAACAAACTGAGTAAGCACCTCCACCACCAGATGAGATTCCATTGAGAACATCTACAAGAGAGCGAAGACCATCTACAAGATATCCTCCACATGAGTATGTTACGTTGACTGATGGTGGAGAATCAGAAACTTACTAAGAAGCTATTCTACATGAGCATAAGAATGAGTGGGTTAAAGCCATATAAGAAGAGATGAGATCCTAGCTTGAGAACCACACATATGACTTGTTAAAGTTACCTACAGGAAAGAAAGCTCTCAAGAATAAATGAGTTTATAAATTAAAGACTGAAAATAACAGCTCACGATAAAAATATAAGGCACGATTAGTTGTGAAAAGATTCAGTCAGAAAAAGGGTATTTGACTTTGAAGAAATATTTTCTCCTGTAGTAAAAATATCCTTTATCTGAGTTGTTCTTGGTTTGGCTACCCGCTTGAATTTAGAAGTTGAGCAACATGATGTGAAAACTGTATTTTTATATGGTGACTTAGAAAAAGAAATTTATATGGAGCAACAAGAAGGTTTCAAAGTCAAGAGAAAAAAAAATCTAGTGTGTAAGCTTAAGAAAAGTTTATATTGACTCATACAAGCACCTAGATAGTGGTACAAGAAGTTTAATTCCTTTATAATGAGTCAAGGGTATAATAAAACCACATCTGACCATTATGTGTTTTCATTATTCTTCCACTATATGTTGATGATATGCTGATTGTTGGCAATGATGCTAGTAAAATTGAGAAGCTTAAGAGAGAATTAAGTCTTTTGCTATGAAAGACCTAGGATTGGCTAGACAAATACATGGCATGAAGATTCTTCATGATAGAAAGAATGGAAAGATTTGGTTATCTCAGGAGGATTATATTGAAAGATTCAATATGAATAAAGACAAAGCAGTTTGTTCTCCACTTGTAGGTCATTTTAAGCTGAGTTCGAAATAATGTCCCACAAGTGAAAAAGGAAAAAAAGAAATATCCAAAGTGTCTTACTCATCAGTAGTAGACAGTTTGATATATGCTATGGTTTACACTAGGCTAGATATAGCTTATGTAGTTGGAGTTGTCAATCGATTTCTCTCTAATCCTAGTAAGGAACATTGGGCAGTAGTAAAATGGATATTAAGATATCTAATCCTAGTAAGTAAGGTTGTGTTTATGTTTTGGCATTGGTAAACCTGTGCTAGAGGATTACACAGATGCAGACATGACTGGTGATACTGATTTCAGGAAATCAACTTCAGGATTTTTGATGACTTTTACAGGGGGAGCAGTCTCTTAGTAGTCTAAGTTACTGAATTGTATTGCTCTATCGACCACAGAAACAGAATATATAGCAATTACTGAAGCTTGTAAGGAAACTTTATGGATGAAAAGATTTCTACAGGAATTTGGTTTGAAATATGAAGGATACATTGTTTACTGTCATAGTCAGAGTGTCATTCACCTCTCCAAGAATTCAACATATCATTCTAGATCCAAACGTATTGATGTAAAATACTACTGGATTCGTGATGTGTTTGAGGTAAAATAATTAAACTTAGAAAAGGTATAAGAATGGTTTAGATATGTTAACAAAGTCTTTTCCTAAAGAGAAGCTTAAAGCATATAGACGGAGAGCAGACTTAGTACAGCCCACCATATGAGCTGGAGGGGGAGAATTGTTGGGTCCAGCCCATAAGTGGGCTTGGATTGGATATTTGGGTTTTAGCCCAAATTTGATTTATTGAAAAAAAAAAGAAAAAAGAAAAAAAAGAGGAAAACCTAATCTAAGTGGTGGCCGCGTAACTTTTGGGATCAGAGTGGCACAGTAACGCAATGGCGAAAATGTGCAAAGAAACTACACAGTAACAAAGAGAGAAAGAAAGCCTTGGCAAGAGGATCGAACGATAAAACTTTGTTAGTTTTGACCCAAATTTTATGTGAAGAATCCTTACAATCATATCTACAATCCTAAATGTACTGATCTGTGGTTTACCCTCTCTATGATGTTTTTCTGATATATTCACTTAGTGAGTTTTGATCTTTCCTATTGTGAGATCCATCAAAATTAATGACACTATGCTATTGATGAACCAAGATATATGTTTTTGATGTCATTGTAATCTTCTAGTTAATCTAGAGAAGTTTCATTATAAACCTATTATTTTATTTGGTGATAGTGGAAGTTTGGATGGACTACGGTCCCGTGATTTTTCCCGTATTAGGTTTTCTATGTTAAAAATATGATATCTTACTTTGTGATTGATCTATTATTCTGCTGTGTATCTTGTTCGGGTTAATATTTATTTTTTTAGTAACAAGTTGATAATTTTGATGAGAAACCCATTTTGATACACAAAGAGGGAAAAATATTATTATACATTCAATAGGTTTTTCCCAACTCAACATGACATCCATGCCCCCAAGTGTGTCGAAAGTAACCCATGCTTCATAGCAAACCGGGCATGAAAGGGAAGATGGCCAGCAGTCTTATGAGGATATATACTAGTTATATTCTCAGCTAAATCTCATCAGGAATCAGGTTGAACAAACATGATCTCGTCTTCATAAACTAAAAATTACAGCTTTTTTACCCTATAAATGGTGATACATACATCCATGTTACGAATTGAAACTTGAATTGTTTCTTGCTTTTTCTTCCTTGTCACCAAAATTAATAATAGGGTTCCTATGATTTATTTATGCTCCACTTCAACATTTTCATCCATCCAAAATATCACAATATCATGCCCTGCATTTCTTCCACCTCTCAACTACATATTCGTTCAATTAACCCCATCGTATTCTACATATTTCCAAGAATCACAAGTCCAATGTGAAATATACAGCATATCGACATCGACGCATACTCTCTTTGGAAAACACAACATTGACGTTTGCAAATGTGCCTAATGTTGCGTGCTTGATCCGACAACAAATTCATATGAGATGAATATTTTAAAACCGTCGACATCCTATTTCTTCAGCCCATTGTATTACAACACCCCCCATAAACTCCATCAGTTCATCTTCCACGTACGTTTGTTCTATTACAACCGTTTGTAGAGAGGGTAGATGCAGAACTACGATCATCCTAATCAAATCCCACTACTTGCATTAACTTGTGTGCCGCGGCCACCACATAACCAGCAGTGCAAGTTAGCTCCACGGAGATGTGATCTAAGATGAGAGACTCGTGTTTGAGTCTTCGTGAGCAGCTCACGGAACATTTCCACGAGGGCTACCGATCAATCGAAGTTTCTGTTTCAGTTTTATTGTAGTTTGACAAGATCGATCGATGACAGGTGAGATACGCTTGGAAGCAAAGCATTCAAGAAGACGGAATGACCACGTTAGTCATCCAAGGATCATCCTTCTCATTCGAGCCCAATTACATATTGGTCATTGATGTGGTGCAACAAGGTCAACGTCCGGCTGTTTGTGCGAAACGGATCACTGCTAAAAGTCGTCGTTTTACTTTTGTTGCACTTAGATGAGATGAGCTTGCAGTGCAAGTATGTACACGTCCTGATTCTTTCATCGTCATAATCAACGAGACCATGATTTATCATGCTTAATGTGCTAAAGGATGGGGGCTCACGTACCGGCTTGTAGGATGGATGATCAAGTGGTCAATAGAGCTCAGCGAATTCGACCTGAAGTACGCCCTGAGGAGGACAATCAAAGCCCAAGCTATTATCGATTTCTCCTCGGAGCTGACCACCCTAGAGCCACCCCTAGAGGAAGCTTGCATAGACCCTCCACGTCGATGGATCGACGAATTCCTCTAGGGGAGGAGCCGGGATAGTCCTGAGAGACCCCGACGGACAAACCTGGGAACATGTCATGCGTTTGGAATTTTCAACTACCAACAATGAAGCAGAATACAAGGTGTTGCTGCTCAGACTATGACTGGCCACTGAGCTACAAATTGAACACCTAGAAGTGTTCACTGACTCCCAGTTGGTCGCCGACCAAATCGACTGGAGCTTCGAGGCTCGAGAAACGAACATGGCCTGCTATCTCGCTAAGGCCCGTCGGCTGATAGGTATGACCATGAATGTGGTCATCAAGGTCTTGGAGCATGTTTCCTCACCAATGGTAACAGGCATGGTGGTAGTTCTGAGGGGGGAATTAAGTCTCTCGTGAATCCAGTGAAGGCCGAGGTCATCGGGGAGAGGTCCCTCTAATCACTTGCTATACAACATATGATATGCTACACAATCTCTTTTGATTATTATTATTAATGGTATTTTCTCAGTTTATATTGAATGATGAATATATTATAATATCCTTGGATCTGTGCAATGGTAATTGGATAGCCTTTAAATATAGATCTTAAATATTCCTGATTATAGAGTGCTCAAAAAGGACATCGAGATAACTAGACAGACCGATGCATTATACTCATCAATACGATAGAGATGGTCTATTTCATAATAGCTGCTTGTGTGGGGTCACTTAGGATATAGTGTAGGTGCTCATTGAAAAATGAGTTGACTAAATGATTCACTTATAGAATGTTAGATGATTAATAATACCTGATCGTCAAACAATGATTATGTTATCTCAGTTGTGTACCTGGTCCTTAGACTTAAGACATCAAGGATGTCTTGTTTGAGTACTTCATTCTTTGATGCCAGATTTATAGGTTGAGAAGTTTTAGATTTAATACAGACGATCATTAGGAATGACAATCAATCTTATGGAGGAAATTATATATCAATAACGGATTATCTACTTATGGTATCATAAGAGAAATATCTCGTGTGCTCTCACTTAGACAAATCCCTGGTTCGGATCAATCAGATTGAGAGAATGCAATAAGAATGAGATAGATTGAGAGAAAAAGAATTCTCTAAGAGAATCTGATATGAGTGATACTCGAATAAATTCTGTATGACCTTAACAATGTTATGCCTTGTTGAGGAACTTCATGGAGAGAATCAAATGTGCAATGGAAAACAAAAATAAAAATTGGTTTCCCAGACTAGGATAATCAAATCACAATGCAAAGATTGGGAGCGTAAAACTCAAAAAAATCAAAAACTGTATAAGAAGTGTGAGACGTTCGCACCTATAAGAGATCGTATATTGCAAAATCGATAGATCCTAGACCATGGATGAAGGAGCTCTCGCAATGGATGAATGCAGCAATGATGCACCTCCTTGCAGCATGTTCTTTCCTCGCTTTTATGCAACACCACGCAGTAGCGAAACAAGAAGGGGCTCAACCCTTCTTGCTATCCTCTTGCACCAAATAAAGGTTGATGGCATAGGAGGAAAGGGGAGGAGGAGATGAGGAGGCCAACAGTTAAGGGGTCCAATATATGACCTTTTGATCCCCTCTCTATTTATAGAGAGTTTCCTACTGCTAACCCAAATAGATCTTACCTTAATGGGTATTGGATCTCGATCCAATTATCCTACCCTAGCTTAATGGATTTTGGATCTCTATCCAATACCCATTCTAATCTTTGTTGGGTCTCACTCAGTGGATCCATTAAAGCAAGGGCTTATTCGATATCTTATATACAATCCTCTATTCGTCATGCAGTCCACCATATGTGTGTGTGATGTTAGAAAACCATGAGAGTATCACATGTATAGCAGAAAAACAAAACAAAACAAAACTAGTTTTCCACGTTTATCATGTCATCGTGTAAAGATTGGTACATGAAAAATTACAAAAATTCAAAACTACGACTAGTGTGAGATTGATTACCTAGGGAGATCGTATAACCCTGAAACTTTTAAATACAATTGAAGATGATGAAGGAAGTTAGATGTCCTCCTCTCTAGTGGTACCCACTTGATGGATTGTTGCAGTGATGCTCCTCTAATCGTAGCCAAAACCCTGTAACTCTTGCGCACCTTCTCGTAACGAACATGGAAAAATATCTCCTATCTTCTTCGTTGCCCTCTCGTAGCAGGGAGAGGGTGATCAACTAAGAAGATGAGAGAGAGAGGATAATAGGAGGGGGCGGCCAAAGATGCAGCCTATCACCCTATTGGTCGCCCCTGTCTCTTATTTATAGAGAGCCACCAAAATCCTAATGGATCTTGCCTTAGTAAGTATTGGATCTATATCCAATTACCCTCACTTCTTGGATTACTGGATCTCTATCCAATAATCTCAATTGAACTCTAATTAGGTCTAATGAATCCATTAATGTTGAGTCTTATCTAATGAGAATAGGAGCTCATTGGTAAACTCATATATAATCCTCTACTTGCTGAAACATCCACCATATGTGACCCTTTTGGTCCAATACTGAGTTAGTCATGAATTTCACCTATTAAAACTTTTTCTGACTCAGTGGATTATTATCTCATGACAATTCACTTAGTTCATCGACTATGAACGTATTAGGCCACTACTTCATAGTCTACAGTATTAGGCCACTACTTCATAGTCTATAAATGGTACAAGGGATCTAATCTATGGGCATATCTGCCCTCAGTTACCGTGTATCTATAGTCCCTTATCCATTTAATATCCAAAAGATCGTATATTGGGCATGGTACTGTCAGGCCACTATGGAATCCATCTGAGTCTCACTCCAATCGGAGTCTCTCGGAGAACTCCTTCTCTTTCAATCCGAATGACCCTGGCAAGGGATTTTCCTGAGTGAGAGCATATACGGTATTCTTCTTATCATACTAAGAGTGGATGATCCTCTATTGACACTCAATTGTCTTCATAAGTTGACTACCAATCGTAATAACCAGTTGTACTATATTTGAAACTTTTCAGACTTGTAAGTCCGACGTCAAAAAATGAGTATTCAAATAAGGCATCCTTAGCGTCTCAAGTCTAAGGACCAGACACACAACTGAGACTATGAAATCGCTATTTGAAATTAGGTATCATCAATCATCTAACATTTCTTAAGCAGATCAATTAGTAAACTCATTCTCCAATGAGCACCTTTACTATATCCTTAGTGTCCCAACACAAGTGGCTATGAGACTAGCCACCTCCATCATATGGAAAAAAATATAATACCCTAATCTATCTGGTTATCTTAATATTTCTCTCGAGTAACCTATGATTGGGATCATTTAGGATTTGTGTTTATAAGCGAATCAATTTCATTATCATGATCTCATCACGATTCAATTCCCATTGGATAAATTCAAGGACATCATAGTATATATATATATATATATATATATATATTTGCAACATACAATATAACATGAAAAAATATCAATAATAGCAATAAGCAAAAATATCACGTAGTGTTTCACACGTGTCATTACTCATGTGATTGGCTTACAAGACACATATAACCAACAATCTCCCACTTGACCTAAGGTCAATCATATATGTGTATGACCTCCATCAGACCCTTGTGATGCTCAAAGACAGTCTAAGCTAGCCGCTTTATTAGTGGATCTACAATGTTATCTTCGGATGGAACACTTTCCATTGCTACACCTATAAGGGCTATTATCTCTCTGATCAAGCGGAACCTCCTCAGAACATGCTTGGACTTTTTATAAGACTTGGGTTCCTTTACTTGAGCGATCGCCCGTTGTTTTCATAATATATGCGAATCGGTTCCACGCTGCTTGGTATGAATCCCAAATTTCTGATAAACTTCTTCATCTACACCCCTTCCTTTGTTGCTTCTGCTGTAATAATGTACTATACCTCTGTGATCGAATCAACAATAACTTGAAACTCTTCTAGCTTACTACTTATTCATTCAGGGTGAAGATATACCTTGAGTTTGACTTGTCATCATCGATATTGGACTGAAAACTCAAGTTTTTATAGCTCTCAAACTGGAGGCTACCTCCTCTATATACCAGTAAAAGATCCTTAGTCATTCTCAAGTACTTAAGGATGCACTTTACTACCTTCTAGTGTTCCAAACCCGGATCCGCCTAATAACTGCTTGTGATACTTAAAGCATACACTATATCAGTCCTGATACATAACATAGCATATATGATAGACTCTATTACTGAGGCAATAGGGTATCCTATCCATGTCTGTCCTTTCCTCATGAGTCTTTAGGGATATACTACTATAAAGTGATATTCCATATCTCATTAGTATGAGACATCTCTTGGAATTTTTTATGCTAAACCTTTTGATAATGAAGTCTACGTACCTGCAAGTCAAGCAATCTCTTGGATCTATTTCTATACATCTGAATTCCAAAAAATATAGAATGCTTCCCTTGTGTCCTTTATGGACAAGTTTTTGGAGAGCCAAGCCTTAACTATATAGAGCATTTCTACATCATTTTCAATAATCAAGATGTCATCCACATATAGCACCAAGAAGTTGATAGCGCTCCCACTTTCCTTCTTATACACACAAAGCTCATCTTCGTTCTTAACAAATTCATAAGATATGATCGTCTCATTAAATCTTACGTTCCAAATTTGAGAAGCTTGCTTCAGTCCATAGATGGATCTGAGCAACTTGCACACTTTATCTAGACTCTTCTTTGATATGAAACTATTTAATTGTATCATATACACCTCCTCTTTGAGGTTATCATTGAGGAATGAGGTTTTCACATCCATCTGCTAGATCTCGTAATCGTAGTATGCAACAATAGCCAAAAGAATTATGATGGATTTTTTAGCATGGCTATTAGTGAGAAGGTTTCTTCTTAAAGATCTATTTACAGTCGATGGGTATGATACCTTCAGGTGCATCCACAATGTTCCAAACCTTGTTAGAGTACATAGAATCCATCTCAAAATTCATGGCTTCTTGCTACTTCCCGGAGTCTATACTTATAATAGCCTTATCGTAAGTCTAAGGATGTATATCTTAAGTGTCCTTCTCACTAATATGTCCTACATATTTTTTAGAAGGGTGAGATACTCTACTAGACTGCATAAAGTTGAAACTTGTGTGTTAGGTATTTGAAAGACACGGTCTGTAGAATTGTGCTTGAGCTAGGTTCTTCAACCTCGCTCAACTCTATCACACTCTCACTATTTCCACCAAGAATGTGTTTCTTCTTAAGGAACACAGCCCTCTTAGCAACAAAGACCTTCTGGTCCTCGGGATGATAGAAATAGTACCCCTAAGTTTCCTTGCGGTATCCTACGAATTTGCACCGCTCCGTCCTTGATTCCAACTTGTTGGGATTGTGTCTTCTAGCGTAGGTAGGGCAGCTCGAAATCTTAACAACCTTAAGATCACGCTTCTTTCCTTTCCATATCTCATATAGGGTAGACACTACCGACTTAGATGAAACTCTATTCAGAAGGTAAGCTATGATCTCCATAGCATATCCCTAGAATGAGACGGGTTGGTTTGCAAAACTCATCATGGACCGTACTATATCTAACAACATGTGATTCATCCTTTATGATACATCATTGAGTTAAGATGTACAAGGAAGTGTCTATTGAGATAATATCACATGGTCTCTGAGGAAATGGATAAACTCTATACTCAAGTACTTTCCTTGTTCACTTCATCTCATTTTCTCTTGAACGCACTTTCATTCATGATCTGTGGAGCTATATCTAGTATAAATAAACTATTATGCAGTGTTCTTCTAGTGATGATCTTATAATCCAATATCAATGAATAACTATTATTGTCAAAAACTAATTTACATCCCATAATTGTCAAACATGAAATGAAGATAATATATTTTATGATAGAAGGAATGTAATAACATGCATCTAATGTAATATTAACTCCACCAGGCAGATATAGGGTGACCTCACTATTAGGATCGAATCGGCACTAAGAGGGGGGATGAATTATTACTTTTAAAAAATCTTCATCGATTCGAGAATTCATTCAATAAAACTTATATTGAAAAAGTGTTTAAAATTGAAAGCATTTGTAGGATAGTAATGAATAAGTAAAGCAATTAAACAATAGAGAGGAGAGGGGTAGGCACACCAATTTTATAGTGGTTCGATCGTCGTGACCTACGTGCACTCCCAATTCCTCCTCTATTGAGGTCACCTACTTCCACTATTGATCTTCTTTCAGTGGGTGAAGATCAACTACCCTCTTACAACGCTATTATTCTTTTTACAGATTTATGAGATAATATTTACAGTTCTCTTGGCTCTCCCTTAAATAGAAACTACACTTAGAAAAAAGATAGGGGGCTCTCAAGGAATTACAATAGCTTTTTCATAAGTTTGTTACTCTCAAATCTTGCTATCTCAAGCAAGAATGAGTGGGGTATTTATAAGCCCCAAATGACCTCCATAATAGAGCCAAAATTTAAATTATAAGAGTTCCTGAGACCCTCAGGCACTGGGCACTAGCGGTAGTACCGCCAGCCTGGGCAGTACTACTGCCTGACAAAGTCTGGGAGACTGTGTTTGGGTGGTACCATCACCCTGTCTGTGTAGTACCACCACCTGACATAATCTCAAAGACTATCTTCTTAGAGACCGTGTCTTCTCGAAAATTATCTTCTGGGTGATACCACCACCTGATTTGACTTTGGGTCATTGAAATGGGCCTTTTAATAGGCCCAAATTAGCCTCAATTAAAGCCCAATGGCCCCTTAATTGAGTTTGCATGGTTACACCTATAACTAACTTAATTAAGACATAAACTACGATGATCATGACATAAATATTTAAAAAGTAAAAATCACATTATCCAGCATGTCTTTTGTTCATCTAAACCCTCGGTGCATCATGCTCTCCTTCGACATATTGCTCGATCCATCGACATGTTGACTCTCGCAACATCTGATTTTGACGTAATGTCCAATTTTCTAGCCCAATGCCCATTCTTTGACTCTAGCCCAATGTCTGGTTTTTCTACTTCAATCATTTTGTCTTTTCATGATCGAAGATAATCTTGCATCAATTTTCTTGAACACATATTAGATCATAACTTTATCAATTGGTTTCATCATTAAAATCTGAGATTCAATACTCACCAATAGCAACTACAACAACTCTTGCTCTATTTCCCATCTTGAGGTTCATCTCATCTTTTGCTTGTCTCCTAGGCCTTACTAGAACTTGCAAGGAATTACAAATATGATAAGCACTCATAGTATAAAATATTCGAAGCTCAAGCTTCTGTTTCATCCTTTCTGTAAGGTACTCTTTCAAATTTCTCTTCTAGTGCCCGTCTTTACCGTAGTGGAAGTATTGACCTTTGTCTTTTGTCAAGTCTTTCTTGGCAACATTTATCTTACCTGAGTTGTTCTTGCCCTTGCCCTTCTTAAGGGACTTATCAGCCTTCCTTTTCTTCTTGGTCTCATCAATATAGAGAATTGACTTCTCTTTCTTAATGGTACTCTCGGTTTTCCTCAACATATTAAGGGGCTCAAGGAGAGTCACCTCAAACTTGTTCTCATTAAAGTTCATTATGAACTGAGAAAAAAGATATAGCAAGGACTGAGGTATAAGATCAACACACAGATTATCCTCTAGGACCATTCCTAGACATGTGAAATACTCTATCCACTCTATCATTCTTACGACATGGTTCTAAACCGATGTCCCCTCTATCATCCTGGCTAGGAAGATACTCTTGGATATCTCATATATCTAAGTTCTTCCCTATTCCTCAAATAGTTGGCGAAGATTAATAATGATGAAATGACATCAATGCTCTCATTTTGCCTCTATAACTCAGGAGTCATAGAGGCCAACATATAACACTTTGCTAAAGTAGAATCGTTTATATACATCACACAGTGAGTAATCTTATCCTCGCTTGCCCTTTCCTCTAGCGTGGGAAAATTGTGTCAATGATATACATGATTTTCTCCACCATGAGAACAATTCTCAAATTGCGGAGCTAATTCATGTAGTTTGGACAAGTGAGGCGGTTGGCATCAAGTATGTCGTGTAGGGTGTTTGCAAGCAATATATTTTTAACAAACAAGATGTAGCACAAACAAATAATATACAGATTTTATAGAAAAACTAATTAATATACGAACTTCTATCTTAATCAACTCACACTCTTTTTTGATAAATTATGCGACACCCTCATGCACGTGAAATGAAAGCCTCCTGTAGACTTCTAGTGCAGATCGGGATATTAGTGTAGCCTCGAGGGACTCGACCAATCACACTGAGCCCAAAAGGTAGGCAACTCTTACCAATCTCAACTCCTTATGATTCTCGTCCTCTTCGACCTTCCAACCATCATGGTCTCGAGGGACAAGACCAACCATGATGTTCAGTTAAGTCATCCCGTCGTTATAATGTGAGTCTGATTTGATGATATGTCATCGAGGGACTCGACCATGTATACAACATCTTCAGGTCACCGATAACATCTCTATGTCATAAGCAAGACCTCGAATCACAAAGATAGGTGAGCCTAGAGGGACTCGTTCAACTCAACCTATGTCAGGATTCAATTTCTTCCTATAACGATAGAAGGCCACGAGGGTCAATCGTATTTTCTCATACATACCGACTTAATATTATCTTAGGAGGGGATTTTATTTCGGTCTCCTAATATGTTGTGTCACACACATAACACACATACATATTTAATATATATATATATAATCCGAACGATCTTGGCTAGGGATTTGCTTGAGCGAGAGCACACAGGATATTCCTCTTGTGATACTAAGAGTGGATAATCCTCTATTGACACTTAATTACCTTGGTAAATTTAACCACAAATCCTGATAACTGGCTATACCGGATCTAAAACTTTCTAAACCCATAAGTCTAGCATCAAAGAAAGGAGTATTAAAATAAGGCATCCTTAGTGTCTCAAGTCTAAGGACGAAACACACAATTGGGGATTCCAAGGTTGATCGGCTACTAGCGCTCCCCTCATGGTGTTGTTAAAGAAGGATACATTCTAATGGTCGGAGGAAGCAACCACATCCTTCAATGCCCTAAAGGCTGCGATGATGTCTATGTTAGCTGTAACAAATTTCTTTAACTGAACGAGATTCTCTCGTTCATCAGTTGAGGAAAATCCTATTAACTGTAACAAATTTTCCTAACCGAACGAGATTATCTCGTTCATCGGTTGAGAAAAATTCATCTCTTATCACTGTATAAATAAATGTTGAAACCTCAATAACAAGTGTGTTTTTTTGTTTTCCCAATTCACTTTCAACATAGTATCAGAGCAGCTTGCTTAGAGCAAACTCTCTTGTTGCTGTCAAACGGCATCAAGTTTACACCGCTTCCGGTCGCGTGCAGATTTTATCGTCGACTCCAATCCATCTACTGTCGCGACATCTGCCTCCGCTACCGACGGAACCAACAAGATCAACACCGATCTCCCAATGATCGCTGATACTTTTGCCGCAACCTTGGCATCCTTTATTTCGTCGGAATAGATCTCCAGCGAAATCCCGGCCGCCTCCCCAGTCTCCAGCCTCGCCAACGCTCCGAAACATTGGCACCAGCGGTCTCCGACCCTGCAAACGCTCCTGCAAACGCAGCGCCCGCGAATGCTCCAGGGTGTCGTTGCTTCCTGCCAACACACAGTAGATCGAAACAGAGTAACCATTACTCTGTTTCCTCTTATTCTTCCTTTGTTTTACTGCGATTGGCCCAGCAATATCGCAGCGCACAGCCAACGACGCGCTTCTGCAGCCCATCTCCTCTCTGCCGCTGCTGCTCCTCTGGTCGCTGTTCCATTCTGTCGGTCTTACTCTGCTTCCCGTCGTAATTGCTGCCCGCTACTTCAGTATCCCTGAGTCCTACGGCATCCCACACCTATTCGCAGCCAGCGTCACTCTTCATCGCCGGCTGCTTCCTATTCTTCTCCAACCCCAACAATTGGATCTCTGTTTTATCGACAAAACAGAGCATCCTTTTCTCTATTTTCTCGATACGAATGAGCAGTCGCTCACCCCGTTCTGGACGCTGTGCCTCTAACACCAAGCAGCGGCTACCCTCTTAGCAGCTCTAAAGAGCGATCCAAACGTGAACACCACAGCCGCGTCTCCCATGACTAACCGCTGCCTCTCCTGCCCGCGCCCCCTCCCTCACTCTGCTTGCGGTGAGTTGGTCAGCTATGAACGCCAGACCAATCTGATGATTGAAGAGGAACCTCAGAGTCCCTAAGAAGTCACTCAAGAAGCCTTCTCCCTCCTGGTGTATCCTGTTGGATTTGAGGGGAGTGCCGGGTGATCTATTTTAACAGTGGCTGCACTCACTGTGTCATATTCGGAAGGGCTAGTTCCAGTAGGATTGCTGCACCCGAACATTGCTATTCATCATATCAGGACAACGGTAGAGTCTCCTTACCTTTCATTCCTCATTTCTTTTACCATCAATCTCTTGGACACTTTCATCATATTATTCAAAAATCGGCTTCCTACTCTCGCTCTTACTCTATCTTTTAACGGTTTTTACAACTGTTTTCTCGGTGAGATTACTTACCTTTCTCTCTTGGTTTCCCTTTGACCTGGTATTGGTTCCTCGATGTCTTCCTTCTCTACCTCCGATACTCCAACACTTTTTCCTGTTGACGATCTTTCTCCGCATTCAGGACTCACCTCCATCAATGTCGCCTCCTTGATTCCATTTAAATTATCCAAGGGTGGTAATTATGCGTCCTGGCGGGCCCAATTCTCGAACCTTTTATTTGGTTATGATTTATTGGGTTATATTGATGGCTCTCTTAGTTGTCCACCAGCGATGATACATATTCTAGGAGAACCCAACCTAGTATCGAATTCTGCACACAAACTTTGGTTGCGCCAAGATCGGCTAATACTCCAAGCAATTCAAGCTTCTGTTGCAGGATCCATTGCTCCGCTTGTGTCCTCTTGTGTCACTGCTGCGGAAGCTTGGACCAAGTTACAAACTACCTTCGCGAATCGCTCCCGGACTCGCATGCTTGGACTCCTATCCAACCTTATGAGCCTTAAGCAGGAGGGAAGTACTATTGCCGATTACTTACAACATATCAAAATGTTTATTAGTGACCTAGCTTTGATAGGTCATTCCCTGACTGATGAAGAAGTTCTTGTCCACACGCTTAATGGATTGAGTCCCAAGTTCAAAGAACTGGCAGCCGCACTTCGAGCACGTGACTCTCTGATTTGCTTTGAAGAACTCTATGACAAGCTCACCGACTATGAAGCTTACCTAAAGCGTGCTGATAGACTGTCAGGTTCCTTGCCAGGATCTCCTATCACGGCTCAGTTCAATCAGAAGTCCAACCGGTAAAATCGTAAATACCGTAAGAATGCTTCAAAAGGTGTGACCAACTTTTCTCCCACTTCTACGGGTCCCTCTCCATCACTGTCGCCTCTCCATTCTCCACACTTCAACACTGTCGTTCAGCTGCGTTGTCCTCCTTCTATGCTTCAGCAACCAGTTGTCTGCCAATTATGTGATAAAGTCAACCACTCGGCAAAAGTTTGTCGGTCTCGACCTCGTCTTCCACCTCAGTCGGCCTAGCCTCGGGCAAATGTCATGATGACTCCCTCTGACAATCAATCTAATTGGATTATGGACTCTGGTGCTTCCCACCATATTACTTCTGATTTTCAGAACCTGTCGCTCCACAACAACTATGGCGAAACTGAAGATATTATCATCGGTGATGGTAACAGAATTCCTATTACTCATTTCGGTACAACAAAGCTTACTTCCAATGCCACTTCTTTTACACTCGATAATGTTTTGTGTGCACCCCACATTAAAAGAAATCTCATCTCTGTCTCTCAGTTCTGCCAACAAAACGATGCTTCTATTGAATTCTTTCTTGATTATTTTCTTGTCAAGGACTTGAGCACGGGGGCATCGTTGGTTCGCGGTCTGAATAAAGACAACATCTATGAATGACCATCTACCTTATATCTCACTCAGCCTACTGCTAACGCCTCCACCGCTGCTCCAATCGACATGTGGCATTAACATCTTGGTCATCCCTCAACCCCTGTTCAACAAAAGTTACTTACTCGCTACTCTATTCCTGTTTCTAAATCTGGTTCTACTATTACTTACTGTGATGCTTGTCTTAGTAATAAGAGTCATCAGTTACTATTTGGTACATCTTCTATTTCCTGCTCTAAACCGTTTGAGGTTATTTATACTGATGTCTGGGGCCTTGCGTCAGTTGTCTCTTTGCCAAGTTCGGATTCTATGTTGTCTTTGTAGACTATTTTACAAAGTACACATGATTATATCCTCTTTGTCAAAAATCTGAGGTTGTTATTGTCTTCTCTAAATTCAAGAACTTGGTCGAGAATTATTTTTAAACTACTATTAAAACTGTCTATTTTGATGGTGGCGGTGAATATCAAGCTCTTGCGTCTTATCTAGCTACCTCTGGTATTCAACATCTCAAGTCCCCACCATATACCCCTCAACTGGTTGGCTCTGCTGAGCGTAAGCATCGTCATATTATTGAGACTGGTCTTACATTGCTCCATCAGGCTTCCATGCCTTCTATCTTTTGTTCCGTCGCTTTTCAAACTGTTGTTTATCTTATTAATCACTTGCCTACTCCTCTCCTACAATATCATTCACCATTTGAAAAGCTATTTCAAAAACACCCTAACATCCAAACCTTAAAGGTTTTTGGTTGTCTATGTTATCCATGGTTACGTCCCTACAATTCTAATAAAATGCAATCTCGATCTCGACCTTGTGTTTGCATAGGGTACTCTCTTGAACATAACACCTATCGATGTTATGACCCTCACTCTGCTAAAGTCTTTGTCTCTAGACATGTTACTTTTGTGTAGACTGTCTTTCCCTTTCGAGATCATCGATAATCTGTAGTTCCATTGGATCGCTATGAATAATATTCCTCCTCCATTTTATCTTCCTTAGATCCAAACTCTCTAGCTACTTCTGTTCCGCAGTTTTCCTCTTTTCCCTCTGCTCCGGCTCCTCCCCCCAGTGTCTTTGTCTTCATCATGCCAAGGTACTTCTATTGTCCCTTCGTCTGCCTCCACCAGTACTGACCCACAACCCTTACCTCCTAGCCCTACTGTCACCTCTCGGTATCCTATGCAAACTCATTCCAAGTGTGGTATCTTTAAACCACGTCGAGTTCTAGATTTGCATGTTAGCACCGAACCCTCTTTCGACTCTGTTGAACCTACTTCCTTCTCTCAGGCTCAGAAATATCCTCATTGGCATAAAGCCATGTGTGAAGAGTATGATGCCCTTCTTCACAATGCTACCTGGACTCTCACTCCTCTTCTCTCCACACAACATTATCGGGTGCAAATGGGTTTTCCAAATTAAGCAGAATCCTGATGGTTCTATTGCTCGCTATAAGGCACGTCTTGTGGCCAAAGGATTTCATCAACGACCTGGCATTGACTTCGCTGAGACATTTAGTCCTGTTGTCAAACCTACTACCATTCGGCTTCTTCTAAGTCTAGCAATATCGAAAGACTGGTGCTTACGTCAGTTAGATGTTAACAATGCATTTTTACAAGGAACCCTCACTGAAGATATTTTTATGGAACAACCTTCAGGCTTTATACATCCTCAATATCCGTGACATGTTTGTAAACTTAAAAAGGCCATCTATGGACTTCGTCAGGCTCCACGAGCGTTGTATACTGAACTTGGTCTCTACTTATCTTCCATTGGCTTCATCAACTCTAAGTCTGATGTTTCCTTATTTCTATACCAACATCATGGGAGCACCATCTATCTCCTCGTCTATGTGGATGATATTATTATCACAGGTGATAACTCAACGGAGGTTCAAGCATTTATTACGCAATTGGCAACCGCTTCTCCCTCAAAGATCTTGGTACCTTGCATTACTTTCTCGGTGTTGAGGCTATATTTACATCTTTTGGTCTCTTTCTTTCACAACGAAAGTATATTCATGATTTACTGTTGAAGACAAACATGCAAGATGCTAAAGTAGTCTCCACTCCTCCATCTCCAAGTACATCGTTGCATCTCTATGATGGTAGTCCTGTCACAGATCCTACTCTATATCGACAGGTAGTTGGCTCCTTACAATATCTAGCACTCACTCATCCCGATGTCTCCTTTTCGGTTAATAAATTGTCTCAATTTATGCATCAACCATCTATTTTGCACTGGACTACTGTCAAACACATTTTGCGTTATCTCAAAGGGACTATTGATCATGGCATTATTCTTCGTAAGAATTCTCCCTCTCAACTTCATGCCTTTGCTGATGCGGATTGGGCCGGTAACGTTGATGATAGAACCTCTACATCTGGGTATATTGTATTCCTTGGTGCTAATCCGATAAGCTGGAGCTCTAAAAAGCAAAAGACAGTTGCTAGATCTACTACTGAGGCTGAATATCGGGTTGTTGCCGCCGCTGCTGCTGAACTCAATTGGATTAGCCACTTGCTTCAGGAACTTCAAATCCATTCTGCTTCTATTCCTGTTATTTACTGTGATAACATCGGGGTCACTTATCTTTGTGCAAATCCAGTCTTTCACTCCCGTATGAAGCACGTTGCTATCGACTTTCACTTTGTTCGGGATCAAGTAGCCCGCAAGCAGCTCCGTGTCTCTCATGTCCACACAGCTGACCAACTGGCCGATTCCCTCACGAAGTCTCTGGCACGTAAACTGTTTTCCTTCCATCGATCCAAGATCATACATAGTGATGTATGTGGTCCTATGTCGACTCAAGCTATAGGTGGTTACTCATACTTTATTACATTTACTGATGATTTCTCTAAGTATGGACATGTGTACTTAATGAAGTACAAATCTGAGACCTTTGAGAAATTCAGGTAATATAAGAATGAGGTAGAGAACCAAATTGGAAAGAGTATTAAGACTCTTCGATCAGATCGAGGAGGAAAGTACTTGAGTACGGAGTTCACTCATTTCCTAAAGGACAATGAGATTCTATCCCAGTGGACACCTCCTTATACACCTCAGCTCAATGGTGTATCAGAAAGGAGGAATCACACACTGTTAGATATGGTGCGGTCCATGATGAGTTTCGCTGACCTACTCGTTTCATTCTGGGGGTACGCTCTAGAGACTACAGCTTACCTTCTGAACAGAGTTCCATCAAAGTTGGTAGTGTCTATGCCATATGAGATATGGAAAGGAAAGAAGCTCGATCTTAATATTGTTAAGATTTGGGGCTGTCCTATCCACGTTAGAAGACACAACCCCGATAAGTTGGAATCAAGGACAGAATGGTGCACATTCGTGGGATACCTAAAGGAAACTTGTGGGTATTATTTCTATCATCTCGATGATCGAAAGGTCTTTGTTGCTAAGAGAGTTATGTTCCTTGAGAAGGAACACATTCTTGGTTGAAACAGTGGGAGTGAGATAGAATTGAGCGAGGTTGGAGAACCTAGCTCAAGCACCATTCCAGAGCCCGAGTTTATTCATGTACCTAACACACAAGTTCCAACTTTACATAGGTCTAATAGAGTATCTTACCCTCCTGAAAGATATGTGGGACATATCAGTGGAGATGACTCTCAGGATGTTGATCCTCAGACCTACGAGGAGGCTATTATGAGTATAGACTCCGGGAAGTGACAAGAAGCCATGAATTCTGAGATGGATTCAATGTACTCTAACAATGTTTGGAACCTTTTGGATGCACCTGAGGGTATTATACCCATCGGCTGCAAATAGATCTTCAAGAAGAAGATCGAAGTGAATGGAAAGGTAGAGACCTATAAAGCAAGGCTGGTAGCTAAAGGATATCGTCAAAGACAAGGAGTTGACTATGACAAAACCTTTTCACCTGTAGCCATGCTTAAGTCCATTAGAATTATTTTGACCATTGCAGCACACTATGACTATGAGATCTGGCAGATAGATGTCAAAACGACATTCTTCAATGACAACCTCGAGGAAGAGGTGTATATGATACAACTAGAGGGATTCGTATCCAAAGAGAGTCCAGATAAAGTGTGCAGGTTGCTTAGATCCATTTATGGATTGAAGCAAGCTTTCTGAAGTTGGAACATAAGATTTGATGAGGTGATCAGATCTTATGACTTCGTTAAGAACGAAGATGAGCCTTGTGTGTGTAGGAAGGTAAGTGGAAGCGCTATCACCTTCTTGGTGCTATATGTGGATGACATCCTAATCATTGGGAATGATGTAAGAATGCTCTCCACAATAAAGGTTTGGCTATCTAGAAACTTCTCCGTGAAAGACTTATGGGAAGCATCTTATATTTTGGGGATCCAAATCTATAGAGATAGATCCAAAAAGATGTTTGGCCTGTCTCAGTCTATGTACATAGACTCCATTGTCAAAAGGCTTGGCATGAAAATTTTCAAGAGGTCTCATACCGATGGGACATGGAATTTCACTTTCTAGGAGTATGTCCTCAAAGACTCCTGAAGAAATGACATACATGACTAAGATACCTTATGCCTCAGCGATAGGGTCTATCATGTATGCGATGCTATGTACTAGATCTGATATAGCACATGCTCTGAGTGTCACGAGTAGGTATCAAGCAGATCCAGGTTTAGAACACTGGAAGGCAGTAAAGTGTATCCTTAAGTACTTGAGAATTATTAAGGATCTTTTACTGGTATATGGAGGAGGTAGCCTCCAGGTTTAGGGCTACACGGACTCGAGTTTTTAGTCCAACATTGATGATAGCAAGTTAAATTCAGGATATATTTTTACCCTGAATGGAGGAGTAGTTAGCTGGAAGAGTTCCAAGCAAGATACTATTACTGACTCGGCCACAGAGGCGGAATACATTGTTGTAGTAGAAGCAGCAAGACGAAAGGGTGTGGATGAAGAAGTTCATCAAGGATTTGGGAGTCATACCAAGCAGCGTGGAGCTGACTCCCATATATTGTGACAGTGATAGGGCGATAACTCTAACAAAGGAACTCAGGTCTCAACAGAATTGTTCTTAGGAGGTTCCATCTGATTAAAGTGATCATGACCCAAAAAGATATAGCAATGGAAATAGTTTCATCCGAAGATAACATTACAGATCCACTGATGAAACCACTAGCTTAGATTATATTTGAGCGTCACAAGGGTCTATTGTGGATCAGACATATAGGCGATTGGCTTTTGGTCAAGTGGGAGATTGCTGGTTACAGGTGCCCTACAAGCCAATCACGTGAGTGATGGCACGTGTGACACGTTGTGTGATCTTTTTGCTTATGATTAATATTGACATAGTCTCACATTATATTACTTGTTACATATATATTATGATGTCCTTGGTTCTTTGCAATAGGAAACGGATCGTGATGAGATCACGATAATGAGATCGATTCACCTTTAAACATAGATCCTAAATAATCCCGGTCATAGGTTACTCATGAGGGACATTGAGATAACTGGATAGAGCGGTGTACTATATACCCATCGATAAGATGGAGGCGGCTGGTCTCATAGCCACTTGTGTGGAGACACTAAGGGTATAATACAGGTGCTCATTAGATAATGAGTTCACTGATTGATCCGCTTTTGGAATGTTGTATGGTTAATGATACCTAATGTCATACAGCGATTCCATAGTCCCAGTAGTATATCTGGTCCTTAGACTTGAGACACCAAGGATGCCTTGTATGAGTACTCCTTTATTTGACGCTAGGCTTACAGGTTTGGAAAGTTCCAGATCTGGTACAGTTGGTTATCGGGATTGGTAGCCAACCTTACAAAGAATTGAGTGTTAATAGAGGATCATCCACTCTCGGTATCATGAGAGGAATATCTCATATGTGCTTGCTCAAACAAATCCTTAGTCAGGGTCATTCAGATTAAGAGAGAAGGAGTTCCCCGGTAGAATCCAAATAGAGTAAGACAAACTGATTCCGTTTGTGACCTGACAGTACCATGTCCAATATACGGTCTCTGCGATATTATTTGGATGAGGGATTATAAATACATTGTAACTGTGGATAGACAGGTCTGATGGATTTGATCCCCCCTGTATCATTTGGGGACTATGGCATAGTGGCCTAGTACGTCCATAGTCAATGAGTCGAGTGAATTATTATGGGGATAATAATTCACTATATCAGAAGGAGTTCTGATAGGAGTGACTCACGGCCAACTCGGTATCGGACCTAGAGGGTCACATACATATGATGGATGCTTCAGCGAATAGAGGATTGGATGAAAATCCAATTAGCCCCTATTTTAATTAGATGAGACCCTATGTTGATGGGCTCTTTGATTAAGGCCCAATTATAGGCCTAAAGAGATTATTAGATAGAGATTCAATAATGCAAGGTTAGTGAGCTTTTGGATGGAGATCCAATACCCACTAAAGAAGGAACCCAAGGTTTTTGGTGGCTCTCTATAAATAGGAGGGGAGACTCATGGTTGAGCAAGAGTCTATAGATAGGCTGTAGCTTTAGCCACCACCTCCTATTCTCCTCCCTCCCTCTGAGCAAGAGTTGCAAGATCAGATTGGAGGAGTTTCGCTGTAGAGATCCATCGTATGGATACCGGTAGAGAGGAGGACGCTTGACCTCCTTTATCTTCTCCATTCGGATCTGGAATACAGGGATATACGATCTCCCTAGGTAAAATCAATCTCTCACATATCATGATTTTTTTTCGGTTTTTATGGTTTTTCTCATGACCCCAATCTTTTGCACGACGATTTGATCTGCGTGGGAAACTAATTTTTGTTTTGATTTCCACTGCGCATGTGATGCACCCACTGAGTTTTCCCAACAGCCAGCACATCAAAATTGGATCAGGTAGACTAAGAATTGATTGATAGGGATAAAATCTTGTAGCTACTGAAGGACAACCTCTTGGTCGCCCAAGCAAGAATGAAACATCAAGCCGACAAACACAGAAGCGAAGGGAGTTTGTTGTTGGAGATTGGGTCTTCCTCCATCTTCAGCCCTACAAGTAGACATCAATAAAGACCCAAGCATCTATGAAGTTGTCTCCCCGTTTCTTCGGCCCATACAAAATTATGGAGTGCATTGGGACCGTGGTTTATAGACTAGATCTACCTGTAGACTCCAAAATTCATCTGGTCTTCCACGTGTCCAGCCTCAAATTGAAGTTAGGAAAGGATGAGTCAGCCCATTGCTATCTACCCAACATCTCTACTAATGGAGAGGTCCAAGTTCAGCCGGAGACCATATTGGACCTCAGGATCGTGATAAGTCACCGACGCCCTTCCATTGAAGTGCTAGTGTAGTGGACTAATTTTCCTGCTAAGGATGCTATCTAGGAGTCCTATGAAGAATTGAAAATAAAGTTCCCAGAGTTTATGGAGACTCCATCTTGAGGACAAGACTGATTTAAAGAGGACGGGTATGATAGGACCCTAGCAGGGTCGGTCCTAATCTACTAAGTCGAGTTCGCTGATTGAGCCCTGTTGGCCAGCCTAGACCTGACATTGAATCGGCTAGGAGTTGATTTGAATAAACTAGCCCAAATCCTAGATGGAGTAGGATTCGACTGAAATAGGAGACTAGTAGAAATAAGAACCGAAGTTAGAGTTCTATTTCCAATAGGACTCTTATTAGGACTCCAGGGTTAGGGGGTCTCTTTATAAGCCCTATAAATAAGCATGTAACTTTTTTTAAAAAAATAGAGAATTAACTTTTCCTTTCAACCTTGTGGCCGAAACCTAGGAGGGCTGATCCCCTATAGAGATCAAGGAGAGCCGATATCCTACAAAGATTGATTATCCCTGATAGAAACCTCTGAGTTCCTATCATCCTCTAGGAATATTCCTAAACCTGTGAGTTTCTCGATCCACTCTATCATCTTTAGGATATGTTTCTGAACCAATGTCCCTTCAGTCATCCTAGCTTTGAAGATACTCTTGGATATCTCATACCTTTGACTTCTTATTCCTCAAATAGCTGGAGAAGATGAAGAATGATGGAATTGATATCCATGCTCTCATGTTGCCTCTGTAATTCAAGAGTCATGGAGGCCAACATATAGTACTTTGCCAAGGTGGAATCGTCTATATACTTCACATAGCAAGTGATCTCATCTTCGCTTGCCCCCTTCTTCTAGGGTGGGCACAATCATATTAAGGATGTATATGATTTTTTTCGTCGTGAGAACAATTCTCAAATTGCAGAGCCAATCCGTGTAGTTTGGACTAGTGAGACAGTTGGCATCAAGTATGTAATGTAGTGGTTTTGCAAGTGATATGTTTCTAACAAACAAGATATAACATGATTTAATAACATGTAGATTTTATGAAAAATTAATTAAGATACAAATTTCTATCTTAATGTACTCCCACTATTTTCCTAGCGAATCACTGTACACCCTCGACATGTGATACGAAAGTCTCCAACAAACTTTTAGTGGGGATTAGGATCCAATTGGCATCTTTATGCAACCTCGAGGGACTCGATCAATCACACTAAGCCCAAAAAGGTAGGTAACTCGTGTCAATCATAACTCCTTGTATTCGCATCTTGTTCGCCTCCGAACCATCATAGTCTTGATGGACTTAACCAACCATGATGTTAGGCTAAGTTATCACCATTATTACTAGATGAGTCTGATTTGATGATATGCCCTCAAGGGACTCGACCAAACATGTCATGCCTCAGGTCACCAGTGACATCTTTATGTTGTAGGCAAGATCTCGATCAATAAATAGGTGAGCTTTGAAGGACTCGACCAACTCAACCAATATTGTGATTCAATTTCTTCTTGGAACGGTGGAAGGCCAAATGGGGTCAATCTTATTGCCTGACGCTCATCAACTTAAAATTATCATAGGAGGGGTTTTCGTTTTGTATCGATCTCCTAATATGTCGTGTCATACATATACATATATATCTACATCATATGCACACACACACAAATATATATATATATATATATATATATATATATATATATATATATATACGGGAGGTGTATAATCATATATCACTTATGCATGCCACACCAGATAATCATAAACCATCATCTAATGTGATTAGGCCCAAGCCAATGGTCCAATTACTCACAACAGGATCTATGTGTGTATCGACACATCTTTATGCCCTATGATCATCCTTCTCATCATCGTCGATTTTGTCAAATCCTCGGCGCATCTCCATGTGTCGTGATCACCTGTCACGAGATCATGGGTCCCGTTGACACCTCTACACTCCCATCGTGCCTCTTCGTGTAGTTATAACATAATCACAAGCATGCAAGCCCGATAATAAATGAGAAAAATGAAGGCTACTAGATAATTAATCACATTTACACACATTATAACATATAGCTCATGATCATCTATCCACATCATACATCACATGTACACATCACAATGTAGGACTACTAGATAATTAATAATTAATTAAAGTATTTAATTAATTATTTTTTAGAAATCGGGATATGTCAAGAATTTCCAAAATGTTAAGGGTATTTTTCATAATTCTGGACAAAAGGATAAATCATGAATTTTTTTAAATTCTAAGGGGTAGAATCATTCTTTTGCTAAAAACCCTAATCCCATTCCTTGGCCCCTTCCGGCAGGTTGTCATCGCCGCCCATGCGTAGGCGACGGCTGCCCCTGCTCGCGGGTGGTCGCCACTCGCTCGAGCGACTGCCCCTGCTCGCGGGTGGTCGCCACTCGCTCGAGCGACTGCCCCTACGTGTGACGCTTAATGGTTTTGCATATTTATGTATTCGTTCTTATTGTACTTTCATTTATAGGTATGGTTATCTAACAAACACAACGGTGAAATTTCTTATTGTTATGATTGATCTAAGTGTCAAACGTTAGAAGTGTAAGTTCTTCATACATGATCTTGATTCTACACTGTTTGCTAATCCTCATCTATTTATGAAATTTATTTGATTCTTTAAGTTTTTTCCTGATAGTCCCATAATTATAAGCAGGAAAAATGGATATGCTTTAGAAACATTACAATTGACTTCTTCGTCCACAAAAAATCATATATATATGTATGCTTACATATAACGTAACAATCATTCACTTCTCTGATACATTTAAATAGTCTAAGCAAATCATCATCATCATCATCATCAATGCAATCAGTAGTCATTATCATCCCAAGTGGTGTAACTTTTTATGATGCTCAATTCTTTAGGAGGTTTCATGTCGTGTACGTAGATGTTTCTTCCAACCCCTTTCATGTTCCAGGGAAGAAGATAACCTCTAAAGCCTTTGCAAAAAGGGTCAGGTGGTCGCGCCACCCACCCCCCTCCTACGAGAAGTTTGCCCACCGACACTACAAGAACGCGTTGAACAATTTTATTCCGATTCAATCTCATCATATGCAGTTAAACATTAATCTTTTGCACAAATAATATGGCTCTGATACCACTATTGGGAAACCTAGTAAGAGCATCACATGTGTAGCAGAAGAAAGAAAACAACTAGGACTACGGAATTTCAGTTTGACGTTATGTATCATTAACCATCCAGCATTTCGTAAGCGTATCAATCAGTAAACTCATTCTCCAATAAGCACCTGTATTGTACCCTCAGTGTCCCCACACAAGTGGCTGTGAGACCAGTCACCTCCATCATATGGACAGGTATACAATACACCAGTCTATTCGGCTATCTCAATGTCCCTCTCGAGTAACTGACCAGGATTATTTAGGGTCTGTGTTTAAAGGTGAATTGGTCTCATTATTGTGATCTCATCACCATCTGATTCTCATTGCATAGAAAAAAAGACATCACAATATATATATATATATATATATATATATATATATATATATATATATATATATATATATAATAGATAATATAATGTGAGAATATGTCAATAATAATCATAAGAAAAAAGATCGTGCAGTATGTCACATGTGTAATCACTTACGTGATTGGCTTATAGGGCACTTGTAATCAACACATCGGACATGCCATATAAAGTCATCTAGGCCCGAAAAGTGACTATGTGCTCCTTAGGCTGAAGCTGCCATCATAGGCCTCCAATGTTAGGACCCAAAAGTTGGGATTTCTTGAGTGGAGGATCTTGCTGAAGTGATTTCCCCGAGCTCTTACTTGGACTTATGGAATCCCCTTCAGACTTTGTTCAGGTGTCGATTCACCAATTGTAGTCCAGCCTAGAATAAATCGTCTGTCAAACTTGATGACAAGGTGACCATTTCAGGGAAGGTCAAGGTGGTGTGATAGGGTGGCAAGGTGCTATGCTCCACTATGGGAAGCCACAGGTCTACCGGGTGTTCCCTGACCGAAAAATGGGAGTCCAGGAGCGAAGGGGTGGTCGACTAGGGTAGTTTCAAGGTGTGCGTAAGTGGGTGTGAGTAGGGTTGATAACAACGGTGGCGGGGGGGTCACCTATTGATTAAGTGGAGGAGATGCCTGTTGGACTAACTGTGGAATAAAGGGAGCGATGACTTGCTATCATCCTTGAGGGGTTTGTACTTAGTGGGTGAGGTTAAGGAATGCCTTGGCAAGGATGACCAGCTACCCCAAGCCAGCCCCAGGAGATGAGAGTTTGGGGCAATTGAACAGGCACCAGTAATGCCCCAAGTCTAGGTCGAGGTAGACCCATCCTACGAGAGGGTGAGCAGTTGTCCTCACTGCTCAAAGTTTGGGTGAGTGGGCAGAACCTCCTCACTAGTGTCACGGGCTTAGCTAATTTTGCCTAAGCCGTGCGGCACCCCTGCGTATCCGTCCGCAAAGGTCATCCTTCCCCGAGATCTCTTAGAGTCCCTTAGGCTCACAAAAGAGAAAACGGGCCAGAAGAAGCAATTCCCACGGGATCCACAAGCAACTGCTCAAGCAAACACTTCATAAGCCATATGCAAATTACATCCGAGGACATCACAAACTCAGAGAGGTTGCATACAAAGGATAATGGTCCATTACAGACCGAAGTCCCCCATAAGTGTTTACAAGACATACTTGTATTTACAAGCCAAAATTGGCCATAAAGCAAACCAAAATCGGGCTGCTAAGCCTACTGCAAGCCCGCTACTTACTGTACAATGTATGTACACAAACCGAAGGACACGGACAAACATGAGCATTTCATCAAACACCTTGTTTACATTTTGACCGTGACATTCTCCCCCACTTATTCCTTCGACGTCCTCGTCGAAGCCGCTGTAGACATTGTATCTCCTTGCATTTTGCTAAATCTTCAATCTTCTGCTTTAGCTGCAACACGCCCCTTTGGCTCGCAGCTGCTCTCCGTCGCTGTTGTTGAGTAGTCGAACTCTGATGCGCCATGCTGCTTCAACTCACCACTGACTGAATCTGGTGTGGGGTTGGCTGAGTTGTGCTGATCCTTGTTGGTTCTCGCGGATCCTGCTGATGAAGGAAAAGACCTGCCTTATTATGCGCCAGTATCGTAGTATACTCATGTTGCTTGAACTAGGTGGATGCTTGTTGGAGCTTTAACGAGCATCGCTTCGCAGACTTTGAAGTTTTTAAGGTCCTTCCTCCAAAATGTTTGCCCATTGATCCTTCCTCCCTGTTTAGTTGTCACTTCCAAGTAGGTTCGCATCACTTCTACTTTCGATTGGCATTCAATTAGAAAATGAAGCGGACAATCTACTCTTAGTAGCGTCGATCACCAATGGTGAGGATTTGACAACTATTGTCTTCCGTAAGCTTTCTCTGAAGGGTCACTGAACTTAGGCATAGCTCCTCTGCCGGATAAGTAAGAGAACTGGGATACTTGACTTCACCCATTCTCTTAGTAGTTGAGAAGGCAAGGTTACTTGGCTTCACTCACCTCCTCGAGTTAAGAGGATTGGGGTACTCGGGTTCGCCCATTCTCCTGAGTTGAGAAGACAAAGGTTACTCGATTTCGCCTGCCTCCTCGAGTTTGTACTTCATCCATTGAGCTGGTTACTAACATTCGCCCGCTCTTTGCTCACACTTCTAAAGCACCTGAAGTGTTTGCACTCCTTGCGTTGAGTTAGCTACTGTGATTCGCCTTCCCACTGCCATTGAACTTCTGGAATGCAAGAAGTTTCGCCCGAAAAGAGCAAAAGTTTACCCCAACTTGGAGTCCCCCAACTTGGAGTAAGTCTTTGATAGATTTGGTCGCCTCTGGGATTGTACCATCTTCTCCATCACCTTTGCCGCCTACTCCTCTGAGTAGAAAGGTACAGTACCGTGTACTGTCTACTTCGTTCCTTGGTCGAGCACTCCTGCGTCAACCCGAAGTCCCTCGCTTTCGGCTATCTTGATGAGAAGCCCTTCGACATCGGTCTTATGAAGTTTCTTGGCCTCTGCCCTTTTGCCCTGTCTTGGTACTTGGAGTTTGCTTTTGCATTCTCCACCTCCTCGGCCCCTTTTACGACCAATGCTCTCCCTCCATGAGAGCAAGGGATCGATGACTCCACGGAAGTCTTGCCTCTGCGGTACCATGGTGCTGCCAAGCCCATAGCGCTACTCTCCGTTGACTTGCATCTGCATCCCTTTTTTTGTGATCGGTAGATCCGCCTCTGCGGCACTGTGGTGCTCCTCCGAGTCCACCTCCTTTCTAACCGACGCTTGGCTTTTTGGGTAGCTGAGCCCCACTGGACTCGTCGTCACTTCCTCGCCCCTTCCGACCACCTGCTTAAGCGAATGTGAGCACTGAAGCAGTCCAACTCTCCAGCTGCTCCGATCATACCTTAGTATAATCAAGTCCCCTCCATGAGACTCACTGGTACTTACAATCTGACTACTCCCTCGGTGGTACCCAGCCCCCATATACTGCCGACCAAGGCTTTCATCTGATGCAAGCTTCGATGCGCACACACGGAAGACCCGCCTCTGCGGTACTGTGGCATTCACTCCTTCAATCCACAGCCCTTCTTACCGTTGCATTGTTCACCGAAGTGGGGCTCCTAGTAGCTCCTGATCATTCACATGATCACGTCCCCCTCCATGGGACTCACTGGTACTTACACTTGGACTTCTTCCTCGGTGGTACACAGCCCCCATTTGCTGATGACTAGGCTTTCATCCAATGCAAACTCCGATGCACACACGAAGACCCGCCTCTGCGGTACCATGGCATTCACTCTTTGAATCCATAGCACTTCTTCTTGTTATGTCGTACACCAAAGTGGAGCTCCCAGTAGCTCATGATCATACCTCCGCATGATCTTGTCCCTCACGGGACACGATCGTCTGTGTTGCATTGCCATGAACTATTCCACCACGATCCGCTGCACCATGTCGCCTCCTGGTGACATCTCCATTGCATACAGATTATTGTGTGATGAACTCGAACTACGACTTCTCCACGTGTGGCCTCTGCCAACACATCGTAGCGCCTCTACCATCTCCGATTGTTTAGTTCTCTCTCTTGGCAATTCAACTTCGTCCACCCACTCTTGGGTCACACCTGGACGAAGCATAGCTCTAGGACAGTCTGTCGCCTAGTAGCTCATGAAGTCCCCCTGACTTCACTAGAGTTGGTGCACTATTGTCTGGATCCTAAGCCTCTATCCCCTACCAGCACAATCTCTGCTATGCACCTCTTGTTCCTGACAACTCGAATGACAACACTTGGCATATTCTTCAAGGGTACCCGCCTCTGGGTCCTCTTGCCCCGTGCTAAGGTATCATGATCCCAACTTTGCCTTCGAAAGTTGAATCACCTTAGTTACTCCGTCAAATGCATCTCTGAGGTAGCTTGCATGTGCCTCGAAGCTCCCTTCATCTTTGGCACCATGAAAGATAAGTCCGCCCCATCAGAATGAAGAACTCATGAAACGACATGATCTCACTCTTGCCTCTACAAGAGTTCATGCCCTTGACCTCCGTCCAAGGAAAGCTATGTGCCTCCGCTCCATGTTCCATCTTCTATGTCGACTCCCTTCATGCGGCTTGTATACTTCACCAAGTTTCACCCAAGTCGTTCCGCTCCTCGATTTGCATTTGAGTTGATAGTGGCCCTCGCATCCACCATTCCAGGGGTCATCCCTCCGTTGAGTTCGATTTCTACATCGACTCGAAATGTGCCTTCATATGATGTTGCCTTGGATTACTCCCCCACTTGATCTCGAAATGCATCCACTACCTCATTCGAGATCATGTGACGACTCTTCGTCGCTCGCTCGGTCCGTTGAGCGTTTTGGAGATATCTCCTTGAGAAACTCTTCCTCAATATGTGCTATCTATTGCACATGATTCTCCCTCTGGCGAACTAGGACTTATCCCTCCTAGATATCTATCCTATTAGAGCAACTTTTCTCTTTACATTCTTCCCACTGGAAGTTTCGGAGACCACCATCCCCTTTGGACTACTCCGTCTTGCTGAACAACTTGTGCCTTGTTCTGCCCCCGTAAATGTACTTGCTAGATTGCGACCCTTCGCCAATACAGTCTCCACTGCACCCTCCAAGGTCTAGCAACGTGCTGAACTTGTTGAACATTTCAGCTACCTACGGACGTATCCTTTTATGTCAAAGAGAAAGTTCTGACGCTCCATGACACTAAGTTCTGATCGCACCTTAGGATGGCCACGAACACTCCGTCGTCCGTGTACAAGCCCTTGTATGAGTTCCGAATCCTTCGAGTTAGCAATTCCCCTCACCTCTGTGAGCTTCGCACAACTCTTTCGGTCGTTACGCAACACCTCCTACTTTGCACGGTCTCATCTATCACCAAACGCCCCGCTTGGCCTTGAGCACCGTCAAGTTTGGTTGCCAACGTCAAGCCATAGCTCGAACTCCACCATCCCAATCTTTGTGTGCTACGTATTCTTCTTTGCTTGTTTGTCCTCGTGGTGCCTCTCGCGCAAAGGGTTGGCCATTCCTCTGAATGCCAAACCTGGATGCCCGCTCCTCTAAGCGACTCCTTTCCCTACATCTCAATGTCCGTTTTCCCCCAAACGGTTGCGTGTGCTGGCTGTCCTCTACACAGCTCAACTAGGTCCCCCACGTTTGTATGGCAAGTGTCTCTGTGTGTGCTTGTCCCGCTCTGATACCACATTATCACGGGCTTAGCTGATTTTGCCTAAGCCGTGCGGCACCCTTGCGTATCCGTCCGCAAAGGTCAGCCTTCCCCGAGATCTCCTAGAGTCCCTTAGGCTCACAAAAGAGAAAACGGGTCAGAAGAAGCAACTCCCACGGGATCCACAAGCAACTGCTCAAGCAAACACTTTATATGCCATATGCAAATTACATCCGAGGACATCACAAACTCAGAGAGGTTGCACACAAAGGATAATGGTCCATTACAGACCGAAGTCCCCCACAAGTGTTTACAAGACATACTTATATTTACAAGCCAAAATTGGCCATAAAGCAAACCAAACTCGGGCTGCTAAGCCTACTGCAAGCTCGCTACTTGCTGTACAATGTATGTACACAAACCGAAGGACACGGACAAACATGAGCATTTCATCAAACACCTTGTTTACATTTTGACCGTGACACTAGGGCGCTCGTTGAGGTTGCTCATCGATGGACATTCTTACGACATCAGACCCTCCTTCTAGTACTACAAAATATTGAGTAGCTTTACATTGTGGCCTGGGGATCGATACAACTTGGTCCTATCCTGAAGACGCAACATCGTCCATGTAGATTTCTGGGGCGAGGGGGCTAGATGAATGAGATCAAGTTAGGAGGTTGTATCCTACGCTTTTGTTTTCCCTCGTAGCCGGCTCGAGGTGAGCTTGATCGGCTTCATCCAAGCCACGATCTTGCACTATATGTTAGAGCTGGGAGGGGGATTTTCGACTCGACCCCTCTAATGATTAAGTTAGTAAATGGTGTTTTGGTCATCCAAGATCTGATCCCCTCCAATGACCAAGGGATCGATGTTTATACTTATCGCGGTAGCTTTGCCATACGAGGGTCGTTAGTAGACGCCGATGCTTCATGGGACTGATTTATATGCTCTTGATGGCATAGCCCAACCCGTCCAGTTCCCTATCATGCGACTGATCCATATGCTCCTAACAGCCCTTGGCGGTGCTGAATTGGCCTTGCTCACTTGTCGGGTCGATCGCACTTCCTCCAGACCCGTGATATGAACGTACTCCACATTGACTCTGAGATGATTGTCAGCTGTCATTATGTGGGTGGTGCTAGAATATTTCCTATCATATATAGTCCAACAAAATACTCACGAATGATTGAGTATATGTATGCTTGCAAGATAAATAATTGTAATGTAGTTACTTGAAGTATGTCATGTGTGATTTATCTTATGAATAAATAAGTCTTGTTAAGAAGGAAGAAGAGCTTTTTATCTTCGAGCTAGCAGTAATATCACATTTCGTGTCTGATGCGTGAGATGATTTAATCTTATGAAAACGGAATGCATTACGGGCTAGAATTTTGGATAAACAACATGACATCATTGCTGGATGGGATGCAGTAGTATCGCTCGTCATATCTGATGTGGAGTTGCACAAGATTAATGATTTTTCTATGAAAGAGGAACCCGTTACTAACCAGGATTTTAGATAAACAACATGTTGGGTCCAGCTCATAAGTGGGTTTGGACCGGATATTTGGATATTTAACTCAAATATAATTTATTGAAAAAAAAAAAGAGAAAAACCTAATCTAAGAGGTGGGCAGCAATGCAACTACGGAAACGTGCAAAGAAACAGTACAGTAACAAAAAGAGAGATAAAAGAAAAAAGAGAGAGAAAACTTTGGTAAGAGGATCGAACGGTAAAACTTCATCAGTTTTGATCCAAATTTTATGTGAAGAATCCTTGCAACTAGATCTACAATCCTAACGGTACTGATATATGATTTACTCTCTCTATGATAGTTTTCTGATATATCCATTTAGTGAGTTTTGATCTTTCCTATTGTGAGATCTATCAATATTGATGATGCTATGCTATTGGTGAACCAAAATATATGTACTTAATATCATTATGATCATCTAATTAATCTAGAGAAGTTTCATTGTAAACCTATTATCCTATTTGGTGATAGTGAAAGTTTGGGTGGACTACGGTCCCACGATTTTTCCCGCATTGGGTTTTTCACGTTAAAAATTCGGTGTCTCACTTTGTGGTTGATTTATAATTCTGTTATATATCTTGTTCTGATTAGTATTTATTTTTTTAGTAACAAGTTGGTAATATTGGTGAGGAACCCATTTTGATACACAAAGAGGAAAAAGTATTATTTCACGTTCAATAGGTTTTTCCCAACAAGTGATATCAGAGCACATGCTATTTGGTGCAGTTTTTCTTGTGTGATTTAAATGAAAGAGTCAGATGGTATGATTAAATTGAACTCATCAAATTATTTCCCTTGGAGGCAGATGATGAAAGATTTACTATATTACAAAGATTTGTTTAAGCCCATCAAAGTTAAAGTAAAACCTTCTACTATGGATGATGAAGAATAGGAAGTACAGCATAGAAAAGCTATTGCCTGTATTAGAAGATTGATGGATATAAATTTGTATGAGCATATTTCTGATGAAACCAGAGCTGATGTTGTTTGGCAGAGGCTAGAAAATCTCTTTGCAAAGAAGACAATGGGAAACATAATTTCTCTCCTCAGAAGACTTATCAATTTAAAGTATAAATATGGTGATAATATTATTGAGCACATAAGCCTATTTCAGAGTTTTGCAAACAAGCTGGTTACTATGAAAATGAATATAGATGATAAGATGCAAGGATTGTTACTCCTCAGTTCTTTACCAGAAAGTTGGGAAACATATCTTGTGACAATTTCTAACTCCACACCAGAGGGGAATCTAACTATAGATATCGTTAAAGATAGTTTGCTAAATGAAGATGTCAGAAGGAAAGAACAAGGAGAATCTTCTTCTGGTGCACTTGCTATTGAAAAACAAGAAAGACATTGAAGAAGACATAGCAAGAATCCACATGGTTATAGAGGAAGATCTAAGTTCAGAAGAGATATCAAGTATTTTCACTGTAACAAGCCAGGTCACATGAAGAAAGAGTGTAGGTTCTGGAAGAGAGAACAAAATGAATGAAAGAAAAATGAAGATTCTTCATGATAGAAAGAATGGAAAGATTTGGTTATCTCAGGAGGCTTATATTGAAAGATTCAATATGAATAAAGCCAAAGCAGTTTATTCTCCACTTGTAGGTCATTTTAAGCTGAGTTCGAAACAATATCCCACAAGTGAAAAAGGAAAAAAAGAAATATCCAAAGTATCTTACTCATCATTAGTAGACAGTTTGATATATGCTACGGTTTACACTAGGCCAGATATAGCTTATGCAGTTGGAGTTGTCAATCGATTTCTCTCTAATCCTAGTAAGGAATATTGGGCAGTAGTAAAATGGATATTAAGATATCTAATCCTAGTAAGTAAGGTTGTGTTTCTGTTTTGGCATTGGTAAACCTGTGCTAGAGGATTACACAGATGCAGACATGGCTGGTGATACTGATTTCAGGAAATCAACTTCAGGATTCTTGATGACTTTTGCAGGGGGAGCAGTCTCTTAGTAGTCTAAGTTACTGAATTGTATTGCTCTATCGACCACAGAAACAAAATATATAGCAATTACTAAAGCCTGTAAGGAAACTTTATGGATGAAAAGATTTCTACAGGAATTGGGTTTTAAATATGAAGGATACACTGTTTACTGTCATAGTCAGAGTGTCATTCACCTCTCCAAGAATTCAACATATCATTCTAGATCCAAACATATTGATGTAAAATACTACTGGATTCGTCATGTGTTTGAGGTAAAATAATTAAACTTAGAAAAGGTACATACCGATGAGAATGGTTTAGATATGTTAACAAAGTCTTTTCCTAAAGAGAAGCTTAAAGCATGTAGACGGAGAGCAGGCTTAGTACAGCCCACCATATGAGCTGGAGGGGGAGAATTGTTGGGTCCAACCCATAAGTGGGCTTGGATTGGATATTTGGGTTTTAGCCCAAATTTGATTTATTGAAAAAAAAAAGAAAAAAGGAAAAAAGAGGAAAACCTAATCTAAGTGGTGGCTGCGTAACTTTTGGGATCAGAGTGGCACAGTAACGCAGCGGCGAAAACGTGCAAAGAAACTACACAGTAACAAAGAGAGAGAGAAAGCCTTGGCAAGAGGATCGAACGACAAAACTTTGTTAGTTTTGACCCAAATTTTATGTAAAGAATCCTTACAACCAGATCTACAATCCTAAAGGTACTGATATGTGGTTTACCCTCTCTATGATAGTTTTCTGATATATCCACTTAGTGAATTTTGATCTTTCCTATTGTGAGATCCATCAAATTTAATGATATTATGCTATTGATGAACCAAGATATATGTTCTTGATGTCATTGTGATCTTCTAGTTAATCTAAAGAAGTTTCATTATAAACTTATTATTCTATTTGGTGATAGTGGAAGTTTGGATGGACTACGGTCCCATGATTTTTTCCGTATTGGGTTTTCTATATTAAAAATATGATATCTTACTTTGTGATTGATCTATTATTCTGATGTGTATCTTGTTCTGGTTAATATTTATTTTTTTAGTAACAAGTTGATAATTTTGATGAGAAATCCATTTTGATACACAAAGAGGAAAAAATATTATTATACATTCAATAGGTTTTTCCCAACTCAACATGACATCCATGCCCCCAAGTGTGTCGAAAGTGACCCATGCTTCATTGCAAACCGGAAGATGGCCAGCAGTCTTATGAGGATATATACTAGTTATATTCTCAGCTAAATCTCATCAGGAATCAGGTTGAACAAACATGATCTCGTCTTCATAAACTAAAAATTACAGCTTTTTTACCCTCTAAATGGTGATACATACTTCCATGTTACGAATTGAAACTTGAATTGTTTCATGCTTTTTCTTCCTTGTCACCAAAATTAATAATAGGGTTCCTATGATTTATTTATGCTCCTTCACTTCAACATTTTCATCCATCCAAAATATCACAATATCATGCCCTGCATTTCTTCCACCTCTCAGCTACATATTCGTTCAATTAACCCCATTGTATTCTACATATTTCCAAGAATCACAAGTCCAGTGTGAAATATACAGCATATCGACATCGACGCATACTCTCTTTGGAAAACACAACATTGACGTTTGCAAATGTGCCTAATGTTGCGTGCTTGATCGGACAACAAATTCATATGAGATGAATATTTTAAAACCGTCGACATCCTATTTCTTCAGCCCATTGTATTACAACACCCCCCATAAACTCCATCAGTTCATCTTCCACGTACGTTTGTTCTATTACAACCGTTTGTAGAGAGGGTAGATGCAGAACTACGATCATCCTAATCAAATCCCACTACTTGCATTAACTTGTGTGCCGCGGCCACCACATAACCAGCAGTGCAAGTTAGCTCCACGGAGATGTGATCTAAGATAAGAGACTCGTGTTTGAGTCTTCGTGAGCAGCTCACGGAACATTTCCACGAGGGCTACCGATCAATCGAAGTTTCTGTTTCAGTTTTATTGTAGTTTGACAAGATCGATCGATGACAGGTGAGATACGCTTGGAAGCAAAGCATTCAAGAAGACGGAACGACCACGTTAGTCATCCAAGGATCATCCTTCTCATTCGAGCCCAATTACATATTGGTCATTGATGTGGTGCAACATGGTCAACGTCCGGCTGTTTGTGCGAAACGGATCACTGCTAAAAGTCGTCGTTTTACTTTTGTTGGACTTAGATGAGATGAGCTTGCAGTGCAAGTATGTACACGTCCTGATTCTTTCATCGTCATAATCAACGAGACCATGATTTATCATGCTTGATGTGCTAAAGGATGGGGGCTCACGTACCGGCTTGTAGGATGGATGATCAAGTGGTCAATAGAGCTCAGCGAATTCGACCTGAAGTATGCCCTGAGGAGGGCAATCAAAGCCCAAGCTATTATCGATTTCTCCTCGGAGCTGACCGCCCTAGAGCCACCCCTAGAGGAAGCTTGCATAGACCCTCCACATCGACGGATCGGCGAATTCCTCTAGGGGAGGAGCCGGGATAGTCGTGAGAGACCCCGACGGACAAACCTGGGAACATGTCGTGCGTCTGGAATTTTCAACTACCAACAATGAAGCAGAATACAAGGTGTTGCTGCTCAGACTATGACTGGCCACTGAGCTACAAAATGAACACCTAGAAGTGTTCACTGACTCCCAATTGGTCGCCGACCAAATCGACGGGAGCTTCGACGCTCGAGAAACGAACATGGCCTGCTATCTCGCTGAGGCCCGTCGGCTGATAGGTATGACCAAGTACTTCAAAATCTTCCAAATCCCGCGCCTCGAGAATGCCAGGGCCGACGCCTTGGCCCGGTCGGCCTCTGCCGGTGAGTTGCCGATCATTCTCAGCCTTTGCCAACCGAAGGTCACCATTGTTGAAACGGCAACCACGGTCGCTCATCCTGACTAGAGGGAGGAAATGCTACACTACAAGAAAGATGCGACTCTCCCGACGGACGAAACCGTCGCTCGTCGAATCAAAAGAACTGAAACATGGTTCGACATCGCCAATAGGCGCTTTTATGTTGCCGAATGCATTGGCATCTGACCCGAGTCCTCTCCAAGACCTTTGTGTTGCTGACCACGACTCCAATGGTAGGGCATGGTTATCCTCGTAGCTAGCTAGGTCTTTGTGTATTTACTTGGTGAATGAGGAATGTTAGAGAGCACACGAAACTCGTGCATGCATTAAGGGTTAGAACAGTGCAGTGCCAGGTTTCCGCGAAGAGAGTAGATGAGTCATTCTAATTGCATTTCTTACACCGACTTATACGGCGGTGCATGACTTTCTTGGCTCCTAATTGAGGACGAGATGCGATCGAAGATAGTGAACGGGTTTGTTTTTCCTTTTGTGAGAATCCAACATCTCCACATCATGCAAAGTTTGTATTTTCTTTGAGTTCTACTTACAAGAAATGAGGTGCCAAAGCTCGGAAGCAAAGCATTCGAGCTGACGGAACAAGCCAAATTCTCATGTCTAAGCCGCTATGAGAACTTGGCGAAAGGCTCAGTAGTTTACCGGAGATAATCACTAGATAAGTGCAACATGGTCAATGGCTCTTTGTGAGAAAATGGAATATCAGCAATCATTCATAATCTTGAAGAATAATAATAATAATAATAATAATAATAATAATAATAATAATAATAATAATAATAATAATATCAATAATAATAATAATATCAATAATAATAATACATGCCAGTTAATAATGCCTGGTGATGGTCTCAGATAGTTCTCAAAATCCTGGATAGGTTCATTGCATCACAGTCACGGTGGGAAATGATCGAACGTGCTGAATTGAGTACTCCATAGAATATTCAACCGTCAGCGTCTCATCTGTTGTTTCGCTTTCTTGTCTTTGTGTTTAGAAGGCGTAGGTATTTCCCACATTTCATCTTATACTCTTCACGTTAATTGACGGAAACAGCAAGGAAGAGCATATATCTATATATATATATATATATATATATATATATAGGGGTATCCGAAAGCCAAGAACATTAATTGGCGTTCGCTAAACATCTTGCACTTGGGCAGAAGAAAGAAAGGGCTCAATGAGTCCTTGCCAACCGATGGTTCACTCGGACCTATCAAATTAGAGTGTGATATCAGATCGTTTTCGTTTACTTAAATTACTTGACATTGGGCAGAAGAAAAAAAGGGCTCAGATTAGAATAAGATATCAGATCATTTTCGCGTTTCAATCATTTAAGCTTTCTTGTTTTGTCTCTTTAATGAAAGAAGGAGCTAAAATTTCCATGCAGAAGCATACCTCGAAGAAGTTTCAGTAAAGTTCCTTGCTCGACAAGTGAACAAGGAGTCACGGCATTCGGCTGCCGCAGTGGGGTTTAGCGCAGAAAATAAAGCAAGACAAATTGCTCTCAACTTCTTCTTCCTCATATCCTCCCTCGTCTTAGTAGTCAAAAGAAATTATGATGCCACGATTACATGGTAGTTAGTATAGAAGCATTGGCTGATAAAATTTCATTTAGAATAGGTTGATTCTTTGTGTGTCTTTGGTTGGCTATTAACTGGTCGTTGCTTCCCATGATATAAAGATGTCAAGAACGTGAGGCAACTAGGTAAGTTATACTAGACTAATAATGATTGGGCAAAAGGGTAGATGTTGGATGCTCCAAAATGACATATAGTTTCTTGAACCTGAGGTCAGTGGTCAATGCAGGTTGGAACTGTGGGGACTTGTCATTGGCGGCCGAGGACGTCATCAGCTGAATTAGTCAGCAAACTGCCGTGCAGAATACATACTCTATCAACCAATTCACAATTGAACAGTACCTCGGGGCCTTCTATATATACGTCACGATTCCTGAAGCCAGTCGCAAAAGAAACTTGCATCATTTCATCTTGCTTGTTCAAAGATAGTGCAGATGGCTGCTAGGATCATCCTCATTAGTGCTCTTCTTGCCCTGGCCTCCTCTCATGCATTGGCATTTGATCCGAGTCCTCTCCAAGACTTTTGTGTTGCTGACTACGACTCCAATGGTAGGTCATGGTTATCCTCGTAGATAGCTAGGTCCTCGTGTATGTACTTGCTGAAGTGGCTAAAAGCCCGTTCATCGTGCATGCTGCAGTGTTTGTCAACGGATTCGCCTGCAAGAATGCTAAGGATGTCACGGCAGATGACTTCTACTTCACCGGCTTAGACAAGCCCGCGAGCACCGCCAACGAGCTGGGCGCAAACATCACTCTCGTCAACGTGGAACGACTCCCCGGCCTCAACACCCTTGGCGTCGCCATGTCTCGCATCGACTACGCGCCCTTCGGTCTCAACCCTCCTCACTCGCATCCACGCTCGTCGGAGATACTGCATGTGGCGGAAGGAACGCTGTACGCCGGCTTCGTCACGTCCAACACGGAAAACGGCAACCTTCTCTTCGCTAAGAAGCTGAAGAAGGGCGACGCGTTTGTGTTCCCCAAGGGCCTCATACACTTCCAGTTCAACATCGGGGACACCGAAGCAGTGGCGTTCGCTACCTTCGGCAGCCAGAGCCCGGGTCTCGTCACCACAGCCAACGCACTGTTCGGATCGAAGCCGCCCATCCCTGATTACATTCTTGCCCAGGCCGTGCAGCTTAGCAAGACGACCGTGGGCTGGCTTCAGCAGCAGCAGTGGTTGGACATCGCTGAAGAATATTAACGTGTAGGGCTTAATTAATACAAGCCAATAAGATACTCTCGTATGCCATGCATGCTTTAATGACGTTATGTGGTTTACCTACGGTGTGTGGTTTATTGTATAATAAAATAAAGCTTGTGGTATTAGTTAATGTTTGTACGCACGCTTGTTTTCGTTTCTGAAAAAGGAAATACATAATAAGAGAAATCTCTACTAAACACTTCTTTTAGAGATGGTATCTTTAGAGTTTTCTCTTTTTTGTTATGCTCGACATCTTGCGATAATCTATCCAAGACTTACTTCAATAACAAACTTCTTCAAAAATATATCAGATTCAAGATTCTTGAAAGATTAAAGTTATGATCCGAAAAGGAAATAAAAGTCTTTTTAGTAAATTAGGATTATTCTATGAATAGCTAGCTAGCCATGTTTTGATGAGGAGTAAGATGCAAGAAATATAATTTGGGTATTCTTGAGTTAATATAGTATGAGAGAAAATGTGTGAAACGTTATACACACTATACGTGAGAGTTGTGTATAAAGAAAGTCTCATGCATGCACAGAAGAAGGTTGGCTGGCCGCCTTGCCTTAAAAGGGATAAGGTTTCAGAACCTTGCAGGGCCATACCTTCTTGGCAATGCAAGAACATGTGGTCAGCAGTCTTCACCTGATAATTAGATTGAACACATTATTGACAGCCTTGACAGTAATTAGGAGGGACCGATCGATCGACTCGACTCAGCCAAAGATGATGAGGAAAGGTGTATGTATGCAAGGCCACAATCGTAACCAAGCTGTACAATGCTGATCTTGGAATATGTGTATCCGATAGGGGAGAGTGACCTTCCGGTTGCAGTGACACCTCTCGAGAAAGAAGAAAACCTAGCTACTAGGGGGATTTCCATCGATTGGAGGGAGATGGTCAATCGGAGTTGGTGGGATTTCCATCGTAAATTTCATTCATGCACGCGGAACTGAAAGTGAATGAAGCCCAACGATAAAGACGAACACGTCGCCCTTGTGGAGGGTCCCAAGGGAGAAGAGGCGGTTGCTTGGGGGTTGGACGTCACGAAGACGACGTAGAGGGTGCTCTCGACGACGGTGACCATCTCATGTCGAAAATCTTCCATTTTTGCTTGAAATTAGAAAAGCTCCGATATCATATTAGGATATCTTTTGGAGATGATGATAGATACCAAATGGGAATCAATCTTGAAGATTCAATATTTTTTATTGAACATGAAAACCTATCATTTCTCATACCACGAATCTCCGAACCTTCTGCTCTAGTCCATCTCTCCTCTAAAATTTTATATTTAAGAGTATTTACATTAGGTTTTTCTAATTTATAAAAGAATAATAGGGACATTCATCTTAACTAAGATTACTAAATCAGAATTCTATTTAATCACAAAGTTTTGCGTATATCCCAATAGATGTGACCAGCTAAAGGAAACCTCAACTCAAAGATAATCCAAGTACTTCACGCTAAATTTGTCTCAAAGAGCACTTGTGGAAGCAGAAGAATAAAAGCTGTACAGTCCATGTGAAGCAATGGTCCACAAGAACAACCTTGTCTCTGATATTTCTTTGTTGTGGACTTTGGATTTATTTTTTTGTAGAGGATGAGATGTGAATCGAAGGAAAAGCAGGCGGTGGCTGATGAGGAGTAACTGTCACTGACGGAGTGAGACCTCGAAGTGTCAGCATAATCCGTCAAAGTGTTTTGATGGCTTGCAATCTTCGAGCAGCAGGACACGCCAATGGCTGCTATGCAAAGTCCCAGCAAATGCTTGGCGACAAGATCAAATATATCTCAGAAGCCATCCTGAGATAGGTTCACCACATCATTAGAAGCGATGGAAAAGGATTGATCATGCTTGCTTGAGCTAACAATAAGAGCTGCATCTGACCATAGAACAACAGTCTTCTGCCCTCACGCGCACGGTGATTGGTGTTACTTCTCTCTCTCTCTCCTTTTTTATCTGATTTAGTCGGTGTCATGATGTTGTTTCTTGTTTTGGATTCTTCTTCCTTGATTCATACTATTTGCTCCGAGACGACAATGTTTAGTTAGCATCACCGTGGAAAAAAAACCATTACGACAATGGAGGAATTTGTGGATCATTCTGCTGCCATCACAGAATTCCACGTCCGGGCGATAGGAGTATCGTCTTGCGTTCATACACCACCCAAATAAAGAAAACGAAAAAAACATGACGATGATGGAAGAAGCATCCTCTTCGGTGCATACACCACCTACAGCGACAGCCGATAACCCAATCGTCTCTCCCGACCAACCCGATACGAGCGGCCCCACGCTGAATGATCCGCATAGAATCTAATCGATGTGCGACCGTCCATTCTGCTAGCTAGGCCAATGTCCACCGTCCAATATAGCGAAGACAGGAAGCACCCTTTCCGTCTCGTTCCGTATGCGCTTCGTTGCGTAATATCTCTGTGCGACATTGCAAATGATTAGGTCTGGTCACCGCCATACCTATATGCAACGGTGCGAAGAAATCGGTGACCGGATCCGAACAATCTTCCTTCTGGAAAACATTTAAAACTAATATATATTTCTTTCAAATGTAAACTCATATTTCATATTTTAAAAAAAAATCTTATTTGATCTTGATGATGTACTGAAAACGCTTGAGTACTTATGCTATCTTAAAGTACTATTAGTATCTCAATATTTTCGGGACGATAATATAATTTTTAAATTATAAAACTATCATAACACATGTTATTAGACTTTTGGATGATCTCAAGTATATTTTCTATAGACTAAGCAAACACGTCAACGTCATCCCCGAAGAAGTTAACGAGCTAGACGCAATCCTCTTTTGGAAGTGTTGACCCAATCTTTACGACCCTATCTTGTCGAGGGGAACCTCTGATAATTGCTAAGTTGGCTCAAGATGTGTCAACATCTTTGCGGGATCCTGGGTATCCATAGAGGGTAGCTCGTGCTTCACCTTCTTCAGCAGTGAAACTATCGTTAGATAGTACTACCTCGATTCTCGAGTGTCGCTCCTTACTTCCCCAACCCCAGCCTGGATCGAGAACTTCATCGCTCTGTGGTAAGTGGACACTACTACTCTTAGCTTGTTGAGGGTCGGATGGCTGAGGATTACATTATACGCTAAGGAAAGATTGACCACCATGAATGTGGTCATCAAGGTCTTGGAGCGTGTTTCCTCACCAATGGGAACAGGCACAGTGGTAGTTCCGAGGGGGAGATGGAGTCTCCCGTGAATCCGGTGAGGGCCGAGGTCATCGGGGAGAGGTCCATCTAATCACTTGAGTGTTTAGAGTGATGGCACGTACGATATGCTACACAATCTCTTTTGATTATTATTATTAATGGTATTTTCTCACCTTATATTGGATGATGAATATATTGTAATGTCCTTCGATCTGTGCAGTGGTAATTGGACAGCCTTTGAATATATATCTTAAATATTCCTGATTATAGATTGCTCAAGAAGGACATCGAGATAACCAGACAGACCGATGGACTATACTCATCAATATGATAGAGATGGTTAGTCTCATAATAGCTGCTTCTGTGGGGACACTTAGGATATAGTGTAGGTGCTCATTGAAAAATGAGTTGACTAAATGATCCGCTTATAAAATGTTGGATGATTAATAATACATGATCGTCATACAATGATTTCGTTGTCTCAGTTGTGTGTCTGGTCCTTAGACTTAAGACACCAAGGATGTCTTGTTTGAGTACTTCATTCTTTAATACCAGATTTATAGGTTTGGAAGTTTCAGATCTAATACATACTATCATTAGGAATGCCAACCAATCTTATAGAGGAAATTGTATATCAATAAAGGATTATCTACTTACGGTATCATAAAAGAAATATCTCATGTGCTCTCACTCAGACAAATCTCTGGTTATGATCAATCAGATTGAGAGAATGCAATAAGAATAAGACAGATTGAGAGAAAAAGAGTTCTCTAAGAGAATATGATATGAGTGATACTCGAATAAATTCTCTATGACCTTAACAATGTCATGCCTTGTTGGGAAGCTTCATAGAGAGAATCAAATACGCAATAGAAAACAAAAATAAAAATTACTTTCTCAAACTAGGATAATCAAATCACCATGCAAAGATTGAGAGTGTAAAACTCAAAAAATCGAAAACCCTATAAGAAGTATGAGACGTTCGCACCTATGAGAGATCGTATATTGCAAAATCGATAGATCCTAGACCATGGATGAATGAGCTCTCGCAGTGGATGAATGCAACAACGATGTGCCTCCTTGCAGCATGTTCTTTCCTCGCTTTTATGCAACACCATGCAGTAGCAAAATAAGAAGGGGCCCAACCCTTTTTGCTGTCCTCTTGCACCAAATAAGGGCTGATGGCATGGGAGGAAAGGGGAGGAGGAGATGAGGAGGCCGATAGTTAAGGTGTCCAGCCTATAAACTTTTGATCCCCTCTCTATTTATAGAGAGTCTCCTATTGCTAACCCAAATGGATCATACCTTAATGGATATTGGATCTCCATCCAATTACCCGACCCCTAGCTTAATGGATTTTGGATCTCTATCCAATACCCATTCTAAGCTTTGTTGGGTCTCACTCAGTGGATCCATTACAGTAGGGGCTAATTCAATATCTCATATATAATCTTTTGTTTGTCGTGTCGTCCACCATATGTGTGTGTGATGTTGGAAAATCATGAGAGCATCACATGCATAACAGAAAAATAAAATAAAACTAGTTTAAAAAACCATATTTATTATGTCATCATGTAAAGATTGGCATGTCTCGTTCCGTATGTGCTTCGTTGCATAATATCTCTGTGCGACATTGCAAATGATTAGGTTTAGTCATCGCAGTGAGATCACTCGATTCAAGAAAAGAATTTTGAAGATGGTAACGATCGCCGCCATACCTATATGCGACGTTGCGAATAAATCGATGACCGGATCCGAACAATCTTTCTTCTAGAAAACATTTAAACTAATATATATTTCTTTCAAATATAAACTCATATTTGATATTTTTAAAAAAAATCTTATTTGATCTTGATGCTGTACTAAAAACGCTCGAGTACTTTGGATATCTCTAATAGTCTATCTTAAAGTACTATTAGTATCTTAATATTTTCAAGATGCTAACATAAATTTTAAATTATAAAAGTATCATAACACATGTTATGAGACTTTTGGATATCTCTGGTATGTTCTTTATAGACTAAGCGAACATGTGAACGTCATTCCCGAAGAAGTTAATGAGCTAGACCCAATCCTCTTCTAGAAGTGTTGACCCAATCTTCACGACCCTATCTTGTCGAGGGGAACCTCCAATAATTGCTCAGTTGGCTTAGGATGTGGCAACATCTTCGTGGGATCCTGGGGGTCCATAGGGGGTAGCTCGGGCTTCACCTTCTTCAGTAGTGAAGCTACCGTTAGGTAGTACTACATCGATTCTCGAGTGTCGCTCCTTACTTCCCTAACCCTAGCCTGGATCAAGAACTTCACCGCTTTGTGGTAGGTGGACGCTACTCTTAGCTTCTTGAGGGTGGGGTAGCTGAGGATTACATTATACGCTAAGGAAAGATTGAACGCTAAGGAAAGATTGACCACCATGAATGTGGTCATCAAGGTCTTGGAGCATGTTTCCTCACCAATGGTAACAGGCATGGTGGTAGTTCTGAGGGGAGAATGAAGTCTCTCGTGAATCCAGTGAAGGCCGAGGTCATCGGGGAGAGGTCCCTCTAATCACTTGCTATACAACGTATGATATGCTACACAATCTCTTTTGATTATTATTATTAATGGTATTTTCTCAGTTTATATTGAATGATGAATATATTATAATATCCTTGGATCTGTGCAATGGTAATTGGATAGCCTTTGAATATAGATCTTAAATATTCCGGATTATAGAGTGCTCAAAAAGGACATCGAGATAACTAGATAGACCGATGCATTATACTCATCAATACGATAGAGATGGTCTATTTCATAATGCTGCTTGTGTGGGGACACTTAGGATATAGTGTAGGTGCTCATTGAAAAATGAGTTGACTAAATGATTCGCTTATAGAATGTTAGATGATTAATAATACCTGATCGTCAAACAATGATTATGTTGTCTCAGTTGTGTACCTGGTCCTTAGACTTAAGACATCAAGGATGTCTTGTTTGAGTACTTCATTCTTTGATGCCAGATTTATAGGTTGAGAAGTTTTAGATCTAATACAGACGATCATTAGGAATGACAGTCAATCTTATGGAGGAAATTATATATCAATAACGGATTATCTACTTATGGTATCATAAGAGAAATATCTCGTGTGCTCTCACTTAGACAAATCCCTGGTCCGGATCAATCAGATTGAGAGAATGCAATAAGAATGAGATAGATTGAGAGAAAAAGAATTCTCTAAGAGAATCTGATATGAGTGATACTCGAATAAATTCTGTATGACCTTAACAATGTTATGCCTTGTTGAGGAACTTCATGGAGAGAATCAAATGTGCAATGGAAAACAAAAATAAAAATTGGTTTCCCAGACTAGGATAATCAAATCACAATGCAAAGATTGGGAGCATAAAACTAAAAAAAAAATCAAAAACTGTATAAGAAGTGTGAGACGTTCGCACCTATAAGAGATCGTATATTACAAAATCGATAGATCCTAGACCATGGATGAAGGAGCTCTCGCAATGGATGAATGCAGCAATGATGCACTTCCTTGCAGCATGTTCTTTCCTCGCTTTTATGCAACACCACGCAGTAGCGAAACAAGAAGGGGCTCAACCCTTCTTGCTATCCTCTTGCACCAAATAAAGGTTGATGGCATAGGAGGAAAGGGGAGGAGGAGATGAGGAGGCCAACAGTTAAGGGGTCCAATATATGACCTTTTGATCCCCTCTCTATTTATAGAGAGTTTCCTACTGCTAACCCAAATAGATCTTACCTTAATGGGTATTGGATCTCGATCCAATTATCCTACCCCTAGCTTAATGGATTTTGGAACTCTATCCAATACCCATTCTAATCTTTGTTGGGTCTCACTCAGTGGATCCATTAAAGCAAGGGCTTATTCGATATCTTATATACAATCCTCTATTTGTCATGCAGTCCACCATATGTGTGTGTGATGTTAGAAAACCATGAGAGTATCACATGTATAGCAGAAAAACAAAATAAAACAAAACTAGTTTTCCACGTTTATCATGTCATCGTGTAAAGATTGGTACATGAAAAATTACAAACATTAAAAACTACGACTAGTGTGAGATTGATTATCTAGGGAGATCGTATAACCCTGAAACTTTCAAATACAATTGGAGATGATGAAGGAAGTTAGATGTCCTCCTCTCTAGTGGTACCCACTTGATGGATTGTTGCAGTGATGCTCCTCTAATCGTAGCCAAAACCCTGTAACTCTTGCGCACCTTCTCGTAGCGAACATGGAAAAATATCTCCTATCTTCTTCGCTGCCCTCTCGTAGCAGGGAGAGGGTGATCAGCTAAGAAGATGAGAGAGAGAGGATAATAGGAGGGGGCGGCCAAAGATGTAGCCTATCACCCTATTGGCCGCCCCTGTCTCTTATTTATAGAGAGCCACCAAAATCCTAATAGATCTTGCCTTAGTAAGTATTGGATCTATATCCAATTACCCTCACTTCTTGGATTACTGGATCTCTATCCAATAATCTCAATTGAACTCTAATTAGGTCTAATGAATCCATTAATGTTGAGTCTTATCTAATGAGAATAGGAGCTCATTGGTAAACTCATATATGATCCTCTACTTGCTGAAACATCCACCATATGTGACCCTTTTGGTCCAATACTGAGTTAGTCATGAATTTCACCTATTAAAACTTTTTCTGACTCAGTGGATTATTATCTCATGACAATTCACTTAATTCATCGACTATGAACGTATTAGGCCACTACTTCATAGTCTACAAACGGTACAAGGGATCTAATCTATGGATATATCTGCCCTCAGTTACCGTGTATCTATAGTCCCTTATCCATTTAATATCCAAAAGATCGTATATTGGGCATGGTACTGTCACGCCACTATGGAATCCATCTGAGTCTCACTCCAATCGGATTCTCTCGGAGAACTCCTTCTCTTTCAATCCGAATGACCCTGGCAAGGGATTTACCTGAGCGAGAGCATATAGGGTATTCTTCTTATCATACTAAGAGTGGATGATCCTCTATTGACACTCAATTGTCTTCATAAGGTTGACTACCAATCGTAATAACCAGTTGTACTATATTTGAAACTTTTCAGACTTGTAAGTCCGACGTCAAAAAATGAGTATTCAAATAAGGCATCCTTAGCATCTCAAGTCTAAGGACCAGACACACAACTGAGACTATGGAATCGCTATTTGAAATTAGGTATCATAAATCATCTAACATTTCTTAAGCAGATCAATTAGTAAACTCATTCTCCAATGAGCACCTTTACTATATCCTTAGTGTCCCCACACAAGTGGCTATGAGACTAGCCACCTCCATCATATGGAAAAAAATATAATACCATAATCTATCTGGTTATCTTAATGTTTCTCTCGAGTAACCTATGATTGGGATCATTTAGGATTTGTGTTTATAAGCGAATCAATTTCATTATCATGATCTCATCACGATTCAATTCTCATTGGATAAATTCAAGGACATCACAGTATATATATATATATATTTGCAACATACAATATAACATGAAAAAATGTCAATAATAGGAATAAGCAAAAATATCACGTAGTGTTTCACACGTGCCATTACTCACGTGATTGGCTTACAAGACACCTATAACCAACAATCTCCCACTTGACCTGAGGTCAATCATATATGTGTATGACCTTCATCAGACCCTTGTGATGCTCAAAGACAGTCTAAGCTAGCCGCTTTATTAGTGGATCTACAATGTTATCTTCGGATGGAACACTTTCCATTGCTACACCTATAAGGGCTATGATCTCTCTGATCAAGCGGAACCTCCTCAGAACATGCTTGGACTTTTTATAAGACTTGGGTTCCTTTACTTGAGCGATCGACTGTTGTTTTCATAATATATGTGAATCGGCTCCACGCTGCTTGGTATGAATCCCAAATTTCTAATAAACTTCTTCATCTACACCCATTCCTTTGTTGCTTCTACTGTAATAATGTACTCTACCTTTGTGATCGAATCAACAATAACTTGGAACTCTTCTAGCTTACTACTTATTCATTCAGGGTGAAGATATACCTTGAGTTTGACTTGTCATCATCGATATTGGACTGAAAACTCAAGTTCTTATAGCTCTCAAACTGGAGGCTACCTCCTCTATATACCAGTAAAAGATCCTTAGTCCTTCTCAAGTACTTAAGGATGCACTTTACTACCTTCTAGTGTTCCAAACCCGGATCCGCCTAATAACTGCTTGTGATACTTAAAGCATACACTATATCAGTCCTGATACATAGCATAACATATATGATAGACTCTATTACTGAGGTAATAGGGTATCCTATCCATGTCTGCCCTTTCCTCATGAGTCTTTAGGGATATACTACTATAAAGTGATATTCCATATCTCATTAGTATGAGACCTCTCTTGAAAATTTTCATGCTAAATCTTTTGATAATGAAGTTTACGTACCTGCAAGTCAAGCATTCTCTTGGATCTATTTCTATACATCTGAATTCCCAAAATATAGAATGCTTCCCTTGTGTCCTTTATGGACAAGTTTTTGGAGAGCCAAGCCTTAACTATATAGAGCATTTCTACATCATTTTCAATGATCAAGATGTCATCCACATATAGCACCAAGAAGTTGATAGCGCTCCCACTTTCCTTCTTATACACACAAAACTCATCTTCATTCTTAACAAATTCATAAGATATGATCGCCTCATTAAATCTTACGTTCCAAATTTGAGAAGCTTGCTTCAGTCCATAGATGGATCTTAGCAACTTGCACACTTTATCTAGACTCTTCTTGGATATGAAACTATTTAATTGTATCATATACACCTCCTCCTTGAGGTTGTCATTGAGGAATGAGGTTTTCACATCCATCTGCTAGATCTCGTAATCGTAGTATGCAGCAATAGCCAAAAGAATTATGATGAATTTTTTAGCATGGCTATTGGTGAGAAGGTTTCTTCTTAAAGATCCATTTACAATCGATGGGTATGATACCTTTAGGTGCATCCACAAGGTTCCAAACCTTGTTGGAATACATAAAATCCATCTCAAAATTCATGGCTTCTTGCTACTTCCCGGAGTCTATACTTATAATAGCCTTATCGTAAGTCTAAGGATGTATATCTTAAGTGTCCTTCTCACTAATATGTCCTACATATTTTTTAGAAAGGTGAGATACTCTACTAGACTGCATAAAGTTGAAACTTGTGTGCTAGGTATTTGAAAGACACGGTCTGTAGAATTGTGCTTGAGCTAGGTTCTTCAACCTCGCTCAACTCTATCACACTCTCACTATTTCCACCAAGAATGTGTTTCTTCTTAAGGAACACAGCCCTTTAGCAACAAAGACCTTACAACGCTATTATTCTTTTTACAGATTTATGAGATAATATTTACAGTTCTCTTGGCTCTCCCTAAATAGAAACTACACTTAGAAAAAAGATAGGGGGCTCTCAAGGAATTACAATAGCTTTTTCATAAGTTTGTTACTCTCAAATCTTGCTATCTCAAGCAAGAATGAGTGGGGTATTTATAAGCCCCAAATGACCTCCATAATAGAGCCAAAATTTAAATTATCAGAGTTCCTAAGACCCTTAGGCACTGGGCACTAGCGGTAGTACCGCCAGCCTGGGCAGTACTACTGCTCGACAAAGTCTGGGAGACTATGTTTGGGTGGTACCATCACCCTGTCTGTGTGGTACCACCACCTGACATAATCTCAAAGACTATCTTCTTAGAGACCATGTATTCTCAAAAATTATCTTCTGGGTGATACCACCACCTGATTTGACTTTGGGTCATTGAAATGAGCCTTTTAATAGGCCCAAATTAGCCTCAATTAAGGCCCAATGGCCCCTTAATTGAATTTGCATGGTTACACCTATAACTAACTCAATTAAGACATAAACTACGATGATCATGACATAAATATTTAAAAAGTAAAAATCGCATTGTCCAGCATGTCTTTTGTTCATCTAAACCCTCGGTGCATCATGCTCTCCTTCGACGTATTGCTCGATCCATTGACATGTTGACTCTCGCAACATCTAATTTTGACGTAATGTCCAATTTTCTAGCCCAGTGCCCATTCTTTGACTCTAGCCTAATGTCTGGTTTTTCTACTTCAATAATTTTGCCTTTTCATGATCGAAGATAATCCTGCATCAATTTTCTTGAACACATATTAGATCATAACTTTATCAATTGGTTTCATCATTAAAATATGAGATTCAATACTCACCAATAGCAACTACAGCAACTCTTGCTCTATTTCCTATCTTGAGGTTCATCTCATCTTTTGCTTGTCTCCTAGGCCTTACTAGAACTTGCAAGGAATTACAAATATGATAAGCACTCATAGTATAAAATATTCGAAGCTCAAGCTTCTGTTTCGTCCTTTCTGTAAGGTACTCTTTCAAATTTCTCTTCTAGTGCCCGTCTTTACCGTAGTGGAAATATTGACCTTTGTCTTTTGTCAAGTCTTTCTTGGCAACATTTATCTTACCTGAGTTATTCTTGCCCTTGCCCTTCTTAAGGGACTTATCGGCCTTTCTTTTCTTCTTGGTCTCATCAATATAGAGAATTGACTTCTCTTTCTTAATGGTACTCTCGGTTTTCCTCAACATATTAAGGGGCTCAAGGAGAGTCACCTCAAACTTGTTCTCATTAAAGTTTATTATGAACTGAGAAAAAAGATATAGCAAGGACTGAGGTATAAGATCAACACACAGATTATCCTCTAGGACCATTTCTAGACATGTGAAATACTCTATCCACTCTATCATTCTTACGACATGGTTCTAAACCGATGTCCCCTCTATCATCCTGGCTAGGAAGATACTCTTGGATATCTCATATATCTAAGTTCTTCCCTATTCCTCAAATAGTTGGCGAAAATTAATAATGATGAAATGACATCCATGCTCTCATTTTGCCTCTATAACTCAGGAGTCATAGAGGCCAACATATAACACTTTACTAAAGTAGAATCGTTTATATACATCACACAGTGAGTAATCTTATCCTCGCTTGCCTCTTCCTCTAGCGTGGGAAAATTATGTCAATGATATACATGATTTTCTCCACCATGAGAATAATTCTCAAATTATGGAGCTAATTCATATAGTTTGGACAAGTGAGGCGATTGGCATCAAGTATGTCGTGTAGGGTGTTTGCAAGCAATATGTTTTTAACAAACAAGATGTATCACAAACAAATAATATACAGATTTTATAGAAAAACTAATTAAGATACGAACTTATATCTTAATCAACTCACACTCTTTTTTGATAAATCATGCGACACCCTCATGCACGTGAAATGAAAGCCTCCTGTAGACTTCTAGTGCGGATCAGGATATTAGTATAGCCTCGAGGGACTCGACCAATCACACTGAGCCCAAAAGGTAGGCAACTCTTACCAATCTCAACTCCTTGTGATTCTTGTCCTGTTCGACCTTCCAACCATCGTTATAATGTGAGTTTGATTTGATGATATGTCATCGAGGGACTCGACCAAGTATACAACATCTTCAAGTCACCGATAACATCTCTATGTCATAAGCAAGACCTCGAATCGCAAAGATAGGTGAGCCTAGAGGGACTCGTTCAACTCAACCTATGTCGGGATTCAATTTCTTCCTATAACGATAGAAGGCCACGAGGGCCAATCGCATTTTCTCATACATACCGACTTAATATTATCTTAGGAGGGGATTTTATTTCGGTCTCCTAATATGTTGTGTCACACACATAACACACACACATATATATACATATATATATATATATATGTATATATATATATATATATATATATATATATATATATAATCCGAACGATCTTGGCTAGGGATTTGCTTGAGCGAGAGCATACAAGATATTCCTCTTGTGATACTAAGAGTGGATAATCCTCTATTGACACTCAATTACCTTGGTAAATTTAACCATAAATCCTGATAACTGGCTATACCGGATCTAAAACTTTCTAAACCCATAAGTGTAGCGTCAAAGAAAGGAGTATTAAAATAAGGCATCCTTGGTGTCTCAAGTCTAAGGACCAAACACACAATTGGGGACCAAACACACATACAGGATATTCCTCTTGTGATACTAAGAGTGGATAATCCTCTATTGACACTCAATTACCTTGGTAAATTTAACCACAAATCCTGATAACTGGCTATACCGGATCTAAAACTTTCTAAACCCATAAGTGTAGCGTCAAAGAAAGGAGTATTAAAATAAGGCATCCTTGGTGTCTCAAGTCTAAGGACCAAACACATAATTGGGGATTCCAAGGTTGATCGGCTACTAGCGCTCCCCTCATGGTGTTGTTAAAGAAGGATACATTCTAATGGTCGGAGGAAGCAACCACAGCCTTCAATGCCCTAAAGGCTGCGATGATGTCTATGTTAGCTATAACAAATTTCTTTAACCGAACGAGATTCTCTCGTTCATCAGTTGAGGAAAATCCTATTAACTGTAACAAATTTTCCTAACCGAACGAGATTATCTCGTTCATTAGTTGAGGAAAATTCATCTCTTATCACTGTATAAATAAATGTTGAAACCTCAATAACAAGTGTGTATTTTTGTTTTCCCAATTCACTTTCAACATGGTATCATAGCAGCTTGCTTAGAGCAAACTCTCTTGTTGTTGTCAAACGGCATCAAGTTTACACCGCTTCCGGTCGCGTGTAGATTTTATCGTCGACTCCAATCTATCTACTGTCGCGACATCTGCCTCCGCTACCGACGGAACCAACGAGATCAACACCGATCTCCCAATGAGCGCTGATACTTTTGCTGCAACCTTGGCATCCTTTATTTCGCCGGAATAGATCTCCAGCGAAATCCCGATCGCCTCCCCAGTCTCCAGCCTCGCCAACGCTCTGGAACATTGGCACCAGCGGTCTCCGACCCTGCAAACGCTCCTGCAAACGCAGCGCCCGCGAATGCTCCAGGGTGCCGCTGCTTCCTGCCAACACACAGTAGATCGAAACAGAGTAACCATTACTCTGTTTCCTCTCATTCTTCCTTTATTTTGCTGCGATTGGCCCAGCAATATCGCAACGCACAGCCAACGACGCGCTTCTGCAGCCCATCTCCTCTCTACCGCTGCTGCTCCATTTTGTTGGTCTTACTCTGTTTCCCGTTGTAATTGCTGCCCGCTACTTCAGTATCCCTGAGTCCTGCGGCGTCCCACACCTATTCGTAGCCAGCGTCACTCTTCATCGCCGGCTGCTTCCTATTCTTCTCCAGCCCCAACAATCGGATCTCTATTTTATCGACAAAACAGAGCATCCTTTTCTCTGTTTTCTCGATACGAATGAGCAACCGCTCGCCCCGTTCTGGATGTTGTGCCTCTAACACCAAGCAACGGCTACCCTCTTAGCAGCTCTAAAGAGCGATCCAAATGCGAACACCACAGCCGCGTCTCCCAGGACTAACCGCTGCCTCTCCTGCCCGCTCCCCCTCCCTCACTCTGCTTGCGGTGAGTTGGTCAGCTGTGAATGCCAGACCAATCTGATGATTGAAGAGGAACCTCAGAGTCCCTAAGAAGTCACTCAAGAAGCCTTCTCCCTCCCGGTGTATCTTGTTGGATTTGAGGGGAGTGCCGGGTGATCTATTTTAACAGTGGCTGCACTCACTGTGTCATATTCGGAAGGGCTGGTTCCAGTAGGATTGCTGCACCCGAACATTGCTATTCATCATATCAGGACAACGGTAGAGTCTCCTTACCTTTCATTCCTCATTTCTTTTACCATCAATCTCTTGGACACTTTCATCATATTATTCAAAAATCGGCTTCCTACTCTCGCTCTTACTCTATCTTTTAACGGTTTTTACAACTATTTTCTCGGCGAGATTACTTACCTTTCTCTCTTGGTTTCCCTTTGACCTGGTATTGGTTCCTCGATGTCTTCCTTCTCTACCTCCGATACTCCAACACTTTTTCCTGTTGACGATCTTTCTCCGCATTCAGGACTCACCTCCATCAATGTTGCCTCCTTGATTCCATTTAAATTATCCAAGGGTGGTAATTATGCGTCCTGGCGGGCCCAATTCTCGAACCTTTTATTTGGTTATGATTTATTGGGTTATATTGATGGCTCTCTTAGTTGTCCACCAGCGATGATACATGTTCCAGGAGAACCCAACCTAGTATCGAATTCTGCACACAAACTTTGGTTGCGCCAAGATCGGCTAATACTCCAAGCAATTCAAGCTTCTGTTGCGGGATCCATTGCTCCGCTTGTGTCACTGCTGCGGAAGCTTGGACCAAGTTACAAACTACCTTCGTGAATCGCTCCCGGACTTGCATGCTTGGACTCCTATCCAGCCTTATGAGCCTTAAGCAGGAGGGAAGTACTATTGTCGATTACTTACAACATATCAAAATGTTTATTAGTGACCTAGCTTTGATAGGTCATTCCCTGACCGATGAAGAAGTTCTTGTCCACACGCTTAATGGATTGAGTCCCAAGTTCAAAGAACTGCCAGCCGCACTTCGAGCACATGACTCTCTGATTTGCTTTGAAGAACTCTATGACAAGCTCACCGACTATGAAGCTTACCTAAAGCGTGCTGATAGACTGTCAGGTTCCTTGCCAGGATCTCCTATCACAGCTCAGTTCAATCAGAATTCCAACCGGTAAAATCGTAAATACCGTAAGAATGCTTCAAAAGGTGTGACCAACTTTTCTCCCACTTCTACGGGTCCCTCTCCATCACTGCCGCCTCTCCATTCTCCGCACTTCAACACTATCGTTCAGCTGCGTTGTCCTCCTTCTATGCTTCAGCAACCAGTTGTCTGCCAATTATGTGATAAAGTCGACCACTCGGCAAAGGTTTGTCGGTCTCGACCTCGTCTTCCACCTCAGTCGGCCTAGCCTCGGGCAAATGTCATGACGACTCCCTATGACAATAAATCTAATTGGATTATGGACTATGGTGCTTCCCACCATATTACTTCTGATCTCCAGAACCTGTCGCTCCACAACAACTATTGTGAAACTGAAGATATTATCATCGGTGATGGTAACAGAATTCTTATTACTCATTTCGGTACAACAAAGCTTACTTCCAATGCCACTTCTTTTACACTCGATAATGTTTTGTGTGCACCCCACATTAAAAGAAATCTCATCTCTGTCTCTCAGTTCTGCCAACAAAATGATTCTTCTATTGAATTCTTTCTTGATTATTTTCTTGTCAAGGTCTTGAGCATGGGGGCATCGTTGGTTCGCGGTCCGAATAAAGACAACATCTATGAATGACCATCTACCTTATATCTCACTCAGCCTACTGCTAACGCCTCCACCGCTGCTCCAATCGACATGTGGCATTAACGTCTTGGTCATCCCTCAACCCCTGTTCAACAAAAGTTACTTACTCGCTACTCTATTCATGTTTCTAAATCTGGCTCTACTATTACTTACTGTGATGCTTGTCTTAGTAATAAGAGTCATCAGTTACTATTTGGTACATCTTCTATTTCCTGCTCTAAACCGTTTGAGGTTATTTATACTGATGTCTGGGGCCTTGCGTCAGTTGTCTCTTTGCCAAGTTCAGATTCTATGTTGTCTTTGTAGACTATTTTACAAAGTACACATGATTATATCCTCTTTGTCAAAAATCTGAGGTTGCTATTGTCTTCTCTAAATTCAAGAACTTGGTCGAGAATTATTTTTAAACTACTATTAAAACTGTCTATTTTGATGGTGGCGGTGAATATCAAGCTCTTGCGTCTTATCTAGCTACCTCTGGTATTCAACATCTCAAGTCCCCACCATATACCCCTCAACTGGTTGGCTCTGCTGAGCGTAAGCATCGTCATATTATTGAGACTGGTCTTACATTGCTCCATCAGGCTTCCATGCCTTCTATCTTTTGGTCCGTCGCTTTTCAAACTGTTGTTTATCTTATTAATCACTTGCCTACTCCTCTCCTACAATATCATTCACCATTTGAAAAGCTATTTCAAAAACACCCTAACATCCTAACCTTAAAGGTTTTTGGTTGTCTATGTTATCCATGGTTACGTCCCTACAATTCTAATAAAATGCAACATCGATCTCGACCTTGTGTTTTCATAAGGTACTTACTCTCTTGAACATAACACCTATCGATGTTATGACCCTCACTCTGCTAAAGTCTTTGTCTCTAGACATGTTACTTTTGTGTAGACTGTCTTTCCCTTTCGAGATCATCGATAATCTGTAGTTCCATTGGATCGCTATGAATAATATTCCTCCTCCATTTTGTCTTCCTTAGATCCAAACTCTCTAGTTACTTCTGTTCCGCAGTTTTCCTCTTTTCCCTCTCCTCCGGCTCCTCCCCCCAGTGTCTTTGTCTTCACCACGCCAAGGTACTTCTATTGTCCCTTCGTGTGCCTCCACCAGTACTGACCCACAACCCTTACCTCCTAGCCCTACTGTCACCTCTCGGCATCCTATGCAAACTCGTTCCAAGTGTGGTATCTTTAAACCACGTCGAGTTCTAGATTTGCATGTTAGCACCGAACCCTCTTTCGACTCTGTTGAACCTACTTCCTTCTCTCAGGCTCAGAAATATCCTCATTGGCATAAAGTCATGTGTGAGAAGTATGATGTCCTTCTTCACAATGCTACCTGGACTCTCACTCCTCTCTCCACACAACATTATCGGGTGCAAATGGGTTTTCCGAATTAAGCGGAATCCTGATGGTTCTATTGCTCGCTATAAGGCACGTCTTGTGGCCAAAGGATTTCATCAACGACCTGGCATTGACTTCGCTGAGACATTTAGTCATGTTGTCAAACCTACTACCATTCGGCTTCTTCTAAGTCTAGCAATATCGAAAGGCTGGTGCTTACGTCAGTTAGATGTTAACAATGCATTTTTACAAGGAACCCTCACTGAAGATATTTTTATGGAACAGCCTCCAGGCTTTATACATCCTCAATATCCGTGACATGTTTGTAAACTTAAAAAGGCCATCTATGGACTTCGTCAGGCTCCACGAGCATGGTATACTGAACTTGGTCTCTACTTATCTTCCATTGGCTTCATCAACTCTAAGTCTGATGTTTCCTTATTTCTATGCCAACATCGTGGGAGCACCATCTATCTCCTCGTCTATGTGGATGATATTATTATCACAGGTGATAACTCAACGGAGGTTCAAGCATTTATTACGCAATTGGCAGACCGCTTCTCCCTCAAAGATCTTGGTACCTTACATTACTTTCTCGGTGTTGAGGCTATATTTACATCTTCTGGTCTCTTTCTTTCACAACGGAAGTATATTCATGATTTAATGTTGAAGACAAACATGCAAGACGCTAAAGCAGTCTCCACTCCTCCATCTCCAAGTACATCGTTGCATCTCTATGATGGTAGTCCTGTCACAGATCCTACTCTATATCGACAGGTAGTTGGCTCCTTACAATATCTAGCACTCACTCGTCCCGATGTCTCCTTTCCGGTTAATAAATTGTCTCAATTTATGCATCAACCATCTACTTTGCACTGGACTGCTGTCAAACACATTTTGCGTTATCTCAAAGGGACTATTGATCATGACATTTTTCTTCGCAAGAATTCTCCCTCTCAACTTCATGCCTTTGCTGATTCGGATTGGGCCGGTAACGTTGATGATAGAACCTCTACATCTGGGTATATTGTATTCCTTGGTGCTAATCCGATAAGCTGGAGCTCTAAAAAATAAAAGACAGTTGCCATATCTACTACCGAGGCTGAATATCAGGTTGTTGCCGCCGCTACTGCTGAACTCAATTGGATTAGCCACTTGCTTCAGGAACTTCAAATCCATTCTGCTTCTATTCCTGTTATTTACTGTGATAACATCGGGGCCACTTATCTTTGTGCAAATCCAGTCTTTCACTCCTGTATGAAGCACATTGCTATCAACTTTCACTTTGTTCGGGATCAAGTAGCCCGCAAGCAGCTCCGTGTCTCTCATGTCCACACAGCTGACCAACTGGCCGACTCCCTCACGAAGTGTCTAGCACGTAAACTATTTTTCTTCCATCGATCCAAGATCAGCGTCCTTGATAGGAGCTCGATCTTGCAGGGGCAGCCGCCAACATCGGCGGCTGCCCGCGGGCATGGCTGGCGCCTTCGGGCGTAGGTAGTGCCCGCAGCCTGGACGCAAGGGGCAACCACCCGCGGTTAGGCTGTAGGGGGCAGCTGCCCGCTGCAAGGCCATAAGGGGCAACCTCGCGGCCAGGGCTGCCGCCTGTAAGGGCGACCACTCCTACAGGGGCAACGCCCGCGCAAGGCGGCATCTCCCGCCCGCGAGGTGCCGCCCGAGGGCAGCAGCGCCTGCCACAAGGGCGACTGCCCACGCAGACGACGTGTAGCGCCGTTGCCTGCGCAGGGCAACAGCGGCGGCGGCACAATGAGGGTAAGGGAAGAGGGCTAGGGCATCCTCTTGAGAAAAGGATGATCATACCCCTCTGAATTAGGAAAATTATGAGGATTGTCCAAGTGTACAAAATTCTCAAAATACCCTCAATAATTCTAAAAATTTTAAGGACTATCCTAGATCCGTAATTATAAAAATGCCCTTGACAATTCTAGAAATTCCGAGGATGTCCTGATTTTCAAAAAAATAATTAATTAAATAGTTTAATTAATTATTATATATATCTAGTAATCCTACATATGATGTGATGTACATGTGAAGTATGATGTGGATGGATGATCGTGAGCCATGTGTTCTGATGTTTGTAATTGTGATTATTATTATTATTGGGATCTGCGAGCATACATTTTCCTCGTTTATTGTTGGGCCTGCGTGCCTGTGATTATTTATAATTACATGGAGAGACACAACAGGAGCGTGGAGGTTACAGCGGGACCCACGATGATGTGGCGGGAGATCATGACGCATGGTGATGCAACGATCCGATGGAACCGATGATGACGAGATCAACAATCACAGGGTATGGAGATGTGCTAATGCACACATAGATCCTATTGTGAGTGATTAGGCCCATTGGCTCAGGCTTAATCATATTAGGTGATGGCTCTGATCATCTGGTGTGGCTTGCATATGTGATGTGTTATATATCTACTAGATATATGTATATATATTTGCATACGATGTAAATATATATTAAAATGTATGTGTGTGACACGACATATTAGGAGACCGATACAAAACAAAAACCCCTCCTACAATAATATTAAGTCGGTAAGCGTGAGGTAGTAAGATTGACCCACGTGGCCTTCCATCGTTATAGGAAGAAATTAAATCACAAAATAAATTAAGTTGGTCGAGTCCCTCGAGCCTCACCTATCTATGTGATCAAGATATTGCCTATGACATAGAGATGTCACCAGTGACCTGAGGACATGGTATGCTTGGTCGAGTCCCTCGAGGGCATATCATCAAATCATACTCATCTTGTAACGATGGTGATGACTTAACTGAATATCATGGTTGGTCGAGTCCCTCGAGACCATGATGATTTGGAGGCCGAACGTGACGAGTATCACAAAGAGTTGTGATTGGCAAGAGTTGTCTACCTTTTGGGCTTAGTGTAATTGGTCGAGTCCCTCGAGGTTGCACTAAGACGCCAATTGGACTAGGAGTCTGCTGGAGACTTTCGTCTCACGTGTCGAGGGTGTCACGTGATTCGCTTGGAAAATAGTGGTAGTACATTAAGATAGAAGTTCATATCTTAATTAGTATTTTCTATAAAATCTGTATGTTATTTAATTTATGCTATATCTTGTTTGTCGCTTGCAAAACCCCTACGTGGCATACTTGATGCCAACCGCCTCATTGGTCCAAAAGCTCCATAATTTGAGAATTGTTCTCATGGAAGATAAAATCGTATATGTCCTTAACATGATTGTGCCCACACTGGAGGAAAGGATAAGCGATGATGGGATCGCTCGCTTTATAAAGTATATAGATAGTCCTAGAGGATAACCTATGCGTTGATCTTATACTTCAGTCCCTACCAGATTCCTTTTCTCACTTCATCATAAATTTTAACATGAGCAAGTTTGAGGTGGCTCTCCCTGAGCTCCTCAATATGTTGAGGGAAGCTGAGAGTGCCATCAAGAAGGAGAAGCCAGTTCTCTATATTGGTGAGACCAAAAGGAAAAGGAAGACCAGCAAAACCCTTAAGAAGGGCAAGAGCAAAGAAAGACCAGGTAAGACAAAGGTTGCTAAGAAAGACCCAGCAAATGACAAACGACAGTGCTTCCACTACGGCCAAGACGAGCATTGGAAGAGGAACTGTAAGGACTACCTTACAGATAAGGTGAAACAGAAGCTTCGAGAAGCTTCAGTTATATTCATGATCAGTCTTCACTTGTCAAATTTTTATGATAACACATTGGTATTAGATACCGGGAGTGCTTATCATATCTGCAATTCGTTGCAGGTTCTGGTAAGACCTAGGAGATTGGCCAGTTACTGTTGGAGAGGTCACCCTACATCTGTTTGGTGGAGCTATTATTGCATTAGATGCATGCTATTTTGTTCCCTCTATTATCAAAAATATTATTTTTATCTCTTGTTTGACAACTAGTGATATAAATTAGTTTTTGAGATCCCAACTTTGCCTCCGAAAGTTGAATCACCTTAGTTACTCCGTCAAATGCATCTCTGAGGTAGCTTGCATGTGCCTCGAAGCTCCCTTCATCTTTGGCACCATGGAAGATAAGTCCGCCCCATCAGAATGAAGAACTCATGGAACGACATGATCTCACTCTTGCCTCTACAAGAGTTCATGCCCTTGACATCCGTCCAAGGAAAGCTATGTGCCTCCGCTCCATGTTCCATCTTCTATGTCGACTCCCTTCATGCGGCTTGGATACTTCACCAAGTTTCACCCAAGTCGTTCCGCTCCTCGATTTGCATTTGAGTTGATAGTGGCCCTCACGTCCACCATTCCACGGGTCAGCCCTCCGTTGAGTTTGATTTCTACATCGACTCGAAGTGTGCCTTCATATGATGTTGCCTTGGATTACTCCCCCACTTGATCTCGAAATGCATCCACCAATGCATTACCTCATTCGAGATCATGTGACGACTCTTCGTCGCTCGCTCGGTCCGTTGAACGTTTTGGAGATATCTCCTTGAGAAACTCTTCCTCAATATGTGCGATCTGTTGCACATGATTCTCCCTCTGGAGAACTAGGACTTATCCCTCCTGGATATCTGTCATATTAGAGCAACTTTCCTCTTTACATTCTTCCCAATGGAAGTTTCGGAGACCACCATCCCCTTTGGACTACTCCGTCTTGCTGAACAACTTGTGCCTTATTCTGCCCCCGCAAATGTACTTGCTAGATTACGACCCTTCGCTAATACAGTCTCCACTGCACCCTCCAGGGTCTAGCAACGTGTTGAACTTGTTGCACATTTCAGCTGCCTACGGACGTATCCTTTTATGTCAAAGAGAAAGTTCTGACACTCCATGGCACTGAGTTCTGATCGCACCTTAGGATGGCCACGAACACTCCATCGTCCGTGTACAAGCCCTTGTATGAGTTTCGAATCCTTCGAGTTAGCAATTCCCCTCACCTCTATGAGCTTCGCACAACTCTTTCGGTCGTTACGCAACACCTCCCACTTTGCACAGTCTCATCTATCACCAAACGCCCCGCTTGGCCTTGAGCACCATCAAGTTTGGTTGCCAACGTCAAGCCATAGCTCGAACTCCACCATCCCAATCTTTGTGTGCTACGCATTCTTCTTTGCTTGTTTGTCCTCGTGGTACCTCTCGCGCAAAGGGTTGGCCATTCCTCTAAATGCCAAACCTGGATGCTCGCTCCTCTGAGCGACTCCTTTCCCTACATCTCAATGTCCGTTTTCCCCCAAACGGTTGCGCGTGCTGGCTGTCCTCCACACAGCTCAACTAGGTCCCCCATGTTTGTATGGCAAGTGTCTCTGCGTGTGCTTGTCCCGCTCTGATACCACATTGTCACGGGCTTAGCTGATTTTGCCTAAGCCATGCGGCACCCCTGCGTATCCGTCCGCAAAGGTTAGCCTTCCCCGAGATCTCCTAGAGTCCCTTAGGCTCACAAAAGAGAAAACGGGCCAAAAGAAGCAACTCCCACGGGATCCACAAGCAACTGCTCAAGCAAACACTTCATATGCCATATGCAAATTACATCCGAGGACATCACAAACTCAGAGAGGTTGCACACAAAGGATAATGGTCCATTATAGACCGAAGTCCCCCACAAGTGTTTACAAGACATACTTGTATTTACAAGCCAAAATTGGCCATAAAGCAAACCAAACTCGGACTGCTAAGCCTACTGCAAGCCCGCTACTTGCTGTACAATGTATGTACACAAATCGAAGGACACAGACAAACATGAGCATTTCATCAAACACCTTGTTTACATTTTGACCGTGACACTAGGGCGCTAGTTGAGGTTGCTCATCGATGGACATTCTTACGACATCAGACCCTCCTTCTAGTACTACAAAATATTGAGTAGCTTTACATTATGGCCTGGGGATCGGTACGACTTGGTCCTATCCCGAAGACGCAACATCGTCCATGTAGATTTCTATGGAGAGGGGGCTAGATGAATGAGATCGAGTCAGGAGGTTGTATCCTACGCTTTTGTTTTCCCTCGTAGCCGGCTCGAGGTGAGCTTGATCGGCTTCATCCAAACCACGATCTTGCACTATAGGTTAGAGTTGGGAGGGGGATTCTCGACTCGACCCCTCTAATGATTAAGTTAGTAAATGGTGTTTTGGTCGTCCAAGATCTGATCCCCTCCAATGACCAAGGGATCGATGTTTATACTTATCGCGGTAGCTCTGCCATACGAGGGTCGTTAGTAGCCGCCGATGCTTCATAGGACTGATTTATATGCTCTTGATGGCATAGCCCAACCCGTCCAGTTCCCCATCATGCGACTGATCCATATGCTCCTAACAGCCCTTGGCGGTGCTGAATTGGCCTTGCTCACCTGTCGGGTCGATCGCACTTCCTCAAGACCCGTGATATGAACGTACTCCACATTGACTCTGAGATGATTGTCAGCTGTCATTATGTGGGTGGTGCTAGAATATTTCCCATCATATATAGTCCAACAAAATACTCACGAATGATCGAGTATATGTATGCTTGCAAGATAAATAATTGTAATGTAGTTACTTGAAGTATGTCATGTGTGATTTATCTTATGAATAAATAAGTCTTGTTGAGAAGGAAGAAGAGCTTTTTTATCTTCGAGCTAGCAGTAATATCACATTTCGTGTCTGATGCGTAAGATGATTTAATCTTATGAAAACGGAATGCATTACGGGTTAGAATTTTGGATAAACAACATGACATCATTGCTGGATGGGATGCAATAGTATCGCTCGTCATATCTGATGTGGAGTTGCACAAGATTAATGATTTTTCTATGAAAGAGGAACCCGTTACTAACAGGATTTTAGATAAACAACATGTTGGGTCCAGCTCATAAGCGGGTTTGGACCGGATATTTAGATATTTAACTCAAATATAATTTATTGAAAAAAAAAGAAGAGAAAAACCTAATCTAAGAGGTGGGCAGCAATGCAACTACGGAAACGTGCAAAGAAACAGTACAGTAACAAAAAGAGAGATAAAAGAAGAAAGAGAGAGAAAACTTTGGTAAGAGGATCGAACGGTAAAACTTCATCAGTTTTGATCCAAATTTTATGTGAAGAATCTTTGCAACTAGATCTACAATCCTAATGGTACTGATCTATGATTTACCCTCTCTATGATAGTTTTTTGATATATCCACTTAGTGAGTTTTGATCTTTCCTATTGTGAGATCTATGAATATTGATGATGATATGCTATTGGTGAACCAAAATATATATACTTGATATCATTATGATCATCTAATTAATCTAGAGAAGTTTTATTATAAATCTACTATCCTATTTGGTGATAGTGAAAGTTTGGGTGGACTACGGTCCCGTGATTTTTCCCGCATTGGGTTTTTCACGTTAAAAATTCGGTGTCTCACTTTGTGGTTTGATTTATAATTCTGTTATATATCTTATTCTGATTAGTATTTATTTTTTTTGTAACAAGTTGGTAATTTTGGTGAGGAACCCATTTTGATACACAAAGAGGAAAAAGTATTATTTCACATTCAATAGGTTTTTCCCAACAAGTGATATCAGAGCACATGCTATTTGGGGCAGTTTTTCTTGTGTGATTGAAATGAAAGAGTCAGATGGTATGATTAAATTGAACTCATCAAATTATTTCCCTTGGAGGCAGATGATGAAAGATTTACTATATTACAAAGATTTGTATAAGCCCATCAAAGTTAAAGTAAAACCTTCTACTATGGATGATGAAGAATAGGAAGTACAGCATAGAAAAGCTATTGCATATATTAGAAGATTGATGGATATAAATTTGCATGAGCATATTTCTGATGAAACCAGAGCTGATGTTGTTTGGCAGAGGCTAGAAAATCTCTTTGCAAAGAAAACAATGGGAAACATAATTTCTCTCCTCAGAAGACTTGTCAATTTAAAGTATAAATATGGTGATAATATTATTGAGCACATAAGCCTATTTCAGAGTTTTGCAAACAAGCTGGTTACTATGAAAATGAATATAGATGATGAGATGCAAGGATTGTTACTCCTCGGTTCTTTACCAGAAAGTTGGGAAACATATATTGTGACAATTTCTAACTCCACACCAGAGGGGAATCTAACTATAGATATCGTTAAAGATAGTTTGCTGAATGAAGATGTCAGAAGGAAAGAACAAGGAGAATCTTCTTCTAGTGCACTTGCTATTGAAAAACAAGAAAGACGTTGAAGAAGACAGCAAGAATCCATATGGTTATAGAGGAAGATCTAAGTTCAGAAGAGATATCAAGTGTTTTCACTATAACAAGCCAGGTCACGTGAAGAAAGAGTGTAGGTTCTGGAAGAGAGAACAAAATGAAAGAAAAAAAAATGAGGATGAGACTAATACAATTGCTGTTGAAGGTGATATTATTATTATTTGTGATAATGGATGTGTCAGTCTTGTAGCTCAAAATAGTACCTGGATAATTGACTCTGGTGCTTCTTTTCATGTTACTTCTCATGGTGATTTCTTCAGGTCTTACACTATTGGTGATTTTGGTAATGTCAAAATGGAAAACAATGGTACATCTAAGATTATGGGTATTGGAGATATTTGCTTGAAGATCAGTATTTGGAGTAAATTGATATTCAAAGATGTAAGGAAATGTTCTAAATATTCGTCTTAACTTGATATCTACAGGGAAACTTGATGATGAGGGATTTATGCATTATTTTGGTGAAAGCTAATGGAAACTCACCAAAGGTTCTCTGATTGTGGCGAGAGGAAAGAAGCAGAACTCTTTTTATGTCATGGAGACTAAGCTACACAAAGGAGAGATTAATACAATCATAAATTATGAAAGTATAGATCTTTGGCATACAAGGCTTAGTCATATCAGCGAGAAAGGACTTCAAACTCTTGGTAGAAAGCAGTTCTTACCAAAGTTGTAAGGTACATCTCTCAAATCTTGTGATCATTGCTTAGCTGGAAAAACACATAGAGTTACCTTTCATACTTATCTATCATCTAGAAGATTAAATGTTATTGACTTGATTCATACTGATGTTTATACTATGCAAAGTAGAACTCTTGGAGGTGCTCTTTATTTTATTATTTTTATTGATGACCATTCTAGAAAAGTTTGGGCTTTTGCTTTGAAATCCAAAGACCAGATACTCGATACTTTCAAAGAGTTTCATTCCAGTGTTGAAAGAGAAACAGAAAGAAAATTGAAGTGTGTTAGAGCAGATAATGGTGGTAAGTATAGGGGTCCTTTTGAGAATTATTGTAGGTTTCATGGTATTAGGCTTGAGAAGACATTTCCTAAAACTCCTGAGCGGAACGGTGTGGCAGAAAGGATGAACAGAACCATTGAAGAAAGGATTAGGTGCATGATTTCCCATGCTAAGTTACCTAAGTCATTTTGGAGGGATGCTATAAGAACTACAATTGATCTGATAAACCTTTCTCCATCAGTTCCTCTGAATAGTGATGTTCCAGAGAGAGTGTGGAAAAGGAAAGATGTCTCTTATGATCACTTGAGAGTCTTTAGGTGCAAAGCATTTATTCATATTCCTAAAGATGAGAGGTCGAAGCTTGATAATAAAGCAAAAGCATGCATTTTCTTGGGATATGGTCATGAAGAGTTTGGGTATATATTATGAGATCCAGTGGACAAGAAGATTATTAGAAGCAAAGATGTCATGTTTCTTGAAGACCAATTGTTTAACGATGGTGATAATGTTGGGAAACAAAATACCTTTATTTATATTCCTTGGAGTTTAGGCCCAGTTCCTCCATCTATAGTTCATGATGATTAAGGGGGAGATGAACAAGAAGATGGTGGTGAGAATGTCAGTGATGATACTCCTACAATTGATAAAGTTGATCCAACTAAACAAACTGAGTAAGCACCTCCACCACCAGATGAGATTCCATTGAGAACATCTACAAGAGAGCGAAGACCATCTACAAGATATCCTCCACATGAGTATGTTACGTTGACTGACGGTGGAGAATCAGAAACTTACCAAGAAGCTATTCTACATGAGCATAAGAATGAGTGGGTTAAAGCCATATAAGAAGAGATGAGATCCTAGCTTGAGAACCACACATATGACTTGTTAAAGTTACATACAGGAAAGAAAGCTCTCAAGAATAAATGAGTTTATAAATTGAAGACTGAAAATAACAGCTCACGATAAAAATATAAGGCACGATTAGTTGTGAAAAGATTCAGTCAGAAAAATGGTATTTGACTTTGAAGAAATATTTTCTCTTGTGGTAAAAATATCCTTTATCTGAGTTGTTCTTGGTTTGGCTACCCGCTTGAATTTAGAAGTTGAGCAACATGATGTGAAAACTGTATTTTTATATGGTGACTTAGAAAAAAAAATTTATATGGAGCAACCAGAAGGTTTCAAAGTCAAGAGAAAAAAAAATCTAGTGTGTAAGCTTAAGAAAAATTTATATTGACTCATACAAGCACCTAGATAGTGGTACAAGAAGTTTAATTCCTTTATAATGAGTCAAGGGTATAATAAAACCACATCTGACCATTATGTGTTTTCATTATTCTTCCACTATATGTTGATGATATGCTGATTGTTGGCAATGATGCTAGTAAAATTGAGAAGCTTAAGAGAGAATTAAGTCTTTTGCTATGAAAGACCTAGGATTGGCTAGACAAATACATGGCATGAAGATTCTTCATGATAGAAAGAATGGAAAGATTTGGTTATCTCAGGAGGCTTATATTGAAAGATTCAATATGAATAAAGAAAAAGCAGTTTGTTCTCCACTTGTAGGTCATTTTAAGCTGAGTTCAAAATAATGTCCCACAAGTGAAAAAGGAAAAAAAGAAATATCCAAAGTGTCTTACTCATCAGTAGTAGACAGTTTGATATATACTATGGTTTACACTAGGCTAGATATAGCTTATGTAGTTGGAGTTGTCAATCGATTTCTCTCTAATCCTAGTAAGGAACATTGGGCAGTAGTAAAATTGATATTAAGATATCTAATCCTAGTAAGTAAGGTTGTGTTTATGTTTTGGCATTGGTAAACCTGTGCTAGAGGATTACACAGATGCAGACATGACTGGTGATACTGATTTCAAGAAATCAACTTCAGGATTTTTGATGACTTTTGCAGGGGGAGCAGTCTCTTAGTAGTCTAAGTTACTTAATTGTATTGCTCTATCGACCACAGAAACAGAATATATAGCAATTATTGAAGCTTGTAAGGAAACTTTATGGATGAAAAGATTTATACAGGAATTGGGTTTGAAATATGAAGGATACATTGTTTACTGTCATAGTCAGAGTGTCATTCACCTCTCCAAGAATTCAACATATCATTCTAGATCCAAACATATTGATGTAAAATACTACTGGATTCGTGATGTGTTTGAGGTAAAATAATTAAACTTAGAAAAGGTACATACCGATGAGAATGGTTTAGATATGTTAACAAAGTCTTTTCCTAAAGAAGCTTAAAGCATGTAGACGGAGAGCAGGCTTAGTACAACCCACCATATGAGCTGGAGGGGGAGAATTGTTGGGTCCAGCCCATAAGTGGGCTTGGATTGGATATTTAGGTTTTAGCCCAAATTTGATTTATTGAAAAAAAAAGAAAAAAGGAAAAAAGAGGAAAACCTAATCTAAGTGGTGGCTGCGTAACTTTTGGGATCAGAGTGGCACAGTAACGCAGCGGCGAAAATGTGCAAAGAAACTACATAGTAACAAAGAGAGAGAGAAAGCCTTGGCAAGAGGATCGAACGATAAAACTTTGTTAGTTTTGACCCAAATTTTATGTGAAGAATCCTTACAATCAGATCTACAATCCTAAGGGTACTGATCTGTGGTTTACCATCTCTATGATGGTTTTCTAATATATCCACTTAGTGAGTTTTGATCTTTCCTATTGTGAGATCCATCAAAATTAATGACACTATGCTATTGATGAACCAAGATATATGTTTTTGATGTCATTGTGATCTTCTAGTTAATCTAGAGAAGTTTCATTATAAACCTATTATTCTATTTGGTGATAGTGGAAGTTTGGATGGACTATGGTCCCGTGATTTTTTCCGTATTAGGTTTTCTATGTTAAAAATATGATATCTTACTTTGTGATTGATCTATTATTCTGCTGTGTATCTTGTTCTGGTTAATATTTATTTTTTTAGTAACAAGTTGATAATTTTGATGAGAAACCCATTTTGATACACAAAGAGGGAAAAGTATTATTATGCATTCAATAGGTTTTTCCCAACTCAACATGACATCCATGCCCCCAAGTGTGTCGAAAGTGACCCATGCTTCATTGCAAACCGGGCATGAAAGGGAAGATGGCCAGCAGTCTTATGAGGATATATACTAGTTATATTCTCAGCTAAATCTCATCAGGAATCAGGTTGAACAAACATGATCTCGTCTTCATAAACTAAAAATTACAGCTTTTTTACCCTCTAAATGGTGATACATACATCCATGTTACGAATTGAAACTTGAATTGTTTCATGCTTTTTCTTCCTTGTCACCAAAATTAATAATAGGGTTCCTATGATTTATTTATGCTCCTTCACTTCAACATTTTCATCCATCCAAAATATCACAATATCATGCCCTGCATTTCTTCCACCTCTCAGCTACATATTCGTTCAATTAACCCCATCGTATTCTACATATTTCCAAGAATCACAAGTCCAATGTGAAATATACAGCATATCGACATCGACGCATACTCTCTTTGGAAAACACAACATTGACGTTTGCAAATGTGCCTAATGTTGCGTGCTTGATCCGACAACAAATTCATATGAGATGAATATTTTAAAACCGTCGACATCCTATTTCTTCAGCCCATTGTATTACAACACCCCCCATAAACTCCATCAGTTCATCTTCCACGTACGTTTGTTCTATTACAACCGTTTGTAGAGAGGGTAGATGCAGAACTACGATCATCCTAATCAAATCCCACTACTTGCATTAACTTGTGTGCCGCGGCCACCACATAACCAGCAGTGCAAGTTAGCTCCACGGAGATGTGATCTAAGATGAGAGACTCGTGTTTGAGTCTTCGTGAGCAGCTCACGGAACATTTCCACGAGGGCTACCGATCAATCGAAGTTTCTGTTTCAGTTTTATTGTAGTTTGACAAGATCGATCGATGACAGGTGAGATACGCTTGGAAGCAAAGCATTCAAGAAGACGGAACGACCACGTTAGTCATCCAAGGATCATCCTTCTCATTCGAGCCCAATTACATATTGGTCATTGATGTGGTGCAACATGGTCAACGTCCGGCTGTTTGTGCGAAACGGATCACTGCTAAAAGTCGTCGTTTTACTTTTGTTGGACTTAGATGAGATGAGCTTGCAGTGCAAGTATGTACACGTCCTGATTCTTTCATCGTCATAATCAACGAGACCATGATTTATCATGCTTGATGTGCTAAAGGATGGGGGCTCACGTACCGGCTTGTAGGATGGATGATCAAGTGGTCAATAGAGCTCAGCGAATTCGACCTGAAGTATGCCCTGAGGAGGGCAATCAAAGCCCAAGCTATTATCGATTTCTCCTCGGAGCTGACCGCCCTAGAGCCACCCCTAGAGGAAGCTTGCATAGACCCTCCACATCGACGGATCGGCGAATTCCTCTAGGGGAGGAGCCGGGATAGTCGTGAGAGACCCCGACGGACAAACCTGGGAACATGTCGTGCGTCTGGAATTTTCAACTACCAACAATGAAGCAGAATACAAGGTGTTGCTGCTCAGACTATGACTGGCCACTGAGCTACAAAATGAACACCTAGAAGTGTTCACTGACTCCCAATTGGTCGCCGACCAAATCGACGGGAGCTTCGACGCTCGAGAAACGAACATGGCCTGCTATCTCGCTGAGGCCCGTCGGCTGATAGGTATGACCAAGTACTTCAAAATCTTCCAAATCCCGCGCCTCGAGAATGCCAGGGCCGACGCCTTGGCCCGGTCGGCCTCTGCCGGTGAGTTGCCGATCATTCTCAGCCTTTGCCAACCGAAGGTCACCATTGTTGAAACGGCAACCACGGTCGCTCATCCTGACTAGAGGGAGGAAATGCTACACTACAAGAAAGATGCGACTCTCCCGACGGACGAAACCGTCGCTCGTCGAATCAAAAGAACTGAAACATGGTTCGACATCGCCAATAGGCGCTTTTATGTTGCCGAATGCATTGGCATCTGACCCGAGTCCTCTCCAAGACCTTTGTGTTGCTGACCACGACTCCAATGGTAGGGCATGGTTATCCTCGTAGCTAGCTAGGTCTTTGTGTATTTACTTGGTGAATGAGGAATGTTAGAGAGCACACGAAACTCGTGCATGCATTAAGGGTTAGAACAGTGCAGTGCCAGGTTTCCGCGAAGAGAGTAGATGAGTCATTCTAATTGCATTTCTTACACCGACTTATACGGCGGTGCATGACTTTCTTGGCTCCTAATTGAGGACGAGATGCGATCGAAGATAGTGAACGGGTTTGTTTTTCCTTTTGTGAGAATCCAACATCTCCACATCATGCAAAGTTTGTATTTTCTTTGAGTTCTACTTACAAGAAATGAGGTGCCAAAGCTCGGAAGCAAAGCATTCGAGCTGACGGAACAAGCCAAATTCTCATGTCTAAGCCGCTATGAGAACTTGGCGAAAGGCTCAGTAGTTTACCGGAGATAATCACTAGATAAGTGCAACATGGTCAATGGCTCTTTGTGAGAAAATGGAATATCAGCAATCATTCATAATCTTGAAGAATAATAATAATAATAATAATAATAATAATAATAATAATAATAATAATATCAATAATAATAATAATATCAATAATAATAATACATGCCAGTTAATAATGCCTGGTGATGGTCTCAGATAGTTCTCAAAATCCTGGATAGGTTCATTGCATCACAGTCACGGTGGGAAATGATCGAACGTGCTGAATTGAGTACTCCATAGAATATTCAACCGTCAGCGTCTCATCTGTTGTTTCGCTTTCTTGTCTTTGTGTTTAGAAGGCGTAGGTATTTCCCACATTTCATCTTATACTCTTCACGTTAATTGACGGAAACAGCAAGGAAGAGCATATATCTATATATATATATATATATATATATATATATATAGGGGTATCCGAAAGCCAAGAACATTAATTGGCGTTCGCTAAACATCTTGCACTTGGGCAGAAGAAAGAAAGGGCTCAATGAGTCCTTGCCAACCGATGGTTCACTCGGACCTATCAAATTAGAGTGTGATATCAGATCGTTTTCGTTTACTTAAATTACTTGACATTGGGCAGAAGAAAAAAAGGGCTCAGATTAGAATAAGATATCAGATCATTTTCGCGTTTCAATCATTTAAGCTTTCTTGTTTTGTCTCTTTAATGAAAGAAGGAGCTAAAATTTCCATGCAGAAGCATACCTCGAAGAAGTTTCAGTAAAGTTCCTTGCTCGACAAGTGAACAAGGAGTCACGGCATTCGGCTGCCGCAGTGGGGTTTAGCGCAGAAAATAAAGCAAGACAAATTGCTCTCAACTTCTTCTTCCTCATATCCTCCCTCGTCTTAGTAGTCAAAAGAAATTATGATGCCACGATTACATGGTAGTTAGTATAGAAGCATTGGCTGATAAAATTTCATTTAGAATAGGTTGATTCTTTGTGTGTCTTTGGTTGGCTATTAACTGGTCGTTGCTTCCCATGATATAAAGATGTCAAGAACGTGAGGCAACTAGGTAAGTTATACTAGACTAATAATGATTGGGCAAAAGGGTAGATGTTGGATGCTCCAAAATGACATATAGTTTCTTGAACCTGAGGTCAGTGGTCAATGCAGGTTGGAACTGTGGGGACTTGTCATTGGCGGCCGAGGACGTCATCAGCTGAATTAGTCAGCAAACTGCCGTGCAGAATACATACTCTATCAACCAATTCACAATTGAACAGTACCTCGGGGCCTTCTATATATACGTCACGATTCCTGAAGCCAGTCGCAAAAGAAACTTGCATCATTTCATCTTGCTTGTTCAAAGATAGTGCAGATGGCTGCTAGGATCATCCTCATTAGTGCTCTTCTTGCCCTGGCCTCCTCTCATGCATTGGCATTTGATCCGAGTCCTCTCCAAGACTTTTGTGTTGCTGACTACGACTCCAATGGTAGGTCATGGTTATCCTCGTAGATAGCTAGGTCCTCGTGTATGTACTTGCTGAAGTGGCTAAAAGCCCGTTCATCGTGCATGCTGCAGTGTTTGTCAACGGATTCGCCTGCAAGAATGCTAAGGATGTCACGGCAGATGACTTCTACTTCACCGGCTTAGACAAGCCCGCGAGCACCGCCAACGAGCTGGGCGCAAACATCACTCTCGTCAACGTGGAACGACTCCCCGGCCTCAACACCCTTGGCGTCGCCATGTCTCGCATCGACTACGCGCCCTTCGGTCTCAACCCTCCTCACTCGCATCCACGCTCGTCGGAGATACTGCATGTGGCGGAAGGAACGCTGTACGCCGGCTTCGTCACGTCCAACACGGAAAACGGCAACCTTCTCTTCGCTAAGAAGCTGAAGAAGGGCGACGCGTTTGTGTTCCCCAAGGGCCTCATACACTTCCAGTTCAACATCGGGGACACCGAAGCAGTGGCGTTCGCTACCTTCGGCAGCCAGAGCCCGGGTCTCGTCACCACAGCCAACGCACTGTTCGGATCGAAGCCGCCCATCCCTGATTACATTCTTGCCCAGGCCGTGCAGCTTAGCAAGACGACCGTGGGCTGGCTTCAGCAGCAGCAGTGGTTGGACATCGCTGAAGAATATTAACGTGTAGGGCTTAATTAATACAAGCCAATAAGATACTCTCGTATGCCATGCATGCTTTAATGACGTTATGTGGTTTACCTACGGTGTGTGGTTTATTGTATAATAAAATAAAGCTTGTGGTATTAGTTAATGTTTGTACGCACGCTTGTTTTCGTTTCTGAAAAAGGAAATACATAATAAGAGAAATCTCTACTAAACACTTCTTTTAGAGATGGTATCTTTAGAGTTTTCTCTTTTTTGTTATGCTCGACATCTTGCGATAATCTATCCAAGGACTTACTTCAATAACAAACTTCTTCAAAAATATATCAGATTCAAGATTCTTGAAAGATTAAAGTTATGATCCGAAAAGGAAATAAAAGTCTTTAGTAAATTAGGATTATTCTATGAATAGCTAGCTAGCCATGTTTTGATGAGGAGTAAGATGCAAGAAATATAATTTGGGTATTCTTGAGTTAATATAGTATGAGAGAAAATGTGTGAAACGTTATACACACTATACGTGAGAGTTGTGTATAAAGAAAGTCTCATGCATGCACAGAAGAAGGTTGGCTGGCCGCCTTGCCTTAAAAGGGATAAGGTTTCAGAACCTTGCAGGGCCATACCTTCTTGGCAATGCAAGAACATGTGGTCAGCAGTCTTCACCTGATAATTAGATTGAACACATTATTGACAGCCTTGACAGTAATTAGGAGGGACCGATCGATCGACTCGACTCAGCCAAAGATGATGAGGAAAGGTGTATGTATGCAAGGCCACAATCGTAACCAAGCTGTACAATGCTGATCTTGGAATATGTGTATCCGATAGGGGAGAGTGACCTTCCGGTTGCAGTGACACCTCTCGAGAAAGAAGAAAACCTAGCTACTAGGCGGGGGTGGACTAATCAAATTTCCATCTCCTTTAATACCTCCACATTTGATGATCACGCCCAGAAGAGAATTCTCGGTCATCATAATACTCCACCACCACCACTTACCCAAGAGAATGACGTTAAAATCCATTGGTCTGATTCCTCCAGCACCTCCGAGCATCTTCCCTTCCCGGACAACGATCTGGTCAGCGAGCCAACACCCACCATGCTAACAACCTATTGCTGGTGTCAACGATGGAGTAAAACGGCAAGACAAACCCTATTTATACAGATTACGAGGGAAGATTTCCTTAGGTGCTATCAGTTAATTTTCAATCGTTGTCGATCCAATTCATGTACAAGAAAGATGTCAAATTAAGGGATGGTGGACGGTTGTGTTGGCTTTTCTGCAGAACTTCAGAGAAGAGTAAAAGAACTAGTAGAGAAATAGGAGTACTTTCAATCTGCAGTACCTTGGAGTTAACCAAGAGTACTTTCAATCCTCGGTGTTGCAGTAGTCCATTTGAACCTTTCTTTATCAACCAATTCACGAATAAAATGATGTCGGACTTCAATATGTTTGGTACACCCATGGAAGACAGGATTCTTTGTCATTGCAATAGCAGACTTGTTATCGCAATAGATTTTAGTTGGTCCATCTTGATTTTCTTGAAGATCTGCTAGAATTCTTCGAAGCCAAACTGTTTGACATGCTGCACTTGTGGCCGCAACATACTCTGCCTCAGTGCTTGAGAGAGCAACACACTCTTATTTTTTTGTTGTCCATGATATTACACCTGAGCCAAGGCTGAAAACAAATCCTGAAGTACTTTTTCTATCATCTGCACAACCAGCCCAATCACTATCAGTATACGAATATAACCTAAAATCTTTTACCTGTTCATAACGAATGCCATAATTGAGTCCCTCTGATATATCTAAGAACTCTTTTAGCTGCTCCAAAGTGATGCTTGCTAGGACTCTGCATGAATCTAGATAACAAGTTAACTGTAAACATAATATCTGGTCTTGAGTGTGTGAGATACATTAACCCTCCAATTAAACTTCTATATTGTTGCTCGTTTGTTTTTTCCACTCCATCATCTGAAATAAATTTATCATCTGTATTCATTGGAGTACTCACTGGCTTACAAGTTGACATATGAAATCTTTTTAACAAATCTTTAGCATATTTTTCTTGGCACAGAAAAATTCCATCTGCATCTTGAATAATTTCCATTCCCAAGAAATAGTGTATAAGCCCCAGGTCAGTCATTTCAAACTCTAATGTCATATTTTTCTTAAATTCAATAAGCATATCTGATGAGTTTCCAGTATAAATTATATCATCCACATATAAACAAACCATAAGAATCTTCATACCTTGAATTCTAGTGCGGAGCTAATTCATGTAGTTTGGACAAGTGAGGCGGTTGGCATCAAGTATGTTGTGTAGGGTGTTTGCAAGCAATATGTTTTTAACAAAAAAGATGTAGCACAAACAAATAATATACATATTTTATAGAAAAACTAATTAAGATACGAACTTCTATCTTAATCAACTCACACTCTTTTTTGATAAATCATGCGACACCCTCATGCACGTGAAATGAAAGCCTCCTGTAGACTTCTAGTGCGGATCGGGATATTAGTGTAGCCTCGAGGGACTCGACCAATCACACTGAGCCCAAAAGGTAGGCAACTCTTACCAATCTCAACTCCTTATGATTCTCGTCCTGTTCGACCTTCCAACCATCATGGTCTCGAGGAACAAGACCAACCATGATGTTCAGTTAAGTCATCCCGTCATTATAATGTGAGTCTGATTTGATGATATGTCATCGAGGGACTCGACCAAGTATACAACATCTTCAGGTCACCGATAACATCTCTATGTCATAAGCAAGACCTCGAATCGCAAAGATAGGTGAGCCTAGAGGGACTCGTTCAACTCAACCTATGTCGGGATTCAATTTCTTCCTATAACGATAGAAGACCACGAGGGTCAATCGTATTTTCTCATACATACCGACTTAATATTATCTTAGGAGGGGATTTTATTTCGGTCTCCTAATATGTTGTGTCACACATATAACACACATACATATTTAATATATATATATATATATATAATCCGAACGATCTTGGCTAGGGATTTGCTTGAGCGAGAGCACACAAGATATTCCTCTTGTGATACTAAGAGTGGATAATCCTCTATTGACACTCAATTACCTTGGTAAATTTAACCACAAATCCTGATAACTGGCTATACCGGATCTAAAACTTTCTAAACCCATAAGTCTAGCGTCAAAGAAAGGAGTATTAAAATAATGCATCCTTAGTGTCTCAAGTCTAAGGACCAAACACACAATTGGAGATTCCAAGGTTGATCGGCTACTAGCGCTCCCCTCATGGTGTTGTTAAAGAAGGATACATTCTAATGGTCGGAGGAAGCAACCACAGCCTTCAATGCCCTAAAGGCTGCGATGATGTCTATGTTAGCTGTAACAAATTTCTTTAACCGAACGAGATTCTCTCGTTCATCAGTTGAGGAAAATCCTATTAACTGTAACAAATTTTCCTAACCGAACGAGATTATCTCGTTCATCAGTTGAGAAAAATTCATCTCTTATCACTGTATAAATAAATGTTGAAACCTCAATAACAAGTGTGTTTTTTTGTTTTCCCAATTCACTTTCAACATGGTATCAGAGCAGCTTGCTTAGAGCAAACTCTCTTGTTGCTGTTAAACAGCATCAAGTTTACACCGCTTTCGGTCGCATGTAGATTTTATCGTCGACTCCAATCTATCTACTGTCGCGACATCTGCCTCCGCTACCGACGGAACCAACGAGATCAACACCGATCTCCCAATGATCGCTGATACTTTTGCCGCAACCTTGGCATCCTTTATTTCGCCGGAATAGATCTCCAGCGAAATCCCGGCTGCCTCCCCAGTCTCCAGCCTCGCCAACGCTCCAGAACATTGGCACCAGCGGTCTCCGACCCTGCAAACGCTCCTGCAAACGCAGCGCCCGCGAATGCTCCAGGGTGTCGTTGCTTCCTGCCAACACACAGTAGATCGAAACAGAGTAACCATTACTCTGTTTCCTCTTATTCTTCCTTTGTTTTGCTACGATTGGCCCAGCAATATCGCAGCGCACAGCCAACAACGCGCTTCTGCAGCCCATCTCCTCTCTGCCGCTGCTGCTCCTCTGGTCGCTGCTCCATTCTATCGGTCTTACTCTGCTTCCCGTCGTAATTGATGCCCGCTACTTCGGTATCCCTGAGTCCTGCGGTGTCCCACACCTATTCGCAGCCAGCGTCACTCTTCATCGCCGGCTGCTTCCTATTCTTCTCCAGCCCCAACAATCGGATCTCTGTTTTATCGACAAATAGAGCATCCTTTTCTCTATTTTCTCGATACGAATGAGCAGTCGCTCGCCCCGTTCTGGACGCTGTGCCTCTAACACCAAGCAGCGGCTACCCTCTTAGCAGCTCTAAAGAGCGATCCAAACGTGAACACCACAGCCGCGTCTCCCAGGACTAACCGCTGCCTCTCCTGCCCGCTCCCCCTCCCTCACTTTGCTTGCGGTGAGTTGGTCAGCTATGAACGCCAGACCAATCTGATGATTGAAGAGGAACCTCAGAGTCCCTCAGAAGTCACTCAAGAAGCCTTCTCCCTCCCGGTGTATCCTGTTGGATTTGAGGGGAGTACCGGGTGATCTATTTTAACAGTGGCTGCACTCACTATGTCATATTCGGAAGGGCTGGTTCCAGTAGGATTGCTGCACCCGAACATTGCTATTCATCATATCAGGACAACGGTAGAGTCTCCTTACCTTTCATTCCTCATTTCTTTTACCATCAATCTCTTGGACGCTTTCATCATATTATTCAAAAATCGGCTTCCTACTCTCGCTCTTACTCTATCTTTTAACGGTTTTTACAACTGTTTTCTCAGCGAGATTACTTACCTTTCTCTCTTGGTTTCCCTTTGACCTGGTATTGGTTCCTCGATGTCTTCCTTCTCTACCTCCAATACTCCAACACTTTTTCCTGTTGACGATCTTTCTCCGCATTCAGGACTCACCTCCATCAATGTCGCCTCCTTGATTCCATTTAAATTATCCAAGGGTGGTAATTATGCGTCCTGACGGGCCCAATTCTCGAACCTTTTATTTGGTTATGATTTATTGGGTTATATTGATGGCTCTCTTAGTTGTCCACCAGCGATGATACATGTTCCAGGAGAACCCAACCTAGTATCGAATTCTGCACACAAACTTTGGTTGCGCCAAGATCGGCTAATACTCCAAGCAATTCAAGCTTCTGTTGCGGGATCCATTGCTCCACTTGTGTCCTCTTGTGTCACTACTGCGGAAGCTTGGACCAAGTTACAAACTACCTTCGCGAATCGCTCCCGGACTCGCATGCTTGGACTCCTATCCAGCCTTATGAGCCTTAAGTAGGAGGGAAGTACTATTGCCGATTACTTACAACATATCAAAATGTTTATTAGTGACCTAGCTTTGATAGGTCATTCCCTGACTGATGAAGAAGTTCTTGTCCACACGCTTAATGGATTGAGTCCCAAGTTCAAAGAACTGGCAGCCGCACTTCGAGCACGTGACTCTCTGATTTGCTTTGAAGAACTCTATGACAAGCTCACCGACTATGAAGCTTACCTAAAGCGTGCTGATAGACTGTCAGGTTCCTTGCCAGGATCTCCTATCACGGCTCAGTTAAATCAGAAGTCCAACCGGTAAAATCGTAAATACCGTAAGAATGCTTCAAAAGGTGTGACCAACTTTTCTCCCACTTCTACGGGTCCCTCTCCATCACTGCTGCCTCTCCATTCTCCACACTTCAACACTGTCGTTCAGCTGCGTTGTCCTCCTTCTATGCTTCAGCAACCAGTTGTCTGCCAATTATGTGATAAAGTCAACCACTCGGCAAAAGTTTGTCGGTCTCGACCTCGTCTTCCACCTCAGTCGGCCTAGCCTCGGGCAAATGTCATGATGACTCCCTCTGACAATCAATCTAATTGGATTATGGACTCTGGTGCTTCCCACCATATTACTTCTGATTTTCAGAACCTGTCGCTCCACAACAACTATGGCGAAACTGAAGATATTATCATCGGTGATGGTAACAGAATTCCTATTACTCATTTCGGTACAACAAAGCTTACTTCCAATGCCACTTCTTTTACACTCGATAATGTTTTGTGTGCACCCCACATTAAAAGAAATCTCATATCTGTCTCTCAGTTCTGCCAACAAAATGATGCTTCTATTGAATTCTTTCTTGATTATTTTCTTGTCAAGGACTTGAGAACGGGGGCATCGTTGGTTCGCGGTCCGAATAAAGACAACATCTATGAATGACCATCTACCTTATATCTCACTCAGCCTACTACTAACGCCTCCACCACTGCTCCAATCGACATGTGGCATTAACGTCTTGGTCATCCCTCAACCCTGTTCAACCAAAGTTACTTACTCGCTACTCTATTCCTGTTTCTAAATCTGGTTCTACTATTACTTACTGTGATGCTTGTCTTAGTAATAAGAGTCATCAGTTACTATTTGGTACATCTTCTATTTCCTGCTCTAAACCGTTTGAGGTTATTTATACTGATGTCTGGGGCCTTGCGTCAGTTGTCTCTTTGCCAAGTTCAGATTCTATGTTGTCTTTGTAGACTATTTTACAAAGTACACATGATTATATCCTCTTTGTCAAAAATCTGAGGTTGCTATTGTCTTCTCTAAATTCAAGAACTTGGTCGAGAATTATTTTTAAACTACTATTAAAACTGTCTATTTTGATAGTGGCGGTGAATATCAAGCTCTTGCGTCTTATCTAGCTACCTCTGGTATTCAACATCTCAAGTCCCCACCATATACCCCTCAACTGGTTGGCTCTGCTAAGCGTAAGCATCGTCATATTATTGAGACTGGTCTTACATTGCTCCATCAAGCTTCCATGCCTTCTATCTTTTGGTCCGTCGCTTTTCAAACTGTTGTTTATCTTATTAATCACTTGCCTACTCCTCTCCTACAATATCATTCACCATTTGAAAAGCTATTTCAAAAACACCCTAACATCCAAACCTTAAAGGTTTTTGGTTGTCTATGTTATCCATGGTTACGACCCTACAATTCTAATAAAATGCAACCTCGATCTCGACCTTGTGTTTTCATAGGGTACTCTCTTGAACATAACACCTATCGATGTTATGACCTTCACTCTGCTAAAGTCTTTGTCTCTAGACATGTTACTTTTGTGTAGACTGTCTTTCCCTTTCGAGATCATCGACAATCTGTAGTTCCATTGGATCTCTATGAACAATATTCCTCCTCCATTTTGTCTTCCTTAGATCCAAACTCTCTAGTTACTTCTGTTTCGCAGTTTTCCTCTTTTTCCTCTCCTCCGGCTCCTCCCCCCAGTGTCTTTGTCTTCACCACGCCAAGGTACTTCTATTGTCCCTTCGTCTGCCTCCACCAGTACTGACCCACAACCCTTACCTCCTAGCCCTACTGTCACCTCTCGGCATCCTATGCAAACTCGTTCCAAGTGTGGTATCTTTAAACCACGTCGAGTTCTAGATTTGCATGTTAGCACTGAACCCTCTTTCGACTCTGTTGAACCTACTTCCTTCTCTCAGGCTCAGAAATATCTTCATTGGCATAAAGCCATGTGTGAGGAGTATGATGCCCTTCTTCACAATGCTACCTGGACTCTCACTCCTCCTCTCTCCACACAACATTATCGGGTGCAAATGGGTTTTCCAACTTAAGCGGAATCCTGATGGTTCTATTGCTCGCTATAAGGCACGTCTTGTGGCCAAAGGATTTCATCAACGACCTGGCATTGACTTCGCTGAGACATTTAGTCCTGTTGTCAAACCTACTACCATTCGGCTTCTTCTAAGTCTAGCAATATCGAAAGACTGGTGCTTACGTCAGTTAGATGTTAACAATGCATTTTTACAAGGAACCCTCACTGAAGATATTTTTATGGAACAACCTCCAGGCTTTATACATCCTCAATATCTGCGACATGTTTGTAAACTTAAAAAGGCCATCTATGGACTTCGTCAGGCTCCACGAGCGTGGTATACTGAACTTGGTCTCTACTTATCTTCCATTGGCTTCATCAACTCTAAGTCTGATGTTTCCTTATTTTTATGCCAACATCGTGGGAGCACCATCTATCTCCTCGTCTATGTGGATGATATTATTATCACAGGTGATAATTCAACGGAGGTTCAAGCATTTATTACGCAATTGGCAACCGCTTCTCCCTCAAAGATCTTGGTACCTTGCATTACTTTCTCGGTGTTGAGGCTATATTTACATCTTCTGGTCTCTTTCTTTCACAACAGAAGTATATTCATGATTTACTGTTGAAGACAAACATGCAAGACGCTAAAGCAGTCTCCACTCCTCCATCTCCAAGTACATCGTTGCATCTCTATGATGGTAGTCCTATCACAGATCCTACTCTATATCGACAGGTAGTTGGCTCCTTACAATATCTAGCTAGCACTCACTCGTCCCGATGTCTCCTTTTCGGTTAATAAATTATCTCAATATGCTATCGACTTTCACTTTGTTCAGGATCAAGTAGCCCGCAAGCAGCTCCGTGTCTCTCATGTCCATCTAATCACTTGAGTGTTTAGAGTGATGGCACGTACGATATGCTACACAATCTCTTTTGATTATTATTATTAATGGTATTTTCTCACCTTATATTGGATGATGAATATATTGTAATGTCCTTCGATCTGTGCAGTGGTAATTGGACAGCCTTTGAATATATATCTTAAATATTCCTGATTATAGATTGCTCAAGAAGGACATCGAGATAACCAGACAGACTGATGGACTATACTCATCAATATGATAGAGATGGTTAGTCTCATAATAGCTGCTTCTGTGGGGACACTTAGGATATAGTGTAGGTGCTCATTGAAAAATGAGTTGACTAAATGATTCGCTTATAGAATGTTGGATGATTAAAAATACCTGATCGTCAGACAATGATTTAGTTGTCTCAATTGTATGTTTGGTCCTTAGACTTAAGACACCAAAGATGTCTTGTTTGAGTACTTCATTCTTTGATACCAGATTTATAGATTGGGAAGTTTCAGATCTAATACAGATGATCATTAGGTATGATAGCCAATCTTATGGAGGAAATTGTATATCAATAAAGGATTATCTACTAATAGTATCATAAGAGAAATATCTCGTGTGCTCTTACTCAGGTAAATCCCTGGTTATGATCAATCAGATTGAGAGAATCTAATAAGAATGAGACAGATTGAGAGAAAAAGAGTTCTCTAAGAGAATATGATATGAGTGATATTCGAATAAATTCTCTATGACCTTAATAATGTCATGCCTTGTTAGGAAGCTTCATAGAGAGAATCAAATACGCAATAGAAAACAAAAATAAAAATTACTTTCTCAAACTAGGATAATCAAATCACCATGCAAAGATTGGGAATGTAAAACTCAAAAAATCGAAAACCCTATAAGAAGTATGAGACGTTCGCACCTATGAGTGATCGTATATTGCAAAATCGATAGATCCTAGACCATGGATGAATGAGCTCTCGCAGTGGATGAATGCAACAACGATGCGCCTCCTTGCAGTATGTTCTTTCCTCGCTTTTATGCAACACCATGCAGTAGCAAAATAAGAAGGGGCCCAACCCTTCTTGCTGTCCTCTTGCACCAAATAAGGGATGATGGCATGGGAGGAAAGGGGAGGAGGAGATGAGGAGGCCGATAGTTAAGGGGTCCAGCCTATGAACTTTTGATCCCCTCTCTATTTATAGAGAGTCTCCTATTGCTAACCCAGGATCCTACCTTAATGGATATTGGATCTCCATCCAATTACCCTACCCCTAGCTTAATGGATTTTGGATCTCTATCCAATACCCATTCTAAGCTTTGTTGGGTCTCACTCAGTGGATCCATTACAGTAGGGGCTAATTCAATATCTCATATATAATCTTTTGTTTGTCGTGTTGTCCACCATATGTGTGTGTGATGTTGGAAAACCATGAGAGCATCACATGCATAGCAGAAAAATAAAATAAAACTAGTTTAAAAAACCACATTTATTATGTCATCATGTAAAGATTGGTATGTCTCGTTCCGTATGTGCTTCATTGCATAATATCTCTGTGCGACATTGCAAATGATTAGGTTTGGTCACCGCAGTGAGATCACTCGATTCAAGAAAAGAATTTTGAAGATGGTAACGATCGCCGCCATACCTATATGCGACGTTGCGAATAAATCGATGACCGGATCCGAACAATCTTTCTTCTGGAAAACATTTAAACTAATATATATTTCTTTCAAATATAAACTCATATTTGGTATTTTTAAAAAAAATCTTATTTGATCTTGATGCTGTACTAAAAACGCTCGAGTACTTTGGATATCTCTAATAGTCTATCTTAAAGTACTATTAGTATCTCAATAGTTTCAAGATGCTAACATAAATTTTAAATTATAAAAGTATCATAACACATGTTATGAGACTTTTGAATATCTCTGGTCTGTTCTTTATAGACTAAGCGAACATGTGAACGTCATTCCCGAAGAAGTTAATGAGCTAGACCCAATCCTCTTCTAGAAGTGTTGACCCAATCTTCACGACCCTATCTTGTCGAGGGGAACCTCCAATAATTGCTCAGTTGGCTTAGGATGTGGCAACATCTTTGTGGGATCCTGGGGGTCCATAGGGGGTAGCTCGGGCTTCACCTTCTTCAGTAGTGAAGCTACCGTTAGGTAGTACTACATCGATTCTCGAGTGTCGCTCCTTACTTCCCTAACCCTAGCCTGGATCAAGAACTTCACCGCTTTGTGGTAGGTGGACGCTACTCTTAGCTTCTTGAGGGTGGTAGCTGAGGATTACATTATACGCTAAGGAAAGATTGACCACCATGAATGTGGTCATCAAGGTCTTGGAGCATGTTTCCTCACCAATGGTAACAGGCATGGTGGTAGTTCTGAGGGGGGAATGAAGTCTCTCGTGAATCCAGTGAAGGCCGAGGTCATCGGGGAGAGGTCCCTCTAATCACTTGCTATACAACGTATGATATGCTACACAATCTCTTTTGATTATTATTATTAATGGTATTTTCTCAGTTTATATTGAATGATGAATATATTATAATATCCTTGGATCTGTGCAATGGTAATTGGATAGCCTTTGAATATAGATCTTAAAAATTCCTGATTATAGAGTGCTCAAAAAGGACATCGAGATAACTAGACAGACCGATGCATTATACTCATCAATACGATAGAGATGGTCTATTTCATAATAGCTGCTTGTGTGGGGACACTTAGGATATAGTGTAGGTGCTCATTGAAAAATGAGTTGACTAAATGATTCACTTATAGAATGTTAGATGATTAATAATACCCGATCGTCAAACAATGATTATGTTGTCTCAGTTGTGTACCTGGTCCTTAGACTTAAGACATCAAAGATGTCTTGTTTGAGTACTTCATTCTTTGATGCCAGATTTATAGGTTGAGAAGTTTTAGATCTAATACAGACGATCATTAAGAATGACAATCAATCTTATGGAGGAAATTATATATCAATAACGGATTATCTACTTATGGTATCATAAGAGAAATATCTCGTGTGCTCTCACTTAGACAAATCCCTGGTCCAGATCAATCAGATTGAGAGAATGCAATAAGAATGAGATAGATTGAGAGAAAAAGAATTCTCTAAGAGAATCTGATATGAGTGATACTCGAATAAATTCTGTATGACCTTAACAATGTTATGCCTTGTTGAGGAACTTCATGGAGAGAATCAAATGTGCAATGGAAAACAAAAATAAAAATTGGTTTCCCAGACTAGGATAATCAAATCACAATGCAAAGATTGGGAGCATAAAACTAAAAAAAAATCAAAAACTGTATAAGAAGTGTGAGACGTTCGCACCTATAAGAGATCGTATATTACAAAATCGATAGATCCTAGACCATGGATGAAGGAGCTCTCGCAATGGATGAATGCAGCAATGATGCGCCTCCTTGCAGCATGTTCTTTCCTCGCTTTTATGCAACACCACGCAGTAGCGAAACAAGAAGGGGCTCAACCCTTCTTGCTATCCTCTTGCACCAAATAAAGGTTGATGGCATAGGAGGAAAGGGGAGGAGGAGATGAGGAGGCCAACAGTTAAGGGGTCCAATATATGACCTTTTGATCCCCTCTCTATTTATAGAGAGTTTCCTACTGCTAACCCAAATAGATCTTACCTTAATGGGTATTGGATCTCGATCCAATTATCCTACCCCTAGCTTAATGGATTTTGGATCTCTATCCAATACCCATTCTAATCTTTGTTGGGTCTCACTCAGTGGATCCATTAAAGCAAGGGCTTATTCGATATCTTATATACAATCCTCTATTCGTCATGCAGTCCACCATATGTGTGTGTGATGTTAGAAAACCATGAGAGTATCACATGTATAGCAGAAAAATAAAATAAAATAAAACTAGTTTTCCACGTTTATCATGTCATCGTGTAAAGATTGGTACATGAAAAATTACAAAAATTGAAAACTACGACTAGTGTGAGATTGATTACCTAGGGAGATCGTATAACCCTGAAACTTTCAAATACAATTGGAGATGATGAAGGAAGTTAGATGTCCTCCTCTCTAGTAGTACCCACTTGATGGATTGTTGCAGTGATGCTCCTCTAATCGTAGCCAAAACCTTGTAACTCTTACGCACCTTCTCGTAGCGAACATGGAAAAATATCTCCTATCTTCTTCGCTGCCCTCTCGTAGTAGGGAGAGGGTGATCAGCTAAGAAGATGAGAGAGAGAGGATAATAGGAGGGGGCGGCCAAAGATGCAGCCTATCACCCTATTGGCCGCCCCTGTCTCTTATTTATAGAGAGCCATCAAAATCCTAATGGATCTTGCCTTAGTAAGTATTGGATCTATATCCAATTACCCTCACTTCTTGGATTACTGGATCTCTATCCAATAATCTCAATTGAACTCTAATTAGGTCTAATGAATCCATTAATGTTGAGTCTTATCTAATGAGAATAGGAACTCATTGGTAAACTCATATACGATCCTCTACTTGCTGAAACATCCACCATATGTGACCCTTTTGGTCCAATACTAAGTTAGTCATGAATTTCACCTATTAAAACTTTTTCTGACTCAGTGGATTATTATCTCATGATAATTCACTTAATTAATCAACTATGAACGTATTAGGCCACTACTTCATAGTCTACAAACGGTACAAGGGATCTAATCTATGGATATATCTGCCCTCAGTTACCGTGTATCTATAGTCCCTTATCCATTTAATATCCAAAAGATCGTATATTGGGCATGGTACTGTCACGCCACTATGGAATCCATCTGAGTCTCACTCCAATCGGATTCTCTCGGAGAACTCCTTCTCTTTCAATCCGAATGACCCTGGCAAGGGATTTACCTGAGCGAGAGCATATAGGGTATTCTTCTTATCATACTAAGAGTGGATGATCCTCTATTGACACTCAATTGTCTTCATAAGGTTGACTACCAATCGTAATAACCAGTTGTACTATATTTGAAACTTTTCAGACTTGTAAGTCCGACGTCAAAAAATGAGTATTCAAATAAGGCATCCTTAGCATCTCAAGTCTAAGGACCAGACACACAACTGAGACTATGGAATCGCTATTTGAAATTAGGTATCATAAATTATCTAACATTTCTTAAGCAGATCAATTAGTAAACTCATTCTCCAATGAGCACCTTTACTATATCCTTAGTGTCCCCACACAAGTGGCTATGAGACTAGCCACCTCCATCATATGGAAAAAAATATAATACCATAATCTATCTGGTTATCTTAATGTTTCTCTCGAGTAACCTATGATTGGGATCATTTAGGATTTGTGTTTATAAGCGAATCAATTTCATTATCATGATCTCATCACGATTTAATTCCCATTGGATAAATTCAAGGACATCACAGTATATATATATATATATATATATATATATATATATATATATATATATATATATATATATATATATATATATATATATATATATATATATATATATATATATATATATATATATATTTGCAACATACAATATAACATGAAAAAATATCAATAATAGGAATAAGCAAAAATATCACGTAGTGTTTCACACGTGCCATTACTCACGTGATTGGCTTACAAGACACCTATAACCAACAATCTCCCACTTGACCTGAGGTCAATCATATATGTGTATGACCTTCATCAGACCCTTGTGATGCTCAAAGACAGTCTAAGCTAGCCGCTTTATTAGTGGATCTACAATGTTATCTTCGGATGGAACACTTTCCATTGCTACACCTATAAGGGCTATAATCTCTCTGATCAAGCGGAACCTCCTCAGAACATGCTTGGACTTTTTATAAGACTTGGGTTCCTTTACTTGAGCGATCGACCGTTGTTTTCATAATATATGTGAATCGGCTCCACGCTGCTTGGTATGAATCCCAAATTTCTAATAAACTTCTTCATCTACACCCCTTCCTTTGTTGCTTCTGCTGTAATAATGTACTCTACCTTTGTGATCGAATCAACAATAACTTGGAACTCTTCTAGCTTACTACTTATTCATTCAGGGTGAAGATATACCTTGAGTTTGACTTGTCATCATCGATATTGGACTGAAAACTCAAGTTCTTATAGCTCTCAAACTGGAGGCTACCTCCTCTATATACCAGTAAAAGATCCTTAGTCCTTCTCAAGTACTTAAGGATGCACTTTACTACCTTCTAGTGTTCCAAACCCGGATCCGCCTAATAACTGCTTGTGATACTTAAAGCATACACTATATCAGTCCTGATACATAGCATAACATATATGATAGACTCTATTACTGAGGCAATAGGGTATCCTATCCATGTCTGCCCTTTCCTCATGAGTCTTTAGGGATATACTACTATAAAGTGATATTCCATATCTCATTAGTATGAGACCTCTCTTGGAATTTTTCATGCTAAACCTTTTGATAATGAAGTCTATGTACCTGCAAGTCAAGCATTCTCTTGGATCTATTTCTATACATCTGAATCCCAAAATATAGAATGCTTCCCTTGTGTCCTTTATGGACAAGTTTTTGGAGAGCCAAGCCTTAACTATATAGAGCATTTCTACATCATTTTCAATGATCAAGATGTCATCCACATATAGCACCAAGAAGTTGATAGCGCTCCCACTTTCCTTCTTATACACACAAAGCTCATCTTCGTTCTTAACAAATTCATAAGATATGATCGCTTCATTAAATCTTACGTTCCAAATTTGAGAAGCTTGCTTCAGTCCATAGATGGATCTGAGCAACTTGCACACTTTATCTAGACTCTTCTTGGATATGAAACTATTTAATTGTATCATATACACCTCCTCCTTGAGGTTGTCATTGAGGAATGAGGTTTTCACATCCATCTGCTAGATCTCATAATCGTAGTATGCAACAATAGCCAAAAGAATTATGATGGATTTTTTAGCATGGCTATTAGTGAGAAGGTTTCTTCTTAAAGATCCATTTACAATCGATGGGTATGATACCTTCAGGTGCATCCACAAGGTTCCAAACCTTGTTGGAGTACATATAATCCATCTCAAAATTCATGGCTTCTTGCTACTTCCCGGAGTCTATACTTATAATAGCCTTATCGTAAGTCTAAGGATGTATATCTTAAGTGTCCTTCTCACTAATATGTCCTACATATTTTTTAGAAGGGTGAGATACTCTACTAGACTGCATAAAGTTGAAACTTGTGTGCTAGGTATTTGAAAGACACGGTCTGTAGAATTGTGCTTGAGCTAGGTTCTTCAACCTCGCTCAACTCTATCACACTCTCACTATTTCCACAAAGAATGTGTTTCTTCTTAAGGAACACAGCCCTCTTAGCAACAAAGACCTTCTGGTCCTCGGGATGATAGAAATAGTACCCCTAAGTTTCCTTGCGGTATCCTACGAATTTGCACCGCTCCGTCCTTGATTCCAACTTGTTGGGATTGTGTCTTTTAGCGTAGGTAGGGCAGCTCGAAATCTTAACAACCTTAAGATCACACTTCTTTCCTTTCCATATCTCATATAGGGTAGACACTACCGACTTAGATGGAACTCTATTCAGAAGGTAAGCTATGATCTCCATAGCATATCCCTAGAATGAGACGGGTTGGTTTGCAAAACTCATCATGGACCGTACTATATCTAACAACATGTGATTCATCCTTTATGATACATCATTGAGTTAAGATGTACAAGGAAGTGTCTATTGAGATAATATCACATGGTCTCTGAGGAAATGGATAAACTCTATACTCAAGTACTCTCCTTGTACACTTCATCTCATTTTCTCTTGAACGCACTTTCATTCATGATCTGTGGAGCTATATCTAGTATAAATAAACTATTATGCAGTGTTCTTCTAGTGATGATCTTATAATCCAATATCAATGAATAACTATTATTGTCAAAAACTAATTTACATCCCATAATTGTCAAACATGAAATGAAGATAATATATTTTATGATAGAAGGAATATAATAACATGCATCTAATGTAATATTAACTCCACCAGGCAGATATAGGGTGACCTCACTATTAGGATCGAATCGGCACTAAGAGGGGGGATGAATTATTACTTTTAAAAAATCTTCATCGATTCGAGAATTCATTCAATAAAACTTATATTGAAAAAGTGTTTAAAATCGAAAGCATTTGTAGGATAGTAATGAATAAGTAAAGCAATTAAACAATAGAGAGGAGAGGGGTAGGCACACCAATTTTATAGTGGTTCGATCGTCGTGACCTACGTGCACTCCCAATTCCTCCTCTATTGAGGTCACCTACTTCCACTATTGATCTTCTTTCAGTGGGTGAAGATCAACTACCCTCTTACAACGCTATTATTCTTTTTACAGATTTATGAGATAATATTTACAGTTCTCTTGGCTCTCCCTTAAATAGAAACTACACTTAGGAAAAAGATAGGGGGCTCTCAAGGAATTACAATAGCTTTTTCATAAGTTTGTTACTCTCAAATCTTGCTATCTCAAGCAAGAATGAGTGGGGTATTTATAAGCCCCAAATGACCTCCATAATAGAGCCAAAATTTAAATTATCAGAGTTCCTGAGACCCTCAGGCACTGGGCACTAGCGGTAGTACCGCCAGCCTGGGCAGTACTACTGCCTGACAAAGTCTGGGAGACTGTGTTTGGGTGGTACCATCACCCTGTCTGTGTGGTACCACCACCTGACATAATCTTAAAGACTATCTTCTTAGAGACCGTGTCTTCTCGAAAATTATCTTCTGGGTGATACCACCACCTGATTTGACTTTGGGTCATTGAAATGGGCCTTTTAATAGGCCCAAATTAGCCTCAATTAAGGCCCAATGGCCCCTTAATTGAGTTTGCATGGTTACACCTATAACTAACTCAATTAAGACATAAACTACGATGATCATAACATAAATATTTAAAAAGTAAAAATCACATTGTCCAGCATGTCTTTTGTTCATCTAAACCCTCGGTGCATCATGCTCTCCTTCAACGTATTGCTCGATCCATCGACATGTTGACTCTCGCAACATCTGATTTTGACGTAATGTCCAATTTTCTAGCCCAATGCCCATTCTTTGACTCTAGCCCAATGTCTGGTTTTTCTACTTCAATCATTTTGCCATTTCATGATCGAAGATAATCCTGCATCAATTTTCTTGAACATATATTAGATCATAACTTTATCAATTGATTTCATCATTAAAATATGAGATTCAATACTCACCAATAGCAACTACAGCAACTCTTGCTCTATTTCCCATCTTGAGGTTCATCTCATCTTTTGCTTGTCTCCTAGGCCTTACTAGAACTTGCAAGGAATTACAAATATGATAAGCACTCATAGTATAAAATATTCGAAGCTCAAGCTTCTGTTTCATCCTTTCTGTAAGGTACTCTTTCAAATTTCTCTTCTAGTGCCCGTCTTTACCGTAGTGGAAGTATTGACCTTTGTCTTTTGTCAAGTCTTTCTTGGCAACATTTATCTTACCTGAGTTGTTCTTGCCCTTGCCCTTCTTAAGGGACTTATCAGCCTTTCTTTTCTTCTTGGTCTCATCAATATAGAGAATTGACTTCTCTTTCTTAATGGTACTCTCGGTTTTCCTCAACATATTAAGGGGCTCAAGGAGAGTCACCTCAAACTTGTTCTCATTAAAGTTCATTATGAACTGAGAAAAAAGATATAGCAAGGACTGAGGTATAAGATCAACACACAGATTATCCTCTAGGACCATTCCTAGACATGTGAAATACTCTATCCACTCTATCATTCTTACGACATGGTTCTAAACCGATGTCCCCTCTATCATCCTGGCTAGGAAGATACTCTTGGATATCTCATATATCTAAGTTCTTCCCTATTCCTCAAATAGTTGGCGAAAATTAATAATGATGAAATGACATCCATGCTCTCATTTTGCCTCTATAACTCAGGAGTCATAGAGGCCAACATATAACACTTTACTAAAGTAGAATCGTTTATATACATCACACAGTGAGTAATCTTATCCTCGCTTGCCTCTTCCTCTAGCGTGGGAAAATTGTGTCAATGATATACATGATTTTCTCCACCATGAGAATAATTCTCAAATTATGGAGCTAATTCATATAGTTTGGACAAGTGAGGCGGTTGGCATCAAGTATGTCGTGTAGGGTGTTTGCAAGCAATATGTTTTTAACAAACAAGATGTATCACAAACAAATAATATACAGATTTTATAGAAAAACTAATTAAGATACGAACTTATATCTTAATCAACTCACACTCTTTTTTGATAAATCATGCGACACCCTCATGCACGTGAAATGAAAGCCTCCTGTAGACTTCTAGTGCGGATCAGGATATTAGTATAGCCTCGAGGGACTCGACCAATCACACTGAGCCCAAAAGGTAGGCAACTCTTACCGATCTCAACTCCTTGTGATTCTCGTCCTGTTCGACCTTCCAACCATCGTTATAATGTGAGTTTGATTTGATGATATGTCATCGAGGGACTTGACCAAGTATACAACATCTTCAGGTCACCGATAACATCTCTATGTCATAAGCAAGACCTCGAATCGCAAAGATAGGTGAGCCTAGAGGGACTCGTTCAACTCAACCTATGTCGGGATTCAATTTTTTCCTATAACGATAGAAGGCCACGAGGGTCAATCGCATTTTCTCATACATACCGACTTAATATTATCTTAGGAGGGGATTTTATTTCGGTCTCCTAATATGTTGTGTCACACACATAACACACATACATATTTAATATATATATATATATATATATATATATATATATATATATATATATATATATATATATATATATATATATATATATATATATATATAATCCGAACGATCTTGGCTAGGGATTTGCTTGAGCGAGAGCATACAGGATATTCCTCTTTTGATACTAAGAGTGGATAATCCTCTATTGACACTCAATTACCTTGGTAAATTTAACCATAAATCTTGATAACTGGCTATACCGGATCTAAAACTTTCTAAACCCATAAGTGTAGCGTCAAAGAAAGGAGTATTAAAATAAGGCATCCTTGGTGTCTCAAGTCTAAGGACCAAACACACAATTGGGGACCAAACACACATACAGGATATTCCTCTTGTGATACTAAGAGTGGATAATCCTCTATTGACACTCAATTACCTTGGTAAATTTAACCACAAATCCTGATAACTGGCTATACCGGATCTAAAACTTTCTAAACCCATAAGTGTAGCGTCAAAGAAAGGAGTATTAAAATAAGGCATCCTTGGTGTCTCAAGTCTAAGGACCAAACACACAATTGGGGATTCCAAGGTTGATCGGCTACTAGCGCTCCCCTCATGGTGTTGTTAAAGAAGGATACATTCTAATGGTCGGAGGAAGCAACCACAGCCTTCAATGCCCTAAAGGCTGCGATGATGTCTATGTTAGCTATAACAAATTTCTTTAACCGAACGAGATTCTCTCGTTCATCAGTTGAGGAAAATCCTATTAACTGTAACAAATTTTCCTAACCGAACGAGATTATCTCGTTCATCAATTGAGGAAAATTCATCTCTTATCACTGTATAAATAAATGTTGAAACCTCAATAACAAGTGTGTATTTTTGTTTTCCCAATTCACTTTCAACATGGTATCATAGCAGCTTGCTTAGAGCAAACTCTCTTGTTGTTGTCAAACGGCATCAAGTTTACACCGCTTCCGGTCGCGTGTAGATTTTATCGTCGACTCCAATCTATCTACTGTCGCGACATCTGCCTCCGCTACCGACGGAACCAACGAGATCAACACCGATCTCCCAATGAGCGCTGATACTTTTGCCGCAACCTTGGCATCCTTTATTTCGCCGGAATAGATCTCCAGCGAAATCCCGATCGCCTCCCCAGTCTCCAGCTTCGCCAACGCTCTGGAACATTGGCACCAGCGGTCTCCGACCCTGCAAACGCTCTTGCAAACGCAGCGCTCGCGAATGCTCCAGGGTGCCGCTGCTTCCTGCCAACACACAGTAGATCGAAACAGAGTAACCATTACTCTGTTTCCTCTCATTCTTCCTTTGTTTTGCTGCGATTGGCCCAGCAATATCGCAGCACACAGCCAACGACGCGCTTCTGCAGCCCATCTCCTCTCTACCGCTGCTGCTCCATTCTGTCGGTCTTACTCTGTTTCCCGTTGTAATTGCTGCCCGCTACTTCAGTATCCCTGAGTCCTGCGGCGTCCCACACCTATTCGTAGCCAGCGTCACTCTTCATCGCCGGCTGCTTCCTATTCTTCTCCAGCCCCAACAATCGGATCTCTGTTTTATCGACAAAACAGAGCATCCTTTTCTCTGTTTTCTCGATACGAATGAGCAACCGCTCGCCCCGTTCTGGACGCTGTGCCTCTAACACCAAGCAACGGCTACCCTCTTAGCAGCTCTAAAGAGCGATCCAAATGCGAACACCACAGCCGCGTCTCCCAGGACTAACCACTGCCTCTCCTGCCTGCTCCCCCTCCCTCACTCTGCTTGCGGTGAGTTGGTCAGCTGTGAATGCCAGACCAATCTGATGATTGAAGAGGAACCTCAGAGTCCCTAAGAAGTCACTCAAGAAGCCTTCTCCCTCCCGGTGTATCTTGTTGGATTTGAGGGGAGTGCCGGGTGATCTATTTTAATAGTGGCTGCACTCACTTTGTCATATTCGGAAGGGCTGGTTCCAGTAGGATTGCTGCACCCGAACATTGCTATTCATCATATCAGGACAACGGTAGAGTCTCCTTACCTTTCATTCCTCATTTCTTTTACCATCAATCTCTTGGACGCTTTCATCATATTATTCAAAAATCGGCTTCCTACTCTCGCTCTTACTCTATCTTTTAACGGTTTTTACAACTATTTTCTCGGCGAGATTACTTACCTTTCTCTCTTGGTTTCCCTTTGACCTGGTATTGGTTCCTCGATGTCTTCCTTCTCTACCTCCGATACTCCAACACTTTTTCCTGTTGACGATCTTTCTCCGCATTCAGGACTCACCTCCATCAATGTCGCCTCCTTGATTCCATTTAAATTATCCAAGGGTGATAATTATGCGTCCTGGCGGGCCCAATTCTCGAACCTTTTATTTGGTTATGATTTATTGGGTTATATTGATGGCTCTCTTAGTTGTCCACCAGCGATGATACATGTTCCAGGAGAACTCAACCTAGTATCGAATTCTGCACACAAACTTTGGTTGCGCCAAGATCGGCTAATACTCCAAGCAATTCAAGCTTCTATTGCGGGATCCATTGCTCCGCTTGTGTCACTGCTGCGGAAGCTTGGACCAAGTTACAAACTACCTTCGCGAATCGCTCCCGGACTCGCATGCTTGGACTCCTATCCAGCCTTATGAGCCTTAAGCAGGAGGGAAGTACTATTGCCGATTACTTACAACATATCAAAATGTTTATTAGTGACCTAGCTTTGATAGGTCATTCCCTGACTGATGAAGAAGTTCTTGTCCACACGCTTAATGGATTGAGTCCCAAGTTCAAAGAACTGCCAGCCGCACTTCGAGCACGTGACTCTCTGATTTGCTTTGAAGAACTCTATGACAAGCTCACCGACTATGAAGCTTACCTAAAGCGTGCTGATAGACTGTTAGGTTCCTTGCCAGGATCTCCTATCACGGCTCAGTTCAATCAGAAGTCCAACCGGTAAAATCGTAAATACCGTAAGAATGCTTCAAAAGGTGTGACCAACTTTTCTCCCACTTCTACGGGTCCCTCTCCAACACTGCCGCCTCTCCATTCTCCGCACTTCAACACTGTCGTTCAGCTGCGTTGTCCTCCTTCTATGCTTCAGCAACCAGTTGTCTGCCAATTATGTGATAAAGTCGACCACTTGGCAAAGGTTTGTCGGTCTCGACCTCGTCTTCCACCTCAGTCGGCCTAGCCTCGGGCAAATGTCATGACGACTCCCTATGACAATCAATCTAATTGGATTATGGACTATGGTGCTTCCCACCATATTACTTCTGATCTCCAGAACCTGTCGCTCCACAACAACTATGGCGAAACTGAAGATATTATCATCGGTGATGGTAACAGAATTCTTATTACTCATTTCGGTACAACAAAGCTTACTTCCAATGCCACTTCTTTTACACTCGATAATGTTTTGTGTGCACCCTACATTAAAAGAAATCTCATCTCTGTCTCTCAGTTCTGCTAACAAAATGATTCTTCTATTGAATTCTTTCTTGATTATTTTCTTGTCAAGGACTTGAGCATGGGGGCATCGTTGGTTCGCGGTCCGAATAAAGATAACATCTATGAATGACCATCTACCTTATATCTCACTCAGCCTACTGCTAACGCCTCCACCGCTGCTCCAATCGATATGTGGCATTAACGTCTTGGTCATCCCTCAACCCCTGTTCAACAAAAGTTACTTACTCGCTACTCTATTCATGTTTCTAAATCTGGCTCTACTATTACTTACTGTGATGCTTGTCTTAGTAATAAGAGTCATCAATTACTATTTGGTACATCTTCTATTTCCTGCTCTAAACCGTTTGAGGTTATTTATACTGATGTCTGGGGCCTTGCGTCAGTTGTCTCTTTGCCAAGTTCAGATTCTATGTTGTCTTTGTAGACTATTTTACAAAGTACACATGATTATATCCTCTTTGTCAAAAATCTGAGGTTGCTATTGTCTTCTCTAAATTCAAGAACTTGGTCGAGAATTATTTTTAAACTACTATTAAAACTGTCTATTTTGATGGTGGCGGTGAATATCAAGCTCTTGCGTTTTATCTAGCTACCTCTGGTATTCAACATCTCAAGTCCCCACCATATACCCCTCAACTGGTTGGCTCTGCTGAGCGTAAGCATCGTCATATTATTGAGACTGGTCTTACATTGCTCCATCAGGCTTCCATGCCTTCTATCTTTTGGTCCGTCGCTTTTCAAACTATTGTTTATCTTATTAATCACTTGCCTACTCCTCTCCTACAATATCATTCACCATTTGAAAAGCTATTTCAAAAACACCCTAACATCCTAACCTTAAAGGTTTTTGGTTGTCTATGTTATCCATGGTTACGTCCCTACAATTCTAATAAAATGCAACCTCGATCTCGACCTTGTGTTTTCATAGGGTACTTACTCTCTTGAACATAACACCTATCGATGTTATGACCCTCACTCTGCTAAAGTCTTTGTCTCTAGACATGTTATTTTTGTGTAGACTGTCTTTCCCTTTCGAGATCATCGACAATCTGTAGTTCCATTGGATCGCTATGAATAATATTCCTCCTCCATTTTGTCTTCCTTAGATCCAAACTCTCTAGTTACTTCTGTTCCGCAGTTTTCCTCTTTTCCCTCTCCTCCGTCTCCTCCCCCCAGTGTCTTTGTCTTCACCACGCCAAGGTACTTCTATTGTCCCTTCGTCTGCCTCCACCAGTACTGACCCACAACCCTTACCTCCTAGCCCTACTGTCACCTCTCGGCATCCTATGCAAACTCGTTCCAAGTGTGGTATCTTTAAACCACGTCGAGTTCTAGATTTGCATGTTAGCACCGAACCCTCTTTCGACTCTGTTGAACCTACTTCCTTCTCTCAGGCTCAGAAATATCCTCATTGGCATAAAGCCATGTGTGAGGAGTATGATGTCCTTCTTCACAATGCTACCTGGACTCTCACTCCTCCTCTCTCCACACAACATTATCGGGTGCAAATGGGTTTTCCGAATTAAACGGAATCCTGATGGTTCTATTGCTCGCTATAAGGCACGTCTTGTGGCCAAAGGATTTCATCAACGACCTGGCATTGACTTCGCTGAGACATTTAGTCCTGTTGTCAAACCTACTACCATTTGGCTTCTTCTAAGTCTAGCAATATCGAAAGGCTGGTGCTTACGTCAGTTAGATGTTAACAATGCATTTTTACAAGGAACCCTCACTGAAGATATTTTATGGAACAGCCTCCAGGCTTTATACATCCTCAATATCCGTGACATGTTTGTAAACTTAAAAAGGCCATCTATGGACTTCGTCAGGCTCCACGAGCGTGGTATACTGAACTTGGTCTCTACTTATCTTCCATTGGCTTCATCAACTCTAAGTCTGATGTTTCCTTATTTCTATGCCAACATCGTGGGAGCACCATCTATCTCCTCGTCTATGTGGATGATATTATTATCACAGGTGATAACTCAACGGAGGTTCAAGCATTTATTACGCAATTGGCAGACCGCTTCTCCCTCAAAGATCTTGGTACCTTACATTACTTTCTCGGTGTTGAGGCTATATTTACATCTTCTGGTCTCTTTCTTTCACAACGGAAGTATATTCATGATTTACTGTTGAAGACAAACATGTAAGACGCTAAAGCAGTCTCCACTCCTCCATCTCCAAGTACATCGTTGCATCTCTATGATGGTAGTCCTGTCACAGATCCTACTCTATATCGACAGGTAGTTGGCTCCTTACAATATCTAGCACTCACTCGTCCCGATGTCTCCTTTCCGGTTAATAAATTGTCTCAATTTATGCATCAACCATCTACTTTGCACTGGACTGCTGTCAAACACATTTTGCGTTATCTCAAAGGGACTATTGATCATGGCATTTTTCTTCGCAAGAATTCTCCCTCTCAACTTCATGCATTTGCTGATGCGGATTGGGCCGGTAACGTTGATGATAGAACCTCTACATCTGGGTATATTGTATTCCTTGGTGCTAATCCGATAAGCTGGAGCTCTAAAAAACAAAAGACAGTTGCCATATCTACTACCGAGGATGAATATCAGGCTGTTGCCGTCGCTGCTGCTGAACTCAATTGGATTAGCCACTTGCTTCAGGAACTTCAAATCCATTCTGCTTCTATTCCTGTTATTTACTGTGATAACATCGGGGCCACTTATCTTTGTGCAAATCCAGTCTTTCACTCCTGTATGAAGCACGTTGCTATTAACTTTCACTTTGTTCGGGATCAAGTAGCCCGCAAGCAGCTCCGTGTCTCTCATGTCCACACAGTTGACCAACTGGCCGACTCCCTCACGAAGTGTCTAGCACGTAAACTATTTTTCTTCCATCGATCCAAGATCAGCGTCCTTGATAGGAGCTCGATCTTGCAGGGGCAGCCGCCAACATCCGCGGCTGCCCGCGGGCATGGCTGGCGCCTTCGGGCGTAGGTAGTGCCCGCAGCCTGGACGCAAGGGGCAACCACCCGCGGCTAGGCTGTAGGGGGCAGCTGCCCGCTGCAAGGCCATAAGGGGCAACCTCGCGGCCAGGGCTGCCGCCTGTAAGGGCGACCACTCCTACAGGGGCAACGCCCGCGCAAGGCGGCATCTCCTGCCCGCGAGGTGCCGCCCGAGGGCAGCAGCGCCTGCCACAAGGGCGACTGCCCACGCAGACGACGTGTAGCGCCGTTGCCTGCGCAGGGCAACAGCGGCGGCGGCACAATGAGGGTAAGGGAAGAGGGCTAGGGCATCCTCTTGAGAAAAGGATGATCATACCCCTCTGAATTAGGAAAATTATGAGGATTGTCCAAGTGTACAAAATTCCCAAAATACCCTCAATAATTCTAAAAATTTTAAGGACTATCCTAGATCCGTAATTATAAAAATGCCCTTGACAATTCTAGAAATTCCGAGGATGTCCTGATTTTCAAAAAAATAATTAATTAAATAGTTTAATTAATTATTATATATATCTAGTAATCCTACATATGATGTGATGTACATGTGAAGTATGATGTGGATGGATGATCGTGAGCCATGTGTTCTGATGTTTGTAATTGTGATTATTATTATTATTGGGATCTGCGAGCATACATTTTCCTCGTTTATTGTTGGGCCTGCGTGCCTGTGATTATTTATAATTACATGGAGAGACACAACAGGAGCGTGGAGGTTACAGCGGGACCCACGATGATGTGGCGGGAGATCATGACGCATGGTGATGCAACGATCCGATGGAACCGATGATGACGAGATCAATAATCACAGGGTATGGAGATGTGCTAATGCACACATAGATCCTATTGTGAGTGATTAGGCCCATTGGCTCGGGCTTAATCATATTAGGTGATGGCTCTGATCATCTGGTGTGGCTTGCATATGTGATGTGTTATATATCTACTAGATATATGTATATATATTTGCATACGATGTAAATATATATTAAAATGTATATGTGTGACACGACATATTAGGAGACCGATACAAAACAAAAACCCCTCCTACAATAATATTAAGTCGGTAAGCGTGAGGTAGTAAGATTGACCCACGTGGCCTTCCATCGTTATAGGAAGAAATTGAATCACAAAATAAATTAAGTTGGTCGAGTCCCTCGAGCCTCACCTATCTATGTGATCAAGATATTGCCTATGACATAGAGATGTCACCGGTGACCTGAGGACATGGTATGCTTGGTCGAGTCCCTCGAGGGCATATCATCAAATCATACTCATCTTGTAACGATGGTGATGACTTAACTGAATATCATGGTTGGTCGAGTCCCTCGAGACCATGATGATTTGGAGGCCGAACGTGACGAGAATCACAAAGAGTTGTGATTGGCAAGAGTTGTCTACCTTTTGGGCTTAGTGTAATTGGTCGAGTCCCTCGAGGTTGCACTAAGACGCCAATTGGACTAGGAGTCTGCTGGAGACTTTCGTCTCACGTGTCGAGGGTGTCACGTGATTCGCTTGGAAAATAGTGGTAGTACATTAAGATAGAAGTTCATATCTTAATTAGTATTTTCTATAAAATCTGTATGTTATTTAATTTATGCTATATCTTGTTTGTCGCTTGCAAAACCCCTACGTGGCATACTTGATGTCAACCGCCTCATTGGTCCAAAAGCTCCATAATTTGAGAATTGTTCTCATGGAAGATAAAATCGTATATGTCTTTAACATGATTGTGCCCACACTGGAGGAAAGGATAAGCGATGATGGGATCGCTCGCTTTATAAAGTATATAGATAGTCCTAGAGGATAACCTATGCGTTGATCTTATACTTCAGTCCCTACCAGATTCCTTTTCTCACTTCATCATAAATTTTAACATGAGCAAGTTTGAGGTGGCTCTCCCTGAGCTCCTCAATATGTTGAGGGAAGCTGAGAGTGTCATCAAGAAGGAGAAGTCAGTTCTCTATATTGGTGAGACCAAAAGGAAAAGGAAGACCAGCAAAACCCTTAAGAAGGGCAAGAGCAAAGAAAGACCAGGTAAGACAAAGGTTGCTAAGAAAGACCCAGCAAATGACAAAGGACAGTGCTTCCACTACGGCCAAGACGGGCATTGGAAGAGGAACTGTAAGGACTACCTTACAGATAAGGTGAAACAGAAGCTTCGAGAAGCTTCAGTTATATTCATGATCAGTCTTCACTTGTCAAATTTTTATGATAACACATTGGTATTAGATACCGGGAGTGCTTATCATATCTGTAATTCGTTGCAGGTTCTGGTAAGACCTAGGAGATTGGCCAGTTACTGTTGGAGAGGTCACCCTACATCTGTTTGGTGGAGCTATTATTGCATTAGATGCATGCTATTTTGTTCCCTCTATTATCAAAAATATTATTTCTATCTCTTGTTTGACAACTAGTGATATAAATTAGTTTTTGAGAACAATAGTTGTTCAATAATTATGAATGATGAGATCATCACTAGAGGAACCCTTATAAATGGCTTATATATGTTAGACACTTCTCCACATATCATGAATATAAATATGTCTAAGAGGAAAAGAGATGAGCTGAATAATGCATACCTATGACATTATAGGCTAGGTCATATACATGAGGGAATGATTCAAAAGTTGCTGAAAGATGGATACTTAGATCCATTTGACTATGTGTTATATGCAACTTGCGAACCTTGCCTTCGTGGGAAAATAACAAACTCTTCTTTTAGTGGAACTGAAGAGAGAGCCACTGAGTTATTGAAACTCATACATAGTGATGTATGTGGTCCTATGTCAACTCAAGCTATAGGTGGTTACTCATACTTTATTACATTTACTGATGATTTCTCTAGGTATGGACACGTGTACTCAATGAAGTACAAATCTGAGACCTTTAAGAAATTCAGGTAATATAAGAATGAGGTAGAGAACCAAATTGGAAAGAGTATTAAGACTCTTCGATCAGATCGAGAAGGAGAGTACTTGAGTACGGAGTTCACTCATTTCCTCAGGGACAATGGGATTCTATCCCAGTGGACACCTCCTTATACACCTCAGCTCAATGGTGTATCAGAAAGGAGGAATCACACACTGTTAGACATGGTGCGGTCCATGATGAGTTTCACTGACCTACTCGTTTCATTCTGGGGGTACGCCCTAGAGACTACAGATTACCTTCTGAACAGAGTTCCATCAAAGTTGGTAGTGTCTATACTATATGAGATATGGAAAGGAAAGAAGTTCGATCTTAATATTGTTAAGATTTGGGGCTGTCCTATCCACGTTAGAAGACACAACCCCGATAAGTTGGAATCAAGGACAGAATGGTGCACATTCGTGGGATACCTAAAGGAAACTTGTGGGTATTATTTCTATCATCTCGATGATCGAAAGGTCTCTGTTGCTAAGAGAGTTATGTTCCTTGAGAAGGAACGCATTCTTGGTTGAAACAGTGGGAGTGAGATAGAATTGAGCGAGGTTGGAGAACCTAGCTCAAGCACCATTCCAAAGCCCGAGTTTATTCATGTACCTAACACACAAGTTCCAACTTTACATAGGTCTAATAGAGTATCTTACCCTCCTGAAAGATATGTGGGACATATCAGTGGAGATGACTCTCAGGATGTTGATCCTCAGACCTACGAGGAGGCTATTATGAGTATAGACTCCGGGAAGTGGCAAGAAGCCATGAATTCTGAGATGGATTCAATGTACTCTAACAAAGTTTGGAACCTTTTGGATGCACCTAAGGGTATTGTACACATCGGCTGCAAATATATCTTCAAGAAGAAGATCGAAGTGGATAGAAAGGTAGAGACCTATAAAGCAAGGCTGGTAGCTAAAGGATATCGTCAAAGACAAGGAGTTGACTATGACGAAACCTTTTCACCTGTAGCCATGCTTAAGTCCATTAGAATTATTTTGACCATTGCAGCACACTATGACTATGAGATCTGGCAGATAGATGTCAAAACGGCATTCCTCAATGACAACCTCGAGGAAGAGGTGTATATGATACAACTAGAGGGATTCGTATCCAAAGAGAGTCCAGATAAAGTATGCAGGTTGCTTAGATCCATTTATGGATTGAAGCAAGCTTTCTAAAGTTGGAACATAAGATTTGATGAGGTGATAAGATCTTATGACTTCGTTAAGTACGAAGATGAGCCTTGTGTGTACAGGAAGGTAAGTGGACGCGCTATCACCTTCTTGGTGCTATATGTGGATGACATCCTAATCATTGGGAATGATATAAGAATGCTCTCTACAATAAAGGTTTGGCTATCTAGAAACTTCTCCATAAAAGACTTATGGGAAGCATCTTATATTTTGGGGATCCAAATCTATAGAGATAGATCCAAAAAGATGTTTGGCCTGTCTCGGTCTAGGTACATAGACTCTATTATCAAAATGCTTGGCATGAAAAATTTCAAGAGGTCTCATACCGATGGGACATGAAATTTCACTTTATAGGAGTATGTCCCCAAAGACTCCTGAAGAAAGGACATACATGAATAAGATACCTTATGCCTCAGCGATAGGGTATATCATTTATGTGATGCTATGTACCAGATCTGATATAGCACATGCTCTGAGTGTCACGAGTAGGTATCAAGCAGATCTAGGTTTAGAACACTGGAAGGCAGTAAAGTGTATCCTTAAGTACTTGAGAATTATTAAGGATCTTTTACTGGTATATGGAGGAGGTAGCCTCCAGGTTTAGGGCTACACGGACTGGAGTTTTTAGTCCAACATTGATGATAGCAAATTAAATTCAGGGTATATTTTTACCCTGAATGGAGGAGTAGTTAGCTGGAAGAGTTCCAAGCAAGATACTATTACTGACTCGACCACAAAGGCGGAATACATTGTTGTAGTAGAAGCAGTAAGACGAAAGGGTGTAGATGAAGAAGTTCATCAAGGATTTGGGAGTCATACCAAGCAGCGTGGAGTTGACTCCCATATATTGTGACAGTGATAGGGTGATAACTCTAACAAAGGAACTCAGGTCTCAATAGAATTGTTCTTAGGAGGTTCCATCTGATTAAAGTGATCATGACCCAAAAAGATATAGCAATGAAAATAGTTTCATTCGAAGATAACATTACAGATCCACTGATGAAACCACTAGCTTAGATTATATTTGAGCGTCACAAGGGTCTAATGTGGATCAGACACATAGACGATTGGCTTTTGGTCAAGTGGGAGATTGCTGGTTACAGGTGCCCTACAAGCCAATCACGTGAGTGATGGCACGTGTGACACGTTGTGTGATCTTTTTGCTTATGATTAATATTGGCATATTCTCATATTATATTACTTGTTACATATATATTATGATGTCCTTGGTTCTTTGCAATGGGAAACGGATCGTGATGAGATCATGATAATGAGATCGATTCACCTTTAAACATAGATCCTAAATAATCCCGGTCATAGGTTACTCAAGAGGGACATTGAGATAACTGGATAGATCGGTGTACTATATACCCGTCGATAAGATGGAGGCGGCTGGTCTCATAGCCACTTGTGTGGAGACACTAAGGGTATAATCCAGGTGCTCATTGGATAATGAGTTCACTGATTGATCCGCTTTTGGAATGTTGTATGGTTAATGATACCTAATGTCATACAGCGAGTCCATAGTCCCAGTAGTATATCTGGTCCTTAGACTTGAGACACCAAGGATGCCTTGTATGAGTACTCCTTTATTTGACGTTAGACTTATAGGTTTGGAAAGTTCCAGATCTGGTACAGTTGGTTATCGGGATTGGTAGCCAACCTTACGAAGAATTGAGTGTCAATAGAGGATCAACCACTCTCGGTATCATGAGAGGAATATCTCATATGTGCTTGCTCAGAAATCCTTGGTCAGGGTCATTCAGATTAAGAGAGAAGGAGTTCCCCGGTAGAATCCAAATAGAGTAAGACAAACTGATTCCGTTTGTGACCTGACAGTACCATGTCCAATATACGGTCTCTGCGATATTATTTGGATGAGGGATTATAAATACATGGTAACTGTGGATAGACAGGTCTGATGGATTTGATCCCTCCTGTACCATTTGGGGACTATGGCATAGTGGCCTAGTACGTCCATAGTCGATGAGTCGAGTGAATTATTATGGGGATAATAATTCACTATATCAGAAGGAGTTCTGATAGGAGTGACTCACGACCAACTCGGTATCGGGCCTAGAGGGTCACATACATATGATGGATGCTGCGGCGAATAGAGGATTGGATGAAGATCCAATTAGCCCTTATTCTAATTAGATGAGACCCTATGTTGATAGGCTCTTTGATTAAGGCCCAATTATAGACCTAAGGAGATTATTAGATAGAGATTCAATAATGCAAGGTTAGTGGGCTTTTAGATGGAGATCCAATACCCACTAAAGAAGGAGCCCAAGGGTTTTAGTGGCTCTCTATAAATAGGAGGGGAGACTCATGGTTGAGCAAGAGTCTATAGATAGGCTGTAGCTTTAGCCACCACCTCCTATTCTCCTCCCTCCCTCTGAGCAAGAGTTGCAAGATCAGATTGGAGGAGTTTTGCTGTAGAGATTCATCGTATGGATACTGCTAGAGAGGAGGACGTTTGACCTCCTTTATCTTCTCCATTCGGATCTGGAATACAGGGATATACGATCTCCCTAGGTAAAATCAATCTCTCACATATCACGATTTTTTTCGGTTTTTATGGTTTTTCTCGTGACCCCAATCTTTTGCACGACAATTTGATCTGCGTGGGAAACTAATTTTTGTTTTGATTTCCGCTGCGCATGTGATGCACCCACCGAGTTTTCCTAACAGCCAGCACATCAAAATTGGATCAGGTAGACTAAGAATTGATTGATAGGGATAAAATATTGTAGCTACTGAAGGACAACCTCTCGGTCGCCCAAGTAAGAATGAAACATCAAGCCGACAAACACAGAAGCGAAGGGAGTTTGTTGTTGGAGATTGGGTCTTCCTCCATCTTCAGCCCTACAAGTAGACATCAATAAAGACCCGAGCATCTCTGAAGTTGTCTCCCCGTTTCTTCGGCCCATACAAAATTATGGAGTGCATTGGGACCGTGGTTTATAGACTAGATCTACCTATAGACTCCAAAATTCATCTGGTCTTCCATGTGTCCAGCCTCAAATTGAAGTTAGGAAAGGATGAGTCAGCCCATTGCTATCTACCCGACATCTCTACTAATGGAGAGGTCCAGGTTCAGCCGGAGACCATATTGGACCTCAGGATCGTGATAAGTCACCGACGCCCTTCCATTGAAGTGCTAGTGCAGTGGACTAATTTTCCTGCTAAGGATGCTATCTGGGAGTCCTATGAAGAATTGAAAATAAAGTTCCCAGAGTTTATGGAGACTCCATCTTGAGGACAAGACTGATTTAAAGAGGACGGGTATGATAGGACCCTAGTAGGGTCGGTCCTAATCTACTAAGTCGAGTTCACTGATTGAGCCCTGTTGGCCGGCCTAAACCTGACATTGAGTCGGCTAGGAGTTGATTTGAATAAACTAGCCCAAATCCTAGATGGAGTAGGATTCGACCGAAATAGGAGACTAGTAGAAATAAGAACCGAAGTTAGAGTTCTATTTCCAATAGGACTCTTATTAGGACTCCAGGGTTAGGGGGTCTCTTTATAAGCCCTATAAATAAGCATGTAACTTTTTTTTAAAAAATAAAGAATTAACTTTTCCTTTCAACCTTGTGGCTGAAACCTAGGAGGGCTGATCCCCTATAGAGATCAAGGAGAGCCGATATCCTACAAAGATTGATTATCCCTGATAGAAACCTCAGAGTTCCTATCATCCTCTAGGAATATTCCTAAACCTGTGAGTTTCTCAATCCACTATCATCTTTAGGACATGTTTCTGAACCAATGTCCCTTCAGTCATCCTAGCTTTGAAAATACTCTTGGATATCTCATACCTTTGACTTCTTCCCTATTCCTCAAATAGCTGGAGAAGATGAAGAATGATGGAATTGATATCCATGCTCTCATGTTACCTCTGTAATTCAAGAGTCATGGAGGCCAACATATAGTACTTTGCCAAGGTGGAATCGTCTATATACTTCACATAGCAAGTGATCTCATCTTCGCTTGCCCCTTTCTTCTAGGGTGGGCACAATCATATTAAGGATGTATATGATTTTTTTCGTCGTGAGAACAATTCTCAAATTACAGAGCCAATCTGTGTAGTTTGGACTAGTGAGACAGTTGGCATCAAGTATGTAATGTAGTGGTTTTGCAAGTGATATGTTTCTAACAAACAAGATATAACATGATTTAATAACATGTAGATTTTATGAAAAATTAATTAAGATACAAATTTCTATCTTAATGTACTCCCACTATTTTCCTAGCGAATCACGGTACACCCTCGACATGTGATACGAAAGTCTCCAACAAACTTTTAGTGGGGATTAGGATCCAATCGGCATCTTTATGCAACCTCGAGGGACTCGACCAATCACACTAAGCCCAAAAAGGTAGGTAACTCGTGTCAATCATAACTCCTTGTATTCCCATCTTGTTCGCCTCCGAACCATCATAGTCTTGATGGACTCAACCAACCATGATGTTAGGCTAAGTTATCACTATTATTACTAGATGAGTCTGATTTGATGATATGCCCTCAAGGGACTCGACCAAACATGTCATGTCCTCAGGTCACCAGTGACATCTTTATGTTGTAGGCAAGATCTCGATCAATAGATAGGTGAGCTTCGAAGGACTCGACCAGCTCAACCAATATTGTGATTCAATTTCTTCTTGGAACGGTGGAAGGCCAAATGGGGTCAATCTTATTGCCTCACGCTCATCAACTTAAAATTATCATAGGAGGGGTTTTCGTTTTGTATCGATCTCCTAATATGTCGTGTCGTACATATACATATATATCTACATCATATGCACACACACACAAATATATATATATATATATATATATATATATATATACGGGAGGTGTATAATCATATATCACTTATGCATGCCACACCAGATAATCATAAACCATCATCTAATGTGATTAGGCCCAAGCCAATGGTCCAATCACTCACAACAGGATCTATGTGTGTATCGACACATCTTTATGCCCTATGATCATCCTTCTCATCATCGTCGATTTTGTCAAATCCTCGGCGTATCTCCATGTGTCGTGATCACTTGTCACGAGATCATGGGTCCCGTTGACACCTCTACACTCCCATCGTGCCTCTTCGTGTAGTTACAACATAATCACAAGCATGCAAGCCCGATAATAAATGAGAAAAACGAAGGCTACTAGATAATTAATCACATTTACACACATTATAACATATAGCTCATGATCATCTATCCACATCATACATCACATGTACACATCACAATGTAGGACTACTAGATAATTAATAATTAATTAAAGTATTTAATTAATTATTTTTTAGAAATCGGGATATGTCAAGAATTTCCAAAATGTTAAGGGTATTTTCATAATTCTGGACAAAAGGACAAATCATGATTTTTTTTAAATTCTAAGGGGTAGAATCATTCTTTTGCTAAAAACCCTAATCCCATTCCTTGGCCCCTTCCAGCGGGTTGTCATCGCCGCCCATGCGTAGGCGACGGCTGCCCCTGCTCGCGGGTGGTCGCCACTCGCTCGAGCGACTGCCCCTACATGTGCCGCTTAGTGGTTTTGCATATTTATGTATTCGTTCTTATTGTACTTTCATTTATAGGTATGGTTATCTAACAAACACAACGGTGAAATTTCTTATTGTTATGATTGATCTAAGTGTCAAACGTTAGAAGTGTAAGTCCTTCATACATGATCTTGATTCTACACTGTTTGCTAATCCTCATCTATTTATGAAATTTATTTGATTCTTTAAGTTTTTTCCTGATAGTCCCATAATTATAAGCAGGAAAAATGGATATGCTTTAGAAACATTACAATTGACTTCTTCGTCCATAAAAAATCATATATATATGTATGCTTACAAATAACCTAACAATCATTCACTTCTCTGATACATTTAAATAGTCTAAGCAAATCATCATCAATGCAATCAGTAGTCATTATCATCCCAAGTGGTGTAACTTTTTATGATGCTCAATTCTTTAGGAGGTTTCATGTCGTGTACGTAGATGTTTCTTCCAACCCCTTTCATGTTCCAGGGAAGAAGATAACCTCCAAAGCCTTTGCAAAAAGAGTCAGGTGGTCGCCCCACCCACCCCCCTCCTACGAGAAGTTTGCCCACCAACACTGCAAGAACGCGTTGAACAATTTTATTACGATTCAATCTCATCATATGCAGTTAAACATTAATCTTTTGCACAAATAATCTGGCTCTGATACCACTATTGGGAAACCTAGTAAGAGCATCACATGTGTAGCAGAAGAAAGAAAACAACTAGGACTATGGAATTTCAGTTTGACGTTATGTATCATTAACCATCTAGCATTTCGTAAGCGTATCAATCAGTAAACTCATTCTCCAATAAGCACCTATATTGTACCCTCAGTGTCCCCACACAAGTGGCTATGAGACCAGTCACCTCCATTATATGGACAGGTATACAATACACCAGTCTATTCGGCTATCTCAATGTCCCTCTCGAGTAACTGACCAGGATTATTTAGGGTCTATGTTTAAAGGTGAATTGGTCTCATTATTGTGATCTCATCACCATCTGATTCTGATTCTCATTGCATAGAAAAAAAGATGTCACAATATATATATATATATATATATATATATATATATATATATATATATATAATAGATAATATAATATGAGAATATGCCAATAATAATCATAAGAAAAAAGATCGCGCAGTATGTCACACGTGCAGTCACTTACGTGATTGGCTTATAGGGCACCTGTAATCAACACATCGGACATGCCATATAAAGTCATCTAGGCCCGAAAAGTGACTATGTGCTCCTTAGGCTGAAGCTGCCATCATAGGCCTCCAATGTTAGGACCCAAAAGTTGGGATTTCTTGAGTGAAGGAGGATCTTGCTGAAGTGATTTCCCCGAGCTCTTACTTGGACTTATTGAATCCCCTTCAGACTTTGTTCAGGTGTCGATTCACCAATTGTAGTCCAGCCCAGAACGAATCGTCTGTCAAACTTGATGACAAGGTGACCATTTCAGGGAAGGTCGAGGTGGTGTGCTAGGGTGGCAGGGTGGCAGGGTGCTATGCTCCACTATGGGAAGCCACAGGTCTACCGGGTGTTCCCTGACCGAAAAATGGGAGTCCAGGAGCGAAGGGGTGGTCGACTAGGGTAGTTTCAAGGTGTGCGTAAGTGGGTTTGAGTAGGGTTGATAACAACGGTGGTGGGGGGGTCACCTATTGATTGAGTGGAGGAGATGCCTGTTGGACTAACTGTGGAATAAAGGGAGCGATGGCTTGCTATCATCCTTGAGGGGTTTGTACTTAGTGGGTGAGGTTAAGGAATGCCTTGGCAAGGATGACCAGCTACCCCAAGCCAGCCCCAGGAGATGAGAGTTTGGGGCAATTGAACAGGCACCAGTAATGCCCCAAGTCTAGGTCGAGGTAGACCCATCCTACGAGAGGGTGAGCAGTTGTCCTCACTGCTCAAAGTTTGGGTGAGTGGGCAGAACCTCCTCACTAGTGTCACGGGCTTAGCTAATTTTGCCTAAGCCGTGCGGCACCCCTGCGTATCTGTCCGCAAAGGTCAGCCTTCCCCGAGATCTCCTAGAGTCTCTTAGGCTCACAAAAGAGAAAACGGGCCAGAAGAAGCAATTCCCACGGGATCCACAAGCAACTGCTCAAGCAAACACTTCATAAGCCATATGCAAATTACATTCGAGGACATCACAAACTCAGAGAGGTTGCACACAAAGGATAATGGTCCATTACAGATCGAAGTCCCCCACAAGTGTTTACAAGACATACTTGTATTTACAAGCCAAAATTGGCCATAAAGCAAACCAAACTCGGGCTGCTAAGCTTACTGCAAGCCCGCTACTTGCTGTACAATGTATGTACACAAACCGAAGGACACAGACAAACATGAGCATTTTATCAAACACCTTGTTTACATTTTGACCGTGACATTCTCCCCCACTTATTCCTTCGACGTCCTCGTCGAAGCCGCTGTAGACGTTGCATCTCCTTGCATTTTGCTAAATCTTCAATCTTCTGCTTTAGCTGCAACACGCCCCTTTGGCTCCTAGCTGCTCTCCGCCGTTGTTGTTGAGTAGTCGAACTCTGATCCGCCATGCTGCTTCAACTCACCACTGACTGAATCTGGTGTGGGGTTGGCTGAGTTGTGCTGATCCTTGTTGGTTCTCGCGGATCCTGCTGATGAAGGAAAAGACCTGCCTTATTATGCGCCAGTATCGTAGTATACTCATGTTGCTTGACCTAGGTGGATGCTTGTTGGAGCTTTAACGAGCATCGCCTCACAGACTTTGAAGTTTTTAAGGTCCTTCCTCCAAAATGTTTGCCCATTGATCCTTCCTCCATGTTTAGTTGTCACTTCCAAGTAGGTTCGCATCACTTCCGCTTTCGATTGGCATTCAATTAGAAAATGAAGCGGACAATCTACTCTCAGTAGTGTCGATCACCAATGGTGAGGATTTGACAACTATTGTCTTCCGTAAGCTTTCTCTGAAGGGTACTGAACTTAGGCAGAGCTCCTCTGCCGGATAAGTAAGAGAACTGGGATACTTGACTTCACCCATTCTCTTAGTAGTTGAGAAGGCAAGGTTACTTGGCTTCACTCACCTCCTCGAGTTAAGAGGATTGGGGTACTCGGGTTCGCCCATTCTCCTGAGTTGAGAAGACAAAGGTTACTCGATTTCGCCTGCCTCCTCGAGTTTATACTTCATGCATTGAGCTGGTTACTAACAGTCGCCCGCTCTTTGCTCACACTTCTGAAGCACCTGAAGTGTTTGCACTCCTTGCGTTGAGTTAGCTACTGTGATTCACCTTCCCACTGCCATTGAACTTTTGGAATGCAAGAAGTTTCGCCCGAAAAGAGCAAAAGATTACCACAACTTGGAGTAAGTCTTTGATAGATTTGGTCACCTATGGGATTGTACCATCTTCTCCATCACCTTTGCCGCCTACTCCTCTGAGTAGAAAGGTACAGTACCGTGTACTGTCTACTTCGTTCCTTGGTCGAGCACTCCTGCGTCAACCCGAAGTCCCTCGCTTTTGGCTATTTTGATGAGAAGCCCTTCGACATCAGTCTTATGAAGTTTCTTGGCCTCTGCCCTTCTGCCCTGTCTTGGTACTTGGAGTTTGCTTTTGCATTCTCCACCTCCTCGGCCCCTTTTACGACCAATGCTCTCCCTCCATGAGAGCAAGGGATCGATGACTCTACGGAAGTCCCACCTCTGCGGTACCATGGTGTTGCCAAGCCCATAGTGCTACTCTCCATTGACTTGCATCTGCATCCCTTTCTTTGCGATCGGTAGATCCGCCTCTGCGGCACTGTGGTGCTCCTCCGAGTCCACCTCGTTTCTAACTGACGCTTGGCTTTTTGGGTAGCTGAGCCCCACTAGACTCATCGTCGCTTCCTCGCCCCTTCCGACCACCTACTTCGACACCATTGTGTCCTCCTAGCAGTTCTCTTTGGTCGATTGAAAGACAGACTGCAACTCTCATACATGGCCTCCGCCATCTTGTTGCAGGGCTCACGCCGATTCTGTTCTCCTTAGCTTCCTTGGTAGCAACGTTCACTTACTCGGCTTTGTCCTCTGACTTGTCGGGCTCCCTTAAGCAAATGTGAGCACTGAAGCAGTCCAACTCTCCAGCTGCTCCGATCATACCTTAGTATAATCAAGTCCCCTCCATGAGACTCACTGGTACTTGCAATCTGACTACTCCCTCGGTGGTACACAGCCCCCATATACTGCCGACCAAGGCTTTCATCTGATGCAAGCTTCGATGCGCACACACGGAAGACCCGCCTCTGTGGTACTGTGGCATTCACTCCTTGAATCCACAACCCTTCTTGTCGTTGCATTGTTCACCGAAGTGGAGCTCCCAATAGCTCCTGATCATTCACATGATCACGTCCCCCTCCATGGGACTCACTGGTACTTGCACTTGGACTTCTTCCTCGGTGGTACACAGCCCCCATTTGCTGATGACTAGGCTTTCATCCAATGCAAGCTCCGATGCACACACGAAGACCCGCCTCTGCGGTACCATGGCATTCACTCTTTGAATCCATAGCACTTCTTCTTGTTATGTCGTACACCAAAGTTGAGCTCCCAGTAGCTCCTGATCATACCTCCGCATGATCTTGTCCCTCACGGGACACGATCGCCTGTGTTGCATTGCCACGAACTATTCCACCACGATCTGCTGCATCATGTCGTCTCCTAGTGACATCTCCATTGCATACAGATTATTGTGTGATGAACTCGAACTACGACTTCTCCACGTGTGGCCTCTGCCAACACATCGTAGGGCCTATACCATCTCCGATTGTTTAGTTCGCTCTCTTGGCAATTCACCTTCGTCCACCCACTCTTGGGTCACACCTGGACAAAGCATAGCTCTAGGATAGTCCGTCGCCTAGTAGCTCATGAAGTCCCCCTGACTTCACTAGAGTTGGTGCACCATTGTCTGGATCCAGGGCCTCTATCCCCTACCAGCACAATCTCTGCTATGCACCTCTTGTTCCTGACAACTCGAATGGCAACACTATGACATATTCTCCAAGGGTACCCGCCTCTGGGTCCTCTTGCCCCGTGCTAAGGTATCATGATCCCAACTTTGCCTCCGAAAGTTGAATCACCTTAGTTACTTCGTCAAATGCATCTCTGAGGTAGCTTGCATGTGCCTCGAAGCTCCCTTCATCTTTGGCACCATGGAAGATAAGTCCGCCCCATCAGAATGAAGAACTCATGGAACGACATGATCTCACTCTTGCCTCTACAAGAGTTCATGCCCTTGACATCCGTCCAAGGAAAGCTATGTGCCTCCGCTCCATGTTCCATCTTCTATGTCGACTCCCTTCATGCGGCTTGGATACTTCACCAAGTTTCACCCAAGTCGTTCCGCTCCTCGATTTGCATTTGAGTTGATAGTGGCCCTCACGTCCACCATTCCACGGGTCAGCCCTCCGTTGAGTTTGATTTCTACATCGACTCGAAGTGTGCCTTCATATGATGTTGCCTTGGATTACTCCCCCACTTGATCTCGAAATGCATCCACTAATGCATTACCTCATTCGAGATCATGTGACGACTCTTCGTCGCTCGCTCGGTCCGTTGAACGTTTTGGAGATATCTCCTTGAGAAACTCTTCCTCAATATGTGCGATCTGTTGCACATGATTCTCTCTCTAGAGAACTAGGACTTATCCCTCCTGGATATCTGTCTTATTAGAGCAACTTTCCTCTTTACATTCTTCCCAATGGAAGTTTCGGAGACCACCATCCCCTTTGGACTACTCCGTCTTGCTGAACAACTTGTGCCTTATTCTGCCCCCGCAAATGTACTTGCTAGATTACGACCCTTCGCTAATACAATCTCCACTGCACCCTCCAGGGTCTAGCAACGTGTTGAACTTATTGCACATTTCAGCTGCCTACGGACGTATCCTTTTATGTCAAAGAGAAAGTTCTGACACTCCATGGCACTGAGTTTTGATCGCACCTTAGGATGGCCACGAACACTTCATCGTCCGTGTACAAGCCCTTGTATGAGTTCCGAATCCTTCGAGTTAGCAATTCCCCTCACCTCTATGAGCTTCGCACAACTCTTTCGGTCGTTACGCAACACCTCCCACTTTGCACAGTCTCATCTATCACCAAACGCCCCGCTTGGCCTTGAGCACCGTCAAGTTTGGTTGCCAACGTCAAGCCATAGCTCGAACTCCACCATCCCAATCTTTGTGTGCTACGCATTCTTCTTTGCTTGTTTGTCCTCGTGGTGCCTCTCGCGCAAAGGGTTGGCCATTCCTCTAAATGCCAAACCTGGATGCTCGCTCCTCTGAGCGACTCCTTTCCCTACATCTCAATGTCCGTTTTCCCCCAAACGGTTGCGCGTGCTGGCTGTCCTCCACACAGCTCAACTAGGTCTCCCATGTTTGTATGGCAAGTGTCTCTGCGTGTGCTTGTCCCGCTCTGATACCACATTGTCACGGGCTTAGCTGATTTTGCCTAAGCCATGTGGCACCCCTGCGTATCCGTCCGCAAAGGTCAGCCTTCCCCGAGATCTCCTAGAGTCCCTTAGGCTCACAAAAGAGAAAACGGGCCAAAAGAAGCAACTCCCACGGGATCCACAAGCAACTGCTCAAGCAAACACTTCATATGCCATATGCAAATTACATCCGAGGACATCACAAACTCAGAGAGGTTGCACACAAAGGATAATGGTCCATTACAGACCGAAGTCCCCCACAAGTGTTTACAAGACATACTTGTATTTACAAGCCAAAATTGGCCATAAAGCAAACCAAACTCGGACTGCTAAGCCTACTGCAAGCCCGCTACTTGCTATACAATGTATGTACACAAATCGAAGGACACGGACAAACATGAGCATTTCATCAAACACCTTGTTTACATTTTGACTGTGACACTAGGGCGCTCATCGATGGATATTCTTACGACATCAGACCCTCCTTCTAGTACTACAAAATATTGAGTAGCTTTACATTATGGCCTGGGGATCGGTACGACTTGGTCCTATCCCGAAGACGCAACATCGTCCATGTAGATTTCTATGGAGAGGGGGCTAGATGAATGAGATCGAGTCAGGAGGTTGTATCCTACGCTTTTGTTTTCCCTCGTAGCCGGCTCGAGGTGAGCTTGATCGGCTTCATCCAAACCACGATCTTGCACTATAGGTTAGAGTTGGGAGGGGGATTCTCGACTCGACCCCTCTAATGATTAAGTTAGTAAATGGTGTTTTGGTCGTCCAAGATCTGATCCCCTCCAATGACCAAGGGATCGATGTTTATACTTATCGCGGTAGCTCTGCCATACGAGGGTCGTTAGTAGCCGCCGATGCTTCATGGGACTGATTTATATGCTCTTGATGGCATAGCCCAACCTGTCCAGTTCCCCATCATGCGACTGATCCATATGCTCCTAACAGCCCTTGGCGGTGCTGAATTGGCCTTGCTCACCTGTCGGGTCGATCGCACTTCCTCAAGACCCGTGATATGAACGTACTCCACATTGACTCTGAGATGATTGTCAGCTGTCATTATGTGGGTGGTGCTAGAATATTTCCCATCATATATAGTCCAACAAAATACTCACGAATGATCGAGTATATGTATGCTTGCAAGATAAATAATTGTAATGTAGTTACTTGAAGTATGTCATGTGTGATTTATCTTATGAATAAATAAGTCTTGTTGAGAAGGAAGAAGAGCTTTTTTATCTTCGAGCTAGCAGTAATATCACATTTCGTGTCTGATGCGTAAGATGATTTAATCTTATGAAAACGGAATGCATTACGGGTTAGAATTTTGGATAAACAACATGACATCATTGCTGGATGGGATGCAATAGTATCGCTCGTCATATCTGATGTGGAGTTGCACAAGATTAATGATTTTTCTATGAAAGAGGAACCCGTTACTAACAGGATTTTAGATAAACAACATGTTGGGTCCAGCTCATAAGCGGGTTTGGACCGGATATTTAGATATTTAACTCAAATATAATTTATTGAAAAAAAAAGAAGAGAAAAACCTAATCTAAGAGGTGGGCAGCAATGCAACTACGGAAACGTGCAAAGAAACAGTACAGTAACAAAAAGAGAGATAAAAGAAGAAAGAGAGAGAAAACTTTGGTAAGAGGATCGAACGGTAAAACTTCATCAGTTTTGATCCAAATTTTATGTGAAGAATCTTTGCAACTAGATCTACAATCCTAATGGTACTGATCTATGATTTACCCTCTCTATGATAGTTTTTTGATATATCCACTTAGTGAGTTTTGATCTTTCCTATTGTGAGATCTATGAATATTGATGATGATATGCTATTGGTGAACCAAAATATATGTACTTGATATCATTATGATCATCTAATTAATCTAGAGAAGTTTTATTATAAATCTACTATCCTATTTGGTGATAGTGAAAGTTTGGGTGGACTACGGTCCCGTGATTTTTCCCGCATTGGGTTTTTCACGTTAAAAATTCGGTGTCTCACTTTGTGGTTTGATTTATAATTCTGTTATATATCTTATTCTGATTAGTATTTATTTTTTTTGTAACAAGTTGGTAATTTTGGTGAGGAACCCATTTTGATACACAAAGAGGAAAAAGTATTATTTCACATTCAATAGGTTTTTCCCAACAAGTGATATCAGAGCACATGCTATTTGGGGCAGTTTTTCTTATGTGATTGAAATGAAAGAGTCAGATGGTATGATTAAATTGAACTCATCAAATTATTTCCCTTGGAGGCAGATGATGAAAGATTTACTATATTACAAAGATTTGTATAAGCCCATCAAAGTTAAAGTAAAACCTTCTACTATGGATGATGAAGAATAGGAAGTACAGCATAGAAAAGCTATTGCCTATATTAGAAGATTGATGGATATAAATTTGCATGAGCATATTTCTGATGAAACCAGAGCTGATGTTGTTTGGCAGAGGCTAGAAAATCTCTTTGCAAAGAAAACAATGGGAAACATAATTTCTCTCCTCAGAAGACTTGTCAATTTAAAGTATAAATATGGTGATAATATTATTGAGCACATAAGCCTATTTCAGAGTTTTGCAAACAAGCTGGTTACTATGAAAATGAATATAGATGATGAGATGCAAGGATTGTTACTCCTCGGTTCTTTACCAGAAAGTTGGGAAACATATCTTGTGACAATTTCTAACTCCACACCAGAGGGGAATCTAACTATAGATATCGTTAAAGATAGTTTGCTGAATGAAGATGTCAGAAGGAAAGAACAAGGAGAATCTTCTTCTAGTGCACTTGCTATTGAAAAACAAAAAAGACGTTGAAGAAGACAGCAAGAATCCACATGGTTATAGAGGAAGATCTAAGTTCAGAAGAGATATCAAGTGTTTTCACTATAACAAGCCAGGTCACGTGAAGAAAGAGTGTAGGTTCTGGAAGAGAGAACAAAATGAAAGAAAGAAAAATGAGGAAGAGACTAATACAATTGATGTTGAAGGTGATATTATTATTATTTGTGATAATGGATGTGTCAGTCTTGTAGTTCAAAATAGTACCTGGATAATTGACTCTGGTGCTTCTTTTCATGTTACTTCTCATGGTGATTTTTTCAGGTCTTACACTGTTGGTGATTTTGGTAATGTCAAAATGGAAAATAATGGTACATCTAAGATTATGGGTATTGGAGATATTTGCTTGAAGATCAGTATTTGGAGTAAATTGATATTCAAAGATGTAAGGAAATGTTCTAGATATTCGTCTTAACTTGATATCTACAGGGAAACTTTATGGATGAAAAGATTTCTACAGGAATTTGGTTTGAAATATGAAGGATACATTGTTTACTGTCATAGTCAGAGTGTCATTCACCTCTCCAAGAATTCAACATATCATTCTAGATCCAAACATATTGATGTAAAATACTACTGGATTCGTGATGTGTTTGAGGTAAAATAATTAAACTTAGAAAAGGTACATACCGATGAGAATGGTTTAGATATGTTAACAAAGTCTTTTCCTAAAGAAGCTTAAAGCATGTAGATGGAGAGCCGGCTTAGTACAGCCCACCATATGAGCTGGAGGGGGAGAATTGTTGGGTCCAACCCATAAGTGGGCTTGGATTGGATATTTAGGTTTTAGCCCAAATTTGATTTATTGAAAAAAAAAGAAAAAAGGAAAAAAGAGGAAAACCTAATCTAAGTGGTGGCTGCATAACTTTTGGGATCAGAGTGGCATAGTAACGCAGCGGCGAAAATGTGCAAAGAAACTACACAGTAACAAAGAGAGAGAGAAAGCCTTGGCAAGAGGATCGAACGATAAAACTTTGTTAGTTTTGACCCAAATTTTATGTGAAGAATCCTTACCATCAGATCTACAATCCTAAAGGTACTGATCTGTGGTTTACCCTCTCTATGATGGTTTTATGATATATCCACTTAGTGAGTTTTGATCTTTCCTATTGTGAGATCCATCAAAATTAATGACACTATGCTATTAATGAACCAAGATATATGTTTTTGATGTCATTGTGATCTTCTAGTTAATCTAGAGAAGTTTCATTATAAACCTATTATTCTATTTCGTGATAGTGGAAGTTTGGATGGACTACGGTCCCGTGATTTTTTCTGTATTAGGTTTTCTATGTTAAAAATATGCATTCAATAGGTTTTTCCCAACTCAACATGACATCCATGCCCCCAAGTGTGTCGAAAGTGACCCATGCTTCATTGCAAACCGGAAGATGGCCAGCAGTCTTATGAGGATATATACTAGTTATATTCTCAGCTAAATCTCATCAGGAATCAGGTTGAACAAACATGATCTCGTCTTCATAAACTAAAAATTACAGCTTTTTTACCCTCTAAATGGTGATACATACATCCATGTTACGAATTGAAACTTGAATTGTTTCATGCTTTTTCTTCCTTGTCACCAAAATTAATAATAGGGTTCCTATGATTTATTTATGCTCCTTCACTTCAACATTTTCATCCATCCAAAATATCACAATATCATGCCCTGCATTTCTTCCACCTCTCAGCTACATATTCGTTCAATTAACCCCATCGTATTCTACATATTTCCAAGAATCACAAGTCCAATGTGAAATATACAGCATATCGACATCGACGCATACTCTCTTTGGAAAACACAACATTGACGTTTGCAAATGTGCCTAATGTTGCGTGCTTGATCCGACAACAAATTCATATGAGATGAATATTTTAAAACCGTCGACATCCTATTTCTTCAGCCCATTGTATTACAACACCCCCCATAAACTCCATCAGTTCATCTTCCACGTACGTTTGTTCTATTACAACCGTTTGTAGAGAGGGTAGATGCAGAACTACGATCATCCTAATCAAATCCCACTACTTGCATTAACTTGTGTGCCGCGGCCACCACATAACCAGCAGTGCAAGTTAGCTCCACGGAGATGTGATCTAAGATGAGAGACTCGTGTTTGAGTCTTCGTGAGCAGCTCACGGAACATTTCCACGAGGGCTACCGATCAATCGAAGTTTCTGTTTCAGTTTTATTGTAGTTTGACAAGATCGATCGATGACAGGTGAGATACGCTTGGAAGCAAAGCATTCAAGAAGACGGAACGACCACGTTAGTCATCCAAGGATCATCCTTCTCATTCGAGCCCAATTACATATTGGTCATTGATGTGGTGCAACATGGTCAACGTCCGGCTGTTTGTGCGAAACGGATCACTGCTAAAAGTCGTCGTTTTACTTTTGTTGCACTTAGATGAGATGAGCTTGCAGTGCAAGTGTGTACACGTCCTGATTCTTTCATCGTCATAATCAACGATACCATGATTTATCATGCTTAATATGCTAAAGGATGGGGGCTCACGTACCGGCTTGTAGGATGGATGATCAAGTGGTCAATAGAGCTCAACGAATTCGACCTGAAGTACGCCCTAAGGAGGGCAATCAAAGCCCAAGCTATTATCGATTTCTCCTCGGAGCTGACCGCCCTAGAGCCACCCCTAGAGGAAGCCTGCATAGACCCTCCACGTCGACAGATCGGCGAATTCCTCTAGGGGAGGAGCCGGGATAGTCGTGAGAGACCCCGACGGACAAACCTGGGAACATGTCGTGCGTCTGGAATTTTCAACTACCAACAATGAAGCAGAATACAAGGTGTTGCTGCTCAGACTATGACTGGCCACTGAGCTACAAAATGAACACCTAGAAGTGTTCACTGACTCCCAATTGGTCGCCGACCAAATCGACGGGAGCTTCGACGCTCGAGAAACGAACATGGCCTGCTATCTCGCTGAGGCCCGTCGGCTGATAGGTATGACCAAGTACTTCAAAATCTTCCAAATCCCGCGCCTCGAGAATGCCAGGGCCGACGCCTTGGCCCGGTCGGCCTCTGCCGGTGAGTTGCCGATCATTCTCAGCCTTTGCCAACCGAAGGTCACCATTGTTGAAACGGCAACCACGGTCGCTCATCCTGACTAGAGGGAGGAAATGCTACACTACAAGAAAGATGCGACTCTCCCGACGGACGAAACCGTCGCTCGTCGAATCAAAAGAACTGAAACATGGTTCGACATCGCCAATAGGCGCTTTTATGTTGCCGAATGCATTGGCATCTGACCCGAGTCCTCTCCAAGACCTTTGTGTTGCTGACCACGACTCCAATGGTAGGGCATGGTTATCCTCGTAGCTAGCTAGGTCTTTGTGTATTTACTTGGTGAATGAGGAATGTTAGAGAGCACACGAAACTCGTGCATGCATTAAGGGTTAGAACAGTGCAGTGCCAGGTTTCCGCGAAGAGAGTAGATGAGTCATTCTAATTGCATTTCTTACACCGACTTATACGGCGGTGCATGACTTTCTTGGCTCCTAATTGAGGACGAGATGCGATCGAAGATAGTGAACGGGTTTGTTTTTCCTTTTGTGAGAATCCAACATCTCCACATCATGCAAAGTTTGTATTTTCTTTGAGTTCTACTTACAAGAAATGAGGTGCCAAAGCTCGGAAGCAAAGCATTCGAGCTGACGGAACAAGCCAAATTCTCATGTCTAAGCCGCTATGAGAACTTGGCGAAAGGCTCAGTAGTTTACCGGAGATAATCACTAGATAAGTGCAACATGGTCAATGGCTCTTTGTGAGAAAATGGAATATCAGCAATCATTCATAATCTTGAAGAATAATAATAATAATAATAATAATAATAATAATAATAATAATAATAATAATAATAATAATAATAATAATAATATCAATAATAATAATAATATCAATAATAATAATACATGCCAGTTAATAATGCCTGGTGATGGTCTCAGATAGTTCTCAAAATCCTGGATAGGTTCATTGCATCACAGTCACGGTGGGAAATGATCGAACGTGCTGAATTGAGTACTCCATAGAATATTCAACCGTCAGCGTCTCATCTGTTGTTTCGCTTTCTTGTCTTTGTGTTTAGAAGGCGTAGGTATTTCCCACATTTCATCTTATACTCTTCACGTTAATTGACGGAAACAGCAAGGAAGAGCATATATCTATATATATATATATATATATATATATATATAGGGGTATCCGAAAGCCAAGAACATTAATTGGCGTTCGCTAAACATCTTGCACTTGGGCAGAAGAAAGAAAGGGCTCAATGAGTCCTTGCCAACCGATGGTTCACTCGGACCTATCAAATTAGAGTGTGATATCAGATCGTTTTCGTTTACTTAAATTACTTGACATTGGGCAGAAGAAAAAAAGGGCTCAGATTAGAATAAGATATCAGATCATTTTCGCGTTTCAATCATTTAAGCTTTCTTGTTTTGTCTCTTTAATGAAAGAAGGAGCTAAAATTTCCATGCAGAAGCATACCTCGAAGAAGTTTCAGTAAAGTTCCTTGCTCGACAAGTGAACAAGGAGTCACGGCATTCGGCTGCCGCAGTGGGGTTTAGCGCAGAAAATAAAGCAAGACAAATTGCTCTCAACTTCTTCTTCCTCATATCCTCCCTCGTCTTAGTAGTCAAAAGAAATTATGATGCCACGATTACATGGTAGTTAGTATAGAAGCATTGGCTGATAAAATTTCATTTAGAATAGGTTGATTCTTTGTGTGTCTTTGGTTGGCTATTAACTGGTCGTTGCTTCCCATGATATAAAGATGTCAAGAACGTGAGGCAACTAGGTAAGTTATACTAGACTAATAATGATTGGGCAAAAGGGTAGATGTTGGATGCTCCAAAATGACATATAGTTTCTTGAACCTGAGGTCAGTGGTCAATGCAGGTTGGAACTGTGGGGACTTGTCATTGGCGGCCGAGGACGTCATCAGCTGAATTAGTCAGCAAACTGCCGTGCAGAATACATACTCTATCAACCAATTCACAATTGAACAGTACCTCGGGGCCTTCTATATATACGTCACGATTCCTGAAGCCAGTCGCAAAAGAAACTTGCATCATTTCATCTTGCTTGTTCAAAGATAGTGCAGATGGCTGCTAGGATCATCCTCATTAGTGCTCTTCTTGCCCTGGCCTCCTCTCATGCATTGGCATTTGATCCGAGTCCTCTCCAAGACTTTTGTGTTGCTGACTACGACTCCAATGGTAGGTCATGGTTATCCTCGTAGATAGCTAGGTCCTCGTGTATGTACTTGCTGAAGTGGCTAAAAGCCCGTTCATCGTGCATGCTGCAGTGTTTGTCAACGGATTCGCCTGCAAGAATGCTAAGGATGTCACGGCAGATGACTTCTACTTCACCGGCTTAGACAAGCCCGCGAGCACCGCCAACGAGCTGGGCGCAAACATCACTCTCGTCAACGTGGAACGACTCCCCGGCCTCAACACCCTTGGCGTCGCCATGTCTCGCATCGACTACGCGCCCTTCGGTCTCAACCCTCCTCACTCGCATCCACGCTCGTCGGAGATACTGCATGTGGCGGAAGGAACGCTGTACGCCGGCTTCGTCACGTCCAACACGGAAAACGGCAACCTTCTCTTCGCTAAGAAGCTGAAGAAGGGCGACGCGTTTGTGTTCCCCAAGGGCCTCATACACTTCCAGTTCAACATCGGGGACACCGAAGCAGTGGCGTTCGCTACCTTCGGCAGCCAGAGCCCGGGTCTCGTCACCACAGCCAACGCACTGTTCGGATCGAAGCCGCCCATCCCTGATTACATTCTTGCCCAGGCCGTGCAGCTTAGCAAGACGACCGTGGGCTGGCTTCAGCAGCAGCAGTGGTTGGACATCGCTGAAGAATATTAACGTGTAGGGCTTAATTAATACAAGCCAATAAGATACTCTCGTATGCCATGCATGCTTTAATGACGTTATGTGGTTTACCTACGGTGTGTGGTTTATTGTATAATAAAATAAAGCTTGTGGTATTAGTTAATGTTTGTACGCACGCTTGTTTTCGTTTCTGAAAAAGGAAATACATAATAAGAGAAATCTCTACTAAACACTTCTTTTAGAGATGGTATCTTTAGAGTTTTCTCTTTTTTGTTATGCTCGACATCTTGCGATAATCTATCCAAGACTTACTTCAATAACAAACTTCTTCAAAAATATATCAGATTCAAGATTCTTGAAAGATTAAAGTTATGATCCGAAAAGGAAATAAAAGTCTTTTTAGTAAATTAGGATTATTCTATGAATAGCTAGCTAGCCATGTTTTGATGAGGAGTAAGATGCAAGAAATATAATTTGGGTATTCTTGAGTTAATATAGTATGAGAGAAAATGTGTGAAACGTTATACACACTATACGTGAGAGTTGTGTATAAAGAAAGTCTCATGCATGCACAGAAGAAGGTTGGCTGGCCGCCTTGCCTTAAAAGGGATAAGGTTTCAGAACCTTGCAGGGCCATACCTTCTTGGCAATGCAAGAACATGTGGTCAGCAGTCTTCACCTGATAATTAGATTGAACACATTATTGACAGCCTTGACAGTAATTAGGAGGGACCGATCGATCGACTCGACTCAGCCAAAGATGATGAGGAAAGGTGTATGTATGCAAGGCCACAATCGTAACCAAGCTGTACAATGCTGATCTTGGAATATGTGTATCCGATAGGGGAGAGTGACCTTCCGGTTGCAGTGACACCTCTCGAGAAAGAAGAAAACCTAGCTACTAGGGGGATTTCCATCGATTGGAGGGAGATGGTCAATCGGAGTTGGTGGGATTTCCATCGTAAATTTCATTCATGCACGCGGAACTGAAAGTGAATGAAGCCCAACGATAAAGACGAACACGTCGCCCTTGTGGAGGGTCCCAAGGGAGAAGAGGCGGTTGCTTGGGGGTTGGACGTCACGAAGACGACGTAGAGGGTGCTCTCGACGACGGTGACCATCTCATGTCGAAAATCTTCCATTTTTGCTTGAAATTAGAAAAGCTCCGATATCATATTAGGATATCTTTTGGAGATGATGATAGATACCAAATGGGAATCAATCTTGAAGATTCAATATTTTTTATTGAACATGAAAACCTATCATTTCTCATACCACGAATCTCCGAACCTTCTGCTCTAGTCCATCTCTCCTCTAAAATTTTATATTTAAGAGTATTTACATTAGGTTTTTCTAATTTATAAAAGAATAATAGGGACATTCATCTTAACTAAGATTACTAAATCAGAATTCTATTTAATCACAAAGTTTTGCGTATATCCCAATAGATGTGACCAGCTAAAGGAAACCTCAACTCAAAGATAATCCAAGTACTTCACGCTAAATTTGTCTCAAAGAGCACTTGTGGAAGCAGAAGAATAAAAGCTGTACAGTCCATGTGAAGCAATGGTCCACAAGAACAACCTTGTCTCTGATATTTCTTTGTTGTGGACTTTGGATTTATTTTTTTGTAGAGGATGAGATGTGAATCGAAGGAAAAGCAGGCGGTGGCTGATGAGGAGTAACTGTCACTGACGGAGTGAGACCTCGAAGTGTCAGCATAATCCGTCAAAGTGTTTTGATGGCTTGCAATCTTCGAGCAGCAGGACACGCCAATGGCTGCTATGCAAAGTCCCAGCAAATGCTTGGCGACAAGATCAAATATATCTCAGAAGCCATCCTGAGATAGGTTCACCACATCATTAGAAGCGATGGAAAAGGATTGATCATGCTTGCTTGAGCTAACAATAAGAGCTGCATCTGACCATAGAACAACAGTCTTCTGCCCTCACGCGCACGGTGATTGGTGTTACTTCTCTCTCTCTCTCCTTTTTTATCTGATTTAGTCGGTGTCATGATGTTGTTTCTTGTTTTGGATTCTTCTTCCTTGATTCATACTATTTGCTCCGAGACGACAATGTTTAGTTAGCATCACCGTGGAAAAAAAACCATTACGACAATGGAGGAATTTGTGGATCATTCTGCTGCCATCACAGAATTCCACGTCCGGGCGATAGGAGTATCGTCTTGCGTTCATACACCACCCAAATAAAGAAAACGAAAAAAACATGACGATGATGGAAGAAGCATCCTCTTCGGTGCATACACCACCTACAGCGACAGCCGATAACCCAATCGTCTCTCCCGACCAACCCGATACGAGCGGCCCCACGCTGAATGATCCGCATAGAATCTAATCGATGTGCGACCGTCCATTCTGCTAGCTAGGCCAATGTCCACCGTCCAATATAGCGAAGACAGGAAGCACCCTTTCCGTCTCGTTCCGTATGCACTTCGTTGCGTAATATCTCTGTGCGACATTGCAAATTATTAGATTTGGTCACCGCAGTGAGATCACCCGATTCAAGAAAAGAATTTTAAAGATGGTAACGATCGCCGCCATACCTATATGCAACGGTGCGAATAAATCGGTGACCGGATCCGAACAAGCTTCCTTCTGGAAAACATTTAAAACTAATATATATTTCTTTCAAATGTAAACTCATATTTGATATTTAAAAAAAAATATCTTATTTGATCTTGATGATGTACTGAAAACGCTTGAGTACTGATGCTATCTTAAAGTACTATTAGTATCTCAATATTTTCGGGACGATACTATAATTTTTAAATTATAAAACTATCATAACACATGTTATTAGACTTTTGGATGATGTCAAGTATATTTTCTATAGACTAAGCAAACACGTCAACGTCATCCCCGAAGAAGTTAACGAGCTAGACGCAATCCTCTTTTGGAAGTGTTGACCCAATCTTTACGACCCTATCTTGTCGAGGGGAACCTCCAATAATTGCTAAGTTGGCTCAAGATGTGTCAACATCTTTGCGGGATCCTGGGTGTCCATAGAGGGTAGCTCGTGCTTCACCTTCTTCAGCAGTGAAACTATCGTTAGATAGTACTACCTCGATTTTCGAGTGTCGCTCCTTACTTCCCCAACCCCAGCTTGGACCGAGAACTTCATCGCTCTGTGGTAGGTGGACACTACTATTCTTAGCTTGTTGATGGTGGGATGGCTGAGGATTACATTATACGCTAAGGAAAGATTGACCACCATGAATGTGGTCATCAAGGTCTTGGAGCGTGTTTCCACACCAATGGGAACAGGCAGAGTGGTAGTTCCGAGGGGGAGATGGAGTCTCCCGTGAATCTGGTGAGGGCCGAGGTCATCGAGGATAGGTCCATCTAATCACTTGAGTGTTTAGGGTGATGGCACGTACGATATGCTACACAATATCTTTTGATTATTATTTTAATGATATTTTCTCACTTTATATTGGATGATAAATATATTACAATGTCCTTGGATCTGTGCAATGGTAATTTGATAGTCTTTGAATATAGATCTTAAATATTCCTAATTATACATTGCTTAAGAAGGACATCGAGATAACTAAACAGATTGATGTACTATATTCATCAATATGATAAAGGTGGTTTGTCTCATAATAAGTGTGGGGACACTTAAGATATAGTGTAGGTGCTCATTGAAAAATGAGTTGACTAAATGATCCGCTTATAGAATGTTGGATGATTAAAAATACCTGATCGTCAGACAATGATTTAGTTGTCTCAATTATATGTTTAGTCCTTAGACTTAAGACACCAATGATGTCTTGTTTGAGTACTTCATTCTTTGATACCAGATTTATAGATTGAGAAGTTTCAGATCTAATACAGATGATCATTAGGTATGACAGCCAATCTTATGGAGGAAATTGTATATCAATAAAGGATTATATACTAATAGTATCATAAGGGAAATATCTCGTGTGCTCTTACTCAGGTAAATCCCTGGTTATGATCAATCAGATTGAGAGAATCCAATAAGAATGAGACAGATTGAGAGAAAAAGAGTTCTCTAAGAGAATATTATATGAGTGATATTCGAATAAATTCTCTATGACCTTAACAATGTCATGCCTTGTTGGGAAGCTTCATAGAGAGAATCAAATACGCAATAGAAAAAAAAAATAAAAATTACTTTCTCAAACTAGGATAATCAAATCACCATGCAAAGATTGGGAGTGTAAAACTCAAAAAATCGAAAACCCTATAAGAAGTATGAGACGTTCGCACCTATGAGAGATCGTATATTGCAAAATCGATAGATCCTAGACCATGGATGAATGAGCTCTCGCAGTGGATGAATGCAACAACGATGCGCCTCCTTGCAGCATGTTCTTTCCTCGCTTTTATGCAACACCATGCAGTAGCAAAATAAGAAGGGGCCCAACCCTTCTTGCTGTCCTCTTGCACCAAATAAGGGATGATGGCATGGGAGGAAAGGGGAGGAGGAGATGAGGAGGCCGATAGTTAAGGGGTCCAGCCTATGAACTTTTGATCCCCTCTCTATTTATAGAGAGTCTCCTATTGCTAACCCAGGATCCTACCTTAATGGATATTGGATCTCCATCCAATTACCCTACCCTAGCTTAATGGATTTTGGATCTCTATCCAATACCCATTCTAAGCTTTGTTGGGTCTCACTCAGTGGATTCATTACAGTAGGGGCTAATTCAATATCTCATATATAATCTTTTATTTGTCGTGTCGTCCACCATATGTGTGTGTGATGTTGGAAAACCATGAGAGCATCACATGCATAGCAGAAAAATAAAATAAAACTAGTTTAAAAAACCACATTTATTATGTCATCATGTAAAGATTGGTATGTCTCGTTCCGTATGTGCTTCGTTGCATAATATCTCTGTGCGACATTGCAAATGATTAGGTTTGGTCACCGCAGTGAGATCACTCGATTCAAGAAAAGAATTTTGAAGATGGTAACGATCGCCGCCATACCTATATGCGACGTTGCGAATAAATCGATGACCGGATCCAAACAATCTTTCTTCTGGAAAACATTTAAACTAATATATATTTCTTTCAAATATAAACTCATATTTGGTATTTTCTAAAAAAATCTTATTTGATCTTGATGCTGTACTAAAAACGCTCGAGTACTTTGGATATCTCTAATAGTCTATCTTAAAGTACTATTAGTATCTCAATATTTTCAAGATGCTAACATAAATTTTAAATTATAAAAGTATCATAACACATGTTATGAGACTTTTGGATATCTCTGGTATGTTCTTTATAGACTAAGCGAACATGTGAACGTCATTCCCGAAGAAGTTAATGAGCTAGACCCAATCCTCTTCTAGAAGTGTTGACCCAATCTTCACGACCCTATCTTGTCGAGGGGAACCTCCAATAATTGCTCAGTTGGCTTAGGATGTGGCAACATCTTCATGGGATCCTGGGGGTCCATAGGGGGTAGCTCGGGTTTCACCTTCTTCAGTAGTGAAGCTACCGTTAGGTAGTAGTACTACATCGATTCTCGAGTGTCGCTCCTTACTTCCCTAACCCTAGCCTGGATCAAGAACTTCACCGCTATGTGGTAGGTGGACGCTACTCTTAGCTTCTTGAGGGTGGTAGCTGAGGATTACATTATACGCTAAGGAAAGATTGACCACCATGAATGTGGTCATCAAGGTCTTGGAGCATGTTTCCTGACCAATGGTAACAGGCATGGTGGTAGTTCTGAGGGGGGAATGAAGTCTCTCGTGAATCCAGTGAAGGCCGAGGTCATCGGGGAGAGGTCCCTCTAATCACTTGCTATACAACGTATGATATGCTACACAATATATTGAATGATGAATATATTATAATATCCTTGGATCTGTGCAATGGTAATTGGATAACCTTTGAATATAGATCTTAAATATTCTTGATTATAGAGTGCTCAAAAAGGACATCGAGATAACTAGACAGACCGATGCATTATACTCATCAATACGATAGAGATGGTCTATTTCATAATAGCTGCTTGTGTGAGGACACTTAGGATATAGTGTAGGTGCTCATTGAAAAGTGAGTTGACTAAATGATTCTCTTATAGAATGTTAGATGATTAATAATACCTGATCGTCAAACAATGATTATGTTGTCTCAGTTGTGTACCTGGTCCTTAGACTTAAGACATCAAGGATGTCTTGTTTGAGTACTTCATTCTTTGATGCTAGATTTATAGGTTGAGAAGTTTTAGATCTAATACAAACGATCATTAGGAATGACAATCAATCTTATGGAGGAAATTATATATCAATAACGGATTATCTACTTATGGTATCATAAGAGAAATATCTCGTGTGCTCTCACTTAGACAAATCCCTAGTTCGGATCAATCAGATTGAGAGAATGCAATAAGAATGAGATAGATTGAGAGAAAAAGAATTCTCTAAGAGAATCTGATATGAGTGATACTCGAATAAATTCTGTATGACCTTAACAATGTTATGCCTTGTTGAGGAACTTCATGGAGAGAATCAAATGCGCAATGGAAAACAAAAATAAAAATTGGTTTCCCAAACTAGGATAATCAAATCACAATGCAAAGATTGGGAGCGTAAAACTCAAAAAAATCAAAAACTGTATAAGAAGTGTGAGACGTTCGCACCTATAATATTGCAAAATCGATAGATCCTAGACCATGGATGAAGGAGCTCTCGCAATGGATGAATGCAGCAATGATGCGCCTCCTTGCAGCATGTTCTTTCCTCGCTTTTATGCAACACCACGCAGTAGCGAAACAAGAAGGGGCTCAACCCTTCTTGCTATCCTCTTGCACCAAATAAAGGTTGATGGCATAGGAGGAAAGGGGAGGAGGAGATGAGGAGGCCAACAGTTAAGGGGTCCAATATATGACCTTTTGATCCCCTCTCTATTTATAGAGAGTTTCCTACTGCTAACCCAAATAGATATTACCTTAATGGGTATTGGATCTCGATCCAATTATCCTACCCCTAGCTTAATGGATTTTGGATCTCTATCCAATACCCATTCTAATCTTTGTTGGGTCTCACTCAGTGGATCCATTAAAGCAAGGGCTTATTCGATATCTTATATACAATCCTCTATTCGTCATGCAGTCCACCATATGTGTGTGTGATGTTAGAAAACCATGAGAGTATCACATGTATAGCAGAAAAACAAAACAAAACAAAACTAGTTTTCCACGTTTATCATGTCATCGTGTAAAGATTGGTACATGAAAAATTACAAAAATTGAAAACTACGACTAGTGTGAGATTGATTACCTAGGGAGATCATATAACCCTGAAACTTTCAAATACAATTGGAGATGATGAAGGAAGTTAGAGGTCCTCCTCTCTAGTGTTACCCACTTGATGGATTGTTGCAGTGATGCTCCTCTAATCGTAGCCAAAACCCTGTAACTCTTGCGCACCCTCTCGTAGCGAACATGGAAAAATATCTCCTATCTTCTTCGCTGCCCTCTCGTAGCAGGGAGAGGGTGATCAGCTAAGAAGATGAGAGAGAGAGGATGATAGGAGGGGGCGGCCAAAGATGCAGCCTATCACCCTATTGGCTGCCCCTGTCTCTTATTTATAGAGAGCCACCAAAATCCTAATGGATCTTGCCTTAGTAAGTATTGGATCTATATCCAATTACCCTCACTTCTTGGATTACTGGATCTCGATCCAATAATCTCAATTGAACTCTAATTAGGTCTAATGAATCCATTAATGTTGAGTCTTATCTAATGAGAATAGGAGCTCATTGGTAAACTCATATATGATCCTCTACTTGCTGAAACATCCACCATATGTGACCCTTTTGGTCCAATACTGAGTTAGTCATGAATTTCACCTATTAAAACTTTTTCTGACTCAGTGGATTATTATCTCATGACAATTCACTTAATTCATCGACTATGAACGTATTAGGCCACTACTTCATAGTCTACAAACGGTACAAGGGATCTAATCTATGGACATATCTGCCCTCAGTTACCGTGTATCTATAGTCCCTTATCCATTTAATATCCAAAAGATCGTATATTAGGCATGGTACTGTCAGGCCACTATGGAATCCATCTGAGTCTCACTCCAATCAGATTCTCTCGGAGAACTCCTTCTCTTTCAATCCGAATGACCCTGGCAAGGGATTTACCTGAGCGAGAGCATATAGGGTATTCTTCTTATCATACTAAGAGTGGATGATCCTCTATTGACACTCAATTATCTTCATAGGATTGACTACCAATCGTAATAACCAGTTGTACTATATTTGAAACTTTTCAGACTTGTAAGTCCGACGTCAAAAAATGAGTATTCAGATAAGGCATCCTTAGCGTCTCAAGTCTAAGGACCAGACACACAACTGAGACTATGGAATCGCTATTTGAAATTAGGTATCATCAATCATCTAACATTTCTTAAGCAGATCAATTAGTAAACTCATTCTCCAATGAGCACTTTTACTATATCCTTAGTGTCCCCACACAAGTGGTTATGAGACTAACCACCTCCATCATATGGAAAAAAAATATAATACCCTAATCTATCTGGTTATCTTAATGTTTCTCTCGAGTAACCTATGATTGAGATCATTTAGGATTTATGTTTATAAGCGAATCAATTTCATTATCATGATCTCATCACGATTCAATTCCCATTGGATAAATTCAAGGACATCATAGTATATATATATATATATTTGCAACATACAATATAACATGAAAAAATATCAATAATAGCAATAAGCAAAAATATCACGTAGTGTTTCACACGTGCCATTACTCACGTGATTGGCTTACAAGACACCTATAACCAACAATCTCCCACTTGACCAAAGGTCAATCATATATGTATATGACCTCCATCAGACCCTTGTGATGCTCAAAGACAGTCTAAGCTAGCCGCTTTATTAGTGGATCTACAATGTTATCTTCGGATGGAACACTTTCCATTGCTACACCTATAAGGGCTATTATCTCTCTGATCAAGCGGAACCTCCTCAGAACATGCTTGGACTTTTTATAAGACTTGGGTTCCTTTACTTGAGCGATCGCCCGTTGTTTTCATAATATATGAGAATCGGCTCCACGCTGCTTGGTATGAATCCCAAATTTCTGATAAACTTCTTCATCTACACCCCTTCCTTTGTTGCTTCTGCTGTAATAATGTACTCTACCTCTGTGATCGAATTAACAATAACTTGGAACTCTTCTAGCTTACTACTTATTCATTCAGGGTGAAGATATACCTTGAGTTTGACTTGTCATCATCGATATTGGACTGAAAACTCAAGTTCTTATAGCTCTCAAACTGGAGGCTACCTCCTCTATATACCAGTAAAAGATCCTTAGTCCTTCTCAAGTACTTAAGGATGCACTTTACTACCTTCTAGTGTTCCAAACCCGGATCCGCCTAATAACTGCTTGTGATACTTAAAGCATACACTATATCAGTCCTGATACATAGCATAACATATATGATAGACTCTATTACTGAGGCAATAGGGTATCCTATCCATGTCTGCCCTTTCCTCATGAGTCTTTAGGGATATACTACTATAAAGTGATATTCCATATCTCATTAGTATGAGACCTCTCTTGGAATTTTTCATGCTAAACCTTTTGATAATGAAGTCTACGTACCTGCAAGTCAAGCATTCTCTTGGATCTATTTCTATACATCTGAATCCCAAAATATAGAATGCTTCCCTTGTGTCCTTTATGGACAAGTTTTTGGAGAGCCAAGCCTTAACTATATAGAGCATTTCTACATCATTTTCAATGATCAAGATGTCATCCACATATAGCACCAAGAAGTTGATAGCGCTCCCACTTTCCTTCTTATACACACAAAGCTCATCTTCGTTCTTAACAAATTCATAAGATATGATCGCCTCATTAAATCTTACGTTCCAAATTTGAGAAGCTTGCTTCAGTCCATAGATGGATCTGAGCAACTTGCACACTTTATCTAGACTCTTCTTGGATATGAAACTATTTAATTGTATCATATACACCTCCTCCTTGAGGTTGTCATTGAGGAATGAGGTTTTCACATCCATCTGCTAGATCTCGTAATCGTAGTATGCAACAATAGCCAAAAGAATTATGATGGATTTTTTAGCATGGCTATTAGTGAGAAGGTTTCTTCTTAAAGATCCATTTACAGTCGATGGGTATGATACCTTCAGGTGCATCCACAAGGTTCCAAACCTTGTTGGAGTACATATAATCCATCTCAAAATTCATGGCTTCTTGCTACTTCCCGGAGTCTATACTTATAATAGCCTTATCGTAAGTCTAAGGATGTATATCTTAAGTGTCCTTCTCACTAATATGTCCTACATATTTTTTAGAAGGGTGAGATACTCTACTAGACTGCATAAAGTTGAAACTTGTGTGCTAGGTATTTGAAAGACACGGTCTGTAGAATTGTGCTTGAGCTAGGTTCTTCAACCTCGCTCAACTCTATCACACTCTCACTATTTCCACCAAGAATGTGTTTCTTCTTAAGGAACACAGCCCTCTTAGCAACAAAGACCTTCTGGTCCTCGGGATGATAGAAATAGTACCCCTAAGTTTCCTTGCGGTATCCTACGAATTTGCACCGCTCCGTCCTTGATTCCAACTTGTTGGGATTGTGTCTTTTAGCGTAGGTAGGGCAGCTCGAAATCTTAACAACCTTAAGATCACGCTTCTTTCCTTTCCATATCTCATATAGGGTAGACACTACCGACTTAGATGGAACTCTATTCAGAAGGTAAGCTATGATCTCCATAGCATATCCCTAGAATGAGACGGGTTGGTTTGCAAAACTCATCATGGACCGTACTATATCTAACAACATGTGATTCATCCTTTATGATACATCATTGAGTTAAGATGTACAAGGAAGTGTCTATTGAGATAATATCACATGGTCTCTGAGGAAATGGATAAACTCTATACTCAAGTACTCTCCTTGTACACTTCATCTCATTTTCTCTTGAACGCACTTTCATTCATGATCTGTGGAGCTATATCTAGTATAAATAAACTATTATGCAGTGTTCTTCTAGTGATGATCTTATAATCCAATATCAATGAATAACTATTATTGTCAAAAACTAATTTACATCCCATAATTGTCAAACATGAAATGAAGATAATATATTTTATGATAGAAGGAATATAATAACATGCATCTAATGTAATATTAACTCCACCAGGCAGATATAGGGTGACCTCACTATTAGGATCGAATCGGCACTAAGAGGGGGGATGAATTATTACTTTTAAAAAATCTTCATCGATTCGAGAATTCATTCAATAAAACTTATATTGAAAAAGTGTTTAAAATCGAAAGCATTTGTAGGATAGTAATGAATAAGTAAAGCAATTAAACAATAGAGAGGAGAGGGGTAGGCACACCAATTTTATAGTGGTTCGATCGTCGTGACCTACGTGCACTCCCAATTCCTCCTCTATTGAGGTCACCTACTTCCACTATTGATCTTCTTTCAGTGGGTGAAGATCAACTACCCTCTTACAACGCTATTATTCTTTTTACAGATTTATGAGATAATATTTACAGTTCTCTTGGCTCTCCCTTAAATAGAAACTACACTTAGGAAAAAGATAGGGGGCTCTCAAGGAATTACAATAGCTTTTTCATAAGTTTGTTACTCTCAAATCTTGCTATCTCAAGCAAGAATGAGTGGGGTATTTATAAGCCCCAAATGACCTCCATAATAGAGCCAAAATTTAAATTATCAGAGTTCCTGAGACCCTCAGGCACTGGGCACTAGCGGTAGTACCGCCAGCCTGGGCAGTACTACTGCCTGACAAAGTCTGGGAGACTGTGTTTGGGTGGTACCATCACCCTGTCTGTGTGGTACCACCACCTGACATAATCTTAAAGACTATCTTCTTAGAGACCGTGTCTTCTCGAAAATTATCTTTTGGGTGATACCACCACCTGATTTGACTTTGGGTCATTGAAATGGGCCTTTTAATAGGCCCAAATTAGCCTCAATTAAGGCCCAATGGCCCCTTAATTGAGTTTGCATGGTTACACCTATAACTAACTCAATTAAGACATAAACTACGATGATCATGACATAAATATTTAAAAAGTAAAAATCACATTGTCCAGCATGTCTTTTGTTCATCTAAACCCTCGGTGCATCATGCTCTCCTTCGACGTATTGCTAGATCCATCGACATGTTGACTCTCGCAACATCTGATTTTGACGTAATGTCCAATTTTCTAGCCCAATGCCCATTCTTTGACTCTAGCCCAATGTCTGGTTTTTCTACTTCAATCATTTTGCCATTTCATGATCGAAGATAATCCTGCATCAATTTTCTTGAACATATATTAGATCATAACTTTATCAATTGATTTCATCATTAAAATATGAGATTCAATACTCACCAATAGCAACTACAGCAACTCTTGCTCTATTTCCCATCTTGAGGTTCATCTCATCTTTTGCTTGTCTCCTAGGCCTTACTAGAACTTGCAAGGAATTACAAATATGATAAGCACTCATAGTATAAAATATTCGAAGCTCAAGCTTCTGTTTCATCCTTTCTGTAAGGTACTCTTTCAAATTTCTCTTCTAGTGCCCGTCTTTACCGTAGTGGAAGTATTGACCTTTGTCTTTTGTCAAGTCTTTCTTGGCAACATTTATCTTACCTGAGTTGTTCTTGCCCTTGCCCTTCTTAAGGGACTTATCAGCCTTCCTTTTCTTCTTGGTCTCATCAATATAGAGAATTGACTTCTCTTTCTTAATGGTACTCTCGGTTTTCCTCAACATATTAAGGGGCTCAAGGAGAGTCACCTCAAACTTGTTCTCATTAAAGTTCATTATGAACTGAGTAAAAAGATATAGCAAGGACTGAGGTATAAGATCAACACACAGATTATCCTCTAGGACCATTCCTAGACATGTGAAATACTCTATCCACTCTATCATTCTTACGACATGGTTCTAAACCGATGTCCCCTCTATCATCCTGACTAGGAAGATACTCTTGGATATCTCATATATCTAAGTTCTTCCCTATTCCTCAAATAGTTGCGAAGATTAATAATGATGAAATGACATCCATGCTCTCATTTTGCCTCTATAACTCAGGAGTCATAGAGGCCAACATATAACACTTTGCTAAAGTAGAATCGTTTATATACATCACACAGTGAGTAATCTTATCCTCGCTTGCCCCTTCCTCTAGCGTGGGAAAATTGTGTCAATGATATACATGATTTTCTCCACCATGAGAACAATTCTAAAATTACGGAGCTAATTCATGTAGTTTGGACAAGTGAGGCGGTTGGCATCAAGTATGTCGTGTAGGGTGTTTGCAAGCAATATGTTTTTAACAAACAAGATGTAGCACAAACAAATAATATACAGATTTTATAGAAAAACTAATTAAGATACGAACTTCTATCTTAATCAACTCACACTCTTTTTTGATAAATCATGCGACACCCTCATGCACGTGAAATGAAAGCCTCCTGTAGACTTCTAGTGCGGATCGGGATATTAGTGTAGCCTCGAGGGACTCGACCAATCACACTGAGCCCAAAAGGTAGGCAACTCTTACCAATCTCAACTCTTTGTGATTCTCGTCCTGTTCGACCTTCCAACCATCATGGTCTCGAGGGACAAGACCAACCATGATGTTCAGTTAAGTCATCCTGTCGTTATAATATGAGTCTGATTTGATGATATGCCATCGAGGGACTCGACCAAGTATACAACATCTTCAGGTCACCGATAACATCTCTATGTCATAAGCAAGACCTCGAATCGCAAAGATAGGTGAGCCTAAAGGGACTCATTCAACTCAACCTATGTCGGGATTCAATTTCTTCCTATAACGATAAAAGGCCACGAGGGTCTATCATATTTTCTCATACATACCGACTTAATATTATCTTAGGAGGGGATTTTATTTTGGTCTCCTAATATGTTGTGTCACACACATAACACACATACATATTTAATATATATATATATAATCCGAACGATCTTGGCTAGGGATTTGCTTGAGCGAGAGCACACAGGATATTCCTCTTGTGATACTAAAAGTGGATAATCCTCTATTGACACTCAATTACCTTGGTAAATTTAACCACAAATCCTGATAATTGGCTATACCGGATCTAAAACTTTCTAAACCCATAAGTCTAGCGTCAAAGAAAGGAGTATTAAAATAAGGCATCCTTGGTGTCTCAAGTCTAAGGACCAAACACACAATTGGGGATTCCAAGGTTGATCGGCTACTAGCGCTCCCCTCATGGTGTTGTTAAAGAAGGATACATTCTAATGGTCGGAGGAAGCAACCACAGCCTTCAATGCCCTAAAGGCTGCGATGATGTCTATGTTAGCTGTCACAAATTTCTTTAACCGAACGAGATTCTCTCGTTCATCAGTTGAGAAAAATCTTATTAACTGTAACAAATTTTCCTAACCGAACGAGATTATCTCGTTCATCAGTTGAGAAAAATTCATCTCTTATCACTGTATAAATAAATGTTGAAACCTCAATAACAAGTGTGTTTTTTTGTTTTCCCAATTCACTTTCAACATGGTATCAGAGCAGCTTGCTTAGAGCAAACTCTCTTGTTGCTGTCAAATGGCATCAAGTTTACACCGCTTCCGGTCGCGTGCAGATTTTATCGTCGACTCCAATCCATCTACTGTCGCGACATCTGCCTCCGCTACCGACGGAACCAACGAGATCAACACCGATCTCCCAATGATCGCTGATACTTTTGCCGCAACCTTGGCATCCTTTATTTCACCGGAATAGATCTCCAGCGAAATCCCGGTCGCCTCCCCAGTCTCCAGCCTCGCCAACGCTCCGGAACATTGGCACCAGCGGTCTCCGACCCTGCAAACGCTCCTGCAAACGTAGCGCCCGCGAATGCTCCAGGGTGTCGTTCCTTCCTGCCAACACACAGTACATCGAAACAGAGTAACCATTACTCTGTTTCCTCTTATTCTTCCTTTGTTTTGCTGTGATTGGCCCAACAATATCAGTACACGGCCAACGACGCGCTTCTGCAGCCCATCTCCTCTCTGCCGCTGCTGCTCCTCTGGTCGCTGCTCCATTCTATCGGTCTTACTCTACTTCCCGTCGTAATTGCTGCCCACTACTTCAGTATCCTTGAGTCCTGCGGCGTCCCACACCTATTCGCAGCCAGCGTCACTCTTCATCGCCGGCTGCTTCCTATTCTTCTCCAGCCCCAACAATCAGATCTATGTTTTATCGACAAAACAGAGCATCCTTTTCTCTGTTTTCTCGATATGAATGAGCAGCCGCTCGCCCCGTTCTGGACGCTGTGCCTCTAACACCAAGCAGCGGCTACCCCTTAGCAGCTCTAAAGAGCGATCCAAACGTGAACACCACAGCCGCGTCTCCCAGGACTAACCGCTGCCTCTCCTGCCCGCTCCCCCTCCCTCACTCTGCTTGCGGTGAGTTGGTCAGCTATGAACGCCAGACCAATCTGATGATTGAAGAGGAACCTCAGAGTCCCTAAGAAGTCACTCAAGAAGCCTTCTCCCTCACGGTGTATCCTGTTGGATTTGAGGGGAGTGCCGGGTGATCTATTTTAACAGTGGCTGCACTCACTGTGTCATATTCGGAAGGGCTGGTTCCAGTAGGATTGCTGCACCCGAACATTGCTATTCATCATATCAGGACAATGGTAGAGTCTCCTTACCTTTCATTCCTCATTTCTTTTACCATCAATCTCTTGGACGCTTTCATCATATTATTCAAAAATCGGCTTCCTACTCTCGCTCTTACTCTATCTTTTAACGGTTTTTACAACTGTTTTCTCGGCGAGATTACTTACCTTTCTCTCTTGGTTTCCCTTTGACCTGGTATTGGTTCCTCGATGTCTTCCTTATCTACCTCCGATACTCCAACACTTTTTCCTGTTGACGATCTTTCTCCGCATTCAGGACTCACCTCCATCAATGTCGCCTCCTTGATTCCATTTAAATTATCCAAGGGTGGTAATTATGTGTCCTGGCGGGCCCAATTCTCGAACCTTTTATTTGGTTATGATTTATTGGGTTATATTGATGGCTCTCTTAGTTGTCCACCAGCGATGATACATGTTCCAGGAGAACCCAACCTAGTATCGAATTCTGCACACAAACTTTGGTTGCGCCAAGATCGGCTAATACTCCAAGCAATTCAAGCTTCTGTTGCGGGATCCATTGCTCCGCTTGTGTCCTCTTGTGTCACTGCTGCGGAAGCTTGGACCAAGTTACAAACTACCTTCGCGAATCGCTCCCGGACTCGCATGCTTGGACTCCTATCCAGCCTTATGAGCCTTAAGCAGGAGGGAAGTACTATTGCCGATTACTTACAACATATCAAAATGTTTATTAGTGACCTAGCTTTGATAGGTCATTCCCTGACTGATGAAGAAGTTCTTGTCCACACGCTTAATGGATTGAGTCCCAAGTTCAAAGAACTGGCAGCCGCACTTCGAGCACGTGACTCTCTGATTTGCTTTGAAGAACTCTATGACAAGCTCACCGACTATGAAGCTTACCTAAAGCGTCCTGGTAGACTGTCAGGTTCCTTGCCAGGATCTCCTATCACGGCTCAGTTCAATCAGAAGTCCAACCGGTAAAATCGTAAATACCATAAGAATGCTTCAAAAGGTGTGACCAACTTTTCTCCCACTTCTACGGGTCCCTCTCCATCACTGCCGCCTCTCCATTCTTCGCACTTCAACACTGTCGTTCAGCTGCGTTGTCCTCCTTCTATGCTTCAGCAACCAGTTGTCTGCCAATTATGTGATAAAGTCGACCACTCGACAAAGGTTTGTCGGTCTCGACCTCGTCTTCCACCTCAGTCGGCCTAACCTCGGGCAAATGTCATGACGACTCCCTTTGACAATCAATCTAATTGGATTATGGACTCTGGTGCTTCCCACCATATTACTTCTGATCTCCAGAACCTGTCGCTCCACAACAACTATGGCGAAACTGAAGATATTATCATCGGTGATGGTAACAGAATTCCTATTACTCATTTCGGTACAACAAAGCTTACTTCCAATGCCACTTCTTTTACACTCGATAATGTTTTGTGTGCACCCCACATTAAAAGAAATCTCATCTCTGTCTCTCAGTTCTGCCAACAAAATGATGCTTCTATTGAATTCTTTCTTGATTATTTTCTTGTCAAGGACTTGAGCACGGGGGCATCGTTGGTTCGCGGTCCGAATAAAGACAACATCTATGAATGACCATCTACCTTATATCTCACTCAGCCTACTGCTAACGCCTCCACCGCTGCTCCAATCAACATGTGGCATTTCTTGGTCATCCCTCAACCCCTGTTCAACAAAAGTTACTTACTCGCTACTCTATTCCTGTTTCTAAATCTGGTTCTACTATTACTTACTGTGATGCTTGTCTTAGTAATAAGAGTCATCAGTTACTATTTGGTACATCTTCTATTTCCTGCTCTAAACCGTTTGAGGTTATTTATACTGATGTCTGGGGCCTTGCGTCAGTTGTCTCTTTGCCAAGTTCAGATTCTATGTTGTCTTTGTAGACTCTTTTACAAAGTACACATGATTATATCCTCTTTGTCAAAAATCTGAGGTTGCTATTGTCTTCTCTAAATTCAAGAACTTGGTCGAGAATTATTTTTAAACTACTATTAAAATTGTCTATTTTGATGGTGGCGGTGAATATCAAGCTCTTGCGTCTTATCTAGCTACCTCTGGTATTCAACATCTCAAGTCCCCACCATATACCCCTCAACTGGTTGGCTCTGCTGAGCGTAAGCATCGTCATATTATTGAGACTGGTCTTACATTGCTCCATCAGGCTTCCATGCCTTCTATCTTTTGGTCCGTCGCTTTTCAAACTGTTGTTTATCTTATTAATCACTTGCCTACTCCCCTCCTACAATATCATTCACCATTTGAAAAGCTATTTCAAAAACACCATAACAAGGTTTTTGGTTGTCTATGTTATCCATGGTTACGTCCCTACAATTCTAATAAAATGCAACCTCGATCTCGACCTTGTGTTTTCATAGGGTACTCTCTTGAACATAACACCTATCGATGTTATGACCCTCACTCTGCTAAAGTCTTTGTCTCTAGACATGTTACTTTTGTATAGACTGTCTTTCCCTTTCGAGATCATCGACAATCTGTAGTTCCATTGGATCGCTATGAACAATATTCCTCCTCCATTTTGTCTTCCTTAGATCCAAACTCTCTAGTTACTTCTATTCCGCAGTTTTCCTCTTTTCCCTCTCCTCCGGCTCCTCCCCCCCAGTGTCTTTGTCTTCACCACGCCAAGGTACTTCTATTGTCCCTTCGTCTGCCTCCACCAGTACTGACCCACAACCCTTACCTCCTAGCCCTACTGTCACCTCTCGGCATCCTATGCAAACTCGTTCCAAGTGTGGTATCTTTAAACCACGTCGAGTTCTAGATTTGCATGTTAGCACCGAACCCTCTTTCGACTCTGTTGAACCTACTTCCTTCTCTCAGGCTCAGAAATATCCTCATTGGCATAAAGCCATGTGTGAGGAGTATGATGCCCTTCTTCACAATGCTATCTGGACTCTCACTCCTCCTCTCTCCACACAACATTATCGGGTGCAAATGGGTTTTCCGAATTAAACGGAATCCTGATGGTTCTATTGCTCGCTATAAGGCACGTCTTGTGACCAAAGGATTTCATCAACGACCTGGCATTGACTTCGCTGAGACATTTAGTCATGTTGTCAAACCTACTACCATTCGGCTTCTTCTAAGTCTAGCAATATCGAAAGACTGGTGCTTACGTCAGTTAGATGTTAACAATGCATTTTTACAAGGAACCCTCACTGAAGATATTTTTATGGAACAACCTCCAGGCTTTATACATCCTCAATATCCGCGACATGTTTGTAAACTTAAAAAGGCCATCTATGGACTTCGTCAGGCTCCACGAGCGTGGTATACTGAACTTGGTCTCTACTTATCTTTCATTGGCTTCATCAACTCTAAGTCTGATGTTTCCTTATTTCTATGCCAACATCGTGGGAGCACCATCTATCTCCTCGTCTATGTGGATGATATTATTATCACAGGTGATAACTCAACGGAGATTCAAGCATTTATTACGCAATTGGCAACCGCTTCTCCCTCAAAGATCTTGATATCTTGCATTACTTTCTCGGTGTTGAGGCTATATTTACATCTTCTGGTCTCTTTCTTTCACAGCGGAAGTATATTCATGATTTACTGTTGAAGACAAACATACAAGACGCTAAAGCAATCTCCACTCCTCCATCTCCAAGTACATCGTTGCATCTCTATGATGGTAGTCCTGTCACAGATCCTACTCTATATCGATAGGTAGTTGGCTCCTTACAATATCTAGCACTCACTCGTCCCGATGTCTCCTTTTCGGTTAATAAATTATCTCAATTTATGCATCAACCATCTACTTTGCACTGGACTGCTGTCAAACACATTTTGCGTTATCTCAAAGGGACTATTGATCATGGCATTTTTCTTCGCAAGAATTCTCCCTCTCAACTTCATGCCTTTCCTGAGGCGGATTGGGCCGGTAAAGTTGATGATAGAACCTCTACATCTGGGTATATTGTATTCCTTGGTGCTAATCCGATAAATTGGAGCTCTAAAAAGCAAAATACAGTTGCTAGATCTACTACCGAGGCTGAATATCGGGCTGTTGCCGCCGCTGCTGCTGAACTCAATTGGATTAGTCACTTGCTTCAGGAACTTCAAATCCATTCTGCTTCTATTCCTGTTATTTACTGTGATAACATCAGGGCTACTTATCTTTGTGCAAATCCAGTCTTTCACTCCCGTATGAAGCACGTTGCTATCGACTTTCACTTTGTTCGGGATCAAGTAGCCCGCAAGTAGCTCCGTGTCTCTCATGTCCACACAGCTGACCAACTGGCCGATTCCCTCACGAAGTCTCTAGCACGTAAACTATTTTTCTTCCATCGATCCAAGATCAGCGTCCTTGACAGGAGCTCGATCTTGCAGGGGCAGCCGCCAGCATCCGTGGCAGCCCGCGGCATGGCTGGCGCCTACGGGCGTAGGTAGTGCCCGCAGCCAGGACGCAAGGGGCAGCCACCCGCGGCTAGGCCGCAGGGGGCAGCTGCCCGCTGCAAGGCCATAAGGGGCAACCTCGCGGCCAGGGCTGCCGCCTGTAAGGGCAACCGCTCCTACAGGGGCAACGCCCGCGCAAGGCGGCATCGCCCGCCCTCGAGGTGCCGCCCGAGGGCAGCAGCGCCTGCCACAAGGGCGACTGCCCACGCAGACGGCGTGCAGCGCCGTTGCCTACGCAGGGCAGCGGCGGCGACGACACAATGAGGGTAAGGGAAGAGGGCTAGGGCATCCTCTTGAGAAAAGGATGATCATACCCCTCTGAATTAGGAAAATTATGAGGATTGTCAAAGTGTACAAAATTCCCAAAATACCCTCAATAATTTTAAAAATTTTAAGGACTATCCTAGATCCGAAATTATAAAAATGCCCTTGACAATTCTGGAAATTCCGAGCATATCCTGATTTTTAGGAAAATAATTAATTAAATAGTTTAATTAATTATTATATATATCTAGTAATCCTACATATGATGTGATGTACATATGAAGTATGATGTGGATGGATGATCATGAGTCATGTGTTCTGATGTTTGTAATTGTGATTATTATTATTATTATTGGGATCTGCAAGTCTACATTTTTCTCGTTTATTGTTGGGCCTGTGTGCTTGTGATTATTTGTAATTACATGGAGAGACACAACAGGAGTGTGGAGGTTACAGCGGGACCCACGATAATGTGGCGGGAGATCATGACGCATGGTGATGCAACAATCCGATGGAACCGATGATGACGAGATCAACAATCATAGGGCATGGAGATGTGCTAATGCACACATAGATCCTATTGTGAGTGATTAGGCCCATTGGCTCGGGCTTAATCATATTAGGTGATGGCTCTGATCATCTAGTGTGGCTTGCATATGTGATGTGTTATATATCTACTAGATATATGTATATATATTTGCATACGATGTAAATATATATTAAAATGTATGTGTGTGACACAACATATTAGGAGATCGATACAAAACAAATACCCCTCCTACGATAATATTAAGTCGGTAAGCGTGAGGTAGTAAGATTGACCCACGTGACCTTCCATCGTTATAGGAAGAAATTGAATCACAAAATAAATTAAGTTGGTCGAGTCCCTCGAGCCTCACCTATCTATGTGATCAAGATAATGCCTATGACATAGAGATGTCACCGGTGACATGTCCCTCGAGCCTCACCTATTTATGTGATCAAGATAATGCCTATGACATAGAGATGTCACCGGTGACCTGAGACATGGTATGCTTGGTCGAGTCCCTCGAGGGTATATCATCAAATCATACTCATCTTGTAACGATGGTGATGACATAACTGAATATCATGGTTGGTCGAGTCCCTCGAGACCATGATGATTTGGAGGCCGAACGTGACGAGAATCATAAAGAGTTGTGATTGGCAAGAGTTGCCTACCTTTTGGGCTTAGTGTAATTGGTCGAGTCCCTCGAGGTTGCACTAAGACGCCAATTGGACTAGGAGTCTGCTGGAGACTTTCGTCTCACGTGTCGAGGGTGTCACGTGATTCGCTTGGAAAATAGTGGGAGTACATTAAGATAGAAGTTCATATCTTAATTAGTATTTTCTATAAAATCTGTATGTTATTTAATTTATGTTATATCTTGTTTGTCGCTTGCAAAACCCCTACGTGGCATACTTGATGCCAACCGCCTCATTGGTTCAAAAGCTCCATAATTTGAGAATTATTCTCATGGAAGAGAAAATCGTATATGTCCTTAACATGATTGTGCCCACACTGGAGGAAAGGATAAGCGATGATGGGATCGCTCGCTTTGTAAAGTATATAGATAGTCCTAGAGGATAACCTATGCGTTGATCTTATACTTCAGTCCCTACCAGATTCCTTTTCTCACTTCATCATAAATTTTAACATGAGCAAGTTTGAGGTGGCTCTCCCTGAGCTCCTCAATATGTTGAGGGAAGCTGAGAGTTCCATCAAGAAGGAGAAGCCAGTTCTCTATATTGGTGAGACCAAAAGGAAAAGGAAGACCAGCAAGACCAGCTTTCTGAAGTTGGAACATAAGATTTGATGAGGTGATCAGATCTTATGACTTCGTTAAGAACGAAGATGAGCCTTGTGTGTGCAGGAAGGTAAGTGGAAGCGCTATCACCTTCTTGGTGCTATATGTGGATGACATCCTAATAATTGGGAATGATGTAAGAATGCTCTCCACAATAAAGGTTTGGCTATCTAGAAACTTCTCCATGAAAGACTTATGGGAAGCATCTTATATTTTGGGGATCCAAATCTATAGAGATAGATCCAAAAAGATGTTTGGCCTGTCTCAGTCTAGGTACATAGACTCCATTGTCAAAAGGCTTGGCATGAAAAATTTCAAGAGGTCTCATACCGATGGGACATGGAATTTCACTTTCTAGGAGTATGTCCCCAAAGACTCCTGAAGAAAGGACATACATGACTAAGATACCTTATGCCTCAGCGATAGGGTCTATCATGTATTCGATGCTATATACTAGATCTGATATAGCACATGCTCTGAGTGTCACGAGTAGGTATCAAGCAGATCCAGGTTTAGAACACTGGAAGGCAGTAAAGTGTATCCTTAAGTACTTGAGAATTATTAAGGATCTTTTACTGGTATATGGAGGAGGCAGCCTCCAGGTTTAGGGCTACAGGGACTCGAGTTTTTAGTCCAACATTGATGATAGCAAGTTAAATTCAGGGTATATTTTTACCCTGAATGGAGGAGTAGTTAGCTGGAAGAGTTCCAAGCAAGATACTATTACTGACTCGACCACAGAGGCGGAATACATTGTTGTAGTAGAAGCAGCAAGACGAAAGGGTGTGGATGAAGAAGTTCATCAAGGATTTGGGAGTCATACCAAGTAGCGTGGAGCTGACTCCCATATATTGTGACAGCGATAGGGCGATAACTCTAACAAAGGAACTCAGGTCTCAACAGAATTGTTCTTAGGAGGTTCCATCTGATTAAAGTGATCATGACCCAAAAAGATATAGCAATGGAAATAGTTTCATCCGAAGATAACATTACAGATCCACTGATGAAACCACTAGCTTAGATTATATTTGAGCGTCACAAGGGTCTAATGTGGATCAGACACATAGACGATTGGCTTTTGGTCAAGTGGGAGATTGCTGGTTACAGGTGCCCTACAAGCCAATCACGTGAGTGATGGCACGTGTGACACGTTGTGTGATCTTTTTGCTTATGATTAATATTGGCATATTCTCACATTATATTACTTGTTACATATATATTATGATGTCCTTGGTTCTTTGCAATGGGAAACGGATCGTGATGAGATCACGATAATGAGATTGATTCACCTTTAAACATAGATCCTAAATAATCCCGGTCATAGGTTACTCAAGAGGGACATTGAGATAACTGGATAGATCGGTGTACTATATACCCATCGATAAGATGGAGGCGGCTGGTCTCATAGCCACTTGTGTGGAGACACTAAGGGTATAATACAGGTTCTCATTAGATAATGAGTTCACTGATTGATCCGCTTTTGGAATGTTGTATGGTTAATGATACCTAATGTCATACAGCGATTCCATAGTCCCAGTAGTATATCTGGTCCTTAGACTTGAGACACCAAGGATGCCTTGTATGAGTACTCCTTTATTTGATGCTAGACTTACAGGTTTGGAAAGTTTCAGATCTGGTACAGTTGGTTATCGGGATTGGTAGCCAACCTTACAAAGAATTGAGTGTCAATAGAGGATCATCCACTCTCGGTATCATGAGAGGAATATCTCATATGTGCTTACTCAGACAAATCCTTGGTCAGGGTCATTCAGATTAAGAGAGAAGGAGTTCCCCGGTAGAATCCAAATAGAGTAAGACAAACTGATTCCGTTTGTGACCTGACAGTACCATGTCCAATATACGGCCTTTGCGATATTATTTGGATGAGGGATTATAAATACATGGTAACTGTGGATAGACAGGTCTGATAGATTTGATCCCCCCTGTACCATTTGGGGACTATGGCATAGTGGCCTAGTACGTCCATAGTCGATGAGTCGAGTGAATTATTATGGGGATAATAATTCACTATATCAGAAGGAGTTCTGATAGGAGTGACTCACGGCCAACTCAGTATCGGGCCTAGAGGGTCACATACAAATGATGGATGCTTCAGCGAATAGAGGATTAGATGAAGATCCAATTAGCCCCTATTCTAATTAGATGAGATCCTATGTTGATGGGCTCTTTGATTAAGGCCCAATTATAGGCCTAAGGAGATTATTATATAGAGATTCAATAATGCAAGGTTAGTGAGCTTTTGGATGGAGATCCAATACCCATTAAAGAAGGAGCCCAAGGGTTTTGGTGGCTCTCTATAAATAGGAGGGGAGACTCATGGTTGAGCAAGAGTCTATAGATAGGCTGTAGCTTTAGCCACCACCTCCTATTCTCCTCCCTCCCTCTGAGCAAGAGTTGCAAGATCAGATTGGAGGAGTTTCGCTGTAGAGATCCATCGTATGAATACCGGTAGAGAGGAGGACGCTTGACCTCCTTTATCTTCTCCATTCGGATATGGAATATAGGGATATACGATCTCCCTAGGTAAAATCAATCTCTCACATATCACGATTTTTTTCGGTTTTTATGGTTTTTCTCACGACCCCAATCTTTTGCACGACGATTTGATCTGCGTGGGAAACTAATTTTTGTTTTGATTTCTGCTGCGCATGTGATGCACCCACTGAGTTTTCCCAACAGCCAGCACATCAAAATTGGATCAGGTAGACTAAGAATTGATTGATAGGGATAAAATCTTGTAGCTACTGAAGGACAACCTCTTGGTCGCCCAAGCAAGAATGAAACATCAAGCCGACAAACACAGAAGCGAAGGGAGTTTGTTGTTGGAGATTGGGTCTTCCTCCATCTTCAGCCCTACAAGTAGACATCAATAAAGACCCGAGCATCTATGAAGTTGTCTCCCCGTTTCTTCGGCCCATACAAAATTATGGAGTGCATTGGGACCGTGGTTTATAGACTAGATCTGCCTGTAGACTCCAAAATTCATCTGGTCTTCCACGTGTCCAGCCTCAAATTGAAGTTAGGAAAGGATGAGTCAGCCCATTGCTATTTACCCGACATCTCTACTAATGGAGAGGTCCAGGTTCAGCCGGAGACCATATTGGACCTCAGGATCGTGATAAGTCACCGACGCCCTTCCATTGAAGTGCTAGTGCAGTGGACTAATTTTCCTGCTAAGGATGCTATCTAGGAGTCCTATGAAGAATTGAAAATAAAGTTCCCAGAGTTTATGGAGACTCTATCTTGAGGACAAGACTGATTTAAAGATGACGGGTATGATAGGACCCTAGCAGGGTCGGTCCTAATCTACTAAGTTGAGTTCGCTGATTGAGCCCTGTTGGCCGGCCTAGACCTGACATTGAGTCGGCTAGGAGTTGATTTGAATAAACTAGCCCAAATCCTAGATGGAGTAGGATTCGACCGAAATAGGAGACTAGTAGAAATAAGAACCGAAGTTAGAGTTCTATTTCCAATAGGACTCTTATTAGGACTCCAGGGTTAGGGGGTCTCTTTATAAGCCCTATAAATAAGCATGTAACTTTTTTTTAAAAAATAAAGAATTAACTTTTCCTTTCAACCTTGTGGCTGAAACCTAGGAGGGCTGATCCCCTATAGAGATCAAGGAGAGCCGATATCCTACAAAGATTGATTATCCCTGATAGAAACCTCTGAGTTCCTATCATCCTCTAGGAATATTCCTAAACCTGTGAGTTTCTCGATCCACTCTATCATCTTTAGGACATGTTTCTGAACCAATGTCCCTTCAGTCATCCTAGCTTTGAAGATACTCTTGGATATCTCATACCTTTGACTTCCTATTCCTCAAATAGCTGGAGAAGATGAAGAATGATGGAATTGATATCCATGCTCTCATGTTGCCTCTGTAATTCAAGAGTCATGGAGGCCAACATATAGTACTTTGCCAAGGTGGAATCGTCTATATACTTCACATAGCAAGTGATCTCATCTTCACTTGCCCCCTTCTTCTAGGGTGGGCACAATCATATTAAGGATGTATATGATTTTTTTCGTCGTGAGAATAATTCTCAAATTGCAGAGCCAATCCGTGTAGTTTGGACTAGTGAGACAGTTGGCATCAAGTATGTAATGTAGTGGTTTTGCAAGTGATATGTTTCTATCAAACAAGATATAACATGATTTAATAACATGTAGATTTTATGAAAAATTAATTAAGATACAAATTTCTATCTTAATGTACTCTCACTATTTTCCTAGCGAATCACAGTACACCCTCGACATGTGATATGAAAGTCTCCAACAAACTTTTAGTGGGGATTAGGATCCAATCGACATCTTTATGCAACCTCGAGAGACTCAACCAATCAAACTAAGCCCAAAAAGGTAGGTAACTCGTGTCAATCATAACTCCTTGTATTCCCATCTTGTTCGCCTCCGAACCATCATAGTCTTGATGGACTCAACCAACCATGATGTTAGGCTAAGTTATCACCATTATTACTAGATGAGTCTGATTTGATGATATGCCCTCAAGGGACTCGACCAAACATGTCATGTCCTCAGGTCACCAGTGACATCTTTATGTTGTAGGCCAGATCTCGATCAATAGATCGGTGAGCTTCGAAGGACTCGACCAACTCAACCAATATTGTGATTCAATTTCTTCTTGGAACGGTGGAAGGCCAAATGGGGTCAATCTTATTGCCTCACGCTCATCAACTTAAAATTATCATAGGAGGGGTTTTCGTTTTGTATCGATCTCCTAATATGTCGTGTCATACATATACATATATATCTACATCATATGCACACACACACAAATATATATATATATATATATATATATATATATATATATATATATATATATATACGGGAGGTGTATAATCATATATCACTTATGCATGCCACACCAGATAATCATAAACCATCATCTAATGTGATTAGGCCCAAGCCAATGGTCCAATCACTCACAACAGGATCTATGTGTGTATCGACACATCTTTATGCCCTATGATCATCCTTCTCATCATCGTCGATTTTGTCAAATCCTCGGCGCATCTCCATGTGTCGTGATCACCTGTCACGAGATCATGGGTCCCGTTGACACCTCTACACTCCCATCGTGCCTCTTCGTGTAGTTACAACATAATCACAAGCATGCAAGCCCGATAATAAATGAGAAAAATGAAGGCTACTAGATAATTAATCACATTTACACACATTATAACATATAGCTCATGATCATGTATCCACATCATACATCACATGTACACATCACAATGTAGGACTACTAGATAATTAATAATTAATTAAAGTATTTAATTAATTATTTTTTAGAAATCGGGATATGTCAAGAATTTCCAAAATGTTAAGGGTATTTTCATAATTCTGGACAAAAGGACAAATCATGAATTTTTTAAAATTCTAAGGGGTAGAATCATTCTTTTGCTAAAAACCCTAATCCCATTCCTTGGCCCCTTCTAGCGGGTTGTCATCGTCGCCCATGCGTAGGCGACGGCTGCCCCTGCTCGCGGGTGGTCGCCACTCGCTCGAGCGACTGCCCCTACGTGTGATGCTTAGTGGTTTTGCATATTTATGTATTCGTTCTTATTGTACTTTCATTTATAGGTATGGTTATCTAACAAACACAACGGTGAAATTTCTTATTGTTATGATTGATCTAAGTGTCAAACATTAGAAGTGTAAGTCCTCCATACATGATCTTGATTCTACACTGTTTGCTAATCCTCATCTATTTATGAAATTTATTTGATTCTTTAAGTTTTTTCCTAATAGTCCCATAATTATAAGCAGGAAAAATGGATATGCTTTAGAAACATTACAATTGACTTCTTCGTCCACAAAAAATCATATATATATGTATGCTTACATATAACCTAACAATCATTCACTTCTCTTATACATTTAAATAGTCTAAGCAAATCATCATCATCATCATCAATGCAATCAGTAGTCATTATCATCCCAAGTGGTGTAACTTTTTATGATGCTCAATTCTTTAGGAGGTTTCATGTCATGTACGTAGATGTTTCTTCCAACCCCTTTCATGTTCCAGGGAAGAAGATAACCTCTAAAGCCTTTGCAAAAATAGTCAGGTGGTCGCGCCACCCACCCTTCTCCTACGAGAAGTTTGCCCACCAACACTGCAAGAACGCGTTGAACAATTTTATTACGATTCAATCTCATCATATGCAATTAAACATTAATCTTTTGCACAAATAATATGGCTCTGATACCACTATTGGGAAACCTAGTAAGAGCATCACATGTGTAGCAGAAGAAAGAAAACAACTAGGACTACAGAATTTCAGTTTGACGTTATGTATCATTAACCATCCAGCATTTCGTAAGCGTTTCAATCAGTAAACTCATTCTCCAATAAGCACCTGTATTGTACCCTCAGTGTCCCCACACAAGTGGCTATGAGACCAGTCACCTCCATCATATGGACAGGTATACAATACACCAGTCTATTCGGCTATCTCAATGTCCCTCTCGAGTAACTGACCAGGATTATTTAGGGTCTGTGTTTAAAGGTGAATTGGTCTCATTATTGTGATCTCATCACCATCTGATTCTCATTGCATAGAAAAAAAGACGTCACAATATATATATATATATATATATATATATATATATATATATATATATATATATATATATATATATATATATATATATATATATATATATATATATATATATATAATATAATATAATGTGAGAATATGCCAATAATAATCATAAGAAAAAAGATCGCGCAGTATGTCACATGTGTAATCACTTACGTGATTGACTTATACGGCACCTGTAATCAACACATCAGACATGCCATATAAAGTCATCTAGGCCCGAAAAGTGACTATGTGCTCCTTAGGCTGAAGCTGCCATCATAGGCCTCGAATGTTAGGACCCAAAAGTTGGGATTTCTTGAGTGAAGGAGGATCTTGCTGAAGTGATTTCCCCGAGCTCTTACTTGGACTTATGGAATCCCCTTCAGACTTTGTTCAGGTGCCGATTCACCAATTGTAGTCCAGCCCAGAACAAATCGTCTGTCAAACTTGATGACAAGGTGACCATTTCAGGGAAGGTCGAGGTGGTGTGCTAGGGTGGTAGGGTGCTATGCTCCACTATGGGAAGCCACAGGTCTACCGGGTGTTCCCTGACCGAAAAATCGGAGTCCAGGAGCAAAGGGGTGGTCGACTAGGGTAGTTTCAAGGTGTGCGTAAGTGGGTGTGAGTAGGGTTGATAACAACGGTGGTTGGGGGGTCACCTATTGATTGAGTGGAGGAGATGCCTGTTGGACTAACTGTGGAATAAAGGGAGCGATGGCTTGCTATCATCCTTGAGGGGTTTGTACTTAGTGGGTGAGGTTGAGGAATGCCTTGGCAAGGATGACCAGCTACCCCAAGCCAGCCCCAGGAGATGAGAGTTTGGGGCAATTGAACAGGCACCTGTAATGCCCCAAGTCTAGGTCGAGGTAGACCCATCCTACGAGAGGGTGAGCAGTTGTCCTCACTGCTCAAAGTTTGGGTGAGTGGGCAAAACCTCCTCACTAGGGTGCTCGTTGAGGTTGCTCATCGATGGACATTCTTACGACATCAGACCCTCTTTCTAGTACTACAAAATATTGAGTAGCTTTACATTGTGGCCTGGGGATCGGTATGACTTGGTCCTATCCTGAAGACGCAACATCGTCCATGTAGATTTCTAGGGCGAGGGGGCTAGATGAATGAGATCGAGTCAGGAGGTTGTATCCTACGCTTTTGTTTTCCCTCGTAGCCGGCTCGAGGTGAGCTTGATCGGCTTCATCCAAGCCACGATCTTGCACTATAGGTTAGAGCTGGGAGGGGGATTCTCGACTCGACCCCTCTAATGATTAAGTTAGTAAATGGTGTTTTGGTCGTCCAAGATCTGATCCCCTCCAATGACCAAGGGATCAATGTTTATACTTATCGCGGTAGCTTTGCCATACGAGGTCGTTAGTAGCCGCCGATGCTTCATGGGACTGATTTATATGCTCTTGATGGCATAGCCCAACCCGTCCAGTTCCCCATCATGCGACTGATCCATATGCTCCTAACAGCCCTTGGCTATGCTGAATTGGCCTTGCTCACCTGTCGGGTCGATCGCACTTCCTCCAGACCCGTGATATGAACGTACTCCACATTGACTCTGAGATGATTGTCAGCTGTCATTATGTGGGTGGTGCTAGAATATTTCCTATCATATATAGTCCAACAAAATACTCACGAATGATCGAGTATATGTATGCTTGCAAGATAAATAATTGTAATGTAGTTACTTGAAGTATGTCATGTGTGATTTATCTTATGAATAAATAAGTCTTGTTGAGAAGGAAGAAGAGCTTTTTATCTTCGAGCTAGCAGTAATATCACATTTCGTGTCTGATGCGTGAGATGATTTAATCTTATGAAAACGAAATGCATTACGGGCTAGAATTTTGGATAAACAACATGACATCATTTCTGGATGGGATGCAGTAGTATCGCTCGTCATATCTGATGTGGAGTTGCACAAGATTAATGATTTTTCTATGAAAGAGGAACCCGTTACTAATAGGATTTTAGATAAATAACATGTTGGGTCCAGCTCATAAGTGGGTTTGGACCGGATATTTTGATATTAACTCAAATATAATTTATTGAAAAAAAGAAGAGAAAAACCTAATCTAAGAGGTGGGCAGCAATGCAACTACGGAAACATGCAAAGAAACAGTACAGTAACAAAAAGAGAGATAAAAGAAAAAAGAGAGAGAAAACTTTGGTAAGAGGATCGAACGGTAAAACTTCATCAGTTTTGATCCAAATTTTATGTGAAGAATCCTTGCAACTAGATCTACAATCCTAATGGTACTGATCTATGATTTACCCTCTCTATAATAGTTTTCTGATATATCCATTTAGTGAGTTTTGATGTTTCCTATTGTGAGATCTATCAATATTGATGATGCTATGCTATTAGTGAACCAAAATATATGTACTTGATATCATTATGATCATCTAATTAATCTAGAGAAATTTCATTGTAAACCTATTATCCTATTTGGTGATAGTGAAAGTTTGGGTGGACTACGGTCCCGTGATTTTTCCCACATTGGGTTTTTCACGTTAAAAATTCGGTGTCTCACTTTGTGGTTGATTTATAATTCTGTTATATATCTTGTTCTGATTAGTATTTATTTTTTTAGTAACAAGTTGGTAATTTTGGTGAGGAACCCATTTTGATACACAAAGAGGAAAAAATATTATTTCACATTCAATAGGTTTTTCCCAACAAGTGATATCAGAGCACATGCTATTTGGTGCAGTTTTTCTTGTGTGATTGAAATGAAAGAGTCAGATGGTATGATTAAATTGAACTCATCAAATTATTTCCCTTGGAGGCAGATGATGAAAGATTTACTATATTACAAAGATTTGTATAAGCCCATCAAAGTTAAAGTAAAACCTTCTACTATGGATGATGAAGAATAGGAAGTACAGCATAGAAAAGCTATTGCCTATATTAGAAGATTGATGGATATAAATTTGCATGAGCATATTTCTGATGAAACCAGAGCTAATGTTGTTTGGCAGAGGCAAGAAAATCTCTTTGCAAAGAAGACAATGGGAAACATAATTTCTCTCCTTAGAAGACTTGTCAATTTAAAGTATAAATATGGTGATAATATTATTGAGCACATAAGCCTATTTCAGAGTTTTGCAAACAAGCTGGTTACTATGAAAATGAATATAGACGATGAGATGCAAGGATTATTACTCCTCAGTTCTTTACCAGAAAGTTGGGAAACATATCTTGTGACAATTTCTAACTCCACACCAGAGGGGAATCTAACTATAGATATCGTTAAAGATAGTTTGCTGAATGAAGATGTCAGAAGGAAAGAACAAGGAGAATCTTCTTCTGGTGCACTTGCTATTGAAAAATAAGAAAGACGTTGAAGAAGACATAGCAAGAATCCACATGGTTATAGAGGAAGATCTAAGTTCAAAAGAGATATCAAGTGTTTTCACTATAATAAGCCAGGTCATGTGAAGAAAGAGTGTAGGTTCTGGAAGAGAGAACAAAATGAAAGAAAGAAAAATGAGGAAGAGACTAATACAATTGCTGTTGAAGGTGATATTATTATTATTTGTGATAATGGATGTGTCAGTCTTGTAGCTCAAAATAGTACCTGGATAATTGACTCTGGTGCTTCTTTTCATGTTACTTCTCATGGTGATTTCTTCAGGTCTTACACTATTGGTGATTTTGGTAATGTCAAAATGGAAAACAATGGTACATCTAAGATTATGGGTATTGGAGATATTTGCTTGAAGATCAGTATTTGGAGTAAATTGATATTCAAAGATGTAAGAAAATGTTCTGGATATTCGTCTTAACTTGATATCTACAGGGAAACTTGATAATGAGGGATTTATACATTATTTTGGTGAAAGCAAATGGAAACTCACATAGCAAGTGATCTCATCTTCGCTTGCCCCCTTCTTCTAGTGTGGGCACAATCATATTAAGGATGTATATGATTTTTTTCATCGTGAGAACAATTCTCAAATTGTAGAGCCAATCCGTGTAGTTTGGACTAGTGAGACAGTTGGCATCAGGTATGTAATGTAGTGGTTTTGCAAGTGATATGTTTCTAACAAACAAGATATAACATGATTTAATAACATGTAGATTTTATGATAAATTAATTAAGATACAAATTTCTATCTTAATGTACTCCCACTATTTTCCTAGCGAATCACGGTACACCCTCGACATGTGATACGAAAGTCTCCAACAAACTTTTAGTGGGGATTAGGATCCAATCGACATCTTTATGCAACCTCGAGTGACTCGACCAATCACACTAAGACCAAAAAGGTAGGTAACTCGTGTCAATCATAACTCCTTGTATTCCCATCTTGTTCGCCTCCGAACCATCATAGTCTTGATTGACTCAACCAACCATGATGTTAGGCTAAGTTATCACCATTAGTACTAGATGAGTCTGATTTGATGATATACCCTCAAGGGACTCGACCAAACATGTCATGTCCTCAGGTAACCAGTGACATCTTTATATTGTAGGCAAGATCTCGATCAATAGATAGGTGAGCTTCGAAAGACTCGACCAACTCAACCAATATTGTGATTCAATTTCTTCTTCGAACGGTGGAAGGCCAAATGGGGTCAATCTTATTGCCTCACGCTCATCAACTTAAAATTATCATAGGAGGGGTTTTCGTTTTGTATGGATCTCCTAATATGTCGTGTCGTACATATACATATATATCTACATCATATGCACACACACACACACACACACACACACACACACACATATATATATATATATATATATATATATATATATATATATATATATACGGGAGGTGTATAATCATATATCACTTATGCATGCCACACCAGATAATCATAAACCATCATCTAATGTGATTAGGCCCAAGCCAATGGTCCAATCACTCACAACAGGATCTATGTGTGTATCGACACATCTTTATGCCCTATGATCATCCTTCTCATCATCATCGATTTTATCAAATCCTCGGCGCATCTCCATGTGTCGTGATCACCTGTCACGAGATCATGGGTCCCGTTGACACCTCTACACTGCCATCGTGCCTCTTCGTGTAGTTACAACATAATCACAAGCATGCAAGCCCGATAATAAATGAGAAAAACGAAGGCTACTAGATAATTAATCACATTTACACACATTATAACATATAGCTCATGATCATGTATCCACATCATACATCACATGTACACATCACAATGTAGGACTACTAGATAATTAATAATTAATTAAAGTATTTAATTAATTATTTTTTAGAAATCGGGATATGTCAAGAATTTCCAAAATGTTAAGGGTATTTTCATAATTCTGGACAAAAGGACAAATCATGAATTTTTTAAATTCTAAGGGGTAGAATCATTCTTTTGCTAAAAACCCTAATGACATTACTTGGCCCCTTCCAGCGGGTTGTCATCGCCGCCCATGCGTAGGCGACGACTGCCCCTACTCGCGGGTGGTCGCCACTCGCTCGAGCGACTGCCCCTACGTGTGACGCTTAGTGGTTTTGCATATTTAAGTATTCGTTCTTATTGTACTTTCATTTATAGGTATGGTTATCTAACAAACACAACGGTGAAATTTCTTATTGTTATGATTAATCTAAATGTCAAACGTTAGAAGTGTAACTCCTTCATACATGATCTTGATTCTACACTGTTTGCTAATCCTCATCTATTTATGAAATTTATTTGATTCTTTAAGTTTTTTCCTGATAGTCCCATAATTATAAGCAGGAAAAATGGATATGCTTTAGAAACATTACAATTGACTTCTTCGTCCACAAAAAATCATATATATATGTATGCTTACATATAACCTAACAATCATTCACTTCTCTGATACATTTAAATAGTCTAAGCAAATCATCATCATCATCATCAATTTGTAGTCATTATCATCCCAAGTGGTGTAACTTTTTATGATGCTCAATTCTTTAGGAGGTTTCATGTCGTGTACGTAGATGTTTCTTCCAACCCCTTTCATGTTCCAAGGAAGAAGATAACCTCCAAAGCCTTTGCAAAAAGAGTCAGGTGGTCGCCCCACCCACCCCCCTCCTACGAGAAGTTTGCCCACCAACACTGCAAGAACGCGTTGAACAATTTTTTTACGATTCAATCTCATCATATGCAGTTAAACATTAATCATTTGCACAAATAATCTGGCTCTGATACCACTATTGGGAAACCTAGTAAGAGCATCACATGTGTAGCAGAAGAAAGAAAATAACTAGGACTACGGAATTTCAGTTTGACGTTATGTATCATTAACCATCCAGCATTTCGTAAGCGTATCAATCAGTAAACTCATTCTCCAAAAAGCACCTGTATTATACCCTCAGTGTCCCCACACAAGTGGCTATGAGACCAGTCACCTCCATCATATGGACAGGTATACAATACACCAGTCTATTCGACTATCTCAATGTCCCTCTCGAGTAACTGACCAGGATTATTTAGGGTCTGTGTTTAAAGGTGAATTAGTCTCATTATTGTGATCTCATCACCATTTGATTCTCATTACATAGAAAAAAGACGTCACAATATATATATATATATATATATATATATATATATATATATATATATATATACATAATAGATAATATAATGTGAGAATATGGCAATAATAATCATAAGAAAAAAGATTGCGCAGTATGTCACACGTGCAATCACTTACGTGATTGGCTTATAGGGCACCTGTAATCAACACATCGGACATGCCATATAAAGTCATCTAGGCCCGAAAAATGATTATGTGCTCCTTAGGCTGAAGCTGCCATCATAGGCCTCCAATGTTAGGACCCAAAAGTTGGGATTTCTTGAGTGAAGGAGGATCTTGCTGAAGTGATTTCCCCGAGCTCTTACTTGGACTTATGGAATCCCCTTTCAGACTTTGTTTAGGTGTCGATTCACCAATTGTAGTCCAGCCCAGAACGAATCGTCTGTCAAACTTGATGACAAGGTGACCATTTCAGGGAAGGTCGAGGTGGTGTGCTAGGGTGGCAGGGTGATATGCTCTACTATGGGAAGCCACAGGTCTACCGGGTGTTCCCTGACCGAAAAATTGGAGTCCAGGAGCGAAGGGGTGGTCGACTAGGGTAGTTTCAAGGTGTGCGTAAGTGGGTGTGAATAGGGTTGATAACAACGGTGGTGGGGGGGTCACCTATTGATTGAGTGGAGGAGATGCCTGTTGGACTAACTGTGGAATAAAGGGAGCGATGGCTTGCTATCATCCTTGAGGGGTTTGTACTTAGTGGGTGAGGTTAAGGAATGCCTTGGCAAGGAGACCAGCTACCCCAAGCCAGCCCTAGGAGATGAGAGTTTGGGGCAATGAACAGGCACCAGTAATGCCCCAAGTCTAGGTCGAGGTAGACCCATCCTACGAGAGGGTGAGCAGTTGTCCACACTGCTCAAAGTGTGGGTGAGTGGGCAGAACCTCCTCACTAGGGCGCTCGTTGAGGTTGCTCATCGATGGACATTCTTACGACATCAGACCCTCCTTCAAGTACTACAAAATCTTGAGTAGCTTTACATTGTGGCCTGGGGATCGGTACAACTTTGTCCTATCCCGAAGATGCAACATCGTCCATGTAGATTTCTAGGGCGAGGGGGCTAGATGAATGAGATCGAGTCAGGAGGTTGTATCCTACGCTTTTGTTTTCCCTCGTAGCCGGCTTGAGGTGAGCTTGATCGGATTCATCCAAGCCACGATCTTGCACTATAGGTTAGAGCTGGGAGGGGGATTCTCGACTCGACCCCTCTATTGATTAAGTTAGTAAATGGTGTTTTGGTCATCCAAGATCTGATCCCCTCCAATGACCAAGGGATCGATGTTTATACTTATCGCGGTAGCTCTGCCATACGAGGGTTGTTAGTAGCCGCCGATGCTTCATGGGATTGATTTATATGCTCTTGATGGCATAGCCCAACCCGTCCAGTTCCCCATCATGCGACTGATCCATATGCTCCTAACAGCACTTAGCGGTGCTGAATTGGCCTTGCTCACCTGTCGGGTCGATCGCACTTCCTCCAGACCCGTGATATGAACGTACTCCACATTGACTCTGAGATGATTGTCAACTGTCATTATGTGGGTGGTGCTAGAATATTTCCTATCATATATAGTCCAACAAAATACTCACGAATGATCGAGTATATGTATGCTTGCAAGATAAATAATTGTAATGTAGTTACTTGAAGTATGTCATGTGTGATTTATCTTATGAATAAATAAGTCTTGTTGAGAAGGAAGAAGAGCTTTTTATCTTCGAGCTAGCAGTAATATCACATTTCGTGTCTGATGCGTGAGATGATTTAATCTTATGAAAACGGAATGCATTACGGGCTAGAATTTTGGATAAACAACATGACATCATTGCTGGATGGGATGCAGTAGTATCGCTCGTCATATCTGATGTGGAGTTGCACAAGATTAATGATTTTTCTATGAAAGAGGAACCCGTTACTAACAGGATTTTAGATAAATAACATGTTGGGTCCAGCTCATAAGTGGGTTTAGACCGGATATTTGGATATTTAACTCAAATATAATTTATTGAAAAAAAAAAGAGAAAAACCTAATCTAAGAGGTGGGCAGCAATGCAACTACGAAAACGTGCAAAGAAACAGTACAGTAACAAAAAGAGAGATAAAAGAAAAAAGAGAGAGAAAAATTTGGTAAGAGGATCGAACGGTAAAACTTCATCAGTTTTGATCCAAATTTTATGTGAAGAATCCTTGCAACTAGATCTACAATCTTAATGGTACTGATCTATGATTTACCCTCTCTATAATAGTTTTTTGATATATCCATTTAGTGAGTTTTGATGTTTCCTATTGTGAGATCTATCAATATTGATGATGCTATGCTATTGGTGAACCAAAATATATGTACTTGATATCATTATGATCATCTAATTAATCTAGAGAAATTTCATTGTAAACCTATTATCCTATTTGGTGATAGTGAAAGTTTGGGTGGACTACGGTCCCGTGATTTTTCCCGCATTGGGTTTTTCACGTTAAAAATTTGGTGTCTCACTTTGTGGTTGATTTATAATTCTGTTATATATCTTGTTCTGATTAATATTTATTTTTTTAGTAACAAGATGGTAATTTTGGTGAGGAACCCATTTTGATACACAAAGAGGAAAAAATATTATTTCACATTCAATAGGTTTTTCCCAACAAGTGATATCAGAGCACATGCTATTTGATGCAGTTTTTCTTGTGTGATTGAAATGAAAGAGTCAGATGGTATGATTAAATTGAACTCATCAAATTATTTCTCTTGGAGGCAGATGATGAAAGATTTACTATATTACAAAGATTTGTATAAGCCCATCAAAGTTAAAGTAAAACCTTCTACTATGGATGATGAAGAATAGGAAGTACCGCATAGAAAAACTATTGCTTATATTAGAAGATTGATGGATATAAATTTGTATGAGCATATTTCTGATGAAACCAGAGCTGATGTTGTTTGGCAGAGGCTAAAAAATCTCTTTGCAAAGAAGACAATGGGAAACATAATTTCTCTCCTCAGAAGACCTGTCATTTTAAAGTATAAATATGGTGATAATATTATTGAGCACATAAGCCTATTTCAGAGTTTTGCAAACAAGCTGGTTACTATTAAAATGAATATAGATGATGAGATGCAATGATTGTTACTCCTCAGTTCTTTACCAGAAAGTTGGGAAACATATCTTGTGACAATTTCTAACTCCACACCAGAGGGGAATCTAACTATAGATATCGTTAAAGATAGTTTGCTAAATGAAGATGTCAGAAGGAAAGAATAAGGAGAATCTTCTTCTGGTGCACTTGCTATTGAAAAACAAGAAAGACGTTGAAGAAGACATAGCAAGAATCCACATGGTTATAGAGGAAGATCTAAGTTCAGAAGAGATATCAAGTATTTTCACTGTAACAAGCCAGGTCACGTGAAGAAAGAGTGTAGGTTCTGGAAGAGAGAACAAAATGAAAGAAAGAAAAATGAGGAAGAGACTAATACAATTGCTGTTGAAGGTTATATTATTATTATTTGTGATAATGGATGTGTCAATCTTGTAGCTCAAAATAGTACCTAGATAATTGACTCTGGTGCTTCTTTTTATGTTACTTCTCATAGTGATTTCTTCAGGTCTTACACTGTTGGTGATTTTGGTAATGTCAAAATGGAAAACAATGGTACATTTAAGATTATGGGTATTGGAGATATTTGCTTGAAGATCAGTATTTGGAGTAAATTGATATTCAAAGATGTAAGGAAATGTTCTAGATATTCGTCTTAACTTGATATCTATAGGGAAACTTGATGATGAGGGATTTATGCATTATTTTGGTGAAAGCAAATGGAAACTCACCAAAGGTTCTCTGATTGTGGCGAGAGGAAAGAAGCAGAACTCTTTTTATGTCATGGAGACTAAGCTACACAAAGGAGAGATTAATGCAATCATAAATTATGAAAGTATAGATCTTTGGCATACAAGGCTTGGTCATATCAGCGAGAAAGGACTTCAAACTCTTGGTAGAAAGCAGTTCTTACCAAAGTTGTAAGGTACGTCTCTCAAATCTTGTGATCATTGCTTAGCTGGAAAAACACATAGAGTTACCTTTCATACTTATCTATCATCTAGAAGATTAAATGTTATTGACTTGATTCATACTGATGTTTATACTATGCAAAGTAGAACTCTTGGAGGTGCTCTTTATTTTATTATTTTTATTGATGACCATTCTAGAAAAGTTTGGGCTTTTGCTTTGAAATCCAAAGACCAGATACTCGATACTTTCAAAGAGTTTCATTCCAGTGTTGAAAGAGAAACAGAAAGAAAATTGAAGTGTGTTAGAGCAGATAATGGTGGTAAGTACAAGGGTCCTTTTGAGAATTATTGTAGGTTTCATGGTATTAGGCTTGAGAAGACATTTCCTAAAACTCCTCAGCGGAACGGTGTGGCAGAAAGGATGAACAAAACCATTGAAGAAAGGATTAGGTGCATGCTTTCCCATGCTAAGTTACCTAAGTCATTTTAGAGGGAGGCTATAAGAACTACAATTGATCTCATAAACCTTTCTCCATCAGTTCCTCTGAATAGTGATGTTCCAGATAGAGTGTGGAAAGGGAAAGATGTATCTTATGATTACTTGAGAGTCTTTAGGTGCAAAGCATTTATTCATATTCCTAAAGATGAGAGGTCGAAGCTTGATAATAAAGCAAAAGCATGCATTTTCTTGGGATATGGTCATGAAGAGTTTGGGTATAGATTATGAGATCCAGTGGACAAGAAGATTATTAGAAGCAGAGATGTCGTGTTTCTTGAAGACCAATTGTTTAAAGATGGTGATAATGTTGGGAAACAAAATACCTTTATTTATATTCTTTGGAGTTTAGGCCCAGTTCCTCCATCTATAGTTCATGATGATTAAGGGGGAGATGGACAAGAAGATGGTGGTGAGAATGTTAGTGATGATACTCCTACAGTTTATAAAGTTGATCCAACTAAACAAACTGAGCAAGCACCTCCACCACCATATGAGATTCCATTGAGAACATCTACAAGAGAGCGAAGATCATCTACAAGATATCCTCCACATGAGTATGTTACGTTGACTAACGGTGGAGAATCAGAAACTTACCAAGAAGCTATTCTACATGAGCATAAGAATGAGTGGGTTAAAGCCATATAAGAAGAGATGAGATCCTAGCTTGAGAACCACACATATGACTTGTTAAAGTTATCTACAGGGAAGAAAGCTCTCAAGAATAAATGGGTTTATAAATTGAAGACCGAAAATAACAGCTCACGATAAAAATATAAGGCACGATTAGTTGTGAAAAGATTCAGTCAGAAAAAGGGTATTTGACTTTGAAGAAATATTTTCTCCTGTGGTAAAAATGTCCTTTATCTGAGTTGTTCTTGGTTTGGCTACCCGCTTGAATTTAGAAGTTAAGTAACATGATGTGAAAACTGTATTTTTATATGGTGACTTAGAAAAAAAAATTTATATGGAGCAACCAGAAGGTTCCAAAGTCAAGAGAAAAAAAAATCTACTGTGTAAGCTTAAGAAAAGTTTATATTGACTCATACAGGCACCTAGATAGTGGTACAAGAAGTTTAATTCCTTTATAATGAGTCAAGGGTATAATAAAACCACATCTGACCATTATGTGTTTTCATTATTCTTCCACTATATGTTGATGATATGCTGATTGTTGGCAATGATGCTAGTAAAATTGAGAAGCTTAAGAGAGAATTAAGTCTTTTGCTATGAAAGACCTAGGATTGGCTAGACAAATACATGGCATGAAGATTCTTCATGATAGAAAGAATGGAAAGATTTGGTTATCTCAGGAGGCTTATATTGAAAGATTCAATATGAATAAAGCCAAAGCAGTTTATTCTCCACTAGTAGGTCATTTTAAGCTGAGTTCGAAACAATGTCCCACAAGTGAAAAAGGAAAAAAAGAAATATCCAAAGTGTCTTACTCATCAATAGTAGACAGTTTGATATATGCTATGGTTTACACTAGGCCAGATATAGCTTATGCAGTTGAAGTTGTCAATCGATTTCTCTCTAATCCTAGTAAAGAACATTGGGCAGTAGTAAAATGGATATTAAGATATCTAATCCTAGTAAGTAAGGTTGTGTTTATGTTTTGGCATTGGTAAACCTGTGCTAGAGGATTACACAGATGCAGACATGGCTGGTGATACTGATTTCAGGAAATCAACTTCAGGATTCTTGATGACTTTTGCAGGGGGAGCAGTTTCTTAGTAGTCTAAGTTACTGAATTGTATTGCTCTATCGACCACAGAAACAAAATATATAGCAATTACTGAAGCCTGTAAGGAAACTTTATGGATGAAAAGATTTATACAGGAATTGGGTTTCAAATATGAAGGATACACTGTTTACTATCATAGTCAGAGTGTCATTCACCTCTCCAAGAATTCAACATATCATTCTAGATCCAAACATATTGATGTAAAATACTACTGGATTCGTGATGTGCTTGAGATAAAATAATTAAACTTAGAAAAGGTACATACCGATGAGAATGGTTTAGATATGTTAACAAAGTCTTTTCCTAAAGAGAAGCTTAAAACATGTAGACAAAGAGCGGGCTTAGTACAGCCCACCATATGAGCTGGAGGGGGAGAATTGTTGGGTCCAGCCCATAAGTGGGCTTGGATTGGATATTTGGGTTTTAGCCCAAATTTGATTTATTGAAAAAAAAGAAAAAAAAGAAAAAAGAGGAAAACCTAATCTAAGTGGTGGCTGCGTAACTTTTTGGATCAGAGTGGCACAGTAACGCAGCGGCGAAAATGTGCAAAGAAACTACACAGTAACAAAGAGAGAGAGAAAGCCTTGGCAAGAGGATCGAACAATAAAACTTTGTTAGTTTTGACCCAAATTTTATGTGAAGAATCCTTACAATCAGATCTACAATCCTAAAGGTACTGATCTGTGGTTTACCCTCTCTATGATGGTTTTCTGATATATCCACTTAGTGAGTTTTGATATTTCCTATTGTGAGATCCATCAAAATTAATGACACTATGCTATTGATGAACCAAGATATATGTTTTTGATGTCATTGTGATATTCTAGTTAATCTAGAGAAGTTTCATTATAAACCTATTATTCTATTTGGTGATAGTGGAAGTTTGGATGGACTACGGTCCCGTGATTTTTTCCGTATTAGGTTTTCTATGTTAAAAATATGATATCTTACTTTGTGATTGATCTATTATTCTGTTGTGTATCTTGTTCGGGTTAATATTTATTTTTTTAGTAACAAGTTGATAATTTTGATAAGAAACTCATTTTGATACACAAAGAGGGAAAAGTATTATTATGCATTCAATAGGTTTTTCCCAACTCAACATGACATCCATGCCCCCAAGTGTGTCGAAAGTGACCCATGCTTCATAGCAAACCGGAAGATGGCCAGCAGTCTTATGAGGATATATACTAGTTATATTCTCAGCTAAATCTCATCAGGAATCAGGTTGAACAAACATGATCTCGTCTTCATAAACTAAAAATTATAGCTTTTTTACCCTCTAACTGGTGATACATACTTCCATGTTACGAATTGAAACTCGAATTGTTTCATGCTTTTTCTTCCTTGTCACCAAAATTAATAATAGGGTTCCTATGATTTATTTATGCACCTTCACTTCAACATTTTCATCCATCCAAAATATCACAATATCATGCCCTGCATTTCTTCCACCTCTCAACTACATATTCATTCAATTAACCCCATCGTATTCTACATATTTCCAAGAATCACAAGTCCAATGTGAAATATACAGCATATCGACATCGACGCATACTCTCTTTGGAAAACACAACATTGACATGTTGGGCAGATGGCCCAGATTCAGCCCATAATGGGCTTTAGTGAAGCCCACAGCCCAGAACCTCACTTATATTAACCTAAAACCTAGATTAGGTGGCTAGGGTTGAGATTAAGAGAGGAGCGGCGGCTGAAAACGTGGGAGAGAAAAAGAAGACTGCAGATTGACAGTAGAGGCCAGAAAATAAGAGATCCAGGAAAGGGAAGAAGACAAGGGCAGAAAAAGACTATTCTCAATCATTCAAATCTCAGGTTAGATCAGTTTGTAGTGGATTCTTACTGTGATCTCTTGGGAAGGTTTTGGATATTATGCTTAGGATTATAGTCCTTGTATCCCTGAGATTCTCTTGTGGCTATTGCTTTGGGCTTGGGCAAGAAGTCTGAGATCTGTATATTCATTATTTTGATAGTGGATTTTCTCTGGCTTGTCCCGTGGTTTTTACCCTTTGAGTTGAAGGGGTTTTCCACGTAAATCTTGGTGTTCATCTGATTGTGATTTTTGTTTCATTCCGATGTACGTGACGGTCTGCTAGTATTTATTCGTATACAAAGTTGATTCTTATTTTATTCCCATCAACTGGTATCAGAGCAGGGTTTTGGTGGTATTTAATCTTTTGTATCTAAACATGGAGGTCGGTAATGTTTCTCGCATGATTATTTTAAACGAAAACAATTGGATGATATGGAAACCAAGAATGGAAGATCTCTTGTATTGCAAAGATTTGTATGGACCTTTGTAAGGAGATAGTGCAAAGCCCACATCTATGACAGATGATGAGTGGAAGAGGTTAGATCGAAAAACAGTTGGCTTTATTCGACAATGGCTAGATGATAGTGTCTTTCACCATGTTTCTACTGAATGTTCTGCATACTCTCTTTCGAAAAAGTTAGAAGGTCTTTATGAAAGAAAAACGGTTGGCAACAAAGCTTTTCTGATCAGAAAACTTATGAACTTGAAATATAAAGAGGGTACTTCTATTCCTGAGCATTTAAATGAAATGCAGAGTATTATTACTAACCAGTTATCCTCTATGAAAATGTCTCTTGATGATGAGTTGCAGGCGTTGTTACTTCTCAGTTCTTTGCCAGAAAGTTGGGAGACACTAGTGGTTTCTCTCAGTAATTCGACACCAGATGGTATTGTCACCATGAGTCAAGTAACAAGCAATTTGTTGAATGAGGAGTTAAGGAGAAAGAATTCAGCAACTTCTCAGATTGATTCACAAGCACTTGTCTCAGAGAACAGAGGAAGGTCAAAGTCAAAGGATAGAAGTTGTTCACGTGTGGGTAGAAGCAAGTCAAGGTCAAGGAAAGATATTGTTTGCTACAATTGTGGTGAGAAATGACATTACAAGAATCAGTGCAAGCAACCTAAGAAGAACAAGAAAAGGGGGAAAGAAGTGGAGCATACAGAGTCAAAAGAGAATATCACAGCTACAGTACAAGGTAGTGATTATTTGATTTTGTCTACTTCCGATGATATTTTTTCTTGTGTGTGCCAGGATCTCGAGTGGATAATTGACACAGGTGCTTCTTATCATGCTACACCACGGAGGGAGTTCTTTGCTACTTACAGCTCTGGAAATTTTGGTGTTGTCAAGATGGGCAACTATGGCACAACAAACATCATTGGCATGGGAGATATTCATATAAAGACCAACCTTGATTGCAAGTTGGTACTTAAGGATGTGAGGCATGTGGTTGACTTAAGACTGAATTTAATTTCAGTTGGAAGGCTGGACGATGAAGACTTTGATGTCAGATTTCATAAAGGGCAGTGGAAGCTCAGTAAGGGTTCTCTAATTGTAGCTAATGGGAAGAAATGTCATACATTGTATAGATTGCAGCCTAAAGCTTGTGGTGAGCAGTTGAATGCTACAGAGAAAGACTCCAGTATGGAGTTGTGGCATAGGCGACTAGGACACATGAGCGAGAAGGGGTTGCAAGAACTTTCCAAAAGAGAGGTATTGTCATCTCTCAGAGGTAAACGTTTGAACCCTTGTATTGAGTGTTTGGTTGGTAAACAACATAGAGTTTCCTTTGTTAGTCATGCCTTATCTAGAAAAATGAATGTCTTGGACCGTGTCTATACAGATGTGTGTGGTCCTTTGAGGACAAAAACTCCTGGTGGATCTGTTAATGTTCCTAGTATCAGTGGTGCACTTTATTTTGTTACTTTTATAGATGACTTTTCCAGGAAAGTTTGGGCCTATGCTTTGAAGACTAAAGATCAGGTTATTAATATCTTCAAAGAGTTTCATGCCAGAGTTGAAAGGGAGACAGAAAGACAATTAAAATGTATAAGATCATATAATGGTGGTGAGTACACAGGATTGTTTAATGATTATTGCAAGTCACATGGCATCCAGCATGAGTTGACAGTCTCTGGTACGCCTCAGCATAATGCAATTGCAGAGAGGATGAACCGCACCATCATGGAAAAGATCAGATGTATGCTTTCACAGGCCAAGCTACCCAAAAGATTTTGGGATAAGGCTTTGAGGACTGCAGTTGATGTAATCAACTTATCACCATGTACAACTCTAGATGGTGATGTTACAGAGCATGTATGGTCAGGGAAAGATGTCTCCTATAAGCATTTAAGAGTGTTTGGTTGTCGTGCATTTGCACATGTTCCAAACAATGAAAGGTCCAAGCTGGATGGTAAGACAAAAGAGTGTATTTTTCTTGGTTACTCACATGATCAGTTTGGTTACAGGCTTTGGGATCCAGAAAAGCAGAACGTGTTCAGAAGCAGAGATGTTGTCTTCTTTGAGGATCAAACCATTGAGGATTTGAAGAAGGAGGCACCAGCTAAGACTTCTGCAGAGGGATTTGTAGACTGTGACCCAGTTATTCCTCTAGTATATCAGGGTGATGGGGGAGATGTGTAGGAAGATGGTGCAGAGCCAGATGTTGATCTACCTGCAGGACATGTTGAGCAAGAAGAAGAAAGAGAGCAAGTTCCCACAGAACCTCAGTTAAGAAGATCTTCTAGACCACGTCAACCTTCCAGAAGATACTCTACAGATGAGTATGTGATGCTTACTGATGCAGGTGAACCAGAGAGTTACCAGGAAGCAGTTGAAAGTGAGCAGAAAAAGAAGTGGTTTATTGCTATGCAGGAAGAGATGAATTCTCTACAGAAGAACCACAGATATGATTTGGTGCAACTACCAGAGGGAAGTAAGGCCTTGAAGAACAAGTGGGTTTTCAGGTTGAAGACTCAAGAATATTATTCTCAACCAAAGTATAAAGCTAGATTGGTTGTGAAATGCTTTGGTCAAAAGAAATGTATTGACTTTGAAGAAATTTTTTCTCCTGTTGTTAAAATGTCTTCTATCCGTGTTGCTCTTAGTATTGCTGCTAACCTAGACTTGGAGATTGAACAGTTAGATGTGAAAACAACTTTCCTTCATGGTGATTTGGAGGAGGAAATTTATATGGAGCAACCAGAAGGCTTCAAAGTCAAAGGTAAAGAAAATCTTATCTGCAAGTTGATGAAGAGCTTGTATGGGCTGAAGCAAGCTCCAAGACAGTGGTATAAAAAGTTTGATTCATTTATGATTGAAAATGAATATAAAAGAACAGCTTCAGATCATTGTGTGTACATCAAACGGTTTGGTGAGGATTTTATTATTCTCTTACTTTATGTTGATGATATGCTTTCCTCGGAAAAGATATGTCTATGATTGACAAGTTGAAGAAGGACCTGAGTGAATCTTTTGCAATGAAGGACATGGGGCCAGCAAAGCAAATACTGGGCATGCAGATTTCTCGTGACAGAAGAAAGAGAAAGATTTGGTTGTCACAGGAGAAATACATTGAGAATGTATTGGATAGGTTCAGTATGAGTAATGCAAAGCCAGTTGGTTCTCCTCTTGCAGGTCACTTCAAGTTGTGCTCAGATCAGAGTCCGTCAAGTGATGAGGAGAAGGAGAAAATGCAAAAGGTTCCTTATGCTTCAGCAGTTGGAAGTTTAATGTACGCAATGGTATGTACGAGGCCGGACATCGCATATGCAGTGGGTGTTACTAGTAGATTTCTTGCAAATCCAGGTAAAGAGCATTGGGCAGCAGTGAAGTGGATTTTTAGATATCTCATAGGAAATTCTAAAGTTTGTTTAAGCTTTGGAGGTGGACCACCTGTATTGACAGGTTACACAGATACAGATATGGCAAGAGATATTGACACAAGGAAGTCCACATCAGGTTTTGTACTTACTTTTGCAGGGGGGCTGTGTCATGGCAGTCCAGATTGCAAAGGTGTATTGCACTCTCCACCACAGAGGCAGAATATATTGCTGCTACAGAGGTTTGCAAAGAAATGTTATGGATGAAAGAATTCTTACAAGAATTGGGGCTGAAACAAGAAAACTATGTGGTGTATTGTGACAGCCAGAGTGCCATCCATTTATGCAAGAACCCAACATTTCATTCCAAATCAAAGCATATAGATGTCAGATATCATTGGATCAGAAATGTGCTTGAAGAGAAGCAGTTACAGCTTCAGAAAATTCACACAGATGATAATGGAGCAGACATGTTGACAAAGGCTTTACCGAAAGAGAGACAGGAGATGTGCCGACAGTTGGTCGGCATGGCTTCACATTGAGGAGTCATGAGACAGCCTCTCTTATGGGCTGAAGGGGGAGGTTGTTGGGCAGATGGCCCAGATTCAGCCCATAATGGGCTTTAGTAAAGCCCACAGCCCAGAACCTCACTTATATTAACCTAAAACCTAGATTAGGTGGCTAGGGTTGAGATTAAGAGAGGAGCGGCGGCTGAAATCGTGGGAGAGAAAAAGAAGACTGCAGATTGACAATAGAGGCCAGAAAACAAGAGATCCAGGAAAGGGAAGAAGACAAGGGCAGGAAAAGACTATTCTCAATCATTCAAATCTCAGGTTAGATCAGTTTGTAGTGGATTCTTACTGTGATCTTTTGGGAAGGTTTTGGATATTGTGCTTAGGATTATAGTCCTTGTATCCCTGAGATTCTCTTGTGGCTATTGCTTTGGGCTTGGGCAAGAAGTCTGAGATCTGTATATTCATTATTTTGATAGTGAATTTTCTCTGGCTTGTCCCGTGGTTTTTACCCTTCGAGTTGAAGGGGTTTTCCACGTAAATCTTGGTGTTCATCTGATTGTGATTTCTGTTTCATTCCGCTGTGTGTGACGGTCTGCTAGTATTTGTTCGTATACAAAGTTGATTCTTGTTTTATTCCCATCATGACGTTTGCAAATGTGCCTAATGTTGCGTGCTTGATCCGACAACAAATTCATATGAGATGAATATTTTAAAACCGTCGACATCCTATTTCTTCAGCCCATTGTATTACAACACCCCCCATAAACTCCATCAGTTCATCTTCCACGTACGTTTGTTCTATTACAACCGTTTGTAGAGAGGGTAGATGCAGAACTACGATCATCCTAATCAAATCCCACTACTTGCATTAACTTGTGTGCCGCGGCCACCACATAACCAGCAGTGCAAGTTAGCTCCACGGAGATGTGATCTAAGATGAGAGACTCGTGTTTGAGTCTTCGTGAGCAGCTCACGGAACATTTCCACGAGGGCTACCGATCAATCGAAGTTTCTGTTTCAGTTTTATTGTAGTTTGACAAGATCGATCGATGACAGGTGAGATACGCTTGGAAGCAAAGCATTCAAGAAGACGGAACGACCACGTTAGTCATCCAAGGATCATCCTTCTCATTCGAGCCCAATTACATATTGGTCATTGATGTGGTGCAACATGGTCAACGTCCGGCTGTTTGTGCGAAACGGATCACTGCTAAAAGTCGTCGTTTTACTTTTGTTGGACTTAGATGAGATGAGCTTGCAGTGCAAGTATGTACACGTCCTGATTCTTTCATCGTCATAATCAACGAGACCATGATTTATCATGCTTGATGTGCTAAAGGATGGGGGCTCACGTACCGGCTTGTAGGATGGATGATCAAGTGGTCAATAGAGCTCAGCGAATTCGACCTGAAGTATGCCCTGAGGAGGGCAATCAAAGCCCAAGCTATTATCGATTTCTCCTCGGAGCTGACCGCCCTAGAGCCACCCCTAGAGGAAGCTTGCATAGACCCTCCACATCGACGGATCGGCGAATTCCTCTAGGGGAGGAGCCGGGATAGTCGTGAGAGACCCCGACGGACAAACCTGGGAACATGTCGTGCGTCTGGAATTTTCAACTACCAACAATGAAGCAGAATACAAGGTGTTGCTGCTCAGACTATGACTAGCCACTGAGCTACAAAATGAACACCTAGAAGTGTTCACTGACTCCCAATTGGTCGCCGACCAAATCGACGGGAGCTTCGACGCTCGAGAAACGAACATGGCCTGCTATCTCGCTGAGGCCCGTCGGCTGATAGGTATGACCAAGTACTTCAAAATCTTCCAAATCCCGCGCCTCGAGAATGCCAGGGCCGACGCCTTGGCCCGGTCGGCCTCTGCCGGTGAGTTGCCGATCATTCTCAGCCTTTGCCAACCGAAGGTCACCATTGTTGAAACGGCAACCACGGTCGCTCATCCTGACTAGAGGGAGGAAATGCTACACTACAAGAAAGATGCGACTCTCCCGACGGACGAAACCGTCGCTCGTCGAATCAAAAGAACTGAAACATGGTTCGACATCGCCAATAGGCGCTTTTTTGTTGCCGAATGCATTGGCATCTGACCCGAGTCCTCTCCAAGACCTTTGTGTTGCTGACCACGACTCCAATGGTAGGGCATGGTTATCCTCGTAGCTAGCTAGGTCTTTGTGTATTTACTTGGTGAATGAGGAATGTTAGAGAGCACACGAAACTCGTGCATGCATTAAGGGTTAGAACAGTGCAGTGCCAGGTTTCCGCGAAGAGAGTAGATGAGTCATTCTAATTGCATTTCTTACACCGACTTATACGGCGGTGCATGACTTTCTTGGCTCCTAATTGAGGACGAGATGCGATCGAAGATAGTGAACGGGTTTGTTTTTCCTTTTGTGAGAATCCAACATCTCCACATCATGCAAAGTTTGTATTTTCTTTGAGTTCTACTTACAAGAAATGAGGTGCCAAAGCTCGGAAGCAAAGCATTCGAGCTGACGGAACAAGCCAAATTCTCATGTCTAAGCCGCTATGAGAACTTGGCGAAAGGCTCAGTAGTTTACCGGAGATAATCACTAGATAAGTGCAACATGGTCAATGGCTCTTTGTGAGAAAATGGAATATCAGCAATCATTCATAATCTTGAAGAATAATAATAATAATAATAATAATAATAATAATAATAATAATAATAATAATATCAATAATAATAATAATATCAATAATAATAATACATGCCAGTTAATAATGCCTGGTGATGGTCTCAGATAGTTCTCAAAATCCTGGATAGGTTCATTGCATCACAGTCACGGTGGGAAATGATCGAACGTGCTGAATTGAGTACTCCATAGAATATTCAACCGTCAGCGTCTCATCTGTTGTTTCGCTTTCTTGTCTTTGTGTTTAGAAGGCGTAGGTATTTCCCACATTTCATCTTATACTCTTCACGTTAATTGACGGAAACAGCAAGGAAGAGCATATATCTATATATATATATATATATATATATATATATAGGGGTATCCGAAAGCCAAGAACATTAATTGGCGTTCGCTAAACATCTTGCACTTGGGCAGAAGAAAGAAAGGGCTCAATGAGTCCTTGCCAACCGATGGTTCACTCGGACCTATCAAATTAGAGTGTGATATCAGATCGTTTTCGTTTACTTAAATTACTTGACATTGGGCAGAAGAAAAAAAGGGCTCAGATTAGAATAAGATATCAGATCATTTTCGCGTTTCAATCATTTAAGCTTTCTTGTTTTGTCTCTTTAATGAAAGAAGGAGCTAAAATTTCCATGCAGAAGCATACCTCGAAGAAGTTTCAGTAAAGTTCCTTGCTCGACAAGTGAACAAGGAGTCACGGCATTCGGCTGCCGCAGTGGGGTTTAGCGCAGAAAATAAAGCAAGACAAATTGCTCTCAACTTCTTCTTCCTCATATCCTCCCTCGTCTTAGTAGTCAAAAGAAATTATGATGCCACGATTACATGGTAGTTAGTATAGAAGCATTGGCTGATAAAATTTCATTTAGAATAGGTTGATTCTTTGTGTGTCTTTGGTTGGCTATTAACTGGTCGTTGCTTCCCATGATATAAAGATGTCAAGAACGTGAGGCAACTAGGTAAGTTATACTAGACTAATAATGATTGGGCAAAAGGGTAGATGTTGGATGCTCCAAAATGACATATAGTTTCTTGAACCTGAGGTCAGTGGTCAATGCAGGTTGGAACTGTGGGGACTTGTCATTGGCGGCCGAGGACGTCATCAGCTGAATTAGTCAGCAAACTGCCGTGCAGAATACATACTCTATCAACCAATTCACAATTGAACAGTACCTCGGGGCCTTCTATATATACGTCACGATTCCTGAAGCCAGTCGCAAAAGAAACTTGCATCATTTCATCTTGCTTGTTCAAAGATAGTGCAGATGGCTGCTAGGATCATCCTCATTAGTGCTCTTCTTGCCCTGGCCTCCTCTCATGCATTGGCATTTGATCCGAGTCCTCTCCAAGACTTTTGTGTTGCTGACTACGACTCCAATGGTAGGTCATGGTTATCCTCGTAGATAGCTAGGTCCTCGTGTATGTACTTGCTGAAGTGGCTAAAAGCCCGTTCATCGTGCATGCTGCAGTGTTTGTCAACGGATTCGCCTGCAAGAATGCTAAGGATGTCACGGCAGATGACTTCTACTTCACCGGCTTAGACAAGCCCGCGAGCACCGCCAACGAGCTGGGCGCAAACATCACTCTCGTCAACGTGGAACGACTCCCCGGCCTCAACACCCTTGGCGTCGCCATGTCTCGCATCGACTACGCGCCCTTCGGTCTCAACCCTCCTCACTCGCATCCACGCTCGTCGGAGATACTGCATGTGGCGGAAGGAACGCTGTACGCCGGCTTCGTCACGTCCAACACGGAAAACGGCAACCTTCTCTTCGCTAAGAAGCTGAAGAAGGGCGACGCGTTTGTGTTCCCCAAGGGCCTCATACACTTCCAGTTCAACATCGGGGACACCGAAGCAGTGGCGTTCGCTACCTTCGGCAGCCAGAGCCCGGGTCTCGTCACCACAGCCAACGCACTGTTCGGATCGAAGCCGCCCATCCCTGATTACATTCTTGCCCAGGCCGTGCAGCTTAGCAAGACGACCGTGGGCTGGCTTCAGCAGCAGCAGTGGTTGGACATCGCTGAAGAATATTAACGTGTAGGGCTTAATTAATACAAGCCAATAAGATACTCTCGTATGCCATGCATGCTTTAATGACGTTATGTGGTTTACCTACGGTGTGTGGTTTATTGTATAATAAAATAAAGCTTGTGGTATTAGTTAATGTTTGTACGCACGCTTGTTTTCGTTTCTGAAAAAGGAAATACATAATAAGAGAAATCTCTACTAAACACTTCTTTTAGAGATGGTATCTTTAGAGTTTTCTCTTTTTTGTTATGCTCGACATCTTGCGATAATCTATCCAAGGACTTACTTCAATAACAAACTTCTTCAAAAATATATCAGATTCAAGATTCTTGAAAGATTAAAGTTATGATCCGAAAAGGAAATAAAAGTCTTTAGTAAATTAGGATTATTCTATGAATAGCTAGCTAGCCATGTTTTGATGAGGAGTAAGATGCAAGAAATATAATTTGGGTATTCTTGAGTTAATATAGTATGAGAGAAAATGTGTGAAACGTTATACACACTATACGTGAGAGTTGTGTATAAAGAAAGTCTCATGCATGCACAGAAGAAGGTTGGCTGGCCGCCTTGCCTTAAAAGGGATAAGGTTTCAGAACCTTGCAGGGCCATACCTTCTTGGCAATGCAAGAACATGTGGTCAGCAGTCTTCACCTGATAATTAGATTGAACACATTATTGACAGCCTTGACAGTAATTAGGAGGGACCGATCGATCGACTCGACTCAGCCAAAGATGATGAGGAAAGGTGTATGTATGCAAGGCCACAATCGTAACCAAGCTGTACAATGCTGATCTTGGAATATGTGTATCCGATAGGGGAGAGTGACCTTCCGGTTGCAGTGACACCTCTCGAGAAAGAAGAAAACCTAGCTACTAGGGGGATTTCCATCGATTGGAGGGAGATGGTCAATCGGAGTTGGTGGGATTTCCATCGTAAATTTCATTCATGCACGCGGAACTGAAAGTGAATGAAGCCCAACGATAAAGACGAACACGTCGCCCTTGTGGAGGGTCCCAAGGGAGAAGAGGCGGTTGCTTGGGGGTTGGACGTCACGAAGACGACGTAGAGGGTGCTCTCGACGACGGTGACCATCTCATGTCGAAAATCTTCCATTTTTGCTTGAAATTAGAAAAGCTCCGATATCATATTAGGATATCTTTTGGAGATGATGATAGATACCAAATGGGAATCAATCTTGAAGATTCAATATTTTTTATTGAACATGAAAACCTATCATTTCTCATACCACGAATCTCCGAACCTTCTGCTCTAGTCCATCTCTCCTCTAAAATTTTATATTTAAGAGTATTTACATTAGGTTTTTCTAATTTATAAAAGAATAATAGGGACATTCATCTTAACTAAGATTACTAAATCAGAATTCTATTTAATCACAAAGTTTTGCGTATATCCCAATAGATGTGACCAGCTAAAGGAAACCTCAACTCAAAGATAATCCAAGTACTTCACGCTAAATTTGTCTCAAAGAGCACTTGTGGAAGCAGAAGAATAAAAGCTGTACAGTCCATGTGAAGCAATGGTCCACAAGAACAACCTTGTCTCTGATATTTCTTTGTTGTGGACTTTGGATTTATTTTTTTGTAGAGGATGAGATGTGAATCGAAGGAAAAGCAGGCGGTGGCTGATGAGGAGTAACTGTCACTGACGGAGTGAGACCTCGAAGTGTCAGCATAATCCGTCAAAGTGTTTTGATGGCTTGCAATCTTCGAGCAGCAGGACACGCCAATGGCTGCTATGCAAAGTCCCAGCAAATGCTTGGCGACAAGATCAAATATATCTCAGAAGCCATCCTGAGATAGGTTCACCACATCATTAGAAGCGATGGAAAAGGATTGATCATGCTTGCTTGAGCTAACAATAAGAGCTGCATCTGACCATAGAACAACAGTCTTCTGCCCTCACGCGCACGGTGATTGGTGTTACTTCTCTCTCTCTCTCCTTTTTTATCTGATTTAGTCGGTGTCATGATGTTGTTTCTTGTTTTGGATTCTTCTTCCTTGATTCATACTATTTGCTCCGAGACGACAATGTTTAGTTAGCATCACCGTGGAAAAAAAACCATTACGACAATGGAGGAATTTGTGGATCATTCTGCTGCCATCACAGAATTCCACGTCCGGGCGATAGGAGTATCGTCTTGCGTTCATACACCACCCAAATAAAGAAAACGAAAAAAACATGACGATGATGGAAGAAGCATCCTCTTCGGTGCATACACCACCTACAGCGACAGCCGATAACCCAATCGTCTCTCCCGACCAACCCGATACGAGCGGCCCCACGCTGAATGATCCGCATAGAATCTAATCGATGTGCGACCGTCCATTCTGCTAGCTAGGCCAATGTCCACCGTCCAATATAGCGAAGACAGGAAGCACCCTTTCCGTCTCGTTCCGTATGCACTTCGTTGCGTAATATCTCTGTGCGACATTGCAAATTATTAGATTTGGTCACCGCAGTGAGATCACCCGATTCAAGAAAAGAATTTTAAAGATGGTAACGATCGCCGCCATACCTATATGCAACGGTGCGAATAAATCGGTGACCGGATCCGAACAAGCTTCCTTCTGGAAAACATTTAAAACTAATATATATTTCTTTCAAATGTAAACTCATATTTGATATTTAAAAAAAAATATCTTATTTGATCTTGATGATGTACTGAAAACGCTTGAGTACTGATGCTATCTTAAAGTACTATTAGTATCTCAATATTTTCGGGACGATACTATAATTTTTAAATTATAAAACTATCATAACACATGTTATTAGACTTTTGGATGATGTCAAGTATATTTTCTATAGACTAAGCAAACACGTCAACGTCATCCCCGAAGAAGTTAACGAGCTAGACGCAATCCTCTTTTGGAAGTGTTGACCCAATCTTTACGACCCTATCTTGTCGAGGGGAACCTCCAATAATTGCTAAGTTGGCTCAAGATGTGTCAACATCTTTGCGGGATCCTGGGTGTCCATAGAGGGTAGCTCGTGCTTCACCTTCTTCAGCAGTGAAACTATCGTTAGATAGTACTACCTCGATTCTCGAGTGTCGCTCCTTACTTCCCCAACCCCAGCTTGGACCGAGAACTTCATCGCTCTGTGGTAGGTGGACACTACTATTCTTAGCTTGTTGATGGTGGGATGGCTGAGGATTACATTATACGCTAAGGAAAGATTGACCACCATGAATGTGGTCATCAAGGTCTTGGAGCGTGTTTCCACACCAATGGGAACAGGCAGAGTGGTAGTTCCGAGGGGGAGATGGAGTCTCCCGTGAATCTGGTGAGGGCCGAGGTCATCGAGGATAGGTCCATCTAATCACTTGAGTGTTTAGGGTGATGGCACGTACGATATGCTACACAATATCTTTTGATTATTATTTTAATGATATTTTCTCACTTTATATTGGATGATAAATATATTACAATGTCCTTGGATCTGTGCAATGGTAATTTGATAGTCTTTGAATATAGATCTTAAATATTCCTAATTATACATTGCTTAAGAAGGACATCGAGATAACTAAACAGATTGATGTACTATATTCATCAATATGATAAAGGTGGTTTGTCTCATAATAAGTGTGGGGACACTTAGGATATAGTGTAGGTGCTCATTGAAAAATGAGTTGACTAAATGATCCGCTTATAGAATGTTGGATGATTAAAAATACCTGATCGTCAGACAATGATTTAGTTGTCTCAATTATATGTTTAGTCCTTAGACTTAAGACACCAATGATGTCTTGTTTGAGTACTTCATTCTTTGATACCAGATTTATAGATTGAGAAGTTTCAGATCTAATACAGATGATCATTAGGTATGACAGCCAATCTTATGGAAGAAATTGTATATCAATAAAGGATTATCTACTAATAGTATCATAAGGGAAATATCTCGTGTGCTCTTACTCAGACAAATCAGATTGAGAGAATGCAATAAGAATAAGACAGATTGAGAGAAAAAGAGTTCTCTAAGAGAATCTGATATGAGTGATACTTGAATAAATTATGTATGACCTTAACAATGTCATGCCTCGTTAGGAAACTTCATGGAGAGAATCAAATGCGCAATGGAAAATAAAAATAAAAATTGGTTTATCAAACTAGGATAATCAAATCACCATGCAAAGATTGGAGTGTAAAACTCAAAAAATCAAAAACTATATAAGAAGTGTGAGACGTTCGCACCTCTGAGAGATCGTATATTGTAAAATTGATAGATCCTAGACCATGGATGAAGGAGCTCTCGCAGTGGATGAATGCAACAATGATGCGCCTCCTTGCAGCACGTTCTTTCCTCGCTTTTATACAACACCACGCAATAGCGAAACAAGAAGGGGCTCAGCCCTTCTTGTTGTCCTCTTGCACCAAATAAAGGTTGATGGCATAAGAGGAAATGGAAGGAGGAGATGAGGAGGCCGACAGTTAAGGGGTCCAACATATGACCTTTTGATCCGCTCTCTATTTATAGAGAGTTTCCTACTGCTAACCCAAATGGATCATACCTTAATGGGTATTGGATTTCCATCCAATTACTCTACCCCTAAATTAATGGATTTTGGATCTCTATCCAACACCCATTCTAAGCTTTGTTGAGTCTCACTCAGTTGATCCATTAAAGCAAGGCTTATTTGATATCTCATATACAATCCTCTATTCGTCGTGCAGTCCACCATATGTGTGTGTGATGTTGAAAAACCACGAGAGCATCACATGCATAGCGAAAAAATAAAACAAAACTAGTTTCCCACGTTTATCATGTCATCGTGTAAAGATTGATACGTGAAAAATTACAAAAATTGAAAACTACGACTAGTGTGAGATTGATTACCTAGGGAGATCGTATAACTCTTAAACTTTCAAATATAATTGGAGATGATGGAGGTTAGATGTCCTCCTCTCTAGCGGTATCTACTTTGATGGATTGTCGCAGTGATGCTCCACTAATCATAGCCAAAACCCCACAACTCTTGCACACATTCTCGTAGTGAACATGGAAAAAGATCTCTTATCTTCTTCGTTGCACTCTCATAGCAAGGAGAGGGTGATCAGCTAAGAAGATGAGAGAGGGAGGAGAATAGGAGGAGGCGGCCAAAGATGCAATCTATCACCCTATTGGTCGCCCCTGCCTCCTATTTATAGAGAGCCACTAAAATCCTAATGGATCTTGCCTCAATAAGTATTGGATCTCTATCCAATTACCCTCACTTCTTGGATTACTGGATCTCTATCCAATAATCTCAATTGAACTCTAATTAGGTCTAATGAATTTATTAATGTTGGGTCTCATCTAATGAGAATAGAGGCTCATTGGTAAACTCATATATGATTCTCTACTCGCTGAAACATCCACCATATGTGACCCTTTTGGTCCAATACTGAGTTGGCTATGAATTTTACCTATCAAAACTCTTTCTAACTCAGTGAATTATTATATCATAATAATTCACTCAATTAATCAACTATGGACATATTATGCCACTACTCCATTGTCCCCAAACGGTACAGGGGATGTAATTCATTGGACCTATCTACCCTTAGTTATCGTGTATCTATAGTCCCTCATCCATTTAACATCCAAAAGATCGTATATTGGGCATGGTACTGTAAAGCCACATATAGAATCCATCTGAGTCTCACTCTAATCAGATTCTCTCAGAGAACTCCTTATCTTTCAATCTGGATGACCCTAGCCAGGGATTTGCTTGAGCGAGAGCATATAGGGTATTCTTTTTATTATACCAAGAGTGGATGATCCTCTATTGACACTTAATTGCCTTCATAAGGTTGGCTACCAATCGTAATAACTAGTTGTACTATATTTGAAACTTTTCAGACTTGTAAGTTCGGCATAAAAAAAAGAGTATTCAAATAAGGCATCCTTGGTGTCTCAAGTCTAAGGACCAGACACACAACTGAGACTATAGAATCGCTATTCGACATTAGGTATCATCAACCATCTAATATTTCATAAGCGGATCAATTAGTAAACTCATTCTCCAATGAGCACCTATACTATATCCTTAGTGTCCCCACACGAGTGGCTATAAGATCAGCCACCTCCATCATATGGACAAAAATATAATACTCTAATCTATCTAGTTATCTTAATGTTTCTCTCAAGTAACCCATGATCAGGATCATTTAGGGTCTATATTTATAAGCGAATCGATCTCATTATCATGATCTCATCACGATTCGATTCTCATTACACAAATCCAAAGACATCATAATATATATATATATATATATATATATATATATGTTTGCAACAGACAATATAACATGAGGAAAATACCAATAATAGCAATAAGCAAAAAGATCATGTAGTGTGTCACACGTGTCATCACTCAAGTGATTGGCTTATAAGACACCTATAATTAACAATCTCCCACTTGACCTAAGGCCAATCACCTATGTGTATGACCTCCATCATACCCCTGTGATGCTCAAAGATAGTCTGAGCTAGCGGCTTTATTAGTGCATCTACAATGTTATCTTCGGATGAAACTCTTTTCATTACTACACTTTTAAGGGTTATGATCTCTCTGATCAAGCGGAACCTCCTCAGAACATGCTTGAACTTTTTATGAGACATGGGTTCCTTTACTTGAGCGATCGCCCTGTTGTTTTCGCAATATATGGGAATTGGCTCCATACTGCTTGGTATGAATCTCAAATTTATGATAAACTTCTTCATCTACACCCCTTACTTTGTTGCTTCTGTTGCAATCATGTACTCTACCTTTGTGGTCGAGTCAACAGTAGTTTGGAACTCTTCTAGCTTACTACTTATTCATTCAGGGTGAAGATATACCTTGAGTTCGACTTGGTATCATCGATATCAGACTGAAAACTCAAGTTCTTATAGCCCTCAAACTGGAGGCTACCTCCTCTGTATAATAGTAAAAGATCCTTAGTCCTTCTCGAGTACTTAATGATGCATTTTACTACCTTCTTGTATTCCAAATCTGAATATGCCTGATACCTGCTTGTGATACTTATAGTATGCACTATATTAGTCCTGATACATAACATAACATATATGATAGACCTTATTGCTGAGGCATAGGGTATCCAATCCATGTCTGCCCATTCCTCATGAGTCTTTAGGGATATACTACTAGAAAGTGATATTTCATATTTCATTAGTATGAGACCTCTCTTGGAATTTTTTATGCTAAACCTTTTGATAATGGAGTCTACGTACCTACAAGTCAAGCATTCTCTTAGATCTATTTCTATATATCTGAATTCCCAAAATGTAGAATGCTTCCCTTGTGTCCTTTATGGAGAAATTTTTGGAGAGCCAAGCCTTAACTGTGGAGAGCATTTCTACATTATTCCTAATGATCAAGATGTCATCCATATATAGCACCAAGAAGTTGATAGCTCTCCCACTTTCCTTACTATACACAGAAAGCTCATATTCGTTCTTAACAAATTCATAATATATGATCGGCTCATCAAATCTTATGTTCCAAATTTGAGAAACTTGTTTCAGTCCATAGATGGACCTGAGCAACCTACACACATTATCTGGACTCTTCTTGGATATGAAACTCTCTAATTGTATCTATCATATACACCTCCTCCTTGAGGTTGTCATTGAGGAATAAGGTTTTCACATCCATCTGCTAGATCTCATAATCGTAGTATGCTGCAATATCTAAAAGAATTATGATGGATTTTAGCATGGCTATTGGTGAGAATGTTTCTTCTTAAAGATCCACTTACAATCGATGTGTATGATACCTTCAGGTGCATCCACAAGGTTCCAAACCTTGTTGGAGTACATAGAATCAATCTCAAAATTCATGGCTTCTTGCTACTTCCCGAAGTCCATACTTATAATAGCCTTCTCGTAAGTCTAAGGATCTATATCCTAAGTGTCCTTCCCACTAATATGTCCCACATATCATTCATGAGGGTGAGATACTCTACTAGACCCGCATAAAGTCAGAACTTGTGTGCTAGGTATTTGAAAGACACAGTCTCTAAAATAATGCTTGAGCTAGGTTCTTCAACCTCACTCAACTCTTTCACACTCTCACTGTTTCCACCAAGAATGTGTTTCTTCTCAAGGAACACAGCCCTCTTAGCAACAAAGACCTTCTGGTCCTCGGGATGATAGAAATAGTACCCCTAAGTTTTCTTGGGGTATCCCACGAATTTGTACCGCTCCGTCCTTGATTCCAACTTGTTGGGATTGTGTCTTCTAGCGTAGGTAGGGCAGCCCCAAATCTTAACAATCTTAAGATCATGCTTCATTCCTTTCCATATCTCATATAGGGTAGACACTACCGACCTAGATGAAACTCTATTCAGAAGGTAAGCTGCGATCTCCATAGCATATCCCCAGAATGAGAGGGTAGGTCGGCAAAACTCATCATGGATCATACCATGTCTAGCAGCTTGTGATTCATCCTTTATAATACACCATTGAGTTAAGGTGTATAAGAAAGTGTTTGATGGTTACAGGTGCCCTGCAAGCCAATCACGTGAGTGATGACACGTGTGACACGTTGTGTGATCTTTTTACTTATGATTAATATTGGTATATTCTCGTATTATCTGTTATATATATATTATGATGTCCTTGGTTCTATGCAATGGGAGTCAGATCGTGATGAGATCACGATAAATAGATCAATTTACCTTTAAACACAGATCCTAAATAATCCCGGTCATAGGTTACTCAAAAGGGACATTGAGATAACCAGACAGATCGGTGTACTATATACCCGTCCATATGATAGAGGCGACTGGTCTCATAGCCACTTGTGTGGAGACACTAATGATATAGTACATGTGCTCATTGGAGAATGAGTTCACTGATTGATCCGCTTATGGAATGTTGTATGGTTGATGATACCTAATGTCAGACAACGATTCCATAGTCTCAGTTGTGTATCTAGTCCTTAGACTTGAGACACCAAGGATGTATTGTATGAGTACTCATTTCTTTGACGCCAGACTTATAGGTTTGGAAAGTTTCAAATCTGGTACAACTGGTTATCAAGATTGGTAGCCAACTTACGAAGGTAATTGAGTGCCAATAGAGGATCATCCACTCTCGGTATCACGAAAGGAATATCCCATATGTGCTTGCTCAGACAAATCCCTAGCCAAGGTTGTTCAGATTAAGAGAGAAAGAGTTCTCCGGGAGAATCCGATTAGAGCGAGACTATGAATGATTCTGTATGTGGCCCTGACAGTACCATATCCAATATACGGTCTCTGGGATATTAGTTGGATGGGAGATTATAGATACACGGTAATTATGGACAGATAGGTCTGATGGATTTGATCCCCCCTGTACCGTCTGGGGACTATAACGTAATGGCCTAGTACATCCATAGTCGATGAGTCGAGTGAATTATTATGGGGATAATAATTCACTATATCAGAAGGAGTTCTGATATGAGTGACTCACGACTAGCTCGGTATCGGGCCTAGAGGGTCACACACATATGGTGGATGCTTCAGCGAATATAGTATTGGATGAAGATCTAATTAACCCCTATTTTCATTAGATGAGACCCTAAGCTGATGGGCTCCTTTATTAAGGCCCGGTTAGAGGCTTAAAGAGATTATTGGATAGAGATCCAATAATATAAGGTTAGTGGGTTATTGGATGGAGATCCAATACCCACTAAGGCAAGAACCCTAGGGTTTTGGTGGCTCTTTATAAATAGGAGGGGAGACTCATGGTTGATAGGCTGCAGCTTTAGTCACCACCTCCTATTCTCCTCCCTCTGTGCAAGAGTTGCGAGATCAGATTGGAGGAGCTTCGCTGCAGAGATCCATCGTGTGGATACCGCTAAAGAGGAGGACGCTTGACCTCCTTCATCTTCTCCATTCGGATCTGGAATATAAGGATATACGATCTCCCTAGGTAAAATCAATCTCTCACACATCACGGTTTTATCGGTTTTTGTGATTTTTCTCGCGACCCCAATCTTTTGCACGACGATTTGATACGCGTGGGAACCAATTTTTTATTTTGATTTCTATTGCGCATGTGATGCACCCGTTGAGGTTTCCCAACAATGTCCATTGATATATTATCACATGGTCTATGAGGAAATGGATGAACTCTATACTCAAGTACTCTCCTTATTCACTTCATCTCATTTCCTCTTAAACGCACTTTCATTTATCATCTGTGGAGCTATATCTAGTATAAATAAACTATTATGCAGCGTTCCTCTAATGATGATCTTATTATCCAAAATCAATGAATAACTATTATTGTCAAAAACTAATTTACATCCCATAATTGTCAAACATGAAATGAAGATAATATTTTTGATGATAGAAGGAATGTAATAACATGCATCTAATGTAATATTAACTCCACCAGGCAGATGTAGGATGACCTTACTGTTAGGATCGAATCAGCATTAAGAGGGGGGATGAATTATTGCTTTTAAAAAATCTTAATCGATTTGAGAATTCATTTGATAAAACTTGTCTCGGAAAAACATTTAAAATTGAAAGCATTTGTAGGATAGTAATGAATAAGTAAAGCAATTAAACAATAAAGAGGAGAGGGGTAGGCACACCAATTTTATAGTGGTTCGGTCGTTGTGACCTACATGCACTCTCGATTCCTCCTACATTGAGGTTATCTACTTCTACTATTGATCTTCTTTCAGTGGGTGAAGATCAACTGCCCTCTCACAGCGCTATTCTCCTTTTTACAGATTTAGGATACAACATTTACAGTTCTCTCGGCTCTCCCTTAAATAGAAACTACACTTAGAAAAAAGATAGGGTCCTCTCAAGGAATTTCAATAGCTTTTTCATAAGTTTTTTAGTCTCAAATCTTGCTATCTCAAGCAAGAATGGGTGGGGTATTTATAGGCCCCAAATGGCTTCAAAATAGAGCCAAAATTTAAATTATCAGAGTTCTTGACACCCTCAGACACTGGGCACTAACGGTAGTACCACCAGCCTGGGTAGTACCACTGCTTGACAGAGTCTGGGAGACTGTGTCTGGGTGGTACCACCACCCAGTCTGTGTGGTACCACCGCCTGACACAATCTCGAAGACTGTCTTCTCAGAGATCGTGTCTTCTCGAAAATTATCTTCTGAGTGATACCACCACATGGTTTGACTTTGGGTCATTGAAACAGGCCTTCTAATAGACACAAATTAGCCTCAATTAAGGCCCAATGGCCCCTTAATTGAGTTCGCATGGTTACACCTACAACTAACTCAATTAAGACATAAACTATGATGATCATGACATAAATATTTAAAAAGCAAAAATCACAATGTCCAATTTCCTGGCCCAATGCCCATTCGTTGACTCCAGCCCAATGTCTGATTTTTTTGCTTCAATCCTTTTACCTTTTCATGATCGAAGATAATCCTACATCACTTTTCTTGAATACATATTAGATCATAACTTTATCAATTGGATTCATCATTAAAATCTGAGATTCAACACTCACCAATAGCAACTGCATCAACTCTTGCTTAATTTCCTATCTTGAGGTTCATCTCATATTTTGCTTGTCTCCTAGGTCTTATTAGAACTTGCAAGGAATTACAAATATGATAAGCACTCCTAGTATAAAATACTCAAAGCTTCTCTAAGCTTCTGTTTCATCCTTTCTGTAAGGTACTCTTTCAAGTTCCTCTTCTAGTGTCCGTCTTTACCGTAGTGGAAGCATTGACCTTTGTCCTTTGTCAAGTCTTTCTTGGCAACCTTTGCCTTACCTGATTTGCCCTTCTTAAGGGACTTATCAGCCTTCATTTTCTTGTTGGTCTCATCAATATAGAGAATTGGCTTCTCTTTCTTAATGGTACTCTCGGTTTTCCTCAACATATTAAGGGGCTCAAGGAGAGTCATGCCAAACTTGTTCTCATTAAAGTTCATTATGAACTGAGAAAAGAAATTTGGCAGGGACTAAGGTATAAGATCAACACACAGGTTATCCTCTAGGACCATTCCTAGACATATGAAATACTCTATCCACTCTATCATCTTTACGACATGGTTTTGAACCGATGTCTCCTTTGCCATCCTGGCTAAGAAGATACTCTTGGATATCTTATATATCTAAGTTCTTCCCTATTCCTCAAATAGCTGGCGAAGATGAAGAATGATGAAATGACATCTATGCTCTTATGTTGCCTTTATAACTCAGGAATCATAGAGGCCAACATATAGCATTTTGCTAAAGTAGAATCATTTATATACTTCACATAGCGAGCGATCTTATCCTCGCTTGCCACTTCCTCTAGCATGGGAAAATTGTGTCAACGACATACATGATTTTCTCCGCCATGAGAATAATTCTTAAATTGCAAAGCCAATTCATGTAGTTTGGACAAGTGAGGCGGTTTGCATCAAGTATGTCTTGTAGGGTGTTTGCAAGCAACATGTTTCTAACAAACAAGATGTAGCACAAACAAATAACATGCAGATTTTATAGAAAAACTAATTAAGATACGAACTTCTATCTTAATCAACTCCCACTATTTTTTGGTAAATCATGCGACACCCTCATGCACGTGAAACGAAAGCCTCCTGTAGACTCCTAGTGCGGATTGAGATATTAGTGTAACCTCGAGAGACTCGACCAATCACACTGACCTAAAAGGTAGGCAACTCTTGTCAATCTCAACTCCTTGTGATTCTCATCTTGTTCAACCTTCAAACCATCATGGTCTCGAGGGACACGACCAACCATGATGTTCAGTTAAGTCATCACCATCGTTATAATGTGTCTGATTTGATGATATGCCCTCGAGGAACTCGACCAAGTATACAATGTCTTCAGGTCACTGATAACATCTCTATGTCATAAGCAAGACCTCAAATCGCAAAGATAGGTGAGCTTAGAGGGACTCGTTCAACTCAACCTATGTCGGGATTCAATTTCTTCCTATAACGATAGAAGGTCATGAGGGTCAATCTTATTTCCTTATACCTACTGACTTAATATTATCTTAGGAGGGGATTTTGTTTCGGTCTCCTAATATGTCGTGTCACACACATAACACACATACATATTATATATATATATATATATATATATATATATATATATATATATATATATATATATATATATATATATATATATATATATATATATATATATAATAGATGTATAATCACATATCACATCGGATGATCATGAACCATGTATCAACACATCTCTATGTCATGTAATCATATATCTTATCATCACCATATATCTATGTAATCATAGTTCTGTCGGCTCCTCGGCGCATCACCATATATCCCGATCGCCTGTTTCAGTGTCATGGGTCCTATTGGCACCTCCACACTTTCATCATGTCTTTTCATGTAATTACAACATAATCCAGGCACGTAAGCCCCATAATAAACGAGAAAAAGGGAGGCTCGTAGGCCCCAATAATAATAATCATATATACACACATCACATCACATGATCCATAATCATCCGTCCACATTATATATCACATATACACATCATCATGTAGAACTACTAGATAAATAATAATTAAATAAACTATGTAATTAATTATTTTTTAGAATTCGAGATATATTAGGAATTTCTAGATTTGTTAAGGGTATTTAGGGAATTAATGGATAAAAGGACAAATCTCAAAATTTCTTAAATTTTGAGGGGTAGAAACATCCTTTTAACCAAATCCCTAATTCCCTTCACGCACCGGTTCTCGCCCTTTGCGGCTACCACTTCCCGCGAGAGGCCGTCAGTGCATTGGCACATATATAGCACGCAGAGGTGGCGGCCTATGCCACAGGCATCGATGTTTTTGCGCATCGTGCTACCTCGCACGGCCACCTAGCCCGTAGGTGGCTTGCCAGATGGTGTCATGCCCGCAAGCGACCACCCCTACGGGTGAGCACTACCACTACAAACGATCGCCCCTACATGCATCTTGGCCGCCAGCCATTGCCCCAGCAGGCAACCTACCCGCAGGTGGTCACCCTTGCCCGCAAGCAGTTCGCACACCCCCCTGTCTTAAGTTATCCTGGATCTAGCAAGAATGTGTAGAACAATTCTACACGATTCAATCTCATCACACGTAGTTTAAAAAGCAATTGCACGACCAACCTAGCTCTGATGCCATTATTGGGAAACCATGAGAGCATCACATGCACAATGAAAAAATAAAATAAAACAAAATTTCCACATTTATCATACCGTCGTGCAAAAATTGGTATGCAAAAAATATAAAAATAAAAAAGTATGACTAGTGTGAGATTGATTACTTAAGAAGATCATATATCCTTGAAACTTTCATATTCAATTAGAGAGGATGAAAGAGGTTAGATGGCCTCCTCTATAGAGACATCCACACGAGGATTGTTAAGCAATGCTCCTCTAATCGTAGCCAAAACCCCACAACTCTTACACACCTTCTCGCAGCGAACGTGGAAGAAGATCTTCTATCTTCTTCGCTGCTCTCTAATAGTAGGGAGAGGGTGATCGACTGAGAAGATGAGGGAGGGAGGAGAATAGGAGGGGGTGACAAAAAATGTAGCCTATCACCCTATTGGCCGCCCTTGCCTCTTATTTATAGAGAGCCACCAAAACCTTAATGGATCTTGCCTTAATGGGTATTGGATCTCTATCCAATTACCCTCACTTCTTGGATTATTGAATCTCTATCCAATAATCTCGATTGGCCTCTAATTGAGCCTCATACAAGGAGTCCATCAATGTTGGGTCTCATCCAATGAAAACAGGGGCTAATTAGATAATTCATATAAAATCCTCTACTCGCTGAATATCCATAATATGTGTGTGACCCTCTAGGCTCAATACTGAACTGGCCATGAGTTTCACCTATTAGAACTCCTTCTGACTCAGTGAATTGTTATCTCATAACACTTCACTTAACTCATCAACTATGGGCGTACTAGGCCACTGCGCTATAGTCCCTAGACGGTACAGGGGATCTAATCCATTGGACATATTCATCCTCAATTATTATGTATTTATAGTCTCTCATCCATCTAATATCTCAGATACTGTATATTGGGTATGGTACTGTCAGGCCACATATAGAATCCGTATGAGTCTCGCTCTAATCGGATTCCCCCGAAAAACTTCTCTCTCAATCCGAACGACCTTGGCCAGGGATTTGCTTGAGCGAGAGCACACAAGATATTTATCTTGTGATACTAAGAGTGGATAATCCTCTATTGACACTCAATTACCTTGATAAATTTACCACCAATCCCGATAACCGGCTAAACCAAATCTAAAAATTTCCAAACCCATAAGTCTAGTGTCAAAGAAAGGAGTAATCAAATAAGGCATCATTTGTGCCTCAAGTCTAAGGACCAAATACACAATTAGGGATTCCAAGGCTGATCAGCTACTACCGCATGTTCGTGAAGAACTACGACAAGATTAGCGCTCCCCTTATGGTGTTGCTGAAGAAGGATGCATTCTAATGGTCGGAGGAAGCAACCACAGCCTTCAATGCCCTAAAGGCTGCGATGATGTCTACACCGGTGCTACCCTACCCGACTTCAACAAGGTGTTCATGATCGAATCCAACACATCGGGAGTCAGAATTGGTGTTGTCCTAATGCAAGAAGGCCGACCACTAGCATATACCAACAAGACTCTCGCTCTCTCTCACATCTGAAATATTCGATCTATAACAAAGAGATGTTGGCCATTATTTACGTTGTTATGAAGTGGAGATCCTACCTAATTGACCGATGATTCAAGATCAAGACCGACAACAAGAGCCTAAAATATTTTATGGAGCTAAAGATTTCATCCCCCGTACAACAAAAATGGGTAGCAAAATTGCTGGGATTTGATTATGAATATAAAAAGGAGAAGGATAACTTGGTTGCAGATGCACTTTTTCGCCTACCCGAGCATGCTGAATTGATAGCCATCTCCCTCCAGGTTTGTGATCTCTTGGAAGACATCAGGAAGGAGTGGCAAGGTGACCCGAAAACCCAGGAGATCATCAAGAAATTGGAGGAAAAATCAGGCTCAATTGGGCACTACAGTTGGGACTAGAAGGATCTGCGATACAAGGGCCAAATTGTGTTCGTGCCTCACTTCCCTTGCCAAGTCGCCATCTTACAAGAATTGCACTCTTCGCCTACGGTTGAACACTTAAGATTCTTTCAGACCTATAAGAGAATTCGCCAAACTTTAAATTGGAAGGGCATGAAGAAGATCATTGCTGAGTTTGTAGCTCGATGTGATACCTGTCAGCAGCATAAAGGAGAGACGGTAGCAAGCCTGGAAAAATTATAACCTCTACCCATTCTGAACTCAGCTTGGATCGACATCTTCATGGACTTCATTGAAGTGTTGCCAACGTCCCAAGGGAAAGGTATCATCCCTGTTGTTGTTGATTGCCTTACGAAATATGTCCACTTTTGTGCTGTCCGAAATCACTATATCACCACTAATATTTCCCAGATTTTTATGGAGAATGCAGCTAAATTGCATGGGATACCCCATTCTATTGTAAGTGATCATAATAAGGTTTTCACTAGCAAACTTTGGATAGAGCTTTTTCAGTTATAAGGCACCCAATTGAATATTAACATAACATATCATCTCTAGACCGACGGCCAAACAGAGATGGTCAACATGTACTTGGAGAATTACCTCAGATGCTTCACTAGTGTCAAGCCGAAGGAGTGGTTCAAATGGCTTCTCTGGGCCGAATGGTGGTATAACACGATGTATCATTAATCCACCAAAAGTACTCTATTTGAAGTTGTATATGGTCGGCCTCCCCCAGCAATCACCAAATATGTGGCCAGCACATCAAAATTGGATCAAGTAGACTAAGAATTGATTGATAGGGATAAAAATCTTGTAGCTACTGAAGGATAACCTCTTGGTCACCCAAGCAAGAACAAAACATCAAGCTGACAAACATAAAAGTGAAGGGAGTTTGTTGTTGGAGATTGGGTCTTTCTCCATCTTCATCCCTACAAGTAGACATCAATAAAGACCCGAGCATTTATGAAGCAGTCTCCCCGTTTCTTCGGCCCATACAAAATTATGGAGCGCATTGGGACTGTGGCTTATAGACTAGATCTACCTGCAGACTCCAAAATTCATCCGGTCTTCCATGTGTCCAGCCTCAAATTGAAGTTAGGAAAGGATGAGTCAGCCCATTGCTATCTACCCAACATCTCTACTGATGGAGAGGTCCAGGTTCAGCCGGAGACCATATTAGACCTCAGGATTATGATGCATCTTCGACGCCCTTCCAATAAAGTACTAGTGCAGTGGACTAATTTTCATGCTGAGAATGCTACTTGGGAGTCCTATGAAGAATTGAAAATAATATTCCCAGAGTTTATGAAGGCTCCGCCTTAAGGACAAGACTGATTTGAAGAGGGCAGGTATGATAGGACCCTAGCAGGGTCGGGTCCTAATCTAATAAGTCGAGTTTGCTGATTGGGCCATGTTGGCTGGCTTAGACCTGACATTGAGTCGGCTAAGAGTTGATTTGAATAAACCAGCCCAAATCCTAGATTGAGTAGGATTGAACCGAAATAGGAGACTAGTAGAAGTAGGAACCGAAGTTAGAGTTCTATTTCCAATCATAGTGGGGATTAGGATCCAATCGGCATCTTAGTGTAACCTCAAGGGACTCGATCAATCACACTAAGCCCAAAAAGGTAGGCAATTCTTGTCAATCATAACTCTTTGTACTCTTGTCATGTTCGCCTCCGAACCACCATAGTCTTGATGGACTCAACCAACCATGATGTTAGGTTAAGTCATCACCATTATTACTAGATGAGTCTGATTTGATGATATGCCCTCGAGGGACTCGACCAAACATGTCATGTCCTCAGGTCACCAGTGACATCTTTATGTTGTAGGTAAGATCTCGATCACATAGATAGGTGAGCCTCGAAGGACTCGACCAACTCAACCAATATTGTGATTCAATTTCTTCCTAGAACGGTGGAAGGCCAAATGGGTCAATCTTATTGTCTCACGCTCATCAACTTAATATTATCATAGGAGGGGTTTTTGTTTTGTATCAGTCTCCTAATATGTCGTGTCGCACACATATATATATCTACATCGTATGCACACACACACACACACACACATATATATATATATATATATATATATATATATACACGTGAGGTGTATAATCATATATTACTTATGCATGCCACACCAGATAATCATGAACCATCACTTAATGTGATTAGGCCCAAGCCAATGGCCTAATCACTCACAACATGATCTATGTGTGTATCGATACATATATATGTCCTATGATCGTCCTTCTCATCATCATCGATTTTATCAAATCCTTGGTGCATGTCCATGTGCCACGATCGCCTATCACGACATCATAGGTCCCGTTGACACCTCTACACTCTCATCATGCCTCTTCGTGTAATTACAATATAATCATAAGCACCCAAGCCCGATAATAAACAAGAAAAACGAAGGCTCGTAGGTCCTAATAATAATAATCACATTTATATACATCATAACACATGGCTCATGATCATCTATCCACATCATACATCACATGTACATATCACAATGTAGGACTACTAGATAATTAATAATTAATTAAAGTATTTAATTAATTATTTTTTAGAAAGGATATGCCAGGATTTCCAAAATGTTAAGGGTATTTTCATAATTCTGGACAAAAGGACAAATCATGAAATTTATTAAATTCTAAGGGGTAGAATCGTTCTTTTGCTAAAAACCCTAATCCCCTTCCTTGGCCCCTTCCAGCGAGTTGTCATCGTCGCCCATGCGCAGGCGGCGGTTACCCTTGCTCGCGGATGGTCGCCACTCGGTCGAGCAACTGCCCCTACGTGTGATGCTTAGTGGTTTTGCATATCTATGTTTTTATTCTTATTGTACTTTCATTTATAGGTATGGTTATCTAACAAACACAATGGTGAAATTTCTTATTTTTATGATTTATCTAAATGTCAAACGTCAGAAGTGTAAGTTCTTCATACATGATTTCTTGATTCTGCACTGTTTGCTAATCCTCATCTATTTATGAAATTGATTTGATTCTTTAAGTTTTTTCCTGATAGTCCCATAATTATAAGCAGGAAAAGTTGATATGCTTTAGAAACATTACAATTGACTTCTTCGCCCATAAAAAATCATATTTATATGTATGCTTACATATAACCTAACAATCATTCACTTCTCTGATACCTTTGCATAGTCTAAGCAAATCATCATCATCTTCATCAATGCAATCAGTAGTCATTATCATCCCAAGTGTAACTTTTTATGATGCTCAATTCTTTAGGAGGTTTCATGCCGTGTACGTGGATGTTTTTCCAACCCCTTCCATGTTCCAGAGAAGAATATAACCTCCAAAGCCTTTGCGAAAAGAGTCAGTAGGTGGTCGCCCCCCTCCTACGAGCAGTTTGCCCACCAACGCTATAATAACGAGTTGAACAATTTTATTGCAATTCAATCTCATCATATGTAGTTAAACATCAATCTTTTGTGCAAGCAACCTGGCTTTGATATCACTGTTGGGAAACCTAGCAAGAGCATCACATGTGTAGTGGAATTAAGAAAACAACTAGGACTACAAAATCTTTGTTTGACGTTATATTTCATTAACCATCCAGTATTTCGTAAGCGAATCAATCGGTAAACTCATTCTCTAATGAGCACCTGTATTGTACCCTTAGTGTCCCCACACAAGTGGCTGTGAGAACAGTCACCTCCATCATATGGACAGGTATATAATACATCGATCTGTTCGATTATCTCAATGTCCCTCTCAAGTAACCTATGACCAGAATTATTTAGGGTCTGTGTTTAAAGGTGAATCAGTCTCATTATTATAATCTCATCGCCATCTGTTTCTCATTGCATAGAACCAAAGACATCACAATATATATATATATATATATATATATATATATATATATATATATATGCAATAGATAATATAATGTGAGAGTCTACCAATAATAATCATAAGAAAAAAGATCGCGTAGTGTGTCACACGTGCCATCACTCACGTGATTGGCTTATAGGGTACCTGTAGTCAGCACATCATGCTGGTTACAGGTGCCCTGAAAGCCAATCACGTGAGTGATGGCACATGTGACACGCTGTGTAATCTGTTTTCTTATGATTAATATTGGAATATTCTCACATTATATTATTTGTTACATATATATTGTGATGTCCTTGGTTCTGTGCAATGGGAATCAGATCGTGATGAGATCATGATAATGAGATCGATTCACCTTTAAACACAGATCCTAAATAATCCCGGTCATAGGTTACTCGAGAGGGACATCGAGATAACCGGATAGACTGGTGTACTATATACCCGTCCATATGATGGAGGCAACTGGTCTCATAGCCACTGTGTGGAGACACTAAGGATGTAGTACAGGTGCTCATTGGAGAATGAGTTCACTGATTGATCCGCTTATGAAATGCTGTATAGTTAATGATACCTAAAGTCAGACAGTTATTCCATAATCTCAGTTGTGTATCTGGTCCTTAGACTTGAGACACCAATGATGCCTTATATGAGTATTCCTTTCTTTGACGCCAGACGTACAGGTTTGGAAAGTTTCAGATCTGTACAGTTGGTTATCGGGATTGGTAGCCAACCTTATGAAGGCAATTGAGTGTCAATAGAGGATCATCCACTCTCGGTATCATGAGAGAAATATCTCATATGTGCTTGCTCAAATAAATCTCTGGCCAAGGTCATTTGGATTGAGAGAGAAAGAATTCTCTGGTAGAATCCGATTAGAGCAAGACAAACTGATTTCGTATGTGATCTAATAGTATCATGTCCAATATACAGTCTCTGGGATATTAGTTAGATGAGGGATTATAGATGCACAGTAACTGTGGACAGACAGGTCCGATGGATTTGATCCCCCCTGTACCGTCTGGGGACTATGGCGTAGTGGCCTAGTACGTTCACAGTCGATGAGTCGAGTGAATTATTATAAGGATAATAATTCACTATATCAGAAGGAGTTCTGATGGGAGTGACTCACGGCCAGCTCGGTATCGGGCCTAGAGGGTCACACACATATGGTGGATGCTTCAGCGAATAGAGGATTGGATAGAGATCCAATTAGCCTCTATTCTCATTAGATGAGACCCTAAGCTGATGGGCTCCTTGATTAAGGCCCAGTTAAAGGCCTAAGGAGATTATTGGATAGAGATCCAATAATGCAAGATTAGTGGATAATTGGATGAAGATCCAATACCCACTAAGGAAGGAGCCATAGGGTTTTTGGTGGCTCTCTATAAATAGGAGGGGAGACTCATAGTTGATAGGCTGCAGCTTTAGCCACCACCTCCTATTCTCCTCCCTCCCTCTGAGCAAGAGTTGCAAGATCAGATTGGAGGAGTTTCGCTGTAGAGATCCATCGTGTGGACCGCTAGAGAGGAGGACGCTTGACCTCCTTCATCTTCTCCATCTTGATCTGGAATACAGGGATATACGATCTCCCTAGGTAAATCAATCTCTCACACATCGTGATTTTTCAGTTTTTGTGATTTTTCTCGCGACCCCAATCTTTTGCACGATGATTTGATCTGCGTGGAAAACTGATTTTTGTTTTGATTTCCGCTACGCATATGATGCACCCGCTGAGGTTTCCCAATAGTGATTTCAGAGCCAAGGTTTTTATGCAAAAGAAAAGTTTTAAACTGCGTGTGATAAGATTGAATTGCGTAGAATCATTCTACACGTTCTTGTTGTATTTCGCAGCGAAGGCAACAAGGAGGAGGGGCGGCTAGCCACGGCTAGCCCCCATGCAGGGCCAGCCACCCACAGCCAAGCCACGGCCAAGGCCAGCCCTTAGGGCATCGCCCGTAAAGGGGCAGGCTGCAGGGCGACGCCCGCAAGTGGCAGCCGCCAGCGGCGAGCCAGCAAGGGGCGGCTGCCCGCGGTGCGCCTACAAGGGGCGACTGCAGGGGTGGCCGCCCCTTGGTAGGGCGGTTGTCGGCCGCAAAGCGCAGCCGCCGCCTGCGTAGGGGCAGTGGCGCAGAAGTGGCAACGAGAGGGCTAGGGCATCTTTTTGACAAAAGGGCTATATTGCCCCTATAAATTTCTAGAAATTTTGAGGATTGTCCTCTCATCCAAAATACCGAAAACACCCTCAATAATTCTAGAAATTTCGAGGACTGTCCTCATGTATAGAATTCCAAAAATACCCTTGATAATTCTAGAAATTTCGAAGACTATCCTCTCATCTAGAATTATGAAAATGCCTTTGATAATTCTGGAAATTCCGAGCATATCCTGATTTTTAGAAAATAATTAATTAAATAGTTTAATTAGTTATTATATATATATAGTAATCCTACATATGATGTGATGTATGATGTGGATGGATGATCATGAGCCATGTGTTGTGATGTGTGTAATTATGATTATTATTATTATTATTGGGGCCTACGAGCTTGTGTTTTTCTTGTTTATTGTTGGGTCTGCGTGCTTATGATTATTTGTAATTACATGGAGAGGCGCAGCGGGAGCGTGGAGGTTACAACGGGACCCACGATGCCGTGGCGGGAGATCACGATGCATGGTGATGCGACGATCCGACGGAACCGATGATGACGAGATCAACAATCACAGGGCATGGAGATGCGCCAATACACACATAAATCCTATTGTGAGTTATTAGGCCCATTGGTTCAGGCTTAATTATATTAGGTGATGGCTCATGATCATCCGGTGTGGCTTGCATATATGATGTGTTATACACCTACTAGATATATGTATACATATATTTGCATGCAATGTAGATATATATTAAATATGTATGTGTGTGACACGACATATTAGGAGACCGATACGAAACAAAAACCCTTCCTACGATAATATTAAGTCGGTAAACGTGAGGCAATAAGATTGACCCACGTGACCTTCCATCGTTATAGGAAGAAATTGAATCACAACATAGGTTGAGTTGGTTGAGTTCCTCGAGGCTCACCTATCTACGTGATCGAGTTCTTGTCTACGACATAGAGATGTCACCGATGACCTGAGGACATGGTATGTTGGTCGAGTCCCTCGAGGGTATATCATCGAATCAGACTCATCTTGTAACAATGGTGATGACTTAACTGAACATTATAGTTGGTCGAGTCCCTCGAGACCATGATGATTCGGAGGCCGAACGTGACGGGAATCACAAGGAGTTATGATTGGCAAGAGTTGTCCGCCTTTTGGGCTTAGTGTAATTGGTCGAGTCCCTCAAGGTTGCACTAAGATGCCAATTAGATCCCGATCCCCACTAGGAGTCTGCCGGAGACTTTCATCTCAGTGTCGAGGGTGTCACGTGATTCGCTGAGAAAATAGTGTGAGTACATTAAGATAGAAGTCCATTAGTATTTTCTGCAAAATCTGTATATTATTTATTTTTATGTCGCTCACAAACCCCCTACGTGGCATACTTGATGTCAACCGCCTCACTGGTCCAAACTATACATATTGGCTCCGCAATTTGAGAATTGTTCTCACGGCGGAGAAAATCATATATGTCCTTGATACAATTCTGCCCCGTCGGAAGAAGGGGCAAGCGAGGATGAGATCGCTCACTATGTGAAGTATATAGATGATTCCATGTTGGTAAAATGTTACATGTTGGCCTCCATGACTCTTGAGTTACAAAGGTAACATGAGAGCATGAATGCAGATTCTATCCTTCTTCATCTCCGTCAGCTGTTTGAGAAACAGGGAAGAACTCAAAGATATGAGATATCTAAGAAACTCTTCTAAGCCAGGATGACAGAAGGGACATCGGTTAAGAACCATGTCCTAAAGATGATAGAGTGGATCAAGAAACTCACAGGTCTAAGAATAGTCTTAGAGGATAACTTGTGCATTGATCTTATACTTCAGTCCCTACCAGATTTCTTTTCTCACTTCATCATGAATTTTAACATGAGCAAGTTTGAGGTGACGCTCCCTAAGCTCATCAATATGTTGAGGGAAGCTGAGAGTGCCATCAAGAAGGAGAAGCCAATTCTCTCTATTGATGAGACCAAAAAGAAAACGAAGGTCAGCAAGACCCTTAAGAAGGGCAAGAGCAAAGAAAGACCAGGTAAGGCAAAGGTTGCCAAGAAATATCAGGGAAAGGACAATGCTTCCACTATGGCCAAGATGGACATTGGAAGAGGAACTACAATGACTACCTTGCAGAGAAGGCGAGACAGAAGCTTAGAGAAGCTTCAGGTATATTCATATTCAGTCTTCACTTATTAGATTTTCATGATAACACATGGGTATTGGATACCGAGAGTGTTTATCATATCTACAATTCGTTGCAGATTCTGACAAGACCTAGGAGATTGGCTAGAGGCGAGATGGACCTTAAGATGGGTAATGGAGCAAGAGTTGCTACAGTTGCTGTTGGAGATGTCACCCTACATCTGCCTGGTGGAGCTATTATTGCATTAGATGCATGCTATTTTGTTTCCTCTATTATCAAAAATATTATTTCTATCTCTTGTTTGATAATTAGTGGATATAAATTAATTTTTGAGAACAATAGTTGTTCAATAATTATGGATGATGAGATCATCACTAGAGGGACCCTTATAAATGACTTATATGTGTTAGACACTTCTCTACATATCATGAATATAAATATATCTAAGAGGAAAAGAGATGAGGTGAATAATGCATACCTATGGCATTGTAGGCTACGTCATATACATGAGGGAAGGGTTCAAAAGTTGTTGAAAGATAGATACTTAGATCCATTTGACAATAAGACATATGCAACTTGCGAACCTTGCCTTCGTGGGAAAATGACCAACTCTCCTTTTAGTGGAACTGGAGATAGAGCTACTGAGTTATTGAAACTCATACATAGTGATGTATGTGGTCCCATGTCGACTCAAGCTATAGGTGGTTACTCATACTTTATTATATTCACTGATGATTTCTCTAGGTATAGACACGTGTACTTAATGAAGTACAAATCTTAGACCTTTGAGAAATTCAGGGAATATAAGAATGATGTAGAGAATAAAATTGGAAAGAGTATTAAGACTCTTCGATCAGATCGAGGAGGAGAGTACTTGAGTACGGAGTTCACCCATTTCCTCAAGGACAATGGGATTCTATCCCAGTGGACACCTTCTTATACACCTTAGCTCAATGATGTATCAGAAAGGAGGAATCACACGCTGTTAGATATGATGCGGTCCATGATGAGTTTCGCTGACCTACCCATTTTATTCTTGGAGTACACCCTAGAGACTACAGCTTACCTTCTGAATAGAGTTCCATCAAAGTCGGTAGTGTCTACTCCATATGAGATATGGATAGGAAAGAAGCCCGATCTTAAGATTGTTAAGATTTGGGGTTCTCCTACCCACGTTAGAAGACACAACCCTGATAAGTTGGAATCAAGGACAGAATGGTGCACATTCGTGTGATACCCAAAGGAAGCTTGTTGGTATTATTTCTATCATCCCGAGAACCGAAAGGTCTTTGTTGCCAAGAGAGCTGTGTTCCTTGAGAATGAACACATTCTTGGTGGAAACAGTGGGAGTGAGATAGAATTGAGCGAGGTTGGAGAACCTAGCTCAAGCACCATTCTAAAGCCCGAGTCTGTTCAGGTACCTAACACACAAGTTCCAACTTTACGTACGTCTAATAGAGTATCTCACCCTCCTGAAAGATATGTGTGACATATCAGTGGAGATGACTCTCAGAATGTTTATCCGTTGACCTACGAGGAGGCTATTATGAGTATAGACTCCGGGAAGTGGCAAGAAGCCATGAATTCTGAGATGGATTACATGTACTCTAATAAGGTTTGGAACCTTGTGGATGCACCTGAGAGTATTGTACCCATCGACTACAAATGGATCTTCAAGAAGAAGATCGAAGTGGATGGAAAGGTAGAGACCTATAAAAAGCAAGGCTGGTAGCTAAAGAATATCGTCAAAGACAAGGAGTTGACTATGACGAAACCTTTTCACCTATAGCCATGCTTAAGTCCATTAGAATTATTTTGGTCATTGCAGCACACTATGACTATGAGATCTGATAGATGGATGTCAAAATGGCATTCCTCAATGGCAACCTCAAGGAAGAGGTGTATATGATACAACCAGAGGGATTCGTATCCAAAGAGAGTCTAGATAAAGTGTGCAGGTTGCTTAGATCCATTTATGGATTGAAGCAAGTTTTCCGAAGTTGGAACGAAGATGAGCCTTGTGTGTACAGGAAGGTAAGTGGAAGCGCTATCACCTTCTTGGTGTTATATGTGGATGACATCCTAATTATTGGGAATGATGTCGGAATGCTCTCCACAATAAAGGCTTGGCTATCTAGAAACTTCTCCGTGAAAGACTTAGGGGAAGCATCCTATATTTTGGGGATCCGGATCTATAGAGATAGATCCAAAAAGATGCTTGGCTTGTCCTAGTCTAGGTACATAGACTCCATTATCAAAAGGTTTGGCATGAAAAATTCCAAGAGAGGTCTCATACCGATGAGACATGAAATATCACTTTCTAGGAGTATGTCCCCAAAGACTCCTGAAGAAAGGGCATACATGAATAAGATACCTTATGCCTCAGGGATAGAGTCTATCATGTATGTCATGCTATGTACTAGGCCTGATATAGCACATACTCTGAGTATCACGGGCAGGTATCAGGCAGATCTCGGTTTAGAACACTGGAAACCTCAGCGGGTGCATCACATGCGCAGCGCAAATCAAAACAAAAAATGGTTTCCCACGCATATCAAATCATCATGCAAAATATTGGGGTCATGAGAAAAATATAAAAACTGATAAAATCGTGATGTGTGAGAGATTGATTTTACCTAGGGAGATCATATATCCCTGTATTCCAGATCTAGATGGAGAAGATGAAGGAGGTCAAGCGTCCTCCTCTCTAGTGGTATCCACACGATGGATCTCTGTAGTGAAACTCTTCCAATCTGATCTTGCAACTCTTAGACAGAGGGAGGGAAGAAAATAAGAGGTGTGGCTAAAGCTGCACCCTATCAACCATGAGTCTCCCCTCCTATTTATAGAGAGCCACCAAAAACACTAGGGCTCCTACCTTAACGGGTATTGGATCTCTATCCAATTACCCACTAACATTGTATTATTGGATCTCTATCCAATAATCTCCTTAGGCCTCTAATTATGCCTTTAATTAGGCCTTAATCAAATAGCCCATCAGCATAGAGTCTCAACTAATGAGACTAGGGCCTAATTGGATCTCTATTCAATCCTCTATTCGCTGAAGCATCCACCATATATGTGTGACCCATTAGGCCTGATATCGAGCTGGCCGTGACTCACTCCCATCAGAACTGCTTCTGATATAGTGAATTATTATCCCCATAATAATTCACTCGATTCATCGACTATGGACGTACTATGCCACTACACCATAGTCCCCAGACGGTACAGGGGGTATCAAATCCATCGAACCTGTTTGTCCATAGTTACCGTGTATCTATAATCCCTCATCCAACTAATATCTCAGAGACCATATATTGAAAATGGTACTGTCAGGCCACATACAGAATCCGTCATAGTCTCGCTCTAATCGGATTCTCTCAAAGAACTCTTTCTCTCTTAATCCGAATGACCCTGGCTAGCGATTTATTTGAGCAAGCACATATGGGATATTCCTCTCGTGATACGGAGAGTGGATGACCCTCTATTGACACTCAATTGCCTTCATAAGGTTGGCTACCAATCCCGATAACCAACTATACCAAATCTGAAACTTTCCAAACCTGTAAGTCTGGCGTCAAAGAAAGGAGTACTCATACAAGTTATCCTTGGTGTCTCAAGTCTAAGGACCAGATACATAACTGAGACTATGGAATCACTGTCTGACATTAGGTATCATTAACCATACAGCATTCCATAAGCGGATCAATCAGTGAACTCATTCTCCAATGAGCACATGCACTATATCCTTAGTGTCTCCACACAAGTGGCTATGAGACCAGCCGCCTCCATCACATGGACGGGTATATAGTACACTGATCTATCTGGTTATCTCAATGTCCCTCTCGAGTAACATATGGTCGGGATTATTTAGGATATGTGTTGAAAGGTGAATCAATCTCATTATCGTGATCTCATCACGATCCGATTCTCTTTGCACAGAACCAACGACATCACAATATATATGCAACAAATAATATAATGTGAGAATATGCCAATATTAATCATAAGCAAAAAGATTATGCAGTGTGTCACACGTGCCATCACTCACGTAATTGGCTTGCAGGGCACCTGTAACTAGCAATCTCCCACTTGACCTAAAGTCAATCACCTATGTGTCTGATCCTCATCAGACCCCTATGACGCTCAAATACAATCTGAGCCAGCAACTTCGTCAGTTGATCTGCAATGTTATCTTCGGATGAAACTCTTTCCATTGCTATATCTTTTCAAGTCATGATCGCTCTAATCAGATGGAACCTCCTCATAACAATTTTGATGAGACCTGTGTTCCCTTGTTAGAGTTATCGTCCTGTCGCTAACACAATATATGGGAGTCAGCTCCACGCTGCTTGGTATGACTCCTAAATCCTTGATGAACTTCTTCATCCACACCCCTTCCTTTGCTGCTTTTACTGCAGCATGTATTCCACCTCTATAGTCGAGTCAGCAATACTATCATGCTTGGCACTCTTCTAGCTTACTGCTCCTCCATTCATGGTGAAAATATACCCTGAATTTGACTTGCTATCATCAATGTCAGACTAGAAACTCGAGTCCGTATAGCCCTCAACCTGGAGGCTACCTCCTCCATATACCAGTAAAAGATCCTTAGTCCTTCTCAAGTACTTAAGGATACACTTTACTGCCTTCTAGTGTTCTAAACCTGGATCTGTCTAATACCTGGTCGTGACACTCAGAGCATGTGTTATATCAGGCCTGGTACATAGCATCGCATATATGATAGACCCTATCGCTGAGGCATAAGGTATCTTATCCATATCTGCCCTTTCTTCAGGAGTCTTTGGGGACATACTCCTAGAAGGTGATATTTCATGTCTCATCGGTATGAGACCTCTCTTGGAATTTTCCATGGCAAACCTTTTGACAGTGAAGTCTATGTACCAAGACTGAGATAAGCCAAGCATCCTTTTGGATCTATCTCTATAGATCCGGATCCCCAAAATATATAATGTTTCCCCTAAGTCTTCCATAGAGAAGTTTCTAGATAGCCAAGCCTTTACTGTGGAGAGCATTCTTACATCATTCCCAATTATTAGGATGTCATCCATATATAACACCAAGAAGGTGATAGCGCTTCCACTTATCTTCCTATACACAAGGCTCATCTTTGTTCTTAACGAAGTTATAAGATCAGATCACCACATCAAATCTTATGTTCTAACTTTGGGAAGCTTGCTTCAATCCATAAATGGATCTAAGTAACATGCATACATTATCTAGATTCTCTTTGGATACAAATCCCTCTGGTTGTATCATATACACCTCCTCCTTGAGGTTGCCATTGAGGAATGCCGTTTTGACATCCATCTGTCAGATCTCATAGTCATAGTGTGTTGCAATGGCCAAAATAATTCTAATGGACTTAAGCATGGCTATAGGCGAAAAGGTTTCGTCATAGTCAACTCCTTGTCTTTGACGATATTCTTTAGCTACCAGCCTTGCTTTATAGGTCTCTACCTTTCCATCCACTCCGATCTTCTTCTTGAAGATCCATTTGAAGCCGATGGGTACAATACCCTCAGGTACATCCATAAGATTCCAAACCTTGTTATAGTACATGGAATTCATCTCAGAATTCATGGCTTCTTGCCATTTCTTGGAGTCTATACTCATAATAGCCTCCTCGTATGTCTGAGGATCAACATCCTGAGAGTCATCTCCACTGATATGTCCCACATATCTTTCAGGAGGGTGAGATACTCTATTAGACCTATGTAAAATTAAAATTTGTATGTTAGGTACTTGGAATGGTGTTTGAGCTAGGTTCTCCAACCTCGCTCAATTCTATCTCACTCCCACTGTTTCCACCAAGAATGTGTTTCTTCTCAAGGAACACAGTTCTCTTGGCAACAAAGACCTTTCAGTCCTCAAGATGATAGAAATAATACCTACAAGTTTCCTTTGGGTATCCCTCGAATGTGCACCATTCTATCCTTGATTTCAACTTATCGGGGTTGTGTCTTCTAACGTGGGCAGGACAGCCCTATATCTTAACAATCTTAAGATCGAGCCTTTTTCATTTCCATATCTCATATGGCGTAGACACTACTGACTTTGATGGAACTGTGTTCAGAAGGTAAGTTGCGGACTCTAGGACATACTCCTAGAATGAGACGAGTAAGTCAGCGAAACTCATCATAGACCGCACTATGTCTAACAGCGTGTGATTCCTCCTTTCTGGTACACCATTGAGCTGAGGTGTATAAGGAGGCATTCACTGGGATAGAATCTCATCGTCCCTAAGCAAATGGGTGAACTCAGTACTCATGTACTCTCCTCCTCGATCTGATCGAAGAGTCTTAATACTCTTTCCAATTTGGTTCTCTACCTCATTCTGAATTTCTTGAAGGCCTCAGATTTGTACTTCATTAAGTACACATGTCCATACCTAGAGAAATCATTAGTAAATGTAATGAAGTATGAGTAACCACCTATAGCTTGAGTTGACATGGGACCACATACATCACTATGTATGAGTTCCAAGAACTCAGTGGCTCTCTCTCTAGTTCCACTAAAAGGAGAGTTGGTCATCTTCCCACGAAGGCAAGGTTCGCAAGTTGCATATGTCTCATAGTCAAATGGATCTAAGTATCCATCTTTCAGCAACTTTTGAATCCTTCCCTCATGTATATGACCTATCTTACAATGTCATATGTATGCATTATTCACCTCATCTCTTTTCCTCTTAGACATATTTATATTCATGATATGTGGAGAAGTGTCTAACACATATAAGCCATTTATAATGGTCCCTCTAGTGATGTTCTCATCATCCATAATTATTGAACAACTATTATTCTCAAAAACTAATTTATATCCACTAATTGTCAAACAAAAGATGAAAATAATATTTTTGATCATAGAGGGAATAAAATAGCGTGCATCCAATGTAATAATAACTCCACTGGGCAAATGTAGGGTGACCTCCCCAATATCAACTGCAGCAACTCTTTCTCCATTGCCCATCTTGAGGTCCATCTCACCTCTAGTCAATCTTTTAGGTCTTGCCAGAAAATGTAACAAATTGTAGATATGATAAACACTCCCGATATGAGAGCATTGGGACTAATGAGGCGGTTGGCATCAAGTATGCCACGTAGGGGTTTTACAAGCGACAAACAAGATATAGAGTAAATAAATAATATGCAAACTTTACATAAAATACTAATTAAGATATGAACTTTTATCTTAATGTACTTCCACTATTTTCCTAGTGAATCACGTGACACCCTCAACACGTGAGACAAAAGTCTCCGACAGACTCCTAGTGGGGATCGGGATCCAATTGGCGTCTTAGTGCAATCTCGAGGGACTCGACCAATTACACTAAGCCCAAAAGGTAGGCAGCTCTTGCCAATCACAACTCAATGTGATGCCCATCACGTTTGGCCTCCGAATCATCATGGTCTCGAGGGACTCGACCAACCATGATATTCAATTAAGTCATCATCATCGTTACAAGATGAGTCTGATTTGATGATATGCCCTCGAGGGACTCGACCAAGCATACAATGTCCTCAGGTCTTCGGTGACATCTCTATGTCATAGGCAAGAACTCGATCACGTAAATAGGTGAGCCTCGAGGGACTCGACCAACTCAACCTATGTCATGATTCAATTTCTTCCTATAACAATGGAAGGTCACATAGGTCAATCTTATTGCCTCACGCTTACTGACTTAATATTATCGTAGGAAGGGTTTTTGTTTCGTATCGATCTCCTAATATGTCGTGTCACACATATACATATTTAATATATATCTACATCACATGCAAATATATATATACATATATCTAGTAGGTGCATAACACATCACATATGCAAGCCACACCAGATGATCATGAGTCATCACCTAATATGATTAAGCTCGAGCCAATGGGCTTAATCACTCACAATATGATCTGTGTGTGCATCGGCGCATCTCCATGCCCTGTGATTGTTGATCTCATCATCATCGATTCTGTCGGATCGTCGCATCACCTTGCGTCGTAATCTCCCACCACGATATAGCGAGTCCCGCTGTCACCTTCACGCTCTCGCTGTGCCTCTCTATGTAATTACAAATAATCACAAGCACGCAAACCCGACAATAAACGAGAAAAATAGAGGCTCACAGGCCCCAATAATAATAATAATAATAATAATCATAATAATCATAATTACACACATCACAATACATGACTCATGATCATCCATCCACATCATACATCACATGTACATCACATCATATGTAGGATTACTAGATATATATAATAATTAATTATTTTTTAGAAATTAGGATATGCTCAGAATTTCCAGAATTATCAAGGGTATTTTCATAATTCTGGAGGTGAGGATAGTCCTCAAAATTTCCAGAATTATTAAGGGTATTATGGGAATTATGTACACGAGGACAGTCCTCGGAATTTTTTAAATTCATAGGGGCAGGATCATCCTTTTCTCCAAAGGATGCCCTAACCCCTCTTTCCCCTTCTGCGTCGCCATCGCTGCCCCTACACAGGCGGCGGTTGTCCTTGCCCATTGGCAGCCGCCCTGCCAAGGGGCGGCCACCCCTACGGCTGACGACAAGGCTGGCCGCAGGCGGTAGCCCCTTGCGGGCGCCCTGTAGCTGGTCTCCCTTTTGGGCTGGCCCTAGCCGTAGCCTAGCTGTGGGTGGCTGGCCCTGCATGGGGGCTAGCCGTGGCTGGCCGCCCCTCCTCTTCGCTGCTTTCGCTGCGAAAATACAGCAAGAACGCGTAGAATGATTCTACATGATACAATCTCATCGTACGTAGTTTAAAACTAATCTTTCACACAAAAACCTTGGCTTTGATACCACTGTTGGGAAACCTCAGCGGGTGCATCACATGCACAGTGGAAATCAAAACAAAAAATCGATTTCCCACGTAGATCAAATCGTCGTGCAAAAGATTGGGGTCTCGAGAAAAACATAAAAATCGATAAAATCACGATGTGTAAGAAATTAATTTTACCTAGGGAGATCATATATCCCTGTATTCCAAATCCAGATGGAGAAGATGAAGGAGGTCAAGCGTCCTCCTCTCTAGCAGTATCCACACGATGAATCTCTGTAGCGAAACTCCTCCAATCTAATCTCGCAACTCTTGCACAGAGGGAGGGAGGAAAATAGGAGGTGGTGGCTAAAGCTACAGCCTATCAACCATGAGTCTCCCTTACTATTTATAGAGAGCCACCAAAAAACCTATGGCTCATACCTTAGTGGGTATTGGATCTTTATCCAATTACCCACTAACCTTGCATTATTGAATCTCTATCCAATAATCTCCTCAGGCCTCTAATTAGGCCTTAATCAAGGAGCCCATCAGCATAGAGTCTCATCTAATGAGAATAGGGGCTAATTGGATCTTCATCTAATCCTCTATTCATTGAAGCATCCACCATATGTGTGTGACCTTCTAGGCCCAATACTGAGCTAGCCGTGAGTCACTCCCATCAGAACTGCTTCCGATATAGTAAATTATTATCCCCAAAATAATTCACTCGACTCATCGACTCTTGACGTACTAGGCCACTACGCCATAGTTCCCAGACGGTACAAGGGGGATCAAATCTATCAGACATGTCTGTCCATAGTTACCGTGTATCTATAATCCCTCATCCAACTAATATCTCAGAGATTGTATATTGGATATGGTACTGTCAGACCATATACAAAATCTGTCATAGTCTCGCTCTAATCGGATTCTCTCGGAGAACTCTTTCTCTCTCAATCTGAATGATCCTGGCCAGAGATTTGTCTAAGCAAGCACATATGAGATATTCCTCTCGTGATACCGAGAGTGGATGATCCTCTATTGATACTTAATTGCCTTCGTAAGGTTGGCTACTAATCCCGATAACCAGCTGTACCAGATCTGTAACTTTCCAAACCTATAAGTCTGGCGTCAAAGAAAGGAGTACTCAAACAAGGCATCCTTGGTGTCTCAAGTCTAAGGACCATATACACAATTGAGACTATGGAATCGCTGTATGACATTAGGTATCATTAACCATACGACATCCCATAAGCTGATCAATCAGTGAACTCATTCTCTAATGAGCACCTGTACTATATCCTTAGTTTCTCTACACAAGTGGCTATGAGACCAGCCACCTCCATCATATGGACAGATATATAGTACACCGATCTATCCGGTTATCTCAATATCCCTCTCGAGTAACCTATGACCGGGGTTATTTAGGATCTGTGTTTAAAGATGAATCGATCTCATTATCGTGATCTCATCACGATCCAAATCCCATTGCATAGAACCAAGGATATCACAATATATATGTAATAAATAATATAATGTGAGAATATGCCAATATTAATCATAAGCAAAAAGATTACACAGTGTGTCACATGTGCCATTACTCACGTGATTGGCTTTGCAGGGCACCTGTAACTAGCACTTACGACATCAGACCCTCCTTCTAGCACTATAAAATATTGAGTAGCTTTACATTATGGCCTGGGGATTGGTACGACTTGGTCCTATCCCGAAGACGCAACATCGTCCACGTAGATTTCTCGGGCGAGGGGGCTAGATGAATGAGGTCAAGTCAGGAGGTTGTATCCTACGCTTTTGTTATACCCTCGTAGCCGGCCTGAGGTGAGCTTGATCGGCTTCATCCAAGCCACGATCTTGCACAATAAGTTAGAGCCGGGAGGGGGATTCCCAACTCGACCCCTCTAATAATTAAGTTAGTAAATGGTGTTTTGGTCATCCAGATCGGATCCCCTCCAATGGCCAAGGGATCAATGTTTATACTTATCACGGTAGCTCGGCCATACGAGGGTCATTAGTAGTCGTCGATGCTTCATGGGACTGATCCATATGCTCTTGATGGCATAGCCCAACCCGCTTAGATCCCCGTCATACGACTGATCCATATGCTCCTAATGGCCCTTGGCAGTGCGGAATTGGCCTTGCTCACCCGTCGGGTCAGTCGCACTTCCTCTAGACCCGTGATATGTGCGTACTCCACATTGACTCCGAGAAGACTATCAGCTGTCATTATGTGGGTGGTGCTAGAATATTCCCTATCACATATAGTCCAACAAAATACTCACGTATGATCGAATATATGTATGCTTACATGATAATTGATTGTAATGTAGTTACTCGAAGTATGTCATGTTTGATTTATCTTATGAATAAATAAGTCTTGTTGAGAAGGAAGAAGAGCCTTTATCTTCGAGCTAGCAATAGTATCGCCTTACGTAACTGATGAGTGAGATGATTTATCTTATGAAAAAGGAACGCATTATTGGCTAGAATTTTGGATAAGCTGGATGGGATGCAGTAGTATCACTTGTCATATCTGATGTGGAGTTGCACAAGATTAATGATTTTTCTATGAAAGAGGAACCCGTTACTAACCAGGATTGTAGATACACAACATGTTGGGTTTAGCCCATAGGTGGGCTTGGACCGGATATTTGGGTATTTAGCCCAAATATGATTTATTAAACAAAAAGGAAAAAGTAAAAAAGAGGAAAACCTAATCTAAGAGGTGGCTGTGTAACTTTTGGGATCAGAGTGGCGCAGCAACACAGTGGCAGAAACGTGCAAAGAAACTACATAGTAACAAAGAGCGAGAGAAAGAAGAGAGAGAGAGAGAGAGAGCTTTAGCAAGAGGATCGAACGAAAAAACTTTGTCAGTTTTAACCCAAATTTTATGTGAAGAATCCTTGCAACCAGATCTATAATCCTAACGTACTAATCTATGGTTTACCCACTCTATGATGGTTTTCTGATATATCCACTTAGTGAGTTTTGATCTTTCCTATTGTGAGATCCATCAATATTGATGATGCTATGCTATTGATGAACCAAGATATATGTTCTTGATGTCATTGTGATCTTCTAGTTATTCTAGAGAAGTTTCATTGTAAGTATATTATCCTATTTGGTGATAGTGGAAGTTTGGGTGGACTACGGTCCCGTGGTTTTTCCCGCATTGAGTTTTTCACATTAAAATTTGGTGTCTCACTTTATGGTTGATCTATTATTCTGCTATTTATCTTATTCTGGTTAGTATTTATTTTTTTTAGTAACAAGTTGGTAATTTTGGTGAGGAACTCATTTTGATACACAAAGAGGAAAAATATTATTCCACATTCAATAGGTTTTTCCCAACAAGTGATATCAGAGCACAGGTTATTTGGTGCAAATTTTCTTGTGTGATTGCAATGGAAGAGTTAGATGGTATGATTAAATTGAACTCATCAAATTATTTCACTTGGAGACGAATGATAGAAGATTTGATATATTGCAAAGATTTGTATAAGCTCATCAAAGTTAAAGTAAAACTTTCTATTATGAATGATGAAGAATGGGAAGTACAGCATAGAAAAGCTATTGCCTATACTAGAAGATGGATGTATATAAATTTGCATGAGCATATTTCTGATGAAACCAGAGCTGATGTTGTTTGGTAGAGGGTAGAAAATCTATTTGCAAAGAAGACAATGGGAAACATAATTTCTCTCCTCAGAAGGCTTGCCAATTTAAGGTATAAAGATGTTGGTAATATTATTGAGCACATGAGCCTATTTCAGAGTCTTGCAAACAAGCTGGTTACTATGAAAATGAATATAGATGATGAAATGCAAGGATTGTTACTCCTCAGTTCTTTACCAGAAAGTTTGAAAACATATGTTTTGATAATTTCTAACTCCACGCTAGAGGGGAATCTAACTATAGATATGGTTAAAGACAATTTGTTGAATGAAGATGCCAGAAGGAAAGAACAAGGAGAATCTTCTTCTAGTGCAATTGCTATTAAAAATAAGAAAGACGTGGAAGAAGTCATAGCAGGAATCCACATGGATATAAAGGAAGATCTAAGTCCAGAAGAGATATCAAGTGTTTTCACTGCAACAGGCCAGGTCACATGAAGAAAGAGTGTAGGATTTGGAAGAGAGAACAAAATGAAAGAAAGAAAAATGAGTAAGAGACTAATACAGTTGCTGCTGAAGGTGATATTGTTAGTATTTGTGATGATGGATGTGTCAATCTTGTATCTCATAACAGTAACTGGATAATTGACTCTGGTGCTTCTTTTCATGTTACTTCTCATAGTGATTTCTTCAGGAATTACACTACTAATGATTTTGGTAATGTCAAAATGGGAAACAGTGGTACATCTAAGATTGTGGGTATTGGAGATATTTGCTTGAAAACCAGTATTAGGAGCAAATTGATACTGAAAGATGTAAGACATGTTCCAGATATTTGTCTTAACTTGATATCTACAGGGAAACTTGATGATGAGGGATTTATACATTATTTTGGTGAAAGCAAATGGAAACTCACTAAAGGTTCTCTGATTGTGGCGAGAGGAAAGAAGCAGAACTCTTTTTATGTCATGGAGGTTAAGCTACACAAAGGAGAGATTAATGCAATCAGAAAGGATGAAAGTATAGATCTTTGGCATAAAAGGCTCGGTCATATCAGTAAGAAAGGACTTCAAACTCTTGCTATAAAGCAGTTCTTACCTAAGTTGCAAGGTACATCTCTCAAATCTTGTGATCATTGCTTAGCTGGAAAAACACATAGAATTGCCTTTCATACTTATCCATCATCTAGAAGATTAAATGTTATTGACTTGATTCATATTGATGTCTGTACTCTGAAAAATAAAATTCTTGGAGATGCTCTTTATTTTGTTATTTTTATTGATGACAATTCTAGAAAAGTTTGGACTTTTGCTTTAAAATCTAAAGATCAGGTACTCGATGCTTTCATAGAGTTTCATGCCAGTGTTGAAAGAGAAACAGGAAGAAAATTAAGTGTGTTAGAGCAGATAATGGTGGTGAGTGTAGGGGTCCTTTTGAGAATTATTGCAGGTTTCATGGTATTAGGCTTTAGAAGACAGTTCCTAAAACTCCTCAGCAGAATGGTGTGGCAAAAAGGATAAACAGAACCATTGAAGAAAGGATTAGGTGCATGTTTTCCCATACCAAGTTACTTAAGTCATTTTGGGGGGAGGCTATGAGAACTACAATTGATCTGATAAATCTTTCTCCATAAGTTCCTCTGAACAGTGATGTTCCAGAGAGAGTATGGAAAGGGAAAGATGTATCTTATGATCACTTGAGAGTCTTTAAGTGCAAAGCATTTGTTCATATTCCTAAAAATAAGAGGTCGAAGCTTGATAATAACGTAAAAGCATACATTTTCTTAGGATATAGTCATGAAGAGTTTGGGTATAGATTATGGGATCCAGTGGACAAGAAGATTATTAGAAGCAGAGATATCGTATTTCTTGAAGACCAATTGTTTGAAGATGGTGATAATGTTGAGAAACAAAATACCTATATTTATATTTCTTGGAGTTTGGGCCTAGTTCCTCCATCTATAGTTCATTATGATCAAGGGGGAGATGAACAAGAAGATGGTGGTGAGAATGTTAGTGATGATACTCCTACAATTGATGAAGTCGATCCAACTGAACAAACTAAGCAAGCACCTCCACCACCAGATGAGATTCCACTGGGAACATCAATAAGATAGCGAAGACCATCTACAAGGTATCCTCCAGATTTGTATGTTATGTCGATTGATGGTGGAGAACCAAAAACTAACCAAGAAGCTATTCTACATGAGCTTAAGAACGAATGGGTTAAAGCCATGCAAGAAGAGATGAGATCCTTGCGAGAGAACCACACCTATGACTTGGTAAAGTTACCTAAAGGGAAGAAAGCTCTCAAGAATAAATGGGTTTATAAATTGAAAATTGAAAATAACAGCTCATAATAAAGATATAAGGCACGATTAGTTGTGAATTGATTCAGTTAGAAAAAGTGTATTGACATTGAAGAAATATTTTCTCCTGTAGTAAAAATATCCTCTATCCAAGTTGTTCTTGGTTTGGTTACCCGCTTGAATTTAGAAGTTGAGCAATTTAATGTGAAAACTACATTTTTACATGGTGACTTAAAAGAAGAAATTTATATGAAGCAACCATAAGGTTTTAAAGTCAAGAGAAAAGAAAATCTAGTGTGTAAGCTTAAGAAAAGCTTATATTGACTCAAACAAGCATCTAGATAGTGATACAAGAAGTTTAATTACTTTATGATGAGTCGAGGGTATAATAAAACCATATCTGACCATTGTGTATTTAGAAAAAGGTTTCCAGATAATGATTTCATTATTCTCTTACTATATGTTGATGATATGATGATTGTTAGTCATGATGCTAGTAAAATTAAGAAGCTGAAAAGTGAATTAAGTCTTTTGCTATGAAAGACTTAGGATCGGCTAGACAAATACTTGGCATGAAGATTCTTCATGATAGAAAGAATGAAAAGATTTGGTTATCTTAGGAGGCTTATATTGAAAAGGTTCTTGAAAGATTAAATTTGAATAAGGCCAAAACAGTTTGTTCTCCACTTATAGGTCATTTTAAGCTGAGTTTGAAATAATATCCCACAAGTGAGAAAGAAAAAATAGAAATATCCAAAGTGCCTTACTCAACAGTAGTAGACAGTTTGATGTATACTATGGTTTGCACTAGGCCAGATATAGCTTATGCAGTTGGAGTTATCAGTTAATTTCTCTCTAATCCTAGTAAGGAACATTGGGCAACAGTAAAATAGATATTAAGATATCTAAGAGGTACTAACTACTAGGTTGTGTTTATGTTTTGGCATTGGTAAACCTATGCTAGAGGGTTACACAGATGCAGACATGGCTGGTGATACTGATTATAGGAAATCAACTTCAGGGTTCTTGATGACTTTTGTAGGGGGAGCAGTCTCTTGACAGTCTAAGTTACTGAATTGTGTTGCTTTATCGACCACAGAAACAGAATATATAGCAATTACTAAAGCCCGTAAGGAAGCTTTATGGATGAAAATATTTCTATAGGAATTGAGTTTGAAATAGGAAGGATACACTGTTTAATGTGATAGTCATAGTGTCATTCACCTCTCCAAGAATTCAACATATCAATCTAGATCCAAGTATATTGATGTAAAATACTACTGGATTCGAGATGTGCTTGAGATAAAATAATTAAACTTAGAAAAGGTACATACCGATGAGAATGGTTTAGATATGTTGACAAAGTCTTTTCCTAAAGAGAAGCTTGAAACATGTAGACGGAGAGCGGGCTTAGTACAGCCCACCAAATGAGCTGGAGGGGGAGAATTGTTGGGTCCAGCCCATAAGTGGGCTTGGACTGGATATTTGGGTATTCAGCCCAAATTTGATTTACTGAAAAAAAAAGTTAAAAAGAGGAAAACCTAATCTAAGTGGTCGCTACATAACTTTTGGGATCAGAGTGGCATAGTAACGCAGCGGCGAAAACGTGCAAAGAAACTACACAGTAACAGAGAGAGAGAGAAAGCCTTGGCAAGAGGATCAAACGACAAAAATTTGTTAGTTTTGACCCAAATTTTATGTGAAGAATCCTTTCAACCATATCTACAATCCTAAAGGTACTGATCTGTGGTTTACCCTCTCTATGATGGTTTTCTGATATATCCACTTAATGAGTTTTGATCTTTCCTATTGTGAGATCCATCAATATTGATGATGCTATGCTGTTGATGAACCAAGATATATGTTCTTGATGTCATTGTGATCTTCTAGTTATTCTAGAGAAGTTTCATTGTAAATCTATTATCCTATTTGGTGATAGTGAAAGTTTGGGTGGACTACGGTCCCGTGTTTTTTCCCGCATTGGGTTTTTCACATTAAAAATCTGGTGTCTCACTTTATGGTTGATCTATTATTCTGCTGTGTATCTTGTTCTGGTTAGTATTTATTTTTTTTAGTAACAAGTTGGTAATTTTGGTGAGGAACTCATTTTGATACACAAAGAGGAAAAATATTATTCCACATTCAATAGGTTTTTCCCAACAAGTGATATCAGAGCACAGATTATTTGGTGCAGTTTTTCTTGTGTGATTGCAATGGAAGAGTCAGATGGTATGATTAAATTGAACTCATCAAATTATTTCACTTGGAGACGAATGATGGAAGATTTGCTATATTGTAAAGATTTGTATAAACCCATCAAAGTTAAAGTAAAACCTTTTACTATAGATGATAAAGAATGGGAAGTACAGCATAGAAAAGCTATTGCCTATATTAGAAGATGGATGTATATAAATTTGCATGAGCATATTTCTGATGAAACCAGAGCTGATGTTGTTTGATAGAGGCTAGAAAATCTCTTTGTAAAGAAGACAATAGGAAACATAATTTCTCTCCTCATAAGGCTTGTCAATTTAAGGTATAAAGATTGTGATAATATTATTGAGCACATGAGCCTATTTCAGAGTCTTACAAACAAGTTGGTTACTATGAATATGAATATAGATGATGAGATGCAAGGATTGTTACTCCTCAGTTCTCTACCAGAAAGTTTGGAAACATATGTTGTGATAATTTCTAACTCCACGCTAGAGGGGAATCTAACTATAGATATGGTTAAAGACAGTTTGCTGAATGAAGATGCCAGAAGGAAAGAACAAGGAGAATCTTCTTCTGGTGCACTTGCTATTGAAAAATAAGAAAGACGTGGAAGAAGTCATAGCATGAATCCACATAGTTATAGAGGAAGATCTAAGTCCAGAAGAGATATCAAGTGTTTTCACTGCAACAGGCCAGGTCACATGAAGAAAGAGTGTAGGTTTTAGAAGAGAGAACAAAATGAAAGAAAGAAAAATGAGGAAGAGACTAATACAGTTGCTACTGAATGTGATATTGTTATTATTTATGATGATGGATGTGTTAGTCTTGTAGCTCAGAACAGTAACTGAATAATTGACTCTGGTGCTTCTTTTCATATTACTTCTCATGGTGATTTCTTCAGGTCTTACATTGCTAATGATTTTGGTAATGTCAAAATGGGAAACAGTGGTACATCTAAGATTGTGGGTATTAGAAATATTTGCTTGAAAACCAGTATTGGGAGCAAATTGATACTGAAAGATGTAAGACATGTTCCAAATATTTGTCTTAACATGATATCTACAGGGAAACTTGATGATGAGGGATTTATACTTTATTTTAGTGAAAGCAAATGGAAACTCACTAAAGGTTCTCTGATTGTGACGAGAGGAAAGAAGCAGAACTCTTTTTATGTCATGGAGGCTAAGCTACACAAAGGAGAGATTAATGCAATCAGAAAGGATGAAAGTATAGATCTTTGTCATAAAAGGCTTGGTCATATCAGCGAGAAAGGACTTCAAACTCTTGCTATAAAATAGTTCTTACTTAAGTTGCAAGGTACGTCTCTCAAATCTTGTGATCATTGCTTAGCTGAAAAAACACATAGAGTTACCTTTCATACTTATCAATCATCTAAAAGATTAAATGTTATTGACTTGATTCATATTGATGTTTGTACTATGAAAAGTAGAATTCTTGGAGATGCTCTTTATTTTGTTACTTTTATTGATGACCATTCTAGAAAAGTTTGGACTATTGCTTTGAAATCTAAAGATCAGGTACTCGATGCTTTCAAAGAGTTTCATGCCAGTGTTGAAAGAGAAACATGAAGAAAATTAAGTGTGTTAGAACAGATAATGGTGGTGAGTACAAGGGTCCTTTTGAGAATTATTGCAGGTTTCATGGTATCAGGCTTGAGAAGACAGTTTCTAAAACTCCTTAGCAAAATGATGTGGCAAAAAGGATAAACAGAACCATTGAAGAAAGGATTAGGTGCATGCTTTCCCATGCCAAGTTACTTAAGTCATTTTGGGGGGAGGCTATGAGAACTACAATTGATCTGATAAATCTTTCTCCATAAGTTCCTCTGAACAGTGATGTTCCAAAGAGAGTATGGAAAGGGAAAGATGTATCTTATGATCACTTGAGAGTTTTTAAGTGCAAAGCATTTTTTCATATTCCTAAAGATGAGAGGTCGAAGCTTGATAATAAGGTAAAAGCATATATTTTCTTGGGATATAGGAATGAAGAGTTTGGGTATAGATTATGGGATCCAGTGGACAAGAAGATTATTAGAAGCAGAGATATCGTATTTCTTGAAGACCAATTGTTTGAAGATGGTGATAATGTTGAGAAACAAAATACCTATATTTATATTTCTTGGAGTTTGGGCCTAGTTCCTCCATCATAATTCATGATGATTAAGGGGAAGATGGATAAGAAGATGGTGGTGAGAATGTTTGTGATGATACTCCTACAGTTGATGAAGTCGATCCAACTGAACAAACTGAGCAAGCACCTCCACCACCAGATGAGATTCCATTGAGAATATATACAAGAGAGCGAAGACCATCTACAAGATATCCTCCACATGAGTATGTTACGTTAACTGACGATGGAGAACCAGAAACTTACCAAGAAGTTATCTTACATGTGCATAAGAATGAGTGGGTTAAAGCCATGTAAGAAGAGATGAGATCCTTGCTTGAGAACCACACCTATGACTTGGTAAAGTTACCTACAGGAAAGAAAGCTCTCAAGAATAAATGGGTTTTTTATAAATTGAAGACTGAAAATAACAGCTCACGATAAAAATATAAGGCACGATTAGTTATGAAAAGATTCAATCAGAAAAAGGGTATTTGACTTTGAAGAAATATTTTCTCCTATGGTAAAAATGTTCTTTATCTGAGTTATTCTTGGTTTGGCTGCCCGCTTGAATTTAGAAGTTGAGCAACTTGATGTGAAAACTATATTTTTATATGGTGACTTAGAAAAATAAATTTATATGGAGCAACCAGAAGGTTTCAAAATCAAGAAAAAAAAATCTAGTGTGTAAGCTTAAGAAATTTTGGTTCTAACTCTTATTGACTCAAACAGGCACCTAGATAGTGGTACAAGAAGTTTAATTCCTTTATGATGAGTCAAGGGTATAATAAAATCACATCTGACCATTGTGTGTTTATAAAAAGGTTTTCAGATGATGATTTCATTATTCTTCTACTATATATTGATGATATGCTGATTGTTGGCAATGATACTAGTAAAATTGAGAAGCTTAAGAGAGAATTAAGTCTTTTGCTATGAAAGACTTAGGATCGGCTAGACAAATACATGACATGAAAATTCTTCATGATAGAAAGAATGGAAAGATTTGGTTATCTTAGGAGGCTTATATTGAAAAGGTTCTTAAAAGATTCAATATGAATAAGGCCAAAACAGTTTGTTCTCCACTTGTAGGTCATTTTAAGTTGAGTTCGAAATAATGTCCCACAAGTGAGAAAGGAAAAGTAGAAATATCCAAAGTGCCTTACTCATCAGTAGTAGACTATTTGATGTATACTATGGTTTGCACTAGGCCAGATATAGCTTATGCAGTTGGAGTTATCAGTCGATTTCTCTCTAATCCTAGTAAGGAACATTGAGCAGCAGTAAAATGGATATTAAGATATCTAATATGTACTACTAGGTTATGTTTATGTTTTGGTATTGGTAAACCTGTGTTAGAGGGTTACACAGATGCAGACATGACTAGTGATACTGATTATAGGAAATCAACTTCAGAGTTCTTGATGACTTTTGCAGGAGGAGCAGTCTCTTGACAGTCTAAGTTACTGAATTGTGTTGCTCTATCGATCACAGAAACAGAATATATAGCAATTACTAAAGCCTGTAAGGAAGCTTTATGGATGAAAAGATTTCTATACGAATTGGGTTTGAAATAGGAAGGATACACTATTTAATGTGATAGTCATAGTGTCATTCACCTCTTCAAGAATTCAACATATCATTCTAGATCCAAACATATTGACGTAAAATACTACTGGATTCGTGATGCACTTGAGATAAAATAATTAAACTTAGAAAAGGTGCATACCGATGAGAATGGTTCAGATATGTTGATAAAGTCTTTTCCTAAATAAAAGCTTGAAGCATGTAGACGGAGAGCGGGCTTAGTACAGCCCACCATATGAGCTGGAGGGGGAGAATTGTTGGGTCTAGCCCATAAGTGGGCTTGGACTGGATATTTGGGTATTCAGCCCAAATCTGATTTACTAAAGAAAAAAAAGGAAAAAAGAGGATAATCTAATCTAAGTGGTGGCTGCGTAACTTTTGGGATCAGAGTGGCATAGTAACGCAGTGGCGAAAACGTGCAAAGAAACTACACATTAACAAAGAGAGAGAGAAAGCCTTGGCAAGAGGGTCGAACGATAAAACTTTGTTAGTTTTGACCCAAATTTTATGTGAAGAATCCTTACAACGAGATCTATAATCCTAAAGGTACTTATCTGTGGTTTACCCTCTCTATGATGGTTTTATTATATATCCACTTAGTGAGTTTTGATCTTTCCTATTGTGAGATCCATCAAAATTAATGACACTATGCTATTGATGAACCAAGATATATGTTTTTGATGTCATTGTGATCTTCTAGTTAATCTAGAGAAGTTTCATTATAAACCTATTATTCTATTCGGTGATAGTGGAAGTTTGGATGAACTATGGTCCCGTGATTTTTTCCGTATTAGGTTTTCTATGTTAAAAATATGATATCTTACTTTGTGATTGATCTATTATTCTGCCGTGTATCTTGTTCTGGTTAATATTTATTTTTTTAGTAACAAGTTGATAATTTTGATGAGAAACCCATTTTGATTGATACACAAAGAGGAAAAAATATTATTATGCATTCCATAGGTTTTTCCCAACTCAACATGACATCCATGCCCCCAAGTGTGTCGAAAGTGACCCATGCTTCATTGCAAACCGGAAGATGGCCAGCAGTCTTATGAGGATATATACTAGTTATATTCTCAGCTAAATCTCATCAGGAATCAGGTTGAACAAACATGATCTCGTCTTCATAAACTAAAAATTACAGCTTTTTTACCCTCTAAATGGTGATACATACATCCATGTTACGAATTGAAACTTGAATTGTTTCATGCTTTTTCTTCCTTGTCACCAAAATTAATAATAGGGTTCCTATGATTTATTTATGCTCCTTCACTTCAACATTTTCATCCATCCAAAATATCACAATATCATGCCCTGCATTTCTTCCACCTCTCAGCTACATATTCGTTCAATTAACCCCATCGTATTCTACATATTTCCAAGAATCACAAGTCCAATGTGAAATATACAGCATATCGACATCGACGCATACTCTCTTTGGAAAACACAACATTGACGTTTGCAAATGTGCCTAATGTTGCGTGCTTGATCCGACAACAAATTCATATGAGATGAATATTTTAAAACCGTCGACATCCTATTTCTTCAGCCCATTGTATTACAACACCCCCCATAAACTCCATCAGTTCATCTTCCACGTACGTTTGTTCTATTACAACCGTTTGTAGAGAGGGTAGATGCAGAACTACGATCATCCTAATCAAATCCCACTACTTGCATTAACTTGTGTGCCGCGGCCACCACATAACCAGCAGTGCAAGTTAGCTCCACGGAGATGTGATCTAAGATGAGAGACTCGTGTTTGAGTCTTCGTGAGCAGCTCACGGAACATTTCCACGAGGGCTACCGATCAATCGAAGTTTCTGTTTCAGTTTTATTGTAGTTTGACAAGATCGATCGATGACAGGTGAGATACGCTTGGAAGCAAAGCATTCAAGAAGACGGAACGACCACGTTAGTCATCCAAGGATCATCCTTCTCATTCGAGCCCAATTACATATTGGTCATTGATGTGGTGCAACATGGTCAACGTCCGGCTGTTTGTGCGAAACGGATCACTGCTAAAAGTCGTCGTTTTACTTTTGTTGGACTTAGATGAGATGAGCTTGCAGTGCAAGTATGTACACGTCCTGATTCTTTCATCGTCATAATCAACGAGACCATGATTTATCATGCTTGATGTGCTAAAGGATGGGGGCTCACGTACCGGCTTGTAGGATGGATGATCAAGTGGTCAATAGAGCTCAGCGAATTCGACCTGAAGTATGCCCTGAGGAGGGCAATCAAAGCCCAAGCTATTATCGATTTCTCCTCGGAGCTGACCGCCCTAGAGCCACCCCTAGAGGAAGCTTGCATAGACCCTCCACATCGACGGATCGGCGAATTCCTCTAGGGGAGGAGCCGGGATAGTCGTGAGAGACCCCGACGGACAAACCTGGGAACATGTCGTGCGTCTGGAATTTTCAACTACCAACAATGAAGCAGAATACAAGGTGTTGCTGCTCAGACTATGACTGGCCACTGAGCTACAAAATGAACACCTAGAAGTGTTCACTGACTCCCAATTGGTCGCCGACCAAATCGACGGGAGCTTCGACGCTCGAGAAACGAACATGGCCTGCTATCTCGCTGAGGCCCGTCGGCTGATAGGTATGACCAAGTACTTCAAAATCTTCCAAATCCCGCGCCTCGAGAATGCCAGGGCCGACGCCTTGGCCCGGTCGGCCTCTGCCGGTGAGTTGCCGATCATTCTCAGCCTTTGCCAACCGAAGGTCACCATTGTTGAAACGGCAACCACGGTTGCTCATCCTGACTAGAGGGAGGAAATGCTACACTACAAGAAAGATGCGACTCTCCCGACGGACGAAACCGTCGCTCGTCGAATCAAAAGAACTGAAACATGGTTCGACATCGCCAATAGGCGCTTTTATGTTGCCGAATGCATTGGCATCTGACCCGAGTCCTCTCCAAGACCTTTGTGTTGCTGACCACGACTCCAATGGTAGGGCATGGTTATCCTCGTAGCTAGCTAGGTCTTTGTGTATTTACTTGGTGAATGAGGAATGTTAGAGAGCACACGAAACTCGTGCATGCATTAAGGGTTAGAACAGTGCAGTGCCAGGTTTCCGCGAAGAGAGTAGATGAGTCATTCTAATTGCATTTCTTACACCGACTTATACGGCGGTGCATGACTTTCTTGGCTCCTAATTGAGGACGAGATGCGATCGAAGATAGTGAACGGGTTTGTTTTTCCTTTTGTGAGAATCCAACATCTCCACATCATGCAAAGTTTGTATTTTCTTTGAGTTCTACTTACAAGAAATGAGGTGCCAAAGCTCGGAAGCAAAGCATTCGAGCTGACGGAACAAGCCAAATTCTCATGTCTAAGCCGCTATGAGAACTTGGCGAAAGGCTCAGTAGTTTACCGGAGATAATCACTAGATAAGTGCAACATGGTCAATGGCTCTTTGTGAGAAAATGGAATATCAGCAATCATTCATAATCTTGAAGAATAATAATAATAATAATAATAATAATAATAATAATAATAATAATAATAATAATAATAATAATAATAATAATATCAATAATAATAATAATATCAATAATAATAATACATGCCAGTTAATAATGCCTGGTGATGGTCTCAGATAGTTCTCAAAATCCTGGATAGGTTCATTGCATCACAGTCACGGTGGGAAATGATCGAACGTGCTGAATTGAGTACTCCATAGAATATTCAACCGTCAGCGTCTCATCTGTTGTTTCGCTTTCTTGTCTTTGTGTTTAGAAGGCGTAGGTATTTCCCACATTTCATCTTATACTCTTCACGTTAATTGACGGAAACAGCAAGGAAGAGCATATATCTATATATATATATATATATATATATATATATATATAGGGGTATCCGAAAGCCAAGAACATTAATTGGCGTTCGCTAAACATCTTGCACTTGGGCAGAAGAAAGAAAGGGCTCAATGAGTCCTTGCCAACCGATGGTTCACTCGGACCTATCAAATTAGAGTGTGATATCAGATCGTTTTCGTTTACTTAAATTACTTGACATTGGGCAGAAGAAAAAAAGGGCTCAGATTAGAATAAGATATCAGATCATTTTCGCGTTTCAATCATTTAAGCTTTCTTGTTTTGTCTCTTTAATGAAAGAAGGAGCTAAAATTTCCATGCAGAAGCATACCTCGAAGAAGTTTCAGTAAAGTTCCTTGCTCGACAAGTGAACAAGGAGTCACGGCATTCGGCTGCCGCAGTGGGGTTTAGCGCAGAAAATAAAGCAAGACAAATTGCTCTCAACTTCTTCTTCCTCATATCCTCCCTCGTCTTAGTAGTCAAAAGAAATTATGATGCCACGATTACATGGTAGTTAGTATAGAAGCATTGGCTGATAAAATTTCATTTAGAATAGGTTGATTCTTTGTGTGTCTTTGGTTGGCTATTAACTGGTCGTTGCTTCCCATGATATAAAGATGTCAAGAACGTGAGGCAACTAGGTAAGTTATACTAGACTAATAATGATTGGGCAAAAGGGTAGATGTTGGATGCTCCAAAATGACATATAGTTTCTTGAACCTGAGGTCAGTGGTCAATGCAGGTTGGAACTGTGGGGACTTGTCATTGGCGGCCGAGGACGTCATCAGCTGAATTAGTCAGCAAACTGCCGTGCAGAATACATACTCTATCAACCAATTCACAATTGAACAGTACCTCGGGGCCTTCTATATATACGTCACGATTCCTGAAGCCAGTCGCAAAAGAAACTTGCATCATTTCATCTTGCTTGTTCAAAGATAGTGCAGATGGCTGCTAGGATCATCCTCATTAGTGCTCTTCTTGCCCTGGCCTCCTCTCATGCATTGGCATTTGATCCGAGTCCTCTCCAAGACTTTTGTGTTGCTGACTACGACTCCAATGGTAGGTCATGGTTATCCTCGTAGATAGCTAGGTCCTCGTGTATGTACTTGCTGAAGTGGCTAAAAGCCCGTTCATCGTGCATGCTGCAGTGTTTGTCAACGGATTCGCCTGCAAGAATGCTAAGGATGTCACGGCAGATGACTTCTACTTCACCGGCTTAGACAAGCCCGCGAGCACCGCCAACGAGCTGGGCGCAAACATCACTCTCGTCAACGTGGAACGACTCCCCGGCCTCAACACCCTTGGCGTCGCCATGTCTCGCATCGACTACGCGCCCTTCGGTCTCAACCCTCCTCACTCGCATCCACGCTCGTCGGAGATACTGCATGTGGCGGAAGGAACGCTGTACGCCGGCTTCGTCACGTCCAACACGGAAAACGGCAACCTTCTCTTCGCTAAGAAGCTGAAGAAGGGCGACGCGTTTGTGTTCCCCAAGGGCCTCATACACTTCCAGTTCAACATCGGGGACACCGAAGCAGTGGCGTTCGCTACCTTCGGCAGCCAGAGCCCGGGTCTCGTCACCACAGCCAACGCACTGTTCGGATCGAAGCCGCCCATCCCTGATTACATTCTTGCCCAGGCCGTGCAGCTTAGCAAGACGACCGTGGGCTGGCTTCAGCAGCAGCAGTGGTTGGACATCGCTGAAGAATATTAACGTGTAGGGCTTAATTAATACAAGCCAATAAGATACTCTCGTATGCCATGCATGCTTTAATGACGTTATGTGGTTTACCTACGGTGTGTGGTTTATTGTATAATAAAATAAAGCTTGTGGTATTAGTTAATGTTTGTACGCACGCTTGTTTTCGTTTCTGAAAAAGGAAATACATAATAAGAGAAATCTCTACTAAACACTTCTTTTAGAGATGGTATCTTTAGAGTTTTCTCTTTTTTGTTATGCTCGACATCTTGCGATAATCTATCCAAGGACTTACTTCAATAACAAACTTCTTCAAAAATATATCAGATTCAAGATTCTTGAAAGATTAAAGTTATGATCCGAAAAGGAAATAAAAGTCTTTAGTAAATTAGGATTATTCTATGAATAGCTAGCTAGCCATGTTTTGATGAGGAGTAAGATGCAAGAAATATAATTTGGGTATTCTTGAGTTAATATAGTATGAGAGAAAATGTGTGAAACGTTATACACACTATACGTGAGAGTTGTGTATAAAGAAAGTCTCATGCATGCACAGAAGAAGGTTGGCTGGCCGCCTTGCCTTAAAAGGGATAAGGTTTCAGAACCTTGCAGGGCCATACCTTCTTGGCAATGCAAGAACATGTGGTCAGCAGTCTTCACCTGATAATTAGATTGAACACATTATTGACAGCCTTGACAGTAATTAGGAGGGACCGATCGATCGACTCGACTCAGCCAAAGATGATGAGGAAAGGTGTATGTATGCAAGGCCACAATCGTAACCAAGCTGTACAATGCTGATCTTGGAATATGTGTATCCGATAGGGGAGAGTGACCTTCCGGTTGCAGTGACACCTCTCGAGAAAGAAGAAAACCTAGCTACTAGGGGGATTTCCATCGATTGGAGGGAGATGGTCAATCGGAGTTGGTGGGATTTCCATCGTAAATTTCATTCATGCACGCGGAACTGAAAGTGAATGAAGCCCAACGATAAAGACGAACACGTCGCCCTTGTGGAGGGTCCCAAGGGAGAAGAGGCGGTTGCTTGGGGGTTGGACGTCACGAAGACGACGTAGAGGGTGCTCTCGACGACGGTGACCATCTCATGTCGAAAATCTTCCATTTTTGCTTGAAATTAGAAAAGCTCCGATATCATATTAGGATATCTTTTGGAGATGATGATAGATACCAAATGGGAATCAATCTTGAAGATTCAATATTTTTTATTGAACATGAAAACCTATCATTTCTCATACCACGAATCTCCGAACCTTCTGCTCTAGTCCATCTCTCCTCTAAAATTTTATATTTAAGAGTATTTACATTAGGTTTTTCTAATTTATAAAAGAATAATAGGGACATTCATCTTAACTAAGATTACTAAATCAGAATTCTATTTAATCACAAAGTTTTGCGTATATCCCAATAGATGTGACCAGCTAAAGGAAACCTCAACTCAAAGATAATCCAAGTACTTCACGCTAAATTTGTCTCAAAGAGCACTTGTGGAAGCAGAAGAATAAAAGCTGTACAGTCCATGTGAAGCAATGGTCCACAAGAACAACCTTGTCTCTGATATTTCTTTGTTGTGGACTTTGGATTTATTTTTTTGTAGAGGATGAGATGTGAATCGAAGGAAAAGCAGGCGGTGGCTGATGAGGAGTAACTGTCACTGACGGAGTGAGACCTCGAAGTGTCAGCATAATCCGTCAAAGTGTTTTGATGGCTTGCAATCTTCGAGCAGCAGGACACGCCAATGGCTGCTATGCAAAGTCCCAGCAAATGCTTGGCGACAAGATCAAATATATCTCAGAAGCCATCCTGAGATAGGTTCACCACATCATTAGAAGCGATGGAAAAGGATTGATCATGCTTGCTTGAGCTAACAATAAGAGCTGCATCTGACCATAGAACAACAGTCTTCTGCCCTCACGCGCACGGTGATTGGTGTTACTTCTCTCTCTCTCTCCTTTTTTATCTGATTTAGTCGGTGTCATGATGTTGTTTCTTGTTTTGGATTCTTCTTCCTTGATTCATACTATTTGCTCCGAGACGACAATGTTTAGTTAGCATCACCGTGGAAAAAAAACCATTACGACAATGGAGGAATTTGTGGATCATTCTGCTGCCATCACAGAATTCCACGTCCGGGCGATAGGAGTATCGTCTTGCGTTCATACACCACCCAAATAAAGAAAACGAAAAAAACATGACGATGATGGAAGAAGCATCCTCTTCGGTGCATACACCACCTACAGCGACAGCCGATAACCCAATCGTCTCTCCCGACCAACCCGATACGAGCGGCCCCACGCTGAATGATCCGCATAGAATCTAATCGATGTGCGACCGTCCATTCTGCTAGCTAGGCCAATGTCCACCGTCCAATATAGCGAAGACAGGAAGCACCCTTTCCGTCTCGTTCCGTATGCACTTCGTTGCGTAATATCTCTGTGCGACATTGCAAATTATTAGATTTGGTCACCGCAGTGAGATCACCCGATTCAAGAAAAGAATTTTAAAGATGGTAACGATCGCCGCCATACCTATATGCAACGGTGCGAATAAATCGGTGACCGGATCCGAACAAGCTTCCTTCTGGAAAACATTTAAAACTAATATATATTTCTTTGAAATGTAAACTCATATTTGATATTTAAAAAAAAATATCTTATTTGATCTTGATGATGTACTGAAAACGCTTGAGTACTGATGCTATCTTAAAGTACTATTAGTATCTCAATATTTTCGGGACGATACTATAATTTTTAAATTATAAAACTATCATAACACATGTTATTAGACTTTTGGATGATGTCAAGTATATTTTCTATAGACTAAGCAAACACGTCAACGTCATCCCCGAAGAAGTTAACGAGCTAGACGCAATCCTCTTTTGGAAGTGTTGACCCAATCTTTACGACCCTATCTTGTCGAGGGGAACCTCCAATAATTGCTAAGTTGGCTCAAGATGTGTCAACATCTTTGCGGGATCCTGGGTGTCCATAGAGGGTAGCTCGTGCTTCACCTTCTTCAGCAGTGAAACTATCGTTAGATAGTACTACCTCGATTCTCGAGTGTCGCTCCTTACTTCCCCAACCCCAGCTTGGACCGAGAACTTCATCGCTCTGTGGTAGGTGGACACTACTATTCTTAGCTTGTTGATGGTGGGATGGCTGAGGATTACATTATACGCTAAGGAAAGATTGACCACCATGAATGTGGTCATCAAGGTCTTGGAGCGTGTTTCCACACCAATGGGAACAGGCAGAGTGGTAGTTCCGAGGGGGAGATGGAGTCTCCCGTGAATCTGGTGAGGGCCGAGGTCATCGAGGATAGGTCCATCTAATCACTTGAGTGTTTAGGGTGATGGCACGTACGATATGCTACACAATATCTTTTGATTATTATTTTAATGATATTTTCTCACTTTATATTGGATGATAAATATATTACAATGTCCTTGGATCTGTGCAATGGTAATTTGATAGTCTTTGAATATAGATCTTAAATATTCCTAATTATACATTGCTTAAGAAGGACATCGAGATAACTAAACAGATTGATGTACTATATTCATCAATATGATAAAGGTGGTTTGTCTCATAATAAGTGTGGGGACACTTAGGATATAGTGTAGGTGCTCATTGAAAAATGAGTTGACTAAATGATCCGCTTATAGAATGTTGGATGATTAAAAATACCTGATCGTTAGACAATGATTTAGTTGTCTCAATTATATGTTTAGTCCTTAGACTTAAGACACCAATGATGTCTTGTTTGAGTACTTCATTCTTTGATACCAGATTTATAGATTGAGAAGTTTCAGATCTAATACAGATGATCATTAGGTATGACAGCCAATCTTATGGAGGAAATTGTATATCAATAAAGGATTATCTACTAATAGTATCATAAGGGAAATATCTCGTGTGCTCTTACTCAGACAAATCAGATTGAGAGAATGCAATAAGAATAAGACAGATTGAGAGAAAAAGAGTTCTCTAAGAGAATCTGATATGAGTGATACTCGAATAAATTATGTATGACCTTAACAATGTCATGCCTCGTTAGGAAACTTCATGGAGAGAATCAAATGCGCAATGGAAAATAAAAATAAAAATTGGTTTCTCAAACTAGGATAATCAAATCACTATGCAAAGATTGGAGTGTAAAACTCAAAAAATCAAAAACTGTATAAGAAGTGTGAGACGTTCGCACCTCTGAGAGATCATATATTGTAAAATTGATAGATCCTAGACCATGGATGAAGGAGCTCTCGCAGTGGATGAATGCAACAATGATGCGCCTCCTTGCAGCACGTTCTTTCCTCGCTTTTATACAACACCACGCAATAGCGAAACAAGAAGGGGCTCAGCCCTTCTTGTTGTCCTCTTGCACCAAAGAAAGGTTGATGGCATAAGAGGAAATGGAAGGAGGAGATGAGGAGGCCGACAGTTAAGGGGTCCAACATATGACCTTTTGATCCTCTCTCTATTTATAGAGAGTTTCCTACTGCTAACCCAAATGGATCATACCTTAATGGGTATTGGATTTCCATCCAATTACTCTACCCCTAAATTAATGGATTTTGGATCTCTATCCAACACCCATTCTAAGCTTTGTTGAGTCTCACTCAGTTGATCCATTAAAGCAAGGCTTATTTGATATCTCATATACAATCCTCTATTCGTCGTGCAGTCCACCATATGTGTGTGTGATGTTGAAAAACCACGAGAGCATCACATGCATAGCGAAAAAATAAAACAAAACTAGTTTCCCACGTTTATCATGTCATCGTGTAAAGATTGATACGTGAAAAATTACAAAAATTGAAAACTACAACTAGTGTGAGATTGATTACCTAGGGAGATCGTATAACTCTTAAACTTTCAAATATAATTGGAGATGATGGAGGTTAGATGTCCTCCTCTCTAGCGGTATCTACTTGATGGATTGTCGCAGTGATGCTCCTCTAATCATAGCCAAAACCCCGCAACTCTTGCACACATTCTCGTAGTGAACATGGAAAAAGATCTCTTATCTTCTTCGTTGCACTCTCATAGCAAGGAGAGGGTGATCAGCTAAGAAGATGAGAGAGGGAGGAGAATAGGAGGAGGCGGCCAAAGATGCAACCTATCACCCTATTGGTCGCCCCTGCCTCCTATTTATAGAGAGCCACTAAAATCCTAATGGATCTTGCCTCAATAAGTATTGGATCTCTATCCAATTACCCTCACTTCTTGGATTACTGGATCTCTATCCAATAATCTCAATTGAACTCTAATTAGGTCTAATGAATTTATTAATGTTGGGTCTCATCTAATGAGAATAGAGGCTCATTGGTAAACTCATATATGATTCTCTACTCGCTGAAACATCCACCATATGTGACCCTTTTGGTCCAATACTGAGTTGGATATGAATTTTACCTATCAAAACTCTTTCTAACTCAGTGAATTATTATATCATAATAATTCACTCAATTAATCAACTATGGACATATTATGTCACTACTCCATTGTCCCCAAACGGTACAGGGGATGTAATCCATTGGACCTATCTGCCCTTAGTTATCGTGTATCTATAGTCCCTCATCCATTTAACATCCAAAAGATCGTATATTGGGCATGGTACTGTAAAGCCACATATAGAATCCATCTGAGTCTCACTCTAATCAGATTCTCTCAGAGAACTCCTTATCTTTCAATCTGGATGACCCTAGCCAGGGATTTGCTTGAGCGAGAGCATATAGGGTATTCTTTTTATTATACCAAGAGTGGATGATCCTCTATTGACACTTAATTGCCTTCATAAGGTTGGCTACCAATCGTAATAACTAGTTGTACTATATTTGAAACTTTTCAGACTTGTAAGTTCGGCGTAAAAAAAAGAGTATTCAAATAAGGCATCCTTGGTGTCTCAAGTCTAAGGACCAGACACACAACTGAGACTATAGAATCGCTATTCGACATTAGGTATCATCAACCATCTAATATTTCATAAGCGAATCAATTAGTAAACTCATTCTCCAATGAGCACCTATACTATATCCTTAGTGTCCCCACACGAGTGGCTATAAGATCAGCCACCTCCATCACATGGACAAAAATACAATACTCTAATCTATCTAGTTATCTTAATGTTTCTCTCAAGTAACTCATGATCAGGATCATTTAGGGTCTATATTTATAAGCGAATCGATCTCATTATCATGATCTCATCACGATTCGATTCTCATTACACAAATCCAAAGACATCATAATATATATATATATATATATATATATATATATATATATATATATATATATATATATATATATATATATATATGTTTGCAACAGACAATATAACATGAGAAAATACCAATAATAGCAATAAGCAAAAAGATCATGTAGTGTGTCACACGTGTCATCACTCAAGTGATTGGCTTATAAGACACCTATAATTAACAATCTCCCACTTGACCTAAGGCCAATCACCTATGTGTATGACCTCCATCATACCCCTGTGATGCTCAAAGATAGTCTGAGCTAGCGGCTTTATTAGTGCATCTACAATGTTATCTTCGGATGAAACTCTTTTCATTACTACACTTTTAAGGGTTATGATCTCTCTGATCAAGCGGAACCTCCTCAGAACATGCTTGGACTTTTTATGAGACCTGAGTTCCTTTACTTGAGCGATCGCCCTGTTGTTTTCGTAATATATGGGAATTGGCTCCATACTGCTTGGTATGAATCTCAAATTTATGATAAACTTCTTCATCTACACCCCTTACTTTGTTGCTTCTGTTGCAATCATATACTCTACCTTTGTGGTCGAGTCAACAGTAGTTTGGAACTCTTCTAGCTTACTACTTATTCATTCAGGGTGAAGATATACCTTGAGTTCGACTTGGTATCATCGATATCGGACTGAAAACTCAAGTTCTTATAGCCCTCAAACTGGAGGCTACCTCCTCTGTATAATAGTAAAAGATCCTTAGTCCTTCTCGAGTACTTAATGATGCATTTTACTACCTTCTTGTATTCCAAATCTGAATATGCCTGATACCTGCTTGTGATACTTAGAGTATGCACTATATTAGTCCTGATACATAACATAACATATGTGATAGACCTTATTGCTGAGGCATAGGGTATCCAATCCATGTCTGCCCATTCCTCATGAGTCTTTAGGGATATACTACTAGAAAGTGATATTTCATATTTCATTAGTATGAGACCTCTCTTGGAATTTTTTATGCTAAACCTTTTGATAATGGAGTCTACGTACCTACAAGTCAAGCATTCTCTTAGATCTATTTCTATATATCTGAATTCCCAAAATGTAGAATGCTTCCCTTGTGTCCTTTATGGAGAAATTTTTGGAGAGCCAAGCCTTAACTGTGGAGAGCATTTCTACATTATTCCTAATGATCAAGATGTCATCCATATATAGCACCAAGAAGTTGATAGCTCTCCCACTTTCCTTACTATACACAGAAAGCTCATATTCGTTCTTAACAAATTCATAATATATGATCGGCTCATCAAATCTTATGTTCCAAATTTGAGAAACTTGTTTCAGTCCATAGATGGACCTGAGCAACCTACACACATTATCTGGACTCTTCTTGGATATGAAACTCTCTAATTGTATCTATCATATACACATCCTCCTTGAGGTTGTCATTGAGGAATAAGGTTTTCACATCCATCTGCTAGATCTCATAATCGTAGTATGCTGCAATATCCAAAAGAATTATGATGGATTTTAGCATGGCTATTGGTGAGAATGTTTCTTCTTAAAGATCCACTTACAATCGATGTGTATGATACCTTCAGGTGCATCCACAAGGTTCCAAACCTTGTTGGAGTACATAGAATCAATCTCAAAATTCATGGCTTCTTGCTACTTCCCGAAGTCCATACTTATAATAGCCTTCTCGTAAGTCTAAGGATCTATATCCTAAGTGTCCTTCCCACTAATATGTCCCACATATCATTCATGAGGGTGAGATACTCTACTAGACCCGCATAAAGTCAGAACTTGTGTGCTAGGTATTTGAAAGACACAGTCTCTAAAATAATGCTTGAGCTAGGTTCTTCAACCTCACTCAACTCTTTCACACTCTCACTGTTTCCACCAAGAATGTGTTTCTTCTCAAGGAACACAGCCCTCTTAGCAACAAAGACCTTCTGGTCCTCGGGATGATAGAAATAGTACCCCTAAGTTTTCTTGGGGTATCCCACGAATTTGTACCGCTCCGTCCTTGATTCCAACTTGTTGGGATTGTGTCTTCTAGCGTAGGTAGGGCAGCCCCAAATCTTAACAACCTTAAGATCATGCTTCATTCCTTTCCATATCTCATATAGGGTAGACACTACCGACCTAGATGAAACTCTATTCAGAAGGTGAGCTGCGATCTCCATAGCATATCCCCAGAATGAGAGGGTAGGTCGGCAAAACTCATCATGGATCATACCATGTCTAACAGCTTGTGATTCATCCTTTATAATACACCATTGAGTTAAGGTGTATAAGAAAGTGTTTGCTGGTTACAGGTGCCCTGCAAGCCAATCACGTGAGTGATGACACGTGTGACACGTTGTGTGATCTTTTTACTTATGATTAATATTGGTATATTCTCGCATTATCTGTTATATATATATTATGATGTCCTTGGTTCTATGCAATGGGAGTCAGATCGTGATGAGATCACGATAAATAGATCAATTTACCTTTAAACACAGATCCTAAATAATCCCGGTCATAGGTTACTCAAAAGGGACATTGAGATAACCAGACAGATCGGTGTACTATATACCCGTCCATATGATAGAGGCGACTGGTCTCATAGCCACTTGTGTGGAGACACTAATGATATAGTACATGTGCTCATTGGAGAATGAGTTCACTGATTGATCCGCTTATGGAATGTTGTATGGTTGATGATACCTAATGTCAGACAGCGATTCCATAGTCTCAGTTGTGTATCTAGTCCTTAGACTTGAGACACCAAGGATGTATTGTATGAGTACTCATTTCTTTGACGCCAGACTTATAGGTTTGGAAAGTTTCAAATCTGGTACAACTGGTTATCAAGATTGGTAGCCAACTTACGAAGGTAATTGAGTGCCAATAGAGGATCATCCACTCTCGGTATCACGAAAGGAATATCCCATATGTGCTTGCTCAGACAAATCCCTAGCCAAGGTTGTTCAGATTAAGAGAGAAAGAGTTCTCCGGGAGAATCCGATTAGAGCGAGACTATGAATGATTCTGTATGTGGCTCTGACAGTACCATATCCAATATACGGTCTCTGGGATATTAGTTGGATGGGAGATTATAGATACACGGTAATTATGGACAGATAGGTCTGATGGATTTGATCCCCCCTGTACCATCTGGGGACTATAACGTAGTGGCCTAGTACATCCATAGTCGATGAGTCGAGTGAATTATTATGGGGATAATAATTCACTATATCAGAAGGAGTTCTGATATGAGTGACTCACGACTAGCTCGGTATCGGGCCTAGAGGGTCACACACATATGGTGGATGCTTCAGCGAATATAGTATTGGATGAAGATCTAATTAACCTCTATTTTTATTAGATGAGACCCTAAGCTGATGGGCTCCTTTATTAAGGCCCGGTTAGAGGCTTAAAGAGATTATTGGATAGAGATCCAATAATATAAGGTTAGTGGGTTATTGGATGGAGATCCAATACCCACTAAGGCAAGAACCCTAGGGTTTTGGTGGCTCTTTATAAATAGTTGGGGAGACTCATGGTTGATAGGCTGCAGCTTTAGTCACCACCTCCTATTCTCCTCCCTCTGTGCAAGAGTTGCGAGATCAGATTGGAGGAGCTTCGCTGCAGAGATCCATCGTGTGGATACCGCTAAAGAGGAGGACGCTTGACCTCCTTCATCTTCTCCATTCGGATCTGGAATATAAGGATATATGATCTCCCTAGGTAAAATCAATCTCTCACACATCACGGTTTTATCGGTTTTTGTGATTTTTCTCGCGACCCCAATCTTTTGCACGACGATTTGATACGCGTGGGAACCAATTTTTTATTTTGATTTCTATTGCGCATGTGATGCACCCGTTGAGGTTTCCCAACAATGTCCATTGATATATTATCACATGGTCTATGAGGAAATGGATGAACTCTATACTCAAGTACTCTCCTTATTCACTTCATCTCATTTCCTCTTAAACGCACTTTCATTTATCATCTGTGGAGCTATATCTAGTATAAATAAACTATTATGCAGCGTTCCTCTAATGATGATCTTATCATCCAAAATCAATGAATAACTATTATTGTCAAAAACTAATTTACATCCCATAATTGTCAAACATGAAATGAAGATAATATTTTTGATGATAGAAGGAATGTAATAACATGCATCTAATGTAATATTAACTCCACCAGGCAGATGTAGGATGACCTTACTGTTAGGATCGAATCAGCATTAAGAGGGGGGATGAATTATTGCTTTTAAAAAATCTTAATCGATTTGAGAATTCATTTGATAAAACTTGTCTCGGAAAAACATTTAAAATTGAAAGCATTTGTAGGATAGTAATGAATAAGTAAAGCAATTAAACAATAAAGAGGAGACGGGTAGGCACACCAATTTTATAGTGGTTCGGTCGTTGTGACCTACATGCACTCTCGATTCCTCCTACATTGAGGTTACCTACTTCTACTATTGATCTTCTTTCAGTGGGTGAAGATCAACTGCCCTCTCACAGCGCTATTCTCCTTTTTACAGATTTAGGATACAACATTTACAGTTCTCTCGGCTCTCCCTTAAATAGAAACTACACTTAGAAAAAAGATAGGGTCCTCTCAAGGAATTTCAATAGCTTTTTCATAAGTTTTTTAGTCTCAAATCTTGCTATCTCAAGCAAGAATGGGTGGGGTATTTATAGGCCCCAAATGGCTTCAAAATAGAGCCAAAATTTAAATTATCAGAGTTCTTGACACCCTCAGACACTGGGCACTAACGGTAGTACCACCAGCCTGGGTAGTACCACTGCTTGACAGAGTCTGGGAGACTGTGTCTGGGTGGTACCACCACCCAGTCTGTGTGGTACCACCGCATGACACAATCTCGAAGACTGTCTTCTCAGAGATCGTGTCTTCTCGAAAATTATCTTCTGAGTGATACCACCACATGGTTTGACTTTGGGTCATTGAAACGGGCCTTCTAATAGGCACATATTAGCCTCAATTAAGGCCCAATGGCCCCTTAATTGAGTTCGCATGGTTACACCTACAACTAACTCAATTAAGACATAAACTATGATGATCATGACATAAATATTTAAAAAGCAAAAATCACAACGTCCAATTTTCTGGCCCAATGCCCATTCGTTGACTCCAGCCCAATGTCTGATTTTTTTGCTTCAATCCTTTTACCTTTTCATGATCGAAGATAATCCTACATCACTTTTCTTGAACACATATTAGATCATAACTTTATCAATTGGATTCATCATTAAAATCTGAGATTCAACACTCACCAATAGCAACTGCATCAACTCTTGCTTAATTTCCTATCTTGAGGTTCATCTCATATTTTGCTTGTCTCCTAGGTCTTATTAGAACTTGCAAGGAATTACAAATATGATAAGCACTCCTAGTATAAAATACTCAAAGCTTCTCTAAGCTTCTGTTTCATCCTTTCTGTAAGGTACTCTTTCAAGTTCCTCTTCTAGTGTCCGTCTTTACCGTAGTGGAAGCATTGACCTTTGTCCTTTGTCAAGTCTTTCTTGGCAACCTTTGCCTTACCTGATTTGCCCTTCTTAAGGGACTTATCAGCCTTCATTTTCTTGTTGGTCTCATCAATATAGAGAATTGGCTTCTCTTTCTTAATGGTACTCTCGATTTTCCTCAACATATTAAGGGGCTCAAGGAGAGTCATGCCAAACTTGTTCTCATTAAAGTTCATTATGAACTGAGAAAAGAAATTTGGCAGGGACTAAGGTATAAGATCAACACACAGGTTATCCTCTAGGACCATTCCTAGACATATGAAATACTCTATCCACTCTATCATCTTTACGACATGGTTTTGAACCGATGTCTCCTTTGCCATCCTGGCTAAGAAGATACTCTTGGATATCTTATATATCTAAGTTCTTCCCTATTCCTCAAATAGCTGGCGAAGATGAAGAATGATGAAATGACATCTATGCTCTTATGTTGCCTTTATAACTCAGGAATCATAGAGGCCAACATATAGCATTTTGCTAAAGTAGAATCATTTATATACTTCACATAGCGAGCGATCTTATCCTCGCTTGCCACTTCCTCTAGCATGGGAAAATTGTGTCAACGACATACATGATTTTCTCCGCCATGAGAACAATTCTTAAATTGCAAAGCCAATTCATGTAGTTTGGACAAGTGAGGCGGTTTGCATCAAGTATGTCTTGTAGGGTGTTTGCAAGCAACATGTTTCTAACAAACAAGATGTAGCACAAACAAATAACATGCAGATTTTATAGAAAAACTAATTAAGATACGAACTTCTATCTTAATCAACTCCCACTATTTTTTGGTAAATCATGCGACACCCTCATGCACGTGAAACGAAAGCCTCCTGTAGACTCCTAGTGCGGATTGAGATATTAGTGTAACCTCGAGAGACTCGACCAATCACACTGACCTAAAAGGTAGGCAACTCTTACCAATCTCAACTCCTTGTGATTCTCATCTTGTTCAACCTTCAAACCATCATGGTCTCGAGGGACACGACCAACCATGATGTTCAGTTAAGTCATCACCATCGTTATAATGTGTCTGATTTGATGATATGCCCTCGAGGAACTCGACCAAGTATACAACGTCTTCAGGTCACTGATAACATCTCTATGTCATAAGCAAGACCTCAAATCGCAAAGATAGGTGAGCTTAGAGGGACTCGTTCAACTCAACCTATGTCGGGATTCAATTTCTTCCTATAACGATAGAAGGTCATGAGGGTCAATCTTATTTCCTTATACCTACTGACTTAATATTATCTTAGGAGGGGATTTTGTTTCGGTCTCCTAATATGTCGTGTCACACACATAACACACATACATATTATATATATATATATATATATATATATATATATATATATATATATATATATATATATATATAATAGATGTATAATCACATATCACATCGGATGATCATGAACCATGTATCAACACATCTCTATGTCATGTAATCATATATCTTATCATCACCATATATCTATGTAATCATAGTTCTGTCGGCTCCTCGGCGCATCACCATATATCCCGATCGCCTGTTTCAGTGTCATGGGTCCTATTGGCACCTCCACACTTTCATCATGTCTTTTCATGTAATTACAACATAATCCAGGCACGTAAGCCCCATAATAAACGAGAAAAAGGGAGGCTCGTAGGCCCCAATAATAATAATCATATATACACACATCACATCACATGATCCATAATCATCCGTCCACATTATATATCACATATACACATCATCATGTAGAACTACTAGATAAATAATAATTAAATAAACTATGTAATTAATTATTTTTTAGAATTCGAGATATATTAGGAATTTCTAGATTTGTTAAGGGTATTTAGGGAATTAATGGATAAAAGGATAAATCTCAAAATTTCTTAAATTTTGAGGGGTAGAAACATCCTTTTAACCAAATCCCTAATTCCCTTCACGCACCGGTTCTCGCCCTTTGCGGTTACCACTTCCCGCGAGAGGCCGTCAGTGCATTGGAACATATATAGCACGCAGAGGTGGCGGCCCATGCCACAGGCATCGATGTTTTTGCGCGTCGTGCTACCTCGCACGGCCACCTAGCCCGTAGGTGGCTTGCCAGATGGTGTCATGCCCGCAAGCGACCACCCCTACGGGTGAGCACTACCACTACAAACGATCGCCCCTACATGCATCTTGGCCGCCAGCCATTGCCCCAGCAGGCAACCTACCCGCAGGTGGTCACCCTTGCCCGCAAGCAGTTCGCACACCCCCCTGTCTTAAGTTATCCTGGATCTAGCAAGAATGTGTAGAACAATTCTACACGATTCAATCTCATCACACGTAGTTTAAAAAGCAATTGCACGACCAACCTAGCTCTGATGCCATTATTGGGAAACCATGAGAGCATCACATGCACAATGAAAAAATAAAATAAAACAAAATTTCCACATTTATCATATCGTCGTGCAAAAATTGGTATGCAAAAAATATAAAAATAAAAAAGTATGACTAGTGTGAGATTGATTACTTAAGAAGATCATATATCCTTGAAACTTTCATATTCAATTAGAGAGGATGAAAGAGGTTAGATGGCCTCCTCTATAGAGACATCCACACGAGGATTGTTAAGCAATGCTCCTCTAATCGTAGCCAAAACCCCACAACTCTTACACACCTTCTCGCAGCGAACGTGGAAGAAGATCTTCTATCTTCTTCGCTGCTCTCTAATAGTAGGGAGAGGGTGATCGACTGAGAAGATGAGGGAGGGAGGAGAATAGGAGGGGGTGACAAAAAATGTAGCCTATCACCCTATTGGCCGCCCTTGCCTCTTATTTATAGAGAGCCACCAAAACCTTAATGGATCTTGCCTTAATGGGTATTGGATCTCTATCCAATTACTCTCACTTCTTGGATTATTGAATCTCTATCCAATAATCTCGATTGGCCTCTAATTGAGCCTCATACAAGGAGTCCATCAATGTTGGGTCTCATCCAATGAAAACAGGGGCTAATTAGATAATTCATATAAAATCCTCTACTCGCTGAATATCCATAATATGTGTGTGACCCTCTAGGCTCAATACTGAACTGGCCACGAGTTTCACCTATTAGAACTCCTTCTGACTCAGTGAATTGTTATCTCATAACACTTCACTTAACTCATCAACTATGGGCGTACTAGGCCACTGCGCTATAGTCCCTAGACGGTACAGGGGATCTAATCCATTGGACATATTCATCCTCAATTATTATGTATTTATAGTCTCTCATCCATCTAATATCTCAGATACTGTATATTGGGTATGGTACTGTCAGGCCACATATAGAATCCGTATGAGTCTCGCTCTAATCGGATTCCCCCGAAAAACTTCTCTCTCAATCCGAACGACCTTGGCCAGGGATTTGCTTGAGCGAGAGCACACAAGATATTTATCTTGTGATACTAAGAGTGGATAATCCTCTATTGACACTCAATTACCTTGATAAATTTACCACCAATCCCGATAACCGGCTAAACCAAATCTAAAAATTTCCAAACCCATAAGTCTAGTGTCAAAGAAAGGAGTAATCAAATAAGGCATCATTTGTGCCTCAAGTCTAAGGACCAAATACACAATTGGGGATTCCAAGGCTGATCAGCTACTACCGCATGTTCGTGAAGAACTACGACAAGATTAGCGCTCCCCTTATGGTGTTGCTGAAGAAGGATGCATTCTAATGGTCGGAGGAAGCAACCACAGCCTTCAATGCCCTAAAGGCTGCGATGATGTCTACACCGGTGCTACCCTACCCGACTTCAACAAGGTGTTCATGATCGAATCCAACACGTCGGGAGTCAGAATTGGTGTTGTCCTAATGCAAGAAGGCCGACCACTAGCATATACCAGCAAGACTCTCGCTCTCTCTCACATCTGAAATATTCGATCTATAACAAAGAGATGTTGGCCATTATTTACGTTGTTATGAAGTGGAGATCCTACCTAATTGACCGATGATTCAAGATCAAGACCGACAACAAGAGCCTAAAATATTTTATGGAGCTAAAGATTTCATCCCCCGTACAACAAAAATGGGTAGCAAAATTGCTGGGATTTGATTATGAATATAAAAAGGAGAAGGATAACTTGGTTGCAGATGCACTTTTTCGCCTACCTGAGCATGCTGAATTGATAGCCATCTCCCTCCAGGTTTGTGATCTCTTGGAAGACATCAGGAAGGAGTGGCAAGGTGACCCGAAAACCCAGGAGATCATCAAGAAATTGGAGGAAAAATCAGGCTCAATTGGGCACTACAGTTGGGACTAGAAGGATCTGCGATACAAGGGCCAAATTGTGTTCGTGCCTCACTTCCCTTGCCAAGTCGCCATCTTACAAGAATTGCACTCTTCGCCTACGGCTGAACACTTAGGATTCTTTCAGACCTATAAGAGAATTCGCCAAACTTTAAATTGGAAGGGCATGAAGAAGATCATTGCTGAGTTTGTAGCTCGGTGTGATACCTGTCAGCAGCATAAAGGAGAGACGGTAGCAAGCCTGGAAAAATTATAACCTCTACCCATTCCGAACTCAGCTTGGATCGACATCTTCATGGACTTCATTGAAGTGTTGCCAACGTCCCAAGGGAAAGGTATCATCCCTGTTGTTGTTGATTGCCTTACGAAATATGTCCACTTTTGTGCTGTCCGAAATCACTATATCACCACTAATATTTCCCAGATTTTTATGGAGAATGTAGCTAAATTGCATGGGATACCCCATTCTATTGTAAGTGATCATAATAAGGTTTTCACTAGCAAATTTTGGATAGAGCTTTTTCAGTTATAAGGCACCCAATTGAATATTAACATAACATATCATCTCTAGACCGACGGCCAAACAGAGATGGTCAACATGTACTTGGAGAATTACCTCAGATGCTTCACTAGTGTCAAGCCGAAGGAGTGGTTCAAATGGCTTCTCTGGGCCGAATGGTGGTATAACACGATGTATCATTAATCCACCAAAAGTACTCTATTTGAAGTTGTATATGGTCGGCCTCCCCCAGGAATCACCAAATATGTGGCCAGCACATCAAAATTGGATCAAGTAGACTAAGAATTGATTGATAGGGATAAAAATCTTGTAGCTACTGAAGGATAACCTCTTGGTCACCCAAGCAAGAACAAAACATCAAGCTGACAAACATAAAAGTGAAGGGAGTTTGTTGTTGGAGATTGGGTCTTTCTCCATCTTCATCCCTACAAGTAGACATCAATAAAGACCCGAGCATTTATGAAGCAGTCTCCCCGTTTCTTCGGCCCATACAAAATTATGGAGCGCATTGGGACTGTGGCTTATAGACTAGATCTACCTGCAGACTCCAAAATTCATCCGGTCTTCCATGTGTCCAGCCTCAAATTGAAGTTAGGAAAGGATGAGTCAGCCCATTGCTATCTACCCAACATCTCTACTGATGGAGAGGTCCAGGTTCAGCCGGAGACCATATTAGACCTCAGGATTATGATGCATCTTCGACGCCCTTCCAATAAAGTACTAGTGCAGTGGACTAATTTTCCTGCTGAGAATGCTACTTGGGAGTCCTATGAAGAATTGAAAATAAAATTCCCAGAGTTTATGAAGGCTCCGCCTTAAGGACAAGACTGATTTGAAGAGGGCAGGTATGATAGGACCCTAGCAGGGTCGGGTCCTAATCTAATAAGTCGAGTTTGCTGATTGGGCCATGTTGGCTGGCTTAGACCTGACATTGAGTCGGCTAGGAGTTGATTTGAATAAACCAGCCCAAATCCTAGATTGAGTAGGATTGAACCGAAATAGGAGACTAGTAGAAGTAGGAACCGAAGTTAGAGTTCTATTTCCAATCATAGTGGGGATTAGGATCCAATCGGCATCTTAGTGTAACCTCAAGGGACTCGATCAATCACACTAAGCCCAAAAAGGTAGGCAATTCTTGTCAATCATAACTCTTTGTACTCTTGTCATGTTCGCCTCCGAACCACCATAGTCTTGATGGACTCAACCAACCATGATGTTAGGTTAAGTCATCACCATTATTACTAGATGAGTCTGATTTGATGATATGCCCTCGAGGGACTCGACCAAACATGTCATGTCCTCAGGTCACCAGTGACATCTTTATGTTGTAGGTAAGATCTCGATCACATAGATAGGTGAGCCTCGAATGACTCGACCAACTCAACCAATATTGTGATTCAATTTCTTCCTAGACCGGTGGAAGGCCAAATGGGTCAATCTTATTATCTCACGCTCATCAACTTAATATTATCATAGGAGGGGTTTTTGTTTTGTATCAGTCTCCTAATATGTCGTGTCGCACACATATATATATCTACATCGTATGCACACACACACACACACACACACACATATATATATATATATATATATATATATACACGTGAGGTGTATAATCATATATTACTTATGCATGCCACACCAGATAATCATGAACCATCACTTAATGTGATTAGGCCCAAGCCAATGGCCTAATCACTCACAACATGATCTATGTGTGTATCGATACATATATATGTCCTATGATCGTCCTTCTCATCATCATCGATTTTATCAAATCCTCGGTGCATGTCCATGTGCCACGATCGCCTATCACGACATCATAGGTCCCGTTGACACCTCTACACTCCCATCATGCCTCTTCGTGTAATTACAATATAATCATAAGCACCCAAGCCCGATAATAAACAAGAAAAACGAAGGCTCGTAGGTCCTAATAATAATAATCACATTTATATACATCATAACACATGGTTCATGATCATCTATCCACATCATACATCACATGTACATATCACAATGTAGGACTACTAGATAATTAATAATTAATTAAAGTATTTAATTAATTATTTTTTAGAAAGGATATGCCAGGATTTCCAAAATGTTAAGGGTATTTTCATAATTCTGGACAAAAGGACAAATCATGAAATTTATTAAATTCTAAGGGGTAGAATCGTTCTTTTGCTAAAAACCCTAATCCCCTTCCTTGGCCCCTTCCAGCGAGTTGTCATCGTCGCCCATGCGCAGGCGACGGCTACCCTTGCTCGAGGATGGTCGCCACTCGGTCGAGCAACTGCCCCTACGTGTGATGCTTAGTGGTTTTGCATATCTATGTTTTTATTCTTATTGTACTTTCATTTATAGGTATGGTTATCTAACAAACACAATGGTGAAATTTCTTATTTTTATGATTGATCTAAATGTCAAACGTCAGAAGTGTAAGTTCTTCATACATGATTTCTTGATTCTGCACTGTTTGCTAATCCTCATCTATTTATGAAATTGATTTGATTCTTTAAGTTTTTTCCTGATAGTCCCATAATTATAAGCAGGAAAAGTTGATATGCTTTAGAAACATTACAATTGACTTCTTCGCCCATAAAAAATCATATTTATATGTATGCTTACATGTAACCTAACAATCATTCACTTCTTTGATACCTTTGCATAGTCTAAGCAAATCATCATCATCTTCATCAATGCAATCAGTAGTCATTATCATCCCAAGTGTAACTTTTTATGATGCTCAATTCTTTAGGAGGTTTCATGCCGTGTACGTGGATGTTTTTCCAACCCCTTCCATGTTCCAGAGAAGAATATAACCTCCAAAGCCTTTGCGAAAAGAGTCAGTAGGTGGTCGCCCCCCCTCCTACGAGCAGTTTGCCCACCAACGCTATAATAACGAGTTGAACAATTTTATTGCAATTCAATCTCATCATATGTAGTTAAACATCAATCTTTTGTGCAAGCAACCTGGCTTTGATATCACTGTTGGGAAACCTAGCAAGAGCATCACATGTGTAGTGGAATTAAGAAAACAACTAGGACTACAAAATCTCTGTTTGACATTATATTTCATTAACCATCCAGTATTTCGTAAGCGAATCAATCGGTAAACTCATTCTCTAATGAGCACCTGTATTGTACCCTTAGTGTCCCCACACAAGTGGCTGTGAGAACAGTCACCTCCATCATATGGACAGGTATATAATACATCGATCTGTTCGGTTATCTCAATGTCCCTCTCGAGTAACCTATGACCAGAATTATTTAGGGTCTGTGTTTAAAGGTGAATCAGTCTCATTATTATAATCTCATCGTCATCTGTTTCTCATTGCATAGAACCAAAGACATCACAATATATATATATATATATATATATATATATATATATATATATATATATATATATATATATATGCAATAGATAATATAATGTGAGAGTATACCAATAATAATCATAAGAAAAAAGATCGCGTAGTGTGTCACACGTGCCATCACTCACGTGATTGGCTTATAGGGTACCTGTAGTCAGCACATCATGCTGGTTACAAGTGCCCTGAAAGCCAATCACGTGAGTGATGGCACATGTGACACGCTGTGTAATCTGTTTGCTTATGATTAATATTAGAATATTCTCACATTATATTATTTGTTACATATATATTGTGATGTCCTTGGTTCTGTGCAATGGGAATCAGATCGTGATGAGATCATGATAATGAGATCGATTCACCTTTAAACACAGATCCTAAATAATCCCGGTCATAGGTTACTCGAGAGGGACATCGAGATAACCGGATAGACTGGTGTACTATATACCCGTCCATATGATGGAGGCGACTGGTCTCATAGCCACTGTGTGGAGACACTAAGGATGTAGTACAGGTGCTCATTGGAGAATGAGTTCACTGATTGATCCGCTTATGAAATGCTATATAGTTAATGATACCTAAAGTCAGACAGTTATTCCATAATCTCAGTTGTGTATCTGGTCCTTAGACTTGAGACACCAATGATGCCTTATATGAGTATTCCTTTCTTTGACGCCAGACTTACAGGTTTGGAAAGTTTCAGATCTGTACAGTTGGTTATCGGGATTGGTAGCCAACCTTATGAAGGCAATTGAGTGTCAATAGAGGATTATCCACTCTCGGTATCATGAGAGAAATATCTCATATGTGCTTGCTCAAATAAATCTCTGGCCAAGGTCATTTGGATTGAGAGAGAAAGAATTCTCTGGTAGAATCCGATTAGAGCAAGACAAACTGATTTCGTATGTGATCTAATAGTATCATGTCCAATATACAGTCTCTGGGATATTAGTTAGATGAGGGATTATAGATGCACAGTAACTGTGGACAGACAGGTCCGATGGATTTGATCCCCCCTGTACCGTCTGGGGACTATGGCGTAGTGGCCTAGTACGTTCACAGTCGATGAGTCGAGTGAATTATTATAAGGATAATAATTCACTATATCAGAAGGAGTTCTGATGGGAGTGACTCACGGCCAGCTCGGTATCGGGCCTAGAGGGTCACACACATATGGTGGATGCTTCAGCGAATAGAGGATTGGATAGAGATCCAATTAGCCTCTATTCTCATTAGATGAGACCCTAAGCTGATGGGCTCCTTGATTAAGGCCCAGTTAAAGGCCTAAGGAGATTATTGGATAGAGATCCAATAATGCAAGATTAGTGGATAATTGGATGAAGATCCAATACCCACTAAGGAAGGAGCCATAGGGTTTTTGGTGGCTCTCTATAAATAGGAGGGGAGACTCATAGTTGATAGGCTGTAGCTTTAGCCACCACCTCCTATTCTCCTCCCTCCCTCTGAGCAAGAGTTGCAAGATCAGATTGGAGGAGTTTCGCTGTAGAGATCCATCGTGTGGACCGCTAGAGAGGAGGACGCTTGACCTCCTTCATCTTCTCCATCTTGATCTGGAATACAGGGATATACGATCTCCCTAGGTAAATCAATCTCTCACACATCGTGATTTTTCAGTTTTTGTGATTTTTCTCGCGACCCCAATCTTTTGCACGATGATTTGATCTGCGTGGAAAACTGATTTTTGTTTTGATTTCCGCTACGCATATGATGCACCCGCTGAGGTTTCCCAATAGTGATTTCAGAGCCAAGGTTTTTATGCAAAAGAAAAGTTTTAAACTGCGTGTGATAAGATTGAATTGCGTAGAATCATTCTACACGTTCTTGCTGTATTTCACAGCGAAGGCAACAAGGAGGAGGGGCGGCTAGCCACGGCTAGCCCCCATGCAGGGCCAGCCACCCACAGCCAAGCCGCGGCCAAGGCCAGCCCGTAGGGCATCGCCCGTAAAGGGGCAGGCTGCAGGGCGACGCCCGCAAGTGGCAGCCGCCAGCGGCGAGCCAGCAAGGGGCGGCTGCCCGCGGTGCGCCTATAAGGGGCGACTGCAGGGGTGGCCGCCCCTTGGTAGGGCGGTTGTCGGCCGCAAAGCGCAGTCGCCGCCTGCGTAGGGGCAGTGGCGCAGAAGTGGCAACGAGAGGGCTAGGGCATCTTTTTGACAAAAGGGCTATATTGCACCTATAAATTTCTAGAAATTTTGAGGATTGTCCTCTCATCCAAAATACCGAAAATACCCTCAATAATTCTAGAAATTTCGAGGACTGTCCTCATGTATAGAATTCCAAAAATACCCTTGATAATTCTAGAAATTTCGAAGACTATCCTCTCATCTAGAATTATGAAAATGCCTTTGATAATTCTGGAAATTCCGAGCATATCCTGATTTTTAGAAAATAATTAATTAAATAGTTTAATTAGTTATTATATATATCTAGTAATCCTACATATGATGTGATGTATGATGTGGATGGATGATCATGAGCCATGTGTTGTGATGTGTGTAATTATGATTATTATTATTATTATTGGGGCCTACAAGCTTGTGTTTTTCTTGTTTATTGTTGGGTCTGCGTGCTTATGATTATTTGTAATTACATGGAGAGGCGCAGCGGGAGCGTGGAGGTTACAACGGGACCCACGATGCCGTGGCGGGAGATCACAATGCATGGTGATGCGACGATCCGACGGAACCGATGATGACGAGATCAACAATCACAGGGCATGGAGATGCGCCAATACACACATAAATCCTATTGTGAGTTATTAGGCCCATTGGTTCAGGCTTAATTATATTAGGTGATGGCTCATGATCATCCGGTGTGGCTTGCATATATGATGTGTTATACACCTACTAGATATATGTATACATATATTTGCATGCAATGTAGATATATATTAAATATGTATGTGTGTGACACGACATATTAGGAGACCGATACGAAACAAAAACCCCTCCTACGATAATATTAAGTCGGTAAACGTGAGGCAATAAGATTGACCCACGTGACCTTCCATCGTTATAGGAAGAAATTGAATCACAACATAGGTTGAGTTGGTTGAGTTCCTCGAGGCTCACCTATCTACGTGATCGAGTTCTTGTCTACGACATAGAGATGTCACCGATGACCTGAGGACATGGTATGTTGGTCGAGTCCCTCGAGGGTATATCATCGAATCAGACTCATCTTGTAACAATGGTGATGACTTAACTGAACATTATAGTTGGTCGAGTCCCTCGAGACCATGATGATTCGGAGGCCGAACGTGACGGGAATCACAAGGAGTTATGATTGGCAAGAGTTGTCCGCCTTTTGGGCTTAGTGTAATTGGTCGAGTCCCTCAAGGTTGCACTAAGATGCCAATTAGATCCCGATCCCCACTAGGAGTCTGCCGGAGACTTTCATCTCAGTGTCGAGGGTGTCACGTGATTCGCTGAGAAAATAGTGTGAGTACATTAAGATAGAAGTCCATTAGTATTTTCTGCAAAATCTGTATATTATTTATTTTTATGTCGCTCACAAACCCCCTACGTGGCATACTTGATGTCAACCGCCTCACTGGTCCAAACTATACATATTGGCTCCGCAATTTGAGAATTGTTCTCACGGCGGAGAAAATCATATATGTCCTTGATACAATTCTGCCCCGTCGGAAGAAGGGGCAAGCGAGGATGAGATCGCTCACTATGTGAAGTATATAGATGATTCCATGTTGGTAAAATGTTACATGTTGGCCTCCATGACTCTTGAGTTACAAAGGTAACATGAGAGCATGAATGCAGATTCTATCCTTCTTGATCTCCGTCAGCTGTTTGAGAAACAGGGAAGAACTCAAAGATATGAGATATCTAAGAAACTCTTCTAAGCCAGGATGACAGAAGGGACATCGGTTAAGAACCATGTCCTAAAGATGATAGAGTGGATCAAGAAACTCACAGGTCTAAGAATAGTCTTAGAGGATAACTTGTGCATTGATCTTATACTTCAGTCCCTACCAGATTTCTTTTCTCACTTCATCATGAATTTTAACATGAGCAAGTTTGAGGTGACGCTCCCTAAGCTCCTCAATATGTTGAGGGAAGCTGAGAGTGCCATCAAGAAGGAGAAGCCAATTCTCTCTATTGATGAGACCAAAAAGAAAACGAAGGTCAGCAAGACCCTTAAGAAGGGCAAGGGCAAAGAAAGACCAGGTAAGGCAAAGGTTGCCAAGAAATATCAGGGAAAGGACAATGCTTCCACTATGGCCAAGATGGACATTGGAAGAGGAACTACAATGACTACCTTGCAGAGAAGGCGAGACAGAAGCTTAGAGAAGCTTCAGGTATATTCATATTCAGTCTTCACTTATTAGATTTTCATGATAACACATGGGTATTGGATACCGAGAGTGTTTATCATATCTACAATTCGTTGCAGATTCTGACAAGACCTAGGAGATTGGCTAGAGGCGAGATGGACCTTAAGATGGGTAATGGAGCAAGAGTTGCTACAGTTGCTGTTGGAGATGTCACCCTACATCTGCCCGGTGGAGCTATTATTGCATTAGATGCATGCTATTTTGTTTCCTCTATTATCAAAAATATTATTTCTATCTCTTGTTTGATAATTAGTGGATATAAATTAATTTTTGAGAACAATAGTTGTTCAATAATTATGGATGATGAGATCATCACTAGAGGGACCCTTATAAATGACTTATATGTGTTAGACACTTCTCTACATATCATGAATATAAATATATCTAAGAGGAAAAGAGATGAGGTGAATAATGCATACCTATGGCATTGTAGGCTACGTCATATACATGAGGGAAGGGTTCAAAAGTTGTTGAAAGATAGATACTTAGATCCATTTGACAATGAGACATATGCAACTTGCGAACCTTGCCTTCGTGGGAAAATGACCAACTCTCCTTTTAGTGGAACTGGAGATAGAGCTACTAAGTTATTGAAACTCATACATAGTGATGTATGTGGTCCCATGTCGACTCAAGCTATAGGTGGTTACTCATACTTTATTATATTCACTGATGATTTCTCTAGGTATAGACACGTGTACTTAATGAAGTACAAATCTTAGACCTTTGAGAAATTCAGGGAATATAAGAATGATGTAGAGAATGAAATTGGAAAGAGTATTAAGACTCTTCGATCAGATCGAGGAGGAGAGTACTTGAGTACGGAGTTCACCCATTTCCTCAAGGACAATGGGATTCTATCCCAGTGGACACCTTCTTATACACCTTAGCTCAATGATGTATCAGAAAGGAGGAATCGCACGCTGTTAGATATGGTGCGGTCCATGATGAGTTTCGCTGACCTACCCATTTCATTCTTGGAGTACACCCTAGAGACTACAGCTTACCTTCTGAATAGAGTTCCATCAAAGTCGGTAGTGTCTACTCCATATGAGATATGGATAGGAAAGAAGCCCGATCTTAAGATTGTTAAGATTTGGGGTTCTCCTACCCACGTTAGAAGACACAACCCTGATAAGTTGGAATCAAGGACAGAATGGTGCACATTCGTGTGATACCCAAAGGAAGCTTGTTGGTATTATTTCTATCATCCCGAGAACCGAAAGGTCTTTGTTGCCAAGAGAGCTGTGTTCCTTGAGAATGAACACATTCTTGGTGGAAACAGTGGGAGTGAGATAGAATTGAGCGAGGTTGGAGAACCTAGCTCAAGCACCATTCTAAAGCCCGAGTCTGTTCAGGTACCTAACACACAAGTTCCAACTTTACGTACTTCTAATAGAGTATCTCACCCTCCTGAAAGATATGTGTGACATATCAGTGGAGATGACTCTCAGAATGTTTATCCGTTGACCTACGAGGAGGCTATTATGAGTATAGACTCCGGGAAGTGGCAAGAAGCCATGAATTCTGAGATGGATTACATGTACTCTAATAAGGTTTGGAACCTTGTGGATGCACCTGAGAGTATTGTACCCATCGACTACAAATGGATCTTCAAGAAGAAGATCGAAGTGGATGGAAAGGTAGAGACCTATAAAAAGCAAGGCTGGTAGCTAAAGGATATCGTCAAAGACAAGGAGTTGACTATGACGAAACCTTTTCACCTATAGCCATGCTTAAGTCCATTAGAATTATTTTGGTCATTGCAGCACACTATGACTATGAGATCTGATAGATGGATGTCAAAATGGCATTCCTCAATGGCAACCTCAAGGAAGAGGTGTATATGATACAACCAGAGGGATTCGTATCCAAAGAGAGTCTAGATAAAGTGTGCAGGTTGCTTAGATCCATTTATGGATTGAAGCAAGTTTTCTGAAGTTGGAACGAAGATGAGCCTTGTGTGTACAGGAAGGTAAGTGGAAGCGCTATCACCTTCTTGGTGTTATATGTGGATGACATCCTAATTATTGGGAATGATGTCGGAATGCTCTCCACAATAAAGGCTTGGCTATCTAGAAACTTCTCCGTGAAAGACTTAGGGGAAGCATCCTATATTTTGGGGATCCGGATCTATAGAGATAGATCCAAAAAGATGCTTGGCTTGTCCTAGTCTAGGTACATAGACTCCATTATCAAAAGGTTTGACATGAAAAATTCCAAGAGAGGTCTCATACCGATGAGACATGAAATATCACTTTCTAGGAGTATGTCCCCAAAGACTCCTGAAGAAAGGGCATACATGAATAAGATACCTTATGCCTCAGGGATAGGGTCTATCATGTATGTCATGCTATGTACTAGGCCTGATATAGCACATACTCTGAGTATCATGGGCAGGTATCAGGCAGATCTCGATTTAGAACACTGGAAACCTCAGCGGGTGCATCACATGCGCAGCGCAAATCAAAACAAAAAATGGTTTCCCACGCATATCAAATCATCATGCAAAATATTGGGGTCATGAGAAAAATATAAAAACTGATAAAATCGTGATGTGTGAGAGATTGATTTTACCTAGGGAGATCATATATCCCTGTATTCCAGATCTAGATGGAGAAGATGAAGGAGGTCAAGCGTCCTCCTCTCTAGCGGTATCCACACGATGGATCTCTGCAGTGAAACTCTTCCAATCTGATCTTGCAACTCTTAGACAGAGGGAGGGAAGAAAATAAGAGGTGTGGCTAAAGCTGCACCCTATCAACCATGAGTCTCCCCTCCTATTTATAGAGAGCCACCAAAAACACTAGGGCTCCTACCTTAACGGGTATTGGATCTCTATCCAATTACCCACTAACATTGTATTATTGGATCTCTATCCAATAATCTCCTTAGGCCTCTAATTATGCCTTTAATTAGGCCTTAATCAAGGAGCCCATCAGCATAGAGTCTCAACTAATGAGACTAGGGCCTAATTGGATCTCTATTCAATCCTCTATTCGCTGAAGCATCCACCATATATGTGTGACCCATTAGGCCTGATATCGAGCTGGCCGTGACTCACTCCCATCAGAACTGCTTCTGATATAGTGAATTATTATCCCCATAATAATTCACTCGATTCATCGACTATGGACGTACTATGCCACTACACCATAGTCCTCAGACGGTACAGGGGGTATCAAATCCATCGAACATGTTTGTCCATAGTTACCGTGTATCTATAATCCCTCATCCAACTAATATCTCAGAGACCATATATTGAAAATGGTACTGTCAGGCCACATACAGAATCCGTCATAGTCTCGCTCTAATCGGATTCTCTCAAAGAACTCTTTCTCTCTTAATCCGAATGACCCTGGCTAGCGATTTATCTGAGCAAGCACATATGGGATATTCCTCTCGTGATACGGAGAGTGGATGACCCTCTATTGACACTCAATTGTCTTCATAAGGTTGGCTACCAATCCCGATAACCAACTATACCAAATCTGAAACTTTCCAAACCTGTAAGTCTGGCGTCAAAGAAAGGAGTACTCATACAAGTTATCCTTGGTGTCTCAAGTCTAAGGACCAGATACATAACTGAGACTATGGAATCATTGTCTGACATTAGGTATCATTAACCATACAGCATTCCATAAGCGGATCAATCAGTGAACTCATTCTCCAATGAGCACATGCACTATATCCTTAGTGTCTCCACACAAGTGGCTATGAGACCAGCCGCCTCCATCACATGGACGGGTATATAGTACACCGATCTATCTGGTTATCTCAATGTCCCTCTCGAGTAACATATGGCCGGGATTATTTAGGATATGTGTTGAAAGGTGAATCAATCTCATTATTGTGATCTCATCACGATCCGATTCTCTTTGCACAGAACCAACGACATCACAATATATATGCAACAAATAATATAATGTGAGAATATGCCAATATTAATCATAAGCAAAAAGATTATGCAGTGTGTCACACGTGCCATCACTCACGTAATTGGCTTGCAGGGCACCTGTAACTAGCAATCTCCCACTTGACCTAAAGTCAATCACCTATGTGTCCGATCCTCATCAGACCCCTATGACGCTCAAATACAATCTGAGCCAGCAGCTTCGTCAGTTGATCTGCAATGTTATCTTCGGATGAAACTCTTTCCATTGCTATATCTTTTCAAGTCATGATCGCTCTAATCAGATGGAACCTCCTCATAACAATTTTGATGAGACCTGTGTTCCCTTGTTAGAGTTATCGTCCTGTCGCTAACACAATATATGGGAGTCAGCTCCACGCTGCTTGGTATGACTCCTAAATCCTTGATGAACTTCTTCATCCACACCCCTTCCTTTGCTGCTTTTACTGCAGCATGTATTCCACCTCTATAGTCGAGTCAGCAGTACTATCATGCTTGGCACTCTTCTAGCTTACTGCTCCTCCATTCATGGTGAAAATATACCCTGAATTTGACTTGCTATCATCAATGTCAGACTAGAAACTCGAGTCCGTATAGCCCTCAACCTGGAGGCTACCTCCTCCATATACCAGTAAAAGATCCTTAGTCCTTCTCAAGTACTTAAGGATACACTTTACTGCCTTCTAGTGTTCTAAACCTGGATCTGTCTAATACCTGGTCGTGACACTCAGAGCATGTGTTATATCAGGCCTGGTACATAGCATCGCATATATGATAGACCCTATCGCTGAGGCATAAGATATCTTATCCATATCTGCCCTTTCTTCAGGAGTCTTTGGGGACATACTCCTAGAAGGTGATATTCCATGTCTCATCGGTATGAGACATCTCTTGGAATTTTCCATGGCAAACCTTTTGACAGTGAAGTCTATGTACCAAGACTGAGATAAGCCAAGCATCCTTTTGGATCTATCTCTATAGATCCGGATCCCCAAAATATATAATGTTTCCCCTAAGTCTTCCATAGAGAAGTTTCTAGATAGCCAAGCCTTTACTGTGGAGAGCATTCTTACATCATTCCCAATTATTAGGATGTCATCCATATATAACACCAAGAAGGTGATAGCGCTTCCACTTATCTTCCTATACACAAGGCTCATATTTGTTCTTAACGAAGTTATAAGATCAGATCACCACATCAAATCTTATGTTCTAACTTTGGGAAGCTTGCTTCAATCCATAAATGGATCTAAGCAACATGCATACATTATCTAGATTCTCTTTGGATACAAATCCCTTTGGTTGTATCATATACACCTCCTCCTTGAGGTTGCCATTGAGGAATGCCGTTTTGACATCCATCTGTCAGATCTCATAGTCATAGTGTGTTGCAATGGCCAAAATAATTCTAATGGACTTAAGCATGGCTATAGGCGAAAAGGTTTCGTCATAGTCAACTCCTTGTCTTTGACGATATTCTTTAGCTACCAGCCTTGCTTTATAGGTCTCTACCTTTCCATCCACTCCGATCTTCTTCTTGAAGATCCATTTGAAGCCGATGGGTACAATACCCTCAGGTGCATCCATAAGGTTCCAAACCTTGTTATAGTACATGGAATTCATCTCAGAATTCATGGCTTCTTGCCATTTCTTGGAGTCTATACTCATAATAGCCTCCTCGTATGTCTGAGGATCAACATCCTGAGAGTCATCTCCACTGATATGTCCCACATATCTTTCAGGAGGGTGAGATACTCTATTAGACCTACGTAAAATTAAAATTTGTATGTTAGGTACTTGGAATGGTGTTTGAGCTAGGTTCTCCAACCTCGCTCAATTCTATCTCACTCCCACTGTTTCCACCAAGAATGTGTTTCTTCTCAAGGAACACAGTTCTCTTGGCAACAAAGACCTTTCAGTCCTCAAGATGATAGAAATAATACCTACAAGTTTCCTTTGGGTATCCCTCGAATGTGCACCATTCTATCCTTGATTTCAACTTATCGGGGTTGTGTCTTCTAACGTGGGCAGGACAGCCCTATATCTTAACAATCTTAAGATCGAGCCTTTTTCATTTCCATATCTCATATGGCGTAGACACTACTGACTTTGATGGAACTGTGTTCAGAAGGTAAGTTGCGGACTCTAGGACATACTCCTAGAATGAGACGAGTAAGTCAGCGAAACTCATCATAGACCGCACTATGTCTAACAGCGTGTGATTCCTCCTTTCTGGTACACCATTGAGCTGAGGTGTATAAGGAGGCATTCACTGGGATAGAATCTCATCGTCCCTAAGGAAATGGGTGAACTCAGTACTCATGTACTCTCCTCCTCGATCTGATCGAAGAGTCTTAATACTCTTTCCAATTTGGTTCTCTACCTCATTCTGAATTTCTCGAAGGCCTCAGATTTGTACTTCATTAAGTACACATGTCCATACCTAGAGAAATCATTAGTAAATGTAATGAAGTATGAGTAACCACCTATAGCTTGAGTTGACATGGGACCACATACATCACTATGTATGAGTTCCAAGAACTCAGTGGCTCTCTCTCTAGTTCCACTAAAAGGAGAGTTGGTCATCTTCCCACGAAGGCAAGGTTCGCAAGTTGCATATGTCTCATAGTCAAATGGATCTAAGTATCCATCTTTCAGCAACTTTTGAATCCTTCCCTCATGTATATGACCTATCTTACAATGTCATATGTATGCATTATTCACCTCATCTCTTTTCCTCTTAGACATATTTATATTCATGATATGTGGAGAAGTGTCTAACATATATAAGCCATTTATAATGGTCCCTCTAGTGATGTTCTCATCATCCATAATTATTGAACAACTATTATTCTCAAAAACTAATTTATATCCACTAATTGTCAAACAAAAGATGAAAATAATATTTTTGATCATAGAGGGAATAAAATAGCGTGCATCCAATGTAATAATAACTCCACTGGGCAAATGTAGGGTGACCTCCCCAATATCAACTGCAGCAACTCTTTCTCCATTGCCCATCTTGAGGTCCATCTCACCTCTAGTCAATCTTTTAGGTCTTGCCAGAAAATGTAACAAATTGTAGATATGATAAACACTCCCGATATCTGATACCCATGTGTTATCATGAAAATCTGACAAGTGAAGATTGATCATGAATAAACCTGAAGCTTCTCTAAGCTTCTGTTTCGCCTTCTCTGCAAGGTAGTCCTTACAGTTCCTCTTCTAATGTCCATCTTGGCCGTAGTGGAAGTAGTGTCCTTTGTCGAGTCTCTCTTGGCAACCTTTGCCTTACCTAGTCTTTCTTTGCCCTTGCCCTTTAAGGGTCTTTACTAGCCTTCCTTTTCCTATTGGTCTCACTAATATAGAGAACTGACTTCTCTTTCTTGATGGTACTCTTAGCTCCCCTCAACATATTGAGGAGTTCAGGTAGAGTCACTTTAAACTTGTTCATATTAAAGTTATTAATGAACAGTGAAAAGGAATCTAATAGGGACTGAAGTATAAGATCAACATATAGGTTATCCTTTAGAACTATCTTTATACTTCACAAAGCGAGCAATCTCATCCTCGTTTATCCTTTCCTCCAGCGTGGGCACAATCGTGTTAAGGACATATACAATTTTCTCTTTTATGAAAATAATTCTTAAATTATGGAGCATTGGGACTAATGAGACGGTTGGCATCAAGTATGCCACGTAGGGGTTTTACAAGCGACAAACAAGATATAGAGTAAATAAATAATATGCAAACTTTACATAAAATACTAATTAAGATATGAACTTTTATCTTAATGTACTTCCACTATTTTCCTAGTGAATCACGTGACACCCTCAACACGTGAGACAAAAGTCTCCGACAGACTCCTAGTGGGGATCGGGATCCAATTGGCGTCTTAGTGCAATCTCGAGGGACTCGACCAATTACACTAAGCCCAAAAGGTAGGCAGCTCTTGCCAATCACAACTCAATGTGATGCCCATCACGTTTGGCCTCCGAATCATCATGGTCTCGAGGGACTCGACCAACCATGATATTCAATTAAGTCATCACCATCGTTACAAGATGAGTCTGATTTGATGATATGCCCTCGAGGGACTCGACCAAGCATACAATGTCCTCAGGTCTTCGGTGACATCTCTATGTCATAGGCAAGAACTCGATCACGTAAATAGGTGAGCCTCGAGGGACTCGACCAACTCAACCTATGTCATGATTCAATTTCTTCCTATAACAATGGAAGGTCACATAGGTCAATCTTATTGCCTCACGCTTACTGACTTAATATTATCGTAGGAAGGGTTTTTGTTTCGTATCGATCTCCTAATATGTCGTGTCACACATATACATATTTAATATATATCTACATCACATGCAAATATATATATACATATATCTAGTAGGTGCATAACACATCACATATGCAAGCCACACCAGATGATCATGAGTCATCACCTAATATGATTAAGCTCGAGCCAATGGGCTTAATCACTCACAATATGATCTGTGTGTGCATCGGCGCATCTCCATGCCCTGTGATTGTTGATCTCATCATCATCGATTCTGTCGGATCGTCGCATCACCTTGCGTCGTAATCTCCCACCACGATATAGCGAGTCCCGCTGTCACCTTCACGCTCTCGCTGTGCCTCTCTATGTAATTACAAATAATCACAAGCACGCAAACCCGACAATAAACGAGAAAAATAGAGGCTCACAGGCCCCAATAATAATAATAATAATAATAATAATCATAATAATCATAATTACACACATCACAATACATGGCTCATGATCATCCATCCACATCATACATCACATGTACATCACATCATATGTAGGATTACTAGATATATATAATAATTAATTATTTTTTAGAAATTAGGATATGCTCAGAATTTCCAGAATTATCAAGGGTATTTTCATAATTCTGGAGGTGAGGATAGTCCTCAAAATTTCCAGAATTATTAAGGGTATTATGGGAATTATGTACACGAGGACAGTCCTCGGAATTTTTTAAATTCATAGGGCAGGATCATCCTTTTCTCCAAAGGATGCCCTAACCCCTCTTTCCCCTTCTGCGTCGCCATCGCTGCCCCTACACAGGCGGCGGTTGTCCTTGCCCATTGGCAGCCGCCCTGCCAAGGGGCGACCACCCCTACGGCTGACGACAAGGCTGGCCGCATGCGGTAGCCCCTTGCGGGCGCCCTGTAGCTGGTCTCCCTTTTGGGCTGGCCCTAGCCGTAGCCTAGCTGTGGGTGGCTGGCCCTGCATGGGGGCTAGCCGTGGCTGGCCGCCCCTCCTCTTCGCTGCTTTCGCTGCGAAAATACAGCAAGAACGCGTAGAATGATTCTACATGATACAATCTCATCGTACGTAGTTTAAAACTAATCTTTCGCACAAAAACCTTGGCTTTGATACCACTGTTGGGAAACCTCAGCGGGTGCATCACATGCACAGTGGAAATCAAAACAAAAAATCGATTTCCCACGCAGATCAAATCGTCGTGCAAAAGATTGGGGTCTCGAGAAAAACATAAAAATCGATAAAATCACGATGTGTAAGAAATTAATTTTACCTAGGGAGATCATATATCCCTATATTCCAAATCCAGATGGAGAAGATGAAGGAGGTCAAGCGTCCTCCTCTCTAGCAGTATCCACACGATGAATCTCTGTAGCGAAACTCCTCCAATCTAATCTCGCAACTCTTGCACAGAGGGAGGGAGGAAAATAGGAGGTGGTGGCTAAAGCTACAGCCTATCAACCATGAGTCTCCCTTACTATTTATAGAGAGCCACCAAAAAACCTATGGCTCCTACCTTAGTGGGTATTGGATCTTCATCCAATTACCCACTAACCTTGCATTATTGAATCTCTATCCAATAATCTCCTCAGGCCTCTAATTAGGCCTTAATCAAGGAGCCCATCAGCATAGAGTCTCATCTAATGAGAATAGGGGCTAATTGGATCTTCATCTAATCCTCTATTCATTGAAGCATCCACCATATGTGTGTGACCTTCTAGGCCCAATACTGAGCTAGCCGTGAGTCACTCCCATCAGAACTGCTTCCGATATAGTAAATTATTATCCCCAAAATAATTCACTCGACTCATCGACTCTTGACGTACTAGGCCACTACGCCATAGTTCCCAGACGGTACAAGGGGGATCAAATCTATCAGACATGTCTGTCCATAGTTACCGTGTATCTATAATCCCTCATCCAACTAATATCCCAGAGATTGTATATTGGATATGGTACTGTCAAACCATATACAAAATCTGTCATAGTCTCGCTCTAATCGGATTCTCTCGGAGAACTCTTTCTCTCTCAATCTGAATGATCCTGGCCAGAGATTTGTCTAAGCAAGCACATATGAGATATTCCTCTCGTGATACCGAGAGTGGATGATCCTCTATTGATACTTAATTGCCTTCGTAAGGTTGGCTACTAATCCCGATAACCAGCTGTACCAGATCTGGAACTTTCCAAACCTATAAGTCTGGCGTCAAAGAAAGGAGTACTCAAACAAGGCATCCTTGGTGTCTCAAGTCTAAGGACCATATACACAATTGAGACTATGGAATCGCTGTATGACATTAGGTATCATTAACCATACGACATCCCATAAGCTGATCAATCAGTGAACTCATTCTCTAATGAGCACCTGTACTATATCCTTAGTTTCTCTACACAAGTGGCTATGAGACCAGCCACCTCCATCATATGGACAGATATATAGTACACCGATCTATCCGGTTATCTCAATATCCCTCTCGAGTAATCTATGACCGGGGTTATTTAGGATCTGTGTTTAAAGATGAATCGATCTCATTATCGTGATCTCATCACGATCCAAATCCCATTGCATAGAACCAAGGATATCACAATATATATGTAATAAATAATATAATATGAGAATATGCCAATATTAATCATAAGCAAAAAGATTACACAGTGTGTCACATGTGCCATTACTCACGTGATTGGCTTTGCAGGGCACCTGTAACTAGCACTTACGACATCAGACCCTCCTTCTAGCACTATAAAATATTGAGTAGCTTTACATTATGGCCTGGGGATTGGTACGACTTGGTCCTATCCCGAAGACGCAACATCGTCCACGTAGATTTCTCGGGCGAGGGGGCTAGATGAATGAGGTCAAGTCAGGAGGTTGTATCCTACGCTTTTGTTATACCCTCGTAGCCGGCCTGAGGTGAGCTTGATCGGCTTCATCCAAGCCACGATCTTGCACAATAAGTTAGAGCCGGGAGGGGGATTCCCAACTCGACCCCTCTAATAATTAAGTTAGTAAATGGTGTTTTGGTCATCCAGATCGGATCCCCTCCAATGGCCAAGGGATCAATGTTTATACTTATCACGGTAGCTCGGCCATACGAGGGTCATTAGTAGTCGTCGATGCTTCATGGGACTGATCCATATGCTCTTGATGGCATAGCCCAACCCGCTTAGATCCCCGTCATACGACTGATCCATATGCTCCTAATGGCCCTTGGCAGTGCGGAATTGGCATTGCTCACCCGTCGGGTCAGTCGCACTTCCTCTAGACCCGTGATATGTGCGTACTCCACATTGACTCTGAGAAGACTATCAGCTGTCATTATGTGGGTGGTGCTAGAATATTCCCTATCACATATAGTCCAACAAAATACTCACGTATGATCGAATATATGTATGCTTGCATGATAACTGATTGTAATGTAGTTACTCGAAGTATGTCATGTTTGATTTATCTTATGAATAAATAAGTCTTGTTGAGAAGGAAGAAGAGCCTTTATCTTCGAGCTAGCAATAGTATCGCCTTACGTAACTGATGAGTGAGATGATTTATCTTATGAAAAAGGAACGCATTACTGGCTAGAATTTTGGATAAGCTGGATGGGATGCAGTAGTATCACTTGTCATATCTGATGTGGAGTTGCACAAGATTAATGATTTTTCTATGAAAGAGGAACTCGTTACTAACCAGGATTGTAGATACACAACATGTTGGGTTTAGCCCATAGGTGGGCTTGGACCAGATATTTGGGTATTTAGCCCAAATATGATTTATTAAACAAAAAGGAAAAAGTAAAAAAGAGGAAAACCTAATCTAAGAGGTGGCTGTGTAACTTTTGGGATCAGAGTGGCGCAGCAACACAGTGGCAGAAACGTGCAAAGAAACTACATAGTAACAAAGAGCGAGAGAAAGAAGAGAGAGAGAGAGAGAGAGAGAGCTTTAGCAAGAGGATCGAACGAAAAAACTTTGTCAGTTTTAACCCAAATTTTATGTGAAGAATCCTTGCAACCAGATCTATAATCCTAACGTACTAATTTATGGTTTACCCACTCTATGATGGTTTTCTGATATATCCACTTAGTGAGTTTTGATCTTTCCTATTGTGAGATCCATCAATATTGATGATGCTATGCTATTGATGAACCAAGATATATGTTCTTGATGTCATTGTGATCTTCTAGTTATTCTAGAGAAGTTTCATTGTAAGTATATTATCCTATTTGGTGATAGTGTAAGTTTGGGTGGACTACGGTCCCGTGGTTTTTCCCGCATTGAGTTTTTCACATTAAAATCTGGTGTCTCACTTTATGGTTGATCTATTATTCTGCTATTTATCTTATTCTGGTTAGTATTTATTTTTTTTAGTAACAAGTTGGTAATTTTGGTGAGGAACTCATTTTGATACACAAAGAGGAAAAATATTATTCCACATTCAATAGGTTTTTCCCAACAAGTGATATCAGAGCACAGGTTATTTGGTGCAAATTTTCTTGTGTGATTGCAATGGAAGAGTTAGATGGTATGATTAAATTGAACTCATCAAATTATTTCACTTGGAGACGAATGATAGAAGATTTGATATATTGCAAAGATTTGTATAAGCTCATCAAAGTTAAAGTAAAACCTTCTACTATGAATGATGAAGAATGGGAAGTACAGCATAGAAAAGCTATTGCCTATACTAGAAGATGGATGTATATAAATTTGCATGAGCATATTTCTGATGAAACCAGAGCTGATGTTGTTTGGTAGAGGGTAGAAAATCTATTTGCAAAGAAGACAATGGGAAACATAATTTCTCTCCTCAGAAGGCTTGCCAATTTAAGGTATAAAGATGTTGGTAATATTATTGAGCACATGAGCCTATTTCAGAGTCTTGCAAACAAGCTGGTTACTATGAAAATGAATATAGATGATGAAATGCAAGGATTGTTACTCCTCAGTTCTTTACCAGAAAGTTTGAAAACATATGTTTTGATAATTTCTAACTCCACGCTAGAGGGGAATCTAACTATAGATATGGTTAAAGATAATTTGTTGAATGAAGATGCCAGAAGGAAAGAACAAGGAGAATCTTCTTCTAGTGCAATTGCTATTAAAAATAAGAAAGACGTGGAAGAAGTCATAGCAGGAATCCACATGGTTATAAAGGAAGATCTAAGTCTAGAAGAGATATCAAGTGTTTTCACTGCAACAGGCCAGGTCACATGAAGAAAGAGTGTAGGATTTGGAAGAGAGAACAAAATGAAAGAAAGAAAAATGAGGAAGAGACTAATACAGTTGCTGCTGAAGGTGATATTGTTAGTATTTGTGATGATGGATGTGTCAATCTTGTATCTCATAACAGTAACTGGATAATTGACTATGGTGCTTCTTTTCATGTTACTTCTCATAGTGATTTCTTCAGGAATTACACTACTAATGATTTTGGTAATGTCAAAATGGGAAACAGTGGTACATCTAAGATTGTGGGTATTGGAGATATTTGCTTGAAAACCAGTATTAGGAGCAAATTGATACTGAAAGATGTAAGACATGTTCCAGATATTTGTCTTAACTTGATATCTACAGGGAAACTTGATGATGAGGGATTTATACATTATTTTGGTGAAAGCAAATGGAAACTCACTAAAGGTTCTCTGATTGTGGCGAGAGGAAAGAAGCAGAACTCTTTTTATGTCATGGAGGTTAAGCTACACAAAGGAGAGATTAATGCAATCAGAAAGGATGAAAGTATAGATCTTTGGCATAAAAGGCTCGGTCATATCAGCAAGAAAGGACTTCAAACTCTTGTTATAAAGCAGTTCTTACCTAAGTTGCAAGGTACATCTCTCAAATCTTGTGATCATTGCTTAGCTGGAAAAACACATAGAATTGCCTTTCATACTTATCCATCATCTAGAAGATTAAATGTTATTGACTTGATTCATATTGATGTCTGTACTCTGAAAAGTAAAATTCTTGGAGATGCTCTTTATTTTGTTATTTTTATTGATGACCATTCTAGAAAAGTTTGGACTTTTGCTTTAAAATCTAAAGATCAGGTACTCGATGCTTTCAAAGAGTTTCATGCCAGTGTTGAAAGAGAAACAGGAAGAAAATTAAGTGTGTTAGAGCAGATAATGGTGGTGAGTGTAGGGGTCCTTTTGAGAATTATTGCAGGTTTCATGGTATTAGGCTTTAGAAGACAGTTCCTAAAACTCCTCAGCAGAATGGTGTGGCAAAAAGGATAAACAGAACCATTGAAGAAAGGATTAGGTGCATGTTTTCCCATACCAAGTTACTTAAGTCATTTTGGGGGGAGGCTATGAGAACTACAATTGATCTGATAAATCTTTCTCCATAAGTTCCTCTGAACAGTGATGTTCCAAAGAGAGTATGGAAAGGGAAAGATGTATCTTATGATCACTTGAGAGTCTTTAAGTGCAAAGCATTTGTTCATATTCCTAAAAATAAGAGGTCGAAGCTTGATAATAAGGTAAAAGCATACATTTTCTTAGGATATAGTCATGAAGAGTTTGGGTATAGATTATGGGATCCAGTGGACAAGAAGGTTATTAGAAGCAGAGATATCGTATTTCTTGAAGACCAATTGTTTGAAGATGGTGATAATGTTGAGAAACAAAATACCTATATTTTTATTTCTTGGAGTTTGGGCCTAGTTCCTCCATCTATAGTTCATTATGATCAAGGGGGAGATGAACAAGAAGATGGTGGTGAGAATGTTAGTGATGATACTCCTACAATTGATGAAGTCGATCCAACTGAACAAACTAAGCAAGCACCTCCACCACCAGATGAGATTCCACTGGGAACATCAATAAGATAGCGAAGACCATCTACAAGGTATCCTCCAGATTAGTATGTTATGTCGATTGATGGTGGAGAACCAAAAACTAACCAAGAAGCTATTCTACATGAGCTTAAGAACGAATGGGTTAAAGCCATGCAAGAAGAGATGAGATCCTTGCCAGAGAACCACACCTATGACTTGGTAAAGTTACCTAAAGGGAAGAAAGCTCTCAAGAATAAATGGATTTATAAATTGAAAATTGAAAATAACAGCTCATAATAAAGATATAAGGCACGATTAGTTGTGAATTGATTCAGTTAGAAAAAGTGTATTGACATTGAAGAAATATTTTCTCCTGTAGTAAAAATATCCTCTATCCAAGTTGTTCTTGGTTTGGTTACCCGCTTGAATTTAGAAGTTGAGCAATTTAATGTGAAAACTACATTTTTACATGGTGACTTAAAAGAAGAAATTTATATGAAGCAACCATAAGGTTTTAAAGTCAAGAGAAAAGAAAATCTAGTGTGTAAGCTTAAGAAAAGCTTATATTGACTCAAACAGGCATCTAGATAGTGATACAAGAAGTTTAATTACTTTATGATGAGTCGAGGGTATAATAAAACCATATCTGACCATTGTGTATTTAGAAAAAGGTTTCCAGATAATGATTTCATTATTCTCTTACTATATGTTGATGATATGCTGATTGTTAGTCATGATGCTAGTAAAATTAAGAAGCTGAAAAGTGAATTAAGTCTTTTGCTATGAAAGACTTAGGATCGGCTAGACAAATACTTGGCATGAAGATTCTTCATGATAGAAAGAATGAAAAGATTTGGTTATCTTAGGAGGCTTATATTGAAAAGGTTCTTGAAAGATTAAATTTGAATAAGGCCAAAACAGTTTGTTCTCCACTTATAGGTCATTTTAAGCTGAGTTCGAAATAATATCCCACAAGTGAGAAAGAAAAAATAGAAATATCCAAAGTGCCTTACTCATCAGTAGTAGACAGTTTGATGTATACTATGGTTTGCACTAGGCCAGATATAGCTTATGCAGTTGGAGTTATCAGTTGATTTCTCTCTAATCCTAGTAAGGAACATTGGGCAACAGTAAAATAGATATTAAGATATCTAAGAGGTACTAACTACTAGGTTGTGTTTATGTTTTGGCATTGGTAAACCTATGCTAGAGGGTTACACAGATGCAGACATGGCTGGTGATACTGATTATAGGAAATCAACTTCAGGGTTCTTGATGACTTTTGTAGGGGGAGCAGTCTCTTGACAGTCTAAGTTACTGAATTGTGTTGCTTTATCGACCACAGAAACAAAATATATAGCAATTACTAAAGTCTGTAAGGAAGCTTTATGGATGAAAATATTTCTATAGGAATTGAGTTTGAAATAGGAAGGATACACTGTTTAATGTGATAGTCATAGTGTCATTCACCTCTCCAAGAATTCAACATATCAATCTAGATCCAAGTATATTGATGTAAAATACTACTGGATTCGAGATGTGCTTGAGATAAAATAATTAAACTTAGAAAAGGTACATACCGATGAGAATGGTTTAGATATGTTGACAAAGTCTTTTCCTAAAGAGAAGCTTGAAACATGTAGACGGAGAGCGGGCTTAGTACAGCCCACCAAATGAGCTGGAGGGGGAGAATTGTTGGGTCCAGCCCATAAGTGGGCTTGGACTGGATATTTGGGTATTCAGCCCAAATTTGATTTACTGAAGAAAAAAAGTTAAAAAGAGGAAAACCTAATCTAAGTGGTCGCTACATAACTTTTGGGATCGGAGTGGCATAGTAACGCAGCGGCGAAAACGTGCAAAGAAACTACACAGTAACAGAGAGAGAGAGAAAGCCTTGGCAAGAGGATCAAACGACAAAAATTTGTTAGTTTTGACCCAAATTTTATGTGAAGAATCCTTTCAACCATATCTACAATCCTAAAGGTACTGATCTATGGTTTACCCTCTCTATGATGGTTTTCTGATATATCCACTTAGTGAGTTTTGATCTTTCCTATTGTGAGATCCATCAATATTGATGATGCTATGCTGTTGATGAACCAAGATATATGTTCTTGATGTCATTGTGATCTTCTAGTTATTCTAGAGAAGTTTCATTGTAAATCTATTATCCTATTTGGTGATAGTGAAAGTTTGGGTGGACTACGGTCCCGTGTTTTTTCCCGCATTGGGTTTTTCACATTAAAAATCTGGTGTCTCACTTTATGGTTGATCTATTATTCTGCTGTGTATCTTGTTCTGGTTAGTATTTATTTTTTTTAGTAACAAGTTGGTAATTTTGGTGAGGAACTCATTTTGATACACAAAGAGGAAAAATATTATTCCACATTCAATAGGTTTTTCCCAACAAGTGATATCAGAGCACAGATTATTTGGTGCAGTTTTTCTTGTGTGATTGCAATGGAAGAGTCAGATGGTATGATTAAATTGAACTCATCAAATTATTTCACTTGGAGACGAATGATGGAAGATTTGCTATATTGTAAAGATTTGTATAAACCCATCAAAGTTAAAGTAAAACCTTTTACTATAGATGATAAAGAATGGGAAGTACAGCATAGAAAAGCTATTGCCTATATTAGAAGATGGATGTATATAAATTTGCATGAGCATATTTCTGATGAAACCAGAGCTGATGTTGTTTGATAGAGGCTAGAAAATCTCTTTGTAAAGAAGACAATAGGAAACATAATTTCTCTCCTCATAAGGCTTGTCAATTTAAGGTATAAAGATTGTGATAATATTATTGAGCACATGAGCCTATTTCAGAGTCTTACAAACAAGTTGGTTACTATGAAAATGAATATAGATGATGAGATGCAAGGATTGTTACTCCTCAGTTCTCTACCAGAAAGTTTGGAAACATATGTTGTGATAATTTTTAACTATAGATATGGTTAAAGACAGTTTGCTGAATGAAGATGCCAGAAGGAAAGAACAAGGAGAATCTTCTTCTGGTGCACTTGCTATTGAAAAATAAGAAAGACGTGGAAGAAGTCATAGCATGAATCCACATAGTTATAGAGGAAGATCTAAGTCCAGAAGAGATATCAAGTGTTTTCACTGCAACAGGCCAGGTCACATGAAGAAAGAGTGTAGGTTTTAGAAGAGAGAACAAAATGAAAGAAAGAAAAATGAGGAAGAGACTAATACAGTTGCTACTGAATGTGATATTGTTATTATTTATGATGATGGATGTGTTAGTCTTGTAGCTCAGAACAGTAACTGAATAATTGACTCTGGTGCTTCTTTTCATGTTACTTCTCATGGTGATTTCTTCAGGTCTTACATTGCTAATGATTTTGGTAATGTCAAAATGGGAAACAGTGGTACATCTAAGATTGTGGGTATTAGAAATATTTGCTTGAAAACCAGTATTGGGAGCAAATTGATACTGAAAGATGTAAGACATGTTCCAAATATTTGTCTTAACATGATATCTACAGGGAAACTTGATGATGAGGGATTTATACTTTATTTTAGTGAAAGCAAATGGAAACTCACTAAAGGTTCTCTGATTGTGACGAGAGGAAAGAAGCAGAACTCTTTTTATGTCATGGAGGCTAAGCTACACAAAGGAGAGATTAATGCAATCAGAAAGGATGAAAGTATAGATCTTTGTCATAAAAGGCTTGGTCATATCAGCGAGAAAGGACTTCAAACTCTTGCTATAAAATAGTTCTTACTTAAGTTGCAAGGTACGTCTCTCAAATCTTGTGATCATTGCTTAGCTGAAAAAACACATAGAGTTACCTTTCATACTTATCAATCATCTAAAAGATTAAATGTTATTGACTTGATTCATATTGATGTTTGTACTATGAAAAGTAGAATTCTTGGAGATGCTCTTTATTTTGTTACTTTTATTGATGACCATTCTAGAAAAGTTTGGACTATTGCTTTGAAATCTAAAGATCAGGTACTCGATGCTTTCAAAGAGTTTCATGCCAGTGTTGAAAGAGAAACATGAAGAAAATTAAGTGTGTTAGAACAGATAATGGTGGTGAGTACAAGGGTCCTTTTGAGAATTATTGCAGGTTTCATGGTATCAGGCTTGAGAAGACAGTTTCTAAAACTCCTTAGCAAAATGATGTGGCAAAAAGGATAAACAGAACCATTGAAGAAAGGATTAGGTGCATGCTTTCCCATGCCAAGTTACTTAAGTCATTTTGGGGGGAGGCTATGAGAACTACAATTGATCTGATAAATCTTTCTCCATAAGTTCCTCTGAACAGTGATGTTCCAAAGAGAGTATGGAAAGGGAAAGATGTATCTTATGATCACTTGAGAGTTTTTAAGTGCAAAGCATTTTTTCATATTCCTAAAGATGAGAGGTCGAAGCTTGATAATAAGGTAAAAGCATATATTTTCTTGGGATATAGGAATGAAGAGTTTGGGTATAGATTATGGGATCCAGTGGACAAGAAGATTATTAGAAGCAGAGATATCGTATTTCTTGAAGACCAATTGTTTGAAGATGGTGATAATGTTGAGAAACAAAATACCTATATTTATATTTCTTGGAGTTTGGGCCTAGTTCCTCCATCATAATTCATGATGATTAAGGGGAAGATGGATAAGAAGATGGTGGTGAGAATGTTTGTGATGATACTCCTACAGTTGATGAAGTCGATCCAACTGAACAAACTGAGCAAGCACCTCCACCACCAGATGAGATTCCATTGAGAATATATACAAGAGAGCGAAGACCATCTACAAGATATCCTCCACATGAGTATGTTACGTTAACTGACGATGGAGAACCAGAAACTTACCAAGAAGTTATCTTACATGTGCATAAGAATGAGTGGGTTAAAGCCATGTAAGAAGAGATGAGATCCTTGCTTGAGAACCACACCTATGACTTGGTAAAGTTACCTACAGGAAAGAAAGCTCTCAAGAATAAATGGGTTTTTTATAAATTGAAGACTGAAAATAACAGCTCACGATAAAAATATAAGGCACGATTAGTTATGAAAAGATTCAATCAGAAAAAGGGTATTTGACTTTGAAGAAATATTTTCTCCTATGGTAAAAATGTTCTTTATCTGAGTTATTCTTGGTTTGGCTGCCCGCTTGAATTTAGAAGTTGAGCAACTTGATGTGAAAACTATATTTTTATATGGTGACTTAGAAAAATAAATTTATATGGAGCAACCAGAAGGTTTCAAAATCAAGAAAAAAAAATCTAGTGTGTAAGCTTAAGAAATTTTGGTTCTAACTCTTATTGACTCAAACAGGCACCTAGATAGTGGTACAAGAAGTTTAATTCCTTTATGATGAGTCAAGGGTATAATAAAATCACATCTGACCATTGTGTGTTTATAAAAAGGTTTTCAGATGATGATTTCATTATTCTTCTACTATATATTGATGATATGCTGATTGTTGGCAATGATACTAGTAAAATTGAGAAGCTTAAGAGAGAATTAAGTCTTTTGCTATGAAAGACTTAGGATCGGCTAGACAAATACATGACATGAAAATTCTTCATGATAGAAAGAATGGAAAGATTTGGTTATCTTAGGAGGCTTATATTGAAAAGGTTCTTAAAAGATTCAATATGAATAAGGCCAAAACAGTTTGTTCTCCACTTGTAGGTCATTTTAAGTTGAGTTCGAAATAATGTCCCACAAGTGAGAAAGGAAAAGTAGAAATATCCAAAGTGCCTTACTCATCAGTAGTAGACTATTTGATGTATACTATGGTTTGCACTAGGCCAGATATAGCTTATGCAGTTGGAGTTATCAGTCGATTTCTCTCTAATCCTAGTAAGGAACATTGAGCAGCAGTAAAATGGATATTAAGATATCTAATATGTACTACTAGGTTATGTTTATGTTTTGGTATTGGTAAACCTGTGTTAGAGGGTTACACAGATGCAGACATGACTAGTGATACTGATTATAGGAAATCAACTTCAGAGTTCTTGATGACTTTTGCAGGAGGAGCAGTCTCTTGACAGTCTAAGTTACTGAATTGTGTTGCTCTATCGATCACAGAAACAGAATATATAGCAATTACTAAAGCCTGTAAGGAAGCTTTATGGATGAAAAGATTTCTATACGAATTGGGTTTGAAATAGGAAGGATACACTATTTAATGTGATAGTCATAGTGTCATTCACCTCTTCAAGAATTCAACATATCATTCTAGATCCAAACATATTGACGTAAAATACTACTGGATTCGTGATGCACTTGAGATAAAATAATTAAACTTAGAAAAGGTGCATACCGATGAGAATGGTTCAGATATGTTGATAAAGTCTTTTCCTAAATAAAAGCTTGAAGCATGTAGACGGAGAGCGGGCTTAGTACAGCCCACCATATGAGCTGGAGGGGGAGAATTGTTGGGTCTAGCCCATAAGTGGGCTTGGACTGGATATTTGGGTATTCAGCCCAAATCTGATTTACTAAAGAAAAAAAAGGAAAAAAGAGGATAATCTAATCTAAGTGGTGGCTGCGTAACTTTTGGGATCAGAGTGGCATAGTAACGCAGTGGCGAAAACGTGCAAAGAAACTACACATTAACAAAGAGAGAGAGAAAGCCTTGGCAAGAGGGTCGAACGATAAAACTTTGTTAGTTTTGACCCAAATTTTATGTGAAGAATCCTTACAACGAGATCTATAATCCTAAAGGTACTTATCTGTGGTTTACCCTCTCTATGATGGTTTTATTATATATCCACTTAGTGAGTTTTGATCTTTCCTATTGTGAGATCCATCAAAATTAATGACACTATGCTATTGATGAACCAAGATATATGTTTTTGATGTCATTGTGATCTTCTAGTTAATCTAGAGAAGTTTCATTATAAACCTATTATTCTATTCGGTGATAGTGGAAGTTTGGATGAACTATGGTCCCGTGATTTTTTCCGTATTAGGTTTTCTATGTTAAAAATATGATATCTTACTTTGTGATTGATCTATTATTCTGCCGTGTATCTTGTTCTGGTTAATATTTATTTTTTTAGTAACAAGTTGATAATTTTGATGAGAAACCCATTTTGATTGATACACAAAGAGGAAAAAATATTATTATGCATTCCATAGGTTTTTCCCAACTCAACATGACATCCATGCCCCCAAGTGTGTCGAAAGTGACCCATGCTTCATTGCAAACCGGAAGATGGCCAGCAGTCTTATGAGGATATATACTAGTTATATTCTCAGCTAAATCTCATCAGGAATCAGGTTGAACAAACATGATCTCGTCTTCATAAACTAAAAATTACAGCTTTTTTACCCTCTAAATGGTGATACATACATCCATGTTACGAATTGAAACTTGAATTGTTTCATGCTTTTTCTTCCTTGTCACCAAAATTAATAATAGGGTTCCTATGATTTATTTATGCTCCTTCACTTCAACATTTTCATCCATCCAAAATATCACAATATCATGCCCTGCATTTCTTCCACCTCTCAGCTACATATTCGTTCAATTAACCCCATCGTATTCTACATATTTCCAAGAATCACAAGTCCAATGTGAAATATACAGCATATCGACATCGACGCATACTCTCTTTGGAAAACACAACATTGACGTTTGCAAATGTGCCTAATGTTGCGTGCTTGATCGGACAACAAATTCATATGAGATGAATATTTTAAAACCGTCGACATCCTATTTCTTCAGCCCATTGTATTACAACACCCCCCATAAACTCCATCAGTTCATCTTCCACGTACGTTTGTTCTATTACAACCGTTTGTAGAGAGGGTAGATGCAGAACTACGATCATCCTAATCAAATCCCACTACTTGCATTAACTTGTGTGCCGCGGCCACCACATAACCAGCAGTGCAAGTTAGCTCCACGGAGATGTGATCTAAGATAAGAGACTCGTGTTTGAGTCTTCGTGAGCAGCTCACGGAACATTTCCACGAGGGCTACCGATCAATCGAAGTTTCTGTTTCAGTTTTATTGTAGTTTGACAAGATCGATCGATGACAGGTGAGATACGCTTGGAAGCAAAGCATTCAAGAAGACGGAACGACCACGTTAGTCATCCAAGGATCATCCTTCTCATTCGAGCCCAATTACATATTGGTCATTGATGTGGTGCAACATGGTCAACGTCCGGCTGTTTGTGCGAAACGGATCACTGCTAAAAGTCGTCGTTTTACTTTTGTTGGACTTAGATGAGATGAGCTTGCAGTGCAAGTATGTACACGTCCTGATTCTTTCATCGTCATAATCAACGAGACCATGATTTATCATGCTTGATGTGCTAAAGGATGGGGGCTCACGTACCGGCTTGTAGGATGGATGATCAAGTGGTCAATAGAGCTCAGCGAATTCGACCTGAAGTATGCCCTGAGGAGGGCAATCAAAGCCCAAGCTATTATCGATTTCTCCTCGGAGCTGACCGCCCTAGAGCCACCCCTAGAGGAAGCTTGCATAGACCCTCCACATCGACGGATCGGCGAATTCCTCTAGGGGAGGAGCCGGGATAGTCGTGAGAGACCCCGACGGACAAACCTGGGAACATGTCGTGCGTCTGGAATTTTCAACTACCAACAATGAAGCAGAATACAAGGTGTTGCTGCTCAGACTATGACTGGCCACTGAGCTACAAAATGAACACCTAGAAGTGTTCACTGACTCCCAATTGGTCGCCGACCAAATCGACGGGAGCTTCGACGCTCGAGAAACGAACATGGCCTGCTATCTCGCTGAGGCCCGTCGGCTGATAGGTATGACCAAGTACTTCAAAATCTTCCAAATCCCGCGCCTCGAGAATGCCAGGGCCGACGCCTTGGCCCGGTCGGCCTCTGCCGGTGAGTTGCCGATCATTCTCAGCCTTTGCCAACCGAAGGTCACCATTGTTGAAACGGCAACCACGGTCGCTCATCCTGACTAGAGGGAGGAAATGCTACACTACAAGAAAGATGCGACTCTCCCGACGGACGAAACCGTCGCTCGTCGAATCAAAAGAACTGAAACATGGTTCGACATCGCCAATAGGCGCTTTTATGTTGCCGAATGCATTGGCATCTGACCCGAGTCCTCTCCAAGACCTTTGTGTTGCTGACCACGACTCCAATGGTAGGGCATGGTTATCCTCGTAGCTAGCTAGGTCTTTGTGTATTTACTTGGTGAATGAGGAATGTTAGAGAGCACACGAAACTCGTGCATGCATTAAGGGTTAGAACAGTGCAGTGCCAGGTTTCCGCGAAGAGAGTAGATGAGTCATTCTAATTGCATTTCTTACACCGACTTATACGGCGGTGCATGACTTTCTTGGCTCCTAATTGAGGACGAGATGCGATCGAAGATAGTGAACGGGTTTGTTTTTCCTTTTGTGAGAATCCAACATCTCCACATCATGCAAAGTTTGTATTTTCTTTGAGTTCTACTTACAAGAAATGAGGTGCCAAAGCTCGGAAGCAAAGCATTCGAGCTGACGGAACAAGCCAAATTCTCATGTCTAAGCCGCTATGAGAACTTGGCGAAAGGCTCAGTAGTTTACCGGAGATAATCACTAGATAAGTGCAACATGGTCAATGGCTCTTTGTGAGAAAATGGAATATCAGCAATCATTCATAATCTTGAAGAATAATAATAATAATAATAATAATAATAATAATAATAATAATAATAATAATAATAATAATATCAATAATAATAATAATATCAATAATAATAATACATGCCAGTTAATAATGCCTGGTGATGGTCTCAGATAGTTCTCAAAATCCTGGATAGGTTCATTGCATCACAGTCACGGTGGGAAATGATCGAACGTGCTGAATTGAGTACTCCATAGAATATTCAACCGTCAGCGTCTCATCTGTTGTTTCGCTTTCTTGTCTTTGTGTTTAGAAGGCGTAGGTATTTCCCACATTTCATCTTATACTCTTCACGTTAATTGACGGAAACAGCAAGGAAGAGCATATATCTATATATATATATATATATATATATATATATAGGGGTATCCGAAAGCCAAGAACATTAATTGGCGTTCGCTAAACATCTTGCACTTGGGCAGAAGAAAGAAAGGGCTCAATGAGTCCTTGCCAACCGATGGTTCACTCGGACCTATCAAATTAGAGTGTGATATCAGATCGTTTTCGTTTACTTAAATTACTTGACATTGGGCAGAAGAAAAAAAGGGCTCAGATTAGAATAAGATATCAGATCATTTTCGCGTTTCAATCATTTAAGCTTTCTTGTTTTGTCTCTTTAATGAAAGAAGGAGCTAAAATTTCCATGCAGAAGCATACCTCGAAGAAGTTTCAGTAAAGTTCCTTGCTCGACAAGTGAACAAGGAGTCACGGCATTCGGCTGCCGCAGTGGGGTTTAGCGCAGAAAATAAAGCAAGACAAATTGCTCTCAACTTCTTCTTCCTCATATCCTCCCTCGTCTTAGTAGTCAAAAGAAATTATGATGCCACGATTACATGGTAGTTAGTATAGAAGCATTGGCTGATAAAATTTCATTTAGAATAGGTTGATTCTTTGTGTGTCTTTGGTTGGCTATTAACTGGTCGTTGCTTCCCATGATATAAAGATGTCAAGAACGTGAGGCAACTAGGTAAGTTATACTAGACTAATAATGATTGGGCAAAAGGGTAGATGTTGGATGCTCCAAAATGACATATAGTTTCTTGAACCTGAGGTCAGTGGTCAATGCAGGTTGGAACTGTGGGGACTTGTCATTGGCGGCCGAGGACGTCATCAGCTGAATTAGTCAGCAAACTGCCGTGCAGAATACATACTCTATCAACCAATTCACAATTGAACAGTACCTCGGGGCCTTCTATATATACGTCACGATTCCTGAAGCCAGTCGCAAAAGAAACTTGCATCATTTCATCTTGCTTGTTCAAAGATAGTGCAGATGGCTGCTAGGATCATCCTCATTAGTGCTCTTCTTGCCCTGGCCTCCTCTCATGCATTGGCATTTGATCCGAGTCCTCTCCAAGACTTTTGTGTTGCTGACTACGACTCCAATGGTAGGTCATGGTTATCCTCGTAGATAGCTAGGTCCTCGTGTATGTACTTGCTGAAGTGGCTAAAAGCCCGTTCATCGTGCATGCTGCAGTGTTTGTCAACGGATTCGCCTGCAAGAATGCTAAGGATGTCACGGCAGATGACTTCTACTTCACCGGCTTAGACAAGCCCGCGAGCACCGCCAACGAGCTGGGCGCAAACATCACTCTCGTCAACGTGGAACGACTCCCCGGCCTCAACACCCTTGGCGTCGCCATGTCTCGCATCGACTACGCGCCCTTCGGTCTCAACCCTCCTCACTCGCATCCACGCTCGTCGGAGATACTGCATGTGGCGGAAGGAACGCTGTACGCCGGCTTCGTCACGTCCAACACGGAAAACGGCAACCTTCTCTTCGCTAAGAAGCTGAAGAAGGGCGACGCGTTTGTGTTCCCCAAGGGCCTCATACACTTCCAGTTCAACATCGGGGACACCGAAGCAGTGGCGTTCGCTACCTTCGGCAGCCAGAGCCCGGGTCTCGTCACCACAGCCAACGCACTGTTCGGATCGAAGCCGCCCATCCCTGATTACATTCTTGCCCAGGCCGTGCAGCTTAGCAAGACGACCGTGGGCTGGCTTCAGCAGCAGCAGTGGTTGGACATCGCTGAAGAATATTAACGTGTAGGGCTTAATTAATACAAGCCAATAAGATACTCTCGTATGCCATGCATGCTTTAATGACGTTATGTGGTTTACCTACGGTGTGTGGTTTATTGTATAATAAAATAAAGCTTGTGGTATTAGTTAATGTTTGTACGCACGCTTGTTACTTATCCTTTCTGTGTTTTATTAATCCTATAACATTTATGTACTTCTGTAATTATTTTTATATCATTTTTTTAATTATAGTTCTACCATTATAAAATTAAGAAATTATGGTTTATTTTCTCAATTATGAAATGATCAATATATAATCTAGTTAAATTTAATAATTATTATATTTTGATTATTCATTGATTAAATTTTATTTTGATTAAATTTTATTTTGATTAAATTTTATTTTGATTAAATTAGAATTAATGGATCTTGATCAATTTTGTTATTTTGATCAATTTATTTAATTGGGCTTATTGGATTTTTCAATTAAATAAATTTAATTAGTTTAATTAAAAAATTATAAATTATTATTTTTTTATAGTTTTATCATATGAATTATTAATTGCATGTGTTAAATCCAATTATTTTTTCTTGGATATTTATTCAGTTATTCACATGCGTATGTTGGAAATTATGAAATAATATTTATTTTTTACATGAAGGCATGATTTATGTATTATCATGATTACAGTTATCATATGAGCTTTTTCTCGTTGATTAAGTGTTCAATAATTATTATAGTTGTTATTCTATTATTGAACTATTTCAGTATAAATTAGATCAAATAAACTTAATGAATATTATTTGTAATTCATCTCCTTAAGTTATGTCTGACCGGTAGTTGCCAAAGTAGCTTGGGATGGTAGACTTATAGGATATGAAATATAATTAAAGTCTTATCATTTATAGAATAATTTAATTTATATTTTATATTACTACATTGGTATTGTAGTCACCAAAGTGGTCTAAATTAATAATTTATAAAATTACATTAACGAACAAATCCTAAATGATATTAAGGAAATAATATTCAAGATTACATGCATAATTATGAGATATAGATAATCCCAAAGGATAATCTATTTCAAATAATTATGTGATGGGGTAGGATGATGTTGTTTGGATATCCTTGCAGTTTAGAATTATGTACCCAAAGGTAGCAAAACTAGTCCATAAAAATTGTATCAGTCCTCCATAAATGATCTTGAGTGAATAATAGATATGTCAATATTTTTACCCAAATGTTAAATATTGGTGATATTAATAGTTCATCATATTTTGGTAAATTTAAAGCATTAATGTTATTTTATGTTCTGCAGTGGTATTTCTGTCCATATATTATCATGCTTCTAGTGTCCCTGTACTCTCTAGATCAAATTATTCAGAATGGTTAGAGCATGTGCAATTTACATTTGGCATATTAGATCTTGATTTGACATTGCTTGTTAAAAAGCTCGTAGAATTAACTAATGAAAGTACTGTGGAACACGTTAATGAAATGAAGGCTTGGGAAAGATCTAATAGACTCAATTTAATGTTCATAAGAATGATAATTGTAAATAATATAAAGACTTCATTACCGGTTGCAACTAGCACACGTGAATATTTAAAGGTTCTTGAAGACATATTTAAATCTGTTGATAAGTCATTGGCTAACACATTAATGAAAGAACTGACTATAGCTCAGTATGATGGTACTCGAGAAATTCAGGATCACATCCTAAATATGGCTGACAAAGCTGCAAAACATAAAGCGTTGGGAATGAATGTTGATGAATCCTTGTGCAATTTATTCTTAATTCTCTTTCTTCTCAGTTTGGCCTATTCAAGATTTACTATAATACAAATAAGGATAAGTGTAACTTGAATGAGTTAACTAGTATGTGTGTTCAGGAAAAATTAAGATTAAGGCAGGAAAGTTCATATAATGTACTGACTACTACTCAAGGAGCTAGTAACAAGAAAATAAAATTGAAATATCATCCATTAAAGAAATTTATCGGGTCTGGAAGTGTTAGACAAACTATTAAAAAGAAAGCTATTACAGTAAAATGCTTCTTTTGTGGCAAGAAAGGACATGTAAAGAATGATTGTATTAAACATATGACTTGGTTCAAAAAGAAAATGTATAAACTCAACCTTTGTATGTTTTGAATCAAACATTGCAACAGTTACTTCTAATACATGATAGATTGATTTTGGCGCTTCAACTCATGTTACTAATAATATGCAATGATTCCTTTCAATTCGGAAACCAAAAGAACATAAAAGATTCATAATTATGGGAAATCGTCTCAAAGCAAAAGTTGTATCAGTATGGACTTATCACTTACGCTTAGAGACGAGTCATTTGATGGATCTTGAAGACACATGTATTATTCCTACAATTTCTAGAAATTTAATTTCTTTGTCTAGAATTGATGAGTTAGGATATTATGTTTTTTTTTGTAATGGTAAACTCAGTATATTTTATGATTCAATAAAAGTTGGTTCTGAAATTCTGTGTGATGGTCTGTACAGAATTAATTTGAATCTTGAGTTTGCAAATATATTATTAACCCTACAATCAAAGTGTTGGAATGAAACACAATTCCAATAATGAAATATCTTCTATATTGTGGCATAGACATTTTGGGTATATCTCTAAAGAAATAATTGAAAGATTAGTGAAGGATAATATTTTAGAAAATTTAGACTTCACTGATTTTGATGTTTGCATATATTGCATTAAGGGAAAGCAAACTAAGCATACAAAGAAAAATGCCACAAGAAGTAAAGAACTTCTTGAAATTATTCATACTGATATCTGCGGACCACTTCATATTCCCTGTTTTAATGGAGAAATATATTTCATCATATTTATAGATGACATATCCAGATATTGCTATGTTTATCTAATACATGAAAAGTCTTAAGTCGTTGATATTATTGAAGTGTACATAAATGAAGTTGAGAGACAATTAGATAGAAAAGTTAAAATTATCAAATGTGACAGGGGTGGTAAATTTTATGGCAGATATGATGAATCCGATCAGAATATTGGTCCTTTTGTTAGATTCCTAGAACAACGGGATATTTATGCTCAGTATGTATTACCAGGTGTGCCACAGTAGAACAGTGTTGCTGAAAGACGAAATCATACTCTTATGGATATGGTTAGGAGCATGATGAGTTATTCCTCTGTACCTGAGTCAATGTGGGGTGATGCTCTTAGGACAACTATATATATCTTGAACAGGATTCCTAGTAAGTCAGTTCCATCAACTTCATTGAGTTATAGATTGGTAGGAAACCCAGTTTGAGACATTTACATATTTGGGGTGTCCTGTAGAGATAAGAGTATTCAATCCACATGAAAAGAAATTGGATCCAAGAATAATTTTTAGATATTTTATTGATTACCCAGAAAGATCCAAATGATATAGATTTTATTGCCCTAATTATAAGATGAGGATAGTAAAATATGATAATACAAAATTCCTAGAAAATGGTGAAATCAATGGGAGTTAAAAGTCTCGAAGGATTAATTTTGATATTGAGGAGATTCAGGCTACTTCTCCCGTATTATCTCCTATTCGAGAAATTATTGTTCCTCAAATCAATGAGAGAATTGATGAGGGTGAACAACAAAAATAACATTGATGAATTCTCACATGATGTTGATCTCACTGCTGATAATCTTGTAGAATAATTACAATTGATAGATTTGAGAAGATCTCAAACGAAAATGAAACATGTCATTTATGATGATTATGTGATATAGGAATGAAAAGAGACCCCTTATCATTTTCACAAGCCATAGAAAGTAATGATTCTGAAAAATGGTATGATGCAATGAAAGAGGAGTTAAAATCAATGGACTAGAATGGTGTTTGGGAAATCGTTGAATTGCCCAATAATTGTAAAAGAGTCGATTATAAATGGGTCTTTAAGACTAAACGTGTCTCGGTGGGCAATATCGAATGATATAAAGCTAGACTTATGGCCAAAGGTTTTTCTCAGAAAGAAGGCATTGACTACCATGAGACCTTTTCTTCAGTTTCTCGAAAGGACTCATTGAGGATCATCATGGCATTAGTAACTCATTATGATCTTGAGTTACACCAAATGGATGTGAAAACAACATTTATGAACGGGGATCTAGATGAGAAAAAATATATATAACAACCTGAAGGATTTATAGAAAAGGGAAATGAAAGTTGGGCTTGCAAACTTAAGAAATCTATTTATGGCCTTAAACAAGCTTCCAGACAATGGTATATAAAGTTCCATGATACCATTACTTCTTTCGGATTTAAGGAAAACACTATTGATCAGTGTATATATCTGAAGGTTAGTAGGAGTAAGTTTATTATGTTGGTCCTATATGTAGATGATATATTGCTTACTAGTAGTGATCTTGATTTATTGCACGAAACCAAGATATTTCTCAACAAGAAGTTTAAGATGGTTGATATGAATGAGACATCATATGTTATTGGCATTGAGATATTCAGGGACAGATCTCAAAGTTTGTCTGTATCAAAAAGGTAATATTAATCGTATCTTGGAGATGTTTAATATGTAGCTTTGCAAAGCCAATGATACACCTATTACTAGAGGTGAAAAATTCAGCCAAAACCAGTGCTCGAAAAATGACTTAGAAATGGATCAAATGAAGAATATTCCTTATGGGTGCGCAATTGGAAGTCTATTATATGCTCAAACCTGTACAAGGTCAGATATCAATTTTGCAGTTGCAATATTGGGTAGATACCAGAGTAACCTAGGAATGGAACATTGGAAAGCTGCAAAGAAAGTAACGAGCTATCTACAATGGACAAAAAATTATAAGCTCACATATAGAAAATCAGATCAGCTTGAAGGATGGGATATTCAGATGCTGATTTTGTAAATTACCTCGATAACATGAAATCCACTTCAGAATTTGTGTTCATGCTAGCTGGTGGGGCAATTTCTTGGAGAAGTATAAAACAATCACTTATTGCATCATCTATGATAGAAGCTGAATTTGTGACATGCTTTGAGACTACAAATTAAGCTTTATGACTACTGAATTTTATCTCAGGACTTGGTGTGGTCGACTCAATTGCCAAGCCGTTGAAGATATTTTATGATAATACCATAGCAATTTTTCTTCTCTAAAAATGGCAAGTACTCTAGTGGTTCCAAGCATATTGAGATAAAGTAATTGGTTGTTATAAAAAGAGTACAGAAACAATAAGTGTCAATTGAAAATTTGAGCACCACTATGATGATTACTGATCCATTTGCTAAAGTTTTATAGTGTAAAATATTTAAATAATATGTTCTTATAATGGGGTTTATGAGAAAGCCATAAAGGATATGGTGATGCATGTTTAAATGAATGCTATTATTGATATTTTTTTACATAATTAAAGTTATTTGTTTCTGCTATCATGTTTATGTTTATGCATATTATGGTTGAATGCAAGAAACATGATTCTCTTGACAAGATAAATTATATGGGTCATTATAGATTATATAAAGAAATACTAACAGTATTGTAGTAGAATGAAATGTGACATTGATGACATACAATCGCTATGACTCACATTGATAGTTAGACTGAATATAGTATTATTGTACTTATTTGACTTATTGATTTATTTTTAAAATTATAGCCATGTACAAAATACTTTTTAAAATTTCTAGAATCCAATTATATAAAATTATTTTTAAATAAATTTTATTTTTATTTATTTTGATTTTGGATATTTTTATATCTTATCAATTAATAAGAGAAGTGGGAGAATGTAAGATTATGTGGTCCTTTATAATTGAATAAGATATATTATGGGATTAATTAGATTCTGATAAAGAGGTATTAATCAATATTAAATAAAATTTATATTATATTGAGAGATTTTAGGGGATGTCCTTGATGGAAGGAACTCTCCTAATAACTTATCTTAGACCCTCTGCTCTCGCCTATAAATAGACATGACCTTCTCTAAACCTAAGTGTGGGTGAATCGTAACAAACCGTAATTGGATCTTATTCAGATGATATCTAAAGATACGCATCATAAACATATATAATACTATTTGATTTAAATCCTGTCATAATAATTTACATAATTATAATTTTATGCTTACAATCACTTAAATTTAGAGTGATAACATGTACACAATGTACGATATATTATATAATCTCTTTTGATTGTTATTATTAAAGTTATTTTTTCAGTTTAGAACAACAGTCTTCTGCCCTCTCGCGCACGGTGATTGGTGTTAGTTACTTCTCTCCTTTTTTGTCTGATTTGGCCTGTCTTGATGTTGTTTCTTGTTTTGGATTCTTCTTCCTTATTCATACTATTTGCTCCGAGACGACAATGTTTAAAAACATGACGACAATGGAGGAATTTGTGGATCATTCTGCTGCCATCACAAAAAAATTTTATATGATTACATATACACATATATATTTTTTATTTATATATTTATTAATTTAAATAAAAATATATGTACTTATTTTTGAATAAATATTAAAAGTATTATAATGATAAATTTATCATAAAATATTTAATGGATTTTTGAAATATAATTTTACCAAACAACACTTGAACATTTAAAATACAGTTTTCATCTTTTATTTACTGAACACCGAAAGCATTCCTTAATGAGTTAAATAATCACTCAAATATTTTTCCTCAATTACACATTAAAAATGTAAATGTGTTCAAATCGAATGATAAAATCAGGTCCAGAACTGGCTCGATCCAAATCGGTTCACTAATGGTTTGGTTTTCAAAGATATAAATGACTTTTAAAAAATAATTTTTTTATTCAGTTAATTGGTTCAAACAGAATAAATTAATCTGATTGAGTATACTACCCTATGTCCTTAACTGATTCAAACTAATTAATTATACCAGTCCAAATGTCTGATTTTACAAATGCTATGAGTTTAATTTTTATAAATCCTATCGGTTCAATTGGATCAAGATTTATGTTCAGTTCAATTGAATGAAATCGATCTATTTGAGAATATATATATATATATAATTGTTTATAATTATAAATTAGATTAATTAATTATTGATAGTGACTTTTCTGGGGCTTGCCAAATGGATGCGTCTCGTCTTCAAATGTGCTGAGCAAGCCTTTGCTGGTCCAGGCCCGTGTGCGCTAGGCCGCCCGCTTCGCAATCACTTCGGCACAGAGTGGAGTTCGTCCGGATGAGTGGCGACTCAGGGCTCGGCGTGGGAGATCTGATGCTGGAGTGGGAAAGCCCGGGTGAAGAAGGGATCGTCCCGTTGAGGTCGGCCGCTGGTTCCTGCAAGGAGGTCGGGTCGGGTAGGTTCCCGACGTGACCCCTCCGATGATCAAGTTAGGTAGATAGTTGGTTTTGCGATACCCCTGCCCCGTGGAGGTGCAGGAGCTTTTATAGTGGGTGTTGTAGGTTGTTCGTACCTGATGATCTTATCGCATTCATGACTCACCATGCTGTCGCACTCCTTACCATGTCGTCATGCCTCTCGCCATGCCTGGCGTACGGGTGGTGAGGCGTGTGCTTGCAGGTGGGGAGATGCCGACCTTACCTGTGCCAGGTCGGCTGTACGACACCTGGCGTCCTTCGTACAACCGGTCGACCAGTCACGTCGGGTTGGCCATGTCAGCAGCCCAGGTGTCCGAGGGCATGATGACTCGGCAGCCAGGTCGGCATTTGTCATATCATTCTTCCCCCCCCAGGTAGACCTTCTCGAGGCGCCTGATGGGGGTGTCGAAGATGAGGTCTTGCGCTTGATCGCTGTTTGAGATTGCCTTAAACTAGTCCTGAGTGCGGACCTCTGGAGATTTCGAATGATGCGGTGGTAAATCCAACCGGGCGTGAGCTTCGGGAATATGGTGCAGCCCGAGTAGATCCGACCGAGCGTGAGCTCGGGAATGTAGCGTAGCCGGAGTAGATCCGACCGAGCATGAGCTCGGGAATATGGCGCAGGAAGCTAGATCCGACCGAGCGTGAACTCGGGAATATGGTGCAAGAAGCTAGATCCGACCGAGCGTGAACTCGGGAATATGGTGTAGCACGAGTAGATCCGACCGAGCGTGGGCTCGGGAATGTAGCGTAGCGTGCTAGATCTGACCGAGTGTGAGCTCGGGAGTGAATCCGGAGTTTTGGCCGAGAGAGTGAACTCGGGCGCAAATCCGGAGATCTGGCCGAGAGAGTGGACTCGGGCGCAAATCCGGAGATCTGGCCGAGAGAGTGAACTCGGGCGCAAATCCGGAGATCTGGCCGAGAGAGTGGACTCGGGCGCAAATCCGGAGATCTGGCCGATAGAGTGAACTCGGGCGCAAATCTGGAGATCTGGCCGAGAGAGTGGACTCGGGCGCAAATCCGGAGATCTGGCCGAGAGAGTGGACTCGGGCGCAAATCCGGAGATCTGGCCGAGAGAGTGAACTCGGGCGCAAATCCGGAGATCTGGCCGAGAGAGTGGACTCGGGCGCAAATCCGGAGATCTGGCCGAGAGAGTGAACTCGGGCGCAAATCCGGAGATCTGGCCGAGAGAGTGGACTCGGGTGCAAATCTGGAGATCTGGCCGATAGAGTGGACTCGGGCGCAAATCCGGAGATCTGGTCGAGAAAGTGAACTCGGGCGCAAATCCGGAGATCTGGCCGAGAGAGTGGACTCGGGCGCAAATCCGGAGATCTGGCCGAGAGAGTGAACTCGGGCGCAAATCCGGAGATCTGGCCGAGAGAGTGGACTCGGGCGCAAATCCGGAGTTTTGGCCGAGAGAGTGAACTCGGGCGCAAAAGCGGATATGCGCCCTTACGACAATATTATATATGTGTGTATATATATATATATATATATATATCCTAGGGTTTCGGTCTTCTGCCTAGGGTTTCGATCATAATCATGGCGCATTTAATGCGCTGAGTGTTTTTCCAGGGCAGCGGCGTTTTCTCTTACCTCGGGAAGCTGAAACGACACGCCTAGGTGCTATAAACTGGTTGAGGGGTTGCGCAGAGACCTCACTTGCTCATTTTGCCTTCTTTCTGCCTCTGCCTCGGACCACAATAGTCACCCTTCGCCCTTTCAGCTCGGAAGCCCCTTTTTAACAGGTCACGATGACCTCGTCGGACTCCTCGACTAGGGTCAGGGTCGTCTCTCCCTCGGAGTCGGGGGAGTCGAGTCATAGTGGTCCCGGGGTTAGTTCCTCGGGAGCGTCTTCCGGGCCCCCGTCGCCTGTCGACGCGCGGGTTCAGAGGGACTTGGAGGTCATGATGTCAGATCATGACCTCGACTCGGCGGTGACCGAGGGATCACTTGCCGCGATCAGAGCACGGTACAGCATCCCGACTGAATACGGGTTGTATGTTCCAGAGCCGGGGCAACGTCCTTATAGCTTGGACGTCCCTGGCATGTGCATCTCGGTAGATGCCCTGGAAGCCGGCCTTCGGTTTCCTTTGCACCCTCTGATCGAGGAGTGTCTGAAGTGGTGGAGAATTTCTCCTAGCCAGGTAGCGCCCAACTCGTGGCGTTACCTAGTGGTTTTCTTAGGTGAGTGCCGAGGAGCGGGAATTATCCCGACTCGGGACTTGTTCATGGCGTGTTTTCGCCTGTGTAAGAGTCGGGGCGGTTACTACCTCACCGCCCGAGTTGGTTTTAGGGTTAGCGGGGCACCTTCCAGTAACAAAGGGTGGATGTCCCGCTACCTTTATGTCAGTGGTCTGGGTTGGGGATTCGGGTTCAGCTGGTCGGCTCATTCGATTGGCAACGCCCCCCCTTATCTGTCCGAGGAGGAGACCGTCTTGGTCGGTCGACTGAAGGGGATCCTCTCCTCTTCTCGTGCGATCAAGGAGATGTCCGAGCTTTGGCTCGCTGAGGCAGGTTTGAGTCCGGCCTCTAAGGGTACTAGCATTTTGTTTTGTTCAAGCTTCACTAATCTTTTACTGACCTGTGAGTTGTGATGCAGACCGGATGGATCTCGGGGAACTCCGCGGAATGCCTAGAGTGGCTGGAGGAAGGGCCCCTCCAAGCCGCCCCACTGCACGTGAGGCTGGTGCATCCCCGGCCAGCTCCCCCATCGACTGAACGGGCCGACATTATGGGGAGACCGCCCAAGAAGACAAAGGTGCTGTCGAGGAAGCACAAGTCCCAAGTCGGCGAAGGTGGTTCCCGATCCCGCTCCAAGGGTAAGGAGCCAGCCGCGTCGCCCGCGAGGCCGGAAGCACCCGCCGAGTCAGAGGAGGGGGCTTCTTCTCCGGTTCATGAGCGTCCGAGGTCTATGAAGGACCTCTTTAAGACAAAGGTCTACAAGGGAGACCAGGGCTACTATACCCTGCTGATGTCTGACCTGGGGCACCAAGACCCCGAGAAGGAGCTACAGGCTCGTTGGGCGGGACTGAGAAACTCGACGAAGGTGTGGCACACTTCGTCGGCCGCCGAGGAATATGAAAGGGGGATTCTCCACCCCCAATTGGCGCGGGAGCTGTACACGCTCCCTTCGGAGGTTTTGATGGCCCGAGCCACCAAAGAGCTCGTCCTGGTAAGTCTGCCGACTTGTGAGTTCGTTTCCCCTTTTTCCTCTCGCTTTTCTTCTTCTTTCTAACAGAGTCCTTCCATGCAGAGCCAACACCTTCAAATGGCGTTGATCGACCGGGTCCATGATGCTGGTCGGTTGATCACCTTCTTGGACCATCGAGTTAAGCAGCAGCAAGAGGAGCTCGACGTCCTGAGGTCCAAAGGCGGGCCCGAGGCGGTTGCCGAGGCCGAGGAGCGGGCGTCCAGGCTGAAGGAGGAGCTCGAGAAAGTCAAGGCTAAAAAAGCGGAGGAGCTCCTCAGGCATGAGGCCTCGGAAAGAGAGCTGAGGGGCCATCTGGGTGATGCCCAGCATCTGCTGAAAGAGGCCCGGGCCAGGGCCAGGAGGATGGACGACGAGCTGCTGCAATCCGTGAAGGATCTGGAGCATGCCCGAGCTGAGCTGCCAGTAACCGCCGTCGCGGAATACAAGGGGTCCCTCGGCTTCAAAGAGGGTTAAAAACGGATGGGGCGGGTCACTTACAAGTACGGGTATCGGGTGGCACGGGCCCGCTTTCGTGCCCGCCACCCCGATGCTGACGTCGAAGAGGATCCGTTCACCATTTACCCCGAGGATGACTCAGTACCAATGGAGCGTCAGCAGGATTTTGACAACTCGGCGCCTCCCGAGTCTTGATTTTGTTCTCCACTTGGTTTTTATCTCTTCTGAAGCTTGTAACTCGGGTCAGGTAGCCCTCGGATCGGCCCTGACCTGTTTTGTACTCTTCCTTTTTCTTTTGAAGCTTGTAACTCGGGTCAGGTAGCCCTCATATTGGCCCTGACCTGTTTTGTACTTGTCACAAGTTAATACAAGCCAGGACGTTTTGGTGCCATCGTTGCATTTCAATTCGGTATGAGTTGTAATACATGATCACACGTAAAACTTCCGCAAGTTTGTGATGTGCCAGGTTCTCGGCAATACCCGACCTTCCATGGTCGCCAGTGTATAAGTCCCCTCTCGGATAGTGTCTACGACCCGGTAGGGACCCTCCCAGTTTGGGGCCAGCTTGCCACGGGACCGAGTCGGATCACTGACCTCGGTCTTTCGGAGCACCAGGTCGCCCGTCCCGACGTGCTGTGGGCGTACCTGTCGGTTGTAGATTTTCGCGACAGCCCTCCTGTAGGCCAGTGCTCGGAGATGAGCATCGGCCCGTCTTTCCTCCAATAGATCGAGGTTTCTACGGAGCTGCCGATCAGACTCCTCCTGATGTTGGGTTTGAATTCGAAGGGTCGGGAAAACCACCTCGGGAGGCAGCACGGCTTCAGTGTCGAATGCCAGGCTGTAAGGTGATTCCCCCGTCGGGGTTTTTGGGGTCGTCCTTAACGCCCATAGGACACTCGGGAGCTCCTCCACCCAAGAGGTCGTGGCGTTGGAGACCCTCTTTTTCAATCCTTCGAGGATGGCTCGGTTTGTTACCTCGGCTAGGCCGTTAGCTTGGGGATGAGCAACCGAGCTGAACTTTAGTTGGATGCGATAGCTCTGGCAGAACGCTTTGAACTTTGCGTTATTGAACTGCGTGCCGTTGTCAGTGATGATCGCCCTTGGGAGGCCGAATCTGGTTATGATGCTCTTCCATACGAACCCCTCGACCTGTTTCTCGGTGATGGAGGCCAGCGGCTCGGCTTCGAGCCACTTGGTGAAATAGTCGACGCCGACTATGAGGAACCTTCTCTGTCCCGAGGCTGGGGGGAAGGGGCCGAGGAGGTCCATTCCCCATTGGGCGAAGGGCCAGGCGCAGTCGGCAGTCGAAAGCGGTACCATCGGTCTATGTTGGAATCGGGCGTGCTTTTGGCATGGCTCACAGTTCCGAACGTAAGCTTGGGCGTCCTTTCGTAGTGTGGGCCAATAGTAACCTTGCCTGAGGACCATGTGTGCCAAGGTGCGAGCGCCGACATGGTCTCCACATATTCCCTCGTGGATCTCGGCTAAGGTGGTCTGTGCCTCGGTCGGGTTCAAACAGCGAAGCAGGGGTCGGCTGAAGCCTCGCCGGTAGAGGCGGCCATCGATGATGTAGTACCATGATTCCGCCCTTCTGACTCTTCGGGCGGCCGCCTTGTCCTCAGGGAGGACTCCCGCTTGTTTGAAGCGGAGGATCTCGTTGGTCCAGCCTTCGTCTTCTTGACCGACAGTCATGATGGTTGGGCCAATGGATGGCCCGACGGTCCTTACCATTGCTCCGGTTGGCGTGTCGGACGCGCGGGAGGAAGGCAATTTGGCCAAGGCATCTGCCTGCATGTTCTCGTTGCGGGGCACCTTGGTGATGGTACACCTTTGAAACCGTGTCGCCGCCAGCCGCACCTCGGCAAGGTATTTGATCATCGCTGCTTCCCGGGTTTCAAACGTGCCATTAACTTGGCCAGCGACGAGTTGGGAGTCGGTGAACACCTCTATGTCTTCTGCCCCTAGATCGGCTGCGACCTTGAGGCCGAACAGGAGCGCTTCATATTCGGCTTCGTTGTTTGTAGCTCTGAACCCCAGTCGCAAGGCATGTTCGTAAACGTGGCCTGAGGGGTCTTTGAGCACCAAGCCGACTCCTCCTCTTTCCGAGTTGGCTGACCCATCGATATGTAAGGTCCATCCGGGGGGCGGACTTTGAAGAACTGGTGGCGGCATGAGTTCCGATAGGAAATCCGCGAGCACTTGGCCTTTGATTGCCTTTCTTGGCTCGTACTCGATATCGAATTCCCCTAACTCTACCGACCACTTCAGCATCCGACCTGCGACATCAAACTTGGAAAGGATCTGGCGTAGGGGTTGGTCGGTTATTACTTTGATGGGGTGTGTCTGGAAATATGGCCTTAGTTTTCTGGAGGCCAGGATCAGTGCCAAAGCTATCCTCTCTATGGGGGCATATCGAAGCTCAGGCCCTGCCAAAACGTGGCTGGTGTAGTAAACCGACCTTTCCCCGGCTTTGTCAAGCGTTACCAGGACCGAGCTAACTGCCAGATCAGTCGCAGCGAGGTATAGGCCGAGGGGCTCGCCATCTTTCACCGAAGCTAGCTGCGGCAGGTTCTCGATGTGACTTTTGAGTTGGTGGAAGGCCTCCTCGCACTCGGGGGTCCATTTGAAGTCCTTCGCCGATTTTAATGCGAGAAAAAAGGCTGAGCTCTTGTCTCCGGCCCGGGAAATGAAGCGGCTCAGGGCCGCTATCCTTCCCGCAAGTCGTTGTACCTCCTTTATGGTCTTAGGGGACTGCATCTCCTGTATGGCTTTGATTTTATCGGGGTTGGCATCGATTCCTCGTTGATGCACTATGAAGCCGAGGAACTTCCCGGCCGTGATGCCGAAAGTGCACTTCGCCGGGTTGAGGCGCATCCTGTATTTCCTCATCGTGCGGAATGTTTCCTCTAGGTCGGAGAGATGGGTCTCGGCATGCCGGCTTTTGACTATCATGTCGTCGACATATATTTCCATGTTCCTTCCGACCTGGTCCTTGAACATTCGATTCACGAGGCACTGGTAAGTCGCGCCGGCATTCTTCAACCCGAACGGCATCACCTTGTAGCAGTATGTCCCATTGTGCGTGATAAATGTCGTGTTTGTTTTGTCTCTCGGGGCCATTTGGATCTGGTTGTATCCCGAGAAGGCATCCATAAAAGAGAGCAGCTGATGCCCGGACGTGGCGTCCATAAGTTGGTCGATGCGGGGAAGCGGGTAGCAGTCCTTCGGGCAAGCCCGATTGAGATCAGTATAATCAACACACATCCGCCAATTTCCATTTGCCTTTTTAACGAGTACAACATTGGACAACCAGGTCGGGTACTTTACTTCTTCGACGAGCTGTGCGTCCAACAGGCAAGTGACCTCGTCTTCTATGGCCTTCTGGCGATCCGGAGCAAATTTCCGCGGGCGCTGCTTCACCGGCCGGGCGTCGGGGGAGAGGTTTAGGTAGTGTTGGGCAATCTCTGGGTCGACCCCTGGCATGTCGTTCGGGGTCCATGCGAAAACGTCGTCGTTCCTCCTCAGGAAGTCTATCAGCTGAACTTGTTGATTCTCCGTAAGCTCCGACCTGACCTTTACCAGCTTGCCCATGCGGCTCGGGTCCAATGGTAGCTCGAGAACTTTCTCCGCGGAGTGGGCGTCCCGGGCGTCTTCCACTGGGTCTGGAGGCGTGGCGTTGATCGGTTCAGCTCTTGGTTTCTTGCACAGCGTTGTCGCCGTCAAGTAGCATTGTCTAGACTCCTTCGGGTCGCTCCTGACCTCACCGACCCCGGCTCTAGTCGGAAACTTCAGGATTCGGTGGTACGTTGAGACGACCGCCCTGAGCCGATTTAGGGTCGGGCGCCCGATGATGGTGTTGTATGCGGATGGGAGCCTGACCACCATGAATGATACCATCAGCGTCTTTGACCTCGGCTCTCCCCCGAACGTGACAAGGATCGTAGTCGTTCCCATGGGGGAAATGGAATCCCCAGTGAACCCTGTCAAGGTAGATGTTAGGGGGGTGAGGTCTAGGTCGGTCAGTCCCAACCGTTGGAAGGCATCGAAATATAAAATGTCGGCCGAACTCCCCGTGTCGATCATAACCCGCTTGACGTAGGCGTTTGCCATGCGGATTGAGATTACTAGCGCGTCATCGTGAGATGAATGCTCCTCGTCTTACGACCTGAATGTGACGTCGAGTTCTTCGTGATGTAGCGGCCTCTTCCCGGCCCCGGATCGCGCATATGCTTTGCGCGCCGACGAGCTGTTGTCGCCTGATGCTGGGCCGCCGAAGATGACGTCGATCTGTTTTTCGACTGGGCCCTGCGGTCGGGGGGACAGGTCTCGGGGTGGCCGACCGTCCAAGAGAGGGGGCTGCTCGCGGACGTATCGCCGCAGATGACCGCGCCGGATAAGGTCCTCAATCTGGTGTTGGAGGTCGCGACATTCCTCGGTGTCGTGACCATACTCTCGATGGAACCGACAGTACCTCCTCTTGTCACGCCGCTCGGGATGTGACTTCATCGGGCTCGGTGCCTTCAAGAGCCCCTTCTCCCGTATTTGGAAAAAGATTTCCGTTCGGGTTGAGTTGAGGGGAATCGGAGGAGGTCTGGCTGGCAGTAGGCCCGACCTGTCCTCCCTTTTCTTGGGAGGCGGGACTGGATGCCCACGAGACTGTTCGCCCCGAGGGCGCTTCACCTCATCCCGCTTACCGGCTATTAGAGTCTCGGCCGCCACATACTGGTGTGCCCGCTACAACATCTCGGGTAGAGTCGTCGGCGGTCGCTCGATCAACGACCAAAAGAACCTTGACGGCTTCAGCCCCGTCAGAAATACTTGGATGGCCAGGGACGGATGAAGGTCCGGGATGCCCTGTACTTGTGAGGTGAATCTTCTTACGAACTGGGAGAGGGGCTCGTCGCTCCCTTGGGCCATCCCGAGGAGCGAGGCTGTGGTGGGCCTTGGGCACGCACATGCCAAGAAATTCGACTCGAATTCCCTTGTTAATACGTCAAACGACGTTATGGATGCGGGTTTTAGCTGGGCATACCAGGCTCTGGCCGATCCTCTGAGGGTGGTCGGGAAGGCTCGACACATCAGTGCCTCCGAGGTGTCGTAAAGGGCCATCTGGGCACTGAACGTAGCGACATGCTCTATTGGGTCTCCACTGCCGTCATAGGGCTCGAGGGCTGGTAGCCTAAAGGTGGCCGGCAAGGGCTTGGAGTGTATCTCAGGGGTGAATGGGGAGCCTCCCTTAGAGCTTTCCCCGGCCTCGTCTTTCGATCTGAGGACCTCTTTCTGAACCTCGTCAAGTCGCTGATGGACTCGACAGACTTGCTCCCTCAACGAGTCGGTGGAGTCAGCTGACAGGATGTCGAGGTCAGGCTCAGTTGGTGCCGGGTTGTGAGAGCGGCTTTGGGATCGGGTTGGTGTCGACGTCGGTGAAGCCGGGACCCGAGGTGGGGGGGCCTCGGTGACCCGGGGCGGTGGCACCTCGGCGACTGGCGGGATTCCCCGACTTGGGGCCAGTGGTGACTCTGCCCGCGGAGGCGCTGATTGATGCGCCGCCGAATGCATCAGTTGTGGCAGGTACGGGATTATAGTCTGCACCATGCCTGCAAGTGCTTGGACTTGGCTAGTGAGGCCGAGGAAGGCCTCGGCAGTGACCATGGGGGGTGCAGGATTCGACGCGGGTGATGGGAAACCGGGGTCGGTCATCATTCTCCAAAAACGGTTGGGGGTCGGCATGGGGGCCGGGGCTTCCTCCGCCGATCGAGGGTGATCAGATTCCGTCCGGCGCTCTGTGCCCGAGTCAGCGAGTGGGCGTTCTGGCGACATGGGCCCTCCTTCTAGCTTCAAAAATGATAGTGACTTTTCTGGGGCTTGCCAAATGGATGCGTCCCATCTTCAAATGTGCTGAGCAAGCCTTTGCTGGTCCAGGCCCGTGTGCGCTAGGCCGCCCGCTTCGCAATCACTTCGGCACAGAGTGGAGTTCGTCCGGATGAGTGGCGACTCAGGGCTCGGCGTGGGAGATCTGATGCTGGAGTGGGAAAGCCTGGGTGAAGAAGGGATCGTCCCGTTGAGGTCGGCCGCTGGTTCCTGCAAGGAGGTCGGGTCAGGTAGGTTCCCGATGTGACCCCTCCGATGATCAAGTTAGGTAGATAGTTGGTTTTGCGATACCCCTGCCCCGTGGAGGTGCAGGAGCTTTTATAGTGGGTGCTGTAGGTTGTTCGTACCTGATGATCTTACCGCATTCATGACTCACCATGCTGCCGCACTCCTTACCATGCCGTCATGCCTCTCGCCATGCCTGGCGTACGGGTGGTGAGGCGTGTGCTTGCAGGTGGGGAGATGTCGACCTTACCTGTGCCAGGTCGGCTGTACGACACCTGGCGTCCTTCGTACAACCGGTCGACCAGTCACGTCGGGTTGGCCACGTCAGCAGCCCAGGTGTCCGAGGGCGTGATGACTCGGCAGCCAGGTCGGCATCTGTCATATCAATTATGAATCGATTCGAAAACCCCTAATTTAAAAATCAATGTTGAGCCGAGGATGAGGGAGATCATGCGCATCCAGGCAGTGTGGGAACTAGTTTGGGGGCAAAGCTCTGAGAGGTGATCTACGACAAGTATGGGATCGCCGGCAGCGACAGTTACATTTGGCGACTCCCGTCCCTACAGCTTGAACGGATCGACATCTATTAATTACAACGAGGCAAAAGCAGAGGCCGATACGTCCGTCACTCAGGCGGTGGATGGACACCACGTACTCCGTCAGATCCATATTCAAAATTACAATAACAAAACAAAGATGCCGGAGAGGTGCCAAGCAAGGAATCAAATTCCTTGATGTTTCTCGAGGAGAACTGCAGATCTTGATGTTTCTAAGGGGCCGGCCCATGAAGAAACAAAGCATCCATCCATCCATCCTCGCTCTCTGCATGCATACTTTTTTTTTTTTTTTTTTTTTGTTATATCAGCTAGCATTCATCATCGCTGAACATATGGGAGATTTTTAATTTGTAATATTGTCCTAACTTTTGAAGTTTCATTCGCATGTTTCGAATTTTTCTTCTTCAAGTTGATGAAGACTCGGCGCAGAGTTATTATCAGCTCACCTATGAAGACCACTCTCATCTTCTTCGGGAATTATTGATTTTACTGTTAATATTTTCGAAGAAAAAGTCTCTTTGACTTCCTACTTATTTTGACATTAACATTGGAGGAGGTATTTATTATATTATTACGCTTATTTTGAAACAACAACGCAACAAAAACATCGAATGATCCCCATACAACAAACAATACAGCGAGCGTTCTTTTCGAAAGAATTATACGATAATAATAATATATAAATAAATAAACCTATTTCTTGTATCCATCCTAAAATATAATAAAAAGTAGTGCATCTCGGAAGTACGGGAGCATGGAGGTCGTTGATCCATCGTTCTCAACAGCTCGTCTTGATCTTGTAGCGATACAACGCTTTCTTCTTCCAGAATGAGTTGTTCTCGATCGTCAGCAGGACCTTGCCGGGCTCGCTGTTCCTGAACGAGTTCCGAACTGGCAACTCCGCCGCCGCCATCTTCTTGCTCTTCCGAACGACGATGGTGTAGGATCCCTCGTCGGTGGGCACGAACTCCTCCTTGTAGCTCACCTCCCATCCTAGAACACTCAGGTCCCAGAAGAGCGTCGTCCCACCCTGTTTAACATGATGTTATCAGCCGAAGATAATCGCTCCATGAACACAGCAACAAAAACGTGTTACACCTCAGGAGCAGGGATCTCGATGGTCTCGGTGGAGTTCGATTTGACGATGACTTCTGAAACCCCGCCGTCTTCTGCTAAGAACTCGGTGTCGTCGTCGCGCTTCAGACCGCCGTATCTGACGGGGACAGCTTCGGCAGGGATGTACCTGAAGAAGGGGGCGATGCTTGTGCCCGTTTAGTTCCAAGGAGATGTGGTCGTTGGACGAATTCCAGATCCTGCCTTACCTGAGGAGAGTTTCTGCGACCTTTGCGGGACGAGCAAAGACGAACTTGCTCCTGGTTCGTTGGGTCAAGAAAGGAGAGATCAGAGCGTGGAATGCGTAGTACCAGAAAGGAACATTGATGAAGATCTGCAATCAGGACAGTGAAGAAGAAGAACAACAGCAGGAAGCCATTAATCTCTTTAAAGATTGCCATTTTATGGGATCAAACTGGGAATGGCGATGGCACTCACATTTCTTGCGACGAGTTCCGGGTAGTTATCCTGAAGCAGCTGCACGACCTGCTTCATGGTGGTGCGAAGCTCCTTCTTGGACGGGCCCGGCGAGTTGTTTAAGTCGGTGATCTGCAGCAGTGAGGCGACCCCGGCGGGCGTGAAGTCGAGCGCCTTGATCCCCTTCTCCATCAGCTGCACTCTCCACCGCTGGAACTTCTCCCTCCCTTGCTCCGACCCAAAGGTCTCCTGGTACAGCTTGTCGTCCTGGAACACGCCCGGCATGTTGTAGCACACCGGATGCCGCTCCCGGTCGACGCCGTCCATGTAGCACGCAGCCACAAAATCGGCTCCCAGCGACTCCTCGTCCAGAATGGAGTCGATGCGGGACTGCTTCCTCCATACCAGTACGTTCTGCAGCATCTCGAATGCATCCTTCACCTTGAAATCGCGGGCGCGGAGGAACTTTAGGAGGATCACGTCGGCGCGTTCCGAGCCTTTGCTCGGCAGGAGAGGCACACCCCAGAGGGTGGCCTCCTTGTCGCTGTCTCCGACATTCTTGGCCTCGGACGCCGCAGTGGCGATGGCCTTCTCCTCCAATGGCGCCGCCTTTTCTTCCGCTTTCACATCCGCCGTTTGGTCAACCTTCGCCTTTTCGCCTTCCCCTTCTTCTTGGGTTTCAGGATCGACCTTCTCTTTCTCTTCCTCCTCCTTCGCTTGACGATGTATCGCCTTTTCACCTTCTCCGCATTCTTTCTCATTGACCTCTTCTTCCTCCTTCCCTTGATCAAGCTTCGCCTGTTCACCTTCCCCGCCTCGTTGGGCTTCATGATCGGCCTTTTCTTTCTCCGTGACCTCTTCCTTCTTCTCCTTGGCTTGATCGAGCTTCGCGGTTTCACCTTCCCCGCCTTCTCGGGTTTCAGGATCGGTCTTTTGTTTCTCCTTGGTCACTTCCTTCTTCTCCTTCGGCTTCTGTTCCTCTTGCTTCTCGTGGAGTAGCTTGCCCTCGAAGATGGCCTCCTCGACCTTGGCTCTGAGCTCGATGAGAGCCTTCTTCTCGGCCTCCTTCAGGTCCGACAAGAAGTTGCTCTCCTCCCTGAAGGAGGAGCACTTCTCGACGGAAGGAGGGTCGGAGGACAGCGGCTCCGACATTTTCTTCTCCTCCACGTCGGCGACCACCTTGGTATCCACTTCTGTTTCCTTCTCGTCGCAGTCGGCCGCGGCCGCAACTTTCTCTTCGACGGGATCCGCGGCCGTCGGGGCACCGGCTTCGGAACTGACCTCGGAAGTCATGGTGGACGCCGGATGGGACGGCAGCTTCACGATCGCAACGGGGGATGACGAGGGAGAGAGCAGACGAGGAAAGCCACAACGACAGGGAGAGAAGGATGGTTTATTATTTATTATCCTTCGTTCTCTCGTTGCGAACAGAAGAGGGAGAACAATTACTAATATAAATAATATTAAAAACGGCTCTCTCTCTCTCTCTCTCCAACGGCTATTTTGTTTCCTTCGAGGGACCCGAACGGAAAGAGTGGAAAAACCAATGAAACGACGCCACCTCAGGGAGCCGTTGTCCTCGATTCCCGGATATTATTCTTCCGTACCCGCTGCAGCCCAACCCCGTCTGGCGATGGTAAGAGTATCGTCCGGCTAATGTGGGGCCTGGCGTCGCTTGTGAGACGATGCGTTCGGGTAGGTCGGGAGGTACGTAAGTTTAGATTTCTTTTTCTTTTTATGGAGGGTGGGGATTGGCTAATGGACGGAGATGCGCGTTTTCGGGGGGTGGCGAAGATCCGTAGACCCCACAGAAGGGCGGCGACGGACGGTTGACCTAGTTTTGGGAGGTTGACCTTTCTCATACAAATTATAGACAGAAAATTGACAGAATAAAAGGTGTAAAAGCAAAGGTTCGAGTCAAAAAGGAAAAGGACGTCACCGTCGAGTTGTACATGTCTCAAGATTGGATCTACCACCGTATTCTCGATGAGCCATAGATTCTTCTTCACATCGTTGTTAGGCAACAGGAGTAAGATCATAAACATGCATTACCAGTATGCGAGACCAAGTGCACCTCTCCGGATAATGGAGACGGAAGGGCCACCACTGAAGGCAATCACAGTGTTCACCAAATACACTACCTTGCATGTAGGCTTTCTCCATAACATGTTACATTAGTCTCTGTATCATCAACCATGTCACCTACAAATGAGAATAAATGTAAATTAATGCGCCTAACAACAACAAAAATGGATGAGAAGTCAACAGGATTTCATCTTCAAATCGGTGAACAGCCACCAAATATATTAAGGCTGAACAAGTAGACCTCGCCACGACTGCCCATTCAAAAACGGGTTAACAGCCCCCAACGGTTGCTTGGGGCTCCGAAACTGTAACCATTCAAGCGTTCTAGCTACGGCTTGGATCTCAAAACTTGATCATCTGATTTCTGTGTATGAATGCAGTATCACAGAGGCAACTCATCTACACAGCTTACTATAAATAGCCCCATCATGCCAATCCTCGTAATTTCCTGTAGTTCTGCCGAAAAAAAAAAAAACTCTGCAGTTAACAACGACAGTCGATTAAAATTCCCAACATCATGATTTGTGGTTTGCATTCGAAAGCTCAATATAATAAAATGAGTTAAGAACAACGAGCAAACATTGGCAGATATAAAATAGTCAATAAGACATGCCTTTTAGCTTTCAATAGACAACAGGAAACTGATAGGACTCCAGCAAGGTTGAGTCCTAATCACCATAGAAGTAATCAATAAAAATCCTGTGAAACTATAATAAAACCCCACACATAACCACTTCTATCCTATAAAGAAGTGTGGCTAGAGTTTATTTTGGGGCCTTAGGGCTTCCTAGCCACCACCCCCCTTACTGGGCTGGTCGGCTAGGGTTCTAACAAAGGGGCGTGGCTTGTGCAGCCACTTAGGCTGCCGCCCCCTTGTGGCCGACCTTAGGAGAGAGGAACCCCTATAATGTTCCAAGGGTTGATCCCCCTCAAAGATCAAATCCAATAGAACTCCTTCTAGGGTTCTATCTTGGTATCACAGCAGCGATCTTGCTGCCCTTGCTGCCATCTCTGCCGCCTCCATCTTTCACCCCAAGCTGCAGATCAAATCAATCTGCTGCTGCCCCCTGCGTTTGAACTGGAGATTTGATAAAATTCCACCACCCACACCTTGTTACTACTGCAAACCTTTATCCTTGTGTTCCAAAGAAAATTTTCTATCCTTACTTCATTGCGAATTCTTTCCGTCACAAACGTGATCATCGTTGCGAAGGGGAATTGATGCAGAAAATTCAGCCGCAAAGAGGCTTATTGAAACCGGTCTTTTGAGTATCTTTTGTGGACGAAATTTTTACATATTCTCATAGATCAACTTAGCCTCCATCTAAGATTGATCTATCGTGAAAATTCTCTCAGAAACCGATCCTATATTGCTGCAATTCTTTGCTGCGTATTGCTGGATTTTTACGACGAACCTTCTTTCCTTGCATCAATTTTCCTACCGTTACACAGCCAAAATTTCGTCGATCTTGTTTGCTGATATTACCCACATCTGAACCGAGATTTTGCTATCAAAATTCTGCATATTTTCCTCGGATTGTCTTCTGGAATTTACGTCGAGAACTCCTTGTTTCTCCGATGCAAATTCTGTTCGGCAGGACAGCACGTACGCAGCATCTTCTTCGTTGAATTCCATCAGATACCGTTGCTGCCTATTTCAGTTTCTTGGACTCTCTCCTCCTCATGTTCAATCCCTGCCATCACAGCCCCAAATATCTCAGTCCTCCGCAGAAAATTTCGCCGAGAAACTGCTGTTTCTTCGGCGGCAATTCTGCTTCTGTGAGGACAGCATCTATTGCAGCCAGCCTTCATCGACTTCTCCCAAATCTCTGCTGCCATCTATCCCAGATCTAAAAGTCCCTTCCCTAACCTTCATCCACTTCCATTCAGCCCTAAAACCCCACCAAATCGCAGCCAAAACAGCCCCAAACCGCACCCAAAATAGCCACAAAACAAGCCCTAAAAACCGCAGCCTTCAACCTTCAGTCCACCAACCTTTCAGCCATCCAATCTCCCTTTTCCCTTCAACCACAGCACACATCCCTCGCTGCACAACGCTGCTAGCAGCGATCTCTCGCTGCCATGCTCCTTGATCACAGCCAGCAGCTATCCCTTGCGGCACAAACCAGCAGCGATCCTTCGCTGCATCTGTCTTCATCGCAGCCGCAGCAATCTTTCGCTGCCAACTGCCTTGATCGTGGCCAGCATCGAAGTGAACACGACCAGCAGCGGTCTCTCACTCCATACCGCCGCTGTCCTCCTCTGAAACAGCCGTGCACTCCGCTGCCCCGTCTTCACCCTATTGCAGCCACACCCTTGCTGCAACCAACTCCACCTGCAGCCACGAAGTCGCACCGCAGCCGACGTCACTGCTACCCGCTTCTTCCTCCACCATCACTGCTGCCTCCCGATTCAGATACCTCGGCTGCGATCTTCGAACAGATATCAGCCACTTGAAAATCGGAGCCTTAACGACCTTGCAGCATCACCACAGAACCGCATCCAACTTTTCTATTGCTGTCTTCTTCCTCCACCATTGCTGTTACCCTTGGCTGCCATCCCCTATCAACGCAGCAGCCACTTGGAGACTTCACCACCGCAGCCCCGACATTTTTGCAGCATTATCATAGCAGCACTTTCTCATCCTTTTGCTGCCACTGCTGCCTTCAACCTGAAGATTACAACTACACTCTTCAATCAGTTATTTGACAGGTTGGAGATCCCTACGTCATGGCACCGGTGGGCTTATTCGAGCCAAATTGGAGGCTTTCAAGACGCGTATGGATGCTAGATTACGTGCTCTCTTCAAGGAGTTTAGATTGGACCGATCGTCAAGCTCAAGAAGATCATAACATGGAGCAAATTCAGATTGCAAAAAGAACCCACTGGAGATAAGAAGCAAAGGTAAGACAAGGCAGCCCTACACCTTGACGACATCGATCTCCTTTGCACAACTTCAAGAAGGGCACCTCAATCAAGATGCTCAGAGCATGAGAGCCACATCCCAACCAACAGCATATAAACCTTCAGCACCAATCGATTACAGAACTTTGACGAAGAACTAGTGATGATCCGCCAAACCTCCATCATCCAAGAGTACCAAACCAGGTTTGAAAGGTTATATAATCAAACTTACAATTAGACTGAAAAACAGATATTGAGGACTTCCATTGAGGGCTTGAAGCCAGAGATTCGGGAAGAAGTTAAAGCACGACAACCGTACACACTTTAGGCAACCATCTCCTTCGCGCGACATCAAGAAGAGCGATTGAACTATGAAGCCCCGAGGACTAGGGTCGCTCCCCGACCAGCGGCACCAAAGCTTTCACCTCCTACTATCAGCCGACCCCCTCGGCCGAAGAAATTAACAAGAGAAGACTCTCATGACGGATCGGCAAAGGGCCTATGTGGGTATTGTGATAAACTGTGGAGCCTCCAACAAGATTGTAAAATGGAGAGACCTTTGATGATTGTGGCCACTGAAGAACCCAAACTTGAAGATACGGCTCTCGAGCCCAAGGAGAATGATACACTACAATCGGCCACCAGCACGGTCCCTACTTTAGCCGGCTACACAAACCTGCAAAAATTGAAGATCGAAGGGTTTCTCGAGCAGCAATCCGTCATCGTCCTCATCGACGCCGGGAGCGCACACAACTCCATGAGCAGCAAGGTTGCTGCCCATTTGATGCTCCAAAAAGAAGATTACAGTGGGTTCGAAGTCAAGGTAGCTAACGGCCAAATTCTGAAGTGGAGCCAAAAGTATCCGCGGGTAAAACTGATCCTACAGGAGCAAGACGTAATTGCTGATTTTTTCCTCCTCCCCCTCGATGGTTTTGATATAATGCTCGGCATTGATTGGTTGTCCACGATTGGAGAAGTTTTCTGGAATTTTTTGAAGTTAACCATGAAATTTTTCAGCAAAGGAAAACATGTGGCTCTACAAGGGAGCCAAGCGACTACGACCACAACACAACACTTGGAGATGATACCAAAAGAAGAATCCAACGATTTCTCAATTCAAATCCAAGAGTTTCAGGAGATGAAGCCAAAGAAGATTGAAGACAAGAACCCTCTCACACAGCTTGCTGAAATTTTGGGAGTCTCCACCAAACCGAGCATACTATCTCCTATCAAGATGCCGACTCCCTTATGCTAAACTGGCTGAAATTACCACCAGCTGATGCTCAGCCAAAATGTTGCCCGCAAAAGATCGAAGCTAAGAGGGTTACCCAAGAGATGACAGACACGGATTGTTCGACCGCGTTTATTTTCCGCTACGACACATCCCTACATCCTTTTGTCCAAGGACAAGTTACTTCTGATGTATTACATCCTGTCGAACTCACCATGGTTGCTGATGCAGTACTTCCAGATCTCAGGTGACTTCCACGACTTTCCCCAGGATTGGACCATGATGCTCAAAGACTTCCTTGATGATGACCTCCGATCTATGGCCCAAGACCGCGAGAAAATTGAGCCCCTCCAGTGGCGAAATCACAGTAAGAGAAGGATCATTTACAGGACTCAACGAAGCATCCCTCTCACTATTAAGAAAGATGCACCACCTTGGCCGAGTGGAACTATAGCCCTCACGACTAGGATGTCGTCCACACCAAATCATGGCCAGATGTTTATTATTGGATCAAACACATCCAGAGTTGGGATCGGCGTCACCCTTATGCAAGATGGTTCATGGCACGAAAGAAGAGTAAACCTAGAAGAATTGCAATCCATGCTCACGCCAGATTGGACTCTCATCATCCTAAACCATACCAGAGGGCAATCACAATTCCATTAGAAAGATTGGCTATTATTAAAGACTAATCATATGGCAACACATGCAAAGAAGAAACGACCTCCCGACAAACTTCAGAATGGACGAAAAATTGAAGAACGAGTTTTCCTACATCTCCAACCGATCAGTAGGAAACTCGAGCCTTAAGAAAGTGGTCTCCTATTTCTTTAGGCCTTGCAAAATTGGGGATCACATTGGGCCCTAACCTGGAGATCAGATCCGCTCACCAGATCAAGATTACAGTTGATCCTCCAGGTATCTCACCTCAAATGGAAATTTAAAGAAGACGACTCAGCCCAAATCCTTCTAATTGACACCCAAGATGATGAGGCCAAAATTCAGTTGATGATCACATGGGATCACAGGATCGTAACACATCACGATCCCGCCACTACCATTGAGGCTGGATCACAAGAGCCGGAAACGCCTACTACAGTTACCACATGGGAGTCTTATGAGGAGCTAAAGACCCGGTTCCCAGAGTTTATGGATCCTCAGCCTTGAGGACAAGGCTGATTCAAAGAGGGTGGGCTTGATAGGACTCCAGCAAGGTTGAGTCCTAATCATCGTAGAAGTAATCAATAAGAACCCTGTGAGATTATAATAAAACCCCACCTAGTCACTTCTATCCTATAAAGTAGTGTGGCTAGGGTTTATTTTGGGGCCTTAGGGCTTCGTAGCCGCGACCCTCCTTACTGTGCTGGTCGACTAGGGTTTCTAGCAGAGGGGTGTGGCTTGTGCAGCCACTTAGGCCGCCGCCCCCTTTATTTAGGCATGACAACTATAGGAGAGGCAAAAGGGAGAATTCACTTAGGAAGCACCCCCTTTTGGGCTAGGGTTTAGAGCCCTATATAAGCATGTAGCCTCCTCTTTCAATCAAGCAAGAAGCCATTTTATTTCAGCCTTGTGGCCGACCCTACGAGGGAGGAACCCCTATAGTGTTCCAAGGGTTGATCCCCCTCAAAAATCAAATCCTATAGAGCTCTTTCTGGGGTTCTATCAGAAACAAAGTATTGGCTACCATATGAACTTAGCTGCTTCCAATCATATGCCAAAGTCTAGGAGCATAGCATCCAGCTTGAAAGATGGACCATAGTCTAGGACCAATATCATTCCCAATTGAGGACTTTGGATAGCGAAAACACACATGTATCATGGTCAGAGTCGCTCATGCTTCGACTTGCTACTGTAATGCAAGGAGAAGCAATGCAAGGTTCCATTCTACATGTACACATTGATCAGCCAGAAAACATATAACAGTAGGTCATACAAGAAAGCTTTGTCATCTACTACTCTTCACTTTGTTGTTAACATCACTTTAACATGAGTTTTTAACATATTAATACAATGCAAATGGAAGATGACAAAGACCCATACTGAAGTAAAAGAATAAGATGTGGACTGAAACAATAATGGACATTCCTGGGCTACAAGCTATGATTTTAGGGTAACCAAGTTAAAATATCTAAAAAAGAAGAGTATGTATTTTAAGAACTTCAGGGTAACAAGATTTTGACAGAACATAGTGGGAAATAAATGATTCATAAGCATAATAGAAATATACTGATTATATGAGAGGAAAGCATCTCCAATTCTCCCAGCGACCTTGTTTCGCACCTTCAGCACACAAACCTACACAATATGCAAAAATAAATTAAAAACGGAAAATAGAAACTAATGTACTGCAAAGGAAGAGAAGTGAACCTGAACACGATCAAGGGGGCCAGCATTTGCATCCCGATTTCGATGAATGACAATTCCATTGTCACATTTATTCATAAAATGTGCACTTCCACTAATATCATACAGATTAGGGGCATCACCCCTCCAGTTTTGTAGCTGAGGACATGTTTAGATTAAGAAGATGAAAGAAGCAGAACATTAATAGATTCAATGACACATTAGAAGGTATACCTGTCTTGGATGTGCCACAAACCATACATGACAAGCGTGGTGCTGAGCAAAGCGCTTGATCTTAGTAAGCATATGGCTCACATACTCTGTTTCTGTTCTGTTACCAGAAATGTTAAACCAAATAGAGTAGATTTACATGGCAGGAAACAGTTCATGTGAACAAAAATGTAGTTGAAGAATCACTCACTGATTTGAAGAACGTTGGTGATCGAGTTCATTGTATGGATCAATAACAAGTCCACGGATGCCATATCGAACAACTGCAGACTCGGCAAGTTGAAGTACCCACTCGATAGATGGAAGGGAGTCATCCTCACACCTATTCATGATCCAAAATGCCAATCAATCAAGAAACGATATACCAATGAGGTTTATGCATACTCGGACATATATCTGGAACAGTCATGTAATCTGGATCAGTCATATGAGAATGTAAAGCGTTATGTATTTAAAAAATAAGATTAACAAAACTTGTCTGATAAACCAAACATGGTTACATGTAATAACTCACCGAATTAAATAAAATGTATCATCAAGCCATTTCTTTCCTTGTTCCAACTCCTCCACGCTCATACGCTTGGTAGATTCACCATATCTTGTCACAGCCATAAACATAATAATTTACTTCAGGAAAAATATAATAAAGAACCTTATGAACTAACAAGCAACTAAATTAGCAAAGGAGACAATTATTGGGATTCTAGATCTCCGACAGAGAAAAGATGGTACAAAAGACAGTTATCATACCAGTTAAATGTTAAAGCAGACAAAATGCAAGCACAGTTTGACAACTTCAAAAAATAGAAAAAGCAAAAAAAAGAAGCATGTTCACTTAGCAAAGACCAATTTGCCAGCATGGTTGTTTAAGTAATTAGTCCTGACTAGACTTTGATCACCTATGATTTGGTATACCATTAGGCAAGAAAAGAAAAATTAAACGTTTAAGAAAAATTAACATATGTAAACAAACAAAAGGCAACAAAGCGGAAAAAAAAAAAGAAAATTATTAAAGTGCACTTCATCAACATGAGAATGTTCCAGATCAAAATTTAAATCTCAATACACTACCAACAATAGTAACAGGTGAGAATAGTACAATACCAGTATACTGAATGGTGAACCAATCATATAGTCACATATCACTCAAAAATAATAATAATAAATTCATATTAATTGGTACCAATCTAAATAGTTTTGTACCGGTCAGACAAGTTGAACTAATAAATAGTGGCCTGTATTGACCAGTACAATCAGGATTGATTCCTTGTTTCACATCCTCTTTTTCCTCATTTTTCACACATGGGGACAAGTACAAAAAGAGACATTATCTGGAAGTAACATTCAGAATTTCTATGGATTCAATTGATCGTGTGACAGTAATGTGTTTCACAATGTTTTTCATTTCTGGAAAAATTTATGAGAGAGGAGTAACTAAAAAAAGCCAAACTAAAATGTGTGTGTGTATATATAGATGTAATGTTACTTTTATATATAGATGAGTTGTTTCCACGAGTTTTGAACTATGATCATCCAGATTGCAAGCAAACAACATCACTATTACACCAATGCCCGCCCTCACTAAGCAGGTGTATGCTTTGAGTCAATTAACTCAATACTAACTTGATTATTATTAAAAAACAAAATCTTAGACAATAAAATAGTAAATTTAATTTTGGCCCGACTCTCAATAATCCACTGCATCCTTACAACTATTTCACAATTTGGTGTCATGTTAAATTTCAACAGCACAGGCAAAAGTGTATCTTTTTTTCTTGTATCTTAAAATGGTACTAACAAGAATTGCTGCCTCTCGCAAGTACTTTAAGAAAAGGTCTTAAATATATGCAGAACTTTAAGATATGCAGCTACAATCCAAAGATAGCCAAAATTCCAAGAAACGGTCTGAATAAAGATGAGAAAAGGATATCTCCGTGCATGAATACTTTCATCATTACGCAAGTAGAAACAAATTGTCAATCAATTTTGTGTCAATCAGATCTTTATTCTGTGAATCAATAAGCTTGAATTCATCATGCAATTCCCGTGGATAATCCTGCCCTCAGACATGCATATGAGATCATATAAGTTGACTAGACTACTAGAAATAACATCAGGCCTATATGCATCATTTTCCTTCAAAGCCTACAAACTTGTAACCTCAGTGCCCATATGAATTTATAGAACTTGAGTTTTCAACACAAAATGATCTTTACTCTTAAGTTCCAATACACTTCGAATGATGTATTAGGTTAACCAAATGCCAAATAAAGATGAGAACTTCTGAGCAACAATTATGATCTGGTTAATAGCACAGAGAACAATAACAAACTTGAAGAACTTGACTATTTCAGTTAACTGTGGGAGAAACAAGACAGAAAAATTTTCATATTTTTCTTTTTTGTTGCCAATAATTTCATCAAAACTCTCGTTCCGAATTCAATATGATAAACCAAAGTTACCAGTGGACAGACACATATAATCTGAAAGGTTTTATACCTTGAATCAAAGAATGGTTTATTTATGTGCTTTTCCAGAAGCTTCCTTGCATGATCCCGAACCTAAAGACCAATATCTTCAACAATCTTGATATAATCACAAGGTCGAACTAGAAGATTCACAAATCAGACCTTGTTTTCCATAGAGCAGAGTAAAAATTTCCATCTACAGGCTTCATTGATATTGCACAAGAGGGCATCAATCCACTCACTTTTGCCTGAATTAGGAACACCTGTTATCACAGTCAACTCTCCAGGCACAACCTGCTCAAGGAAAAAAATAATAATGTGCAAAGATATAAAAGTGCACACAAGTCTTGCAAAAAGATTATAAACAAATTTCAGACTTGTAAATAATCATATTCTAATGTTTCTTTACAGATTTCAAAGTAATTAACAACTTGGATATATCAAATACCTCTTATCCAATTGTAATTACAAGAAAGCCCAGAAAATAAAAGATAAAAGCAAAAACTAGACTGCCAGATCAAATTTAGTCGGCTTTCAAATAGCTTTATAGATGGGAATTCAGTAGAAATCTAACTTCAGTAGGGAAAAAATAAAAGTGAAATAAACATAATCCTGCCCTATAAAATCCAATGATGAGATTAGAAATATCTCATCCTAGAATCAGAGAACCAGCAATCTAAAAATCCATACAGATAAAAGGATTTCATAAATATATAAAAAATATGGCTGCTGTTGTTGTTGTATAAAAACATCTATTTCAGGATTGAGTAGGCTGAAAAGACTCAAATGAACCAAAAAATCCCATCTAAAAAATCAGGATTGACAAAATCCTTCCAGAAGCATAAAAATTTTGTAGACAGACATTCTCAATTAGATTTCTTCAGCATCTAAAAGTATGTCTCCTAGAATGGACAGACTAATTATAAAATAATGACTATAAGAATCATAAATACATGAAAAAATCGAGATTAGACAGATTTTAGAACTTTATCTCACGATGGTAAGCTAGGATGCAAGTCAGATTATATCTAAAGTCAAACGTTTTTATCCTAAATTGGATTCAATATAGATGGATTTCCTCTATAACACAATAATAAATCCAGTAGTAAGTCATAGTGATAGTATGGACAAAATTTATATCTTTTTACTAATTGCTTACTTGCTTATTAACAAATAATTAACACAAACTTCCTTATATTTATTCTTATCTTGTTAAATGGTTGTACTCTAACCTTAACATGAATTGCATTTTACATTTGACCCAGAGTTTGGTCATGTCTTCCTTAGCACCATGACAAGGACCTTTTTTTCCTGGTTTTGCAGTATCATTTTTCAAATGTTAGCTGGATGGTTATATTATTATTTGTTCATAACAGGTACCATGCAAATCAAGATACCATGCAACAGCTGATCTCATTCTCAGATGCTAGGTCATCTCTGTAGCAGTGATAAAGAAGAAAAGAGGGAAAATAAAGAACAAGATATGTGATTCACAGGAGATTTTCACTACATTCTCATGATCCTCAAACACTTGTTTTAGGTTGCACTAGTTGTGCATGATCAATATCCAGCCACAAAATAAAACATGGAAACCTTGTCAAATTTTCAAGGTAGTTATCAACTAAACTGTAGTGTCTAAAATACTAATCCAGTGTAATTACACATTTAAATAATATGGAGTCCATAACATCATACCAAGGTAAAGTTATTGCAAGAAGAAAGCACAAATTAGTATGAACCCTCATGATGATCATGGCTAGCCAGAACATAATATCCTGTATTTACTCTATAACACAACGATAAATCAAGTAGTAAGCATTGCATTTGGTCAATTTGTACCATTTTATGCTATCACCATAAACCTGCTACTCATGCTATTAAACTTTGGTCTTGCCACCATCATAGAAACGTATTTGCACATGCTTGGCAGTTGGCACAAGGTGTAGCAATCAAATCATACCAGTATTTTGACCAGCGCAATGATGCTTTTCACCCAAAATTTTCAGTGAAAGTTTACATATGTAATTTACTGGAAAGTACAGTTTCAATATTGCCCATACGTAATCCTTTGTATAGACGTTGAGGCGGACGGACACTAAGATGGAATAAGCCTGCTAATATGCCCAATGTACCCGCTGCAATATGATGAGAGGCTATTCCTCCGGGAACAAAAGGATCAAAGCCTTCCGCGCCCCACGCTGGACTTACGGGTTGTACTTTTCCAGTTAGTCCATAAGGATCGGACACCCATATTCCAGGACCATACAAACCTGTTACATGAAATGCGCCAAAGCCAAAGCAAGCCAACCCTGAGAGAAATAAATGAATTCCAAAGATCTTAGGCAAATCCAAAGATGGTTTGCCCGTACGCTCATCACGGAATATTTCTAGGTCCCAATACACCCAATGCCAGATAGCTGCCAAGAAGCACAAGCCGGAAACAAAGTTCATTTGCAAAATACAGTTCACTTAAACTAGAATATTATGCATTCAGTATGATCTTTCACCAAGATAAGTTTTGGAATCCTCTATTAGTAAAGTACCCCATATAATTGGACAATGCAAGTAGCAGCTACCTAGAAACAAAATACAAAGTGATTAATGGCTATACATCACTGACGTGTAGCACTGAATATTCCAATCCTAAATGAACTCTCCAAGGGCAAAGAAAAGCATCACATTTAAGAAGACAATCTTAACTGCATAATCTCAAATAAGAAAACATGAATAAGTTATGTAGGTTAAATTCTTACATTGTATAATTCATCTAAAGCTTTCCAACCAGTAGAAACAAGACGCTCAGATCCATGAATCTGGTGATAATATGCATCAACTTCATTGAAGAAATCACTGAAGTGAAATAGGCCCATTATTGGACACAATTCAGCATTCTCAATAACTTTCCTCAGTGCATCTGTTCCAAAATACATCAAAACCTAAAGAAAAGAGTTCAATATAAGTTTAGACAACAAGATAGAAAAGCCACGCAGTCATGTTTCCATTTGCTTGTAGGAACAATCTGATACTACTCGTTGGCACCCTTTACTTGGCGTACATACTCCATAAAAGAGGGCAGTACCTATAGAGGACTCCTTGGATAGAAGGTTTAATGTTTGGCCAAACATCTGGACATGCATGAAAATGCATGAATGCACAATGCATTCACATGCACAGACAGTTCCTTAGTCCTTCCAATTTAAAATAAATGACAAAGCACCCATGGATAGATCAACTCCATAAAATATGATATAGAATGCCTAGTATGCCTAAAAAAAATTACACTTGTAATGATTTTCATAAAAAAATGGATTATGCAAATTATTTGGTAAAGCATGCAACAGCCAAACCAGGTCTCAAGGTTTGAGCAGCCTCGAATTTTAGATTTTTTTTCAGTAAATTCCAATGTAGAACAAAATTGAGTTTATGCCACTAATCAATACTGATGCTGATCCTGATCTGTGACCTTTAGAACTAACTAGCAAACATAACAGAGGCAACAGTTCAAACAGTCATAACAAACCTCATTAGCATCTTTGCAAAGTTCAGTAGCATTTTTCTTCGGCCAATTCACCCTCCAGCACCTATTTGTTTATCCAAATGATGAAAAGGTATTAAGTAATCTTTATATTTATAAGCTAAATCATGACACATATAGACACAAATAAAGAATCATGAATCCTGACTCACAAACATGAGAATACAGATTGAAATGCAGGCCTAAATGATGATGGTGAGAGACCAAACCTTTCTTTACCAAGGCGACGTGCTAGTTCTTCTGCTAAAGCTTGGCCAGGGCCATTTGCATGTGTTGCTAATATTATCCGAGATGCCTGAGAGATTTATCCATGACGTTTCAATTCAAATCAACGAAGCCATTTACAAGTATCCTATTGAGGACCAGAGCAAAGCTAACTTGTTTTAAACATTAAGATACCTACCTTTTCTAGGTACTCTTTGCAGTTCCACAAGTACTGGAACTCAGTGTCCTAGCTTTGTGAAGAACATTGCAAAAAATGTTAGATCTGACATATTATCAGAAATAAAAATCCAATGAAACCATAATACAAAAGAGCTTAAAACACCCAAAAATTCAAACAGATAAAAAGTACCCTGATCAGAAAGAAAAACAATTAATTTTCAAAAAAATGTGATAATATAAATAAAATTTTCGATGTCCTGAAAATTGTGTGACAAACCTAAATTCCCATTGTATATGCAAGTCAGCGAAACCTCAACATTGATGTTTAACTTTGATTAGTTCTACAGAACATTAAGACATTGCAATCCTTCTCAAAATATCAGACATGCGCCCAATGTATAAGGCTTCCCCTAAGTGGGTCCATGTACACACACTTACCCATGTAAACAAAGATGTTTCTGTGACGAGAACTTTGGCCGCCCAGATCACAGAAAGATTAACTTAACCTGATGGTACCACGGCTCACCCTCAAGCCTTCTGTCTTAGCTGTATCTAATGATCAAATAACAGTAAAAAGAGGACCCTAAAGTAACTAGATGATCAGAAGCTCGATGATATAAAATGGCTTTCTTAGAGGCTGTTTAAGTCCTGAAAAGTTATATATCTAATAAACTAAATCGGCACTAAGAGCCTCAAATGGTCAGAATAAGTGGGTATTTGAGGTAAGCATGGATCAAGATGCAATAATACTAGGACGCATAGAGCTCCAGCTCCAAAACAACACCAGCACAACTGTACACTATGCCATGCCCACATGTAAACCAAGCACATGCAAGGATATATGATAACTGCAAGTCCACCAGCCATCATATGACCAATCACAAAAATGTGAACCACTTCAAAGTTTAACTTTAGTTCTTCCTGTTTTACTCGAATTAACAGCTTGAATTGGCTGGACTTGAACTCCATACCCATGCTTAGTAAAAATTCATCTGGACATTATGGCTTGCTTTTATGGTATAAACCACACCAAATTGCCTATTAGCTCAGCTAGTATCATGGACCTAAACCCAACTCATTTACAGTGTCTCATCAATACCTACTAATTTTAGCAGGTTTGAAAACTCTTGATCAGTTCAGCTCAAACCCTGTTCACTCTTAATCATTAACATCTCAGAAAAAAAAGGAATGGTGGACACACACACACACATACCTCAGAATGCAATATAATTCTGGCATGGATGATGCTCATCCAAGCACCTCATATAGAGGAAAAGGTTTGATCCAACGAGAAACATCCACGATAATGTAAAAAGCCTTTACAAAGTGCGGCCGAGGTAGGCCAAAGGGGAAAGAAAGACCTTCTTTGATAATCTTATGAAGCTGTACTCCCAGCGCAACGAAGAGGCCTGCTCATCCTCGGGCTCCTTTGATGTCAATAGGCCTGTATACAATGGGCTATGTTTGCGCCTAGCCTACTACCCCCACTGTCCCTGACTGCTTTGCTTCATAGCACGTCTTTCTTGGATGCTTTCGCCCCTTGCAACACTCAATTAGAAATTAGAATTGGAATATGCCCCACGACCCGATAGAATGAGTTCCCCATCATCCTTTCCCTCGCCAAAGAAAAGAACAAGTTCCCCTACCTCCTTATAAGATATAGCATGGTAACTGAGCAAGATTATAATTCCCAAGAATGAAAGTACTAGGAAAATACAAATGACCTCCTAGTTTAGCATCATGAAACACCAGCGGTTTCAAAAAGCGCTCGAGCGCTCACCTAGGCGCTCGAGCAAGGCGAGACCGGAGCGCCTCGTTTAATGTCCAAGTAGCGCGCTTCAAACAGGTCGCTTGGGCGCTCGCCCGAGCCCAGGCGCTTCGGGCGAGCGATCATGGATTTAGCTGAATTTGCCTAAGCCGTGCGGCACCCTAGCAACAAACTTGAAGACTTAGCTAAAATTGCCTAAGTCGGAAGCAACCTTGCCCAATGTTCCGGGCATAGCTAGGATTGCCTAAGTCTTGAAACGCCGAAGCGTTATTTGCCCGCAAAGGGTCAGCCCACTTACAACCTCGTGCGGGTCCCGAAGGACCTGCAAAAGAAAGTTGATTAGTTTTGAAGACGAGCGACGGACAAGTCCCGACGTCTCACAGAGAGGGCACCTCTTACAAGCAATTCGTCGAACACCTTGAGTGCAACAGAGAAAGAGAGCAAAACCAAGACTTTAGAGGGCTATAAGACCGTTCTTATAGCCCTCTAAAGAACGACAAACGACAGTTCCCAAGGTATCGAACGCAAGTCGAGTTCAACTATTGATGAATACTCACGCCCAATACTATCCCAAAGCCCCATCCCCCCCTCCCTGTGCCACCCGGGTGGTTCCAAGGGGCTGAGATGGCTAACACCCCGCACCGCTCAAAATGCATGTCGCAGCACGCGAAAATGGCCCTAAACTGGCATATGTTTTGATTCTGCACAGTGAACGATCGTTCTGCAGCATTCCAAACTATTTTTGCTCGCATTTCCTAGGAAAAAACACATAAAAACAAGGCAAAACAGGCTGCCAAACATCTGTACAAGCAAAAGTGACGAACGGTCCGCTGAGTGAAGGTGTTGCGGTTGAGCAACGACCGTTTGTGATATTCTCCCCCATTTAAACTGTTGATGCCCTCGTCGACGCTTGTTGGTAGGCTTTGACGTCGGCTTCTTCATGTCGTAGGGCGTCTTCTAACTCCTAACTGGCTTCTATTCTGGAAAGCTTTTGCCACTTCACCAAGTACTTAGTTTGCTTTGCTCCGCTCCGCTGGGTAGCTTAGTTTGGCGATCCGCCAGAATGGTCTCAACTCGCTTCTCGTAGGAGACTATAATTGGAGGTAGACGAGTTGAAATATTTCGGAAAGTATCTTGCGGATCTGAATGGTAGGATTTCAAGTTGCTTGCATGGAATACATTGTTAATTTTGAGTCATGTCGGCAGTTGTAACTTGTAGACATTGCCCACCTTACTGATAATTGGAAAAGGCTCTTCATATTTACGTACCAACCCTTTGTGCACTTTGTGCCTAAAGAACTGGAGTGATGCTGGTTGGAGCTTCACCAACACCGAGTCACCAACTTTAAACTCCTATGGTCGCCTCCTCAAGTCTACCCACTTCTTCATCTTTTTGGCCGCCTTCTCCAAGTAGGCCCGAGCAATATCTACATTCCGATGTCATTCTTTGCGAAGTGATATGCCGACGAGCTACTCCTGGTATAACCTATAGCCAACGTGTGAGGAGTCGACGGTTGTTGTCCCGTGATAATCTCAAAGGGGCCCTTGTTGGATGTAAAGCTTCACTGCAAGTTGTAGAAAAATTTGGCTATGTCCAATAGCTTCACCCAATCTCGTTAGTTAGCACTCACGTAGTGTCGGAGATATTGCTCCAAGAACGAGTTGATTTTTTCAGTCTAGCCATCCATCTGAGGGTGGAGGCTTGTGGAGAAGTATAATTTAGATCTCAACAACTTAAATAGCTCGGTCCAAAATCGTCCCAAGAATTGAGAATCTCGATCACTAATGATGTTGTGTGAGACTCCCCAATACTTCACCACATTCTTCATCATCAACTTAGCCGCCTCCTCTGTTGAACAATGTAAGGGTGCAACAATGAACGTTGCATACTTCGAGAACCGATCGACTACCACGAGTATCGATCCAAGTCCCCCTACTGCGGCCAAGCTTGATATGAAGTCCAAGGAAATGCTCTCCCATGGCCTTTCTGGTACGGGCAACGACTCCAAAAGTCCTACCGGCTTTCGCTGCTCTGCCTTATCCTATTGGCAAGTAAGGTATGTTCGAACATAGTCCTCCACATTTGTCCCCATCTTCGACCAATAAAAGGCCCTCTCCACGAGAGCCATTGTTCGGTGAATACCCGGATGTCCTGCCAGAGGGAATCGTGACACTCCCTCAAGAGTTCACGCCTCAAATTGTCCGCCCGTGGAACATAAACTCTATTCCGTTTGGTATATATGAGTCCCTCCTAGACCCAAAACCATCATGCCTTGCCCTCTTTTATGAGTTGTATCAGGGTTACTGCCTGAGGATCACTGTACAGTCCATCCCTGATCCTGGAAAGAAAGTTGGAGTGCAACTAACTTGCTTGGCCTTCCAATTGTATAGCGTTCACCAATTCAACTTTCCAACTCAATGCATCGGCCACGACGTTTGCTTTTCCGAGTTAGTACTCCATTACCATGTCGAACTCGGTCAAGAAGTCCTGCCACATGCTTGTTTCGGGGAGTGTTTCTTTTGAGTCTGAAAGTAACTCAACACGACATTGTCCGTCCTTAGCACGAATGGTGCTCCCAAAAGGTAGTACCGTCAGACTCGCAGACAATGGACCACCGCTGTCATCTCCTTCTCATGCACTGGATATCATCGATCGGTCTCGTTGAGCTTGCGACTCTCGTAGGCCACCGGATGACCCTCTTGCATAAGTACTCCCCCAATAAGCGAAGTCGAAAGCATCTGTATAGACTTCAAAAAGCTTTCCATAGTCAGGTAATCTGAGTATTGGTTCCTCTAACACAGCAGTCTTCAGGTCTTGGAATGTCACTTCATATTTATTCGACCATCTCCAAGATTGCTCCTTCTTTGGTGTTCGCCTGTCTGCCATAGCTTGCACCTTACACTTATCCATTCGGATAGAACCATTGCCGATTCGATGTCCCAAGAATAGAATTTCCGTCTGAGCAAAATAGCACTTCTCCCTCTTCACAAACAAGGTGTTCTACCTGAGAACTTTGAAAATTGTTCGAAGGTGCTCAACATGTTCAAGTGTTTGACTGTAGACAACGATATCGTCCAAGTAGACGACCACAAACTTGTCCAAATACTCCTTGAAAAGTTGGTTCATTAGAGTGCAAAATGTGACCGGAGCGTTGGTTAAGCCGAAAGGGATCACCAAAAACTCAAACGCCCCATACCTGGTCACACAGGCAGTCTTTGCTTCGTCGCCTTCCGTAATGTGCACCTGCCAATACCCCGACCAAAGGTCGAGTTTGGAGAAGTATTTGGCCTTGCCCAGTTGATCGAACAAATCCACGATGAGCGGGATAGGATATTTGTTCTTTACCATCACTTTGTTTAGGGCTCGATAATCGACATATAATCGGAGGCTCCCATCTTGTTTCTTTTGGAAGAGGACTGGAGCTCTGAATGGTGCTTTTGAACTGCAGATGAGACCACCACTTAGCAATTCATCTAACTATTTCCTGAGTTCTGCCAACTCTAGAGGGGCCATGCGATATTGTGGTCTCGCTGGATGCTTTACTCTCGGCCCCAGCTCAATACTATGATCCACACCTCTGCGTGGTGGAAGAGTTTTTGGTAATTCAGTCGACATCACATCTGAAAACTCCTTCAAAATGTTCGTCATTGCAGCAGGTTCTTGAATGGCCTCCCCGTCAAGTGTTTCTAGCTTTATGGCGGCTACAAAGGTTGATTCACCTTTTCGTACCCCCTTCAATTGTAATGCCGATATTTATTGTGGATCCTTGGTCCCTCCTCGAGAAACTAGAACCACGCAAGGGTCGTCGCCTCATATTAGACATAATGAGTTTAGGAACGGCATTGGCACCAACTTCGCTGCGTGCATGAACTCCATTCTGAGAATCACTTGGAAGTCGTCCAAGGGCATCGCCATCATGTTTGTGCACCCGCTCCATGTTCCGATCTTGATGGGGACCCCCTTTGCTAATCCGGAGATTCGCTTGGCCTCTGAGTTTACAGCCTTCATACGACTTGGGTTCTTCTCTAAGATTAGTCCAAGTCACTTAGCTTCCCGATTAGCAATAAAATTGTGAGTAGCGCCCGTGTCCACCATTGCCCGATTTGTTCGGCCATTCAGTTTGATGTCCATATACATCAACTCGCTGCTCACTACCTTTGATGGTTTTGCCTTTGTGTTCTCCCCCACTTGACCCCGTAATGCATTCAACAAACGCATTGCTCTCATTCGGGGTCCTTGCGACTCCTCATCGTCGCTGCTGGATTCAGAGCTACTCAAACTAAGGGCGACGACTTTGCCCTTGTTCGACTTATGGGGGTGTATTGATGTCGTTAAAGCATTGAGTGCCTGCTTTTGCAGGCACTCCCTCACCATGTGCGGTCCTCCGCAGTCCGCACAAGAAGCATCCGCCAGACTTCAGAGCTTTGCCTTTCGAGCTTGGTCCCTTGTGGAAGCTCTTCTTCTTCTACTCGCCCTCAGACTCCTTCATACGAGAGTATTTTGTTGGGAGATTTCCCGAGGATTGTTTTTTCTTTCTCAAGTCCTCCGAAGAAACAAAATCAGTTAGTCTTTCTACGACTGCAATTGCCCCGACCACGTCGATGACATTCCTCCTATGTAGTTCTTGTTGCGCCCATAGCTTTAGGACATCGAGTAAGATGAATAGTTTATCCTTCTCGGACATGTCTTGTATGTCCAACATCAAGGCCGAAAATTGCTTCACATAGTCTCTGATGGATGTACTTTGGCGGAGTTGTCTCAGTTTCCTTAGGGAAATAAACTTTGAGTTCTCGGGCAAGAACTGAGTTCTCAACTCTCATTTCAAGTCTTCTCATGTATCCACATGACATCGACCTTGTTGGATCTCTTCCCAACGGGTTCGCCACCAAAGTTTTGCATCTCCGTTTAGATACATTGCTATAGAAACTTCGGTTTCCTCCGAATCGGGTCTTGTAGCACGTAAGTACTGTTTCATGTCGAACAAAAAATTTTCGAGCTCCTTGGCATCTCTGGCACCCACGTAACAATGTGGCTCAGGTGCCCTGAAGCTTTGTGGCGACGCAGCGCGAGTATTGTTCCTTTCCGCATTAAGAGTTCTTGTGAGTAACGTCACCTTTACTGTGAGTTCCGCCACAACTTCGTGTAGATGTCATACCGAGTCTTTGGTATCCTCCGTCAGTCGATCGACCAGGGACTCAACCTTGTCTATCCGAGATTCAGCTTCTTCTTGCAAGCTCTCTATCCCAATGAGTCTTCGTTGGCCTTGGTAGAATTCCTCCAAGCTCACTTCAAGAACATCAAGGTGGGTTTCCACTGTTGCAAGTCCCTCTTTGTGGCTCCTTTTTCCGGTTGGCGCACCAGATTGCGCCTCCTTCGCTCACAGAGAATACACCACTTCACGCTCGTCTTGTTCACTGTTGCACTCCTCATGAACGGCTCCAATAGCTTGCGAGTTTGCACTTGCAGCCCACCTACGGCTGCTTGGGGCAAGGGTCTAACTTGCCCCATCTTGCTCGATTCACCACGGTGTTTCGCCATAGCAAGATTGCAAATCTTCTTCGCTGCTTGTTTGAATTGATTGCCTGCTCTGATACCACAATGTCACGGACTTAGCTGAATTTGCCTAAGCCGTGCGGCACCCTAGCAACAAACTTGAAGACTTAACTTACATTGCCTAAGTCGGAAGCAACCTTGCCCGCAAAGGGTTAGCCCACTTGCAACCTCGTACGGGACACGAAGGACCTGCAAAAGAGAAGTTGATTAGTTTTGAAGACGAGCGACGGATAAGTTCTGATACTATCCCAAAGCCTCATCCCCCTCTGTGCCACCCGGGTGGTTGGTTCCAAGGGGCTAAGATGGCTGACATTCTGCACCGCTCAAAATGCATGCCGCAGCACGCGAAAATGGCCAAAGCTGGGTTGTTTTTGGTTGTTTTGGTTCCACAATGAACGATCATTCTACAGCATTCCAGACTATTTCTGCTCGCATTTCTTAGGCAAAAACACATAAAAACAAGTCAAAACAAGCTGTCAAACATTTATACAAGTAAGCAAAAGTGACGAACGGTCCGTTGAGCGAAGGTGTTGTGATTGAGCGACGACCATTCGTGACAGAGCGCTCGGTTTAAACCAGGCGACTGAACCAACATTTTAGGTCTGGTTCGATCGCATTTACGTTAATTGGTTCGATTGAACCAACTAACTCACCAATTTCAACCTCCCCCTCACGACTTCCCCCGACCATTCCGCCATCGCCATTTCCCCTCTGTTGTCGTTGTCACTACTCTTCATTGTCGTTATCATTGTCACTGCCACTGTCGCTACTCGTCGTTGCTCTCAATCAACAGCCTTGGTCTCTACTCTTCTCACATCGACTCAGTATATTGTTAATAGTATATTAATTGTATATTAACAATATGTTGTTAACAGTATTATTTATTTATTAGATTAATAATGTATTATTTTGATTTTAATATTGATAATATTTATTTATTTAAAATTTTTGTTACGGTTTCAAGATAAATTATTTAAATAATTATATTTATTAATTATATTATATATTTTTTATATTTTAGTGTCTTGCTTCGCTAAGGCGAACGCCTAGTGCTTCGAGTGTTTTGGGACCTTGGCGCTTGTTGGCGCATAGCATTTTTTAAATCATTGTGAAACACCTATATGCACAAAATGGTAACATCTCATGTTATTTTACCTCATCCCATATTCAGTTTCTCCTCAATCTTGGAAAAACCAAGATCTGTTCTAACTTTACCTGTTTTTCAACATTACTTCCATTTATGGTGGTCATCATGTGGTTGTAACAATTAATAAGGGTATAATACATCTAATCCCGTGAGCATGAGTGTACCTTTAGAAGACAAGCTTAAAGCAGCAAAAAACATACAAAAATCAGAATCTAAAGAATTACACAAAATTAAACAAGATTCTTTTCCGATGTTTCTAGTGCTTGAACCTTTTTGTTTTCATTTTTTTTTCTTTTGCTTGTCCCATCCTTGGCAGGGACAGTACTTTGCCATAAATCTTTAAAGTAACTTAAACATGGGCATCATACCTAAAGTTATGCAGTCAGGAAAGAATTCACAGACATGCTAAACCATTAGATATAAGGCACCAACACATGAAAGTAGAGTTTGTGAGTCAACGAGTGTGTAGTGTCATTTTCAATCAAAGACACTACCTGCACAAGAGATTTAATGTGAGCTTACTTTTGCACACTAAGAGATGAAAAGTCAGCAAGGGTTAATAACTTAGAGAAAACAACTTCAATAATGTAACAATAAAAGATAAAAAGTAACATATCAAGTGTTGCTTGTTTGCTTTGACACCATCCTCCAAAAAAAGAAAACACTAAAGGTTGCAAGCTTAGGATTTGCAAATGTAGTCAAAGCCTTAATGAATGATGTTTGCTCATAAAGGTAAAATAATTAAACAAGCTACAATACAAAAATTTAAGAAGGCAAAAAAATTTCTAGTCTTGTGTAAGTATCAGAGATTTCAAAAACCTAAGAAAGATCACTTTTATTTTCAAGTCTGGTTAAGACCTCATCCTCCGCAAGTAGCTCTTTGGAGGCTTGTGCAGGTAGTCCATAAGGTACGCTAATACAATTGGGGAAACCAACCTCCTCCATAGAGAGCTTATCTATTTCACCTTCGACCTGCATCAGCAGAAGAAATAAAGAAGAGACTAAACAACAAGGGATATAAGAAAGAATCTGACTAAACAAAAATGTAAAACTAAATCTATAACAGTTAAAAAACTTACAATTATAACATCACCAGCTTCCTTTATATCATCAAGTCCATAAAAAATATGTTCTGTGCCGACTTCCTGGCAGATGGAAAGAAAGCATATTATGTAAATAGCAAGACAGATTATATATGAATTTCACAAAAAAACACTATGATTATTTTTAAGCTAACAAGACACTGCATACACCTGCCAACATTTTTTGGAGACATCACGGTATTTGCAGCTTACTAGAGCTGCATTTCTCCTGTAAGGAAAAGCAATAACGATCTGTACGGGATACAACCAAATTAGGAGAGCAACTAGTACAGGATACTGCAATCATTATCATGATAGGAAAATAGGAACCTGCCATCAAGATAAGCAACTACTGAAACTCTGCAATCAAACCTGATTATCATATTTACGCTGCATGATGCCATTTCGTTGAAGAGTTTTTGCTGATATCAATCTTTCTGAGAAGTATGCAATAAGCTGAAAAGTAAATGCAGGAGAATGTAATTTAACTTTAACTGTCAACTCCATGTTGATATACTTAACAATAACAACAACGTACTACTATATCAGAGGGATCATTTTATCTAAATTTCATTTTCATAAGAGATCCTCAAAACTATGCAATTCAAAGTAAAAGGTAGAAGGCAAGAAAAGCACCAAACAAGTGTCAGAAGCACTTACTGGATTACCAAAAGTGACCCCACACAGAACAAAAAAGCAGAAGCCAAAAATTGTTACCGGTAATAATTATCAAGGTTTGCAATTTCGACCTGTACCGCCCGATATGGGCGGTACATACCGAGCGGACCACCTGCTACCGAACGGTTCCGCCAAAAATCGATCGTCGACGGCCGATTGAGGGAGAAATCGACCGTCGGCGATCGATTGAGGGAGAAAAAGGGAAGAAGAAGAGGAAAAGAAGAAAAAAAAGAAAAGAGGAGTACCTATTTTCCCGCGCCATCCTCGCCGGCGCGCCGTCGTTGCCCGCGGGCACTTTTTCTCCCGCGTTCCGTCTCCCCGCGCGGGGAGAAAGGTCGAGGCGACATCGCCCCTTTTCTTTTTTTATTAATATTTTAATATTATATTATAAAATGTTTATATTATATTTTATTATACCAGGTAGTATGCACTATGTGTACCGCCCGATACCGGTACCGAGATAAACACGATACACCAGTACGGACCGATAAGTCAAACCTTGATAATTAGTAAGATTTAACTCTTCCATTAACATTGAAAAAATACCAAGGTACTTGTTTTAGCAGTAACATTAAAAAGTAGAAGATTAAGAGTCAAAAGTATGAAACAAATGATGGTTCACTTTTATGTGAGTCAGGATAAACAAACATGGAAAAGAAACGTCTACACATCTTATCAGAATCATCTGATGAACCTGAAGCTAGATAACAAATTATAAAAGTGAGTTCAGAAAAATATAAAACAATATGTCAAAAAAACAAATAATAATCATGATGACAGTCCTGACAAAGTTAAACTATGCACCTCTTCACATAATGGCTGTAGTTGAAGATCATTTTCAGTGATTACTCTGTAATCTTTAAGTTTCAAAGTTTGTCTTGTTTTGGCATAGACTATCTTGCTCTCCTCAAAAGGCTGCAAGTACACAGTGACAGACAATAACATAAAAGTGAAGTTCTAATTGCGATGCACAATGGTGGTAGTCATATATGTATTTGCTGAAAAATGATAATACCCGTACAGAACCTCTCCACCCACATGTAGCTCTAAAACACACCCAACTTGCCAACAATCTACAAGATTAAGAAGGAATGCCAAGAAAACAGAAAGCCAGATATAACATAGGAAGAGTGAAAGGTCAAAAAAAATTAAGGATGGTTACTTTAGTGATTAAAAGCAAAGATAGGAAACTTACCCATCAACACGGATGAAAAAAGATAAGCACCTCTCCTTGGAACTTCCTCCTTGACACTAAAATATCAACATTAGGAGGTTAAGTGTACAAACAGGCATATCCATAGAGCAAAATCTGCAATAACATGTAATTATATTAACTAGTTGCTTTCTGGCAAACATCTATTACATGTACATACACACACAAACCAACAAGTGCATGCATGACCAAACCCTCGAAAAAGCACAGCAAGTATTTGTGATTTTACAGCTGAAAGCGGATTACAATTGGACTAGTCAAAAAGTCATGTGACCTAAAATATCAAAATATCCAAACAGCAAATATTAATTTTAAAACATAAGCTTCATGTTATGTGGCAATGATATACAATGTTGAATTACCATAATCGAATTTGATTAGCCACTACCCATACAATATCAGAATGTTAAGAAAAAATATACATTATCATCCACCATCCACGCATTGATAGAAATGAGTAAGATTCAGATACAAAGGTATGGTAAGGCAAAATTTTTGAGGTTGAAAAGTAACTTTATTGAGTAGCTTGAGTTAAACTTGATAGGTTAACTTGGCCTGAGTCAGTTTACAAGCTAAGTTAGACCAATTTCCTAAAAGTGCATGCTTAAACCAGTCACCACAAGCCCATTTTGGAGCAGAAAAACAGCAGCCAAACTTCCACTATAGTGGCTGCCATAGTCCCAAACAACAATTAGTCTCAGCTATAATGTAGCATGTTTTGGCCCTTGCAAACTGTAGCTGTGGCAACCATGGCTTTTCTTCAAAATCACAAGCTGATCTAAGCAAAATCAATCTGAAATCCACTGGAGCATATAAGTACACAGTGACGCTAAAATCATCATTCCTTTGTTAGACAACTTGTCTTACCTTGTTGAAAACTATGAGCCATCCACCTTTCTGAATCCAAGTTGGATCAAGCTTTTCTGGTTAATGATCATCCCGAAGGGTGTATTGGCTAGATTAGACTAAACATGTGCTAAGCTGGGCTGTCACAAGCTAATACCGGATTGTTTTGTATCAAGGAATGCAATTTTTGGAATCAGATCTATACCAGTTCATGACCAAACGAGTGCGTATAGGTCAGTCAGGACCAGCATACTGACATACGACATGTCAACACATGCCGCGATACCAAGTGAAGGGGGAGGTGGTGGAGAGGAGGAGGAAGAGGCAGAAAGGAAGAGAAGGGAAACGAGATGGACCGACGTTGTGGGCGATGGAGAGAGAAGGGTACAAGACAACAGAGAGCAAAGCAGAGAGAGTGACGAAGGTGGCGAGCAAGTTGGGGGCTGCTTGTGAGTACTTTTAGGGCTTTTAAGTAACAACCAACAAAAGGGATATGGTCAAGTGTTTTAAGCAGCAAGTTGAAAGAAAGAAGAATCATTCATGCCTGAACCGATCCAACCTAGCGAAATTGAAGTCCTTGCTTAATGGTGAACAAAGATGTAACAAGCTGTATAGAAGCTGAACCAGCCACTTTTGGGTGTTCATTATCATCCGAAAGCAATTATTTTGGGCCAGAATTTTTCCAGGCTGATCTCTTCACGTTGGCGGTGGTTGTATCATAACATTGCATTGCCAGAAAGATTTTGATATGCAAACCATCATTCTCAAGATGTAATATCCACAATCATACATATTTAGCCACATCAGGAGAGCACAATGTTAAGTTGACAAGTCTTAGTTCTAGCTTGTAAGTGCTTGATACATCATGCTATATGACCGATTCACTGTAACAAAAAATGTACAATACATATTTCTAGATTTCAAAGTATTGCAGACATAGCAGTGAAATGAGATGTTGTTGAATCAATGCATATTAAAAGTTTTTCATTACAGGTTACAATCATTTTGATGACTTAATAACGGCAAGAAGTTGCTGGACTGATTGTTCTAAGGCTTTTGCACCTAATTATTTTTTTAAGCTAAACAAGATGAAGGCACCAATCATAATTGACAGTTCAGTAGCTTTTGAGAATGTTCACCTAGAAGTCATATATTGCCTTAAAGAAAATTGTTATTCATAAAACACATAATAGATCATTGACTGGGTATATCACTAAGCACCTTAGTGTTTGATGAACCAGGAAAGAACTTATACATGGTTACAACCAGAAAAGTGGAGCTATATCACAGATATGGTCTCTATGTAGGACCAAAGTAGGCAGTATGTTAAAAAGAAAGCAAATCAAAGAAACAATAAGTTACAAATAGCACGGAGATGTAGTTTGCCTAAGTACGTAAACAAGCAAACAGACCAAATGGATTAAAATGAAAAAAACCTTCCTTTACCTCAAGACCTACAAGAGAATGAGCTCTACTATTGCCCAACCTTTTCATAGCAAATGCTACTATTCATGTCTCTTATTTTCATAAAGCAAGAAAGTATTGGAAAAATAAAGAAAATGAGTAGTAATTTGAAATTTGTGACCTTTCTCTTGCCTACTTACAACCTTAAAGAAGAGCTGCTTTTATTTATTTGCAACAAGAGCCAGATGACTTCGAGTTTATGGATCCTTACCATGTTAAATGCTGTCATGCCATGCCAAGATGGCAGTCAGACTGTTTCGATCAGCATAAGGGGTCTGTTGGCTATCAGCATAAGGGGTGTGTTGGCCATATTATGTCAGCAATTTGCTCCTCTTATACTGCCAACACAAAAGATATTCCTTAAGGCATTCATAAAAGAGACAGGTGTGTGTCATTTTTATGTTTTGCATCTCATCAGATACATCATATGCCAAATCCCACAAGGGTTATTAAACACTATAGAGCTCCTTCATAGGCCGTAGAGGCATCAATTGAATGGTAGATAAAGGTCATCCAGATGGATGAGAAGGATATATTGTGCACCCCTTCAAAAGAAATGTGGGCAGGGTAGAGATCAGCAGGAGCTAACCTTACTCATGAGGGCACTCTGATCCTCTTCCAGTTGGGTAGAGTAACAGTGTCTGACGAGCCAACATTTGGAGTCCTTTCCCGAGTCTCAAGGGCAGGAATGGAGCTCGGTCCATCTCCTCCGGAGGGTAGTAAATAATCTCCTTTTTCCCATAGGGTAGAGTAAGGAGAGCTAACACAATCCAGAAAGGTAAACTGAAGATGATGCGACATTGGTACAAAAGCAAACAAGGGTGTGCGCCCAACTTGCAACTTATTAATTTTATGTACCCCAGAAGTTGAACCACGATAAGGGTGGTTTGAGTCGGAGTTGCAGTGCAGCAAACAAAGTATAGATTTCCTACACATTTCATGGTATGATATGTTTAACGAATTTGCTTTCATTATTTGCTGAATGTCAAGAAACCAGTTTCTACTCATCACCAATGCCATTGTTGATACCAATTCTAATTTTTTGAGGCAGTAAAGCCAATTGTAGTAAACATTAATACAGCAACGAGGCAATCCTATGATTGTCAAGAAGACTAAGGGGAAGTTAATACCAAGAATAGGATGGACGAATGAATGTTGGATGAAAGGGGTAAAAGAGGCACCTTCGGGCATAAATTTCGCCAATAGGTCCCGGGCTTGCCATTACCATACCCAATTCCTTGTTCCTCCAACTTTGATTTCAAATATGCGATCCGCTTGGCGACGCCAGGGCGGACTGCTGGCCGTGCAACTTCATCCGGTAGCATCAAGAGAACCATTAGAAAGCAATAGAATCATCTTACAGCGACAGAGACACAAGAACCGAGAAAAGCCATGCACCGAAACGAAAAAAAAAAATTGACCATAGAGATTCATACCATTATTCCGAGACGGAAATGGACGGTAGGAAAATGAACAAAAACCAGAGGATCTATGACAAAAAGGAAGATTCTTGGAGCCGGGACGCCGTGGGTTTGCAGAGCAGTGGTGGACGCTGAGATGAAGAAGGCGATGAAGGAGGAAAGGTGCGGGTGCGGGGGCGGAGCATCGCACGGGCAGGCACTCGAACCCGTCCATGAGGAGGGTCCGTAGAGAGCGGCAGGCGACTGGGGAGAGCATTACGCCAACGACGAGCCCTTGGCTCTCGTCGGCAAGACAGAATTTGGGAGATGGAAGTAGGGCAGGGTTTAATTAGGGTTTTGTCTCCTGGATCTGTGGGCATGTTAGCTGGTCGGATCGAATCCGAATCCAACAGGATATCGATCCGGTTCCATATGTGCAGACAAGTGGTTGTGTGCCAATGGGATCCTCGTGAAAGCCGTGCCGAGTAAATGCAATAACTGCAGATTGATTTCGCATGTGGAAAAGGCGAAGTAAAATAAATGAAAACATTCAATAGCGAGAAACAATAAATAAATAAATAAATGGGATAAAAAGGAAAAGGGATATATGACTACCGATGATTAAAAAGGAAAAGGGATAAAAGAGTTGTCGAAATTAGGGTTTTTAGCTTCATTGAACTCCCATACGATGAAGCATTGGAATTCTGTGTCACATACCATGATTGTCCTGAGTCCTCCACCTGGATGAGCATCTCTCTCTCCACTCTCGACATGTTGAAGAATCATACGACTATTAAAAGATACAGTTGTTGTAATAATAGTAGCACAATAGTTAAACGGTTAAAGAAAAATTTTTAATACCTAATTTTTTACCTTTCTTTTTTATTGTATAAATAGATATGAGTGAAGAAATAAATCATAGCATTTCATTTTTTCCCAATATATTTTTTCGTTTCTATCATGGTATTAAAGCTGATTGCCTAGAGCAACATTTCTTCTCGCTGTCAAACGACATCAAATCCCCACCATGTTCGGTTGCCTTCCTCGTAGCTAAAGGGTTGAAACCCGTTACTTTTTATTGCTATCAAATGACAGTTCTCTTCTGCCATCCTTTACGTAGCCCTTTAGATCTACCAATCGCCTGCCTTTCCTTTTTTTTCTTCGTAGCAATCCCTTTCTGCGAAGCCGCAGTCGCCGAACGACTTCTCAAGTCCCAACCTCTGTTTCCCGACAAAAATAGAGCATCATTGCCGCACCCATTGTCAGCGCTATTCTCGTTCCAAGATCCGAAGATTCGGGTCCTTCTCTACACTAACGTCCACATTGCTAGTCTAGCAGCCCTCTCGCTCAATCTCGTCGGCACCTACCGTTACCATCATTGGCGTTGGCGACACTATCGGCTTCAGTGTTGCCTGCCATCGGCTCATTGTTCGCTTGTCGGTGACCAAGTGAGCAGTCGCAGCAACAACTCAGTCGCCTCTCCTCTTTAGTGCAGATCCCCCTCTTCATCTACGTCCTCAACCTCCATCGTCGACCACAGCCGTAGCCCTCACTAGCCACAACTATGGTCCTCTTCCGGACTCAGCTGCGATATTAATTGGTATTTTCTCTCTTAATGTCTTCATCATCTACCTCTCAAGTTTCAGTTATTGTCCCCGTCGAGAATAATAGTACTATATATACAGGGCTTGTCTCTATCAATGCTGCAGCCCTCATCCCCTTCAAAATATCCAAAGGAGAGAACTACGCATCTGACATGCTCAATTTTCTAATCTCCTCTTTGGATATGATTTACTAGGTTATGTTGATGAATCTTTCAGTTATCCACCAGAAATGATCGACATCCCAGGGGCCACAAGTCAAGTACCTAATCCAGAGCATAAATTATGGTTATGTCAAGATCGTCTCATTCTCCATGCGATTCAAGCCTCCATCACTAGTTTCGTCGCACCACTTATATCTTCTTGTGCTACTGTTGCTGAAGCTTGATGCAAGTTACAAACTACATTGGTAAATCGTTCGAGCACTCGCATGTTTGGTCTCCTCTCATGTCTAATGAACACCAAACAAGAGGGAAGTACCATCGGTGATTATCTTCAAAATATAAAGATTATCATCGATGATTTAGCTTTAATATGGCACAACCTCAGTGATGATGAAGTTATTGTTCATACCCTTAATGATCTTGGGGCTGAGTACAAAGAATTGGCAGCAGCAATACAGGCACGCGACTCATCGCTATCGTTTGAGAAGTTGTACGATAAGTTGACTAACTATAAGACATATTTGAAGCGTGAAGATAAAGCACCAGGACCACCTATTATTGCTAAGTAAGTCACAAATCTAAAAAGAAGAGCCATCAATATTCTAAGCCTATCAATAAGGGTCTAGGGTAGGCATCATCTTATCACAATCCAAGTAGCAACTACAGCTCCCAACAGCCTTGGCGTCCTGCTCTCATGTCTTAAGGTAGCAACATCAATTATCAATAGTCTTGGCGTCCTACTCCTATACCTCAACAACAAATTGTTTATCTGATAAGGTTGGTCACTCCACTAAGGTCTGTTGGTCTCGTCCCGACCTTTAGCTACCATGCCCCAAGCATATCTCACTGTTGTCCCGACTTCTGATCAACATTCCTAGGTTATGGACTCTGGCGCCTCCCATCATATCACCTCGAATCTCTAGAACTTGTCCCTTCATAATAGCTATGGTGGTAACGATGACATCATCATCGGTGATGGTAAACGACTTCCCATTACTCATACTGGTTCCATAATGCTTAATTCGCGTTATCTTAACTTTACACTCGATGATGTGTTGTGCGCTCCTCATATCAAATGGAATCTTATTTCTGTCTCTCAATTCTGTAAACAAAATAATACCTCCATTAAATTTTTTCCTGACTACTTTCTTGTCAAGGATCTGAGCATGGAGGCATCGTTAGTTCAAGACAAGAGTAAAGATAATATCTACTAATGACCATCAATCTCTCAGCCCACTGCCTACTCTTTTGTTGTTGCTTCAATGGATGTGTGACATCGTCGTCTTGGTCACCCTTTTTCCTCAACTTTACAAAAGTTTTTCTCTCGTTATTCTCTTCAATCTTTTAAAGCTAGCTCTATTGTTACTCATTGTGATGCATGTCTTAATAATAAAAGCTATAGACTGCCATTTAAAACTTCTTCTATTTCTTGCACACAACCATTTGAAATTCTATATACTGATGTTTGGGGTCCTGCACCAAGTATTTTGTTTGACAAATACAAATTCTATGTTATCTTTATTGATTATTTTACCAAATATACTTGGTTTTATCCTCTTCAACATGAGTCTGAGGTCTCCACAATCTTTCTAACCTTCAAAAAAATGGTGGAAAATGTCTTTCAGTCCACCATTAAAATAGTTTATTCTGACGGTGGGTGAATACCAAACACTAACACCATACTTGTTAGCCTGTGGTATTCAGCATCTCAAGTCTCCTTTGTACACTCCTCAACTAGTTGGCTCTGTCGAACGTAAATATCGGTATATAGTTGAAACTGGTCTCATACTTCTCCATCATGCTTTCATGCCAACCACTTTTTGGTCTACAGCCTTCCAGACTATAGTCTATCTGATTAATCGTATGCCTACTCCAATCCTCCACAATCAATCACCATTTGAAAAACTGTTTCATCAATCCCTAAATCTTCATAAACTTAGGGTTTTTGGTTGTGTCTGCTATCCTTGGTTATGTCCTTATACATCACATAAACTAGCCCCACGGTCGAAGCTTGTACCTTCATTGATTACTCTCTTGAACATAATGCTTATCGATGCTATGATTTTTTAACTCACAAGGCCTTTGTATCTCGTCATGTTATTTTTATGGAGTCCTCCTTTCCATTTCACCGGTCCAAATCTTCTACTATACCAACTACTCTGGTAAATATGCATCAGTGACATATGACATTATTCAATGAGTCTCCACAAGAATCGTCCACTCTAGCACACATACATGAGTGGAGCGCTCCTCCAATACAACATCTTACTCCCTCTTTTTCTTCTCCTTCTTCTGCATACATACCTCATACCATAGACATCCAATCTTCGGATACTCAATCATTAGCATTTCCCTCACATCAGCCTACTAGTGCTAATGTTCCTCCAATCTAACTCACCCTGTTCTACTACTTCCCCAACACTCATTCCACTATGATCTCTTAAACCACTTAGACATCCCATGACAACACGCTCTAAGATTGGTATTTTCAAACCATGTCAAGTTCTCGACCTCAATACAGTTATGACTCCCTCTGTGGAGACCTGTGAACCTACTACGGTCATTCAAGCCCAAAAGTCTCCTCATTGGCGTCAAAACTATGTGTGATGAATATGACGCCCTCCTTCATAACTCTATATAGATACTTGTTCAGTTTTATCCCGCACAAAATGTCATCGGGTGTAAGTGGATTTTTTTTGGTTAAGTGGAACCTTAATGGGTCAATTGCCAGGTATAAAGCTCGTTTAGTGGCCAAAGGCTTTCATTAACGTCCTAGTGTTGACTTTACAAAGACATTCAGTCCTGTTGTTAAATCCATAACAATCTGATTGATTCTGAATTTAGCCGCTTCAAAATGTTAGCACCTGTGATAACTTGATGTGAACAATGCCTTCTTACAAGGAACGTTAACTGACAATGTCTTTATGGAGCAACCTCCTGATTTTCTTCATCCTTAATATCCGAAACATGTCTGTAAACTCCACAAGGCTATTTATGGACTTCGTCAAGCTCCACGAGTCTGGTACAAAGAACTTGGCTCATTTTTTATGTCAATCGACTTCTTTAACTCTAACTCTGATACCTCCTTGTTTCTTCGACAACAATCTGACAGTACAATATATCTTTTAGTATATATGGATAATATTATTGTGACATGTAATAATTCTATGGAGGTCATAATGTTCATTAAGAAGTTGGCCGCCAGATTTTTCCTCAAAGATCTCAGTCCATTGAATTATTTTGCTGGGTGTAGAAGCAACGTCTATATCTTCGGGACTCTTCCTCTCTCAACGGAAGTATACTTGGACTTATTAGTAAAAACAAACATGAAGAATGCAAATGATGTTTCAACTCCTCTCTCCACTAGTGAATCGCTTGGGTTAAATGACGACAGTCCTGCTACCGATCCTACACAATATCAGCAAGTAATTGGTTCTTTATAATATTTAGCTCTCAGCCGCCCAGATATCTCATTTGCAGTTAACAAACTGTCACAATTCATGCAAGACCATCTACCACACATTAGTCAGCAGTTAAACGAGTATTACGATATTTTAATGTCACTCTTGACTATGGCATATTTCTCTACAAAAACTCTCCACTTCAACTTCATGCTTATGTTGACACTGATTGGGCTGAGAACTTTGATAATAGAACATCGACATCTGGGTATATTATTTTCCTAGGAGCTAATCCAATCAATTGGAATTCTAAGAAATAAAAGATAGTTACTCAATTATTACGATATCTTAATGACACTCTTGACTATGATATATTTCTCTACAAAAATTATCCACTTCAAATTTATACTTATGTTGACACTTATTGAGTTGAGAATTTGATGATAGAATATCGAGATATATGAGTATATTATTTTTTTTAGAAGTCAATCTAATTAGTTGAAGTTTTAAAAAATAAAAAATAATTAATAGATAAACTACTAAAAGTGAGTATCGCTGCATTCAATGCAGCTGTCAAACTAAATTGAATAATAAATCTACTAAAACAACTTAACAACTGCCCTCTATCAATGATAACATCTGCTCTATGTCACCAACACCACCACCCAAGTAGATATTGATAGTACCATGTCAGCATAATTCCATCCAACAGAATTGCACCCAAGTAGATATTGGTAGTACCATGTCAGCATAATTCCATCCAACAAAATTGCTTTTTTTTTTTTTCTTTTTTCAAGGTGAAAGGCCATGTCCATCATCTAAAGTGTGAGTGGTGAATTTTATCCTCATCCAAATCCTCGCAACAAAATTAATGCATCCCATGAATTTAATTCGTGGAGGAACTATTCGCCTTTCTTTTCTTCAGTACAAATTACTTTGCGTAGGGAATTGTTTTTTTATATATATATAACCCAGAAACAAAAACAAAAAACAACATCCAGAGCTGTCATGGGACCGTAGCAGTGAAGTTGAGCAGGCACCAGCACCACGAGCCTGGATCCCCCTGTTATTTCCGAACAGGGAACACGTTAGTGCTCGCATTGCTGGGCGTATCGGTGACCTGGTTGGAGGGAGCAGCGGCTGTTCGCTGTCTCGCCGCGGCCAAACAAAACTCGTTGGCGACCTACCATGCACGTGGTGGACGAAGCTCGTCTCCACCTCCTCGACGCATCACATCGGCGTCAAATCCAGCGGCATTGATTGAAGACACTGTTGTCTGATGCAGTGCCAAAGAACACTGAAACGGCAAAAGTCTGAGAGAGGGGGAGCAGAAGAAGGTGATGTATGGAGCAGGAATCTACTTGTTTCCAAGCAGATTTGATTTGATTTCTCCCAACTGGTGTTCTTCGCTTGATTTGATCTCTCCCAACTGGTGTTACTATAAGTGGAAAGGAAAGGAAAACAATGGGTCATATCCAAGCCCAGCAGGTCTGTGTGTGCAATGTAAGGCTCGACCGAGTGCTTAATCCTCGAGGACATGGTTGTCTACCATTTTTATGAACCAGGTGTTGGTGTTGATGCTTGCATGGGAGGGATCAAGAAGGATTTGATTTGGTTTGGTGGGCATGCTAATGCCTCCACATGTTGCCTTGATGATCTCCATCAACAAAGTACCATATGTAGAATGTTCTACCACCCTCCTCCTTGATGGTGTCCATGGACCACCCACCGTTGTAGGGTGAGATGGACCACAGTGACTTTCTAAACCAGTGTCTATCTACACTGAATCCCCATCCTCATGCTATATCGTATTGGTTGATCTAATGGTCCTGTATGATGTCATTATAAGGGGGAACACCATGGAGATCTTGAACAATTGCTTAAACGCTGATGACCAGAGGCCACTAAAATGTTCACCATGATGTACGTGTCCCAAGAGGCTGGCTTCTTCCAGATAAATAAACATCATTGTGTTTGTTACTTGCAAGCAGTACTCGCACTACATGATCGGGAGCTAATCATTACAATATTATGTGGCAGCAAATTAGGAGAGCAAGTCTTTCATGTTACTCCATCCGTGCACACACAACTTTCATTTTATCACTACTGGATCCTCTACTGCAGCCAAGATCAAGAGTGCAAGATGGAGCAAGAGCATACCGTGATTGCTGAAGCTATTGCCAAGACAAGAACTGTTAGCTTCCGATCCTAGTGTTCGAGTAAATAAGATTCTTTGAGGAGTAGAGACACATGAATCAGTTCGATCTAAAACGCATGCTAATTTCGATGACTTCTCATCATCCATCATACTGGGATCATTGCCATCGCATCGTGAAGTCTACTGCAATAGCTACTGCGTGCTCTGCTGCAGAAGCTGTTTGTTAAGTGGTGCATCTTTGGCATCATTCGCATCAGAATCTTTGGCTTAACATTCCTGTGAACCATTCCTTCGAAGAATACAATTCCTGTCGGTTGATTAAAAGACGGGTGATTCCATCATGCATGCGACTGAGGCAACGAAGCATTTGGCAAAGACGTACGTGTTTGATTAGCAAAATTCCTCGGCTCACTCGAATCACAAAACTAACGAGATCTAAACACCAGCTTTACCAACCTAATTTCTGAAACCAAAAACTATTACATCAAAAAGACTTCAAACACGAAGACCTAATCATCATCGTCCACAATCATAGTTATAAGAACAGGATATACATACAAATACCCAGGTCAATGTCTGTTAACATGGAGAACGTCCGCCATTATGTACGCTAACGAAACAGCACAGGAAACGATCTTACTAACCTTCACGTCAGAAAGTAATTCCAGCCGACAATCTACTACAGTACTAAGTTTAATAGCCGAGAGTGGTGACAGGCTGCTACCGGAATGTGCTCGACGACAGCCATCACCGCTGCATCGTCTCCGCCGGTATCCAGGGTGGCAGCATCAGATGCCCGTGAAGGCGATGTGGGTATGCACCGATGAAGTCGGCCGCCGAACTACCATGGCCCATGAGAGGAGCTGCTGTCGCCGCCACCGGAACCGACGCCTGCGGGCTGAAGGCCTGTTGCGACGGAGGAGGCCGCTTTCTCTTCTTTTTCTCATAGGCGATCCCCCTCGCTTTGGCCTGGCTGTCCCTCACCTCCCTGAGGTACAGCCGGACTGCGCGCGCCGCGAAGGGGTTGACCTCCGGCTGGCCGCCATCCTCCTCGAAGGCGGCGCGAAGGCGTCCGACGAGTGCGTCGAGGCTGCCCCAAGCTTGCCTGAGGGGGCACGTGCACGGTGCCGGGGGCTGCGGGTGGCCGAAGAAGGGGCACCCGCCGGTGTGGACTTTTGTCTTGCCAAACTGGTCTAGGTAGCGGAGGAACTCGAGCACGTTGGCGCCGCTGCACCGGGAGAGCTCGAGCGGCGGGCGGTGGTTCCCGAGGTACTGCCTGAAGGTGTTCCAGTCGCGCCGCTTCTGCGACTCGTACCGGCTCGGCCTGCCGCCGCCATCAGGAGCCGCCGAATTGCCCGAGCTATCAGAGTTTGCCGACGACATGCTTCAGAATCTGAAATCTATTCTTGTGGTCCGAAACAAGCGTTTCTAGATCTCACATAAGAAAAGGACACGAGTATGAAGGATCAAAACAAAGCTAAATCAAGTGTTCTAGTTCTTCTTTGTTTGGCCAGCCAGAACTTAAGGCTTGCTGTGGTTACTAACTCGGATAAATCTTCAGTTTCAGAGAACTAAGGCTAGCGAGAAGAAAACCTAAACCTCTGCGGTGGGACCTCTAGGCTTCTTTCATAGATCTATAGACGGATACTTCTCTGTTTCTTTGCGCAGTAGTAATTGATTGACCTGCCTATGATCCCAGTGGAGAAGGAAACTTTCTTGATAGGTGCAAATCAAAACTGACGTGACGAAAGAGAGATCCGAAAGCTTGTTCAAGCTCTCGGGCCTAGAAAAGGAAACGCCTAGAGACAAAAGCCAGACAAAGATGGTTCAATGAGGATAGGTAGCTCCATGGGAGTCGGGAAGAAGAGGCCGAGGGGAAGTGGGGAGGGCTTATCAGATATAAGCTCCTAGCCATAAAGACGTAAGAAAGAGACACAGCCCCTGTATGGTCCCTAACGAAACATGGCATTGAAGAAGCTATTCAAGACTTGGGACTGATGAGGAAGAGGGTAGTCATCGACCGACACCAGACTACCATAATACCAAATGGTCAACTTGTGTTTTATGTAATTACAGTTAGCGAGGTCTTCCTTATAAACCTTAATATATGCCCTTAAGTTACTAAATGATGGTTGAGTCGAACATTGTTTATGTCAAAGTATGATAAATACCAAATGGGTATATCATATATAATTAGAGAGGTAAGCTTAAGATACCTCAATGTGAGGTATGAGAGAGAGAGAGAGAGAGAGAGAGAGAGAGAGGATGCTTCAGTGAAGGAAAAGGATGGGGAACGATGCGTGGAATCAGATAGATGAACGGAGATATACAGCGGGCCGGAGAAAGGTGGGGGAGACAAGTGGCGGGGTCCCTCCAATGTATACAACAACTGGTGGGTATGATGGCTTTCTGACGACACTTCGCATTGCACAAAACGTCACCTAGCTCAGGTGTTCTCCGCCTCCCGCTCACCTGCCACCGCTCATTGGCCGTGTGAGTGATCGCCTCGTTGTCCTCGGTGCCACCCGTTGATGAAAGCCTCGACTCTTCCCCGACCATGCGTTAGAGTGCAATCCCAAGGCAAAATGCACGTTTTCCTCTGATTAATAGGCGTTTAAGAATACCACCGAAAAGTTTCTAGCTTTCTCTGGCAACACGCGATCTTAATTAAGCGGCAACCATGTTTCAGCATACAAACAGGTATCGACGTTTCTAAGCGATCGTGTTGGACGAACACTATATATATATATATATATATATATATATATATAAAACATACACGATCATGAAAGCTGGTTTAATTTGCCCTTTCCATGATGCCTACTTGCACACTTTCCGGCCGGCCTCCACAGTTCCAAGACAAGAGCAATCTCCTTCTTCAATAAAACCGTGGAGGCCCAGATCGTCTGCATCCTTCTCACCCTCATCATTCAAGGTGGGGGTTCAGCACCATGACAAGGGTTGGACCATTAATGCCGTAGGGTACTTAGACAGCCACGTGTTCTGAAAAAAAAGAAAAAACTTTGTCCTCTATTGACTTGTATAGACGCATTGATTTTGAAATCTTCTTGTGACGATCTCATTAAATGGAAGTGTCTGGCCGCCATCAGTACGATGGCTTGTTGATAATCTCGTCATCATCGTGCCATCTACATGCTATCAGCCGATCTTGTTGCATGGATAGAGAGGAAGGAGGAGACATTTGCTTACCGCCTTGTAATTATGCTCTGTGACTGTCTATAAAGTAATCAGTGACAACGTAACAAAAAAACACACAGGTATGGCACATTGTTCTCGGTTGATGAAAAGTTGCAGTCCCTTTCTTGTTTTTTTATGAGACTATGGAGGAGCAAGTATTTGATTCAAACAGGCGGCTGTAATCTCCTGTTTACATGATTGTAAGTTGGATATCTTTCGGACTTGACGGATCTAAAAGGTATCTCTGTGTTGTACGTCTTGAAAGAGATATTCGATCTTTTCTTCCATATATCACAGATCCAAGTTGTACTCTGGGCGGTGGTACTCAGTCAGAGCAGTGAGACACCTCTTCCGAGCACAAGAAACGCTTCTCTTTTAACTCTTCGATGCATTCCTGCATAAACTCCACGGACCGCAGATTCCGTAGATCACGCGGATCGAGTGTAGTGTCCACCTTATCATGAATTGATGGGATCCCTGTCTTGCGCTGCTTAATGAAGCGCAAGAAAACAAACTCGGTATGGAATGACAGACTTCACATAGCTAGTGACTAATAATGAGAAGCAATCCGTGGCAACAGTATACCACTGAAAGCATCGACCGAGAGAGGTGGAGGAACCCAACATCGTCACCGAGTTTCAATTTCAGATTGCCACATCTTTGGAAGGTTATGGAGTAAATTAATTTGGGATCAACAATTCCAGTGGTGGTTTCTTCAACCTGGTAGTGGAAAAGGTTGCGTCATTCAGCTCAATGAATGATCTCACAAACTCCACCTTAAGCTGGTCGCAATGGCTGCTACTGTTCGTGGAGGAAATTAAGACTATGCCCATCTAAATCGTTCGAGATTTCACATCACGCATGCGAACGTGAAGGAGAACAAACGGGACCCGTCACTCTTACCTATTTTCTCTCTCCCGCTTGCCTGTTTCCCACGCTCATTCTGTGGACCAAACCAGTGCAGTAGTGTGTTTGCGTGCCGGCCACTTGTTCTCTCGGCTTCCGTGAACGTCTCCAATACGAACCCTAAGATTCTAGCATAGGAATTAAAAAAAAAAAAAAAAAGGATAGAAGATCATGTTTAGAGGATCGATCTCTTCAGTTCGATGGTATCGATCTCTTATAATTTGTCAAACGACTGAAATATATTTTTGTGATTGATAAAAAGTTAAATATACTTATATTTATAGATGGAAATTGACTTTTAACTAAATAATAATTTTTAGATAAATTTCTAATTTATTTTTAACAAATTCACATAAACATAACTTAAAAATATGACTCAAAAAATTTAAAAATTTATAGATTCATAATAATTATACTTTTCTTTAAATCAATCTTGTCCTTAAGGCTAAGCAACGTTAAACTCTAAAATCTTTCCTTTCAACACTTCAGTATAAGGTGCATAACAACTAATTAATCAAGTAATTATGGTCTTCATTTTGTCATAGTGTAAGCAATGGGACGACCTTTCAGTGTAATTGTCATTGTGATATTCTGAATAACCCTTTCCATTCGATGGCTAGTGATAGTTGTAACCTTGGTGCCACATTTTTCTTTGAGGATCACCTGCTTTCTATTGATAAAACACTTCATAATTAATTTTAAAAAATTTCAAGAGACATCACATAAGATTGATAGTCATTCAATTCTAAGTACCGCTATGAAGTTTTCCATGGGTATCAAAAAATTCACCAGCAATTATTGACCCTGTATAATCAGTTTGATCTTCGACTACTTGCTATTACATGTTAGAATTCATTTATCACTGATCTTTATTTTGAATTTCTCATAACCTTTAATGTGGTATGCCAATTGATCATCAACCTTACTGTCCATAAAATTATTAGTGCTATCAGTATCAATCAAAATAGTAACAGGCTGATGTTTTAAAATTCCTCCAATTTTCATAGTTACGGGTTCGAGTAGCCGACTAATGCATGCACTGTATGTGCAATAGTTTCAACATCTTCACTAGAATATATACCTTCATGATCGGAGTCCACATTGTCAGCCTCTGGTTCCTCCTCAATTGGTCCAATCATCATAAGATGCCATTGTTTGCATCGATGCTCCTTACTCCATTTTTCATCACGATGCCGGTACAAATCCTTCATTGATTTTTCTTTAAAATTTTCTTAGGTTAGTCTTCTAAGTGTTAAGGATTCAATTAGGAATATATGGGTAGACAGGTTGCTAATCATCTGCTTATTGTCAATTTTGTTTCAACTATGCTCCTTGCTGATTTTTTCCTCATGCACATGTGCAAATATCTGGATATTTGTACAAGTGTGGGGTTGGCGAGCCTTAACTTCATATCGAATATCTAGAAGTACTAAAATAAATGTACCCACCAATTACTATTCAAACAAATCTTTAGCTTGATTTAATAGTCATTCAAATCTGTTATGATATTCTTACACTGTAGAAGTCTGATGAATTTCAGTGAGCCGCCTATCAACATTCTTGTCCTTGGATGGTTTAAAGCGAACAAGAAGTCCTCTCTTAAATTACTTCCATGGAGGAATCTCATGACGTTTCGTGCTAATCATACCACTAGATCACATCTCCATTAAGTTGAATTTAATTTATTTCTACCTTTATTTCTTTTGGAGTTCTGTGGAAGCGAAATAATTTTTTAGCGTTAGAGATCCAACTGGTCAGATCCCTATCTTCCCACCTTTGAAATTATATCTTCATATGTGGGTAACTTATGTCATGTTCCTGGTGCCTTATTCTTGTATCTCCAGATCGGTTCAACACAAGACTTGAACTTTCGTCTTGTTAAAGTTTGCTAAAATTTTCTAGTAGGCTATTTTTGAACTCGTTAAGGGTTTCTTATAGTTGGTTCTCAATTTTGATTTAAAAGGCTTCTAGTTGGGCTTTTATTAAATTATCGGTAACCATTACGTAGGACCACAAGTCTATAATTCCTGTTTTTGGTGTCGGATCAAGGTGTAGCGAGAGCGGGCGCTAGCTATCTCGCTGCTGATTGTCGCTGACGAAGGTGGCTAGCGGTGAAATGGTGCTGACGGGGTCCATTCTTGCTTGTGAACCAGCAAGCAAGAGGGTCGTTTGTCGTTGATGGCTGCTCTGTGGGTGGGATCACGAGTGGCCAAGGACTAAGGCTATGACAATTGCTTCGGTCACTAAGAAGTGATCACTCGACAAGGGTTGATAGTGGGAGCAGTTGGCGATGCGGGTTAGGAGGTGGCGACATGGGTGGAAGCCAAGCACTAGAACAAAGGAAGAAGGGAGATGGCGATCAAGGAGGAAGTAGGGCACGACTAGAGTCAGAGGCAACAACATTGACATAGCCATGTGGCAACGACAAAGGCGAAAACATCGAGGGTTGTGATTGGGAATAAAGGATGAAGAAGGCATAGTTGGAGCGGGAGGCAATAGCGGCGACGCAGCTGCAAGAAGTGATCAAGGGCCACAGTTAGAGGAAGCATCGATCTTCGATGTGGTCGCTAGGATGCAATTGCGCAGTTGTGGCGGAACAACACTGGCGATCCTAGCCGGGGCGACGAAGGGCGATCACTAGTTTGCGTGAAGTAGTGAGGAGGCACGTGGGCTGCAGGCGGCAGATGAGGGAGATGGCAACGCCAAACAGGAAGAAGGGTCGACATTGGTGCAAGTAATGGCAAAGGAGGGAGATGGTAGCATAGGCTCCACAGGCAGCGGGCAGCGACAACATGGCTGGGTGGTGGCACCAGGGGAGAAGCAGAACGTTGTACAGAGGACGAAGGAGGAGGAAGTGCTAGTTACAGGTGACCTACAAGCTGATCACGTGAGTGATGGCACGTGTCACACGCTATATAATCTTTTCATATTATTATTATTATTATTAACATATTCTCACTTTATGTTTTCTGTTGCATATATTGTAATGTCCTTGGATTTATACAAAAATAATTGGATCATGATGAGATCATGATAATAAGAATAATTTACTTATAAACACAAACACTAAATAATCCCAGTCATAGGTTACTCGAGAGGGACATCAAGATAACCGAATAGATCAGTGTACTTATACCTATCCATATATTAGAGGCAACTGGTCTTATAGTCATTCGTTTGGAGACACTAAATTTATAGTACATGTGCTTCTTGAAAAATGAGTTCATTGAGTGATCCGCTTACAAAATACTAGATGATTAATGATACCTAACGTCAGACAACGATTCCGTAGTTCCAATTATGTGTCTGATCCTTAGACTTGAGACACTAAGGATGTCTTTCTGAGTATTTCGTTGACACTGACTTTGTATGAAAGTTCCATATCTAATATAATTGATCATTAGAATTGATAGTCAATCTTACGAAGGTAATTGAATGTCAATAGAGGATGATCGTCCACTCTCGGTATTACGAAAGGAATATCTTGTATGCTCTTGCTCAGGCAAATCCTTGGTCAGGGTCATTCAGATTGAGAGAGGAGTTCTTTGGGAGAATCTGATTAGAGCGAGACTCAAATGAATTTTGTATGAGGCATAACAATACCATACATGATTTATGATCTTTGGGATATTAGATGAATGAGAGACTATAGATATACAATAATTAAGGGAAAATAGGTCTAATGGATTAGATCCCCATGTACCGTTTGAGGACTACGACGTAATAGCCTAGTACATTCATAGTCGATGAGTTAAATGAATTGTTATAGGATAACAATTCACTAAGTTAGAAGGAGTTCCGAGTCAAAAGGAGTTCTAACAGGTGCAACTCATGGCAAACTCGATATTGAGTCTAGAGGTTCTCACACATATGGTGGATGTTGCGACGAGCAGAGGTTCAAATATGAGATCTTCGTCGAGCCCCTATTTAATTGGATATCCTATAAGACCTTGTATTATTGGATCCTATGGATGAGATCCAATAAGAGCTAATAAGAAATTATTGGATAGAAATCCACTAGTCTAAGAGGCTTGGGCAGTTGGATAGAGGTCTAATACCCAATATGGTAGAATCCATTCAGGTTAAGTTGATAGGGACCTTTATAAATAGGAGGGGGCTACAAGGTTCATAAGCTAAAGCTTATGGTGGCTGCCACTCCTATTCTCCTTAGCCTTCTCTCCTCCTTGGGTGACAGATCTTATGTGCTACACGTGAAAAGAGATCCTGCAGTGATCTAAGGAGTGTCGTTGTCGTATCCACTGTGTGGATACCGTTATAGAGGAGGACATCTGACCTCCTTTATCTGTGCCTACAGATCTGGATTTTTAGGGATATATGATCTCTATAGATAAAACAACTAACACATAACACATATATTTTTTGGTTTTATAATTTTTATGCACTAATCATCACACGATGATTTGACTAATGTGGGAGACCTTTTAGTTTTATTTTTTCTATAGCATATGTGATACTTTTGATTAGGTTTCCCAATAGTGGTATCAGAGCAAGGTTCATGGTGCGATGATTGGCTTATAAACTATGTGTGTTATGTTCAATCGTGTATAATTATTTTATGTGTTCTTGTGTTTTTTGATGTAGTTTTCAATTTCAAAAAGCTCCTTATCTTGATGATTGAAATATGCTTTAGAACAAGTTGTTTACATCAAATTTCTTGGTGAAAAAGGGGCAAGAACTGTTATTGCCCAATAGGTTGGTCGACTACGGGCATGCCGCCTATTGCGTGGGCGACCATCTCTGCGTGTAGTAGAGGCAGCGCTGCGTGCAGGTAGTGCCGCCTGCTGTAGAGGTGCAACTGCGCTGGCGATCACTTGTGGGAAGGCGATGGTCGCCCACGAGAAGGCAACAATTGTAAAGGGGAATTAGTGTTTTTTTTAGAAAAGAATGATTCTATCCCTCTATCTTGAGGGAGAAAAAGGGAAGAAGAAGAGGAAAAGAAGAAAAAAAGAAAAGAGTACCTATTTTCCCGCGCCATCCTCGCCGGCGCGCCATCGTTGCCCGCGGGCACTTTTTCTCCCGCGTTCCGTCTCCCCGCGCGGGGAGAAAGGTCGAGGCGACATCGCCCCTTTTCTTTTTTTATTAATATTTTAATATTATATTATAAAATGTTTATATTATATTTTATTATACCATGTAGTATGCACTATGTGTACCGCCCGATACCGGTACCGAGATAAACTCGATACACCAGTACGGACCTATAAGTCAAACCTTGATAATTATTAAGATTTAACTCTTCCATTAACATTGAAAAAATACTTAAAAAGTAGAAGATTAAGAGTCAAAAGTATGAAACAAATGATGGTTCACTTTTATGTGAGTCAGGATAAACAAACATGGAAAAGAAACGTCTACACATCTTATCAGAATCATCTGATGAACCTGAAGCTAGATAACAAATTATAAAAGTGAGTTCAGAAAAATATAAAACAATATGTCAAAAAAACAAATAATAATCATGATGACAGTCCTGACAAAGTTAAACTATGCACCTCTTCACATAATGGCTGTAGTTGAAGATCATTTTCAGTGATTACTCTGTAATCTTTAAGTTTCAAAGTTTGTCTTGTTTTGGCATAGACTATCTTGCTCTCCTCAAAAGGCTGCAAGTACACAGTGACAGACAATAACATAAAAGTGAAGTTCTAATTGCGATGCACAATGGTGGTAGTCATATATGTATTTGCTGAAAAATGATAATACCCGTACAGAACCTCTCCACCCACATGTAGCTCTAAAACACACCCAACTTGCCAACAATCTACAAGATTAAGAAGGAATGCCAAGAAAATAGAAAGCCAGATATAACATAGGAAGAGTGAAAGGTCAAAAAAAATTAAGGATGCTTGCTTTAGTGATTAAAAGCAAAGATAGGAAACTTACCCATCAACACTGATGAAAAAAGATAAGCACCTCTCCTTGGAACTTCCTCCTTGACACTAAAATATCAACATTAGGAGGTTAAGTGTACAAACAGGCATATCCATAGAGCAAAATCTGCAATAACATGTAATTATATTAACTAGTTGCTTTCTGGCAAACATCTATTACATGTACATACACACAAACCAACAAGTGCATGCATGACCAAACCCTCAAAAAAGCACAGCAAGTATTTGTGATTTTACAGCTGAAAGCGGATTACAATTGGACTAGTCAAAAAGTCATGTGACCTAAAATATCAAAATATCCAAACAGCAAATATTAATTTTAAAACATAGCTTCATGTTATGTGGCAATGATATACAATGTTGAATTACCATATTCGAATTTGATTAGCCACTACCCATACAATATCAGAATGTTAAGAAAAAATATACATTATCATCCACCATCCACGCATTGATAGAAATGAGTAAGATTCAGATACAAAGGTATGGTAAGGCAAAATTTTTGAGGTTGAAAAGTAACTTTATTGAGTAGCTTGAGTTAAACTTGATAGGTTAACTTGGCCTGAGTCAGTTTACAAGCTAAGTTAGACCAATTTCCTAAAAGTGCATGCTTAAACCAGTCACCACAAGCCCATTTTGGAGCAGAAAAACAGAAGCCAAACTTCCACTATAGTGGCTGCCATAGTCCCAAACAACAATTAGTCTCAGCTATAATGTAGCATGTTTTGGCCCTTGCAAACTGTAGCTGTGGCAACCATGGTTTTTCTTCAAAATCACAAGCTGATCTAAGCAAAATCAATCTGAAATCCACTGGAGCATATAAGTACACAGTGACGCTAAAATCATCATTCCTTTGTTAGACAACTTGTCTTACCTTCTTGAAAACTATGAGCCATCCACCTTTCTGAATCCAAGTTGGATCAAGCTTTTCTGGTTAATGATCATCCCGAAGGGTGTATTGGCTAGATTAGACTAAACATGTGCTAAGCTGGGCTGTCACAAGCTAATACCGGATTGTTTTGTATCAAGGAATGCAATTTTTGGAATCAGATCTATACCAGTTCATGACCAAACGAGTGCGTATAGGTCAGTCAGGACCAGCATACTGACATACGACATGTCAACACATGCCGCGATACCAAGTGAAGGGGGAGGTGGTGGAGAGGAGGAGGGAGAGGCAGAAAGGAAGAGAAGGGAAACGAGATGGCCCGACGTTGTGGGCAATGGAGAGAGAAGGGTACAAGACAACAGAGAGCAAAGCAGAGAGAGTGACGAAGGTGGCGAGCAAGTTGGGGGCTGCTTGTGAGTACTTTTAGGGCTTTTAAGTAACAACCAACAAAAGGGATATGGTGAAGTGTTTTAAGCAGCAAGTTGAAAGAAAGAAGAATCATTCATGCCTGAACCGATCCAACCTAGCGAAATTGAAGTCCTTGCTTAATGGTGAACAAAGATGTAACAAGCTGTATAGAAGCTGAACCAGCCACTTTTGGGTGTTCATTATCATCCGAAAGCAATTATTTTGGGCCAGAATTTTTCCAGGCTGATCTCTTCACGTTGGCGGTGGTTGTATCATAACATTGCATTGCCAGAAAGATTTTGATATGCAAACCATCATTCTCAAGATGTAATATCCACAATCATACATATTTAGCCACATCAGGAGAGCACAATGTTAAGTTGACAAGTCTTAGTTCTAGCTTGTAAGTGCTTGATACATCATGCTATATGACCGATTCACTGTAACAAAAAATGTACAATACATATTTCTAGATTTCAAAGTATTGCAGACATAGCAGTGAAATGAGATGTTGTTGAATCAATGCATATTAAAAGTTTTTCATTACAGGTTACGATCATTTTGATGACTTAATAACGGCAAGAAGTTGCTGGACTGATTGTTCTAAGGCTTTTGCACCTAATTATTTTTTTAAGCTAAACAAGATGAAGGCACCAATCATAATTGACAGTTCAGTAGCTTTTGAGAATGTTCACCTAGAAGTCATATATTGCCTTAAAGAAAATTGTTATTCATAAAACACATAATAGATCATTGACTGGGTATATCACTAAGCACCTTAGTGTTTGATGAACCAGGAAAGAACTTATACATGGTTACAACCAGAAAAGTGGAGCTATATCACAGATATGGTCTCTATGTAGGACCAAAGTAGGCAGTATGTTAAAAAGAAAGCAAATCAAAGAAACAATAAGTTACAAATAGCACGGAGATGTAGTTTGCCTAAGTACGTAAACAAGCAAACAGACCAAATGGATTAAAATGAAAAAAACCTTCCTTTACCTCAAGACCTACAAGAGAATGAGCTCTACTATTGCCCAACCCTTTCATAGCAAATGCTAATATTCATGTCTCTTAAAGCAAGAAAGTATTGGAAAAATAAAGAAAATGAGTAGTAATTTGAAATTTGTGACCTTTCTCTTGCCTATTACAACCTTAAAGAAGAGCTGCTTTTATTTATTTGCAACAAGAGCCAGATGACTTCGAGTTTATGGATCCTTACCATGTTAAATGCTGTCATGCCATGCCAAGATGGCAGTCACACTGTTTCGATCAGCATAAGGGGTCTGTTGGCTATCAGCATAAGGGTTGTGTTGGCCATATTATGTCAGCAATTTGCTCCTCTTATACTGCCAACACAAAAGATATTCCTTAAGGCATTCATAAAAGAGACAGGTGTGTGTCCTTTTTATGTTTTGCATCTCATCAGATACATCATATGCCAAATCCCACAAGGGTTATTAAACACTATAGAGCTCCTTCATAGGCCGTAGAGGCATCGATTGAATGGTAGATAAAGGTCATCCAGATGGATGAGAAGGATATATTGTGCACCCCTTCAAAAGAAATGTGGGCAGGGTAGAGATCAGCAGGAGCTAACCTTACTCATGAGGGCACTCTGATCCTCTTCCAGTTGGGTAGAGTAACAGTGTCTGACGAGCCAACATTTGGAGTCCTTTCCCGAGTCTCAAGGGCAGGAATGGAGCTCGGTCCATCTCCTCCGGAGGGTAGTAAATAATCTCCTTTTTCCCATAGGGTAGAGTAAGGAGAGCTAACACAATCCAGAAAGGTAAACTGAAGATGATGCGACATTGGTACAAAAGCAAACAAGGGTGTGCGCCCAACTTGCAACTTATTAATTTTATGTACCCCAGAAGTTGAACCACGATAAGGGTGGTTTGAGTCGGTGTTGCAGTGCAGCAAACAAAGTATAGATTTCCTACACATTTCATGGTATGATATGTTTAACGAATTTGCTTTCATTATTTGCTGAATGTCAAGAAACCAGTTTCTACTCATCACCAATGCCATTGTTGATACCAATTCTAATTTTTTGAGGCAGTAAAGCCAATTGTAGTAAACATTAATACAGCAACGAGGCAATCCTATGATTGTCAAGAAGACTAAGGGGAAGTTAATACCAAGAATAGGATGGACGAATGAATGTTGGATGAAAGGGGTAAAAGAGGCACCTTCGGGCATAAATTTCGCCAATAGATCCCGGGCTTGCCATTACCATACCCAATTCCTTGTTCCTCCAACTTTGATTTCAAATATGCGATCCGCTTGGCGACGCCAGGGCGGACTGCTGCCCGTGCAACTTCATCCGGTAGCATCAAGAGAACCATTAGAAAGCAATAGAATCATCTTACAGCGACAGAGACACAAGAACCGAGAAAAGCCATGCACCGAAACGAAAAAAAAGAATTGACCATAGAGATTCATACCATTATTCCGAGACGGAAATGGACGGTAGGAAAATGAACAAAAACCAGAGGATCTATGACAAAAAGGAAGATTCTTGGAGCCGGGACGCCGTGGGTTTGCAGAGCAGTGGTGGACGCTGAGATGAAGAAGGCGATGAAGGAGGAAAGGTGCGGGTGCGGGGGCGGAGCATCGCACGGGCAGGCACTCGAACCCGTCCATGAGGAGGGTCCGTAGAGAGCGGCAGGCGACTGGGGAGAGCATTACGCCAACGACGAGCCCTTGGCTCTCGTCGGCAAGACAGAATTTGGGAGATGGAAGTAGGGCAGGGTTTAATTAGGGTTTTGTCTCCTGGATCTGTGGGCATGTTAGCTGGTCGGATCGAATCCGAATCCAACAGGATATCGATCCGGTTCCATATGTGCAGACAAGTGGTTGTGTGCCAATGGGATCCTCGTGAAAGCCGTGCCGAGTAAATGCAATAACTGCAGATTGATTTCGCATGTGGAAAAGGCGAAGTAAAATAAATGAAAACATTCAATAGCGAGAAACAATAAATAAATAAATAAATAAATAAATGGGATAAAAAGGAAAAGGGTTATATGACTACAGATGATTAAAAAGGAAAAGGGATAAAAGAGTTGTCGAAATTAGGGTTTTTAGCTTCATTGAACTCCCATACGATCTCGTGGCCAGTGCAGTGCAGTGCCAACAGCACACCTGCCTCTCAGGTTTAGATAGATAGAGGTCCTCCTAATCATTGATAGGCTCCTAGAATATAGCACACAGTCGGCTTCACATATTTTATTCAATCACATCGCCATTTGTCGATTCTTATAGTAGATTACTTGATCAATGTTTTAAGTTCATGCATGTAACTTTTCAGGCAGCATCGCCATGTGGTCGGTCTTCACACAAGGTTTGACGGCCATGGAGTTCGCAAACAGGAGAAGAATCTGCAAAGATGCTCACCTACCTTTTTATTTGCGTTGCCTGTGTGTCTGTACGTATGTATCTTAATGAGCAAGACGAATGCAATGATGCAGCACACTTGTGTCTCAAAGCTACTCACTCTGTATCGGGCAGCCATGCTTGCTAGCAGACTTGGGTAAATAATAGCTACACAAGCAAGCAAGCCTTCCCAAGTGTAGTCTGCGGAACGGGCATATGTGATACTTCTTATTAGGTTTCTCAATAGTGGTATCAGAGTAAGGTTGATGGTGCGATGATTGGCTTATAAACTACGTGTGTTATGTTCAATCGTGTATAATTATTTTATGTGTTCTTGTGTTTTTTGATGTAGTTTTCAGTTTCAAAAAGCTCCTTATCTTGATGATTGAAATATGCTTTAGAACAAGTTGTTTACATCAAATTTCTTGGTGAAAAAGGGGCAAGAACTGTTATTGCCCAATAGGTTGGTCGACTACGGGCATGCCGCCTATTGCGTGGGCGACCATCTCTGTGTGTAGTAGAGGCAGCGCTGCGTGCAGGCAGTGCCGCCTGCTGTAGAGGTGCAACTGCGCTGGCGATCACTTGTGGGAAGGCGATGGTCACCCACGAGAAGGCAACAATTGTAAAGGGGAATTAGTGTTTTTTTTAGAAAAGAATGATTCTGTCCCTCTAAATTTAATAAATCCCATGGTTTGTTATTTTATCCAAATTTCAAAAAAATCCTTCATAAATAAAAAAATTTCCCATATGTCCCTATTTTTAGAAAATATTAGTTAATTAAAAGATTTAATTAACCATTATTATTATTACTATCTAGTAGTCCTACATGATGTATAATGTGGATATGATCATAGACTTTATTATGTGATGTGTATATATATGATTATTATTATTATTAGGGCATGCAAAACTTTAAATTTTCTAATTTATTATCAGGTCTACGTACCTATCATTATGTTGTAATTACACGAGGAGTCACGACGGGAGCGTGAAGGTGCCAGCGGGACCCACGAGGCCGAGATGGAGGATCACGATACATGGAGATGCATCGATGTGTCGATAGAACTGATGATGATGAGATTGACGATCACATAGCATGAAGATGCCTTGATACACACATAGATCCTGATATGAGTGATTGAGCTGATTGGGTCAACCAGATCACAATAGGTTATGGTCCATGATCATTCGGTTTGATTGTGCATATGTGATATGTGGTTTGCATATACACCTACTAAATATGTATTTATATTTGTATGGAATGTAGATATAGATTAAATATGTATGTATGTGACACATCATATTAGGAGACTGAATCAAATCTCCTCCTACGATAATATTAAGTTGGTAAGCGTGATATAATTAGATTGACCCACGTAGTCTTCTATCGAATTCCAACATAGGTTGAGTTGGTCAAGTCCCTTGAGGCTCATCTATCTTGTGATTTGAGATATTGCTTATAATATAGAGATGTCATCGATGATCGAGGACATGATATGCTTGATCGAGTCCCTCAAAGGTATACATCAAATCAGACTCATCTTGTAAAGATGATAATGACTTAACTGAACATCATGGTTGGTTGAGTCTCTCAAGGCTATGATAGTTCATAGGCTAAACAGGACAAAAATAATAAGAAGTTGTGATTGACAAGAGTTGATTACCTTTTTGGGCGTAGTGTGATTGGTCGAGTCCCTCGAGGTTACACTAAGATGTAGATTGGATCCTGATCCCCACTAGAAGTTTGTAGGAGACTTTTGTTTCAAATGCCAAGGGTGTCGCATGATTTACCAAAAAAATAGTGGGAGTAAATTAAGATAGAAGACCATATCTTAATTATTTATTTTTCTATAAAATTTATATGTTATTTATTTATGTTGCATCTTTTCCTGTCAGAAATATGTTGCTTGCAAACCTCGTGTGACATACTTGATATCAACTGCCTCACTGGTCCAAACTATATGGGTTGGCTTCTCAACTTGAGAATTATTCTCATGATGGAGAAGATCACGTATGTCCTTGATATGATATTCCCCAAGCCGGTGGAAGGGGCAAGTGAGAATGAGATTACTCGCTACGTGAAATATATAGTTGATTTCACTTTGGATAAGTACTATATGTTAGTCTTTATGACTCCTGAGTTATAAAGGCAACATGAGAGCATAGATGCCAATTCCATCATTCTTCATTTTCACAAACTATTTGAGGAACATGGAAGAACTTAGAGATATGAGATATCCAAGAGTCTCTTCCATGCTGGATGATAGAGGGAACATCGATTTAGAACCATGTCCTAAGGATGATTGAGTGGATTAAGAAACTCACAAGTCTAGGAATGATCCTAGAGGATAATCTATAAGTTAATCTTATACTTCAGCCCCTAATAGATTTTTTTTCTCTATTCATTATGAATTTTAATATAAACAAGCTTGAGGCATTTTCCTTGAGCTCCTAAATATGTTGAGGGAGGCCGAGAGCACCATCAAGAAAGAGAAGCCAGTTTTCTACATTGGTGAGACAAAAAGGAAAGGCTAATAAATCTCTTAAGAATGCAAGGGTAACGACAAAAAGGGTAAGGGAAAGGTTGACAAGAAGGACCGGGCAAAGAACAAAAGCCAATGCTTTCACTACGACAAAGATGAGCATGGGAAGAGGAACTATAAAGAGTACCTCATAGAGAAGGTAAAACAAAAGCTTATAGAAGCTTTAGATACACTAATGATCAGTCTCTATTTGTTAGATTTTTATGATAATACATGATAATTAGATATTGGGAGTGCTTATCATATTTACAATTTGTTGCAAGTTCTAGTAGTGCCTAGGAGACTGGCGAGAGACGAAATGGATCTCAAGATAGGTAATGAAGCAAGAGTTACTATAATAGCTATAGACGAGGTCACCCTACATCTGCATGGTGGTGCTACTATTATGTTAAATGCATGTTATTACATTCATTCTATTATCAAAAATATTATTTTCATTTCATGTTTAACAATTAGTGGATATAAATTAGTTTTTGAAAATAATAGTTGTTCATCGATTTTGGATGATGAGATCATCACTAGGGGAACGTTGCATAATGGTTTATATGTACTAGACATTGCTCTACATATCATGAATGTAGGTATGTCAAAGAGAAAATGAGATGAGGTGAACAGTACGTACCTGTGGCATTGTAGACTATATCATATCCACAAGAGTATGATTCAAAAGTTGCTAAGATAAATACTTTGATCCATTCGATTATGAGTCATATGCAACTTGCGAACCTTGACTTCATGGAAAGTTGATCAACTCACCATTTAGTGAAATTGGAGAGAGAGCCACTGAGTTATTGGTACTCATACATAGTGATATGTTTGGTCCTATCTCGACTTAGGCTATATGTGGTTACTCCTATTAAGTCACAGATTTCGATGATGAAATCAATTGATGAATTCATAGACTAATATGTTTTTAAGATAAATGATGCAAGAAAAACTTCAATCATAGACTCAAACCATCAAAGGGCAAATTATCTAAGTAGGAAAATCAGATGTTGGGTCAGGAAAAACATGATGTTAGAGATTAGATATTGGGCTATAGGATTGGTCGATGTGCCAAAAGATGAACTTTATGCCATGAGCGGGCATTGAGCTAGAAGGATCAGATATTGAACTAAAAGATCAGATGTTATGGAAAGTAACATGCTAATAGATCAGACAATATGCCGAAGGAAATGACGATGCATCGGAGGTTCAAATAAAATACCAAATGATCAAATGATATATCAAAATATTGGACAACGTGTTGATTGCTTCGTGATTATGCTAAATATATGATTAAGTAGTTAAATCTTGATCATGGTTATTTCGATTCAAATTGAGTTGATATTAGGTCAAAATCATACCAACTTAATTAGAAACCCATTAGGCTTGAACCAGGACCAGATTGGGCCTACTAAAAGACCAATTTGGTGACCTTGAGTAGGCCTGGGTAATGGTACCGCTAGGACCAGGAGGTGGTATCGCTAGGCCTAAGCGGTGATACTACCTAAAGAGCAAAAAAAAAAAAAAAAAATACTATTTTGTGTTTTACAAGACTTCCAACGGTGGTAGTGACCGATGGTGGTACTATCAAAGCCTAGATTCTCGGGCTCTGTTCGATGGTATTATCACCCGACACCGACGGTGGTACTACGAGTACTTCAAAAACTTGGGGATTTAAATTTTTGACTCTATTTTTGAAGCCTTTGGGGGTCTATAAATACCCTACTCATGCTTACTTGATGCAAGAGTGAACAACCAAGAATTCTTGAGGTTAAAAGTGTTGCAAAATCTCTTTAAGCATTGGTTGAGTCTTTTCCTCCTTGAGTTTAGAAGTGCTTTTAAGTTATAGAAGAGTTGAGGTCTCTTGTAAAAGAGAGGTGTAAAGGTTCTCTCCTGAGCCTATTAAAATGAGAAAATGTGTAAAGGTTCTCTTTTGAGCCTGTTAAAATGAGAAGGATTGTAACAAGGATAATTGATCTTTGTCTATCGAAAAAAAGATTGGTAGTGAAAGATGATAGTCTTGATGGAAGAGGAATTAGGAGTGGACGTAGGTCAGGACGATCGAACCACAATAAATCAGTTTGCATCCTTCTCTCGCTTTTGCTTTATTATTGCTTACTGATTTATTTCACTCATTATCTTTACGTACACTTTTGGTTAAACGTATTTCCATTCCAAATTTATCAATTGAACTTTTCAAATTAAAACTTTTTGTGATAGCACTAATTCACCCCCTTCTTAGTACTATTATGATTCTAATAGTTAGTATCAGAGTCAAGTTCTCTCAGTTAAATTAGCACCCAAGTGAGATTTAATGGCTTTTTCTAGTAATCAAGAGAGTCACTCTGTCACTCATCCTCCTATGTTCAATGGAATATATTATATTTATTATAAAAATATAAATGAGAATTTTTTTGATTTCTATGGATTTTGATTTGTGGAATATTGTTGAATGTGATTTTCAAAAATCTTCTAAACCATCGAATGAATGGAATGATTTTGAGAAAAAATATTTTCCTTAAATACTAAAGCTATGAATGTTTTATTTTGTGCTTTAGACAAAAATGAGTAATCATGTTTCTAATTGTGATACTGCACCTGATATTTGACACATAATTGAAGTTACTCATGAAGGCACAAGTAGAGTAAAAGAATCTAAAATTAATCTTTTGGTATATAGTTATGAATAGTTTAAAATAAAGCCAAGCAAAATCATTTGTGACATATTTATCCATTTTACGGATGTTGTCAATGATTTAAAAGCTCTTGGTAAATATTATACTAATTTTTAATTAGTAAATAATATTTTAAGATATTTCTAAAATATTGGGATCCAAAAGTAACAGCTATCCAAGAAACAAAGAACTTAAATAAATTTCCTCTTAAAGAATTTATAGAATCTTTAATGACCTATGAAATGACCTATAAAGTATATGACGAACAAGAAAAAAATATTTCAAAGAATAAAAAAGATATTGCACTAAGAACCAAAGAAGACTCCTCAAGCGAAAGCTCAAGTAATAATGATGATGATGACATTGTAATTCTTACAAGAAGACTTAAAAAGTTTATGAAAAGGAACAAAATATATAAAAACAAATATAAACTTAAAAAGAATATAATAATATGCTATGAATGTAAAAAGTCAGGACATTTCAAAAATGAGTGTCCACAACCGAGGAAGAATTTGCTAATTCAAAAGAAAGCATTTAAGACAACTTAAGATGAATCAAGTGCATCATAATATGAAAAGTAAATCAATAAAGATGAAGTGACAAACTATACATTGATGGCTTTCAATAATGAGGTATATGACTCTTCCAAAAATATCTTTACCTTATGATAAATTATTTGATGTATTTCATGATGATTTATATGATGAACTAAAAAAGATTGATAAAAAATATAATTCACTAAAAAAGGATCATGCATAATTTACTAATAAATTTGATATATTAAAAATTATGCATGAAATATCATCAAATTGTACTCAATCTAAATGTGAAGAGTTAGACTCACTAAAAAAGAAAAATATATTATTACAACATATATTGTAAAAGTTTAAAATTGAAAATAAATAATTAAATATGATTCTTGCTAACCAAGATTGTGTATATAGAAAGGAATAAATCAGATTTGTGAGTAGTAACAATTATCAAAAGCCAACAAAATTTGTAATAGGACACACACTATATATTCCATCTAAAGATAAATATAATTTTTATGGAATATTTGGTCATTATATTTATATATGCTCTTTTAAAAATATAGCTCTCATAAATTAGTTTGGGTTCCTAAAAGAATAATAAATGAGTTGATGCCAAAAGTCAAGAAAGATAGATCAAACCATGAATGACGGAAAGTTATATAGGTACCTATAGCAAACCCTTTCTTTTTGTAGGTATGTTCCAAACAAGAGCTAGGAGCAAAAGATGATATATTGATAGTGAATTCTCAAGGCACATGACCGAAGATCGAATATAATTTTCAAAGATTACTAGTTGAGATGAGGGATACTCACTTTCGAAGACATTTATAAAGAAAAAATTATCGACATTGAAAATGTAGGTAATAAATGGAATATTTTGATTAAAGATTTTCTTTTAGTAGACAGTTTAAAATATAGCTTATTAAGCATTAGTCAATTGTATGATAAGAGATATACTATTAAATTTAAATTTAATGCTTGCATGATAAAAATACCAAATAAGAATAATTCCATGATTACTTTGAGAAATGATAAGTTTATACTATTGATTTTGATGATTTTTATGATCAAACTTGCTTTTCGATTTTAAATGATAATGCATAACTTTAACATAGGAGATTAGGACATATAAGTATAAAACAAATCTCACAAATTGAAATTAAAAACTTCAGTTATTTTTTTAATTTTGTAGGATTCTATGCACGTTTATTTCAATAAAATTCCCATAGATAAAATAAAATAATTTTAAATTTGATTAGATTTAAATACTAATTTTTTCTTCAAAGAAATTTGGATACATCTACTTCTAAAGAAACCTTACCTAAGGACGCATATTCTAAGGAGCTAATTATCGGAGATATATCAAAAGGTGTTTAAACATGCTCTTCGTCGAAAAATATTTATTAAAATATATGAATCAAGATTTTTTACTGTCTGTTCTCATATGATTCTTTCCTTTTATTAAAGAGAAGATATTTTTTAAACGAATCATGAATTTTCACTTGACTTCTTAATATTCATGACTTGAGATCTATCTCATATGAATCATAAACTTTTACTAATTATTCACATATGATTATTTTTGCTATTTATTATACTGGAGATTTTTTTAAACGAATCATGATCTTTCACTTAACTTCTTGATATTCATGACTTGGGAGTTATTTTATATATATCAAGAAATTTTACTAATTATTCTTCTATGATTCTTTTTCCTATTTGCTAAAGATAAATTTTTTTATTTGACTTCTCGATATTCATGATTTGAGATTTATTTTGTATTCGTTATCCTATAATTCTTTTTATTCACTAATGACTAAGAATAATATTTATCCAAATAAATCATGATATTTCACTTGATTTCTTGATATTTATAACTTAAGATTTATTTTATATGAATCAAGATTTTTTACTATTTGTTCTCTTGTAATTCTTTCTTTTTACTAAAGAGAAAATTTGTCCCAATAGATCATTATCTTGATCTCTTGATGTGAGATTTATTTCATATGATTCCTTTGTATTCATGACTTTATACTCCATCATCAATTGACCTCTCATGGCTTGAACTTATCTTCAATATTAATATCCTTCATATAATATCAAAGTAGTTTTATGATTGACATATTGATGTAAATGAAGAGAAGTAGCACCATGATAACATGATATTCTTTTCTTCTTTTTGATGATGACAAAGTGGGAGAGAGTAGCAATAGCTTGTATATTTTTCTCTTTTTTTATGATAAAGAGGGAGAAGTAATAGTGATAAGTAATGGTAACTTCTTGATAACTTAGCAACTATGTTGCACTCTTATACATATTGTAATTGATTAGATATGTAACTATTTTGACATTCTAACTATGGATATAACGTGATTATCTAATTAAAATTATGCATATGCAATGATTAGTTTTGAAAATCAATATGATTTTCGATAAAAATTATTTCGATTTGAATTCAAAGAGCAGCATTGAAAAGTTATCATTTTTTGAATTTGAGTTCATTAGAATATTTCAAAGTAACATACAGATAAGGGGAGTTTAGTTAAAACTATGTCATCATAAAAAAAGAATAGATTATTGAATCCCAAAATTTGAAGATAAAATTAATTAATGAATTTATAGACTAATATATTTTTAAGAAAAATAACGCATGAAAAACTTCGATCATGAACTCGAACCATCATAGGGTAAATTGTTGAAGAAGGAAAATTAGATGTTGCACTAGGAAAGCATTAATTAACAATTGGATGTCGAGCTGGAAAATTGGTTGATGTGTCGAAGGATGTACTTCATGCCATGAGTTCTGGCATTGGGCCAGAAGGATTGGGTATTGCGCCAAAAGATCATATGTTATGGTAAGTTAACATGTTGATAGATTGAGTGATATATTGAAGGAAAGGACGATGCGTCGGAGGTTTGGACGAAGTGCCGGATGAGAAGATGACATGTTGGAATGCTGAATAGTATGCTGATCGCTTCGTGATTATGCTACATATGTGATTGAGTGGTTAAGTCTCGATCATGATCGTTTTGAGTCAAATTGAGTTGGTATTGGATTAAAATCATGCTAACTTGATTAATAGCCCATTGGGCCTAAATCAGGATCAAATTGAATATGTTGGAAGGCCAATTCAGTGACCTTAAGTAGGCTTAGTTGATGGTACCGCCAACCCAGGCTGTCACGAACGATCGCCGCGCACCAACAGCACATTCGCTCAATGAACCATTCGTCGCTTTTGCATGCTTGCACAAATATTTGATAGCTTGTTTTGCCTGAGAAATGTAAGAAAAAAATTTGTAATGCTACAATGCAACCACTAACTGCGTCGGGCCAAAACTGCCCAAAATAGCTCAATTTTTGCCTATTGATTTTTACAGATCATAATGCAGTGTGAAACATCAGCCATCTCAGACCCTTGGATCCCCTTAGGTGGTATAACATTGAATGAGGCCTCAGTATAGTGTCAAGCGTTGAATATTCTTCATAAGTTGAGCTTGTCTTTGCGCTCGGCACTCGGTGAATCGTCATTTGTAGCCTTGCGATTGTTTGTTTAACTGTATTTGTTGAATTGTTTGTAAAGCTTCCCTCTTTACGAGACATTGAGACTTATTCATTGCTTGCTTTCAAACTAATCAACCTTCTCTTTTGCAGGTCCTTCGGGATCAGCACGATGTTGTATCTAGGCTGATCCATTGTATACAAATAACACATAGGCGTTTCATAACTTAGGCAATCTTAGTTAAGTCCAAGAAATTGGCGCAAGGGTGCTTCATAACTTAGGCAATTCCAACTAATCTCAACATTACTACAAGGGTGTTGTACGACTTAGGTAAATTTAGCTAAGTCTATGACATTGTGGTATCATTGCATATAAGTAATTCGAACAAATAGCAAAGAAGTTTCACAATCTCGTTATGACGAAGCATCGTGGCAAAACAAGTAAGATGGGACAAGCCAGACCTTTGCCCTAAGCAACTGTAGGTGGGTTACAAGTGTAAACTCGCTCTCAAGCTATTGGTGCCACTCACGAGGAGTACAACAATGAATAAAGATGAGCGAGAAGTTGGGTATTCTCTATGAACGAAGGAGGTGCAATCTAGAGCGCCAACTAAAAAAAGAAGCCACAAGGAGAGATTTACAATAGCGGAAACCAGCCTCGATATTCTTGAAGTGAGTTTAGAGGAACTCTACCAAGGCCAATGAGAGCTCGCAATAAGAAGCTAAATCTCGGATCGACATGGTTGAATCCCTAGTTGATCGAATAATAGAAGACACTAGAGACTCCGTGCAACATCTACATGAAGTTGTGGCAGAATTTATGTCCAAGGTGACGTTGCTCAAAAGGACTTAATGCAAGAGGGAGCAACACCTATGTTGCATCGCCATAAAGCTTGAGGGCACTCGAGCCGCATTGCTACGGGGCACCATATGCCAAAGAGCTCAAAAATTTCTTATTCGATATAGAACAATACTTTCATGCTATGAGGTACGACTCTGAAGAAACCAAAATTTCAATAGCAATAATGTATCTGAATGGAGATGCGAAACTTTGATGACAAACCTGTTGGGAAGAGATCCAACAAGGTTGGTGTTGAGTGGACACTTGGGAGGACTTGAAGTAAGAGTTGAGAACTCAGTTCCTACCCGAGAACATGAAGTTTGACACAAGAAGGAAGTTGAGATAACTTCACCAATGTACTTCTATTCGAGACTATGTGAAGTAATTTTTTGCACTTAATGTTGGATATCCAGGACATGTCCGAGAAGGACAAACTATTTAGCTTCTTTGATGGCCTTAAGATGTGGGCACAAAAGGAACTACATCAGAGGAATGTCACCAACATGGTCGGGGTAATTATGTTAAAATTGAATCGACACTTGGGGGGGGGGGGGGTGTTTGGGCATGTTGATAAGGGTGGGGGTGGGGGTGGGGGTGGGGGGTGAATTAGTGCTTCCATAAAACACATCGATTTGAAAACTTTCATTCAATCAATCCCGTTTCAAAAATATGTCAAACTTTAAAATGTTCATAAGTGCAGTGAACAAGTGAATCAGTAAGTAATAAGAATGAAAAACATGAAAGAGATATGCAAATCAAATTTATAGTGGTTCGATCCATGTTATTGGGAAACCTCAGCGGGAGCATCACATGCGTAGTGGAAGATCAAAACAAAACAGGTTTCCCACATTGATCAAATCACATGCAAAAAATTGAATCATGAAAAAGTAGTAAAAACTAAAAAATCATATCATGTGAGAGATTGTTTTACCTAGGGAGATCGTATATCCCTATGTTCCAGATCCAGATAGAGAGGATGAAGGAAGTCAAGCGTCTTCCTCTCTAGCGGTATCCACAGGATAGATCTCTACAGTGAAACTCCTCTAATCAAATCTTGCAACTCTTACATAAAGGGAGAGAGAATAATAGGAGGGGGTAGCCAAAGCTGCAGCCTATCAACATGAGTCTTCCCTCCAATTTATAGGGAGCCACCAAAAACCCTAGGTTCCTGCCTTAGTGGGTATTAGATCTCTATCTAATTATCCACTAACCTTGTATTATTTGATCTCTATCGAATAATCTCCTTTGGCCTCTAATTAAGCCTCATGCAACGAGCCAATCAGTATAGGGTCTCATCTAATAAAAATAGGGGCTAATTGGATCTCCATTCAATCCTCTATTCACTGAAGCATCAACTATATATGTGTGACCCTCTAGGCTCGATACTGAGCTTGCCGTGAGTTGCTCCCATCAGAACTCCTTATGATATAGTGAATTATTATCCCTATAATAGTTCACTCGACTCATCGACTATGGATGTACTATGCCACTACGCCATAGTCCTCAGATGGTACAGGGGGATCAAATCCATCAGACCTGTCTATCCATAGTTACCGTGTATCTATAATTTCTCATCCAACTAATATCCTAGAGATTGTATATCGGATATGGTACTATCGTCATATACGAAATCCGTCTGAGACTCGCTCTAATCGGATTCTCCCGTAAAACTCCTTCTCTCTCAATCTAAATGACCCTGGCCAGGGATTTGTCTAAGCAAGTACATATGAAATATTTATCTCGTGATACCGAGAGTGGATGATCCTTTATTGACACTCAATTGCATTCATAAGATTGGCTACCAATCCCAATAACCAACTGTACCAAATCTGAAATTTTCCAAACATGTAAGTTTGGCGTTAAAGAAAGAAGTACTCAAACAAGACATCTTTGGTGTCTCAAGTCTAAGAACTAGATACACAACTGGAATATAAAATTATTGTCTGACATTAGGTATCATTAATCATACAACATTCCATAAGCGGATCAATCAATCTAATGAGCACCTGTACTATATCCTTATTGTCTCCACACAAGTGGCTATAAGATTAGTCGCCTCCATCATATGGATGGGTATATAGTACACCGATTTGTCTGGTTTTCTCGATGTCCCTCTCGAGTAACCTATGATCGGGATCATTTATGATCTGTATTTAAAAGGTGAATCGATCTCATTATCGTGATCTCATCACGATCCAATTCCCATTGTACAGAACCAAGGACATCATAATATATATGTAACATATAATATAATATAAAAATATACCAATATTAATCATAAGAAAAAAATCATGCAGCGTGTCACATATGCCATCACTCACATGATTGGCTTGCAGGACACCTGTAACCAGCAATCTCCCACTGGACCTAAAGCCAATCACCTATGTGTCTGATCCACATAAGGCCCCTGTGACGCTCAAATACAGTTTGAGCTAGCGACTTCATCAATGGATCCACAGATCGATGTTAGTCCCGCGTCACTCAAATGCTGATTAGATCAAAACTTCAACAATTAATTTCATCATCAAAATTTGAGATTCAACAATCTCCCTCTTTTTGATGGTGATAACTAATTGACGATGGAGTTTAAACTAAACTTCCCCTATCGATATGTCATATCAAAATAAACTTTAAAATTTAGAAAATCATGAGTATTGCATCATTGCATACATCATAAAATCATATGTATTTCATGCATAATTTTAAATCATTTCAAAATATCAATCTACATTGTATCATGCATGATTCAATTTTTAAGTTATCATCATAACTTCTCTCCCCTAAAGTATATCATATAATGTATGATTAAATCATCATCATAACTTCTCCCCCTTTGTCATCAACAAAAAGGATAAAAGTACAACATGCAAGTTATTTAAACATGCAAGCTAGCAAATTTTGAGATATGCAAGTTAGCAATCTTTGCTTCTCTTTTGAGATTTGTAAGCCAGCGGTTCTTGCTTCTCTTTTGAGATGTGCTAGTTTAGCAAATTTTGCTTCTTCTTAAAGTATGCAAGCTAGCAAATTTTGTCTCCTTTTTTGGGATATACATGCTAGAAATTCTTTGCTTCTCTTAAGATACACAAGTTAACATTATTTGCTTCTCTTTTGAGATGTGCAAGCTAGCAAGTTTTTCTCCCCCTTTGTCATTGTAAAAAAGAAGAGAGGAATACAATGACACAAAATCTTGTCTCTTACAATAATGCTCTAATAACAGCATAAGGTATACAATTCATGAATACAAGAGAGTCAAATGAAAATCATGACATGAAAGATATTAATATTAAAGATCAAGTCGTGAATGCCAAAAGACATGTTTCATTTTGACAAATCTCTTTTTTAGTAAATAACAAAAATAAATCTTAGGAGATCAAATAGTAAGCGATCTTCAAAAGAAATCTTAAGTCATGAATCTCGAGAGATCAAGAGAAAAAATTATGATTCATTTGGATAAATCTCCTCTTTAATAAATAATGAAAAGGGAACATAGGAGATAAAATTATAAAAGATCTTGATTCATGCATAAGAAATCTCAAGTTATCAAAATCATGGTTTGTTTGCATAAGTTGCTTCTTTAGTAAATGGTAAAAAGAAGAAATTATAGAAGATAAAAAAAATTGATTTCATAAAAATAAACCTCAAGTCAAGAGATCAAGAGAAAGTTCATGATTTGGTTGAAAATTTTCATTCAAATTCAACTTGTTATATCATCAAAATCACTTTAAGAGATTCAAAATAATATACCATATTGATAGAAATACGGAGGACAAAGTTTAACTAAACTCCCTTTATTAATGTCATATTGATAGAAACTTTAAATTTAGAAAATTATAAGTATTTCATCATTGCATGTATCATAAAATTATGAGTACTTCATGCATAATCATAATTTCAAAATATCAAAGTATATTGTACCATGCATGATTCAAATTTCAAGTTATCATCATAACTTCTCTCCCTTAAAGTACATCATATCATGCATTATTAAATCATCATTATAATTTCTTCCCTTTTGTCATAAACAAAAAAGAGAAAAGTGTAACTAGCAAAATTTTAAAACATGTAAGCTATCAATTTTTAAGATGTGCAAGTTATCAATTTTTGCTATTCTTGAGATGTGCAACTAACAAATTCTTTCTTCTTTTTTGAGAAGTGCAAGCTAGCAATTTTACTTCTTCTTGAAATATGCAAGCAAGCAAATTCTTTGCTTTCCTTTACGATATGCAAGCTAGCAAGTTCTTGAGTATCTACTATAATCATCTATAATAACAAATACGTATTTGCTATCTCTTAAGCTTGTAGTATTAATTGGTCTAAATAAATCTATATGGATCAATTATAGTAGCCTAGAGGTGTTTATTTGAAGTTTTGAATTAAAACTACTTTTTATCTAAAAGAAATTTTATGAGATCAAAAAGAAATTTTGATCTTGTTTATGAGACCAAAAGATATAATTTAATTTAAGAGATTTCCTTCTAGGTCAAAAAGAAATTTTATGAGATCAAATAATAAGAAGTATCTTGTTTTATATAGATAGTTTTGTTTAACGAAACAAAAAAGTCCTAGTGAACAATCTTGATTTATATAAAGTTTTCAAATTATGATTTTCAAGATGTCAAGATCATGATAAGACCCTTTTTATGGTATGTTGCATAGGAGAAAAGAAAAAAAATTGGTTTATATATAGAAAATTTTAAGTTATCAAGATCATAGTTCTTAATGAAAACCTCAAATTTCAAGATTATAAGTCTTCTCTTTGGTAAAAAGAAAATTATAGAAGTAAAAAAAAATGATTCCCATATAAGATGCCTCAAGTCAAAAATCATGAGAAAATTCATGATTTGGTTGAAAAAAAATCTCATTCAAATTTCAATTATCAAAATCAATTTTGTAGTTCAAGAGATTCAATAATAATCATAACACTTTATCTCTTACAGAAAACTTGATTGATAAATTTTCAAAGAATTTTTTTTCCCTCTTTTTAGTTATTTCAATCCATGTAATTTATTTCATATAAAAATTCCTTCACATTTTATGTCAAATCTATGCATTGATTGTCATTTAAATTCTAGTTTCATCTAAAAAGGAATAATCAAGATCATTAAAATAAGTAAAACATATATAACCTTTTAAAACTGAAAGTATGTTCCAAAAGAAATCATAAAACATTTTCAAACAAAAACTTTAATTTATTCTAATTCCAATGATTTTTAAGTGAGTTGCCATGCTCATTTCATTCTCATTAAATATATTTTTAATTTTAAAAAATACAAGAGAATGAAGCATGAATTTTCTTTCCTTTTTTATAATGTTCTATACTCAAATTCTATCATTCAATAATATCCATTTAATCATATAACCCATATTTCAAGTTACTTCTTCAACATTATCAAGGCCATTATAATAACACATCAAAATGATAAAACATCTTCAAAGCAAAAATTCAACCAATCTCAATTCCAACACGTAAATGAGTCTAACTCTTTACACATAGTGCAAGGAGTTGACAAACTCATTTTAAAATTTTTTATTTATTTCAAGTCTATCTAATATAACATTCAAATCATATAACTATTCAACCATTAATCATTCATAACATTTAGGTCATTCAATAATAGTCTTTCCAAATATTCATACCAATGATTTTGAGCTTATTATTCAATCATCATTAAAATCTCATTTATGTAAATTTCAACATATTTTCAATAATTATGGTTCTTTGGTTCTAGTTCATTTTCATACTTATATATTCTAGCTATGTATCATCAAGATTAATTGTATAAAGGATTTGTTATAATAAAAATAAGGATTATTAAGCTTCAAACATCTTAATTCAAATAATTTTCCTTATTTTTTATATTTTAGCTAGAAAGCTTGATAATTAAGTTAGATCTCAAGTCAAATGGCATGAGCATTCACAAGATATCATTACATTTTGCTTCTAGACTTAGTTTGGTGACAAACCTATAAGAAAGATTTAGGTACCCATTTTACATTGGGACCTATATGAAGAAATTTATCTTTCTTATCTAATGATTTTTAGTTATTTGTTGTTCCCTTAGAACCTAAACTAATTTGTGAGGACTATAGTTTTTGAAAGGACATTGGTAACCCATATGTCGTAATCTACCACAAAGATTACATTTAATTTTCGATGGCAAATTCAAGGTAGGTCTTTCAACAAAAATAGTTAACTTTTGTTGAATGTTACCAATAAAGTCTATGCTATTTCTTCTATTAATATAACCCTTATTGACAAGGATCATATTTAGGGAATTGTTCCTGCTAGTTACATGTGCCCTGCAAGCCAATCACATGAGTGATAGCACGTGTGACACACTGCATGATCTTTTTGCTTATGATTAATATTGGTATATTCTCACATTATATAATCTGTTGTATATATATATTATGATGTCCTTGATTCTGTGCAATGAGAATCAGATCGTGATGAGATCATGATGAAGAGATCGATTCACATTTAAATACAGATCTTAAATAATCTCGGTCATAGGTTACTCGAGATGGACATCAAGATAACCGGACAGACCGATGTACTATATACCCATCCATATGATGAAGGTGACTGGTCTCATAACCACTTGTGTGGAGACACTAAGGATATAGTACATGTGCTTATTAGAGAATGAATTTACTGATTAATCCGTTTATGGAATGTTGTATGGTTGATGATACATAATGTCAAACAGCGATTCCATAGTTCCAGTTGTGTATCTGGTCATTTGGCTTGAGACACCAAGGATGCCTTGTATGAGTACTCTTTTTTTTTACGCCAGATTTACAGGTTTGGAAAGTTTCAGATTTGGTACAATTGGTTCTCGGGATTGGTAGCCAACCTTACGAAGGTAATTGAGTATCGATAGAGGATTATCCACTCTCGATATCACGAGAGAAATATCCCATACGTGCTTGCTTAGACAAATCCCTAGCTAGGGTCATTTAGATTGAGAGAAAGAGTTCTCCGATAGAATTTGATTAGAGCAAAGATAAACTGATTTTGTATGTGACCTGACAGTATAATATCCAATATACGGTCTCTGAGATATTAGTTGGATGAGAGATTATAGATATACGGTAACTATGGACAGACAAGTCAGATGGATTTGAACCCCCCTGTATCGTCTGAGGACTATGGCGTAGTGGCCTAGTACGTCCATAGTCGATGAGTCAAGTGAATTTTTATGGGGATAATAATTCACTATATCAGAAGGAGTTCTGATGGGAGCAACTCACAGTCAGCTCGGTATCGGGACTAGAGGGTCACACACATATGATGGATGCTTCAACGAATAGAGGATTGGATGGAGATCCAATTAGCCCCTATTCTCATTAGATGAGACCCTATGCTGATGAGCTCATTGCTTAAGACCCAATTAGATGCCTAAGGAGATTATTGGATAGAGATTCAATAATGTAAATTTAGTGGGTTATTGGATGTAGATCTAATACCCACTAAGGTAGAAGCTCTAGGTTTTTTGGTGGCTCTCTATAAATAGGAGGGGAGACTCATGGTTGATAGGCTACAGCTTTGGCCTCCCCCTCCTATTCTCCTCCCTCCCTCTATGCAAGAGTTGTGAGATCAGATTGAAGTTTTGTTGTAGAGATCAATCGTGTGGATACCGCTAGAGAGGAGGACGCTTGACCTCCTTCATCCTCTCCATCCGGATATGGAAATACAGGGATATACGATCTCCCTAGGTAAATTAATATCTCACACATTGTGATTTTTTCAATTTTCTTGCGACCCTAATCTTTTGCACAATGATTTAATCTGCGTGAGAAACCAATTTTTATTTTGATTTTCGTTGCGCATGTGATGCACCCGCTAAGGTTTCCCAATAGTGGTATCAGAGCCAAGGTTTATGTGGAAAATATTAGTTTTAAACTGCGTGTGATGAGATTTAATCGCGTAGAACTATTCTATGCGTTCTTACTGCATTTTTGCAGTAAAGGCAGTGAGGAAATGGGTGGTTGGCCATGGCCAGGCCCCTTGCAGTGGCGACCAACCACGACCAGGCCACCTGCAGGGGTGGCCGGCCACGACCAGCTTGTAGCCAGGCCGTGGCTAGCCTGTGGCAGAGGCTGCCCACAAGGGGCAGACACCCGCAGCTAGCTTGCGGCAGGGGCTGCCGAAGGTGGGAGCAGCCTACGACCAGGCTACAGAGGCAACGACCCGTAGGGGCGATGCCTGTGGGCACGACGCCCGTAGGCAAGCCGCCTGCAAGCACGATCGCTTGCAAGAACGCCCGCAGGAGCGACACCCGCGGGCGCGACACTAGCTGCAAAGGCAGCATCGCACGCCCCTTGGCAGGGAGGCTACCGATGGGCAAGGGCAGTCGTTGCCTTCGTAGGGGCGATGGCGGCGGTGGCGCAGTGAGGGTAAGGGAAGAGGGCTAGGGCATCCTTTTAAGAAAAGGATAATACTGCCCTTCTAAATTTGAAAATTTTTGAGGACTGTCATCGTGTATAGAATTTCTAAAATACCCTCAATAATTTTAAAATTTTTAGGGGACTGTCTTCTTATCCATAATCATGAAAATACCCTTGATAATTTTGGAAATTCTATGCATATCCTGATTTCAAAAAAAAATTAATTAAATAGTTTAATTCATTATTATATATCTAGTAATCCTACATATGATGTGATGTACATGTGATGTATGATGTGGATGGATGATCATGATCCATGTATTGTGATGTGTGTAATTATGATTATTATTATTATTATTATTATTATTATTATTATTATTATTATTGGGGCCTGGGAGCCTTTGTTTTTCTCGTTTATTATCGGGCCTACGTGCCTGTGATTATTTGTAATTATATGGAGAGGCACAGCCGGAGCGTGGAGGTGACAGCGAGACCCACGATGCCATGGAGGGAGATCACATCGCATGATGATGTGACAATCCGATAGAACTGATGATGACGAAATCAATAATCACAGGGCATGAAGATGCGCCGATGCACGCATAGATCTTATTGTGAATGATTAGGCCCATTGGCTCGGGCTTAATCATATTAGGTGATGGCTCATGATAATCTAGTGTGACTGTTATACACCTACTAGATATATATATATATATATATATATATATATATATATATATATATATATATATATATATATATATATATATATATATATATATTTACATGCGATGTAGATATATATTAAATATGTATATGTGTGACACGACATATTATGAGACTGATACAAAACGAAAACCCCTCCTATGATAATATTAAGTCGGTAAGCCTGAGGCAATAAGATTGACCCATATGGCCTTCCATCGTTATAGGAAGAAATTGAATCACGACATAGGTTGAGTTGATCGAGTCACTTGAGGCTCACCTATCTACATGATCGAGTTCTTGCCTATGACATATAGATGTCACCAGTGACCTGAGGACATGATATGACTTGGTCGAGCAGTCGAGAGCATATCGATCGAATCAGACTCATCTTGTAACGATGGTGATGACTTAACCGAACTTCATGGTTGGTTGAGCAGTCGAGACAATGATGATTCAGAGGTCGAACATGACGGAAATCATAAGGAGTTGTGATTGACAAGAGTTGCCTACCTTTTGGGCTTAGTGTAGTTGGTCGAGTCCCTCGAGGTTTCACTAAGATGCCGATTGGATCCCGATCCCCACTAAGAGTCTGCCGGAGACTTTCGTCTCACGTGTCGAGGGTGTCGCGTGATTCGCTAGAAAAATAATGGGAGTACATTAAGATAGAAGTCCATATCTTAATTAGTATTTTCTGTAAAATCTGTATGTTATTTAATTTACGCTATATCTTATTTGTCGCTTCCAAACCCCCTATGTGGCATACTTGATGCCAACCACCTCATTGGTCCAAAAGCTCCGTAATTTAAGAATTGTTCTCACGGTGGAGAAAATCCTATATGTCCTCAACATGATTGAGCCCACGCCGGAGGAAAGGAAAAGCGAGGATGAGATCACTCGCTTTGTGAAGTATATAGATCGTCATAAAGGATAACCTGTATGTTGATCTTATACTTCAGCCCCTACCAGATTCCTTTTTACAGTTCATATGAACAAGTTTGAGGTGACTCTACCTAAACTCCTCAATATGTTGAGGGAAGCTGAGAGCACTGTCAAGAAAGAGAAACCAGTTCTCTATATTGGTGAGAGCAATAAGAAAAGGAAGGCCAACAAGTCCCTTAAAAGGGTAAGGGCAAAGAAAGGTCGGGTAATACAAAAGTTGCTCAGAAAGACCCGTCAAAGGATAAAAGATAGTGCTTCTATTGCGACTTAGATGGGCATTGGAAGAGGAACTGTAAGGACTACCTTGCAAAGAAGGCAAAACAGAAGCTTAGAGAAGCTTCAGGTATATACATGATCAGTCTCCACTTGTCAGATTTTCATGATAACACATAGATATTGGATACCAGGAGTGCTTATCATATCTGTAATTCGTTGTAGTTTCTGGCAAGACCTAAAAGATTGGCTAGAGGTGAGATAGACCTCAAGATGGGCAATGAAGCAAGAGTTCCTGTAGTTGCTATTGGGGAGGTCACCCTACATTTGCCTAGTGGAGCTATTATTGCATTGGATGTATGCTATTTTGCTCACTCTACTATTAAAAATATTATTTCCATATCTTGTTTGACAATTAATAGATATAAATTAGTTTTTGAGAATTATAATTATTCAATAATTATGGATGATGAGATCATCACTAGAGGGACACTGATAAATGGCTTATATGTGTTAGCCACTTATTTACACATTATGAATATAAATATGTCTAAGAGGAAAAGAGATGAGGTGAATAATGCAGACCTATGACATTATAGGCTAGGTCATATACATGAGGGAAGGATTTAAAAATTGCTAAAAGATGGATACTTAGATCTATTTGACTATAAGTCATATGCAACTTGCGAACCTTACCTTCGTGGGAAGATGACTAAGTCTCCTTTTAGTGGAATTAGAGAGAGAGTTATTGAGTTATTAGAACTCATACATAGTGATGTATATGGTCCCATTTCAACTCAGGCTATAGGTGATTACTCATACTTCATTACATTCACTAATGATTTCTCTAGGTATGGACATGTGTACTTGATGAAGTATAAGTCCGAGGTGTTTGAGAAATTCAGGAAATATAAGAATGAGGTGGAGAACCAAATTGGAAAGAGTATTAAGACTCTTCGATCAGATCAAGGTGGAGGGTACTTGGGTACGAAGTTCATCAATTTCCTTAGGGACAATGAGATTCTGTATCAATGGACATCTCCTTGCACACCTCAGCTTAATGGTGTATTAGAAAGGAGAAATCACACACTGTTAGACATGGTGCGATCCATGATGAGTTTCGCTGACCTACCCGTCTCATTCTGAGGATACGCCCTAGAAACCGCAGCTTACCTTTTCAATAGAGTTCCATCAAAATCGGTAGTGTCTACACCATATAAGATATGGAAAGGAAAGAAGTCTGATCTTAGGTAGTTAAGATTTGGGGCTGTCCTGTCCATGTTAGAAGACACAACCCTGATAAGTTGGAATCAAGGACGGAACGATGTATATTCGTGAGATACCCTAAGGAGACTTTGGGGTATTATTTCTATCATCCCGAGGATCGAAAGATCTTTGTTGCCAAGAGAGCTATGTTCCTTGAGAAGGCACATATTCTTGGTAGAAACAGTGAGAGTGAGATAGAATTAAGTGAGGTTCGAGAACCTAGCTCAAGCACCATTCCAGAGCCCAAGTTTGTTCAGGTACCTAACACACAAATTCTAACTTTGCGTAGGTCTAGCAGAGTATCTCACCCTTCTGAAAGATATGTGGGACATATTAGTGGAGATGACTATCAGGATGTTGATCCTCAGACCTACGAGAAGACTATTATGAGTATAGACTCTGGAAAGTGGCAAGAAGCCATGAATTCTGAGATGAATATCATGTCCTCTAACAAAGTTTAGAACATTGTAGATGCGTCTAAGGGTATCATACCTTTCGACTGCAAGTGGATCTTCAAAAAGATGATCAGAGTAGATAAAAAGGTAAAGACCTATAAGGCAAGGTTAGTAGCTAAAGGATATCGTCAAAGACACGGATTTGACTATGACAAAATCTTTTCACCTATAGCCATGCTAAGTCCATTAGAATTTTTTGACCATTGCAAGCACACTATGAGATCTGGCATATGAATGTCAAAATAATATTTCTCCATGGCAACCTCGAGTAGGAGGTGTATATGATATAGTCAGATGGATTCGTATATAGAGAGACTCCAGATAAAGTGTGCAGGTTGCTCAAGTCCATTTATGGACTAAAGTAAGCTTCCCAAAGTTGGAACATAAGATTTGATGAGACGATCAGATCTTATGACTTCATTAAGAACGAAGATGAGCCTTGTATGTACAGGAAGGTAAGTGGGAGTGCTATCAAATTCTTGGTATTATATGTAGATAACATCCTAATCATTGGGAATGATGTAGGAATGCTCTCTACAGTAAAGACTTGGCTATCCAGAAACTTCTCCATGAAAGACTTAGGGGAAGCATCCTATATTTTGGGGATCTGGATCTATAGAGATAGATCTAAGAGGATGCTTGACTTGTCTCAATCTAGGTACATAGACTCTATTGTCAAAAAGTTTGACATGGAGAATTCTAAAAGAAGTCTCAGACCGATGAGATATGAAATATCACTTTCTAGAAGTATGTCCCCATAGACTCCTGAAGAAAGGGCATATATAGATAAGATACCCTATGCCTTAGCAAAAGGGTCTATCATGTATGTTATGCTATGTACCATGTCTGATATAGTGTATGCTTTAAGTGTCACGAGCAGGTATCAGGCAGATCCAAGTTTAGAACACTAGAAGACAGTAATGTGTATCCTTAAGTACTTGAGAAGGACTAAGGATCTTTTACTAGTATATGGAGGATATAGCCTCCAGGCTAAGGGCTACACAGACTCGAGTTTCTAGTCCGACATTGATGATAGCAAGTCAAACTCAGGGTATTTTTTCACCCTAAATGGAGGAGCAGTAAGTTGGAAGAGTTCCAAGCAAGTACTACTACTGACTCGACCATAGAAGCAGAATACATTGCTACAGTAGAAGCAACAAAAGGGTGATAACTTTAGCAAAGGAACCCAAGCAACATGGTATAAGAGTCGTACCAAGAAACATGGAGCTGATTCTCATATATTACGACAGCAATAGGGTGATAGCTTTAGCAAAGGAACCCAAGTCTCATCAGAATTGTTCTGAGGAGGTTCCATCTGATTAGAGCGATCATGACCCATAAAGATATAACAATAGAAAGAGTTCCATCCGAAGATAACATTATAGATCCACTAACGAAGCTGCTGATTCAGATTATATTTGAGCATCATAGGGGGCTGATGGGGATCAGACACATAGGTGATTGGTTTTAGATCAAGTGGGAGATTGCTAGTTACAGGTGCCCTACAAGCCAATGAGTGATGGCACGCGTGACACACTGCATGATCTTTTTGCTTATGATTAATATTGGTATATTCTTACATTATATTATCTGTTGCATGTATATTGTGATGTCCTTGGTTTTGTGTAATGAGAATCAGATCATGATGAGATCACGATAAAGAGATCGATTCACCTTTAAACACAGATCCTAAATAATCCTAGTTATAGGTTACTCGAGAGGGACATCGAGATAACTGGACAGATCAGTATACTATATACCCGTCTATATGATAGAGGTGGCTGGTCTCATAGCCACTTGTGTGAAGACACTAAGGATATAATACAGGTGCTCATTGGAGAATGAATTCATTGATTGACCCGCTTATGAAATATTGTATGGTTGATGATACATAATGTCATAAAGCAATTCCATAGTCCCAGTTATGTATCTGGTCCTTTAACTTGAGATACCAAGGATGTCTTGTATGAGTACTCATTTCTTTGATGTCAAACTTATAGGTTTGGTAAGTTCTAGATATAGTATAGTTGGTTATCGGGATTGGTAGCCAACCTTACAAAGGCAATTGAGTGTCAATAGAAGATCATCCACTCTCGGTATCACGAGAGGAATATCCTATATGTGCTTGCTCAAACAAATCCCTGGCTAGGGTCATTCGGATTGAGAGAGAAAGAGTTCTCCGGTAAAATTTGATTAGAGCAAGGCAAACTGATTTCATATGTGACCTGACAGTACCATGTCCAATATACGATCTCTAGGATATTAGTTGGATGAGGGATTATAGTTACATGATAACTATGGACAAACAAGTCCGATAGATTTGATCCCTCCTGTACCATCTGGAGACTATGGCGTAGTGACCTAGTATGTCTATACTCGATGAGTCAAGTGAATTATTATGAGGATAATAATTCACTATATCATAAGGAGTTCTGATGGGAGCAACTCACGGTCAGCTCGGTATCGGGCCTAGAGGGTCACACACATATTGTAGATGCTTCGACGAATAGAGGATTGGATGAAGATCCAATTAGCCCCTATTCTTATTAGATGAGATCATATACTGATTGACTCCTTGTTTAAGGCTCAATTAGAGGGCTAAGGAGATTATTAGTTAGAGATCCAATAATGCAAGGTTAGTGAGTTATTGGATAAAGATCCAATACCCACTGAGGCAGGACTCCTAGGATTTTGGTGGCTCTCTATAAATAGGAGGGGAGACTCATGATTGATAGACTGCAACCTTGGCCTCCCCCTCCTATTCTCTTTCATCCCTTTGCAAGAGTTGGAAGATCATATTGGAGGAGATTCACTGCATAAATCTATCGTGGCGATATCGCTAGAGAGGAAGATGCTTGACTTCATTCATCCTCTTCATTCGGATTTGGAAATACATGGATATACGATCTCCCTAGGTAAATCAATATCTCATACATCATGATTTTTTTGGTTTTTGTGGTTTTCTCATGACCTCAATCTTTTGCATGATGATTTGATCTGCGTCCGCTACGCATGTGATGCACCCGCTGAAGTTTCCCAATAGTTTCCAATTTTAAATTTTTTTAATATAGTCTTAAGCATGATATTTTCTTCTTTAACACTATCTAGTGTTTCACATTTAGAGCAAAAATTGTGTAATGGTAAAGTATTATGCAAGGTTTCATGTTTGGTGCATGTATTATGTGATGGTGCTACTTCATGCATTTCATCAAGTGTACTAACTAATGATGCATGCTCTACCTTAAGTAATTTATAGTATTTGCTAATATTTCTAAATTCATCATAAAGCTCATGAAAATAAAGTAATAACTCATTAAAAGTTAAAGAGCTTTCGGGTGGGTTACTTAACTTATCGTGGTTGGCCACGAGCGCGAGATCTTTGACTTCTTCCTGATTATGTTCTTCGTCTTTGGAGTGCCTCGGTTTCTTACGTCTATAGCAAGAAGTTTTCTCCATCTTTAAATCATTTTTATGGTTCATGTTGATTAATTTATGTGGTTCATTTATCAAATATTCAAAGTTCACAGCACTCGAGATTTTACTCGAGGAGTCATGTGTTCTATTTAGTTCCAATTCCTCCCTGTCCTTTGGAAGGTGTTCATGAGTTCTCAATGTCAAATTTTTCTTGCTCTTAAGAAGGTATTCTTCTTGTTCATTTTTGTAAGATATTTTATTTAATGATTCATTTAGATTTAGTGTGCTTTCATATGTTAATTCTAATGTATGCCAAATCTCAACAACTGAATCCAAGAGGAAATCCGATCAAATTCATTTTTGTTGAGAGCACAATATAAGGCATTCATAGCCTTGGCATTTAAAGAAAAAAATTTATTTTTCATAATTATTCCAATCATTTATTGGATTGGATGACTTTTGAAAATCTTTTTTAACAATACACCACAAATCAAAATCTATCAAAATAAAAAAGATGCGCATTCGAATTTTCCAAAATGTGTAGTCCGTCCATTGAATATAGGAGGACATGTGATAGAAAGTCCCTCTTGATTACTAACAAAAGCCATCTCTTTTGGATTTTAAGCCAATTAGAGAGAAACGTGGCTCTGATACCAATTGTTAGGATCAAAGCGGCATTAGGGGGGTGGGGGGATTAGTGCTGATAAGAAATCTTCGTCGATTTAAAAAATTTTCTCAATGAAAATCGTATCAGAAATATGTTTAAGTGTTGAGATGTTTGTAATAGTGCAAGCAAAAATAATAGATAGTTAAATAACAGAGCAATGAAGTTAAAGAGCAAAGAAGAGGAAGTAATACGTCCACTTCCTGATTCCTCCTCCGTTGAGGCTACCGGCTTCCACTATTGATCTTCCTTCAATGGGAGAAGATCAACTACCCTCTTACAACTCTATTCTCCTTTTACAGATTTACGAGATAACCTTTACAAGACTCAAAGCTCTCCCTTAAATGAAAAACTATACAAGACGAAATGAGGAGAAGCTCTTAATTACAATAGTGTTTTCACAAGATTTTTGCTCTTAATTGCTTGCATACCTTAGGCAAGAAAGGGTGGGGTATTTATAGGCCACAAATAGTTTCAAAAGTGGATCCAAAAATTAATTTTTAAGTGATCCCGATGTGCTAGCCTCGAAGACTGCGTTCTGGGCGATTCAGTTGCCTAACACAGTCTAGGAGATTGTGTTCTGGGCGGTTCAACCACCTGAGAATCTAGGAGATTGTGTCTGGGCGGTTCAACCACTTGACACACCTTTGAAGACTGTATCGTCTTGGAGACAATGTCTCATATGACCTTGGGTTACTGAAATGACTTTTATAATAAGTCTAAATCAGTCATAATTAAGGTCTAATGGTCTCTTAATTGAGTTAGTAAAAATTGACTCTCATTATGATGCTAACTACGGCTCTCAACACATAATCTTCGTTGTTCGATCGCCTCTCGACGAACTCCCGGCATCCTTTTGATGAACCCTCGACGAGTTCATGATTTCCTTCAGCGAACTCCCAGCATTCTTCCAACAAACTCCCGGTGAGCTCCCGAAAACCTGTCGGCGAACTCCTGACGAACTTCCTGGCAAACTTCTAGTGAGTTCTCGACAAGCTCCCAATTTCCTTCGGCGAACTCCCAATGAACTTCCAGCATTCTTCCGGTGAACACTCGACGAGCTCTTGACAACCTATCGGTAAACTCCTAACAAACTTCCTGGCAAACTTTTGGTGAGTTCTCGGCGAGCTCCCAACAACATCGTCTGAACCTCGGCGAACCTCCAGCGATCTCTCGACAAGTTCCCATTGCGTCATCCGAACCTCGGCCCGATGCTCGAACTTGACTCCAACCCAACATCTGATTGTACTACCCTTTACTATCGTAATTAATCCTGCATCATTTTCTTTAATATATAAGTTAGATCATAAAGCTCATCAATTGATTTCATCATCAAAATTTGAGATTCAACATGGATTGTATTTGAGCACCATAGGGGTCTGATAGAGATCAAACACATAGGTGATTGAATTTAGGTCAAGTGAGAGATTACTGGTTATAGGTGCCCTATAAGCCAATCATGTGAGTGATGGGACGTGTGACATGCTGTGCGATCTTTTTGCTTATGATTATTATTGACATATTCTCACATTATATTATCTGTTGCATATATATATATATATATATATACATATTCTCACATTATATATATATATATATATATATATATATATATATATATATATATATATATTATGATGTCCTTAGTTTTGTGGAATGAGAATCGAATTATGATGAGATCTCGATAATGAGATCGATTCACCTTTAAACAGATCTTAAATAATCTCGGTCATAAGTTACTCGAGAGGGACATCGAGTTAATCGAACAGACCAGTGTATTATATACCCATCCAAATGATGGAGGCGGCTGGTCTCATAGCTACTTGTGTGGAGATATAAAAGATATAATATATATGCTCATTGGAGAATAAGTTTACTGATTGATTCGCTTATGAAATGTTGAATGGTTGATGATACCTAATGTCAAAAAGCGATTCCATAGTCCCAGTTGTGTATCTGGTCCTTTGACTTGAGACACCAAGGATGCCTTGTATGAGTACTCCTTTCTTTGATGCCAGACTTATAGGATTAGAAAGTTTCATATATAGTATAGTTGGTTATCAAGATTGGTAGTCAATCTTATGAAAGCAATTGAGTGTCAATAGTGGATCATCCACTCTCGGTATCACGAGAGGAATATCCCATATGTGCTTGCTCAGACAAATCCCTAGCCAAGGTCATTCAGATTGAGAGAGAAGGAGTTCTCCGGTAGAATCCAATTAGAGCAAGACTATAAGGCTTCCGTATGTGACCTGATAGTAACATGTCCAATATATAATCTCTGGGATATTAGTTAGATGAGGGGTTATAGATACACGGTAACTGTGGACAAACATGTCCGATGGATTTGATCCCCCTGTACCGTCTAGGGACTATGACATAGTGGCATAGTACGTTCATAGTCGATGAGTCGAGTGAATTATTATGGAGATAATAATTCACTATATCAGTAAGAGTTCTGATGGGAGTAGCTCATGACCAGCTCAGTATCAGACCTAAAGGGTCACACACATATGGTGGATGTTTCAGCGAATTGAGGATTTGATGAAGATCTAATTAGCCCCTATTCTCATTAGATGAGATCCTATGCTGATGGGCTCCTTGCTTAAGGCCCAATTAGAGGCCTAAGGAAATTATTGGATAGAGATCCAATAATGCAATGTTAGTAGGTTGTTGAATGGAGATCCAATACCCACTAAGGCAGGACCCCTAGGGTTTTGGTGGCTCTCTATAAATAGGAGGGGCGACTCATGGTTGATAGGCTGTAGCCTTGACCTCCTCTCCTATTCTCCTCGCTCCCTTTGTAAGAGTTGTAAGATCAGATTGGAGGAGATTTAGTGCATAGATCCATCGTGTGGACATCGCTAAAGAGGAAGACGCTTGACTTCCTTCATCCTCTACATCCGAATCTGGAATACATGGATATACGATCTTCCTAGGTAAAATAATATTTCAAATGATATTTTTTTCGGTCTTTGTGACTTTCTCACGACCCCAATCTTTTGCACGATGATTTGATCTACGTAGGAAATCAATTTTTTGTTTAGATTTTCACTATGCATGTAATGCTCTCGTTGAAGTTTTCCAACATAATTACCCACTAATCTTAGAATATTGGTTCTCTATTCAATAATCTTAATTATTCTCTAATTGGGCCTAATGCAGTGATATATCAAGGTTGGATCTCATCTAATGAGAACATGGGCTAATTGGATAACTTATATATAATCCTCTACTTTCTAAAATATCTACCATATGTGTGTGACCCTCTGGCCGTGAGTCATCCCTGTCAAAACTCCTTCTGACTCAGTGAATTGTTATCCTATAACAATTCACTTGACTCAACTATAGACGTACTAAGCTACTGCACCATAGTCCCAAACGATACATGATATCTTATCTATTGGACTTGTGTCCTCATTTATCGTGTATCTATAGTCCCTCATCCAACTAATAACATAGAGACTATATATTGGATATGATATTGTCAGGCCACATACGGAATCCGTACAAGTATCGCTCTAATTAGATTCTCCCGGAGAACTCCTCTCATAATCCAAATGACCCTAACTAAGGATTTGTCCGAGCAAGACTACACGAGATATTCCTCTCGTGATATCGAGAGTGGATGATTCTTTGTTAACACTCAATTATCCTTTGTAAGGTTAGCTACCAATTCCGATAATCGATTGTACCAGATTTAGAACTTTCCAAACTTGTAATTCTGATGTCAAAGAAAGGAGCACTCAAATAAGACATCATTGGTGTCTCAAGTCTAAGGACCAGACACACAATTTAAACTACAGAATCGATGTCTGATGTTAGGTATCATTAACCATACAACATTCCGTAAGTGGATCAATTAGTAACTCATTCTCCAATGAGCACATGTACTGTATTCTTAGTGTCCCCACACAAGTGGCCATGAGACCATTTGCCTCTATCATATAGATATGTATATAGTATAATGTTCTGTCCGATAATCTTGGTGCCCCTCTCGAGTAACCTATGACTGTGATTATTTAGGATATGTATTTAAAGATGAATCAGTCTCATTATCATGATCTTATTATGATCTAATTCTGATTGCATAGAACCACATACTATTAGGATTAATTAACACTAAGAAGAGAGAGGGGGGGGGGGGGTGGGGGCGGGGGTGGGTGGGGGGCGTGGGGATTTGGTGATGGTTGGTGGGGATGGGGCTTAGGTGGTGAATTAGTGCGAGTGCTGAAAAGTTCGGTTTAAGAAAAAAGAAAAACTTTTGCTCAAGATAAAGACGATATCAGAAGTGTTTTGTTCAAGTAGAGTAAGTGAGCAATTTATATAACGATGCTAAGTTTCTTGCTTAATTTGGATTGCCTCACTCGAGTTAATTTGGATTCCTTCCAAATCTAACTCAAGCAGGACTTAAACCTTACCGATGCTAACTATGACTAATTGCATCAATTACCTCTACATATTATATCAATAAACCATCAATTAATTTCATCATCAAAATCTGAGATTCAATCATCTCCCCCTTTTTATAATCACAACCAATTGATGATGAAAGTTAACCTTTACTCCCCCTAAATCTATGTCATAATCCAAATAAGGTAAATTTAAATTCAAAAGAACCAAACACTCTTGAATTCAAGTATCATGATATAATATTTCAAAATAATTTCCATCAATACATCAAAGATGCAACATTACATCAATTTCATAAATTTTTTACCTTAAGTCATCAACCTTCAATATATCAAAGATTTTCAATATAACCATCAATATGTCAAAGATTTTTAATATATATCTATTTATCACAATATTCTTTTCATACATCAATTTCAAATTCTCCCCCTTAAGTCATCAAACATTAATTCTCCCCGTTAAGTCATCAATCATTTCTCCCCTTTTATTATCAACAAAAAGGAGAAATACCTATTTTATTATTTTCATATATTTGTCATCAAATATGCTATTTCTCCCCCTTTGTCATATATGTATCTTTTTTCATATATGTGTCATCAATATGCTATTTCTATTCATTGTCATCAACAAAAAGAGGTGAAATAATGATCAAATAATTTTAAGATATATAAACTCATCAAGTGTCAATTTTGTTTAAATTTGTACAAAATAAATATTAATTAAATATTAAGTACTTCATTGCTCCCCCTTAGTAAAATAGGATCTAAAGATAGTTTTCTCATGAAAATTTTTCTTCCCTTTTGTGAATAAGAAAAAAGAAAACACAAGGGAGGGGAGTGAAAAACATCATATCATAAGATAGGGCTCAATCTTATAGATGTAAATTTTGAAATCCAAGAGAAATCAAGTGCTACCAATGCAATTTAATTCATCGTATGTAAATTACAAGCAAAAGTAGCAAATCAATAAATCTGAAATTTAGCAAATTATGCATTTTAAAAATCATCTCATACAAATTTTGATAAGAAGCATAATCGGTAAAGGTCAAGAATTCCAAAAGAAAATATGATAGTAAATCAAGCTTAATTTGTAAATCGTTCATTTTACATATATTTAGAAAATTTAAAATTCTAAAATTTCTTCTAAGCAAATTGTTCCTCATTCAATGCTATAAGATTCATCATATCTAATTTTCTTCTAATTATATTGATAATTTTGTCTCTCCCATTTTTTTATTGTTAAAAAGGATTATGATGATATGTTTTCTTTAAGACCATAAGTACAAAGGGATCATGTCATTAGAGATGAAAGATCAATAAGTATCAAATGATATGATTACTTTTAATAAATCTACCTCCCTTTTATTTTATAAAAATGAATCTTAGGGGGTTATTTAATCTTAAATTTTAAGACATATAATTCATTTAGATAATTCTTCTTAATAAGATGAAAGAATGATATTGATAAAAAGTCTCAACTTATAATATCAAAATAATAAATCTTCTTTTTATTAAAGAAGAAATCATAGAGATCAAACGTGATTCCCATAAATTAAATCTCATTTAATTTTTAACTTATCATAAATTTAAGAAATATTAGTTTTGATGATAAGTTATACTAAGAAATAAGTCATAAGTAATCATGTTATGAATGATATTATTAACAAATCAATAATGCCAAAGGACATGATTTATTTTGATAAATTTCTTCTTAGATGATATTCAAGGCTTTAGAAATTTTAGGAGATCAAAGGAGAGTCTTCATTCATAAAAATATCAAATTATAAATATCAATATCATGAATACATTGTAAAGAAAAAAAGATAGAAGATCTTGATTTGTATATAGGAAACTTCAAGTTGTCAAGAATATGGTTCATCAGAGGATTTTCAAGTTATAGATCATAGTTTATAATGAAATAATCTCATATTATAATTTTAAAATATCAAAAAGATAAATAATAATTTATTTGGATAATTTACTTTAATAAAATGTATAAATCATATTAAACTATCTTGATTTATATAAAGATCTCAAACTACAATTTTCAAGTTATAGATCCGAAGAGACAAATTACGATTCATTTACATAATTTTCTTTGAATGAACTTGATTTACATAAGGATTTCAAGTTGCAATCATATTTTAAGTTATCAAATCATCAAAATCAAAATATCAATAAAGTTGAATAGATTCATCAATCTCTTTAAAAATCATTTGAAAACATATCCAAAATTATTATCGAAATCACTTTTAAGAAAATGAAGACAACATAGATTGTTTTTTTTAAAAGTTAAAGTTCTCTAATTCATTTTTATAGTTTAAGAGATTCAATAATAGTGATATCATTTTATCTCTTGTTGAAGGATTAATATGATAAAAATATTTTCAAGAAGAATTATCTTCCTTTTTAGTTATTTCATGTGATTTGTTTTGAGAATGCTTTTCAAATCACTAAAATATCATTTAAGATCGAAAAACAAATTTCATTCTAGAAGAAATCATCAAGGTCATTACTATAACATATCAAAATAATAAAACGTCTTCAAAACAAAAATTCAACCTATCTCAATTCCAACATTTAAATGAGTCTAACTCTTTACTCATAGTACAAGGAGTTGACAAACTCATTTTCAATTTTTTATTTATTCTTTGTACAAATTCAAAAGTAATTTATCACTCAATTATACAATCTTCTTTAGGTCAACATATAACCCATCTGACATTTCAATCATTCACGCCAATAATTTTTAATCTATCATCAAAATTCCTTTTTCCATAGATTTAAACTTAGATAATTTTGCTTTAAAAATAACTAGATTTGTTCTAATTTTAACATGGCAAAAGTCATGCACCATTGGGAGCAATCAAAATTAATTATAACAACGAATCATCTAAAGATTCATTACCAATAATTTTATTTCCAATAATATTTTTTGTTATTATTTAAGCTAGTGAGCTTGAAAAGTGAGTTAGATCTCAAGTCATATGGCTTGAGCATCTACTATCAAGATACTATTTATTTTTGCTCCTAGCCTTGTTAGGAGACAACTCTACAAGATAGGGGGTTTTAGTTTAGGTACACATTTGAGTTTGGGTCCCTCATGAAAGATTCTTTCCATTTTCTCTAATAGCTTGAGATTGTTTATGGTTCATTTAGGGACCCAAATTAATTTATGTGGACTATATTTTTTAAATGAACACATATAGACAAAGTGTCCACATCTACCACAGAAGTTACATCTATTTTTGGGCAAAGAATGTAATGTGAATCAAGGTAACTACGTTGATGAGTATTGCTCATAATGCCAATACATCCCTTATGAACATGACCCTTATCAACATAAATCATGTACATAGACTTATTGTCTATCTTAAGCCTTTTTAGAGTTTGTCGTTGTATATTATTTTCTTGTTTAATTACCTCCAGTGACTCACACTTAGAACAAGAAATACATTATGTTGATGTATCATTCAAAATATCATGTTTAGTACATGAATTGTGTGATGGTGTTATTTCATGCATTTCTTCATGTTTACTAACTAGTGATGCATGCTCTTTTTTAAGTAGTCTATAGGATTTGCTATTCCTTCTAAAATCATCATAAAGCTCACGAAAAGAACTTAATAATACTTTTAGGTGGGTTACTTACCTCATCGTGGTTGGCCACGAGCACAAGATTTTTCACTTCTTCTTGATTGTGCTCTTCATCTTTGGAGTGTCTCGGCTTCTTGCATTAATAGCAAGAGGTTTTGTCCATTTTAAGTTTATTTTTATGGTTTTTATTCATTAATTTATCTGATTTATTTGTCAAAGATTCAAAGTTCTCGTTACTCGAGATTTCAATTGAGAAGTTATATGTTCTTCTTAGTTCAAATTCCTTCCTATTATTTGGAAGGTGTTCTTGGGTTCTCAATGTCAAATCTTTAATGTTCTTTGGAATGTATTCTTCTTATTCATTTTTGTAAGTCATTTCATTCATTGATTCATTTAATTTAATTATGCTTTCATGTGTAATTTTTAATGTTTGTTAAATATCAAAAGTTAAATCAAAAATAGAAATTGAATTAAATTCATTCTTATCAAGTGCATAAAATAAAGCATTCATTACTTTTACATTTAATGAAAAAGCATTCTTTTCCAAATCATTCTATTTGTTTATTGGTTTGGAAGACGTTTCAAAACTGTTTTCAACAATGTGCCATAAATCAAAATCCATAGAAATAAGAAAAATATACATTCTTATTTTTCAATATATATAATCCATCCCATTGAACATGAGATGACGTGCAATAGAATGTCTCTCGTTCATGCCAAACGAAGTCATTTACTCACTTGGGTATTTAGTCCAAAGAGTAGAACCTTGCTCTGATACTAATTGTTAGGATCAATTGACATTTGGGGGGGGGGGTTGTGGTAGGGCGAATTAGTGCAAGTGCTGAAAAGTTTGATTTAAGAAAAACTTTCACTCAAGAAGTTTGATTTAAGAAAAACTTTCACTCAAGATAAAAATGATATCAGAAGCATTTCTTTCAAGTAAAGTAAGTGAGCAATTTATAGAATGATGCTAAGTTTCTTACTTAAAGAAGGCTCAAGTAAGAACATGTAAATCCAAAAGAAAAGAAAAGAGATACTCATAGATTTATAGTGGTTTGGTCTCAAATTGGCCTATATCCACTCCCCGAGTTCTCTTCTCTGAGGTCCATCGGTGTCCACTACCGATCTTCTTCGGGTGAAGACCAAACCTTTACACTTCCCACTCTCATTTTCACAAGCTCAAGAGAGGAGCCTTACAAGCTTTAAACTTACAACTCACAATGGACACTTTACAAAGATTACAACTCTTTTTCTCACTCCCTTGCCTTCTTTTCTTTTATTGCACAATTTTAGCACACTATTTTTCACATAATTTCTAGCCCAATGTGTTGTGCTAAATGCAATAAATCTTGTGGTATTTATAGATTCCAATTGGCTTCAGAAATGAAGCAAAAAATTCAAACGTATCTGGAAAAATTAGGTACGGGTGGTACCATCGTTGACACCGATGGTACTGCTACTAAAAGCTACCAAAAAAATAGGATGACGATGGTACAACTGCCAACCTGGGTGGTACGTCAACCGACCTTTGTAGTACAACCATCGGGAATTCTGGAAAAGTGTTTCCCTCCACTTTTCTAATCCCGACATGTACCTTCAGTTGACTCATTTTTAGGTCAACCAATTGAGCTCAATCCAAACCCAAGTGTGGACCCGGTTTGCCTTACTTGAGTTAATTTGGATTCATTCTAAATCTAACTCAAGTAGGACTCAAACCTTAGTGATGCTAACTATGACTAATTAATTACAACTATTGTGACCATCAAGTCCAACAAGACCCTCCTAACTCCCAGCAAGTTTTTTGATAACTCCCGACAATCTTCCGGGGAGTCTCTTGGTCTTCTTCCGGTGAACTCCCAATGCCTTTCTAGCAAGCTCCCGGTCACCTCTGGTGAGTTCCCGATACCTTCTGTGAGTCTCTCGGTGAGTTCCCACTACATCATTCAAACCATGGCCTGATGCTCGGACTTGACTCTGGCCCACATCTGATTGTAATTTTCTTTCTCTGTCATAGTTAATCCTACATCAATCATGTCACACGTGCCATCACTCATGTGATTGGCTTGCAGGGCACCTGTAATCAACAATCTCCCACTTGACCTAAAGGCAATCACCTATGTGTCTGATCCCCATCAGATCCTTGTGATGCTCAAAGATAATTTGAGCCAATGACTTTATAAGTAGACCTACAATGTTATTTTCGGATACAACTATTTCCATTACTACAACTTTACGGGCCATGATCTCCCTAATTAGTTAGAACCTTTTCAGAACACTCTAATGAGACCTGAGTTCCCTTGTAAGAGCTATCGCCCGTTGATGTCGCTGTATATAGGAACCAACTCTATGCCATTTGGTACGACTCCCAAATCCCTGATAAACTTCTTCATCCACACCCCTTCCTTTGTTACATTTGCTGCAGTAATGTATTCTACCTCTATGATCGATCAGCAGCAGTATCTTGCTTGAAACTCTTACAACTTACTGCTCCTCCATTTAGGGTGAAAACATATCCTGAGTTCGACTTGTTATCATCAATGTCAGATTAGAAACTCGAGTTTGTGTATCCTTGAACCTGGAGGTTACCTTTTCTATATTCCAGTAAAAGATCCATAGTCCTTCTTAAGTACTTAATGATACACTTTACTGCCTTCTAATGTTTCAAACCTAAATTTGCCTGATACCTGCTCGTGACACTCAGAGCATACGCTATATCAGGCATGGTATATAACATAGTGTACATAATACATCATATTGTTGAGGCATATGGTATTCTATCCGTATCTGCCCTTTCTTCTGGAGTCTTTGGGGACATACTTCTAGAAAATAATATTTCATGTTTCACATGTATTTTCATGTCAAACCTTTTAACAATGGAGTCTATATACCTGGATTAGGACAAGCCAAACATCCTCTTGGATCCATCTCTATAGATTCGGATCCCCAAAATATAGGATGCTTCCCCTAATTCCTCCATGGAGAAGTTTTTGGATAGCCAAGCTTTTATTGTGGAGAGTATTCTAACATCATTCCTAATAATTAGTTAGTCATCCACATACAATACCAAGAAGATGATAGTGCTCCCACTTACCTTTTTGTATATACAAGGCTCATCTTCATTCTTAACGAAGTCATAAGAATTGATCCCCTCAATAAATTTTATGTTCCAACTTCAGGAAGCTTCCTTCAATCCATAAATGGATCTGAGCAACCTATATACTTTATCTGGACTCTCTCTAGATACGAATCCTTCTGGTTGTATCATATGTACCTCCTCCTCGAGGTTACCATTGAGGAATGTAGTTTTCATATCCATTTACTAGATCTCATAATCATATTGTGCTGCAATAGCCAAAAGAATTCTGATGGACTTTAACATAGCTATAGGTGAGAAGGTTTCGTCATAGTCAACTCATTGTCTTTGACGATATCCTTTAGCCACCAGCTTTACCTTATAGGTCTCTACCTTTCCATCCACTCCAATCTTCTTCTTGAATATCCATTTACAGCTGATGGGACGATAACCTCAAGTGCATCCACAAGGTTCCAGACCTTGTTGGAGTACATGGAATCTATCTCAGATTTCATGGCTTCTTGCCACTTCCCGGAGTCTATACTCATAATAGCCTCCTCGTAAGTCTGAGGATCAATATCCTGAGAGTCCTCTCCACTGATATGTCCCACATATCTTTCCGGAGGGTGAGATACTCTACTAGACCAACACAAAGTTGGAATTTGTATGTTAGGTTCCTAAACAGACTCAAACTTCAGAATGGTTCTTGAGCTAGGTACACTAACCTCGCTCAACTCTATCTCATTCTCACTGTTTCCACAAAGAATGTATTCATTCTCAAGGAAATTGCTCTCTTGGCAACAAAAACCATATGATCCTTAGGATGATAGAAATAATACCCCAAAATATCCTTAGGGTATCCCACAAACGTGCATCATTCCGTCTTTGATTCCAATTTATCGGGATTGTGTCTTTTAATGTAGACAGGATAGCCCTAAATCTTAACCACCTTAAGATCGTGTTTCTTTCCTTTCCATATCTCAAATGATGTAAATACTACCGACTTTGATGAAACTCTATCCAGAAGGTAAGCTGCGGTCACTATGATATATCCCTAAATTGAGACGGGTAGGTCGGTGAAACTCATCATGGACTATATCATGTCTAACATCATGCAATTTCTCCTTTTTGATACACCATTGAACTGAGGTGTCCACTATGATAGAATCACATGGTCCCTGAAAAATGGATGAACTATGTACTCAAGTACTCTCTTCCTCGATCTGATCGAAGAGCCTTAATACTCTTTATAATCTAGTTCTCTACTTCATTCTTATATTCCATAAATTTCTCAAAGGCTATAGACTTGTACTTCATCAAGTACACATGTCCATACCTGGAAAAATCATTAGTAAATGTAATGAAATAGGAGTAATCACCTATAGTCTGAGTCGATATAGGACCACATATATCACTATGTGAGTTCCAATAACTTAATGGCTCTCTCTCCAATTCCGCTGAAAGGAGAGTTGGTCAACTCAAGGTTCGCAAGTTACATACGACTCATAGTCGAATGAATCTAAGTAATCATTTTGTCAATAATTCCCTTATGGATATGATCTAGCATACAATGTCATATGTATGTATCGTTCACCTTATTTTGTTTCCTCTTGGACATATTTATGGATATGATCTAGCATACAATGTCATATGTATGTATTGTAATTGTTTGGTCTTCATCCAAAGAAGATCGGTAGTGAACATCGGTGGACCTTAACGAAAAGGGCTTGGGAAGTGGACATAAGCCAAGATTGAGGTCGAACCACTATAAATTGTGAATGCTCTTTACTTGTCTTGTTTACTACTTTCTATTATTCTTGATTAGTTCATAGAAAGATACGAGCACCATTCTCAACAACTTCTCTTAAATCAGTTTCTTAATCATTTCCAATAAAGTACAAAAGACGCTTTTGATTTTATTTCTTCATTTTTCGTAAGCAAATATAACTGAATATCCATCATCTATCAATTGTCCAACACTCAACAAGTTATGTAATAAACTAGGAACAAAGAAAATATTATCAATATATTTTATCTTCTCTTGACTTGTCTTCACCATAATTGTTCTTTTCTCTTCCACTTAAAATTTATTATTATCTCCAAGTCTAACTTTCAACTTGTGAGTTTCATCAATATCTCTAAACATTAATGGTATGCCTAACATATGATTATAGCATCTACTATCTAAAAATCAAATATTATTAACTTGTGAATAAGTCATAAATAACTTACTATTTTCCTCCACATTGCTTACTTGTTTTTGTTTTTTTAGAAATCTATCTTCATGCGACCAAACTTTTTATAAGCAAATATAACTGAATATCCATCATCTATCAATTGTCCAACACTCAACAAGTTATGTAATAAACTAGGAACAAAGAAAAAATTATCAATATATTTTATCTTCCCTTGACTTGTCTTCATCATAATTGTTCTTTTCTCTGCCACTTAAAATTTCTTATTATCTCCGAGTTTAACTTTCAACTTGTGAGTTTCATCAAGATCTCTAAACATTAATGGTATGCCTAACATATGATTATAGCATCTACTATCCAAAAATCAAATATTATTAACTTGTGAATAAGTCATAAATAACTTACTATTTTCCTCCACATTGGTTACTTGTTTTTCTTTTTTTAGAAATCTATCTTCATGTGACCAAATTTTTTATAATAGTAAATTGAATTATACTCTTGTAGGTTTTTAAGTCATGGTTTGATTACTTTTATTCATCATGTCCATCAAAGTATTCTCTTCCTCTTATATTTCCTTTACCATAAAATCCTCCTCTGTCACGTTCTCTTCATAATAATTTTTTATCTTCTTTTAAAGTATAAGACTTTTTCTTAACCTAAAATATATATTTTTTAATTTTCTCAAGTGTCATATTCAATCTTGCTTCATTTGCTTAGAAGGAACCTATTAGTTCATCAATTGAAAAGGTAGATAGTTTTTTTGACTCCTCGATTGTGATAATAACATAACCAAATTTCGAAGTTAAGCTTCTCAAAACTTTTACAGTAATTATATGATCATGAAGATGCCCACCATATGATTTCATTTGACTAACAATTTTAGTTACTCGAGAAAGAAAATCTTACACCGATTTATTATTTTTGATAAACAAAATTTTAAACTCATGATGAAGGGTTTAAAGTTTTACTGCAATCACTATCGATGAGTCTTGAAATTCATTTTGAAGTATGAACCAAGCTTGCTTTGAGATTGTCGCTACTGTAATTCTTGAGAAGGTTATCTCATGTACAACTTATTAAATAAAGAATAATATCTTTGAGTCATTTTTATTCTTTCTCAACCTGATTTTTTTTATCTAGATTTACATATCCATTCTCAATTAAGTCTCAAAGATTTTGAGACTTGAATAGAGTCTTTATCTTGATACTCCAAAACTCGTAACATTTGCTCAAAAAGATAGGAATAATGGGATGAGATATAAACTTACCATTGAAAACTATAATGCCTAGTTCAAATTGAAATACACTTCTAATACCACAAAAAATAAGGATGGAGGAGCAAGAAAATGATAAAAATATAATATTACGATGTAATTAAACGAGAATATTTTAAATCAAGAAAATTATATAGTATTAAATAGGAGATAACGAAAAACTTATAAGATATTTCCTAGATACATTTTTCATGAACCATGGTCTTATCTATAGGGCCTAATAGTAACCACCTCACCCCATCATCTCACCCATGATTGAGTAAGTATAGCCACTATCCTATAACTCCTAAATTATGAGACACTACTTAAAACATGATAACTATTTAAATATTTTTTATAAATAAAATACTCAATATTTTTTTGGGCTTTTCCCTTATAACAATGGAGTGTCTATTAAAATGCAACATGCAACGAGGATGGGCTTTTAGCTTCTATAACACGGGCCCAATCATGAGCCTCTTAACACATCAAAATATCTATTCTCTCTCCTTTTTAGTTTTTGTTTGTTATTTTTGATGATTCTACGTATATATAGAATCAGCGATTCAACTTCTCTGTCCACGACGGGGTCACATATGGTGATCGCGTTCCATTTCATTCCTTCTATTCCACGGAGTGCGTGGGCCTGTCGATCCAAACCCCGTTGGGATCACTACTTGGACAGCGTAGAACATGTATGTATATATGAGGATTTGGATAACATCGTATATATGCATGTTAAGACTTCACACGAGGTGTTATGCATATACGATAAGTAGATTTTTTTTTTCTTCTTCTTTTAATACTATAATAAATGATATTATATATTCATTAGTAATCAAATTTGCTGGAAAAAAGAAGATACATGCAAAAGGCTGACTTGCCTTTGGCCTTATCACGGTGACTTCTCCTTGGGATACCTACCGAACAGACCGCGAGTAATAATGAAACGTACAAATAATAGCTAATTATGCGTGCGTGGGTTAGAGTTATCATCACCAGGAGTGACCTATAATGTGTACTAATGAAACGTATAAATGCAGAGGCAGAAATCATAGCTAATTTTATGCATGGATTAGAGTGATCATAGTCAATTTATTGGATGTGGAAGTAGCGAGCACGATGGGAGTCCATAGGAACGAACCATCAGGATGACTTTGTTGTGTTGTGGGGACCTACAAAAGCCACAACCCTAAAATAAAAGTCCCTCCCAATTCGCTCACCTTTTTCCTCACCCCCAAAAGCTAAATAAATAAGTAAATAATTCGAAATGAAAATTCAACCTCTAATTTATCAACTTTCCAGAAAGATCCACCCCACCCCGAAGCACCACGTGATCTCAGCTCCCCAAAGCTCTCTCCACATTGGATCCAGCAACAAGTGTCGTCGCGTGACTGGTGGGGAGACAAGATGTCTGCTTCATGCCAAGTCATTAGTCTAAAATCAACCTCAACAGCAAGAGCACATAATACACTGCAAATATATTTCCCTTTCTACCCTCTGCTCTCCCTCTTTTCTACGATCCATCTCTGCTGATTCATCTTAGGACCGTAGAATTACAACCAAAGGCAAGAGAGAGAGAGAGAGAAGCTGAAGGAAGGAAGCGAAGAAACCTAGCGCTCCAATTAAAATCTCTCTCCCCTTCGCCTTCGCTCATATATATATATATATTTCTTTTAGAGTTTTAGGTGCTCCTTCGATTTGTTTTTTCTTCTTTCCGTTGGAGTTCTTTTCTAGGCTTTTTGTCACGGAATCTCGGATACTACTAGCGGGGGGCATCAAGATTGGATCCCTCTGGCTAGCAGATCTCAGCTCTGGCCAGAAAACCCTAGGGCGGATTCGAATTTAGGGTTCTTGCTCCTTTTTCCTTGTCTTCGTTGTTGTGATTTCGGATACTAGGGTTTTTATTTATGGCAGCGACGATGGATGGGGAGGGTGGCACTTTCCAGGACCCGGGCGTCGGTGATGGGTTCGGAGGACAGGATGACGGCGTTTCAAGTGAGATCTTTCTCTTCTTTTTCTTCCCTATCTTTTCTTCTGCCTTCCAATTTAGGTCTTTTTCTGGAACTGCGGATTTGGTTTTGTGGGTTGATTTGGTGGAAGGGTTGGGTCTTGATGATGGAGTCGCACGGTAGGACTGGGTTAATGGGATGTGGGAGGCCGCTTCTTCGTTGAGTTTTTTGCTGGATCTTTTGCCTCAGGTGACCGGCTTCGGAGTAGCGGATCCATCTTTTATTTTAATGCCAAAATCACGAGCTTCTTCTCTTATTCTTATCGGAAAGACGATGCATAGATGATCTTTTTTCTCTCCGGATGCTGATTCCTGTTTCATTTTGTTGTTATGGTATTTGCTTTCTGATCTTGTTGGTGTGATTTTTTGTGGCTTGTACTGTCTCGAATTTAGAATTGAGCAGCTATCGAAATACTGGGCACCGCGTATGAAAACCTGACCTTTTGTATGTAGCAAAGAAAGTAGGCCAATTGTCTAAATTTAGGAAATTAAGTTATGAGTAGGCTCCGGATGATTCAGGTAAACTATACGTGAAGCAGTTCTCCTGTACCTTTAAGGATCTGATTGGCTTTCTATTTCGCCTATACTTTACTCCCGACTCCTACGGGTTGAATATGATGCTAATCTTAGCAGCTACAAAATACTATAGTACTGAATCTCCTGTGCTTGAAATGTTTTCTTTTAATCTTGTGACTTCATCGTTTTATGCTTACTCAACATGCAGATAGAACTCAGTTTGATGCTTCACAATATGCATTTTTCGGAAATAGTGTCATGGAGGAAGTTGAGTTAGGGGGATTAGAAGATGACAATGGTGGTGCCGATCCTGGCTTTATTGGGATTGATGATGAGGATTATCAATTTTCTCACGTTGGGGATATAGTAGAAGTAAGTTTCTTCAACATGAATACTGTATCCTGATTATTTTTATTTATTTTCTTTGAGAAAATTATTGTTGACATAATACACATCCTATTATGTTTCCTAGTTAATCTTAATTTGGTTTAGGACAGATTTTTCAGGGTCATCTTTACTATTTTTCAGATACAATGTCTGTTCCATCGTGGCTGGTAGCTTTCCCTTCTATTTACACCATCCTATCTGACTTATTTCACACCAATCTTAGTTCCTCTTTTAGTGATAATGTTTTGAGATTGATGTTTCTGATGTTTATGCTTTCAAGCCTACTGCTCTTTCAACAGTATGCAGCTCTATAATACCTTAATTGCTTATCTTTATCATGTGAAGATTGGATACAGCATGACCAATGTCGACTAAGATTTATTATATATGTCAGTTAGTACCATCACAATCAGCACCACTTTCTTGCTTCTAGTGCTGTTTCCTTTTGACCTTTAATTTCTGTGAAGCAACTTTCCATCTTTTCAATCTAGTTATTTGTGGTTAATGTTCTTGCCTTCGGATATTGACAAATATGCTTTGTTACCATATATCACTGGTACAGATGACACTGATATTGTTCATGAGTGTGTCACCTATAATTTTTTTTCTCTGGCAAGGCAATTAGAATAGAAGTGATTTATAGGGGCCATAATTTTATTGAAAATCTTATTGATTTGCAGGAGGAAGATCTTAGTGCCACATCCGACATTTATGAGCTTGCCAGTACCTTTTCCAAGGTTAGTTTTTTTTTCTTCTTCATATTCACTGACAAAGACACTGGATATCATGCCTTGGCCATGCCTTTATTTAGCAGTTTTTTCTGCAATTGATTTTTTATATAACAACCTGCAATCATTATTGAAAAGACAGTAGGATTGTGATCCACAGTGCAGTAACTTGAAAGATTTTGCTATCCAAGGCAGGAAGTAGGAAGTAGGAACATGTTTTCAACACAATTTGTAAACTTAATTTTCCTTGCCTTTTCTTTTCTTTAGTTTAAACTGTGAGAATAACCTCTTTGTCTATATTTTTGCATAAAAGCTGATGCTTTTATGAGCATGAAAGTCATATTATTCAAATGAGCAACAGTGCATGTACTGCTGATCCAGTTGTGTTTTCTTCGAGGCATCTCATAGTAACTTTTATATTGGTTGGATATGATGGGGTATTGTGATTGTTAGTTGAGAAACCTATGCATTTTAGGTAAGCAATCATATATTCGCTCATATATCTGTCTTGTAAACATGAATGTGACTGATGTCTATGACTGGTAAATATTGGTCTTGCAAAATTTTCTGAACTTCCTTTTTGAACTTGTGTTGAGTACCTTATAGATAGCAGAAGCTAAGGCATGCTTATGTTGTCCGTGACTCATTAATATTGAATTGTTTGATTTGATGACCAATGAGGAACGTGCATTTTGCTCCAACCATTATTTTTGCAAATGCAACTGTTTAAGAATTAGTAGCCTATAATGATGATACTCCTAAACATTTTTTCATTTCCAATTTTCAATAGTTAATCACTTTGTTTACAGAAAATATATATTATTTCCAACTCTCAATAGGAAATCACTTTGTTTATAGAAAAATATGTTCACTGTTCCATATGAACCTAAGTGGTCTAATTGTGCTGTCTTATAAGCTGCAACTGTTTAATCTGGCAAATTATTTGTCAAAATCTCACATTGTTAATGGTTTATGCTGTAACAAAAATATTGCTGATCATACTTCTTTCTTTCAGTTGAACAAGGGTACTGTTGAGCCAAGGAGCACAGGAGTAATTGATGAAAGAGGTTCTTTTTCTAGGGAAAGTGAGTAATGTTATTTCATTATAAACACTTTTATGGATATTTTTCCTCTTTCATGCATTTAAAATAAATGTTTTTGTTGGTTGTATTCATTGCAAGGTGTGCACTTTTATTATTAATTTAATCAGGTAGTTTTGATGTTTGAAGGTTATTTCATTTTTCTTTGCAAAAATATACGCGGAGGATAATTTTAGATATAGTTGTGTGGCATATTTTGTTGGGACATAGAATGTCAAAGGTATAGTTCACTGATGAATTTTAACTAGTTTTAGACGATACATAGTTGATCTGTTTGCAAACTGCTTAAATAGGCAACTCTGTTGATTATGTATGTAAACTGTCATCCGAAAATAATTTGGTATGGTAATTTTCAAAATTTTGAACAATAGCATGATTGATGTTATAATTGGTACAGTATGACTAGATTCTGTTGTGCTACCTCTTTCCTTCATGAGAGGTATCCTCCATAGTTACATCAATTACCATGGAGCTTGCCTGTCTGATTGTCTGTCACCTAATTAGTCTTTCTTTTTGCTATAGTTGTATATTATTTTATAAATTTGCAATGGTAACGGCAATGCTTCCAGTTCTGATGCCAGTTAACTCTAGCAAAGAATATTAATTATATGAAGCTAAATGTACGTTAATACACCGAGTTTGTTGCAGAGCATCATGAGTTGTGAATAATGATCATAGTAATTCAATATAAACATCCATCATAGATATGCATTAAACTTTGCAAATGGTTGAAACTACCTCTTGCACATAACTCTCCTGAACATCCCAGATCTTATTCAAGGGCAGAACCTATGAGTTGTAAGCCCTTTTCATGTGCACTAATGATACATCACAATAAACCTGTTCTTAAGGAAAAGATTATTTCATATTCAAATATTGTTCAATATTCAAAGAAATGATTCCAACTAGCTTCCCATCCAACAAAGTTGAAAAGTGAGGATGGTCATGAAGGAAAACAGAATCCCACATCCAATTAACTCTATGCATCCTTGCAAAGTTTGTCCAACCAATATATGGACCTCTTATCTTCTTCATGGACGATTTTATACTATAATCTTTTAAAAAAGCTTGTAAAACTAAAATGTCATTGATAACATGGGTGAGCCTAAAATGGGATTCTTGACTAGTGACCTTAGAAGTTCCGTTGGCATCTTACATGCAATTGCACAAATTTCATATTGCTATCAAACAGTAATACATCTTGGATGGTATTTCAGTATTTCTATTGCTTCTTTCCCGTCTTGTCTTGGATATGATCAAGGGTTTATTTTTCACAGTGGTGCAGTTGCATCAGTGAAACATGCTGTAGATGCTGTTTGTTCGGCTGTGAATAAAATTGGTGTACTTGTGTTTATGAAGAGGCATAGCACTATGTGCTTTTGCTTTGTGTTAGGGTGATATCTATGAGTCATCTTTTGAGATTTAAAATATTAGGTTATTGCATTATAAGACAAAATTGTTTTTACGTGAAATCCCCTGCTTTAGGAGATGTTTTGTAATACTTTCCTGGATAGATTTCAGATAGATTTTTGGATCTTTAGATCCCCCCCCCCCCCCTTTTTTCCAATATTTTGGTCTTAGCTGTGGTCCAATTTTTTGTTAATTGTTCTGGAAGATGTCCCTACAGAAATCTAATCAATGTATTGTGAATAAATCTAATTTACATGATTGAATGATCTCTTCTGGCTTATTCAGAATGATGTTTCCTTTGCCAGTCTTTGCCTTTCTTATGACTCCACATGAAGCTAAATTCTTGATTCACTTTGTATTGTGGTTAAAATTGCTCCATTCTCTGTTTAGGATCTCCTTCATGTGGCAATTTAATCTTTAATGAATTTGATTTTGTGTATTATTTGATCCATTTGACAACCAGCCTGGTTAGTTAAACCTCTTTCATGGAGATGTTTTCTTTTTAGGTTCATCAACTGCAGAATGGACACAAGAACTGGAGTTTTCAAATTGGCAAGATCAGCATATAGTAGAAGCTGAAAGTGTCCAGGATGGTAAAAGGTGGTGGTCACATCCACATCCACAAGCAGGTCAATTTGCAGATTCCAGACCATTATACAGAACAACTTCCTCTCCTCAACAGCAACATCAGTACCAACCTAGTGAACCAATCCATGTACCAAAATCTTCTCATATTTCCTTCCCTTCACCCGGTGCAGCCTCACAGTTTCCCACAAATCACACACATCATGGAGTCGCCTCTTCTCCTACATATGGCCTCCAGGTGCCTTGTTCTCCGCCAAATCCCTACCCTTTCTCCCAAATTCGTCCACCACCAGCACACGGATCACATTATGATGTAAACATGTCTCAGTTTGGCCCACCAGGACTCTCAAATAATAACAGGCAACATAATCATTGGTCGGAACGACCTAGTCTCCTTTCATGGGACAATCCAAATATGATATCTGATGTGACCCAGCGTCAAAGGCCTCATGTAAACAATCCAATTTCTTCTCAACTGCTGACACAACAGCCGCAACATGGAATTCACCAACTTTTGCCTTCAATTTCACGATTCCCTCATGTGCCGCCTCAGCAGTTCCACCCTAGTCATTCCCCACCACAGATGATGAATAGGTTTGAAGCTGTGCTTGGGATGGCTGATTTCAGAGACCAGAGGTCAAGACCAATTTACAGAGGGAGACAGAACTTTGGACTTCCTCAACAGTATTCTGATGTTGGCAACCAGAAGTACAATGGGTGGCCAAGGTTCCGTTCAAAATACATGACAACTGAGGAGCTTGAAAACATTTTAAGAATACAGCATGTTGCAACTCATAGCAATGACCCCTACATAGATGATTACTATCACCAAGCTTGCATAGCAAAGAAATCTGCTGGATCAAGTCTGAAGCACCATTTCTGCCCAAATGTCACCAAGGATTTGTCTTCGAGATCTCATTCCAAGGATGAGCCACATGCATATCTCCAGGTGGATGCTCTCGGGCGGCTTTCCTTCTCTTCAATTCGTAGACCTCGTCCTCTTCTTGAAGTTGAAACACAATCAGCATCAGTGGATAACATCCTTGATCAGAAATCTGCTGTAAAACCTCTAGAGCAGGAGCCTATGTTGGCTGCTAGAATCACCATCGAGGATGGCCTCTGCCTTCTACTCAATGTTGATGACATCGATCGCCTATTACAATTCAGCCTGCCACAGGATGGTGGTTCCCAACTTAGGAGGGAAAGAGAAATTCTCCTGCAAGAGCTTGCTGCATCACTTCAGCTAGTTGATCCACTTGGCCCTGGTAAATCTGGCCACTCCGGGCTGGCCCCAAACGATGATCTTGTGTTTCTTCGCCTAGTCTCTCTGCCAAAGGGCCGGAAGCTTCTTTCGCGGTACCTACAACTTCTTACTCCGAGTAGTGAGCTCGTCCGGGTTGTCTGCATGGCTATTTTCCGTCACCTGAGAGTTCTGTTTGGGGTTATGCCGTTGGATTCTGGTGCTGCAGAAAGTACAACCAATCTTGCAAAGAATATTTCTTCATGCATACATGGCATGGACATTAGTGCACTCAGTGCTTGTCTAGCTGCTGTTGTTTGTTCTTTGGAGCAGCCACCTCTTCGTCCTCTTGGAAGTTCTGCTGGTGATGGTGCTTCCATCATTATAAAAGCCGTTCTTGATAGGGCGACACAGCTTTTGACGGACCAAAAGAATGCTGACAACTACAGCATACCTAGCTGTAACCTGTGGCAGGCATCGTTCAATGCCTTTTTCGGGCATCTCACAAAGTACTGTCTTAGTAAGTATGAAAGTATAATGCAGTCTTTATCCATGCAGTCTGCAAATGCTGCTGTTGCTGGGTCAGAGGTCACCAGAGCTATAAGCAGGGAGATGCCAGTGGAGTTGTTACGAGCTAGTCTTCCTCATACTAATGAGCATCAGCGTAAGCTGTTACTTGATTTTGCTCAGAGAACTATCCCTGCCACAGGGCACAATGCTCATGGGGGAAGCAACAGGCATTAAACTTCTCAATCACCGCCAGGTCAATGTGTTGCCTGTCACATATATGAAGTACCATTTCATTTGAGATCTGCCATTAAGATACTGTTGTCACATTTGCTCTATCATTGTGGTGCTTCCCGGAGAAGGAAGACAAGTCTGTTGCCTAATGGAAAAAAGAAAAAAGAGGAAAAGACCTGAGCAGATTCTCAAGGTCGAAGTTATGCTTATATTGTTTTAATTTGCACTGTTGCTATTGTATTTGAGAACATGTAGTCCCTGCCTTAAGATATCACGCCAAGATGCAGTGGGAGATTGACTGGAGGTCTTCAAATGGGGAGCTTATTTTGGTGCTCCGTATTGCAACTCCAGACATCTTATAGGGATAGGAACTGTACAAATTCCTGTGGTTGGAAGCCTTTCTTTACGGCCGTTCTTCAAGGATCTGGTAGAGTCTGTCTGCAAGATGTAGCATCGTTTTATTTTTGTTTAATTTCTTGTCATTTGGTGTGCTGAGGGAAAGTTCGTTTAAGCTACGTTGATTGACCTTCAGCAGTAGTTTGCTGCTTCTATTTTTTTGGTTCAACCGCTAGGAGTTCAAATGCTCTATGTTTAACAGTTTTATTTACTTTTTATTCGTCTTAAACTGTTTTCTTGTTGTGATCCTTAATTGTGTGCTTCCAGTTCAGTACAGTGACAGTTATGAATGTAATACTTTTTAAGATTGACTTACGTGGCATACGACCCAAGTCCATCGAATCCTGCCTCCCTCGACTGTGAGACCAATTATAGAAGACAGCCAGCCCGGATGTCAAAGAACCAATACAAGTAACAGACGTACCAATTATTCTGTCCTAAACTCACACACCGGACGTCAAAGAACCAATACAAGTAACAGACGTACCAATTATTCTGTCCTAAACTCACACACCAGATGTCAAAGAACCAATACAAGTAACGGACGTCACATTATGCTGGAACGCGACAGCGAGAGGATGATGAGACGAAGACTCTGAGAGGAAGCATCGGAAGTCACCACACAAGACGTCGCCCTCTTTTTTCTCTTTTTTTTTTGTGTACGAACGAGCAACGGACTATACGAATTAGGGGCAGGCTATCCTTCTCGTGCCTACGTATTGTCACGATGCTGACGGGTGAAAGTTGGGTCGGTACAACGTGGGTACCGAAGCTATATACATGTTTCCACCATTTCCTTTTTCAGAGGCACGACACACCGCTTGCCTGCGGAAGAGTCGCGGTGGCCGTGGTCCCACTCCATGTTGTTAGACTATGCTTATTTATTACACATGTTTCCACTAGAAGCGAGAAGAGTAATAATTTAATCAGAAGGTTAAATATTTCTAATATTTTACTAAATTTATTATAAAAATAATAATAATTTATATTTATTTTGATGAAAATAAAATAAGAAAATTTTTTGTATACGAACAAATACTAACATACCGTCACACACAGCGAAATCAAACTGAAATCACAATTAAATGAATATCAAGATTTACGTGAAAAACCCTTTCAACTCGAAGGGTAAAAATCACGGGACAAACTAGAAAAAATTCACTATTAAAATAATGAATATACAGATCTTAAAAGTTCTTGTCCAAACCAAGCAACAACCACAAGAGAATCACAGGGATACAAGAACTATATTACTAGGCACAATATCCAAAATATTTCCAAGTAATCATAGTAAAAATCCATTGTAATCTGATCTAACTTGATATGGATGATTGAGAATAGTCTCTCTGTTTTGGTCTTCTTTCCTTTCCTAGATCTCTTGTTTTTTGTCATCTATTATCAATCTACATCATTCTTTCTTTCTCTCCCACATTTTCAATCATCACTGTTCTCTTTTCCCAACCCTTAGCCCCAAAAACTAGGGTTTATGTTAACATAAATGCAGATTAAGACTGTGGGCTTCACTAAAGCTTATTATTGGTCAAATCTGGACTATCTGTCCAACAACCTCCCCCTTCTGCCCAGAAGGGATGCTATCTTATGACTCCTCAATGTGAAGCCATATCGATCAGCTGTCAGCACATCTCATATCTTTCTTTCGATAAAATTTTTGTCAACATGTCTGCCCCATTATCATCTATGTGAATTTTCTGAAGTTGTAACAGCTTCTCTTCAAGCACATTTCTGATCGAGTAATATCTAACATCTATATGCTTTGACTTGGAATGAAATGTTGGGTTCTTGCATAAATAGATGACACTCTGGCTGTCACAATACACCACATAGTTTTATATTTCAGTCCTAATTCTTATAAGAATCCTTTCATCCATGACATTTCTTTACAAGCCTCTGTAGCAACAATATATTATGCCTCTGTGGTGGAGAGTGCAATACACATTTACAATTTAGACTGTCATGACACAACTCCCCTTGCAAAAGTAAGTACAAAACCTGATGTGGACTTCCTTGTGTCAATATCTCTTGTCATATCTACATCTGTGTAATCTGTCAACACAGGTGGTCCACCTTCAAAGCTTAAACAAATTTTAGAACTTCCTCTGAGATATCTAAAAATCCACTTCATTGATGTTCAGTGCTCTTTGCTTGGATTTGCAAGAAATCTGCTAGTAACACCTACTGCATATGCAATATCCGGTCTCGTACAAACCATTGCATACATTAAACCTCCAATTACTGAAGCATAAGGAACCTTTTGCATTTTCTCCTTCTCCTCATCACTTGACGGACTCTGCTCTGAGCACAACTTGAAGTGACCTGCAAGAGGAGAATTAACTGGCTTTGCATTGCTCATACTAAACCTATCCAAACCTTTCTCAATGTATTTTTCCTGTGACGACCAAATCTTCTTATTTCTTTTGTCACGAGAAATCTGTATGCCCAGTATTTACTTTGCTTGCCCCATGTCTTTCATTGCAAAAGATTCACTAAGTTCCTTATTCAACATGGCAATCATAGACATATATTTCTCAAAGATAAGCATGTCATCAACATAAAGTAAGAGAATAATAAAATTCTCACCAAATCGTTTGATGTACACACAATGATCTGAAGCTCTTTTGTATTAATTTTCAATCATAAATGAATCAAACTTTTTATACCACTATCTTGGAGCTTGCTTCAGCCCATACAAGCTCTTCCTCAACTTGCAGATAAAATTTTCTTTACCTTTGACTTTGAAGCCTTCTAGTTGCTCCATATAAATTTTCTCCTCCAAATCACCATGAAGGAAAGCTATCTTCACATCTAACTGCTCAATCTCCAAGTCTAGGTTAGCAGCAATACCAAGAGCAACACGGATAGAAGACATTTTAACAACAGGAGAAAAAATCTCTTCAAGGTCAATACCTTTCTTTTGACCAAGGCATTTCACAACCAATCTAATTTTATACTTTGGTTGAGAATAATACTCTTGAGTCTTCAACCTGAAAACCCACTTGTTCTTCAAGGCATTACTTCCCTCTGGTAGTTGCACTAAGTCATATGTGTGGTTCTTCTGCAGAGAATCTATCTCTTCCTGCATAGCAACAAACCATTTCTTTTTCTGCTCACTTTCAACTACTTCTTAGTAACTCTCTGGTTCACCTGCATAAGTAAGTATCACATACTCATATATAGAGTATCTTCTAGAAGGTTGACGTGGTCTAGAAGATCTTCATAACTAAGGTTCTGTGGTAACTTGCTCTATTTCTTCTTCCTGCTCAACATGTCCTACATGTAGATCAACATCTGGCTATACACCATCTTCCTGCATATCTCCCCCATCACCTAGATATATTGGAGGAATAACTGGGTCACAGTCTACAAATCCCTCTACAGAAGTCTTAACTGGTGCCTCCTTCTTTAAATCCTTAATGGTTTAATCCTTAAATAATACAACATCTCTACTTTTGAACACCTTCTACTTTTCTGGATCTCAAAGCCTGTAACCAAACTAATCATGTAAGTAACCAAGAAAAATATACTCTTTTGTCTTACCATCTAGCTTGGACTTCTTATTGTTTAGAACATATACAAATGCACGACAACCGAACACTCTTAAGTGCCTATATGAGACATCTTTTCGTGACCATATATGCTCTGCAACATCACCATCTAGAGCTTTACATGGTGATAAGTTGATCACATCAACTACAGTCCTCAAAGCCTTATCCAAAAACCTTTTAGGTAACTTGGCCCGTGAAAGCATACATCTGATCTTTTCCATGATTGTGCAGTTCATCGTCTCTGTAATTGCATTATGCTGAGGTGTACTAGGAACTGTCAACTCATGCTGAATGTCATGTGACCTGCAATAATCATTAAACAATCTTATGTACTCACCACTATTATCCGATCTTATGCATTTCAATTGTCTTTCTATCTCCCTTTCAATTCTGGCATGAAACTCCTTGAAGACACTAATAATTTGATCTTTAGTCATCATAGCATAGGCCCAAACTTTCCTGGAAAAGTCATCTATAAAATTAACAAAATAAAGTGCACCACTGATACTATAAACATCAATAAATCCACCATGAGTTTTTGTCCTCAAAGGATCACACACATCTGTATAGACACGATCCAAGGCATGCATTTTTCTAGATAAAGCAGAACTAGTAAAAGAAACTCTATGTTATTTGCCAGCCAAACAATCAACACAAGGATTCAGATGTTTACCTTTGAGGTCTAGCAATACCTCTCTCTTGGAAAGTGCTTGCAGCCCCTTCTCACTCATGTGTCCCAGTTGCCTATGCCACAACTCTATGCTGAAGTCTTTCTCTGTAGCATTCAACTGCTCACCACAAGCTTTAACTTGCAATCTGTATAAGGTGTGATGTTTCTTTCCATTAGTTACAACAAGAAAACTCTTACTGAGCTTTTACTGCCCTCTGTGAAATCTTACATCAAAGTCTTCATCATCCAGCCTTCCAATTGAAATTAAATTCAGCCTTAAGTCAACCACATGTCTCACATCCTTAAGTACTAACTTGCAACTAAGGTTGGTCTTTATATGGATATCATCCATGCCAATGATGTCTATTGTGTCATAGTTGCTCATCTTACAATACGAAAATTTTCAGATCTGTAAATAGTAAAGAACTCCCTCCGTGTTGTAGCATGATAAGAAGCACTTGTGTCAATTATCCACTTGAGATCCTGACATACACAAGAAAAATATTATCAGTAGACAAAATCAAATAATCACTACCTTGCACTATAACTGTGATATTCTCTTTTTACTCTGTATACTTCACTTCTTTCCCTTTTTTCTTGTTTTTCTTAGGTTGCTTGCACTGATTCTTATAGTGTATTTTCTCACCATAATTGTAGTAAATAATATCTCTTCTTGATCTTGACTTGCTTCTATCTATGCGTGAACCACTTCTATCCTTTGACTTTGACCTTCATCTGTTCTCTGAGATAAGTGCTTGTGAATCAATATGAGAAGTTGCTGAATTCTTTCTCTCCTTATTCAACAAACTACTTGTTACTTGATTTATGGTAACAACACCATCTGGTGCAAAATTACTGAGGGAAACCACCAATGTCTCCCAACTTTCTAGAAAAGAACTGAGAAGTAATAATGCCTACAACTCTCATCAAGAGACATTTTCATAGAGGATAACTGATTAGTAATACTCTGTATTTCATTCAAATGCTCAAGAATAGAAGTACCCTATTTATATTTCAAGTTCACAAGCTTTCTGATCAAGAAAGCTTTGTTGTCAACCATTTTTCTTTCATAAAGACCTAACTTTTTCCAAAGAGAGTAAGCAGAACTTTCAGTAGAAACATGCTGAAAGACACTATCATCAAGCCATTAACGAATAAATCCAACTATTTTTCGATCTAACATCTTCTACTCATCATTTGTCATAGTTGTGGGCTTTGTACTATCCTCTTGCAAAAGTCCATACAAATCTTTGCAATACAAGAGATATTCAATTCTTGGTTTCCATATCATCCAATTGTTTCTGTTCAAACTAATCATGCGAGAAACATTACCGGCCTCCATGTTCAAATACAAAATTAGATGCTACCAAAATCTTGTTATGATACCAGTTGATGTGAATAAAATAGGAAAAACTTTGTATACAAACAAATACTAGCAGACCGTCACACACAACGGAATCAAGCAGAAATCACAATCAAATGAACACCAAGATCTACGTGGAAAACCCCTTCAACTCGAAGGGTAAAAATCACGGGACAAACCAGAGAAAATCCATTATCAAAATAATGAATATACAAATCTCAAGGCTTCTTGCCCAAACCTAAGTAAAAGCCATAAGAGAATCATAGAGATACAAGGACCATATTACTAAGCACAATATTCAAAAACTTCCCAAGTGATCATAGTAAGAATCTACTACAAACTGATCTAACTTGAGATATGGATGATTGAGAATAATCTTTCTCTGTCTTTGTCTTATTTCCTTTCCTGGGTCTCTTATTTTTTGCTTTCTACTGTTAATCTGTAATCTTCTTTCTCTCTTTCACATTTTTAATCGTCGCTGCCTTATTTTCGCAACCCTTAGCCCCCATGATTAGAGTTTAGGTGAAACCAGCCTAACGCGGTGTCCTCTGCTTTAGGATCCCATATGGCTCGAGCTTTCGCCCGGGTCACATAACTCAGCTACTTGACTTGGAACGGGCAAACCAAGTATTGCACGGCCGCCCCCCAACCCACTGGAGCTGAACACAAACATCCCACCATCTTTTTGCCTCCGCTCGGATTACAAGCCCACGCTACCGGGCTCGGCCATTATGAATTGTAAATTTTACTAAAAGTCATTATGAATTTAATCTGAGTCATCTATAGATCTAAATGTGCCCAACATATTTATGTGGATCACTTACAAAAAAAAAAACATATTTATGTGGATCTCTTCTTGATCAAGGAACGTAGATTGGATGTAGATGCTATTTTTTGACATATATATATATATATATATATATATATATATATACACTAATCAAATGATTTACATGAACACGTATAATTACATCTTTTTCACATAAATTAATGTGCCACGTGGTGAGTAAAGATTGGGAAACGACGTCCAGACATCATAAAAGTAAGTAAAGGTTAATTAAATAAGATATATAATAAAATTAATTAATATTAAATTAAAGTTCATATTACAGTATGATATTTTATGATATGAAGGAACTCTTATAATAACTTATCTTAGACCCTCTGTCCTCTTCTGTGAATATATATGACATTCTCTAAATATAATAAAGTGCATAATGAAATAGAATAAGAGATTACGATTATTCTCTCATCCTCCCTAAAATCATCAAGTGATCCTGTGCAAAGATAGGAAGAGAAGAGTTCTATATCTATTCTAGTTCTCTTTTGCATATCGACATACGGTGATATTCGGATCCGGAGAACGATGCTTCTGCATATCAGAAAGAGATCTTATTCAGATGACATTGAAAGGTACGCATCGTAAACCGATCGAATGTTATTTGATTTCAGTCTTAACATAAAAGTTTTTCCGCATAACATATTACATGTTACAGTTTTATGCTTACAATTAGTATCAGAGCCTAGGTTCTTGAGATCAAATATATTAGATATGTTATTTTATTTATGATATTTAATGATTTGAATGTTTTGTTGATCTAAATTCCTATCTATTTCGTTTTGTCATTTGCTTGCGAGTGATGTGAGATTTTTTATAACACGATCTAGGATGATCGCTGTGCACCGACTGCAAACGCAACAACCTTGCTGTATACGATCGGTCGCATAGGCAGCTATTCGTCAGCAGTGGCCGCACAGCTGGCGACCTTGTCAAAAAAATTAAAAAAAAGGCAATCGCGCACAAGCAGCACCCGCATCTACTGGTGGTCACACGTAGGCAGAGACCACCACAAGCATATGTTGTATAAGTGGTGGCTATATGTGGGTAGAGGCTACGTAGGCAGTAGCCACATGTTGTCGGTCATGTGCAAGCGGTAATCATATCCAGCGACGATTATGCAGGCGCAAATGTCGTGGGAGGAGACATCCTGTCGATAGATGTTGCTAGATCAAAGGCCGCACAGGTAGTCACGCGCTGGCAGAGGCCACGTAGCCCACAGCGGTGGCGGTGTGGCAGAAGAGGGTTAGTGTTTTTCAATAAAAGAAAATTATAGTTTTGCCTTTCTGTATTTTATTAATAACTGTTATGCCTATGATATTTCTGCCCTTTATAAACTTAGTAATTCTCTTTTATGTCTATTATAAAATTATGATTTTGCTCTTATGAAATTGAGAAATTTTGGTTTATATTCTCACTTATTAAATTGATCAATATAATTTAATTGAATTTAATCATGATTATATTTTTGATTATTTATTGATTAATTTAGTTTTGATTAAATTTGAAAAGAATTAAATCTTGATCAATTTTTGTTATTTTGATCAATTTGTTTAATTGGGCTTATGAGCTTCCCTAATTAAATAAAATTAATTAGTTTAATTTAATTAAAAAACTATAAATTATTGTTTCCTTTATAGTTTTCTCATATAAGTTATTGATTACATGTGGTAAATAAAATCCAATTATTGTTCTTGGATATTTATTCAGTTATTCACATACATATGTTTAAAATTATGATATATGAAATTTTGAAATAATATTTATTTTTCACATGAAGTCATGATTTATGTGCTATCATGATTACAGTTATCATATCAGTTTTTTTCCTGTTGATTAATGTTCAATAATTATTATAATTATTATTTTATTATTAAACTATTTTAGTATAAATTAGAATTAAAGAAACTTGATAAATATTATTTATAGTTCATCTCCCTAAGTTTTGCTTAACCAATAGCTGCGAAAGTGGGGATGATAGCCTTGTAGGATATGAATTACAATAAATATCTTTATCATTTATAGGACAATTTAAGTTGTATTTTATATTATTGCATTGGTCTTGTAGTCACCAAAGTAGCATTAAGGAATGAGTCCTAAATGACATTAAAGAAATAGTATTCATAAATTACAATTAATCATGTAATGGGGTAAGATGATTCGATTTTGGATATCCTTGTAGTTTAGTGATACTCTAGGGTTCTATCATGAAGGAAGAGGGTAAAAAAGAGAGATAATCGATCTCTTCGAGGGGATCGGGCCTCCTAGATCACTTCGAGGGGATCTGCCTCCTAGGGTTTTACCTTTTAGATAAAACTATTACTTCGTTTCTTGATTTTCATAAAGAATTTACAGCCTTATTTATAGGGTGATGCTAAGAGTCCCATTCAACTTTGACTCTTAACTAACTGATAAATTTCTAACTAAAAGTAACTATTGACTCTATCCCAACCGAAGATTAAAACCAACCCTAACCACTCATAACTGACTTGATGAGGTTTACCCGACCTATAACTGACTTCGACTAACATGACTCAACCTAAATAGATGGACCCGACTTAGTTAGGGTCCTAACATACCCGCCCTCTTCAAATCAGCCTTGTCCTCAAGGCTGAGCAGTATTGAACTTCGAGAGCACTTAAGTCTAGGATATTTACCATACATCACAACCCTTTGATCAATCAAATAGGGTCTCTACTTGGTATAAGCAATAGGTCGATCTTTTGGTGCAGTAGTCATTGTAGTCTTCTGAGGACCCTTTTTTATCTGATGACTAGTGGTTGTACCATGTCTTTGAAGATGATCACTTTGAAGTCTTCCTGTGACATCAAAAGGAAATCTATAAGTAATTGTTTGCCATGTATAATCAGCTTTACCATTGAGCACCTGTTATCATAAATTAGGATTCAGCCATTAGTGATCTTGTCTTCGAATTTGCCACAGCTTTCACGATCGGACTCCACATTATCAATTTTTTATTCATTTTTAGCTGGTTCAATTGTCAGTAGTTTGTCATAGCCTTCATTATCAGACTCTACATTGTTAGTTTTTTATTCCTCTTTAGTTGGCTCGATTGTCAACATCTGCTCTTCTATGTTGACCACTTTAAAGTCATCCTTTATTGATTTTTCCTATTTATTGAAGCTTTTGTTCCAATGAATGTCCATATTGATTTTTCCTTCATGCATGCTAGCGAATGATATGGTTGCTATTATGGTACGGGGATGACGAGCTTTAACTTTGTACTGAATCTCGGGATTAAGTCTCTCTATAAAATTTCTCACCAGTTGTATCTCGGACCAATATCGGGTTTGGTTCGGTAGACGCTCAAATTTGCTCTAGTACTCTTGTACTGTGGAAGTATGGTGGATTTTAGCGAGCTGTTTATTAACGTTCTTATACTCTCCGACGATCCGAAGCGAATCAGGAGCTCTCTCTTGAACTGTCCCACGAAGGGACTTCATGATAGGTCTCATACAAATCATACCATTAGATCGCATTACCTTTGAGTTGAGTAAAAGCTATCTCCACCATGGATTCCTCCAGAGTCCTATGAAAATGAAAAAACTTTTTAGCATGTGAGATCCAACCGATTGTGTCTCCATCTTCCCATTTGAGATACTCCACCCTCATACGTGTGTATCCTGTGACATGCCCATGATTATACTTTTTAAATCGACTCTCTTTGAAACTTTCATCATATTAAGTTTTGTTGGGGCTCTTTGATCGGCTTCTTCTAGATTCATGAAGGAGTTCTTGAAATCTGTCTTTTATACAGGCCTCGAAGGCTTTAAATCTTACGTCTAGTGTATCATCCATAGTCATCATGTAGGATTGCAGATCAATAATGTTTAGTTCTTATTTTTTGTTATCGAGTCAAGGGCATATGTCGTAGATGTAGTAGGACTTGACCACAATGAGATTGTCGGTGTCGGCAAGTGGGGGACAGTGACAATTGACAACGGTGAGGGCTGCGACAGGGGACAACGAGGGCTGCTACATGGTAGGTGAGGCTACAATTGAGGAGGAAGACAGCGATGACAAGCAGGGGTAGCATGAAGCAGAGAAGGTTGGAGAGGGCAGTAGTTGTGGCTGACGAGGGCTTTGGCTATGACTGCGATTGTTGAGGAGGAAGGTAGTTGCGGCAAGCAGGGGCAGAAGGAAGCAAAGGAGGCTGAAGGGGAAAGAAGGAACAGAGGTGGCCGGCGAGTATTGTAGTGTTTAGGGCGGCTGATGGTGCTGAAGTGGTTGAGGAGAGGAGCAGCAGAGTCCTGCGAGGAAGAGGAAGCATGGGAGCAGCGGAGGAGGAAGATGCGGTAGCAAGGATGGCAGAGGCGGTTGGGCAGCGTTGGAGGGAGCAGAAACGATAGTGCTGGATTCGCAGGCAGGTAGGGTCAGCAAGACAGAAGGGGCGATCAAGACTGTGACTGGCAGAGGAGGAAGGAAGAGGGCAGCGGTAGTCATCGACGATTGGCAACGACAGCAGGCTGCGGGAAGGAGAGGAAGAAGGGGCGATGGTGGCGACGGCTTGCATATGGGTGCACAAAGGAGGAGCATAGGGTAATGGCAGCTAGTGTTGTGGTTGGCTACAGCCTTCAATCACGTGGTGGGGAAGAAGAAGGGGGCAGCGGGGTCTGCCAAGGGCTGTTGTAGGGAAGGCGGGATGTTGGTGGCTACTGGGGGCGCCGTCGACGCGGTTAGGCAACGGTTAGCAGCGGCGACAGGGCGATGGCTGAGGGTTAGAGAGGGAGGAGGCAGTGGCATCAACATGAGGAACGCCCAATGATGGTTGTGGCTAAGAGCAAGGGAGGTAGCAACTGAGGCGACGCTAGAGGAGAAAGGGAGATGGTGGCCGACGACAAGAGCAAGGGAGGAAGAAGGGGCAACAGTGATGGCAGCAACAACAGGTGGTGGGGAGGAGAAGGGTGATGGCAAGGGCTACGACCAAGAAGGTTGCCGCAGATGAGGGAGGAGAGGAAAGCAGTGACTAGCGGGGATGAAGGCATTAGCAATGGCTGCTGCAGCAAGGGAGAAAGGAAAGAGCAGCGTGGCAGTGATGCTCTTCTTCTCTTTCTCTTTCCTTCCGCCCTCTTCTTCTTTTTCTTCTTTTTTGTTTTTTTGCTTGATGATGGCTACAACGAAGATGAAATAGATGAATAGCAATGTTGCAGGTGACAGCACGGAGATGAAAAGAGGCGATGTGGAAGATGGCGATGACGATGATGACAAGGGCGATAGTGAGGGTGATGAATGGTAGCAACGAAGGTGCCGAGAAATGCTACTCTGATACCAAATGGTAGAACCCTAGGATTCTATCATAGAGGAAGAGGGTAGAAAAGGGGGATAATCGATCTCTTCGAGGGGATCGGGCCTCCTAGATCACTTCAACGGGATCTGCCTTCTAAATTTTAGATTTTGGCTAAAACTAATACTTCATCCCTTGATTTTCATAAAGAATTTACAGCCTTATTTATAGGATCTACCAAGAGTCCCGTTCAACTTTGACTTTTAACTAACTAATAAAATCCTAACTAAAAATAATAACTGACTCCATCCTAACCGAAGATAAAAACTAACTCTTACCACTCATAACTCACTTGATGAGGTTTACCTGACCCATAATTGACTTTGACTAATATGACTCAACCTAAATAGATGGACATGACTTAGCTAGGGTCATAACATTTAGAATTGTATACCCAAAGGTAGTAAAACTATTCCACAAGGATGGTATCAATCCTCCATAAATGATCTTGAGTGAACACTAGGTATGTCAATATTTTACCCAAAGGTTAAATATTGATAATATCAATAGTTCATCATATTTTGGTCAACTCAAATTATTAATATTATTTCATCTTCTGTAGTGGTATTTCTGTCCATACATTCTCATGCTTCTAGTATCCCTGTACTCTTTGGATCAAATTATTTAGAAAGATTAGAGCATGTGCAATTCACACTAGGCATATTAGATCTTGATTTAGCATTGCTTATTAAAAAGCCCATAGAATTAACTGATGAAAGTACTGTAAAATAAGTCAATAAAATGAAGACTTGGGAAAGATCTGATAGGCTCAGTTTAATGTTGATAAGAATAATAATTGTAAATAACATAAAGACTTCATTACTGATTGCAACTAGTGTATGAGAATATTTAAAGGTTATTGAAGATGACTTTAAATCTACTGATAAGTCATTGGCTGGTACACTAATGAAAGAATTAACTATATCTTAGTATGATGGCTCTCGAGGAATTTAGGATTACATCCTCAATATGGCTAAAAAAGCTGCAAAACTTAAAGCATTATAAATGAATATTGATGAGTCTTTCCTCGTGTAAGTCATTCTTAATTCTCTACTTCTCAGTTTGGCCCATTTAAGATTCACTACAATACAAATGAGGATAAGTGGAACTTGAATGGTTAATTAGTATGTGTGTTCAAGATGAATTAAGATTAAGGTATAAAAGTTCATATAATGTTACGACGACTACTCAATGAGCTAGTAACAAGAAAAGAAAATTGAGGAATCATCTATTAAAAAAATTTGTCAGGTTTGAAAATGTTAAATACACTACTGAAAAAGAAAGCTATTATAATAAGGTACTTCTTTTGTGACAAAAAAGGACATGTAAAGAATGACTGCATTAAACGTAGGATCTGGTTTAAAAAGAAGGGTATAAACTCGATATTTGTATATTTCAAATTAAACATTACAAAAGTTCTTTCTAATATATGGTGGATTGATTTTGGTGTTTCAACTCATGTTACTAATAATATGCAATGATTCCTTTTAATCTGAAAACCAAAAGAAAATGAAAGATTCATAATTATAAGAAATCGTCTCACAGCGATTGTGGTATAGTGAGGACTTATCGCTTACACCTAGAGACGGGTCATCTATGGATCTTGTAGACATATTTTTTATTCATACCATTTCTGAAAATTTAGTTTTTGTATCTATAATTGATTAGTTAGTATATTGTCTGTAATGATAAACTCAATATATATTTTACGATTCAATAAAAATTAGTTATGAAATTCTATATGATGGTTTGTATAGAATTAATTTGAATCTTAAGTTTACAAAGACATTATTGACCCTACAATCAAGTGCTGGATTGAAACATAATTTCAATAATAAAATATCTTATATACTGTGACATAAACGTTTGGGGCACATCTTCAAGGAAAGAATTGAAATATTAGTGAAGGATAATATTTTGAAAGATTTAGACTTCATTGATTTTGATGTTTGTATAGATTACATTAAGGAAAAGCAAACTAAGCATACAAAGAAAAATGCCACAAGAAGTAAAGAAACAGACCACTCTATATTCCCTGTTTTAGTGGAGAAATATATTTTATTATATTTATGGATGACTTATCCATATATGACTATATTTATCTAATACATGAAAAGTCTCACACCGTTGACATTCTTGAAGTGTACATAAATGATGTTGAGAGACAATTAAATAGAAAAATAAAATTATTAGATCTGACAGGGGTTGTGAATTTTGTGGCATATATAATGAATCTAGTCAGAATATTGGCCCTTTTACTAGATTCCTAAAACAACGGGGTCTGTATGCTTAGTATGCATTACCAGGTATGCCATAATAGAATAGTGTTACTGAAAGATAAAATCGTACTCTTATGGATATAGTTAGGAGCATGATGAGTTACTCCTCTATACTTGAGTCACTATGGGGTGAAGCTCTTAAGATATCGATATATATCTTAAAGAGGGTTCTTAGTAAGGTGATTCCATTAACTCCATTTAAGTTATGGACTGATAGGAAACTCAGTCTGAGATATTTATATAATTGAGAGTGTCCTGTAGATATAAGAGTATTCAATCCACATGAAAAGAAATTAGATCTAAGAATAATTTTTGGATATTTTATTAGTTACCTAGAAAGATCCAAGGGATATAAATTTTATTGCCCTAATCATAATATGAGGATAGTAAAATCTAATAATGAAAAATTTCTAGAAGATGGTAAAATCAGTGTGAGTCAAAAATCTCGAATTATCAATTTTAATATTGAGGAAATTCAGGTTAATTCTCTCGTATCATCCTATATTCGATAAATTATTATTCCAAAATTAATAAGAGAATTGATGAGGGTGAATAATAAAATAATACCGATAAACTCTCACATGATGTTGATGTCACCACTAATGATCCTATAGAACAATCACAATTGACAGCTTTGAGAGAAGATCTAAAAAAAAGAAAGCATATCATTTCTGATGACTATATGATATATCTATAAAAATCAGATTATGATATAGGAATAAAAAGAGACCCATTATCATTTTCGCAAGCTATAGAAAGTAATGATTTAGAAAAATGGTATGATGCAATGAAAGATAAGTTAAAATCAATGGACCAGAATGGTGCTTGGGAACTCATCGAATTGCCTAATAATATAAAAGAGTCAATTGTCAATGGGTCTTTAAGGTAAAATACGACTCGATGGGCAATATCGAATGATATAAAGTTAGACTTGTGACTAAAAATTTTTCTCAAAAAGAAGGCATCGACTACCATAAGACACTTTCTCCAGTTTCTCGAAAAGACTCATTGAGGATCATCATGACATTAGTAGCTCATTATGATATTGAGTTACATCAAATGAATGTGAAAATAATATTTCTAAAATCTATATAGAATAACCTGAAGGATTCATAGAAAAGAAAAGAAAGTTGGGCTTGCAAACTTATGAAATTCATTTATGACATTAAACAAGCTTCCAGATAATGGTATATAAAGTTTCATGATACCATTACTTCCTTCGGATTTAAGAAAAACACTGTTGATCAATGTATATATCTGAAGGTTAGTGGGAGCAAATTTATTATATTGGTCCTATATATGAATGATATATTGCTTGCTAGTAGTGACCTTGGTTTATTGCATGAAACCAATATATTTCTCAATAAGAACTTTAAGATGGTTGATATGAATGATGCATCCTATGTTATTGGCATTGCTATATTTAGGGACTGTCTCCGAAAGATTATATTAATTGTATCTTGAAGAGACTTAATATATAATTTTACTCAGCCAATGATATACCTATTACTAGAGGTGAAAAATTTAGCTAAAACCAATGCTCAAAAAATGATTTAGAAAGGAATCAAATAAAGAATATTCTTTATGGGGTGCACAATTAGAAGTTTATTATATGCTCAAACCCGTACAAGTCCAGATATCAATTTTGTAGTTACAATGCTGGGTAGATATCAGAGTAACTCAGGAATAGAACATTGGAAAGCTGCAAAGAAAGTAATGAGATATCTGCAAGGGCCAAAAGATTATATGCTCACATATAGTAGATTAGATCAGCTTGAAGTGATGGGATATTCATATGCTGATTTTGTAAATTACCTCGATAGTAGGAAATCCACTTCAGGATTTGTGTTCATGCTAGCTGGTGAGGTAATTTATTGGAAAAGTATAAAATAATAACTTATTGCATCATCAATAATGGAGGTTGAATATGGCTGTAAAATTTTATCTCAAGACTTGGTGTGGTCGACTCAATTGTTAAGTCGCTGAAGATATTTTGTGATAACACTGTAGTAGTTTTCTACTCTAAGAGTGGCAAGTACTCTAGTGATTCTAAGCCCATTGAGATAAAGTACTTGGTGGTTAGAGAAAGAATCCAGAAACATCAAGTGCCAATTGAGAACTTGAGCACCACTATGATGATTACTGATCAATTTACCAAAGCTTTACAGTGTAAAATATTTAAAGAACATGTTCTTGGAATGGGGCTTGTGAGCAAGCAATAAAAGACATGGTGATGCATATTTAAGTGGATGCTATTATTGATATTTTTTTGTATAATTAAATTTATTTGTTTTTGCTATCTTGTTTGTATTTATGTTTATATGGTTGAATGCAATAACAAGATTATCTTGACAAGACAAATTACAAGGGTCATTCTAGACTATATAAGGAAAGACTAACAATGTTATGATACATAGAAAGAAGTGTGACATTAATGACTTATAACCGTTATGATTCGCATCGACGGTTGGACTGAATATAGTATTATTGTGCTTATTAGACTTATTATCTTGTTTTAAAAATCATGACCATGTATAAAATGTTTTACAAAAATTTTAAAATCTTATTATGTAAAATTATTTTCAAACAAATTTTATTTTATTTATTTTATTTTTGAACATCTTTTATATCTTATCAAATAATGGACCAAGTGGGAGAATGTTAGATTATGTGGCCCTTTAAATTGGATAAGATACATAATGGAATTAATTATATGCTGATGACCAATATTAGTTAATATAAATATAAATTTATATTATAGTATGATATTTTAGGGGTACGACCCCCATATGGTCCTAAGGTCTTTGCCGCACATGCACCTGCACCTGCACCTGCACCTGATGATGTCTGCACGGGATTCACGTTGTTGTTGTGTCAGGTCGACCATGCTTGTACCAAGTCGATCGTGCCTACGCCAGGTCAGTTATATTTGCGCCAGATTAGTTGAGCTGTAATAGATCAACTAAAGACGTGACATATATCTAACGAGTCCATTATGAATCCTATCAACCTAATCACTTTAAAGGAGATGTCAACACTCCAAAAAGAGTCAAAATATGTAAATTACAAACAATCAAAAAATATCTATAATATTTAATATGAAAATAAGTAACTCTGGAGAGATACATAGGAAGTCATCCTACCACACAAACACCACGATTTCATGAATCTCACAGACCTTTGCTCCCGCAGCTCCTTTTTCAATCAATCCCACAGCAGCACATCCTTCAATATTCCCAAACCGATCACAGCACAGCTTTTGACGATGAAAAACCTATCGTTTAGGTGTCTGGTCCCAATCACTAAACTGAGATTATTGTATGCTTCTTCCTCACTCAAATGTGGAGGACTCCAACGTAGGATAGATACAACCTCTCATATTGTGCAAGAAAAGCCGTCTACCCATATGAATCTAAATGGATAGATAGGCAAAGAGAGGAGGGCGGACAGAGATCAAGAAATCCTACTTTTGTATCTCACGGGAGTCGATATTCTTTAAAACAGGACTCTCTTTTTCTTTCTTTATCATAGTAAAAACAGTGAAATTATGATTGTAAGAAACTTTACAGAGGATAATGTTTTTTTATACGAGAATGATTATAATCCGATTTAATGTGCATAATTAAAAAAAATAAAAGAAATCCCATATTTAACCAACCAAGGCCTGACCGACCGACTGACACATCCTCCTCTCCCACCCCCCTTCCCCACTCTTCCTTATTAAATGCCCGCTTTTCTTTTCCTCCTCGCTCCCGTCACCCCTCTCCTTCCCTTTCGTTCATCTCTCTCTCTCTCTCTCTCTCTCTCTCTCTCTCTCTCTCTCTCTCTGGGGCTGCTTCTGTGGGTAAACCGCTGACCCAGTTGTGACCAATTTCGTGGCAACAGCGCTCCAGCGGAAGCGGATGCCTATTTCTCTCGCTCCGCGGAGGGGTTGTTATTAGAGATTTGGGGCTTTGGGGCCGGAATCGAGTCCCAGAGCCCGATCGCAGCTTGGGGTCGAGCGATTTTGTCTGTTTGGTCATCTAAGTCGGTGCTAGACTGGGGATTTTCTTGACCGATTTCGGCCGTCTCAGGTAGATTCTTCAGGAATTCTTGTTTTCTTGGTAGGTTTCAAGATTAGGGTCCGCCTGTCCATCTTTGGTTTTGGTGTCTTTCTGTGCCTTCGTCATAGCATTCGCCGGGTGCTTTTCTTGATTCTTGATGCTTAGATTGTCATGGTTCGTAAAATTTGATGCCCTGAGGGAGTTCTTTTACTTTAGGCACCGAATACGCCGCCCGGGAAATTGTGAATTCACGTATGTTTTATGGTGTAGATGTTTGTTGACAGGTGAAGCTCGCTGATTTCTTGCTATAGCGAACTGCTTCACGACGTTCTGGATAGGATCAACAACTTGAAAAGGAAAAATAAATTCATGCGTTTCTTGATTATGGTGTGTTCTTTGTTCTCATGCAATTTGTCTGGTCAAGGCAACTTATACATAACTACGTTGTATTGACTGTTAGCATCCAGTTTTGTGATCCAGAAATGGATAGTCTGTCTGTTCGATGTGCGTGCGTGTGGTCAGTTCAACTCATTGCTACAATTGTACTTGTAGATCCGGTGTTTTCAAGACAGCCTCATTCGTTGTCTAATACAGGACGGAGTACTCTCTGTTTATCTCATTCAAACAGTGAAGTAGAACAAGTGTATAAAAGAAGAAAAGGATTCTAACCCTCCTCGCTTCGTTCCCTGCCAGGAAAAGATGGACAGAAGACATACTCGAAACAATATCCAATTTTCATTAACTGCCGTGCCTCATCGGTCTAGTAGTTTGGTCTATTTCTTTAATGGGGATAATGATAAATTCATACCTGTACATAATGGATGCATCAAGTACCATACACAAAATGCAATCAAGACAGGTTCTTCTAAGAGAACTTGGTCATACGAGTATACATAATCCGACTTTACTACAGCAAGGAATGATCCCATGCTTCACTCTCTACTAATCTTGATCCTTAATTCTTTTTTTGTCATGTTGGCAACCTAAAGTTCAAGCATCACCTGTGCTGTTGTTATTTGTTTACTCTATATGAAATTTTATAAAGTTGGGGCTTCTAGCATATGGTCTGCTTTGTTTTCCTTTCATCTTGCTTTCCTGATAAACTAGTGGCATAATGTTTTTGAGATACTTCCTTCTAAGAGAACTTTCTAACAAGTGATATACTGCAACAAGGAACAATCCCATGCTTCGCTCTTATAATTTTGATCTGTAATTCTATTGTTGTCCTGTTGGCACCCTAAACAACAATCATTGCCCAAGTTGTTCTCATAAATTTACTTGATATGGAATTTTATAAAGTTGGGGCTTCCACCATTTTGTTTTGTTTTTGTTCCTTTTTGTCTTACTTGTTGATAGACTAGTTGCATAATGTTTTTGGGACACTAATTTTTTTTATTTACTTAACTCTATGCAGGAAATCCTTTTTCATATCAATTTCATTATCTTTTTTAAACAATTGAATTGGTCTTGTTTGGATATTAGAGCTTTTTCGAGTATATATGTATTGTTGGGCATTTTTGTGGGCAGTGTAGAAGACAATGAACCACAGCGAGAACATATTAAAGCATCCCCAGTAGAATTAGGGAGCCACTTGACTATTGTATCTCTTTTATAGTTTATCAATTCTTTTGGGAGGCCTAATGGCCAGGCCTTTACCATCCCAAGGGAGAGAAGAGATGATCGGTCCTAAAGGAGTTATTAAGAAGATTGAATTTGTGAGAACTATTACCAAGGCTCTTTATTCTCTTGGTTATGAGAGAACTGGAGCAGTTCTGGAGGAAGAATCAGGAATACCCTTATACTCTTCTATGGTCAATCTTTTCCGGAAGCAAGTTCTTGAAGGAAATTGGGATGAAAGTCTGATTACACTGCACAAAATAGGGCTTGATGATGAAAATGTTCTGAAGTCTGTGTCCTTCTTGATTTTGGAGCAGAAGTTCTTTGAAATTTTGGAAAAGAATAAGATAATGGAAGCATTGGAGACATTGAGAAGTGAGATAACTCCCCTTAGCATCAACAAAAAGCGGGTGCATGAGTTTTCCAGTTGTATTGTATCTCCCTCACAGCGTATCTTGGTAGGGTTTGCCGATGTGGGAACAGAGACTTTGAAGCCACGAATGAAGCTTCTAGAGGAATTGCAGAAGATGCTTCCTTCGTCGATCATGGTACCTGAGAGGAGATTGGAGCACTTGATTGAACAAGCACTTGGCGTCCAAAGAGAAGCTTGCTATTTTCACAATTCTCATGAAAGCTGTCTTTCATTGTACACCGATCATCAGTGTGGAAAGGACCACTTACCTTCTCATACAACTCAGGTTGGAGTTTATCATTGTATTATCTTAAACTTTCTCATACATATGCATGCCAACCTCTTTTATCCTCTTGTTTTCCTTGAACATCGGTTAAAATGCCATTTATTTAACACAGCTAATCTTTGGTTTGTTTAAAACGTTTTGAGGAAGTTGTATTTATATTCACATACTGAAAATTTTACTAAGGACTGACCTTGGTACAGTGGTAAGATTGTCCCTTTGTGACTTGGAATAGCAAGGTTTAAGTCACAGAAATATTCTTTTAAGTTTTTAAGGTATGCATACATTGATTGTTCATAGACCTTGTATTGGCAGGAGTCTCGTACATTGGGTATGCCCTTGTATTGAAAATTTTACTGGACAACCTATACACTCACATTGAATGACAAAGAATTCCTTGAAGCATTTCTAGTAATGTTTTTTTCATAACTGTTTTTATTAAGTGGGTGATACTAGTTATGTTGTTCTGCTGAACAACTGTTGGTCATTCTTGGCAGGTATTGCAAGAACACCATGATGAAGTATGGTTTTTGCAGTTCTCGAACCAAGGCAAGTATTTAGCATCATCATCAAATGATAAATCTGCAATTATATGGGAGGTAATTTTGTCTTGCAATTTGATTCCTTTGGTTTATCTCCTCCATTTTAGCAATGCTTGTTAGTAGTTAAACACATTTGTAAATCTTTTGGATTGATGTCCTTAGTGGTAAAATGCATTACAGATTTCTTCTTGATTTGTCTTCTAATTATTGAATAATGAATGGATATAACCTTTTGCATGCAATTGGTTGATTATTTGTTTTAAGACATGCTGAGATGTATTTAAGTGGGAATAATCTGATTGAATGTAATGAATGACGCTTTTACTTAATAATATCAGAGGTTTCAAATGCTCCATGCTTTATGTCTGAATTGATTGCACTTATGACCCTTGTTCTCCGTGAGAAAGAAAATTGATGCAAAATAATTTATCCTCAAGATGGTTTCGGCATCATGATTGTTATCATTTGTTTCATATCATGTCTTACTCAGTAGAGCATTTAGTAAATTTGCAAGAAAATCTAGGATTGTTTTCAGCTGTTTTGGGGAACCTGAGACTGTTGCATATAAAAATTGAGGCATCTTGAATATCTTTATTTACACATTATAGTCTATTTTTTAGTTGTCCTTGTGAAAAGTCTATAACAAAATTTGAGCATATTGTTTATTATGACATGTTAGATTCGATTGGAATTAACTCCTATCGAGCACCTTCTTTCTTGAGAGAAGTTATCCTCAAATGAAGAAATTTGAGAAGAAGAGAGGTAGGGAAGAGGAAAAGAAGAGATAGAGAAGGAAGAAGAGATAAGAAGAGAGAGAGAGAGAGAGGAACTAAAAGAAAATGATTCATAATTCTTTATCTGAATTAATGCCTTTAGGGTTTACAGTAACCTTTACTATATCTAAACAAACTGAGACTAAACAGACATGATGGAAAGTTAATCCTGCATCTGCACAAAATATTCCTATTACAGAACTCTATAACCCTCAAATATGATCCTAACTAGGAAAATAGTTATAACCTATGTTACAACATATAATGGAGTTTATGGACACTAATTTGATACAATTTAGGACTCTAGAAATTTCCAAGGTTGCCTTAAAAACAAGGATGAAAATACAATTCTATTTATAGTCCAAGTAGCTTTATGGCTTTTCTCCTAATCCAAGTAAAATTAAGACTTGTCTTTGACACTCATTCTGATCATGACTTGTGTCTTAATGTGGATTCAGTCGCTATGATCATTTGTGGACTTAGTATAGATGTCAAGACCCAGTAGTATGGGGTCCAGTAAAAATCAAGGTCGATCTGTTTAGGCTTTTAGGCCGTGGGCTCTGTAAGATTGCTAGGGGATCTTTTGGGCTGAAGGAGAGGTCTGTAACATGATTGTACACTAGTGATCCACTAATGTTTAAAAAATAGTTTCATGCAATAGTTTCGTGCTTAATTGATGTTATGCAACTGTGCTTAATGTGATAAAGGCAGCTTTTATCTGATTAATGGGCTAAGAATAAATTCCGTCTTGCTATAGTTGAGATTAGATTTGTTTTGCTGAACTGCATGTCATATTACATTAGGTTCGTGAAGATGGAGAACTGACACTGAAGCACAAGCTGATTGGTCATAAGAAATCTGTCCTAATGGTTGCGTGGAGCCCTGATGACAGCCAGCTTCTAACTTGTGGAATGGAAGAAGCTGTTAGGCGCTGGGATGTTCATTCTGGTGAATGCCTCTATGTCTATGAAAAAACTGGTCTTGGTCTGATCTCTTGTGGTTGGTTCTTGCACGGAAAACAACTCTTTTCTGGTGTTACGGACAAGACTATTTGCTTTTGGGATTTAGATGGCAAAGAACTGGACTCTTGGAAAGGGCAGAGAACAAGTAAAATTTCTGATGTTGCTGTCACAAAAGATGGTAGACAAATTATAAGCATGTGCCAAGAAACTGTCATTTTGTTGCTCGATAGGGAAACAAAGATTCAGACACTGATAGAAGAGGAACAAACAATTACTTCATTTTTACTATCAGAGGATGACAATTTTTTGCTTGTAAATCTGATAAACCAGGAGATTCATTTGTGGAACGTAAGGAATGATCCGAAACTAGTTACCACATATAAAGGTCATAAACGCAGTCGATTTCTTATAAGATCTTGTTTTGGAGGACTTGAGCAGGCTTTCATTGCCAGCGGAAGTGAAGATTCACAGGTGTGCAATTTTCACTAAGATACATTCATGTTTGCCCTCATGAAAATATATCCTTTTTTCATTTTGAACTAGTAGATGTGAATGTTAATGGAGTTACTTCTCAAAAATGTATTTCCTGCTCTTAGCATATATTAATTACTTGTTTCAGAATTGCTTAATGGCCTATGAATCTTTATTACTAGTTTTCCCTCTGCCGTAATTTACTCATTTGGAAGTTAGCACGCAATTATTTATATTGTTGAAGTAGTTTTTCATTATGTGATTGCACCGCATGAGAGTTTAGAAAATCATAATCTGCAGTCCTTGACATTGGGTGACCAGTCTTTGTGCTGCTACTATCAATGTGACAGCCAGGGGAAGTTCTGAAATCAAGGGGTTTTGTGAATTGTGTTGTGCATAGTGCAGTCAAACAAAGCTGCAGTTGTCTTGATGCAGCAAGGAAAAGTGTCTGGTCAATGACAAGCGTGACTTTTATATCTTTTTAGATGAACTTTTTATACTTGCAGAATTTTCAGATACAAACGTCTTATGATCAAATGATAGAAGAATCTGGAAATAATGGTTATATTGATAAAAGCTGTTTAGGTTGGATGCATGTGGTCAATGAGCTCATGCCACATTTGGCTGAGAAATAATTTGATCTGCTTGCCTATCATATTGGACCATGCAATTCATATGAGAATCCAAAAATGTTGTCATTGCTTCAACACGTGCGATATTACTAGCCTGTAAAAGCTGAGACTATTTTATTGCACATTTTTGGCTTGTTTTAGTCAAAAGCTTTGTGATATTTCAAATTCATCTCGATTACTTGTTAATTTTTTTTGTAAACAAACTCCTGTTTTAGTTACACTGATCATGAGATATCAATGTTGTGAACAATTCAAGAAATAATTTCTCTCTTTCTTCTTCTATGCTTTCTGATCCATATCCTCTTTATGAAGTTAGTTGTTTTTCAACTAAATCTATGGAATCAGATATGCAAGAACAAGAATCAACCAAGTCTAGTTATTTAAGAAAAAATGATCTTTTACGGCTACTCAAATTGTGATTTTTCTTTTTCTTTTATGCTTGCAGATTGTCATGTAACTTCATAATGAGCTAGGAAAATTTGCTTGAAATTATCAGACTACATATACAGCAATTCTCTGCTTGTCATAATAAATAATTAACATATCAAGTTTTTTTTTTAAAATATATTATTGGACCTATTTCTTTGAATCAAAAGATGTTCTATATGTTTTGTTTCAAAACGATTATATAGTTGCCTTACATTAGCTTGAGTGACATTGAGATAATTTTATTGCCAGGTTTACATATGGCATAGAAGCACAGGAGATCTCCTTGAAGCTCTTCCTGGACATTCTGGCACTGTCAACTGTGTAAGCTGGAACCCATCAAATCCTTACATGCTTGCATCTGCCAGCGACGATCACACAATCCGTATTTGGGGATTAAGCAAGGTTAATGGGAAGCGTAAGGATACAGACAGCAATGGTGCCGTTCACCACCTTTGCAACGGAAGCAGTAAATGAGTAAAGAAACAGTTGGTTACTTGAATTCGTTGACCATGTAAATTCTTTGGCTCCTTGCAGATGGCGACAGTGGCAGCATATTTATGAGCCTCTAATGGGTACAGTTGCTATTTCCTGATATGAATTGTAGGCACTCTTTCAGTTGGTACAAACAGCTACTTCTTCTGTTGAAACAGTATGAAGTTTCATCAGTTACCTTCTTGGGGATGTGCTGATTGCTGAGGTTGGAGGTTGTTTTGTGTGTCTGCGGGCTCATCTGTTCTTTGTATATGATCATTTTCTTTACTCGGTAAGAGACCTTACCTGGGACTGATGGAACATTTGTCCCGTCCGCCACCAATCTAACGGGAGTGTCTTTTGGACATATTTGGCAACGCACTCTCTCTTTGCTCATTATGTCCAGGTTGAATTCTCGATAGATAGCACGACTTTTGCTCATTCTGTCCCGAGACTGGCTTGCGTCCGCTTCTGCAAAACCGAAGCCGGCCGCAGGTACCGCGTGACGTTGTTGTCGTTAAGTTCTTCCATCTGTTTGGAAGAACTTAAACGAACCAACCGAAGCTTTCCAGCTGCAACATCTGTTTGGCAGTTGCTAATACGTCGTGATATATAACGAACCAACTGATGCAATCATAGTAAGATTCAATCGAAACAATTTTCTAGATATGAATGTTTGCGACACGCTAGGAATATCTCCCAGCGACAGAAATCTTACCGTAACAACGCTGTGCAAAACTAGGTTTCTTTAGTTCGAGGCGGTACATTATACCTTCATCAGTTGTTCCTAATAATACATCCAACAAAATTAATGATTTTGGATTTTGGAGTTGTTGTCAACGATTTTTTTGTGCTTCCAAAATTACATTAGAAGCTAGCCATCACACTCTCAGAAAACAAATAGTATCACCACGGAGCAAACCATAAAGTTGCAATTATATTTTTATGACAAATCATAACAACAAAATCCAGCATTTCATAAACAAGATCCTACTTTTATTACACTACCAAATTAATGAGCCGTCTTTTATATAAATAATTAATCCCGACTGTTACACTACCAAATAAACGTTTCTTGCTGCCACACCCTTCAGGCTATTTATTATTTCTCCGTAACCCATTCCTTTACAACACAAATCTTCCAAATACATTTCTCTCACAGGAGAGAATTATAAATTATTTATATAATTAGCTACTTAATTTTTATATTTCTAAAAATTATATTAAGATTCTTAAATTGATGACAAAAATTTTAAAAATACTTAATTACAAAAAAATCTATAATTAACCCCCTTGAGAGTCGTCATTTAGCACCATCTCTTACATATCAATATGTACTATCATGCATATAAAAACTTAGAAGAATAAAATAGATCGATTACCAATTAAATCAGATGCTTACAAGTCCTTTTTATTTTTTTACCAATCAATATGCCACAAGTATGGATTAACTCAGATGCTTACTATTCACAAGTCCTTTTAAATCAGATGCTTACTAAGCAGCTAGACACCCACCGTCCAACCCCGGGCAGCGCCCCCCTCCCTCAACGTCATGCCATCCTCCAAGGATGGAAGAAGAGGAGGAGGAAGAACCATGGTATTTCCATACATTTGCACAAGGATAGATTAACAATATAAAGAAAAAGGGTAAATAGTAAAAAATCCTTCAATTATAATTATAGAATAGCAAAAAAGAACATCCATGAAGAGCAGAAACAGAGATTAAAAAACATACTCCAAATGTTAAACATCTCGAAACCATTTAACTTAAGCGAATAGGCGAATACAAGACAAAGCACCACGTTTACTTAATCGATGACTCTCTGCCACAATGGCCTACTTAGATCTCTGTCTCATCTTTCGCCGCTTCCTCTTGAGCCTCCTCATGCGCTTCTTCTTCCACTGCGGCGATCAAATAGATCAGCTACAAGGACAAAACATAATAATAGCAGAATATAACAGAGGATACAAAACACAGACTGTAGAATTGGATGACTCACAAACATAAGCCAAAAAAATAAAAAAAATAAAATAAAATAGTCTCTAACGAAAACGATTTCTAAGCAAATGAACCCAATGGATTATATCGGAAGCAAAAAAACAGCATCATAATTCAGTGTTATATTGATCAACAAAGAAGCAAACAAGAAAACACAACACTGGTGATACTTCACCAAGAATCGGAGGGACCAAACAATTTCGATACATCTTTGCCTTTGTCGCTTCTACGACTCCATACAATCGGATGCCCTTTTTCAAGAAAATTTCAATACATCTTGCCTTTCTTTGTTGCTTCTTACAACCACCCAAGAAGGGAACACATGGCAAAAGATCAGCAACCTTTTGCCAATCAGATGCCCTTTTTCAAGAAAACCCGATACTACTACTCTCAAGAGTCAATCTACGAAGGTTAAGAGCGTTCTACCATTATCCATCGGAAATGAAAGCCAAAACCAGAGACGATTAATGCTACCAAGAGACCGTGTAATAATACTAGGTCATCCAACCAAACAAATGCTAACAAGAACGCCTCCCAAAGTGGGCGTCTCTCCTATAAATAGGAAGACGAGAAACAATTTTTTTTTTTTTTTTTTTTTTTTTTTGTTGCAAAGAACATCTTCTAAAAAGATAATGTCTAAAAACAAAACCATCAGCAAATTTATGGAACTCGCCCGCGAAAACAACACTCCTCCATGGAGACACGAAAAATGATTCGGACCCCTAAACCGCCATCGGCGTAAGACAAAAGAAAAGAACCATGAATAAGATCTAGATCTCCAAATTAGATCGCGGCTTCACCTTTGCTCTCATGCTTTCCCCCGCGGTCGCTCTCTCGTTCTCAGGTGCGGCGACGAGTTCGGCCTAGGGTTCGGAAAAGAAATGTAGCATCGAGCCCCGGTGGCACATTCGTCATAATAAGCGATAATAGCGCACTGATTTGTTCATTGGGCCGAATCAGTGGGCTTAAAGCCCAGCTCATAAGCCTCACTAAAAGCATATCTCACCTGCGTATGGTTTATAAGGGAAACCTTTTTTTTTTTTGGAAATAACATATGAAACAAAAATTTATTGGTAAAGCTTTACTGTGCAAATACATCAATTTTTAAGAAAAGAAAAAAAAACAAAAAGGACAATATCAAGATTAACATTAACTGCTCCTCCTAAACACAGAGAGAGAGAGAGAGAGAGAGAGTGGTAAAGCTTTACTGTGCAAATATATCAATTTTTAAGAAAAAAAAAACAAAAAGGACAATATCAAGATTAACATTAACTGCTCCTCCGAAACACAGAGAGAGAGAGAGAGAGAGAGAGAGAGAGAGAGAGAGAGAGAGAGAGAGAGAGAGAGAGAACGAGATCTCTAACACTTTTCTCTGATAGGAACTTCGACAATTACAAATTTTTTAAAGAAAGTCTGAAGAAAAAAAATGTACGACAATTAATTAAACCACCAGTGAAATATGATTTCTTGTGCTATACATAAAAGTATCTTTCTTTGAAAAAAGAAATTAGTGGAACTCTTTTTTTCTTTCATCCTTTTCTTGAGAGTCTTGAATACCTATTTACTTGTTAGAATCCTTAAAATATTGATGAAGTGGTAGTAACTAGCAGACTAACAAAGAACGATGTTAGGAAGAAGAAACAAAAAAGTGTTCCTAAATCTGCATTAGATTAAGTAATAAGGATGAATTAATCGGTCTCAAAAAGTTCTTGGATGCATACCTTCACTAGTGCAATGGAAGTGTAAGGGATCATCCTGGATAAATACGTAAACATGATATTTATTCTATATAATATTTATAAATATATATATGTTTTGAGTTTATTTACTTTGTATTTTATGTAAAAGATTTATAGTAAACTTTGGAGGCGCATTTTGATTGACTTTTACAGTAATTTTAGTTTTATAAATATAGATCATGTATATCATGTATAAGAAAAACTATTCATAAATAGACTATCCAAATAGTTCTTTTCAGGATTTTTAGGTTTATATAGTGGTGTGGAGTATTAGCCAACATAACACCCAGGAGATATCATATATGATTGGATTGGCTTTTGGGAAAGTGTCTAAGTCTTATTCAATTTTTTTATTCCATACTAGTATCATGTAGACATTTATGAGAATTTTTAGCCACAGTTGACTAATGCAACAGTTCAGAGATTAGATTATGAAATCTATGTCTGTAATTTGCGTTGTCTATCAATTGTTTGTTGAAATGATTACTTATGGATCTCGAACTAAACGCTTTCACTGAAATCTCAAGTACGAGGTTTCAGTGAGACTAATCTGTGTGGATGAACACACAAGGGTATCACACGATGTAGGCAAAACCAACTAAGTATGTGACAGATAGTATCCAAACAGGACAAGCACACTTATTAATATTTGGCATGCATGGAGGACCTAGTAGGGCTACATTGAGGGCAAGTAGCATGCATATTTTTTTGAGAAAAACAAACATAGAGATATATAAATAGAAATACCTCAGAGGAGTGAGCATCAAAGATTGACATTTAGAGTAATGACCATTCTTTATGCGAGAGGCATCACAAGGACAAAGAAGTTGGTAAAAATGCGTGACACATAAAGGTTGAGATGGTTGAATTTGAGCTACAACTCGACATTGATAACCAAATTTGATAGACTCAAGGCAGGATGGGTTGCTCGATAATCGAAAGCGTTGTGCAAATCTTATAGGGGTAAGGGAAATTAATTACTTGAAGATTTCACACTTATACGAGGACCTGTATGTAGATGACGAACTGTCCATTGTCATCCTAAGACGATTTAAACTTAGCACCATAAAGTATAGAAACTTTCTCTTCGACATGGTAAGGATGCGTCCATAAGAAACTGAAGCATGCAATAGGTTCAATATATTGTTAGGCCTTAAGGGATATAGTGAGGGTTGTATTGATGAAGAATCATATTCTAGCAAGTACGTTTATGGTAGTGGAACAATACATAGTTTACTCAACAAGATGAAGTAGTTCGAGGGGATGATGGTTTCTAAAACTTTCAAAGAAAAAGATACAAAGAGAAAGTTACTCCAATGAAACAGATATCCAAGAGGGATAAATCTAGATTTGTACAATATATCATATATATTGAGGGGGTAACTTAAGATGATGGCTCTAAATACTCAAAGGACCAAACTATTGAGAAACCTGATAAGAGCATCGCATGTGTAGAGAAAAAACAAAAACAAAACTAGTTTCTTATGTTTATTATATCATCATGCGATGACTTATACGTGAAAAATTGTAAAATGAAAAACTACATAACATGTGTTAAATGTTTTACCTAGGGAGATTGAATATCCCTAAAAAACTAGATCTAAATGAGATAGGTCAGATGCCCTCCTCTCTAGCAGTATCCACATGGTAGATGCGGCGAAGACGCTCTTTATATCACTATAGGATCTTCCTCTCCACTTATAACACATAAGAGCTGTTGGCCAAGAAGGAGAGGAGGTTGAGGAGAATAAGAGGGGCGACTATCAGAAGCTATAGCCTATGAGCCCTTTAGCCCCCTCCTATTTATAGAGATATCTATCAACTTAATCATAATGGATCATGCTCTATTGGGTACTAGATCTTCATCTAATTACCCAGGCCTATGGACTAGTGGATTTCTACCCAACAATATCTTATTAGCTCTTATTGGATCTCATCTATAGAATCTAATAATACAATGGCTTATTGGATATCCAATAAAATAGTGCTTTGCAGATATCTTATATCTGAATCTCTACTCATCGCAACATCCATCATATGTGTGTAACCTCTAGGCTCAATACCGAGTTGGTCATGAGTTGTACCTACCAGAACTCCTTTTGACTCAAAACTCATTTTGACTTAGTAAATTATTATCCCATAACAATTCATTTAACTCATCAACTATGAATGTACTATGTTACTATGCCATAGTCCTCAAACGGTATAGGGGGAACTAATCCATTGGACATGTCTATCTATAATTATTGTGTATTTATAATCATTCATCTAATATCTTAGAGATCATATATTGGACGTGGTACTATCATGCCTCATATGAAATCCATCTGAGTCTTGCTCTAATTAGATTCTTCTAGAGAACTTATTCTCTCTTAATCCAAATGACCCTAGCCAGGGATTTGCTTAAGCGAGAGCACACAAGATATTTATCTCGTGATGCCGAGTGCGGGCAATCCTCTATTTACACTTAATTGTCTTTGTAAGGTTGACTACTAATCTTGATAATTGGTTGTACCAGATCTGAAACTTTCAGACTTATAAGTCCGACGTCAAAGAAAAATGTATTAAAATAAGGCACCTTTAATGTCTCAAGTATAAAGACCAGACACGCAATTGGGACTACGAAATCACTGTTTGACTTTAGATATCATTAACCATCCAACATTCCGTAAGTAGATCAATTAGTAAATATATTATCCAATAAGTACTTGTATTATACCCTTAGTATCCTCACACAAGCAACTATGAGATCAGTTACCTTCATCATATGGATATGTATACAATACATCGATCTGTTTGGTTATTTTGATGTCCCTCTAAGTAATCTATGGTTAGGATTATTGAAGTTACTTAAGGGTCAACCAGTGAAAGTGACAACTCATAAGATAAGATAACGACTATTTGGTAAATCGAAGGAAGGTTGAGGAGAAGCGTACTGCTGACAGAACGGATGCAGGACAACGGGAAAGCAAATAAGGTGTAGTGACTATTATTCTCCCTTCACTACTTTGTGGGAAGCATTCTATGAAGAAGGTAAGCCAAGCGGCTCTCTCTAGTTAGTCTGATACCAGTAGAGTTGCTAGGTGATAACAAGAGGTAGAGTTGCTAGATGATAAAAGAACAAGAATAAGTAATGACTCGTAAGGTTATAGATGTCAGAATGTAGACTCAACTATAAGTTTCGGCTGCACTGTTTAAAGGCGAGTGGGTCTCATTATCATGATTTCATCATGATTCAATTATCACTGCACAGATCCAAGGGCATCATAATATATGCAACAAGCAACATAAAGTGAGAATATACCAATAATAATAATAAGAAAAAAGATCGTGCAACGATTCACACGTATCATTACTCACGTGATTGGCTTGCATGACACTTGTAACTAGCACAAGCGAGTAGCAAAGAGTCATCACATGATCTTGCTTAAGGTAATGCATTGGTAAAAGCATTGTAAGATCAAGTGGGTGAGTGATTATAGGCAACACCAAACAAATGCACACTTAGAGCCGATGTAAAGATTGAACTCAATAGAGGGTTGACCCATGTGTTAGGATTAAATTGACACTAAGAGGAGGAGGAGGAGAGAGAGGGGGGGGGGGGGGGGGTTTCGGGGTTGGGTTTGGGTGGGTGGAATAGTGCAAGTGTTAAGTAAAATTAGATTTGAAAGATTTGCTCGAAGTAAGAACTAAAATCAGAAGTGTTTCTTTTGAAATTCATTGAAATTAAATATGTGAGCGATTTAAACCTAAGACTAGAAAAAAAAATCTCGATTTAACTAATGAATGCCAAAATAAAGAACAAGAAAAAAAGGCTCACAATTTATAGTGGTTCAGCCAAGACCTTGACCTACGTCCACTTTCAGAGTCCTTCGTCAAGGCCCGTCGGTATCCACTAATGATCTTCTTCTAAGAGTAAAGAGCAAACCTCTTATACTTCTCTTCTTTTCACATGTTTAGGAGGGAAGTTCTCAAGTTTTACATAATTTTGACCAAGATTATAACCACAATTCTTACACTTTCTTACTATCTAATACAAGAATACTTGAGGTATTTATAGATCACAATTGGCTTAAAAAAAATGGAGCCAAAATCCAACCAATTTTGGAAAAATAAGCTACGGGTAGTACTACCGCCAACATCGATGGTACCATTATCGACAGTCGCCTGAAAGCCTGGGCGATGGCAGCGACCACCACTACCCACTGGCGGTACTACCATCGAGAATCCTCAGTACTTTTTGTATACCCGACTTATACCTCCTATTGACCCCTTTCTAGGTCAATAAAATGAGCTCAATCCTGAGCTCAAATCTAACATAAAGTAGACCCGATTGCCTCACATTGAGTTAATTTAGATTCTCCAAATCTAATCCAATTATAACTCAATTTATGATGCTAACTACGACACTACATAATTATAACCATTTGTGACCAACATGTAAAATGACCTTTTAAACTCCTAGCGAGCTTCGTGACATTCTCCAGCAAACTTTCAGCAAGTCTCTCGATTATCTTCCAGTGAACTCTCGGCGTGCTCCCAGCGAGCTTCTTGATCACCTTCAGTGACCTCCTGGAGAACTCCCTATAAGCTCCCACTACATTGTCTTAACCTCGGCCCGATGCCTAAACTTGACTCTAGCCCAACATCTGATTATAATTCTTTTTCACCATCGTGGCTAATCCTGCATCACTTTCTCTAACACACAAGTTAAATCATAAAACTTATCAATTGATTTTATCATCAAAATCCAATATTCAACAATCTCATTTTTTATAATAATAACCAATTGAGATGAGAGTTACCCTTAACTCTCCCTATGTATATGTTATAGAACAAATAGAACAAATTTGAATTAAAAAGAACCCATAACTTTTGAATTCAAGTATTTTGTCAATATTGAATTTGTTACAATGATAGAATTTTTAAAGCGTACAACTTAAAATTTTCAAGACATACAACTTTCATCTAAAAAATTTGCATTCATCATGATGCAACATCAATTTCAAACATTTCAAATATCTCAAAACATATATCCTCTTTTATCATCAACAAAAAGGAGAAATACTCAACTTATATTTTATCATTGTTAACCATTAACCATATAAGGAGATTGCTTTCTCCCCCTCTATAAATAAAATAGGAGAAGAAGAGAGGGGGTGATATCGAAGATCCAAAATTTTAGTATCTAAAAAGATTGAATATCGATAAGGGAGATACATTCAAAAATATTCATCAAGATCCATGAATCGAAATAATCCTATCACAAAAAGAATTTCAAATATTATTCTTATAAATGTCAATTTCAAAGAGAATCATTTCGGAAGAGAGCTCACAATACTAAAAAGTCCAAGAAGAATTAAGAGCTACTCATATATTTAAATTCATCTTATGTAAATTTTAAGCAAAAATAGTAAATCAGGAAACCTGAAAAGTAGCAAATCATGCATTTATATAGTTTAACACTCCTAATTTTCTTCTAGTAAAATCAAATTGTTCTTCATTTAATGACTTTATGAAAATATCAGCTAATTGATACATTGTATCAATAAATTCCATAGATATATAATAATTATTCACATGATCTCTAATAAAATGATGCCTAATGTCAATATATTTAGTTCTTGAGTGTTGAATGAGATTTTTAGTTAAACATATTTCTATAGTATTATCACATTTAATATGAACATTTTTCAAGTGAATTCCATAATCTTTGAGGTTGTTTTTTATCTGAATGACTTATGTACAACATGCACCAACTGCTATATACTCAACTTCGATTGTAAATAATACAACCAAATTTTGTTTCTTAGAAGACTAAGAAACAAGAGTATGCCTTAAGAATTAGCATGTTTCGGTTATACTCATCCAATCTATTCTACAACCTCCAAAATCATCATTCACATGTATAAGTATATCAAAGTGTTTGGACTTAGGATACCATAACCCTAAATTAGAAGTTCCTTTTAAATATCTAAATATTTATTTAATTACCTTAAAATAAGAATGTTTAGGATTGGATTGAAATCTTGCACACAATCCAACACTAAACACTATATCCAGTCTAATAGTAGTTAAATACAACAAACTATTAATCATTCCTCTATATGATTTTTGATCAAAATTTTCACCTTCATTATCTAAGTCTAACTTCATAAAAGTACTCATGAGTGTGTTTATAGTCTTAGCATTATGCATACCAAAATATTTTAACCAATCTAAAGTATATTTAGTTTGACTTATAATGATATCATCATTTAATTATTTTATTTGTAACCCTAAGAAAAAAGTTAGTTAACCCATAAGGCTCATTTCGAACTCTTGGCTCATATTCTTGATAAAAGATTCACATAAGAATTCATTAGTAGAACCAAAAATAATATCATCCATATAAATTTGAATAATAAAAAAATTATTTTTAAAATACTTAATAAATAATATGGTATCAACCTTGCATCTCAAAAATTATTTGAAATAAGAAAAGAGCTTAGTCTTTTATACCAAGCTCTAGAGGCTTATTTCAAACAATAAAGAGCATTGGATAATTTGAAAACATGATTCAGAAAAAGATCATTTTCAAAACTGGAGGGTTGTTCAACATAAACTTCTTCAGAAATGAAATTATTAAGAAAAATACTTTTGACATCTATTTGAAATAATTGAAAATTCTTAAAAAAAGTAAATGCAAAGAGCGCCCTTATGGCTTCAAGTCTAGCCACAAGAGTGAATGTTTCTACATAATCGATTCATTCTTGGTTGAAACCCTTGACCACTAATCTAGCCTTATTTCTAACCATGATATCATTTTCATCTTATATATTTTTAAAGTCTCATTTAGTACTAATCACTAAACGGTCACTAGGCCTAGCAACAAGCTCTCACACCTCATTTCTCTCAAGTTGGTTCAATTTTTCATGCATTACAATAACCCAAGAATCATCTCTTAGGGCTTCATCAGTATATTTAGGTTCAATTTAAGATATAAATGTGGCATTATAACAAAAAAATTTAAAAGAAGAATAAGTTTAAACACCTTTTGATGTATCTCCTATTATAAGCTCTTTAGGATAAATATTTATCGTACTTTTATTCATTGGGTAAGGATTTAGAAGTAGATTCATCCAAGTTATTTTAGGAGGATTTTTATTCAAATTTAAAGTGCCAAAATCAAAATCATCATCAAAATTAATTTTCTTAAATTTAAAAATCTCATTAAAAATGGCATGAATAGATTCTTCAATAACTAATGTTCTTTTATTAAAAATACAATAAGCTTTTTAAGTGGAAGAATAACTAAGAAAAATATCTTCATCATATTTTGCATCAAATTTACCTAAGACATCTTTTTCATTTAGAATGAAGCATTTACAACAAAAAATTTGAAATGTGAAACATTGAGTTTTTTACTATTTCACAATTCATAAAGAGTTTTAGAAAGTAATAGTCTTACAAGAACCTGATTTATAACATAGTATGTCAAGTTAATGGCTTCGACTCAAAAATATTTGGGTAAGCTATGTTCATTTAACATGGTTCTAGCCATTTATTGTAAGCTCATATTTTTTTCTTTTCACTACTCCATATTGTTGTGGATTTCTAGGGTAGATAAATTATAGTTGTACCCATTTGACTCATAAAAATTTTAAAAATCATGATTTTGAAACTCATCACCATGATCACTTGTATAGATGAAATCACAAAATCTTTTTCGTTTTGAACAAATTTATAAAATTTTAAAAAATATTTAAAAGAATCAATTTTGTATACTAAGTGATTCATAAATAATGATATACATAGATTTATCACTTTTGTCTGATATTAAAAGCTTGATAGGATAGAGACATTTTCAAGAAGAATGTATTCTATTTTTTATTTTATGTGATTTGTTTCATACAAATATACCTTTATCTTTTATGTCAAAACTATGCATTGTCATTTAAAACCAAAAAGTAAGTTTCATTTCAAAATAAAACATCAAGTTCATTAATAACACATTAAAAATAATAAAATATCTTCAAACAAAAAATCTAATTTATTTAAATTTCAATATTTAAGTGAGTCTAACTTTTTCACTTAGTGCAATGAGTTGACAAGCTCATTTCTAATTTTTTTATTTATTTTACTTAATTTCAATTCCTAATTTAAGAATGATCTAATATTCAGTCAAGCAATATATTTCAAGTCAATATACAATCCATCTAATATAACATTCAAATCAATCATTAAACTTACTCACCAATCATTTTTAAAAGATTATGATTTATTTAGAAAGATATTTCCTTTAGTTAAAACCATGATAAAAAAAATTTAGACTTGTATAAAAAGGATTTTGTTTGGATAAATATCTTTGGGAGTCAAGAGGATTGTTTTATATAAAATACCCTTCTTTCTTTCATCTCCTTCGTCTTCTTTGGGTAAGCAACCCTTCTTTCTTTCATCTCCTTCGTCTTCTTTTCTCCTCTAAGCTTTGCTCCCTTTTCTTTACAGGGGCTTCACTTCGTTAGTGCCCTCATCAATCAGGTCCATGATACGGGCTGGCTGGTTCAGAGCCAGCACGAGAGAATTCTAACGCTTCGGGCTGCCAACAAGGAACTCAAGCATAGTGCCAGCCAGGACTTGGTCACTGCTGCCAAGCTCTGTGTGAAGGAGCTGGAGGAGGATGTCAATAAGGCACGATGGAGTTGGAGTCCCTAAAGAACGGACGGAGAGAGCTGGAGCAGGAGGTTGGGGTTTTGCGCTCCAACTTGGATGGGGCTCGGAATGACCAGGCTCGCCTCGAGGGGGACATGCTGTCATTGACCGAGGCGATGGCACTCCTCGAGGCCAAGCTGAAGGCTGAGGGACCGAGGGTGGTGGCTACCTACAAGGCATCTTGAGGGTTCGAGTTGGGCCTCAAGAAGATGGGGAGGGTCAATTACGAGTTTGGATACTGAGGTGGTGCTTGAACAGCTTCGGGGGAAGCATCTCAAGATAGTGATCGAGCAAGACCCCTTTGCCGAGTGTCCCGATGACGCCAATGTGGAGATGGACCTTAACCAACCCTTTGATGATAGCACCTCCTCATAGAAGTAGCTGACCTTGTAATAATCTTTGTTTTGTATGTCGGTTGCTGAAACCCTATTTCCTATTTGTCACTAGGTCAGCTTTATAATATTTTCCTCATTAAATGAAATTACCTCCTATTTGAATGTTCTTCTTTAACTGAACTGCCTCAGACATTGAATCTTTATTCTATCATTCTAGACGTAGATTTTTTTCAAATTTGACACATGCCAAGTCTGAGGGAGAGTCTTCCCCTCCATTGTCGCTAGAGTGTAGGTCCCGTCTCATATCGCTTGGGTGACGCAATACAGACCCTCCCATCTTGGGGGGGAGTTTTTCGCGGGAGTGCCCAATGTCACTAACCTCGGCCTTCCTAAGGACTAGGTCTCCTGTGCCAATTGGTCAGGGTCGGATCCTCCGATTGTAGAGTCGGGCGCCCGATGATTACGTTATACACCGAGGGGAGCTCGACCATTATAAAAGGAACCATGAAGGTCTTGGTTCTTGGCTCGTCGCCGAAAGTCATGGGGAGAGTTGCGACGCCCACTAGAGTTATCACGTCCCCGGTAAACCCTGTTAAAGTTGAAGTCATGGGGATGAGATCTCGGTTAGTCATGTCGAGCTTTTGAAAAGCGTCAAGGTATAATATGTCGTCGTGCAAAGGATTGGGGTCGCGAGAAAAATGTAAAAACTGATAAAACCATGATGTGTGAGAGATTGATTTTACCTAGGGAGATCGTATATCCCTATATTCCAGATCCGGATGGAGAAGATGAAGGAGGTCAAGCGTCCTCCTCTCTAGCGGTATCCACACGATGGATCTCTATAGCGAAACTCTTCCAATCTGGTCTTGCAACTCTTGCTCAAAGGGATGGAGGAGAATAGAAGGTGGTGGCTAAAGCTGCAGCCTATCAACCATGAGTCTCCCCTCCTATTTATAAAGAGCCACCAAAACCCTAGGGCTCCTTCCTTAGTGGGTATTGGATCTCCATCCAATAACTCACTAACGTTGCATTATTGGATCTCTATCTAATAATCGCATTAGGCCTCCAATTGGGTCTAAAGCAAGGAGCCCATCAGCATAGGGTCTCATCTAATGAGAATAGGGGCTAATTGGATCTTCATCCAATCCTATATTCGCTGAAGCATCCACCATATGTGTATGACCCTCTAGGCCCGATACCGAGCTGGTCGTGAGTTACTCCCATCAGAACTCCTTCTGATATAGTGAATTATTATCCTCATAATAATTCACTCGACTCATCGACTATGGACGTGCTAGGCCACTACGCTATAGTCCCTAGACGGTACAGGGGGGATCAAATCCATCGGACCTGTCTGTCCACAGTTACCATGTATCTATAATCCCTCATCCAAATAATATTCCAGAGACCGTATATTGGACATGGTACTGTCAGGTCACATACAGAATCAGTTTGTCTTGCTCTAATCGGATTCTACCGGAGAACTCCTTCTTTCTCAATCCAAATGACCATAGCCAAGGATTTGTCTAAGCAAGCACATATGAGATATTACTCTCGTGATACTGAGAGTGAATGATCCTCTATTGATACTCAATTGCCTTCGTAAGGTTGGCTACCAATCCCGATAACCAGCTGTACCAGATCTGGAGCTTTCCAAACCTGTAAGTCTGGCGTCAAAGAAATGAGTACTCATACAAGGCATCCTTGGTGTCTCAAGTCTAATGACCAGATACACAACTGGGACTATGGAATCAATGTCTGACATTAGGTATCATTAACCATACAACATTCTATAAGCGGATCAATCAGTGAACTCATTTTCCAATGAGCACCTGTACTATATACTTAGTGTCTCCACACAAGTGGCTATGAGACCAGCCGCCTCCATCATATGGACGGGTATATAGTATACCGATCTGTCCGGTTATCTCGATGTCCCTCTCGAGTAACCTATGACCGGGATTATTTAGGATCTATGTTTAAAGATGAATCGATCTCATTATCGTGATATCATCACGATCCGTTTTCCATTACACAGAACCAAGGATATCACAATATATATGCTACATATAATATAATGTGAAAATATATCAATATTAATCATAAGCCAAAAGATTACGTAGTGTGTCACACGTGCCATCACTCGTGTGATTGGCTTACAGGGCACCTGTAACCAGCACTTTCGAGCGGAGGGATGACTCGCATGGCTTTCTTATATACCAATCGAGGTGGCCACGTTGTATGAGGTCCTCAATCTAGTTCTTCAAATCGTAACACTCCTTGGTGTCATGTCCATAGTCGTGATGGAAGCAACAGTAGCATTCGTGATCCCGTTCCTCGGCTTGAATCCTCATCAGGTTGGGGGTTTTGAGGAGTCTTTCTCCCAAATCTAGAGGAAAATCTCAGTCCGGGTAGAGTTGATCGGAATGTTGGGCAGCCGGGGAACAGCTTGCGGGGCTCTCTCTGTCCTCTTCCTTGGGAGCCCAAGAGGTAGGTCCCGAGAGTGCTCAGCCCACGGGTGCCTCTGATCTTCACGCTTCTCCGCCACCAGAGCCTCGGTGGTGACATATTGGTTGGCCCTTTGCAGCATTTCAGCACGATCGTCGGGGGTCGCTCCACGAGCCACCAAAAGAGGAGGGAAGACATGATCCCGATCATGAAAGCCTAGATAACCAATGACGGGTGCATGTCGGGAATGGCCCTGATATCCTCTGTGAAACGGGCGAGGAACAAGCCGAGGTGCTCATCTTCCTTCTGCCTCATCCCGAGGAGGGACGCAGTGGTCGGCTTTGGTCATGTGCTAGCAAGGAAGTTGGCCTCGAAATCTCTCGCAAGCTGATCAAAAGAGTGGATGGAGGCGAGTGGCAACCGCCTTAACACCCTCGAATGATCCTACGGAGAGTTGTCGGGAAAGCTCGACACATTATGGCATCTGATGTGCCATACAAAGCCATCTGCACCTGAAACACGGCTACGTGCTCCATTGGATCAGAACCACCATTATACGCTTCCAGCATCGAAAGGCGGAAGTGTTGTGGGATGGGTGTATCTTGAATTTCTTGGGTAAAGGGAGAGCCACAAAGGGGGCTCTTGCCACGCTCGTCCTTTATCCTGATGGTCGTGTGGACATCGTTAATTCTTTGGTTCATCAGACATAGTTGTGCCCTCAAGGAATCAGTGGAATCCGAAGACAGTGTGTCAGGGTCCAACAAGCTACAGACTGATGTACTGGGTATAGATGTTGGGCGCCTAGCTGCGTCGCCCGAAGGGGCCTGGTCAGACTCTAAGGGGAACCGAGGCAGATCGTTGACAGGCTGGGTCACCGAAGGTTGCCCTTCTGGTGACAGTGTTGTCCCTGCTACTTGCCTGGGGCTATGAGCTTGGCTGCTAGGTGAGCTGTGGGATGTAGGGGATAATTGCTTGAAGCATTCCCGCTATGGCCTGGACTTGGTTGGTAAGCCCCTAAAAAACCTCAAGAGTTACCACCTGGGTCCTAGGATTAAGTGGGGGTGGAGTTAGTCTGGGGTCATTGAATAGGCGCCAGTACCGCCCTAGGGTGTGAGAAGGCAGGTTCTCATCTCTGAATAGAGGGAGTGGAAGCAGGGGTTGCAGGGCTCCCCCCGAGGTTGGTTGCGTCGCGAGAGGGACATCTTCCCCGAGGTTGCCAGGTGCTAAGCGTTCTTGCAACATCAGGCCCTCCTTCTAACGCCAAAGTGTTGCTGGGTGATCTGTCGTGTCTGAGGAATCAGCAAGACGTGGTTCGGCCTGCATGCGCAGGAGCAGCTCAGTCGGGCTAGGCGCTCGAGGAATATGTAAGGCGCCTTCTGGTGCTCGGGGGTGTTCTGATCGTCCAGAGGCTTTTCCTCTTTGCGTGGTCGGGTACCTGTAAGGAAAGACCTTTATCAAGGGAGGGCCTCCCAACTAGGTCCCTCCGACGGCTAAGTTAGCCTTGTGGATGGAAGTATCTCCAACGTCTTCTTGACAGCATAGCTTCTTATGTATGTATTGCGAGAGTGGAGATCCACCCTTGAGAGCCCCCCAGGGATGACCTTTATACCTGTCCATCGACGGCCAGTTGTACCTTACCCATGCCCCCCCTGCAACACCCTCCGCTAGGGTCTTTAATGCTACAAGCATCGTCGGCGACCGTCCATGCTGTGGACGAGCGTGTGGCGTATCATTTCAGCCATGCTGCCGTACGATCTCTTCATGTTCTTTGAGATTTGGTGGCGATTGTGCGGTGCCCGATGATGCTGCACATTGGGCTCATCCCCTCGTTGTGACGCGTCGCTCGTGTGTGTCGGAGAGTGGACCGCGTACCTAGTCAGCCGGTCCTACTCTACATCGAGTCCGTCGAGGCCACGTCATCTGGTTGGGGGGGGGGGGGGCATTATTATCCATATCATAACGGAACCGATTGACTAAACGTATTAGAAAATTATTGCTACATTAAATTTCTTATGCATGATTAAAAATACAAAAAAAATATTTATTTGCAGATTAAGAACAATGATTATAAAATAAAATATTTTCCTAAATTTTAAAATCAGAATAAATGATAAGACCAAATTGATTAATACCAATGAGTGATGAATGAGGTATTTGTGGGAGACTCGGTTCAAAAGACAAGACCACAATCCATCATTGCAATCATCATCGTCTTCATCACCGGTGGCATCGTCCTTCTCTCGCTCTCTCCACTAATCCTATATTCTTGAGGCTGAAGGATCCATCATCAATTACATTTTATAGGATGATTGGCTCTCCGAAAAGACGAATATCATCCAAATCATAACGAAGATTTGCTATGAAGTTGCGAATATCTCGTATAATTTGTTACCATCCAAATCACAATCATAATTTTCTGTACGAGTCGAGGAACATGGTGTCAACAAATCCTACGGTGTTTACTTGCAATGAACACTCTCTCGTGAATCCATCCATTGGGTTCGATTGTTGCATCCCCAATCCCCAATATTAGTGGTGTTGGGAGATGCACTTGTTTCATCTCGAAGGCTTTTCTACTTTCCGATTCACGATCCGAGTTATAGCATTCACAATTTCCAAGTACTCTCGGTCTGGTGATCCTCTGGCTATCAGTTCAAAGCTTGAAGGAAGACAACAAGAATCAGGGCAAGATCATGCCAAACTATCATCATATTTGTAGACACCGCCACCACTCATTACTTTGGTGACCAAGATGCCTCCTCCTTTACTTCCCATGATGGAACAATTCAATTGTACTGAGAGTCAACGCTAGGTGAAGGTGTCACAAGACCGGAAGGCCACCCTGCAATCCCAAGTTTTCAAGGACTGTTTTTTGGCTCCATCAAGCTCTGCGGCAGATCCAGATACTGCGACCGGTTCCCTTGTTGTCATCGCTTCCAAGATTCCAAGCCACCGTCCTAAACCACGATAAAAACCTTTACTACAGTCTTAATTTTGCAGACAGACTCCATGCCGAAGCATTCGCGTTCTCTTTCTCCCTCTCTCTCTCTCTCTCTCTCTCTCTCTGTGGTTCGAGTTCTGCTGTTGAGATGGCGCGATCTGAACTTTGATGCATTACAGCTTCGCGCTATCCATCGACTGTTCTTCCACGGAAAAAGGACACTATCTATCTAACCATCTATCTGCTTAGATGATTGGCTGTGTTGAAATGATGGCGAACATCACATTGTAAAGTTGCACTAAGGTCATTTGGCAGTGCTCGAGGTGTGCTGCTGCATGGGCCACATCATCAACTCAGCACCAGGGGCCATGCTTCCCAAAAAGAGTCCCCACCCCACGCACCACGAGTTGCTCGAGGTGAGGCCGAGGTAGGGAGGGGGGGTGGTAAGTCGTTTTTGTTCGAGTATGGAGTGCCGGTCGTTCCTCTGGTGCAGCTCCATTCTCTTGTTTGCTAGTTTAGGAGCAGTGGAGCTCAAACTTGAGCAAAAAATCTTGAACAAAACACAGATGCATCGGTGGGAGTCCAGATCCATCCTGAATTGAGGCATGGCATGAATGAGTGCTCTCTGCACTTGGGCATCGAAGTCCAGATCCATCCTACCACGGCTGCCTGGCATTCGCTCCCCATGATCCCTGCCACATAGCAACAACTGCCATGGAGAGAGTGAAAGAGAGAGATAGAGAGAGGGGCCACGGTCCGAAGGAGGAACGCTTGTTGTATCGACAAAGATCATCAAAAGTACAGCCAAGAATCACATGGTTCTCCTCACTCCACCAGTTCTTTTATTTATCTTGGAAACGATAAATAAAAAGGGCAAGGACAGCTAAGGATACTGGCTGCTCTTCACTCGCTACCCGCCAAAACAAACATGACAACCGGAAGAGAAATCAATAAAGAAATGTTTGGAGCAGCGATGATGTAATGGAGATTAGAATCTTTGCCTCCTCCTCATCCAACAGCATCGGAAGGCAGAAAGGACGAAGCCTGACTGGGGGGAACACCTGCCATCGGATCCCGTTACATCACGAGGAGCCCCGCGGCGACCTCCTGCTCCGGCCCAGGTTGCCCCGATCTCCAACACGGAGTGCTACCGTGAGGACAAAGGCGAGAGAAGAAGTGAACGGGGAAGCGAGCACTCGCGAACGATGGCGGCAACAGCTGCCGCCGCGTCTCCGTCCCTGTGACAATTCCACGGGAAATAGTAATAATAATAATGATTCAGGATTTGCGTGAACCGGAGGAATATTTATGGCTAATTATTGAAGGTCGCAAGGAAAGAGAGAAGACAGAGAGAGCGCGCGCGCACACGGCACATGGGCACTACTGGACCGAGGTCCAGGGCCACCGGCTAGCGTGCGCACCTGATCCGGGGCTGAGCGCCGGATCTGCGCAGATTAGCGGAGCCGGCCACGCGGCTGACGGTGAACTTAATGTAGGGGCGTGACCGCGGGCGGCTAACGTGCGCGCCGAATCTTCTCGCAGGGAGCCTGGCGCACGTCCTCCAGCGTGGCGCTAACCCACGCTGCTCGAGGGCGCACGCTAGCGTAGTCAAACGCATCGTATGATCCGTAGGTTCGGATCGAGACAGCGACAAGTTTACGATGGCGCAGCGTTGGGTTATTAAGAAATAGGCAACAACAACAACAACTAAAACACCAACAAAGAAAGACCACTAAAAATGAGGATTAAAACAAAAAAAGAAATACCATTCTTTACAGGTGACAGACAGAGTAGAGCAAGCAAATAAAACAACATCAGATGATTTTGGATTAAAAATGAGTGTTAATGGAGTTATTCTTCGTTTACTGCTGGTTCTCGAGAATTATTTCAGGGGAAGGCTGTCGGTCTTGGCCGAGACGCCGCTGACGCCGGGCCGAGCCGTCGCGGTCCTTCTTCTGATGCGGCGTGAAGAGATGGGCGAGCCCGAAGACGGAGACCGGTTTGCCCGAACCACGGAGGGAGCAGACGGGGACGACGTTGAGGACCGGGGCGACCCGGACGTTGGCCGAGTAAGACCGCTCCACCCCGCGGGGCCGTGGCCTCGGCCCCCCGGTGCAGCTACCAGGGCTGCTTGAGCTCCGCTCCAGGCCCTGGAAGACGATCTTCCCCGACGAGCTCATCCGCGGGCTCTCCACCGACACCCCTCGCGACGGGGTTGGCGCAGCCGACTCAGCGGCCCGCCGGGTCGGGCCCGCCCTTGCTCTCGACGACGCCGGCATCGGTGGGCTAGGCCGGAAGAGGCGGACCCGGGGCGGGACGTGGCTGGGCTTGTCGCAGTCGATCGAGAGCCTGGCGAGGTCCTCGTGATCGGGACCCAAGGAGGAGGAGGAGGAGGAGGACGACGAGGAGGAGGACTGCGAGAGGCGGGAGGCTGTCGCCGTGGACTCATGTTCCGAGTCACGGAGTAGGGGGAGACTCAGCGACGCGTCCAGGGAAGCGAGCTTCGGGTGCCGGTGGAGCAGATGCTTGAGAGACGACCTAGGGTTTGTGTTCTTGGAAGTGGCGGTGACCGCAGCGGTGGGGGCGGCGACTCGTACAGCAGGTTTCGCTCCCCGGGCCCTCTTGAGGCCGAGCAGCTCACGCCAACGAGCAGTGCATCTGGGCGCGCGGGGGGAGAACGCGTAGGGGTCGACACTGGCAATCTCCGCCTTCCGCCGCGTCTCTGGGAGCTCCGGCAAGCCGATCTCAGCGGTACAGGTGCGTTCCGCTTCCGCCGCCGGCTTCGGCGGCGCCAGTTGCAGGGGCACCAGCTTACCGCCGGAAAAGAGCTCGTCGGCGGGGAGCATGGCGACGGGGTCGTCGTGGAGGCAGAACTCGAAGTCCTCCGCGGAGTCGTCGGGGTGACCCTCCGGCGGGGCCACGGGGGGAGTGTCGGCGGCGTCGTGGCTGAAGGAGATCCGAGGGCTGAGCCAGGGGAAGACCTCCGGCGGCGGTGACAGAGCAACACTATTGACCATGGCGGACGCCATGAATAAGAAGAGAGAGAAGGAGAAGCCGACGGAGGAGCAGAGACGAAAAAAGAGATGGGGTTAGATGAAGAAGCGGATGAGTGTGTTGTCACAGACGATGGCTTCGTGTTATATATATATATATATATATATATATATATATATATAAAAGGCAGATGTTACGCTTTTACTTCCTCGCAATTTCTTTTTGTTCCTATTAAGTTATCACCAAATCGCTGATGAGTGGGTCAAATAATAAATACCCCCAGATCGGCACTTGTAATAGCCCCGACTCGCCAACCCAGGATGTGGGTGGGAGTCAGGAAATGGCCGGAGGGGTGGGTCCGACAACTGTAGCCAGGCGAGTAATCATTAACGGATGGTACAGACGCTGCCGCTGGCTTCAAGTGGCCACGACCGTTTTAATGGTCCAGCAGTACAGCAGGGTTGGAGGACCGTAGCGGAGGCCCGAAAACAAGTCGCATGCCCTGGGGGTGTTGGTGTTGGTGTTGGTGGTGGTGGTGGTGGTGGTGGTGGTGGTGAAATGACGAGTCCCAACCGGCTGTTTTGCCTACTTTCATTAAAGGACATGTCCTCCGTGGTACTGTAGCTTCCATTACCTTCCCCGCCCTCGAAAGCCATCAGAGAGAGTAGTAGTAGTGTCTTTCTAATGATCTAATAGGCAGCGAAGGAGGCGAAACGAAGGAGACGTACATCATGGACGCGGGGAGGGGGGGGGGATAAGCTGCTGCGAGGAAAATTGGCCCATTGCCGTTCGAACGGGTGAGCTTTCGGCGGTAGGGAGTGGGGTGTTCGACTTGTTAATCATTTGGGATGGGGGGGGCCTTTCCACGTCGAGAAGCGCGTCGCCACCATGTCTCGCTGTCACGTAAGCCTCCCGCGCGTGGCACTCCGTCGTCGACGCGACACCGTCGTTACCCACCAGTGGCCCGCGGTGGGTCCCTGACTGTACGGAGCTGTGGGTAGCTCCTGACGTCCCCCCACCCCCCCCCCCCCTCGGGGCGCATCGGCGCCATCGCCACCAGAAAGTTTGACCGCCGCCCTCTATCGAGACACTCGCCACCGCACTCCCACGTTGATTTAAATCACTTCGATCCTTTAAATCGCGACCGTCCATTTGTTAGCGAACATGATCAAATGGCCATCACCTGTAGATTCTCAGCGAGCCAAGTGGGCCGGAAGATAAATCGCTGAACGGCTGTTGAGTTGGGCCGATCATGACTAATTGTTACGACAGTGGATCCAACGACGGATACGGACGAATCTATAAAACCGGTAACCCAAATCGAGAAATTGGATTGAGATTTCGGATGAACATAATTTTGTTTTCGACGGGTAGTAGTGGTTACCAAACGAGAAAGAAGACAAAAAGGGAAGGCATCTAAGCTGACAACCATATCGGTTTTTGGTCGTAGCGGAGGGAGGGAAAAGAGGGGGATGAATCCAATCCTCTATCCCTTTCCTTGTGCAAGAAAAGAGCATTATGCTTTACCACGTCTGATCCATCTGAGCTTCCATTCCGGCACACCCATGTGAAGGCGTGGTAAAGAAGATGAAGAGGCTTCAGGGCTACCCTCAACCTCAGAGAGAGAGAGAGAGAGAGAGAGAGAGGTGGTGCAACTAAGCATTCCTAATCTATCTTCAACGTGTCCTTCTCACAGAATCCACGGGTTGGAAGAACAACCCCCCATCCTAAGAAAGGTGATGAGACAGGAGGAGCGTTCCCTGACTTTTTGGTCCGGTCATCATCTGCCACAGGAGGTTCATGCGAATGAATCGTTGGGATTCTGATGGTGGCGTTTGGGAGGAGGAGGGGGCTGTTGGATGCAGCCGCTGTAAACCCCCATGTGACGATGGGGTCGTAAAAAGAACTCTGGGCAGTGCTGGTCGCAACTCTTCATTCATGAGGGAGGGGAGAGTTCTTCTTTGGATTAGATTAATGAGGTTGTCAGGATTCTGATCCGGCTTTATGAATACAGCCACGAGTTCCAATCTTCTCCTCGGTTTTATTTGGCTTATGATTTTGATTACCACGGAGGGAGTTGAATAAACTACACAGAGCAAGATGGTCCCCCAGCCGTGATGGCTCTGCTGCCTCTCTAATACCCACATATTTATACGGCACACACACACACACACACACACACACACACAGAGAGAGAGAGAGAAGGCCAAGTGACCAAACACATATAGATTGCAACCGATCCACATTGATAAAACCTCAAACTACTAGCCAGGCTTTGTAGTTTTTGTCAAGGAAAAACCAAAAAAAAAAAAAAACAGATAGCAAAAGAGACCTGAAGGGCAATGTTATGTTGCAATACTAATGGCAGAAATATGCTGTGAATTTTTTGATCCATTTCCCAAGAATTGTTTGTTCTTACGAAACGTATGGTTTTTCTTTAACCTCCCCCTGCAGTCTTCCGTGATAGTACAAAATGAGTACCCCCCAAACCCAACATGATTAGCCAGCCTTGATTCTGCGACACTGGCTGGATTCACAAGGTGAAACTCTTAACGGAGACCACAGCAAGTTCAAGACATAACCACATCTTCATATGTTCAATCTTCATTTTCTCGAATCTATAAATTAGTCTTAAAACTATCTTTTGTACAAATGGCCTGTGTTGTTAGCAATTATTCACATCAGGGCACTCCATGGGCGTATGTCCCGGAGCCCAAAAAAAAAAAAAAAAAAAAAACCCCTAAACACATTATCTAGCTGCACAAGCAAGTCGAACCGGTGCAAGAATTCACCATATTCTTTATGGAGATCAGAAAGAATAACCAAATGGAAACTCCATTGAATTTGATCGGTCTAACACTTCAACCCAAAGGAACAGTGGCTTTGAATGGCATGTCTCATTTAGACTGTAGAGATTCAAGCAGTTGCATCCCCATCTAACAGAGAAATGCAAAAGCTCATCTTGCTTGCTTTTTGTTATACTCTATTTATGTACATTTTCCAGGATCTCATCTAATAGGGCCCCATACGCACTTCTCCATGTGCTGCTTCCTGACTCACTGCACAAAATTTTCTGCATCACCCATAACTCTTCAAGGCTTGCCTTCTTGAAGAGCCCTCTTGCTATGTTCTTAACCACTTCGACTGATTCAACAGTATTGTCATATGATGCATCCTCTTCCGTCTCATTCAAATCCACTCCCGATAAAATTCTCTTGTCCTGATGGCACCCACTACTGCCGACATTAATGTCTAAAGCCATAGGAACTGCTGCAGGCTTATCTTTCACATGTGATGAACCAAACTTGGACTCCCAGTACTCCAAACACTGATGGTAAGGATCAAGAGCTTCAACAACCTGCTGGCAGTTCTAATTAGTGAAGTGCCTCATTCAATGCCGTTAACAATTTTTATGAGGAAAATAGTAGCTTAAAATTAAACAAGGGCATCAATGATCACTTCTTAAAACTGGTTAAAATAATTCACATTTTCACACAAATTAACAAAGGACTTTTCAACATTTTGCAACTGGAAAACTGCAAGGAGTGATCCAAGTAACAAGGTTAAAAAAGTTTACCAGCTCAAAGGACTAGCTTATATTATAATATTTTATGGCTGGACATTTCACAAATAAAATAAACTGGTAGTAAGTTTGTTGTGGTAGATTTTAATCAAGTTTCGACTAACAGTGGCATAAACACAAAAGGGAAGATTGTGGTAGATTTTAATCAAGTTCGGACTACTTGAAGCTGACAACAGCAAATACAAACACAGAACGTAGTGGTTCTGGAAGTAAAGGAGTAAGACTTACATGAACGATTGACGGGGATAAGAACCCAAACATAGCAACCCAATCCATGGATTCTAAGGTTTGCAGTTCAGGAAGGCCGTTCTTCCCAAGATTTTGCTGTCTAACAATCTCTTGGTTCAGTCTTTCTCGAACCATTTCCCAACACTGTAAAGGAGAAGTGCTAGTAAAGGATATCCCTGGGTTGTTCTCCACAATCACCTAAACAAAATGTCAAGCATAAAACAAACCTAGATTAGTCATGATCCATGCACATCAGAACTAGACAGTCCATAGACGCTTGTTAGACAAAGACTGAAAGGAAAAGAAAGATATATATGAATGCCAAAAAAAAAATATTTTCTTTAAAATATATGCATCTTGAAAGAGCATTTGGGAGAAAGAAAAAAAATTGTAGCGGTTTATAATGAAGCATGTCCTCATTGCCAAGAGAATAGACATTTTTTGCTGTTCTTGTATATTGTCATGGTATCATCTGCATCTGATCATGTAAAGTTGTATGGCTAGTGTCTTTTTGTATTTGCATATATACCAACAGAATTTTGCATCTAACAATTTTTTACCATCACAAGTAAATTTAATGGTGACAGCTCCAGCGATAGCATTTGGATAAAGAGCATTTTCCATAGGCTAAGCCTACAGGGAAAGTGACTTGAACAATATTCAGGTAATGCAAATAAAGAGGTGTAGCATATCAGCAAAGTGAAAATCGATACAAATTCTAGGCTTCCAACCTTAAACAAAGGTCCCAAACTTCCAGCATCCAGAACTTCTGAGACATAGTAACATAATTTCGTTGGATCGAGCACGTTGTAAAATCTGACACGGCTTTTGAATCCTGTAAGATCAAAAGGTCAAATTCGTTAATATATTATGAAATAGCAAAAGAGAAAGTTTATATAACTGAACAAATTTAAATATACCATTTGGGAAGATGGCTTCTCTACTACACCATTGCTTTCCGTGCTTCAACTTTCCAAAGTTAAGAGGCTCAACACAATATTTTGGCATTAGATGAATCTTTTCAAATTTACTAATGCCTTGATTAAATGCACTCAAATGGTTTGAATTATCCTTCATCGATTGACTTCGTTGACTGTCTGAAGGCAAGGATGAACTATAGAGATCATGCTGTAGATCAACTCCAAAAAGTTCAGGACTAGGTTTACGGAAGCATTCAGTATCTCTTGAACACAATGTATTATTTAAAATCCATTCAGAAGAAACACAGCAAGAACCCAAGTCAGCAGGACTCAGGGACTTTGAGAACCCACAATCAGAACCCATTCTTATTTTCCTTTTCTTTCTCACAGTTCCATGCTCCATTTTCTTCCTGACCATGCCGTATCCATTTACACCAGCGAATCTAGGATTTGAGGAACACTCCAGTTGAGATAAATCAGGGCTCCAATTCTGCACTTCCTTAACAGCACATACCACTGCTTCAGTATATTCAACACAACGATCTTCAGTTTTGACCACAGAATCCATGGTTGATTGTCCTATGTTCAGATCCGGACAAAACTGATGCCCTTCATCCTCATTCCTGCTGAATGGGAAGGTGTTAGCTTTTTCTGATGATGACCCCTGACATCCAATAACATTATGCAGCACAGTATACGATTTCACATCTGAAGATACTGCATCAGATTTTGTATTTACAGAATTTCCTTCATCATTTGGAATGACAACTTCTGCAGTATGAGCATATCCAGATACAAATGGCTCATTGATATTGTGAATTCTTCTTGGTTCTTGAAAAAGATTGAAGGTTTTATCCTGTATATGTTCAAGACAAAGAGCTTTAGATACTTGGTCATCACTAGACTGATTGTGGACTCTAGTATTAGCAACCATAGCATCTACATCAATCAGTGGTCTCTCATGTTCAGAGATGCCTTTATCCAAGGAATATTTTGGTTCTTCCAATAATTTCAACTGCGTAGGTAACACCAATCCAAAGTCCTCTAATCTGTGGACTTCCACTGCACCCAAATCCCCTTCCAGAGCCACCAGGAGGGCATGTAGTTCATCCAAGTTATATCGAACAAGTAAAAATTTTTTGCTAGACTCACACGAGCAGACAAGTTTTGCATGGGATAGACATCCATAGCGTTGTGGGGAGCATTCACAACCAGCAGCAGACAGGTGCAAGTCATAAGAGCACAAAAAGCATTCTCTTTCAGTTGATAAATCAAAATCCTTGTCCATCTTTCTCACATTTGAAATACTAGAAACACTCCCCATTTTTTTATTCTCCATAATGAACCTTGCCTGTAACAGTAATAAATAGCAAGAATGATAAAGATTTATTAATTTTTCTGTTTGGCAAAGGGTAAAGTATGAAAATGGGTTTGATCCCAGAACCTTGATGTCAGTAATCAAGGTTTATGGCTTAGCTGACATCTTCATGAAAAAGAAACTTATTGCTAGATAAGAATGACTTAAATAAAAAGATATATTACCTTAAGGGCCTTAGTTAGAACTCCATCCTTCCCACAAAATTTTTGCCACCTCAGTAATCTTGGATTGCCGCTCTGCAGAAAATACAGTTCCAGCTGCTCTTTAACAGCTTCCCTTGCAACGCCTACCAGTAACTTATCATGGGACAAGGATGTTTTACGGTGTTGTTCACTATACAACTCAGCAGCACAAAGACCACGTGGAAGCCAGTCCACTGGAGCAACATTTACTGCCTCAGCACAATTGAATCCGCAGCTGAAACCAGAATGGTATGCTCTTGGAAAAGTAAGAACAAATTCTCCAGGGTTCTGAACAGCACGGTATACTGGGATTCCTTCAGATTTTAGGACAGAGGGGGACAACTGCGTAACCTGCCTAAGTTGGATCATAAATTAAACTCTCAAAACAGTAATGTATTTATACAGTAAAAATCATATAAATATGTAAACTCCAATTTAAATGACAAAAATTATTACTATAAAATAAAACTCCAGAAAGTATGTTTGTTCAAGTATTAAAAGACAAACGACATGCTCGACCCACTTTGTAGCACAATGCTAGAGTACGAGTATCAGCATGGAAAAGGCTTCTCTTACTTCTTGTGTGTATGCGCGTGCATGTGGGCAAGACATTTGAACGAACAGCTAATCAAAATCATCACTTCAAATAAATCATAGTATGCTAAAATGATGCATTTGATTCAACTAGTTTTATTATGGGCATCTCATATCTTGATGCATTAATATATATATAAAACTTGGTAAATTGTTATTCATAACCTTACGATCTCAGGCCCAAAATATTTTCTGGTGACCAAGAAACGGACAAGCATAAGAAAAAAACAATGAAAAATTCAAAATCCAAATCAGATATAGAAACCAATATTTGAATGGTCAACACAAAAACAAGATATGGAGAAAGCAACAAGGAGGGCTTCTAATGTACATTGACGTATTTCTGCCAGTTTCATCATTAACCACATATTCAAGGAACGAGGTAAGGAGAGAGAAAACTACAAGAGGAACACTAGCTTCAAAGTCTACCACCATTGTCAAGTCTGGTGAGAATCAAACATGTAGATTCTTTCCCCCATGTCGAGAGGCTATCTCAATAATTAGAACCAATGAGATGAAGATATATGCTATCAGCTAAACAAAAAAATATATAAGATGCAATCTAATTTAAAAACTAAATGAACATAATTTACTTTGGGAAAAAAAATTATGAATGAACTGAGACCCAAATCAAGCAGTCAAGAAGAAGATACAAAACATACTAATAAAAGATCACACGAGATAATGAGGATGTGCATCACAATCTAAGCCATAACTTACAAGATGATGCATACATATATTTCTAAGCCAAGCATTGTTGAAGATCTAAAACGAAAAATTGGTCAAACTTGCCAATTCATGCAGCAGATTCGGCTGCTCTTCAAACAAATCAGGAAGATGCTTTCTCATTGCATCCTCCAGCTTCACAGCATCACTGCCTGGAACCCCGTACCATACTTTTGGATCACCAAAGTGCATGTAGTTTAAAGAATAAAGATGGTGGTCTTCCACATGCTACCTTGACACATTGCCAAAGAGATTAATGATCATCAAACAAAATATGCAAATTACAAAGAATATTGCCAAAAGAAAAGAAGCTAGAACACACATAGTAATTATATATAGAAGATTATATAGATCTATGCAGGAAGAAAGGGATAATCTATCAAAAATATGATAGATGTTATTCCCCACTATCTAGGGCCATCTACTTTGATTTTTCTATCATTCAGATGTATTAAGAGCAATATCACTTAGAAAAGAGGAATAATAAATCAAGAAGTGTCATCACAGTTTATTTGTGGATTAACTATCATCATCAATTCAATTAATAAAGTAGTGAGATTTTTTATAGCAAGTGATGGATGGAAGGCAGAAAGAACTTTAAAAATCAACCATAGACTTACCCAACAAAATGAGGAAAAGCACATTCCCACATATAACCAAGGCACTAAAACCCCTGAGATATCCTCCTTTTCAAATGAAAGAACCGAACAAGGAAGCCGTGGTAGATTATTTAAGTTCCAGCCTGAAAGGACATAAGGATCCAATGTAATCTTATTTTCTGCAGATGATTTAGGAAACCCACTACCAAATGTTGCAGTATCAAGATCAGCACCATAAAGGACCTGTATTTCAATGAGAACATGGAATGAATTATCAGGTATTATTGTGACAAATCAAAATAAAGATAAAGCAGCTAATACCTCCACCTCATCAGTTGGATCCTCAACTATCCACCAATATTCTCCTTCAATATCCTCTACTGAGGGCTCCAACCTCTTCTCACAGTTGTCATCTTGGAAATCTATACTTCCAGTAGCACCTTTAACTCCAAAATACCGTCTTTTGTACTCATCAGCATATTTTTTAAATGTCTCAAGTGTATAGTCTGATCCAGATTGAAAACCAAACTTCTCATCTGTGTCTGAGCCAACACAATCATTGGTTTCTGAAGCAGCAGAGGCATTTCTCCTACGAGTCATCCCAAATCTCAAGCGCTTTCTTCGCCTTCCTCTTTTATGACAACGGTTTCTAGATTTTTTTCTCACTGGCTCTCTGTTTTGAAGCTTGTCGACTTCTTGTATACGAGTGCTAAATTTAGCACACTGCCAGAAGTTCTCTTCTTTTAGAGGACAAGGTGGTGACCAAGAGGAAGGTGGAATAATGCGACATATACCATATTTTTCTGCTTTCTCTCTTATGCTAGCAATGTAACCAAGTGTATCTACAAATTCCTAAGAAGACAAATTATTTCATAAGCAAAAGATACATAAAGCAACAGCATTTAGCAAAACAGCTCCTAGTAGTAAGTTTTAACAAGCACCTCCTCTGTTGGATAAAACACAGGAGCTTCATCAATAACAGGTCTGCGTGCATCTTTTGAAAGCCATCTAAAAGGTTCCTGCTTTTAAAACATTTTCAATTAGTAGGTGGCTACCCTGAGAAAGAAAGTTTCAAAATCATAATTCTCAAGTATTTTACCCTTTCACATTTGTACTTTTTTGCACTTCTGGACACATCACTCTTTTGCCAGGAACGTTTCAAAGGTGGGTCCTATAAGAAAGCCACAGTTAGATATCACCATGGTTATTTTTTTAATCAATGCCTTTTTGTCTTTCAGAAAATAGTTAGTAGATTGAAGGGCAATAGAGGGCTATTCATGTGCAGAGTAAGATAAATCTGTGTATCTTACAAAAAAAGAAATATGTTATAAAATCATGTGCTTACTACTGTAGAACATCATCGACTTATGGAACAAGTCCACTGCTAAATCTACTTCTAGCAACAGCTTGGTCCATAATGCAGTACTTACAACAAACAATCCCATTTGTAACAATGATATGAAATGAAGTAGAAACCAAGACAGTTAGTTACACACAAACTGCACATAGGTTTTGGTTTTGATATCTACTTCTAGCAACAGCTTGGTCCATAATGCAGTACTTACGACAAACAATCCCATTTGTAACAATGATATGAAATGAAGTACAAACCAAGACAGTTACACACAAACTGCACATAGGTTTTGGTTTTGAGTTCATAATGTACAGCCTCTAAGCTTGTGCTGAGGATGCATAAGCTTAGCACAGTGAGAAAATGTACAATGACGATGTGGATAATTTAGTGACAAACCTTGACAGACTGTTTGCGATCTGATTCCTCCCCAGAGCTATTATAAAATGTACCATAGTAAATCCCACTTCGGTGCCGAAGTGACCGTTCAACCTTCGATTCCTTGCAACCACAAGTGTCACTGTTCAGCTCATTGGTGTCACCTGAATTTGTCACAGGAATGTCTGCATCCTCCGGGGAGTCAATAGGCGTATGATCTGACATTGTTTCTCGTCTTGGTAGATGTATAGCCCTTGGAATCCCCAAGAACCAGAAAAAAGCCAGCAATAATTAATGAATGGATGCAGGCTACATTTTGCTTGAAAAATTCATGCAAAACTTATAAAGTGAAAAAAAAAAATGAAAATTTAATAATACAAAGGATTGGGGTGTCCAAGGTGGAGGTTTTTTTATGTTGCTCTAAGGCATTTCTTACACAATACCCAACATACATGTCATCATTGAAATAAGGTTTAATCCATTTGCAGTACATGAGCTTTCTCACATAACACACGACGTGATTAACAGGTTTTATATCAAAATCTCCCTAGATAAGTTCCTCCACCAAAACTGATTTTTTTAGCATACGGGAAAATGTCTAAAATCTATGGATGAGGAATATAATCCATGTTTACAGGATAACATGATTGCTTGAGTTAATGTGTATGCATCAAGCGTTCCACCCTTGTATCAACTTGGTGGACCGCAATAATATTACTTTAAATGTTTGATATTGCATCTAACACTACGTATTTGAGATAAGAGACTACGTGCTACCATTACAAATATAATAGATGGCCTAAATAGAAAAAGAAAAGAAAACCCTAACCCCCAATGCAACTGCTGCTAAGAATCTGAACTAGCTATCTCCCACCTCTTCCTATACGCGACATCACAAACCCTAGGACCGATCTGCAGAAAGAGCATACCAATCACTGTTGGAACTCCCAGAAAAGGAACTGTTTCAATAAACTGCAGACCCAATTGCCAAACAGGACAACTACAATCAGAACCAAACAACAATCGACCAAATTACCACAGAACAGGTAATGCCCCTCGGAGCAAGCAATCAAGATCCGCCCGCAGAAGAATCACGCAGGTAACCAATAGAATTACACACCCAAACGAGCAAAGATGCCCAAATCAGAACCAATAATTCATGACGCATTGCATCGTAACAAGCTGTTGATAACGTGAACTTCAAATACCTCCTTGATGACAGAAGACATGAAACAACACAGCCGCAAAGAGATTCCTCGAAGACAGCAACCCGTTGTTGCTTTCGGCCTCTATCTGCGGTCCGATGTGCTTAATATATAGCTTTTCGTTTCCTCCCTAAACATCTTCAAGAATTGGAAACCGAAGTAGGAAAAGGAGATCAACTGCAACGCAAATTCTCCGACCCTTTCCTATTACGAAGATCTCTCGAAACCGTTCATCTCCTTTTTCTTTTTAATCTCATCCGTTCGTGTTCAAAATATAAATAAACATTAACATTTGGAAGTTGAATTGACGGTTTTGCATCATAACACCACCACATTCTTCTAACTGAAACCCGAACCCGACCAGGAAAGACGTAAAGACGTAATTACACTCGACGAGTTCACCCCGCTCTCGAGAAGTCAAGCGGGCTTGACGAGAATTAGGCCCGATATCAAATGGAGGTGGATTTGACACGTATCAATGAGGCTGACCGATTCAACCTCTTGGATGCTGACAGGTTAAACGTTGGCCGGTCATCAAAGAAGTCAATCGAGATTAGCAACTCTTACAGCCAATAGTAGGTCTCAGAAGAGGTCAAGTGAAGCCATTTTTCTTGTTATTGCTTTCACATGAATTAGGAAATAAAAGAAATATCTTATTTTATTGAATTATAACTTAAAATATAATACAATAGAAAATATTCATAGCCCATCAACTAGCCATCATGATGGAGCTGAGGTGGAGAACAAGAGACCCAATCTATCATCAAGATGGGCCCCAGACAATCGATCAGACCTATGCCCCTGGTCGCCAGAGGGGTTGAGTCAAAAAAACTCATCTCGACATCGATCTTTGTGTAGGTCCTGAGAAAACTAGAGAGCATCTCCACCCAATCTATAACGCGATGAGACCACCTCGAATAACCTAGACATCAACCACTTCTTTCCCATATGGTATCCTCGTAAGTCTGTCACAAGGGACAATTAGACGACTTCACGCCTTCGAGGTATAATTGATTATGTGATAACGTCAAAGTAGTAACATAATAAAATTATGTGCACATTTCAAATAAATAATAACAAAATCATAAATAAAACAATAGATATTAATTGTTGATTCTAAAATTTTAGGTTTTTAAAGAAACCTTTGAAATAACCTAGAAAGGCTTTTTTTTTCTATTTTTTGTAGATTTTTTATTGATTTTAGCTTGTCTTTTCAGTTTTTCTCAATTTATGGTGAAATAAAAATCATTTTAGGCCAAAAAAATTGAATATGTTAAAGAAGATTTTATAATATTTTAAGAAATTTTTTTTTAGACCTTAGTTGTACTGTTTTTGTTACATTTTTTTTGGGATCTTATTCAAATAATAGTATAACATCATTCAAAATAATTTAACTTATGTTTTTTAAGAAAACATTAAAAATGACTAATAAAGGTCTAAATAATTATTTTTTCTACATTTAAATCTTAAGTATATATTTTTATTTATTTTAGCCCTTAAAAGATTCAAATTATATCATTTTTAGGGCAAAATCATTTAAATATTATAACTTCTTTTGCAAGTTTTAAGAAAACAAGATTATTGGACACCTGAGTTATAATATTTTTTAATAGGTTATAATAGTTTTTGAAAATAATATAATCCAATAAAAAATAGTGTAACTCATCTTCCACTTTTATTTCCAAAAAAAAAGTTTTCATGAAACCTTAAATTTTAAAATTATGTTTTTTATTTTTACTTAATTTAAGATAAATTTACAATCATTTGGACCAAAAATCATTTAAATATGATCGGAGAAAGTTTTCAAAAGTTTTAAAGGAAAAAAAAAAAGTTGAAGATCTCAGTTGCACTGTTTTCAATCGAGTTCTACTATGTTTGCATCTCATGAAAATGTTGTAACTCACTTTCAATTTTATTTCAAAATTCATAAAATTTCAAGAAACCCTATATATGATTTATAAATTTCTAAATGATTATTTTTTATTGTTAATCTAACGAAGTAGATATTTATATTTATTTCAGTTCTTTTAAAATCTTGAAATGATGTCACTTTTTAAAATTTACCCAATTTAAGATAAATTTACAACCACTTTGGCCAAAAACTACTTGAATAAGGGAAGATTTTCTGAACTTTTTGAGGAACTTAAAAAATCTAAATTGTATTGTTTGTAAACAAGGTTATAATATCTTTGGGACATATTTAAAAAGGATGTAACTCACTTCTAACCTTTTAAAGAAATATAAATTAAAAAAGGAATTGGCTTTAAAGGCCAAAGTGATCACTTTGTCTATTTTTAAGCATATAATATATATATATATATATATATATATATATATATATATATATATATATTAGCCCTTAAAAGCTTGATATTGTGTTTTTAAATTTTTGCTTAATTTAAGGTGAATTTGCATCATCTTTGGACAAAAAACCACTTAGATACTAACATAGAATTTTTTTTTTAAAGTTTTAAAGAAAAAAAAAATTGGATACCTCAGTTACGCTATCTTTTGGGCCATATTTAAAAATAATATAATCTCACTAAAAAACAATATAACTTTAAAAATCCTGAAAGTTTTTAAGAAATCTTGAAAATAAATTGCAAAGTTATAAAAGATAACTTTTTTTAAGTCTTTTAAATAAGTATTTTTTTTATTTAATTTAAACTCTTAAAAACTTAAACTTATATATTTTTTTTGAAATTTTATCCGAATTAAGATGAATTTGCAATCATTTGGGATCAAAAATCATTTGACTATTATCGGACAAAGTCCTTTAAAGTTTTGAGGAAAAAAAAAGTTGTACTATTTTTATTAGGTTTATATATATTTTGGATTCTATTTAAAAACAATAGAATTCACCTTTATTTTTTTTAAAATTATAAATTCTTATAAAAACCTTATAAATGACTTAAAAGACATAAATTCATAATTTTCCTCCTTATGACCTATAAAACATGTATATTTATTCATTTCAGCCTTACAAAATTTGAAATTGTATCATTCGTTAATGTTGCCAAATTCGAGGTGAATCTATCACTCCTTTAGATAAAAAAAACCACCTGAATATTATTAATGAAAGTTTTTTAAGATTTACGAATAAAAAAACCTTTGGATATCTGAGTCATACCATTTTTAAATAAGATTACATTGCTTTTTATTATCCTATTTAGCAATAATATAATCTCATTTAAAAATAGTATAACTCACCCTCTCTTTTTTTCTCAATGTTTTTAAAATTTTAGAAAACCATTGTTTTAATTACAATGGTCTAATGACCGCATTTTCTATTTTTAAATATTTAAAATTGATATTTTCACTTGAGTTATACTAATTTTAACTTATTCTAAATAAATTATATAAAAATAATTATTGAGTATGAAATTTATTGATATTCTAATAAGAAAAATATATCTACTCTTCGGGAAACAAATCAAAATATGAATGCCATACCATAAAAAGAAAAAAATATTTTTATAGATAATTTGCCCAAGATAAAATTGGTAAAAATAAAGTTTTATCTCTGGAGATATATGATCCTTTTTTAATCGTAAGTTAAACATTACCTTCATTTTTTTTAATACAAAAATAGGACAGCTCATGGAAGGACTTGCAATCAAGGCATTCAACGAAGGATCACGGAGTTGTGTTTTTGGGGATAATATTTAACAGCTAATTAAGGCATTCAACCAAGGATTTCAAAAACAATTTGAGGATAATATTGTGCGTTCCAGCTGAAGTTTTGTGATGCTCCTGATAGCGCTGATAATGTATCGGCCCAATCAGTCGATGACATGTCACTTCTAAGACCACATCAACCTGTCACAACGGAGGCAAGTTACACGTTAGCACCTGAAGTGGCATGATGTAGATCGACTGACCTTGCACAGAAACAACTAGGCAATCTTGTGCACGGAGGCCAAGGACAAGCGACGACATGAAGCAATAAGCGACACGCAGCACCGTCAACCCCTCAGAAAAGGATCTGAAAATCCCATGGAGTCATACACCAGGACTGTCGGAAGCTGTACAACAATAGAGAACCCAATACGACCACCTCCTTGGCCACAGGTATGAAAGCCGCCCGAGGAAACTGCTAGAGGGGGCTTCTCTTCTCTCTATCTTTCTCTCCCTTAGACTGCACAACATAACGAACTCAGCCAGGCACTAACTTGATCATTGAAGGGACCAAGCCGAGCTCCCTAGCTTGACATGGTATTATTGCAAACATCCCTAAGCAGAATATTCTTGAGGATAGTCCTCGGAACCTTCAAGGAGAAGACTAGAAGGACTGGTCCTCGGGACCTTCAAGGAGAAGACTAGAAGGACCAGAGCATCCACAATCAAGGCCACCGATAATCCCCCTCAACTAAACTCGAATAGAGATTTTCCTCCAAATACGAGAAAAGTGACTCCTAAGACCCCCTTAACCCCATCAAGACACGTCCGGAGGCGCGGGATATAAGAAGATATTACCGTTTTCATAGGGAATATGGTCATGACATAGAGGACTGTCGCGACCTCAAAAACCATATTTAAGGTCTTATCTGGTAGGGACACTTTGGACGTTATGTCCGAGGTCAAAATCAGACTCCCGAAGATTGACACGACAGAGACCCCTCGCCCCACCCAAAGGGGCTCGTAGAAAAACAAATCAACATAATCATGGGTGGACCCGCCATCGAGGGAGACAGCACCTCGACACTCAAAGCGTACGCCCGGGCCGTAGTCAAAAAAAGACCACGACATCGTCGTGACCCCAAGATCACTTTCCGATTTGAAGGTGAAGAGTATCCAAACTATGGCGACGCACTGGTCATCTTGGTGCAGATAGCGAACGCCCGGATCAAGCGAATTATGATTGACACAGGTAGTTTGTCCAACATTTTATATTTTGATGCCTTTCAGAAGTTGGGCTTAACTAACAAAGATTTGATTCCAATGTCTTCCACATCGACAGGCTTTACAGTAGACTTTGTCTCCCCTCTCAGCATGACAACTCTCCCGATCACCATAGGGGAGGAGCCAAGAATAAATACGCTAATGGTCTTATTTATATGGTTGTCAGCCTCCCGTCAGCATACAATGCGATCATTGGCCGATCGACGCTCAACAAGCTGAGGATCGTAGTGTCGACGTTCCACCGCTCCATGAAGTTCCCAATCGAAGCAGGGGTCGGCAAAGCCCAGAGTGACCCTCGGGAATCCAGACAATGCTACTTGATAGCGACAACGCTCCCAAAAAAAACCTAGAATCCCGATGATAGCCACCGACCCTAGGGATCCAAACAATCTTGCCCTAAATCTGAAGCTTGTTAAAGAAGTAGTGGAGGTTCCAGTTGACTCAAATCGCTCGAGCCAAGCTCTGAAGATCGGCTCAGCACTCCTAGAAGAATGATGAATCCAATTGGTCGAGTTCCTCGGAAAGAACGTCGATCTCTTTGCTTGGACCCCAAAAGACATGCTCGATATCAGCCCCGAAGTGGCCCAACACCACCTCAATATATTCCCCGATGCTCAGCCAGTCAAGCAAAAGCCGAGAAGGTTCACCGTCGACTGGCAAAAAGCCATCGAAGATTAAGTCAATCAATTGTTAGACGCCAACTTTATCATAGAGGTCAAATACCCGACCTAGTTATCTAATGTTGTACTTGTCAAGAAGGCTAATGAAAATTGGTGGATGTGTGTGAATTATACCAATCTCAATCGGGCTTACCTGAAGGATTGTTATCCTCTCTCGAGGATCGACTAACTGGTCAATGCCACCTCGGGACACAAACTGCTTTCGTTCATGGATGCATTTTTAAGATACAATCAAATTCAAATGACACCAAAAGATCAGGAGAACACATCATTCATTACTCATTTATTGCATCGTTCAAGGACCAGATCGGGAGAAACATGGAAGTGTATGTCGATGACATGATTGTTAAGAGCCGAAAAGTTGATACTCACCTCTCGAACCTGGCTGAAACGTTCCAAACTATAAGAAAGTTTGGGATGCGCCTTAACCTGAGCAAGTATGCTTTTAGTGTCACATCAGGAAGGTGTTTAATCTCAAATTTTGATGATGAAATCAATTGATGAGTTATTGATCTAACAAGGTTGTTAGAGTTGATTGATGCATGATTAACTATAATAAATTACAATTAAAGAATTGGCTAAAGTCAAGTCCAGGCATTGGTCGGAGTGAGGACGATGCAGTTGGGAACTCGTCTGGAGTGCGTCGGGGGCTCGCTGAGAGTATCGGGAGTTTGCCAGGATGGCGTAAGGGAGTTCACCAGAAGAAGACTGAGACTCGTCGGAAGATTATCGGGGGTAACTAAAAAGCTTGCCAGAAGTTTGGAAGGTCTTGAAGTGAATTTGTTGCCATGTTGATTGTAATTAATTAAGTTATAGTTAGCATCGTGCATGTTTAATCATGATGGAGAAAAGTAGTTACAGACTAGACATGGACCCAGGATCAAGCTTAGGCATTGGGCTAAGGTTTGGACGATGCAATGGGAGCTCGCGGGGAGTTCGCTAGGACTTCACCGAAGGTATTAGGAAGATCGCTAGGAACACGTCGGGAGATCGCTGGAGGAGGACCATGAGACTCACCGCAAGGAATGCCAGAGGTTTCCGAATTACGAAAGCGAGGTCGTTAATTAAGCTTGGTGGTCATGTATGGTTATAATCCTTAAGTCGTAGGTTAAGTTTGAATCTGAATTGTGTATGATTTGGAAGGAATCTAAATCAACTCAAAGAAGCAACTGAGACCACCAAAGGGGATTGATTGAGATCAGGTTGAGCTCAATTAGTTGACCAGAGGATTTATCAATATAAGGGTCAAGTCAGGATTAGAAAAGTGGAGGGAACCACTTTTTTGGGATTCCCAGCGGCTGAACCGCCCAGGTCGACGGTTCAACTGCCTGTACCCTATTTTCAGGTGCTTTCATAGGTTGCACCGCTAGCCGGCGGGTAAACCACTCGTACCCAGATTTTTGAATACATTAGAATTTTGACTCCAAATTTTAAAGTCATTTGGGGCCTATAAATACCCCAAGTTTTTTTGCATTCTATACAACAATATGGATTAAATCTGTGTGAAAAACTTTTGTGAATTGTAAGAAAATGAAAAGGGAAAGGGAGTGAGCTTAGAGTTGAAAAAAATTTCTTATAAAGAGTCTTCCTTGTAAGCTCATGTTGTAAGAGTTTGATCTTCACCCAAAAGAGATCAATAGTGGACGCCGATGTGCCTCAAAGAGGAGGACTCAGAAAGTGGACGCAGGCCAAGGTTAAGGCCGAACCACTATAACTTGTAAGTGTTCCTTACTTGCTTCATTTACTACTTACAATTGTTTGTAATTAGAAAAGCAAAAGCATCATCTTTCGATTATGTTTTTAAAACATATACTTACTCGCCTTCAAGTTCAAGATACGCTTCCGATTTATGATTTTGCTCCAAACTAAAAGTTTTCGTTAAAATATAAATTTACACTTACACTAATTTACGCCCCACCCCCTCTTCTTAGTGCCAATTGATCATAACAATTGGTATCAGAGCCACGTTTTTCTCATTTGGTTTAACACCCAAGAGAAATGACTCTTTTTGGCATGAATGAAGGACATTCCATTTCACATCCTCCCATATTTAGACCTTGATTTATGAAACACTATAGATAATGGATTTGAAAAATCTTTCAAATCAATGAATGAGTGGAATGATTTGGAAAGAAATTTTTTTTCTTTGAATGCAAAGGCTATAAATGCCTTGTTTTGATAAAAAATGAATTTAATCAGGTTTCTACTTGCAAAACTACTTTCGATATTTGACATACTCTTGAAACCACACACGAAGACACTAGTAGAGCAAAAAATTCTAAGATAAATATTTTAATACATGATTTTGAATTATTTTGTATGAAACCAAGCGAAACCATGAGAGACATATACACCTGTTTTACGGATGTCATCAATGGTTTAAAAGCGCTTGATAAAAGTTTTTTGAATCTTGAACTTATTAATAAAGTTTTATGTTCTCTTTCTAAAAATTGGGATCCTAAAGTAACTGCAATACAAGAGGCAAAAGACTTAAATAAGTTTTCACTTGAAGAACTTATCGGGTCATTAATGACCTATGAAATGACGAGCAAGACACATGATAAACTCTATAAACATGAGAATAATCTTTCAAAGAATATGAAGGATTTGTCACTTAGAACAAATGAAGATCACTTGAGTGAAAGCTCAAGTGATGATGACCTTGAACTTTTAACTATAAAGCTTAAAAACATCTTAAAACCAGAATCAAAGTACAAAAAATGAACCTAAAAAGAAAAAGCTACAAAAGAAGAAGAAGACACTCAAGGTAGCTTGAGACGAATCAAGTTCATTCAAAGATAAAGAACAAACCAACAAAGGTGAGGTGGCAAACTACGCCTTAACGGACTTCGACGACGAGGTAACCAAAACCCCTTTGCTTTATTTTGAAATTACTTAATGCTATTCATGAGTTATTTTTAAATTGGTATATAAAATATAAAAAAATAAATAAATGAAAGGGGATCAGTCATGCTTTTCTTTCTAGTAATTTTGAAAAATTTTATTGATCATGAAAATTACATGTTTTATGCTAAAGGAACAAAATGTTATACTTAAATCTAATGCTTAAGATAAATCCTATGTATGTTTTTAAGAAACAATAATGTATGTCTTAATGATTGCCGTGTTGCTTTTTTAGTTTAATTGAAGATGCTTTATGTTCAATGAAACCATGCTTGATGATTTATTGATGCAAAGTGATCATTCTTGATGAGTTTATATTTTGAAATTATGCATGATGATTTTTGTGATTTATGGCTTATTGGTCTTTGTCGTAATGAAATTTTTTTTTCGGTTTTAAATGATGAGGTATTATTTGGCTTAAAAGACAAAGGCATGCTTGTATAAAATAAAAAGGAAATATATTTTTCTTGAAAATTTATCTATCTTATAATTTTTTAAAAAGAGATTAATGAATCAGTTATGTTATTTTTTATGAATCTCTTGAACTATGAAAGTGATTTTGATGATTTAATGATTTGAATTTGAATAAGTTTTTATCCAAATCATGATATTGATTCCTTGATATTTATAAATTGAGATTTATTATGAGTCAAGATTTTTCATTCTTTGTACTCCTAGGATTCCTTTGGCTATTCACTAAAAAGGAGACATATCCTAATAAACCATGATATGCTACTTGACATCTTCATAATTTATGACTTGAAGTTTTGTTATGTATTATTCTCTTTTTTTCATCTTTCTTATTTACAATGACAAAGGGGAGAAAGGAAATCACTAGCATTTCAAGAGATCGATAAGTCCATTTATTTTATTTTGAATCTATTGAAAGTGATGATTTTGATTATTTGAAATTGAATGAGTTTTTACCTATATCGTGATTTTGATTCCTCGGAATTATAACTTAAAATCTTTTATGAATCAAAATCTCGTATTATTTAAAAGGAGATTTTTATATAAATCATGATATTGACAACTAGATTTCTTATGCATAAATTAAGACATTTTATTTGTCTCTCCTATGATTTGTCTCTTGATATTCATAATTTATCTTCATGAATTGTATATCTCATCACCATATTAATTTTTCTTGATATATTTCATGTGATGATTTGAAAAATGATATAATAGAAAAAGTTTTGTACTATTGTAACTATCTCTTCTTTTCGACAGAGGGGGAGCAAAACTTGCTAGCTTGCTTATCTCAAAAGAGAAACAAGAAGTGCTATCTTCCAAATCTCAAGAGAAGTAAAAAAATTTGCTTAACCTCACATTCTCACAAAAAAAAAGACACATGCTAAGAGAAGTAACACTTGCCAACTTGTTAGCTTGCATGATGTAAAATTATTAGTTTGAACATTGCAAAGGAAGCAAAAATTTACTAGCTTGCACTTCTCAAAAGAGAAGAAAGAACTCACTAGCTTACATGTTCTAAAGTGATGAAAATTTTGCTAAATTGCTAACCTTTCATATCTCAAAAACTTGCTAATTGCACATCTTCTATTTGTTGATGACAAAGGGGGAGAAGGTATGATGATGTGAAATCATGTATGATGATTATGCATATAATGATGATTTTGAAAATATATATGATGATTTGGATGCATGCAATACTCATGATTTATGATGATATGATGTATTACAAATGATGTGATTAAAATAGTTTCAACTTGGACTTTTGAGCTCATCTTAATATTCTTTTTGAAAGGACTTTTGAGCTCATCTTAATATTCTTTTTGAAATTTATTAAGAGCTCTTCTTAATAATATAATGCTTTTACAACTCCTCCCTTGTTTCTTTCCTCATTATTCACAAAGGAGATGAAAATTCTGTAATGCATATTCTACCACATTATGAACGGCCCTGAGGAGTGCTACCCTCTGATCGAAAGACTGGCCTTAGCCTTAGTGATGGTAGTAAGAAAATTAAAATCATACTCCAAGTGCACCCCATTAAGGTAATCACCAATCAACTGTTACGTCATATCCTTTCGAAATTTGATGTCGCATGTCGAATGCTCAAATGGTTAGTGGAGCTAGGGGAGTTTGACCTCGAATACATTATCAGAACCATGATAAAAGCTCAAGTGATGACCGACTTTATTGAGAAATTCACTATCCTGGACAACCGACTGAACCCAAGCTCTGTTTGGAAGTTGTATGATGACAGATCGGCAAACACCAGAAGAGGCCGCCAGCCTCATCCTGGAAGGCCCGTCGGGCCAAGTTTATAAGCAAGCCCTCTGTCTCAAATTTAGGACCACTAATAATGAAGCTGAATACGAAGCATTATTGTTCAGCCTAAAGTTAGTCATCAAGCTCCATGTGGAAGAAATCAAAGTTCACACTAACTCCCAACTTGTTGCTGGTCAGTCAAAGATGAATTTGAAGCCCAGGAAGAAACAATGGTCAAATATGTAGCTAAGGTGCAACGTCTGATTGATGCTTTCCGTCGCTTCTCCAACACCAAAATACCTTGATTCGAGAACTCATGTGCAGACGCATTGGCCAAATCGACTTCGGACCGAGGCACTGACGAGCAGTTCCCGGGGTTGATAAGCATCTCTCGACCATTCGTTCACCTACTTAAGGTGGACACAGTTGGATCGATGAGCTCCTTCACTTCAAAAGAGATGGAATTCTTCCCGAAGACATAGTTGTCGTGCGTCGAATCAGAAGGACGGGAGCGTGGTCCTGCCTTGTCAATGGGCATCTATATCGGAGAGGATTCAATCGACCACTGTTCCGTTGCCTATATCCTATCGAGGCACATACCACTCTGGCAGAGGTACAGGAAGGAATATGTAGAGAACACATCGACGCTCGGATGTTAGCCCATAAAATCCTTAGACAAGGATATTATTGGCCGACCATGCGTAGGGATGCCTAAACCTATGTACAAAAGTATGAGCAGTGTCAGCGGCTCACCCATTTCCCACACCAACCTGCAATGCCCCTATTAACCTCCGATAGTGCATGGTTGTTTGCCTAGTGGGGAATGGATCTTCTTGGCCCATTTCCCCCGGCATCTGGTCAACACAGGTTTCTTATTGTTAGGGCTGATTATTTCACCAAATGGGTTGAAGCCGAACTACTAGCATCTACCACAAAAAGGCAAGTTGAAGGCTTTATCTAGAAGAACATCATCACTAGGTTTGGTATCCCGAGAGTTATCATCACCGACAACAAAACTTAGTTTAACAATCCAAAGTTCAAAGCTTTTTGTCAAAGTTATAAGATCCAGCTGAAGTTCAGCTCAGTTGCCCACCCTCAAGCCAACGGACTCGCCGAGGTCACCAACTGGGCTATCCTCGAAGGGCTAAAGAGAAGAGTCACTAGCGCACAATGATCCTGGATCGACGAGCTCCTAATTATATTATGGGCGTCGAGGATGACCCTAAAGACCTCGACCAGAGAATCGTCCTTCAACCTCACTTTTGGCACGGATGTAATCTTACCCTCCGAAGTGCTTTTCCTAACCATCCGAGTCGATTTATATGAGAAGGAAGTCTCGAAAGGCTAGCTATGGGAGAATCTTGATCTATTGGAGAAAAAGCGAGCCGAAGCCCACCTTTAAGCATTAGCGTACAAAAATGCCATTGCCAAACTTTACAACCATAGAGTATGGCCTCGGCGACTTCGGGTGACCTTATTTTTATGAAGAGCCAAGGTCAGTGACCTGACCCGAACTCGAGGCAAGCTAGCGCCAAATTTGGAGGGTCCCTATCGAGTCGTCAAGATCATCCGAGAGGGGACTTGCATCCTTGCAACCATGGATGGCAGACAGTTGTCGAGGACATGACACATATCCAACCTCAGAAAATTTTACGCATAAATTATGCATCCGAAATGAAAAAAGAAAGTAAGTGTACAATTGATCAATTTTGCATTCGAGACAAAAGAAGAAAGCAAGTGTACTATTGATCAATGATGTATGCTTACAAAATGGTCAGTCAAATAATAACAACAACAACAACAACAACAACAACAACAATAATAATAATAATAATATTATTATTAATATTAATATTAATAATAAGGCAGAATCCGACCAAGACATCAAAATGGTCGGGCCATCTTGTCACAAGACACAACCTGACTTACAAAATGAAAGTAAATAGGAAAAGTACAAGTTAACACTCGAGTTGGATTGAATCGTCGAATGGTTGTTGAGTCTCCATTGGCACCGAATCATCCTCGAGCCATTTTTTGAATGGGTTGTCGTCGACTTCCAGGTCCAGGTACCGAGTTTGGAATCAGCTCAAAATGACCCAATATCCATATTCATATGAGACCTAGCCCATTCATCGTAGGCCCCATCTAAACCCGATTGACTCCTTGTAATCTTCTATGGATTTTTTTGGGAAGTTCGGCCTTCTAGACTTCGATCTCCTTCATGGCCTTCAGAATATTGTCATCTGCCTTCCGACGACCTGCCCGTTGCTCCTTTGTTCGCGCTGCGCTTTGAATAGGTCAACTCGAACATCATTCAACTCTTTGTCGGATAGCTCCAACCTATGGGTCGACTCAACCAGTTGGACCATCAGCTTTTCGTTATTAGTATGAAGGTCGACGACTCACTGCTCGACGGTAGTGGCCCTTGCTTGGCTGCAGCCACCTGCTCGGGGCCGCTCCTAGACTTCAGTTCCTCAATCTCCTACTGGAAGTTGGCGGCTCGATGATCCATGATGGTCACCAGCCGATCAGCATCATGAACCCTATCCAGTAGGGCCCTTTGGTAATGGTGCCCCTATAAGCAAAGAAGCGATGAGTAAGTTAGTACATGAGCTCGGGTAGAGGAACCAAAACCAAGGGGGCCGAGATAAGACTTACCAGCACAATCTGCTTTGCGGCTTGTGCCATGGGCACCTCGGACGGTAGAGCATACTGCTCCTTCACCAGTTGGGGATGCAAGATTCCCCTCCCGAACTCTGACGATGCTCGAGTATCATCCCAGACTTGTGTCAAACTCTTCAGGTTCGGCCATCGGGCCCACATCTCAAAGTCCGGGTCTCTTTGTGGTAGGTCGATCATTTGCAGGGCATAATACCCCTCATCATTTTTGCGGACCGTTGTCCTGCAGAGCTCCTTCATTGACTTCGGCCTTCGGTAGACTGGGGTCATAGGCTCTTCATTTGGAGCAATTGGCTCCTTATCTCAGGAAGGCACCCGAGAACTTCCTTCGCTGTGATGGGACTTATGCTTCCCCACGACGATCTTGACCCGTTTTTATGCCCGGGCAGAGTCCTCCTACTGCGATGCTGATTTCTTGGCCTGCCTTTTCAGGGTCTGAGCTAAAGCCGTTCTCGATGCGGCCTCCACTTGGACTTCTTCAACCTCCGGAGAAGTGGTCGCCTGGGCTGCCAGGGTAGACTTCCCGGTCGACACCTTCGGCATGCACAGAGTGATGCCAAGTCCATCGTGCCTGCACCCCGACCAATAGGTTAGTATGCTAACAATGTTATGATTAGGACAATAAACACTACTATAAGTAAACTATACCCCGAGGAGTGGGACTGAGACCTACCTCGACCAGCCATAGCTCGGTCATACCCTGGATCGCCCGGGAAAATGAAAGGATCCCCTTTAGTCTATTGACTAAGGTTAACTCCTCCTCGGATAGGTAAGGGGATACGTTGCTGATCGGATGAACCGACCAGTTGAGTCTAAATCCCCAACTCGGACCATTGACAAAGAAATATCAGGTCTTCCAACCCTTGTTATTGGTAGGAGCCCCACTGACCTTAAATCCGACTAGGGCGGTTAAGTAGGAACACCCTCGACTTTTATAGAGGCGAAAATACGCCATGAACAAGTTCTGAGATAGGATAATACCCAACCTTTGACATTCATTAAGGAATGCGACTAAGTAACGCCACGAGTTAGGCGCCACCTGACTCGGAGAAAATTTTCACCACCCAAGGCACTCCTCGATGATGGGGTGGAGAGGGAAGCGAAGATCGGCTTCCAAGGCATTGACCGAGATGCTCAGCTCAAAGGAACCCAAGTTATAAGGCTGTTGCTCGGGTAGTAGAGCATGCAATGCATACTCTTCCGCAATGCTATAGTGTTTTCGGATCACGGTAAGTGAACCTTCGGTCACGGCCAAATCAAAGTCATGACATGCTTTCATGACTTCGAGATCCCTCTGCGACTTGGCATCTATCGGGGTTGGAACCCCCGATGACGACCCCGAGGTGCTGGCCTTGGGGCTTCCTAAACTCGTTCCTTTCAATCTAACGGAAGGGACAAACCTAACATCACTAGATGAGTCTAAGGAGTCCATCCCGACCTGATCAATTAATGACCAATTGAAGAGGCTGGGTGAATAAGGAAAGGGAGGTCTGAGGAGGCTAAGGAGACGAGACTGGAGGACAAAAGTAGGAGAAGTTAGACCTGCCCACAGTCAGAGAAGGGAGTTATATGGCTCACAGACGACAGTTTGCCTCCCTAAGGCAACGCAATGACTTCGCTTGGGGAACCTGCGAATCACATTGAATGCATGGAATGACAAAGACGCCACGACAACCCTAAGTAACAAGGACCTGCTCAGCAGGCCATGTGGCAAGCCACAAGCTCCAACTCGGCAACCACATGGATCAGAAATTAAAATCCAAGTCAATAAATCCACGTGGACTGGTTGCATGGGCGTTCCTTTCCCACGTGTAGTGACCCCCTCGGCCATGTCAGTATATCTGTGCCCAGGTTGACCCTCTTGGCCAAGTTAGTGTACCTTTGCTTGAGTTGACCCCCTCGGCCAGGTTAGTGTACCTGTGCCCAAGTTAACCCTCTCGGCTAGGTTAGTGTACCTATGCCCGAGTTGACCCCCTCGGCTAGGTTAGTATACCTGTGCCCGAGTTAACCCTCTCGGCTAAGTCAGTATACTTGTGCTCGAGTTAACCCTCTTGCTTAGGTCAGTGTACCTATTCCCAAGTTAACCCTCTCGGTTAGGTCACTATACTTGTGCCCAAGTTGATCCTCTCAGCCATGTTAAAATACTCGTGCCTAAGTTAACCCTCTCGGCCAGGTTAGTATACCTGTGTCCGAGTTGACCCTCTCGGCCATGTTATAATACATGTGCCCGAGTTGACCCTCTCGGCCAGATTAGTGTACTTGTGCCCGAGTTGACCCCCTCGGCCAAATCAGTATACGTATGCTCGAGTTGACCTTCTCGGCCATATTAGAATACATGTGCCCGAGTTAGTACATGTGCTCGAGTTAACCCTCTCGGCTAGGCCAGTACACCTGTGCTCGAGTTAACCCTCTCGGCCAGGTTAGTGTACTGGTACCCGGGTTGACCCTCTCGGTTAGGTTAGTATACCTGTGCCCGAGTTAACCCTCTTAGCTAGGTTAGTGTAACTGTGCCTGAGTTGACCTCCTTGGCCAAGTTAGTGTACCTATGCCCGAGTTGACCTCCTCGGCCAGGATATTATACCCATGCCCGGGTTGACCCTCTCGGTCAAGTTAGTAATCTCGAGCTCGGGCTGTCCCCCGTGGCCAATCAAGCAACTTTGCCGAGGTCAGTATCTCGGCCAATCAAACAACTTTGTCGAGATCAAGAGCTCGGCCAATCAAGCAACTTTGTCGAGGTTAGTAGCTCGAGCAATCAAACAGCTTTGCCGAGGTCAGTAGCTCGACTAATCAAGCAACTTTGACGAGGTCAGCACCTCGGCCAATCAAATAGCTTTCCCAAGGTCATCAACTCGGCCAATCAAACAACTTTGCCAAGGTCAGTAGCTCGGCCTATCAAGCAACTTTGCCAAAGTTAGTAGCTCGGCCAATCAAATAGCTTTGCCGAGGTCAGCAGCTCGGTCAATCAAACAACTTTACCGAGGTCAACAGCTCGACCTATCAAGCAACTTTGCCAAAGTCAGTAGCTCGGTTAGTCAGACAATCTTCCCGAGGCCAATAGCTCAGCCAGTCACATAATTTCACTAGACCAACAATTCCCTATAGGCAAACAAAAACCCTTTCGAGCATTTCCTTCAAATATTCGGAAAGGATTTTCGTAGGAGCGAAGGGGCAGGCGTAGTGTCACGGATAAAATGTAAATAAGGTGTTTGATGAAATGCTCATGTTTGTCCATGTCATTTGGTTTTTGTACATTCTTTGTACAGCAAGTAACAGACTCGTAGTAGACTTGGCAGCCCTAGTTTGGTTATCTTTTATGGCCGATTTTGGCTTGTAAATGTGAGTATGTGTCATGTAAGCACTTGTGGGGGACTTCGGTCTATAACGAACAATTATCCTTTGTGTGCAACCGTTCAGAACTTGTAAAATCCATAGTTGTAATTTGTATTGGCTTATAAAGTGTTTGCTTGAACAGTTGCTTGTGGATCGTCTTAGAATTGCTTCTTTTGGCTAGTTTTCTCTTTTGTAAGTCCTGAGGGACCCTAGGAGATCTCAAGGAAGGCTGACCTTTACGGACGGACATACATAGGTGCCGCACGGCTTAGGCAAAATCAGCTAAGCTCATGACATTGTGGTATCAGAGCAGGACAAGCACACACAAAAACACTCGCCATACAAATGTGAGGGACCTAGTTGGGCTGTGTGGAGGACAGCTAGCACGCGTAATCATTTAAGAGAAATGGACATTGAGATATAGGGAAAAGAATCACTCAGAAGAGCGGGCATCCAGGTTTGGCATTCAGAGGAATGACCAACCCTTTACGCTAGAGGCACCATGAGGACAAGCAAGCAGAGAAGAATGTGTAGCGCACAAAGATTGGGATGACTGAGTTCGAGCTACAGCTTGACATTGGCAACCAAACTTGATGGTACTCCAGGCAAGGGGGGCGTTTGGTGAAAGATGAGACCATGCAAAGTGGGAGGTGTTGCGCAACGACCGAAAGAGTTGTGCAAAGCTCATAGAGGTGAGGGAAATTGCTAACTCGAAGGATTCAGTACTCATGCAAGGGCTTGTACATGGATGACGGAGTGTTCATGGCCATCCTAAGGCGCAATCAGAACTCGACGCCATGGAGCATCAGAACTTTCTCTTCGGTATGAAAATGATACGTTCATAGGTGGCTGAAGTGTGCAACAAGTTCAGCACATTGCTAGACCTTGAAGGGTATAGTGGGGACTGTATTGGCGAAGAGTCGCAATCTAGCAAGTGCATTTGCGGGGGCAGAACAAGGCACAAGTTGTTCAATAAGATAGAGTAGTCCAAAGGGGATGGTGGTCTCTGAAACTTATAGTGGGAAGAATGTCAAGAGAAAAGTTGCTCCAATAGGACAAATATCTAGGAGGGATAAGTCCTAGTTTTTCAGAGGGAGAATCATGTGCAACAAACTGCACATATTGAGTAAGAGTTCCTCAAGGCAATATCTCAACAAAGCTCAATGGACCGAGCGAGTGACAATGAGTCGTCGTATGATCTCGAATGAGGTAATGTATTAGTGGATGCATTTTGAGATCAAGTGGGGGAGCAATCTAAGGCAAAATCATATGAAGGCATACTTAGAGTCGATGTAGAAATCGAATTCAATGGAGAGCTGACCTGTGGAATGGTGGACACGAGAGCCACTATCAACTCAATGCAAATCGAGGAGGGGAGCAACTTGGGTGGAACTTGATGAAGTATCCAAGCCACATGAAGGGAGTCGACATAGAAGTTGGAATATGGAGCAGAGGCATGGAGCTTTCCTTAGACAGAGGTCAAGGGCATGAATTCTTGTAGAGGCAAGATTGGGATCATGTCGTTCCATAGGTTCTTCATTCTGATGGGGGCAGATTTATCTTGCATGGTGCCAAAGACGAAAGGAGCTTCGAGGCATATGCACTTTACCTTAGAGATGCATTTGACGGAGTAACTAAAAGTGATTCAACTTGCGGAGGCGAAGTTGGGATCAGGAGACCTTAGCATGGGGCAAGAGGACGGAGAGGCAGGTACTCTTGAAGAATATATCACAGTGTTGTCATTCGAGTTGTCAGGAACAAGTAGTGCATAACGGAGATTATGTTGATAGGGGATAGAGGCCCAGGATCCAGACAATAGTGCATCAATTCTAGCGAAGTCAGGGAACTTGAGGAGTTGCTAGGTGACAGACTGTCCTAGAGCTATGCTTCGTCCAGGTGTGACCCAAGAGTGGGTGGACGAAGGTGAATTGCCAAGGGAGTGAACCAAAAATCAGAGATGGCGGAGGCCCTATAATGTGTTGGCAAAGGTCACACATGGAGAAGTTGTAGTCTGAGTCTATCACACGAGAATCTGTATGCAATAAAGATATCACCAGGACGTGATATAGTGCAACGGATCGTGGTGGAATAGTTTGTGGTAATGCAACACATGCGGACATGTCCCATGAGAGACATGATCAGAAGCTACTGAGAGCTCCACTTTGGTGTACGACACAACAAGAAGAAGGACTATGGTTTCAAGGAGTGAATGTCGTGGTACCACAGAGGTGGGTTTTCGTGTGTGCATTAGGGCTTGCATTTGATGAAAGCCTTAGTCATCAACATATGAGGGCTGTATACTACCGAGGAAGAAGTCCAAGTGCAAGTGCTAGTGAGTCCCATGGAAGGGGACATGGTCATGTAAATGATCAAGAGCTGCTGGGAGCTCCACTTCGGTAAATAATGCAATGGTAAGAAGGGTTGTAGATTCAAAGAGTGAATGTCATGGTACCGCAGAGGCGGGTCTTCCGTGTGTGCACACCGAAGCTTACATCAGATGAAAGCCTTGATCATCAGCATATAGGGGCTATGTACCACTGAGGAAGAAGTCAGATCGTAAGTACCAGTGAGTCCCATGGAGGGGACTTGATCATACAAAGGCATGCTCAGAGCAACTGGAGAGTTAGAGTGCTTCAGTGCTCACATTCGTTTAAGGGAGCCCGATAAGTCAAAGGACAAGGTCGAGTAAGCGAACATTGCTACCAAGGAAGCTAAGGAGAACAAATCGGCACGAGCCCTGCAACAAGATGGCAGAGGCCATGCATTAGAGTTATAGTCTGTCTTTCCATTAACCAAGGAGAATTGCTAGGAGGACACAGTGGTGTTGAAGCAGGTGGTTGAAAGGGGCAAGGACGTGGTGAATGTAGAGATAAACTCTAAGTACCAAGACAGGACGGAAGGGCAAAGGCCAAGGAACTTCATAAGACCGGTGTCGATGGGCTTCTTATTAAGATAGCCGAAAGCGAGGGACTTCGGGTTGATACAAGAGTACTTGATCAAGGAACGAAGTAGGCAGTACGTGGTACTGCACCTATTCTACTTAGAGGAGTAGGCGACAAAGGTGATGGAGAAGACAGTACAATCATAGAGGCAACCAGGACTATCAAAGACTTACTCCAAGTTAGGGAGACTCCAAGTTGGGGTAAACTTTTCTTTTTGAGCAAAACTTCTTGCATTCCAAAAGTTCAATGACAGTGGGAAGACGAATCACAATAGCTAACTCAATGCAAGGAGTGTAAACACTTCAAATACTTCAGAAGTGTGAGCAAAGAGCGAGCGAATGCTAGTAACTAGCTCAATGTATGAAGTATAACCTCGAGGAGGCATGTGAAATTGAGTAACCTTTGCATTCTCAACTCCTAAGAGAATAAGTGAAGTTGACTATCCCAGCTCTCTTACTTATCCAACAGAGAAGCTCTGCAAAAGTTCAGTGACCCTTCGAATAAAGCTTATAGAAGACAATAATTGTCAAATCCTCACCATTGGTGATCAGTACTACTGAGAGTAGATTGTCTGCTTCATTTTCCAATTGAATGCCAATCAAAAGTGAGAGTTTGTCACTAAAAGTGGAAGAAGGATCAATGGGCAAATATTATGGAGGAAGGACCTCAAAAACTTCAAAGTCCGCGAGGCGATGCTCGGTAAAGCTCCAACAAGCATCCATCCAGTTTAAACAACATGAGACTACTGAGATACTGACGTATAACAAGGTAGGTCTTTTCCTTCATTAGAAGGATCTGCGAGAGTCAACAATGATCAGCATAACTCAGCCAACCCCACAACAGAGTTAGTCACTGGCGAGTTGAAGCAGTATGATACTCAACAACAGCAGCAGAGAGTAATTGGGAGCCAAGAGGCATGTTGCAGCCAGAGTAGAAGATTGAAGATTTAGTAAAAGGCGAGGAGATGCAGCGTCTACAACGGCTTCGATGAGGACGTCGAAGGAATAAGTGGGGGAGAATGTCACGGACAAAATGTAAATAAGGTGTTCGTTGAAATGCTCATGTTTGTCTGTGTCCTTTGGTTTTTATACATTCTTTGTACAGCAAGTAACAGACTTGTAGTAGACTTGGCAGCCCTAGTTTGGTTATCTTCTATAGTCGGTTTCGGCTTGTAAATGTGAGTACGTGTCATGTAGGTACTTGTGGGGGACTTGGGTCTGTAATAGATCATTATCCTTTGTGTGTAACCGTTTAGAACTTGTAAAGTCCATAGTTATAATTTGTATTGGCTTTATAAAGTGTTTGCTTGAGCAGTTGTTTGTGAATCCCATTAGAATTGCTTCTTCTGGCCCGTTTTCTCTTTTGTAAGTCCTAAGGGACCCTAGGAGATGAGGAATGCTGACCTTTGCGGATGGACACGCATGGGTGCCGCACGACTTAGGCAAAATAAGCTAAGCCCGTGACAACATGGGGAAGAAATGATAGGGTTGATAATGGGCTGACCCAACCAGTCGGTGACATGTCACTCTTAAGGCCACGTCAACCTGCGACAACGGAGGTGAGTTACACATCAGCACCTGACCTGGCATGATATAGATCGACTGACCTCGCGCAGAAATAACCAGGCAATCTGGCGCACAGAGGCCTAGGACGAGCGACGACGTGGAGCAACAAGCGGCGCGGTGCCGCTTGATGTCAACCCCTCAGAAAAGGATCCGAGAATCCCGTGGAGTCGTACACCAGGACAATCAGAAGCGGTAGTAGCAATAAAGAACCCGGTATGACCACCTCCTTGGCCATAGGTATAAAAGTCGCCAGAGGGGGTTTATCGTCTCTCTCTCTTTCTCTCATTTTAGACTACACAACATAACAAACTCAGCCAAACACTAACTTGATCGTCAGAGGGATCAGGCCGAGCTCCCCAACTCGACAGGGTCTTATTATAGGCATCCCGAGAGAAATCGAGAAAGTAGGAGGGAATCGATCACCATTTGTTGGATGTGGATAAACCTGCGCACACGAGAAACTGTTCGTGCTGACTTCTAATTCAGATGACACTCCCAACCACACACGCAGCAGCAGATAGGAAGGATGATGCTTTAGGACTAGAGAGGAGGAGGAGGAGGAGGAGGAGTTGGACTGCGACGCATGCCCAATCGTTTCCTTCCCGTGCGAAGGGGATGATGGGAAGCGGTCGGAGCGCAGGTCCGTGGGACAGCCGGAAACAACCACTAAGCGAAGGGCATGCAGAAGAAAGAGCCTCCTCACATGGCCTGTGCATGTCCACCACCTACCTACCATGAAGAAGAAGACCCACCCCCTTCCTCCACCCGCACCATATCATCATCCTCGTTGGAAAGGCTCCGCTGGTGCTGTTGCTGCTGATGCTGACCCTGCACTTGGGTACTAAATTTACCTATTTATCCCTCCAAAGTCCTCGTATTCACGTTAATGACCGCGTTAGTCACAGCTGCTGACGTCGTGTGTCTGTGAAGCTGTTGCCTGCCGTGGTCCGGGACAACCGATCCGTGGCTGCTCGGCTTCAGGTGGTAAAAAAACGACCCTGTATTTACCTACCCGAAAGGGTAAAAAGTGGGAGAGACGGAAACGTAGCCGCTTCCCTTCCCCCCACGGTTGCCACCCCACCCTCTCTCGCCTTGTCCAGGGAAAAGCCCCCCTTATCCACAACGAGAGGCTGCCAACCAGCCATTCCTCTTCCATCTCTACGCTTCGCCGCCTCTGATAGCGGAGGGTGCATGGGAAAAAAAAAAAATCAAGGGGTACGTTTATCGCACAAACTCCCACAGAACAGCGAGTCTGCGGTGGGACCCGCATTTATGTGGCTACGTGCGCGGGTACGGCGCCAGGTATCCGTTTACAGAGTAGAAATTAACGAGCCAGCTTGCATCGCTGACGCACGCACGGGATGCTATTACGCATTCACCAGCATAACAGATCCTATGCGACAGCCAATATCTGCCGTCCGTTCATCCCTCGCTTACCATGCATGATAAAGGCTAAATTTACAGATCGTTATAATATTTTTATATATTTTAAAAAAATTTGTGATCTTTGTACCCACTATTTTAAATTTTAGTTTTCGATAAAAATAAGGATATTTTTAGATATTTTCATATTTTTTAAAAATAGACCGACGAGGGGTGTGCATACAAATTCCGCAAACGTTGATGCCTTTGTGCAAAAAAAGCAAAAGGTTTCTGCCGCATAAGGCTTCCTATGCGCTAAATTCCGTTGGAGCCTCAACCCGCTCTCGCCGAGGCGGAGAGAAGTAAAAAAAAGGAAACCGACGCGAAATAAAATATTTAAAGAAATGCCACTCTAGAGTGAGAGACGGAGAGAGAGAGAGAGAGAGCGGAAAAGAGAAGGGAGGGGAGGGGACGACGATAGCGGCGGTGATTCCGATCGTTTCTTTGCCTCTTTTTGCCTATTCTATATAGCCCGCTGCTCTCCCTCTCGGATGCCGCCTTCCGCCGCCTGAGGGGGCTGATACCCGTGCCTCCGGCGCCCCGATCTGCCTCTCCGGCGGCTTCTCCCGCCCGGGGAACCGTGAGATCCCGGCGTCGCCCGACCTTGATCCCCCGCTAAGTTCGCTTCTCGCCGAGGTTAGGCAGCCGTCTCCCGATTCGACTTCGTTTCTCGCTCTACGTAGACGAGCTCTCGGAGATTCTAATTGAATGCGGTCTCCGATGGCAGGATTTCTTCAAATGCCGAGGGTCATACACGAATCGGGAGGCCTTCTGGTTATCTCTGCTGTTTTAGATCGGAGCGTATAGCTCTTTGTGTTGGGAAGTTGCGATCAGCAGATGGAGAATGCGTTTGATACCGTCTGATCCTCTAGTCCTTACCCAAAGCCCGGAATCTTTGCTGCTGATGTCGTTGCAAGGTGAAATCAGCATCTCTTCGTTGACGGACTATTATGTTTTCCTCTCGTCTTGTTTTCTCTTTGACGCCATGAAAGTTTGAAGTCTTGTTCTGGAATTTTACATGTAACAAGTCGATGAAATAGTTTCTTGAGGAAACGTGTGAGATTTGGGATTGAGCGGACTTTCTTGGGGATTATTATACCTTGATAAATTAGTTTGGTATGCTTGTTTCCTCCCTAATTTCTGGATACCCACCATCATTGTCTTTATGATACCTATCTCGCTGTCACACTGTAGTATTGCTGACCGACTAGTACGCTATTTTGTCTGATGTATTGCTTATGATAGTGCATTTTTATTTAGAGTTGACATTTTAAAATATTTGACAAATAGGGAAATGTGGAGTTCAGGTAGAATGCAAATGTCATGCTAAAAGTTCCAAAATGCTTTTGAAATTCAAACCAGAAGATTGATCGCATGAGTTCATGCAACCGCTGCTAGATGTCAAATATGAATGATGATACCAGTACAATTGTCCATATAGTGTAGAAGGTAATTGAGTCTACAGAGCAATAATGATGGGGAATTGCCCAATAATACCTGACACTCTTACCCAATGCTACCTCGACTTGATTGCTCTTTGATGCATGTAACTTTTAATATTGCATTTCCTGTTAATGCATGATCATCATCTTTATAACAAATAATTAGGACTGAGGGTTCTCGTGAATCAAGTGAATGAAATGGTTTTAGCAGCTCACAACTTATTCCTTTTTGCCCATTTGCAGAAGTGCATGACCTATGATATCTGCTGCTTTTGAGCTGTCCACTTGAGAAAGGGGTGCAGGATTGAAGCCAGCAATGATGGTTGGCTCTGCAGGATGCGTGCTGTCACAACTTTTTAGATCTTTTGATCAGGACCACTGTTCTTTTCAGAGGTATCTATTGACTTATCTGCTGCTGATGAAAAATGGGAGCTTGTTTGAAGAGGTCAATGAAGTTATTTTTGACAAAGAATTGAATTTACTAAACTTAGACCTTACAGATCTTACAAGGAGAAGACCTGTGTATAAGAGACATACTGCAAGTAATTACAGTGTTCAGAAATCAAATGGATGTCTCCTCCCTGGACTTGTTGATGATGTTGCACTAGTTTGCCTAGCTTTGTCATGTAGGTCTGGCTATCCTTCACTTGCTTGTGTAAACAAGAGGTTTAACTGGCTGATTCGTAGTGGATATCTTTACAAGTTAAGGAGACAACTTGGTGTAAGGGAGCACTGGGTTTATCTGGCATGTAGTTTGATGCCTTGGGAAGCATTTGATCCCATTCAGCAGAGATGGATGAGGTTACCGAGGATGCCATGTGATGAATGCTTTTCTTATGCAGACAAGGAGTCTCTTGCTGTAGGGACCCAGCTTCTTGTTTTTGGCCGGGAATTAACTGGTTTTGCTATTTGGATGTACAACTTAGTGACATGTGATTGGTCTAGGTGTCCAATGATGAGTCTACCTCGTTGTCTTTTTGGATCAAGTAGCTCAGGGGAAATTGCTATCATTGCCGGTGGAAGTGATATGGCTGGCCATGTATTGAAATGCGCTGAGTTGTATAACTCAGAGTCTGGTATTTGGGAGGCTTTACCGGATATGAATATGCCAAGGAGATTATGTTCTGGCTTTTTTATGGATGGGAAATTCTATGTTATAGGGGGCATGTCAAGCCATACGGATTCTTTAACTTGCGGTGAAGAATTCAACCTTAAGACAAGGACATGGAGGAGAATTAGAAATATGTATCCTGGTGGTAACAGGGCTACCCAATCTCCCCCATTGGTTGCGGTTGTTAATAATCAGCTTTATGCTGCCGATCAAGCCACAAATGAAGTGAAGAAATACGACAAGGAAAATAATACATGGAATGTTGTGAGGCCATTGCCTGTAAGAGCCGACTCTTCCAACGGGTGGGGTCTTGCTTTTAAAGCATGTGGTGACAAGTTGCTAGTGGTTGGTGGTCATAGAGGGCCTCAAGGTGAAGTCATTGTGCTGCACTATTGGCGTCCGGAGGAGGGAAATATGGGTGGAGCAGACTGGGATATTCTTTCCATTCGAGAAAGAGCTGGTGCTTTTGTTTACAATTGTGCAATAATGGGTTGTTAGGGCATGCATTTCATGGTTGTTACGTATCTTCCAAGTTGCAATATTCGGATGGCAATTGCCAAATTTGATCGCTGAAACTGTTTATCTGTAATGGATATTTTCTGTTTACACGCATTGATCATTTGTTGCCAATGATGCTATCTTGGTGCTCCTACAGTTCAATTCCGAAGGACAGTGCACATAGTATTGGATTATTGATGCACAGTTGTTTTCTTTTATGAATTACTTTTCAGCTCCAAGAATTTCTGTCACAATATAACATAACATGAATTCCTAGTTTCACGTAATTTGGGTATGTTCTTTGTGTAACTTTTGTTTTATCTGAATTCGGATTCTATCTGGGAGTTCTTTGTTTTTTTGTGGGGTTTATGATTTCATTGTTTCTTTGACTTGCATAATAAAAGTAAATGCTCTTCTTTCCAGATTCATTTTGATATGTTCTAAGAGTGATTCTTCTGCCAGTGCTTATTATTTCTTCAAGTCACACTTTGGTACAGCCATTCTAACAATTTTAAATTTTGAAATGCTCTTTGGTTTATGTGTCAGTTTCTTGGGAGACAAACCGGAGATACTTGTGAAATTGGCTTAATTCCATTGTTAATGTTATTCCATCTCGGTGAAGATCTAACATCGTTTTGTATGGATGCAGGTTTCAAGTTGTTGATCCACATCTATAGTTGCATACACGTTTGTGTTTTTACTCTATTGTTTCCTGCACGGAACGATGGTCAACATCATGTCAGCTTGACAAATATGTTTGTCCTCGAGATTTGTTTCTTTCTAGAAAATCTTTCTGCAAGCTAATTACTGAGAAGCTGCTACCTGAGATATTTACAGAGGCGTAATAGAAGGTAGAACTAGAAAGATCTCTAAAAGACTCTTAAATTCCATACTGAAGTTTCAGATTGATTTGTCAAGTATGGAAGCAGATTAAGTGGCAGGAGGGTCAGCCTATGTAGTCAGAAGCTTATAAAATGCCTGGCTGATATTTATTCTGTAGTAGCGTACTTGTAGAAAAGCATTATTAATGGGAGAAACTGAGGGTTTGGCAGGAAATCTCTGGTAAAACTGGTACTTTGGAGACACATTCTGCCAAAAGGTATACAAAGACCTGATTATGATACTTCAGTCTTCAAACATTAGCTTCAGTAATTTTACTAGAGACCGAAAGTAAAATTTTATTTTACAGGTTTTTTTCCCGATGAAAGGGAGTTGCTGAAGACTAATAGATACGTGCAGGATATATGCTTTCTGAGATGAATCACATTTCAATGATTGGATACAGTACTTGATACTTCGCCAGAGAAACCATCTTTGTTAGTTTTGGTCTTCGGGCAGCTTTGTAAGGGCTCTATAAAAGCTACAAGGACATCCTGAGGTTGAACTTGGGATGACTCAAAAAGGAATGGAACTGTTTACTTCAGTTTTATGGCAGCTTTGCAGTGGCTACAAAAGTTACAAGTACATCCACACTCTGACCTTGGGAGGCCGTCCTAATTGAACCAGGCAGGTACCAACGCAGACGCCCGTTGATGTTACATCAATTATATATTATTTGTAGGAGCAAATCGGCAACAAGTACCAAGAATCACATATCGTACGTAGCAGGTGCAGGATGTAGAAGAGGAGGATGCAGCACTAGCGTTGAGTGGTTTGAGTTCCTTGTGAATGGGCACATTCTGCTGAGCATGTTCGCAGTGCAAGTCAGTATACGAAGGTGATGAAACTTGCAAAACCTCGTTTTCCACGGTTGATTATTAGATTTAAATTTGTGCATTTAAACTTCAAATAGCATGCCGCATTAGTTTATCATATCCCCACCATTAATGATGGGTAGTGGTGCGCAGCCCATGTTTGGGCTATACTAGATCCATCAGGTTACTGACAATAGACCCATTAACGACATCCTCCCACTACAGATGTGGGCTTAAATAAGATTTTATGCATTTTTGTTTGTCCATAAAATAGTCATTATCTGGGAAAGCCGTTTATAGAATTTACACGAGGCTACTATGTTATACAACCAGCTGGGATAATTATTTCATTACGACAACACTTGGTAGATTTGATGGCAACTTGTAGAACGTTATAATAGACCACGTTATGAAGTGCATGTATAAAAGATATGGTAGCAAACTTTTGAGAGGCCATCATGAGATGGAGCGACACTGTACCTCTTCATGCAATTGGATAAAATGGGAGTGTGACTTATATCCAGACGGACAACATCATTATCATATATGTCGACATTGTCTCATCGAGTCATCACTTTTCTATTTGGTGTCATTGGATTTAGTTATCTTCAATGAACTTACAGAATGAAGTTACTCTCCAGGTCACAGGTTCAACGTGTTTTCAATCAAACCTGAAACTTGGAATGCGGACATTACCACTTGGTAGCTGCATAAACATATGGTAAGTACTCTTTGTTTTCATGGCTCGTCCTTAGAACACAATGTGTCCCATGCGAATAAACCCACACAGGTGTACATTTCTAACCCGACACCTTTTGTCACAACCACATACCATATAAACTCACCCTCGGAATTTAGTTTTAAATGAATAAATAATAAAAATAAAATTCGAACATAAAATCTTACGGTAAATCATCAAGATTCTTATTCTTATTGACTAAGCTGATTAACATTTTCATCAAATCAAATCAAACTTCTTCAAAGTTTGAACAATGGCTTAAAACTTTTATCTTTTATGTGATCCTTTTTATCCATTTGGACTTATGCCAAGATTCTCTATTGCTGATGTCAAACATAAGTGAGCCGACGTGAATTTTTTTAGAAAAGATAAATTGATAGAATTAATCTAAATAATAAAATATAAAACTGGAACAAAATATAGCCTTCGATTTGGTTCAACTGATAACGGCAGATTAGGGTAATGCTTCAAGTATCACACATCTGATCAGTCCTAACGACTGATGCGTCAAAAAGTAAAGGACGTGTTTGAAAATGTGACATCTTTTTAGGCATAAATTTGCAAAAAGAACGATCATCATCCGAATTGGATCATTGACGTCATCACTCCCCTCAATCCATTTGATCCCTGCTCTTTTTACTTGGACCAGCGACCGGCGAGCGCGGTGGCAGCGGAGACCGCCATGGCGAGCTTTGGATTGCGACATCATGCGATCCTTTCGAGATGCCTCCGGATTCTCGCTCGTCCGCTGTTTCAGGCCTCCGCAGGTCGAGGCTTCTCTTCGACCGCTGTTCCGATCCTTTTGGAGGCGAGTTATCTTTTCCATCTTCGATCGTTCTTAGACCCTAAACCATATTTTCCTTGCTTGAGTTCGTTGGATTTTTTTTTGTATGCTGTAAGTTTCTGTCCGAGCACAATACCAACCCTCGATTCTGCTGCTGGCGTTGTGATGTAAAAACTAGTTTATTGATAGGAATCCACTTTGATTTAATAGTTACAATTTTATGCGAATTTTTTTTTAATACCGATTCGCCAAAAAAGGATTTTTTTTTTTTGTTGAAAATTTACAAGTTTAACTTTGATTTTTCTTGATATGTTTATGCAGAGGGTTGGATTCATAGGACTTGGAAATATGGGTTTCCACATGGCAACTAATCTCATAAATGCTGGATACACCGTCACCGTTCATGACATGTAAACCACTAATTTCACTCCGTTTTATACAGTTTTTGTTCTTTCCTTCTTGCTTATTTGGTTTATATATGTGCCTTCTATCTTGTTCTCTGCATCGTGGACTTGTTGGAGCTGCAACGTTCTGTCATGAGACTTGGTATCTATTCCATAGAGGCGTTAATATGAATTACTTAAATCGATTCTTTTACTTGGAGATATGGTTATTTAAATAGTATCGGAAGGGTTGGCTTAATTGGTGTAACAAACACGTAACTTTGAGTTCACTTTGTCAATTGTGATTTTCTAATCATGTTGTTTTAGCCTAGTGGATCATACATAATCTGAGACTTCGGCTGGTTTCTAGTGATACTGGTACCATGAACAAGTTCTTGGAGAGAGGAGTTCCAGCAAAAGAAACTCCTCGTGAAGTTGCAGAGTCAAGTGATGTCATAATTACAATGCTACCTTCCTCCTCCAATGTGAGCTATTTACATTTGTTTTTCTTGGTGCACCTTGTGCTTTATTTATTTCATTCTAATAGCATTTAGATCTTCCATTTAATTTTGCTCAGTCAGATATCTGTAGATTCATTTATTTTAGCCTTTTATATTTTAAATTTTAGTCATGGCCCTGCTGAAATTTACCCTGCCCTTTAAAGTTCACTGCAATGTTACTAAGCTGTTTTCTTTTCATTATAAACCTAAGCATATTGATGTGGCTGAAATGCCTTATACATAAATTTGTAAACAGTTTATGCTGCATGGTAATTTCACTGACCCTGCATGATGTTTGAATGTGATCGTAGTTAACATTAATTTAATTCATTTTATTTGTCATGTTCAACTTTAGAGTTATTATTACATCATGGGATCATTTCGCAGGTCTTGGATGTCTATACCGGTCAAAATGGCTTGCTTAGTTCTGGAAATCATCTGAGCCCCTGGTTATTTATTGACTCTTCTACAATAGATCCACAAACATCAAGACTGCTTTCTGCTGAAGTCTCAAAATATCATCTCAAAGAAAACAAAGGTTTTGTTCAATGTCAAAGGCTTATTTTCTTTGTACAATATACTTTGATTTTAGAATGATTTTTCTTATGTTTTGTGGTATTATGTGAAACAATAAGAGATGTGCTTGTTTGTGTTAGATGGTTCTTGTTATCACGTCGCTGTTAAATATATTCAAATACATATCATTTTGACTCGAGTCATACAAACTTTATTCTTATGACATGTATCTTGTACTCCGATATGACTCGGCCAAATCGCCCTTCAACTTCAGTTGTATGTTTGTCATACATTAATCGTTACATCACAAATGATTCTGTTTAAAATTTTATTGTTTTTGTTGCGTCCAATAATCCATTTTTTCCCTCAAAGACTAATCATGTCAAGTGAGTGGGATGTTGAATAGTGTAAAGTAATATATGGATTTACAATTCCTTCATACTAATGGGCTTTGCCACCAAATTTCTATCTTGGGCATGTGTAAGATATGGCATAAGGATTTGTTGGTTATACATCACAGTCTAAAATTAGTATAATGGACATCCTTAAATCCAAATCAATTTGCCATTCTATTTAGGAGAACACTTGAAACAAATATCTCTTAAAATCAATTTGGTTTTATGCTTGGAAGATCAACCATAGAAGCTATTTATTTATTAAGACAATCAATGAAAAGTATTGGTAGAAAAAGAAAGATTTGCGTATGATTTTTATTGACTTAGAGAAAGCCAATGATACAGTTCCTAGAGATTTATTATGGTGGGTTTTAAAAAGAAAAGTATATCCACCAATAATGTAGATGTTATTAAAGATATGCATGATAATGTAGCTACTAGTGTTAGAACTATAGGGAGTGTATCTAGTGAGTTTCCTACTAGCATAAGATTGCATCAAGTATCTGCATTTAAGTCCCTACCTTTTCACATATGATTGACCTCTCTGGTGTATATTATTTGTTGTTGATACTCTCTTAGTTGATGAGAGTCTAAGTAGAATTATTTATAAACTTGAGTTATTGAGGCAAACCTTAGAAATTAAAGGTTTAAGATTAAGTAGGACTAAAAATAAATATATAAAATACAATTTTAATGATTCTAGAAATAGATAGAAGAATATAGTTAAATTGTATAGACAAGAAATCCCTTTAAGGAAAAGGTTTAGGTATCTTGGATTAATTATTCAACAAGATGGAGAGATCGTTAAAACAGAATGGTTAAAATGGTGAGCGGCGTTAGGAGTCTTATGTGATCATCAGATACTTTTGAGATTAAAAAAAAACTTTATAAGACTGTTGTGAGACCAATAATACTTTATGGATCTGAGTGTTGGACAAATAAGAAAAAACATATATAAAAAGTTTGTGTTGCTGATATGAGAATGTTGAGATGAAAGTGTGTAGTTACTAGGAAAGAAAGAAAAGGAAATACTTTTATTCATGAACAACTATGTATCACTTCGACAGATGATAAGATGAGAGAAAATCATTTAAAATGGTATGGGCATATGCTTAGGAGACCTCTAGATGTGAAAAAAGTTAGAAAAGATGAAATAATTAGTGTTAGTGGTATAAGGAGATGTAAAGGACGATATAAAATGACTTTAATAGAAACTATAAATAAAGATTTAAGTACTATGAACTTAACATATCACCTTTTACAGATTTCAATGACGACAAAAGATCCATGTACTTGACTCCAAATAATTGGGATTTACAGTTCTGTTGTTGTTGTTGTTGTTGTAGAGCGGGAGAGATGTTTTCCGTCAACAACTAGAAAGCAACAATATATTACTCAGCTATATTATGTTGATTTCTATCATTTGCTTTGTGTAGACCAGGCACATCTGGCAACCTTTGTTCAGTGTACCTACTCATTTTGTTTATTTTCTCTTGTCATCTTATATGCAACCATTAAAGCCCTCCGATTGCAGGATATGCAGACAATCCTATTATGTTAGATGCTCCTGTCTCTGGAGGTGTTCCTGCTGCCGAAGCAGGAACTCTTACTTTCATGGTATGAAAATACACATCTAATGTAGTTCATTAATTATTTTTCAGTTGAGTTATGTCTACTTGGTGAACCATTGGAATTTTCTTTATAAGACTCTAGATGCAAACCTTATTTTTTATGCACACTTGTTTTTAATGTTTTCTAATTCGTGGAAAAAGATGTTTCCCCTAATTTTTCAAAATTTGCTCCTAGCAGTCCTTGCTGATTTTTTGAGGTTGTAGGGAATCACAACTTATAGATTGGCAAGTCTGGACACTGTTGTCTAAAAAAAAAAGAAGTTTGTATTATGGGCAACTAATTCTATCTGATGTAATGCAGATTGGTGGCATGGAAGAGGCTTATCTGGCAGCGAAGCCACTATTTCTCTCAATGGGTAAAAATACTATATATTGTGGTGGAACTGGCAATGGTGTTGTAAGCTTGCTTCTATGTCTTAATTATATACTTGTTGGTGAAGCTTTTATTTCCCCCCCCTTTTTCCAATCTATTGATTTATTCTAGCAAAAAGATAATATACATGTAGAGTGCTACATGTGTTTTGCAAGAGTTTTATATTGTTTGATGAAGTTGATTTTCTCTTTAGTTATCTTTTGTGGATCTGTAAAGAGTCAAACAGATGCCTAAGGCACTTCAGCAAGATATTAGCTTTATGTTTTATATTCTAATAGTTTACTACTTACATTCAACATGGTGAGAAAAGATTTGAACAAATTTCTAATACAAAATTCCTAAGAGAATATTTGGAGGGAACTTATTTTTATATTTAATAGTTTATTTCCATTCTTTATAGTTTTGCTTTGATGGATTTGACATTTTATCATGGGTCCTCACTATCATGTACCTATTATGGCTTATGGTCTCCAGGCAGCAAAGTTATGCAATAACTTGGCAATGGCTATTAGCATGCTTGGGGTCTCCGAAGCATTTGCACTTGGTCAAAGTTTAGGAATTACAGCTAGTACATTGACAAAGGTTTTCAACTCTTCAAGTGCTCGCTGTTGGAGTAGGTATTCTACCCATTTCATATACCTTTCATGGATCCCCCTTTGCATGGAACATTATAACTTGTATGTCTTTCGATGAAAGTAACTCATTAGCTAGTTGACTTGACAATTTAATCTCAAAAATTTTCCAACTGATACTTCTATTGCGATTGTAGGAGATCATTATTTTCTGCAGAAAGATACCTTTCATGTCTTGAACAAATAATTGTTAGCTCTCATGGTCCTCCGTGATTCAGATACATGGTTCTTATTGCTGATCGATGGCTATGGTCCACAAAATATACATGCTTTCTTTTCAAAAATTCATTATATCATTATATCCACTTGATGAGAAACAAAAAGTTATTAGAAAAAATTTGTATATTTCCATTCCTAATAATTGGTCTATTATCTGCATTTCATAATTTTCTGTCTTTAAGAGTCTTAGTCTATTATCTTTACCCATCGATACAGGAGAAGCCAATTATAATTGTGTGTGACTCACACCCTGAATAATAGTCGAGTCTTACTGTGCAAAAGGTAAACTATTTGATAACTGAGGTTGTCTTACAAATAAACTTACAATGCAGCAAAAGATCAATATTCCTGTGGAAATTATCCTCTGATCAGATATTTATAAACTTTTACACATTTCCGAATGCTGTGAATTACAGGATAAAATTTCAGTCTGTCATGAAATATTTCCACTATAAATTGTCAAAATGTTGTCTAATTTTCTGTAGTATTTGGCAGTGACAGTTACAACCCAGTACCTGGAGCAATGGCAGGGGTGCCTTCATCGAGGAATTATGATGGTGGATTTACATCCAAACTAATGGTACATTTCTAATATCCTAGATCTTTGCCAAAGTTTTATTCCACAAGTTATTGCCTGTTTTCTTAAAGATTTCATGTCAACACTACAGGTTAACAATTGTCTAAGAACAGGAAGAAACTCGTGACTAATCTGTTTTCTCTCCATAATGTACAAATTTATTATGGTATTTTCTGGTAGCTCTTTTTTTCTTTTGTATTTAGTTGATGACCCTGTGTGGTGTGTAGTGCCATGCATGTTGGAATCCACTAAAAGCAGCCTACTTTTGTTAGCTTAGGACTGAAAACCTGAGGGAGTTAATTGGTTTAAGTAAATCTTCTATTAGGATGCGTTGTATTGCTAAAAATGAAAATTTTAGATGTAACTTATGAGTTGGGGCATGTTAGAGAACAACTCCCTTGTTTCCTAGTGATCTAAACAAATCCAAGTGCCTCTCTTTGAAATTTTTCTGTCCAATGATGTGCACCTACATGAACATTGTAAATCTTATCTTTCCCCGATCTACCTTGATGAATATATATAGAAATATGTGGCTTACCATGATTAAAAAAAAATTATCAACTTGATGTAGGCCAAGGACTTGACACTGGCCATGGCAGCTGCAATGGAGGTTGGTTTTAAGTGCACCATTACTTCCGAAGCATATGACATGTGAGTTCCCGGTGACAACATACTTGGTTACTTGCTTGAAGCGTTTTTGGATTTAACATATTTTAGCTTTTGGGTGGCAACAGTTACAAAAAAATGTGTGACGAGGGCTTTGGGTCCAAGGACTTCTCCTGTGTCTTCCGCCATCACTATTCTGGTAAGGATGAGAATTAGATTTAGATTGAAATATTGCAAGGACTGCTACGGGTGTGTCTGACTTCTGTGTCTACCACCATTACTTATATACGAGTGTGAGAAGATTTCTTTACCAACAACATGGTAGCTGATGCTTGTAATAAATAAATGGAATAATTTGATGTAAACATCCATTTATATATAACAGTTGGAGAATGATTGTTTGCTCATAATGCATGCTTTGCTCTCACACTTGTAATGTTGTAAATATCACATCAACCAATTTTATGGACCTTCATGAATACCTTTCAAAATGACATAAATGCCTCTCTAAAGCATAGATTTAGATTTTGCAAGATATATGTGGAAAAAAAAAGGTATCTTCCCAACCTTACCCTTGCAGAGTAGCAAATAAAAATATTCCCTCTCAAAGCATATTATCTATTGTTGAAGGTCTTGTGGAAAGTACCATTCTTACTGTGCAGCAGCAGATGGAGGTTTCCGGTGACGCACAGACTTGCAAGATATTGTTGGAGAATGCATGCACACTAACCATGCAAAATTGCAGATTTTTTGGCTGTGAAAACTGTGTCATCCATAAATATTCTCAATGGGGGATAAGATAATGTTGGCAATTCTGCTATCAGGAACCAGCCATAGAGGAAGTGCCATGTGTCAGCTGGACAACCACTCTTCTACTTCCGGTCTATCGATCATATATCAAGCATAGCAGAGGGAGGAAGAGCAATCAGAAGGCAACACAGGAGAGAGAGGGTGTGCAATAGTTGAGATGGCAGCCTCCGTGATGTCCTCCTTGGCCCTAAAGCCAGCTCCATTCCTTGGGAGGCCACAGGCGAAGGGCCTTCCTTCACTGGTGAGACCCTCTTCCTCCTTCAAGGTTCAGGCCAGTGGCAAGAAGCTCAAGACCGACAAACCCTATGGTCAGTAATATCCCACAGCTTCAAGTAATATTTATATCTTGTTTGTATCATTTCATTATACGTAAAACTATAAAATATCAGGAGATTAAACTCCTCCTTTATGCTTATCCAACATGAGCCCAATTCTATAGCAAGAAGAAATATTAAGAAAGCCACACACAAGTCCTTCTTCTTCGTTTCCTTTTCCATGCCATCGTGGAGATTGAAGACCTGCATGTGACATCTGCTGTCAATTTATGATCCGCTTTCCAGGACTCGCTGATTCTTGTGCAGCATAAGAAGAACTACCTTTCTTCATTTGCTGCTCTTGTTGTTTACGAATGGACCTTTCTTTTGCAGGGATTAGTGGAGGAATGAACCTGCCAGACGGCTTGGATGCATCTGGAAGAAAGGGGAAGGTGAAGAAATATCTCTTACTCAATTCTGCATCAAAATATACACACACAATTTATCAATGGATCCGTAGGCCACTTGAACCACAAGCTCTCATCTTGTTTGAATGGATGGATACAGGGGAAGGGCGTTTACCAGTATGTGGACAAATACGGTGCAAATGTTGACGGCTACAGGTACTGTTCATCGTTCCATATGGGGTTTGGCCCCTCTCTTTGTGACTATTGTTTCAAGAGCACAGCATTAATCAGTTCCTCTTAACAATATTTTTTGAAATATAAATCATATCTGTCTGATAAACTCAAAAGTTTTTCCACCAGGTCAGGCGTATAAAAAAACAGAAAAATCCCCAATCAATTTGAGTTGTACATATTAGGTTGAATCATCTTTCACCAATACTAAGGAAAAGTAAGTGTTGAGAACATAAACACATGCAGATCATGTCTAGCTTTTACAAGTAATGACAATGATAGGAAAAATTTAGAATTTGTGATGGAGAGAATTTAAGGAGATGTAAGACGAAGAGTAAAAGATCTTCAATCCAAGTTGGTATATATGTTGACTAAACCCTGCATGTCTTCTTGCAGCCCAATCTACGATACTAATGACTGGTCGCCCAGCGGTGATGTGTATGTTGGAGGTAAGGGTCGAAGGAGAAGGAACTGCACGCGGAAGTACTGTGTTGTTTAGCTGGAACTAATTGGCTTTATGTGCATATGAATGTTGCAGGAACCACAGGACTGTTGATATGGGCTGTGACTCTTGCTGGACTCCTCGCCGGCGGCGCTCTCCTCGTCTACAACACCAGTGCTTTAGCTCAGTAGAATCTTCTCCAACCATGTTTGCAATCTGCCTCTATATAAGACTTGATCGACTCTCCCTTGTAGTTCTTGATATGTTGTTGTCATAGTAAAACGTCTTATGGCTTCTGCTACCACTGAATACAACACTTCTTATTTTTGATAGTAGAAGAAATAAAATAGCATGTAACTGTAACAACCTTTGTGTCATTTCTCATCCTGAAGTCCACCTCGTCTCTCGTCAGTCTCTTAGGCCATATCAGAACTTTGTAAGAATTGTAGATATAAGATGCACTTTTAGTATCCAATATTCGTGCATCATCATAATTTTCTGACAAGTGGAGATATATCATGAATGTATTTGAAGCTTCAAGTTTATGTTTCTCCTTCTCTGCAAGGTATTCTTTGTAGTTTCTCTTCCAGTGCCCCTTCTTGTCGCAGTGGAAGCACTGGCCTTTATCCTTTGTTCAGTCTTTCTTAGCAACCTTTGCTTTTTTCAGTTTGCCATTTTTAAGAGATTTTTTTGACTTCCTTTTCTTTCTAGTATCATAAGCATAGAGAACTAGCTTCTTTTTTTATTGATGGTGCTCTCAGCCTCTCTCAACATATTGAGGAGCTCGGGGAGAGTCACCTCAAGCTTATTTATGTTAAAATTCACCTCAAGCTTATTTAAGTACAAGATCCACACACAAGTTTTCATCTAGGACCATTCCTAGACCCATGAGTTTCTCTATCCACTCAATCATCTTACTGATATGATTCTAAACTGATGTCCCCTCAGTCACCTTGCATAGAAGATACTCTTGGATATCTCATATCGTTGAGTCCTCATGTTTCTCAAACAATTTATGGAGATGCAAGAGAATGGATCTGGCATTTATGTTTTCATGCGTGCCTGTAATTATATTGTAATTACGTGAGAAGATGCACCAGAGTGTGGAGGTGCTAGGGGACCCACCAAGCCAATATGGATGATCATCACGCATGGAGATATGCTAAGGTGCCGGTAGGAGCGGTGAAGACAAGATGAATGATCATAGACATGAAGATGCACCGAGGCACACATAGATTCTCTTGTGAGCAGTGATTAAAAAAGCGCTAGGCGCCAAAAGGTGCCAGGGTCTCAAAACGCCTAAGGCGCCAGGCGCTCACTCGAGCGAAGCGAGATGCCAAAATATAAAAAATATATAATATAATTAATAAATATAATTATTTAAATAAAATATGATATTTAATTAAACAAATATGAAGTATAAACTACAAGTCACAATACCAAAAGTTTTAAAATTCAAAACAATAAAGTTTTACATCAAAATCACTCATCATAATCATTATCAACGTTATATTCATACAAATCATCTTCATTTAGTTTGTCCTCTTGTTCTTTTCCTTCCTCTTTATCCAAAATATGTTTCATTCTCTGTGTTTTCAATAATAATAGAAGCTGAGCTTGATGCTGCTGCACTCAATTTTTTTTTGGTCATCTGCCTTATATATGTTTGGAATTCTTCAACACTTGAGGCTCTTGCCACATCTCTCTATGTCAATCTATTATCTTCAAATACAAGCTCATCTTCGACATCTTATAAATTGACACCCATTTCTCCCACCAGCCATTCATTTGAATCATTAATATCTTGTAACGAGATTAGATCAATTCTATTTCGTAATTCATGACGAGCCTTCAAAGCTTGATTATACTTTAAGTAAACAAGATCATGTAATCGTTGATGTTCCAATCAATTTCTTCTCTTCGAGTGAATATGTTATATCATATAATTTAAAAATATATTAATACATATATATAAATAAATTAATTGAAACAAAAATATTTAATAATCCATACATGCTCAAAGACACTCCAGTTCCGCTCACAACCTAAAGTGCTACATGTCAAACTGCGTATTTTGATAGCAGATTGATGTAAGCTTGGAATGAAGTTTTCAAATAGACTCCACAATTTAGCTACAAAATTTATGTTATTATTCAATAACATAATAGCATACCACTGATGAAATTATTTATATCAAATTATTAATACATGGGGATGTAGTTATCATAGATCGAACTGCCACTAAAATTCCAAAAAGACCTTCAACATTTTTATATAAAGATAATTCATGAATAACCTTATCGTGCGCTTCAATGATTGAAACTAATCTTATAATGCACTGATATAACCCAACTAGAACTTCTGCATCAAACCCAATAGATGTAGTCTTATAAAAAAATTCTGGATTCAAATAATATCCTGCTGCATGTAAAGGACGATGAAGCTGATAATTCCATTTTTTATCAATGATTGTAAAAATTTTCTCATATTTTTTTTCATTTTCATTAAAAGACTTTTTAATAGTCTCCTTTGCTCTATCCATAGCCTCATAAATATATCCCATTGCAGAGTTATTTTCATTATCCACTAATCGAAGGACACGAACAAGAGGGCCCATTACCTTTAATATGTAAATCATATAATTCCAAAAGGATGACACTAATATTATATCAGTGGCTCCCTTTCCTTTTACTTCTTTTGTCCATTTACTTATCACCCATTTCTTAGAAGTAAATATGTTTCTCAGATTATATTTTTGACGACGTACGCTCTGTAACGTAAAAAATGATATAGCAAATCGGGTAACACCATATCTCACCAATTCTTTGTTGCCTGTAAATTCTTTCATCATGTTCAAAGCTCAAATATAATTATAAAGAAAATCAACAACAAAGATTGCCCTTTATAATATTTTATTAATATCTGGGATCTTTCTAATATCCTCCAACATTAAATCGATACAGTGTACTGCACATGGAGTCCAATATAAGTGTTATCTTTTTTATTCAAGTAATTTACCAGAGATAAACGATAAAAAATTTATAAGATTTAATTAAAGATAAAAATAAATAAAATATTAAAATATTTTAAAAAATAAATATTATCAACTAATACATAGTTGCTTATGTTGTCGGTTATGACTTGGACGATATTTTTTTCTCCAATTTCTTCTACAAACTTGTCAAGCAAATGATATATCTTATCTCCAGATTTCACAAAAGATGAAACATCTATTGACTTCACAAACATGGTCCCTAAAGAATAATTAACCATAAAATTAATTATACTACTGCGTCTTCTGTCAGTCCAAACATCTGACACAATAGAGCAGCCATGTGTTGCCCATGATTCTTTATGGCCCTTCAATAAATCATTTGTATACTCCAATATTTTTTCAATAATGGAACTCACATCTCATAATAACTTGGAGGTTTTAATCCTATACCATATCTTCAAATAGCTTTAATCATTTCCTTAAAATTGTCTAAACGAGTGGTACTAAATGGAAGACCAGCCTGATAGAAGAAGCGAGCAATGTATTGAATTATTCTTCCTCTTATTTTCTTATCACAAATATTACTTATATTTGTTTGTCTTAATTTTGAACCTTCTACTTGCCCTTGTTGTTTTTGTGATCCTTTAAACATATATAGATCTATCGATCCCTTTTTACCCTTCTAAGTAGTAGTGCTCATAACTTCTTTTCCTCTTCTATCGTATATATTCTTTTCACTTGAGTTGACATTTATTGAATAATCTTCTTCGACATCCCTGATATGTTCAACATTATCCTCTGATAAATTTCCATAAGATTTATTTTTTTGCATCTTTTTCTCATTCATATAAGTCAACAACTCTTCTTTTATCTTAGGTGGACACTTATTACAAGCTGCTGCATTTTTAGAATTTCCTATTAGATGTTGTTTTGCAAGAAAAATTCCACCTCTAGTAGTCTTATTACAGAATATGCACGTAACTGCATTAGGATCTTTAGGATCCTTTAGATAGTTATACTTCCATACTGGATCCTTTCTTGATGTCACTGGAGAATTTATTGAGTTGCTCTGTACACTTGTTATTTATCTTGGAACTCGACAATAATTTCAAATAAATGAGGATTAGTATTATTAAAATTTAAAATTGATAGACTATATTATTAATCTAATAAATAAAAATATTATTATTAGTATACTATTTAATGGTATACTGTTAATAATAAATTAATAGTATACTGTTAATATACCGTTAACAATCTATTAACAAGTATATTATTAATATTTAATATATATTATATAGTATACTGTTAATATAAGTGTTAATAGTATATTAATAGTCCTCTAACATCAATATTAAGTCGGTCAAAATGAGGTAATTAGATTGACCGACGTAGTTTTCCATCATTATTGGCGGAGATCATTTTTCTACGTAGGCTGAGTTGGTCAAGTCCCTCGAGACTCACCTATATTAAGATTTGAGATCTTACTTATGATATAGAGATATCATCAGTAACCTATATGCTTGGTCGAGTCCCTCGAGGGTATATCATCGAATCAGACTTATCTTATAATAATAGTGCTAACTTAACTAAACATCATGGTTGATCGAGTCCCTCGAGGCTATGATGGCTCATAGGCCGAATATGATGATAATCACAAAGGGTCGTGATTAGCAGGAGTTGTCCACTCTTTGAGCTTAATGTGATTGGTCGAGTCCCTCGAGGTCATGCTAAGATGCCGATTGGATCCCGATCCCTGCTAGTAATCCGCTAGAGATTTCATATTCACATACCGGAGGGAATTGTGTGTTTTGTGAAAAAATAGTGGGAGTTGATTAAGATAGAAGTTGATATCTTAGTTTTTTCAAAAATCTAAAATATGCATATTATTTACTTTTCTGCTATATATTTGCTTTTTAAAAATATGTCGCTTTCAAATCTCTTATGTGGCATACTTGATGCCAACCATCTCATTGGTCCAAATTACATGGATTGGCTTTGTAATCTGATAATCATTCATACGATGGAGAAAATCAAGTATGTCTTTGAAATAATAATGCCCACGCTAGAGGAAGGGGCAAATAAGGATGAGATTGCTCATATGTAAAGTACATAAATGATTCCACTCTTGCTCATTGTTACATCTTGGCTTCTATAACTCCCGAGCTATAAAGACAACATGAAAATGTAGACGCTAGATTCATTATCTTGCATCTCCGCAAATTGTTTCAAGAATAGAGAAGAAATTTACGATATGAGATATCCAAGAGTCTTTCCGCGTCAGTTCAGAATCATGTCTTAAATCACGGATTTAGGAATGGTCATAGATAAAAACCTATGTGTAGATTTTATACTTCAGTTCCTACCAGATTCTTTTTCATAGTTTAAAATGAAGTTTAATATAAACAAGCTTAAGGCTACTCTCCTTAAGCTCCTCAATATGTTGAGGGAGGCTAAGAGCACTATCAAGAAATAGAAATCAGTTCTCTATATTGGTGAGACCAAAAAGAAAATGAAATCAAATAAGTCCCTTAAGAAGGGTAAGGGCAAACCGAAAATTACAAAGGTTGCTAAGAAAGACTAGACTTAGATAAAGGCTAATGCTTTCACTATGACGGAGATAGTCACTGGAAGAGGAACTGCAAAGAGTACCTTATAGAGAAGGCGAAACAAAAGCTTGGAGAAGCTTTAGGTATACTCATGATAGATCTCCATTTGTTAGAAAATTATGTTGATGCATGGGTACTAGATACCAGTAGTACATCTTGTTGAATCCTGAATTTTGATGATAAAATCAATTAATGACTTTATAAACTAATATACCTGTAAGAAAACTTTGAATAAGGACTTGAACCATCAGAGGGTAAATCATTGAAGTAAATGTTGGGTCAAAAAATGTCATGTCAAAGATTGGACGTCGGGTTGAAGGATTGAACGATATGTAATAGGATGACCTTCGTGCCATGAGTTCGACCATCAGGTCAAAAGATGCACCAGAGGTTTGGACAAAGTATCAGATGATCAAATGACATGTTGGAATGATGGACAACATGCTGAAAGCTTCGTGATTGTAATTAAAGTGGTTAGTTCTTAATCATAGTCGTTTAAAGTCAAATTAAGTTGGTATTGGGTCAAAACCATACCAACTTGATTTGGAGTCCATTGGGCCTGAACCAGGATTGAATGGGCCTAATGAAAGGCCAATTCAGTGACTTGGAATTGATCTAGGTGGTGGTACTGCTTGGTTTAGGTGGTGGTACCGCTCAGACAGCCGGAAAGCATAGTTTGTGCTTTTCGAACATTTCGACAGTGGTATTGCCTAGCAGGTGGTATCACCTAGATCAGCGATAGTATCACTAGAGCCTAGATTCCTAGGCTCTGTTCTGCGGTAGTACCACTCGGTGCCGACGATGGTACCGCCAATATCCAGAAAAATCGAGGATTTAAATTTTTTGATCTAATTTTAAAACCATTAGGGGCCTATAAATACCCCCACTCATTCTTGCTTAATAAAGTATGAATAAGTATGGAAAAATAATGAAAAAGAGAAATAATCCTTGAGATTAAAGTGTTGTAAACTCTTGAAAGTGTTTAAGTCTCTTCCTTCTTGAGTTTAGCAGTTATTCTAAGGAGGTGTGATGTCTTGTGTGAAAGAGTTTGTAAAGGTTTTCTCTTGAGCTTGGTAAAAGGAGAAGAGTTGTAACAAGGGTAGTTGATCTTCATCCATTGGAAAGAAGATTGATAGTGAAAGTCGGTGGCCTCGAGAGAAGAGGAATCGGGAATGGACGTAGGTCGGGACGACCGAACCACTATAAATCAATTTGTATTTCATTTCTTGCTTTTCCTTGTTATTTCTTACTGATTTACTTTACTCACTACTTTTACTCACACTTTCAAGTCAAATGCATTTCTGATTCATATTCTTGTTCAAACTTTTTCAAATCGGATCTTTTTGCGATAACACTAATTCACCCCTCCTTTTAGTGCCATTACGATCCTAACAATTGATATCAGAGCTAAGTTTCATCAGTTGGATTAACACCTAAGTGACTTTTTCTAGTAATCATGAGGGTCACTCTATCACTCGTCCTTATATGTTCAATGGGAGAAACTACACTTATTGAAAAACATGAACGAAAATTTTCTTGATTTCTATGATTTTGATTTGAGGAACATTGTTGAAAATGGTTTTCAAAAATCTTCTAATCCAATGAATGAATGAAATGATTTTGAAAAAAATGTTTTTCTTAAACGCTAAAGTTATGAACGTTTTATTTTGTGCTTTAGATAAAAATAAGTTTAATCCTGTTTCTATTTGTGACACTACACATGATATTTGACACACTTAAAGTTACTAATGAAGGCACAAGTAGAGTAAAAGAATAAAAAATTAATCTTTTGGTACATAGTTATGAACTGTTTCAAATGAAGCTAAGAGAAACCATTGATGACATGTACACCTATTTTAAGAATGTTGTCAATGGTTTAATAGCTCTTGGTAAATGCTATACTAATCTTGAATTGGTAAATAAAATCTTAAGATTTCTTTCGAAATGTTGGGATCAAAAAGTAATGTCTATCCAAGAAGCAAATGAGTTGAATAATTTTTCTCTTGAAGAACTTATAGGATCCTTAATGACTTATAAAATGACTTATAAAGTATATGATGAACAAGAGGAAAACATTTCAAAGAATATAAAGGATATTGCACTAAGAACCAAAGAAGATTCCTTGAGCGAAATCTTAAGTGATGATGATAATGATATGCACTACTTACGAGACTTAAAAAATTATGAAAAGAAATAAAACTCATAAGAATACAAATAAAACTAAAAATGATGTTATAATATGTTATAGATGTAAGAAGCCAAAGCACTTCAAAACTGAGTGTCCACGACTGAAGAAGAAGTTGCCAACCCAAAAGAAGAAGAAAGCATTCAAGGAAATTTGGGATAAATCAAGTGAACTATGCATTGACGGCCTTTAACGATGAGGTATGTGACTCACCTGAAACATCTTTTTCTTATAATGAATTACTTAATATATTTTATGATTTGTTTGATAAGCTTAAAAAAGTTAGCAAGAAATATAAATGGTTAAAAGAGGATCATGTATCTCTCTCTAATGAATTTGATAAATTGAAAAATAAGTATGATAATTACATATTAACATCTTATACTAAATGTGAATAATTAGATTCACTTAATAAAGAATTGTTAATGATTATTGTAGATTTACTTGAACATACTTCTTAGCATATAAAAGTGATTGTTTTAAATGTTTTATAAAGTTTTGTAAAAAATTCAAAATGAAAAAGGTTTTATAATTTCTTCTATTTGTAGTGATCATGGTGGGAATTTATAAATCATGATTTTTAAGAATTTTTTTATTATAATGGATATGACCATAATGTCTCTACTCTAGAAAATCCAAAACAAAATAGAGTTGTTGAGAGAAATAATAGGAGTTTACAAGAGATCGCAAGAACCATGCTTAATAAACATAGCCTTCCTAAATACTTTTTGCTGAAATCGTTAACACAATATGCTATGTCATGAACAAGGTTCTCATAAGACCTCTACTATCTAAAACTCCTTATGAATTATGGAAAAATAAAAAAGACATAATATTTTATATTTTAAAGTTTTTAGTTGTAAATATTTTATTTTAAATGAAAATGATGCCTTAGAAAAAATTGATATAAAATCCGATGAAGATATTTTTTTGGATATTCCTTTATTTCTAAAGCTTTTCGAGTTTTTAATAAAAGAGCTTTAGTTATTGAGAAATCAATCTATGTTGTTTCTAATGAGTTTCTAAAAGTTCAAAAAAATGATTTTAATGATGATTTTGAGTTGGATATTTTGAATTTGAATTAGAATTTTCCTCTCCAAAGCAACTTAGATACAACTTTTAAGGATACCTTACCCAAGGAATGAAAGTATATAAATGCTCATCCTAAGGAGCTAATCATTGGAGATATATTAAAAGGTATTCAAACTCATTCTTCACTTAAAAATATTTATACAATGCTAACTTTTTATCTCAAATTGAACCTAAATGCATTAACTATACTCTTAAAGATGACTCATGAGTCTTGGCAATGTATGAAAAATTAAATTAATTTTAAATAAATAAGGTTTGGATGCTTGTTCCTAGACCTAGTGATCATATTGTGATTGATACTAAATGAGTCTTTGGAATAAGTAAGATGAACAAGGTATCGTGGTTTGAAATAAGGCTAGATTAGTGGTCAAAAGTTTCAATCAAGAAGAAGATATAAACTATGAAGAAATCTTCGCTCCCATGGTAAGACTTGAAGCCATAAGGATACTCCTTATCTAAACAGATGCCAAAAGTTCATTTCATAATAGTTTTATTTTCGAAGAAGTTTATATTGAACAATCACTCGGATTTGAAAATGATCTTTTTTCAAACCATATTCACAAATTATCTAAGGCTTTCGATGGATTGAAGCAAGCCCCTAGGGCTTGGTATGAGAGACTTAGCTCTTTTCTTATTCAAAATAATTTTTTTAAAAGACAAGATCAATACCACATTATTTATTAAATATTTTAAGAATAATTTTCTTATTATTCAAATTTATGTTGATGATATTATTTTTGGTTCTACTAATGAATCTTTATGTGAAACATTTGCTAAAAGTATGAGCCAAGAATTTTAAATGAAATTGATGGGTAAATTGAATAGTGCTGAGGTCATTAATACATCCATGAGCATATCTACAAAATTAGATATGGACAATGAAGGAGCTTTAATCAAAAGACTTGTAGAGATATGATTGGGAGCTTATTATATCTTACTACAACTATACCTTATATAATATTTAGTGTTAGACGTTGTATAAGATTTCAATCAAATCCAAAACAATCTTATTATAAAGTAGGTACAAGAATTTTTAGATAATTAAAAGTAACTCCAAATCTAGGATTATGGTATCCAAAATCTGAAAATTTTGATTTGATTGCATGCACTGATATCGACTTTGCAGGATGCAGAATAGATAGAAAAAGTACCTATAGAACATATCAATTCCTAGGTCATGCACTTGTTTCTTGATTTTCTAAGAAGTAAAACTCTATTGCATTATCTACAGCCGAGGCTGAATATGTAGCGACAAGTCATTTTGTGCACAAGTAAACTGAATGAAAAGTACTTTAGAAGATTATGGACTTTACTTGAAAAATATTCCTATAAAATATGATAATACCAGTGTAATTTGGTCAATAAAGAATCTTATTCAACTCTCTAGGACTAAACATATTAATATTATACATCATTTTATTGGGGATCATATTAGTAATTATAATATATCTTTAGATTTTATTGACAAAAACATCAATTGACATATATTTTTACTAAACCATTGAATGAGGAACAATTCAATTTTATTAGAAAAGAATTAGACATGTTGCATCCTTCAAATACATAAATCATGATTCTTCTTATTTTTTCCTTATTGGATCATTATCTTGATTTCAAATACATCAATGATGTGAGATTTATATCATATGACCCATTGATATTAATATCCTTCATTGGCACGTTAATGTAAACAAAGAGAAGTAGCACCATGATAAAATGATATCATTTTCTTCTTTTTGATAATGACAAAAGAGGAGAGAAAAGTAGTAGCTTACTCATTTTTTTTCTTTTTTTTGTTGATGATATAGGGGGATAAGTAATGGTAATATATTTTTTGATAACGTAGCACTTATATGCATGTTGTGTTTAATGAAATTAACTTATGATATTTGTTTGATATGTGCAACTATTTCAAACTATGGATATGATGTGAAGTTATGCATATAATTCTTGTAATAATCACTATTGAAAGTTACTATGATTTATGATTAAAATTGTTTTGACTTGAATCAAAGAGTTGAAAGGTTATCATATTTCTTTAAAAAATCAAGTTCATTATGACATATAGACTGAGGGAGTTTAGTTAAAACTCCATCATTAATTAGTTATCATCATAAAAAAAGAAAGATTGTTGAATCCCAGATTTTGATGAAATCAATTGATGAATTTATGAACTACTATACCTTCAAGATAAGTAATACAAGAAAACTTCGATCAAGGACTTAAACTATAAGAAGAAAAATTATCGAAATAGAAGTTAGGTCAAAAAGTGTCATGTCAAAGATTGTATGTCAGGTCAGAGGATTAGACGATGTGCGGTAGAATGGATTTCGTGCCATGAGTTCGGACATCGGGTCAAAAGATACGCCAGAGGTTCAGACGAAGTGTCAAATGACCAGATGACATGTCGGAATGCTGAACAACATGATGACAGCTTCATGATTGCAATTGAAGTGGTTAGATCTTGATTATGGTCGCTTAGAGTCAAATTAAGCTGATATTGGGTCGAAACCATGTTAACTTGATTTGGAGCCCATTGGGAGTGAACCAGGGCTGAATTGGGCATGATGAAAGGCCAATTCAATGACTTAAAATTGACCTAAGTGGTGATACTACCAGGTCCAGATGGTGGTACCACCAAGACAGTCGAAAATCATAGTTTATGCTTTTTCGGGCATTTTGACGATGGTACCATTACCTGCTGATGGTGGTACCACCTAGTGATGGTGTTACCACCTAAACCGACAGTAGTACTACCATAATCCAGATTCCTGAGCTCTATTTTGATAGTACCACTTGGTGCCGACGGTGGTACCGCTAGTACCTTAAAAAATCAATGATTTAAAATTTTAGCTCAAATTCTAAAGCCATTGGGGGGTCTATAAATACCCCATTCATTCTTGATTGATTGACCATGAATAAGTATATAAAAAGGGTAAAAAAGAGAGAATCCTTGAGGTTAAAATGTTGTAAACTCCAAAGTGTTTGAGTATCTTCCTCCTTGAGTTTAGTAGTTATTCTAAGGAGGTGTGAGGTCTTGTGTGAAAGAGTTTATAAAGATTCTCTCTAAGCCTGGTAAAGGGAGAAAGATTATAACAAAGGTAGTTGATCTTCGCCTGCTAGAAAGAAGGTCGGTACTGAAAGTTGGTGGCCTAGAGAGAAGAGGAATCAGGAATGGACGTAGGTCGGGATGATTGAACCACTATAAATCGATTTGTATTTACTATCTTGCTTTTCCTTATTATTAGTTAATGATTTACTTTAGTCACTACTTCTACTCACACTTTCAAGTTAAATGTATTTTTGATTCATATTCTTGTTCAACTTTTTCAAATTGGATCTTTTTACGATAGCTCTAATGCAACCTACGAGTCTTGCATTTAAGGAAAATTGATCAACTCTCGATTTCGTGGAACTAGAGTGATAACTAGTGAGTTGCTAGAACTCATATATACAGATGTATGTGGTCCAATGTCAACTCAAACCATAGGCAGTTATTCATATTTTATTATATTCACTGACGATTTTTCTAGGTAGGGACAATTGTACTTAATGAAATATAAACCCAAAGCCTTCAAAAAATTCAGGAAATATAAGAATAAGATAGAGACTCAGACTGGAAAGATTTTTAAGACTCTTCGATCAGATCGAGGAGAAGAGTACTTAAGTATAGCATTTGTAAAAGAGCACTTGATCTTCACCCATTGAAGGAAGATTATGAGTGAATACCGACGACCTTGACGGAAGAGGAATCGAGAGTGGACATAGGTCGCATCGATCGAAGCATTATAAATCTGATGTGCACTTCTTCTTTTGCTCCTTATTCTTATTGCTTGCGAATTTAGTTGCTTATAACACTTTACTCACTTTCTAAGTCAAAATGTATTTCTGATATGATTTCATCGAACAATCTTTTGAATCGATGTAATTTTTTGAAAATACTAATTCACCCCCCTTCATAGTGCTACTAGGATCCTAACAGTTGGTGTTAGAGCTTGGTTTCTCTTTGTTTGTTTAACACCTAATAGAGATTAAATAACTTTTGCCGGTAATCAAGAGGGTCATTCTATCACGTGTCCTCCTATGTTCAATGGGACAGACTACATATTTTGGAAAACATGTATAAGGATTTTTTTGATTTTATGGACTTTAATTTATGGAACATCATTGAATATGTCTTTCAAAAATCCTCTAGACCAATGAATGATTGGAATGATCTAAAGAACGAATCATTTTTTTTAAATGCAAAAGATATGAATGCTTTATTTTGTGCTTTAAATAAAAATAAATTTAATTATGTTTCTATATATAAAACTACACATGATATTGCTGGTTACAGGTGCCTTGTAAGCCAATCACGTGAGTGATGGCACGTGTGACACGCGTTGTGATCTTTTTTGCTTATGATTAATATTGGCATATTCTCACATTATTTGTTATATATATATTGTGATGTCCTTGGTTCTGTGCAATGAGAGTCGAATCGTGATGAGATCACGATAATGAGATCGATTCACCTTTAAACACAGATCCTAAATAATCCCGATCATAGGTTACTCAAGAGGGACATTGAGATAACCGGATAGATCGATGTACTATATACCTGTCCATATGATGGAGGCGGCTGGTCTCATAGCCACTTGTATGGAGATACTAAGGATATAGTACATGTGCTCATTGGAGAATGAGTTCACTGATTGATCCGCTTATGCAATGCTGTATAGTTAATGATACCTAATGTCAGATAGCGATCCCATAGTCCCAGTTGTGTATCTGGTCCTTAGACTTGAGACACCAAGGATGTCTTGTATGAGTACTACTTTCTTTGACGCTAGACTTACAGGTTTGGAAAGTTTCAGATTTGGTACAATTGGTTATCGGGATTGGTAGCCAACCTTATGAAGATAATTAAGTGTCAATAGAGGATCATCCACTCTTGATATCACGAGAGGAATATCTCATATGTGATTGCTCAGACAAATCCCTGGCCAGGGTAATTCAAATTGAGAGAGAAGGAGTTCTCCGATAGAATATGATTAGAGCAAGATAAACTAGTTCCGTATGTGACTTGATAATACCATGTCCAATATATGGTCTTTGAGATATTATTTTGATGAGAGATTATAGATACATGGTAACTGTGGACAGACATGTATGATGGATTTGATCCCCCCTGTACCGTATGGGGACTATGGCGTAGAGGCCTAGTACGTCCATAGTCGATGAGTTGAGTGAATTATTATGGGGATAATAATTCACTATATCAGAAGGAGTTCTGATGGGAGTGACTCACGACTAGCTTGGTATCGGGCCTAAAGGGTCATACATATATGGTGGATGCTTCAGTGAATAGAGGATTGGATGGAGATCCAATTAGCCCCTATTCGCATTAGATGATACCCTATGCTGATGGGCTCCTTTATTAAGGTCCAATAATGCAAGGTTAATGGGTTATTGGATGAAGATCCAATACCCACTAAGGCAGGAGCCCTAGGATTTTTGGTGGCTATCTATAAATAGGAGGGGAGACTCATGGTTGATAGGCTGTAGCTTTAGCCATCACCTCCTATTCTCCTCCCTCCCTCCGAGCAAGAGTTGCAAGATCAGATTGGAGGAGTTTCACTGCAGAGATCCATCGTGTGGATACCGCTAGAGAGGAGGACGCTTGACCTTCTTCATCTTCTCCATCCGGATCTGGAATACAGGGATATATAATCTCCCTAGGTAAAATCAATTTCTCACACATCGTAGTTTTTTTGATTTTTCTCGCGATCCCAATCTTTTGCATGACGATTTGATCTGCGTGGGAAACCTATTTTTTGTTTTGATTTCCGTTGTGCATGTGATGCACCCGCTGAGGTTTCCCAAGAGATATTTGACACACACTCGAAGTCACACATAAAGACACAAGTAGAGTTAAAGAGTCTAAAATCAATATTTTGATACATAGTTTTGAATTATTTCGAATAAAACTAAGCGGAACCATTGGAGACATGTATACTCATTTTACGGGCGTCGTCAATAGTTTGAAAGCACTTAGTAAAAATTTTACTAATCTTGAACTTGTTAATAAAATTCTAACATATCTTCTAAAAAGTTAGGATCTAAAAATAATTACAATTCAAGAAACAAAGGACTTGAACTGTTTTCCTTTTGAAGAACTTATTGATCATTAATGACTTATAAGATGACCTGTATGGCACATGATGAATATGAAAATAACCTTCTAAAGAACATAAATGATATGACACTTAGAACCAAATAAGACCACTCGAGTGAAAGCTCAAGTGATGATGATGACTTGGCCCTCTTAATAAGAAAAATTAAAAAATTCATAAAGATAAACAAAATAAATCTTGCAAAACAAGACATTAAGAATAAAAACAAACTTAAAAAGAACACAATAATCTATTATGAATGTAAGAAGCCGGGACACTTCAAAAGTGAATGTCTCAAACTAAAGAAGAAGCTACCAAGAAAGAAGAAAGCACTAAGGCGACTCGGGACAAATCGAGTGTATCCAAAGATGAGGAGCAAACTAACAAAGATGAAGTGGCGAACTACACACTATTGGCTTTCGGTAATGAGGTATGTGACTTAAACGAATCTTCTTTACCTTATAGTGAATTATTTGATGCTTTTTATGATTTATATGATGAGTTTAATTAGTTAGTAAGAAAAATTGCTAAAAAAAGATTATGATTATTTCTCTAGTAAATTTAAAAAATTTAAAAAAGAGCATGATAATTGCATGTTAACCTCTTATAGCCAATGTGAAGAGTTAGACTTAGTTAAAAAGGAAAATGTGGTTCTATAACAAACATAAGAAAATTTTAAAATTAGAAACAAATTATTAGTCATGATCCTTGCTAACATAGGCCATGTATATAGAAAAGAAGGAATCCATTTTGTGAGTAGTAACACTCAATGAAAGCTGAATATATTTGTTATAGGACCCACATTATATATTTTTCCTAAAAATAAATATAATTTTTATGGTAAATATGGACATTATGCTTATAAATGTTCATTTAAAAAAATATAGCTCACACAAAATTAGTTTGGGTTCCTAAAGGAACCATAAACAACTCAATGCCAATAGTCAAGATAGATAGATCTATTCATGAGGGACCCAAAGCAAATATTATGACTCTAGTTAATTAAGTCTTAATTTTAATTAATTCAAATAGAGGATGCACACACGTAAAACCCTAATTAGCTACCCCCTACTATAGTTAAAGGATCTAGCTAGGGGTAGGGTTAGAGTTGGATTAGGATTAGGAGTATGGTAGCCACTGACCACTCCTAGTAGAGGTCGACTAGGGAGTTGTTAGGAGTTAGAGTTTTTGAGTAAGAATCCTATTAGGAGTTAGGGTCTAGAAGCTCTATAAATAGTCATGTATTTAGCCCTTGTTTCATTATGAATAGATTAATCTTTCTTCAGCCATTGTGGCGAATACCTTGGAGGAGGGAACCCCTATAGAGTTCCAGGAGGCCGATCCTCTAAAGATCAAACCCCAAGCTTGGAATTCATAAGGGTTCTAACACTTGATATTAGAGCAGTGTTCTTGGCATCTCACTGCCCTTCTATAGCCACTCATCATCCTTTCATAGTCACCCAAGCAATTCCCATAATTGCTTAGATCGTCACCGAATTCCGTCGTCATCTCCACTACCGTAGATCACCTATTGATCTCCCCAAAGAATTGCATTAGATTCTGGTATTCTACCTTACTGCTACTACAATTCAGTTATATTTAACCCAAAAAACTAAAAAAAGTGTGTTCCTATCTTGCTGCATAAACTCTTCATCGCAAAGTTTTCATCTTTACGATGAAAGTTACGCTGAATACCACTGCTTGTTTTTTATCTTACTGCCACAATTTTTCTGACCAATCTTTTAAGAGTTTTTTTATGATTGCTTTGGCACTCCTTAGCAGTGGATTTCCTTTTGGTTTCATGCAAAAATTGTCAATATGAACCACTGATATTTTACGTCCAAACTGCTGGACCTTTGACGTAAAATTCTGTTGCAACACCTTCTTGTATTACTTGATCTAGCCGAATTCCTTGTTGCTGTATTCTTTCATGAATTTTTTGTCGATGTTACCTTTCCCTTACCAGTAGATTCCTCTTGAGTTTTGCTCGAATCTTTGTCACGAACTGTTGGAAAAAATTACATCTACCCTGCTGAAATTTTTCGATAACAAATTATACTGCTATACCTTTTGTCATTTTTCTTCTTGTAACCCACCAAAACCCTACCAACCTTATTGTCACCAACCATGTTGTCTTTAGGGAACCCCTCTAGCCTTAAGATGCAACCATCATAACCTATTTCTATAACCTTAATAACACCCAAAACTGTAGCCCAAAACAATGACCTATCGTAGCCATAACCCTCCACTACCAATCTTATCTTCCGCTGCCACCAAACCTTCTGCCGCCCTATGCCCTTGACCTGTCAATAGAAAAAAATAGAAACATCTCAGATATGAAGGCATACGCAATGACATCTCAAGACTCAATTGATGCCAAGTTGGAGGCGCTTGAATCACAACTTGAATTACGCATGGAGGACATATTACGCGCCTTATTCGTAGAATTCAGAATTGGACGATCTCCGAGTCCAACAAAATTTCAGCAAGGTGAAAGTTCAAAGAGGCCTCCAGAGAAGGAAGAACAAGCCTCAGATGTGATGTAGCCACACATGAGGGTGGACTTCCCTTGATGGGAAGAAGGAGACCCGACGGGATGGCTTTCGCGCGTCGAACGTTACTTCCGATATTACCGAACACTGGAGGCTTCCATGGTGGACATCACTGTCATCCACCTTGAATGAGATGCAATTCAGTGGTACAATTGGCTTGAATACACCCAAGGAGTTCTGATGTGGATACAATTCAAAAGCGGGCTACTGAACTACTTTGGACCAACCAAGTACAAAAACATCGACGAACAACTTGAGAAGATTCGATAAAACTCCAGGATCCAAGAATATCATACCATATTGGAGAGATTATCTAACCTCACTTGTGATTAGTCTGACAAATAATTATTAGGGACATTCATCGAAGGACTCAAGCCGAAAATAAAAGGAGAAGTTAAAGCACGGTAGCCCCACACCTTGATGGCCGTAATTTCCTTCGCCTGAATCTAGGAGGAATGTCTCAACCAAGACGCTCGAAGGAGGACCACTCTTAGACCAGCAACATATAAACCTCTAGCACCCCATGCTCCCAGCCATCCTTCGCTGCCAAAGAAATTGATGAGACAAAAACTTCATGACAGATCGACGAAGGGCCTTTGTTGGCATTGCGACGAACCGTGGAGCCATGACCATCACTGTAAAAAGAGACACCTTCTACTGATTGAGCCCATCGAAGATTTAGAGGAGGAGGTCCAGGAACATGAGGAGGAGGTCACAGAAGAAGAACAACAATTGGTCGATTATACGATGCATACTCTTGCTGGCTATGCAAACCCGTAGACGATGAAACTGGGAGGACTACTTAAACAACAACCAATCACAGTCCTAAATCGATATCGGGAGCACTAATAACTTCATGAATAGCAAGGTTGTTGTTTGAATGACCTTACATATCAAGGATTGCAATAGGTTTGACTTAAGGTCACCGAGGGATGAATTTTAAAGTGCGACAGTAGATGCTCGCAGGTGAAATTATTGTTGTAGGACCAGGAGACAATTGCATATTTCTTTCTCCTCCTACTCAATGATTATGAGGCTGTGCTTAGTATCAAATGGCTGATTACATTAGGTGATGTTTCCTAAAATTTATCAAAATTAATTATGAAATTTTATAGCAAAGGAAAATTGATGATTTTGCGCGGGAAACGTGGGAGCGACACAATGATATTTTGCACAGAAAGTTTTGCACAAAGTGAACAATGGCTTCCTGATGCAACTCTAGCAACAATCTATGGGGGAGCCAACAAAAATATTGAAGACCTAAACCTACTCTACTTGCTTGTTGAATTTTTAGATGTCTTCGTCGAACCGTGCAGCCTACCTCCTAACCAGTGACATGATCATCGAATTCTGATTCTTTTGGGCAAACCACTAGTAAACACTCGGCCATATTGATCCTCACCTTCAGAAAGATGAATTAGAGAGAATTGTAAAGGAGATGCTTAAAGCAGGGGTCATTCGGCCAAGTTGCAGCCCCTACTCTTCATCGGTGCTCCTCGTATAAAAGAAAGACAGAATGTAGCAAATGTGCATTGACTACCGAGCTCTCAATGGCATAAACGTCAAGGACAAGTACCCTATTCTAGTGGTGGATGAATTAAGGGGAGCACAATTCTTTATGAAGCTAGACCTTCGATCCGGATATCATCAAATTCAGGTGTGCCAAGAAGAAATACCGAAAACCGCATTTCGGACACAACAACCACTACAAATTTTTACACTTATGACTTGTTTTGACGATTCTTCGAGAGCATGTTCTTTTTGTCAAAAAATCGAAGTGCAGATTTCTTCAATTGAAGGTGGAGCATATCATATCAGAAGAAGGTGTGGTGGTGGACCTTTCCAAAATTGAGGCAATGCAAAGCTGACTGACATTGAAGAACATAAAATCACTACACGGTTTCCATAGTTTGATGGGTTACTACCGTAAATTCATTAGAGATTATGGAAAGATCAGTGCACCCCTCACATACTTACTGAAAAAAGATGCTTTACAGTGGTCGGACAAAGCCTCCGCTGCCTTTGACAATCTCAAGGTAGCTATGACATCAATGCCTGTGCTAGTGCTATCCGACTTCGACAAAACTTTCATCATCGAAGCTAATGCATTTAGAGTTGGGATTGGCACTATCCTCATGCAAGATGGATGACCCCTCGCTTACACTAGCAAGACATTGTCTCCCTCCCATTTGAAAATGTCTACTTTGTAACATCGACCGATCAGGTAGGGTCTCAACTTTGTAATGGCGTGCACAATCACAAGCATCTCCTTATCCTATACGGACATTTTGTAATGAGAGGGAGATAACGCCTTGCTGGTATAGGCAAGTGGTCATCCATCTTGCATTAGAACAGCTCCAATTCCAACTCTGAATACGTTGGCCTCAATGATGAAGGGTCTGTTGAAATCATGCAATGCTAAGACTGGTGTCATCATCATGGCTACCTTGAGCTTGTTGAAGGCTATGGAGGCTTTGTCCATCCATTGGAAGGAGTCCTTCTTTAGTAGGGAAGTGAGTGGGGCACTGATCTTTCCATAGTCTTTTACAAACTTCCGGTAGTAGCCCATAAGTCAAAGGAAACCTCATAGCAATTTCACATTTGTGGGTCTCGGTCAACTTTGCATCACTTGAATCTTCGTCAGGTCTACTGCCACTCCATCTTTTGATATAATATGCCCAAGGTACACTTTTCGTTGTAAGAAGCTACACTTTGATTATTTAACATAAAGGGTATTCTCCCGAAGAATCGTTAGAACAATTCGTAAGTGCTAAAAATGAATGTCGAGTGTGAAGATAGAAGGAGTATTAGTAAGTCCGAAGGGTATTACCAAAAATTCGTAGCAACCGTTATGCATTCGGAATGCCGTTTTTGGAATATCTTCAGCACATACCCGAATCTGATAGTACCCAGAACAAAGATCCAATATCATGAAGACTCAGGTTCCTTTTAATTCATCCAAGAGCTCATCCACTACTGGTATGAGATACTTATCCTTGATGGTGATGGCGTTCAAAGCCCGATAGTCAACGCACATCTATCATGTTTCATCCTTCTTGCGCACTAGTAACACTGGCGAGGAGTAGAGGCTGCAGCTTGCCTAAATTGCCCTAGTGTCAAGTATCTCCTTAACAATATTTTTAATCTCATCCTTCTGTAAGTGAGATAAGTGGTACAGCCTTGAGTTTGCTGGTGGTTTGCCTGAAAGTATAGGGATGCTGTGATCATGCTGCCGGGTAGGCGAAAGTCCATGCGATTCGACAAAAACATCGGCGAGTTCTTCCAGCAGCTGGGTAAGTTTTGGATCTGTAATTATATGTTTTTCTCCTCTAATGGCTGCTAGATATGCATAAAAAAAGCACCATATGTCTTGTGCAACACTTACTCCATCCGCTGTATCGAAACGGTGGAGACATGGCTCCCGCTCTTGCCTTGTAAGGTGATATGTTTGCCTTTGCAATAAAATTTCATAATAAGTTTAGAGAAGTTCCAAGAGATGTCACATAATGTTGTTAGTCATTCAATCCCAAGCACGGCTATATAGTCGTCAATGGGTAGGAGGAAGAAATCAGCTACAATCTCCTGCTCTTATAGAAGCAGTTTCACCTACAAGCACCGTTGGTCGCACTTAAGAATCCGACCGTCGGTTACCTTTACGTCAAATTTGTTGAAACCTTCAATTTGAAGTGCCATATGAGTAACAACCTTGCTATTGAGAAAATTATTTGTACTCCTCGTATCGATGAGAATGGTGATGGGTTCTTTTTTGAGAAGACCTCCCACTTTCATCGTTTGCGGGTTGGAGTAGCCCGCTAGCACGTGCATTGTAAAGTCGACTGAGTGGGGATCTTCCTCTGCAACTTCTTCTTTGGGTTCGAGGCTCTCTTCAAGTGGTTCATATCTTCATCTTCTACCGGTTCAATCATAAGAAGCCACCTCTTCTTGTAGTGATGTTCGCGGCTCCATAGTTCGTCGTAGTGCTAACACAATCTCTTGGCGGATCATTCCCGAAGTTCATCTCTTGTCAATTTTTTTAGTGCAGGGGCTTAGATGGCAGTAGAGGGGGCTGAAGGCTTCAACATTACTAGTCGTGAAGTGACCATAGTCCTTCAGGCTTTGTGGTTCAATCATTCTTCTTATAGTTACGTGAAGGAGATGGCCGCCATAAGGGTGTACGGTTGTCGCGCCTTCACTTCTCCTCGTATCTCCGGCTTCAAGCCCTTAATGAAAGTTTCTAAAAGTTGCTTTTTAGACCAATCATAATTTTGATTAGATAATCGCTCAAACCTCATTTGCTATTCTTGAATAGTGGCGGTTTGTTGGATCTTTGCCAATTGTCCGTCGATGTTCTCGTAATCGATAGGTCCGAAGCGGTTCAATAGTCCTTAAATTGCTGCCAGAAAAGGCCTCTATAGGTATGCTTGAACCAATCAAATCATTGAATCACATCTCCTTCAAGGTGGATGGCCGCAATCTCCACCATGGAAGCATCTGTGGTTCGGTGGAACCAAAAGTAGCACTCCGCGCGTGAGATCTAGCCGATCGGGTCTCCTTCTTCCCATCTAGGGAAATCTGCCCTCATGCGTAGATTATATGGATCAGTGATGGTGCATCCTCACTCCTAAAATTATTCTTTCCAATCTGAAGTTTCCCCTTGCTATGATTTCCTTGGGCTCGGTGGTCGCTCCATGCTGAGTTTGGTGAAGATAATTCGAATTTTCTCCTCCATACGGGTCTCAAAGGTTTCAAACTTGGCATTGATAGCCTCTTCTATTGCCATGGCATAAGCCTTCAGATCTATGATATTGAGGTCTTTCTTTTGTTGTCAAGTTAAGGGCATAAGAGGTTTCAGAGAAAGGGTGACCGAAAAGGTGGGTGGATCGGTGAAGAAGTAGGTTGCGGTTAGGGGTGTTTGGGGGCTAATTTGGATCAGTTTTTGGCTGCAGTTTGATAGGGTTTTTGGGCTATGAGGGTAGAGGTTGAAGATGAGAAAGAGGGAGTTCAAAAACTTGGAAAAGATAGCAGTGAAGTCTGATAGAATTCAATGAGAAGATGCTACGCACTTCCTGTCTTGCCGAACAGAATTTGCGTCGAAGAAACAGTGAGTTCTCGACATAAATTCCAAAATAAATCCAAGGAAATCGAGCAAAATTTTTATGGCAAAACCTCGATTCAGATGAGAGTATTAGTAGCAATTTAGATCGATGAAATTTTGGTAGTGTAACGGTAGGAAAATTGAGGCAAAGTAAGAAGGTAAATTCTTGTCACAAAAATCCAACAGTATGCAGTGATGAATTGTAGCAATATAGGATTAGTTTTAAAGAGAATTTTCATGATAGATCAATCTTAAATAGAAGCTAAGTTGATCTACAAGAATGTGTAAAAATTTTGTCTACAAAGGATATTCAATAAATCAATTGCAGTAAGCCTCTATGCGGCTGAAAAAATTTCTACAACGTTTCCCCTTCGCAACGATGATCATGTTTGCGACGATAAGAATTTGTAGCAAGGTAAGGATTGAAAAACTTCTTCAGTATGTAAGGATAAAGGTTTACAATAGTAATAAGGTGTGGGTGGTGGAATTTTACCATATCTTTAACTCAGGGGCAGCGACAGATTGATTGATCTACGGCTTAGGGATGATGGTGGAGGCGACATCTTGAAGCAATTGCGGGAATTGCTTGGATGGGTGGAGGTGACAAAGATGGTAGCAGGGGCAGCAGGAACGTAACTCTGATACTAGATGATAAAACCCCAAAGGAGCCCTATAGAGTTTTGATCTTTGAGGGGGATCAACCCTTGGAACAGTATAGGGGTTCCTCTCTCCTAAGGTCGGTCACAAGGCTGAAATAAAAGTATTCTTGCTTGATGAAAAAGAAATAGAGGCTACAAGCTTATATAAGGCTCAAAACCCTAGCCCTAAGGGGGTATTTCCTAAGTAAATTTTCCCCCCTGCCCCTCCTATAGCCGTCCTGCCGAACTAGGGATGGGCGGCGACCTAAGTAGCTGCATAGCCGACTCTAGTAGATGAAAACCCTGGATGACTAGCCTAGTGAAGGGGGTGACAACCACTAAGCCCTAAGGCCCCATAATAAATAATAGCCATACTTCTTATAAGACAAAGGTGACTAGGTAGAGTTTTATTATAATTTCAGAGAGTTTTATTGACTACTACTAGGGTGAATAGGACCCAACCCTGCTAGAGTCCTATTAGAAGCCTGAGAGTATCATGCTCGATTTACGATCTCTGGGATATTAGACGGATAAAGGACTATAGATACATGATAATTGAGGACAAACATGTTGATAGAATCCCAGAAGGAGCTCTATAGATTTTGACCCTTGAGGGGGGGATCAACCCTTAGAACGCTGAAGGGATTCCTCCCTCCTAGATAGTCGGCCAACAAGGCTGAAATAGAATTGATTCTTGCTTGATAAAAAGAGGTGGAGGCTACATGCTTATATAGGGCTCCAAACCCTAGCCCTAGGGGGTGCTTGCCTAACTAAAATTATTCTTTTGCCCCTTCTATAGCCAACCTGCCTTAGAGGGAACAGGTGGCGGCTAGGTTGGCTCTATAGCTGACCTAAGCAGGGGGAAACCCTGGCCGACCAGCCCAATAAAAGGGGCGACGACTACTAAACCCTAAAATTCCAATTAAAACCCTAGCCATACTCCTTTATAAGATAGGAGTGGCTTTATTACAATCTAGCAGGGTTTTATTGACTACTTCTTAGGGAGATTATGACTCAACCCTGCTGGAGTCCTATCAAACCCGCCCTCTTAAAATCAGCCTTGTCCTCAAGGGTGAGGTTCTATGAACTCAGAGAACCGGGTCTTCAGTTCCTCATACGATTTCCATGCTATTATCAACTAAACTTTAGCATCCTCATTAGTTGGGGTGTTAGTTGGAAGGATTTGGGCTGAGTCATCTTCTTTAAATTTTTATTTGAGCTGGGATACCCGGCGGATCAACTGTAATCTTGATCTGGTGTACGGATCTAATCTCCAGGTTAGGGTACCAATGTGGTCCCTAATTTTGCAAGGCCCAAAGAAATAGTGAGACCACTTTCTTAAGGCTTGAGTTTCCTACTGATTGGGCTGGAGGTATAAGAAAACTCGATCTTCAATTTTTTATCCATTCTGAAGTTTGTCGGGAGGCTATTTCTTCTTTACATGTGCTGGCGTGAGCATGGATTGTAATTCTTTTGGGCTTACTCCTCTTTCGTGCCATGGACTTATATCCAGCTAAATTTTAAATTTGGTAGCAATGAGTATCCCCTTTAAAAATCTCGTGTGAAGTGTGGGGGAAGCCTCGGTATGAATTAGGAGTCAACTATCTTGCATAAGGGTGATGCTGATCCCAACTCTGGATGTGTCTGCTCCAAATACGAACACATTGCCACGTTCAGGTAATGCTAGCATCGATATAAATGATATCATGGCTGTGAGGGTCATGTGGATGTGTTTCTCTTATTCCTTCTTACGATCATGGGTTGTGGATCCGAGGTCATCATCAGGGAAGATCATGGTCCGCTCCTCGGTGAAGTCGTGGAAGTAGCCTGAGATGAGGGAGCACTGCATCAGAACTATAGCTGGTTCAACTTAATATGACACTTTAGGAAGAGCTTATCCTTGTAGACAAAGAGGTAAAGTTTTTGGAGATAAAGTGTCATTGCAAGGGAAGGTTGTGGTCGAATGATCCGTATCTCCCGCATCTCCTAGACGATCTTTTTAGCTTCGGTCCTCTGAAAATGTAGACAGCAATATGACCGAATATGTGCTGGTGGTTCCCCTTGTAAGACCAACATATGGGGGTCGTGCAGTCTGGTAGGAAGAAGTCGGCTCGGTTCAGCGGACGTGCTTTAGATTTCAGCGAGCTTCTCCAAGCACTGTGTCGAGATCATTCTTTCTTCATTCTCTCCTTTCCCACATAAGGTCACATATTTTCTTTTGTCATTCATAAGGTCGTTAGAGCTCTTGGTGTCGGGGAGGATGGTGACGGGCTGATGCTTGATAAAACCATCAATGTCTAATATCTGTGGTGGAGCATGAAAGGTACGGGCGACCGATTGTGGTTTTTCCTACATATCCTTCTCCTCGGACTCGAGAGCCGTATCTTTGAGTTTGGGTTCTTAAGTGGGCTCAATCAATAGAGATCTCTCCTTTTTACAATGGTGGTCTCGGCTCCACAATTTATTACAATGGCGGTCTCAACTGAGGTGACCGGCTGGTGGTAGACGGGGCTGAGAGTCTTTGTGCTGCTGGTTGTGCGACGGCTTTGGTCCTCCGAGTATCTTGGTTCAGCCTATCTTCATGTAGTCGTGTGAAGGAGATGGCTACCTTAAGTGTGTATGGTTGTCGCTCTTTAACTTCTTCTTGAATCTCCGGCTTTAAGCCCTCAATGGAAGTCCTTAATATCTATTTTTCATACCAATCATGAGTTTGATTAGTTAACCTTTCAAACCTGGTTTGGTACTCTTGGATGGTAGAGGTTTGACGGATCATCGCTAGTTCTTCGCTAAGGTTCTTTTTACAATCCAAATTTGCATCACGTTGTGATCTTATTGAGCTCGGTGATCAACCCAATCTAAACTCCTCAAAGAGAGCATATAATTTAACATCCATACACGTCTCAAGAGCCTCCAATTTGGCTTCGAATAAGCCCACCGATGTCATGACGTAAGGATCTCCAACCTGTCAAATCAAACTGATTAAAGAGTGTAGCTGCAATCTTCAGGTTGAAGGCAGTAATGACAGCAATGTCGGGGCTGTGGTGGTGAAGTCTCTAAGTGGAGGATGGCAGCCAAGGGTAGCAGCAATGGTGGAGGAAAAAAATGGCAGCAGTAACATCGGCTGCAGTCCTTTGGTGATGCTGCAATGTTGACGCTGCAATGTCATCGAGGCTCTGATTTTTTAGGTGGCTGATATTTGTCGAAAGATGGCAGCTAAGAGATCTGAGTCGGGAAACAGAGATGGAGGAGGAAGAAGAGGGCATAGTAATGTCGGCTGCGGCTACGGTGCGACTTCGTGATTACAGGTGGTGTCGATTGTAGCAAGGGTGCGGCTACAATATGAGGAAGACGAGGCAACGATGTACACGACTGTTACAGAGGAGGGCAGTCGCACAAGAGTAAATTGTTAGGATTAATTAGCAATAATAGGGGGGGGGGAGGGGGGCGGGGTGGAGGGGGTGAATTAGTACAAGAGTAAATTCTTGTTTTAACTTAAAACTTTTCGCTTGAAGCAAGAAAAGAAAATCCGAATCTTTTAGTTCAAGTAAAAGCAAGGTAAGCAAAAAGGAACTCACAGTTTTATAGTGGTTCAGCACTAACCGACCTACGTCCACTCCCGAGTCCTTCTCCTTGAGGCACACCGTTGTCCACTACCGATTTTCTTAAGGTGAAGACCAAACCCTTGCACTTGAGCTTATAAGGGAGACTTTAAGAATTTTTCTAACTCTAAGCTCTCCCTTCTCCTTTTCCTTTTCTTACAATTTACACATAATTTTTTACAGAATATAATCTCCAAAATTATTGTATGGAATGCAAGAAAACTTAGGGTATTTATAGCCCCAAATGGCTTCAGAATTTTAGAGCCAAAATTCAAACATACCCTGAAAATCCGGGTACGAGTGGTTCAGCCATCGGCTTGGGTGGGTCAACCGCCGAAAGTACCAAGAATCTAGGGTACGTGAGGTTCAGCCGCCCAGCCTGGGCGGTTCAGCCACTGACAACCACCCAAAATCCTAGGCGGTAGCGGTACACCCATCGCTCACCGATGGTTCAACTGTCGAAATCTCCGGAAAAGTGGTTCCCTCCGCTTTTCGAATTTCGACTTGAACCTGATGTTAACCAATTCTTTGGTCAACCAATTGAGCTCAACCTGAGCTTAATCAAACCCCATAGTGGACCCGATTGCGTTATTGAGTTGATTTGGGTTCCTTCTAAATCAAACTCAATTAGGACTCAATCCCTAACTACAACTCAATGATTACAACTCTTAATGACCAATATGCTAAACCAAGACCTAACTCCCGCTAATCCGGTAGCCTTTGGCATTCTTGCGGTGAGTCTTACAGTCTTCTTCCGGTGATCTTCCAGCGTGTTCCCAATGAGTTTCCCGATCCATTCGACAAATCTCCTAGCGAACTCCCGGTGAGGTCCCACTACATCGTCCGTACCCCGGCCCGATGCCCAAGCTTGATCATGCCCCATCATATGGCTATAACTCAATTGCTCTATCATAATTAGACCTGTAATACTTCCTCTAACACACATGTTAGATTAAACACTCATCAATTAATTTTATCATAAAAAATTGAGATTCAACTATGTGAATCTTTTGCCAAAAGTATGAGCCAAGAATTTGAGATGAGTCTAATGGGTAAGTTAACATTTTTCTTAGGATTGTAAATAAAATAACTAAATGATGGTATCTTTATTAGTCAAACTAAGTATCCCAAATTTCTGATATTGTTATCCATTCATCTTCCTCTTTTTCTTTTCTCCTCGTCTTTTTTTTTCCCAATGTTTGTCTCTTCCTCTTCCTCCTCAAAGTCGGAAGTTTGGGATTCTGGGTTTCCCACCACGGAATTCCTAAAAATAAGATTAATTATTTGATATCTATATCTATAAAAAAAAGACAAAAAAAATATTTTGTCTATTCGATCCAAAAAAAGCGGGGAATGAACATTTGTTTGAAATATTTCCCAAATAACTATTTTACGTCTTTGAGCACGCATGGATCCTTGGCTTATACCCCGATTAAAATCTGGTTGTTGCGAATAATGTATCTTAGACTAGTTAAATCGATTTGGTATGGAAAATGCTAAAGCCATGAACACATCCATGAGTACTTCTACAAAATTGGACTTCGATAATGAAGAAGAAAATTTTGATCAAAGAATTTATAGAGGAATGATAGGTACCTTGTTATATTTAGCTGCTACTAGATCGGATATTATGTTTAGTATTGGATTGTGTGCAAGATTTCAATCCAATCCTAAACTTTCTTACCTTAAAGTAGTTAAACGAATATTTAGATATTTAAAAGGAACTTCTAACTTAGGATTATGATATCCAAAATTCAAAAACTTTGATTTACTTGCTTATGCTGATGTCGATTTTGGTGGTTGTAGAATAGATAGACTATCAGAACATGTCAATTTTTAGGGCATGCACTTGTTTCTTGGTCTTCCAAGAAATAAAATTCGATTGCTTTATCTACTGTTGAAGCTGAATATATTGCAACTAGTTCTTGTTGTGCCCAAGTTATGTGGATGAAAAACACATTAGAAGATTATAGAATTCAATTAAAAAATATTTCTATAAAATGTGACAATACAAGTATCATATGTTCAACTAAAAATCTCATTCAACATTCAAGAACTAAGCATATTGATATTAGACATCATTTTATTATGGATCATGTGCATAATTAAGATATTTATTTGGAATTTATTGACACTAAGCATCAATTAGTGGATGTTTTTACAAAACCATTAAATGAAGAGCAATTTGATTATATTTAGAAGAGAGTTAGGAATGCTAAACCATTCCAATGCATGATTTACTATTTTTTGGATTTCTTAATTTGCTACTTCTTCTTGAAATTTATATAAGATGAATGCAAGAGTAGCTCTTAGCTCTTCTTGGATTTCTCGGATTTTTGAGCTCACCTTCTAAAAAGATATACCTTGATATTGACAAGAATAAAATTCAAAGTTCCTTTTGTGACAATATTTTTATCCTTTCTCAAAGGTCATTTTAATTTATGATGAATATCTACAAAAAAATATGATATAAACTTCTATGATGCTTGATATGAGCTTTTGATATTAAACTTTTGATAAATGTACCAATTTTTTTTAATTTTGAATCTTTGACATCCCCTCCTTTTCCTTGGTTCTACTTTCTAATTTACAAAAGAGAGAAATTTTTTTATGAGAAAATTAGTTTTTTATCCTATTTTACTAAGGGGGAGCAATACAAAATTTATTTTGTAGAAATATAAAAACTTTGACATATGACCTTATGTATCATAAAATTACTTGCTTGTTATTTCACCTCTTTTTGATGATGATAAAGGGGGGAGAAATAGTGAATTAATGATATATGTAAGAAAAATTTTAAATGGGCACATCTCTTTTTTTTTGTTGATAAACAAAGGAGGAGAAATAAATGTATAACTGATGCATGAATTCAAATGGGCACATCACTTTTTTTGTTGATAAACAAAGCAGGATAAATAAATCTAAAACTGATGCATGAATTCAATGTATGTTGTACATTTAGAAAATTCTTGATGATTTGATGATTGATGACTTAAGGTAAAAATATTTGAATTAATGTTATATCATCTCAAAATTGATGTTGCTTCTTTGAGGCATTGTTGAAAATTATTAAAATATCACATAATGATACTTGAATTCAAGAGTGTATGGTTCTCTTGAATTTAAGTCTCTCTTATTTGAATCATGACATGGATTTAGGGGGACTAAGGTTTAACTTTCTTCATCAATTGATTGTCATCATCAAAAAGTGAGATTGTTGAATCTTAGATTTTGATAATGAAATCAATTAATAAGTATTTAATCTAACATGTATGTTAGAGGAAGTAATACAGGTTTAACTACGACCAAGGTTTTACATACCAGTCTGTACCGATATACCGAGACTATCTCGGGACCAGGCGATATGCATAGTGCGTACCACTTAGTATATTAAAATATATTATAATATTTTTATAATATAATAGTATATAATATAATATTAAATATTATATATATTAAAAAAGAAAATAACTCGACAACGTCGCCTTGATCTTTCTTCTCGTACGAGACGTTTCGTCTCCTTGTGCAGGAGAAAAATCGCTCGCGGGTGAGGGCGGCGACGGCGCACGGGCAACCCATGGGTGATGACGGCATGCGGGCGAGGATGTACTTCTCTCTTCTTCTCCTCCTCTTCTTCTTTCTTCTTTTCTTCTTCTTCTTCTTCTTCTTCTTCTTCTTCTTCTTCTTCCCTTTTTTCCCTCAATCGCCAACGGTCAATTTCTCCCTCAATCGATCACTGACGGTTAATTTCTCCCTCAATCGATTGTCGATGGTTAAAATCGACTATCGATGGGTGAAATTAATCACCGATGATCAATTTTAGTGGTACCCTCTGGTAGCGATCGGTCTGCATAACGATAATCTGGCGGACCAATACATCCCGCCTGTACCAGACGGTACAGATCAAAATTACATTCTTTGACTATGACGGACCAGATGTTGGGCCAGGATCATGTTTGGGCATCGGGCCAAGGTTCAAATGATGTAGTTGAAGCTCACTAGATGTTCGCTATGAGTTCGTCATAGGAATCAGGAAGCTCGTTGGGAACACGTTGGGAGATTGTCGGAGGAAGATCGTAAGACTCGTCGCAAGAATACCGGAGGTTGTCGGATTGCTAGGAGTTAGGTTAGGTCGTTTATTAAGCTTGACTCTCCTGTATGGTTATAATCATTGAGTGGTAGTTCTTGTCATGGCGCGGAGACCTCCTCTTCCCCAAGGAGAGCATCTGCTGCATCACGAATCCATGGACATCAAACTCCCATGGAGGCACCCTTTCAAGTAAGAAGCCCTCGCCGAGCTGGCGATTTGGACACAAACAATCAACAAAGCAGTAACAGCGCATTGTAACAAATATGTGCTAATGTTTTCTTGGAAGACAAAGTGGTGATGACTTTCTCTAGCTGAACACACACGGGATGTGGAGTTTTAATCCAATGTAAAAGGTAAGCTGTGGAGGAATGAAATGGAGATTAGGCTGTGCAGGGGGACCAGCTTTGCTGTACTCGGTTGGGTTTGCTGCAACCTGACAAGCCCGACCTACTGTTCGTGCATATGTAGTAGCTCATCTCGCCGACAAACCCGCAAGATCTCGTGACGCCACTTCACCCCACCCAGGCCCCTCCACTTCCTCCGCAAAGAGTAAAGAAGAAACACAAGACCTTCCGCAGCCTTTGTGCCATCTGGAAAAGCTGCATTCTTGTGATCACTACACGGGGTATCTGTTCAATCCTTCTCATCTTTTTTTCCTCTCACAAGATCTGAGTTGAAAGATTTGATTTCTTTTTCTCCTTCAAGAGGATATCTTTTCTGGAGGTTTATAATCATGATGCAGGTCTCAGCATGATAGACTAGCAGCAGTTGCTCATTCTTCTCCCTTTCTTGTTCTTCTTTAACTTGATTTCTCTTTCAAAGATTTTGTTTGTTTCGTTCTTAGTTGAAAATTCGATTTTTTCCCCCTGAAAATTAGCTAGTAAAGATTAGAAATTCCATCGACAGAGAGAAAAAAAAGAAGTTTTTGCACTCCACCAGAGTTTATATTGGTTATCATTTTGCTTGCAGCTTTGGGGCGAAGACGTAATCATAGGCTACGGAAGAGAAGGCCTCGTTGGAAGAGAACTGATGGCGCCGAGTTTACAGCTCTTCGCTCTCTTTCTGCTCGCGGTCTTGGTCGTCGGATCGGAGGCCCACGACGTCCGGCCATCAGAGCACGGCCTCGCGCACCAGAAGGACCCCGGCCCGACGTCCCCGGCGATGATGGCCTTCTTCCGTGGCCGGCCGGAGGTGGCACTCCCGGAGGCGCAGAACGTCTCGGAGCCGGCCTGGAAGCTGGCGCCGCCAAGGCCGCAGAACCGGGACGGTCCCAGTGCGGTCCTCCTCGCCGCGGGCGTGGCGTGCGGCATCGTCGGGTCCGCCCTCCTCGCCGCGGCGGCGGTGGCGTTCGTCGTCCACGCTCGCCGCTCCGGGTTCGGGCTCCGGCCGGGTCGGGCGTTCAGTCCGGCCCGTAGAAGCGGCCCAGAGGTCCGATTGGGTTCTGCGTAGACCAAAAAATTGACCGTTGGATCCGCAACCGACGGTGATTTGAACTGTTTGTTCGTTTAGTGAATCCTTCCCGCAAACCTTCTTATTTGCATTCTTAATTTCAAGCGTGTAATACATTTCATGGTGTTTTGTGCAAACCCATGTTGTCCGAGCGATGACTCGACTTTGTGAATGGAACAGACCAACAACGAAGCAAGCATCTAAGAGAAGGCAACTGATATATATATATATATATATATATATATATATAGTAATTTTCGTCGTCTTATAACACGATCCAAAGGGCCTCACGACGCGACCGGCACAGCCGCCGTCTGATTCAAGTAAGGGACGTTATCTACCGTGAAAGTAAATACTATGAGAAGGCTCCTCTCTGTTGGTGGGGAGGTGATATCACGCGTGGCGGTCATCTCGATACTCTTACCCCCCTCGTTTCCACTTCCCCCTTCATAGGTTCTTCGGGTCCCCACAAAAACAGCGACCAGAGAGGGTGAATCTTTTATGAGAACGGCGTGCATTTATCTCCTCCTCCGTCGTCTCCCCTGGTGCAAGATTTAAACCCTAGCCCTAACCCTAACTTCCAACCCGGAGATCAGCCCCTAGGACGCTGGCCGGGGCTCGATGGATGACCCCGAAGGATCCCTTAGCTTCGATTTCGAGGGCGGCCTGGATGTCGCCGCCCCTTCCGTCGCGGCGGCGGCGGCGGCCGCTGGCCCCCTCTCGCGGTCAGACCCCACCGCCGCTGCGGCGAGCGCGGGAGCCTCCTCTGCCTCTGGCACGGCCGATCGGATGGCCGTCGCAGGCGGGAACGTTTCCGGGAGGCGGAGCTTCCGGCAGACGGTGTGCCGCCACTGGCTCCGTGGCCTCTGTATGAAGGGCGACGCTTGCGGCTTCCTCCACCAGTACGACAAGGACCGGATGCCGGTGTGCCGCTTCTTCCGGCACTACGGGGAGTGCCGTGAGCAGGACTGTGTTTACAAGCACACCAACGAGGACATCAAGGAGTGCAATATGTATGTATTTAGAACAATATCTTTTCGCTTCTGTAGATAATTGTTACACTAATTATGTGACTGATGGCTTCATCACGCGACGAATCTCCAGTCGTAACTTTTTCTTGAAGTTGTCTATGATTTCAATTTGGCCCTCCTACGATTTCTTGATGTGAACTTCTATGTCACGTTAACTTGCATGTTCTTGGATCCTTCTTTTCTTGTTCTTGTTGCTTCAGATGGATGTTCCTATTGAAAAATAGGATCAAACCTCCCACCAGATGGAAATAGGGTCATCAGTCTGTAACAGTAACATCGCCTTAGCAAGGGGATCACAGGATAGACCATTTAAGCGATGAAGATCTAAGATTTTGATCAATAGGGTATGCTTCTGAATGAAACCTGCACCAGGAGTAACAAATTAGGGGAATAGGGAGGAAACAAGAGAAATTTGTAGGCTTATTCTGTTTTCTGCAGAGAGGATATTTGCAGGCCTACCAGAGAAAGAGACGAACAGAGAAGAATCTTTAGAATAAAATATAAAAGATGTAGGGTCTGCTGACTAAAAAGGAGAATAGTTTTCATTCATTCAGCTAAACATGCATAAGTTGCAGCCACTGTCAACCTTATTTGTAGATCAAATATAAAAATGTGTCAAGATCATGCGTTTGTTGGAGTCAAAACAAACCCGACACTGACCTGCAATGGACTCGATGATGACTTCAGTTTTGTTCAGCATCATTGCTGCAGTTTATTATCTGTTAAGAATTTCATCTATATGATGCTTAGAATGGGGCATGTTAATTAAATGGTGAGCACATTGTTAAAATTGTTGGTTTCTATCATCATTTCTTGAGTAAGGCCTGTATACCGACGTCAATTCTGTGGTTTGGTTTGACTTGGGCACTGAAATAAAGATCCTACAAATGTATAAGTATGAAGATTAAAAATAGTGTACTCTGTGAGTGTTTTGGTGGTTAACAAATGGATTAACAGTGTGGGGATTATTGCTGGCAACACATTGAGCACATGTATGGAAGTTAGTTCACCTTTTCTGAACAGAAAAAGATTATTGTTGCTTGTTGCCATATCTTATGGAAACAGAATGTAGTTGGGTGGAAGGAATTATATGGAAGCTGAAGATGAAAAGGGCACAGTAGAAGGGATTATCTTCTTGAGAGGAGGACTCGTAAATGGGACTCTCGTCGGGTTACGGGTTCTTTACTTCTATCCTAAATTTAGAAAGAGTGAAAAGTAATACGAACTATCTCAAAAACACTTAACAGCATCATTGTCCTTCATTACTCATTTTTTATGCTTTTGCTTTTCTGATGGAATTTTTATTGATAATGAATATTTGATTTTGTGGATAATAAAAATTCCACTATTTTTAGTATCATCATCACAACATCACATCTTAACAGTATGGATAAATTTTGATTGATGATTGTTGTAATGCTTTTTTATGACATCAATTCCCAGTTTATGGGAAAATGTGTCAGACATTAAGCTTATGGAGATTTTAACTCGAGTTTCTGACTTTGTATCTTGTGCAGGTACAAATTTGGTTTCTGCCCCAATGGACCTGATTGTCGGTATCGTCATGCCAAACTTGCTGGGCCTCCTCCTCCTGTTGAAGAAGTTCTCCAGAAGATACAGCATCTGACTTCTGCTTATGGGACTTCAAACAGATTTTATCATCACAGAAACAATAACAATAATTATAACCAACAACCAGATAAGAATCAGTTGTCATCAGCTCCCGAGTTACCTAATCAAAATACAGGAGTCAAACCAGTTTCTTCATTTGAACCATCAGAAGTAAAGCTGCCTCAATCGCTAGTGCAGCAATCCGAGCAGCAGCAGCAACAACAACTGCCACCTCCATCATTAGAGAACCAGGTCCCAAGTATTTCAAATGGCTTGTCAAATCAAACTGTTAGAACTGCATCTCCACTCCCTCAGGGACAATCTAGGTGTGTCTGGAGTTTCTAGATTTGTCTGATCTGTGAAAACTTGTGGTATATTACTTGTGACATGATTACTAAAGGTCAAGATCAAGTTGTATATAGCTTAAAGAGGTCTAAATGTTGACTCCACTTTGGACTTCATTCATTCTGTGAATGTTATTTAATACTGTAATTGGGAATTCATTCTTTTAGGATTCCTTCTTTTTCCTCTTACATGGCAGTGAGCAAGAGAGCTTACCAGTTATTGATCCTACTTGCTTGACTGACCTGCAAACAGGACCAAGAGGCAAGCAGAAGTAGCTCATTGATTGGCTGTACTTTGTGCATTACATTTTAATCATCTTGGTAAAGTGTAGAACTAGCTAGTGGATCAATTCTATTGATCTTGATCATGTATTGAAACTGATATTGTGCTCTTTTTTTTTTTTTTTTGCTTATCTGCATGTAACTTATTTGACACAGATTGTACATTGTATTAACCAGCAGCCTTGTCATGTTTTGACATACTTGTGAAATAACAGCAACCTGAGATTCACTTTTTTAAATTAGCTTCAAACCACATCCCCTGAAAGCAAATGACTTGAAGCTATGTAGCCAGATCATAACTATACTATGAATCAGATTTTAAATTTGGATAATTTTCAGTGCTTTGGTGGTCCAACAAAGAACTATTTGCATATGTACACTGATAGCTCCAAGTCTTTTACCTTGCTTTATTTAAAATATTGGACGAGCTTTTGATAATTGATAATTTTCTTGGTATGCCGATTTTTCTTGTTGGTTCAACCAAAAGAGCCATTGTAAACATACACTTATAGAGCTTTCATATATTCTATCAACTTTTGAATATCGGACATGCTTTTGATGTTTGAACACAACATTTGTTTGTTTTAATACATTAAATGCTATTCATTCTGTTGTACTAATGTTTCAGGATTTGAATCAAAATTTACTTTGTCACAATTTAGGCTAAGGATTTAGCTAGACTAAAGTCTTCTAGATTGGGCACTTGCGTATTTATTTTATGAATATCACTTGACATTTTTGCATATTTTCTTTATCTGCAACTGTAGTCAGTTCCTGGTGTCTTCCCAACTTTCTTGAAAGCTAATAATTTGTAATTTCTGTAAAACTAGAAAACAGTTTGTAGCTAAAATTAAATCAGTGGAGAAAGACTTCATGTCTAACAAACATAAATAAGAGGCAAGCTTAAATCTTGGTTACCATAATAAAAACTGTCAATAGTTTTTGGATACAATATAGTTCTGCATGAGGCTATCTAGAATGTCAAAGTGGTGTCTTTTTTTTTTTGTGCAAGGGGCAAATGGTGAAGGTGGGATTCGAGCTCAGATCTTGCAATAAACTATTAGTCTTTAGCTAAGCTAGCTGAAACATTCAAATGTGAAAGTGGTTAAAATAATAAAACACTGTTGAATAATGTGTAAATAGAAAAGTTGAGTTGTATGAATGCTGTATTATCCATAATGTCAACCAATATTTATGATCTTCTGACCATCATACAAGGATTGTAGCCTGAAGTATTCAAACCACTTTGATGTGGATTATAAGATGTTGATTGTTAGTTGCATGATTGAGATGACTTTTCCCCTTGGCTTACACACTGTATGTTGAGCAGATGAAAATTGGTATCTATGGTTATCTAAATTCCTAGACTTGGTGTTATGATGTGACTACTGTTGTAAATACTCTTAATGGTATAATAAATGTGGTAAATTAGTTCAGTGTTGGCTGTAATCCATTATTAGTGTAAAGCCTCTTCCACCAGGCTGAACAATATTAATGAGGCGTACTTATCAGATTTGTCGGATTTCTCTTTCTAGCTCAGGTAGTATTGATAATTGCACTTTATGGGTGTTGTGCATATTTTTCTACAATATATTATATCCTCATACTTGGCAACCTTTGGATGGATTTGACTAGACACAATATTGCTATTCTGATTAAGTTTTATTTTAAAACTAGGTATTTTATTGTAAAAAGCTGCAACCGGGAAAATTTGGAAATATCTGTTCAGCAGGGTATGTGGGCAACTCAAAGAAGCAACGAGGCCAAACTTAATGAAGCATTTGAGTCCACAGAGAATGTTATTTTGATCTTCTCAATTAACAAAACTCGCCATTTCCAGGTATCATAGATTTCTCTTTCTTTTTCTCCTTCCTGAACCACATCGTGTGAACCTGTATCAAGTATTACATGAAGTGAAATCTAAATTCATTCAATTTCTTATCATGTTTTTCATAATCATCTAGTCTGTGCTGAAATATACAATGTTTGTTGATAATTTATTAGGGATGCGCTAAGATGACATCTAGGATTGGTGGATTTATTGGTGGAGGGAACTGGAAATATTCTCATGGAACTGCACATTATGGTCGAAACTTTTCAGTTAAATGGTTAAAGGTATGATCAGTTTGACAATATCCAAGTGCTAGTGGAAATTTAGCTTGGATTCCTATGTTTTCCAAATCTAGACATGTCTCTTTGCTTTTCGTTAACGCCTGCTTGGTTCCTCTTTCACTCTGTTGATTTTATTCCTTTTGGCATAGTGCAAAGTTAAGTGTGTCTCAGCTTGTTAGAAATTGCTTCCCTGGATTGTTCTCTCTTTTCAATTTCTCAGATGCCTATGTACTAACAAATTAACAACAGTTTTCCAACGTCAAGTGTGTCTCCTACCACAAAGATTTGAATAGATGCACTTCCCGTCAGGAGAATAGTGAAGATCCTAGGACCAAGCAAATGTCACTGGCATGTGACATCGGTTATCGTCATGATTTATAGTTTTATTTAAGCAATTTGAAAATTGTACCTTGTGTAAGAGATGGTAGAACTTCTGCTGCATATTCATTCTGGTAATATAAGACTCATGTCCTATTGATGGAGATCTACTTTAAATCAGTCTCACATAATGGGTTCTCAATGAATGTGACGAGATAGTCATGAAGATTAAGCTTTTTTACATCTTCCTGAAGTTGCATATCTATTTATTTCTCTGAAACATGCAAAATATCTGCTATCACCTTATTTTTTATATTTGCTATGTCAATCAATCTTTTCCTCCAGATAGTGGCCAGTCCATGTTAAATCTCTCATGTCTTTTGATGACTTAATTTCATGTTGCAGCTCTGTGAGTTGTCCTTCAATAAAACTCATCATCTCAGGAACCCATATAATGACAATCTCCCAGTGAAGGTATGGTTGACATCTCCTTGTAATTTGAAATTGAGAAAGAAGAGAGCTTTCATCTAATGATATCTTTTATCTTTTTCTTTCCAATCACAGGACGATTGGAACTAGTCTTAGTAGACTGAAATGCAGTTTGATGTAAGATCTCTTATAGAAACTTAAAACATTAGGTCCAAGTCCAAGTCAATGAAAGCTTCTGAAATATAGGTCTTTCAATGTCAAAAAAATTCCTATCTTTTCATTTTCTTATAGGCATGCAATAATTAAGAATGTTGGTAAAATTCTTTGATTGGTTCACTTGTACTCTAACTTGACAATTCATTTCTAAGATAGAAGTTATATTTAGTCAATCCTCTTTAAAGTGATTGTTTAAATTTATTTTGCAATCTATGAATAATGAATTCTGATAGAAATCAAAATGACCAACATCTGATATTTATCTATGCTATCCCTAGCTTTTGTCATCATTGAAAATGGGTTATTATAATTTATTAATTCCCCTATTAGTTTCTTTTAGGGCCTGTTTGGTTCTGTAAGCATATGAGCTTTATTCTCTATTCATTCAAGGATTTGCCTGGATTCTTTTTTTACATTTGGTCTAGAGCATATTTTTTCTTTCTTCTGCAGAATTTTCTGGAAAATATCAAAAAATATATCAAAAAAGTTATTTTAGACTCCTTTAAGTGTTACATTAATTGCTGAAACAAATGTAGCTGCTACAACAAGCAGGATTTATTTCCTATTTCTGTCATTAGCTTTTTATTGGCTGCATCTCATGTAATGGTAAAATGCAAAAATATCATTAAGGGATAACTCTCAAAGTTATATGTACTCGCACATGTTCACATCAAACAGACCATGACAAGAGAAAGGGCAGGAGCCCTAGGCTAGTTCTAAATACCTGTTCAAATCGCTGATCAGTTAAGACTCATTTGAATCATATAAAGTACCTGTCTCACAAGTGTGTGCATGTGCGTGAGCGTGCACACGCATTATATATATATATATATATATATATATATATATATATATATAGAGAGAGAGAGAGAGAGAGAGAGAGAGAGAGAGAGAGAGAGAGGAAATTCTACTTAAATGGATCAAATCACTCTGACAATCTCTGAGACGAACACTTCATATCTGAAAACTTTCTCTGCTTATTGATAGAATGCAGCTCATTTCAAGTTGAACAAAAGCAAAACTCTTTTGATTAGGATAAAACCTATCACTGATTTGCATGCTAGCAATTTAAATTGTTTATGTTACTCTACTACCTCTAAATTTCTCTATCTCAAGTTATGAGATTCCAAATCCATTTATCATCCACTATCTGCCCAAAAAAAATTATCATGAGTTTTTACATGGAGATAATTTAGAGGGATCTAGATCAACTTGATTTTGGCTGCATTATTTACTTCTAACATGTATAAATTTTATACATGGAGTTTAATTGGGATGGTTTGTGTGGACAGTGTAATTCACTACTTCGGTATGATACGGTCGTTATTGAAAGGAAAAAAGTTTTAAGCACCTTGTGAGGTCGCAACCATGTTTTTTGGATATTGGGTAGTTCAAAATATATGTACAGAAAAAAAATGATGTTGCTGAGATGAGGACATAGAGATGAACACAACCAAAGGAGTTCGACAGACTCCAAGGTAGATGAGACCAATGTTTTTAAAATTGCTAGGTGCCAAATGATGCCAAGGTTCCAAAGTGCCTGAGGTGCTAGGCGCCTACTCGAGTGAAGTGAGACACTCCTGAACACTAAAATTTTAAAAATATATATTATGATTGATAAATAATTAAATATGATCACAAAAATAAAAATGACATCAAATTTGAATCATATAAAGTACCTATCAAACAGCTATTGTAAGACTACTTAAAATTACTTATATAAAGTACCAAATTATGTCTCTTGTAATTACATTAATTTTTCTCTATTGGAACACATCTATTTACCTTTTGGCTTCTTGTTTAATTGCAGATAAGTCGAGATTGTCAAGAGTTGGAGCCTTTTATTGGTGAACAGTTGGCTTCATCGCTTTATCTCGAGCCAGACAGTGAGCTCATGGTGTGCTGCTACCCTTTCAACTGTCTCAACTTTTTGTTACTTGCAGTGTATTTGCTCACTGTAGCTGAAGTATGGATTAACTTTCTCAAACCTTGTTAGACATATAAGTTCTTTTTTTTTGTCATCAATGATGTATCAAAAATAAAACCAATACTAGATTTTACAACCTTGTAACTCAAGAATATTTGTAAAAACCAGTGAGGCTTAATAGTGAGGAGTGAAGAAGATCCAGAGTTAACACATAAGACTTGTTATTATTAAGTAGTTTTCCACTTCCAAAATTGTCCCCTTTTGTGAACACATCTCATTAATTGTTTCAGTTGAATAGACAACTAAGACTTATGTTTTGTTGGGTTCATCTCATAGTTGCTTCTCACAATTTGCACTGGAACAAAAAACTCTGTAAGGTTTCTTATGCAATTTGGCATTTGCCATCATATCATAGAATTTTGTATTAAATATTTAACGGCCCTTATGCAGACATTGCACGGTCTTACCTTTCATGTGAAGTTAATAGTTCTTCTTTCATGTTCTGGTCCCTGCTTATTTAATCATAACTCAGAACTCAGCATTTCGAACTAACATGGTCTTGACGTTTATAAACAAACCATTCCTGAGATCAGTTTTCCAATAAACATATACAACATTGTTTTATGGTAAACCTATCATGTACTTTTGATGGAGTTTTTCCTTTTTAAAAAAGGTCAATGATGGGAGACAGAAGAGTGCACAATGTCATGGAAGAAAAGTTCCCATGGAAAAAAAATATTGTTGGTAATTTCAAATCCTATTTGATTATCACATTAAACCAATCTGACTATATATCCAGGAAAATTAGAGTTCAAGATATTGTGAAATCTCAGACTGTTAGGGTTGTACAATGCAGATTATGCAGCAGATTCTAGTGAATTTGTGTTATTCTTGGTAGATGCATGCGCTGATGCAAATTATAGTGATCACTAGTAAAAAGGTAAAAGGATCTCAAGGATCTTAACTTTATAATACAAAAGCCTTGACTGCTCTTTGCTTAAGCAATGCCATTTCTTGTCTGTTGCTCAACACATGTTTTCAGGTCCTCAGAATGCCTTTAATTTCCAGATTCTGATTTTGGAGTGTTTATGATTCCTTGGACATGGAATATTCACTTATTACCAAGTCATTTTACCTCTGGATTATTAAATCTGCATTTTTTTGGTCCATGATTTACATCCACTGAAATGCATGTTCTTGTTCCATGAATCCTTATATTATGCAGTCAGCTCGTTTTAGTCTACTGACTGAGCTTTGCTTTTTTAATACTTTTCATTTTATTAGTAATTTGTACATTAATCTACCTTTGTGGGTCTGCAATGTTTTTGTCTTTTTCTATATTTCTTCTTTGGTTTTTTGTGATATCTTTTAATAAAGAAGTAAAGGTTTGACAATAACACCTGGATAAGTTGTGTATGTGATTCCTCATTTATCTCAGATTACCTGCATTTTTTGCATCTCTTTGAAGCTTGAACAGTGGAGATAACTGATACAACAGCTTAAGTAGGGGAAGAGGCTTGAGAAAAAAAAAAACTAAGAACTGGAGGCCCTGACATAATTGGATCCCATGTTTAGTGATATCTGATTTCATCTACTTTGGTGCTTATGATTGTGCAAATATGAATACATCAGTAATTGATAGTTCTATAATTTAGGAACTTCAAGATCCACTGTTCTTTTTCTTTGTTTGTCTCATTTTTTTCCATGCACAAGGGCTTAATTGTTAAATGTTTCATTTATTACTATCGTCAATGTTAAGGGTATGATTTGGCATCACGGTTAAGTTGCTCCTTCATGATCTACGCGACAAGGAGTTGAATCACAGTAATGACCTCTTTGTTCATAAAGGTAAGGCTGTTGGCCTTCCCTAGACTCCATATTGACTGGAGCTTCATGCATTAAACTGCCTTTTTCCTTCTCTTTTGTCAAATGATTCCATAACTTGTTTGTATAAACCCATACACCAAACTAGCAACTTTTTTAAAATGCTAATTCTAAGCACTCAAGATCATGAAATTGCATGATTTTACATGCTTTTAAGACAACTCAAGAGTTCACAATTTTAGGCTTGATGTTCAGATAAATAGTGATACTTTTGCCTAATATAAAAATTTTGGCATCTTGTTGTCTTCCTTTTTTATTTCATTTAATATATTCACTTCTATGAATGGAAAATCTGCTTGTATATTCAACTCATCTGGGACTTACTGTGAAATTGCCCAATTTTGTAGCTCATATTGCCAAATTGTTGTCATTTTTGGTCATAGATCAATTTGAGTTATTATTCTTGGATGGTATTTTATTTCTGTCTTTATTTTTCTCTCTAAAATTCATGTCAATGTTGATAGTGGATTATGGTTTAGGCAATGCTGGTAGCTGCAGAATCCAAATGTAAGGAGGAAAAGGCCAAGGGAGGTGTTGCAGATGAGGCAACAGATAATCCAGATATAGTTCTGTTTGAAGACAATGAGGAAGAGGAGGAAGAAAGTGAGGAAGATGATGAAAGCAGCCAAGCTGCACACGGGAGAGGAAGAGGACAAGGGGTGATGTGGCAGCCACACATGCCACTGGTACGTGGAGGAAGACCTATGCTTGGTGTTCGTGGCTTCCCTCCTATAATGATGGGGCCTGATGGATTTGGTTATGGTGATGGTTTCTCTACACCAGATATTTTTGGTCGAATTTTTCCACCGTTTGGTGGCCCGAGATTTTCTGGTGATTTTTCAGCAGGCCACATGTCAGGCTTGGTCTTTCCTGGTAGGTCCCCACAGCCAGGGGCTGTTTTCCCAATGGGTAACCTTGGCATGATGATGGGTCCTGGTCGAGCTCCATTTATGGGTGGCATGCCAATGACTGGGATGGGTCGGGCAAATCGTCCCGTCGGAGTCCCACCTTTCCTACATCCGCCTCCACCTCCTCCACTGAACAGTCGGGCTGCAAAGAGGAACCATAAGAGACCAGTAAGTGATAGAAATGAGACTGGATCTGATCAGGGCAACAGGAGCCAGGAGATGGCTGGGGCTATTGGTGGAGCAGATGATAACGGTGCATGTTGGCAAGGTGAAAGGGCTTCCGACCATAAATATGGCCCAGGAAAAGGTTTCCAAAATAATGAGAATGAGAGCGAGGATGAGATGACACCAAGACGATCAAAGCATAGCGATGGAAAGCAGAAGCGCCATGTGTCCGAGGGGGGAACTACCCTAGGGTAGTTAGACAGGCCATCAGTTCAGTCTGTAAAGCATTGAGGATGCAGCATCCATCTTGATTGTTTCTCCTTTTCTCATCTGTCCTTGTTTGAAATGTTTATACTACATAACTGGGGCATGTTGAGAAGGAGTTGGATCTAAACTTGTACTGATGAAGTGCCAGACACACTCCACTGTCTAAAGAAACCTGATCTCGCAAAAAAGTAAGGGAGTGTTGAAAAGCTAAAGCTTGTGTATGTGTACAAATTAGTGTTAATTAGAGGATGGCAGGCCTGCAGGAGTAGCTGAAACAATCACTTATTCTATAGAATCCTGTGCGGAATACAAGCATTTCAACTTTCTTTTTTTATGCCTGTCTTTTATTTCTTCTATTGAGGTTTTTCCTTGAACATGGTCTGTAGGTGTTATTTACAATCGATCCTTAATGGGTTGATTGTATCATCTTTGGGCATTGTTTATTGACCGTGTCTCTAATCTACAATGATATGTTGCTCGTTTTCTGGTTTGTATGACAGGTGATAAGCTCTTGTTGCTAGTTCAGAGATATCCACACACTCCAAGTTGAAACATTTCTGTTGGTCGAAGTCATGGGCTTCCAGTGAGTGCCGTCCACCATTTGTTCATGTGGATTTTTTGGGTGTTGATCTCCCTCCATTTGATAGCATTACAAGGCGATTTTGTTTGGCCGGCTGTTCGAGGGGAAAATATAGGAAAAGACATCATGTTCTTGCTGAAATCATAGACCACAAGATTTTGGTCATTAAAACACACGCTAATGCATGCCAACAGCGAGGTTATGCGTCATCGTTGGGGTGCAGTGCTGCGTGAATAGATTACCAAAGGGTAGGGGTGATGCAAAGCTTTTTCCTCTTAGTTTCTGTTCGACAAATCCCACAAGATGACCAAAATAAGGAAAAAAAAGAAAAAAGAACTCCATGTGGTTCTTTGGACATTATCATTATTATGCCAGTAATCCTCCCCACACCTAAAACACACAATCGTATATATAACAGGACCGGAGCTGAAAAAGTGGCAACTAAAAAATGTTGCCCATCCATCACACCGCTGTTGTTTAGATTGATATATTTATAACACAGATATCCCTTCCTTCTCCTTCCAACCATTGGATGATTACAGCACCTACTCATTCGGTGCTCCAGCAGTGAACCACAGCAAAACCAGCATCCAAGTTTGTAACGTAGAGACGATAGAGGACATCACTAGCTTATATGGGTTGAAATGAATGTGGTAGGAGCCTCAATTGATCAGGTTATACGTTGCCACAGGGCAGTTGATCTAAAATGGAAGAAATAATGGAGGGGGGCGTACACTTTTTCTTGGATACTGATGGGTGGGATCTGGCTTTAGACCAACTATATCATTTCTACTTGGTGAAGTTGGATCACCAGAGCTAGTGCTCGTGATCTTTTCATCTCGAGCTTTGTTGAATATGACAGTAAATCCTTCAGCAGAGGCAGGATTATTGACATCCCACTCTCCAAATTTGGGTGGCGGACGACCCTTCTGCTGCTGCATTCAGAAAGAAGACAGATATCATGACATAAGGAGGCAATGAAGCAGAATGAAACAGGTACAGCAAAAGAGGATGAGATGTAAGCAGTGAAAACACGCAATAGTTGGCTAGTTCTTCTACAAGCAGATTAAACGGTTGGGAACAGTTAGGAGATCAAATGCAAACATGTCATTTCTGACTTCACATAGCAAGACACCTTCAGTTTGATAGTATATACCACATGTACGCTCCACACATCACCTTCTGTCCTCGTTGAATCGGTCAAGTTCAGCTCTGCTGGCATTACTACAGTGGAACTCATGCAAACATGATCTCGGTCTATGCATTATCATCTTGCAGAAACAATTGTTGCAAAACTCAACTATCATGTAAAAGGATTGAGGACAATATTTAAAAGCCGCAAGGAAGACATTACATGTTTGCCCTCACTAAATGCATCACCCAAAAAAATGACAATGCTTTTTATTAAGTACAATGTCGCTCTAAAACTTCACCTATATTTTAATTGAATGCACTAAATCCTTTTCCTTCTACAAAGGGGCACATGGTTGATTTCTTCTACTAATAAATTTTGATCCAAAAATATGCTAGAAAAAGAGATGACCACAGAGTAAAGATAAGATATTGAATGTTAAATATACAAAAGAATAAGTAGTTCAATGGGTCTGTTAATCATAGAACGTAGTTTCACTCGCATCGGTACGAAACAGGATGGGTGGTGGCACACACCAATAAATCGGGGCATCGACCAGTACATGGACCACACTGATCAAAATCCTCCACCACCCTACCCTGCCTCTCACAGATATACCTCTTCTCCTCTTCCTCGTCCTCCTCTGTTTTTCTTCTACTTCGTCTTCTTCTTTTTCATCGAATTTGGACGGTTTTTCTTCTACCAACACACATTTACATAGGTACTGACCGATATATACCGGTCTGATCAGTTTATCAAAATGGGTCCAGTACCCGATTTAGCGATCATTGCTGTTAATGCTCATCACTACTGCAGTGCAGTGTAATATTTGATAGGCAGACATATGCACTAAGCTCATCACTTCGACGGGGTCCAGTACCCAAAATAGCAATCCTGACTGTTAATGCTCATCAGTACTGCAGTGTAATATTTGATAGGCGGCAGTGTAATAGTTGATAGGGAGGCATATGCCCTAAGCTCATCACAAAGACCGCCTTGGCAATTTTCCAACATATACAGAGATTTGATTACAATCCCAAGGCTTTTCGATGCTTTGAGAATATATATTAGGGAAGGAAACCGGACTGGAGATGGGGTAGCCAAGTCAGTAAGTTGGGGGTTAATGTCTCCGATTCAACAAATACAAGCGACAATGAAACACAATGCAAATATTCCAACTAGAGAGTATGCGAGCAGTAGAAACAGAGCAGACAGTAGCTGAAGCCAACGCTACTATTCTCCTGCAGCATTCTGAGGACGCAACGAAAATGATAGTCCACGCAAATTCAAGAATTCCCCAAACTCCGTCCCCTTTGAACTTTTAGGAACCAATCTTCCGCACCCACAATAGAATGATGTGCCAAGACCAACCCTCGATTCATTCAATCCCGATTTAAAAAAGGAACAAACCGTCCAAATTCGACAAGAAAGAAAGAATCTTTACTCACAGGAAGGTTTAGTCGGTCGAAAAAAGCCAAAAGGACGACATTATGTGATAGAAACCATAGTAATCCGCAAGAAAGAAAGGGGGATCCTCTTACCGACGACATTATCGACGAAAGCTGACACTACGAGATCGAAATATCTGAGAGAGAGAGAGAGAGAGAGAGAGATGTGGATGGACAGAGAGAAGAAAGAGAGGTGGAGGGCAAGACTCTGGGTGGAGGAAGACGAAGAGAACACAAGATTCGACCCATCTTTTAACCTAAAACACACGTCACATTCTTGAAACTGACATCCGATTTCGACGAGAAAGAATCCTTACCGATTAGAAGGCTTAATCGGGGAGGAAACACCAATAGAAGGGTGACATTATGTGATTGAAACCATAGAAAATGCGCAGGAAACAAAGGGAGATCCTCTTACCGACGACGGTATCTGAGGGGCGAAAGCTGCCGCTGCGCTGTCCAAATATCTGACAGGGCGAAAGGAAGATAGAGATAGAGGAAAGATGGGGAGAGAAGATAGAGATAGAAAGAGAAGTCTCGGGACGGAGGACGAGAACATAATAGTACGGACGATCTTTATTAAAATTACATCTTTGCCCAAAATCTAAAATTGTTTCTCTTAAGTTTAATTATATTATCTAAAAGTAAACAAATAGTTATCTTGAGCCTCCGATCTTTATACTTCAAAAAAAAAATATTAAAAAAATTATATTTATAAAAATATAATATTTAAATATTACTTTTTTAATACCATAATAAAAATATCATAAGATTTATCACGTGTTGACTTTATCTCACTTTAGTTTATCACTAATCAAATAATTTTTATCAATAAAATTATGAATAAAAATAATATTAAATATTTTTTTATAATATAAAAAATAAAATATAACATATATATAATTAATTACAAAATAATATATCGTTAGACCTTTCTCTTACCGTCTTGTATCACAATACTCTTTCCAATATAATTATATAACCTCTCCTCAGTATCATTGGAGCGGGTACCCATTACAGAGGACGGATAATGCAATGAGGTTATTAAGAGGTTTGTGTTTATCAGGATGACTAAAGTCTTACAAAAATTGATGTAACTATACATCTGTTGGGGTCGTCCCGCAACGTGGGATGATAGGTCACCCCAGCGAGAGTTCCCGTGTGCGCTAGATCGCCTCCGTAGGTTTAGTGACATGGCTGCTCTGCTCCTTCCTTCGGGCAGCTTCCTTGTCAAACGACACGAAGTCCTGCAAAAGACCCGAGCTGAGCAGTTTGGGCTCGGCCGAGTCCCTCGGACGATCGAGTCAAAGGTCGGCTCCACTGAAAAAAGATCCCCCTGGCGCAGATATGGTGAGTGAACATTTATACCTACGTAGATGAGTTGGTCGTACGTGGGCCACGTCGTTGCTATAGTACCTGACAAGTCACCAACTGCCTGTCATCGGGGGCGCTGCACACTGGTTGGCCGTTGCGCCTGCCCTGACACACCGTCTGTTGCCAGCTGTCAAAAGTCAGGGGGTACTGTTCGCCAGTCGGCCACTGCGCCTGCCCTGGCACGTCGCATGTTGCCAGCTGCCAGGGGATATTGTTCGATGGTCGGCTGTCACGCCTACCCTAACACGCCGCTTGTCGCTAGTTGTCGGGGGTCAGGGAGGGGGCTGGTCTGGCACATCGGCTCTGCTGCGTCGCTCGTTGACAGGGGGACAATTGGTCGGCCACAGGGCCGTCAGAGGATACCCCGAGGTCAGGTCGGGCGGAGGACGCTGGGTCGACATGGCTGAGTCGTGACGTGGCCGAGATGTGGACGCTATGTTGCTCGCTTACTAGCCCCATCATTCTTCCCCCCCCTCAAGGAATCCTTTTCGTTGTTACTTTATGGAGCACTCCTACAAGAGTTGAGTTGGGATTTGGATCGTGGCGAAAAGGATTGCCACGAAGCTTTTGGTCTTCTGGAGTGTGTTGTAAAGAGGTCGTTTGACTCGGGCGTCACAGACTTGTGGCGCCTGGCCGTGGCCAGGGGGCATTGATGGGGTATGTTACAGCTGATGGTGACCGAAGGATGCGTGTCATTTTCAACTGAATCGACAATGGCTGAGGGGCGTGCATTAGGCACAACTGACCTGAAGACGGCCGAGAAGCGTGTCTCGGGCGTGATTGAGCTGAAGATGGTCGAGAGGCACGTCTCGGGCACGACTAGATTGATGTTGGCCTAGAGGCACGTCTCGGGCACAACTGGACTGATGATGGCCGAGGGCCACGTCTCGGGCACGATTGAACTAATGATGGCCGAGAGGCACGTCTCGGGCATGACTGGGCTGATGTAGGCCGAGAGGCATGTCTCGGGCACAATTGACATGAAAATAGCCAGAGTCACATCTCGGGCACAATTGGACTGATGTTGGCCGAGAGGCACGTCTCGGGCACAATTGACATGAAGATGGCCAAGAGTCACGTCTCGGGCACGATTGGACTGATGTTGGCCGAGAGGCACGTCTCGGGCACAATTGACATGAAGATGGCCAAGAGTCACGTCTAGGGCACGATTGTGCTGGTAAGATGGTCGAGAGGCACATCTCGGGCACAATTGACTGGGCTGATGTAGGCCGAGGGCCACGTCTCGTTCACGATTGGACTAATGATGGTTGAGAGACACGTCTCGGGCATGACTGGGCTGAAGTAGGCCGAGAGGCATGTCTCGGGCACAATTGACATAAAGATGGTCGGAGTCACGTCTGGGGCACGATTGGACTGATGTTGGCCGAGAGGCACGTCTCAGGCACAATTGACATGAAGATGGTCGAGAGTCACGTCTCGGGCACGATTGGACTAATGTTGGCCGAGAGGCACGTCTCGGGCACAATTGACATGAAGATGGTCGAGAGTCACATCTTGGGCACAATTGGAATGATGTTGGCCGAGGGCCACGTCTCGGGCACGATTGGACTGATGATGGCCGAGAGGCACGTCTCGAGCACGACTGGACTGATGTTGGTCGAGAAGCATGTCTCAAGCACGATTGGACTGATGTTGGCCGAGAGGCATGTCTCGGGCATGATTGACATGAAGATGGTCGAGAGTCACGTCTCGGGCACGATTGGACTGATGTTGGCCAAGGGCCACATCTCGGGCACGATTGAACTGATGATGGCTGAGAGGCACATCTCGGGCATGACTAGACTGGTGTTGGCCGAGAGTCACATCTCAAGCACGATTGGACTGATGTTGCCCGAGGGCCACGTCTCGGGCACGATTGGACTAATGATGGCTGAGAGGCACATCTCGGGCACAACTAGACTGATGTTGGACGAGAGGCATGTCTTGGGCACGATTGGACTGATGTTGGCCAAGAGGCATGTCTCGGGCACAATTGACATGAAGATGGCCGAGAGTCACGTCTCGGGCACGATTGTGCTGGTAAGATGGCCGAACCTTTCCTACCAGTCTCGGGTCTGGGATGACCCCAAAGCGGCCTCGGAGTTTGATCGGGGGGTATCGCACTCGATGCTTGCTAAGGACTTATACACCTTGCCTTCAAAGGTCCTTATTGCCCGAGCGACAAAGCAGTTTATGCTGGTAAGTCGTGTTTATACCCTTAACGTTATTGCTTGCTAACTTTCCCTATGCTGACCATCTTTTCTATTTTCGTAGGGCCACCATTATCAGATGGCCCTCCTAGATAGAGTGCATGACTCGGGCCGTTTAGTGACCCATATAGGGAATCGGGCGTCCCTCCTCGAGGCGAAACTCGAGAAATTGAGGTCGGAAAAGGACCCCAAGCAGTTGGCCCGAGCAAAGCAGCGAGTGGGCGAACTGGAGGCGGACAACGCCAAGCTAAAGTCGGGGTTGGACGAGCTGAGCGACCGATTGGACGAGGCTGACAAGGAGCTGAACGAGCTTCGGGAAGGCTTGGTGGAAAGCCAACGTCAGTTAAAGGAGCAAAAGGCTGATCGTCGCAAAGCCGACGACGAGCTGTTGAAGCTGATGAGGGAGAACGAGTCCCTCAAGGCCGAGCTGCTGGGCAAAAGCATCGTCGACTACAAGCAGTCGATCGGGTTTGGATGGGGGCTGCGACGAATGGGACAAGTGTCCTACGAATATGGGTATCGGGTTGCCCTGGGCCGCTTCCAAGCCCGATACCCCGACTTGGAGATCGATAGCAACTCGTTCACCGAGCGACCTGAGGATGACTTGATGCCGATGGAGACCCGTCAAGAGTTCGACGACTCCATCCCCCCTGAGGAGTGATCAGGAGTTTTGTAACCTCAGGGGTCTGAGAAGATTGGTCTGTTTGTACTACATGTGACTGACCCCAACCTCGGGGTTTGTCCTGGGTCGGTATTGTAACTGACGAATTTTGTAACCTAACATTCTGTTTACTGCAAATGATAAGGGACATTTTGGTCGGTCGAACATTCTGTTTACTGCAAAATAGCTTTTCTGGTTCCCAATCTATGTGTAGAATTTCCTCAAATTGGACATGTGCTAGGTCCTCAGCAATTGTCTGCCGTCAAGGTTTGCAAGGATGTAAGTCCCCTCTTGAATCATTTTAACGACTCGGTACGGACCTTCCCATGTAAGCGCTGCTAATTTACCCCGAATTAGAGTCGGATCACTTACCTCGGCTCTGCGCAGCACGAGGTCGCCTGGGGCTACTTGCCGAGGGCCCTCTACTGTTGTAGAGTCTCACGATGACCTTCTTGTATGTGAGTTCACGAAGATGTGCTTCGGCGCATTTTTCCTCTAAGAGATCTAGGTTTTCGCGTAGTTGTGCATCTGAGGTGGCGCTTTCATAATGCTCAACCCTGAGTGTCGGGAAGACCATCTCAGGCGACAAGACTGCCTTGGTCCCGAAGGCTAGGCTGAATGGGGATTCTGTCGTTGATGTTTTTGGGGTTGTCCTCGAAGCCCACAGAATGCTGGGTAACTCGTCGGCCCAAGCTCCTTCTATGCTGGTGACCCTCTTCTTCAGACCTTCTAGTATGGCTCGGTTCGTAACCTCGGCGAGCCCATTGGCCTGGGGGTGAGCAACCGAGCTGAACTTGAGCTGGATATTGAAGCCTCGGTAGAAATCTTTGAACTTTTGATTGTTGAATTGCATCCCGTTATCTGTGATTATAACTCTGGGTAGGCCGAACCTGGTGATGATATTTTTCCCAACGAAGCTCTTGACCTGCTTTTCTGTGATCAAAGCCAGTGGTTCGGCTTCAACCCACTTGGCGAAGTAGTCAACCCCTACGATAAGAAATTTGCATTGTCCCAGGGCGGGGGGAAAGGGTTGAGCAGGTCCATTCCCCACTAGGCGAACGACCAGGGCATCTCGGACGTCGCCATAGGAGTTGTCGGCTAGTGTGGCACATGAGCGTGACGTTGGCATTGCTCACACTTTTGTACATAGGTCTGGGCATCCTTACGCATGGTCAGCCAGTAGTAGCCCTGTTTGAGAATTTTGTGTGCGAGTGTGCGGGCCTCGATATGTTCCCCACACACTCCCTCGTGCACCTCGACGAGGGTCGTCTGTGCCTCGCTCGGACGGAGGCATCGGAGCAGGGGTCGGCTGAAGCCTCTCCTATAGAGGCGGTCGTTGATCACGCAATACCAGGATGCTAATCGCTTTACCCGACACGCCTTAGTTTGTTCCTCAGGCAATATTCCATCTACCTTGAACCGGAATAGTTGGTCGAGCCAACATTCTTCTGTTTCAATTGCCGCCACTTCGGGCGAGCTGATAGAAGGTCGGGTGAGTTTAGTCAGCCGAGTAGTTTTCATGCAGGCGCTTTGGTCTGAAGTGAGTCTTGCTGTCGGTGCGCATATTTTTGGTCCGCGGTACTTTGGTGATGGAGAAGTGTCAGAAGGTGCTGATCAGTCGTCGTGCCTCGGTAGGTATTTCACCATGGTGTCATCTCAGGCCTCGAACTCCCGGCGGACCTAGCCAGTCACCAGCTAGGAGTCGGTGAAGGTCTCGACCTTCTCCGCTTGGAGTTCCACTGCCAGCCTTAGCCCAAAGAACAATGCTTCGTACTTCGCCTTGTTGTTCGTGGCCCTGAAGTCGAGGCAGAGGGCTTGTTCATGTACTTGGTGTGTGAGACTTTCTAACACGAGGCCGGCGCCCCCTCTCTTGGCAGTGGCTGACCTGTCCACATACAATTTCCAAACCGGGGCCGCGTTGGTTGGCTCGCTTGTCGAGGTAAGTTCGACGAGGAAGTCCGCCATCACTTGCGCTTTTACGGCTGACTGGGGTACATACTAGAGGTCGAACTCAACGAGCTCGACCGACCATTTGAGCATATGGCCTACAACATCAAACTTTGATAGAACTTGTCGGAGTGGTTGGTCGGTTATTACCTTAATGGGTGTCCTTGGAAATAAGGTCTGAGTCTTCTTGTGGCTGTTAGAAGTGTGAGGGCCAGCTTCTCGACCAGGGGATATCGCTCCTCAGGACTGTTGAGGACGTGACTCAAGAAACGACGAGTGTGACTAGGACTGAGCTAATGGCCACCGCTGATGCTGCCAGGTATAATCTGAGGGGTTCCCCCAAGGAAACCGAAAACAGCCGAGGTAGCTGGGAGAGGTGCGCCTTTAGTTCTTGAAAGGCCTCTTTACACTGAGGTGTCCATAGAAAATCTTTCGCCTTCTTCAGGGTGCGGAAAAATAGACATGTTTTGTCTCTTGCCCAAGAGATGAAATGGCTCAAGGCTGCAAGTCTTCCGGTAAGTTGTTGTACTTCCTTTATCGTTCGGGGGGATTTCATTTGGAGGATCGCCTCTATCTTCTCGGAGTTGGCGTTGATGCCTCGTTGGTGGATCATAAAGCTGAGGAACTTTCCTGAGGTAACCCCGAAGACACATTTGTTGGATTGAGTCGCATCCCAACACATTGCATGATCCGGAATGCTTCCGCTAGATCTCTTAAGTGGTCTCCCGAGGCCTTGCTTTTTATAATCATGTCGTCGACGTAGACATCCATGGTGTTGTCGATCTGGTCCTTGAACAAGTAGTTCACCATTCTCTGGTAGGTGGCGCCTGCGTTTTTGAATCTGAACGGCATCGTTTTGAAGCAATATGTGCCGACATGCGTGATGAAGGCGGTATTCACCCGATCTCGAGGTGCCATGCGGATCTGGTTGTATCCCGAGTATGCATCCATAAAGGAAAGCATTTCATGGCCCGATGTGGAGTTCACCAATTAGTCGATGTTGCTGGTTATAGGTGCCCTACAAGCCAATCACGTGAGTGATGACACGTGTGACATGTTGTGTGATCTTTTTGCTTATGATTAATATTGGCATATTCTCACATTATATTATTTGTTACATATATATTGTGATGTCCTTGGTTCTGTGCAATGAGAATCGGATCATGATGAGATCACGATAATGAGATCGATCCACCTTTAAACACAAATCCTAAATAATCTCGGTCATAGGTTACTCAAGATGGACATTAAGATAATCGGATAGATCAGTGTACTATATACCCGTCCATATAATGGAGGCGGCTGGTCTCAAAGCCACTTGTGTGGAGACACTAAGGATATAGTACAGGTGCTCATTAGAGAATGAGTTCACTGATTGATCCACTTATGGAATGATGTATGGTTAATGATACCTAATATCTGATAGCGATTATGTAGTCCCAATTGTGTATGTGGTCCTTAGACTTGAGACACCAAAGATGCCTTGTATGAGTACTCTTTTCTTTGACGCCAGACTTACAGGTTTAGAAAGTTTCAGATCTGGCACAACTGGTTATCAAGATTGGAAGCCAACCTTATGAAGGCAATTGAGTGTCAATAGAGAATCATCCACTCTCGGTATCACGAGAGGAATATCCCATATGTGCTTGCTTAGACAAATCCCTGGCTAGGGTCATTCGGATTGAGAGAGAAGTTCTCCGTTAGAATCTGAATAGAGCAAGATAAACTGATTCCGTATGTGACCTGACAGTACCATGTCCAATATCTCTGGTATATTATTTGGATGAGAGATTATAGATACATAGTAACTATGGACAGACAGGTATGATGGATTTGATCCCCTTATACTGTATGAGGACTATGGCGTAGTTGTCTAGTATGTCCATAGTCGATGAATCAAATGAATTATTATGGGGATAATAATTCACTATATTAGAAGGAGTTCTTATGGGAGTGACTCACGGCCAGCTCGGTATCGGGCCTAGAGGGTCACACACATATGGTGGATGCTTCAGCAAATAAAGGATTGGATGAAGATCCAATTAGCCCCTATTCTCATTAGATGAGACCCTATATTGATGAGCTCCTTGATTAAGGCCCAATTATAGGCCTAAGGAGATTATTGGATAGAGATCCAATAATACAAGGTTAGTGGATTATTGGATGGAGATCCAATACCCACTAAGGAAGGAGCCCTAGGATTTTGGTGGCTCTCTATAAATAGGAGGGGAGACTCATGGTTGATAGGGTGCAGCTTTAGCCACCACCTCCTATTCTCCTCCTTCCCTCTGCGCAAGAGTTACGAGATCAGATTGGAGGAGTTTCGCTACAGAGATTTATCGTGTGGATGCCACTAGAGAGGAGGACGCTTGACCTCTTTTATCTTCTCCATCCGGATCTGGAATACAGAGATATATGATCTCCCTAGGTAAAATCAATCTCTCACACATCGCGGTTTTATCAGTTTTTACGTTTTTCTCGCGACCCTAGTCTTTTGCATGATGATTTAATCTGCGTGGAAAACTAGTTTTTATTTTGATTTCCGCTGAGCATGTGATACACCCGTTGAGGTTTCCCAATAGTGGTATAAGAACCAAGGTTTTTGTGCGAAAAATTAGTTTTAAACTGCGTGTGACGAGATTGAAACGCGTAGAACTGTTCTACGTGCTTGTTGTAGCGATTGGCAGCGAAAGTAGGTGCTGCCTACGAGGGATGAGCGACCACATGCATGCTGTCTGCATACAGAGGTGGCTGGCCATGGCCAGGCCCCCTGTAGGGGCGGTCAACTTCAACCAAGGCCCCCCTACAAGGGAGCGACCGCCCCGTAGATCCTATTGTGAGTGACTAGGCCCATTGGCTCGAGCTTAATCATATTAGGTGACGGCTCATGATCATCCGGTGTGGCTTGCATATGTGATATTATACACCTATTATATATATGTGTGTGTGTATATATATATATATTTACATACGATGTAGATATATATTAAATATGTATGTGTGTAACACGACATATTAGGAGATCGATACGAAACAAAAACCCCTCCTACGATAATATTAAGTCGGTAAGCGTGAGGCGATAAGATTGACCCATGTGGCCTTCCATCATTATAGGAAGAAATTAAATCACTATATAGGTTGAGTTGGTCTAGTCCCTCAAGGCTCACCTATCTACGTGATCGAGTTCTTGCCTATGACATAGAGATGTCACCGGTGACCTGAGGACATGGTATGCTTGGTCGAGTCTCTCAAGGGCATATCATCAAATCAGACTCATCTTATAACGATGGTGATGACTTAACTGAATATCATGGTTGGTCGAGTCCCTCGAGACCATGATGATTCGGAGGCCGAACGTGACGGGAATCACAAGGAGTTATGATTGGCAAGAGTTGCCTACCTTTTGGGCTTAGTGTAATTGGTTGAGTCCCTCGAGGACATATCATCAAATCAGACTCATCTTGTAACGATGGTGATGACTTAACTGAATATCATGGTTGGTCGAGTCTCTCGAGACCATGATGATTCGGAGGTCGAACATGACGGGAATAACAAGGAGTTGTGATTGGCAAGGGTTGCCTACTTGTTGGGCTTACTGTAATTGATCGAGTCTCTCGAGATTGCACTAAGATGCCAATTGGATCCCGATCTCCACTAGGAGTCTGCCAGAGACTTTCGTCTCACGTGTCGAGGGTGTCGCGTGATTCGCTAAGAAAATAGTTGGAGTACATTAAGATAGAAGTCCATATCTTAATTAGTATTTTCTGTAATATCTGTATGTTATTTAATTTATGTTATATCTTGTTTGTCGCTTGCAAAACCCCTTCATGACATACTTGATGCCAACCACCTCACTGGTCCAAACTATACAGATTGGCTCCGTAATTTGAGAATTGTTCTCACAGCGAAGAAAATCGCATATGTCCTTGACACAATTCTACCTACGCCGGAAGAAGGGGCAAGCGAGAATGAGATCGCTCGCTATGTGAAGTATATAGATGATTCACGTTGGCAAAATGTTACATATTGGCCTCCATGACTCCTGAGTTACAAAGGCAACATAAGAGCATAGATGCAGATTCTATCCTTCTTCATCTCTGCCAACTGTTTGAGAAACAGGGAAGAACTCAAAGATATGAGATATCTAAGAAACTCTTCCAAGCCAAGATGACAGAAGAGACATCGGTTGAGAACCATGTCCGAAAGATGATAGAGTGGATCGAGAAACTCACAGGTCTAGGAATAGTCCTAGAGGATGATAACCTGTGCGTTGATCTTATACTTCAGTCCCTACCAGATTTCTTTTCTCACTTCATCATGAATTTTAACATGAGCAAGTTTGAGGTGACTCTCCTGAGCTTATCAATATGTTGAGGGGAGCTGAGAGTACCATCAAGAAAGAGAAGTCAGTTCTCTATATTGGTGAGACCAAAAAGAAAAGGAAGGCCAGCAAGACCCTTAAGAAGGGCAAGGGCAAAAGCAAAGGTTGCCAAGAAATACCCGAGAAAGGACAAAGGATAATACTTCAACTGTGGCCAAGATGAACATTGGAATAGGAACTGCAAGGACTACGTTGTAGAGAAGGCGAGACAGAAGCTTGGAGAAGCTTCAGGTATATTCATTATCAGTCTCCACTTGTCAGATTTTCATGATAACACATGGGTATTAAATACCGAGAGTGTTTATCATATCTGCAATTCGTTGCAGGTTCTGGCAAGACCTAGGAGATTGGCTAGAGGCGAGTTGGACCTCAAGATGGGCAATGGAGCAAGAGTTGCTACATCTGTATGTTGGAGTATTTTTGCATTAGATGCATGCTATTTTGTTCCCTCTATTATCAAAAACATTATTTTGATCTCTTATTTGACAATTAGTGGATATAAATTAATTTTTAAAAATAATAGTTATTTAATAATTATATACGATGAGATCATCACTAGAGGGACCCTTATAAATGGCTTATATGTGTTAGACACTTCCCCACATATCATGAATATAAATATGTCTAAGAGGAAAAGAGATGAGGTGAATAATGCATACTTATGACATTGTAGGCTAGGTCATATACATGAGGGAATGATTCAAAAGTTGCTAAAAGATATATACTTAGATCTATTTGATTATGAGTTATATGCAACTTGCGAACCTTGCCTTTGTGGGAGAATGACCAACTTTCATTTTAGTGGAACTGGAGAGAGAGCCACTGAGTTATTGAAACTCATACATAGTGATGTATATGGCCCCATGTCGACTCAGGCTATAGGTGGTTATGCATACTTCATTACATTCACTGATGATTTCTCTAGGTATGGACATGTGTACTTAATGAAGTACAAATCTGAGGCCTTTGAGAAATTCAGAAAATATAAGAATGAGGTAGAGAACCAAATTGGAAAGAGTACTGAGACTCTTCGATCAGATCGAGAAAGAGAGTACTTGAGTACGAAGTTCACCCATTTCCTCAGGGACATTCTGTTTCTATCCCAGTAGATACCTCCTTATACACCTCAGCTCAATGGTGTATCAGAAAGGAGGAATCACACGTTGTTAGACATGGTGCGATCTATGATGAGTTTCACTGACCTACCCGTTTCATTCTGGGGGTACGCACTAAAGACTGCAGCTTACCTTCTGAACAGAGTTCCATCAAAGTCGATAGTGTCTACACCATATAAGATATGAAAAGGAAAGAAATCTGATCTTAAGATTATTAAGATTTGGGACTGTCCTGCCCACGTTAGAGACACAACCCCGATAAGTTGGAATCAAGGACAAAATGGTGCACATTTGTGGGATACCCAAAGGAAACTTGTGGATATTATTTCTATCATCACGAGGACCGAAAGGTCTTTGTTGCCAAGAGAGCTGTGTTCCTTGAGAATGAACACATTCTTAGTGGAAACAGTGGGAGTGAGATAGAATGAAGCGAGGTTGGAGAACCTAGCTCAAGCACCATTCCAGAGCTCGAGTCTGTTCAGGTATCTAACACATAAGTTTCAACTTTACGTAGGTCTAATAGAGTATCTCACCCTCCTGAAAGATATGTGGGACATATCAGTGGAGATGACTCTTAGGATGTTGATCCTCAGACCTACGAGGAGGCTATTATGAGTATAGACTCCGGGAAGTGTCAAGAAGCCATGAATTCTAAGATGGATTTCATGTACTCTAATAAGGTTTAGAACCTTGTGGATGCACCTAAGGGTATTATACCCATCGGCTGTAAATGGATCTTCAAGAAGAAGATCGAAGTGGATGGAAAGGTAGAGACCTATAAAGCAAGGTTGGTAGCTAAAGGATATCGTCAAAGACAAGGAGTTGACTATGACTAAACCTTTTCACCTGTAGCCATGCTTAAGTCCATTAGAATTATTTTGGCCATTACAACACACTATGACTATGAGATCTGACAGATGGATATCAAAACGGTATTTCTCAATGGAAACCTCGAGGAAAAGGTGTATATGATACAACCAGAGGGATTTGTATCCAAAGAGAGTCCAGATAAAGTGTGCAGGTTACTTATATCCATTTATGGATTGAAGCAAGCTTCCCGAAGTTAGAACATAAGATTTGATGAGGTGATCAGATCTTATGATTTCGTTAAGAACGAAGATGAGCCTTGTGTGTACAAGAAGGTAAGTGGAAGCGCTATCACCTTCTTGGTGCTATATGTGGATGACATCCTAATCATTGGGAATGATGTAGGAATGCTCTCCACAATAAAAGCTTGGCTATCTAGAAACTTCTCCATAAAAGACTTAGGGGAAGCATCCTATATTTTGGGGATTTGGATCTATAGAGATAGATCCAAAAGGATGCTTGGTTTGTCCGAGTCTAGGTACATAGACTCCATTATCAAAAGATTTGACATGAAAAATTTAAAAAGTGGTCTAATACCGATGAGACATAGAATATCACTTTCTAGGAGTATGTCCCCAAAGACTCCTGAAGAAAGGGCATACATGTATAAGATACCTTATGCCTCAGCAATAGGGTCTATCATGTATGCAATGCTATGTACTAGGCCTGATATAGCACATGCTCTGAGTGTTACGAGCAGGTATCAGGTAGATCCAGGTTTAGAACACCGGAAGGCAGTAAAGTGTATCCTTAAGTACTTGAGAATGACTAAGGATCTTTTACTAGTATATGGAGGATGTAGCCTCCAGGTTGAGGGCTACACGGACTCCAGTTTTCAGTCTAACATTGATGATAGCAAGTCAAATTTAGGGTATGTTCTCACCCTGAATGAAGGAGTAGTAAGCTGGAGGAGTTCCAAACAAGATACTACTACTAACTCGACCACAGAGGTGGAATATATTGATGTAGTAGAAGTAACAAGACGAAGAGGTGTGGATGAAGAAGTTCATTAATGATTTGGGAGTCATACCAAGCAGCATGGAGCTGACTCCTATATATTGTGATAGCGATAGGGGGATAACTTTAACAAAGGAACTCAGGTCTCAACAGAATTGTTCTAAGGAGGTTCCATCTGATTAGAGCGATCATAACCCAAAAAGATATAACAATGAAAATAGTTTCATTTGAAGATAACATTGTTGATCCACTGACGAAGCCACTAGCTCATATTATATTTGAGCATCACAAAGGTCTGATAGGGATCAGACATATAGGTGATTGGCCTTTGGTCAAATGGGAGATTGCTGGTTATAGGTGCCCTGCTAGCCAATCACATGAGTGATGACATGCTGTATGATCTTTTTTCTTATAATTAATATTGACATATTCTCACATTATATTATTTGTTACATATATATTGTGATGTCATTGATTCTGTGCAATGGGAATCAGATCATGATGAGATCATGATAATGAGATCGATTCACCTTTAAACACGTATCCTAAATAATCTCGGTAATAGGTTACTCAAGAGGGACATTGAGATAACTGGATAGATCGGTGTACTATGTACCCATTTATATGATGGAGGCGACTGGTCTTATAGCCACTTGTGTGGAGACACTAAGGATATAGTATAGGTGCTTATTAGAGAATGAGTTCACTGATTGATCCGCTTATGGAATGCTGTATGGTTAATGATACCTAATGTCAGACAGTGATTCCATAGTCCTAGTTGTGTATTTGGTCTTTAGACTTGAGACACCAATGATGTCTTGTATGAGTACTCCTTTCTTTGATGCTAGACTTACAGGTTTGGAAAGTTCTAGATCTGGTACAACTGGTTATCAAGATTGGTAGTCAACCTTATGAAGACAATTGAGTATCAATAGATGATCATCCACTCTCGGTATCACAAGAGGAATATCTCATATGTGATTGCTCAAACAAATCCCTGGCCAGGGTCATTCGAATTGAGAGAGGAGTTCTCCGGTAGAATCCGAATAGAGCAAGACAAACTGATTCCATATGTGACCTGACAGTACCATGTCCAATATACGATTTCTGGGATATTATTTGGATGAGGGATTATAGATGCATGGTAACTGTGGACAGACAGGTCCGATGAATTTGATCCGCCCTATACCGTTTGAGGACTATGGCGTAGTGGCCTAGTACGTCTATAGTCAATGAGTCGAGTGAATTATTATGGGGATAATAATTCATTATATCAGAAGGAGTTCTAATGGGATTGACTCATGGCCAGCTCAGTATCGGGCCTAGAGGGTCACACACATATGGTGGATGCTTCAGCGAATAGAGGATTGGATGAAGATCCAATTAGCCCCTATTCTCATTAGATGAGATCCTATGTTGATGGGCTCCTTGATTAAGGCCCAATTATAGGCCTAAGGAGACTATTGGATAGAGATCCAATAATACAAGGTTAGTGGGTTATTGGATAGAGATCCAATACCCACTAAGGAAGGAGCCATAGGGTTTTGGTGGATGTCTATAAATAGGAGGGGAGACTCATGGTTGATAGGGTGCAACTTTAGCCACCACCTCCTATTCTCCTCCCTTCCTCTGTGCAAGAGTTGCGAGATCAGATTGGAGGAGTTTTACTGCAGAGATCCATCGTGTGGATACCATTAGAGAGGAGGACGCTTGACCTCCTTTTCCATCCGGATCTGAAATACAGAGATATATGATCTCCCTAGGTAAAATCAATCTCTCACACATCGTAATTTTATTGGTTTTTGTATTTTTCTCGTGACCCCAATCTTTTGCACGACGATTTGATCTGCGTGGGAAACCAATTTTTATTTTGATTTTCGCTGCGCATGTGATGCACCCGCTGAGGTTTCCCAACAGATGTGAGGCAGGGGATAACAATCTTTGGGGCAAGCCCGATTAAGGTCGGTATAGTCAACGCGCATCTGTCAATTCCCATTGGACCTCTTGACCAGTACAATATTGGACAACCAGGTCGGGTACATGATTTTCGTGATAAAGTTGGCCTCGAGTAGGCATGCCACCTCTTCCTCGATGGCTCTCTAGCACTCCAGAGTGAACCTTCTTAGCTTTTGCTTGACCGGACGAGCTCCGGGAGTTATGTTGAGATAGTGTTCTGCCTCCTTAGGGTTAACGCCGAGCATGTCTTCTGGGGTCCACACAAACAGGTTGGCATTCTTCTTCAAAAATTCTACCATCTTGACTTGTTGTTGGCCCGAGAGCGTCGAGCCGAACTTTAAGGTTTTGTCGGGCTGGCTGGGGTCGGTGACTACTTCCTTTACACCTTCGACCGGTTCGGGGTTCAAAGTGAGTTTTTTGGGTCCTCTCGAGTCGATCTTCGGGCTCGTCGTTCTGGGTTTCTTCGGGAGAGTGGTGGCAGTCAAGTAGCATCATGAAGACACTCGGAGGTCACTTCGGGCCTCACCGACTCCTGTGTCCGTTGGGAATTTCATGGAGCGGTGGAACGTTAACACCACGGCCCTCAACCTGTTGAGGGTTGGTCGGCCTATTATAGCATTATAAGCCGAAGGAAGGTTGACCACCATGAAGACGACCATTAGAGTCTTGGTGCGTGGCTCCTCGCTGATTGTTAACGGTAGGGTCGTCGTTCCGAGAGGGGCAGTAGAATCTCCGGTAAACCCTGTCAACGTAGAGGTCAGCGGGGTTAAATCTTGATCGGTTAGACCAAGTTTTTGAAAGGCTTCAAAATACAGAATGTCTGTGGCACTCCTTGTGTCTATCATTATCCGCTTGACTCGGGTGTTGGCGATGCACACGGTGACGACTAGGGCGTCGTCATGATCCGGGTACTCCTCTCCTTTCGGTTGGAAACTGATCTCGAGGTCGGGGCGATGCCGCAGCCTCTTCTTGATCGCGGCCCTAGCATAAGCTTTACGCGCCGAGGTGCTGTCCCCACCCGTCGCGAGTTCGCCGACTATGACGTCGATCTGTCGTTCAACCGAGTCGGCAGGGCGCGTTTGGCGATCTCTCTCCGACCGCCTGTCTGGGTGGTCCATTCTCCTTTAGACATAATGACCGAGGTGTCCCTGGTGGATCAAGTCCTCGATTTGGTTCTTCAAGTCCCGGCACTCTTCAATGTCATGGCCGTATTCACGGTGGAAAGGATAGTATCTGCCCCTGTCCCTTTCTTTGGACCTGGTCTTGATGTGGTTTGGTGGTGCCAGGAGTCCCTTCCCCCTTATCTGGAGGAAGATCTCGGTCCATGTGGAGTTGAGAGGAGTCGTCGGGGGCCGTTGGTGACTGAAGTCTGGCCCCTCTATCCTCCTCCTTGGTGGTCCCGAGGCGGGTCCTCGAGGCTGTTCCACTCGGGACGCTTCTATTCTTCATGCTTTCCGATGATCAGGGCCTCGGCGGCGATAAAGTGGTTTGCCCTCTGCATCATCTCAGGGACTATGGTTGGAGGTTTCTCGACCAAAGACCAAAATAGTTTGGATGGGCGTATGCCCATCAGAAAGGCTTAGATGACTAAGGAGGGGTGTGCATTAGGGATCGCCCATGACTCGGTGGCGAATCTGTTGATGAACTGTGCGAGGGGTTCCTCCCTTCCCTGGGTGATGCCGAGGAGCGAGGCTGCCGTGGGCTTAGGTCGGGCGTTGGCGAGGAAGTTCTGGTCCAACTCCCTCGCAAGCTGGTCGAAAGAAATAATGGTCGCTGGCTAGAGATGGCCATACCACATCCGAGCTAGCCCCCTCAAGGTGGTCGGGAAAACCCGACACATCAGTGCATTGGACGAGTCGTACAATGCCATTTGTGCTCAGAAGGCTGCGACGTGTTCGGTCGGGTCCGAGCTCCCATCATACGACTCCAAAACGGGTAGCCTGAAGTTGGTCGGGACCGGCTTGTCTCGTATTTCTGGGGCGAAGGGTGATTTATGTTTGGAGCTCTCCGCAGTCTCTTCCTTTGACTTGGTGACCTCCTTTTGGACTTCATCGAGGCGTTCATTTATGCGTCAGAGCTGCACTCGGAATGAATTGGTCGAGTCTGACGACAGGGTGTCCTGGTCCTACGGGGGGGTGCTCGATCCCAAGTTGGGGGCTAGCGGATTTTTCCAAGACAATCGATGGGGTCTCGGACTAGGTCTCAAGAGGACTTGGTTCCATCGGACCAGGCTGAGCTGGCGCTAGGGGCTCCAGAGACCCTTCCTGGGGTCAGGGTGGACTGCCCCCTGTCCATGATCCCCGGTTGGGGAGCCGAAGGTGCAACCGTGATCTAGGGCATGGCCGCGGGAGCGGGAGTAGGCGGGGCTGCTTCCTCGGTCATCCGATTGGGGATCGAGATGCGATCTTGTGACATGGGCCCTCCTTCTAGCGCCAAAATATTGGGGTCGTCCCGCAACGTGGGATGACAGGTCACCCCTGTGAGAGTTCCCGTGTGTGCTAGATCGCCTCCGTAGGTTCGGTGACGTGGTTGCTCTGCTCCTTCCTTCAGGTGGCTTCCTTGTCAAATGGTGCGAAGTCCTACAAAAGACCCGAGCCAAGCAGTTTGGGCTCGGTTGAGTCCCTCCGACGATCAAGTCAAGGGTCGGCTCCACTGAAAAAAGATCCCCCTGGCACAAATATGGTGAGTGAACATTTATACCTACGTAGACGAGTTGGTTGTACGTAGGCCACGTCGTTGCTATAGTACCTGATAGGTCACCAACTGCCTGTCGTTGGGGGCGCTTCACACTGGTTGGCCGCTGCGCTTGCCCTGACACGTCGCCTATTGCTAGCTGTCAGAAGTCAGGGGGTATTGTTCGTTGGTCGGCCACTGCGCCTGCCCTGACATGTCGCCTGTTGCCAGTTGCCAGGGGATACTGTTCGTCGGTTGATTGTCACGCCTATCCTAACACGTCGCTTGTCGCCAGTTATCGGGGGTCAGGGAGGGGGCTAGTATGGTACATCGGCTCTACTGCACTACTTGTTGATAGGGGGACAGTTGGTCGGCCACAGGACCGTTAGAGGATACCTCGAGGTCAGGTCGGGCTGAGGACGCTAGGTCAACGTGGCTAAGTCGTGACGTGGCCAAGATACGGATGCTATGTTGCTCGCCACGTTGGACTTGACCATTACTGGCCCCATCAATATCTAAAACATTATAAAATTTTATCTTATATTTCTCAAACCCCATCATAAAAAAAATTTGTACAAGGTATTATTAATCCCTTGTTATATTTTTCTAATTTATTTTAGATGGAAGCCTTGAAATTTCATCCTATAAATATTTTTTAATCATTTTGCATTTGATTCATCTTCATCATTTTCCGTTAAAAAACTTGATAATGTCCATAGGTGTTATAAATGTTATTTTTTAGTCAAAGAGCCATGCTGCCCGACTTTTTCTTTTATTCGATACATATCTATCCGATGATATATATATATATATATATATATATAATATAATATAATTTGATGGAAAACTTTAGCTTGATAACCGGGAAATTTAGAATGAACAACTAACCCTTGCACCTCGATGCAACCCGTGAAAGCAACATGCAGTTAAACCAACATTTAGATCAACTTTTGGAAGAACTTGATGTCGTTAATGATCCAGAAAAGATGAACAAAGTCTTGCGAAACAGAACATTTCACTTTCATGCACCATCATTGGAGGCGGCTTTAGCAGTATCGTAGGATGCATGGAGCCCGAAGAAGAAGTAGTAGACGAGCAGCAGCGCAGTCCATATGCCAAACCTTTCAAACGACGGACCGTCGATCGAGCCGAGCAAGAAAATATTGATTGCAATGGATGCTGACGGTAGCCACGGCACCAGCGGCACGCCCCACGTCTGTGGTGCCCTGGCCTGCGGCACGCCCCACCACAAGAACGCCGTCGACAGGAACCAAACCAGCACTGACACCATGTAGCCAACCCAACCCATCCCTCCGGCGGCCCAGTATGCAGCAGTCGCTATAGAAGAGGCCAAGATCAGCACCAGGGCGGCGATGAGCTTGTTCCGGTCGGAGTCGGTCGTCTCGCCGCTGACGTAATAACGTCTAACCAGAAGGGCGACTGCAACCATCATGAAGATGAAGAGCGTCGAGATGGAGAGGAGATTGGAGAGAATGCCGAGGTTGGTGAAGAAGGCGATGACGGCGGTGGCTACGAGCATGACCACGGTGGCGTTGATGGGGGTGCCGGTGGTGGCGTACACCTCGGCTAACCACGGAGGAACCATGTGGGTGCGGGCGATGTGGGTGAGGTAGCGGGCCTGGCCGACGGCCGACACGAGGAGAACGGTAGTCATGCCCTTGAGCGCGCCGAAGGCGACGATGTACTTGGCCCAGTCCATGCCGATGGCCTCGAAGGCGACAGAGAAGGGAGCGTCGGGGTCGATCTGTGAATAAGGCTGCATCAGGCAAAGCGTTACCGCCAGTAGACAGTAGCAGCCAGTTGTGATGATCATTGCACCAACGAGGCCCAGTGGGATGTCCTTGGCAGGGTTTTGAGTCTCTTCGGCCATGGTGGACACTGCATCGAAGCCCACGTAGGCGAAGAAGAGCACTGCAGAGGCCGAGAAGATTCCTCTCACACCAAAGGGAGTGAAGTCGGAGAGATTCTTGGGGTTGGCTTGGGTGAGGCCTGCGATGATGATGAAGACAATGATGGCTAGGTGGATGATGGAGGCGACGTAATTGAATCGAGAGGTCGCCTTGGTGGAAAAGACAGCTGCGAGGCAGACTAAGGCGATGACGACGACAGCGATGGGGTCGAGGCGGCTGTAGTCAGGATTGAGGCCGATGGCGTGGATGCGGAAGTCGTTCGGGTGGTGGTTGAGGAGGGTGGCGAAGTAGGACGTCCAGGAGCGGGCGACCGCGGCACCGCCAATCACGTACTCGAGAAGGATGTTGCCGGCAGCGATGAAAGCTACGAAGTCGCCGAGCTCGACTCGAAGGTAAGCGAAGGAACCACCTGACGTGCATGGATAAACAGCGTGTGAGAGTAGCAACGGTCGATCGACATCAGCAATCCTCTGTATAGTTAATTGGTTGTCGTTCGTAGAGGACCCGAACCTGCAACTGGAATCTCCACAGCGAACTCAGTGTAGCAGAAGACGGAGAGCATGGCCGAGATGCCGGAGACAACATAGGAGAGGATGACCGCAGGCCCGGCTGAGTCACGAGCCTCCTGGCCCGTGAGGACGAAGATGCCGGCGCCGATGACAGCGCCGATGCCGAACCAGATGAGGTCCCACCAGGAAAGGGTCTTTTTCATCTCAAACCCACTCCGGGCCTTGATCTCGGTGAGCTCCAGCTTATCCAGAGACCGCGACGTGATCCGATCCTTGAGCCTCGTTCCGGTCTCTTTCAAGGCCTTTGTGTAGTTTGCCCAGCTCTGGAACGACTCCTCAGGGAGGAAGTCTTGCTTGCTGCAAGTCCAAGCCCTTCTCTTTGGCTTCCCAACGCTGCTTTCTCCTACCGTCCCCATGTTGTTTCTTTCTTCGAATGCCCGCCGCCCCTTCAAGCAAGCATATGAGAAAGTATCATAACTATTTGGCGTAGAGAACCAATGAAGATAATTGTTTCTGAACAATCTTAATCATGAAACTAATTTCTTAATACTATATATCAGATCAGCTAGTGGAGTTTGAGGTCTTTGCCTTGTTTGCAGAAAGCAATTGATGTATTTGTTTTTACAGAAAGATTGAAACGCATCAAGGAATAACATACTTTGGTTGCCGCTTCGTCAACAAAATAAACACACAAAAACTACGGATACATCATAGAGAATGACATCTCTATTCTAACAAAGAAAAATCTGTATCTGATGGAAAAAGATGCGAAGAGACGCGAGGGTATTAACTGCGCCGAGGTGCGAGGGTCTCCGGAGGAGGAACGAAGAGCAGAGGAATGACAGAAAGGATGAGGAGGAGAGTCCAAGTGATTGATTGCCCTCGCCAACGAGCTATGTATATATATATATATACACCAACCTCGGTAACAAACCTTTCGCTGGTGCAGCTAGCGGCTGGACTGCCCCAATTTTGGCACCGGAAACGGCTCGTCCGCCGTCCCCTTCCGCAGAAATCGATGGAAGGGAGGAAACCTTGACCTGTGCCATGTTTCTAAGACAGATACACCGGAAGAACCAGCAGCAGCAAGACCTTTTTATGGCGCGCTTCCACTCCTTTCCTAGATTTCCATCCTTTTTTTATTTGTATATTGACAACGAGGCATCGCTTACATCCATCCGGCAGTTGTCCGTTCGAACAAGGCGGCAGGGTGATAGGATGATCGCCAGATTCCGAATCTTGAAGAGAATTCCATAGTGATCAGGATCTTGAGCTTGTCTGGTATTGTGAGAGACGGTGTTCTTGATTGGTCCGCAATAAGATTCGGACATTTGATATATATATATATATATATATATATATATATATATGCATAATAATGCAATTATTGGGTGACAGATAGGAAGGATGATGGGCCCATCCGCCGCGGTGGGAAGGCTTCAATGAGGGACCAAGACGCCAGCGAGGCACGGTCATCATGTGAAGGCATTGATTCAGTGCCTGCGCCACAGCAGGAGATGGTTTCTTCAGGGATCGGGCCTACGTACGTGTACTTGGTAAACCCTCCTACGAGCCTGCAAAGCTCGACCTCAAAGGATCGGAAACAGCTACAGATTCTGAGCAACCATGCATTCATTGCATGACCATACAGAACACGTCATCACCCACCGAACACCGTCTCTGTCAGCTTTCGGCACTCATAATCATGATAATTATTTGTTTTTTATGTGAATAATTACGATGGAATTTTAATCTTTTTCTTGAGTTTTGATATCATTTCCATGCGAATGATGCTTCATTTCTTGCATTCAGGTGATTCCAGCAACTCCATCGGTAGATGGTAATGGTGGTGGTAAGCTAAATAATTAAAGCTCACAAGTGCATCTTTTTCGTTCAGCAAATTTGTTTAAGACCATCCATCCCCACGTATTTGCGCAGCTCTTTGATGGCGTCGTTTTAGTGGAAATCCAACCAACGCAACATCGCTTTCGCTTGTTGATGCCACATGTTTCCACTTCATAAGAAATAAAGTTAACAGTAATACCAAAGGCATTCGCCAAATGTCATCCTCATCATGTTTAGAACAATTGATGGGAGTGGCTTGATGTTTGAGCTTACTATAACACCAAATTCCATCATCCCAGTAACTCTATCAGCCTATGAAGCATGCATGTCCGGTTTGATATAGTGATTAAACTATGTTTTATTCCTTCACGTTTGACTGCTGTCTTTACATCGATGGATGGTCTCTCCTTGTTGGCTGCGGCAGTGCAAAATCCGATGGCTATTGCTATTTGCTCCACACTCTTCCTTGTCCATGTCCTCCTCCGTCAGTGGTACAAGCGGGGCATCATCGTCTTCATTTCTTTATTGTTAGTTCCTGTCGCTCTCTGATAATATAATGTTTTCCTCTGCTTCTCTGCTTTTAACGTGGATGGATAACACCGACGGCCCCACTGCTTCTCTCTCGGACGCAGACACACGGACACAGCTGAGGGAGGTGGAGAAAGGCGAGCCGAAGAGGAGGAGGCGACAGGGAGGTTGCAGGTGACAGGAGGGGAGCCACAGTTCTGTCTCCCCGATCCGACACTCGCCCAAACAGTTGTGCTTCACATTCCTCGCATCCTTTCCTCTATCTCTCCTCTAACCTCAACTGTCTCGCAGAGGTAACCTTTTCTCTCTTTCACCTAAAAAAAAATCCCACCTTGATGAAGCTTCCAAGCTCTGGTCTCTTCCCTCTCGTGGCTCTATTTTATTGAAACAGAACCCCTCTTCGAGTTCCTAAAAATCCCACCTTTAAGGCGCTCCGCTCCCTCTTTGGTCTTGTTTCAACTCCACTTAGCTTTCGAGCGGAAACCTTCCTCCTCTCAGATAGGCTTTCACTTTTCTCTACTTTTTTCCTCTCGGAGTGAAAAGTAGCTAAATTTGATTTCCCTGAGTCGGGAACGACAAATCGTTTTCCACGTGTTTTGTCCATGAAGTTTTCGATTTTTCTGTGGATTTTGAAGCTGTTTCCCGCTGATTTAGAACGATAAATCCCGACCAAGATCGCCTTTTTTTTGTTGTTGTTATTTCTTTGAGCGGTGGAATGGGGTGCACGTACTCGAGGGTGGAGGTGGACGAGGTGGTCTGGCGGTGCAAAGAGCGGCGGAGGCTCATGAAGCAGCTTCTGAGCTGCCGAGCGGAGCTCGCCGCTGCTCACATGGCGTACCTCAAGTCCTTGAGGAACACTGGCGCCACCCTTTTGCAGTTTACCGAAGTCGAGACGATGATCCTGGGTGACGCCTCCCCTCTCCGCCTCACGTTGCCTCCCTCTCCACCCCCACCGCCGCCTCTGCCACCCTCGCCGCCGCTCCCTCTGCCGCTCTCGCCGCCGCCCCCTCCCAACTTTAGTCCCATTGCCACGAAGGAGGCGATGGAGGAGAAGGTTTCTGTCGAGGATCCGAATTATATGGATGACGCCGGGAGCTGCCGGACGCCTCGCCCTCCCGTCCCTGGATCAGTCTGGGACTTATGGGATCCGTTTGTCCCTCCGGCTTCCTCGAGTTCTTCATCTCCAGTGCCTCAAAGGGAACAAGGACCCGTCTCGCAGGCTGCAGTGGACGAAGAGGATTGGGCAGAGACTAAATCTGAGTTTGAGGAGGAGGAGGAGGAAGAAGAGAAGGTGATCCAAAGAAAGGAGGATTTTGCTGTGACAGTGGATCCGGCGAGAGAGAAATGCCCCCTTAAAGAATTGGCCGACGACAACTCTTCGGCAGTAAGTTGGCTAACCAAGGACACGGACATGGGGATGGTGGTGTGGAGGAGCAAGAAGACATTGGCAGGGATTATAAGAGAGGTGGATGATTATTTCTTGAAAGCTGCGGCTGGAGGAAAGGATGTTGCAGTTCTTCTTGAGTCGAATCGCAGCTACCTTTATCCCTGGGATCCTGAAGCGAGGAAAGGTAATCTATAATTTGCATCTCATTTGCTTTATGATGCAATGCTCGTGAATGATTAATCAGTGTGCAATTTTCTTTTTCTGGTGCTTTATTGTGCACCGCTCAATAATATTATATTCACTAGGGAGAAGCGTTGGATTGCATTTTGTGATACCTAGCATCTCTGAAATGTTACTGTCGTAACAATGATAGATCTGCTGCCATCTATCTTAGCACCATCAACGAGAATTTGCATCAACTCAACAACAATAATTATTAAAGGACAAAATTTTCAAACTGCAAAATCAAGTACACTAGCTCCTTAGTTTTGTATAATTAGACCATTGTGTGCTTGTTCATGTTTTTTTTTACCACCACACGATGTTGAACTGAGATGGCTTCTTCGCCTACCCTACTCATACATAGTGAATTGCAGATACAAGTGTTTCTAGTGATATCTAGGCTGCTTATTGACCAGGTTGAGAAAATTCTACCAATCTATCACTTGATCACAATCTAACAACTGCATTGGCAGTCTCGTCATATTGGATGATGGTAATGAGCTACCTAGCATGCATATAAGCGAAGCTTCTGATAACAACTTTCCAAAATTACCGATACAATTGCTCGTCTGGTAGCTGTCTTTTCTTTCAACTACTTGGTATGATAATTTCTATTCTTCAGGGAAGTGTTCCAAGTCTGCCAAGGTAGTAAATGCATTGACATGGAGCTGGTCTTTCAGATCTTCTCATTCTAACAAGGATGTGCAAGATGCAATTAATGCTAGCAGGCACGGTAACCATTGCACAACACTAGAAAAGCTTTTTGCCGAGGAGCAGAGGCTCTACAAGCAAGTGAAAGTAAGCACTCTATTAAGATCAAATTTTACCAGATTTACAATGACAAGCATTTTACTTCTACTCTACTTTTTTTGTGGAAAAGTGAAGAAAAAAACTGTTAATTGTTCATTTTGGGTGAAACATGTCTTGCCAAATATTGCTTTCTATTGCTTTAGTTGAGCGACAAGTCGATATAAATTTGCATGGTCCTGTTGCAGTATCCTGTTTATCTTCCATTTTTAAAGGCCACACAGGCAAACACATACATCTCATTTTTAGTGGGGGTTGAATTAATCAGAAATGTGTAGTTATGTGACATTCTAAAATCTAGTAACATTATGGTCCATAGGACTTAATTTCCTGATATTGGAAATGTTAACAACAGTGTGTTGTAGATCATGTATTATGTGATCTTATCTGCCCTAACATTGACTGGCCACCAGGGACCTTATGTAGCCCAAACCTCACATAATCAAACCTTTATTTTCCCTTAGGACACAGTTCGGCTAATTATCAAATGTAAACATTATAAGAGAAGTATGCTGATACTAAAGTTAAGACACACAGATCCCTTACAAACATGTTACTTTGTTCCTAATTATTAATTCTGTACCAAGTGTTACTATCTTATTATCAAGTGGCCTTCTTTGTTGCAGGATCAGGAAAATGCTAAATCCCAGCATAAGAAGATAATCTTGCTACTGCATAAACTAGAAGCTGGTGACTATGACTTCACAAGAGCTGAGAAAACCCGATCGGACATAGAGGAACTGCAGTGCCGAATGATATCTTTGAAGGAGTCGATCAATGGAACATGCTTGTCAATATCAAAACTCCGGGATGAAGAGTTACTTCCTCAGTTAATTGAATTTTCTGTTGGGTAAGTTAATAATGTGCCCTTTGTTTGACTTAAATCCTGGAGCTTATTGTATGCTTATACAAGACTAGTTTATAGCAAAACGATTAGTAGCTTTTCAACCAGACTTTCGCTAAATAAACAATCAAACTTCTTTATCCTTGGTTTCGGCTTAGGTAACTATCTTGATTACTAGTTATCTACTCGTATGATTTTGATATTTGATTTTCCCTCTTATGAAGCCTTATGAAGATGTGGAGAACAATGTACGAATGTCATCAAGTGCAAAACCATATTTCTCAACAGGTCAATCTTCTTGATAACCATCTAGGCATTAATCCGACAACTGACTCCCATCAACATGCCATATCTCAGCTAGAAACAGAGGTGGCTTTCTGGTATAATTCCTTCTGCAACCTCTTCTGCTGTCAGCGTGAATATGCACACATTCTCAACCAGTGGGTGCGACTAACCGACTGCCTTCCGGAAAATGATACACTGATGGGGTCAACATCCAGTATCCGTGGTTTTTGTGAAGAACTTCAACGAGTTCTTGATAGGCTCCCAGACAAGGTACTACCATCTGCCCTTTTCCCTTTATTATGCACTAATGTTTATTTTCTGTTACATTAGGAGACATGCTATGTTGCAGTTGACATCTACCAGCACGCATGAATTCTTTACTCTGCACATATATGATTGCATCGGTTCAAGTTCTTGAAATAAGATGATGAATCAACTGTGACTATTGGTCCAATTTATGAATTCTGTAATAGTTACCTTGGATGTGGTGAGGGTAGCAGACTCATGTCTTCAAATTTAGTTTCTTGGTTGATCTTTTACTTGATTTTCTTGCATGTCCTAATGAACTACTTGTTACATATATGTTCTGATTGTTTAACCTTACTTTTCACGTGGATAAAGATGCAAGGATTTCCTAAACTAGGTGTATGTTTAAAATTTAGTTCTGTTCATGGATGCATGCTTCAGATGTACACTTTTACTGGACATATGTGCAAATAAATAGTTGCATCTGAGTACAGGTAACAGGCATGTAACGGAAACCTACCAAGTGAAAACTAACTTGTGGCATATGTTGATCAAAAAGTTGGTATTGGAATGCAATTTTTGTTTTATAGTTTAAACCAATCTTTGTCCGTTAAATCTCTCCACAACCAGGTCAATTTCTACTTTCCGATTTCTCTTGCTTTCTGTATCTCAACAGGTAGCAGCTGAGGCAATTAAGAGCTTTTTATTGGTCATTCGCTCTATAATTCTGCAACATAACAAAGAGCACAGTCTGAAGAAGAGATCTGATCGACTCCAGAACAGGTTGGTGAAAGAGTTGATCTCTCTTCGCACATTGGAGAAGCATGATGAGCATGCCCTGCAAGATCCTCAGGCGAGTACCCTTCCATCATCAACTAGGCATGTAAAACTGGAAGCTTTTAGGAAGAGGGTGGAGGAAGAGAAAGCCAAGTATCTCGATACGGTTCGCAGGAGCCGAGCCATGACACTGAACAATCTGCAGACCTGCCTCCCAAATGTATTCCAGGCTCTAACGGGGTTCTCTAGTGTTTGCGCCCAAGCTTTTGGGGGCATTGTTGGTTCCACAGAAGGTGCACCAAGTTTTTCGGTAAATGTTTCACCTGTGCACTCATGAACTTTTTACCATGATGAAGTCTGTAGGCAAAACCTTTTCTGGTTTCTGCATCATGGCCGATGGTTTGCCGATCACTTTCTGGAAAATTATGGTCTTTTCTTTACGAACAAAGCTATTATGTTCTAGTGCTAAAAAGTCCAGGAAATATTGCTAAATAATTATAACAAGATGCTTGCAGGGAGTGACATGAAACAGGGCTGATCATACTATTATAACAAGATGGTTCCGATCATCTCAGCTTATAAAAGGGGAAAACAAAAAGGCGCTGAAATCATGATAAAGAAAAAAAAAATGAAATCACAACTGTGTTGAAATGTAAGCAGATAGCCTTTTTGGTTTCCGATGGGGTCTGCTTGACTTTTGTAATGTGTTTGGCATTTCAGATGGGGTCTGCTTGACGTTTGTGTAAACAGTACTAACATCAAAGAGATCCTCGATCTCTTTCCTTACTTCTATATTGGCCTCTTCACACCATGCCCAGACATTGACAATTGCAGAAAATATACTCCAAATGGTTCATGACATCCAAGTCAACAATTTACTGATAATTCAACCTGGCATTGGCTCCCTGCTCCTGAAAATTCTCTACTCAAGAAAGAGAAGAACTACTAACCATGTAACCATAACAGAGTAAAATTCCTGTGTCTGAAATGAAACTGTTCTTGTATCATTGGAACCGTTTCAGGATCTTGGCATTCCCTGAGAACAGGATACTAACCCCAAACAGCATTATTCTGGAAGTGTGAGCCACCTGTTACAAAAATTCAGATTCTGTTTGTTTCTAAAAGGGGTGAGAGTTGGAATTATCCACTTTAAGGTGTGATAGGGTTGATAATAGGTTATCACACATCATGTGTTTTCAGTCGATCTGGAGTGGTTATAGTTGACTTGGCGCGGTTACGACCAATCTGGCACAGGTATAGTCGACCTGGTGCAATTGGAGCTAACCTGGTGCAATTGGAGCTAACCAGGTGCAATCGTGGCAAACCTTATGTAGGTGTGGCCGACCTGACGCAACAGGAGCGTGAATCTCACGCATGGCACCAACAGGTGTAGGTGTGGCGCTTGAGGACCTTGGGACCATATGACACCACAACAAAGGACGCCAGTGACATTAAGGAACTTGGTACGGTCGACCTTTGGTAGGCAGGTATAAAAGACACCACTGAGACAGTAAAGAGGGGGCTTGGATCTCCTCACTCTCGGGCTCTCTCAAACTCTCTCTCTCTCTATCGAACTCTTAAGACCATCTTAGTCGGGGCACTGACTTGATCATTGGAGGGGCCACGTTAGGCGCCACCACCTCGACGAGGCCTTCATGCAGGATTCCACCGCAAACCCCGAGAAGGAGGAGCCCGAGGTGCGCTCCCAAGCAGACCCAACCGAGGCACGTTCCCGAGCAGGCCTAGCTAACCCCTCTCGAGCTTCCCAACCTCTTCTCGACTGACACATACGAGCTTGCGCACATGGGCGGAAGCAAGCTGAGCTGACTCCTCGGCCATGACATCAAGTTCCACAATATTTTTGGTACTAGAGGAAGGGCCCGATGTCGCAAGAGGACCCGCAGAATAATGCCAATACGGAACATCCCAGTGAAGAGACTCACATGCCCCCACCGACTTTTTAGCCCGGGGGACCAAGCCCTTTTTCCCTTCCCAAGGAAGTGAACCCCCCAGCACCTACTCTGAATCGTTACTAGAGATTGTTCGATGACCTGGGATTTTCTCCATGACAGTGAATCCCGGGCCCCCGATCGTCATTGCCGAGGCATTCCTTGTCCTCACCCACCAAGTTCAAGCATTGGCTGGACAAACCATCATCCCACACATCCCACAACTTCTATCCACGGGTGGTGCCCCCCCCCACCCCCCGCCCCCCCCCCCCCCCCCCCCCCCCCCCCCCCCCCCCGCAATCCCATCTCGGCTCCTAGTAGATGCAACCCGAGTTGCCCCTCCCGCATGTCACAAACTTAGCTGATTTTGCCTAAGTCGTGCGGTACCCTTACGTGTCCGTCCGCAAAGGTCAACCTCCCCGAAACCTCCTAGGGTCCCTTAGGACCTACAAAAGAGAAAACGAGTTAGAGGAAGCATTTCCTATGAGATCCACAAGCAACCACTTTATAGAACACTTTATATAGCAAATAAAAATTACAACCATGAACTCTACAAGCTCTGAATGGTTACACACAAAGGATCAAGATCCATTACAGACTGAAGTCCCCACAAGTGTCAATATGACACGACTCTCATTTACAAGTTGAAATCAACCCTGAAAACTAACCAAACAAGGGTTGTCAAGCCGACTGCAACCCTGCTACTTGCTGTACAAAGCATGTACAAAAACTGAAGGACATGAACAAGCATGAGTATTACATCGAACACCTTGTTTATATATTTGTCCATGACACCCAAGAGAATCACCCCATACTTTAACCCGACTTTGACGGGCAATGCCACCCCGCGAATGAGGTGAGATCGGGGACCCCAAGCATAACTGCAGACTGGTCGATGAGTCATCCCTGAGGTTCTGCTCTCTCGATCCTTGAGCTGGACACTCTTTCTTCTAACTCAACAGACTCGTTAAGGGCACAACTACGCCAAGTAAACCAAAGACTGGACGAGGTCCAAAAGGAGTTTGTTAAATCTAAGGAGGAGCTCGGGGAGAGCTCCAGGGGCGGCTCCTCGTTTGCTCCTGAGATACAAGACAAACATGTTCCGACCCATTTTGGTCTGCCTTCACTCGAGTCTTAAGATGACAGCTCGGACCCGACAAAACACGTCGCGACCTTTCGAGCTCAAATGGCCCTCTATGACACTTCGAAAGTGCTAATGTGTCGGGCTTTCCCAACTACCTTAAGAGGTATGGCTCGAATGTGGTACAATCGGCTTAAGCCATTCTTGATCTCGTCATTCTACCAACTTGCGAAAGAATTTGAACTAAATTTCCTGGCGAGTGCTCGACCTAGGCTAGGCTCACTATCGCTTCGCTCCTTAGATTGAACCAAGGAAGTGATGGGCCCCTCGCCCAATTCGTTGGGTGCTTTGCAGTAGAGATTCGAGGGGTGCCTGATGTGCATCCCTCCCTGGTGATACAAGCTTTCTTGATAGGGCTTCAACCCTCCATATTTTTCTGGTCGTTAATCGAACACCCACCGACGATAGTGCCTGAGATACTACAATGGGCAAACCAATACATTACTGCTGAGGCTTTGGTGGCCGGGAAGCAAGATGATCAGAAGCGCCCCCGCATGGTACAATCACAAAGACAGCCCTCCGGACCCTCGAGGAAAAGAATCGACAAGCTTGAGCTGCCTTTGCCAAGGCCGCCATTGACCCCTCTTAACTCTACTCGGATGAAGATTTTCCTCCAAATCCGAGAGAAAGTGCTCCTCATGCCTCTTAACCCAATCAAGACCCACCCCGAGGGGTGGGACAAGAGAAGATAATGTCGCTTCCATCGGGATATGGGCATGACACTAAGGAATCTTACAATCTTAAAAATTAAATTGAAGACCTTATTTGCCAAGGGTGCCTCAATCATTATGTCTGGGACCAAAGACCAACTCCTGAGGCCCGACACCCTAGAAATCCTTCACCTTGCCCGAAGGGGCTTATAGAGAAGAAAATTGATGTCATTGTTAGCGGGTCTACTTCCGAAGGTGACAGCTCCTTGGTGTGCAAAGCATATACGTGGGCCTCGGTAGAAAAGAGACCAAGACACGATCGCAACGACGCACTAGTGACCTCAGCACGAATCGCGAATACCCGGATCAAGAGGATCATGGTCGACACAAGGAGTTCAGCCAACATCTTGTATCTTATCACATTTCAAAAATTGGGACTGACTGACAAAGATCTTGATCCCATGACATCTATATTGATAGGGTTCACAGGAGACTCTATCTCTCCTCTCGACACGATGACCCTTACAGTCACAATCGAAGAGGAATTGAGGTCAAAAACACTGATGATCTCGTTCATTGTGGTCAGACTCCCATCAGCATACAACACTATTATGGGCCGATCGACCTTAACAAGTTGAGGGTTGTTGTTTCAACATACCACCACGTAATGAAATTCCTGACCAGAGCGGGAGTTGATGAGGCAAAAAGCGACCCTCGCGAATCTAGGTGATGCTACTTGACAACAACAATGCTGCCCAAGAAGCCCAAGGCTTTGGCTATGCCCGACAACCCCAGGAATCTGAACAAGAGCACCTTAAATCTTGAGCCAGTGGAAAAGGCGCTAGAAGCTCCCCTCAATCCAAAACATCTGAACAAGGTCGTAAAGGTCAGCTCGGCACTCCCAGAAGAACAACAAGTCCAGCTGGTGGAGTTCCTTGGCAAGAACGTTGCCATATTCGCTTGATCCCCGAAGGATATGCCCCGCATTAGCCCAAAAGTGACTCAACACCACCTCAACATATCATCTGATGCCTGACTTGTGAAGCAGTGACCCCGAAAGTTTGCTCCAGACCAACAGAAGGCAATCAAGGATGAAGTTGCTCAGTTATTGGATACAAGATTCATCATAGAGGTCAAATACCCAAACTGGCTTTCCAATGTTGTACTCATCAAAAAATCTAATGGGAACTGGTGTATGTGCATTGATTATACCGATCTCAATCGGGCTTGCTTGAAAGACTATTACCCCCTCTCGAGGATCTACCAACTAGTGGATGCTATTTCTGAATACAAATTGCTCTTATTCATGGATGTATTTTCGGGGTATAACCAGATTCAAATGGCACTAGGAGATCGTGAAAGCACAACCTTGATCACTCACCATGACACATATTGCCACAAAATCATGCCATTTGGACTAAAGAGCGTCAGAGCCACTTACCAACGGATAGTAAATCGTTTGTTCAAAGACCAGTTTGGGAGGAATATGGAGGTGTGGAAAAGCACATGTCGCTCGCCTACCTTGTGGCATCAGAGTCAACAGTCAGCTCAGTAGTAAAGCTTGGCAAGGAGGGACATCGACCGGTGTATTACTCTAGCCACATCCTCAACGGCCCCGAAGAGCATTACCCCCAATAGAGAAGCTAGCTCTAGCTATGGTCTTAGCGGGAAAAAAGCTGAGGCCTTATTTTCAGGCGCATCCTATTAAGGTAATTACCGACCAACCTCTTCGTCAAGTTCTTTCGAAATTCGATGTGGCAGGGATGATGCTCAAGTGGTCAATCGAACTCGACAAATTCAACCTAGAGTACATCTCAAGGACAACAATAAAGGCTTAAGCGATAGCCAACTTCATCTCGGAGCTCACTATTCCAGGAAGCATACCACAACCCAACTCGACTTGGATGCTAAATGTTGATGGATCGGCCAATGCAGAAAAAGGAGGAGCTGGGGTCATCTTCAAAGGCCACCCCTAACCGGCTAGCCGTCAAGCTCTGGTTGGATTTCAAAGCCACAAACAACGAAGTCGAGTATGAAGAACTCCTGTTCGAACTAAGGTTAGCCGTCGAGCTCCTTGTTGAAGATATCGAAGTCTTCACCAACTCTTAGCTCGTTGCCAGTCAAATTAGCAGAGATTTCAAGGCTTATGAAGAGTCAATTATTAGGTATTTGACCGAGGCACGATGTCTAATTGCGCTTTTCATCGCTTCTCCATCACATAAGTGCCTCAGTCTGATAATTCACAAGCATACATGCTAGCCATATTAGCCTCCATGCCCGGGTCAGATGAGCACCTGCCACGGATTTCCAAAATCCTCAAACCAACTATCAGTCAGACCGAGGTGGCCATAATTGAAGTTGGACAGAGTTGGATCGAGGAACTGCTCCACTGTAAGAGTGACGATATTCGACCCGAGGTCAAAGCTACTGCTTGGTGGATCAAAAGGTGGGAAGCATGGTACTGCTTGATCAACGGGCGTCTCTATCGTAGAGGCCTAAGCCGACCACTACTCCGCTGTCTACATCTAGCCGAGGCACAGACGACCCTAGCCGAAGTGCATGAGGGGATATGTGGAAAACACATCGACGCTTGGACTTTGGCATATAAGGTCCTTAGACAAAGATATTACTAGCCAAACATGCATCAAGACTCTCGAACCTATGTCCAGAAGTGTGAGTAGCGCAAAAGGAATACTCGAGTTCAGCACCAACCAACAGTACCACTCACGACCTCGGACTGTGCTTGGCCTTTTGCTGGATGGGGAATGGACCTCCTCGTCATGTTCGCTCTAGCCTCGGGACAGCACAGGTTCCTGATAGTCGGAGTCGATTACTTCGCCAAGTGGGTCGAGGCCAAGCCCTTAGCATCCATCATCGAAAGGCAAGTTGAAGGGTTTGTCTGGAAAAATATTATCACCTGATTCGATATCTCAAGAGTCATCATCACTGACAACGGGACACAGTTCAACAACTCAAAGTTCAAAGCGTTCTGTCACGACCATAAAATCCAACTAAAGTTTAGCTCGGTCGCTCACCCCTAAGCCAATGGATTCACTGAGGCCACAAACTAAGCAATACTTGAGGGACCGAAAAAGAGAGTCGTCGAAGCACAAGAGACCTGGGTGGACAAGCTCCCAAGCATCTTGTCAGTGTCTCAAACGACCCAGAAGACACCAATAGGGGAATCCCCATTCAGCCTCACCTTCGGTACCAGACAGTCCTCCATCCCCATCCCCCCCCAAAGTGGTTTACCCGACCCTCCGGATCAAAGTGGTTTACCCAACCCTCTGGATCAAACTGTACGAGGAAGAAGCCTTGGACAGACAGCTATGGGAGAAACTCAATTTGTTAGAAGAAAAGCAAGATGAGGCCCACCTATGGGCATTAGCCTATAAGAAGGCTGTCACCAAGGCTTAAATTGTAAGGTACACCCTCGGCAAGTCAGGACGAGAGACCTTGTACTGTGGAAGGCCGAAGTCAGCGACCTGACTCAAGCTCGAGGCAAATTGGCCTCGAACTTGGAGGGCCCCTATCGAGTCATCGACGTCATCCGAGAAGGGACTTGCATCCTTGCGATGATGGATAGAAGATAGTTACCGAGGATGTTGCATATATCCAATCTTAGGAGATTCTATGCATGACAACTCTAGAATTGAGACGAAGAAAAAGATTCCATTAATAGAAGCACTTAAATACATAGCAAGTCAGTTACAAAATATAGCAGGCCTCATCGACCGAGACACCAAAAGTAGTCAGGCAATCAACTTACAAAATGTCGCCTGACTCCTAAAATAAGACAAAATTTATGACTCGGGCGAGATCAAATCATCAAAAGGTTGTTTAGTCTCCACCGACACTGAATCATCCTTGAGCCGAAGAGTGAACGGGTTCTCCTCGACCTTGGAGCTCAGGAACTGAGCATGAAACCGGGCCAAGGTGACCTAATATCTGTATTCATATGAGACTCGACCGATCCATTAGAGACCCAACTTGAACTCGGTTGTCCACTTGTAATCTTTAATCGCTTGTTTTGGCAGCTCAACCCGCTGAGTATCCAGCTCCCTCACGGCCTTCAGGAGGTTGTCGTCCACCTTACATCCTTTGGCTGGTAACTCCTTCAATTGCTTCTGGGCCTCGAACAAGTCGCCTCGCACCTCGTTCAATTCCTTGCCAGAGGCCTCCAGTCACCGACTCGTCTCGTCTCGCTCGGCCCTCAATCGCTCATTCTCCTTTTCAAGGCCAGTCGCCCGCTGCTCGGCTGCAGCCACCGCTTCTAGACCACCTCCCGACTTTAACTCTTCAATTTCCTACTAGAAGTTGGTCGCTCGACGGCTGATGATTGTGATGAGTCGAGCCACATCGTGCACTCGGTCGAACAAGGCCATCTGATAGTGGTGACCCTACACACAGCAAAGGGTCAACCAAAAAATTACAAGATGCAGTTGAAACCGAAATGCCAAGATGGGAGTTACGCTTACCCAGACCATCTGCTTAGCTGCTCAGGTAAGGAGCACCTCAGATGACAGTGAATTTAGCTCCTTCGCCAGATGGGGATGGAGGATAACCCTTTTGAATTCTGTCGTCATTTGCGGGATATCCCAAACGCGGGCCGAGTTCTTCAGAGCTTCCCACCGAGCCCGCATCTCGGATTCTAGATCCCGAGGAGGTAGATCGGTCATATGTAGGGCATAAAACCTCTCATCGTTCTTGCATACCGTCATCTCGCATAATTCCTTCATCAATTTTGGATGAAGGAATGAAGGTTCTATAGGTTTGCCACCCAACGCGACCGGCTCCTTCCCTTTAGAATGCATCCAGGAGCCTCCCTCACCATGTTAGGACTTGTGTCGCCCTGTTGTCATCTTCACTCGCTTGTGCGTGCGGGCGAAATCATCAGGATGAGGCACCGACCCTTCGGTTGGCCTCATTGGGGTCGGGACGAAAGCAGCCCTTAGAGTAACCCCCGTCGAAACTTCCTCAATCTCAAGCGAAGAAATGGTAGTTCAAGCCATTGGACCCAGTTTTCCGCTCAGCGCCTTCGGCATCCCACGGAGTTCGACCAAATTCATCGTATTTGCATTTCAACCAACAGGTTAAAACATCGAGAATCTTATAATTAAAGCAGTAAAGATGACTAAAAGAAATATATACCCCGAGACATTAGGCTGAGACCTGCCTCGACTAGCCAAAGCTCGGTCATCTCCCTGATCGCTTGAGAAGAAGAAAGAATCCCATTCGGCCTCTCGACCAGGATGGACTCATCAGATAGGAACATTGCTGATCGAGTGAACCACCACTCAAGTCCGAACCCCCCACCTCGGATTGCTTACATTGTTGGAAGGGGCCCCGTTGATATTAAAACCAATATGGGTGGTTAAGTAGTAACTGCCCCGACTCTTGCAAAGGTGAAAGCATACCATGAACAAGTTTCGAGTTGGGGTAATCCCCGCCCCCCGACATTCCCCGAGGAATGCGATCAAGTAACGCCACGAGTTGGGTGCTACCTAACTCGGTGAAATTCTCTATCACCCGAGGCACTCCTCGATGGTGGGGTGGAGAGGGAAGCAAAGTCCCGCTTCCAAGGCGTTGATAGAGACATATAGCCTGGGAGAACCCAAGCTGTAAGGTCACTGCCTGGGCAGTAGAACATATAGTGCATACTCTTCCGAGATGCTATAACACTCCCGGATCACGGCAAGTGACCCCTTGATCGCTGTCAAATCGAAGTAATGACACGTCTTCTTGACTTCCAGGTCCCGTAGGGCCTTTGCATCCATCGGGGATGGAGCTCCAGAGGACATCATCGAGGTACTAGCCTGGGGGTTTTTCGGACTCATCCCCCCTCGATCTAACTAAGGGGATGGGCCTAACACTTAAGAAAGAATCCAAGGAGGACATTCCAACCTGTTTGCCAAGAAAACCAACTGAAGGAGTCGAGCGATCGAGCAAGAACTATCCGAGGAAGACTGAAGGAAAGGAATAAGGAATGGGAGCTGGGAAGAATGAAAGCTCAATTGTGAGAAAGGGGAATTTATAGAACTGAAGGGCAATCGTTCACCTTCCCGAGGCAGAATGTTGAACCTTCATGAAGTAATAGAGATAGTGGGAACCACATTTAATGCCAACCGCATTAAATATCGTCTCAAGAGCTACGAACGGTTATATTACATCAAATCACGATAATGTCCCATCGTATCCATGTCACGTGCACACATCATATGTCGCATACAACAATAGCACCATTTCAACACTAGCCAGGTGCGTGTCACGTGAACTAGTCCACCGAGTTCGTACCTCGGTCGACTCATATTCCCTGTGCCCGAGTTGACCCTCTCGACCCAGGAAGATGGTCCGTGCCTGAGTTGCATACCTCAACCGAATCACATTCCCTGTGCCCAAGTTGACCCTCTCGACCCAAGAAGATAGTCCGTGCTCGAGTTGCATACCTCGGCCATATCACATTCCCTACGCTCGAGTTGACCTTCTTAGCCCAGGGAGCCAATCCATGCCCGAGTCGCATGGCTCGACCGGATTATCCCCTCCCTGTGCCCGAGTTGACCCTCTCAGCCCAGGAAGACAATTCGTGCCCAAGTTGCATGGCTCAGCTGGATCATTCCCTCCATGTGCCCGAGTTGACCCTCTCGGTCCAAGTAGACAATCCGTGCCTAAGTTGCACGGCTCGGTCGGATCATCCCCTCCCTGTGCCCAACTTGACCCTATCGACCCAGCAAGACAATCCATGCCTGAGTTGCATGGCTCAGTCGGATCATCCCCTCCCTGTGTTCGAGTTGACCCTCTCGGCCCAGGAAGACAATTTGTGCTCGAGTTGCATGGCTCGGCTTGATTATCCCCACCTTGTGCCCGAGTTGACCTTCTCGACCCAGGAAGACAATCCGTGCCCAAGTTGCATAGCTCGGCCAGGTCATCCCCTCCCTGTGCTCGAGTTGGCCCTCTCGGCCAAAGAAGACAACTCATGCCCGAGTTACATGGCTCAGCCAGTCCAGTTCCCGAGCAGCAGCGCTCGACCAGTCCAGCTCTCGAATAGTAGTGCTCGACCAATCCAATTCCCGACAGCATTGCTCAGCCAAACCAGTTCCAAAGCAATAGTGCTCGACTAGTCTGGTTCCCGAGCAACAATGCTCAACCAGTCGAGTTCCCGAGCAACCGTGCTCGGCTAGTCTGAATTCTGAGTAGCAGTTCTCGGCCAGTCCTATTGCCAAGTAGCAGTGCTCGCGTAGCCCAGTCCCCAAGCAGTAGTGCTCGACTAGTCCTGCTCTCGAGCAACAATGCTTAACTAGTCCGGATTCTGAGCAGTAGTGCTCGGCCAGTCCTGTTTTCGAGCAATAGTGCTCGCCTAGACCAGATCCCGAGCAGCGGTACTCAGCCAGAATCCAAGATCATTAACTCGGCCAATCATACAATCACTGCTACCAATTCATGTCTAGAATCAATGACTCAATCGACCAAGTTGTCATGGACTTAGCTGATTTTGCCTAAGTCGTGCGACACCCTTGCGAGTCTATTCGCAAAGGTCTTCCTCCCCGAAACCTCATAGAATCTCTTAGAACCTACAAAAGAGAAAACGAGTTAGAGGAAGCAATTCCCACAGGATCCACAAGTAACAGCTTTAGCAAACACTTTATATAGCTAATACAAATTATAACTACGGACTTTACAAGTTCTGAATGGTTGCATACAAAGGATAATAGTCCATTACAAACAGAAGTCCCCATAAGTGCCTAACAGGATACAACTCCCATTTATAAGCCAAAACCGGTCACAAAAGCTAATCAAACTAGGGTTGTCAAGCCTACTGCAAGCCCGTTATTTGTTATACGAAGCATGTACAAAAACTAAAGGATACAGATAATCATGAGCATTACATCGAACACTTTGTTTATATTTTTGTCTGTGACATTCTCCCCCACTTATTCCTTTGACATCCTTATCGAAGCCACTACAGACGCTATATGTTCTCGCCTTTTGTTGAATCTTCAATCTTTTGCTTTGGTTGCAACACGACTCTTGGCTCCCAGCTGCTCTTCGTCGCTGTTGTTGAGTAGTCGAACTCTGATCCACCACGCACTTCAACTTGCCAATGACTAACTTTGTTATAGGGTTGACTAAGCTACGCTGATCCTTGTTGATTCCTGTGGATCCTACTGATAAACGAAAAGATATTCCTTGTTATGTGCCAATATCATAATGATCTCATATTGCTTGAATTGGGTGGATGCTTATTGGAGCTTTAACAAGCATCGTCTCGCAGACTTTGAAGTTTTTTAGGTCATTCCTTCACAAAATTTACCTTAGTTGTCACTTCCAAGTAGGTTTGCATCACTTACACTTTTGATTGACATTATGTTAGGAAATAAAGCGGACAATCTACTCTTAGTAGCACTGATCACCAATGGTGAGGATTTGATAACTCATCTTCTATTAGATTTCTTTAAAGGGTCTTGGAACTTATCAAAGCTCCTCTACTGGATAAATAAGAGAATCAGGGTACTAAGTTTCGCCTATTCTCTTAGAGTTGAGAAGGCAAAGGTTACTTGATTTTGTCCGCCTTCTCGAGATACAAAAACTAGGGTACTCAGTTTCGCCCACTCTCTTGAGTTGAGAAGGTAAGAGTTACTTGATTTCGTCCACCTCCTCGAGGTTGTACTTCATGCATCGAGCTGGTTACTAGTATTTCGCCTGCTCTTTGCTCACACTTCTAAAGCACTCAAAATGTTTGCACTCCTTACTTTGAGTTAGTTACTGTGACTTGCATTCCCACTACCATCGAACTTCCGGAATGCAAAAAATTTTGCCCGAAAAGAGTAAAAGTTTACCCTAACTTGGAGTCTTCCAACTTGGAGTAAGTTTTTGATAGTTCTGATCGCCTTTGGGATAGTACCATCTTCTTTATCACCTTTGCCGCCTACTCCTCTGATTAGAAAAGGTATAATATCACATACTGCCTACTTCGTTCCTTAGTCGAGCACTCCTGCATCAACCCGAAGTCGCTCACTTTCAGCTATCTTGATGAGAAGCCTGTTGACACCAGTCTTATGAAGTTTCATGGCCTCTGCCCTTTTTTTCTGTCTTGGTACTTGGAGTTTGCCTCTACATTCTTCACCTCCTTGGCCCTTTTTACGACCAACACTCTCCATCCATGAGAGTAAGGGATTGATGACTCTACGGAAGTCCCGCCTCTGTGGTATCATGGCACTACCAGCCCAAGGCCCTACTATCCATTGTCTTGCATCTATGTCCCTTTCTTCGAGATCGATAGCAACGTTCGCTTACTCGACCTTGTTCCTTGATTTGTCGGGCTCTTTTAAGTGAATATAAGCACTGGAACAGTCCAACTCTCTAGTCACTCCGATCATACCTCTACACGATCAAGTCCCCTCCATGGGATTCTCTGGTACTTACACTCATAATTCTTCCTTGGTCGTACACAACCCCCATATGCCGATAACCAAGGCTTTCATCCGATGCAAGATTCGATTTATACACATGAAAAATCCACATTTGCGGTACCATGACATTCACTCCTTGAATCTATAGTCTTTCTTGCCATTATGTTGTTCACTGAAGTGGAGCTCCCAATAGCTCTTGATCATACCTCTGCATGATCTTGTCCCTCACAGGACATCTCCACATTTGTTGTATTGCCATGAACTATTCCACCACGATCCGCTGTATGTCGCCTCCTGGTGATATCTCAATTATATTCAAATTCATATGTGATAAACTCGCTTACTCAGCCTTGTTCATTGACTTATCGGGCTCTTTTAAGCGAATATAAGCACTGGAACAGTCCAACTCTCCAGTCACTCTGATCATACCTTTGCACAATCAAATTCTCTCCATGGGATTCTCTGGTACTTACACTCATAATTCTCCCTTGGTGGTACACAGCCCCCATATACCGATAACCAAGGCTTTCATCTGATGCAAGATTCGATGCATACACATGAAAGAGGCCATGGGCTCGTTGCGATCAAGTAATGCCACGAGTTGGGTGCTACCTGACTCGGTGAAATTCTCCATCACCTGAGGCACTCCTCGATGGTGGGGTGGAGAGGGAAGCGAAGTCCTACTTCCAAGGCGTCGATAGAGACACATAGCCTGGGAGAACCCAAGCTGTAAGGTCACTACCCAGGCAGTAGAACATGTAGCGCATACTCTTTCGAGATGCTATAACACTCCCGGATCGCGGCAAGTGACCCCTCGGTCGCTGTCAAATCGAAGTCATGACACGTCTTCTTGACTTCCAGATCCTGTAGGGCCTTCGCATCCATTGGGGACGGAGCTCCCGAGGACATCCCCGAGGTACAAGCCTCGGGGTTTTTCGGACTCATCCCCCCTGGATCTAACTAAGGGGATGGCCTAACACTTGAGAAAGAATCCAAGGAGGACATTCCAACCTGTTCGCAAAGAAAACCAACTGAAGGAGCTGAGCAATCGAGCAAGAACAATCCAAGGAAGACTGAAGGAAAGGAACAACGAATGGGAGCTGGGAAGAATGAAAGCACAACTGTGAGAAAGGGGAATTTATAGAACTGAAGGGCAATCGTTCACCTTCCCGAGGCAGAATGTTGAACCTTCCTGAAGTAATAGCGATAGTGGGAACCACATTTAATGCCAACCGCATTAAATATCATCGTAAGAGCTACGAACGGTCATATTACATCAAATCCTGATAATGTCCCATCGTATCCAGGTCACGTGCGCACATCATCTATCGCGTACAACAACAGCACCATTTAAACACTAGCCAGGTGCGTTTCACGTGAACTAGTCCACCGAGTTCGTACCTTGGTCGGATCACATTCCCTGTGCCCGAGTTGACCCTCTCGACCTAGGAAGATGGTCCGTGCCCGAGTTGCATACCTCGACCGAATCACATTCCCTGTGCCCAAGTTGACCCTCTCGACCCAAGAAGACAGTCCGTGCCCGAGTTGCATACCTCGGCCGGATCACATTCCCTATGCTCGAGTTGACCCTCTTAGCCCAGGAAGCCAATCCATACCCGAGTCGCATGGCTCGATCGGATTATCCCCTCCCTATGCCCGAGTTGACCCTCTCAGCCCAGGAAGACAATTCGTGCCCGAGTTGCATGGATCAGCTGGATCATTCCCTCCATGTGCCCGAGTTAACCCTCTCAGTCCAGGAAGACAATCCGTGCCCAAGTTGCACGGCTCGGTCGGATCATTCCCTCCCTGTGCCCAACTTGACCCTATCGACCTAGGAAGACAATCCATGCCTGAGTTGCATGGCTCAGCCGGATCATCCCCTCCCTATGTTCGAGTTGACCCTCTCGGCCCAAGAAGACAATCTGTGCTCGAGTTGCATGGCTCGGCTTGATCATCCCCTCCTTGTGCCCGAGTTGACCTTCTCGGCCCAGGAAGACAATCTGTTCCCAAGTTGCACAGCTCGGCCAGGTCATCCCCTCCCTGTGCTCGAGTTGGCCCTCTCGGCCTAAGAAGACAACTCGTGCCCGAGTTAATGGCTCAGCCAGTCCAGTTCCTGAGCAGCAGCACTCGACCAGTCCAGCTCTCGAGTAGTAGTGCTCGACCAATCCAATTCCCGATAGCAATGCTCAGCCAATCCAGTTCCCAAGCAGTAGTGCTCGACCAGTCTGGTTCCCGAGCAACAATGCTCGACCAGTCCAATTCCCGAGCAACCATGCTCAGCTAGTCTGAATTCTGAGCAGCGGTACTCGGCCAGTCCTATTACCAAGTAGTAGTGCTCGCCCAGCCCGGTTCCTAAGTAGTAGTGCTCGACTAGTCCTGCTCTCGAGCAATAGTGCTCAACCAGTCCGGATTCTGAATAGTAGTGCTTGGCCAGTCCTGTTTTCGAGCAATAGTGCTCGCCTAGCACAGTTCCCGAGCAACGGTACTCGGCCAGAATCCAAGATCATTAACTCGACCAATCGTACAATCACTGCCACCAATTCACATCTAGAATCAATGACTCAATCGACCAAGTTGTCATGGACTTAGCTGATTTCGCCTAAGTCGTGCGTCACCCTTGCGAGTTTGTTCGCAAAGGTCTTCCTCTTCGAAACCTCCTAGGATCTCTTAGAACCTACAAAAGAAAAAATGGGTTAGAGGAAGCACTACCCACTGGATTCACAAGCAACAACTTTAGCAAACACTTTATATAGCCAATACAAATTATAACTATGGACTTTACAAGTTCTGAATGATTGCACACAAAGGATAATAGTCTATTACAAAACAGAAGTCCTCACAAGTGCCTAACAGAACACAACTCCTATTTATAAGCCAAAACCAACCACAAAAGCTAATTAAACTATGGTTGCCAAGCCTACTGCAAGCTCGTTATTTGTTATACGAAGCATATACAAAACCTAAAGGATACAGATAATCATGAGCATTACATCGAACACTTTGTTTATATTTTTGTCTGTGATATTCTCCCCCACTTATTCCTTTGACATCCTTATCGAAGCCACTACAGACGCTATATGTTCTCGCATTTTGCTGAATCTTCAACATACCTCTTGGCTCCCAGCTGCTCTTCGTCACTGTTGTTGAGTAGTCGAATTCTTATCCGCTAGGCACTTCAACTCGCCAATGACTAACTTTGTTGTGGGGTTGGCTAAGCTATGTTGATCCTTGTTGATTCTTGCGGATCCTACTGATAAAGAAAAATATATTCCTTGTTATGTGTCAATATCATAATGATCTCATATTGCTTGAATTGGGTGGATGCTTATTGGAGCTTTAACAAGCATCGTCTCACAGATTTTGAAGTTTTTTAGGTCATTTCTTCATAAAATTTGTCCATCAATTCTTCTTTAACTTAGTTATCACTTCCAAGTAGGTTTGCATCACTTCCACTTTTGATTGACATTATGTTAGGAAATAAAACGGATAATCTACTCTTAGTAGCACTGATCACCAATGGTGAGGATTTGATAACTCATCTTCTATTAGATTTCTTTGAAGGGTCTTGGAACTTATCAGAGCTCCTCTGCTGGATTAATAAGAGAATCAGGGTACTAAGTTTCGCCTATTCTCTTAGAGTTGAGAAGGCAAAGGTTACTTGATTTTGTCCATCTTCTCGAGATACAAAAACTAGGGTACTCAGTTTCGCCCACTCTCTTGAGTTGAGAAGGTAAGAGTTGCTTGATTTTATCCACCTCCTCGAGGTTGTACTTCATGCATCGAGCTGGTTACTAGTATTTCGCCTGCTCTTTGCTCACACTTCTGAAGTACTCAAAGTGTTTGCACTCCTTGCATTGAGTTAGTTACTGTGACTTGCATTCCCACTACCATCGAACTTCCGGAATGCAAAAGGTTTTGCCCGAAAAGAGTAAAAGTTTACCCTAACTTGGAGTCCTTCAACTTGGAGTAAGTTTTTGATAGTTCTGGTCGCCTTTGGGATAGTACCATCTTCTTTATCACCTTTGCCGTCTACTCCTCTGATTAGAAAAGGTATAATATCACATACTTTCTACTTCGTTCCTTGGTCGAGCACTCCTGCATCAATTCGAAGTCCCTCACTTTCAGCTATCTTGATGAGAAGTCTGTCGACACCGGTCTTATGAAGTTCCTTGGCCTCTGCCTTTTTTCATGCCTTGGTACTTAGAGTTTGCCTCTACATTCTTCACCTCCTTGGTCCTTTTTACGACCAACTCTCCCCTTCCATGATAGTAAGAGATTGATGACTCTACATAATCTCACCTCTGTGGTATCATGGCACTACCAGCCCAAGGCCCTACTATTTGTTGTCTTGCATCTACGTCCCTTTCTTCATGATCTCATGCATGGTCTCTGCCATCTTGTTGTAGGGCTTACATCGATTCTATTCTCCTTAGCTTCCTTGGTAGCAACGTTCGCTTACTCGACCTTGTTCCTTGACTTGTTAGGCTCTTTTAAGCGAATATAAGCACTGAAACAGTCCAACTCTCCAGTCACCCCGATCATACCTCTGCACAATCAAGTCCCCTCCATGGGATTCTCTGGTACTTGCACTCATAATTCTTCCTTGGTGGTACACAGACCTCATATGCTGATAACTAAGGCTTTCATCCGATGCAAGATTCGATGCATACACACGGAAGACCCGCCTCTATGGTACCATGACATTCACTCCTTGAATCCATAGTCCTTCTTGCCATTATGTTGTTCACTGAAGTGGAGCTCCCAGTAGCTCTTGATCATACCTCTGCATGATCGTGTCCCTCACGGGACATCTCCGCATGTGTTGTATTGCCGTGAACTATTCCACCACGATCCACTGCATGTCGCCTCCTGGTGACATCTCCATTATATTCAGATTCATATGTGATAAACTCAGACCATGATCTCTCCCTGTGTGGCCTCTGCCAACATATCATAGGGCTTTTGCCACCTCCGATTGCGTTCACCCCTTTGGCACTTCACCTTCGCCCACCCATTCTCGGGTCACCCCTAGACGAAGTATCGCTCTAGGACAGTTCGTCACCTAGTAGCTCTCGAAGTCCCCAGACTTTACTAAAATTAGTGCACCATTATCTGGATCTTGGCCTTTATCCCCTACCGACACAATCTCCACTATGCACCACTTTCTTTATGACAACTTGAATAGTAGTACTGTGGCATATTCTTTAAGAGTACCCGCCTCTACGTCCTCTTGCCTTGTGCTAAGGCCTTCTGATTCTAACTTCGTCTCTGCAAGTTGAATCACCTTAGTTCCTCTATCAAATGCTTCTCTGAGATAAGATGCATGTTCCTCGAAGCTCCCTTCGTTTTGGCACCATACAAAATGAGTCTGCCTCATCAGAATGAAGAACCCATGAAATGACATAGTCTCACTCTTGCCTATACAAGAGTTCATGTCCTTGACCTCTGTCAATGGATAGCTCCACCTCTCGATTTGCATTGAGTTAATGGTGGCCCTCGATTTGCATTGAGTTGATAGTGGCCCTCATGCCCACCATTCCATGGATCAGCCCTTCGTTGAGTTCGATTTCCACATCGACTCTAAGTATGCCTTCATATAATATTGTCATTGTCGCTCCCCCACTTGATCTCGCAATGCATACACCAATGTATTACTTCATTCGAGATCATGCAACGACTCATCGCTGCTCACTCGGTCCATTGAACTTTGTAGAGATATTTTCTTGAGAAACTCTTCCTCAATATGTGCGGTATGCTGCACATGATTCTTCCTCTGGAAAATCAGGACCTATCCCTCCTGAATATCTATCATGTTGGAGCAACTTTCCTCTCTGAATTCTTCCCCTGGAAGTTTCAAAAACCACTATCCCCTTGGACTACTCCGTCTTACTGAACAATCTGTGCATTGTTCTACCCTCACAATGTGCTTGCTAGATTACGACTCTTCGCCAATACAACCCCCGCTGCATCCTTCAAGATCTAGCAACATGCTGAACTTGTTGCACACTTCAGTCTCCTACAGACGTATCCTTTTCATGCCGAAGAGAAAGTTTCAATGCTCCATGGCGCCAAGTTTCGGTCGTCTTGGGATGGCCACGAACACTCCATCGTCCGCATACAAGCCCTTGCATGAGCACCGAATTCTTTAAGTTAATAATTCCCCTCACCTCTGTAAGCTTTGCACAACTCTTTCGGTCGTTAAGCAACACATCCCACTTTGCACGGTCTCATTTTTTACCAAGCGCCCCGCTTGCCTTAAGCACCGTCAAGTTTGGTTGCTAACATCGAGTCATAGCTCGAATTCAGCTATCCCAACCTTTATGCGCTACACATTCTTTCTAGCTTATTTGTCCTCGTGGTGCTTCTTGCCCAAAGGGTTGGTCATTCCTCTGAATGCCAATCAAGGATGCCCGCTCCTCTGAGCGACTCATTTCCCTACATCTCTATGCCTGTTTTTCCCAAACAATCATGTATGCTGGCTGCCCTCCATGCAGTCTAGCTAGGTCCCCCATGTTTGTATGGCAAGTGTTTCTGCGTGTGCTTGTCCTGCTCTGATAACAAAATGTCACGGACTTAGCTGATTTTGCCTAAGTCGTGCGACACCCTTACGAGTCCATCCGCAAAGGCCAGTCTCCCCGAAACCTCCTAGGGTCCCTTAGGACCTACAAAAGAGCAAACGGGTTAAAGAAAGCACTTCCCATGGGATCTACAAGCATCCGCTTTGGCAAACACTTTATATAGCCAATACAAATTACAACTATAGACTATGCAAAGGATAATGATTCATTACAGACCGAAGTCCACACAAGTGCCTACATGATAAACCGACCATAACAGCTAACCAAACTAGGGTTGTCGAGCCTACTATAAGCCCGCTACTTGCTATACAAAGCATATACAAAAACTGAAGACACAGATAATCATGAGTATTACGTCCAACACATTGTTTATATTTTTATCCGTGACAAAACGACCCCTACCCAAGACCCAAGATCGACAACTCAGTTCCAGTGATGTCGCCTCGGTCGAGCCGACCAACGCCACCGACTCATCAACTCAGTAAACATGAGGGGAAGTACATCAATCAACCCCACCAAACTCGGGCTCGACATACCAATCGAAGCCGACCCGCTCCCCGTAGGGTCATCGCCCTGACTGCTACTCAATAGGACTTCAACGATCCAAAAGACAAACACCTGATGAGCTACGAATAGGAAAGACCCTCTCTGCGGCCTCTCTTTGAGGAACCCCGAGAAAGGTCTTCCGGAGGGGAATGATAGGGCTGATAATGGGTTGGCCCATCACACACCACGTTTTCAACTAACCTGCCGCAATCGCAGCCAACCTGGCACAATCGTGGCTGACCTGGCATAGGCGTGGCCGACCTGGCATAGCCAGAGCGTGAATCCCGCGCATGACGCCAACAGGTGTAGGTGCGGCACTCGAGGACATTGGGACCATATGGGGTCATACGATATTACAACAAAAGACGTCGGTGACATTAAGGAATATAGTACGATCAACCTTTGACAGGCAGGTATAATAGCTATCCCTGAGACAGTGAAGAGGAGGCTTGGATCTCCTGACTTTCGGACTCTCTCAGACTCTCTCTTCCTATACTGAACTATTAAGATCATCTCGGTCGGGGCACTGACTTGATCGTTAGAAGGGCCACATTGGGCGCCCATCCAATGAGGCCTTCATGCAGGATTCAACGACAATCCCCAAGAAAGAGATGCCTGAGGCACTCTCCCGAGCAGACCCAACCGAGGGACGTTCCCGAGCAGGCCCAACCGATCTCTTTCGGACTTTCCAACCTCTTCTCGACCGACGTGGATGAGCTTACACACACGGACGAAACCAAACCGAGCTGACTCTTCGGCCACAGAGTCCAGTTCCACCATAAGGTGTAATCTATTATCGAAAGATAGAACAAGCCAGCAAGGTGTAATCTATTCCTTTATAGGTATGGATGATTCAATTCCCGGTGGAATGATTCCATATTGTGAAAGATCCCAGCTTGAAGAGAAAAAGAAGAAAAAGGACTATATTGCTTACTCAAAAACTTAAAATGCTTGGAAGAACATAACTGATACACAGCGGCATAATCAATTAACTAGCTTGTAGAAAATAAGGGTAGATGGTTGGCTCAATCAGCTCCTCCTAAACAAGCTATAATAGATCAAGCCAGAACTTTACAAGAGTCCTGCTCAACAGAGCTCCAAGCAGAAAGGATCTTAGGAGGATAGGCATCTTCCGAAAAGAAGGAAAAAAAGAAATATATATATATATATAGCACATTGAATTAACCACATGGATAGCTTTCCTGTTTGTGGCTTTAGTTTGTGCATCTAAAAAGAAGAATGAATGACATGGCGGATCTCTGCTTGCTTTTTGATGGCCGCAACCTCGAGTCTACTTCAGTTTCAAGCTTGTTTCTTTCGGAGCATCAGCGTCTTCCTCCTCAACATTATCGTCTTCCACCTGCAAAAGAGAGACAACATTAGAATTTTAGGCGATGCATCCCTCGCAAAAGAGCGACGCTCGGTGATCATTTATCAGCTTTCTTCATCAAAACTACTTATTTCGGTCCCAGAGGTAGAAAATGAATCGGATCTTGAAGAATTAATCCACAAAACAACGATTCCAGGAAGTCGAGACCCCCCTTCAATAAGAGACAAGGAAACCAATGGGATGCGGAAGAAGACATCAAGAAACCTAATTCGACCTACCTGGGCATCAGAAGGCGAGCTGGATTTCACTCGGGACGGGCCTCTCCCGGAGGAACAAGATCAAGAACCGAATCCATCCACCAAAACGTGCCATCTCTCACCGTTGACCTACCAAAAAGTTCCCACCTTTGAACGTCGAATCTTGTAGAACTGACCCCAAACAAGAAGCAACAAACCCAGTGGCAAGGTTCTACTTCTAACCACGGCAAGCAGAGGGATGGAACCGATCGGAACGTAAATCAGAAAGTTCAATTCGACCCACCTGAGATCAGAATACGAGCTGGATCTCATTCGGGACGGGCCTCTCCATGAGAACTCGAAGGAACAACATCAAGAACCGAATCCATCCACCGAATCGGGCCATCTCGCCCCGAGAAACGAAGAGGCGGCAACGGAGAGAAGGGCGAGCGGTGGGCAAGAGAACAGGAGAGGGAGAGGGAGAGGGAGAGGGCGACAGTACGTGGCGCCTTCCGGTATCCGTCGTCATCGAAGCACCACCTGGATTAATAACGGAAGCAGGAATGAAGCTTGCGATCCTTGGAAACGAACCTGCCCGCGTTCCCGGCCGCATTAAGAAGAAGAGCGGCCGAGGCGGTCGAAACGATGACTCGACGGCCGCTAGAGTTAGATCTCGCGTAGATATCAGGTTGCCTCGCCAAGCATCCTCGACGTCTCGTCCGAGACACCGACCAGGAAAGAGCGGTTTCCCATTGCTCGGAGCGCGAGCGGTGACGTCAGCTATCGCGTGTCACCTGTGCGTTTTCATGGTTGGCCTCTCTGCCGACACACGGAAGCCGGAGGACCGGTACACGAACCGCCTCTTCTGATCGTGGGCCACACCGGGGGACCCACGGCTGTGGTCGCCTCTCTGTGATCGCTACGAAAAAGTTCTTATCGTTTTTGGTTCCTCTTATAGTTTATAACGCTTACTCGCATATGTTACCGTGCTTGCAGAAGGAACTATTATACAATAAAATCCACCACCAGGCCAAAAGGATGCCTCAGCCCGTAAAGCCAACTTTGCATGGGTTGTTGTTCCCTGGAATTTGTCTGAAGTCGACCTTCTATAGAGAGAGCAGCAATCATCTGGCAATTCGCTTGGGCAGCTTTACGTGATAAAGAAATCATCCACTTTAGTCGTTGCTCTTTTACCTTTTCCGAAACAATGATGTCTCTTGTCAAGATGAAATTTAAGATCGGAGCTCCTTAGGATGCACGCTGTTGCAGTTGGCAGAGCCTGGATGGAACCCCAGAAGTAAAGTCTTTGCACGCTTTTGGACCATTGACTAGTGATTCTGGAATAAACCTCAAGATGTGTTAAGAGACTACCCTTCATCGTGGCCTCTTTGCTTTTAATAAGCAAGCTCGCTCGTATGAGAAATTGTTTATCATTCCGAAAGGCTGAAAGTTTGACATGAAGAAAAGAAACCTTCATTTATATTGATGGAGCAAAGGATAGAGACACCACAACGAATTAGACTTTTTACTCCCCTATATCAGCCATAGTTTTTTCTAATCATGATTAAAAATATATTATTACTGTAGTTTTCATATGTGTTACATTAACTTCAATATTTTATTATGATTTTTTAGTAAACTATAGTTATAGATACTTTATTGGCCACAAATATTGAAGAACCGTAATAAAAGATAAGTACAAAATATTATTTAATCCCCTTTTATTCTTTTATAGTCCGTGCCCTTCTTCTATCTCCTATCAATAGAAGCCCCCGTGGAAGATCGATGCATCCTTGCAAGACTAGCGTTAGTACAAAGGGGCACGATCTCTATACTCGCTACCGCCAATGGAAGGTTAGGAATTCGCTATCGTTAGTGGACTCCCTCTTCCTCCCCTTGCTTCCACTGCTTTCATTGATTTAAGGTTAAGAATCCGCTTCTGTCGATGGAATTGTGAGCTATTATTGTGGTTGGTGTATCATACTAATTTATGTACTGTTGCTGTGATTGTCTTTCATTAAATAAAAATATCTATTTATATAATTAAATAATAACATAAAATGTGAATTATTATAATCATCCGAGAGTTGAATAATTGTAGTAATAACTAAACTATAACTGTAGTTGTCGTTTTGCAATGTAAAAGTATTTATTATTACAGTTGAATAATCGTGGTAATAATTAAGCTATGACTGTAGTTTTCATTTTCAGTGAAAAAGTATTGATATGGTATGTCCAACATTTATTTCTATGTCGCATTCAAAAATCAAGTAGACACGATCGACTCAGTTCAGATTAAGCTCTCGGGAAGGAGCACTACCCTAGACCATCGTTTGAGGGGTTAAGCTTAGACCGCATCACCTACATCAACTGTGATATTTCCTTACGTACGTCTCCTACATAGTAGGAGGGCCTATTTCAACTCAGACAATGCCTCATGGAAGGATCGCGTCTACTGCGAATACGCAATAAAGGCAACCAATGCAACAGCGAGAATGGATAGACAAGTTGGAGGTTCAGCCATTGACCGACATACGATGCCGACCTACCACCCATGCTCACTAACCCCACTTTGTGTGATTTATGCCTCCCTAGGTTGTGTAAAAGATGCTTAGACAAATGCGCTAGGGGATCCTTCTTTCACACTAAACATATGACATAAGAACAATTCACCGAGCTGACTTGACTGTCGGAGGGGCCAAATCGGGGCAGCACATCCCCCCTCCAACGACTACGGTCTTGGTGCAAGCCTCGACGACTAGAGAACCAACTGAGGAGTGTAATGACGTATTGGTAAAGAGGGAAATTCCACCCATGGAGACCGACCAAATGAGGTCTCCCGACCAAGGATAAGCAACTCCCCCATAATATTGCAATAGACTCCGAGTGGTTGGAGCTCCACCAAGGACCATAAGTCAATTGTCTAGGTTTTTGACCTACCAGTCGATGTCCCGAGGAGCCTACACATCCCTCGAGCACTAACAAAGAATTCCCGAACGCCCATATATACACGGGTAGGACCAGATCGAGGTGACACTTCAGCCTCGGTATGTAAAATGTATAACATTCTTTGGCACTAGGAGGGTCCAACGCCACTTGAGCATACAGCCCCACATGTGGACCCGGGAGAATACCCAGGCCGGGTCGCCTACATACATACCCCTAATTCGGGTTTGAGGGGCCATACACTCGTCCTCTTCCCCATGAGTGGGAATATTGTCCAGAAGAGCTAAGACTCCAGCACAAATGTAAGCCACTCATCATTAGACATCAACATACGGAAGTCGAAGGGAAGGACCCACTTTTATTGACTAGGAAAGTCCGGATCAGACTGCTTACAATAAATCAAGCATATTGCAAAGGCTTTGCATGTAATAAAAAAAAACTGTCAACTCCAGTGAAAAGGGAGCCCTATTCAAGTTGAAGACCAGAGTCACCCCTCTCAGCCATATTTAGGGTTTGTCGACCTCCAACGATAGACAGTTGATGCTCGTATGTGCCGAGGTAACTTCTGGGTGAATAGGGGAGCAAACCCCCGCCCTTGGCCACTTAGTCCTTTTCGATTAAAGGGAGGTCCTTTGCCTTCCTATCCTTCACCAGGGCCTCCTCCAGATCAAGCTTTAAAACTCAAATCTCCTTCATCTGGGCTATTGTACTAGGTTGAGCGCCCACAGTCATAGGGGCTTTTGAAAAACCTTCCTGAGGCCCCATAATCGTGTTAAATATCAGATTTTGATAATGAAATCAATTAATGGATTATTGATCTAATAATATTGTTAAAGTTGATTAATACATGATTAATTATGACAGATTACAATAAGAAGATTGGCCAAAGTCAAGTCCAAGCATCGGGCCGAAGTGAGGATGATGCGGTTGGGAACTCACCCGGAGTGCATCAGGAGCTTGCTAGGATGGCGCAAGGGAGTTCGCTGGAAGAAGACCGAGACTCATTGGAAGATTATCGGGGGTAGCCGAAAAGCTTATCGAGAGTTGGGAAGGTTTTCAAGTGGATTTGTTGGTCATGATTGTAATTAATTAAGTCATAGTTAGCATCATTAAGGTTTAATCATGACGATGAAAAGGAGTTATAGGCCAGACATGGACCCAGGATTAAGCTTAGACATTGGGCCAAGGTTTGGACGATACAGTGGGAGCTCGCCAAGAGTTCGCTAGGACTTCGCCGAAGGTATCGGGAAGATTGCTAGGAACACGTCGGGAGATCGCAAGAGGAAAACTGTGAGACTCGTAGTAGGTAATGCCGGAGGTTGTTAGATTGTAGGAGTGAAATCATTAAATTAAGCTTGGTGGTCATATATGGTTATAATCCTTAAGTCGTAGGTTAAGTTTGAATCCAAATTGAGTATGATTTGGAAGAAATCCAAATCAACTAAAAGAGACAACTGAGTCCATAAAAGGGGATTGATTGAGCTTAGGTTGAGCTCAATTAGTTGATCAGAGAATTGGTCAACATAAGGTTCAAGTCGGGAATAGAAAAGTGAAGGGAATCTCACTTTTCCGGGATTCCTGGTGGCTAAACCACCGGTGAGCGACGATTGTACCACCGCCACCTAGGTTTTCGGGCAACTGATGATGGCTGAACCACCCAGGTTGATAGTTGAACCGTCCGTACCCTGGATTCAGGGAAGCTTTCAGCGATTTAACCGTCGGCGACGATGGTTATACCACCCGTACTTAGATTTTCCTGATATATTTAAATTTTGGCTCTAAATTCTGAAGCCAATTGGGGCCTATAAATACCTTAAGTTTTCTTGCATTTTATATAACAAATTTTGGGATTAAAATTCTATGAAAAGCTTGTGTGAATTGTAAGAAAAAGAAAATGGGAAGGGAGTGAGCTAAGAGTTATAAAATTCTTGTAAAGAATCTCCCTTGTAAGCTCAAATTGTAAGGGTTTGGTCTTCACCTAAAGGAGATCGATAGTGGAAGCCGGTATGTCTCAAGGAGGAGGACTTGGGGACTGGACGTAGGTTAAATTGTGGTCTAACCACTATAAACTGTAAGTGGCTCGTATCTTCTTATTTAGATTTGCATGTTCTTTCTTGAGCTGTCTTTAAGCAAAAAACTTAGCATTCTTTTATAAGATCAAATTACTCATTTCTCTACTTGAACGAAACGCTACTAATTTTTTATTTTATTTCAAATGAAAAGATTTCATTTAAACCAATACTTAGTGTCATTCTTGATCCTAACAATTGGTATCAAAGCCATGTTTTTATCATTTAGTTTAACACCCAAGAAAAATGACTCTTTTTAGCTTTCAAGAGGACTTTTCTATCGTTCGTCCTCCCATGTTCAATGGGACGGACTATACTTATTGGAAAACTTGGATGAGAGTTTTCTTGCTTTCCTTGAACCTTGATTTATAGAATATTATTGAAAATAGATTTGAAAGGTCTTCTCTTCCAATGAACGATTGGAATGATTTGGAGAAGAAGACTTTCTCTTTAAATACCAAGGCTATGAATGCTTTGTTTTGCGCTTTAAACAAAAATGAATTTAATTGGGTTTCTACTTGCAAAATCACTTTCGATATTTAGCACACTCTTGAAACCACACATGAAGGCACTAGTAGAGTACAAGATTCTAAGATAAATTTTTTAATGCGCGATTTTGAATTGTTTCGTATGAAACCAAGCGAAACCATTGAAGACATGTACACCCGTTTTATGGATGTCATTAATGGTTTGAAAGCACTTGGTAAAAAAAATTTAAATCTTGAACTTGTTAATAAAGTTTTACGTTCTCTTTCCAAAAATTGAGATCTTAAAGTAACTGCAATACAAGAGGCAAAAGACTTAAATAAGTTTCCACTTGAAGAATTTATCGGGCCATTAATGACCTATGAAATGACATGTAAGGCATATGATAAACTCTATGAACATGAGAATAACCTTCCAAAGAACAGAAAACATTTGACACTTAGAATAAATGAAGATCACTCGAGCGAAAGCTAAAGCAATGATGACTTTGAACTCTAACCTATAAAGATTAAAAAACTCTTAAAACAAGAATCAAAGAACAAAAATGAACCTAAAAATAAGAAGCTACAAAAGAAGAAGAAAACACTCAAGGTGGCTTGGGACGAATCAAGTTCATCAAAGATAAAGAACAAACCAACGAAGGCGAGGTGTCAAACTACACTTTAACGGACTTTGACGATGAGGTAACCAAAACCCCTTTGCTTTATTTTGAAATTACTTAATGCTATTCATGAGTTATTTTTAAATTAGTATATAAAATATAAAAAATAATTAAATAATAATAATAATAAATAAAAGGGGATCATTCTTTTCTTTCTAGTTATTTTGAAAAATTATATTAATCATGAAAATTGCATATCTTATGATAAAGAAACAAAATGTTAGACTTAAATCTAATGTTTAAGATAAATCCAATATATGCTTGTAAGAAACAATAATGTATATCTTGATGATTTTCTTATTATTTTTGAATTTTGATTTAAGATGCTTCATGTTTAATGAAACCAAGCTTGATGATTTAATGATGCATAGTGATTATGCTTAATGAGTTTATTTTTTAAAATTATGCATGATGATCTTTGTGATTTATGGCTTATTGATCTTTGCCGTAATGAACGTTCTTTTCCGGTTTTAAATAATGATGCATATTTTTATCTGGCTTAAAAGACAAAGGCATGCTTATATGAAATAAAAAGAGAATACATTTTTCTTGAAAATTTCTCTATCTAATAAATTTTTCAAAAAGAGATTAATGAATTAATTATGTTATTTTTTTTAATGTATTGAACTATAAAAGTGATTTTGATGATTTAAATTTGAATAAATTTTGATCCATATCATGATATTGATTCCTTGATATTTATAAATTAAGATTTATTATGAGTCAAGATTTTTAATTCTTTGTACTCTTACGATTCCTTTGGCTATTTACTGAAAAGAAGGTATTTCCTAATAAACCATGATATGCTACTTGACGTCTTGATAATCTATGACTTGAAGTTTTATTATGTATTATTCTTCTTTTCATCTTTCTTATATACAATGACAAAGGTGAGAAAGAAAATCACTAGCATTTCAAGAGATCGATAAGTATATTTATTTCATTTTGAATATTTTAAAAGTGATTTTGATTATTTTGATTATTTGAATTTGAATATATCATGATTTCGATTCCTCGGAATTATAACTTGAAATCTTCTATGAATCAAAATATCTTATGTATTCTCATATTATTTAAAAGGAGATTTTTTATGAATCATAATTTTTTTAAAATATTAAGATTTTTTAGAAAAATTAAGATTTTTCTTTAATATATAAATCATGATATTGACAACTTGAGATTTTTTCTGCATGAATCAAGATATGTTATTTGTTTCTCTTATGATTTATCTCTTGATATTCATAATTTATCTTCATGAATTGTATATCTCATCACCATGTTAATTTTTCTTGATATATTTCATGTGATGATTTGAAAAATGATGTAATGAGAAAAGTTTTGCACTATTGTAACTATCCCTTCTTTTTGACAATGACTAGGGGAGCAAAACTTGCTAGCTTGCTCATCTCAAAAGAGAAGCAAGAAGTGCTATCTTGCAAATCTCAAGAGAAGCAAAAAATTTTGCTAACCTCACATTCTAAAAAAAAAGAACATGTTAAAAGAAGTAACACTTGCCAACTTGTTAGCTTGCATGATGTAAAATTACTAGCTTGAACATTGCAAAGGAAGCAAAATTTACTAGCTTGCACTTCTCAAAAGAGAAGAAAGAACTCACTAGCTTGCATGCTCTAAAGTGATGAAAAATTTGCTAAACTACTAAGCTTTCATATCTCAAAAACTTGCTAATTGTATTTTTCCTTTTTGTTGATGACAAAGCGGGAGAAGGTATGATGATATGAAATCATGTATGATGATCATGCATATAATGATAATTTTGAAAATATACATGATGATTTAGAATAATGAATACAATACTCATGGTTTTATTATGATGATATGATGTATTGCATATGATATGATTAAAATAGTTTCAACTTGGACTTTTGAGCTTATCTTAATATTCTTTTTGAAATTTATTAATAGCTCTTCTTAATGATGCAATGCTTTTACAACTCCTCTCATATTCCTCTTCTTATTATTCACAAAGGGCAAGAAAATTTTATAATGCATATTCTATTTTACTAAGGGGGAGTAATATTATCATATACTTTGAACTCGTTAGCTATACATTTCACCTTTTTGTTGATGACAATGGGGGAGAAATAGACATTGATGACACATAGATATTGATGCACATACTTGGATACTGATACAAATTTTTATTTGCTTGGAATATTGATTATCTCAAGACACTTGAATTCAAGAGTGGTTGGTTCTCTTGAATTTAAATTTTTCTTATTTGATGTATGACATGGATTTAGGGGGAGTTAGGTTTAACTCCTGTCATCAATTGATTATGATTATTAAAAAGGAGGAGATTTTTGAATCTCAAATTTTGATTATGAAATCAATTGATTGGTTATTGATCTAACAAGATTATTAAAGTTGATTAATATAGGATTAACTACAATAGATTACAATAAGAAAATTAGCCAAAGTCAAGTCCAGGCATTGGGCTGAAATGAGGACGATGCGGTTGGGAACTCGTATGGAGTGCGTCGAGAGCTTGCTAAGGGTATCAGAAGCTTACCAGGATGGTACAAGAGAGTTCGCCAAAAGAAGACTGAGGCTCGTCAGAAGATTGTCGGGGGTAGCCGAAAAGTTTACCTTGAGTTGGGAAGGTTTTAAAGTAGATTTGTTGGTCATGATTGTAATTAATTAAGTCATAATCAGTATCGTTAAAGTTTAACCATAATAGTGAAAATAAGTTACAGATCAGACATGAACCCAGAATCAAGCTTAGGCATCGAGTCAAGGTTTGGACATGCGGTGGGTGCTCGTCGAAAGTTCGCTAGGACTTCACCGATGGTATCGGGAAGATCGCTAGGAACACATCGGGAGATCGCCGGAGGAAGACCGTGAGACTCGCCGTAGGAAATGCCGGAGGTTGTCGGATTGTGGGAGTGAGGTCATTAAATTAAGCTTGGTAGTCATGTATGGTTGTAATTCGTAAGTCATATGTTAAGTTTGAGTCTGAATTGAGTGTGATTTGGAAGGAAACCAAATCAACTCAAAGAGGCAACTAGGTCCACAATAGGGGATTGATTGAGCTCAGGTTGAACTTAATTGGTTGACTAGAGAATTGGTCAACATAAAGTTCAAGTCGGGATTAGAAAAGTGAAGAAAATCACTTTTTCGGGATTCCTGACGGTTGAACTGCCAGTTAAAGGCAGTTGTACTACCGCCACCCAGGTTTTTGGGTGGTTGACGATGGCTGAACCGCCCATACCCTGGATTCAGGGAAGCTTTCTGTCGTTTAATTATCGGCGATGGCGGTTGTCGTACCCATATTTTCCTAAAACATTTGAATTTTTGCTCCAAATTCTAAAGCTAATTAGGGCCTATAAATACCCTAAGTTTTCTTACATTTCATATAACAAATTTTGTGAAAAACTTGTGTAAATTGTAAGAAAAAGAAAGGGGAAGGGAGTGAGCTAAGAGTTGTAAAATGCTTATAAAGAGTCTCTTTTGTAAGCTCAAGTTATAAGAGTTTAGTCTTCACCCAAAGGAGATCGATAGTGAACGTCGATGTGTCTCAAGGAGGAGGACTTGGAGAGTGGACGTAGGCCAAGTTGTGACCGAACCTCTATAAACTATGAGTGTCTCTTATCTTATTTATTGCATGTTCTTTCTTGAGCTATTTTTAAGCAAGAAACTTAGCATTCTTCATAAGATCAAATTACTCACTTACTCTACTTGAATGAAACACTTTTGATTTTTGATTTTACTTCAAACAAAAAGATTTCTTTTAAACCGGTATTATCAGCACTTGCACTAATTCACCCTCTACCTCTTAGTGCCATTCTTGATCCTAACAGATCGGGGGACAAAAATAGAAGGTAAAACAAGATGTTGCGGATAAAAATCATCGATTAGGGCTCATTAAAAAAAAAAAAGAGTGGGTTGGGGTGGTGGATGGGGGGGGGGGGGGGGGGGGGGGGGGAGTCCCTTCCGAGCTCTCAAAGGACTTTCAGTCCTGAACAAAGGGTTCTAAGTCCCAAATAGATTTTGAAGAGCTTTCAAGCTCTCAAAGGGCTCTAAGTCCTGACAAATTCTCAAGAGTTTCAAGATCTTAAAGAGCTTTCAGTCCCGAACAAAGGGTTCTTAGTTCGGAACAGATTCTTAAGAGTTTTAGAGCTCTCAAAGGACTTTCAGTCCCGATCAAAGGGCTCTTAGTTCCAAACAGACTCTCAAGAGTTTTCAAGCTCTCAAAGTGCTTTCAATGTCAAACAAAGGGCTCTTAGTCCCGAACAGATTTTCTCAAGAGCTTTCGAGCTCTCAAAGAGCTTTTAAGTCTTGAACACAAAGCTCTCAAAGGGCTCTTAGTCCCAAACAGATTCTCAAGAGCTACTGAGCTCTCAAAGGGCTCGCACTCGCAATACAGAAATAAAGGGCTCCCAAGCATCTAGCCCCTAATCGATCTCCAACCTTGGATGACTCCCAAAGGAATTTCGCTTTCGAATAGCCTCTAAGGGGTTATCTATGCCAGAAGAAAGTCCTTATTTATGAACACGACCCCCACCTGGTCATTCATACCGAATACAAGTCTCAATCAACTCTGCTCGCTTCATATCACGGCCAGTCCAACTGCTTTTGATTTCGACCTAAGGGCTAATACCCCAGAAACAAAGCCTGTGGAGTAAGCAAAGTCCCAACCATGAGCCGTGCACCCTGGTTCTCCCAAGGCGTGACTCCCTTTCGGTGGGGAGAGAATGATATGACGTATTTTGACCCACCCAATGTATACTTCCACGTCGCCTTCCAAAAAAGCCAAGTAAACATGGCCAACTCAGCTCAAATTAAGGTCTCAAGAAGGAGCACTACCTCAGACCATGCTCGTGGGGCTAGGCCTAGGCCGCATCACCTGCCTCCACTACGAGGTTTCCTTCCATACGCTATCTACATAGTAGGAGTACCTGTTTCAACTCAGACAACACCCCATGAAAGGATCGCGTCTATTGTAGATACGCAATAAAGGCAACCATCACAACAACGGGAATGAGAAGATATGTCGGAGTTTAGCCACTGACTAGCATACGACGATGACCTACCACTCATGCATATTAATCTACTTTGTATGACTTCTGACTCCCCAAGTAGTATAAAAGATGCTCAGACAAATGTGCCGAGTCAAAATAATTCAACGAGCTGACTTGACCGTCAGAAGGGCCGAGTCAGGGTGACACATTACACCCCCCTCCGACCACGGCCTTAGTGCAAGCGTCGACGACCGGAGAGCCAGATGAGGAGTGGAAGGACGTACTCGTAAGAGGAAAACTCCACCTATAGAGGCCAATCAAATAAGGTCCCCCGACTAAGGATGAGCAACTCCCCCAAAATATTGCAACGAACTCTGGACGGTTGGAGCTCCACCAAAGACCAAAAGTTGATCGCTTAGGTTTCAACCTATCAGCCGACACCCTAAGGAGCCTGCACATCCCTCGAGCACCAACGAAGAATCCCCGAACGTCTGTATGTATACGGGTAGAACCAAATCGAGGTGACACTTCAATCTCTATACACAAAATGTATAACAAGTATATGTTATTGTAGTTGTAGAACCACAATGATATATGAACTATTAATGTGATTTTAATTTGTAAGGAAGAAAAAAAAAATATTTCTGTCGTTAGATGATTGCAGTAACATGCAGACCTTTTCTAGCGGTTGTAAAATCACAAGTATATCTTTTTGCAATGACACCTATTGATAAGGTTTCTAACCGTAGAAATAAAATTTCCTGTAGTTAAAAATTACAGAGATATATAAAAAAATCATATCTAAAAGTATGATTTGATGTAGTGACTTATAATAATGTTTATCCAAACGATACGCAGAACTTCTTATCACGGACACAGGCTTTTACCGCATGGGCCTAAACGTCGAGAAGCCGACAGCCAACTCTTTGTTGTGGAGTGGCACAAAGCAAGGAAGGCATCCAAGGATGATCACTTCTTTAATAATGTATTCACGAAGAGGAGGAGGAAGAGGACTAGTTCTTCCTATATTAAACACAGCAAAGAGATCTAAATAGAACAGAATAGAATGAGCCAGGATATAACGTGTCAAGTCATTCCAATTATCGCGTTCAAGAGATATAAATTTATTTTAGATAGAAAAATATTATAATTCATCAATAATAAATCTAAGTGATTCAAACTAACATACGAGGATATTGAAAAATATAAAACATTTCAAAATTTATATCTATAAAACTTGTGTAGTTTAAAATTATACATCACATCACTCAAACATTTATGAAATCCAAAATAAACTTAACAAATATTAATCACACTTATAAATTCATCGGTGTTAGAATCTATATAATCGAAAAATCAATCATTTACTCTAAATTCATATCATCGTAGATTAAACTTAACATTCTAAAAACTCCAGACGTAAAAGGTCATTTAAAGCTTTTACATGATACATCAAATCATATTCACCAATAATATATACAAAATATACTTATACAAAAATCATAATATATCATCCAATAAAACTGTCCAAAATTTGAATAGCTTTTGACAGCCTCTACCTAGTTTTCAAATATTTCACTAATAGAAAGCTAACCTAAAAAAATTATATAGCAATGAAGTGAGCTACAAAACTTAGCAAGTGTCTAATATATCCAAGGCAAAGGATGATAGTTTCAAACAATCTTGGTATCAAAATACAAGTAGAGAAACAAAATTCTTGGATATCAACTTTCTAGTGTTAGAATCAATTGATACTAAGAGGGGGGGCGATGTTGAATTAGTACAAGAGTGAAGTGCTCGATTCGAAAACCTTGCTTACGAGAAAGAAAATCGGAAACACCTTTTTGTATTTCGTTGGAAGTAATTAAGAAAATAATTTAAGAGAAAGTCATGAAATGATGCTCATATTTTTTGAAACTAGTTAAGAAGAATTAAATACATTAAATAAGGTAAGAATAGAAAACTCACAAATTTATAGGGGTTCAGCCTCAACCTGGCCTACATCCACTCCCTGAGTCCTCTTCTTTGAGGTGCACCGGTATCCACTATTAATCTTCTTTAGGTGAAGATCAATCCCTTACACTTCCCGCTCTCCTTTTCACAAGCTTAGGAGAGGAACCTTACAAACTCACAAGGGAGACTTTATAAGAATAACAACTCTTTTTCTCGCTCTCTTGCTCTTTTCCTTTTTTTTTGATAATTTTAGCACATAATATTTCACAAAATTTCTAGCCCAATGTGTTGTGCTAAATGCAAGAAATCTTGAGGTATTTATAGACCCCAATTGACTTCAGAAATAGAGCCAAAAATTCAAACGTATCTAAAAAAATTGAGTACAAGTGGTACAACCACCGATGCCAATGGTACCATCGTCGAAAGGTGCTCGAAAAACTGGGCAGCAGCGGTACAACCATCAACCTAGCGGTACGACCGCCACCCGCTGGCGGTACAACCGTCAAGAATTTCAGAAAAGTGATTCCCTCCACTTTTCCAATCCCGACTTGTACCTTCAGTTTACCCCTTTCCAAGTCAACCAATTGAGCTTAACCTGAGCTCAATCCAATCCTAAATGTGGACTTGGTTTGTCTCACTTGAGTTAATTTGGATTTCATCTAAATCTAACTATAGTAGGACTTAAACCTTAACCAATGCTAACTATAACTAATTATACAATCAATGTGACCATCAAGTCCAATCAAGACCCTTCTAACTCTCTGCAAGCTTTTCGACAACCTCCGATGATCTTCTAGTGAGTCTCTTGGTCTTCTTCCGATGAACTCCCGATGCCATCTTGGCAAGCTCCCGATCACCTTTGGAAAGCTCCCAACGAACTCCCGACAAGCTCCCGATAGCTTTCGACGAACTCCTAGCAAACACATAGGTTACCTTCGACGAGCTTCCAGCAAACTCCTGACAAGCCTCCAATCTCTTTGGCGAGCTCCCAGCAAACTTCTGAACCTTCAGTAAGCTTTCAGCGAGTCTCTCGATGAGTTCCCACTGCATCGTTTGAACCTTGGCCCGTTACCCGAACTTAACTCTGGCCCAACATCTGATTGTAATTCTCTCTTTGTCATAGTTAATCATTCATCAATCATCTCTAACACACAGGTTAGATCAATAACCCATCAAGTAATTTCATCATCAAAATCCAAGATATTTCAAGAATTTTAAAAATTCATGCAAAATTTTCTTATAACATTAATGTCAACCAACAAATCATGAATAAATTTTCAAGAATTTCAAAATTTATGCATTAGTTATACAATGAATTTAAAATTTTCTTTTCTTTAAGAAGAAATGCTATTTTCTTCCCCTTTGTCACACACACACACACACAGATATATATATATATATATATATATATATATATATATATATATATATATATATATATATATATATATATATATATATATATATATATATATATATATATATATATTATTTTTCATGCTATTTCTTCCCCTTTGTCATATATGTATTAGTTTTCATATTTATGTCATCAATATGATATTTCTCCCCCTTTGTTATCAATAAAAAGAGGTGAATAAATGAGCAAATAATTTTATGATACATAAACTCATCATGTGTCAAATTTTTATATTTTAGAAAATAAATATGATTAAGCACTTAATTACTTCATTGCTCCCCCTTTGTAAAATAGGATAAAAACATGTTTGCTCATGAAAAGTTTCTTCCCTTTTTGTAAATAAAAAAGTATAAACAAGGAAAGGGAGTGAAAAATATCATCACAAAAATAGAGCTTAATCTAGTAAATTTAGAAATTCAAGAGTTAAGAACTACCCATATAGTTTAATTCATTTTATATACATTTCAAACAAGAGTAGCAAATCATGCATTTTGATAATCTTCTCATGTAAATTTTGATAGGAAGTGTAATTTATAAAGGCCAAAAAATTCAAAGAAAAATGTGATGGTAAATCAAGCTTAATTAATTAAGAATTTTGCATGTGTTTTTAAAATTATAATTTTTTTTCTTAGCAAATTGTTCTTCATTCAATGCTATAATATTCATCATATCAATTTTTTTCTAATCATACTGACAATTTTATTTTCTCCTTTTTGTCATTGTCAAAAAAAGGAATACGATATTATAATTTTTCTTTTTACATCAATGTTCTAATTCTCAAAAGTATAAGGGTATCATGTCATTAAAAATAAAAAATCAAAACCAAAAGACATGATTTAATAAATTTGCCCCTCCCTTTTTTATTTCAACGTAAGTAATCAAATAACCTTATGTATTTAAAATTTCAAGTAAAATAGAAATCAAATCATGCAATCTTATGGTTTAGCATTGCTCTTCATTTAATAGTTAGTAAAAATATATGCTAATTGATGCTTAATATCAATAAATTTCAAAGATATGTCATGATTATTTATATGATCTATAATAAAGTGATGTCTAATATCAAACAATTTTAAAGTGTAGTATGCACCACAAAAACATCAAAAATATTTTTTAGTATCAAAAGTACATGTCATAAGAGAATATATCATAAGAGTGCGACCAATACAATATATCAAGTTTCACTGATTTCATCCTTAGTTCTAAACAATTATTCAGGTGGTGGTAATTTGAAGTGCCTAGATAAAGCATTAAGTTGTTGATGGATTTGCTGTATCTCAGTCATTAATTAATCTTAACGTAGTTCAATTCAATCCAAACGGGTCAAAATAGAGTCGTTAGATGATGAGGGTGCTGGTTGCGTCATGGGTGTTGCATCAAAGGGACTAGTAGGAGGAGATCCCCTAAGTATAAGGGTTTGAAGTTTTGGTTCAAGTGGGGAGGATCAGCTCTCCTTGGCCGTTTAGTCCAAATACCATTTCTTACAATGCACCTTAATCTTCTTAAGAGGTTTCTATTAATGACATTATATCTATATAACTTTATAATTTCCTCATTTGGTAGAATAGGTGTGTCATGTGCATGTATCAATCTAGTTATTAATCCATCATATGCAAGCATTATTTCTTTAGTTGAAAGTTCAATCATGTTTTGCCATAACAGATATCCAAAATAATAATAATGTCCTTTCATTATCCAATACATAGTACCTAGTTCCATTTGGTTAATTTCGTCATGATGAAATTGTTCAGGAAATATAATACTAATTACTATGTGATTGAGCACTTTTGTGTTGAAAGGTAGCATGTGTTCACAACTCTTAGGAACAATAGATGGATTTGGGTTACCGAAGATGGTACCTAGGGCTTCAGAGTAAGTTATTTCTATTGAATCCATGTCCTATTGTCCTCTAAAGTAGTAACCACTTCTTTTTTTAGGTATTCCTAAGATATTACAAATTAAATCATCTGTAATACCTATACGATGCGCCAAGAGATACGTAGATACCCTATCTTTGTCATCTACATGCAAGTTATTGTAGAATAATCTAACAAGTGTTGGGAAACCTCAGCGAGTGCATCACATGCATAGTAGAAATCAAAACAAAAATCGATTTCCCATGTAGATCAAATCGTCATGCAAAAGATTGGCGTCGTGAGAAAAACACAAAAACCAATAAAACCGCGATGTGTGAGAGATTGATTTTACCTAGGGAGATCGTATATCCCTGTATTTCAGATCCGGATGGAGAAGATGAAGGAGGTCAAGCGTCCTCCTCTCTAGCGGTATCTACACGATGGATCTCTACAGCGAAACTCCTCCAATCTGATCTTGCAACTCTTGCTCAGAGGGAGGGAGGAGAATAGGAGGTGGTGGCTAAAGTTGTAGCCTATCAACCATGAGTCTCTCCTCCTATTTATAAAGAGCCACCAAAACCCTAGTGCTCCTTCCTTAGTAGGTATTAGATCTCCATCCAATAACTCACTAATATTATATTATTGGATCTCTATCCAATAATCTCCTTAGGCCTATAATTAGTCCTTAATCAAGGAACCCATCAACATAGAGTCTCATCTAATGAGAATAGGGGCTAATTGGATCTTCATCCAATCCTCTATTCGCTGAAGCATCCACCATATGTGTATGACCCTCTAGGCCCGATACCGAGCTGGCCGTGAGTCACTCCCATTAGAACTCCTTCTGATATAGTGAATTATTATCCCCCATAGTAATTCACTCGACTCATCGACTATGGACGTACTAGGCCACTACGCCATAATCCTCAGATGGTACAGGGGAGATCGAATCCATCGGACCTGTCTGTCCATAATTACCATGTATCTATAATCCCTTATCCAAATAATATCCCAGAGATCGTATATTGGACATGGTATTGTCAGGTCACATACGAAATCAATTTATCTTGCTTTATTCGAATTCTACCGGAGAACTCCTTCTCTCTCAATCCGAATGACCCTGGCCAGGGATTTATCTAAGTAAGCATATATAGGATATTTATCTCATGAGACCGAGAGTGGATGATCCTCTATGGACACTCAATTACCTTCGTAAGGTTGGCTGCCAATCCTAATAATCAGTTGTACCAGATCTGGAACTTTCCAAACCTGTAAGTCTAGTGTCAAAGAAAGGAGTACTCATACAAGGCATCCTTAGTGTCTCAAGTTTAAGGACCAGATACATAACTGAGACTATGGAATTGATGTCTGATATTAGGTATCATTAACCATACAACATTCAATAAGCGGATCAATCAGTGAATTCATTCTCCAATGAGCACATATACTATATCCTTAGTGTCTCCACACAAGTGGCTATGAGACCAACCGTCTTCATCATATGGACGGATATATAGTACACCGATCTGTCCGGTTATCTCAATGTCCCTCTTGAGTAACTTATGACCGGGAGTATTTATGATCTGTGTTTGAAGGTGAATCGATCTCATTATCATGATCTCATAACGATCCGACTCCCATTGCATAGAACCAAAGACATCACGATATATATGTAACAGATAATATGAGAATATGCCAATATTAATCATAAGTAAAAAGATCATACAGCGTGTCACACGTGCCATCACTCACGTGATTAGCTTGCAGGGCACTTGTAACCAGCAATCTCCCACTTGACCAAAAGTCAATCACCTATGTGTCTGATCCCCATCAGACCCTTGTGACGCTCAAATATAATTTGAGCTAACGGCTTCGTCAATGGATCTGCAATGTTATCTCTGGAGGGAACTATTTCCATTGCTATCTTTTTGGGTCATGATCACTATAATCAGATGGAACCTCCTCAGAATAATTCTGTTGAGACCTGAGTTCCTTTGCTAGAGTTATCGCCCTGTCGCTGTCGTAATATATGGGAGTCAGCTCCATGCTGCATGGTATGACTCCCAAATCCTTGATGAACTTCTTCATCCACACCCCTTCGTTTTGATGCTTCTACTACAGCAATGTATTCCGCCTCTGTGGTCGAGTCAGCAGTAGTATCTTGCTTGGAACTCTTCTAGCTTACTGCTCCTCCATTTAGGCTGAAAACATACCTTGAATTTGACTTGCTATTTATCAATGTTGGACTGAAAACTCGAGTCCGTGTAGCCCTCAACCTAGAGGCTACCTCCTCCATATACTAGTAAAAGATCCTCAGTCATTCTCAAGTGCTTAAGGATATACTTTACTGTCTTCTAGTATTCTAAACCTGGATCTGCCTGATACCTGCTCGTGACACTCAAAGCATGTGCTATATCAGGCCTGGTACATAGCATCACATATATGATAGACCTTATCATTGAGGCATAAGGTATCTTATTCATGTATGTCCTTTCTTCAGGAGTCTTTGGGGACATACTCCTAGAAAGTGATATTCTATGTCTCATCGATATGAGACCTCTCTTGGAATTTTCGATACTAAACCTTTTGACAATGGAGTCTATGTACCTAAACTGGGACAAGCCAAGCATATTTTTGGATCTATCTCTATAGATCCAGATCCCTAAAATATAGGATGCTTCCCCTAGTCTTTCATGGAGAAGTTTCTAGATAACCAAGACTTTATTGTGGAGAGCATTCCTACATCATTCCCAATGATTAGGATGTCATCCACATATAGCACCAAGAAGGTGATAGCACTCCCACTTACCTTCCTGTACACACAAGGCTCATCTTCGTTATTAACTAAGTCATAAGATCTGATCATCTCATCAAATCTTATGTGCCAACTTCGAAAAGCTTGCTTCAATCCATAAATAGATCTAAGCAATCTGCACACTTTATCTGGACTCTATTTGGATACGAATCTCTCTGGTTGTATCATATACACCTCCTCCTCGAGGTTGTCATTGAGGATGTTGTTTTGACATCCATCTGACAGATCTCATATTCATAGTGTGCTGCAATGGCCAAAATAATGGACTTAAGCATGGCTACAGGTGAAAAGGTTTTGTCATAGTCAACTCCTTGTCTTTGACGATATCCTTTAGCTACCAGCCTTGTCTTATAGGTCTCTACCTTTCTATCCACTCCGATCTTCTTCTTGAAGATCCATTTGCAGCCGATGGATACAATACCCTCAGGTGCATCCATAAGGTTTTAAACCTTATTAGAGTACATGAAATCCATCTCAGTATTCATGGCTTCTTGCCACTTCCCGGAGTCTATACTCATAATAGCCTATAGCCTCCTTGTAGGTCTGAGGATCAATATCCTGAGAGTCATCTCCACTGATATGTCCCACATATCTTTCAGGAGGGTGAGATACTCTATTAGACCTACGTAAAGTTAAAACTTATGTGTTAGGTACCTAAATAGACTCGGGCTCTAGAATGGTGCTTGAGCTAGGTTCTCCAACCTTGCCCAATTCTATCTCACTTCCATTGTTTCCACCAAGAATGTGTTCCTTCTCAAGGAACACAACTCTCTTAGCAATAAAGACCTTTCGATCCTCGGGATGATAGAAATAATACTCATAAGTTTCCTTTGGGTATCGCACGAATGTGCACCATTCTGTCCTTGATTCTAACTTATCAGGATTGTATCTTCTAACGTGGGTAGGACAGCTCCAAATATTAATAATCTTAAGATTAGACTTTTTTTCTTTCCATATCTCATATGGTATAGACACTACCGACTTTGATGGAACTCTGTTCCAAAGGTAAGCTGTAGTCTCTAGGGCGTACCCCCAAAATGAAAATGGGTAGGTCAGCGAAACTCATCATGGACCGCACCATGTCTAACAGTGTGCGATTCCTCATTTATGATACACCATTGAGCTGAGGTGTATAAGGAGGTGTCCACTAGGATAGAATCTCATTGTCCTTAAGGAAATGAGTAAACTCCTTACTCAAGTACTCTCCTCCTCGATCTGATCGAAGAGTCTTACTCTTTCCAATTTGGTTCTCTACCTCATTCTTATATTTCCTGAATCTTTCCCTCGTGTATATAACCTAGCCTACAATACCATAGGTATGCATTATTCACCGCACCATATCTTGCCAGAACTTGCAACAAATTACAGATATGATAAACACTCTGGGTATCCAATACCCATGTGTTATCATGAAAATTTGACAAGTGAAGACTGATCATGAATATACCTGAAGCTTCTCGAAGCTTCTATCTCGCCTTCTCTGCAAGGTAGTCCTTGTAGTTCCTCTTCTAATGTCCGTCTTGGCCATAGTGGAAGCATTGTCCTTTGTCCTTTCTCGGATATTTCTTGGCAACCTTTGCCTTACCTGGTCTTTCTTTGCCCTTTGCCCTTCTTAAGGATCTTGTTGGCCTTCCTTTTCTTTTTGGTCTCACCAATATAGAGAACTGACATCTCCTTCTTGATGGCACTCTTAGCTTCCCTCAACATATTGAGGAGCTCAGGGAGAGTCACCTCAAACTTGCTCATGTTAAAATTCATGATGAAGTGAGAAAAGGAATCTGGTAAAGACTGAAGTATAAGATCAACGCACATGTTATCCTCTCGTACTATTCCTAGACCTGTGAGTTTCTCGATCCACTCTATCATCTTTAGGACATGGTTCTCAACCGATGTCCCTTCTGTCATCCTGGCTTGGAAGAGTTTCTTAGATATCTCATATCTTTGAGTTCTTCCCTATTTCTTAAATAGCTGGCAGAGATGAAGAATGATAAAATCTGCATCCATTCTCTCGTGTTGCCTTTGTAACTCAGGAGTCATGGAGACCAACATGGAATCATCTATATACTTCATATAACGAGCGATCTCATCCTCGCTTGCCTCTTCTTCCGGCGTGGGCAGAATTGTATCAAGGACATATGCGATTTTCTCTGTTGTGAGAATAATTCTCAAATTACGGAGCCAATCTGTATAGTTTGGACCAGTGAGGCGGTTGGCATCAAGTATGTCACGTAGGGGGGGTTTATGACAAAACAAGATATAGCAAAGATAAATAACATGCAGATTTTACATAAAATACTAATTAAGATATGAACTTCTATCTTAATGTACTCCCACTATTTTCCTAGCAAATCACGCGACACCCTCGACACGTGAGATGGAAGTCTCCGACAGACTCCTAGTGGGGATCGGGATCCAATTGGCATCTTTGTGCAACCTCGAGGGACTCAACCAATTACACTAAGCCCAAAAGGTAGGCAACTCTTGCCAATCACAACTCCTTATGATTCCTGTCACGTTCGGCCTCCGGATCATCATGGTCTCGAGGGACTCGACCAACTATGATATTCAGTTGAGTCATCACCATCGTTACAAGATGAGTCTAATTTGATGATATGCCCTCGAGTGACTCGACCAAGCATACTATGTCCTCAAGTAATCAGTGACATCTCTATGTCATAGGTAAGAACTCGATCACGTAGATAGGAGAGCCTCGAGGGACTCGACCAACTCAACCTATGTTGTGATTCAATTTCTTCCTATAACGATGGAAGGCCACGTGGGTCAATCTTATTGCCTCACGCTTACCGACTTAATATTATTGTAGGAGGGGTTTTTATTTCGTATCGGTCTCCTAATATGTCGTATCACACACATACATATTCAATATATATCTGCATCACATGCAAATATATATATACATATATCTAGTAGGTATATAACACATCACATATGCATGCCACACCGGATAATCATGAGCCGTCACCTAATATGATTAAGCCTGAGCCAATGGGCCTAATCACTCACAATAAGATCTATGTGTGCATTAGCGCATCTCCATGCCCTGTGATTATTGATCTTGTCATCATCAGTTCCGTCGAGTCGTCGCATCACCATGCGTCGTGATCTCCCGCCACGACATCGTGGGTCCTGCTGTAACTTCCACGCTCCCGCTGTGCCTTTCCATGTAATTACAAATAATTACAGACACGCAGTCCCAACAATAAACGAGAAAAACGTAGGCTCGCAGGTCCCAATAATAATAATAATCACAATTACACACATCACAACACATGGCTCATGATCATCAATCCATATTATACATCACACGTACATCACATCATATGTAGGATTACTAGATATATATAATAATTAATTAAACTATTTAATTAATTATTTTTTTAAAAATTAGGACATGCTCGAAATTTCCAGAATTGTCAAGGGTATTTTCATAATTCTGGATGAGAGGACAGTCCTCAAAATTTTCAAAATTGTTGAGGGTATATACATAATTCTAGATGAGAGGACACAAAATTTTTAGAATTATTGAGGGTATTTTTGGAATTCTGTACATGAGGACAGTCCTCAGAATTTTTTAAAATTTAGAGGGGTAGGATCATCCTTTTCTCAAAAAGATGCTCTAGCCCTCTCCTTGCTGCCGCTGCCCCTACGAAAGCGACAAGACTGGCCATGGGCGGCCGCCACTTGCGCGCGTCGCCTTGCAGCCTGCCCCTTTGCGGGCGCCGAGCTATGGGCGGCTACCGCCCTTGTGGGCTGGCCGCAGCCCGCTGTGCTCGTAGGCGTCGCCCCTGCGGGCTGCTACCCCTGCAGGCGGTCGCCCCTTGTGGGCTGGCCTTGGTCGCGGCCTGGCCGTGGGTGGCCGGCCCTGCATGGGGGTTGGCCATGGCTGGCCGCCCCTCCTTCTCGCTGCTTTCGCTGCGAAAACACAACAAAAATGCATAGAACGATTTTACGCGATACGATCTTATCACACAGTTTAAAACCAATCTTTCGCACGAAAACCTTGGCTCTGATACCATTGTTGGAAAATCTCAGTGGGTGCATCACATGCGCAGTGAAAATCAAAACAAAAACCAGTTTCCTATGCAGATCAAATCGTCGTGCAAAAGATTGGCGTCGCGAGAAAAATACAAACCAATAAAATCGTGATGTGTGAGAGATTGATTTTACCTAGGAAGATCGTATATCCCTATATTCTAGATCCGGATGGAGAAGATAAAGGAGGTCAAGCATCCTCTCTAACGGTATCCACAGGATGGATCTCTGCAGCGAAACTTCTCCAATCTGATCTTGCAACTCTTGCTCAGAGGGAGGGAGGAGAATAGGAAGTGGTGGCTAAAGCTGCAGCCTATCAACCATGAGTCTCTCCTCCTATTTATAGAGAGCCACCAAAACCCTAGGGCTCCTTCCTCAGTTGGTATTGGATCTCCATCCAATAACCCACTAACCTTACATTATTGGATCTCTATCCAATAATCTCCTTAGGTCTATAATTGGGCCTTAATCAATGAGCCCATCAACATAGGGTCTTATCTAATAAGAATATGGGCTAATTAGATCTTCATCTAATCCTCTATTCGCTGAAGCATCCACCATATGTGTGTGACCCTCTAGGCCCGATACCGAGTTGGCCATGAGTCACTCCCATCAGAACTCCTTCTGATATAGTGAATCATTATCCCTATAATAATTCACTCGACTCATCGACTATGGACGTACTATGCCACTACGCCATTGTCCCCAGACGGTACAGGGGGGATCAAATCCATCGGACTTGTCTGTCCACTACGCCATAGTTATCTATAATCCCTCATCCAAATAATATTCCAGAGACCGTATATTGGATATGGTACTGTCAGGTCACATACGGAATCAGTTTATCTTGCTCTATTCGGATTTTACCAAAGAACTCCTTCTCTCTCAATTCGAATGACCCTGGCTAGGGATTTGTCTAAGTAAGCACATATGAGATATTCCTCTCTCGATACTAAGAGTGGATGATCCTCTATTGACACTCAATTGCCTTCGTAAGGTTGGCTACAAATCCCGATAACTAGTTGTACCAGATCTGGAACTTTTTAAACCTGTAAGTTTGGCGTTAAAGAAAGGAGTACTCATACAAGGCATCCTTGGTGTCTCAAGTCTAAGGACCAGATATACAACTGGGACTATGGAATTACTGTCTGACATTAGGTATCATTAACCATACAACATTCCATAAGTGGATCAATCAGTGAACTCATTCTCTAATGAGCACCTGTACTATATCCTTAATGTCTCCACACAAGTGGCTATGAGACCAGTCACCTCCATCATATGGACGGGTATATAGTACACTGATCTATCCGGTTATCTCAATGTCCCTCTTGAGTAACCTATGACCGGGATTATTTATGATCTGTGTTTAAAGGTGAATCGATCTCATTATCGTGATCTCATCACGATCTGACTCTCATTGCACAGAACCAAGGACATCATAATATATATGTAATAAATAATGTGAGAATATGCCAATATTAATCATAAGCAAGAAGATCATATAGCATATCACACGTGTCATCACTCACGTGATTGGCTTGTAGGGCACCTGTAACCCGCAACAAGTCCAAGATAAATATGTTTATTCATTTGAAGGATGGGTAGGGCATCTAAGTTGACAAACCATTAGATTGGTTCCAAATCTCTTAAGTCTTTTAGATCAACATATTTAACCTTATGAATACTTTTAAACTCAAGGGTTGAGAATTTTAGGGCATGTTTATATGTATAAAAAAGTATGGGATCATAGGTTTCATTTAGTCTCTTATTTCCTTTGTCCCTTGAAGATCCTCTAGGGGCCATTTGAACTACATATATTACAAGTAAAAGGTAAGATCAAAGAATGGATTGAGAGAATAGTTTTTTAGAGTTGTTTTTTATCTTGATGGAGATTGATCCTTAGTTTTGATGAGCGAAGGGCTTTCTCTTGTTTTTCTAGGGGAGAAGCAAGGGAGAGAGGGGTAGAGAGGGTTTTAGAGGGTGTGGATGGGTTTAGGGTCGGTTCCACCATCGGCCCTTGTTAGGATCAATTGGTATTAAGAGGGAGGGGAGGGAGGGGGGGTTTGAATTAGTGCAAGCTAAAATTTTTCTTTCTAAAGCAAAGGCTTTTCAAATAAAATAAAATAAGAAATTGGAAACTTTTCATTTTTAATAAAACAAGTGAATGATTAAAAGTAAGTTGTTAAGGAAGCCGAAAAGATAATCATGTTTGAGGAAAAAAATTTATCGTCTTGCTTACAAAGAGTTTGGTTAAGTTGGAAGCATCAATTCAACAACATTCAAGCAATGCAAGTATGAAACACTTATAATTTTATAGTGGTTCGACACTAACGGCCTACGTCCACTTCTGAGTCCTTCTTGAGGCACAACGGCATCCACTACCAATATTCTTTGGGTGAAGATCAAACTCTTATATTTGAGCTTACAAAGGAGATTAGATTTACAACTCTAAGCTCTCTCCCTTATCCCTTTTCCTTTTCTTATAATTTTCACACAATATTTTCTCAGAATATAATCCCCCAAAAGTGTTATTAGTGAATGTAAGAATACTTGGGTATTTATAGACCCCAAGTGGCTTTAGATTTTTGGAGCCAAAAATCAAACTCACCCAAAAAATTCGGGTATGGGCGATTTACCCGCCATCAACAGTTGGCCGCCGCCCAGATTCTGTGGTACGGGTAGTTCACTCGCCACCTGGGCGGTTTATCTGCCGAAAGCTGCTGCCCGCCGCCCAAATTCTGTGGTACGGGCAGTCCAACCACTACTTACCGACGGTTTACCTGTCAGAATTTTCGTAAAAGTGGTTTCCTTCACTTTTCGAATTTCAGCTTGACTTTTACGTTGACTAGCTCTTTGGTCAACTGATTGAACTCAACCCGAGCTCAACCAAACCCAATAGCGGGTCTGGTTGTCTCATTGAGTTGATTGGATTCCTTCCAAATCTAACTCAATTAGGACTCTAACTTCTAACTACGACTCAATGATTACAACATTTATGACCAATTAATCCTAATTAAGACCTAACTCCCACATACTCTAATAACTTCCGGTAATCTTGCGATAAATCCTTCGGTCTTCTTTCTAGCGATCTCCCTTCGTGTTCCCAGCGAGCTTCTCAATTCCTTCGGTGAATCTCCTTGCGAACTTCCGGCGAGATCCCACCGCATCGTCCGAACTCGGCCCGATGCCTAGGCTTTATCTTGGCCCATCATCTAGTTGTAACTTTATTGATCCTGTCATAGTTAGACCTACACAATGCTAATTATGACTTAATTATAATTACTAAAATATCCATTACAAGACCATCCCGACTCCCGACAAGCTTTTTGGCTATCCCCAATAATCTTCCGGCCAGTCTCGGTCTTCTTTTGGCAAACTCCATTGCACCATCCTAGCAAACTTCTGATACCCTCGGCGAGCTTCCGACATACTCCTGGCGAGTTCCCAAACGCATCGACTCGATGCATGGACTTAACCTTGGCCAACCCTGATTATAATAATCCTTCTATCGTAATTAATCCTGCATCAATCAACTCTAACAATCTTGTTAGATCAATAATCCATCAATTGATTTTATCACCAAAATTCAAGATTTAACAGTCCTAAGTTGGGTTATATATAAGCAGGGATTTGGTCCGTGGAACTGCCAACTAAGCGGTTCAACTGAGTGCATTATGGCGGTCCAACCGCCAGACCAGCAGTGCCATTATTTTATTATTATTATTTAAATAAAAATAATGTGTGCATAAACCATCTAATTCAATAATCATTAATATTAATTCAAACTGATATTCCATCATCAAAATCCTTTTTTTCATAAATTTCAATAATTTTTCATAAAGTATAACTTAGGTTCTATAGTTCTACTAACATACTTTAGTTATGCATCATCAATCAAAATTCATTGTAAGACAATCAACCATTAAAAGTTTTGTTGTCAATAATTTTAACTCAATAGGCATTTTAATTAGCATTGTTTAGGCTAGAGAGCTTGAAGAAATGTTTTAGATGTCAATCTATTATTTAGTGTTCCTGGCCTTAGTTTGGAGACAATCTTATAAGAAATATGGTTTTAATTTAGGTACCCATTTTACTTTGGGTCCCTCATGAAGAACTTTACCTATCTTATCTAAATGTTTTTGGTTGTTTATAGTTCCTTTAGGAACCCAAATTAAGTTGTATGGACTCTAAATAAATATTTATAGGCTTTATGTCCTAATTTCCCATAAAAGTTATATTTAATTTGTAGTGGTAAGTTTAGGGTGGGTCCTTTGACAAAAATAGTTAGATTTTGTTGAATGTTGCTAACAAAGCTTATACCCTTTTTTTTCTATTAACATGACCCTTATTTGCAAGGATCATGTTTAGGGATTTATTCCTTATTTGAAATTTTTCTAAAGTTTGTTGTAACATGATATTTTCCTTTTTAACTTCTTGTAATGTTTCACATTTAGAGCAAGAATTATGTGATGGTGATGCATCATGCATTTGTTCAAATTTACTAACTAAAGAATCATATTCTTTCTTAAGTAATTTATAAGACTTACTAATTTTTTCTAAACTCATCATAAAGTTCATGAAACATATTCAGTAAAGACTCACTTACCTCGTCATGGACAGTCATAAGAGCATAGTTGGATACTTCTTCTTTGATGTTGTCCTCTTCGTCCGATGAGCTTGAGTAATCCTAAGTCACCGAAAAAGCCTTATTCTTATGCGGTGCCTTCTTCTGTAATTGAGGATATTCATCCTAAGTCACCAAAAGAGCCTTCTTCTTATTCTTTTTTGGTTCATTTTTATTTTTATAATTTATGTTATTTTTTATATTTTTAATATAGATAATAGTGTAATATCATTGTCCTCATCACTCGAGGTTTCATCTATAGTTTTCAGTGCTAAATCTTTCCTGTTCTTTGGAAGGGGCTCATCAAGTTCGTTATGAGCTTGACAGCTCAGTTCATAAGTCATAAGGGATCCAATAAGTTCTTCAATAGGAAAGTTATTAAGATCTTTAGCCTCTTGTATTGCAATTACTTTAGGATCCCAACTTTTAGGAAGGGATCCTAATATTTTATTAATAAGTTTAAAATTAGAAAAATATTTACTAAGAGCTTTTAGACCATTGACAACATCCGTGAAATGGGTGTACATGTCTCCAATGGACTCACTTGATTTTCTTCTAAACAATTCATAATTAAGAACTAAAATATTAATTTAGGAGTCTTTGACTCTACTAGTACCTTCGTGTGATTTCAAGTGTATGCCAAATATCATGAGTAGTATAATAAATAAAAACTCGATTAAATTTATTCTTATCAAGTGCACAAAATAAGACATTCATTGCCTTTGCATTTAACGAAAAAACTTTCTTTTCAAAATCATTTCATTCATTCATGGGTTTAGAAGATTTTTCAAAACAGTTCTCAACAATGTGCCATAATTCAAAATCCATAAAAATAAAAATATATATATTCTAGTTTTTCAATATGTATAATCCATCCCATTAAACATGGGAGTACGTGTAATAGAATGTCCCTCGTTCATGCTAAACGAAGTAATTTAATCACTTGGGTTTTTAGTTCAATGAGTAGCACGTGGCTCTGATACCAATTGTTATGATCAATTAGCACTAAGAGAGGCAGGGGCGGGGGGAATGGGGAGGGGTGGGAGGGTAAATTAGTACAAGAGTGAAAGTGCTTGATTCGAAAACCTTGATTACGAAAAAGAAAATTCAGAAGTGTCTTTTTATATTTCATTGAAAGTGATTAAGAAAATGATTTAAGAGAAAGTCATGAAATGATGCTCGTATCTTTCTTTAAACTAGTTAAGAGCAATTAAAAGTAGTAAATAAGGCAAGAATAGAAAACTCATAAATTTATAGTGGTTCGACCTCAACTTGGCTTATATCCACTCCTCGAGTCCTCTTCTATGAGGTGCACTGACGTCCACTATCAATTTTCTTTGGGTGAAGATCAAACCCTTACACTTCCCACTCTTCTTTTCACAGGCTTAGGAGATGAACCTTACAAACTCACAAAGGAGATTTTACAAGAATTATAACTCTTTTCCTCACTCCCTTGCCCTTTTCTTTTCTCCTATAATTTTAGCACACAATTTATCACATAAATTCTAGCCTAATGTGTTGTGCTAAATTCAAGAAATCTTAGGATATTTATATACCCTAAATGGCAAATTGAGCCAAAATTTAAACGTATCCAGAAAAATCGAGTATGGGTAGTACAACAGTCGGTGCTAGCGGTACTATCATCGAAAGCTGCCCGAAAAATTGGGCGACAACGGTACAATCGCCATCTAGGCGATACGACTACCGCTCGTTGGCGGTACAATCATTGGGAATCTAAAAAAAATGATTTCCTCCACTTTTCTAATCCCAACTTATACCTTCAGTTTACTCCTTTTCAAGTCAACCAATTGAGTTCAACCTTAGCTCAATCCAATCCTAAATATGGACCTGATTTGCCTTATTTGAGTTAATTTAGATTTCATCCAAATCTAACTCAAGTAGGACTCAAACCTTAACCGATGCTAACTATGACTAATTAATTATAATCAATGTGACAATCAAGTCCAATCAAGACCCTCCTAACTCCTGACAAGCTTTTCGATAACTCCCGATGATCTTCTAGCGAGTCTCTTGGTCTTCTTCCGGTGAACTCTCGATGCCATCCTGGCAAGCTCCCAATCACCTTCGGTAAGTGATAGGACTCCAACAGGGTTGAGTCCTAATCATCTTAGTACTAGTCAATAAAAATCCTATTAGATTGTAATAAAACCACTCTTATCTTATAAAGGAGTATGGCTAGGGTTTAGATTAGCCCTTAGGGCTTAGTAGCCGCCACACCCCTTACTGGGTTGGTCGGCTAGGGTTTTCCCCTGCTTAGGTCAGTTATAGAGCCACTTAGCCACCTCCTATTCCTATTAAGGCAGGTTGGCTATAGGAGGGGCAAAGGGGTAATTTTACTTAGGCAAGCACCCCCTTAGGCTAGGGTTTTGATCCCTATTTAAAGATGTAGCCACCCCCCCTTTTGAATCAGATAATTATCAATTTTATTTCAACCTTGTGCTGAGTCTAGGAGGGAGAAACCCCTATAGCGTTCCAAGGGTTGATCTCCCTCAAGGATCAAAATCTATAGAGCTCCTTCTGGGCTTCTATCATCTAGTATCAGAGTAGCGATCTTGCTGCCCCTGTAGCCATCATCCACGCCTCCACCTTTCCAAGCAATTCCCATAATTGCTATGACACACGCGTCCACCTTCCACCCCAGCCGCAGATCAAATCAGTCTACTGTTGCCCCCTACGTTTGATATGAAAATCTGGTATTTTTTTTATCAGCCACACCTATTTAATACTACAAGATTCCTTACTTTACACGTTGAAGATTTTTTCTATATTTTATCCACTGCAAATTTCATTTGTCGTAAACATTATCGTTGTTACGAAGGCGGAACGCTGCAGAAATTTTCAGCCGTGTTTTTGCCTCTTGAAACCAGCTTATTCCTTCTCCTTTCTGGCTGCAATTTTTACACAATTCTCAATATCAAGTTGGCTTTCATCTGGATTTGATTTCTCAAAAAAACTCTTTCTAGAACTGGTTTTCTTGTATGATCTTTTACTATCACGCAGTTCTGGAATTTTACAATGAAAGAATATGCCTTGCATCTTTTGCCCTATTTCCCTACCGTTATGCTGCCAAAATTTCGTCAAAAATTCTATTGGTATTGACAACATCTAAACCAATGGTTTCTACATAATTTCCTTAAACTTTTCTCTAGAATTTACATTGAGAAGTCATCGTTTCTCCGACGCAAAAACCGGTTCAGCAGGACAACACATCACAGCACTTCTTTTCACCGAATCTATCATATTTGAGTGCTATTTTTGTGAGATTTTGGACTCTCTTTTTCTCATCTCCAAACCCTACTATCCTCACCAAAACCCCTTCCAAATATTACCCTACACCGAATCTAAACAGCCCCCCAAATCAGCCTACTTCCTTATCGATCCACTTACCTTTTTAGCTAACTTTCCTTACCGAGACACTACCTTTGCTGCCATCTATCCCATATCTAAAATCTATTTTCCTAACCTTCATCTACTGCTATCACAGCCCTAAAACCACACCAATTCATAGCCTAAACTTCACAAAACCGTAGCCCTAAATTTGCCCTAAACCGTAGCCTACTTCCATCCAAACTGATTCACCTTCCAACTGGCCACCCCCTTCTCCAAAATTTCCATGCCACTAACCCGACAATAAAAAAAGATCTCAATATTATAGATATAGAGGTGTATACTATGGCATTAGAGGAGGCTATCGATGCAAAGCTTGAAGCCTTTGAAAATCGCATGGAAGAAAAGATATGATCCCTTTTCGTTGAATTCAGCATTGGCCGACCGTCGAGCCCGAGGAAATCACAACATGGAGAAACTTCAGATCGACGAGACGATCCTTAAGAACATGGTCATATCACCTACGATCTCAATAATCCATGCATGAAGGTTGACTTCCCTAGATGGGAAGAAGGAGACCCGATCGGATGGATCTCGCTCGCGGAGCATTATTTTTGGTTCTATCGAACTGCCAACGCCACACGAGTGGAGATTGCTGCCATCCACTTCAAGGGAGATGATATTCAGTGGTTTAATTAGTTTAAGCACACCCATGGAAGACTCTCTTGGCAGCGATTCATGGAAGGACTACTAAACTGCTTCGGACCAACCGATTTCGACAACATCGACGGACAATTGACAAATATTCGTCAAACCTCTACAATACAAGAATACCAAATAAGGTTTGAGCATTTATCTAACCAAACTAAGAATTGGTCTGAGAAATAACTTTTAGGTACTTTTATCGAGGGCCTAAAGCCAAAGATCCGAGGAGAAGTAAAGGTGCGATAACTGTACACTCTTATGGCGGCGATTTTCTTCGCGCGTATCCAGGAAGAACAATTGAACCATGAGGTACGAAGGACAAGGGTTGCTCCCCGACCAGCCATGCCGAGGCCTACTACCCCCTCTACTGCCATCCAAGCCCCTACACCAAAAAAGTTGACAAGAGACGAGCTTCGCGAACGATCGGCCATGGAGTTGTGTTGGCATTGCGACGAGCCGTGGAGCCGCGAACATCGCTGCAAAAAGGGTCGGCTCCTCGTGATTGAACCGGCAGAAGATGAGGACAATGAAACATCTGAAGAAGCCCTTGAACCTAAAGAAGAAGCCATGAAGGAAGAGCCCCAATCGGCCGACTACGCAGTGCACACATTGGCTGGCTACTCCAACCCGCAGATGATGAAAGTTAGAGAACTTCTAAAACAGAAACCCATCACTGTTCTCATTGACACTGGCAGCACCACTAACTTCCTCAATAGTAAGGTTGCTGCACGTTTGGCGCTTCAAATTGAAGGTTGCAATAAGTTCGACGTAAAGGTCATCGACGGCCGAATCTTTAAGTGCAACCAACGGTGCCCGCTGGTGAAACTACTCCAAGACCAAGAAGTGGTAGCTGATTTCTTCCTCCTACCCATCGATGATTATGAAGCCGTACTTGGGATTAAATGGCTCACAACACTATGTGATATCTCCTGAAATTTTTCTAAATTAATCATGAAATTTTATTGTAAAGGGAGATCGATCACGTTACGAGGCAAGTGTGGGATCCAAATTTCCACAGTTTCGTCGTAACGAATGGAGAAAGTTTTGCACAAAGCACATGATGGATTCTTGATGCATATTCAGCAGCCATCTACGGGGGAGAACGTACAAAACTCAGATCCTAAGCTTGCCCTTTGCTTGAACGAATTCGCGGATGTTTTCTTGGAGCCGCGCGGGCTGCTCCCTAACCGGCCGCATGACCACCGCATTCTTTTTTTGCCAGGCAAACCTCAAGCAAATTTGCGACCATACCACTATCTTCACTTTCAGAAGGATGAGATCGAGAACATTGTTAAAGTGATGCTTGACACTGGGGTGATTCGACCGAGTTGCAGCCTTTCCTCCTCACCAGTGTTGCTAGTGCGCAAGAAAGATGATGAACTCTTGGATGAATTAAAAGGAGCCTAAGTCTTCACTAAATTGGATCTCCAATCTGGATACCATCAGATTCGGGTATGCACTGAAGATATTCTGAAAATTACATTCTGCACGTATAACGACCACTACGAGTTTCTGGTAATGCCTTTCAGACTTACGAATGCTCATGCTACTTTTCAAAGCCTGATGAATGATATCTTCCGAAGTTTTCTATGCAAGTTCGTATTGGTATTTTTTGATGATATTCTCATTTATAGCCCTATGCTTGATATACATTTTCAGCACTTACGAACTTTTCTAACGATTCTTCGGGAGAATACTCTTTATGTTAAATAGTCAAAGTGTGGCTTCTTATAGCGTAAAGTGGAGTATCTTGGGCACACTATATCAGAGGATGGAGTGGCGGTGGACCTGACAAAGATCGAGACAATGCAAGGATGGCCCAGACCTACAAACGTAAAGCACTAGTTTCCTTGGACTCACGGGTTACTACCAAAATTTTGTGAAAGATTATGGCAAGATTAGTGCCCTGCTCATGTCCTTACTGAAGAAAGACTCCTTCTTGTGGTCGAATAAAGTCTCCGTAGCCTTCGAAAGACTCAAGGCAGCCATGACGATGACGTTGGTTCTAGCATTGCCCGATTTCGATCGCACTTTTGTCGTTGAGGCTGATGCGTCAGGAGTTGGAATTGCGGCTATTCTTATGTAAGATGGTCGACTCCTAATTTACACTGAGGCTTCCCCCACACTTCATACGAGGTTTTTACAGGAGATACTAATTACTACCAAATTTAAAATATGGTTGGATACAGGTCCATAGCACGAAAGAGGAGTAAAACTAGAAGAATTACAATTCATGCTCACGCCAGATTGGGCTCTCATCATCCTGGACCATACCAGAGGGTAGTCACCATTCCAGAAAAAAGATTGGCTATCACTAAAGACTAACTATATGGCAGCACATGCAAAGAAGAAATGGCCTCCCGACAAACTTCAGAATGGACGAAAAATTAAAGATCGAATTTTTCTACACCTCCAGCCCGATCAGTAGGAAACTCAAGCCTTAATGAAGTGGTCTCCCTATTTCTTTTGGCCTTGTAAAATTGAGGGTCACATTGGGGCCCTAACCTGGAGATCAAATTCGTGCACCAAATCAAGGTTACAGTTGATCCGCCAGGTATCCCACCTCAAATGGAAATTTAAAGAAGATGGCTTGGCTCAAATCCTTCCAACTAACACCCCAGCTGATGAGGAGGCCAAAGTTCAGTTAATGATAACATGAGAGTCACATGAGGAGTTGAAGATCCAGTTTCCAGAGTTTATGGACCATCAGCCTTGAGGACAAGGCTGATCTGAAGAGGGTGGACTTGATAGGACTCCAGCAGGGTTGAGTCCTAATCATCTTAGTACTAGTCAATAAAAACCCTGTTAGATTATAATAAAGTCACTCCTATCTTATAAAGGAGTATGGCTAGGGTCTAAATTAGCCATTAGGGCTTAGTAGCTGCCACACCCCTTACTGGGTTGGTCAGCTAGGGTTTCCCCTTACTTAGGTCGGCTATAGAGTCACTTAGCCGCCTCCTATTCCTATTAAGGTAGGTTGGCTATAGGAGGGGCAAAGGGGTTAATTCTACTTAGGCAAGCACCCCCTTAGGCTAGGGTTTTGATCACTATTTAAAGATGCAGTCACCCCTCCTCTTGAATTAAGCAATTATCAATTTTATTTCTGCCTTGTGTCGAGTCTAGAAGGGAGGAATCCCTATAGCGTTCCAAGGGTTGATCCCCTTCAAGGATCAAAATCTGTAGAGCTCCTTCTGGGGTTCTATCAGTAAGCTCCCGGCGAACCCCCGACAAGCTCCCGATACCTTCGGTAAGCTTTCAGCGAACTCCTGACAAGCTCCTGATACCTTCTGTGAGCTTCCGGTGAATTCTCGGCAAGCCTCCGATCCCTTTGGCGAGCTCCCGGTAAACTCCCGACAAGCTTTCGATGAGTCTCTCAGCGAGTTCCCACTGCATCGTCCGAACCCTGGGCCAATGCCCGGACTTGACTCTGGCCCAACAACTAATTATAATTCTCTCTCTATCGTAGCTAAGCCTGCATCAACCATCTCTAACACACAGGTTAAATAAATAACCCATTAATTAATTTTATCATCAAAATCTGAGATTTAACAATTAGATATAGAATTACAAATGTCATTTCATTTAAAACATATTTGGTTCATAACATTTTAGAATATATCAATAGCGTATAGAATGTATTAAATTATATCAATGGCAAATAAGATATTTTGGAACATATCAATTGTATATCGGATGTTTTAAAGCATATAAATGGTAAATAAGACATTTAAGAACATATCAATGGCACATAAAATTTTTCGGAGCATATCAATAGTATATGAAATATTTTGGAGCATATCAATGGCATATGAAATGTTTTGGAACATATCAATAGCGTATAAAATATTTTGGAGCATATTAATAGCGTATGAAATGTTTCAGAACAAATCAATGACATATAAAATATTTTGGAGTATATCAATGGCATATGAAATGTTTCAAAGTATATCAATAACAAATAAGATATTTCAGAACATATCAGTGGCTTATGGAATGTTTCAAAGCATATCAATGACAAATGAGACATTTCAGAACATATAAATGGCATATAGAATGTTCAAAACATATCAATGGCAAATAAGATATTTCAAAATATATCAGTTGCTTATTGGAATGTTTCAAAGCATATTAATGGCAAACGAGAAGTTTCGAAACATATCAATAGCGTATAAAATGTTTTAGAGCATATCAACGATATGTGAAATATTTTGAAGCATATCAATGGCGTATGAAATGTTTCAAAATATATCAATGACACATGAAATATTTTGGAGCATATCAATAGTGTATGAAATGTTTCAGAACATATCAATGACATATGAAACATTTTGGAGTATATCAATAGCGTATGAAATATTTCAAAGCATATCAATGAAAAATGAGATATTTCATAATATATCAATAGCGTATGGAATGCTTTAAAGCATATCAATGGCAAATAAGACATTTCAAAATATATTAATGGCGTATGGAATGTTTCAAAGCATATCAATAGCAAATGAGACATTTTGGAACATATCAATGGCACATGAAATATTTTACAGTATATCAACGGTATATAAAATATTTAAAAGCATATCAATAGCGTATAAAATATTTTTTAATATATCAATGACATATGAAATATTTTGGAGCATATCAATGGTATATAAAATATTTCAGAATATATCAACGATATATGAAACATTTCGAAGCGTATCAATGGTGTAAGAAATGTTTTTGAACATATCAATGACATATGAAATATTTAGGTATATATCAAAGGTGTAAGAATGTTCAAGGGCATATTAATGGCATACGAATCATTTCAGAGCATATCAAATGCATAACATGTTTTCAGAGTTTATCAAATGAACAAATAAGAAACAAAAGCTCAAATGTCATATTTGACATCACTTTCAGTTCATTCTTATCCAAAACACATATATAAACTTTAAAACAATGCTTAGATATCATATCAAAAACATAAAGGGTGAAGTGGAATTACAAATATAATATGACCCATCCATTTCTGAATGACCACCAAACATAAGTCTCCCACGTTTGGGAGCTCCATCCACCCACATCTAGATGAAGTCACAAGGGTCCGCAGAGCATCGCGGGCTCTAAGCATAACTCCCTTTATAATTTTGAATAAATGTTAACATTATCCCACAAACACCAGAGTATAAAATGATACGTGAGTAATAAAATTGGTACATATTGGAAGCACATTCGAAATAACGAACATGCATGTGCCTATACAAAATAATGTGATACAAACATAAATATTACCTAATAGATTCAAGTTTATAAATTATTTAAGGACAAGGGCATATAGGATTTTAAACCAATAATGTAAAGTTCAATAGAGGTAAGATTTTAGCTAAAGTCAATTTCTAAATGGATGAACAAGAATAGGCAAAATCGATAAAGGCTTGATTCTTGTAGAATTTTAGAGACAGATTGTATGAATTATTTGGATAGTCATTTATGCTCCAAATTATTCAAAAAAGTGTCATTGGAAAGCTAAATCAATCTACTTTCAGATAAAATAATTTTTTAACAAAATTAAAATTTCTAAAAAAGAGTTATAAATAATTTGGAAACTGAAGGTCAGGGAACAAAATCTCTATTTTGTAGAATTTATAGGATTCAATTCAACAGATGAATGGGTATATATTTGTATTCCAAATCTTTTAATCCAAGTATCTAAAGAAAGATTCAAGTATATAGTTTTCAACAAAATATGTTTTGCTCAAATCAAAGTTTCCAATAGGAAGTTATAAGCAGTTTAGTAACAAAAGTTCAGAAATTACGTTCTCTATTTTACAGATTTCATAGGATCAATTTAAATAAATATTTGAATAGTCTATTGGACTCTAAAATTTTCAATTTTAGTGTCAAAGGAAAGATCTATAAGTTTTATTTCGGTTGAATCAATTTTGTCTGAATCAGAGTACAATGCAAAAAGTTACGACTAAAACACTGCAAAAAGGTCAAAGTCTTAAATTTTTTTAGATTCATAGTTTCATATCTAAACAGGCGAGAATCTTGTTCTCAACTGCAATATATATATATTACTTCAAAATTAAGATAAAATCAACGATTAAAAGTACTATAGGTAGGTTTCAAACATATATATTTTAAAGATTTTAATCTAAAGAAATTTTAAGCCCAAATCCTTCTTCTACTCCAATTCCTCTTCTCTTCTCATTCTCCACGTTGGTAATAGTTATGCAGTTATCATGCATTTTGCATGCAAATTTTGATAAAAAGTTTAATTTATAAAGGCCAAGAAATCCAAAAGAAAATATGATAATATTGTGAATTATTTATTTCGCATGTATTTAGAAATTTTAAAATTCTAATTTTTTTTAAGCAAATTGTTTCTTATTCAATGTTATCATATCCAATTGCTTCTAATGATATTGATAATTTTATCTCCCACTTTTTGTCATTGTCAAGAAAGAAAATATGATTGCATATTTTTTTTAACATCCAAATTCAAATTACGCACATAAGTACAAAGAGATCATATCATTAAAAATAAAATCAAATCTTTAAGTACTAAAAGACATGATTTTTTTAATAAATCTCTCTCATTTTTCTTTAATAATGAAAATGAGTCTTAGGGGATTAGATACTCTTGATTCAATCAAGATAAATCTTAAAATACCCAATTCATTTAGATAAGTCTTTTTAATAAAATAGAAGAAAGATCTTGATAAAATTCTCAATTATAATTGTTAAGATCATAAATCTCTCCTTTATTAAAAAGAGAAAATCATAGAGATTAAACATGATTCCATAAAGGATAAAGTCAAGGACAATGAAATGTTCATGATAAAACAAATATCTTTTCAACTTATTACAAATTTAAAAAATATTAATTTCGGTGATAAGTTATACCATTCATGAGTTATACATGAATCATGTCAAGAAAGATATTAATATCAAAAGATATTCATGACTACCGAAAGACATGATTTAATGTAATAAATCTCCTCTTAGATGATAAAATAGAATCTTAAGAAATCAAAGAGAGTCTTCATTCATAAAAATATCAAAATTATAAATATCAAGATCATGAGTTAATTTTAAGGAAGAAAAAAATAGAAGATCTTGATTTATATATATATATATATGAAACTTCTTTGAACGAACTTGATTTATATAAGGATTTCAAGTTTTGATTTCTTAAGATGTCAAAATCATAATTTAAGTTATTAAATCATTAAGATGTCAAAAAGATTGAGTAGATTCATCAATCATTTTTTAAAATAAAATCATTTGAAAACATATCCAAAATTATCATAAAAAATTGTTTTTTAAAAATTTCAATGATGACGACATAGATTGTTTTCCAAAAGAAAAGAGCTAAAATTTTCTAATTTATTTTTGTAGTTAAAGAGATTCAGCAATAATGATATTAATTTCTCTCGTTAAAGGATTGATAAGATAAATATTTTCAAGAAGAATTATTCTCTTTATAGTTGTTTGTTTCAAGAATAATTTTTAAATTAATGAATTTTTTATTAAGACCGAAAGCCGAATATTATTTTAAAAGGAATCATCAAGGTCATTATATCAAAATGATAAAACATCTTCAAAGCAAAAAATTTAACTTATCTCAATTTAACTTTTAAATAAGTCTAACTCTTTACACATAGTGCAAGGAGTTGACAAACTCATTTCTAAATTTTTATTTCTTTCAAATTCAAAACTAATCTATCATTTAACAACACACATTCAATCAACCATTTAAATTAATCATTCAATAACGATATTTATAAGCTAACTTAGTAAAAAAAATACCATAACATTTAAGTTATTCAACAATAGCCTTTGCATTTAAACCAACAACCAAGCTCATGATTTTGAACTTAACAATCATCATCAAATCTCATTTTCATAAATTTTATCTTAAATAATTTTGTACTAAACTTTCTTTGTTCTAATTTTAGCATGCTCTAGCTACGCAAAAAGTCATGCATCATTAAGAGTAATCAAGATTAATGAATCATTCGAAGATTCATTACCAATAATTTTATTTTCAATAATTTTTCTTGTTATTACTTAGGCTAGTGTTCTTGAAAGGATTGTTGGATCTCAAGACATGTGGCTTGAGCATCTACTTTTAAAACATTACTCAATGCTCCTAACCTTATTGTGAGGTAACTTTATATTATGGGAGGTTTTAATTTAGGTACCCATTTGAGTTTGGGTCCCTCATAAAATGTTCTTCCTATTTTTTCTAATGGTTTTAGGTTTTTAATGGTTCCTTTAGGAATCCAAATTAGGTTATGTGGACTATATTTTATAAATAAATATTTATAGGCTTTATGTCCTAATTTAACACAAAATTTATATTTAATTTTTGATGGTAGATATAAAGTGGGTCCTTTAACAAAAGTGGTTAGTTTTTGTTGAGTGTTTCTAACAAAGTCTATACCCTTTCTTCTATTAACATAACCTTTATTAGAAATGATCATATTAAGGGATTTACTCCGTATTTTAAAAAAAATTTAATGTTTATTTAACCATGATATTTTTCTCTTTGATATCATCTAGTATTTCACATTCAGAGCAAAGATTATGTGATGATGATGTATCATGCATTTGATCAAATCTACTAACTAATGAATCATGTTCATTCTTAAGCAACTTATAAGATTTACTAATTTTTCTAAATTCATCAAACAATTCATGAAACATATTTAATAATTCAAAAAAAGTAATACTTGAACATTCATTAACCTCGTCTTGGATGGTCATTAGAGCGTAGTTGGCTACTTCTTCCTTGCTTTGATCTTCTTCGTTAGAGTGTCTTGGCTTTTTACGTTTATAACAAGAAGTTTTTGTCTATCTTAAGATTATTTTTATAGTTCGTATTCATTAATTTATCCAATTTTTTTTGTCAAGAGTTCAAGTTAAAGGTTTTCAGCACTCGAGGTTTCACTCGAGAAGTCATATGTCATTCTCAGTTCATAATCCTTACTGTTCTTTAGAAGTTGTTCTTTAAGTTTATTTTTATTTATCATTTCATTTAATGATTCACTTGATTTAGTTATGATTTCATATGTGATTTTTAATTCATATCATATATCAAAAGTCGAATAACAAGAAAAAATATAATCAAATTTATTTTTGTCGAGAGCATAATATAAGGCATTCATAGCCTTTGCATTCAACAAAAAAAATTTCTTTTCAAATTCATTCCATTCGTTCATGGGCTTAGAAGATTTTTCAAAACTGTTTTCAATAATATGTCATAAATCAAAATCGATGGTAATCAAAAAAATTCTCATTCTAGTTTTTCAATAAGTATAATCCGTCTCATTAAACATGAGTGGACATATAATAGAATGTCTCTCATTCATGCCGAAAGAAACCATTTACTCACTTGGGGCTTTAGTCCAATGAGTGCCACTTAGCTCTGATATCAATTGTTAGGATCAATTGGCACTACGAGGGAGAGGCGGGGGTATGGGTGGGGGTAAGTGAATCAGTGCAAATGTAAAAAATCATGGTTTAAGAAAAACTTTGCATGAGAATCAAAACCAGAAATCGGAAGCATTTCATTGAGTAAGTGAGGTAAGTTATTGAACGAAGCTAAGTTATGATTATGCTAAAAAAAAGCTCCGTATAAGAACATGCATAATAAAAAATAATAAAGTAGAGAAATGCTCACAGATTTATAGTGGTTCGGCCTCAACTTGACCTACATCCACTCTCGAGTTCTCTTATCCGAGGTCCACTAATGTCCACTACATATTTACTTTGGGTGAAGACCAAACCCTTACAAGCTTTCAACTCAAAGGAAACTTCTTACAAGAAATACAATAATTGTATTACTCCCTTCCCCCTTTTCTTTTTCTTGTACACTTTTAGCACCCAATTTTTCACATAATTTCTAGCCCAATTGTTGTGCAAAAATCTATGCTAAATGTAAGAATACTTAGGGTATTTATAGGCCACAATTGGCTTCAGAAGAATAGAGCCAAAATTCAAACTCACCCGAAAAATCTAGGAATGGACGGTACAACAGTTGGCACCGACGGTACAACCGCCGAAAGCTACCTTGAAAATAAGGTACGGGTCGGCCTAGGCAATCCAACCGTCGCCCTACTACCTGAAATCCTAGGCGGTAGTGGTACAACTGCTAGGATTTCCGAAAAAGTGATTCACTTCACTTTTCCAATCCTGACTTGTATCTCCTATTGACTAATTTCTAAGTCAACTAATTGAGCTCGACCTGAGCTCAATCTAAACCCCATAGTGGATGCAGTTTGCCTCACTTGAGTTAATTTGGATTCCTTCCAGACTTAACTCAAGTTAAACTCAAACCTAATGATGCTAACTATGACTAATTAATTACAAATAATATGACCATCAAGTCCAACAAGATCCTCCTGACTCCCAACAAGCTTTTTGGCAACCTCCGATGATCTTCCAACGAGTCTATTGGTCTTCTTTCGGTGAACTCCCGACACCATCCTAGCAAGCTTCTGATATCTTCGATAAACTTCCAGCGAGTCTCTCGATGAGTTCCCACTACATCGTCTGAACCCCGGCCCGATGCCCCAGACTTGACTCTAACCCAACATCTAATTATAACTTTCTTTCTCTTTCGTAGTTAATCCTGCATTTTCATCTCTAACACACATGTTAGATTAATAACTCATCAATTGATTTCATTGTCAAAATTCGAGATTCAACAGTATCCACTATCCAGAGTTGATTTGTTTGATCAATTACAAGATGCACAAGTATTCTCCAAGATTGATCTGAGACTGGGTTACACGATTAGATGAAGATTAAGAAAGAAGATATCTAAAGAAAAATAGCTTTTAGAACTCGATATGATCACCATCAATTCTTAGTTATGCTTTTTGGCTCTACTAATGCCCCTGCAACTTTTATGAAACTGATGAATATGATACTTTAGCTATTTTTGGATGACTATGTAATTGTATTCGTTGATGACATATTAGTATACTTTAGGAGCATGAGGAACCCTTGAGAAAAAGTATTACCCATACTAAGAGAAAAAAAGTTATATGCAAAGTTCAATAAATATGAGTTTTGGCTGAATGAAGTTACTTTCTTAGGCCATATAATTTCAAGCAAGGGCATCTTTGTTGACCCAAAGAAAGTGAAAATGAAAATTAAATGAGAAGTACTAATGAATGTGACAAAAGTTAGAAGTTTTTCGAGCCTAACTGGTTATTACAGGAGATTTATGGAGAGATTCTAATTCTCTTAGATTGTTAGTCTAGTTGTAAAGCAATTGAGGTTATTGGAAGAAAATTATTATTTGAATGTTATCAGGAAAGTGTAAAGACTCAATAAAATTGATGGCTTATTGAGATTTGGGAATAGAGTATGTCTCCCAAATGATTCAGATATCAAGAATCAAATCATGAATGAAGGCCAGAATTCTAAGTGCACTCTACATCCTAGTGGCACTAAGATGTATAAGAGATCTTAAGAGTCATTATTAGTGGGAAGGTATAAAGAAGAAGATTGTAATATATATTTTAAAGTATTTAACTTACTAGCAAATCAAAGTTGAACACCATAAACCTAGAGGTTTGTTGCAACCCTTAGATATTCCTGAGTATAAAATAGGAATGTGTTACTATGGACTTTATTTCAAATATATCTAGAACCTCTAGAAAGCATGATGATATTTGGTTTATCACTGATAGGTTAACTAAATTTGCATTTTTCCTACTGACTGATATGACGTATTAACTTGATAGATTATTGATTTATATATGGATAAAATAGTAAGACTTCATAGTATTCAAAGGAGATCATCTTTGATAAGGAGTCTAGATCACTTTCTAGATTATGGAGAAGATTTCAAGAATCTATGAGCTGATTGTGACCAGTAAGAACTTATCACATGTGAAAGAGCCACTATGATCATTGATGAGAAAGAGAAGATCCTAAAAAACTATTTCAAAGATAGAGAAAATTATGATGAAAGCTTATCTGCACCTACTCATCGGAGGGTAGTGTAATATCCCTCATATTTGAAATATTTGTAATAATCTATTTTAAATTTATTTATAAGGACCTATTTGTAAATATGAGAGCATATTTAATAATTCTCTTGATTAAATAATTTTATATTAAAAGCTTATTGCTATGGACCTAAATGTAAAACTTAGAAGTTTGATATGAATTATGAAATATTCACATTAAGTTAAAAAAAAAACATGTGCCACTAGCTAGCCCAAAGATTGTGTCACTTATGCTTGTTACATGGGTGACACCTAAGCATCTCTCATTTATGCTTGTCATCTTGTTTATCTAAAAGGAAGAAAATTTACATAAAGATGATGATTTGCTATTTTATGAGTTTATTTGATACGATTGCTTGAAATTTACATGAAATAATTTTAAATGCATGAATAGCTCTTAAAGTTTTGAATATTCCTGGATTTTTTGAATCTTTGAGCTCATCTTTAAAATAATCATTTCAAAATTTACATTTATAAGATTGAGGTTGAGAGCTAGAAATGCTAAACCATGAGAATGCTTGAATTGTTTGATTTGCAATTCTTGTTTGAAATGAAATGAATTAAATTGAATTGGTAGTTCTTAACTTTTGGATTTCAAAATTTATAAGATTAAGTTCTATTTTTGTGATATGATGTTTTTCATTCTCCTCCCTTGTTTCTTCTTTATTATTCAAAGAAAGGGAAGAGAAATTTTCATTAAAAAATTAGGGTTTTATCATATTTTATTAAGAGGGGGCAATGTAAAATTTATTTTGTAAAAATATGAAAACTTTGACACATGATAACCTTATGTATCATAAAAATTACTTGCTTATTATTTCACCTCTTTTTGATGATGATAAAAGGGGAGAAATAGAAAATTGATGACACAAAAATGATACATACATGTCAAAGAGAAGAAATTTTTTTACGAGAAAATTATTGCTCATACCCTATTTTAGTAAAGGGGAATAATGACACATGCCTTAAAATCTTTGCTCTTACAGTTTACCTTTTTGTTGATTACAAAGGGGTAGATGGATATTGATGACAAATGTAAGAAAATTTTCACATGTGCCTTGAAATCATTTGCTCTTATATTTCATCTTTTTGTTGATGATAATGGGAAAAATATGGATGTTGATGATACATGTAAGAAAATTTTTAACATGGGCATTTCTCTTTGTTTCTTGATAAACAAAGGGGAGAATAATTGATAACTTAAGGAAGAGAATTTTAACTTAAGGTATGGTTGATGCATAATATTTTGAAAGAAGGAAATTCTGTATGAAATTCTTGGAATATTCTTGAATATTTGATGATTCAAGATTGGTTGAAATAAATATCATGTATCATATATGATTTGATGATTTTGAAATTCATGTTATATAATTTAATAAGTGAATGTTTTATTACTTGAATTCAAGGGTATGTGGTTCTTTTGAATTGAAGTTGTTCTTATTTGAATGATGGCATGGGTTTAGTGGGAGTAAGTTTAACTCTCGTCATCAATTGATTATCATCATCAAAAAGGGAGGGATAGTTGAATCTCATATTTTGATGATGAAATTAATTAATGGGTTATTGATCTAACATATGTGTTAGAGATGATGATACATTATTAACCAACATAGAAAAAAGTTATAATTAGATGTTGGGCCAGAGTCAAGTCTGGGGCATTGGGTCGGGTTCGGACGATGTAGTGGGAACTCATCGAGAGACTCGTCGAAAATTTACCAAAGGTATTGGAAGCTTGTTGGGAGTTCGTCGGGAGCTTTCCGAAGAGATCGAAGGCTTATCGGGAGTTCGTCAGAAGCTTGCCGAAGATATCGAAGGCTTGCTGTGAGTTCGTCGGGAGCTTGCTGAAGATGATTAGGAGCTTGCCAAGATGGCGTTGGGAGTTCACCGGAAAAAGACCAAGAGACTCAGCGAAAGATCATCGGGAGTTGCCGAAAAGCTTACCGGGAGTCAAGAGGGTCTTGTTGAACTTGATAGTCACATTATTTTATAATTAATTAGTCATAGTTAGCATTGTTGGGTTGGAGTCCAACTTGAGTGAAGTTTGGATGGAATCCAAATTAACTCAAGTAAGGCAAACCTAATCCACTATGGGGTTTAGATTGAGCTCAGGTCAAGCTCAATTGGTTGACCTGGAAATTGATCAATAGGAGGTACAAGTCAAGATTGGAAAAGTGAAGGGAATCACTTTTTCGAAAATCCTAGCGGTTGTATTGTCGGTGAGTGGCGGTACCCAGGATTTCGAGCAATAGGCGACAGTTGGACCGCCCAAGCCAGCAATTATACCGCTTGAACCTATTTTTTGGGGTAGCTTTTGGCGGTTGTACCACTAGTGTCGGTAGTTGTACCGCCCATACCCGAATTTTCCGGGTGAGTTTAAATTTTGGCTCCATTCTTCTGAAGCCAATTGGGGCCTATAAATACCTAAAGTTTTATTGCATTTAGTATAGATTTTTGCACAATAATTGGGCTAGAAATTGTGTGAAAAATTGGGTGCTAAAAGTGTGCAAGAAAAAAAAAGGGAAGTGAGTGAGCCAAATGTTGTATTTCTTGTAAGAAGCTTCCTTTGAGTTAAAAGCCTATAAGGGTTTGGTCTTCACCCAAAGAAGATCGGTAGGGGACATCGGTAGACCTCAGAGAAGAGAACTCGAGAATGAACATAGGTCAAGTTGAGGCCGAATCACTATAAATCTGTGAGCATTTCTCTACTTTGTTATTTTTTATTATGCATGTTCTTATACAGAGCTTTCTTTTAGTATAATCATAACTTAGCTTTATTCAATAGCTTATTGCTCACTTATTCAACAAAACGCTTCTGATTTCTGGTTTTGATTCTCATGAAAAGTTTTTCTTAAATAGTGATTTTTTTATACTTGCACTAATTAACCCCCCACCCACTCTTAGTGCCAATTGATCCTAACATATATTTATTTTTTATGGTCACCTAATTCAACTGTCTATAATCAAGGTAAAATCTCAATGTTCCATCATTCTTCTTAACTAACAGTATGGGAGTACTCCATGGTGAGATACTAAGTCGAATGAAAACCTTATCCAATAGTTTATTGTAGTTGCTTCTGTAATTCTACTAACTCGAGTGGTGTCATTCAATAGGGAGCTTAAATATTTTGGTTATCTCAAGGACCAAACCAATAGTAATATCACTCTCTCTATCTGGAGGTAATCTGAGCAAGTCATCCAAGAACACAATCAAGAAACTCTCTAATCGCAGGAATTTCTTTTAGATTAGTTTCCTAATCAGAGGACTCCTTTACATATACAGGATAGCAATAATAGCCCTTCTATATAAGATAATTAATTTAAAGTGTCGATATCAAGCAAGGAGGTTAATCATGCCTAATATCCTCGAAGTAAAAGATGGGTTGAATCTAGTATGCAAGAAGTGATGTAGAATAATCTATACTGGCATGATAAAAAGATAGTCAATCAATACTAAGTATAATATCAAAATATCAGATCTCTAGGAGAATCAAATCAGTAAGAAGTTTTTGTTCTCCAATAAAAATCAAATAAGATTGATAAATCAAGTTTGTTGTAAAAAAATTCCCAATAAGCATAGTTACACATAACATATAATCCTATAGTCTAGGTTGAATGCCCAAGTGGCAAGTAAAACATTATCAAAACAAATGATAGATTTGTACCTAGGTCAAACAAAACTTTTACATTTCTATTAGAAACATGAATGATACCTTTCAACCACTGGTTTTGAAGCTCTGAAATCCTATTCAATGATAGGATATACTCTAGCATGGGCTGGTGATCTAGGAGTAGTGGCTCTTTCTTCTTTTTCAATAGGCAATCTTTTATTTTATGATCTAACTTCTCATAGATAAATAAGCTCTAGTCACCCGAAAAATATTATCTTGTTTCATGATTTAACCCACACTTTGCACGTGATTGGGTCTTCTGTAGTGACTTTCCTTTCCCAAATCTAAATGTCTCGACCCTTATGTTATTATTTTTTGATTCATTTTCTCTCTTACATCTACTGGCAATTTGTCAATGCTATTCCAACTTCTAATCTCCAGAAATTCTCTTTGTTGTTCCCTATTAGTACTCAGCCTCTCCTTTCTATATACAGGTGGCAACAGAAATCTTTGGACAATTAGGGTAATTTAAGATATTAAATATATTTTTCATTCATATCATGCAGTATTCCACCGCCATTAGATCAGATTTTACTCCTGAAACAAGGACTAAGCTTCTTAAATTGTTCTATTCCCAGTTAATTCTAATTTAGTATCCTTGATAAATTTTTTAATCTCACTCAATTAATCAGAAGAAAATGAAGCAGTAGGACTAGATGTCCTCGTTATCCTAAACTCCTAAACGACATCAATGAAAATTTTTATTGATTACTATATAATTAACTAAGCCTCGATATACTTTGCACGTCAAACATATCAATTATCTTAATAATCCTCAAATACTGTCTTTGTCACGCCCCTCGAATTATCGCATTCAAGAATCATGAACCTATTTTAAATATGAAAACATTATAGTTCATCAATTTCAAATCTAAGTTATGATCCAAACTAACATTTGAGGACACTGAGAAACATGAAAAACTTCAAAATTCATATCTATAAAACTTGTACAGTTTATAATCATATATCACATCACTCAAACATTTATGAAACCTAAAGCTTGTTGAATCATTTGATGATGAAATGAATTGATAGGTTTTATTATCTAACCTGTGTATTAGAGATGAATGATATAGGATTAACTACGACAAGGACCGAGACTCGTCGGGAATGCACCAGGGGTTCGCCAGAAGATGACTGAGACTCGTCGAAAGTTTTTCGGAGGTTATTCGGAGGATCACTAGGAGTTGGGAAGGTCACTTGACACATTGGTCAAATTGATTGTATTTGTATGCCTTAGTATGTCGTAGTCAGCATCTGTTTAGTTTAGAGTCTTAATTGTGTTAAGTTTAGAAGGAATCCAAATTAACTCAAGTGAGGCAAACCGGGTCCACTTTTGGGTTTGGGTTGAGCTCATTTTACTGACCCAGGAAGGGGTCAACTAAAGGTATAAGTCAAGAATAGAAAAATATAGAAAACACCTTTTTAAGGATTCCCGACGATAGTATCGTCGGTGGGCGGTACTTGCACTGCCCAGGTCGACGGTCGTACTGCCCAAGTCGGTGGTTATACCATTGCTGCCCTATTTTCAGGATGCTTTCGACGATAGTACTGTCAGCGCCAATGATAGTACCACCCGTATGCAGAATTTATGAAAATATTTAAATTTTGGCTTCATTTTTGAAGTCAATTGGAGTATATAAATACCTCAAGCTTTCTTGTTTGGAGAAGTAAAGGTGGTGAATGAAAAAGTGGGATAAAATTCTATTAAAGAATTATAAAATTTGATTGCTTCCCTTGAGTACTTCATACTATAAATCGAGTTTAAGAGAAGTGAGAAAACTTTATAAAGGTTCCTCTCCTGAACCTAAGAAAAGGAGACAGTGAGAAGTGTAAAGACTTGATCTTCATCCGAAGAGGGTCATTAGTAGATATCGGTGAGCCTCAAGGAGGACTCCAAAAAGTGGACGTAGGCCAAGTTTTGCCCGAACCACTATAAATTATGAGCCTTCTAACTTTTTGAGTTTATCTGTTTTTACTCAAGCTTTCCCTTAGCAAGATTATAACCTAGCATTGTTTATAGTTTAATTACTCATGTATTCAACTTGAACGAAATGCTTCTAATTTTTTATTTTATTTTGAATAAGTTTTCCACCCCCACCAACACCTTCCGCATCCCCGCCGCCACACCCCCCCCCCCCCATGCCCTCTCAGTGTCGATTGATACAAAGCTAACTTAAAATTCACCAGTGTGAGAATCTATACAAACGCAAAACCAACCATTTACTCTAAATTTATATCATCGTAGACTAAACTTATAGCTTAGCCTACATATCATTGTAGACCAAAATCTACAAACGTGATAGATCATTTAAAGCTTTTATATGATACATCAAATCAGATTCATTGATAATATTTCATTATATATAAAATATACTTATATAAAAACTATAATATATCACCCAAGAAAACTTGCCCAAAATCTGAATAACTTTCGACTGCCTTAGCCTAGTTTTCTAACATTTAAGTAAATGGCAAGCTAACATGAAAAATTTATATAACACAAAGTGAGCTATAAAGCTCAACAAGCATCTAACATATCCAAGGCAAAGGATGCTAGTTTCAAACAAGCTTTGTATCAAAATACAAGCAAGTATATAGAATTCATGGATATCAAAATTCAAGTAGTGATAAAGAATTAATGGATATCAACTTAGTAGATACAGAATTTTAAATGTCATTCTATTCAAAACATAATTAATTCATAACAAATGGAATAAAGAGTAATAGGAGCATATCAGTGGCATAAGAAGTATTCTAAAGCATATCAATAGCATATAAAATGTTTTGAAGCATATCATTGGCTAGAACATATTAATGGCATATAAAATATTTCAAATCATATCAATGACAATTAAAATATTTTGGAACATATTAATGGTGTATAGAATGTTTCAAACTATATTAATGGCAAATGAGACATTTTGGAATATATTAATAGTGTTTGGAATGTTTCAAAGCATATCAATGGCAAATGATATATTTCATAATACATCAACAGCACATGAAATGTTTCAGAGCATATCAGTGGTATATGAAATATTTCAGAGTATATCAATGGTGTATGAAATATTTTGGAACATATCAACGACATATAAAATATTTTGGAGTATATTAATAGCGTATGAAATGTTTCGAAATATATCAACGGCATATGAAACATTTCAGAGCATATCAATGGAGTATGAAATGTTTCAAAGCATATCAATGGCAAAAGAGATATTTCGAAACATATCATTGGCGTATGGAATGTTTCAAAGCATATCAATGGTAAATAAAATATTTTAAAACATATCAATAGTGTATAGAATATTTAAAAGCATATCAATGGCAAATGAGACATTTTGAAACATGTCAATGGCGCATGAAATGTTTTAGAGCATATCAACGGTATATGAAACATTTCGGAGCACATCAATGGCATATGAAATGTTTGAAACATATTAATAGCATATGAAATATTTTGGAGCATATCAATAGCATATAAAATGTTTCAAAACATATCAATGGCTTATGAAATATTTCAGAACATATCAATGACATATGAAATATTTTGAGACATATCAACGACATATGAAACATTTAGGTACAAATCAAAGGTGTAAGAATGTTTAAGGGATATCAATGACACACGAAGCATTTCGTAGCATATCAAAGGTGTAAACATATTTTTAGAGCTTATCAAATGAATAAATAAAAAATAGAAGCTCAAATATCATATTTGATGTTACATTCATTTCATTCTTATCTAAAGTGCATATATAAACTCAAAAGTAATGTTTTAGATATCATATCAAAGACATAGAGGGTGAAGTTAGATCATAAATATAATATGGTCCATCCATTTTTTAATGACCAAACATAAGTCTCCCATATTTTGGAGCTCCATCCACCTACGTCTGAATGAAGTCATAGGGAGCCGGTAGAGCATCACGGGCTCTAAGCATAACTCTTTATCGTTTTTGGCAAAGGTTCATATTATCCCACTAACACTATAGTATAAAATGATATATGAGCAATAAAATTGGTACACATTGGAGGCACATGTGAAATAATGAACATATATGTGCCTATACGAAACAATGTGATACTAAAATAAACGTTACATAATAGATTCAGGTATGCAAATTATTTAGAATAAGGGAATAAAATTTCAAATCAATAATGTAAAGCTCAATGGAAGTAAGGATTTTAGCTAAAATTAATTTCCAAACGGATGAACAAGAATAGGAAAAATCGATAAAAAAAAGGTTTGATTCTGATAAAATTTAAGAGTCACATTGCATGAATTATTTGGATAGTCATTTATGCTCCAAATTACTCAATAAAGATGTCATTGGAAAGCTAAACCAATCTATTTTCAAATAAAATAAGTTTTATATAAAATTAAAGTTTCTAACAAAGAGTTACAAATAATTTTGTAACCAAAAGTTAGGAAACAAAATCTCTGTTTTGCAGAATATATAGGATCGAATTCAACAAAGGAATGGATATGTATTTGTATGCCAAATCTTTCAATCTAGGTATCCAAACAAAGATTCAAGTATCTAGTTTCTAACAAAATATGTTTTTCTCAAATCAGGAGTCTCAACATAAAGTTATAAACAGTTTTGTACCAAAAGGTCATAAATTACATTCCATGTTTTGCATGTTTTATAGGATAAATTTAAACAAATATTTAGGTAGGTTATTAGACTCAAAATTTTTGAATTTTGATATCAAAAGAAATATCTATAAGTCTAATTTCGAATGAACTAAGTTTTATCTAAATCAGAGTTCAGTATAGAAAGTTATGGTCAGAATAATGCAAAAAAGTCAATGACTTAAAATTTTCTAGATTCATAATTTCACATCTAAACAGGTGAGAATCTTGTTCTAAGCTGAAATCTATAGAAATTACTTAATATGATCCACAATTAGAATCGAGAGGTATTTATTAGGTTAAGTAATGATCGCTTGACATAAGAATTGAATAAGTTTTTAATAATTTAAGATAGAGATCATTTCATTGAAATTTTATAGAAAGATATAAATTGATAGTACCCTTGACAAACGAAAGAGATACTTTGTCTGAAACTCTTATGAATTATACATACCCGTGTCTCTAAGAAATTCATTTGGATTACCTGTAGAGATATACAAGAACAAACCTTTTTATTGGTAACATTCCTCTAAGAAATCCCCCTGGAACCCTTATTATCAATGTAATATAAAGATAGTAAATGAAATCTACAGATCTCATTGTAATCAATCAACATATTGAAAAGTCCTGTATTTACAACCGTTCCAAATTATACCATATAAGAATTGATGTCTATACCAAGCATAATGATATAAGAATTTTTGACCATAACAGAATTGCTGTCTTTACCCGCGCACACTAGAATATCAGATTGGGTAGTTGGGAAAAGAGAATAATTGAGAAGGATTGGTGTAGAGGACTTACTCGAACAATTACTCAAGCCTTTCTTTAAGAGAAACACCCAGCCCGTTCGTTTGAAGTCAAACAATAGAGAAATGAGTAAAAAAGTCACCTCACTCTCAATGAATCTCCTCAAAGAATTGAATATGTTCTTATATCCACATATATTTCATTTAGTAAGAAACTCTAAACTTAACCTATTCCTTTTTCCTGACTAATGATTGAGCAACAACACTTGCTAACGTCACTGCTCAATAAGCGAGCAGTAGTTCCCCTTACTATTCAAAAAGCAGTAGTTGCTTGTTGGAAACAAAGCGGTATTATTACTTACATTCTATAATGCTTACATTCTATGATTAATATAACGTATTTCAAGGAAGGAGCCCTTTGATTAATATAACTTACTTTAGGAGCACAGGCCTAAACTCAAATGCCTAAGCAATAAATATAAGTAAAACTTTTGGCTTTGAGCGAGTCAGCAGTAAGGAGTCGAGTAAGACATGTTTTTAATCAATTTATAGAATAGAGTCAACTTCTCTTTAGAGTTTAGTAAGAATTGTTTTTAATCAATTTATAAAATAGTTAACTTCTCCTTTTTTTTTTCTTTTTTTTTTTTATAGCTGTATTCAATTCCGCCCCCATACATACAGTTTGTTTCACTGGCCCCACTTACTATTGTTGCAAGAGCAGTGGAAAGTTGCGATTCAATTCAACAAGTTTAGAGCGTTATTAACCCATATTATTCACTTTACTGGTTACTGGTACCTAACTCTTATTACTATTGAGATGATCGGTTTACATAAGATGATACCCGCACTGTTCTATACAATCAATAGTCAGCGCGGCACCCTCACTGAACCCACTTTGACCCCTTGGCAATAAGCAACGCGCTAAGAGAGCGGAGTACTTTTGAGTTTATGGATAGCGGTGGCCTAGCTTAGTGATTCAAAAAAGAAATGAGCTTTCAAGCAAAAGACAACAAGCAAACAAGAGGTAGATCAACAACCGTTCTTAAATGTGAGTCAGAGGAAGTGAAATAGGAACGAACTCCTGACACCTATGAACCAACAAAGGCTCTTAACTCGTCTTAACTCTGTATTAATGCATCTCTACGAAGTCGCTGATGCTAAAAGCAGGAATTGAACCAAGAACTTGTATTTTAACTAACTCCTTACTTGTCGCTAACGTCGAAGAAAGCACGTATTTCGGCTAACTCACATCACTACAGTAAGGTTAATTAATTACATAGGTTTGTCGTGCATATTCCATGAAATTGATTTCTTTAGACCTAGCTCGGCAACTCCTTCTTTTATATAGGGTTATGCGCACTGCACTATCTTCTAGCTCTCCTCATACATGTTGTACCTGGCTCAGCTCAAGGCCTTGTTCTGCGCCTATACATGTGTTCTTGTTCCGCGCCGACACATGTGTTTGGGAGGTTAGTCAATGAATTCTATTATGTTATTCAATGAATTCTATTATAAAGAGGTGGTGCACTCTATTCTCCTCAAGAAGCAGTTGTGCTAGATATTCAATGATTTTGCAGCACTCAATTGCACTTTTCCACTCAATAATCAGCGCAAGTTTTGATTTAGGTTATCCTATTTTTTTATGTGAGAAAATTTCTTTTCTTAAATTCCATTGCATTGTCCTTCACTTTACTATGTTAGTTCAATTCTTTTCTGCAATGCATTTAGCTTTGAGTTAGATTCATATTTCAACTCAATTGCCGGTTGACTAAATTATGGAATTGCCGGTTGACTACCACTACAGCTCTCGCAAGGGTTACAACCAGGTCAGGTCTCTCAACGGCTCTCGCAAGATAAGGTTACAAGTTGAGTAGAAAGTTGGGTGCAGATCTTATATTTGACATTACTCTCCGGGAACAAGCAAGTAAAGGGTTTCATAGTCGCGGTAAGAATGAATGAATGAATGAAATACTCTCCGGGAACAAGCAAGTAAAGGTTTCATAGTCACGGTAAGAATGAATGAATGAATGAATGAATGAAGAACCAAGAAATTGAATTAGAAAGTTAAGGCTGACCAGTTCACACCACCAGGGAGAATTTCACTTAAGTAGTATAAGGCGTGAGAGTGAAAATAAGGAATAAAGTAAAGTAGTAGAGTAAAAAAGACTTGAGGTAGTTAGTGGTAGGCTTGTTAACAGTATTTTCATTTTCATTAGTAGTTAAGTCAACTGTTCCTCGGCATAAATTGCATACTTTATCATAAAGAACCAACCTTGTAAATAGTAATAAGGGATATGAATACTACTTTATCATAAATTGCACCAGTAAGTCCAGGCCTTTCTTTGATTCTGATTTGCCCTTAACGATATTACTTTAATACCCTGGGGAGAGAGCGTTGCTTACTTCGATTCTTTAGTTCATCTGTTTCGCTATTATACTAACTTCAGAATCGAACTAGTGCTTATGAGACTCGACTTGGTGCTAATAAGAATGGCTTCCCTGCCTCTGATTCTAAGACCCTTGAGCCGGGATCCTTAACTGCTTGGGAGAATAGTCGATATATTGCCCCTATAACTATCGATCTTGCTTTACGGCATCTTAGCCTGTCTTTGCTGTCTTCGATTCTAGGACCGTTCGTTGCATATCGGATCGACCCTTTTATCTTTTAATAAGGAATTGTAAACAGACATAACTTACAATACTTGTGAGTGGAGCTCCATTGAACAGAGTTCTGGAGACCAGAAGGAAACTTTCTTCAACCTTAACCTTAATGCTTGTTTTAACCTCAACTATGACTTTTTAACCTCACTTATGACTGCTGACTCACTTTCTAAAGCTTCTTCGTCGGGAGCTTTTACTGTTGATTCTTCTAAATAATTGGTTACTTCTCTGGGCGCCAATACGAGATTATCTGAGGATTCTTATCCAGACTGTTCTTGCTGCTTCCTTTGCCACTTACTTGCACACAACTTATGATACCGATCTAGCTTCTTCACGATGATCAACGATACTTGGTTCTTTTTGCCGAACCTTACTAGCTGATCTTGTTCTTCTTGGGCCTGTCTTCAGTCAACAAATATGGAATTGAAAAAGAACTCTCCTGTTCGTCAAGCATTAACCAATCCAAAATAATTAAGTCCTCTTTCGAGCTCCCTAACACCGAAAACAGCACTTGCTTATTACTCTTACGTTAACACGTCGTCTTGCGTATTGCGCCTGCACGACCCTCCCTCTCCCTGAAATGACTCTAAACTCCAATGGAATAGCTAATGATGCGCGCCCTATCTTCTTCTTTCACTAGCGCCCAACGTCGAGCTCCTGACGCGAGTTCTTTTTCATAAAATAATGGAACTGACATTAGATAGAAAATAAGGTAACCAAAGAGATAGCCAGCTTACGGGATTGAACAACCAGACTGGATCCTCTACCCTATTACTTTTGACTTTGTCTGAGCTATAGCGGCACCCGATCCCAATCCAACAAGTAACTACATAGAGGCTCTTTCAATTCCAACTCAGGATCCAGCGGACTTTCCTCTTACAACAAAAGCACCAAAACAATTAGTTTAGTTTGAACAAGAGTAGGAAAAGTCATGTTTTCAGCTCCTGTTGATTGGTTCTCCAGTTGACAACATACAAAGATTTCACTCGACGTCTATTTTTCACGATACTTTTTGCATAGAGGTTAAAGGGAAAGACTAGGTCATATAATCAGCTGCTATTGGATTTCAGAGGGTATAGTTGATGAGAATAAAACAGGAATAAATTTTGTATACGAACAAATACTAGCAGACCGTCACATACAGCGGAATCAAACAAAAATCACAATCAGATGAACATCAAGATTTATGTGAAAAATCCCTCCAACTTGAAGGGTAAAAACCACGGGACAAGCCAGAGAAAATCCACTATCAAAATAATGAATATACAGATCTCAAGACTTCTTGGCCAAGCCCAAAGCAATAGCCACAAGAGAATCACAGGGATACAAGGGCTATAATCCTAAGCACAATATCCAAAACCTTCCCAAGAGATCACAATAAGAATTCACTGCAAACTGATCTAACCTGAGATTTGAATGATTGAGAATAGTCTTTTTCTGTCATTGTCTTCTTCCCTTTCCTGGATCTTTTGTTTTCTGGCCTCTACTGTCAATCTGCAGTCTTCTTTCTCTCACCCACGTTTTCTGTCGTCGCTCCTCTCTTAATCTCAACCCTAGCCACCTAATCTATGTTTTAGGTTAATATATGTAAGGTTTTAGGCTGTGGGCTTCACTAAAGCCCATTATGGGCTGAATCTGGGTCATTTGCCTAACAACCTCCCCCTTCAGCCCATAAGGGAGACTGTCTTATAACTCCTCAATATGAAGCCATGCCGACCAGCTGTCGGCACATCTTCTGTCTCTCTTTCGGTAAAGCCTTTGTCAACATGTCTGTCTCATTATCATCTGTGTGAATTTTCTGAAGCTGTAATTGCTTCTCTTCAAGCACATTTCTGATCCAGTGATATCTGACATCTATATGCTTTGACTTGGAATGAAATGTTGGATTCTTGCATAAATGGATGGCACTCTGGCTGTCACAATATACCACATAGTTTTTCTGTTTTAGCCTCAATTCTGGTAAGAATCCTTTCATCCATAACATTTCTTTGCAAACCTTTGTAGCAGCAATATATTCTGCCTCTGTGGTGGAGAGAGCAATACACCTTTGTAATCTGGACTGTCATGACACAGCTCCCCCTGCAAAAGTAAGTACAAAACCTGATGTGGACTTTCTTATGTCAATATCTCTTGTCATATATGCATCTATGTAACCTGTCAATACAAGTGGTCCACCTCCAAAGCTTAAACAAACTTTAGAACTTCCTCTGAGATATTTAAAAATCCACTTCATTGCTGCCCAATGCTCTTTACCTGGATTTGTAAGAAATCTACTAGTAACACCCACTGCATATGCGATGTCTAGCCTCGTACATACCATCGCGTACATTAAACTTCCAACTGCTGAAGCATAAGGAACCTTTTGCATTTTCTCCTTCTCCTCATCACTTGACGGACTTTGATCTGAGCACAACTTGAAGTTACCTGCAAGAGGAGAACCAACTGGCTTTGCATTACTCATACTGAACCTATCCAATACCTTCTCAATGTATTTCTCCTGTGACAACCAAATCTTTCTCTTTCTTCTGTCACGAGAAATCTGCATGCCTAGTATTTGCTTTACTGGCCCCATGTCTTTCATTGCAAAAGACTCACTCAGTTCCTTCTTTAACCTGTCAATCATAGACATATCTTTCCCAAGGATAAGCATATCATCAACATAAAGTAAGAGAATAATAAAATCCTCACCAAACCGTTTGATGTACACACAATGATCTGAAGCTGTTCTTTTATATTCATTTTCAATCATAAATGAATCAAACTTTTTATACCACTGTCTTGGAGCTTGCTTCAGCCCATACAAGCTCTTCTTCAACTTGCAGACAAGATTTTCTTTACCTTTGACTTTGAAGCCTTCTGGTTGCTCCATATAAATTTCCCCCTCCAAATCACCACGAAGGAAAACTGTTTTCGCATCTAACTGTTCAATATCCAAGTCTAGGTTAGCAGCAATACCAAGAGCAACACGAATAGAAGATATTTTAACAATAAGAGAAAAAATTTCTTCAAAGTCAATACCTTTCTTTTGACCAAAGCCTTTCACAACCAATCTAGCTTTATACTTTGGTTGAGAACAATATTCTTGAGTCTTCAACCTTAAAACCCACTTGTTCTTCAAAGCCTTACTTCCCTTTGGTAGTTGCACCAAATCATATGTGTGGTTCTTCTGTAGAGAATCTATCTCTTCCTGCATAACAATAAACCACTTCTTTTTCTGCTTACTTTCAACTGCTTCCTGGTAACTCTCTGGTTCACCTGCATTAGTAAGCATCACATACTCATCTGTAGAGTATCTTCTGGAAGGTTGACGTGGTTTAGAAGATCTTCTCAACTGAGGTTCTGTGGGAACTTGCTCTCTTTCTTCTTCTTGCTCAACATATCCTGCAGGTAGATTAACATTTGGCTCTGCGCTATCTTCTTGCACATCTCCCCCATCACCCTGATATACTGGATGAATAACTGGATCACATTCTACAAATCCCTCTACAGAAGTCTTAGTTGGTGCCTCCTTCTTCAAATCCTCAATGGTTTGATCCTCAAAGAAGACAACATCTCTGCTTCTAAACACCTTCTGTTTTTCTGGATCCCAAAGCCTGTAACCAAACTGATCTTGTGAGTAACCAAGAAAAATACACTCTTTTGTCTTACCATCCAACTTGGACCTTTCATTGTTTGGAACATGTGCAAATGCATGACAACCAAACACTCTTAAATGCCTATATGAGACATCTTTCCCTGACCATACATGCTCTGCAACATCACCATCTAGAGTTATACATGGTGATAAGTTGATTACATCAACTGTAGTCCTCAAAGCCTCATCCCAAAACCTTTTGGGTAGCTTGGCCTGTGAAAGCATACATCTGATCTTTTCCATGATAGTGTGGTTCATTCTCTCTGCAATTGAATTATGCTGAGGCGTACCAGGAACTGTCAACTCATGCTGGATGTCATGTGACCTGCAATAATCATTAAACAATCCTGTATACTCATCACCCATTATCTAATCTTATACATTTTAATTGTCTTTCTGTCTCTCTTTCAACTCTGGCATGAAACTCTTTGAAGACATTAATAACCTGATCTTTAGTCTTCAAAGCATAGGCCCAAACTTTCCTGGAAAAGTCATCTATAAAAGTAACAAAATAAAGTGCACTACTGATACTAGGAACATTAACAGATCCACCATGAGTTTTTGTCCTCAAAGGACCACACACATCTGTATAGACACGGTCCAAGGCATGTATTTTTTTAGATAAAGCAGGACTAACAAAGGAAACTCTATGTTGTTTACCAGCCAAACAATCAATACAAGGGTTCAAACGTGTACCGTTGAGGTATGTCAATACCTCTTTTTTGGAAAGTTCTTACAGCCCCTTCTCGCTCATGTGTCCTAGTCGCCTACGCCACAACTCCATGCTGAAGTCTTTCTCTGTAGCATTCAACTGCTCACCACAAGCTTTAGACTGCAATCTATACAATGTATGACATTTCTTCCCATTAGCTACAATAAGAGAACTCTTACTGAGCTTCCACTGCCCTCTATGAAATCTGACATCAAAGTCTTCATCGCCCAGCATTCCAACTGAAATTAAATTCAGTCTTAAGTCAATCACATGCCTCACATCCTTAAGCACCAACTTGCAACCAAGGTTGGTCTTTATATGGATATCTCTCATGCTAATGATGTTTGTTGTGTCATAGTTGCCCATCTTGACAACACCAAAATTTCCAGACCTGTAAGTAGCAAAGAACTCCCTCCGTGGTGTAGCATGATAAAAGCACCTGTGTCAATTATCCATTCGAGATCCTGACACACACAAGAAAAAATATCATCAGAAGTTGACAAAATCAAATAATCACTACCTTGTACTGTAGTTGTGATATTCTCTTTTGACTCTGTATGCTCCACTTTTTTCCCCCTTTTCTTGTTCTTCTTAGGTTGCTTGCACTGATTCTTGTAATGTCCTTTCTCACCACAATTGTAGCAAAAAATATCTTTCCTTGATCTTGACTTGCTTCTACCCACGCGTGAACCACTTCTATCCTTTGACTTTAACCATCATCTGTTCTCTGAGATAAGTGCTTGTGAATCAATCTGAGAAGTTGTTGAATTCTTTCTCCTTAACTCCTCATTCAACAAACTGCTTGTTACTTGACTCATGGTGACAATACCATCTGGTGCCGAATTACTGAGGGAAACCACTAGTGTCTCCCAACTTTCTGGCAAAGAACTGAGAAGTAACAATGCCTGCAACTCATCATCAAGAGTCATTTTCATAGAGGATAACTGGTTAGTAATACTCTGTATTTCATTCAAATGCTCAGAAATAGAAGTACCATCTTTATATTTCAAGTTCACAAGTTTTATGATCAGAAAAGCTTTGTCGCCAATCGTTTTTCTTTCATAAAGACCTTCTAACTTTTTCCAAAGAGAGTAAGCAGAACATTCAATAAAAACATGGTGAAAGACACTATCATCTAGCCATTGTCGAATAAAGCCAACTATTTTTCGATCTAACCTCTTCCACTCATCATCTGTCATAGATGTGGGCTTTGCACTGTCCCCTTGCAAAGGTCTATACAAATTTTGTAATACAAGAGATCTTCCATTCTTGATTTCCATATCATCCAATTATTTCCGTTTAAACTAATCATGCGAGAAATATTACCGGCCTCTATGTTCAGATACAAAAGATTAAATACCACCAAAACCCTACTCTGATACCAGTTGATGGGAATAAAACATGAATAAATTGTATATGAACAAATACTAGCAAACCGTCACACACAGCGGAATCAAACAAAAATCACAATCAGATGAACACCAAGATTTACGTGGAAAACCCCTTCAACTTGAAGGGTAAAAATCAAGGGACAAGCCAAAGAAAATCCACTATCAAAATAATGAATATATAGATCTCAAGGCTTCTTGCCCAAGCCCAAAGCAACAGCCACAAGAGAATCGCAGGGATACAAGGACTATAATCGTAATCACAATATCCAAAACCTTCCCAAGAGATCACAGTAAGAATCTACTACAAACTGATCTAACCTGAGATTTGAATGATTGAGAATAGTCTTTTTCTGTCCTTGTCTTCTTTCCTTTCCTGGATCTCTTGTTTTTCTGGCCTCTACTGTTAATCTACAGTCTTCTTTCTCTCACCCACGTTTTCAGCCGTCGCTCCTCTCTTAATCTCAACCCTAACCACCTAATCTATGTTTTAGGTTAATATATGTGAGGTTTTAGGTTGTGGGCTTTACTAAAACTCATTATGAGCTGAATCTGGGCCATTTGCCCAACAATAATTTTCTTTCTTCTCATTGAGATTGCCTTTGTCTCTTTAAAGCTTCAAGGGATGATGCTTGAACTAGATCCTCTAAGGGTAGTTCCACCGTGTGTAAGATGCGGTAGCAGTCTCTCTACTATAGAACCACCAAAGGCCTAACCACCAACTGATGCAGATGAATTAGCTCTATAAGCCTAGCACCCTTTCCTTCAAACTTAAAGAACAGGCGCATCTTAGAAGGAATTTGCACTTGCTCCGGACTCTTAAAGCAGGGGAACTCGACAAGCACCCAAAGAAAACGATACTTAATTCACTTAGAGACCTCGACTTGAACATTATCTTTCTTGCTTAAAGTATATGGAAATTCAATCTTACCAATATCTATACCTATATCTTATAGCGTTTGCATCTTTAACAAATGTGTGAGGAGCTTCGGATTCTGATCTCTACGATTTCACTCGAACAGAAAGAAAGAAAGAAAATATTATGGTAATTCTTATCGTAACACCCATGTGAAACTCCTCTTATGTAAAATTCCTTATCTTGCTAAAATCGATTAACTGCCTCATTTCATCTTTCTTGTGCAGAGTATCTAAGGTAGGATTTTTCAACAACTCCCTTTCTTTTAGCCGAGTCAACAAATAAGAAAAATACGAAATTGAACTCACCCCTGCTTATGAGTCATGAACTGAGGAGCTCACTGACCCTAACAGTAAACTAACATGAGCAGCTAATCTCGCAACTTATGGATTGAAAAATGACTTTCTTTCTCGCGTAGTATATAATAGGTGATTTTCCACTTTCTTTCCTTCCCGTAAACACACAACATCCTTCTGAGCTCAATTCAACTGGACCTCAGTTAACTAATACTTATTTGAGTCTATCGAGCTAAAGTATAGAGGAATATTACCTTTATGCAAGTATATAGGAATATTACCCTTACTACACAATACTGGCATGACACTGCTGATTCCTATGATCCTACTTTTCATTTTTGACTTCTATTGTAACTCAGGTTTTGCAGTTGACTTGTAAATAGGTAATTCATAAGCTTTCATCTGCCAAGTTCATGATCCTACTATCTATTACCTTGCATTTGTATTTTTTTCTTTGTGATCGGTAGATCCGTCTCTGCGGCACTGTGGTGCTCCTTTGAGTCCATCTCCTTTCTAACCGACGCTGTGCTTTTGGGTAACTGAGCCTCACTGGACTCGTCGTCGTTCCTTGCCTCTTTTGACCACCTGCTTCAACACCACTGTGTCCTCATAGCAGTTCTCCTTGGTCGATGGAAAGATAGACTGCAACTCTCATGAATGGCCTTTGTCATCTTGTTTTAGGGCTCGCGCCAATTCTATTCTCCTTAGTTTCCTTGATAGCAATGTTCGCTTACTCGGCCTTGTCCTCTGACTTGCCAAGCTCCCTTAAGCGAATGTGAGCACTGAAGCAGTCCAACTCTCTAGCCGCTCTGATCATACCTTTGTATAATCAAGTCCCCTCCATAGGACTCACTGATACTTGCAATCTGACTTCTTCCTTGGTGGTACACAGCCCTCATATGCTGATGACCAAGGTTTTCATCTGATGCAAGCTTCGATGCGCACATACGGAAGACCCACCTCTGCGGTACCATGGCATTCACCCCTTGAATCCACAACCCTTCTTGTCGTTGCATTGTTCACCAAAGTGGAGCTCCCAGCAGCTCCTGACCATTCACATGATCACGTCCCCCCTCCATGTGTCTCACTGGTACTTGCATTTGAACTTCTTCCTTAGTGGTATACAACCCTCATATGCTGATGACTAAGGCTTTCATTCAATACAAGCTCTGATGCACACACGAAGACCCGCCTCTACGATACCACGACATTCACTCTTTGAATCCATAGCCCTTCTTCTTGTTGTGTCGTACACCAAAGTGGAGCTCCCAGTAGCTCCTGATCATACCTCCGCATGATCGTATCCCTCACGGGACATGACCGCATGTGTTGCATTGCCATGAACTATTCTACCACGATCTGTTACACCATGTCACCTCCTGGTGACATCTTCATTGCATACAGATTCTCGTGTGATCAACTTGGACTACGACTTCTCCATGTGTGGCCTATGTCAACACCTTGTAGGGCCTCCATCATCTCTGATTTTTTATTCGCTCCATTGCCAATTCTCCTTCGTCCCCCCACTCTTGGGTCACACCTAGATGAAGCACAACTCTAGGATAGTCCGTCGCTTAGTATCTCCCGAAATCCCCTGACTTCGCTAGAATTGGTGCACCATTGTCTAGATCTTGAGTCTTTATCCCCTACCAGCACAAACTCCGCTATGCACCACATGTTCCTAACAACTCGAATGGCAACATTGTGGCATATTCTTCAAGAGTACCCACCTCTGTGTCCTCTTGCCCCGTGCTAAGGTCTCTTGATCCCAACTTTGCCTCCACAAGTTGAATCACCTTAGTTACTTCGTCAAATGCATATCTAAGGTAAGGTGCATGTGCCTCGAAGCTCCCTCGTCTTTGGCACCATGCAAGATAAGTCTGCCCCATCAGAAGGAAGAACCCATGGAACGATATGATCTCACTCTTGCCTCTACAAGAGTTCATGCCCTTGACCTCTGTCCAAGGAAAGCTCTGTGCCTCTGCTCCATGTTCCATCTTCTATGTCGACTCCCTTCATACGGCTTGGATACTTCATCAATTTCCACCCAAGTAGTTCCGCTCCTCGATTTGCATTGAGTTCGATTTCCACATCGACTCTAAGTGTGCATTTATATGATGTTGCCTTGGATTGCTCCCCCACTTGATCTCGAAATGCATCTACCAATGTATTACCTCATTCGAGATCATACGATGACTCTTCGTCGCTCGCTCAGTCCGTTGAGCTTTGTGGAGATATTGCCTTGAGAAACTCTTCCTTAATATATGTGGTTCATTGCACATGATTCTCCCTCTTGTCACGGGCTTAGCTGATTTTGTCTAAGCCGTGCAGCACCCCTGCGTATCCGTTCGCAAAGGTCAACCTTCCCCGAGATCTCCTAGAGTGCCTTAGGCTCACAAAAGAGAAAACGGGCCAGAAGAAGCAATTCCCACGGGATCCACAAGCAACTGCTCAAGCAAACACTTCATACAGCCATATGCAAATTACATCCATGGACATCACAAACTCAGAGAGGTTACACACAAAGGATAATGGTCCATTACAGACCGAAGTCCCCCACAAGTGCTTACAAGACATACTTGTATTTACAAGCCAAAATTGACCATAAAGCAAACCAAACTCGGGCTGCTAAGCCTACTGCAAGCTCGCTACTTGTTGTACAATGTATGTACACAAACCGAAGGACACGGACAAACATGAGCATTTCATCAAACACCTTGTTTACATTTTGACCGTGACACTCTGGAGAACTAGGACTTATCCCTCCTAGATATCTATCCTGTTGGAGCAACTTTCCTCTTTACATTCTACCCACTGAAAGTTTCGGAGACCACCATCCCCTTTGGACTAACTACTCTATCTTACTAAACAACTTGTGCCTTGTTCTGCCCCTACAAATGCATTTGCTAGATTATGACTCTTCGCCAATACAGTCCTCACTGTACCCTTCAAGGTCTAGTGATGTGTCGTACTTGTTGCACATTTCAGCCGCCTACGGAAATATCATTTACATGCCAAAGAGAAAGTTTTGATGCTTCATGGCGCTGAGTTTTGATCGCGCCTTGGGATGGGCACGAACACTCTGCGGTCCGTGTACAAGCCCTTGCATGATTACCGAATCCTTCGAGTTAGGAATTTCCCTCAACTCTGTAAGCTTTGCACAACTCTTTCGGTCGTTGCGCAATGCCTCCCACTTTGCACGGTCTCATCTTTCACCAAACACCCCGCTTGCCTTGAGCACCGTCAAGTTTGGTTGCCAACGTCGAGCCATAGCTCAAACTCAACCATCTCAATCTTTATGCACTACGTATTCTTCTTCGCTTGTTTATCCTCATGGTGCCTCTCACGCGAAGGGTTGGTCATTCCTTTGAATGCCAAGCCTAGATGTCCACTCCTCTGAGCGACTCTTTTCCCTACATTTCAATGTCTGTTTTTCCCAAACAGTTACGCGTGCTAGCTGTCCTCTACACAGCCTAGCTAGGTCCCCCACGTTTGTATGGCGAGTGTTTCTGTCATATGCTTGTCTCGCTCTGATACCACGCTGTCACGGGCTTAGTTGATTTTGCCTAAGCCGTGCGGCACTCATGCGTGTCCGTCCGCAAAGGTCAGCCTTCCCCGAGATCTCCTAGGGTCCCTTAGGACTTACAAAAGAGAAAACGGGCCAAAAGAAGCAATTCCAATAGGATCCACAAGCAACTGCTCAAGCAAACACTTTATAAAGCCAAATACAAATTACACCCATGGACATTACAAGCTCAAAAAGGTTGCACACAAATGATAATGATCTATTACAGACCGAAGTCCCCACAAGTATTTATAAGACATACTCATATTTACAAGTCAAAATCGGCCACAATCCAAACCAAACTAGGGTTGCCAAGCCTATTGCAAGCCCGCTACTTGCTGTATAAGGTATGTACACAATCCGAAGGACACGAACAAATATGAACATTTCATCGAACACCTTGTTTACATTGTTGTTCGTGACAATGCGCTCTCGGCCTCAACTCCTTCCCTCTTCAGCAACAATATCAATCCTACGCCACTTGCAGTGAGCACAACTGCTCACACATCCACCTCATTGCATTTGTCGACTTCGGCATCTAGACCCACTTCATAGTGGTTGACACTGCAGTGTTATGCTATTGCAACTTTCTGAAACAACAGCGTCCATTGATTAAGGTCTCTCTACTCTGACTTGAGGTTCTTTTCTTCTTTCTTCACTATTTCATCATTGTCATATTTTTATCACTGTGACACCATCTGCTTCTATACACTATCCTGTCATTTCTCTTGAGTTCCTTTTGACTTGTTCGATATGTTTTCCTCATTGTCTACCTATGACGCTACAACTCTCTTACCTGCTGGGAATTCTTCTTCATATCTAGGACTTATTTCCATTAATGTTGCCTCTCTTATTCCCTTTAAGTTATCCAAAGGCGGCAACTATGCGTCCTAGCCTGCTCAATTATCTAATCTCTTATTTGGCTATGATTTATTAGGTTATACTGACAGCTCTCTCAACTGTCCACCAGCAATGATTCAAGTTCTCGGAGAACCTAACCCAGTACCAAATTCAGCCAACAAGCTATGATTATGCCAAGATAGGCTCATTCTCCAAGCAATTCAAGTTTCTGTTGCTAGATCCATCACCCCACTTGTGTCCTCCTGTGCCACTGCTACGGAGGCTTGGACTAAGTTACAAATTACCTTAGCAAGTCGCTCATGGACCCGCATGCTTGGACTACTTTCCAACCTTATGACCTTCAAGAATGAGGGCAGTACTGTTGTCGACTACTTACAACATATCAAACTAATGATCGATGACCTGGCTTTGATAGGTCATTCACTTTCTAGTGAAGAGGTACTCGTCCACACATTTAATGGACTGAGTCTAGAGTTCAAAGAACTGGCAACAGCACTTCGCGCGCGTGACTCTCTAATTTCCTTTGAAGAACTTTACGATAAGCTGACAAACTATGAAACTTACCTGAAGCGTGACGCCAAGCTGCCAGGACTTATGCCAAGACCTCCCATCACAGCTTAGTTCAACCACACATCCAAAAGGCACAACCGCAAACATAACAAGAATGCTTCAAAAGGTGTGGCCAACTTTCCAACCACCTCTATAAGCAACCACCTATCGCTTCCTCCTCCATATCCTCCGTATCTCAACCATCATCTGAATGCTTCATTTTTACCACGTCGTCCTCCTCCTACGTCTCAGTAACCAGTCATCTGCTAGTTGTGTGATAAAATTGGTCATACTACCAAAGTTTGTCGGTCTCAACCTCGCCTCCCAACTCCATCAACCTGGCCTCGGGTAAATTTCATGACTGCTCCTTAAAACAGTCAGTTCAATTGGATTATGGACTCTGGTGCTTCCCACCATATCACTTCCGATCTCCAGAATTTATCGCTCCACAATGGCTATGACAGACATGAAGACATCATTGTCGGTGATGGTAAAAGGATTCCTATTACTCATATTGGTTCTACAAAGTTTAATTATAGTACTTCTTTCACGTATGCACCTCACATCAAAAGAAATTTTATTTCAGTCTCTCAATTCTGTCAATAAAATTATACTTCCATTGAATTCTTTCCTAATTATTTTCTTGTCAAGGACTTGAGCACGAGAGCATCCCTAGTTCGTGGTCTGAATAAAGACAACATCTACGAATGGTCATCAGCCTTGTTTCTCACTTAGCCTACTGCCAACTCATCCACTGCTGCTCCAGTTGACATATGGCATCGTCGGCTCGGTCATCCCTCTACCTTTCTTCAACAAAAATTATTTTCTCGCTATTCAATTACTGTTTTTTTATCCATTAATGTTATTACTCACTTTGATGCATGTCATAGCAATAAGAGTCATCAACTGACTTTTGGTACATCCTCTCTTTCCTGCTTTAAACCGTTTGAGGTTGTTTATACTAATGTTTGGGGTCCTACGTCAGTTATTTCTTTTGATAAGTTTAGATACTATATTGTCTTTGTAGACTATTTTACCAAGTACACATGATTATATCCTCTTCATCAAAAGTCTGATATCACTATTGTATTTTCTAACATTAAAAACTTAGTTGAAAACTACTACTATTAAAACTATCTGTTCTGATGGTGGGGATGAATATCAAGCCCTTGCATCTCATCTATCTGCATACGGTATTCAACATCTTAAGTCCCCCCTATATACTCCTCAACTGGTTGGTTCTGTCGAACGTAAACATCGTCATATTGTTGAAACTGGTCTAACAATGCTTCATCAGGCTTTCATGCCATCTACCTTTTGGTCCGTAGCTTTTTAAACTGTTGTCTACCTCATTGATTGCATGCCCACTCCTATTCTACAATATCAATCACCATTTGAAAAACTCTTTCAAAAACTCCTCAACCTACAAACATTAAAAGTCTTTAACTGTCTTTGTTATCCGTGGTTACGTTCCTACAATTCTAATAAAATGCAGCCTCATTCTCGCCCTTGCATTTTTATCGGATATTCTCTTGAACATAATACTTTTCGATGTTATGATCCTCACTCTGCTTAAGTGTTTGTTTCCAGACATGTCACTTTTGTGGAGTCTGTCTTTCCCTTTGAAGATCATGGGCAATCTGTCGTCCCATTGAGTTCATCTAACACATCTTCATCCTCCCACATGCCTCTGCCAGATCCACACTCTCTTGTTACTTCTGTTCCACACCTTTCTTCTTCCTCCTCTCCCCCAGCTTCTCCTCTTCTAGAACCCCAGCCTTTGTCCTCACCTCGTTCAGGTGATTTTGTCATCCTTTCGTCTGACTCCACTAGTAATAGCCCTCAGCTCTTACCCTCCAATACTGTTATTCCCTCCCGGCATCCAATGCAAACTCATTCCAGGAGTGGTATCCTTAAACCCCGTCAAGTTCTTAACCTACATGTTAGCACCAAACCTTCCCCCGACTCTGCTGAATTGTCATCTTTTACTTAGGCCTAAAAATCTCCACATTGGTGTAAAACCATGTGTGAGGAGTATGATGCTCTTCTTCATAATACTACATGGACCCTTATCCCCTCTCACTCAACAAAAAATATTATCGGGTGCAATTGGGTCTATCGAATTAAGCGAAACCCCGATGGTTCGATTGCTTGCTATAAAGCATGACTTGTGGCTAAAGGATTTCATCAACGCCCTGGTATTAACTACACTGAGATATTTAGTCCTGTTGTCAAACCTACTACAATTCGGCTTATCCTAAGTCTGGCAATATCCAAAGATTAGTGTTTACGCCAATTAGATGTTAACAATGCCTTTTTATAAGGGACTCTTACTGAAGATGTCTTCATGGACAACCTCTAGGCTTTATACATCCTCAATATCCATGACATGTCTATAAACTCCAAAAGGCCATTTATGGACTTCATCAGGCTCCACGGGCCTGGTATACTGAACTTGGTATATACTTTTCTTCAGTTGACTTCATTAACTCTAAGTCTAATGTCTCTCTCTTTTATATGCTAACAACATAGGTGCACTATCTATCTTTTGATCTTTGTGGATCATATTATTATCACCGGTGATAACTCTATGGAGGTTCAAGTGTTTATTAAGCAAATTGGTTGATAGATTTTCTCTTAAAGATCTTGGCCGCTTGAATTATTTTCTCCGTGTCGATGCCACGTTTACGTCTTCCGATCTCTTCCTTTCACAGAGAAAGTATATTCATGACTTATTGTTGAAGACGAATATGCAGGATGCAAAAGAGGTTACCACTCTTTTGTCCTCTAGTGAATCATTGAAGTTATGTGATGGTAATCCTGCCACAGACTCTACTCAATATCAGCAAGTAGTTGGCTCCTTACAATATCTCGCTGATAGAACCCTGAAGGATTCTATCAATGCTTTGATACCAATTGATAGAACCCTAGGTCTCTATCGTGGAGGAAGAAGGTGGAAAGGGGGATAATCGATCTCTTCGAGGGATCAGGCCTCCTAGATCACTTCAAGGGGATCTGCCTCCTATGGTTTTGCCTATGGCTAAAACTAATACATCTTCATTGATTGATTGATTTCCATAAAAGAGTTACAACCTTATTTATAGGGCTCTACCAAGAGTCCCGCTAAACTTCGACTTGTAATTAACTGATAAACTCCTAACTGAAAATAATAACTAACTTAATCCCACTGAAGATAAAACCACTCTAACCACTCATAACTGACTTGATGAGGTTCACCCGACTCATAACTGACTCTGACTTACATAACTCAACTCGATTTAATCATAATGGATAGATCCAACTTAGCTAGAGTGGTAACAGACCTGCCCACTTCAAATCAGCCTTGCCCTTAAGGCTGAGCAGTATCAAATTTCGGGAGCACTTCAATATTTGTCATGCATCATGACTCTTTGATCTATTAAGTAGGATCTCCACTTGGAGTAAGCAATGGTTTGGTCTTCTCATGTAGTTATCATTGTAGTCTTCTGGATAATCTTTTTCATCCAATGGCTAGTGGTAGTATCATGTCTTCTTTTGAGGATCACCACTTCGAAGTCTTCCTGGGGCATCAAAAAGAAATCGATAAGTAGTTGTCTTACCTTTGAGCACCTGTTATCATAAATTACGATTCGCTCATTAGCAATCTTGTCTTTGAATTTAGCACAGCCTTCGAGATTATACTCTATATTATCAATTTTTTATTCCTCCTTAGCTGGTTCAATCATAAGAAGTTTGTCACGACCTTCATATTCGAGCTCCACATTGTCAATTTTTATTTCCTCCTTAATTATTTCAACCGTCAGAAGCTGCTCTTATTTGCTATTGTCTATGTTGACCACCTTGAAGTCCTGTCTATTGAAGCTTCTATTTCGGTGAGTGTCCATAATGATTTTTCTTTCATGTACACTAGCAAATGATATGACAACTATCATGGTGCGAGGATGGCGAGCTTTAACTTCGCATTGAATCTCAGGATTAAGTCCCTCAATAAATTTTATCACCAATTGTATCTCGGACCAATCTCGAGTTCGGTTCGCTATGTGCTTAAATTTGCTCTGGTACTCCTGTATTGTGGAAGTCTGGCAGATTTTGGTAAGCTGTCCATTAATGTTCTTGTATTCCGATGGTCCAAAGCGAATCAAGATATCTCTCTTGAACTGTCCCCACGAAGGGACTCTGTGATAGGTCTCGTACAAATCATACCATTGGATCGCATCACCTTCGAGTTGTGCGGAAGCTATCCCCACCTTGGATTCCTCCGGAGTCCTGTGAAAACGAAAAAAAATTTCAGCATGTGAAATCCAGCCGATCGGGTTTTCATCTTCCAATCGGTGAAACTCCACCCTCATGCGTATGTATCTTGTGTCATGCCCATGATCATACTTTTCATATCGACTTCCTTTGGAACTTTCACCATGTTAAGATTTGTCGGGACTCTCTTATCAGCTTCTTCTAATTTCATGGAGGAGCTCTTGAAATCTGTTTTCCATGTGAGTCTCGAAGGCTTTAAATCTTGCATTTAGTGCATCATCCATAGTCATCATGTAGGATTGTAGATCAGTGATGTTCAGTTCTTTTTTTCTGTTGCCGAGTCAAGAGCATATGTCGTAGATATAGTAGGACTTGACCGCAACAAGATTATCGATGTCGGCAAGTGGGGGACAGAGACGGTTGGCAGCGGTAAGGGCTGCGGCAGGGGACAGCGATGCGACTACGTGGCAGGTAAGGCTGCGATTGAGGAGGAAGGCAGCGACGACAAGTAGGGGCAGCAGGAAGCAAGGGAGCAGCAGGGGAGGAAGATGCGGCAGCAAGGATGGTAGGGGTGGCTGGGCAGCGCTAGAGGGAGCAACAACAACAGCGCTGGATCTGTAGGCAAGTAGGGTTAGCAAGGCAAACGGGGCTGTGAAGGTTGCGGCTGGCAGAGGAGGAAGGAAGAGGGCAGTGGCAGTCCAGCGAGGGCTATGGCAGCGGGAGAGCATAGCTGAGAGGCAACAGCAACAACGTTGTTGTGCACGGCAACGTTGTGGCAGAGGAGGTAGTGGTGAGGGCCTAGCGACTGCTAGTTGTGCAATGCCAAGGGCTGGCTGGCGATAGTGGTAGGGAGGCATGGAGGAAGGCAGTACCGTGGGGTGCGGCAAAGGAGCACGCGACAGCAAGGATGGTGACAGCTTGCATGGGGAAGATAGCAGCGAGGTTGGCGGTTGGCAGCAGAGTCCGACGAGGGCTGCGATAGAGGAGAGCGACAGAGGGTTGGTCGGTGGCGATAGTGGTAGGGGTTGGGCTGTCGATGGTTGATGAGGAGAGAAGATGGTGGTCGAGAAGAGAAGAACAGAGGTGGCCGACGGAGGAAGAGGCGACCGAGGGAGAGGGCAACGACAAAATAGGGGACGTGCGGCTGAGGAAGGGAAGAGCAACGTGTCAGCGGTGCTCTTCTCTCTCTTTCTTCTTTTCCCCTTTTTTTTCTTTTGGTTGTTAGCTATTGCAGCAAAGATGTTTGTTGCAATAATGATGATGGTGAGTTTGCACCGAAGTGGCAGCACGGAGATGAGAAAGAAGATGTGATAAGGATGATGACGACCATGATATATAAGGTAGCAAAGGAAAGCGGTGAGGATGATGAATGATAGCAGCGAAAGAGCCAAGGAACGGTGGCTCTGATACCAATTAATAGAACCCTAAAGGATTCTATCGATGCTCTGATACCAATTGATAGAACCCTAGGGCTCTATCATGGAGGAAGAAGGTGGAAGGGGAATAATCGATCTCTTCGAGGGGATCGGGCCTTCTAGATCACTTCGAGGGGATCTGCCTCCTAGGGTTTTGCTTGTGGCTAAAACTAATACCTCTTCATTGATTGATTGATTTCCATAAAAGAGTTACGACATTATTTATAGGGCTCTGCCAAGAGTCCGGCTAAACTTCGACTCGTAACTAACTGATAAATTCGTAACTATAAATAATAACTGACTTAATCCCAAATGAAGATAAAACCACTCTAACCACTCATAACTGACTTGATGAGGTTCACCTGACTCATAACTGACTCCGACTAATATGACTCAACTCGATTTAATCATAATAGATGGATCCGACTTAGCTAGGGTCCTAACACTCGCTCTTACTCGTCCAGATGTCTCCTTTGCAGTTAATAAATTATCTCAGTTTATGCATCGACCGTTTACTTTACACTGGACTGATGTCAAACGCATTTTACGTTATCTTAAGGGGACCATTGATCATGGCATTTTTCTTCACAAACACTCTCCCTCTCAAATTCATGCCTCTGTCAATGCTGATTGGGCAGGAAATGTTGATGATAGAACCTCCATATCATGTTATATTATTTTTCTTGGTGCTAATCCGATTAGTTAGAGTTCTAAGAAACAAAAAACAATTACCAGGTCTACTACTGAAGCTGAATATCATGCTATTGCCACTACTGCTACTGAACTTAATTGGATCACCAACCTGCTTAAGGAGCTTCATATTCACTCTACTTCTACGCCTATTATTTACTGTGACAACATCGGTGCGACTTACCTTTGTGTAAATCTAGTTTTTCACTCCTATATGAAGCATATTGTCATTGACTTTCATTTTGTGCGAGATCAAGTTATCCGTCAGCAGCTGCGTGTTTCTCATGTTCACACGACCGATCAACTTGCTAACTCTCTCATGAGGTCTCTGGCCCGTAAACTCTTTTCAGTATATCGGTCCAAGATCGACATTCTTGACAGGAGCTCGATCTTACGGGGGCATGTTAGCTGAACAGAATTGTAACTTAACGAGAAGATCTCGTTCAACATTTAAGAGAAATCCATAACTGAATCTTGTATAAATAAATATTCACTCAACTAATAATAATATGTGTATTTTGTTTTATCACTTATATTCAAACAGAGAGTACTATATACTAGATTGGCGGGCGAGAGAGAGTTTAATTCGATAAGCATCAGAGTTTGGGACCCCTAATACTTTTTAAGCGTATCTCGGTTAAGTAAAGGAAAGTAAGTAGCGCTTGTCAGCTGCAATTCTATTAGTAGAAATATCGAAGTTAACTCCTTTTGCTAAGTTTAAGCCAGAGTCAACTCAAATTAGAGGGGAAACCACTGGGGCCACAGAAAACAGACCTTGTTAATGACTCTTACTAACTCGTAACTGGCTAACGCTATAAAGACACAGGAGTCACTAATGATACCAACTAGAATATATAATGGGAGTTCTTTACTCTCTCTTTTTTTTATATAGTTGCTTGTTGGCTCTTTAATTTAAATGCATTATTTCCTAACATCTAGTCTGGTTCCCTTGCACAACGCCTCGCTGCATGGCGTGGGCATTCGAAAAGTTATGATCTTCCAATATTATAAGTCGTCAACTCGCACTACTTCTTTATACCAAGAAACTCGGACTGAATCGATTACTGCAAACTTACTTTATCTTTCTTTCGATCTAGCTCCTTACTCCTCTACTTACTCTTTTCTTTCGACAACACAAGAAGCACAAGGGTAGGGAACAAGCAATAGGCGCTAACGCTTACTTCTTCAGGCAATCTTCTCTGATCTTATGCGCACTAAATGCATGTTTGACTTCGACATGGAGAAGAGACTAAGAAGGATTCATAACTCGAAAGCATAGCATAGTAGATTGTTCTTTGTTGACAGAAGCGTTAAGTATTATCGCCCACTTTTTGGGGGTTAATGCCAATATTATCACCCGTTTATGGGGTTAATGCCAAGTTGAGTTTCTAGGTAAATTTCCTTATTCTATTATAAAGATACATATTCCGCAGTTGGAGAATCATAAGATGTGGGAGTAGACCCAGACTCAAGGGCTTAAGTTCAATCTCATTTTGGGCTAAGGTCTTTTCCGGCAATAGGAAGCTCTACGGGATCAAAAACAGGATAAAGTAAAGGTTTTGAGGAGGGAAGTTTACCTGAAAATTCTAACTCCCAGTGGGCAGTAGAGAAAAGACACTCAACATTCAAAGAGGTCCAAGTTTAAGTCCTCTAATGAAGTAATTCTGGTTAAACTTTGTGATTGAATAAAATGTGAAGATAATGTTGATTGATTTAGTAATATAAGTAAGAAGGGAGCATTTTCTTCGATAGAGCAACAATATTTTCTTAAAAATTATATTGAATCTCGGATTTTGATGATGAAATCAATTGATGGGTTATTGATCAAACATATGTTATTAGAGTTGATTGATGCAAGATTAACTACGGTAGATTACAATCAGAGGATTGGCTAAAGTCAAGTCCAAGCATCGAATCGGGGTTCGATCGATGCGGTCGAGAACTCACCTAGAGTGCATTGGGAGCTCGTCGAGAGTATCGGGAGCTTGCCAAGATGGTATAAAAGAGTTCACCAGAAAAAGATCAAGACTCATCGAAAAATTATCGGGGGTAGCCGAAAGGCTTGTCGGAAGTTGGGAAGATCTTGAAGTAGATGTGTTGGTCATTTTGATCGTAATTAACTAAGTCGAAGTTAGCGTCGTGCATGTTTAACCACAATGGTAAAAAGGAATTACAAATCAGACATGGACCCAAGATCAAGCTTAGGCATCGGGCCAAGGAATGGACGATGATATGGGAGCTCACCGGGATTTCGTTAGGACTTCGTCGAAGGTATCGGGAAGATCGCTAGGAATGCGCCGAGAGATCACTGGAGGAAGACCATGAGACTCGTCCCTTGAAATGCCAAAGATTGTCAGATTACGAGAGTAAGGTCATATGCTTGGTGGTCATGTCTTGATTGTAATTTTTAAGTCGTAGATTAAGTTTGAGTCCTAAATGAGTGTGATTTAGAAGGAATCCAAATCAACTCAATCGGGTCCACTATGGGGTTTAATTGAGCTCAGGTTGAGATCAATTAGTTGACCAAAGAATTGGTCAACATAAGGTTCAAGCCGAAATTCGAAAAGTGAAGAGAACCACTTTTTCGAAGATTCCAATGTGTAAATCGCCGGTGAGCGACGGTTGGACCACCCTTACCCTGGAAATAGGGTAGCTGTTAGTGGCTGAACCACCTAGGACCGACGGGTAAACCGCCCATACCAGGATTTTGGGCGGTTGAATCGCCCGACACCAACGGGTGAACCGCTCGTACCAGGATTTTATGGGTATGTTTGAATTTTGGCTCCAAAATTCAGAAGCCACTTAGGGCCTATAAATACCCTAAGTTTTCTTGCATTCTATATAACAATTTGAGAAATAAAATTCTGTGAAAAACTTATGTGGATTGTAAGAAAAAAAAAAGAGTAAGGGAGTAATCAAAGAGTTGTAATTTTGTCTCCCTTATAAGAAAAGTGTAAGAGTTTGGTCTTCACCCAAGGAAGATCAATAGTGGATGTCGGTGTGCCTCAACGAAGAGGACTCGGGAGTGGATATAGGGTCAAACCACTATAAAACTTGTGAGTTATTCTTTTGCTTTCGTTGCTTATTAATTTTATTTTAAGACTTCCAATTTAATTTACTCTTTGAAAGTAAGGTTTTCACGTCAAGTACTTCACTTACGACGTTGCTTATCTTTGGGATTTTCTTATTATTTTTTAATTAATTTATAAGCAAGTAACTTAGCAATCTTCTTTTAATCACTCACTTACTTTACTTGAACGAAAAGCTTTGAATCTTCCTATTCTTGCTTAAAGCGAAAAGTTTTTGTTTAAAATAAGAATTTACACTTGCACTAATTCACCCCCCTCTTGGTGCCAATTGATTCTAATAATTAGTATCAGAGCAAGGTTTACTCTTTGGACTGAACACCCGCTATAGTAAATTACTTTGTTTGGTGATATATCATACATGAATATAAGGAAGTCATAAATAAATTATATTACAAAGGATATTAATATTAAATCATGAATACCAAAAGATATAATTCAATTTGATAAATTTCCTTTTAGGTCAAAAAAAAATTTTATGAGATCAAATAATAAGAAGGATCTTATTTCATATAGATAGTTTTCTTTAATAAAACAAAAGAGTCCTAATGAACGATCATGATTTATATAAAGTTCTCAAATTATGATTTTTAAAATATCAAGATCATGATAAGACCCTTTTTATGGTACGTTAAATAGGAGAAAAGATAAAAAATCTTGATTTATATATAAAAAATTTTAAGTTATCAAGATCATAGTTCTTAATGAAAATCTAAAGTTATAAGATTATAAGTCTCCTCTTTGGTAAAAAGAAAATTATAGAAGTAAAAATAAATAAATCCCATAAAAGATATCTCAAGTCAAAAAATGATGAGACAATTCATGATATGGTCAGGAAAAAAAATCTCATTCAAATTTTAACTATTAAAATTATTTCATAACACTTTATCTCTTACTGAAAACTTATTGAGAAATTTTCAAAGAAAAAGTTTTACTCTTTTTAGTTATTTCAATCCATGTGATTTGTTTCATACAAAAATTTCTTCACCTTTTATGTCTAATTCTTGCATTGATTATCATTTAAATCCTAGTTTCATCTAAAAAAATCATCAAGATCATTATAATAAAATATTTTTAAATAAGTAAAACATTTTTATCTTTTTAAAACTGAAAATCAAATATCATTTCCAAAAGAAATCATAAAACATTTTTAAACAACATCTTCAATTTATTTTAATTCTAATGATTTTTTCTTTTTTAAGTGAGTTTAACATTTTTGACTTAGTGAAATAAGTTATAATACAATTTTTCTTCTCATTTCAAAAGTATTTTTAATTTTTTAAAAATATTAGAAAATAAAATATAATTTTCTCTCCTTTTTTATTTTATTTTAAACTCAAATTCAAGAATAATCTAACATTAAAAGCAAACAACATATTTCAACGTACAACCATTATAATATTAAAATCAATCATTATTCAACCTTTATAAGTCAATCATTCAACATTCAACATTAGCATTTACATTTAAATCAACCAATATAATATCTTCAAAATCCCTTTTTTTTTTTATTTCAACGTAGATAATTTTTTATTAATAATAACTAAGGTTCTTTAGTTCTAATTTATTTTTATACTAGCATTATTAAAAACCAATCAAGATTAATTGTATAATAATGAACCATCAAAAGATTCATTACTAATAATTTTAATTATAATAATTTTTATTATTGTTGTTGTTTAGGCTAGTGAGTTTGAAAAGTATTTTAGATCTCAAGTCATATGCTTTGAGCAACTACTAGCCTTTGTTAGGAGACAAATATATAATATAGGGGGATTTGATTTAGGTACCCATTTGACTTTAGATCCCTCATGAAATGCTCCACCTAATTTTATTAATGACATCGAGTTGTTTATGGTTCATTCAAGAACTCAAATTAATTTGTGTGGACTATGCCTTTTAAATGAACATTTATAAGCATAATATCTAATTCTTCCACAAAAATTATATTTATTCCTAGGTGAAACATATATGTAGGTCATTTAACGAAGATGGTTAGTTTTTGTTGAGTGTCACTCATAAAGCTAATTCCTTCATTTCTATGAACTCTTATTAATAAGGATCATGCTTAAGGATTTGTTACCTATTTCAAATTTTTCTAATGTTTCTTGTAATAAAATATTTTCTTTCTTAAGTTCACACTTAGTGCAAGTAGCTATCCTATGTTCATCATACTCCTTTTTTAAATTTTCAAATTCATTAGCAAGTGAAGCATAATCTTTCTTTAACAATTTATACTTTTTACTAACTAATTTAAAATTATCAAACAAGTCATTAATACATTAAATAATTCATCATAAGATAAGAAAGACTCGTTTAAGTTACTTACCTCATTGCCAAATGTCATTAAAGTGTAATTTGTAACTTCTTCCTTATTGGTTGGCTCCTCGTCTTCGGATGAACTTGAGTCATCCTAAGTAGATTTGAATATCTTCTTCTTCTTTGGTTGCTTTTCATCTTTGGAGCGCATCGGCTTCTTGCATTCATAGCAAGAGGTTTTATCCAATTTGAGTTTACTTTTATAGTTTTTGTTCATTAATTTATCTGATTCATTTGTCAAAGGTTCAATGTTCTCATCGCTCGAGATTTCACTCGAGTCATATGTTGTTCTCAGTTCAAATTCTTTCCTACTCCTTGGAATATATTCTTGTTCATTTTTGTAGGTCATTTCATTCATTGATTCATTTAAATTTATTATACTTTCATGTGTGATTTTTAATGTATGTCAAATATCAAAAGTTGAATCACAAGAAGAAATCCGATCAAATTCATTCTTATCAAGTGCATAAAATAAAACATTCATCGCTTTAGCATTCATAGAGAAAATCTTATTTTTTGATTCATTCCATTTGTTCATCGGTTTAGAAGACTTTTCAAAACCATTTTCAATAATATGTCATAATTCAAAATCTATAAAAAGTAAAAAAATTCTCATTCGAGTTTTCCAATACGTGTAATCCATCCCATTGAATATGGGAGTACAAGTGATAGAAAGTCCCTCTTGATTACTGACAAAAGTCATCTCTCTTGGATTTTAAGCCAAATAGAGAGAAACATGGCTTTGATATCAATTGTTAGGATCAAAGTGGCACTAAGAGGAGAGAGGGGGAGTGAATTAGTGCTTATGAAAAAATTTACGTCAATTTAAATATTGGCTCAATAAAAACTAGATAAAAAATATGTTTAAACGTAGAGATGTTTGTAATAATGCAAGCAAAGATAGTAGGCAGTTAAATAACAAAGCAATGAAGATAAAGAGCAAAGAAGAGGAAGCAAACCGATTTTATAGTGGTTCGATCTTGTGACCTACGTCCACTCCCGATTCCTCCTTCGCTGAGGTCACCGGCTTCTACTATTGATCTTCCTTTAATGGGTGAAGATCAACTACCCTCTTACAACTCTATTCTCCTTTTATAGGTTTAGGAGATAACATTTACAAGTCTCTAAGCTCTCCCTTAAACAAAAACTATACAAAGCGAAATGAGTAGAAGCTCTCAATTATAATAGCATTTTCACAAGGTTTTTGCTCTTAATTGCCTGCATCCTTTCAGCAAGAATGGGTGAGGTATTTATAGGCCCCAAATGGCTTCAAAAGTGGATCCAAAATTTAAATTATAAGTGTTTCTGAGATGCTAGTCTCGAAGACTGTGTTATGGGCTATTCAATCGCCTGGCACAATCTGGGAGGCTATGTCTGGGTGATTCAGCCACCTGACACAGTCTAGGAGACTATGTTTGGGCATGTCAACCACCTGATACATCTTTGAAGATTGTGTCATCTTGGAGATCATGTCTTTGAAGACCGTGTCTTATCTGACCTTGAGCTACTGAAATGACTTTTATAATAATTCCAAATTAGTCACAATTAAGGTCTAATTGAGTTAGTAAAACTAACTCTCATTATGATGCTAACTACGACTCTCAACACATAATCTTTGTTATCTGATAATCTCTCAGCGAACTCCTGGCATCCTTCTGATGAACCCCCGGCGAGCTCCTGATTTCCTTTGGTGAAATCCCAATGAACTTCTAGCATTCTTCCAGCAAACTCCCAGCGAGCTCCCTATTGGGCAGATGGCCCAGATTCAGCCCATAATGGGCTTTAGTGAAGCCCGCAGCCCAGAATCTCACTTATATTAACCTAAAACCTAGATTAGGTGGCTAGGGTTGAGATTAAGAGAGTAGCGGCGGCTGAAAACGTGAGTGAGAGAAAGAAGACTACAGATTGACAGTAGAGGCCAGAAAATAAGAGATCCAGGAAAGGGAAGAAGACAAGGGCAGGAAAAGACTATTCTCAATCATTCAAATCTCATGTTAGATCAGTTTGCAGTGGATTCTTACTGTGATCTCTTGGGAAGATTTTGGATATTGTGCTTAGGATTATAGTCCTTGTATCCTTGTGATTCTCTTGTGGCTGTTGCTTTGGGCTTGGGCAAGAAGCCTTAAGATCTGTATATTCATTATTTTGATAGTGAATTTTCTTTGGCTTGTCCCGTGGTTTTGACCCTTCGAGTTGAAGGAATTTTTCACGTAAATCTTGGTGTTTATTTGATTGTGATTTCTGCTGTGTGTGACGGTCTGCTAGTATTTATTCGTATATAAAGTTTATTCATGTTTTATTCCCATCAACTGGTATCAGAGCAGGGTTTTGATGGTATTTAATCTTTTGTATCTGAACATGGAGGCTGGTAATGTTTCTCGCATGATTAGTTTAAATGAAAATAATTGGATGATATGGAAACCAAGAATGGAAGATCTCATGTATTGCAAAGATTTGCATGGACCTTTGCAAGGGGACAGTGCAAAGCCCACATCTATGATAGATGATGAGTGGAAGATGTTAGATCGAAAAACAGTTGGCTTTATTCGACAATGGCTAGATGATAGTGTCTTTCACCATGTTTCTACTGAATGTTCTGCTTACTCTCTTTGGAAAAAGTTAGAAGGTCTTTATGAAAGAAAAACGGTTGGCAACAAAGCTTTTCTGATCAGAAAACTTATGAACTTGAAATATAAAGAGGGTACTTTTATTCCTGAGCATTTGAATGAAATACAAAGTATTACTAACCAGTTATCCTCTATGAAAATGTCTCTTGATGATGAGTTGCAGGCATTATTACTTCTCAGTTCTTTGCTAGAAAGTTGGGAGACAATGGTGGTTTCCCTCGGTAATTCGACACCAGATGGTATTGTCACCATGAGTCAAGTAACAAGCAGTTTGTTGAATGAGGAGTTAAGGAGAAAGAATTCAGTAACTTCTCATATTGATTCACAAGCACTTGTCTCAGAGAACAGAGGAAGGTTAAAGTCAAAGGATAGAAGTGGTTCACGCTTGGGTAGAAGCAAGTCAAGATCAAGGAAAGATATTGTTTGCTACAATTGTGGTGAGAAAGGCCATTACAAGAATCAGTGCAAGCAACCTAAGAAGAACAAGAAAAGGGGGAAAGAAATAGAGCATACAGAGTCAAAAGAGAATATCACAATTACAGTACAAGGTAGTGATTATTTGATTTTGTCTACTTCCGATGATATTTTTTCTTGTGTGTGCTAGGATCTCGAGTGGATAATTGACACAGGTGCTTTTTATCATGCTACACCACGGAGGGAGTTCTTTGTTACTTACAGGTTTGGAAATTTTGGTGTTGTCAAGATGGGCAACTATGGCACAGCAAACATCATTGGCATGGGAGATATCCATATCAAGACCAACCTTGGTTGCAAGTTGGTACTTAAGGATGTGATGCATGTGGTTGACTTAAGACTTAATTTAATTTCAGTTGGAAGGCTGGATGATGAAAACTTTGATGTCAAATTTCACAGAGGGCAGTGGAAGCTCAGTAAGGGTTCTCTTATTATAGCTAATGGGAAGAAATGTCATACATTGTATAGATTGCAGGCTAAAACTTGTGGTGAGCAGTTGAATGCTACAGAGAAAGACTTCAGGATAGAGTTGTGGCATAGGCGACTGGGACACATGAGCGAGAAAGGGCTGCAAGAACTTTCTAAGAGAAAGGTATTGTCATACCTCAGAGGTACACGTTTGAACTCTTGTATTAATTATTTGGCTGGTAAACAACATAGAGTTTTCTTTGTTAGTCCTGTCTTATCTAGAAAAATGCTTGTCTTGGGTCGTGTCTATACAGATGTGTGTGGTCCTTTGAGGATAAAAACTCCTGGTGGATCTGTTAATGTTCCTAGTATCAGTGGTGCACTTTATTTTGTTACTTTTATAGATGACTTTTCCAGGAAAGTTTGGGCCTATGCTTTGAAGACTAAAGATCAGGTTATTAATGTCTTCAAAGAGTTTCATGCCAAAGTTGAAAGGGAGACAGAAAGAAAATTGAAATGTATAAGATCAGATAATGGTGGTGAACACACAGGATTGTTTAATGATTATTGCAGGTCACGCATCCAGCATGAGTTAACAGTCCCTAGTACGCCTGAGCATAATGCAATTGCAGAGAGGATGAATCGCACCATCATGAAAAAGATCATATGTATGCTTTCACATGCCAAGCTACCCAAAAGGTTTTGGGATGAGGCTTTGATGACTGTAGTTGATGTAATCAACTTATCACCATATACAGCTCTAGATGGTGATGTTGCAGAGCATGTATGGTCAGGGAAAGATATCTCTTATAGGCATTTAAGAGTATTTGGTTGTCGTGCATTTGCACATGTTCCAAACAATGAGAGGTCCAAGCTGGATGGTAAGACAAAAAAGTGTATTTTTCTTGGTTACTCACATGATCAGTTTGGTTACAGGCTTTGGGACCCAGAAAAGCAGAAGATGTTCAGAAGCAGAGATGTTGTCTTCTTTGAGAATCAAACCATTGAGGATTTGAAGAATGAGGCACCAGCTAAGACTTCTGTAGAGGGATTTATAGACTATGACCCAGTTATTCCTCCAGTATATTAGAGTGATGGGGGAGATGTGCAGGAAGATGGTGCAGAGTCAAATGTTGATCTACCTGCAGGACATGTTGAGCAGGAAGAAGAAAGAGGGCAAGTTCTCATAGAACCTCAGTTAAGAAGATCTTCTAGACCATGTCAACCTTCCAGAAGATACTCTACAGATGAGTATGTGATGCTTACTGATACAAGTGAACCGGAGAGTTACCAGGAAGCAGTTGAAAGTGAGCAGAAAAAGAAGTGATTTATTGCTATGCATGAAGAGATGGATTCTCTGTAGAAGAACCACACATATGATTTGGTGCAACTACCAGAGGGAAGTAAGGCCTTGAAGAACAAGTGAGTTTTCAGATTGAAGACTCAAGAATATTATTCTCAACCAAAGTATACAGCTAGATTGGTTGTGAAAAGCTTTGGTCAAAAGAAAGGTATTGACTTTGAAGAAATTTTTTCTCCTGTTGTTAAAATGTCTTCTATCCGTGTTGCTCTTGGTATTGCTGCTAACCTAGACTTGGAGATTGAACAGTTAGATGTGAAAACAGCTTTCCTTCATGGTGATTTGGAGGAGGAAATTTATATGGAGCAACCAGAAGGCTTCAAAGTCAAAGGTAAAGAAAATCTTGTCTGCAAGTTGAAGAAGAGCTTGTATGGGCTGAAGCAAGCTCCAATGATTTATTTATGATTAAAAATGAATATAAAAGAATAGCTTCAGATCATTGTGTGTACATCAAACGGTTTGGACATAGGGCCAGCAAAGCAAGTACTGGGCATGCAGATTTCTCGTGACAGAAGAAATAGGAAGATTTGGTTGTCACAAGAGAAATACATTAAGAAAGTATTGGATAGATTCAGTATGAGCAATGCAAAGCCAGTTGGTTCTCCTCTTGCGGGTCACTTCAAGTTTTGCTCAGATCAGAGTCCGTCAAGTGATGAGAAGAAGGAGAAAATGCAAAAGGTTCCTTATGCTTTAGTAGTTGGAAGTTTAATGTACGCAATGGTATGTACGAGGCCGGACATCGCATATGCAGTGGGTGTTACTAGTAGATTTCTTGCAAATCCAAGTAAAGAGCATTGGGCAGCAGTGAAGTGGATTTTTAGATATCTCAGAGGAAGTTCTAAAATTTGTTTAAGCTTTTGAGGTGGACCACATGTATTGACAGGTTACACAGATACAGATATGGCAAGAGATATTGACACAAGGAAGTCCACATCAGGTTTTATACTTACTTTTGCAGGGGAAGCTGTGTCATGGCAGTCCAGATTGCAAAGGTGTATTGCTCTCTCCACCACAGGGGCAGAATATATTGCTACTATAGAGGTTTGTAAAGAAATATTATGGATGAAAGGATTCTTACAAGAATTGGGGCTGAAATAGAAAAACTATGTGGTGTATTGTGACAGCCAGAGTGCTATCCATTTATGCAAGAACCCAACATTTCATTCCAAGTCAAAGCATATAGATGTCAGATATCACCGGATCAGAAATGTGCTTGAAGAAAAGCAGTTACAGCTTCAGAAAATTCACACAGATGATAATGGGGCAGACATGTTGACAAAGGCTTTACCGAAAGAGAGACAAGAGATGTGTCGATAGTTGGTCGGCATGGCTTCACATTGAGGAGTCATGAGAAAGCCTCCTTTATGGGCTGAATGGAGAGGTTGTTGGGCAGATGGCTCAGATTCAGCCCATAATGGGCTTTAGTGAAGCCCACAGTCCAGAATCTCACTTATATTAACCTAAAACCTAGATTATGTGGCTAGGGTTGAGATTGAGAGAGTAGCGGCGGCTGAAAACGTGGGTGAGAGAAAGAAGACTGCAGATTGACAATAGAGGTCATAAAATAAGAGATCCAGGAAAGAGAAGAAGACAAGGGTAGGAAAAGACTATTCTCAATCATTCAAATCTCAGGTTAGATCAGTTTGTAGTGGATTCTTACTGTGATCTCTTGGGAAGGTTTTGGATATTGTACTTAGGATTATAGTCCTTGTATCCCTATGATTCTCTTGTGGGTGTTGCTTTGGGCTTGGGCAAGAAGTCTTGATATCTGTATATTCATTATTTTGATAGTGGATTTTCTCTGGCTTGTCTCGTGGTTTTTACCCTTCGAGTTGAAGGGGTTTTCCACGTAAATCTTAGTGTTCATCTGATTATGATTTCTGTTTGATTCCGCTGTGTGTGACGGTCTGCTAGTTTGTTCGTATACAAAGTTTATTCATGTTTTATTCACATCACTCCCGACAATCTATCGACGAACTCCCGATGAACTTCCCTGTAAACTTCTGGTGAGTTCTCGGTGAGCTCCCATTGCGTCGTTTGAATCTCGGCCTGATGCTCGAACTTGACTCCGATCCAACATTTGATTGTATTGCCCTTCACTATCACAGTTAATCTTGCATCACTTTCTTTAATACACAAGTTAGATCATAAAACTCATCAATTGATTTCATCATCAAAATCTGAGATTCAACAAAGAATAGAACCATGTATACTTGATGAAATAATCCATAAAGATGACATAAAACCTGAAATTATCAAAAGAAATGATTGGGGCAGGGCTCCGAACATTCATATAAATAATTCAAATGGTTTAGAGCAGGATAAGGAGGATATTCGAAAGGGGAGTCTATGACTTTTATTACTAAGACAAGCATCACAATGAGTTATAATGCTACTACCTTTAAGAGTAGAAAGAGAATAACGAGAAATTAATTTCTACTGGATAGAGGATGAGTGACGACCAAGATGACGATGACACACATCACTTGAAGCTGCAACCGAAGAGTGAACAATGGACTGGGTGAATTATAGAACTGACATTCACTCATAAATATTATCTTTACTTTGGCCTCGGACCAAGGATGCCCTTATCCTCAAATCCTTGTTAAGAAAATAATCAGAAAAAAATTCAATTGAGGTATTATTTTTATTTGCAGAATTGAGAAACAAAAATGAGATTTCATTTAATGTGGGGTGCACACAGAACATCATCGAGTGTAAAGTTATGGTATGTGAATTAAGCGTTGTGGAACCAGTATGAGTAATAGAGATTCCTTTACCGTCACCGATGATGATGTCGTCATTTTGATTATAGTTGTTGTGGATGGACAAGTTCTAGAGATCAGAGGTGATGTGATGAGATGCGCTAGAGTCCATAATCCAATTATGTTGACTAGTAGTCAAAGTAGTCATGAGATACGCTCGAGGCCAATTCGATGGAGCAGGAAGTTTGGGTCGAGACCGACAAACTTCTACAGAGTGATCGACTTTATCACATAATTGGCAAATGACTCTTTGTTGAGTTATGTGGTCAGGACACCATGGCTGATGGTAATTAAAGTAGCCACCTTGATAGTTGTGATTAAAATGTTGATGATATGGATGAGGAGAGATTTGTTTAGTACCCATAAGTTCAAGAGGCATCTTGGTGATGAAACCTTTGTTGACAGTCTTATTATATTGGTTGCTCTTCCTGTTGGATATTTGATTGACTTGAGCTGCGATGGTTGGACCTAGCTACTTATCCTCGCACTTCAAATATATCTTATAGTCAGTCAACTTATCGTAGAGTTCTTCGAATGACACTGATGAGTCATGTACCCATATTACTGTTGTCAATTCCTTATACTTGTCCCCTATGTCATTAAGTGTATGTACAATGACTTCTTTATCATTAAGGGAATGACATATCAAAGTAAAGTCATTGATGATAACTTTTATATTTTGTAGATAATCGATAATAGTACTTCTCTCTTGTTTAGTTCTCATAAGATTGGATATGAGACTAAGCATGCACATGCATGAATGACTTACCAAGATAGTTAGCAACTTGTACCATGCTTCGACAACAATATCACACAAAGATATGAGTAGGACAAGGGATCTAACGATTGAGGCTTGTATTGCTTACAAGATGAGACGATCTTAGTAATCATAGTCTGTGATCCGAATTTGGTATTAGATTGGGTGTCCCTTTGTGATCGTGATTATGGCGGGTAGACAATAAAAAGAGTCGTCTAGGCAAATAGATCACATCCAAATAGTAAATTATAAAATTGAATAAACTATGATGTATAGTTGTCAAATCTGAAAGGGATAAGAGTTGCAAAACTTGCATTTTGAGAAATGCTATAGGTATCTGTGGGAACAGTAACGAAAACGCCAGCAGGAGGCTGGGAGGACGACTGCAATCAGGTGCAGCGGGCCGTGCTTCTTCATGGGGCACTATCCGCGAGATACAAAGACAGCAATGAACAAGGATAAAGTGTCGACGCAGATCAGCGTTACCGGAGGTGGGCCGAGGCAGAGGAGGAAGTGCAGGCTGTCGCAAATGGATCGGCTGAAGCAGGTCTCCCCGAACTCAGTTGCTGAATCTGGGTGTTGCACAAGGAGCGGAAGACTGCGGGCAGGACCGTCAATTACTGGAGCGGCATCACCTCGATGATCCACCTCGATGTGATTTGGTGTGGGATGTAGCGTGTCAGATAACGAGATAGCAGGTGTTGTTGCCGACGGGCAAGGGGGTGGTTGTTGGAAATAGGAAGAATCAATGAAAATGCCCAATTGATTCATTGATCCATTGTCAATTTATACAAGTGAAGATAGGAGGATTTTCCTCAACTAACTACGTGATTTCCTCATTCAGTTTAGAAATCATATTTAAATCCTAATTTAATCTTATTTAAATCATATCTAAATTCTAACTTAATCCTATCTTCTATCATGCCCCCGCAAAATCGAGTTTCTGTAAGAACGTCGATCTTGAACTAAGGACGTTGATCTTGAACCGATGACAATGAATCAGAAGAAAGGAGCATATGATTCTGCTGGAGCCAAATTCAACAATCCGATTAGATCAGACTATCATGCCCCCGCAAGATCAAGCTCCTGTGAAGGATGCAGATCTTGACCCGATGTCAAGGAGACCGCTGTGTTGTCAACGGTTGTGAAGGTCTAACGGCGGTTGATTTCGATGGAGGAGATACTGCTACGGTTGGGGTGATCGGTAGATATGAAGGGCAGCGAGATAAGTGTTGCGGTTGTAAAGAACTTGTTGCTGATGGGGTAGGGAAGGTGCCGCTGCTTGTTGGAGCTGATGCGACAGTGGTGGTGCACAAGGAAGATGGCCTCGTGTAGAAGAACGCCTCGGTAGAGGAATTGAGAAAGCCAACAGGGTCCAACGAGAGGGCTGCCAGACCAACGACGTGGACGTCAATTATAGAGCGGGACCCGAATCTTCATATCCTCGAATGAAAACGACACTGGCGATGGATGTGACAACGATGCTCTATTTTTTTATCGGGAAACAAAGATCGCGACTTTGTAGAAGAGAGTCGACTGACAGTTGCGGCTTCACAAAAAGGCAGTCAACGGGGTGAGGATTTGCTGCCGTTTGATAGCAAGAAGGAACTTATTGTGCCCTCTCTACAAAGCACCAAGAGACGATGGGCAGTGGCCCTTACAGGTGCTCTTGTTAGAGAGAACAAAGGCTGCAAGAGGGACGATGCCGACGAGCGGATGTAGAAGTCATCGTCTACTGCAGATGGGGTAGGAGAGATCTTCGGAGCAGTGGATGTCCGGGAGGGTGGCGATAGATGACCCCTAAGTATCTGTAGTTTTGCAGCGGGGTTGTCGACGGACAAACGGTAATAAAAGCTACCGTTTGACAGTGAAGAAAAAAGAAAAAAGTAATCTCTCTTATAGAGAGAAGGGCTCTGATACCATATGAGAGGGGCTATGATACCATGTTGGAAATATGAAGAAGTAATAAAAATGCCTGATTGATTCATTGATCCATTATCAATTTATACAGGTGAAGATAGGAGAATTTTCCTCAACTAACTACGTGATTTCCTCGTTCAGTTTGAAAATTATATCTAAATCCTAATTTAATCTTATTTAAATCATATCTAAATTTTAATTTAATCCTATCTTCTATCAATGGTAACTGTGTGTAACGATGATCGCAGCAGTTGCTGCGATGAACTGAGGTATTCTTCTTCGCCCCTCTAAGTCTCAGAGTCACAGATCTGATACCGTTGTTGAAGGAGGTGTTGGGTGAGAAGATCTCAGTGGGATGATGGTGCGGCCTGGGAGCAGTTCTGTTGGCGAAAGAAGGAGTTGAAGGAAGTTTATTTCGCGACCTTCTCTTGGAGCGCCACCACACTTAGGCTTACTTGCCGTGGATGACTGTCGCTACTGCCGAAGTGTTCTTTACCGGTGAAGAGGAGCGGTGTTGGTGAACACTAGAGGTGCCGCAGCAAAGAGGATCACAGTATGAGCGATCCTGTGATGCAGACAGAGCGCACTGCAGGTCTGCAATGAGCTGATGGCAGCGGTAGAATACGTTGGCGCAGAGCGGCAGCGGTAGAAGACAGTCATAGGTTGCTGAGGAGGAAATCGCTGATCAACGTCGCCGAAGGTGGCAGATCGACGTTGTAGAGGAGTGCTGCACCTGCACAAGAAAGAGAGAAGGGGAATGCGGCACTGAAGGAAGGAGCTGCGTTACTCACGAACGCAGGTCGTCGATTGAGGGAGTTCTGCTTGGAGCAAAGAGCGCGCCGGCAGCAGTAAGTGCTGCGACAGACTGCAGCAAGCAGACGACGCTGGCGCAGGGCGGACGACAACGGGAGAAGGCAGCTGAGAATAGCACTCTTCTTGGCTTCGGTAATGGTGCTTCACACAGTGGTCTTCGTCATAGATATATAGATTGCCAATACTCTTGGAAGATGTGAAAGCCGTCACAGATCCAGAGTGTTCCAATCTGCATAGTCTACAGTGAGAAGGGGAATCGCTCCCCTTCACCGGGAGAAGTCGAATTCCGCCAGCCAACGCACGTGCGAGAGAAGGAGAGGAGGAAGAAGTAGAGGTGGCCCCAGGAGGCGACGACGACCAAGGGAGAGGGAGAGGAAGTCATCGCTGTCGTGGATCGCTGCGTCGAAGACGACCAGGATGTCGGCGTTGGCCTTTGGAGCGACAGAGGAGGTCGACTAGGAGCCTTCGGAGCTCCGACCGTAGTGGTGACGCCGTTGCTCGTTGGAGCTGGTGCGGTAGTGGTGAAGCTCGTGTGCGCTGCAGCCGTTTTCCTCTGGGATGTTGTTCGATGGCTTCGTCGTCGGTGACGGAGCTGCTGCTTGCGAAGCTGGAGAGCGAGGTCATGGCGAGGAGGAAGCTGCAGTCGTCGGACAGCGAAAAGAGGACTTTGCTTTAGACAAGGAACTCTGATACTCCTGCCTCCTCTACGGCGAAGCAGGAGAGGCTAGCCGGGGCGAGAGAGGTCGAGCGGGAGCGACGCCTTCCTCTTGCGGAAGAACTCCTTCCGGCGAAGCTCGAGGGGCCAGCCGCGGCGGGAGAGGTCGAGCGGGAGCGACGCCTTCATCTTGCGGAAGAACTCCTTGTCGATGAGGCGAGGGAAGAGGAGAGGCGGCCGTTTGGTGCAGATCAGGCGACGACGGCTACGATCTGCACCGATCGCAGTGTTCGGCAGAGTTCGATGCAGAGGCGAGAAGAGAGCTTGCTGTAGGCAAGCAGCTCCGATACCATGATCGAATGAAATGTGAAGATAAAAGTTGATTGATATAGTGACACAGTATTTCCTATTTATACAGGTAAGGAGGGAGGATTTCTTCGTGCAGTTGGGGAAATAGTAGCTGCTATCACTTTGATCTGAGCTCGAGTAACTTTTTTCTTCTCGACCAACTCGATGTGATTCGCTATCCAATCTTCTCTCTAGAAACGGAGATGGAGCTGGAAGACGATCGACCTGCAGTGGCCTTATTTCTTTGATGATAGACGTGGAGAACTAATGTGCCTTGTTTTCCGAGCATGCAAAGGGAAGGAATGCATTCTTTTATCCAATTCAGATTCCATGTCAATAAGCTGAAGAAGAGCCAGTGGGAGCAGAGTCATGCATGCAATGTTAATATTGTCTTCGTGGTTACTCGTCCAAATCTCATTTTTTTTCGCTCTCCCATGAATCCCAGTCCACCTTCGTTGACTTGCCTCAAGGCCCGCCCAGTAAAAGGCCATCACAGGGGACCTCTAGCCACAAGACTCGCTCAATACATCATGCGTGAGATGGGAGGTCCACAAAACCCACGGAGGCGAAGCAAGGATGTGTGTGTACATCGAGGATGGTGATCCTGAGGTTGATCATCCATGTAAAGAGTAAGCTGATTAATTTGTCATCAGCAAGCATCTGAGCAGAATGTATGGTTGTGGCTATCAAGGTGCAGAAATTGTAACGAAAGAGACTTCCTGTGATGTATCCTTTTCCCGTCCACTGTGTTTGGTCCCTTCACCTCTTTCCATCTCATCTTTTGCTGTTGCCTTGTCTGTTCTTCTTGTGAGGATTCAGCTTTTGCTAGCTGATATGTTGAAGCACGATCAACATGTCGGCTTTACTCGAGTTGAATGCTCAACAACTGCATTTTACTTGTACCACACTTTCCCTCGAGTCTTTCATGTCCATTTCTGTCACTGATGAATTCATGGACGACACACATCAGTCTGGATCACTCGTGAGCACGGGTGGTGACTTCAATCCTAGAGATCAAGCGAATGGTGCAGCAGCATTAGAGGAGGAGGCTGGCCTTCACCCTGCAGCTTGCAGTGCCATGAGAAGCGAAAACAGAATGATTTACTTATGCGCTTGGTGACATGCTTTGCCCACATCTCCCTTTTTGTTGTCACTGCAACTCTGTGCTCTGAGTTTGGAGGCTGGAGCTACTGGGGGAAAGTGTGACGCTGTCTTAAGGCTGGCTAATCCGTCGAATTCACTGTCTGGAATTTACTGGCGGTCATCGAAACAGACGTTGGCAGAAGAGCTCAGATTCAAGCACTTGTGTGTGCATGGGTAATTTAAGATTGCAGATCCTGAGTGCTCCAGGATGGAGATTGCTGGCTTTGATTGGGGGTCATGACAAAGCTGACTGAATCCAAGTACTTCTGTAAAGCTAAAGAGTAGCAAGCTCTGAAGGGAATCAATTGTAAACTTGATATGTCGAGTGCTCATTGATTTGGCTTTCGTCAAGATTGGAAACATAAGATCCATGGAACAAAGGTGTGCTGGTTCATATTCCATAAACTAATAAACCCAGGAAAATGCATTGTTCCCAACACTGCTTGTCTGTAACACATGTACTCAATCCAAAACCAGCTTCGTTTAGAATCAGGGAAGTTTGCTGGGTACAAAGTGACACACATGTGGCTGATTAAAAATGGATTCACATCATTGTTTGTCTGTAAAGGAAGAGAAAGTTGTGATGCAAAGGTAGGGGTTAATGTGATAAAAGGTGAGCGAGTCCATCAACTTCCATCATGTCATGTCCACCTGCAGCTAGGCATCCGTCCTCCCCTTTGACATCCTCCTTCCCTTTGTTGCTTTGCTTCAGCTGCAGCATGCCTTCGCTGTCTCCTTTGGACAGCTCATTTAGAGCTTTCTGTCGATCATGTCCTTGTAATTTTGTTGATTAAGTATATGTTTTTTTGTCGAAGGGAAGGAGAGAGTCGTCGGTGCTCACCTGACAAGATAATTAACAATCGAGGTCAATGGGTTAGCAACGAGACTCCCCCTGACACACCACTTGACCCGTCTTACCTTAAGTGGAGTAGATGGTTATGTCAACTTCACTCTCTGGTTGGCGGTCGGACTCGAGCTCGCTTGACCATCTTGACTCGTGGATTACACACACTAAAGACTACAGCAAACGACCCGGCCCCAGCTAGTCATCTTCCTGAGTGGCTCGATTTCACTGTTCGCTGTTATGTGCTGCACAGCAACCGTTTTCACACGCCATTCTTTTCTCGGTGCATAAATGCTCGCTCAACGCTCGCGTCGAATACCAACCGAGCGATCTCGCGGCGACATGGACGAATCGTGGCGGGTCTCCATCGGATCCATTCTTCCCCGCCGGCGCTCCACCGACGAGGCGAGGGGGCGGCGGGGCCGCTGGGCTGATTCCGGAGCCGGTGATGGCGCCCCCCTGGGCCCCGACGATTTCCGCGACGTCTTCGGTGGTCCCCCACGGACCGTCCTGCTCCGCCGCTTCTCTGGCGAGCTCCATGCGCCCGCCGATCCGCGGCCGGTTTCCTTCCACGACGAGCTCTTCCGTACGGCGGAGCGGCCGCGAGGGATCCCGCGGGCGGCGGCGGCCGGGCGGGGCGTGCCGGCGTTCGGGGCGCAGCCGAGGACGGGGCTGGTGAGGACGGAGGAGGGGTTCTACGACGACATATTCGGGTCGGAGGGAGGTGGCGGAGGTCGGAAGTCGAGGTCCAAGTCATCATCTTCGGTCCTGAGCTCTGAGGATATGAGCCCTCCCACCCGGATGGCGGCGTCGATGGCGGAGGACGCCGTACTCTCTTCCTTCGCTTCTAAGCTCAGGTACTATTCAATCTCAACCCCTTGTTGTAGAGATAGACCAAATTAGAAACAAAAAGAGCAACCAAAAAAATAAACTACGCGTTATATAATGATAAATTATATGTTTTTTTGGGTTTTTTTTTACTTCTTTTTACCTTGTTTTCACATCTTTTTCATGTATAATTTCCCATACATGCAAATGAAAATTTCGGTGAAAAATGAACAAACATATATCAAAAAATAGATATTGTTTCTTCAAGGAAAGGCCAAATCACATATCTTTCAAATGGCCTACTTGTAATTTCTTGAATAACCAATGAAATTACAAATGTTGTACATTTTTATGAATTTAATGAACTATCAAAATTACCCTTCTAATTGAGGATAATAGACATTTAGGATCCATTTAAATCTAGCAAATCATAACATAAATATCGAATTAAGCGCTTTCCTTTTGTCGAGTAGGTGGCTGATGATAGCATCGGATGGATAGGAATAAAGAGGATATATTAATAAAAATCACATAAATAGATAATCCAGTACATAGGTTAGTGCTACACATAGTCTTATCACTGTAAATTGAATAAAGAGGCTGTTTTGATGACTTGTATCGAATCATTTAAACCTACGAAAGAGTAAATTTATGGTAAACCACAAGGTTCAATCATTTTATGTTTTATATGTCCTTAATTGACTCTAGTTAATGGGTATATGTATAACATAAATTTCGAATTAAGCCCTTTCCTTTTGTCAATAGGTGGCTGATGATAGCATCGGATGGATAGGAATAAAGAGGATATATTAATAAAAACCACATAAATAGATATCTTAACGGATTATACATGAAAAACATTTCATTGATGAAGTTGCCTCAATGTAATTATGAAAATTTCTGTACCTTAAAGTTTTTATTATCGTTGGGGATATATGCATCAAATTATTTTTTATTTATCCTAAAATTTTCATTTCTGTGATCTTTGGATAATGATGCCATGTCATGATGTCAATGAGTGCACCCATTACTGTTATGGAGGCACAGTGCCACCAAACCATATAAGCTTTTTTGAAATTTATCATACCTAAACATTAGCTAACATCACATTGCAAGAATATAGATTGTGAATAACAAAATATGGACTTCATCGTTAACTGTTAGGATGATGGAAATGCATTATCTTTCGCTCTATGTTTGCTGGAAAAGTAAAAGCTCACTCAATTTACATTATCATGAACAGCATCATCATAGTTAAAACACTTTACAGATGAATGAAATCATGACCTTCCACGCTTAATGATGTTATCCAAGCAGTGGTTTTCTTTCTAGAGTTGGAACCCAAAAGAGTGATCTCATGTAGCAAGTGCAAGTAGATAAGCTTTACCGTACTCAATTCCCTTTGATGCTCTGTTGGTTGTGGAGTTCGAACCCATTGAAGTTGTCTGAAACATTCTTTCTGATGTTTTGGTGAATTATGCTGTTCCTCAGGCCAATCACAATCCCATCCAGGCGTTATGTTTCTTCCCCGTCAACAAATTCCAGAGACGAATGGAACAGCCACAGGACTCTTAGCATCGGTCCATACCTGGATTCTAGAGACTGTAAAAAGAGAGACCACAGCTCAAGTGAGCTACTTCGACAGAGGTCTCATATCGGCTTCTCCTGCTGCTTCTCGCCACCAGAGACCATCAGCCTCGAAGCCAGCTTCCGTCGCAGCCAAGATGAGCCTACGGGGTGTGACAATTCAGATGCAGACTCCCCCTCCTCTGTGATATCTTCTGTCTTCCTCGACCCGGTGTTATCCAAAGCAGACAGAGGAGTGGAAGGGCATAGAGAAGCAGCAGAGAGCTCATACGTGATAGAGATCAACGGCCATGGCATGGGAGGGAAAGAAGGAGCTGCCGCCATAGACGAAGCCATCGCATGGGCCAAGCAGAAGTTCTGGGACCATCAGATGTCCAAAGGACTCGATGAACCACTTCAACCCGAGGATGAAATCAAGGGCAAAGAAAATCCAGTTGGCATCTGCTGAGGAGGATTGGAGGCTTATAAGGTTCCTTAGAACAAAGAATAAGGGAAGAAGAAGAAAAAGAAGAAGAAGAAGAAGAATAAGTGCAAGCAATTACCAGCAGGAGTGTATGTTTCTCTTGGATTTACTAGTAAAAGCTTTCATGGCAGTCTGTTATAGAATTGTATATAAATGCCTCGTGTGAGTGCTTTACAAATCCAAACTCAACCTGTGATCTGATTGTGTTTCCCATATCTATTGATTTCCTTCGCATTGATGAAAGGTTTGCTTAGTTGTCCAGTATTTTCTTGCTTCATAAACTTGTTAGGGTCTTGCATGAATTCAAGTGTTCTACCAGCACGGGAGATGAGTCAATATACATTGTTTTTTCTCTGCAAAGAGAAGAGAAAAGAAGTTATTTGTATATCTCAAATGCTGCATAATTACTATGCAAATCTAAAACAACCGACTGGTAGAGTGTATTTTCTTTTCCATGTTGTAATCTTAATCCTTTTCCCTGAACTTTCAAGCTTTCGAGTCTTAAAAACTAGTACTCAAAGAAAATTGTGTCGCCTTTGAGAGAGAGAGAGAGAGAGAAGAATCCTAAATTGGCCAGATAAAATAGACACACGACAATTACAACTGCTTACACAAAATTATTTCTGATTAAGCCGCTTTATACCAGTCTTTATAGGAGATCAATGATCCAACGAGATGGAGGCAATCTAAGTTGGCGCAACAAAGGGACAATTTGATTCATCCATGCATCTAAAATAAATTAATTAGCAATAAATTGTGTTTCCTGCCATATAAAATATGCTCTCATGCGTTTCCATTGCCTCTCCAAAGTCGTTGGTTTTCTTACTTCCTCAAAATTTAAGTTTAGCGCATATATAATAATAATAATAATAATAACGTTATTGCCTTCCCATACCGAAGCGAAGCCTATATACATCCAGTATGCGATGCATGGGATGCAGGCAGCGAAAGCAGGGGAACAATAAATTAATGACCTTCGTCTCTGTTTCCCTCCGCCCAACCCAAATATATTGACCTCTCCTCCACCGAGAAAATAGGCAAGTTTCCTCCAACCCCTTCTCACAGGCTCATCGATGAACGCCTCATCTCGCTCTTGGAGACATGCAGAAGGCCGCAGCTGCTCCTCCAGATCCAGGCTCACGTCGTCGTCCATGGCCTCCACCATAACCCCTTCCTTGCCCCCCGAGTTGTCGCTGCCTCCTTCCGATGTGGAAACCCCGAGGTCGCACGCCAGATGTTCGACCAAATTTTCCAACCAAAGACCATCCTCCACAACGTGATGTTCAAAGGATACAACGGGGCCGGGCTTCACAGGGACACGATGGCCTTGTTTCACCGGATGAGGAGGAGCGACGTGAGGCCGAACCGGTATACGTTCCCGCTCGTCATCAAGTCCTGCACCGCGGTCCGCGTGACGGAGGAGGGCGAGCAAGCGCACGGCCTGGCCATCAAGAGTGGGTTCGAAGGGAATGATTTCGCGGTTCCTGCGTTGATCGACATGTATTCGAGCATGGGAGCGATCGGCTCGGCTCGGAAGGTGTTCTTCTCGATGCCAGCGAAGAACATGGTCGCATGGACCGCCATCGTCGCGGCCTACCTCTCGAACGGTGATCTCGGTTCTGCCAGAAGCCTCTTCGATCAGACCACGGACCGCGACATGGTCCTCTGGAACACCATCATCTCAGGGTACACGAGGCGCGGGGACATGGCCGCGGCCACCGAGCTCTTTGCTTCCATGCCAGATCGGGACGCCATTGTTTGGAACACCATCTTACTCGGTTACGCCAACGCTGGAGACCTCGACACCTGCGAACGTATCTTCAAGGAGATGCCTGAAAGAAATGTGTTCTCGTGGAATGGGCTCATCGGAGGATACGCTCACCACGCGCAGTACCACAAGGTCTTGGAGGCTTTCGACCGCATTCTTCGGGAGCACGACGTCAAGCCCAACGAAGCCACTCTTGCGACTGTTCTGTCGGCGTGCTCGAAACTGGGGGCGTTCGACCGGGGAAGACGTATTCATGTGTACGCCAAGGCCAACGGGTTGAACACTAGTATTTACGTCAGCAATGGACTCATCGACATGTACGCAAAATGCGGCTGCATCGACGACGCCGTGGACGTGTTCGATGCCATGCAGAGGAAGGACCTGGTAACTTGGAACTCCATGATCGTAGGGTTGGCGATGCACGGACGAGGAGCGGATGCACTGCAGCTGTTCCACCAGATGAAGCACGTCGGGGAGAGACCGGACGGCATCACATTCGTCGGAGCGCTGTCCGCCTGTGTGCACATCGGCCTGGTCGATGACGGGCTGATCCACTTCCGGTCGATGTCCGAGGACTACAAGCTTATTCCATGGATGGAGCACTACGGGTGTATGGTGGACCTTCTCAGCCGAGCAGGGCTGCTCACCGAGGCAGTGGAGTTCATCAAGAGGATGCCGGTGGAACCGGACTGCGTTATCTGGAATGCCCTGCTCGGCGCGTGCCAGGTTCACAAGGACGTCGCCGTGGCCGAGCTCGCCATGGATCGGCTGGCGAGGCTTGCGCCAGGAGATGCTGCGAATTACGTCGTGCTTTCGAACATATACGGAGCTGCGGGGAGATGGAAGGATGTTGCGAGGATGAAGCGGATGGCGAGGGAGCAGAGCACAGAGAAGACACCGGGTAGTAGCTCCATCGAAGTGGACTCCGAGGTGGTCGAGTTCTTGTCGTCAGACACACGGCGTTCGCAGACATGGAAGATCTACTGGGTCTTGGAAGGGTTGACAGAGCTGTCGAAGCTACCTGGGTTCGGGTTGGAAATAGAGCTTGATGAGTTGGCTAAGCAATATGAATGAGTTCCTCATTTAATTTTGCCATCATCTAGGAAATAATTATCATTCTGCCTATAATTAAATAAAATAATTTGGTTAAAGATTTTATAAATATGTTGGGTGTTGAGGAGGGAAGAAATTCATTGACGTCTTAGTCAGTCCAATGTGGTTCGAACCCGTAAGTGCAGGATTGTCCGATATGCCTCTGAGGTAGAAATGTCGAGCTCTCGATGTGTTATCTACACAAAGACCAAGGTCGGAAGAGATTTTTCAACTCAAATCTCTTCGACGTCTAAGTTAGTCACCTAAAATATATGAGTGCAGATACAAGTAGTCAAAAAAGGTAAGATTTTCCTTTTCACTGTGTTAGAGATGAACACTTCTATATCTGATCGTAAACGGATAGAATATTTCATAAAATATTATATGAAGATGGTCTCTGATCGTCTCTAACAAAGGGGGAAGGGTAGGTGGTGTAAGGGGAGGCAGCATATATATAATCACCTATTTTGGACCCTTGCCTACTTGAGCAGACAAGTAGAGGGTAACCTTGTCTTTTACTTTCACCTTAGACACCATGTAGTGATTATATGTCAAATGATGCTTAGCTAATGACGTACTCCATATCATATGTCCCTCTAAAGGCGTGCTTATATGTCAGATGATGCTTAGCTAATGACGTACTCCATATCATTTGTCCCTCTAAAGGGGTACGAAGGGCAACGTTTGATTTATTTGACATGTTGAACTCATAAATCTTCGATCCATTGTTGACCTGGTGGCGTGTTTAGTTCATCCAACATACATTCGATCGGTACATTCATCGGGAATACCCTCCTCTAGCATTGCTAGTGTTGATCTATTATTGACTTGCTCCTCGTATTATCGAGTGGAGGCGGGTTCGGACTTCCCGACCTCCATGTCTTGGGCGAAGGTGGGGGTCGGACCAACCCCTATGCCTCAGGCGGAGGTGGGGGTGGGGGTTGAGCTTCCGACCTCCACACCTCAAACAAAGGCGGGATCATTTTTTCTAACCTCCATGCCTCAAGTGAATGCAACGGTTGGGCTTCTTGAACCCCATGGCTCGGAGGCCAAGGTCGGGCACCTCGACTTCCCCGCCTCGGGTGGAGGTGGAGGTCGGGCTTCCTAACCTTTGTGCCTCAAACGAAGGCAAGGGTCAAGCTTCCCGAACTCTATGCCTTGGGCAAAGGCGAGGGTGGAGCTTCCCGACCTCGACGCTTAGAGTGAAGGTGGGGATCGGGCTCCTCAACTCTCACGCCTTAGGTAAAGATGGGGGTTTAGGCTTTTCGACCACCATGAATTGGGCGGAGGTGGGGGTCGGGCCTCTTAACCTCCAAGCCATGACTCAAGCAGAGGTGGGGGTCGGACTTCCTGACCATTACATCCTAATGAAGGCGGGAGTCAAGTCTCCTGACCTTTATGTTGGCATATTTTGCATTGCACCTCCTACCATAATAGGTTTCTTCTCATTGGTAAGGTTTTCTCGAGTCGTATGTCGCGGGCACAACATATCTTGTTCCTTCCGCCATAGCAGGTTTTTTCTTATGCAAGTCAAGTTTTTTTAACTCATGCACTTTAGGCACATTGAGTTTTTTCACACAGTGGTAGGTTTCTTCACACTTTAGACATAGTGTTTTCACCGGATGCACTTTAGGCACATTGAGTTTTTTTTTAACTCATGCCTCTCGTCGTGGTAGGTTTTTTCTAACGTAGATTGAGTTTTTTCGACTCATGAGCCATGTGTTGGGAAACCTCAACGGGAGCATCACATGCACAGCAGAAATCAAAACAAAACATGTTTCCCACACAGATCAAATTATCATGCAAAAGATTGGGTCGCGAGAAAGCCACAAAAACCAAAAAAACTATATCATATGAGAGATTATTTTACCTAGGGAGATCGTATATCCCTATATTCTAGATCCAGATGGAGAGGATGAAGGAAATCAAACATCTTCCTCTCAAGCTGTATCCACACGATGGATCTCTACAACGAATCTCCTTCAGTCTAATCTTGCAACTATTACAGAGAGAGGGAGGAAAATAGGAGGGGAGGCCAAGGCTGCAGTCTATCAACCATGAGTCTCCCCTCCTATTTATAGAGAAGCACCAAAACCCTAGGGCTCCTTAGTGGGTATTGGATCTTCATCCAGTTACCTACTAACCTTGCATTATTAGATCTCTGTCCAATAATCTTCTTAGACCTCTAACTGGGCCTTAAGCAAGAAGTCCATCAGTATCGGGTCTCATCTAATGAGAATATGGGCTAATTGGATCTTCATTCAATCCTCTATTCGTTGAAGCATCAACCATATGTGTGTGACCCTCTAGACCCGATACCGAGCTGGCCGTGAGTCGCTCCCATTAGAACTCCTTCTGATATAGTGAATTATTATCTCCATAATAATTTACTCGACTCATCGACTATCGACGTACTAGGTGACTACGACATAGTCCCCAAACGGTACAGAGGGATTAAATCCATCGGACATGTTTGTTCACAATTATTGTGTATCTATAATCTCTCATCCAACTAATATCCCAAATATCATATATTGAACAAAGTATTGTCAGGTCACATACGAAATCAGTTTCTCTTACTTTAATCGGATTCTATTGGAGAACTTTTTCTCTCTCTATCCGAATGACCCTGGCTAGGGATTTGTTTGAGTAAACATATCTGAGATATTCTTCTCGTGATACCGAGAGTGGATAATCCTCTATTGACACTCAATTGCCTTCGTAAGGTTGGCTACCAATCCCGATAACCAGTTGTACAAGATTTGGGACTTTCCAAACCTATAAGTCTGACGTCAAAGAAATGAGTACTCATATAGGGCATCCTTGGTGTCTTAAGTCAAAAGACCAGAATACAACTAGGACTATGGAATCGTTATCTGACATTAGGTATCATCAACTATACAACATTCCATAAACGGATCAATCAGTAAACTCATTCTCCAATGAGCATTTGTACTATATCCTTAGTGTCTCCACACAAGTGGCTTTGAGACTAATCGCATCCATCATATGGACGGGTATATAGTACACCGGTCTATCTGATTATCTCGATGTCCCTCTCGAGTAACCTATGATTAAGATTATTTAGGATCTGTGTTTAAAGGTGAATCGATCTCATTATCATGATCTCACCATGATTTGATTCTCATTGCACAGAACCAAGGAGATCATAATATATATATAACATATAATATAATATAAAAATATGTCAATATTAATCATAAGCAAAAAGCTCACGCAACGTGTCACATGTGCCATCACTCACGTGATTGGCTTGCAGGGCACATGTAACTAGCAATCTCCCACTTGACCAAAAGCCAAATCACCTATGTGTCTAATCCCCATCAGACCCCTATGACATTCAAATATAATCTAAGCCAGTGGCTTCGTCAATGGATCTGTAATGTTATCTTCGGATGTAACTCTTTCCATTGCTATATCTTTATGGGCTATAATTTCTCTAACCAGATGAAACCATCTCAGAAAAATTCTGATGAGACCTGGGTTCCCTTGCCAGAGCTATCGCCCTATCGCTGTCGTAATATATAGGAATCAACTCCACGCTGCTTGGTACGACTCCCAAATCATGATGAACTTCTTCATCCATACCCCTTCTTTTGTTGCTTCTGCTACAATAATATATTCCGCCTCTGTGGTCGAGTTAGCAGTAATATCTTGCTTGGAACTCGTACAACTTACTGCTCCCCCATTCAGGGTGAAAACATATCTTGAGTTTGACTTGCTATCATCAATGTCAAACTGAAAATTTGAGTCCGTGTAGCCCTCAATCTGGAGGATACCTTCTCCATATATCAGCAAAAGATCTTTAGTCCTTCTCAAGTACTTAAGGATACACTTTATTGCCTTCTAATGTTCCAAACCTAGATCTGTCTGATACCTGCTCGTAACACTTAGAGCATGCACTTATCAGTCCTGGTACATAGCATAGCATACATAATAGACCTTATTGCTGAGGCATATGGTTTCCTCTCCATGTCTATCCTTTCTTCAAGAGTCTTTGGGGACATACTCATAGAAAGTGATATTTCATGTCTCATAAGTATGAGACCTCTCTTGGAATTCTCTATGCCAAACCTGTTGACCTCTCTTAGAATTCTCTATGCCAAACTTCTCTAAGAAAGACAAGTTTCCAGATAGCCAAGCCTTTACTATGGAGAGCATTTCTACATTATTCCTAATTATTAAGATGTCATCCACATATAGCACTAAGAAGGTGATAGCGCTCTCACTTACCTTCTTGTGCTACAATGGCCAAAAAAATTCTAATGGATTTAAGCATGGCTATGTTGGGAAACCTCAACAGGAGCATCACATATGTAACGGAAATCAAAACAAAAATCAATTTCCCACGCAGATCAAATCATCGTGCAAAAGATTGGGGTCGTGAGAAAAATCAGAAAATCACGATGTGTGAGAGATTGATTTTACCTAGGGAGATCGTATATCCATGTATTCCAGATCCGGATGGAGAAGATGAAGGAGGTTAAGCATCCTCCACTCTAGCGGTATCCATACGATGGATCTCTACAGCGAAACTCCTCCAATCTGATGTCACAACTCTTGCAGAGGGAGGGAGGAGAATAGGAGGGGGAGGCCAAAGCTGCAGCCTATCAACGATGAGTCTCCCCTCCTATTTATAGAGAGCCACCAAAAAACCCTAGGGCTCCTTCCTTAGTGGGTATTGGATCTCCATCCAATTATCCACAAATCTTATATTATTATATCTCTATCTAATAATCTCCTTAGGCCTCTAATTGAGCCTTAATCAAGGAGCCCATCAGCATAGGGTCTCATCTAATGAGAATAGGGGCTAATTGGATCTCCATCCAATCCTCTATTCGCTGAAGCATCCACCATATATGTGTGACCCTCTAGGCCCGATACCGAGCTGCCCGTAAGTCACTCCCATCAGAACTCCTTCTGATATAGTGAATTATTATCCCCATAATAATTCACTCGACTCATCGACTATAGACGTACTAAGCCACTATTGTAAACGTACTCATCGACTATAGACGTACTCATCGACTATAATCCCTTGTCCAACTAATATCCCAAAGACCATATATTGGACATGGTACTGTCAGGTCATATATGAAATCCGTTATAGTCTCGCTCTAATGGATTCTCCCGGAAAACTCTTTATCTCTCAATCCGAATGACCCTGGCCATGAATTTATCTGAGTAAGCACATATGGGATATTCCTCTCGTGATACTGAGAGTGGATGATTCTCTATTGACACTCAATTTCCTTCGTAAGGTTGGCTACTAATCCCGATAACCAACTGCACCAAATCTGGAACTTACCAAACCTGTAAGTCTAGCGTCAAAGAAAGGAGTACTCATACAAGGCATCCTTGGTGTTTCAAGTCAAAGGACCAGATACACAATTGAGACTATAGAATCGCTATCTGACATTAGGTATTATCAACCATACAGTATTCCATAAGCATATCAATCAGTGAACTCATTCTTCAATGAGCACCTGTATTATATCCTTAGTGTCTCCACACAAGTGCTATAAGATCAGTCGCCTCTATCAGATGGACGGGTATATAGTACACTAGGTCCGGTTATCTTGATGTCCCTCTCGATAACCTATGATTGGGATTATTTAGGATCTGTGTTTAAAGGTGAATCAATCTCATTATCGTGATCTCATCACGATCTGATTCACATTGCACAGAACCAAGGACATCACAGTATATATGCTACAAATAATATAATGTTAGAATATACCAATATTAATCATAAGCAAAAAAGATCACACAATGTGTCACACATGCCATCACTCACGTGATTGACTTGCAGGGCACCTGTAACCAGCAATCTCCCACTTGACCAAAAGTCAATCACCGATATGTCTGATCCCCATCAGACCCTTGTGACGCTCAAATACAATATGAGCCAGTGACTTTATTAGTGGATCTGTAATGTTATCTTCAGATTGAACTCTTTCCATTGCTATATCTTTTTGGGTCATGATCACTCTAATCAGATGAAACCTCCTCAGAACAATTCTGATGAGACCTGGGTTCCCTTGTTAGAGTTATCGCCCTATCGCTGTCATAATATATGGGAGTCAGCTCCACACTACTTGGTATGACTCTCAAATCCTTGATGAACTTTAACATCCACACCCCTTCCTTTGCTGCTTCTGTTGCAGTAATATATTCCGCTTCTGTGGTCGAGTCAGCAGTACTATCTTGTTTGGAACTCTTTCAGCTTACTGCTCATCCATTTAGGGTGAAAACCTACTTTGAATTTGACTTATTATCATCAATGTCGGATTGAAAACTCGTTCCGTGTAGCCCTCAACCTTGAGGCTACCTCCTCCATATACCAGTAAAGGATCCTTAGTCATTCTCAAGTACTTAAGGATACACTTTACTACCTTCCAGTGTTCTAAACCTAGATCTGCCTGATACTTGCTCGTGACACTCAGAGCATGTGCTATATCAGGCCTGATATATAGCATCGCATACATGACAGACCCTATCGTTGAGGCATAAGATATCTTATCTATGTCCACCCTTTCTTCAGGAGTCTTTAGGGACATACTCCTAGAAAGTGATATTTCATGTCTCATTAGTATTTAGGGACCACTCTTAGAATTTTTCATGACAAATCTTTTGATAATAGAGTCAATGTACCTAGATTAAGACAAACCAAACATCCTCTTAGAGCTATCTATATAGATCCGGACTCACAAAATATTAGATGCTTCCCCTAAGTCTTTCATGGAGAAGTTTCTGATTAGCCAAGCCTTTACTGTGGAGAGCATTCCTACATCATTCCTAATAATTAGGATGTCATCTATATATAGCACCAAAAAGGTGATAGCGGTCTCACTTACCTTCCTGTACACACAAGGCTCATCTTCGTTCTTAACGAAGTCATAAGATCTGATCACCTTATCAAATCTTATGTTCTAACTTCGGGAAGCTTGCTTTCATCCATAAATGGATCTAAGCAACCTGCACACTTTATCTGGACTCTCTTTGGATATGAATCCCTCTGGCTGTATCATATACACCTCCTCCTCGAGGTTGCCATTGAGGATACCATTTTGATATCCATCTATCATATCTCATAGTCATAGTATGTTGTAATGGCCAAAATAATTCTAATGGACTTAAGCATGACTACAGGTGAAAAGGTTTCGTCATGGTGAAAAGGTTTCATCACTCTGATCTTCTTCTAGAATATCCATTTGCAATCGATTGGTAAATACCCTCAGGTGCATCCACAAGGTTCCAAACCTTGTTAGAGTACATGGAATCCATCTCAGAATTCATGGCTTTTTGCCACTTCCCGGAGTCTATACTCATAATAGCCTCATCGTAGGTCTGAGGATCAACATCCTGAGAGTCATCTTCACTGATATGTCCCAAATATCTTTCAGGAGGATGAGATACTCTACAAGACCTACGCAAAGTTGGAACTTATGTGTTAGGTACCTAAACAAACTCTGGCTCTGGAATGGTGCTTGAGCTAGGTTCTCCAACCTTGCTCACTTCTATCTTGCTCCAACTATTTCCACCAAGAATGTGTTCCTTCTCAAGGAACATGGCTCTCTTGGTAACAAAGACCTTTCGGTCCTCCGGGTGATAGAAATAATACCCACAAGTTTCTTTTGGGTATCCCACGAATGTGCATCATTCTGTCCTTGATTCCAACATATTGGGATTATGTCTTCTAACATGGGTAGGATAGCCTCAAATCTTAACAATCTTAAGATCAGACTTCTTTCCTTTCCATATCTCATATGGCGTAGATACTATCAACTTTGATGGAACTCTGTTCAGAAGATAAGCTGCAGTCTATAGGACGTACCCCCATAATGAGATGGGTAGGTCAGTGAAACTCATTATATACTGCACCATATCTAATAGTGTGTGATTCCTCCTTTTTGATACACCAATGAGCTGAGGTGTATAAGGAGGTGTCCACTGGGATAGAATCTCATTGTCCTTAAGGAAATGGGTGAACTCTGTGCTCAAGTACTCTCCTCCTCGATCTAATCGAAGAGTTTTAATACTCTTTCTAATTTGGTTCTTCACCTCATTCTTATATTCCTTGGATTTCTCAAAGGCCTCGGACTTGTACTTCATCAAGTATATGTGTCCAAACCTAGAGAAATCATCAATAAATGTAATGAAGTATGAGTAACCACCTATAGCCTGAGTCGACATAGGACCACATGCATCACTATGTATGAGTTCCAATAACTAAATGGCTCTCTCTCCAGTTCCATTATAAGGGAGTTGGTCATCTTCCCACGAAGGCAAGGTTCATAAGTTTCATATGGCTCATAGTCAAATGGATATATGTATCCATCTTTCAGCAATTTTTGAATCATTCCCTCATATATATAACCTAGCCTACAATATAATAGGTATGCATTATTCACCTATCTCTTTTTCTCTTAGACATATTTATATTCATAATATATGGAGAAGTGTCTAACACATATAAGGGTCCCTCTAGTGATGATCTCATCATCCATAATTATTGAACAACTATTATTCTCAAAAACTAATTTATATCCATTAATTATCAAATAAGAGATAGAAATAAAATTTTTGATAATAGAGGGAACAAAATAGCATGTATCTAATGTAATAATAGCTCCACCAGGCAGATGTAGGGTGACCTCTCCAACAGTAACTACAGCAACTCTTGCTCCATTGCCTATCTTGAGGTTCATCTCGCCTCTAGTCAATCTCTTAGGTCTTGCCAGAACTTACAACAAATTACAGATATGATAAACACTCCCAGTATCCAGTACTCATGTGTTATCATGAAAATCTGACAAGTGGAGACTAATCATGAATATACCTGAAGCTTCTCCAAACTTCTTTGCCTTCTCTACAAGGTAGTCCTCATAGTTCCTCTTCCAATGCCCATCTTGGCCATAGTGGAAGCATTGTCCTTTGTCCTTTCCCGGATATTTTTTGGCAACCTTTGCCTTACCTGGTCTTTCTTTGCCCTTGCCCTTCTTAAGGGTCTCGCTAGCCTTCCTTTTCTTTTTGGTCTCACCAATATAGAGAACCGGCTTCTCCTTCTTGATGGCACTCTCAGCTTCCCTCAACATATTGACGAGCTCAGCGAGAGTCACCTCAAACTTGCTCATGTTAAAATTCATGATGAAGTGAGAAAATGAATCTGGTAAGGATTGAAGTATAAAATCAACGCACAGGTCATCCTCTAGGACTATTCCTAGACCTGTGAGTTTCTCGATCGATTCTATCATCTTTAGAACATGGTTCTCAACCGATGTCCCTTCTATCATCTTGGCTTGGAAGAGTTTCTTAGATATCTCATATCTTTTAGTTCTTCCCTGTTTCTTAAACAGCTAGCGGAGATGAAGAAGGATAGAATCTGCATCCATGCTCTCATATTGCCTTTGTAACTCAGGAGTCATGGAGGCCAACATGTAACATTTTGCCAATGTGGAATCATCTATATACTTCACATAGCGAGCGATCTCATCCTCGCTTGCCCCTTCTTCCAGCGTGGGCACAATTGTATAAACGACATATACGATTTTCTCCATCGTGAGAATAATTCTCAAATTACGGAGCCAATCTATATAGTTTGGACCGGTTAGGCGGTTAGCATCAAGTATGCCACATAGGGGATTTGTGAGCGACATGTTTCTAACAAAACAAGATATAGCAAAAAATAAATAACATGCAGATTTTGTAGAAAATACTAATTAAGATATGGACTTCTATCATAATGTACTCCTGCTATTTTCCTAACGAATCACGCGACACACTTGACACGTGAGACGAAAGTCTCCGACAGACTCCTATTGGAGATCGGGATCCAATCCGCATCTTAGTGCAACCTCGAGGGACTCGACCAATTACACTAAGCCCAAAAGGTAGGCAACTCTTGTCAATCACAACTCCTTATGATTCTTGTCATATTCGGCCTCTGAATCATCATAGTCTCGAGGGACTTGACTAACCATGATGTTCGGTTAAGTCATCACCATCGTTACAAGATGAGTCTGATTCGATGATATACCCTCAAGGGACACAACCAAGCATACCATGTCCTCAGGTCACCGGTGATATCTCTATGTCGTAGGCAAGATCTCAATCACGTAGATAGGTGAGCCTCGAGAGACTCGACCAACTCAATCTATGTCGTGATTCAATTTCTTCATATAACGATGGAAGGCCATGTGGGTCAATCTTATTGTCTCACGCTTACCGACTAATATTATCTTAGGAGGGGTTTTTGTATCGGTCTCCTAATATGTCGTGTCACACACATACATATTCAATATATATCTACATCGCATACAAATATATATATATATATATATATATATATATATATATATATATATATATATATATATATATATATATATATATATATATATATATATATAGTACTTGTATAACACATCACATATGCAAGCCACACCGGATAATCATGAGTCGTCACCTAATATGATTAAGCCCGAGCCACTGGGCCTAATCACTCATAATAGGATCTATGTATGTATTAGCGCATCTTCATGCCCTGTGATTGTTGATCTCATAATCATCGGTTCCGTCGGATCGTCGCATCACCATGCGTCGTGATCTCCTGCCACGGCATCATCGGTCCCGCTGTCACCTCCATGCTCCCGCTACACCTCTCCATATAATTACAAATAATTATAGGCACGTAGGCCCAACAATAAATGAGAAAAACGTAAGCTCACAGGCCCCAATAATAATAATAATAATCACAATTATACACATCACAATACTTAGCTCATGGTCATCCATCCACATCATACATCACATCATATGTAGGATTAGTAGATATATATAATAATTAATTAAACTATTTAATTAATTATTTTTTAGAAATCAGGACATGCTCGAAATTTCCAGAATTGTCAAGGGTTTCATAATTCTGGATGAAAGGACATTCCTCGAAATTTCTAAAATTGTTGAGGGTATTTTCAGAATTCTGAACACGAGAATAGTCCTCGAAATTTTTAAATTTTAAAGGGGTAGGATCATCCTTTTCTCAAAATGATACTCTAACCCCTCTTGCCCCATATGTGTCATCGTCCTCGCCGCTGTTGCCCCTGCGCAGCCAGCGACTGCCCTTGCACGCCGACAGCCACCCTGCAAAGAGGCGACCACCCCTGCGGCCAACGTTGCTACCCCTGTTGGCAACAGGGCTAGCCACGGGTGGCAGCCCCTTGGGGGCACCCTGCAATCGGCCCCCTTTGCAGGCATCACACTGCAAGCAGGTGTGCCCGCAGGAGCCGCCCCTGCAGGCTACTGCCCCTGCGAGTGGCGTCGACTTCCCTTGCAGGCTGGCCCTAGCCGCAGCTTGGCCGTGGGTGGCCGATCCTGCATAGGGGCTGGTTGTGGATGGCCGCCCTTCCTCCATGCTGCCTTCGCTGTAAAAACGCAGCAAGAACGTGTAGAACGATTCTACGTGATTCAATCTCATCACACGCAGTTTAAAACTAATCTTTCGCATGAAAATCTTGGCTCTGATACCACTATTGGGAAACCTTAGCGAGAGTATCACATGCACAACATAAATCAAAATAAAAATTGGTTTCCCATGCAGATCAAATCGTCGTGCAAAAGATTGGAAAAAATTGGAAAACCACGATGTGTTAGAGATTGATTTTACTTAGGGAGATCGTATATCCTTGTATTCCAGATCCGGATGGAGAAGATGAAGGAGGTCAAATATCCTCCACTCTAGTAGTATCCACATGATGGATCTCTGCAGTGGAACTCCTCCAATCTGATCTCGCAACTCTTGAGCAGAGGGAGGGAGGAGAATAGGAGGGGGAGCCCAAAGCTACGGCTATCAACCGTAAGTCTCCCCTCCTATTTATCGAGAGCCACCAAAAAACATAGGGCTCCTTCCTTAGTGGGGATTGGATCTCCATCCAATTACCCACTAATCTTGCATTATTGGATTTCTATCCAATAATCTCCTTAGGCCTCTAATTGGGCCTTAATCAAGGAGCCCATCAGCATAGGATCTCATCTAATGAGAATAAGGGCTAATTGGATCTCCATCCAATCCTCTATTCGCTGAAGCATCCACCATATGTGTGTGACCCTCTAGGCCCGATACCGAGCTGGTCGTAAGTCACTCCCATCATAACTCCTTCTGATATAGTGAATTATTATCCATATAATAATTCACTCGACTCATCGACTATGAACGTACTAGGCCACTAAGCCAAAGTCCTCATACGGTACCGGGGGATCGAATCCATTGGACCTATCTATCCATAGTTACCATGTATCTATATCCATCATCCAACTAATATCCCAAAGACCGTATATAGGATATGGTACTATCAGGTCACATACGGAATCCGTCATAGTCTCACTTTAATTGGATTCTCCCGGAGAATTCTTTCTCTCTCAATCTGAATGACCCTGGCCATGAATTTGTTTGAGTAAGCACATATGAGATATTTCTCTCATGATACCGAGAGTAGATGATCCTCTATTGATACTCAATTGCCTTCGTAAGGTTGGCTACCAATCCCGATAACCAACTGTATCAGATCTGGAACTTTACAAACCTGTAAGTCTGGCATCAAAGAAAGAAGTACTCATATAAGACATCCTTGGTGTCTCAAGTCAAAGGACCAGATACACAATTGTGACTATGGAATCACTGTCTGACATTATGTATCATCAACCATACAGTATTTCATAAGCGGATCAATCAGTGAACTCATTCTCTAATGAGCACCTGTACTATATCCTTAGTGTCTCCACATCAGTGGCTATGAGACCAGTCACCTCCATCATATGGACGGGTATATAGTACACCAGTTTGTCTGATTATCTTGATATCCCTCTCGAGTAACCTATGACCGGGATTATTTAGGATATGTGTTTAAAGGTGAATCAATCTCATTATCGTGATCTCATCATGATCTGATTCTCATTACACAGAACCAAGGACATCACAGTATATATGCTACATATAATATAATGTGATAATATGTCAATATTAATCATAAACAAAAAGATGACATAGCGTGTCACACGTGCTATCACTCATGTGATTGGCTTGCAGGACACATGTAACCAGCAGGCTATAAGTGAAAAGGTTTCATCATAGTCAACTCCTTATTTTTGACGATATCCTTTAGCTATCAGCCTTGACTTATAGGTCTCCACCTTTCTATCTACTCCGATCTTCTTCTTAAAGATTCATTTACAGTCGATGGGTACGATACCCTCAGGTGCATCCACAAGGTTTCAAACCTTGTTATAGTACATGGAATTCATCTCAAAATTCATGACTTCTTGCCACTTCCTAGAGTTTATACTCATAATAGCCTCCTTATAGGTTTGAGGATCAACATCCTAAGAATCCTCTCCACTTCTATGTCCCACATTTCTTTCAGGAGGGTAAGATACTATGCTAGACCTACGCAAAGTTGAAACTTGTGTGTTAAGCACCTGAATAAACTCGGACTTTGGAATGGTGCTTAAGTTAGGTTCTCCAACCTTGCTCAATTCTATCTCACTCCCACTGTTTCCACCAAGGATGTGTTCCTTCTCAAGGAACACAGCTCTTTTGGCAACAAAGATCTTTCGATCCTCGGGATAATAGAAATAATATCATAAGTTTCCTTGGGGTATTTCATGAACTTGCACCATTCTGTCCTTGACTTCAACTTATCGGGGTTGTGTCTTCTAATGTGATCAGGATAGCCCCAAATCTTAACCACCTTAAGATCAAGCTTTTTTCCTTTCTATATCTCATATGTTGTAGACACTATCAATTTTGATGGAACTCTGTTCAGAAGGTAAGCTACATTCTCTATGGCATATCCCTAGAATAAGACGGGTAGGTCAGCGAAACTCATCATGGATCTCACCATGTCTAACAGTATGCAATTCCTCCTTTCTAATACATCATTGAGCTGAGGTGTATAAGAAGGTGTCCACTAGGATAGAATCTCATTTTCCTAGAGGAAATGGATGAACTCCGGACTCAAGTACTCTCCTCCTCAAACTGATCGAAGAGTCTTAATACTCTATATTCCCTGAATTTCTTAAAGGCCTCAGATTTATATTTCATCAAGTACACATGTTCATACCTAAAGAAATCATCAGTGAATGTAATGAAGCATGAGTAACCACCTATAGCCTGAGTCAACATGGGACCACATATATCAATATATATGAGTTCTGATAACTCAGTAGCTCTCTCTCCAGTTCCACTAAAAGGATAGGTGGTCATCTTCTCACGAAGACAAGGTTCGCAAGTTGTAAATGACTCATAGTCAGATGAATCTAGGTATCTATCTTTCAACAACTTTTGAGTCCTTCCCTCATATATATGACCTAGCTTACAAGGCTATAGGTATGCATTATTCACCTTATCTCTTTTCCTCTTAGACGTATTTATATTCATGATGTGTAGAGAAGTATCTAACACATATAAGCCATTTATATGGGTCCCTCTAGTGATGATCTCACTATCCATAATTATTGAACAACTATTATTCTTAAAAACTAATTTATATCCACTAATTGTCAAACAAGAGATGAAAATAATATTTTTGATAATGGAGGGCATAAAATATCATGCATCCAATACAATAATAGCTCCACCAGGCAGATGTAGGATGACATCCCCAACAGCAATTGCAACTGCAGCAACTCTTGTTCTATTGCCCATCTTAAGGTCTATCTCACCTCTGGCCCATCTCCTAGGTCTTGCCAAAATCTGCAATGAATTACAGATATGATAACACTTCCGGTATCCGATACCCATGTGTTATCATGAAAATCTGACAAGTGAAGACTGATCACGAATATACTTAAAGTTTCTCCAAGCTTCTGTTTCGCCTTATCTGCAAGGTAGTCCTTATAGTTCCTCTTCCAATGCCTGTCTTGGCCGTAGTGGAACCACTGTCTTTTATCCTTTGTCAGGTCTTTCTTGGCAACCTTTGTCTTACCCAGTCTTTTTTTGTCCTTGACCTTCTTAAGGGTCTTACTAGCCTTCATTTTCTTATTGGTCTCACCAATATAGAGAACTGACTTCTCTTTCTTGATGGTACTCTCAGCTTCCCTCAACATATTGAGGAGCTCAGGTAGAGTCACCTCAAACTTGTTCATATTAAAGTTAATAATGAACTATGAAAAGGAATCTAGTAGGGACTAAAGTATAAGATCAACATATAGGTTATCCTTTAGGACTATCTTTATACTTCACAAAGCGAGCGATCTCATCCTCGTTTATCGTTTCCTCCAGCATGGGCACAATCATATTAAGGACATATACGATTTTCTCTTTCGTGAGAACAATTCTCAAATTACGGAGCCTTTAGACCAATGAGACGATTGACATCAAGTATGCTACATAAGGGTTTTACAAGCGACAAACAAGATATAGCGTAAATAAATAACATGCAGACTTTACAGAAAATACTAATTAAGATATGGACTTTTATCTTAATATACTCCCACTATTTTTCTAACGAATCACGTGACACCCTCGACACGTGAGACGGAAGTCTCCGGCAGACTCCTAGTGGGGATCGGGATCCAATTGGCATCTTAGTGCAACCTCAAGGGACTCGACCAATTACACTAAGCCCAAAAGGTAGGCAACTCTTGTCAATCACAACTCCTTGTGATTCCCATCATGTCGTGCCTCTCAATGTAATTACAAATAATCACAGGCACGCAGGCCCGATAATAAACGAGAAAAATATAGGCTCATAGGCCCTAATAATAATAATAATAATAATAATAATAATAATAATAATAATAATAATAATAATAATAATAATAATCATAATAATCATAATTACACACATCACAACATATGGCCCATGATCATCTATCCACATCATACATCACATATATATAACATTATATATAGTATTACTAGATATATATACTAATTAATTAAATATTTTAATTAATTATTTTTTAAAAAATCATGACATGCTCAGAATTTTAAAATTATCAAGGGCATTTTTATAATTCTGGATAAGAGGACAGTCCTCGAGATTTCCATAATTGTTGATGGTATTTTAAAAATTCTATACATGAGGATGATCCTCAAAATTTCCAAAACTCAGAGGGGCAGGATCATCCTTTTATTAAAAAGATGTCCTAGTCCTCTTCCCTCACCCTTACTATGTTGCCACCATCGCCCCTGCGTAGGCGACGACTGCCCTTGCCCACCGGCAACCCCCTGCCAAGGGGCGAGCACTGCTGCCTTTGCGGTCGGCACCGTGCCCACGGTCAGCACCGTGCCCACGGTCAGCACCTCTATGGGTGTCGCTCCTGCGGGCACTCCTATGAGCTGTCGCCCTTGCAGGTGGCAGTTCCTGCCCGTCTTTGGCAGCCCTTGCTACAAGCTAGCCGCGGGCGGCTGCCCCTTGTGGGCAACCTCTGCCGTAGGCTAGCCGCAACTTGACTGTGGGCTGGCCATGGCCGGTCACTCTTGTAGGCTACCCAGGCAGTAACTGGCAGCCCCCTTGTAGGAGACCTTGGCCGCAGTCGATCGCTCCCTTTCAGCGCTGCGTTTGTTGCAAAAATGCAGCAAGAACGGGTAGAATGATTCTACACAATTCAATCTCATCACACGTAGTTTAAAACCAATCTTTCGCATGAAAACCTTAGCTCTGATACCACTATTGGGAAACCTCAACGAGAACATCACATGTGCAGCATAAATTAAAACAAAACTGGTTTCCCATGCAGATCAAATCGTCGTGCAAAAGATTAGGTCATGAGAAAGTCGAAAAAATCAAAAAAATTACTTCATGTGAGAGATTATTTTACCTAGGGAGATCATATATCCTTGTATTCCAGATCCGAATGGAGAGGATGAATGAAGTCAAGCGTCTTCCTCTCTAGCAGTATCTATATGATGGATCTTTACAGTGAATCTCCTCCAATATGATCTTGTAACTCCTATAGAGGGAGGGAGGAGAATAGGAGGGGGAGGCCAAGGCTATAATATCCTATCAACCATGATCTTGTCCTATTTATAAAGAGCCACAAAAAACTGTATGACTCCTACCTTTGTGGGTATTGGATCTTCATCCAATTACCCACTAACCTTGCATTATTGGATCTCTATTCAATAATTTCCTTAGGCCTATAACTGGGCCTTAAGCAAGGAGCCCATCAGCATAGGGTCTCATCTAATAAGAATATGGGCTAATTGGATCTCCATCCAATACTCTATTTGTTGAAGCATCCATCATATGTGTGTGACCCTCTAGGCCTGATACTGAGCTGGCCATGAGTCTCTTCCATCAAAACTCCTTCTGATATAGTGAATTATTATCTCTATAATAATTTACTCGACTCATCGACTATGGACGTACTAGGCCACAATGTCATAGTCCCCAAATGGTACAGGGGGATCAAATCCATTGGACCTATCTATCCATAGTTCTCGTGTATCTATAATCCCTCAACCAACTAATATCCCAGAGACCATATATTAGACATGGTACTGTCAGGTCACATACAAAATCTGTTTGTCCTGCTCTAATCGGATTCTACTAGAGAACTCTTTCTCTCGCAATCTGAATGACCCTGAACAAGGATTTGTCTGAGCAAGCACATATGGGATATTCCTCTCATGATACTAAGAGTAGATGATCATCTATTAACACTCAATTGCCTTCGTAAGGTTGGCTACCAATCCCGATAACCAATTGTACCAGATTTGGATCTTTTCAAACTTGTAAGTCTAGCGTCAAAGAAAGGAGTACTCATACAAGACATCCTTGGTGTCTTAAGTCAAAAGACCAGATACATAACTAGGACTATGGAATCACTGTCTGACATTAGGTATCATCAACCATATAATTTTTCATAAGTTGATCAATCAGTAAACTCATTCTCCAATAAGCACCTGTATTATATCCTTAGTGTCTCCACACAAGTGGCCATGAGATTCAGTCGCCTCCATTATATAAATGGGTATATAGTACACCGGCCTGTCCAGTTATCTCGATGTCCCTCTCAAGTAACCTATGACCAAGATTATTTAGGATCTGTGTTTAAAGGTGAATCGATCTCATTATCATGATCTCATTACGATCTGATTCCCAATGTACAGAACCAAGGAGATCACAATATATATGCAACATATAATATAATGTGAGAATATACTAATATTAATCATAAGCAAAAAGATCACGCAACGTGCCACACATGTCATCACTCACGTGATTGGCTTGCAGGGCATATGTAACCAACACCTTGGACACATTTTTCTCTTGGGCCTCGCATCATAGTGGGTTCCTTATGACGTAGGTCAGATTTTTTCAACTCATGTGCCTCGAGCATATTTTGTTTTATGCCTCTAATTGTAATAGATTTCTTTTGACATAGGTTGGATTATCTACACATCAATTACTTTTGTATTTTCTAAGGTGGTATTCACACATTGATCACGTTTATGCTTTTCGATGTGATCTTCACTCATCATCATTTTTACACTTTTTGAGATGGTCTTCATACATCGATCACATTTACGCTTTCTGAGGTGCCCCTTCATCACTCGATGTCCCTCCGAAATCGACCCAAAGGGACACTTGTTATCATCCCCATAAATCCCTCTTAAGCATGGGGGGTGAGGCTCATTTTTTTATTTTTGCCTTCAAAGCCCCTTAGGAACCAACTCTACATAGTTGTGATCCTCTCCAACACGAGTCAGTTACTAGGTTTCTTATCTTCTTAGCGTGTTGGCTCAACGACACCTTGATCTTTTAGCATCTTGCTCTTTCACCTCTAAAGGTCAGGATATCTTTTATTTCTTGCACTAGCTCCTCCTGATCTCATGGTTGTCGATCGGTTAAGGCGGTTGATGCTTTGTTCTTGGACAGCCTAAGGGCGAAGAAAGTCCTAACCTCCCTCTCATCGAGGGAGTTATTTCCATGAACCCTAAGGTTCTTTGGACCTTAGAGTGTATAAGAAGCATGTACGAAAAAGACTCAGTAGTGAGTGTAATACTCCTAGATCACTTATGGATCAAGTATTCCATCCCAGTGAGTTTGATATGCAAATCTCTCGACCTGGTCATCGTCTATTCGACCCTATATTTAGGTCCTTTCGCTTGTCTTATGATGCTCTAAAGGTAGGACTTCATTTTTTTCCTCGAACTGGTGATAGTGTCTTGCCTCCATTGGTGGAGGATATCATCCTCACATATGGCACCCAACTCGTAACGCCACTTAGTAGTGTTCATCAGAGAATGTTGGTGTGTTGGTATTACTTTAACCTGCAAACTCTTTGTTGTCTGATTTTGGCTTTGCTAGGAAAAAAGTTACTACTACCTAACTACTTGGGGGGGCTTCAAAGTTAGTGGTGCCCCTTCTAATAATAATGGTTAGAAGGAGTACTTCATCCTCGTAGGTTTAGGTCAGGATGGGGGGTTCAGTTTTGCCTAGTCAACATACCCCATAGATAACACACTTACTTTCTTGTTGGACAAGGAGGTAGATCAAGTGTTTTGATACTCTCTTTTTCTAAGGTGTCTAGAAGATGGACAAGGACTAGCTGATCAATACGGGTCTCAGCTTGACTCCTTGGGGTATGACCTAAATGTCTCATCTTCTCACTTCTTTTTGTACTTTTAAGAAAACTAACCTATGTAGCCTTATGGTTGTGATCTTCTATAGGTATTGAATTGACCTTTGAGCTTTGAAGAAAAAAGGAATTGGTTCCTCTTTGGGCACAATGGTGACCTCTTCAGCTCCTTCAGCTACTATTCATGAGTCATCCATCAAGGCCTACTCAACTAGGTTCAACTATCATTATATCACCGGCAAGTCAAAAAAGAAGAGGATCATGAGGAAGGTGCCCTACCCTTAATCGGACGAGGAACCCGAGTTGGAGCAGATTCCTACAAAGGAATCGAACGAAGTGCCTTTTGCTTTTGAGGCATTGACATTTTTAGAGGGCTCACAAAGTTCAAGGTCCTCTTTGGGGAAAAGAAGAAAGAGGCAAAGGTCAATATTTGACTTGTGCAAGGGCAAATCCCTAACCGTCACAACATTGTAGATAAGTATAGCACTACAGCCAATATGGGAGGGATTGCAAGAGGGAAAAAAAAGTATAGGGTGATGACACAATCGTAAAGCAATACTATCGAGGGTCCTTGTGCTTAGGGATAGCGAAGTAGATTTACCGCACCCCCTCAGAGGTCTTGACCGACACGTGCTAACGTAATGAAGTATTGGTAAGTTAAGTAATGACTAGCCCCTTTAGTTCCTTATTGCTTACCCCTTTGTCTTTAGTTTGTAGAATCACCATTATGTCATGCCACTCATTGACTATATATAGGATGTTGGTTCCATCTTTCACCAATAGTTCCCCATAATCGATAATCTCTGTAAAGATGTGGTCGGATTGAAGGAGAGAGGGGACCCTGTGCATATTGTCGAGGTAGAGGCTTGGGGGCCTAAACTGACAAGGTAGGTACAGGAGGCTGAGCGATGCCTTGTCAATTATGCTGAGCAGTTAAGAGGAGTTTGAAGCAATGACCGAAACATAGAGAATGAGTTACTATGGCTTACTCGAGAGTTGGATTCAATAAGGACATACTATCGGGAAATGTCATGGGGAATCACATGTGTAGTAAAAAATAAAAACAAAATCATTTCTGAAACAAAAGCATCGGATCGTCGAGAGATGATCGGGAATATAAAACTTAAAATCGCAAAACTGTATCAAGGGATGAGACATTCTCGCCTAAAGGAACTCATATATCCCTTAAAAACATAGATGATAGCCCACTGGATGAAAAAGCTCTCATAAACTCCTCTCTAGCATAAGTCCACATGGTGGATGATAGCAGCGACGCTCCTCCTCCTCACAGCGGACTCTCTTCTCGTGATAGTGCACCACCATGCAACAATAGTGAGCAAGAGAGGGGATTGAACCTCTTGTTGTCCTCTCACACTATGGAGGTTCACGGTAGGGAGAGATGGGGAGGAAACGGAAAGGTGGTTGGCGGCTCTAAGGGGTCCAGCCTATGACCCTTTGAGCCTCACTTCTATTTATAGAGAGCCCCCTCTTGCTAACCCTAAAGGATCCTTATGTAGAGGCTTAATAGGTATTAGATCCCCATCCAATAACCACTCTAAGCTCTAATCTGTTAAACAAGGGTAAAGAAGGCTTATTAGATATCTTATATTTAATCCTCTATTAGTCGCATCGTCCATCATATATGTTGGACCCTCTAAGCCCAATACTGAGCTGGCCGTGAGTTGCACCTATCAGAATTCCTTCTAACTCAATGAATTATTATCACCATAATAATTCACTCAACTCATCGACTATAGATGTACAAGGCTACTACGCCATAATCCATAGATGGTACAAAAGGATCTGATTTAGCAGACCTATCTACCCTCAGTTACCATGTTTCTATAGTCTCTTATCCATCAAATATCCAAAGATATATATTGGGCATGGTGTTGTCAAACCTATATAAAATTCATCTGAGTCCCACTCTTATCGGATCCTCACGGAGAACTCATCTCTCAATCCGAGTCGACCCTGACCAAGGATTTACTTTGAGTGAGAACACACGGGATATTCCTCTCATGATACCGAGAGTGGATGATCCTTTATTGATACTCAATTATCTTCGCAAGATTAGTTGTCATTCCCAATAATCGAGTGTACCAAATCTGGAACTTTCAGATCTATAAGTTCGATATCCAAGAATAGAGTACTCAAATAAGGCATCCTCAGTGTCTCAAGTCGAAGGACCAAATATATAACTGGAAGTACGGAATCACTATCTAACGATGAAGTAGTATTAACTATCTAACATTTGGTAAGTAGATCATTCAGTGAACTCATTCTCCAATGAGCACCTGCACTATATCCCTAGTGTCCCCACATAAGCAGCTTTGAGACCAGTAGTCGCCATTATATGGATAGGTATATAGTACACTAGTATATCCGATAATTTCGATGTCTTTCTCAAGTAACCTATGACTAGAAATATTTAGGATCTATGTTTAAAGAGAATTGGTTTCATTATTATGATCTCATCATGATTCAATTTCTATTGCACAAATTCAAGGACATCACTATATATCCATCATCTAATATAAAATGAGAAAAATATTATTATTAATATTAACCAAAAGAGATTATGCAATATATCACATGTGCCATGATATACGTGATTGGTTTACAGGGCACTTGTAACTAACACATACAACTCGGAGCTTGATGAACAAGTAGTTGTAGCTAATAAGTAGGTCATGAGCATCACTAAGCAAATTTGGGGCTTGAAGGAGGCATTGGAGGCAGAGCAACACATGATACCAAGGTATTAGAAGGAGACGATCGTCGATAACAAGGCCTTTGTTGGGCTTAGGAGGGACTTGGAGAGATCAAGAGTCACTTCATATCAATATGATGACTATATTGCCTTAAGGTATACTCTCCCCGACCCAATCCTTTATCTTGATATGTCAGAGTCTCATTTTAGATATGGAGGCTCGATACAGTCGATGTAATCTCTTTTAAAATAATGAAACTTTCTTTCCTTAGCTTGCAACATCAACATCTTAAAAATATGCATACACTTTACAACTGATGCTAAAGATACGATAAACTAATGCTTAATGCTTAGGGCATAGTTTCCCCAACATAATCCCAAGGGATATCTCAGGGGTAAAACTTCTTCAAGTTGATATTGTGTCATTTCCTTGGTAGTACCATTCCTTCTGTTATCCCACTGTGATAAGTTTCATCTCAAATGACCTCGATAACTCGATATGATCCTTCTCAGTTCAGTGCTAGCTTATCCTAAGAGCTAGTTGGGTCGCTAACTTTAGCTTTATGAAGCACCAAGTTACCTAGTCCAACTCTTTGAGGGTGAACACCTCAATTATATAGTAATGTTTTTTTGTATCTTAGTGCCCTTAGGTGTGCTTTTACTCTAACCTTGCTGATTAGACAAACTTTAATTCAAAGTCCTTCTTCGTAGATTTCCTCATCAAAATTCGTAACCCGAGGTGTTAGAAAGACTATCTCAAGTGAAGGAAGGCCTTAGTGTCATAGGTTAAGCTGAATGGTGACTCTCCCAACCTAGACTTAGGTGTCATCTAAAAGGCCCATAGGATACATGGTAGCTTATCCACCAAAATATCATTTGCTCTAATGACCTACTTATTTAACCTTTCAAGAATAGCTTGATTGGTGACCTTGCGAAATCATTGATATGAGGATAGGTTGTCGAGCTTAATATTAGTTGAAATATGTAGGATTGATAATATTTCTTGAATTTTGCATTATTGAATTACATTTTATTATTAGTGATGATGGCTCTTGACATTCCAAAGCGAGTGATGATATTCTTTTATACGAATCTCTCAAACAGCTTCTTGGTGATAGACGCTAATGGTTGACCTCCATCCATTTTTTAAAATAGTCAATTCTAATAATAAAAAAACTCTATTGGCCTAAGGCTGGCAAATATGGTCGAAGTATGTCCATCCCACTAGGCAAAGGGTCATCCACAATCGATCATACTCAAAGAAACTACTGATTGATGTTGTATTCGTGCAAACCTTTGGCACCTAGGGCATCTTTGGCATAGACTATTACATCCTTGTACAACATTGGCTAGTAGAACCCTTTCTAATGTACTTTGGCATGGGTTTGTCTACTAATGTGTTCCCCGCAGATACTCTTATACATATTGGTGAGCACCCTCTCGACCTCTAAGGGTGTTAAGCATCTAAGAAATAGTCTATTAAAAGACTTGTGATATAAGTGATCATTAGTTATGCAATACTAGGCTTGATGATGCTTGACTCTTCGAGCTGATGGAGGTTCTTGAGAGTGTTATTACTTTTTTATAGCGCGGGATCTCATCAATCTAGCTCGGCTCTTCCCCGAACATAGTCACGTCATGCTTCTCATTGATTTGGGTTGGCAATGCTTCAGGGCCTAGGTCAATACTAATCTAGCAAGCTCATCAAACTGAGTATTCTCTTCATGAGGAACCTACAACATATCGATTTGAGATAAGCTATGGGTTAATCTCTACACCTCGACGAGGTACTTTGCCATAGTTACATCTCGGGCTTCATAGTTCCACTTTTTACTTGGTTTATGACTAGTTGTGAGTCACTAAATACTATTAAGTCCCAAACTTGAAGCTCCTAGGTGAGCCAAAGTCCCAAGAGAAGTATCTCATATTCAGCTTCATTGTTAGATATTTTGAACTTGAACTGAAGAGCTTATGCGTACACTTGTTTGTTCGAGCCTTTTATCATGAGTCTGACACCACCCCTATCCGAGATAGCAGAACCATCCATGAATAGTGTTCATGTTGGTGGGGTGTGGTTATCAATCTTGGGCGATTGAGGAGTTAGTTTTGAGATAAAATCTATCAACTTATAAGCCCTTATGGCCATCCTCAGGACATATCGGATGTTAAACTCACTGACTACCTGAACAATCGACCTAAGACATCAAAATGAGAAATGACCTATTTGAGTAGTCGATTGATGATAACCTGTATAACATGTCCTTTAAACTAGGGATGGAGATTTCTTACCCACAACATTAGCACAAATATCAGCCTCTTGATAGGGGGGTACCATTCCTCGGGCCCACTTATAATATAACTGACACAATAGATATATTTCTTAACTCTTGAATCATCTGTACCAACACTAAGCTAGCAGCTAGATTGGTGGCAGCGAGGTAGAGGAAGTGAGCTTACGACAACTAAGTGAGGTGGTCCTTTAGCATTTCGAAAGTCTCCTACACTCCTTTGTCCATAAGAAACCCTTTGGGTTCTTTAATACTTGAAAGAAACACATACATCTATCACCCGATTGGGATAAGAATCGACTAAACATTGTTATTTCCTCTATTAACTATCAGACTTCCCTTATCAATTGAGATGGGCGTATCTCTAATTTGGCTCATGCTTTCTTGAAGTTTGCATCTATTTTCCTTTAGTGCATAATGAATCTGAGGAACTTTTCTGAGTTGGCTCTAAAAGCGCACTTAATTAGATGAGGCCATGTTGAACTTCTTTATGACTTAAAATGTTTCGGCTAAGTTTGCCAAATGCGCATTAGTTGTCCTGCTCTTCACTATCATGTCATATATATACACTTCAATGTTTCTCTCAATCTAGTGCTTAAACATATTGTTCACCATTCTTTGGCATATCACTCTCACATTTTTCAACTTGAACGGCATGACTCGATAGTAATATGTGCATTGATTGATCATAAAAAAATGTGTTCGTGATCCTCTAGTGTCATTCTAATTTGGCTATATCTTGAGAATACATTCATAAATGTGAGGAGCTCGTGACCAAATATAGCATCAACCAACTGATCATACCAAGGAAGAGAATAATTATTCTTTGAACATGTCTTATTGAGATCGGTATAGTCAACACATAACCTCTAATTTTCATTAGACTTTTTAATAAGTAAAACGTTGGCGAGCCATTGGGGGTACTGCACCTCAGTAATAAACTCTACTCCTAACAACTTGTCTATCTCATCACTTATTACCTACTAATGGTAGGAGTAAACTTGTAAGGCCTTTGCTTCATTGGTCAAGCCTCGAGAGAAGTGTTCAAGTGATGCTGAGCTACATTATGGTTAATTCTTGGCATGTCTCTCAACGACCACCCAAATGCCTTGACATTCTTCCGATGAAAGTTAATGAGTTGCACTCATCTCTCTTTAAGAAGTGTTGTCCCAACCTTGACAACTCGATCTTGTCGAGCCCTATCTAGGGGTGATTCAATAAGCAACTCCATTGGTTCTGGATCTGGGGTGGATTTAACGAACTCTTAGGGGTCTATAGGTGGTGCCTTGGATTAGGACTTCTTTAATAGGGAGCGCCATCGAGTAGCACTAGCATGACTCCCATATGTTGCTTCTTAACTCCCCAATGCTAGTTCTCGTTAGGAACTTTATCACCATGTGATAGTCGACACTACCACCCTCAGTATATTCAGTGTGGGTCCGCCTATGATTGTATTATATACCAAGGGGATATCCACCATCATGAATCTGGCTAGTATCATTTTGGAGCAACGCTCATCTCCGAATGTGACATGCAGGTTCACGTTCTTAAGAGGGAAGATAGAATTGCTAGTGAACCAAATCAGTGAAGAAGTCATAGGGATAAGAGCATTAGTCGAGTTCGAGAGTTCATTGAGAGGGTGTTAGGACCCTAGCTGAGTCAAATCCTAGTCGATTGAGTCGAGTCCTTAAATTAGGCCTTGTTGGCCAACTTAGACCTGACATTAGGTCGGCTAAGAGAAGATTTGAGTCCATTGTAATAAATCAGCCTAAATCCTAGTAGGGTTAGGATTTGACTGAACTGGAGTCAGGTTAGGAGTTAGAGTCAGGTACGGGTTAAAGTCAATGGCGTCATGAATATAATAAACCCTAATCTAGCCACCACCCCCTAATAAAGAAATGGTTGGTTAGGATTAGGAAGGAGTCCCTATGGGATGAGAGTCTCCTAGCTCTCCTCCTCTTAAGAGAGCCGGCTAGGATGAGGGATTGAGTTAGGAGTTGGGGTGCATGTAAACCCTATCTAGATACCCCTTACTTTAGTAAAAGGGGCCGATTAGGGTTAGGGTTAACTTGGAGGAGGATTAGGAGTCTAATGCATTCAGCCTCTCCTAGTTAGGGCCGACTAGGAGGTTTCTTCTTAGAGAAGCAATTGGAGTTGTTAGAAGTAAAAGTTGCTTCTTAAAGAAGGGATTGGAATTGTTAGAAGTAGGAGTCTTGAGTAGGAGTCATATTAGAAGTTAGGGTTTAGAAGCCCTATAAATAATGTTATAATCAACCACTTTTCATCATCAATAAATCAATATTATTTTCAGCCATTGGGCAGAAATCTTAGGAGGGATGAACCCTTATAGAGTTCCAAGGAGATCGATCCCCTATAGAGATCACCCCAAGCTTAGAATCTGCATGGGTTCTAAGACTTGATATCAGAGTAGCATTCTTGATGTCTCGCTGCCCTTCCACAGCCACTCATCATCCTTCCATAGTCGCCCAAGCGATTCCCACAATTGCTTAGATCGTCGCCGAATTCCGTCGTCATATCCATCACCGCAGATCATCTTTTGATCTCCTCACGAATTGTAACAGGTTCTAGTTTCTACTTTACTGCTACTGCAATTTAGTTATCCTTCATCTAAAAAATTAAAAAAAAATTATTCTTATCTCGTTGCATTAACTCTTCGTCGTAAAGTCTCTATCTTTACTATGAAAGTTACATTGTAGAATTCAGCCACATAACACTGCCTATTTTAATCTTGCTGCTGTGATTTGTCTGTCCAATCTTTCATGAGTTTTTTACATCAGCTTTGGCACTCTTTAACAGCATATTTTCTTTTGGTTTCATCAAAAAATTGTCAATATAAACTGCTGCACTTTAGACGTAAATATCTGTCGTAGTACCTTTCCGTGATCTTTGATCTTGTCGAATCTTTTGCTGTCATTTTATTCCACGAATTTTTTGACGGTGTTACCTCTCCTTACCAATGGATTCCCCTTGAGTTTTACTTGAATCCTTGTTACAAATTGCTGGAAAAAATTACATCTATACTGCTGAAAATTTTTTGATGAAAAATTATGTTGTTGTACCTTTGCCTTTCTTCTTCTCTCAACCCACCAAACCCTAACCATCTTACTGCCACCAACCACATCGTCTTTAGGGCACCCCTCTAGCCTTAAGACGTAATAGTCATGACCTACTTTCATAACCCTAACAGCACCCAATATTGTAACCCAAAACAGTAAACCCTCGTAGCCACAACCTTCCACCACCGATCTTAACTTCCACTACTACCCGAACCTTCCCAAACTGGTTGCATCCCCCAACATCAACCCTAAACCTACCTTCTTAGCCTCAAACCACTGCCACCAAAATCTTTTCTAGCCCCCACAACACCCTTAAACCGTAGTACCAACAACAACCTAAACCGTAAGCTATTAACCCGAAACTGCGACCTTGATCTATCACTCTTTTGGCCACCAATCCCTATCAAACCAGTTGCTACCATCAATAGCAACCCTAAGCCACCCCTCTAACCCTAAACCTCTGTCACCAAACTCTCCTTACAGCCTCTACAATAGCCTCAAACAGTAGCATCAACAACACCCTTCATGCCAAAAAAATTTACTACACTACCTTCGGTACTACATGCTGCATCCACACCCGATCCCAACCAAATCTGTTACTGTCATCAACAGCAACCCTAAACCAATCCTTTAACCTTAAACCTTGGCCATTATACTCCCTATACGACCCCTATAGTAGCCCTAAATCATAGCCTCAACAGCAACCAAAAAATAGCAACCTGTCAGCCCCAAACTGTAGCCATCTACCCATGATCCACCATCCCTTTTGACCACCAATCCATCCAACCATTCCATACCACTGACCCAACAGTAGGAGAAGGATATTGACATCTCGATCTAGAGGCACATATAATGGAATATCAAGGTTCAATCGATACCAAGTTGGAGGCATTTGAATCACGCATGCAGGATAAATTACGTGCCTTATTCGTCGAATTTGGATTGGGTCGATCTCCGAGCCCAACAAAATTCCAACAAAGTGCAAGTTAAGAGAGACCTCCCAAAAAAGAAGTACGAGCCACTGATATGATGCAGCCACGCATGATGGTGGACTTCCCTCGATGGGAAGGAGACCCGATGGGATGGATTTCACGCGTTGAACGTTACTTCTATTATTATCGAACACCAGAGGATTCTATGGTAGACATCACTGTCAACCACCTTGAAAGAGATGTTATACGGTGGTACAATTGACTTGAATACACCTATGGGGTTCCAACGTTGATACAATTCAAAAAGGCGCTACTGAATCGCTTTGGGCCGACCAAGAACGAGAATATCAACGGACAACTTACCAAGATCCAACAAACCTCCACGATCCAAGAATACCAAACCAAGTTTGAGGAATTATCTTACCTTGCTTGTGATTGGTCTGACAAATAATTATTAGAAATATTCATCGAATGACTCAAGCCGAAAATTAAAGGAGAGGTTAAAGCGCGGTAGCCCCGTACTGTAAAAGTCACAATCTCCTTCACCCAAATCCAAGAAGAACGGTTCAACCAAGATGCTTGGAGGATGAGATCCACTCCTAGACCAATAGCATATAAACCTCCCTCTACCCCCAGTTGTCCTTTGCTGCAAAAAAAAATTGATGTTAGAAGCACTACACGACAGATCAGAGAAGGGACTTTGTTGGTATTATGATAAACTTTGGAGCCACAACCATCACTGTGAAAAAGGGAAGCTTTCCATAATAAAACTTATTGAAAAATCTAAAGAAGAAGTCCAGGAACCTAAGGAGGAGAACACAAAGGAAGAACCATAATCAATCGATTGCACAACTCACGCTTTACCGACCATACGAACCCGCAAGCAGTAAAAGTTGCTGCTCAATTAATGCTCTAAAATGAAGATTGCAGTAGGTTTGACGTTGAGGTCATCGACAGCCAAATTTTGAGACCAAAGATGCCTGCAGGTGAAATTGTTACGGCAAGACCAAGAGATACTTGCTGATTTATTTCTCCTTCCTTTTGATGATTATGAGGCCATGTTCGACATCAAATGGTTGACTAAGCTAGGTGATGTTCCCTAAAATTTTCCAAATTTATCATGAAAATTTTCAGCCATTAGAAACAGGAGATCCTATGCGAAAAACGCGGGAGTGACGTAACGATGATTTGCACGCAGCAAACGGAGAAAGTTTTGAACAAAGTGAACAGCAGCTTCCTGATGCAACTTCAACAACACTCTATGGGGGAGCCAACAAAAATTGAAAACCCAAACCTTCTCCAATCACTCGCTGAATTTTTAGATATTTTCGCCGAACCACGTAGCCTACTTTCTACTCGTCGTCATTACCACGAAATTCTGATTCTCCCGGGCAAACCAATAGCAAACACTTAGCCATGTCATTATCCTCACCTCCATAAAGCTGAAATAAAGAGGATTGAAGAAGAGATGATGGAAACAGGGGTCATTTGACCAAGTTGTAGCCCCTACTCTTCGTCGGTCCTAGCTTTACCTGACTCCAACAAAGTGTTTATTATTGATGCATCGGGAGCTAGAAATTATGTTATCCACATGCAAGATAGCTGACCCCTAGCTTACCTTAGCAAAGCCCTCTCTCTAAATCACCTGAAGCTATCAATCAACGATGAGGGAATGCAAACCTTTGTTGAATTTGTGGCTTGGTATGATATAGGATAACGGCACAAAGAGAAGATAAAATTAAGTACTAAAAAATTACAGCTTCTACTCCCTCCAAACTTAAATCGGGCTCACCTTACCATGGACTTTACTAGAGGGCAACCACCATCACAAAGGAAAGTCTGGCTATTATTAAAGAACAACAACATGCCAACCCGCGCAATAAAGAAATAACCGCCCCACAAACGTCGGAGTAGAAGGAAGTTTGTCATTAAAGATCGAGTCTTCATTCATCTTCATCCCTATCAGTAGGAATTTATGAGGACTCGAGCCTCACAGAAGTGGTCTCCCAGTTTCTTTAGACCCTACAAAATTGGAGATCACATTAGAGTCGTAACTTATAGATCGGATCGGTACACTAATTCAAAATTACAATTGATCCTCCAGGAATCTCACCGCAAATAGAAGTTTAGAGAGGATGACTCAGTCTAGATCTATCCACCCAACACCCAAGTTTGATGATGAGGCCCAGGTTCAACTGATGATTGCATGGGATCGCAGGATCGCAACACATCACCGTCCAGTCACTACTACTGACACTAGACTATAGGAGCATGATGCACCTACTACAGGGGCCACGAGGCAGCCTCATGAGGAATTGCAGATCAAGACCCGAAGACATGGAGCTCAACCTTAATGTCAAGGCTGATTTGAAGATGGTGGGTCTATTAGGACCCTAGCTGAGTCGGGTCCTAATCGATTGAGTTGAGTCCTTAAATTAGATATTGTTGACCAACCTAGACCTGACATTAGGTCGAATAGGAGAAGATTTGAGTTTATTACTATAAATCAGCCCAAATCCTAGTAGGGTTAGGATTTGACTGAACTGGAGTAGGGTTAGGAGTCGGAGTTAGATACGGGTTAAAGTCAATGGTGTCATAAATGTAATAAACCCTAATATAGCCACCACCCCCTAATAAAGAAGTTGTTGGCTAGGGTTAGGAAGGAGTCCTTATGGGATGAGAGTCTCCTAGCCCCTCCTCCTCTTAAGAGAGGTCGGCTAGGATAAGGGATTGAGTTAGGAGTTAGGGTGCATGTAAAACCTAGCTCGCTGCTCCCTACTTTAGTAAAAGGGGTCGACTGGGGTTAAGGTTAACTTGGAGGAGGATTAAGGGTCTAATGCAGCCAGCCTCTCCTAGTTAGGGCTGGCTAGAATGTTGCTTATTAGAGAAGCAATTGGAATTATTAGAAGTAGGAATTGCTTCTTAGAGAAGGAATTAGAGTTGTTAGAAGTAAGGGTGTTGAGTAGGAGTCCTATTAGGAGTTAGGGTTTAGAAGCCCTATAAATAGCGTTGTAATCAATCACTTTTTATCATCAATAGATCAATATTATTTTTAGTCATTGGATAAAAATTCTACGAGGGACGAACTCCTATAGAGTTCCAAAGAAGTCGATCCCCTATAGAGATCACATCAAGCTTAGAATCCACAAGGGTTCTAAAAAAGGGTTGGCGGGCTGACGTCTTTACGATATCGGGCCCTCCTTCTAGCGTCAAAATAAATAACAAAAAAGTTATTGATGTCTTAGTCAACCCAACATGGTTCAGATCCGTAAATTCAAGATTGTCCAAGGTGCTTTCGAGATGAAAATACCAAGCTCTCGAGATGCCAGTTGCACGAAGATCAAGATCAAGAGAGATTTCCTAATCTAAGGAATATGAGTGCAGATATGAATGGTCAAAAAATGTAAGCCCTTCTTTTTCATTGTGTCGAAGACAAATAATTTGTAATAAAGAAACAAAATATTCTATTAAATATTTCACGAGGAATCAACATCTAATCGACTCCAATAGCATCTCTTTATCCTCTTATCCATATGGGTGACAAGAGATGCATATCATAATCGTCTACTTTAGACCCTTGCTCACATGAGCATACGGGTGAAAAGTGATCTTATCCTCTCCTCTAATGACATTTGGGTGACGATTAAACTCTTATGATTACGTACTCACTATCAAGTACCAAATATCATATGAAAGTTGATAATGTAAGCATTTAAACTCTTATGATTATAACAATAGAATAAATCACCTCATTTTCTCCTAATGTCTTACGGTCTTCCGTGATATCACATTGCATCGGTACCAAAATAAATAGGCAAAACGGTAATCGCAACTTTGCTTCCGTCCTAGTGCTGCGAAGTCTCCGTCTCGTTGAAGTATAGAGGCCCCCGACACATAAGAGAGGGAAAAGGTCTCTGTGTGTGCTCTAGGTGATACAGGGATGCAGTCATAGTCTGTTGCCAGGAAACAAGGTTTTCTGTCATCGATCTACGACTGTCGCGCATGTAGCATTAAGCCTGAGAGGGAAGAGGAGGTGCGTAGGAACGTACCTTTGAGGGTTTTCCCTGCATCCACTCGTTCCATCCCTTGGAGCCGTCCTGGCATAGCACCGTGTCATCGAAGTGTACGACCTTCGCGTCCTCATGAGCATGCCGGGCGTCCACCCCACCAACGTCAACAAGGCCGCCACAGCTGCTATCACCTCCATAACCCAACCCCTCTTTCTCTCTCTTTGGTCTCTCTTCTCATCTGCGTACCTCTTCCCCTCTTCCCCTTGACCTTTTCGTAACCCTGTTCTGGAGTTCTTGCCTCGAACCTCTGAATCTAAATTAGAGTGAGTAACGAAGTCATAATTTGGGCAAAACAAAGGCAAACGAAAGAAAAATTATAATTATCATTTTATCCAAATATTTGACGCCAATTCAATATGTGATCTTCCGTTAATTTCGTCATTACGATAAATGGCATTAAGAAATCTGATGAGTTTTATTTTAATTTCATAAGCATAGAGATCCTAATATAATTTTTAAAAGTCCAAAAATCAAGATCTCGATGCTACAAAGGTCCAATGATAAGACTCGGTAGAGAGAAGGTTTATGCTAAAACTTGATATCATTACGTGGGTGCAACAATTTTGTCATTGTAACATTATGTAGGTACTATTTTCAAAGATAATGATAGTACCAAAAGCAGCAATTTTGGCTCCATCATAATAATGATGAAAATAAAATGGTGGATGATATCCTCAAACATGGCAGCAATTTGTGTTAGTTCTGATTAGCTCCCCTAAAAAAATTTAGGAATACTAAAAATCAAGCCAATCCAATTTGAAAAAAAAAGTTCAGAAGAGAGAAAATTGTGTCCAAACCTGTTGGCTGGTTCATGTAGTTTCTCCTCTTTTATTTCAAACTCCATGGAGCAGAGGTCGAATTAATATGTCATAATGACAAGTAGTGATGACAACAATGGAGAGAGAACTCTATTTTATTATGATCATACCAAAGAATCAAATTTCCTTCTACCAGACATATTTTGTGACAGTGTAGCGCCAGTGCTCTGATGAAACCTTATTTCCAGCCAGATTGGTACAGTTGCAGCTATTTGCCAGAACACAAGCAATGGATCCTGGAACAAAAATAATTTGCGACTAATTTAGAATAAACTGTTCATCTGGATGTAGGGAAACAACTCTAATGCAAGTTTATATCATACATGTGTACATGCAAACCCACCAGTCTTGAATCTGCAATCAGAATCTGGAGGCAATGATATCTTAATTTCGGCTACTTGCTTGTCACACCGTCACCAAGTTATACCAGACAGGGTGCCAAACTTTCTAGTTCTTAAGGATCATGCCATGAAACAGTTCCAAAATATTTGACCATGGAAAAGAACTGTCGAGCTAAGACGGCTTCTCACTGATAAACTTTTATTTGTCCTGTTTTACAGCCAAAATAAGCATATTCCCATTTTTTGAGAATTCTATCGAATATAACACAGCAGAAAGTGATCCATCATCTGATTTCTAGTCTCACCTCAGAAATCATGGACCTCTATGTATTTTCCTTTAGGGGGGTCAAGGCTGCCTGATCATCTTGGGATTTTCCTTGATCATCAGTGTCAACATTAACCACTGATTTTTTCTCGGATGCGACATTTTTCAACTTGTGATTGTTGTATGCCACAATACCTGAAATAGCTGCAGATCCAAAAAAATTGATCAAGACACGGCAAAAAATATTCACTAATTTCTGAAACACAGAATATAACCAATAAAACTATCAAACTACTGTGCGGGGCAATCATCAGATCCAACAGCATTCTGGAATGAAGCAGCATTACCACGCAATTGTTGAAAGCAAGAAACACAACAGTAGGCAAAATTAAGCTCTCATAAGAGAAGATAAACCCACTTTTTGAAGAAATCCATATCTCAAACTAGGTTTTCCAGCAAAAAAAAGAGCAAACAAAAATAACAGGTACTTACAAATGCTAATTAAAAAATGATTGAACCATAAATGATATGATATACCAACAAAGCCTACACCAAACCTTTTGACTCTGGAAGCAACAAGAAAAAGTATTAGGAAAAGTGAACACATCAGAAGCAGATGTTTACTACATACCTATACCATAACCAATCAGGTTGATGAACGTCAACTTTGAATCAGAAAATATCAAAGCTGATAGTAAAACCACAACCCAGTCCCTGACAACTCCAGCAACACGAATCGTCAATGCGCTTGTGCGAGAAATTACAAGGAAAACTGACAGATTGAGTGCAAATGTACAAAGACAGTTAAGACCCAAAATTATCGGTGGGAAGTTCCAGGGCCCACTAGAATCCATTTTTGGTTTCTCCAAGAATATCCATGGAACAAACAGGCACAAAGCACTGTGAAGAGCAAATAAACATCATTACTCCATGGAAGAAGGCTTTTAAACCAGAAACAGGAACATGAATAGTACAATACTACCTGCAGGGACTAACATAGTACATCATAGATATTGAGTTCAATCGGACACCCTTTTTCTTAACAAAGATTTCCATGAAGATTAGTCTTAAAGCTTCACCAACTACACCACCCATCTGATAAACCACACCAATCCAACTGATGGTAATCTCCCCATATGAAGCCACAACTACTCCAACACTAATCACAGACATGATAGTAAACATTCTACAACTCAAAGCTTCAAGGCCTATAGCTGCTCCAAGAAAAAACACAGCAACAGGCACTGCAAAAATTCAAAAGAAAACACATTACTGGCATCAATTTTAACAACAAATTACCAAGAAGGTTTTTTTAGAGTTTAGAAAATGATAAAATGAGAAAAAAAATTGGTGCTTACTGGTAGCTTTCAACATTTGGGCGAATGCAACAGATATGTAGAGGTAGGCACTATTTCCCAGCCAAAGAGTCATTGCAAACATGGCACCAATTGGTATGACTGATGTGATATATCTGAGGATTCAGAATGTAGTGAGTCCCAAAATTGAAATATCAGATCAGAGCCCAGTTTGCAATTGGATAAAACCATTATTCAAATTATGGTGTATCCAGTGGTATATTCTGGTATCTATCCAACTTGGTACTGTGGTCTTACACTGCTTTCTCCCTCCAAAGATGTACTACCATCTTGAAAGAATTTTTGCTTATTTAAAGCCTCCTCAATTAACAGATCCTTTTTCTCTAAATATGGTATCCTTTTCGACACAGACATCAGTTTTACAGAGCCAAATATTGCAAAAGTAACTTGTACATACTATTCATTTATGCAAGACTTAGTAAATATGTTTTTTAGAGAACCTAAGATATTCCATTAATGTAACAGATATGTCATTAATGTAATAGCTAATTGATCCCTCTAATTTTATCATGAATCTCAAAACAACTTGTTTTCTAGGTGCAAATGTACTTGGGTGATGTATGTTTGGCAATTTGCTCCGTATTATGCAATGTGCACATAAATGCAATTAAGACAGATAAGAAAGGATAATTATAATCCTAGATCTTCACAGACAAGTTTTCTACAGAAAATTCTTTCTATAAAGCATGTCTATACTCCGATGAAAAGAACAGACATTGTTTGCAGTTAGGGGGAAAGCCAACCAGGGGCAGGATGGCAGTTGCAGATATGGTTACAAATCAGCACACACATCCCAACAGTTCCAACAGTCATGCTACTAGATAGTTTAAGTGAGTAAGCCAAATTGGCAAATAAGGACAGGCATGAATGCTACAAAATAATTGAAAACACATGCTAGAAAACAGAATGATTAAATTATGTATGCATTATAATAAAGAAAAAGCACAATTGCTGACCAAAATGTTAGATCAGCTATTCCATGGATCTGCAATTTTATGCAATCACTCTCGAAGAAAAGACAACTGGCCTATACAGTCCTCAATATCTTTGTGTCAGAATGTGCTGATTTTGGCAAAGCATGATAACACACATACCAAGACAATGAAAAGGCCATGCTATGAGACTTTCACGATGAGCTGAACAAACTAAGACATGATTTTTTTTTATGACAATGTTTATAATGTATACTGTGTTAAACCCTGTAATTAGATAAAATTAACTTTGATGAAATTTAATAGGATTACTGGAGAATGAAACACAGGGACTGAGAAAGAAAATGATGTGACAACAACATTTATTCTTCTAAGCTGACAACTAACAGGAAAGATTAATGGAATAAGACAGAAAATCGGAGGGCCACAAAATGCATGGTAAACATTGAAAAGATAAGTATAGTTGATTACTCACATTTCTGAATAAATTCCCCCTTCGATCTTTATAATCTGATAAACAAAGAAAGAATACCTTGAAAATAGAAAAAAATTATAAAAGAATAATAATTAAAGAATGGTCAATAAAAACCACATATTTATACAACAAGCAAACATATTTCGGAAAAAAATTTGTATTGCTCAAAAGAACAAGTACCTTAAAGACTTTGGTGAGTAGAAAGCATAATACAGAAGAGAAAAGCATGTGTAGTAAAGTCAATGCAACTGGATAGGGGAAATTGATCTGTTTAGAGGATAAGACCCACTGCACCATTAATGAAGCAAATTAGCCATGTAAATTCAAAGTTCTTTAAAAAATTGCACTACATAGTCACTGCTAGATCAGTGACAAAATTAACTAGAAATAAGCTAAAAAAATTACAATTATCTATAAAGCTACAGGAAAGAGCATCAAGCTTCACTAATTTTTATAAATTTGAAATTATGCAAAGTTAATAACAACTATTTGACTGAGTAAAAGGTGAAAGGTGCATTAATTTTCCTACTAGGCCAATCTTTTATGTGCAATCCTCTGCATCAGATTAGATCTCTTTGTGCAATGGCATCAGAAATTTATATGTTTACGCACAGGAACAATAATTCAGCACTTAATATAAACATGATAGATAAAGAAAATGATCACAATCCATCACTTCAATCAATTATGCTTACAAATAGCAAATGATCACTTTAGTTTATAGTAATTGTGCAGTCAAAGAATCATACAAAGAAAAGCTTATCCAAATGGATCGAGATATCTACTTTATGTGTATACACAACTTCAGTCTTGAGAAATTTTGGCTTATTACATCTTCAAGTAAAAGAGCTTAGGTGGAATTAATTATAAACTTCAAAGCCTAAGTGGAATTATTTATAAACTTAGGCTATGGGAACAAGCTTAGAAGCTAAAGGTTTTAGATTAAATAAGACTAAACCTGAATATATAAAATGCTATTTTAGTGACCCTAGAAATAGACACAAGAATATGATTAAGTTGGATGGACAAGAACTCCCTATAATTAAGATCTTTAGGTATCTTGAATCAATTATTCAACAAGATGGAGAGATCAATGCAGATACTATTCATAAAGTAAAAACATATTGATTAAAATGACAAGAGGCATTAATAAGTTTTATGTGATCATTAGACACTTTTGACATTAAAAGAAAATCTTTATAAGATAGTTGTGAGACCAACAATGCTTTATCGATTTGAGTGTTAAATAATTAAAAAGTAACATATACAAAAAATTTATATTGCCAAGATGAGAATATTGAGATGAATATGTGGAGTTACTAAGAAAGATAGGAAAAGAAATACTTTTATTCATGAATAATTAGGCATCAATTCAATACAGGATAAGATGAAAGAAAATTGTTTAAGATGGTATGGGCATATGCTTAGGAGACCTCCGATTAGTCGTGCGAGGAGAGATAGAGGAAGATGTAAAACGACCTTAATAGAAATTATAAATAAAGATTTAAACACTCTGAACTTAACTAAACATATGACTTTTTACAGATCTCAATGATGGCAAAAGATTCATGTACCCAATCCCAAATAGTTGGGACTTACGACTTTGTTATTGTTATGGTCACCTCTACAAAGCATTTATATGGAATTTTGGTCCATGACAAACTCAAGAAACCTATCTAGAAAATTGCACCTACAAACAAAAGAATTCTATTGGTTGCTCCTATCAGCATACATCATTCGGCAGGACACATTTGAGTTCCTAAGTCTTAAGCCTGCTAAAGCAAAAAAATGTAAATTTAAATTTGTACCCCACTTGTATCCTCTTTGCACCTTGAATCATCATCACTTTTCTAGAACAAAGGTTGTTTTCAATCCAAATAAATGATTCTAAAAGAAATCTCATGATGGTTACATCTTTCAGTGTGCCAAGTTCACGAGGGTAAATGGACCTTAAGATTAACCTGTAATCATGCCATGCACTTCATTTAAGATGAGGTTAGCTAGTATTTATGTTAATTCCAATAAAAATTCGTGTTTGGTTAATGCTGCCCATTACCAAATGCCTACGTTACCAAGCATCAAAGGGTGGTCCTTAACCTGTAATCATATCATATACTGCATTTAAGATGAGGCTGAGCTAGTATTTATGTTAATCCTAATAAAAATTTGTATGTGGTTGATGCTACCGAATGCCTACGTTACCAAGCATCAAAGATCTAGATCTCCACCACGAAGCACTTGTTGGCGTTTCTCGAGGCGCACATCTAAAGCAACAAAATAAACGACCTCAGGGAATCAACACCTTGGCATCATGATCTTGATCGTATTCACGGATTCAGAATTGAAAAATACATCCGAAGAACCGCACGGATTCAGAATTCTCCAAGAACGATAACACAATAAAGAGTAACAAGATTGCAACCCTGGTATTTTGAATCGAAACAAGATATCGTAAGGAGACGAGAGCGAAGCGATGAGAGGGGGAGTGACCTTGTTGAAGAAGATCTGGCCGCTGGACAAGGCAATGTAGAGGAGAATGTAGCCATACGTCATACCGCCTTCCCCGCACCTCCGGATCAAGTCCGCCGCCACCATAGCTGCCTTCTCTCCCCGGACAAAAAGGGGGGCCGGCGGGTCGATTCAGCTCGCCTCGCACACACACGAAGGGTGAAGAGAGAGAAGCGGATTGGATGTTGCGGGAGTTCAACGAGCCGACGCCTCGTCGCGCTGTGGAAGACGATCGCTCAACGAGTCACGCTCGTCATTCCCACGGGTTAACCTCGGATGACTGCTTCACGGGTAACTCGGTTCATTGGATTGGTCCATAATAATTGAACCGATATAGTTCTTTATTATATTATTTTTTAAACGTATTTTTTAAACATTTAAATAGTAAACTATTTTTCAAAAGATTTATACTATTTTATAACTAAAATATAAATCATTATACTTTTTCATTATTATTAATAAATCATATTTATTTGAACTATATATATATATATATGAGATTACTTATATTACCTTTTTTATATTATGTTTTCAGTTTATCCAACCATAACTGCATGTGAGGCATAGCTCATAGCCCAGTGATGATTTCACATGCTGATAAGTCTTCTAACTCTATTTAACTCTTTTTTACTTAATTTAATAAGTTAATTTATTTATCAATTTCATTTCATCTGACCTAAATAATTAATCAAAATATTTAAACTAAATTTAATAATAGTATATTCACTCTTATAAATCAATTTTAATCTTTTCTACTTTGGATTTGAGATTAATCAGAAGTATTACAGATACTACTTCAATTGACTTATCAAACATATCATGATTATAAAAAATAAAAATAATTTGATAATTATATATATATATATATATATATATATATATATATATATATAATTCGTCCTTCTTCTAAAGCCATGGGTGGGGTGTGGTATATTTCTCGAAGACAGGCTAGAAACATAATTCAGATGTGTCTCAGATCTCATTGTAAATATCATTTTCTTTTATTTTCTGAGTCATACCAAATTAGCCATGGGTATGAGAATATAAATTTGACTTTTCTCCTCATTTTTATAGTGAGGCCAACAAGTAGTGGCAACAAAACTTACCAGAAATGATTTACTTAAAATCATTGTTTCAAAGAGGATTTGTAACACCTCTGCAATTTCTTTTCTTTTATTCTCCTGCAAAAACATGTAACGAAGATGAGCTTGGTGAATATGCAGTGTAATTGTCCCTCAAGTTAAAAGTGTTGCCAGATTTTATTATAATCAGATATTTGATCATAGTAAATTCAAGCATCGGGTCGGGATTCGAATGATGTGGTTGGAAACTCGTTTGGAGTGTCTCGGGAGTTCGCCGAGGGTATCGAGAGCTTACCAGGATGGCATAATTGAGTTCACCAAACGAAGATCGAGATTCGTCGGAAGATTATCGGGTAGCCGAAAGACTTACCGGGGGTTAGGAAGGTCTTGAAGTAGATTTGTGGCCATATTGATTGTAATTAATCAAGTTATAGTTAGCATCATGCAGGTTAATCACGATGATGAAAAGGAATTACAGATCAGACATGGACCTAGGATCAAGCTTAGGCATCGGGCCAAGGTTTGGACGATGCTGTGGGAGCTCGCCAGGAGTTCGATATGACTTTGCCGAAAGTATCGGGAAGATTGTTAGGAACATATCGGGAGATCACCGGAGGAAGACCGTGAGACTCACCGTAGGGAATGCCAAAGCAAACATTTCACTTACGACGTTTCTTATCTTTCAGATTTTCTTGCTCTTTCTTAAGTAATTAGTAACCAAGTAACTTGGCGATCTTTTTATCATTCAATTGCTTTATTTGAACAACAAGCTTTGGATCTTCTTATCGTGCTTAAATCGAAATGTTTTTGTTCAAAATAAAAAATTTACACTTGCACTAATTAACCCCCCTTCTTAGTGCCAATTGATCCAAATATTTTTTTATAAATTTCTTGAATTATAAAAGTAATTTTGATTATTTGAACTTGAATAAGTTATTATCATGATTTTTGGTAAGTTTAAAAAATAAAACTTGAAATCTTTACATAAATACTTTGATTATGAACTTTACATAAACATACTAATTGCTACTTTGATAATGACTAAGGGAGAGACAAAAGTAATATTTTGTAATAACGAATTTGAATACTTAGATTATGAAAAACATTCATCGGAGGAGGAACGATTTACTAAAAAAAATGAATTTTAAATACATGAGATTTGCATGGTTGAATTTCTATTTTATTTAAAATTTTGAATACATAAGATTTCTTGATTACCTTTGTTGAAATTCACAACCAGGGGTAAATTTATTAATTTAAATCATATCTTTTGATACTTAAAAATTTAATTTTATGACATGATCTTCTTGTACTTTTGGGTGTAATTTGAATATGGATGTTAAGAATAAATTATGAAATCATATTTCTTTATTAACAATAACAAAAAGTGGAAGATAAAATTATTAATATAGTAAGAATCAAATTGGATATGATAACAATGAATGAGGAAGAATTTACTTAGAAGAAAATTTAAAATTTAAAATTTTCTTAATACTTACAAAATGCATGATTTAATTGATTTACTATCTTGCTTGAAGTTTACATAAGATAAATTAAATTGTATGGGTAGCTCTTAATTTTTTCTTGGATTTTAAAATTTACATCTATAAAATTGATTATTTTTGTGATGTTTTTCACTTCTCCATCTTGATTCTACCTCTTGTTCACATGAAGTGATGAAATGAAATCACTAGCATTTCAAGATATCAATAAGTCTATTAATTTTATTTTGAATCTATTGGAAGTGATTTTGATGATTTTAAAATTGAATGGGTTTTTTACCTATATCATGATTTTGATTCCTCAGAATTATAACTTGAAATCCTTTATGAATCATAATCTCTTATTATGTGTTCTCATATTATTTAAAAGAAAATATTTTATATAAATTGTGATTTTGATAAGTTTAGATTTTTTATGCATGAATCAAGATATTTTATTTGTTTATTCTATGATTTGTCTCTTGATATTTATAATTTATCTTAATGAATTATATATCTCATCACCATGTTAATTTTTCTTGATATATTTCATGTGATGATTTAAAAAATGATGTAATAGGAAAAGTTTTGCATCATTGTAACTATCCCTTCTTTTTGACAATGACAAAGAGGGAGCAAAACTTGCTAGTTTGCCATCTCAAAAGAGAAGCAAGAAGTGCTATCTTAAGAGAAACAGAAATTTTGCTTAACCTCACACTTTAAAAAAAAACATGCTAAGAGAAGTAACACTTGCTAACTTGTTAGCTTGCATGATGTAAAATTACTAGCTTGAACATTACAAAATAAGTAAAAAATTTGCTAGCTTGCACTTCTCAAAAGAGAAGAAATAACTCACTAGGTTGTATGTTCTAAAGTGATGAAGAATTTACTAAATTGCTAGGCTTTCATATCTCAAAAACTTGTTAATTGTATTTCTTTTTTTTATTGATGATAAAAGGGGAGAATATATGATGATGTGAAATCATGTATGATGATCATGTATATAATGATAATTGAGAAAATCTACATGAAGATAATGATTTGTTATTTTTCAGATTTATTTACTATATTTTCTTGAAATTTACCTTAGAATGATTTGTTGAACTCATATTCAAAAAAATTTTAAAAAAAATTATATCTACAAGATTGAGGTTAAGAGTTAAGAATGCTAAATCATGAAAATATATGAATTGCTAATCTAGATTTTATGAAATTAAGTTTTTTGTGATAATATTTTTGAAAACCTTGTCCATGTTTTTATTGTCTACAAAAAAAGGGGAGAAAAATTGCATGAAGATGATGAATTGCTACATTTGAAATTTACAAGAGATGATTTTTGGTATCAAAAGATGATTTTTGCTACATTTGAAATACATAAGTAGTCTTTAAATCTCGGACTTTTGAGCTCATCTTAATATTATTTTTGAAATTTACTAAGAGCTCTACTTAACGATGTTTTACAACTCATTCCTTATTTTCTTTCCTTCTTTTTCACAAGAGGAATAAAATTCTTTACGACTCATGTCATATTTTACAAAGGGAGAGCAAAAACTCATGTGCCTTAAAATTCTTAGTCCTATATTTCACTTTTTTGTTGATGAGAAAGGGGAAGAAATATACATTGATGACATATGATATTGATGATATACATTGATAACATATTATATTAATGATATATATTGATGACACATAATATTAATGATATATATTGATGACACATGATATTGATGATATACTTGGATATCTTGGATATGGATGCATAATTCTTTTTAAAATTCATGATTCGATGACTTGATACAATTTTTTGTTGAAATTTGCTTAGAATATGATTTGTTTCGTGATACTTGAATTCAAGAGAGTATGGTTCTCTTGAATTTAAGCTTTCTTTATTGAGGCATGGATTTAGGGGGAGTTAGGATTAACTCCTGTCATTAATTAATTATCATCATAAAAAAGGAGGAGATTGTTGAATCTCGGATTTTGATGATGAAATCAATTGATGAGTGTTTGATCTAATAAGATTGTTAGAGTTAATTGATAAAAGATTAACTATACAGAGAGATTATTACAATCAGAGATTTAGCCAAAGTTAAGTCCAAGAATCGGGCTGGGGTTCGGACGATGCGGTTAGGAACTCACCTGAAGTGCGTTGGGAGCTCGCCGAGAGTATCGGGAGCTTGCTAAGATGGTGTAAGAGAGTTCACCAGAAGAAGACCAAGACTCGTCGAAAGATTATCGGGGGTAGCCGAAAGGCTTGTCGGGAGTTGGAAAGGTCTTGAAGTGGATTTGTGATTATGTTGATTATAATTAATCAAGTAGTAGTTAGTATCATGCAAGCTAACCACGACGGTGAAAAGGAATTACACATCAGACATGGACCCAGGATCAAGCTTACGTATCGGGCCAAGGTTTGGATGATGCGGTGAGAGCTCGCCGGGAGTTTGCTAGGACTTCGCCGAAGGTATCAGGAAGATTGCTATGAACACGTCGGGAGATCGTCGGAGGAAGACCGTGAGACTCACCGCAGGGAATGCTGTAGGTTGTCAGATTGTGGGAGTGAGGTCGTAAGCTTGGTGGTCATGTTTAAGTTATAGATTAAGATTGAGTCCTAAATGAGTTTAATTTGGAAAGAATCTAAATTAATGTAAAGAGCCAACTGAGTCTACTAAAAGGGTTTGATTGAGCTTAGGTTGAGCTCAATTGGTTGATCAGAGAATTGGTCAACGTGTGATTCAATTCGGGATTGGAAAAGTGAAGGGAATTACTTTTTAGGGTTTCCAGCGGTTGAACCGTCGGTGAGCGACAGGTGTACCACCGCCACCTAGGATTTCGGGTGGCTATCAGCGGTTGAACTGCCAAGGTTGTGCGGTTGAACCACCCGTACCCTGAAATCATGGTACTTTTGACGGTTGACCTGCCCAAGCCGGCGGTTGAACCGCCCATACTCAGATTTTTTTGGGTATGTTTGAATTTTGGCTCCAAATTCTGAAGTCATTTGGGGCTTATAAATCTCAAGTTTTCTTGCATTACATACAATACTTTTGGGAGATAAATTCTCTGAAAAAACTTGTGTGAATTGTAAGAAAAAGAAAATGAGTAAAGGAGTGATCAAATAGTTATAATCTTGTCTCCCTTGTAAGATTATAAGAGTTTGGTCTTCACCAAAAGAAGATCGGTAGTGAACGTTGGTGTGCCTCAAGGAGGAAGACTCGGGAGTTGACGTAGGTCAATTGGTGTCAAACCACTATAAAACTATGAGTTCTCTTTACTTATCTTGCTCACTACTTCTCTATTGATACTTTCATTTTTTTTAAATTAAGTACTTTACTTATGACATTATCTATCTCATTATTCGGATATGTTTATTCTGTCTTGAGTAGTCTTTAATCAAGAAGCTTAATATTTCTCTAGAAGATTGAATTATTTTTTAATTTTTATATCTTGGTTCAAGTAAAAATTCTTTTGTTAAAACAAGGATTCACATCTGACGGATTATCCATAAACAAAAGTTTATTAGTAGATTCAATATTACACTGCTGCAAGCACAAAATATCGCAATGTTTTAGCAGACCGAGTTATACATTACAGAGAATATGAACACGGGGAGGACTCAGTTGGAAGAGTCTTGATAATGTCTCACTAACCTTCATCTACTATAACAAAATAGTCATTGAGATAGTGACACCATAATACAACCCAGAAAGAAGAAAATTAGTGCCTGGTCATATTTCTCCACTTGTCCTTCAAGTCAACCTGTTTGACGAATAGCTAATTGTTTTAATATATCAAATAATGAAATAGAACAAGCCAGAGAATAGATACCTCTGTCCTGTCTTCAAATATTTCAGAATAGCAACTCAATATAAACTTCCAATTGCCCACTCCATGCCTTTGACAAGAAACAGAGAATCATTTTAAGTTGTGCATCAGTTTCATTAAGAAAATATATACAGCTCAATAATCTCAAACAGGGTTATGTAACTCCAGTTTTTTCATGAGAAAAAAATATATCTTTAATAAGAGTTCCATTATCATTACACTATTAATAAACAAACAAAACAGTAACCTGTACGTCATATATAATGATGCTAACCAAGGCATGGAAGTGCATACTTCCCTACAGCCTTTCTCAGAGTCTCTTCTTCCAGCGAACTCCATCTCTTGAGCTTCCTTCTTATAACAAACTTCTTGTTTTCCAATATGGTCAAGGGAGAAGAAGCCTTCTTTCTCTTTGGACTAGGCAAGGTAATTTTCTTGGAAGTTGGGGACTTCTCAGAGGAGGACTCAATTGGGTCCTCCCCCCACTACAAAGAGAAGAAGTTACTGTTACTATATTACAAAAATAGAAATGCAAACAAGGAAAAGAAAACTATATAACATACCAAGTTAAACATGACTTAAGTACATTTTTTTGGACAAATAATCTCACTGCTTGCAAATAAAAGTGTCATAATCTGAAGTTGTAAGAATGAAAGTTCTTACAAGTCATATGACCTATTACCACAGATTTCCCTAAGTGGTCCCAACCCTTCAGTAGATACATTTAAAACGAGATGATACAAAATAGAGCTCTTAATTTACTCAACTGAGATCAAACCAGCCAATTGTATTACTCAGTTCATCTTCCTTTCCACCACTGTGGACCTAATCAGTTACTCTATTCTACACGTTGCAAATTTTTATTGGCAGCAACTAATGAAACAATGATCACATTGCTTTAGATCTCAGAGAAGGACAAACTGAGACATGTTGCAACTCTATTTAACGTGTTCCAACTTTTTGTTGGCAGCAACTAATGAAAATAATGATCACATTGGTTTAGATCTTAGAAAAGGACCAACCTTTATACCACTTTAAGCACCAAATATCATGTATAACGTCACCTAAAACCAACTCTGAACCAAAAAGCATTCTTTGGCTAAATAGTTAAATCTCTACTCTCTTTTATGTGTAGGAGGAGACACCTCAGAAGCAGTGCACAACTAGAATCATTTTGGTTATCTCATGTCAGGCAAATGTGTAATTTGATGAAAAATAAAATAAAATGGTTAAGTCAATGTTCACTACTAATGGCGATTCTTATCATTTATTACATGCATTCAAAATTTAAAGAGACAAGAACATTATGTAGCCAAGATAAGATTTAGGTTCTACTGCTAAGCGCAATCAAAATCCACATTGATTGCAAGACCATGTAACATTGATTCACATTCATTTCCACTGTTAAGTGCAATCAAAATCCACAAGCCTTTAGTGAAGTAAGGTCTTTCTCTGTAACTTCCTTGTATTCTCTAGCATATCTATGCCATATGGGCACCTGACACTTGAGCTGATTGTACCCTTATTTAAAAATGGATTATATGTTCCTGAAACACCTCAAAAATTATTCTACATCAAAGTAACACTCAACTCCCTATAACAAAAGTAAAATATCACGATGCACATGTTTAGTAGGATCATTCAGACTTTGCTTTCTTCATGTATCGACCTAATTCTATTCAATTAAATCATTAAAATTTCCAAAAACAGACATGTAGGGGACACATTAACTCCGTTCATGTTGTTTGTTGGCAAAACAATATTTAACAACGATATAAAATAGAAAAACACAAATCTGCATCACATTTACATATCATAGTTTATGTTTCCCTCCATGATGTAACCTTTCTATCTGAAATTATTGTCACCACCTAGGATTTTTTCTGATGAAAAAATTATAATGGTGTCATGAAGACAATAATTTCTCTTCCAAATAAATTTCTAACACAAATCTAGCACCCTACTTGACATATCCTAAAAACAATTAAAAACTCACTGCCTCTTAAGTCTTAATGTCAATTTTGTTTCTTTCATGTCTTCAAAAGCAGAAATCCAAATTATGAGGTGATTTGAGAAGACCTTTTCGTTAACATTTCAGAAGTCTGATCATAGGATGCAACATTTTCCGGAGATCTAAAATTGCAAGCAAAAAACTTTGCCTCCAGATAAAAAAGAAGTCTTAGAAAGAAGAACAACCCAAAAGGAAAATTCTCATGAAAGAAATCATGAGCTGTGCAACTCCAAGTGCTCCACACCACTCAATTATGATTAACAAACTTGTTTTCATTTACCGCATCCAAATCAAAATATAAATTTATGTTACTTGCTTTATGTAACATGAAAACCTGAAACAGCTGCAAATGAGTCCCTATCATTTAACTATCTAAAACAGTAATTATAACTAAACCAAATGAAGATTAAACCTGAACTATATTTCAACTTATTCTAATTGCATGTACTGCACCAATCTTTTCTTTTTAGTAAGGTTAGAAAAAAAGCAAATATTCCAAGATCAAATTGGATTGAAAAAGAAAGAAAAAGCAAATTAAGTAACTAGTGAAAAAAATCAGGAATAAGGATGATGAAATAAACACCAAACTTCTAGCTGAATTAAGTTACCTATGCAATCATGTCACAGGAAAAAAAATAGACAGATTGTTTTGAATAAAAAGGTAAAAAAGTGATGCCCACTAGCTTGGGCAAAGGCACTCGAGGCCTTCTCAAGGGGTCGATGATTCCAATCCCCTGTGGCAGATAGTGCCTTTTTCCTCCCACCCACGGTGATGGATGACTCAAACCTGTGGGTATGCAGAAGAAACGAAGAAAGACAAGTTAAAATTACCTCAAAAGTATGAGCAGTTGGATTCCTATCCATCAGACTTCGTTTTTGCACCCCATCAGTATTAGAAATTCCAGTCCCTTTCATCTCAGAATGGATTGTTGTAGCCGCTTGTACCTTGTTATCAATTCCATCCAATTGCTTCTCAACAGATGGTTCTCTATTTGATTGAACAGTATCATCCTTTCTTTGCTGCATACTTCCATCCACATCAAGAGCATCATTTTTCCTGCTTTGTTCCACAATTTCATCCACACCATTGTCTTTGGAACGATTTTTAACAGCTGAAACCGGTCCACTTGCACCTGCCTGACGTTGAATCTCTAATTCTTCCACATCGTTTGTCATCCCAAAGAACCTATTCTTCAATACTTCAGCTGCTTTCATCACTGCATCTGGAAGAGGGTCAACCACCACCTTGTGAAGATCCACGCAACTTGATTTAAGGGCATTAACCACCTTCTCAACCTCAGGTGCAGACATAGGATCAAATTTGTCAGTGGGTTTTCCAAGGCGTACAACTGCATTTTGTTTTCTAGCAATCTCATTCCCCATATCCCTGTCCACTACATAAATCAAATTACAAAGTCGGCGTAGCAAAAGTGACAAAAAATCCTAAGGACAAAGCAAGTTAACTGATTCAAATTGCCCATGGAACTCAAGTTACTCGAGAAATAAGCAAGCAACTAGAATTTTCAATATTTGCACAAGTACAAAAACTCCTTAGATCAAGAAAGTATACAAAAATTCTATGGAAACTTTAACATAATCATAGACAAAGGAACTCCTTAAGTCAAGAAAGAACAAAAACTCTATTAGGATCCTTAACAGAATCATAATAAAAGTACTCCTTAGATCAAGAAAGAATATAGACATTCTATAGAATCTTTAACCAAAGCATCGTCAAGGGGAACCTACAAGTATCACACAACGTAGATGATGTTACGGGATTCGTCTCCAAGAGAACCACTTCTCCATTGACCGCAAGAGACAAAGTAGAAGTCCTCTCTCCGACTCCACCGGCGACTCCTGAAACCTTAACCTTGTCATCAGATTTGGCCGAAGATTCGCTACAGGGATTTCCCAACTCAATCCCGTTTCTAACAGCCTCGGCGGCGAGCACAAGAAACGGCGGCCCCAACTCCTCCATTGCGGCCTTCAAATAAACCCTAATCGCATCCAACGCTTCGTTGCTCGTGTTCCTCTCCAGCAAGCCCCTAAAGATGCCGCTCTCGACAGCGGCCTCAATCTCCATCCTCAATTTCTTTAGCGGCTCGGCTGCCAAGACGGCCGGACCCGCCCGCTCGAGGTCGGCTACCCTGGAACGCAAGAGGTCGACGAAGGTCCTGAAAACGTCGTAGTTGGAGGCAGAGAAGGAGAGGGAGACGCAGTGGAGGGCGACGGCGCGGTAGGCAACGGCCATGGACTCGGAGGAGGAGGAGGAAGAGGAAGAGGAAGATGCGGGGCGGTCGTCGAGGAGGAGGTCGAGAGAATGCAGGGTGTTGAGGGAGGGGGAGCAACGGGAGAGGTCGGAGGCGAGGCGGTGGAGGAGGATGGTGTGGCGGAGGCGGAAGGGAAGTGGGGACGGGAGGGGAAGGGCGAGGAAGATCTCGTTGGCGAGCCAGTCTTCGACGGGCTGACGGAGGACGAACTCCGCCACCCACGCGGCTGTGTGTGTCGTCAGCATTTCCTGGACGCGAGAGATTCGGGGTTCAGGGTTCGAAAAACCATTGACCGACCATCAAATCGCGGTCTCTGATAAAGGCCACTACTGCTTATTTACGTACACGTAATCATCAATAATTTTAGAATCGTTATTATAAATAATATATTTATTTTATTATTAATTTTGATGTTTATTATTTTTGGATTGATATAATAGTTATAGTTTGTTTAATTAGATATATTTGTGTTTCAATAATTATTCATGAATTTTTATGATTTAATTAGTTTTAAATTTAAGATGATAAATTTAAATTCTTTAATTCATGAATTTATGTTATTCATTATCTAATTTGATAAGAGATGTTTAATTAGGGTTTGACTTGAGTTGGATTGATATGTTAAACTCAGTCAACTCAGTACATGTGGCTAGGTACAATTCAATCTATGTAATTAGGTATGACCCAACTCATGTGATATGACGAGGCATGACCCACTCATGTAGTTACGTAGGAGTCAGTCTATGTGGTAAGGTACGACCTAACCCATGTGGCTAGGCACAACCCAGCCCAAGTGATAAAGTACAATTTGGCTCATATAATCATGTACGACCCAATTTATATGACAAGGTACGACCTAACCCATGTTATCAGGTATGATCTAACCCATATGGTCAGGTACGATCAAACCCATGTGGCTAAGTAACAGCTAGCCCATGTGATAAGGTACGATCTAACCGATGTGGTCAGGAATGGTCTAACTCATACGGTCAAGTACTACCTAGTCTGTGTGGTTATACACCACCTTAACTCATGTGTCTAAGCATGACCCAATTCGTGAGCCAATCATGACTTAATTTGATAGTAAGGCTTAACCTAACTTGTGAGTAAGGCTTAGCCTAGTCCATTAAGTTAAGTCTGCCCAACTATGCGATCGGCGCTAGACATGTTGTCACTCCTCTATCTAGCCTATTATACCTCAACTCAGCCTATTACTTAGGACAAGCACGTGCGACACACATGACTTGTCTAAGACTCAAGTGATTGGCTCGATTTGGGCTAGCACTATATGACATAGTTTGATTTTCTCTCCCTTTATTGGTTTGAGCTCATTAATTGAGTGAATTAGATAGGTTGATCGGTTTAAGGTGATTCCAAACAAACTTGACTAGTTAAAACCTACTTGACCTAATTAAGATCAATCAAATCTAAATTAAATCAGTCTAAGGTGATTTCAGACATGTTTTATAAGGATTTGAATTTGGTTCTATTATGTCATAATCGAATTGAGCTTGATTTTTGGTTGATTGAGGACTGTTGAGAGATTTGTGTTCATGTATTTATGATTTAATGAATCTAAAACTTTTATATGAAGATATAATTTGAAAATGATTATTGGTTTTGTACTTTCTTTGAGTTTATGTTATTGATATAGTTGTTATTATGTAGTATATGTGACCATGTTATTATGTAGTATATGTAACATGTGGGTGAAGCCACTAATGGACAAAGTCTAGCAAATTATATATTAAATATGGTCTTTTATGATATTTTATCATATTATTTATTAGATGCATATGTGCATGAATGAATGAATGTAAATGAATGATTATAGATGTTGATATATCACTACCGAGGGTAGGTATGACGATTCCCTTCGAGAATTAGTGGGTTGTTAGACGTGATAACTAAATGACTCCTTCATCCGAACGTATCCCCACTTGGGTGGGTAAGGCATACCACTTCATCCGGTGTTGGTAGAAATCCATCCCGAGGAGTATGCTACTTCATCTGTGGTTGGGAGAGTGCACAATGTCTTTGATATCTGACTTGTATGCATGTGTTGCATGTGGCAATGATATAAATTATCTTCATCCATTGTTAGGAGGAATCCATCCCATAGAGTATGTCTCTTCATTTGTTGTTGGGAGAGTGCACCATCGGGTAAGATACATGTAGGTTACAGGTACCCTACAAGCCAATCACGTGAGTGATGGCACGTGTGACATACTACAGATCTTTTTGCTTATGATTATTATTAGCATATTCTCACATTATATTATCTATTGCATATATATTGTGATGTCCTTGTATCTTTGCAATGAGAATCGGATCGTGATGAGATCATGATAATGAGATCGATTCATAGGTTACTCGAGAGGGACATCGAGATAATCGAACAAACCAGTGTTATATACTCATCCATATGATGGAGGTGGTTGGTCTCATAGCCACTTGTGTGGAGACACTAAGATATAGTACACGCGCTCATTAAAGAATGAGTTTACTGATTGATACACTTATGAAATATTATATGGTTAATGATACCTAATATCAGACAATGATTCTATAGTCTCAATTATGTGTCTGGTCTTTAGACTTGAGACATCAAGGATGCATTGTTTGAGCACTCCTTTCTTTGACGCTGGACTTACAAGTTTAGAAAGTTCTAGATCTTGTACAACTGGTTATTATGATTGGTAGCCAATCTTACGAGGGTAATTGAGTGTAAATAAAAGATCATCTACTCTCGGTATCACGAGAGGAATATCTCATATGTGCTTACTCAAGCAAATCCCTAGTTAGGGTCATAAATCTTTGGGATAATCTGATTAGAGTGAGACTTAGACGAATTATGTATGTGGCCTGACAGTACAATATCATCGAAGGCAATGAGTTAACTATGATGAAACATTTTCACCTGTAATCATGCTTAGATATATCAGAATTCTTTTGGTCATTACAGCACACTATGACTATGAGATTTGACAGATGAATGTAAAAACGATATTCCTCAATATCAACCTCGAGGAGGAGGTGTATATGATATATCCAGAGGGATTCGTATTAAGAGAAAGTCCAGATAAAGTATGCAGGTTTCTCAGGTCTATTTATGGATTGAAGCAAGCTTCCTGAAGTTGGAACATAAGATTTGATGAGGTGATCAGATCTTATGACTTCATTAAGAATGAAGATAAGTCTTGTATATATAGAAAGGTAAGTGGAAGTACTATCACTTTCTTGGAGTTGTATGTGGATGACATTATAATCATTAGGAATGATGTATGAATGCTCTCCACAATAAAGGCTTTGCTATCTATAAACTTCTCCATGAAAGACTTAGGGAAAACATCTTATATTTTGAGGATCTGGTCTATAGATATAGATCAAAGAGGATGCTTGGCTATCTCAGTCCAGGTACATAGACTCCATTGTCAAAAGGTTTGGTATAGAGAATTCCAAGAGAGGTTATATACCGATGAGACATGAAATATCACTTTTTAGGAGTATGTTCCAAAAAATTCCTGAAGAAAGGACATAAATTAATAGGATACCCCAGTCTATCATGTTTGTTATACTATGTACTAGACCTAATATAGCTCACGAGCATGTATTAGGCGAATCCAGGTTTGGAATACTGGAAGGAAGTAAAGTGTATCCTTAAGTCCTTAAGAAGGACTAAGAATCTTTGACTCGTATATGAAGGAGGTAGCCTCCAAATTGAGGGCTACATGGATTCGAGTTTTTAGTCTAACATTGATGATAGCAAGTCGAACTCAAGGTATGTTTTCACCATGAATAGAGGAGTAGTAAGTTAGAAGAGTTCCAAGTAAGATACCACTACTGACTCAACCATAGAGGCGAAATACATTGTTGCAGCAGAAGCAGCAAAAGAAGGGGTGTGGATTAAGAAGTTCATTAGGGATTTGAGAGTCATACCAAGTAGAGTAGAGCTGATTCACAAATACAGCGACATGGCAATAGCTCTAGCAAGGGAACACAAGTCTCATCAGAATTATTATGAGGGAGTACCACTTAATTAGAGAGATCATATCCCAAAAAAATATAGTAATAGAAAAAGTTCTATCTGAAGATAACATCGTAGATCCACTGACAAAGTCGTTGGCTCAGATTTTATTTGAGCATCATAGGGGTTTGATGGAGATAAAACATATATGTGATTGGTTTTTGGTCAAGTGAGAGATTGTTGGTTATATATGCCCTACAAGCCAATCACGTGAGTGATGGCACGTATGACAAGCTTTGCGATCTTTTTGCTTATGATTATTATTGGTATATATATATATATATATATATATATATATATATATATATTATGATGTCATTGGTTTTGTGCAATGGGTCGGATCGTGATGAGATCACGATAATAAGATTAATTCACCTTTAAACGTAAATCTTAAATAATCCCGATAATAAGTTACTTAAGAAGGGCATCGATATAACCAGATAGACTACTGTACTATATACTTGTCTATATGATGAAGGCGGTTGGTCTCATAGCCACTTGTGTTGAGACATTAAGGATACAATACAGGTGCTTATTGGAGAATTAGTTCACTAATTGACCCACTTATAAAATATTATATAGTTAATGATACATAATATCATACAATGATTCTATAGTCTCAGTTGTGTATCTGGTCCTTAGACTTAAGACACCAAAAATACATTGTTTGAGTACTCCTTTCTTTGATGTCAGACTTATATGTTTGAAAAGTTCTAGATCTGGTACAACCGGTTATTGGGATTAGTAGCCAACCTTACAAAGGCAATTGAGTGTCAATAAAGGATCATCCACTCTCGGTATCACAAAAAAAATATCACATGTGTGCTTTCGTAGACAAATCCTTGATCAGGGTCATTTAGATTGAGAGAGAAAGAGTTCTCCGGGAGAATCTGATTAGAGTGAGACTTAGACAGATTCCATATATGGCTTAACAATATCATGTCCAATATACGGTCTGGGATATTAATTGGATGAGCGAGTATATATGATAACTGTGGACAGATAGGTCTGATAGATTCAATTCCTCTGTACCATATGGGGACTATAGTGCAGTGGCCTAGAACGTCCAAAGTCGATGAGTCGAGTGTATTATTATGGAGATAATAATTCACTATATCAGAAGGAGTTCTGATGAAAGTGACTCACGACCGGCTCCGTATCGGGCCTAGAGGGTCACACACATATAATGGATACTTCAACGAATAAAGGATTGGATATAGATCCAATTGGCTCATATTCTCATTAGATGAGATCCTACATTGATGAGCTCCTTGCATGAGGCCCAATTAGAGGACAAAGGATAATATTGGATAGAGATCCAATAATGCAAGGTTAATGGATAATTGGATGAAAATCTAATACCCACTAAGGTAAGAAAGACCTTAGGATTTTTTTATGGCTCTCTAAAAATAGGAGGGGAGGCACATAGTTAGTAGGCTATATTTTTTACCGTCCCCTCATATTCTCCTTCCTCCCTTTGATATAATGAATTATTATCTCTATAATAATTCATCAAAAATGATTATTGGTTTTTTACTTTCTTTGAGTTTATGATATTGATGTAGTTGTTACCACGTAGTATACGTGACTATTCTAGTAGTCCATATTAGAAGTGCAACCTATGAAAGGAGCTAGGGGGGCCATCACAGGGCGGAGCCACCAATGGATAGAGTATAGCAAATCATACATTAATATGGTCTTTTATGATATTTTATCATATTATTTCTTGGATACATATATAAATGAATGAATAAATGTAAATAAATGATCATAGATGTTTATGAATCACTGCCGAGGGCAGGTATGACGATTCCCTCGACCTTTCGGGGATTAGCGGGTCGTTAAACATGATAACTAGACGACTCCTTCATCCGTAATTGGGAGGAATATGTCCCCACTTGGGCGGGTGAGGGATACAACTCCATTCGTTGTTGGGACAAATCCATCCCGAGGAGTATGTCTCTCCGTCCGCGATTGAGAGAGTGCATTATCAGGTGTGATGTATGCCCTGTATATCTAACTTGTATGCATATGCCTACGATATAGGTTATCTCTATCTACTATTGGGAGGAATCAATCCCGTGGAATATGCATCTTCATCCGTTATTTGGATTGTGCACCATCGGGTATGATACACGCTTTTGATATCTAATTAATATGTATGTATTACATATGACTGATATATGATTTTGTTATTAAATAATAAATTATCATTGTTTTTATGATGCTTAAGTTTTATGATGAATTGATATATTATCATTTTTTATTAAAATATTAATATTTATATATGTTTTATGATTAATTAAAGATTATTTTTATAATTTTTTGAGGTTTTTAAACTGATATGATTTTATTTTATATTTATTTTCAGAATAATCTATTATTTTAAGATAGATCTAATTGTAAAGATAAGAATTTGAATAGAAAAAAAAAGAATGATGATGTTTTTTTCTAGAATAATTATTATTATAGAAATAAAAATTTGAATATAAAAAAAGATGAATTATTATTTTTTATAAATAAATTATGATGAATTATTATTTTTTATAAATTCGGGATATGACTATTCACATCTATCTGTATGCTATAGCATATTTTGTACGGGCAGTTATTGGAAGAGAGAGATGGCCTTTCGGATTTCGATACACCGACCTAATGTCGAAAACTGCTGAAGTACACTGTGGCATTTTTTATTAGATTTATACGCTACGTCGTATCTATGTATATATATGATAGGGACGATTCTGGTGCTTGCCTAGTAGACGCGTCCCGCCTTCAAATTTGCTGAGCAAGCATTTGCTAGTTCAGGCCCGTGTGCGCCAGCTCGCCCGCCACGCAGTCCTTTCAGTACGGAGTGGGAGCTCGTCCGGATGAGCGGTGATTCAGAGCTCGGCGTGGAAGGTCGGCTGTTGGAGTGGTGGAGTCCGGGTGAAGAGGGAGTAATCCAATTTGGGTCGGCCGCCAACTCCTGCAAGGAGGTCGGGTCAGGTAGGTTCCCGACGTGACCCCTCCGACGATCAAGTTAGTTCAGTATTTCGTTTTCGCGATCCCCCTGCTCCGTAGAGGTGCAGGAGCTTTTATAGTGGGTGTTGTAGATCATTCGTACCTGATAACCTTACTGCCTTTATGGCTTACCATACCGTTGTACCCTCCCACCATGCTTGCTGTACTTGCACTGAGGCGTGCGTTTGCAGGTGGGGGGTGCCGACCTTACCTGTGTCAGGTCTGCTGTACGAGCACTGGCGCCCCCGGTATATCTGGTCGGTTACCTGCGTCGGGTCGGCCACGTCGGCGGGCCAGCTGTCCGAGGGTGTGATGACTAGGCGGTCAGGTCAGCGTCGGGTCGGCCACGTCGGTGGGCCAGTTGTCCGAGGGTGTGATGACTTGGCGGCCAGGTCAGCATTTGTCTTATCATTCTTCCCCCCCCCCCCCCCCCTCGGGAAGACCTTCTCGAGGCGCCTGATGAGGGTGTCGAAGATGAGGTCTTGTATTTAACCGCTGGTTCGAGATCGCCCTGAACTAGTTCTGAGTGCGGCGATTGATCAGGCTAAGCAGGAGCTCAGGAATTCGATGTAGCAAGAGTCGATCCGACCGAGCATAAGCTCGGGAATTGATCCGACCGAGCACGAGCTTGGGAATTGTAATGCAGCAAGAGTAGATCCGACCGAGCATGAGCTCGGGAATTACGGTGTATCGAGAGTCGATCCGACCGAGCATTAGCTCGGGAATTGTAATGCAGTAAGAGTAGATCCGACCGAGCATGAGCTCGGGAATTGTTCCGACCGAGCATGGGCTCGGGAATTGTAATGCAGCAAGAGTAGATCCGACCGAGCATGAGCTCGAAAATTGTTCCGACCGAGCATGGGCTCGGGAATTGTAATGCAGCAAGAGCAGATCCGACCGAGCATGAGCTCGGGAATTACGATGTAGGGCTCTTGCCAAGGATGGAGTCGGGCGCAAATCCAGAGACAGGGCGAAGTCGGGCGCAAATCCGGAGATTTGGCCGAGAGGGTGAAGTCGGGCGCAAATCCGGAGATTTGGCCGAGAAGGTGAAGTCGGGCGCAAATCCAGAGATTTGGCCGAGAGGGTGAAGTCGGGCGTAAATCCGGAGATTTGGCCGAGAGGGTGAACTCGGGCGCAAATTTGGAGATTTGGCCGAGAGGGTGACCTCGGGCGCAAATCCGGAGATTTGGCCGAGAGGGTGAACTCGGGCGCAAATCCGGAGATTTGGCCGAGAGGGTGACCTTGGGCGCAAATCCGGAGATTTGGCCGAGAGGGTGAAGTCGGGCGCAAATCCGGAGATTTGGCCGAGAGGGTGAACTCGGGCGCAAATCCGGAGATTTGGCCGAGAGGGTGAACTCGGGAGCAAATCCGGCTATGCGCCTATGCGACAATATTATATATATATATATATATATATATATATATATATTTTCCGTCCCTTGCCTAGGGTTTCGGTCATAGTTATGGCGCATTTAATGCGCTGAGTGCTTTTTTGGGGTGGCGGCACTTCCTCTTACCTCGGGAAGCTGAAACGACTCCCCTGGGTGCTATAAGTTAGCTGCTGGGTTGGGCAGAGACCTCACTTGCTCATTTTGCCCTCTTCCTGCCTTCGTCTCGGACCACCATAGCCACCCTTCGCCCTTTCATCTCGGTAACCCTTTTTAACAGGTCGCGATGACCTCGTCGGACTCCTCCACTAGTGTTAGGGTCGTTTCTCCCTCGGGGTCGGGGGGGTCTAGTCATGGTGATCCCGAGGTTAGTTCCTCGGGAGCGTCTTCCGAGCCCCCGTCGCCTGTCGACGCGCGGGTTCAAAGGGACTTGGAGGTCATGATGTCAGATCATGACCTCGACTCGGCGGTGACTGAGGGGTCACTTGCCGCGATCAGGGCACGGTACAGCATCCCGACTGAATACGGGTTGCATGTCCCAGAGCCGGGGCAACGTCCTTATAGCTTGGATGTCCCCGGCATGTGCATCTCGGTAGATGCCTTGGAAGCCGATCTTCGGTTTCCTTTGCACCCTCTGATTGAGGAGTGCCTGAAATGGTGGAGAATTTCTCCTAGCCAGGTAGCGCCCAACTCGTGGCGTTACCTCGTGGTTTTTTTGGGTGAGTGCCGAGGAGCTGAGATTATCCCGACTCGGGACTTGTTCATGGCGTGTTTTCGCCTGTGCAAGAGTCGGGGCGGCTACTACCTCACCGCCCGAGTTGGTTTTAAGGTTAGCGGGGCACCTTCCAGCAACAAAGGTTGGAAGTCCCGCTATCTTTACGTTAGTGGTTTGGGTTGGGGATTTGGGTTCAGCTGGTCGGCTCATCCGATCGGCAACACCCCCCCTTATCTGTCCGAGGAGGAGACCGTCCTGGTCGGCCGACTGAAGGGGATTCTCTCCTCTTCTCGTGCGATCAAGGAGATGACCGAGCTTTGGCTCGCTGAGGCGGGTTTGAGTCCGGCCTCCAAGGGTACTAGCATTTTGCTTTGCTCAAGCTTCACTAATCTCTTACTGACCTGTAAGTTGTGATGCAGACCAGATGGATCTCGGGGAGCTTCGCGGGATGCCGAGAGTGGCTGGCGGAAGGGCCCCTCCGAGCCGCCCCACTGCTCGTGAAGCCGGTGCGTCCCCTGCTAGGGAGGCTCCGAATGCTCCGTCGAAAAGGTCGGCTCCCCCCCCCCGACTGAACGGGCCGACGTTGCGGGGAAACCCCAAAAGAAGACGAAGGTGCTATCAAGGAAGCACAAGTCCCAGGTCGGCGAAGGGGGGTCTCGCTCCCGCTCCAAGGGTAAGGAGCCTGCTGCATCGTCCGAGAGGTCGGAGGCACCCGCTGAGTCCGAAGAGGGGGCCGCTTCTCCGGTCCACGAGCGCCCGAGGTCCATGAAGGACCTCTTTAAGACAAAGGTCTACAAGGGCGACCAGGGCTATTACGCCCTGCTGATGTCTGACCTGGGGCATCAAGACCCCGAGAAGGAGCTACAGGCTCGATGGGCGGGGCTGAAAAACTCGACGAAGGTGTGGCACACTTCGTCGGCCGCCGAGGAATATGAAAGGGGGATTCTCCATCCCCAATTGGCAAGGGAGCTGTACACGCTTCCCTCGGAGGTTTTGATGGCCCGAGCCACCAAGGAGATTGTCTTGGTAAGTCTACCGACTTGTGCGTCCATAGTGTAAGCTTTTCTTGCTTTGTTTTTTTTTTTAAGATTGTCCTTTCGTGCAGAGCCAGCACTTTCAAATGGCACTGGTTGACCGGGTCCATGATGCTGGTCGACTGATCACCTCATTGACCATCGGGTCAAACAGCTGCAAGAGGAGCTCGATGTCCTGAAATCTAAGGGCGGGCCCGAGGCGGTTGCCGAGGCCGAGGAACGGGCGTCCAGACTGAAGGAGGAGCTCGAGAAAACAAAGGCCGAAAGAGCCGAGGAGCTCCTCAGACGCGAGGCCTCGGAAAGAGAACTACGGGGCCATCTGGGTGACGCCCAGCATCTGCTGAAGGAGGCCCGTGCCAGGGCTCGGAGGATGGATGACGAGCTGCTGCAGTCCGTGAAGGACCTGGAGCATGCCCGAGCCGAGCTGCCGGGAAAGACTGTTGCAGAGTACAAGGGGTCCCTCGGCTTCAAAGAGGGTCTGAAACGGATGGGGCAAGTCACTTATGAGTACGGGTATCGGGTGGCGCTGGCTCGCTTTCGTGCCCGGTACCCCGATGCTGACATTGAAGAAGATCCATTCACCATTTACCCCGAGGATGACTCAGTGCCGATGGAGCGGCAACAAGATTTTGACGACTCGGCGCCTCCCGAGTCCTGACTGTGTTCTCCACTTTTTTTTTTTTTGAAGCTTGTAGCTCGGGTCGGGTAGCCCTCATATTGGCCCTCGTCCTGTTTTGTATTTTTCCCAAGTTAATACAAGTCAATACGTTTTGCTGACATAGTTGCATTTCAACTTGGCATGAATGGTAATACAACCCAGGTCACTCTGCTGACATTGTCATGCGTAAAACTTTCGCAAGTTTGTCACGTGCCAGGTTCTTGGCAACACCCGTCCCTCCATGGTTGCCAATGTATAAGTCCCGTCTCGGATAACATCTATAACTCGGTAGGGACCCTCCCAGTTCGGGGCCAGCTTGCCGCGGGACCGGGTCGGATCGCTGACCTCGGTCTTGCGGAGCACCAAGTCGCCCGACCTGACGTGCTGTGGGCGTACTCGTCGGTTGTAGATTCTAGCTACAGCTCTTCTGTAGGCCAATGCTCGGAGATGAGCATCGACCCGTTTATCCTCTAATAGGTCGAGGCTTCTACGGAGCTGCTGATCGGACTCCTCCTGATGTTGGGTTTGGACTCGAAGGGTCGGGAAAACCACCTCGGGAGGTAGTACGGCTTCAGTCCCGAATGCCAGGCTGTAAGGTGATTCCCCCGTCGGGGTTTTTGGAGTCGTTCTTAACGCCCATAGGACACTCGGGAGCTCCTCCACCCAAGAACTCGTGGCATTGGAGACCCTTTTCTTCAACCCTTCAAGAATGGCTCGGTTTGGTACCTCGGCGAGCCCGTTGGCTTGAGGATGGGCAACCGAACTGAACTTCAGTTGGATGCGGTAGCTCTGGCAAAATGTTTTGAACTTTGCGTTATTGAACTGCGTGCTGTTGTCGGTGATGATCGCCCTCGGGAGGCTGAATCTGGTTATGATGTTCTTCCATACGAACCCTTCAACTTGCTTCTCGGTGATGGAGGCCAGCGGCTCGGCTTCGAGCCATTTGGTGAAATAATCGACTCCGACTATCAGAAACCTTCTCTGTCCCGAGGCTGGGGGGAAGGGGCCGAGGAGGTCCATTCCCCATTGGGCGAAGGGCCAGGCACAGTCGGCAGTCGTGAGTGGTACCATCGGTCTATGTTGGAGTCGGGCATGCTTCTGGCATGTCTCACAATTTCGAACGTAAGCTTGGGCATCCTTTCGTAGTGTGGGCCAATAGTAACCTTGCCTGAGGACCATGTGTGCCAAGGTGCGAGCACCGACATGGTCTCCACATATTCCCTCGTGGATCTCAGCTAAGGTAGTTTGCGCCTCGGTCGGGTTCAGACAGCGAAGTAGGGGTCGGCTGAAGCCTCGCCGGTAGAGGCGGCCATCGATGATGCAGTACCATGATTCCGTCCTTCTGATTCTTCGGGCAGCCGCCTTATCCTCGGGGAGGACTCCCGCTTGTTTGAAGCGGAGGATCTCGTCGGTCCAGCCTCCGTCTTCCTGATCAACAGTCATCATGGTCGGACCGATGGAGGGCCCGATGGTCCTTATGATTGCTCCGGTTGGTGTGTCGGTCGCGTGAGAGGAAGCTAACCTGGCCAAGGCGTCTGCTTGCGCGTTCTCGCTCCGAGGTACCTTGGTGATGGTACACCTTTGGAACCGAGCTGTCATCAGCCGCACCTCGGCCAGGTATTTGACCATTGCTGCTTCCCGGGTCTCGAATGTGCCGTTAACTTGCCTAGCGACGAGTTGGGAGTCGGTGAATATTTCTATGTCTTCTGCTCCCAGCTCAGCTGCGACCTTAAGACCGAACAAGAGCGCTTCGTATTCGGCTTCATTGTTTGTAGCTCTGAATCCTAATCGCAAGGCATGTTCGTAGATGTGGCCGGAGGGGTCCTTGAGCACCAAGCCGACTCCTCTTTCCGAGTTAGCAGAACCATCGATATGTAGAGTCCATCCAGGGATCGGGTTTTGTAGGACCTGTGGCGGTGTGAGCTCCGAGAGGAAATCCGTGAGCACTTGGCCTTTGATTGCCTTTCTTGGCTCGTATTCAATATCGAATTCCCCTAACTCTACCGACCACTTCAGCATCCGACCTGCGACATCAAATTTGGAAAGGATCTGGCGCAAGGGTTGGTCGGTTATTACTTTGATGGGATGCGTCTGGAAATATGACCTCAGCTTTCTGGAGGCCAGGATCAGCGCCAAAGCTATCCTTTCTATGGGGGCATAGCGGAGCTCAGGCCCCGCCAGAACATGGCTAGTGTAGTAGATCGGCCTTTCCCCGGCTTTATCAAGTGTTACCAGGACCGAGCTAACCGCCAGGTCGGTCGCAGCGAGGTATAAGCCGAGGGGCTCGCCATCCTTCACCGAGGCTAGTTGCGGCAAGTTCTCGATGTGACTCTTGAGTTGGCGGAAGGCCTCCTCGCATTCGGGGGTCCATTTGAAGTCTTTTGCCGACTTCAGTGCGCGAAAAAAGGTTGAACTCTTGTCTCCGGCTCGGGAAATGAAGCGGCTTAGGGCTGCTAACCTTCCCGTAAGTCGCTGTACCTCCTTTATAGTCCTAGGGGGCTGCATCTCCTGTATTGCTTTTATCTTGTCGGGATTGGCGTCGATTCCTCGTTGATGCACTATAAAGCCGAGGAACTTCCCGGATGTGATGCCGAAAGTACACTTCGCCGGGTTGAGACGCATCTTGTATTTCCTCAGCATTCGAAATGTCTCCTCCAGGTCGGAGAGGTGGGTCTCGGCATGTCAGCTTTTGACTATCATGTCGTCTACATATATTTCCATATTCCTTCCGACCTGGTCCTTGAACATACGATTCACGAGACGCTGGTAGGTCGCGCCGACATTCTTCAATCCGAACGGCATCACCTTGTAGCAATATGTCCCATTATGTGTGATAAAGGTCGTGTTTCTTTTGTCTCTCGGGGCCATTTGGATTTTGTTGTATCCTGAGAAGGCATCCATGAAGGAAAGCAGCTGATGTCCCGACGTGGCATCCACAAGTTGGTCGATGCGGGGAAGTGGGTAGCAGTCCTTCGGGCAAGCCCGATTGAGGTCAGTATAATCAACACACATCCGCCAATTTCCATTTGTTTTTTTTGACAAGTACAACATTGGACAACCAGGTCGGGTATTTTACTTCTTCGATGAGATGCGCGGCCAACAGGCGAGTGACCTCGTCCTCTATGGCCTTCTGGCGATCCGGGGCAAATTTTTGCGGACGCTGCTTCACAGGTCGGGCGTCGGGGGAGATGTTTAAGCAGTGTTGGGCAATCTCTGGGTTGACCCCTGGCATGTCGTTTGGGGTCCACGCGAAGACATCGTCGTTCTTCCTCAGGAAATCTACCAGCTGAACTTGTTGATTCTCCGCAAGCTCCGATCTGACCTTCACCAGCTTGTCCACGCCGTTATGGTCTAGTGATAGCTCGAGGACTTTTTCCGCGGAGTGGGTGTCTCGGGTGTTTTCTTCCGGACCTGGGGGCGGGGCGCCGAACGGTTCGGTTCTCGGTTTCTTGCACAGCGTTGTCGCCGTTAAGTAGCATTGCCTGGATTCCTTCGGGTCACTTCTGACCTCGCCGACCCCGGCTCGAGTCGGGAACTTCAAGACCCGGTGGTACGTTGATACGACCGCCCTGAGCCGATTGAGGGTCGGGCGCCCGACGATGGCGTTGTACGCAGATGGGAGCTTGACCACCATGAAAGACACTAGCAGAGTCTTTGATCTCGGCTCCCCTCCGAACGTGACGGGGATCGTGGTTGTTCCCACGGGAGAGATGGAATCACCAGTGAACCCTATCAAGGTAGATGTTAGGGGGGTGAGGTCTAGGTCGGTCAATCCCAACCGTTGAAAGACATCGAAATACAGGATGTCAGCCGAACTTCTCGTGTCGATCATGACCCTTTTGACGTAGGCATTGGCCATGCGGATTGAGATTACTAAAACGTCGTCGTGAGAGGAGTGCTCCTCGCCTTCCGACCTGAACGTGACGTCGAGGTCTTCATGATGTAGCGGCCTCTTTTCGGCCTTGGATCGCGCGTATGCTTTTCGCGCTGAGGAGCTATTGCCGCCTGATGCTGGGCCGCCGAAGATGACGTCGATCTATTTTTCGACCGGGCCCTGCGGTCGGGGAGACAGATCTCGGGATGGCCGACCGTCCGAGAGAGGGGGTTGTTCGCGGACGTATCGCCGCAGGTGACCGTGCCGGATAAGGTCTTCAATCTGGTACTGAAGGTCACGACATTCCTCGGTGTCGTGACCGTACTCTCGATGGAAGCGACAGTACCTCCTCTTGTCGCGCCGCTCGGGATGCGACTTCATCGGGCTTGGTGCCTTCAAGAGCCCCTTCTCCCGTATTTGGAAAAAGATCTCCGTTCGGGTTGAGTTGAGGGGAATCGGGGGAGGCCTGGCTGGCAGCAAGCTCGACCTGTCCTCTCTTTTCTTCGGAGGTGGGGCTAGATGCCCACGAGACTGTTCCCCCCGAGGGCGTTTCGTCTCGTCCCGCTTGCTAGCTATCAGGGTCTCGGCCGCCACATATTGGTGCGCCCGTTGCAACATCTCAGGCATAGTCGTTGGTGGTCGCTCGATCAGCGACCAAAAGAACCTTGACGGCTTCAGCCCCGTCAGAAATGCTTGAATGGCCAGGGACGGATGGAGGTCGGGAATGCCCTGCACTTGTGATGTGAATCTTCCTACGAACTGGGAGAGGGGCTCGTCGCTCCCTTGGGCCATCCCGAGGAGCGAGGCTGTGGTAGGTATGGGATTATGGTCTGCATCATCCCCGCTAGTGCTTGGACCTAGCTGGTGAGGCCAAGGAAAGCCTCTGCCGTGACCATGAGTGGCGCGGGGTTTGATGCGGGTGAGGGGAACCCCGGCTCGGTCATCATCCTCCAAAAACGGTTGGGAGTTGGTATGGCGGCCGTGACTTCCTCCGCCAGTCGAGGGTGGTCAGGTTCCGTCTGGCGCTCCGTGCCCGAATCTGTGAGTGGGCGTTCTGGCGACATGGGCCCTCCTTCTAGCGCCAAAAATGATAGGGACGTTTCTGGTGCTTGCCTAGTAGACACGTCCCGCCTTCAAATTTGCTGAGCAAGCATTTGCTGGTTCAGGCCCGTGTGCGCCAGCTCGCCCGCCACGCAGTCCTTTCAGTACGGAGTGGGAGCTCGTCCGGATGAGCGGTGATTCAGGGCTCGGCGTGGAAGGTCGACTGTTGGAGTGGTGGAGTCCGGGTGAAGAGGGAGTAATCCAATTTGGGTCGACCGCCAACTCCTGCAAGGAGGTCGGGTCGGGTAGGTTCCCGATGTGACCCCTCTGACGATCAAGTTAGTTCAGTATTTCGTTTTCGCGATCCCCCTGCCCCGTAGAGGTGCAGGAGCTTTTATAGTGGGTGCTGTAGATCATTCGTACCTGATAACCTTACTGCCTTTATGGCTTACCATACCGACGTACCCTCCCACCATGTTTGCTGTACTTGCACTGAGGCGTGCGTTTGCAGATGGGGGGTGCCGACCTTACCTGTGTCAGGTCTGCTGTACGAGCACTGGCGCCCCCGGTATATTTGGCCGGTTACCTGCGTCGGGTCGGCCACGTCGGCGGGCCAGCTGTCCGAGGGTGTGATGACTAGGCGACCAGATCAACGTCGGATCGATCACGTCGATGGGCCAGTTATCCGAGGGTGTGATGACTTGACGACCAGATCAGCATTTGTCTTATCAATATATACACTCACTTAAGCCGGTCGAGTCCGTCACAATCATCTTTATTTCAAAAATATCTAAAATGACAGAGAAATTTGCTGTGTCTCTTGCGCGCTCCTATACCTGTGCGACTGAAGTGGGTCCCGTCGCCATTTCAGGTAATAAACCCATTCAGCACGGGAGTGAGATGCTCTTAACTAAAAAATGTATCGCTGTCTTTTGGTTTTAACACACTCAAATCGATCCGCACCACTCCCTCTCTTCCTCCTCACTTCTCGCCCTCTTTCCTCCCGGCAAAACGCTAACCCTAAATCCCATCCAAAAAATTCCATTCCCTTCCGCCTCTCTGTCATAAAGAAAGGAAGGAGGAGGAGAAGGGGGTGTTATTAGGGAAAGATGTACCTGTACAGTTTGACGCTGCAGCGGCCGGGCGGGGTGGTTTGCGCCACGAACGGCAACTTCGTGGGAGGGAAGACGCAGGAGATCGTGGTGGCTCGAGGCAAGACGCTGGACCTGCTCCGCCCCGATGAGTCCGGCAAGCTGCAGACTCTTCTCTCCGTCGAGGTCTTCGGCGCGATCCGCTCTCTCGCTCAGTTCCGTCTCACCGGCTCCCAGAAGGACTACGTCGTCGTCGGCTCCGACTCCGGCCGCCTCGTCATCCTGGAGTACTCCCGTGAGCGCAACCTCTTCCACAAGGTGCACCAGGAGACCTTCGGAAAGTCCGGCTGCCGCCGCATCGTCCCTGGCCAGTTTCTCGCAGTTGATCCCAAGGGCCGCGCCGCCATGGTTGCCGCCTGCGAGAAGCAGAAACTTGTCTATGTCCTCAACCGTGACGCCGCCGCCCGCCTCACCATCTCCTCCCCCCTCGAGGCCCACAAGTCACACACTATCACCTACTCAGTCACCGGCGTCGACTGTGGCTTTGATAACCCCGTCTTCGCCGCCATTGAGCTGGACTACTCCGAGGCAGATATCGACCCTACGGGCCAGGCAGCTGCCGATGCCCAGAAGCACCTCACATTCTACGAGCTTGACCTGGGGCTCAACCACGTCTCCCGCAAGTGGTCTGAGCCCGTCGACAATGGCGCCAACCTCCTCGTCACTGTCCCTGGCGGCGGCGACGGCCCCAGCGGCGTCCTCGTCTGTGCCGAGAACTTCGTCATATACAAGAACCAGGGCCACCCTGATGTTCGTGCCGTCATCCCCCGCCGTGCTGACCTTCCAGCAGAGCGCGGTGTCCTTGTCGTCTCCGCCGCCACCCACCGCCAAAAGTCCATGTTCTTCTTCCTCCTGCAGACCGAGTATGGGGACATCTTTAGGGTCACCCTGGAGCATGAAGCCGACCGTGTGACCGAGCTCAAGATTAAGTACTTTGACACCATCCCCGTCACCTCCTCCATGAGCGTCCTCAAGACCGGCTTCCTCTTTGCAGCTTCTGAGTTTGGCAACCATGCATTGTACCAGTTTCAGGCCATTGGGGAGGCAGAGGACGTCGAGGCCTCCTCTGCTACTCTGATGGAAACCGAGGAGGGATTCCAGCCGGTGTTCTTCCAGCCCCGAGGCTTAAAGAATCTGGTGAGGATTGACCAAGTTGAAAGCCTTATGCCCATCATGGATATGAGGGTCATGAATCTCTTTGAGGAGGAGACCCCTCAGGTGTTTACCCTCTGTGGCAGGGGGCCCCGATCCTCGCTGCGGATACTGAGGCCAGGGTTGGCTATCAATGAGATGGCCGTGTCACAGCTCCCGGGTACTCCCAGTGCCGTGTGGACGGTGAAGAAAAATGTGAACGATGAGTTTGATGCTTACATTGTGGTGTCCTTTGTGAATGCCACGCTAGTGCTCTCCATTGGTGAAACCATCGAAGAAGTCAGCGACAGCGGGTTTCTTGACACCACGCCTTCGCTCTCGGTATCTTTGTTGGGAGATGATTCCCTGATGCAGGTCCATCCCAATGGAATTAGGCATATAAGAGAGGATGGGCGTATCAATGAGTGGAAGACACCTGGGAAGAAGACCATTGTGAAGGTTGGGTTGAATAGGCTTCAGGTGGTGATTGCTCTGAGTGGTGGAGAGCTTATTTATTTTGAGATGGATATGACCGGCCAGTTGATGGAGGTGGAGAAGCATGAGATGCCTGGGGATGTGGCTTGCTTGGATATTGCACCAGTTCCAGAGGGGAGACACAGATCCCGCTTCCTTGCAGTCGGTTCTTATGATAACACAATTCGGATTCTGTCATTGGATCCCGATGACTGCATGCAGATCTTAAGCGTTCAGAGTGTGTCCTCACCACCTGAATCCCTCTTATTGCTTGAGGTACAGGCTTCAACTGGAGGAGAGGATGGAGCAGATCATCCAGCTAGTGTCTTTCTCAATGCTGGCTTGCAGAACGGTGTTCTTTTCCGGACAGTTGTTGATATGGTAACTGGTCAGCTTTCTGATACTCGATCCCGGTTCTTAGGATTGAGAGCTCCCAAGCTCTTCTCAGCTACTGTGAGGGGTCGGCAGGCGATGCTTTGCTTGTCAAGTAGGCCCTGGCTTGGCTATATACATCAGGGGCATTTCTTGTTGACTCCTCTTTCATACGAGACACTTGAATATGCTGCATCGTTTTCTTCCGACCAGTGTGCTGAAGGTGTTGTCGCAGTTGCTGGTGAAGCTCTGAGAATTTTCACAATTGAGCGGCTAGGAGAGACATTCAATGAGACAGTTGTACCTTTGCGGTATACTCCAAGGAAATTTGTGCTGCAGCCCAAGCGCAAACATTTAGTTATTATTGAGAGTGATCAAGGAGCATTCACTGCAGAGGAAAGAGAAGCTGCTAGAAAGGAATGCTTGGAAGCTGCAAAGATGGGTGAAAATGGAAATGCCAACAATGGGCAGCAGATGGAAAATGGTGGTGGGGTTGGTGATGATGATGAGGATGATGCTCTCTCTGATGAGCAGTATGGTTACCCAAAGGCAGAGTCTGATAAGTGGGTATCTTGCATCAGAGTTCTTGATCCAAGAACAGGTAACACAACTTGCCTGTTGGAGCTTCAAGAGAATGAGGCTGCATTCAGCCTTTGTACGGTGAACTTCCATGATAAGGAGTATGGAACTCTTCTCGCTGTCGGTACTGCAAAGGGATTGCAGTTCTGGCCTAAGAGAAGTCTTGTTGCTGGGTTCATTCACATATATAGGTTTGTTGAAGAAGGAAAGTCTCTTGAGCTTCTTCACAAGACACAAGTAGAGGGAGTTCCACTCACACTGTGCCAGTTTCAGGGGAGGTTGCTTGCAGGTATTGGCTCAGTGCTCAGGTTGTATGACCTGGGCAAAAGGAGATTACTCAGGAAATGTGAAAACAAGCTCTTTCCTAATACCATTGTTTCAATGCACACATATCGTGATAGGATTTATGTGGGTGATATACAAGAGGTACATCTTTCTTCTTTACATATGTATTCTTTGCCAATGTTTTTTGCAATGATCAGCTAGTTCTCCATTTTTCAATGGAAACAAATACACTCGTCTCTGACCATTTTTTTAGCTTGTAGATTTGATCAATTTCTCTGTTTCCTGCTTGGTGTTTTATGGAAGAAAACTCATATGGCTTTAGCTAGCGTGTAGTTACTTTATTCCTGTAGTTGTGGACTGTTTGGTCGAGTAGGTGTTGCCTTAAGCATTTAGTGTGGGTAATTTCATACATGTAGAAGGTATGTAAGAATGCATTGGAAGTGCGAGAGTTCCTTGCCATTCTGGAATGTATCAGCTGCTTGTTTGTGTGAATAGTACTATTATTAGTTAACAAAAGATATATTGTGATGCATCCTTACCAGACTTACCTCCTAAAAGGAGAATGTGACTGTTTGGGTGGGTAAAGACCTATATACTTTGAGAAACCATATTTGATTGTCAATGAGGGATTGTTTGATTACCAGAATCTTGCAATCTCTAACACCCTCATCGGAACCCATTGGATCCCTTTATTTTAATGTCTCACCAGCCATTGTCTAGGTTTATCTTTAACATGATGACGTACAATCATGTTGGCTTTGTATCTAAAAAGGACTACCTGTGTTGTCAATTTGCGGTTGGTTTTGACCTACAATCATGTTGGCTTTGTATCTGAATGAAAAATCTCTTAAAAAAGAAGATTTGCATTCATAATCCATCATATAATGGCAGCCTTTTATTTTTGTATCAACTAGAGTACTGGATTTCTGATCCCAACTAACCGTAAAATATTATTTTGACACCCATCTTAACTTAAACATGGTAGATGTTTTTTGTAATGTTCGATAGATGTTATTTGAACCTAATCTACACTAGAGTTGATCAGAATCTTTAGTTGACCAAGCATCAGTTTGCAATAATTCTTCAAGTATTTTGCTGATTTGCTCCCATGATATTGCAATTTGTGTACCACTGATAGCTGAAAGATCAGTTGCAGGGAGGCAACTAACATATTGAGAATTATTTCTGTTGTCAATTTGTTGTTTCTTTGACTCCTGTTGTTTGTTACTACCTTGCATTATACTAAAAGTTGTAAGTGATTGGAAAAAATATCTAACTTTATTTTTCAACCCAATTGTTTCTAAGGTGATCAATTCACAGCTTTTCACAGATTGCTTTATGTTAAAGTACCTTGATGTGCAAAGATGTAATTCTAATTGTAGTACCTGGAGTTAGAATTTATTGTAGCTTGTATTCTCTAAGATGCCTTTTAATTTTTAGTCCATGGCATAAAAAAGTATGATAGTTATTGAAAAATCCAAGCAATCTCCAAAGTGTATAATCTCAGGTTAACAGTGTAGAATTTTCTCCCAAGAGTATGCAGTACGCCTCCAACGATACGTTAATCTCTGTGAAAATACCGGTGGGTGCTGAATGCTTTTTGCATGCATGAACAATTTTTGACCTCCTCCTACCTTGTGCAATTGGATATTCATGGGAATAAATCAAAGTGGTTGTGTTGGACTTGTTCTTATCTTTGTTTTGCATATATTGGTTCATGTATGTTTGTGTTTCTTCAAGTATACAGTACCTTATGACATGATACTATGTGAACTTCTTTTGAACATGTGCAAGTACATGAGTACTTGTAATTCAGTGGATTACTTGCTATTGATATTTTGTAGGTCATCTTTGCTAACTTTAATTGTCATTCTGGTCTTCTCTTGCAGTCATTTCATTATTGCAAGTACAGAAGGGATGAGAATCAACTGTACATTTTTGCAGATGATTCTGTTCCAAGATGGCTCACTGCGTCACATCATATAGATTTTGACACCATGGCAGGGGCAGATAAGTTTGGGAATATATACTTTGTCCGACTGCCACAAGATCTATCAGATGAGATTGAGGAAGACCCAACAGGGGGTAAAATAAAGTGGGAGCAAGGGAAATTAAATGGGGCTCCCAATAAAGTGGAGGAGATAGTACAGTTTCATGTAGGTGATGTTGTGACATGCTTGCAGAAGGCCTCACTGATACCTGGAGGAGGCGAATGTGTTATATATGGAACAGTGATGGGAAGTTTAGGTGCACTACTTCCATTTAACTCTAGGGAAGATGTGGACTTCTTCTCTCACTTGGAGATGCACATGAGGCAAGAACATCCACCATTGTGTGGTCGGGATCATATGGCCTTCAGATCTGCTTATTTTCCTGTTAAGGTGAGCTATCAGGACCCATACAAGTACATTTTTTACTTCTGATTTGAGGTTATGGATCTGGTCTCATTTTCATATTATGGTTCTTTAAGCTAATTAGATAGTTGGGTTAGCAAGGAAGATTATGATTCATGATTACTGACACGAGATATGGTAATAGTGAACCATGACATGTTCAGATTGAATCTGAACATATTCTGTTGTCTTCTTGTTGGTTTGTCATTTTATATTTGGATGACCGAACAACCACCAGCTAGTGAAGGGTCCATTTTGTTGTTACTCTTTGACTAAAATTCTTTACTGCAATCACTGTTCTTCATACTTAAATAATTATTTATGATCCACCTCATGTATTGCTGATTTGTAACATTCTTCAGGATGTAATTGATGGTGATCTTTGCGAGCAGTTCCCAACCCTTCCTCCTGATTTGCAGCGGAAGATTGCTGATGAACTTGATAGAACCCCAGGAGAAATATTGAAGAAGCTCGAGGATGTCAGAAATAAGATAATTTGAGGATTGGAACAATGGGTTAGGAAGGGTTTTTTTTCCAGCAAGCTAAATGTTTGTCGTATCATGGTAGTGGCAATTGTTACTTTAATTGTGGTGTTAATAGTCAGAGGTAATTTAGCTGCTAATGCTGTTGACATGTTAGGAGAGCAACCTGCTGCTTTTCCCATGATTTTTTTTAGTTGTATTTTGAATTTACATAGTATTGATGAGCAAAACTTCTCAGTTCAATTAGCTTCTCATTAGGGATGCTATTTATACATACTGATTCACAGTGAATACAGTAGATGCTCTTTTTGTTTGCTGTTTTTGTCAGTAATATTTCCTACAAGCAGCTAAATCTTTTGATAGTGCTACCTCTTCATTATTTTGATCTGAGAAACCTGAGGTGCTAATTTCATGCTTATTATCTACTTGATTTTGTTTTGAATAACCATCATATTTGATTATTGGGTAAATATTAAATTCAGATGGATCCCCTGTTAGTGTCAATTTTTTTTTTGCAGTTATACTTGGCCATGGATATTACTTACAGTGCATTTCAATTTCATCATATCGGCTTGGGACTCTTGCTGTCATCAAATCCGATTTCTGGTTCCAGTTTCATCATATCCGCTTGGGAGTCTTGCTGTCATCAAATCCAATTACTGGTTTGCGTGAATATTTAGTTTGTGTTCGTAACTTGGAACTCATCATATCGTCTTGGGACTCTTGCTGTCATCAAATCTAATTTCTGATTCTAGTTTCATCATATCGTCTTAGGAGTCTTGCTGTCATCAAATCCGATTTCTGGTTCGCCTGAACATTCAGTTTGTGTTCATCACTTGGAATTCATACTTTCTGGTAGTGCATAATCTGGTTCGATTTGGTAGAGTCACAGTGGGCGTACATGCAGCTGGAGAATCTGGCAGCACAAAGTTGAGCTTTAATCTTTCCATGTACTCTGTTTATTCCATTCTTTCCACACTTTTTTGTTTCCCGGAGTCATTTGCAGTTAAAGGCTGTCGGCACGGAGTTCATTTGCAGTACAAACTGCGAGTCACAAAAATGTATGGTGCAGAAATAGATAAATGAACAGGTAACACTACCGTGCAACTCCCATTATTTCAATTACTTTTATTTATCAGAAATTTGTAGATCGGGTGACAGTTAATAAGACCTGGATCAACTACTCCATATAAAAGAGAATGGTAACCTCATGAACGCCCACACAGCAAAATTTGATCCTAGAGAAATTTCAAATGTTTTTTAAGAGTGTGAGGTTAGGATTCATAGCATTAGAAAAACAAAGCTGTAATACATATAAATTGATACTAAAATAAGGTAATTTTACATGTTTGGCCCTTTGAGAGTTAGCCATTTGTATATTTGTTTCTCTGAATTTTAGTACTAAAAAACTTTAGACATGTCGGGAGACGTATTGTCATTTCAATTAATATTTAATATTCCATCATAAACATTTTAAATGTGTGTTCCTATTGAATTAATAACTTTTTGTATTTATCTTCTATAGGCCTAGATAACAAGAAAGATTAGTAATGGATGAAAATAAGGGGTATCTTAGAGGTATTTAATTTTTTAATATATATTTTAAATTCATTGGTAACTACAGGTAGTAACTTAACAACCCGACTTTATAGTTGCATGTATACTGAAACATAATATGGATAAAATTCGTATTAAAATTTGAGGGGTAAATATATTATTTCATGACAGGAAAGGATGGATTGTAGTTCTTCACTGCTATATAACATAATATAATATTTAAATATATTATATAAGCTTAAACATGCTCAACCTCCTCTGGAATAATGTACATGTAAAATAATTTCTGAGTGATGAAGTTCTTTTAATAAAAGAGGGGAAAAAAGGGCAAGAAAATTCTATTCATTGTTGCAGAGCATAAACAATTTGAGTCTCCACATGCATCTTTTATACAGAGTAACGAAAAATCAAAACAGAAACAGACCAACCATAATAAAGAACGGTGTGTTTGTGTGTGTGTGTGTGTGTGTGTGTGAGAGAGAGAGAGAGAGAGAGAGAGAGAGGTCGCCACCATCCATTCCTCGCTGAAGTGAAGGATCAAAGAATCCTCCGCCAAAGGATCAAATAAGCCTCCGCCACCCACTCCCATATAAATCTTTACATGTTTCGCACTCGCGTATGCTGCATTCAATCCCACTTTCTCTTCTTCCCTTCTGAAGGTGAGAGGAGGTGGCCTCATAAACTAAGGTAAAATAAAAAAATATAGTATTAAATATGATATGGCAGATGGTGGCTCGGCCACCACGTCGGCACGCCTCGGACAACTGGCCCGCCGACGTGGCCGACCCGATGCGGGAAGCTAGCCGGGCGCAAGTATGGGGGCGCCAGCGATCGTACGGCCGGCCTGACGCAGGTAAGGCCAACACCCTTACCTGCAGACGCATGCCCTACTGCAAGGACGACGGGCATGGTGGAAGTGTGCGACAGCATGGTAAGCCACAAGGGCAGCTAGGATGTCAGGTACGGATAATCTACAACACCCACTATATAAGCTCCTGCACCTCTACGGGGCAATGAGATCGCAAAAACCAACCACTGAACTAACTTGACCGTCGGAGGGGTCACGTCGGGAACCTACCCGACCCGACCTCCTTGCAGGAGCCGGCGTCCGACCTGACCTATGGAGCCTCCTTCTGACCTGCGCTCCACCACCCCAGTAGTCGACTTCCCGAGTCGAACCCCTAGGTTCCTCCCGATCCCCGAGCTCCAACTCCACACCGAGACGACCACGGGCGAGCTAGCGCACACGGGCCTGAACCAGCAGTGCTTGCTCAACAGACACGGAGGTGAAACACATCTACTAGGCAAGCACCAGATTTGACACTAACATTTTGGCACTAGAAGGAGGGCCCATGTCGCAAGAACGCCCATTTGGGAACTCGGGTGCGGAGCACCACCCGGAACCTGACCACCCTCGGCCAATCGAGGAGGCTACGGTAGCCGTGCCGACTCCCAACCGCTTTTGGAGGATGATGACCGACCCGGGGTTCCCCTCACCCGCATCTAACCCCGCGTCGTTCATGGTCACGACAGAGGCTTTCCTCGGCCTCACCAGCCAAGTCCAAGCACTAGCGGGGATGGTGCAGACCATAATCTCATACCTGCCCCAGCTCGTACATTTGATGGCTCACCAATCGGCTCCCCTGGCGGCACCCCCGCGAACGGAGTCACCAACGGCCCCAAACCGGGGAACCCCGCCCGACGTAGAGCCACCACAGCCTCAGGTCGCCGAAACCCGCGCAGCTTCCTCGACCCCGACGCAAGCCCGATCACAAAGTCGGTCCTACAACCCGGTACCCACCAAGCTCGACCTTGACACCTTATCGACCGACGCTGCTGATTCTCTGAGAGAGCAAGTTCGCCGAGTCCATCAGCGGCTCGACGAAGTCTAGAAGGAAGTCCTCAAATCAAGAGACGAGGTTGGGGAAAGTTCTAAAGGCGGTTCCCCATTCACTCCCGAGATACAGTCCAAGCCTCTCCCGACCACCTTCAGGCTCCCGGCCCTCGAGCCCTATGATGGCAGCGGCAACCCGACGGAGCATATCGCCACATTCCACGCCCAGATGATCCTTTACGATACTTCGGAGGCGCTGATGTGTCGGGCCTTCCCGACCACCCTTAGAGGGTCGGCGAGAACCTGGTATTCTCGTCTCAAACCCGCGTCTATACCTTCATTTGATTCGCTGGCAAGAGAGTTCGAGCTGAACTTTTTGGCGAGCGCACGCCTGAGACCAACCACGGCCTCCCTCCTGGGGATGGCCCAAGGGAGCGACGAGCCCCTCTCCCAGTTCGTGGGACGGTTCACATCCCAGGTCTAGGGAATCCCCGACCTCCATCCATCCCTGGCCATCCAAGCATTCTTGACGGGGCTGAGGCCGTCAAGGTTCTTCTGGTCGCTGATCGAGCGACCATCGACGACTCTGCCCGAGATGCTACAACGGGCACACCAGTATATGGCGACAGAGACGCTAATAACTGGCAAGCGGGATGAGACGAAGCGCCCCCGGGGGGAACAATCTCGTGGGCATCTACCGCCACCTCAGAAGGGGAGGGAAGACAGGTCGGGCTTGTTGCCAGCTAGACCCCCCCCCCCCCCCCCCCCGATCCCCCTCAACTCGACCCAAACGGAGATCTTCTTCCAAATACGGGAAAATGGGCTCTTGAAGGCCCCAAGTCCAATGAAGTCGCACCCCGAGCGGCGCGACAAAAGAAGGTATTGCCGCTTTCACAGATAATACGGTCACAACACCGAGGAATGTCGTGACCTACAGTACCAAATCGAAGATCTTATCCGTCGCGGCCACCTACGATGATATGTCCGCGAACAACCCTCTCTCCCAGATGGTCGGCCCTCCCGAGACTCATCTCCCCGACCTCAGGGCCCGGTCGAAAAGTAGATCGACGTCATCTTTGGCAGCCCGGCATCAGGTGGCAACAGCTCCTAGGCGCGAAAAGCTTACGCGCGATCCGAGGCCAAAAAAAGGCCGCTGCATCACGAAGACCTTGACATCACATTTAGGTCAGAAGGCGAGGAGCACTCATCCCACGACGATGTGCTAGTAATCTCAATCCGCATGGCCAACGCTTACGTCAAGAGGGTCATGATCGACACGGGGAGTTCGGCTGACATTTTGTATTTCGATGCCTTTCAAAGATTAGGGTTAACCGACCTAGATCTCGCCCCTCTAACATTTACTTTGACAGGATTCACCGGGGATTCCGTCTCTCCCTTGGGAGCAACCACGATCCCTGTCACGTTCGGGGGAGAACCAAGGTCGAAGACACTGCTGGTGTCATTTATGGTGGTCAAGCTCCCATCGGCGTACAACGCCATCATCGGGCGCCCGACCCTCAATCGGCTCAGGGCGGTCGTGTCCATGTACCATCGGATCCTGAAGTTCCTGACCCGAATAGGGGTCGGCGAGGTCAGGAGTGACCAAGAGAATCCAGGCAGTGCTACTTAACGGTGACGACGTTGTTCAAGAAGCCGAGAACCGAACCGGTCGGTACCATGCCTCTGGACCTGGAGGAGAGCGCCCGAGACCCCCACTTGACGGAAAAAGTTTTAGAGCTGCCACTTGACCCGAGCCGCCCGGATAAACTGGTGAAGGTCGGGTCGGGACTCACGGAAAGCCAGCAAGTTCAACTGATAGATTTTCCGAGGAAGAATGACGATGTCTTCGCATGGTCCCCAAGCGATATGCCGGGGGTCGACCCGGAGATCACCCAACATTACCTGAACATCTCCCCCGACGCCCGACCCGTGAAGCAACGACCGTGCAAATTCGCTCCAGACCGGCAGAAGGTTATACAAGATGAGGTCGCTCGTCTGTTGGACGCAAAGCTTGTTGAAGAAGTAAAGTATCCGACCTGGCTATCCAACGTTGTACTTGTCAAAAAAGCTAATGAAAAATGGTGGATGTGCGTTGATTATACCGATCTAAATCGGGCTTGCCCGAAGGACTGTTACCCACTTCCCCGCATCGACCAACTGGTAGATGCCACCTCGGGGCATCAGCTGCTCTCCTTCATCGATGCTTTCTCGGGGTATAACCAAATCCGGATGGCCCCGAGAGACAAAAAAAAACATAACCTTTATCACTCATAATGGCACATACTGCTACAAGGTGATGTCGTTCGGGTTGAAAAATGCTGGCGCAACTTACCAATGGCTCTTAAATCGCATGTTCAAGGACCAGGTCGGAAGGAACATGAAGATTTACGTAGACAATATGATAGTCAAAAGCCGACAAACCGAGACCCACCTCTTCGACCTAGCGGAAGCGTTCCGCACGCTAAGAAAATACAAGATGTGTCTCAACCCGGCAAAATGTACCTTCGGCATCACATCCGGGAGGTTCCTCGGTTTCATAGTGCATCAGCGCGGGGTGGACGCCAATCCTGACAAGATAAAGACAATACAGGAAATGCAGCCCCCCAGGACTATAAAAAAAGTCCAACAACTTACAGGGAGGTTAGCAGCCCTGAGCCGCTTTATCTCCCGAGCCGGGGACAAGAGCTCTACCTTCTTCCGAGCGCTGAAGTCGGCAAAAGACTTCAGGTGGACCCCCGAATGCGAAGAAGCATTCCGCCAGCTCAAAAGCCACATCGAAAACCTACCGCAACTAGCCTCGGTAAAGGGCGGGGAGCCTCTCGGCTTATACCTCGCTGCAACCGACCTGGCGGTTAGCTCGGTCTTGGTGACACTCGCTAAGGCTGGGGAAAAGCCAATCTACTACACTAGTCATGTCCTGGCGGGACCTGAGCTCTGTTATTCCCCCATAGAGAAAATAGCCCTGGCTCTGATCCTAGCATCCAGGAAGTTGAGGCCGTACTTCCATACGCATCCTATCAAGGTGATAATCGACCAACCCTTGCGCCATATCCTCTCAAAATTTGATGTTGCGGGTCGGATGCTCAAGTGGTCGGTAGAGTTAGGGGAGTTCGACATCGAATACGAGCCAAGAAAGACGATCAAAGGCCAGGTGCTCGCGGACTTCCTCTCGGAGCTCACACCCCCGGAAATCCTGGCGAACCCAAACCCCGGATGGACTCTGCATATCGACGGCTTCGCCAACTCGGAAAGAGGAGGCATCGGCTTGGTGCTCAAGGACCCTTCCGGCCACACCTACGAGCATGCGCTGCGATTAGGATTCAAAGCTACGAATAATGAAGCAGAATATGAAGCGCTCCTATTCGGTCTGAAGATCGCAGCCGAGCTGAGCGCAAAAGACCTTGAGATATTCACCGACTCCCAGCTCGTCGCAAGCCAAGTCAGCGGAGCGTTTGAAACCCGAGAAGCAGCGATGATCAAGTACCTAGCCGAGGCGCGACGGTTGACGGGTCAGTTTCGAAGGTGTACCATCACCAAGGTACCTCGCAGTGAGAACGCGCAGGCAGACGCCTTGGCCAGGCTAGCCTCCTACGTGATCGACACGTCGACCAGAGCAATGGTGAGAACCATCGGCCCCTCCGTCGATTCGATCGTACTGACTATTGATAAGGAAGACGGAGGGTGGATCGACGAGATCCTTCGCTTTAAATAAGCAGGAATCCTCCCCGAGGACAAAGCGGCTGCCCGAAGAATCAGAAGGATGGAGTCATGGTACTGTATCATCGACGGCCGCCTCTATCGGCGAGGCTTCAGCCGACCCCTGCTTCGTTGTTTGAACCCGACCGAGGCGCACATCAGCCTAGCCGAGGTCCATGAAGGAATATGCGGGGACCACGTCGGCGCCCGCACCTTGACACACAAGGTCCTCAGGCAAGGCTACTACTGGCCCACCCTACGAAAGGATGCCCAAACTTATGTCCGGAGCTGCGAGCCATGCCAGAAGCACGCCCGGTTCCAACATCAACCGATGGTACAGCTCACAACTGCCGACTGTGCCTGGCCCTTCGCCCAGTGGGGAATGGACCTCCTCAGCCCCTTTCCCCCGGCCTCGGGACAAAGAAGGTTCTTAATAGTCGGGGTCGGCTATTTCACCAAATGGCTCGAGGCTGAACCATTGGCTTCCATCACTGAGAAGCAAGTCGAAGGATTCGTGTGGAAGAACATCATAACCAGGTTCGACCTCCCAAGGATCATCATCACATACAATGGCACGCAGTTCAACAATACGAAGTTCAAGACGTTTTGTTAAAGCTATTGCATCCGGCTGAAGTTTAGCTCGATTGCCCACCCCCAAGCCAATGGGCTAGCCGAGGTAACGAACCGAGCCATCCTTGAAGGGCTAAAGAAAAGGATCTCCAGCGCTATGACCTCCTAGGTAGAGGAACTCCTAAGTATTCTATGGGCGTCGCGGACGACTCCGAAAACCCCGACGGGGGAGTCCCCTTATAGCTTGGCTTTCGAGACCGAAGTCGTGCTACCTCCTGAGGTGGTTTTCCCGACCCCCCGAGTCCAGACCCAGTGTGACGAGGAGTCAAACCAACAGCTCCGTGAGAACCTCGACCTACTGGAGGAAAAGTGAGTCGACGCCCATCTCAGAGCATTAGCCTATAGAAGGGCCGTCACCAAGCTGTACAACCATCGGGTACGCCCTCGGCATATTGAGATGGGCGACTTGGTGCTTCGGAAGACTGAGGTCAGCGACCCGACTCGGTCCCGCGGCAAGCTGGCCCCGAACTGGGAAGGCCCTTACCGAGTCGTCGACGTTATTCGAGACGGGAATTATACTTTGGCGACGATGGAGGGGCGAGTGCTGTCGAGACCTTGGCACATCACAAACTTGTGAAAGTTTTACGTATAATATATCAGTAAAACGATCGGGCTCGGCATGTTGAGATGGGCGACCTAGTGCTTCGAAAGACTGAGATCAGTGACCCGACTCGGTCCCGTGGCAAGCTGGCCCCGAACTGGGAAGGCCCTTACCGAGTCGTCAACGTTATCCGAGACGGGACTTGTACATCACAAACTTGTGGAAGTTTTCGGGAACAAAAATGTATTAATATATTAGTAAAACAACCGGACTTGTATTAATCAAAAGCAAGTACAAAAGATGTCGGGAACAAAAATGAGGCTTTTCCCGACCCGAATTACAATTTGAGAAGAAAATTACAAGTCAGGGCTCGGGGGGAACTGAGTCGTCAAAGTCCTGCTGCCTTTCCATCGGCACCAGATCGTCCTCAGGATGGATGGTGAACGGGTCTTCTTCAACGTCGACGTCGGGGTGTCAGGCGCGGAAGCGAGCTAACGTCACCCGATACCCGTACTCGTATGTGACCCGACCCATCCTCTTCAGGCCCTCTTTGAAGCCGAGGGACTCCTTGTACTGGACGATCGATTACCTAGGCAGCTCGGCTCGGGCGCTCTCCAGGTCCTTCACGGCCTGCAGCAGCTCGTCGTCCATCCTTCGAGCCCTGGTCCGCGCCTCCCTCAGCAACTGTTGGGCGTCGCCTAAGTGGCCCCGAATCTCCTACAGTTCCTTCTCCAAGGCCTCGCGCCTGAGGAGCTCCTCGACTTTCTCCCTCGTGATCTTCTCGAGCTCCTCTCGTAGCTCGGACGTGCGCTTTTCGACCTCGGTGACTGCCTCCGGTCCCCCTCTCGATTTAAGAACGTCGAGCTCTTCTTGTAGTTGCTTGACCCGATAGTCCATGAACGTGATCAACCGACCCACGTCATGAACTCGGTCAAAAAACGCCATTTGGAAATGTTGGCTCTGCACGAAAGAGCAACTGTTAGAAGCACGGCAAAGGAAAAACTCGAGTTACCAAGGCATGAGTCGGGAAGCTTACCAAGACCATCTCCTTGGCAGCTCGGGCCATCAAGACTTCCGAGGGGAGAGTATAGAGCTCCCGCGCCAATTGGGGACGGAGAAGTCCCCTTTCGAACTCCTCCACTACCGACGAGTTGTTTCATACTTCCATCTGGCCTTCATCTCCTTCTCGGGGTCTTGATGTCCCAGGTCGGACATTAGCAGGGCGTAGTAGCCTGCGTCGCCCTTATGAACCTTCGTCTTGAAAAGGTCTTTCATCGACCTCAAACGCTCGTGGACTGGTGAAGCGCCCCCCTCCTCGGACCCAACGGGCGCCTCGGGCTCCTCCGACGGTGCCGCGGGCTCCTTACCCTTAGATCGGGACCGAGACTCCCCCTCGTTGAGACAAGACTTGTGCTTCCTTGTCAGCACTTTCACTTTCTTGTGGTGCCTCCCCGTATCTTCAACCTGCTCTAGCGGGGAGACGACTGGCCTCTTCGACGAAGCCCTCAGAGTTTCCCTCACAGGAGACGCGCCAACCTCACGGGCAGTGGGCCGGGTCGGAGGGACCTTGCCGCTTGTCACTCTTGGCATCCCGCGAAGCTCCCCGAGATCCATCCGGTCTGCGTTCCGACCGACAGGTTAGTAGGCAGTTAAAAAGGCTAAAGTAAAGTAAAGTGTTGGTACCCCTAGAGGTCGGGCTTAAGCCCGCCTCGATGAGCCAAAGCTCGGTCATCTCCTTGATCGCACGCGAAGAGGAAAGAATCCCCTTCAGTCTGTCGACCAGGACGGTCTCCTCCTCGGATAGGAATGGGGGGGCATTATCGATCAGGTGAGCCGACCAATCAAGCCTAAACCCCCAAACCGGACTACTAACATAAAGGTAGCGGGACTTCCAACCCTTGTTACTGGACGGTGCCCCATTGACTCGAAAATCGACCCGGGCGGTAAGGTAGTAACCGCCCCAACTCTTGCAGAGGCGAAAGCACGCCATGAACAAGTCCCGAGTCGGGATAATCCCGGCTCCTCGGCACTCGCCCAAGAAGACGACAAGGTAGCGCCACGAGTTGGGCGCTACCTGGCCAGGAGAGATTCTCCACCACCTCAAGCATTCCTCGATGAGTGGGTGCAAAGGAAACCGGAGGCCGGCCTCCAAAGCATCCACCGAGATGCACATGCCGGGAGCGTCCAAGCTATAAGGGCGCTGCCCGGGCTTCGGAACATGCAGCCCGTATTCAGCCGGGATGCTATACCGCTCCCTAATCATGACAAGTGACCCCTCGGTCACCGCCGTGTCGAGATCATGATCCGACATCATGACTTCCAAGTCCCTCACAACCCTCGCGTCGACAGGCGACGGGGGTCCAGAAGACGCTCCCGAGGAACCGACCTCGGGATCACATCGACTTGTCTCCCCCGACCCCGGGGGAGAAACGACCCGGACACTACTCGAGGAGTCCGAGGAGGTCATCCCGACCTGTTCAAAAATGGCTACCGACTTAAGGGGCGAAGAGTGGCTAGGAAGGTCCGAGATAGAAACAGGGAGGGGGCCAAATGAACAAATGAGGTCTCTGCCCAACCACACATCGAACTTATAGCGCTCAGGGGAGTCGTTTCAGCTTCCCAAGGCAAGATGGAGCACCGCCACCCCGAAAGCCACCCAGCACATTAAATGCAGCATTACTCCGATCGAAACCCTAAGCAGAGGACAAAATATATATATATATACATGATAACATAATAATAGTATAATAATATATAATAACATATATATATATATATATATATATATATATATATATATATATATATACATAGTAATAATAAAAGGGTTCACCAGATAAGGGCGAGTGCGCCCGAGTTCACCCTCTCGGCCGAATCCGCAGATTTACGCCCGAGTTCAACCCCTCGACCGAATCCGCAGATTTGCGCCCAAGTTCACCCCCTTGGCCGAATCCACAGATTTACGCCCGAGTTCACCCCCTCAGTCGAATCCACATATTTGCACCCAAGTTCACCCTCTCGGATGAATCCACAGATTTGCGCCCGAGTTCACCCTCTCGGCCGAATCCACATATTTGTGCCCGAGTTCACCCTCTCGGCTGAATCCGTAGATTTGCGTCCGAGCTCACCCTCTCAGCCGAATCCGCCAGATTCGCGCCCGGGTTCACCCTCTCGGCCGAATCCGCCAGATTCGCGCCCGAGTTTGCCCTCTCGACCGAATCCGCAGATTGGCGCCCGAGTTCACCCTCTCGACCAAATCCTAGGATTTGTGCCCGGTTTATCCGTGGCAAAAGCCATTCACAATTCCCGAGCTCCTGCTCGGTCGGATCAGCTCTTGCGACATCACAATTCCCGAGCTCCTGCTCGATCGGATCAGCTCTTGCGACATCATAATTCCCGAGCTCCTACTCGGTCGGATCAGCTCTTGCGACATCACAATTCCCGAGCTCCTACTCGGTCGGATCAGCTCTTGCTGCACCATTCAAATTCCCGAGCTCCTGCTCGGTCGGATCAGCTCCGGCACTATTCAAATTCCCGAGCTCACGCTCGGTCGGATCCGCTCCGGCACCATTCCAATTCCTGAGCTCACGCTCGGTCGGATCAGCCTCTGCACCATTCAAGTTTCTGAGCTCTTGCTCAGTCTGATCAGTCCCTGAGCTCCGACTCGGGACTAGCCCAAAGCCACCACGGGCCAAGCAGCTAAGCACAAGACCTCATCTTCAGCACCCTCATCGGGCACCTCGAGAAGGTCTTCCCGGGGGGGGGGGGGAGAATGATATGGCAGATGGTGGCCCGGTCGCCACGTCGGCACGCCTCGGACAACTGGCCCGCTGACATGGCCGACCCGACGCGGGAAGCTAGCCGGGCGCAAGTATGGGGGCGCCAGTGGTCGTACGGTCGGCCTGACGCAGGTAAGGCCGACACCCTTACCTGCAGATGCATGCCCTACTGCAAGGACGACGAGCATGGTGGAAGTGTGCGACAGCACGGTAAGCCACAAGGGCAGCCAGGTTGCCAGGTACGAATAATCTATAACACTCACTATATAAGCTCCTGCACCTCTACGGGGCAAGGGGATCGCAAAAACCAACCATTGAACTAACTTGACCGTTGGAGGGGTCACGTCGGGAACCTACCCGAGCCGACCTCCTTGCAGGAGCCGGCGTCCGACCTGACCTGTGGAGCCTCCTTCTGACCCGTGCTCCACCACCCCAGCAGTCGACTTCCCGAGCCGAACCCCTAGGTTCCTCCCGATCCCCGAGCTCCAACTTCGCACCGAGACGACCGCGGGCGAGCTAGCGCACATAGGCCTGAACCATCAGTGCTTGCTCAATAGACACGGAGGCAAAATACATCTACTAGGCAAGCACCAGATTTGACACTAACAAAATAGGAGGTAAAATAATAATAATACATACAAGATTATCTCCAAATACACACTTTATGCTCACTTGCTTCATAAACTAAGGTCCTATTTATAGGACCTAAAAGTAACTATCTCATAGCACTTTCTTATCCCACTATCTTACTATCTCACTCGTGATTAGTAACTAATAACCAAATCATTAATCATAAACCATTATATTCACTAACTCTTAACTCCCTTTATAACTCCTAAACATGAGCCACTACTCCTAAAACATGTTAACAAATTACACAACTACTATGAATCAATTTTCAACACTCTTCCTTGATTCATAGTTACATACACCGATTTGTAAAATAAATATGCTTTTGAACTAGAATTGACTTGGTGAGAATATCTGTAACTTATTTATTTGTGCCACAAATACTTCATGTTATATCTTAACTTGCTACAAACCGAGCTTTATACTTTTGAATATTTACATCTATATTATACTTTGTTTTGAACACTCATTTCAATCCAATAGCTTTCTTTTCTTTTGGTTGATCCATTAGCTCCCAGATTTCATTCTTCTTAATTGACTTGATTTTCTCCTTTATTGCTTTTGAGCATTCGTCTTTTTCAACTAATTCTGCAAAACTTAATCTTAAATAAATAAAGTAAATATTGAATAATAGATTTTCGTTAATAATCTAAACCTTCATGGAGGGGTTTCATCTGAGGAATCATTTGCTGAATTTAAACTACTACTATGTGAGATTGACGTTGAACTTGTTGGAGTAGAATCTATCACTTGATTCAATGAAGTGACTAGTTATGCTGGAATACAAATTTGTATTTCACCTTCATTGATCTCCTAATTCTAACTTACCCTTTCATCAAACATAATATTTTGGTTAATAACAACCTTGCCACTTACCAGGATTATATAATCGATATGCTTTGGACTGTGCAGAAATATCCAATTAAGATATATTTTTCAGGTTTTTTATTAAGCTTATGATAATTTTATGAATTTACCAAAGCATAATTAATATAACTAAAAATTCTTAAATGACTTACACCTTTATATTATACCAAGCCTCAAAAGGAGTTTGATTCATAACAACCTTTGTTGGTGAAATATTCAATAAATAAACTGTTGTTGCAACTGTTTCTACCCAAAACTGATTCGGAAGATACTTTCCTTTAATCAAACTTCTTGTCATTTCGATGATAGTTCGATTCTTACGTTCAGCTACACCATTTTGCTCTGGTGTATATGGTGTTGTCAATTCCCTACGAATATCATTTTCTTCATAAAAGAAATTAAATTTATTAGATAAAAATTCACTATCTCTATCTATCTAAAGTGTCTTTATGCATCTACCACTTTGTCTTTCTACAAGTGACTTGAATTTTTAAAAGTTATCAAATACTTCAGATTTCAATTCCAGAAAATATATCCAACTCATGCGGTTATAGTCATCAGTAAATAACATAAAATATGAACTTCCCCCAAATGATTTTGTATTCATAGGTCCATATAAGTCAGCATGAATTAATTCAAGATAATTAGATGCTCCCTATGCTTTTCCATCAGAAAATTGTTTCTTACTTTGTTTACCATAAATGCATCATTCACATACATCAAATGTATTAATTTTTGACAATTCGTAAATCATTTCTTTTTTATTTAATAACCTTAAACCCTTAATGTTAAGGTGTTTATATCTTAAATGTTATAAATTTGTCTCATTCTTTTGATTTGCAACAAGAGCATGTTTCTCAATATTTGAAATATCAATTGGAAACATCTTATTTTACGTCATGAAAATATTTGCTATAATCAAACCAGATTTCTTATCTTTAATAGTACAAGAATCATATTATTAAATATAATTGAATATTCAACATCTATCAATTGTCCAACACTCACACTCAACAAGTTATGTCATAAACTAGAAACATAGAAAATATTATCAAGATTGTTTACCTTCCCTTGATTTGTCTTCATCTTAATTATTCATTTTCGTTTCACTTGGATTTGCTTGCTATCTCCAAGTTTAACTTTCAACTTATGAGTTTCATCAATATCTCTAAATATTGATCTTACGCCTGACATATGATTCACTATCCAAAAACCAAATATCATTTGAGATATCATTAACTTGTGAATGAGTCATAAACAACTTATAATTATCTTTATTTTCCTCTACATAACTTGCTTTCTTTTATCTTTTCCAGCAATCTGCCTTTATATGACTAAACTTCTTACAATAGTGACATTGAATTTTGATCTTATAGTTTTTCTGATCATAGTTTGATTGTCTTTCATCATGTCCATCAAAGTGTCCTCTTTCTCTTCTTCTTCCATTTCTTCTACCATGAAATCCTCCTCTGTCATGTCCTCTTCCTATTGATTTTTTATCTTCTTTTGAAGCAGAAGACTCATCCTTAATCTGAAATATTTTTCTTCATATTTTTCAAGTGACTTGTTTAACCTTTCTTTATGTGCTTGTAAGGAACTCATTAGTTTATCAAATAAATAAGTAGATAAGTTATTTGACTCCTCAATTGTCGTAATAATATAATCAAATTTCAAAGTTAAACTTCTCAAAACTTTTATAATAATTATTTGATTATGAAGATGTTCACCATAGGATTTTATTTGACTAACAATTTTAGTCACTCGAGAAAGAAAATCTTGCATCGATTTATTACTTTTCATAAATAAAATTTCAAACTCATGACGAACGGTTTGAAGTTTTACTGTAATTACCCTCGATGAGCCTTTAAATTCATTTTGAAGTATCAATCAAGCTTGTCTTAAGGTTGTCGCTGCTGCAATTATTGATAAGATTATCTAATGTACAGCTTGTTGAATGAAGAACAATGCCTTTGAGTCCTTTCTATTCTTCCTCAGCCTGGTTTCTTCATTTGGATATGTATATCTATTCTCTATCAAATCTCAAAGTTCTTTAGACTTAAACAAAGTCTTCATCTTGATACTCCAAAATTCATAGGATTTATCCGAGAAGATTGGAATAAGGGGTTGAGACATAGAATTACCATTAAAAATCATAATGCCCAGTTCATATTGAAACAAGACTTTGATACCACAAATGTTGGGGAAGAAGGAGCAAGAAAATGATAAAAACATAATACTACGATCCAATTAACGAAAAATATTTTTAATCAAGAAATCGATATAGTATTAAACAAAAGATAAAAGAATAAAAATAATTATAAGATTATCTTCAAATACACATACTCTCTATGTAATCACTTGCTTCATCAACTAATATTCTATTTATATGACCTAAAATAATTATCTCACATCTATTTATTACTCTAATATCTTACTCATGATTAATAACTATCAACTAAATCTTTATCATGTTACCCATCTCCTAAACTTAACATAATTAATGTGAATCAATTTTCAATATTTTCTGTCGTCTCGTACAAATCAAACCCAACAGCCCCAGCCCCGTCCGTACCTTCGCGACAGCCGCCAAGACGACGGAGCTAAAGAAGACGGGCTGCACGATTTCCACGTCCAGCACGGTGGCAAAATGGTGCCATTCGTACAAGGACTCTATCATGGACTGACCACCATCCACTGCCGCGCCGCCGCCAGCCTCCTCGACGTGTCCCATGTGTGGCCTCAGCCTCCGTGGCCGCTTGTTGGAAATAATCCAAGTAGTTAGGATGATGATGAGATCAGTTTAGATAAGGATAAGATTTATTTAGATGTGATAGATTTTTTATTATTTTAAAATATCTGTATTATATCTTTTAATCATTATAAATAGGTGCTCTTGGTTCATTCCAGAGCACTGCAGATTGTTGATTGAAAGTACTTCTGGTGTCATCTACTATTCTCTTCTCCTTTTCCCTGAAGTTCTGCAGAAAAGCCAACAGTGGTATCAGAGCCTGGTTCAGAAAAGATCAAAAGGAGTACACCGATCAAAAAGAAGGGAAGACTAGTAGATCCAGAAAAAAGAAAAGAAAAAAAGAGAAGATGACAGGACTTACAGTGGTAGAGAATGGTTTTATTGAATATGATCTACAGGATCCTAAAATTACTAAGGATCAAAAAGATCATATGAATGAGAATAGGCAGAAAGATGCAAAAGCTCTCTATATGCTACAACAAGCATTAGACGATTCTCTATTTCCCCGAATCATGATGGCATCAACATCAACAGAAGCCTGGAATATATTAAAATGTGTGTTTGGAGGCACAGAGAAGGTAAAAATTTCAAAGCTTCAAATTCTTCGTCGTGAATTTGAAACACTTATGATGAAAGATTCAGAATCTATTGCTGATTTCTTCTCAAAAATTTCTTCTATTATGAATCAAATGAGATCTTATGGTGAAAATCTAAAAGATCAAACTGTAGTAGAAAAAGTTTTACGAAGTTTGTCTCCGAAATTTGATATGGTTTCTATTGCTATAGAAGAATCTAAAGATACAAGCATATTATCTATTGATGAATTAATGGGTTCTCTTTTAGTTTATGAATAAAAAGTGAACAGATCTTCAGATGAAACTTTGGAACATGTTCTTCAAATGAAGATAGAACAGAAGAAGGATCAAAAAGAGAATTCAGATATTAGATCTCAAGGGAGAGATCAAAATGATAGAGGACGAGGCCGACCAAATGAAGGTAACAAAGAAACTCAAAAATGTTTTTGTTGCAAAAAAATAGGACATATTGAAAAAGATTGTTGGTACAAAAATAAAAATCCAAATGTTCCTCTATGTTCTTATTGTGGAAAATATGGACATTTTGAAAAAGATTGTTGGAACAAAAATCAAACAAACTATCATGAGGAAAAAAATGATGACAAAAGAGATGAAGAAAATATTTGTTTGATAGCATCTGATGAAGAATATTCTAGTTCTGTATGGTTTTTGGATAGTGGATGTAGTGATCATATGACAGGAGATAAAAGTCTCTTTCAGAAACTTGATGATTCGGTCAGATCTACTATGCATATGGGAAATGGTAAAAAGGCTCAAGTAAAAGGAAAAGGAACAGTTGCTATGAACACAAAGTCTAGTAAAAAAATTATTCATGATGTGTTATTTATTCCTGATTTAAAACAAAATCTCATTAGTATATGACAACTAATGAGAAGAGGATATTATGTTATTTTTGATGAAGAAAAATGTCTGATTTATGATAAGAAAATTGGTAAATTGATAGTAACTGCAAGGATGACAAAAAACAAAATGTTTGTCTTATCATTTTCGGACTTCGCTACTCCTACCGAAGAATCAACATTATGGAAAAATAGTTATGATTATTTAAAATTTTGTGGATCTATGCAAACTGTCTCAGATGATGCAGGTTGTAATGTTGATGACACACATATACAGAAAAGGGGTGAAGCTCTAAATTCAGAGGACAACAATGAAAGTACAGATACAGAGTTGGTAGATGTTTCTGATGATGTGAAGAAAGCCAAGAGAAAGAAAAGAAAAATAAAGCTTCCGCATACAAAGAGATTCAATCCTACAAATGCAGAGTCTCCATCATATCATCAAAGATGGCTACCAAAAAGAAAAATGTCAAGAGAAACGATAAAATATTTCAGGTCAGAAGTTCTCAAAAATATATGGACCGAGAAAAAACATATGACAACCGCTGCAGCAACGAAGATCAGCTTACCGACATTTTCACAAAAATTTTGGAGAGAAAAAAAGATTACGTGAAAATAATTTTAAATTATAACTACTTGAATTAAGGGGATGTGTTGGAAATAATCCAAGTAGTTAGGATGATGATGAGATCAGTTTAGATAAGGATAAGATTTATTTAGATGTGATAGATTTTTTATTATTTTAAAATATCTGTATTATGTCTTTTAATCATTATAAATAGGTGCTCTTGGTTCATTCCAGAGCACTGCAGATTGTTGATTGAAAGTATTTCTGGTGTCATCTACTATTCTCTTCTCCTTTTTCCTCGAGTTCTGCAGAATGACGCTCACATGGAGGCCTTCAAGACGAAGGGTACGGGCGTGGACTGGCACATTCATGATGAAAGATCTCTGCTTGCGCTCCAGCTACATGATATCTGCTCTTGTAGAAGATCATTAGAAACCGTGTCGGAGATCATGGATATGAGGATTTTTGTTGTTTTTTCTTGAATAAAGAAAAAAAAAGTCTCATCTTATCAGACTAATTCATAGTGTTTGTCTTACAAATATCAGTGTAGATGTTAGTGATTTGCTTTGGTCCGAACTTCTACTACCACTGTTCTTGATACCAATTTTGTTGGATTTTCATCTTGAATAAGCCAGATTCTCACGTGATGTATTTTTTTTTTATAGTTTTGTTCAATATATGTCAATTCTTTGGGTTTGGTATTGATAGAATAATAGTGGTCCCCCTCTCGCGACGCGGTCCAAAATCAGTCGACGTGGAAGGACGGGTCGGATGATCAATTTTTTCGACCCCACTCTCTGACACACACGAGCAACGTATCACAAACGGATAGATAAACCTAAAGTCTGACAGCATCAAATATCGTGCAGTCACCATCAAGTCTCATAATAACCTGAGAGAACCACATGACAAAAGAGCAGAAGTAACACGCAATCGACAACACAAATAGATGACGACGCTGCTGGCGACATTAAACGGGTTGATAGAAAATGCTAGAAGGATGATGATATTGAGATTTGATCGATCGGTGACATACAGGTATAAAAATGGCATCCGAAAGACCCTCGTGGGGGGCTCTGGCTGGCTGGCACTCTCCTTCTCCCTCTCTACTTCAATCAAAAAGAAAAGCTCCGATGCCCAAGTAGGGGACATTGGACTTCACCCTTCGAATCAACCTTGACTTGATCGTTGGAGGGACCACATCGGGAACCCACCACTCGAGATGTTTTATCTTGCAGGAACATCCCAGCGAGGTTAGAAAAACCCACATCGAAGTCACAATCGAAGTATCCACACACGTCGACCTCAGACTGTCAGTGTGGAATGCCTCTTATGCTCGCGGCTTGAACCCCGTTGTACGAATCTACTAGACGCGGTGGAGGACTCACAACAGATAGCTATCTGTATCTATCTAGAGACCGGTGAGTTGCATGATGGTTAGTGTTTAAGTGATGCAGATATCACATGGCGACCTGAGCTTCCAATACAATCAGATTGCTTCATAAATGTCATCCTAAACACATGCGTAGTTTGGACAATATGTTGTTTAAAGTTCATGTTCTTTTATGTTTGGTATTTGTTATCACATTATACTCCTTTTCAAATCTACAGGTGCAATGTCGTCGTGCTATACAATGTGAGCGCCATGTGCACCATTTAGTGTCATGGGAATATATTCTATTTAAAAAAAAAAACAAATTAGCATCATGGGAGCAAAATTTTCATGTTCATGAAGCAGCTACTTTACTTTCTTGATTGACTTGCTCAACACACAAAATCTAATATGATTTAATTGTTTCATAAGTAACCTCAGGGTCCTGTGGCTGCACCAGTTCTTCAATTGCTAACCAAAGAGGATCTAAGCAAAATCTATTTTGGTGAATTCTGCACATTGGACATCAATGGATCCCCATTGTTTTTTTTTTCTTTTCGGAACGTGCATCTTTACTGTCTTACAAGTTTAAAGGAGCTAAGATTTTTAGTTCATGTGATTCTGTAATGTGGAATGGATGAACATTCCTTTTCTTTTCTTTTCATTTTATGTTTCAAACTGTTCATGCGTTTAGAGTACATTCTAAATTTGTTACTAAAGATACTTTTGTTTTTTTCATTTTATGTTTCAAACTGTCTGGAGTAACAATTAGACAGATGCATGGTGACAAGAAATGTCATGCTTTTAAAGGGATGTTACGACTTATAAGCAAGTCAAACAACTCGTTGATCAAAAGATAAAAAACTGAAATATTACGTTCTAGATATGTTTCATGAGTCACCTGGAACATATTGGAAGAACATAATAGACTGTTACTAAATTTGAAACCTTAGACACTTGTGTAGTGCTTATATTACCAAATCATGACTTTGATTTGTGGAGAGAGTTGGTTGTGTTGACCGTGGCATGTGTCAAATGTTTCAACTTGATCAGGTTTCAATGAAGAGTTGCCACCACCTACAACAGAGGATCCATTAATAATCCATTTGGCTTCTTGGTTTCTTCACCTAGAAACAGAATGACTTGTCTTTTTTGTTTTCCTTAAGTGATGATTCCAACCAGGTTCAAACAGAATGTTTCCAAAACCATTAGTTTCAAAAGCTCCTTTCATTTAGCATAATTAACTCATCTATAGAAGGGAAATAGGAACAGGCCTGCTCTGAGTGCTGGTCTGATAGATAGCATTCCTGGCTACAGCTGTTGGGGAAGGGCTTAACTACGTTATTGTGAATCTGGGAGATTTAGTGTTACCCGGCTCTTCTATGAGTTAGCTACTGCTTTATCTTTTAGCATGTTATTTAGAGGCAAACTTCAGCTGACTTGTTGATTCACAGCTATTTCAGTTTCTCATCTTCCTGAAATATTCTGCCACACAGGTGAAGATGGTTTTGAAATATCTGTTCCATAGGAGAATGCTGTAGATCTTGCAAAAGCTTTTAGTTTAGAGAAATCCGAGGGAAAGTTGAGGTTAACTGGGTTAGGTGCTCGTGACAGTCCTCCGGCCTTTGTCTGTCTGTATGGCAACGATATGCACCTGTTGAGGCTGGCCTTACATTGGGCCATCGGCAAGAGAAGAAGAGCAGAAGGTGGCATCTTGGGTGCCGAAGTGATTCTAAAGCGAACTCGAGGAAGGTCCACCACCGGTGAGGCGTGTCGGTTTCTTCTCAACAAGCCCACCCCCGTGAACTCACAGCGTGATCTTGAGCAGCAGCAGGGAAAAGATTGGGGAGGTGACCAGTGGAGGATTCAGTCCCTGCTTAAAGAAGAACACAGCAATGGGTTATGTGAAATCTGGTCTCCACAAGCCAGGAACTGAAGTCAAGAGTGTTGTTATTTGTGGGAAGTCCAACGATGGGGTGGTGGTCGCAAAGATGCCCGTCGTTCCATCAAAGTATACTTACACTACAAGCCATCTTAGAGATCATTTGACATGTTTGCTCGACTTTGCCTTCACTTGTATCTGATGAGCTGATGGATAGGCTGTTGTAACTCGACATTCCTTCTGTAAGGATACTGAGCTGATAAAGATGCCTTGCTTCTGTCATTTGCAATCTGTTTCGTGCTTTGATTCCTCGGTGTTTGTGCTTGTGAGATATGTATCATTTGAAACATTATCTTGACATGATAGCCAGAATATGTACTTGTTGTAGGCATAAATCCCTCCTATAGGATGAAACAAACAACAAAGCTTTGATGGAGATCAACCACTAATAAATGCTCGACTGTTGATGTTACTTGCAGGTCTACTAATAAACTGAAAGAAATGAGTGTTGGTGATGTCTTTCTGATCGCCAAAACATATTGCAAAAGGATCGTTTCTCCTTCTTCTTTATTCTTTGAGAAATTGATTGAAACGACTACATCACTGCTGATGTTTTGCAGTCAAAAGAGAATCTCGTTTCTTTCAATCATTGAATCACAAGCTGAGTATGGCTGTCACTATATCTCACAGCTTGTGGATGGAGGTCAAGTGAAGCAGGCATTATTTCCATGGTCCCTGCATTCTCTATCAGTGGACATTGATGTTGCTAAAGCAGACCTTCTTTATCCATCCATCCATCCATCCATCCATGAGCCTCATCATGCAAAACTAGATGAACAACTGAACCACAAGACATAGATCATGCAGCAGAAAGTGAGCTTCTGTATCTGTGGAAGGAATTTTTTTTTTTTTTTTTTTACTGAAACAAGAGATAAATGGAAGGAAAATGTGAAAGCTCAGTGAGCTCTGAAAACAGAGGTTCACCTCAAAAACTTTTTGGTGGCTGGCATTGTATAAGCTTCGCAGAAATGGAGACTCTGAATGATTCTTCAGCTCCATTGTTGTTGGCATTGAGGAATATGATGTGATAGCATTATAAATCGCATAAACAACACAGAGACAATTGAATTTTTTTGGACAAAATGAACATCAAGCACACGCGACATCAAACGTGTGTTTATTTATTTCATCTTCTCACCATGTTAAATGTTGTCGCGTTATCTTAAAGCATAATACAATGGATAAAACATGATATACCCACTTTTTTTCTTCCAAGGAAACGTTATAGAAGAAACTTGTTTACGAAAGGAAACAACCCGTTCATTTTCAACATGAACTAAACAAATCTAAATCTGAAAGAAATGAATTCCTTGGAAAACAAATATCAAATGAAAAGTACTCCAACAGAGAGAAAATTATCTACAAAGTTAATATATCATCTAATCATCTCTAGGAATCAAATGCTTAGCTCTCGTCGATCATACGAGACCTTAGTCAACTAAAGAATCCACCCATTAACGAATGAGATTAAATATAAAAAATATATATTTTTAATATAAATATTACTTCATGTGAATCATTAAATTAATTGGGGTTAGTATAGTGTCCATCATGATAGATTTTATTTTTCTCCTCTGATTTTCCATTTTTATTTTTTGGTAATGTCATGATAATATATATATTGTTAATAGTATAATTTATTTAAGACAATAATGCTAATGTGAATTTATAAGCCTAATACATTGGATAATGGAAGGGTTTATATATATATAACTCCAGCAGAGGCTATAACATGCTAGGATCCACTCCAATAATGTACAGGAAAAATCAAATCCATGAATCGAATCTATCTAAACGGACGGCTGTGATATCGGAATTGGGTGATTAAATTAAAAAGTAAAGAGAATGCCTACTTATTTCGGAGCAGAGTAAGGGAGTGACGACCCCCTTTCCTCACCGGAGAATTCTTCTTCTTCGGTAAGTTCCCGAGTCCCCTCTTCCTCTCTCTTTGTTCTCCCCCCCCGTTTCGCTTGTGTCTATCTGACTGCAAGTCAGGGTTCATTCTCTCTGCAATTTTTTACATCGAGAAGAATGATCCTAGATTGGGTTCAAAAGATTCATGTGCGTCAAGAATAACGATTACAGGTAGCGATGTTCCTAAATATTGATGTAAATCCCAAAATAAGGACCTTTTTCCTTTATTTTACATACAGTCATAGAGTTTCTGGGAAAGCAGTGGCCTTGATTAACCCTACTTGGAGCCGAACGTCCGAAGAGAAGACATACTGCGATTATTGAACTTGCTCTGTTTTTTTTTATCCCATTCATGGTTGGTTAAGGTCTGGTGAAGTGTGGCCACACAGGCGTTGACGTACAAGCTCTGATCTTTTTTCTGAGTCTGCCCTTGTTTCAAGAACCATGGATTAGTCCTAAAAAGATGTTGACTCATAGAAATGGCGTTCCTCATAGAAAGAAATGCTGTATGGCAGAAAATAACTCCGCTTAAACAGGTAGACATGTTATAAAGTAGTTCAATTACTTTTGTGGCAAATTTCTATTTGCGAAACAACTTCAGATCATCAATTAATTTCCATATCATGCTTGTCATGCCATGATAACCCACAACAAGCAGCCTAGGCTTTACAACACATTGATTTGACATTTCTGTTTATCTTCACAAGCTAATCTTTGAGCTTTTTTGTAAAGAGTGGATGATTAAGTTGATTATTTCCTTCTTTATGATAAACTTCTTGCTATACGTTTTAGAGAACTGTGTCCTTAAACTTATACAAAAGTATGCACATGCACATGAATAGTGGAATATCCTTCAAGCCTTCTACTAGTGTGGTAGACCTTTCTAACCCATGCTTTGACCTTGTTATCAGCAACAACAAGAAGCCATATCAACTCTTAGGGGTTGCTTGCCTAGACATTTTCTCGCCATTGTGCCTTATCTAGTTCATTTTATTGTTAGTCAAATTGTCATTGTGATAGGACTCCAGCAGTGTTGAATCATAATCTCCCTAAGAAGTAGTCAATAAAACCCTGTTAGATTGTAATAAAGCCACTCATGTCTTATAAAAAAGTATGGCTAGGGTTTAGATTAGCCCTTAGGGCTTAGTGGTCGCCACCTCTCTTACTGGGTTGGGCCAGGCCAGGGTTTCCCCCTGCTTAGGTCGGCTATAGAGCCAACCTAGCTGTCCCCTGTTCCTATTAAGGCAGGTCGGCTATAGGAGGGGCAAAGGGATAATTTTACTTACACAAGCATCCCCTTAGGCTAGGGTTTTGATCCCTATTTAAAGATGTAGCCGCCCCCCCCCTTTTGAATCAAACAATTATCATTTTTTTATTCAGCCTTTGTGCCGAGTCTAGGAGGGAGAAACCCCTATAGTGTTCCAAGGGTTGATCCCCCTCAACGATCAAAATCTATAGGGCTCCTTCTGGGGTTCTATCATCTGTTATCAGAGCAGCGATCTTGCTACCCCTGTAACCATCATCCACGCCTCCACCTTCCCAAGCAATTCCCACAATTGCTTTTGACGTCGCCTCCATTGTCACCCACCAAGCCGCAGATCCATCAATCTGCTGCCTTCCTCTACGTCAACATCAAAGATCTGGTAAAAACTCCAAAGCCCATGTCTCTTGCTACTGCTATTCCTCTATCTTATATGTGGGAGAAGTTTTTCCAAAATTTCCTTGCTGCAAAATTTTACTGTCGCAAATGTTATCATCGTTGCGAAGGCGAAACGCTGCAGAAATTTTCAACTGATTATTGCTTCTTGGAATTGAACTTTTTAATCATCCTTTTTGGCTTAAACTTTTATACAATTTCGTAGATCGTCTTAGCTTTCATCTAAGACTGATCTCATAAAAAAACTCCTTCTGGATTCGGACTTATAGCGCTGCGATTCTTCGCCGCGCAGTGCTGAAATTTTACGACGTAGAATTTGCCTTCCGTCTATTGGCCTCTTGAAACCGAAATTTTGTTCATCCTTTTTGGCTAAAATTTTATACAATTCCAAAGATCAACTTGGCTTTCATCTGGGATTGATTTCTCGAAAAAATTCCTTCCGAAATCGGTTTTCTTGTGCAATCTTTCACCAACACGCAGTTTTGGAATTTTTACGACAAAGGATCTACCTTTCGTCTTTTGCCCTATTTTCCTACTGTGACACTGCCAAAATTTCGCCAAACTTTTTACTGGTATTATCAACATCTAAACCAAGGGTTTCTGCATAATTTCCTTGAACTTTCCTCTGAAAATTACATCGAGAAGTCATCGTTTCTCCGGCGTAAAATTTGTTCGGCAGGACTGCACATCGTCGCATTTTTTTTCGTCGAATTCTATCGGATTTGAGTGCTGTTTTTTGTAGGATTTTGGACTCTTTTTTCCTCATCACCAAACCCTACCATCCTTACCAAAAACCCGTCAAAACCCTACCCTAAATCGAAACCAAACAGCCACCCAAATCAGCCCTAACCGCAGGCTACTTCCTTATCAATCCACTTACCTTTTCAGCCAACTTTCCTTATCGATACACCTACCTTTGCTGCCATCTATCCCAGATCTAAAATCTATTTCCCTAACCTTCATCTACTGCTATCACAACCCTAAAACCACACCAATTCGCAGCCTAAACTCCACAAAACCGTAACCCAAAATTGCACCCAAAATAGCCACAAACCGCACCCAAAAACCGAAGCCTTCGGTCCACCAATCTTTTAGTCGCCCAATCTCCCTTATCCCTTCAACCGCAGCACGCATCTTTCGCTGCCCAACGCTGCCAATAGCGACCTCTTGCTGCCATCCTCCTCGATCGCAGCCAGCAGCGATCCCTGCGGCAAAAAGCTACCAGCAGCGATCTTTTGCTGCAATTTGTTTACATCGCATCCCACAACAATCGTTCGCTGCCAACTATCTTGATCGCGGCCAGCAACAAATTGAACACAACAGCAGTCGTCTCTCGCTCCATACCGCTACTGCCCTCCTCCGCAATAGCCGTGTACATCACTGCCCCGTCTTCCTCCTATTGCAGCCGCACCCTTGCTGCAACCGTTGCCACTTGCAGCCATGAAGTTGCAACGCAGTTGCAATCGACATTGCTGCTGCCCTCTTGTCCTCCACCGTTGCTGCTACTCTTGGCTGCCATCCTCCACTTGGAGACTTCATCCCCGAAGTCCCGACATTGCTGCCATTCATTGCCTTCAACCTGAAAATTGCAGCTACACTTTTCAATCGGTTTGTTTGACAGGTTGGAGATCCTTACGTCATGACATCGCTGAGCTTATTCGAAGCCAAATTGGAGGCTTTCGAGACACGTATGGATGCTAATTTACGTGCTCTCTTCAAGGAGTTTAGATTGGGCCGATCACCAAGCCCAAGAAGATCACAACATGGAGCAAATTCTGATTACAAAAAGAACCCATCAGAGATAAGAAATGAGGATAAGACATGGCAGCCCTACACCTTGACGACGTTGATCTTTTTTGTACAACTTCAAGAAGGGCACCTGAATCAAGATGCTCGGAGCATGAGAGCCACATCCCAACCAAAAGCATATAAACCTTCAGCACCAATCAATTACAAGAATCTTGACGAAGAACTAACGAAGATCCGTCAAACCTCTACCATCCAAGAGTACCAAATCAGGTTTGAAAGGTTAACTGATCAAACTCGTGATTGGTCTAAAAAACAGATATTGAGGACTTTCATTGAGGGCTTGAAGTCGGAGATTCAAGAAGAAGTTAAAGCGCGACAACCGTACACACTTAAGGTAGCAATCTCCTTCGCACGACTACACGAAGACAGGCTGAACCAAGATGCTCGAAGAACCAAAGCCGTCGTACGACCAGTAGCACAGAGACTCTCAGTCCCATCTACCATCAGTCGGTCACCTCAGCCAAAAAAGTTAACAAGATAAGAGTTTCATGACATATCGGCAAATGGCCTATGTTGGCATTGTAATAAACTATGGAGCCGAGACCACCATTGTAAAAAAGAGAGACCTCTTTTGGTTGAGCCCACTGAAGAACCCAAACTCAAAGATATAGCTCTCGAGTCCGAGGAAAAGGATATGAAGGAAAAACCACAATTAGCCGCCCGCACCTTTCATGTTTTACCATAGATATTGGACATTTCATCAAGCATCAGCCCGTCACCATCCTCCCCGACACCAGGAGTTCCAACGACCTTATGAATGACAAAAGAAAACAGGTGACCTTATATGGGAAAGGAGAGAACGAAGAAAAGATGATCTCGACACAGTGCTTGGAGAAGCTCGTTGAAATCTCAAGCACGTCCGCTAAATCGAGCCGACTCCTTCCTACCAGACTGCACGACCCCGTATGTTGGTCTTACAAGGGGAACCACCAACATATATTCGGCTATATTGCTGTCCACATTTTTAGAGGACCGAAGCTAAAAAGATCGTCCAGGAGAAGCGAGAGATACAGATCATTCGACCACAACCTTCCTTTGCAATGACACTTTATCTCCAAAAACTTTGTCTCTTTGTCTGTAGGGATAAGCTCTTCTTGAAGTGTCATATTCAGCTAAACCAGCTATGGGTCCTGATGCAGTGCTCCCTCATCTCGGACTACTTCCACGACTTCACCGAGGAGCGGACCACAATGCTAAAAGTCTTCCTTGATGATGAACTCGGATCCACGGCCCACAATCGCAAGAAGGAACAGGAGAAAGGCATTCACATGACCCCCACAACCATGATGCCATCTATATCGATGCTAGCATTACCTGAACGTGGCAATGTGTTCGTATTTGGAGCAGACATATCTAGAGTTGGGATCGGCGTCACCCTTATGCAAGATGGTCGACTCCTAATTCACACCGAGACTTCTCCCACACTTCACACGAGATTTTTAAAGGGGATACTCATTGCTACCAAATTTAAAATTTGGTTGGATACAGGTCCATGGCACGAAATAGGAGTAAGCCCAACAGAATTACTTCAGAATGGAAATGGCCTCCCGACAAACTTCAGAATGGACAAAAAATTGAAGATCGAGTTTTCTTACACCTCCAGCCCAATTAGCAGGAAACTCAAGCCTTAAGGAAGTGGTCTCCCTATTTCTTTGGGCCTTGCAAAATTGGGGACCACATTGGAGCCCTAACTTGGAGATCAGATCCGTGCACCAGATCAAGATTACAGTTGATCTGCCGGGTATCTCACCTCAAAAGAAAATTTAAAGAAGATGACTCAGCCCAAATCCTTCCAACTAACACCCCAGCTGATGAGGAGGCCAAAGTTCAGTTGATAATAGCATGAGAATCATATGAGAAGCTGAAGACCCGGTTCCCCGAGTTCAAACCTCAGCCTTGAGGACAATGCTGATTTTAAGAGGGCGGGTTTGAAAGGACTCCAGCAGGTTTAAGTCCTAATCTCCCTAAGAAGCAGTCAATAAAATCCTGCTAGATTGTAATAAAGTCACTCCTATCTTATAAAGGAGTATGGCTAGGGTTTAGATTAGCCCTTAGGGCTTAGTGGCCGCCACCTCCCTTACTGGGTTGGTCGGTCAGGGTTTCCCCTTGCTTAGGTCGGCTATAGAGCCAACCTAGCCGCCCCATGTTCCTATTAAGGCAGGTCGGCTATAGGAGGGGCAAAAGGATAATTTTACTTAGACAAACACCCCCTTAGGCTAGGGTTTTGATCCCTATTTAAAGATGTAGCCGCCCCCCTTCTTGAATTAAGTAATTATCATCTTTTATTCAGTCTTTGTGCCAAGTTTAGGAGGGAGGAACCCCTATAGCGTTCTAAGGGTTAATCCCCCTCAACGATCAAAATCTATAGGGCTCCTTCAGCGGTTCTATCACATTGTCATTTTTATTCTCTCATGTTCTGTGAGTTTGTCATCAAATTTGATGAAAATAAACATGCAATTGATGATAGATATTATCTTGGCCGACCCCAGATATAATTTTAATAAGACCATCATCTGTAATCACGGGGCTTTATATTATATTTTGTGGCTCATTTGTATTTGTAACAAGAAAAATCTATGTAGATCTGCCTTGTTTTGTCCTGCTTCCTGGAAGAGGCGTAATGTGAAGCATTAGTGAGGAGCTTGGTGGTTGTTCTAGTAAAGCTATTACAAGTTGAGACATTATTGCTTTATATACATACATACATACGTACATACATCCATACATATTTATATTTATATTTATATTTGTAGAGAGATACTACATTAATTCTTGTTATGCTACATCCTTATATTTTTGTTTTCGATGAATTGATGCACTAGTATTTCTTATGATTCTCATAATTTGTTTTGAGCAAGCTCTATGTACAATCGAAATGGATTTTTTCAAATGCGTTCTAACCTAAACGAGAGTTATATTATTCTTCTTTTCTGCTTTCGTTATTATCAGGTATATTGACAGGAACCTCCTTTTACATTCATTTAGATATGGCATCCAGCACGGTGGAAGAGACTGTTTCTAGTGAAAACGTGCTTGAATGGGTTGAAAAAGACAAGCGCCAATTTCTACATGCTGTTTATCGTGTTGGAGATTTAGACCGGACCATAAAGTGTGTCTCAATAAGATTACTGTGCAAATACTCTACACAATTTATGTTTTGCTCTGTCATTTCCTTTTCACCAGTTGAGCTGTTTTTGTTTTCCTTAGATTTTATACTGAATGCTTTGGGATGAAACTGCTGCGTAAGAGAGATGTTCCTGAAGAGAAATATTCAAATGCATTTCTTGGCTTTGGTCCAGAAGCTTCTCATTTTGTGGTAGAGCTGACGTATAGTATGTCTCTTGTTTCCGGTTGCAATTCCTCTCTCTTATTATCAACTACACTCCCTAGAATTAGTGAAAAGCATGTCAACTTCCATATAATTGGCACTGTGCTTTGCAATTTAGGAGCAGCAATTATTATTATTATTATTATCAGTTTTTTTTTAAAGAGTAGCTATTATGACCTACAAAGTTATTGGTGTTTTTGCATCTTCACTGGCCATCTGCACATGTATATGTGTATGAAGTTTTTGTTTCAGACAATCAATAAATGGTAGCTTATCACGTATCTTTCATGTCTTTTGAGCAGATTATGGGGTGGATAAGTATGACATTGGCACAGGCTTTGGGCATTTTGCTATTGCATCAGAAGATGTGAGTTGCACATTTGAATTGAATGCTAACTAGTATAGTTACTTGATAAGTGACCTTTAAATCAGATACTGGAATTGTAGGTTTATAAATTGGTTGAGGGCATCAGGGCCAAGGGTGGTAAGATTACACGTGAACCAGGTCCTGTTAAAGGAGGAACAACAGTTATTGCTTTTGTTCAAGACCCTGATGGTTATATGTTTGAGCTTATTCAAAGGGGCCCGACACCTGAGCCTCTTTGCCAAATTATGCTTCGTGTGGGCGACTTAGAAAGATCCATCAAGTTTTATGAGAAGGTATTTTTAGTAACGTAAGGTGTATTATTAGTTGTTTCAAGTCTGAGAACACACAATTTGAACTTTTCATAATTTGTTGTTCCCTTAGTTGTGTTTAAACTTAGTTGTTAACAGTGGTAGGATGCTACCGATAGTCAAGGGCAATCTTCTTTCTGAATAGCATGGCTGAAAATCTTTGCATGTTAGTGGTTGAGTGGTTATGAGTACCTTTATTTGTCATTATCAACTTATAGAAGCTTCAGTTATAACACTAACAAGCTCATACCTTCGAGGTAGTTTATGTATAGCCTACATTATGCATCTAGTTATGATATTGGCTCATCATCCTATTGGCTCCTCTCCTCTTCCTTGATGGCTGGCCCCTTTTTTTTACCCCACGAGAGGAGGCGATGACGGCTATAAATAAAAGAGGGGAGGGGGGTTAAACCCTGACCGTAGGTTTACTAATAGAATAAAATTATTAATTTACCCTTAATTAAATGAGGGTATTACACGGGCTCATTGATTTGGTCTTTCACATAGCTACATGTGCTGTAACAATGTCAGTTGCCTTGTAATATGTTCTCATGCCCTTTTGCCACCTCAAATTTTCAGCTTCACTTTACCCTTTTGAATCAGTCATGGTGGCAACAACAGGAAATATCAATAATTTGAGTGTCTCGTATAAAACCCTTTGCTACTTTCCTGGGTTTGACAGATACATTGAGCTTTCTTTTGTTCCAAATTTGGTCAAGCATTATTCTTTTTAGACAGAGACACTGGATTAGTCTTGTGATGGCGAGACAGATTTTACTCTTTTATCATTCTTACGTATCCATCCAATTTGCTCCAGAATTTATCTGATTTTTATCGTCAGTCTGATAGTCTTACTGAAAAAACATCCAGATTTATTAAAGGGCTATATTATAAACCATTTTTTAGAGTGTGATTATCTGAGATGAGCTATAAAAGTGTTTCTAGCTTGTTTACTGTAACTCTCTCCTCTTTGTTCTCTTTGTTACTTGTCTATTTTACTACACTTGTTATTTCATGCAGGCTTGTGGGATGAAGTTATTGAGGACACGAGATAATCCTGACTACAAGGTTATGTTCTGATTTAATAATAAATTGAATCATGTCAAACTAGTCATAACCTTTTCTAGAATGTTGCAAGCGTCCATTTACTTGTACGTGCATAATACTTACATGCATTTATATAATTTTATTTACACATGTATGCAATTTATTATCATTGCTCAATACGTACATGGATCCCTGTTGTACATATCGAGTTTTATGTTGATTTGTTATTTTCATCAAAACTTGTCCTTTTATGATATGCTGGTTTATGATTATGAACATTACATATTGGTTTTCATGTATGGCTAGTTATGATGGTCTATATACTTGTATTCAGCTATATCTGTGCTATTCAAGATACTTATATTGTCATGCTTAATAAGTCTTTTTCGGATCACTTGATCTATACAGTATACTATTGCCATGATGGGTTATGCTGAAGAAAATGAATCAACAGTGCTAGAGTTGACATACAACTATGGTGTGACAGAATATACCAAAGGCAATGCATATGCTCAGGTTCGATTATATCTTTGTTTAATATGATTTTGTACTAGTCATTAAGATACTAATGTTTCTTACATCACATTTAGGTTGCTATTAGCACTGAAGATGTCTATAGAAGTGCTGCTGTTGTGGATTTAGTTACTAATGAGCTAGGAGGAAAAATTACAAGGCAACCAGGACCAATTCCAGGAATCAACACTAAAATTACCTCCTTCCTTGATCCAGATGGCTGGAAAGTGGCAAGTCCTCTCAACTCAGTGCTTAATGAAACCTCATAATAGTTTAATCTTTTAGACAGACAATTTGGTACGTCATCGCTTACATTGGCAAAAGTACCTTTATGCACACGAGCTTCTACAGAACAGTTGCAGATCTTATATGTTCAAAATATGTGGGAGCCTTTAGTCATCCCTTAGCCTAGTCTCTCATGTAGTTCGTAATAGCTATTTTATCAAATCTATTTCTTCGCATCTGGGACTTATCCGGGAGTTGTTTATCCAAGATGTACCACCTTCATTGAATCAGCTTTGAGGATTTATAATGAAGGCTTATGATTGAAAACAGAGATTCTAGATGACTAGACTGGTGATAATTTTGGCAACGCACCTTATTTAGTTGTTAGTGTTAAAAGATAAATCTTGCTTAGCAGGCAACGAGACCTTTTGTTGTAACTCGTCAATCAAGTCAAGTTTACCATGTTGCTCCCTCTTTTTTTTTTTTTTTTCTGTAGAGAACAGTACAAATTTCTCTATATCGTTGGCTTCCATGATGATAAAAATTATATATTACATTGGCATTTCTCATTGAATTCTCACAAATGTGTTTGTGCATCTAACACATTTGACATCTGCAATCTGAAGACATAGGCAAAAGAAGCTGATGCTATAGAATCTGTTGCTTTTCAGGTTCTAGTTGACCACTCAGACTTTCTCAAGGAGCTTGAGTAATGATCATGAGACTGTCCCTAGGATGAACAGATAGTACTTAACACATGGCCAGAACTATGGTGGTATGTAATAATTGCAGTGGCAACTGAGACCCATGCTGTAATGTGATTTCTGGTGCTTCTTGGAGAACTTATATTCTGAGATTTACTTATCTAGCTTTGTTTAGACATTCTCCTGCTGTTTCACGGTGATATCATATATGCTTAGGAATTGTTAGCAATTATTACTTGAGTGCCTGAGCATTGATCTTAATTTAATGGGCGCTTATGTTCTTATATTAATGATTATACTAGCCTTTTTGCATCAGTTTCTTAATAATTTTCACGTTATGTCGCAGTCTGATTTCTCTTCAATCCTTGATGCACGACAATTGGCCCTTCCATGTTATGTAATTCATGGCTTTTGCTTGAAAAATGATTCTTTTGCTTACCTTCAAAGGGTATTTCTCCCCCATCATCCTATATTCATCTAATTCAGCTAATTGCCATCTTCATGTATTATTTGCTCAAAATATTTATCGGTATTCTTATGGAATCTCTACTTGATCGATGCCCATTGTCATATTGTTTCGTTCTGCGGGTCGGCTGGTCACGGGCTTGGGTTTCACAGGCCGTACGAGGAGACGCCCGCCCCATTTACCCTATTCAAGCCCGAATCAGATTAGGATGCCTATCTCTTTGCGGATCGGGTGGGCGATGATACCCGAAAGAATGCGACGGCATCCGCTGAATGAACGGATCGCTAAATCCGCCTCTTGATTCGATATTTCTAACTAATCACAGCCGTCCACCTTCCTGCTTTACCACCTCTCTTTGCTCTCTATATAAATGCCCCTTGCAGGTTAGGGTTGCGGCATTCTGTCAGCAAACCAAGAAACTGAAGGCGGCTTCAATCCTCTCCACTTCTGACCGTCTTCCGTCGCAGCGTAAGAGAAACCTGTAGAAATCTGTTCTTTTTCTCTTTCTCTATATGTCTCTCCTCTGCTTCATGCCAAGAGGGAACGCGTCTCCTACGGTAGCGTACTCCTCGATCAGAAGGCAGAGGTAAAAAGACGAGTCGAGATATCGTTTCAGTCGCCACTCCTCCCGTTGGCGCTTCGATTGTTGCTCGACCACACTCTCTCCTCTTCCCTTCATCTCTCTTTCCTTTTTCTTGATCTGAATCTAATTGATTTACTATAGGAAGTGCAAGGGATGTTTGTATTTCATATTATTCCTCACTTTGAACCGACCAAAACCGTGGGGACGCTCTATTTTCTGATGCACTTCCTATTCTTCCTTGATTTTTTTTTCTATGTTTTCCGTCTGAATCGGTCAGATATGTTGTTCTGCATCGTCCGATATCAAACTTTTCCCTATTTCTTGTCTTAATTAACCGATTAATGGTTCCTTATAGTATAATAGAAAAATATGGTCAATCGGCCCTAACAATTTGTTTTAAGATTTGACATTATAACCCTTCTTTGTTGTACTTTGATCCTTTTTTTTGTCCCTGCTGCATTTATTTGACACTTTTGATCTTCGATTGGTAACTTTAAACACAAACAAAAATTGTATTAATTTTAAATATTTATAGGACGAATGATGTTGGTTGTAGTGTATTCCAACTAGCAATGTACGATTATTTAAGTTTAGTTGAAATTGCTGAAGATCGAAGAACTGCATCAAAAGACATGTTACATGTTTTTGGGATCTATTAACCACAGCGGAACATCCTTTGAGAACTCTCTTCATCTCTGCTGTTGAAGCGGTTCCTGATGATTCTCTACTCAAATAAAACATAGATATATTATCTTAAGGATGCACCAGAAATAAGCAAGCATGTGTTAGCTTATTCAACTTCGTGTATATGTAAATGACATTGTTTGTAGTCTATTAATTCAAAGCTATCTAAGAGAAAATGATATTTTGAGTCATATAATTAAAATAATAGTTTTAATTGGATCGGCACTCTTTTAAGATGTTAATTTTATTTATTTACCTTTATTTCCTGACTAAACAATAATGGGCTCGTTTTATCTGCATGGTGGTTGGTCGTAATGTTAACCGAGACACGTCTGCTCAACAATGTTGAACTGCCGGTCTTCTTCCGTAATGGGACTTTTGAATGGGTGGATTGATGTTTCTAATAATTCTAAATATGTTTCTATTTTTAATAATCTATAATTTAAGGTTCAATCATAAGTTTAAATTTATAATTGAGTATATGATTGAAAAAATTCATTATATATATATATATTATCTCACTGAATAAGATATCACTTTTATAATAACTTTTTAACTGTATCATACAAAAGGCGCTTTCTTTTTCTTTCTATTTTGTTGATGATTGTTATTATCTCAATGAATAAGATATCAAATTTATAATAATTTTTTTATGATATCTTAATTTTATAATATTTTTTATTTTTATAAAAGGTACCAGTGAATAAGGTATTAATTTTCTGTCTCTTTCTCGTTCTATGATTGTTATTCCTCTTCTTCACCTACCTTGTTATTGTTTTCTATATATTTTTTTCTAGATTTTGGCATTGCACCGAAGATAAAAGACTCTTCTAGCATGATCTGTTCTGTAATAGATTTTTACTTGGTGAGCGTGTCCTTGGTACCTAAACTCCTGGCAGCTTGTTCTCTATGCTTTTACTAACAACACTATTTACTACAAAACTCTCTAAACTCACTCACTCTCAACTCAATAATCCTTGCCACGCAAAACAGCTTATGGAACTCCAGCTAACTCCATATGCGAGCTACTTAAGCTAACGAAGAATCTTGCTTGTTCCATTGCTAGTTGAATTGAATCTAGCTACCCTGGTTCAGATATGATATATGTGCATAAATAAACTCCTTTGCCATACTATTGGCACATGATGTAAGTTATTAGACAACCTTCACCTCATTGCTTGTTCTCACATGACATTACTTCCTATCTCACTGTTTGTTTGTGATAATTAAATCAACAATAACTTCAATAAAGGATTGAACAAGATTCCTAATTTACAAAATAACTTTAACTATAACCATCCAAGAAACTAGATTGTTGACTCTAGTGCTTTTTATCATATTATTTTTTATTTATAGAATTTTATCTATATGTAAGTAATAAAGATATTATCACTTGTGGTGGTAATAAAATCTCTATCATTCACATTGGTTTCATAATATTTTTGCATCTCACATCAAAATAAAATTTATTTGTCTCTTAATACTATAAATAAAATAACACGTATGTTAAGTTAAATATTTATAAGTGGTCTGTTGTTGTTCCAATCAATGTGTTATATAGTTTTGGTCATCTAACATCCTTCATTTAATAATAATTAAATTTTTATTATTTTTTCAACTTTTAAATTAAATAGAATTATAACTTAATGTAATGATTGTCTTTGTAATAAAAGTCACAATTTATATTTTTAAATATCTTTTAATCCTATTCCAAATAACTTGATATCATTTATACTAATGTCTAAGATTCTATCTTAACCACTCTTTTTCATGATTATATCTTTTTAAACATAAATATAGAGTTATTATAATTTTTACTCATTTTAAAAATTAGTTGAGAATTTTTAATTTATCAATAAAGTAGTTTACTATGATTGAAGGAGTATCAATATCTGACAATTTATCTTTTATCATGTGATGTACAAAATCTTATGTCACATCTTAATTAGTTGGCTTTGTCTAACTAAAGTATCAAAATATAATAAAGACTGGTCTCACTCATTGAGTTTCTATGCAACTAATCTTTTACTAAATAAATTTTTAAATTATAATCTACCTCATTAATTACATGCCCATCATAATCCTACAACACTAGTATAAATTAACATAATCCTGTATTTCATATAAATTAACATCAAAATCTAAATTTATATTTTTATTGGGTACACTCTTGAAGATAATTATTTGTGGTGTTATAATTCACAAATTCAAAAGGTCTATATTAGGTCATGATTTTTTGTCAGAGTCTATGTTTTCCTTTTTAAATCTTATTTCTTCAATTATACTAGCTACTAAAACAATTATCTATTAGGGTTTATATTAGTACACTTTTTAAGAATATATCTATTAGGATAATTAATAGTTGATGTGGTGAAAGATGCATTTGAGTTCTATTATCAAAAATAAATATGTAAAATACTAAAGTACCCGCCACCCAACTCTTTATAATTGAGTCAGTCAAATTATATGTACAGCTCTACCACAAATCTTATATAGTACTGATAAATTCTTGGTTCCTTGCAGTATTTCTCTCACATCTAGATACATTATTTGCAGTCAATAAATTATCACAATTCATGCATCGATCCTCCGTTACGTATTGGTCTGCACTAATATGTGATATCTTAAAATGACTCTCAATCATGGACTTCTCTCTAAAAAACACTTACCATTTTATCTTCGTGCTTTCGTCGATGTTGAATGGGCAAACAACATTGATGATAGAACATTTATGCCAATCTATATTATTTTTTTATAGCAAATCTAGTCAATTGAAGTTTCAATAAATAAAACATATTCATAAGATCAATCATTAAAGCTGAAGACTAAATCATCGCTACCACCATCATCATAGAACTCAATTTGATCACTTATTTTAATATACAAATTTAGTATCACCTCCTAATTTAATCCTACGATATTATATATCAATATGATAATTTAATCACGCATGAAACACATTACTATAAACTTTTACTTTGTTAAAGATTAATTTGTCAATGTCAACTGAGTATTTCTCATGTTAATACTTTTGACCAACTAGTAGACTCCCTTATAAAACCTTTTGCCCATATGATATTTCAGTTGCATCGATCCAAAATTAGCATTCTTAATGATAGTTTAATCTTACAAAAATATGATAGAAGATCATGATATATGTAAATATGGAATGATAATTTTACATTTCTTATATGTTCTAATCCTCAATCAATCTATGATTTGAGGATCAATTATAGATTTAAGTATATGATTGAGAGAAAGTTTATATTATCACCCCTTTCCTAACAAATTCTTAGATTGGCCAATTAATTTACTCTCATGCTAAAGAATTAAGTTGGTCAATTATGAACTTGAGAGTAACTTTGGCATCTGATGGGAGTGCTTTCTTTGGGAGGAAGTAATGTGCATCAGCCTTAACTCCCTTCTTGGACTCATGTCCGGAAGATCTATTTGCAATTAATCATGATGTGATACTAAATAGAACTAAACCCTACCCTGGCCATCCACGAGTATATATATATATATATATATATATATATATATATATATATATATATATATATATATATATATATATATATATATATATATATATCCTTTGGCAGCCTTAGGAGGCACTAATGGCATATTATCCCCCTCTTATTTAGATCCTAAGTATTGGATTCTTAGAAGAATTTATATTGTGATCATACACTTTTGAAAGTAAAATAAATAATTTTATTTTTTTCTAACGAAAATAATTTTAATATTTTTATTTTACCTAAATTAATAGGTAATTTTAATGTAGTGATCATCACTACTAGACCTTGCGATCTCTATCTCTACCCATACTAGTCTATTCTGTTCTTTGTCCCAATAAATATAAAAGAGACTTATTTTTCTTCATTCTGACACAAAATACAATTTTTTGCAATAACATGATTTTGTTGTCTCCTCTTAAAAATAATCATACTAAAATCACACAAATAATCTTCGTATAAATCTAATATAATAAATTATCATCTAACCTATCATAACAGGGTCTTTTCAAGCAATCATCGTTGCATTACAAATGAAGTAGTGGTGAGAGGCGCTCAGGGAAGGGTTGGAATTGGAGGAGAGGGCAAAAATGAAAAAAAAGTTGTGCAGTATCCAAAGAAAGGATCGAGGAAGAAGGGGAGGTGGAGGTGGAGGAGGAGCGGAGGAGAGGAGACTAGGGAGCAAAGGCAAACTGTAGAAGGAGTTGCAATTGGGCAGGGAGGCAAGCAACCGACAGAGATTGATGAGAAGAATGATAGAGGAACTTTGAAATTATCTTTTTTTTTTTCATCAATTTTATATCAATTTAACATGTGATTGTCATATACTACATTTTTTTTATCAATATAGTCTACGATAGTAAAAAAAAAGATCATTTATTTTACTTTCAAAATTATAAAAATCTTAACATAAAAATTTTAAATAAATAAATAAATAAAATAGTCAATAGATGCAGTCGGCAAGGTTTAAGGCTGGCAACCATTTGACATGGGACGGGAATTCTCTGTTAGATCTGCGTTCCGACACAACCATTTCTTTTGGCTAAGCTCCTGGGGCTCACCATGGTCTCCCACCTTTTCGGGTCCCACCCGCGTCGCGTCTCTCCCCAGTGACAAGGCAGCTCGTGGGAGCTGACAACCATTTCTTTTGGGTACGCTCCTGAGGCTCACCATCGCTTCTCACCTCTTCAGGTCCTACCCGCGACTCCTCTCTTCCCAATGACAAGGCAGCTCGTGGGAGCTGGTGTGTGACACGGGTAGAAAAGGATCGTTTCTTGAAAAAGGTAAAAGCACGTCAGAGAAGCCTCAGCAGCAGCAGATGAGCAGCGATTTAAGAATGAGCTTAAGACCGACAAAGGTGGGGAGGAAGCAGAATTAAGTAGAAGAAAACGAAAGGCCGAGTAGTACTTCCAATCTGCCCTCCCCGCTCTTCTTTCCTTTCCTTTGCAGGATTTGCAAGCCTCCGGCATCGACATCTTGAGCACCATCTGCTACAGATCCGGGAGGGTCGGGCCTCCCGCTCCTCGGATGCGAGGTCCCTCGAGAAGGATTTGAGAGGGTGAGGAGGTAGTGATGAGTTCGAAGAGCAAAGGAGGAGGAGATACTGTGTCGAGGAGATGGACCCTTCTGCTTTGCCTGGGAAGCTTCTTTACTGGCCTCCTCTTCACCAACAGGTACTCTGTCTCACCCTCAAATCTGTGCTCACCTCGCTTTAGTTCTTGATCCCTATGAAGGGCTTCATGACTCGATCCACATTTTGTGCTTGGAACTGTTAGACTGGGTAGGGATTCTTTGATTTTTTTCACTGCAAATTTCCCCCAAGAGGTGATTAATTGAAGGATCTTGGGACTGAATAGGACTTGGGAAATGATTCTTGGTGAGAGAGTTGCAATAGGCAGCCAGAAAATATAGAACTTTTGCCCCCCTTGTTTTGTGTTTGAGAGTAAAGATACAATGCTTTGATAGTTTATGCGAAATAGGTTATGGGTTGTGACCTTTGCTTGGGTCAATTTCCATCAATTGTCAGTGAGATCATATGCAGTTCCTGAACCATCCAGATCAGCCCTGGTGAATGCATGGAGTACTTGGCTCTACCATCATATGAATGCTGCAAAAATGGAACTTTGAAGATTGTGTTTGAGTAGGCATTATGAGGAGGAGCTCATTAAAGTATATAAGAAATGAAGAAGATGCATTGTAGTAGTTGATGCCAGATTGACTGTTCCATGAACATGCATGCTAAAGCATCCTTTCTCCTGTTTAAGAAAAATTGAGTGCATTAAGAACATAATGCACTGTGTTTCAGAACATTTGGCTGGAGATACATCTTTCTGTCAATATTCAATAAACTAAAAAACTTGGTCCTACTAAAAGCCTTTTGCTGGTCAGAGTCATATACCGGTACATTTAGTTTGGTCAGTTACACCATTGTTGCTTTCGCCGAGCTTACTAGACACGATATTTCTTGTGAATTCTGTTTGATTTTTCTCATAATTTATTCTGTGCTTGATGACAGAATGTGGACGGTGCCTGAAGCAAAAGATATAATCAGAGCAAACAAGGCAAAAGAACATAGAGAAGAGCTCGTTGTAGAAGGATATTATTCAAAAATAGTGAGTACCTCAATTTTGCTTTATGTTCACCAATCTAATACAAGTTCCTTTTTCATAAAAATGACTTTGCATGTAAACTGTCAGTTCTAACAAAGTAATGCATTTTGTTTTCTTTCTTCAGTTTATCAATATTAAGAATTTTAGATAAATCTTGTTTCATTCTTCAATCTGTAAATACGATCTTTAGGGATGGATGGACTATGAATAAATTTTTTTCCCTTCAATTTGTCAATGCAAAGTTTTTGCTTTGAGGTAGAATATATGTACACAATAAGTAGTACTGACATTAAAACAAATGTGCAAATCGTTAAGTGTTTTCTATTACATGCTGAAGATATCCAATGTACTAGTCGTTTGGGAATTTTATTCTTGGTTGTGGTGTTCTGTGAATGCATATCAATTGTAATTGTGTAGTCATTCTTTCTCTTCTGTCTTCTCAGATGGACCAGAAGGAAGAGGCCAGAAAAATTCTGGGGGAAGAAGGCTCATCAACTGAAGATGACCTTCAGTATGCTATATTATTTTAGTTATTAGTTGGATTTCACTAAATTTTGATGCCATACTTGGAATTCTGTTACATGTTTGATACTACCAGATTGGAAAAAATCCCTACAACTTAACAAGAAATAGAAAATCTTTGTGTACAGAATGCTAAATAAAGCAATATCGAACTTAGAGATGGAGCTAGCAGCAGCAAGGATGGCACAGGAGTCTATACTCAAAGGTTCTCCTATTCCACAAGGGCTGAAGGTTATTAAAACAAGAAGACACAAATATTTTATGGTTATAGGAATTAATACCGCTTTTAATAGCCGCAAACGAAGAGATTCAGTTCGTGCTACGTGGATGCCACAAGGTATGTAATTTTTGTTGAACTTTCTTCTAGTTCACGCAACTGAACTTATCATGGTAGTTGATTGGATCTCATATACGCTATAGGTGAAACAAGAAAGAAGCTAGAAGAAGAGAAGGGCATTGTCATCCGCTTTGTTATAGGTCATGGGTGAGCAACATCTATTATCATTCTTTGCCTTATCATTTAGATATCAAATTATCCATGTTTTAAATTGTTGTGCAGCATTTGTTTTTCCGGTGTCCACTATTGTAGGGCAAAAGAGGAAAATGAGGAAAAGAACAACTGTAGCCTAAGGCATGAAGCACCAATCAATGCAGGGCTGAGGATAATACTTATCCATGCCTACCCCTTGCATTGAGATATACTTATCAATAAACATCCTATCTAGGATGCATTGAGATATGCTTATCGATAAACATCCTATCTAGGATGCAACTCAGAAACCTGTTGCACTCATGCCTATAGGATAATTGATTGAGTCAAGGTCAATTTTAGCCCTTGTGATTTTGACCATAAACTACCTAAGCCCTTATGGTTTGCTCGTGTCTAAAATAACTCTGATATTTCAAAAACATAGCAAATAAGTCCATTATGTCAAGTCTGAGTTAACAAACATTAGAGTCTGCTAATGTGACATGCTGCCCATAATAAACTATCAATATAATGACACGTGTAATTTAAGTTTTACAAAAAAAGGGTTCATTTTAGCTCTTGCGATTTTGGTTATGGATCATTTAAGTCCTTATAGTTTTCCTCGTGTCTAAAATAACTCCTACATTTTTAAAAAATATAGCATATAAGCCCCTCCTGTTAAATTTGAGTTAATAGATTGTCACGAACTTAGCTGGTTTTGCTTAAGTCGTGCGACACCCTTGCGTGTCCGCTTGTAAAGGTCAGCCTACTCGAAACCTCCTAGGGTCCCTTAGGACCTATAAAAGAGAAAAATAAGTTAGAAAAAACGTTTCACACGAGATTCACAAGCAACCATTTCAGCAAACACTTTATATAGCCAATGCAAATTACAACCATGAACTTCAAAAGCTCTAAACGATCACACAAAGGATCATGGTCTATTACAGACCGAAGTCCCCACAAGTGTCCACATGACACGACTTTAATTTACAAGTCGATACCGGCCACGAAAGTTAACCAAACTAGGCCCGCTACTTGTTGTACAAAAGTATGAGCAAAACCCGAAAGACACGGACATACATGAACATTACATTGAGCACCCTCTTTATATTTTTGTCCGTGACATTCTCCCTCACTTATTCTTTCGGCATCCTCGTCGAAGCCGCTACATCTCCTAGCCTTTTGCTGAATCTTCAATATTTTGCTATGGCTGCAACACGCCTCTTGGCTCTTAGCTGCTCTCTACTGCTGTTGTTGAGTAGTCGAACTTTGATCCGCTATGCTGCTTCAACTCGCCAATGACTGACTCTGGTGTGGGGTTGGCTGAGTTGTGCTGATCCTTGTTGATTTTTGCGGATCCTTTTGATAAAAGAAAAAACCTTCCTTGTTCTGCACTAGTATCTGATACGTCTCATGCCACTTAAATTGGGTGGATACTTGTTGGAGCTTTAATGAGCATCGCCTCGTAGACTTTGAAGTTTTTGAGGTCCTTCATAAAATTTGCCTATCGATTCTTCTTCAACTTAGTTGTCGCTTCCCAGTTGGTCGCATCGCTTCTGCTTTCGATTGACATTCTATTGGGAAATGAGGCGGACAATCTAATCTCAGTAGCACCGATCACCATCGGTGAGGATTTGACAACTCGTCTTCTATTAGATTTCTTCAAAGGGTCTTTGAACTTGTGTAAAACTCCTCTGTTGGATAAATAAGAGAACTGGGGTATTCGGTTTTGCTCATTCTCTTAAGAGTTGAGAAGATAAAGTTTCTTTGACTTCGCTCGCCTCCTCGAGGTTGTACTTCATGCATCGAGCTGGTTACTAGTCTTCGCCCGCTCTTTGCTCACACTTCCAAAGCACCTAAAGTGTTTGCACTTATTGCGTTGAGTTAGCTATTGTGATTCGCCTTTTCACTGCCATTGAACTTCCAAAATGCAAGAAGTTTTGCCCGAAAAGAGCAAAATTTCTCCCCAACTTGGAGCAAGTCTTTAATAGTTTTGATTGCCTCTGGGATTGTACCATCTTCTCTATCATCTTTACCACCTACTCCTTTGAGTAGAAAATGTATAACACTACGTACTGCATACTTCATTCCTTGGTCGAGCACTCTTGCACCAACCTGAAGTCCCCCACTTTTGGCTATCTTGATTTGAAGTTCGTTGACACCAGTCTTGTGAAATTCCCTAGCCCCTGCCCTTCAGCCTTGTCTTAGTATTTAGAGTTTGCCTCTGCATTCTCCACCTCCTCTTTCACGACCAAAACTCTCCCTCCATGAGAGTAAGAGATCGATGACTTAACAAAAGTCACGCCTCTACGGTACCATGGTGTTGCTAAGCCCATGACACTACTATCCATTGCCTCGCATCTACGTCCCTTCTTCGCGATCGGTAGATCCGCCTCTATTGTACTATGGCACTCCTCTGAGTCCACCTCCATTTTAACCGACGGTTAGCTTTTGGGTAGCTAAGCCCCTTTGGAGTCGTCGCTTCCTCGCCCCTTTCGGCCACCTACTTCAACACCTCTGTGTTCTCCGAGTAGTTCTCCTTGGTCAATGGAAAGACAAACTGCAACACCTATGCATGGCCTCTGCCATCCTATTGTAGGGCTCACGCCGATTCTGTTCTCCTTAGCTTCCTTGGTAGCAACATTTGCTTACTCGGCCTTGTCCTCTGATTTGCCGGGCTCCCTTAAATGAATATGAGCATTGGAGCAGTCCAACTCTCCAGTTGCTCTGATCATACCTCTGTATGATCAAGCTCCCCCTCATGGGACTCACTGGTACTTGTACTCGAAATTCTCCCTCGGTGGTACACAACCTCCATATGCTGATGACCAAGACTTCCATCCGATGCAAAATTCGATGCACGCACGGAAGACTCACCTCTGCGATACAATGACATTCACTCATTGAATTCATAGCTCTTCTTGTCGTCGTGTTCACCGAAGTGGAGCTCCCAGTAGCTCCTAATCATACCTCTACATGATCAAGTCCCCCACGGGACTGCTCCCGCGTGTGTTGTATTACCTCAAAGTATTCTACCATGATCTACTGCACCATGTCACCTCCTGGTGACATCTCCATTGCATTCAGATTCTTGTGGGATGAACTCGAACTACGATCCCTCAATATGTGGCTTCTTTGGTAATTAATCTTCGCCCACTCGATCTCGAGTCGTACCCGGACGAAGCATCGCTCTAGGACAGTCTGTTGCCTACTAGCTCTCGAATTCCCTAGATTTTACTAAAATTGGTGCACCATTGTCTGGATCCTGGGCCTCTATCTCCCACCAGCACAATCTCCGTTGCACATTGCTTTCTTCATGACAACTCGAATGACAGCACTGTAGCATATTCTTTAAGAGTACTCGCCTTTGCATCCTCTTGCCCCGTGCTAAGGCCTTCCGACCCAACTTCACCTTTGCAAGTTAAGATCCCTAAGACAAAATGTATGTGTCTCGAAGCTCCCTTCGTCTTTGGCACCATGCAGGATGAGTCCGCCCCATTAAAATAAAGATCCTATAAAACAACATGATCTCACTCTTGCCTCTACAAGAGTTCATGTCCTTGATCTCTGTCCAAGAAAAGCTCCGTGCCTTCGCTCCATGTTCCATCTTCTACGCTGACTCCCTTCATGTGGCTTGGATACTTTACTAAGTTCCACCCAAGTTGCTTCGCCCCTCGATTTTCATTGAGTTGATGGTGGCCCTTGAGCCCACCATTTTACGGGTCAGCCCTCTGTTGAGTCCGATTTTCATATTGGCTCTAAGTGTGCCTTCATTTGATGTTGCCATGGTTGCACCCCAACTTGATCTTGTAACGCATTACCTCATGCGATATTATGCGACGACTCCTCGCCGCTCGCTCGGTCCCTTGAGCTTTGTGGAGTTGTTGTCTTGAGATACTCCTCAACATGTGCAGTCCACTTCACATGATTCTCTCCCTGGAGAACTAGGACTTATCCCTCTTGGATATCTGTCCTGCTGGAGCTACTTTCCTCTTCGCGTTCTTCCCTTTTGATGTTTCGGAGACCACTATCCCCTTGGACTACTCTGCCTTGCTGAACAAACTGTGCATTATCCTGCCCCTACTGCACCCTCTAAGGCCTAACAACATGCTGAACTTGTTGCACACTTCAACCTCCTACGAACATATCCTTCCTATGCTGAAGAGAAAGTTACTCCATGGTGCCGAGTTTCGGTCGCCTTTAAATAGCCACGAACACTCCATCGTTCGCATACAAGCCCTTGCATGAGTACCGAATTTATCGAGTTAGCAATTCCCCTCACCTCTATGAGCTTTGCACAACTCTTTTGTTCCTTATGCAACACATCCCACTTTTCACGATCTCATTTTTACCAAGCGCCTCGCTTGCATTGAGCACCGTCAAGTTTGGTTGCCAACGTCAAGCTATAGCTCGAAGTCAGTCATCCCAACCTTTATGTGCTACGCATTCTTCCTAGCTTGCTTGTCCTCGTGGTGCCTCTCGCGCAAAGGGTTGGTTATTCCTCTGAATGCCAATCTTGGATGTCCGCTCCTTTGAGCGACTCCTTTCCCTACATCTTTATGTCCATTTCCTCCAAACAGTCGCGAGTGCTGGCTGCCCTCCTAGCTAGGTCCCCATATTTGCATGGCAAGTGTTTCTACATGTGTTTGTACCGCTCTGATACCATTTGTCACGAACTTAGTTGGTTTTGCCTAAGTCGTGCGACACCCTTGCGTATCCGTTCGCAAAGGTCAGCCTCCCTGAAACCTTCTAGGGTACCTTAGGATCTACAAAAGAAAAAACGGGTTAGAGAAAGCGTTTCACACGGGATCCACAAGCAACTATTTTAGCAAATACTTTATATAGCCAATGCAAATTACAACAATGGACTTCACAAGTTCTGAACGGTTGCATACAAAAGATCATGGTTTATTACAGACCGAAGTCCCCACCAGTGTCCACATGACACAACTCTCATTTACAAGTCGATACCAGCCATGAAAGTTAACCAAACTAGGACCGTTACTTGTTGTACAAAGTATGAACAAAATCCAAAAGGCACGATCATACATGAGCATTACATAGAGCACCCTCTTTATATATTTGTCCGTAATAAGACGTTAGAGTCTACTTACGTGGTATGCTAACTTATAATAAATTATTAATATAATAATATATATAGTTTAAATTAAAAAATTGAGACCAGCATCAATAGTGGGAGGAGGCGTCATCGTGGAAGTGATCACCACCAGCGGCACTAATCCGTTGCGGGAGTCGTACGCATGCAACCTCTCATGCGTTGATGACGAGCTCGAGAGCTTTCGATCGATCAGTCCGATACTAAGCACGCAATAGTCTCTTGGTCCCTCTTCCTCCTCCTAAGTATCTTCGTCCCCATCGCCTCCACTTCGTCATCTCCTGCGCCCGCACCACTGCGCTTACGACGTGGTGGGCCAACTCTCCCTCACCTTTGCCTCTGGTCTCTCCTACCTCTGCCTCTCCACTTTCCTCCATCGTTATGACCTCCGCTTCCTCTTCCTCGACAAGATAGACCTTTATTTTAAACTTAAATTATATATGTCATTATATTATTGACTTATTCTGAGTTAGTATACTACGTAAGGAGAATTTAATATCTGTTAATTCAAACTTGATGGGAAGGGTTTATATGCTATGTTTTTAAAAATCTAAAAGTTATTTTAGATAGGATTTTGGTTCATGATCAAAATCGCAGGGTCTAAAATATATTTTTATAATTTAAATGATATATATTATTATATTAATAGTTTATTATGAGTCAGCATGCCACGTAATCAAACTATAATATCTGTTAACTTAGATTTGACGGGAAAGACTTATATGTTACTTTTTAAAAAATGTATGGGCTATTTTAAACACGAGTAGACCATAAGGACTTAGGTAGTTCATAGCCAAAACCACATGGACTAAAATGAATCTTAACCCTAATTTATTAACGTACTTGACACTTCCTTCTAATCATCCAATCACTGTTTGAGAACAGTGAAATAACTTCAATATGGGTTACAGTGCATCTAATTAGTATGTGGGAACTAAACATAGATGTCTCAAATTCTTTTCAAATGTTTGAAAAATTAATGATCTAATTAGATGTGGGAACTAAACATAGATGTCTCAAGTCTTTTCAAATGTTTGAAAAATTAATGATCTGTGCTAGGCACTAAACCCTAAATTTTCTCAACTTATTTTCTGTATTTAATATTTTTGGTGTGCCATTCAAGGAACACAAGTTATGAAAGCAGTAAGGATATGCTCTTGATTTTAGCTGGTAATTTGCTAGGAGCTCTCCAAAAATTATCTTACCCTTGCATTGACATGCAAATTACCTTATTATTAATTAGTTATGCCAACTAATTTGGAATAGAAGTTCAAAAAAGGACAAGAAAATAACATAATTTCTATGCTCTCAGATTATGGATTTATGCTAAGTAAGGCTACAAATTTTCAGTATCTTTGCATAAATGATGCTTTCTTAGTACACATACCAAGTAAATTGCTTGAGACTTGTTTGTAGTGCCACTTCTGGTGGAATTCTGGATAGAGCAGTTGAAGCTGAGGACAAAAAGCATGGTGATTTCTTGAGGCTTGTAAGATAACAATTTCATTTTCATATCTCTCTTCTATAGCCTGTCCATTTCAACAATGGGGTTGTTGCTAAAAAGGATCTCTAATATTAAAAGGGCAGAATCATGGGGACCTTGATAATGTATTTGTTTGCAGAATCATGTTGAAGGATACCTAGAGTTATCAGCCAAAACAAAAACATATTTTTCCACTGCTTTCTCTTTGTGGGATGCAGAGTTCTATGTTAAAGTTGATGATGATGTACATGTGAATATAGGTAAATGTTCTTTTAAAAATTTCTTAAACTTGACTCTGATATTTTATTATAACGTGATTGCATCTATATGCATACATAAATATGTACATAGTTGTGTCCTAAGTTCTGCAAATTTGGTCTCAATTTCTGATGGTAATACAGGAATGGTTAGTAAGGGCTAAACCTAATGTGGGCCAATAATGTTGAACAACATGTGTAGACCATGTAACATATCAGGATGAAATGGGCATGCATTTGAACAATGAGAACACTGGATGATGTAATGCACTATGCACTCACGAAACCGATGACATTGCTGAGCTTTTTACTTTTTGGCATTAGAAATTGACAATCACAATGTTTTCCAAGACAAATGTAGATTATTTGTTATTCTCCTAGATTTGTCTTCTTTGTTTAAGTGATTTAAATTTAACCCATCCTTGTATTTGCTGCCGACATTAACCTGATTGAATGTCGAGAGATTAATCGACTGCTTTTAGTGGCTAGCTTTTAATGGCCAGAAATTTATCTGCACTTTTGTTTGGAAATTCAAATATTTCAAAGGATAGTATAGTAATGCGTTTTGTTAGTGACAAAACATATGTTTTTTCATGATAACAAAAGATGTGTGACAAAGCATTTCAAAGGCTGCTCATGTTGTAAATGATAGAATTTGCACTGCCTTACCATAGAAAATGGTTAATAATATTATTTTGCTACTATCAAGGTCTATAATCTTTCTAAGGATTAATGTTGTTGGAAGCAAGAGTTAATCAAATTGGAAGAAGTAGACTTTTATATCTCTTTTTGATTATGTTCAAAATTTTGCAGCAACATTGGGAAATACTTTAGCAAGGCATCGTTTGAAACCTCGAGTATATATTGGATGCATGAAGTGTGGCCCTGTCCTTGCTCGAAAGTGAGTGTTAAACAATGGATTTTGGTGATTGATTACTTGAGCATTGTCAAGTGATAATTACTGACATGCAAAATATCATGCTATAGGGGGGTGAGATATTATGAACCTGAACACTGGAAGTTTGGAGGAGATGGCAACAAATACTTCCGACATGCTACCGGTCAATTGTATGCCATTTCAAATGAATTGGCCGCCTATATATCCATAAACCAGTAAGGCAACTTTGAGTTGAAAATTTTGATATAAATTCAGTAATCAAATTATGCTTCCATTAAACCAAAGTTAAAATCTAATGGAGCAAAGATCAATGCTGTATCTCAGTTGTCTGTTTTTGGTTCACTCTTAGTAAAAGGAAGTCTCTGACTCCTTCAATTTCAGGCATATACTGCACAAGTATGTGAACGAGGATGTATCACTAGGATCTTGGTTCATAGGATTAGATGTTGAGCATATCGATGACCGCAAACTATGCTGTGGGACCCCACCTGGTAAAGGATGCTTACTGTTTATGTTTGATCTTTGAAGTCCTAATATTCAATACGGGAACACTATGCAGCAGATTGTGAGTGGAAGGCCCAGGAAGGCAACTCTTGCGTCGCCTCGTTCGATTGGAGCTGCAGTGGTATCTGTGATTCTGTTGATAGGATCAAGGAAGTTCATCAGCGTTGTGGTGAAAACGAAAGCATGATCTGGAATGCAGTATTTTGATCAGTGTATCCCTCTTAATTGGGTAGAGACTATACCGTTGTAAAACTGTATATGTGTATCAATAGGAAATGTATGTTTGGTAGGGGAATTTGTAGTGGAATGGTCTTTGGAAACGGCTCTCTTCATTTTTACTAGAGAAGGCCCTAAATCCAAATTGGGGTTAGGTTGGGTGTTTCCGAGCACAATTCTTTACAATGTACTTGACATTGTCTGTCTAATCTCATACAGATGATTACTGGTACACAGTACTAAATGATCCCCCCAAGTAGCTTCTGGTGCTGCTGTTGATCAACTCATAGCTAGCCTCACCTAAATGGCATCCAACAACCACGTTGTAAAGGTCCGGATTTGCGAGACGATGTCTGCCTAAAACCATCTTGATGATAATAGAGGGTTATCTGCAGCTTGCGCGCAAATCGATATGATGTAGAGACCTATCGGGTAAACGAATGTGAAGACAACCAAACCGACCTGACTCGAGGGGGCATAAGAGGTTCAAGAACCAAAAATGTCAATTTCAAGATGACACCGCATTCCACTCGTATTAGCAATCAAAAGTATGGATTAAAGCTGCCCTAAATGAATCAAATTCGAACTTCGACCGCCTACCCGATTTCTATCTAACCAAAAGGGTTTTTCCTTTCTTGAACGCCCACCAAGATGGGCGCGGCGCTACTGGAACAAGAGAGCCAGACGGCTCCAACTCCATCAAATCATACAAACGTGCAATCTCGAGGCCAGGAAACAAAAAGGAAGAGAACCTGTTCCTTGTAATCTCGAGGCCAGGCCTTACGGAGAACCAAAGCGGACCAAGAAACAATGGAAGAGTACCTCTTACTCGTAAGAATTTGCCCCCATCGCCCGCCCGATCGTTGAGCGGTCGCGGCTTCCGTGGTCGTCCTCCAGCAACAAACCGGTCGGAGTTCCTTCTCCACGGCCACCGCTCCAAGATCGCCCACGGCGCTTCTGATCAATCCTTCCAAACCCAAAGGTGGATGGATATTGCCGTTGGAGAAGACTATACAACATAAATACTACAAAATCAATCATATTTTTATGTCATCAAATGGTAAATCAAGCGGATCATATCACTGTGCACGAATCTCAAAGTGGGATGATGTATATACCATACATAGATCGAAAAAGAGGATGACTGCCACGCAATAAAATTTGTGCTACTTCAACTTGAATTTGAATTCAATATCGAATTTTGCATTTATTTTAAATGAAATTAGAGAATATCCGAAGCGAATTAGATGGAACCATTCTATCGGAAGATTTTTCTTCCTCCGCTGGGCGGGCCCACTAAACATCATCAGCCAATGGGGCTCGTCGAGTGGCCAATCTCTGCAACCAACCCGAAAAGCCCAGCGGCCTGGTCACGTCGTCCACCGTCAGTCCCGTCCCCATATCAACGGGAAAAAAAGACACCCGTTTTTCCTACCTACAGCCATTGATTGCGGAGGGGATGCTATCTTGTGGACCCCGTTCCTCTGCTAGTCACAAGACAGGTAAGACTGTTACAGTCGAAAACGGGTCCTTCAGCGTGGATAAGAAAAATATATTGTATCGTCGATGCAGTTCGAAAGACCGGATCGGCGTCACCATCACCGTCGTCGTCATCATCATTATCCTACAAATAAAAATAAAAATATCACCTTCGTCTTAATTTCCACACACACGAAACTTTAAAAAAGAAAAAAGAAAAATGAATTACGAGTATTAGTTTTGGAGTTTATTACGGGTATCGAGCGTTCTGCTTCCACACTCCACCCACCCCATCGTCCTCTCGCATCATGTATAAAGTTCCCTCTTTTTGACAGCTCCGCACCCATTATCCTTCTTCTGCGTCTTCAGCCTTCCGATCTCTCTCCACCTCCTCATCCCCTTCTCTGTTTAGGCCTGTCGCTTTTTGTTCGCACCTTCGATCCTCGCTCGTACACTCTAGATCCGTCGGCTTTTCGAGATCCTGCAGCTCGTACATCCCCGGATCGCGGGTCGGGTTGTCGACGAGTTAGAGGTCCCCGATCGGTCCCAGGGCGCGAATCAGGAGCTCAGCTGCAGTGATCGAACGGTTCGACAGGAAGATGGCCACCGTCGGTATGTGGAAGGCTTGGATCTTTCTCACCTAGTCTATCGGTATTTGGTAGAAACCCTACAGACGGTAGAAAGTTTGAATCTTGATGGTTTTCTTTTAGTTATTTCGGGCCTGTGAGTTGGTTTTTCTGATTCCGTCGTGCGAATCGTGATGAACACAGTACAAAATGATCCGTTGATAGATGCCTTTAATGATTGTCTTGAACATGTTTTAGGTTGTTCTTTTTGTTATTTCGGGCTTGCGACTGTTGGTTTTGCTGATGCCGTTCTGTGAATCGTGATGAACGCAGTACAAAATGATCCTTTAATAGATGTCTTTAATGATTGTTTGAACATGTTTTAGGTTGTTCTTTTTGATATTTCGGGCTCGTGAGTTGGTTTTTCTGATGCCGTTGTGCGGATCGTGATGAACGCAGTACAAAATGATCCGTTGATAGATGTCTTTAAAGATTGTCTTGAACATGTTTTAGGTTGACTGTAGGCATTAGCTGCAATTTTGTGCGATTATACGTAAGCGTAGTCTTGGATCTTGCATATGATGATAGAAGGTAGAGGTTGTGTGGGATTCCTACAAGCTCATTTTGGGGCTTAAATCTTAATTCAGATAGTAATGGAATACTAGAACAACTGAAGCTAACTTTGCGACCTGAGATATTCAGAAAGACCAAATACAAATACGTTATGTGGATATGGCTTGCAATTTAACAGTTTTACTTAACCCTGTACCTTACTTTGTACTTGATTAATAGTTAATCACTTGATAGTCATTGAATTTATCATCTCGTGATGTGCATATATATAAATGAGCCAAGGATTGTATTTGAAGTTGTGTTTGCTGCGTACTTGCTATTAGTTGATTATATTTTATTGTAACTGTATACACTGTAGTCCTAAATTCTTGTTTTTATCTTATAAGTAATCATGTAATTATTTACTTATACACAATTTTCAATGGACTTGTATATTTCTTTTCCATACTTAGTCTTTTACTCTTTTTTCCTTTGAAGAACTACCCCTGGATGGCTTTTCTAGTACTTCATCTTGAATCTGCTACAAGCCAATATGTCCGTTGTAAAAAAAGATATCAGATGGATGTAATAGGCTTCATGAAAATTTTGAGTGTATGCAGATATCATGGTACTTATTATTATGCAAAAGGGAGCTCTCTTTCTCGAATTAAATAATCCATTTATAAATTCTTTCACCTTCTTAGGAATCATTTGTCTCTCCACTTATGCACTCAAGTAGCTGTTTTTTCTAATTTCTTTTATGTTTTATAGTGCACATCATAGTATTATAATCAACAAAGAAAAATATTATGATGCTACTGTTCTAAATTATGTTTTCCCAGACACTGTAATCTTGATCTGAATATAAGTTTTACAATGACTTTCAGTTGTCAACTCTGGTCTTATGCTTTACTGTTACATGTCAGCTACTGAGAATGTCTTCAAGGATGTCCTAACGAGCCTTCCGAAGGCTGGGGGTGGTGAATATGGCAAATATTACAGTTTACCTGCCCTTAATGATCCAAGAATAGGTAATCTGTCTGCTAAATCTGCTAGTTGTAATGACATTGTTTATTTTGTGAAGAAATTTTGACATCTTTTTACTATTGTAGTACTAATGTGATCAGTTGATTCATACTCATCATTTAGCTAGATGCACAATGCACATAAAAAAAATAAAAACAAAACTGAAAAATATTTCTGTTGAATTATTTAGGGTCATGACATCCAGTGATTATATGTGGCTTTGATACATCATGGTCGGGGAATGATGACTAGGAAAGGTCACCATTTAATATACTCCATGACATTAATTCTTCCTAAGGTGACTTAATTAGCAGGGCCCCAGTTGTTAAAGTACTAGTGCATGCTTGGCGTCTGATTAAGTATATAAATTATGAATATTGGTTTATCTGCTTCATTTTATTCTTTGTCATCTAGGTACACATGAATTTTTCAGCTCATCTTCTCTCGTATCTTGATGTATCTCTTTTATTTAACTTCTAGAATTGTCGTTTCTCAAGTATTTACTTGAGTATTTTTCGTTAGTCTCATCTGTTGGTCTTTGTTGTCGAATCTTGTCAATGTTATCTAACAAAAGACCTTTCTTCTGGATATTAGATAGATTGCCATATTCTATCAGAATCCTTTTGGAATCAGCAATCCGGAACTGTGATAACTTCCAGGTCACCAAAAATGATGTGGAAAAGATTATTGATTGGGAGAACACTTCCCCAAGACTAGTAGAAATTCCTTTTAAGCCTGCCCGTGTACTCCTCCAGGTTTGTTCAACAAGGTCATGTACATCCCTAGATCCTATTTATGGTTTCTGTTTACATATTTTTATTCATACTGACAGGATTTTACCGGTGTGCCTGCTGTTGTTGACCTCGCTTGTATGCGTGATGCCATGAACAAGCTGGGTAGTGATTCCAATAAAATCAATCCTTTGGTGCGTGTTAGTTTCTTTGTTTTACTTCTTTTTACTACTATGTTTCTATGTAGCAAATCAACCATTGGCAATCATTAGGAAGCTGCATAATTATCCAGAAAATATGGACCGAACATATGCAACAGCTTCTAAAGTGATCTTTCTCTGATGTTTCTTTTGTAATACTTATTACTGGTTCTGCCCTTCATATCCAAGTTTCTTTTACATTTTTTTGATTTATTTCCATATGCAAATGAGTCCTGAAAATCCTCTTATCAAAGATAATAAATGCTGCTAGCTTCATTTAACCGACTCTCAAGAAGCATCGACGTCAATCCTTTTTTGCCAATTTTTGGGTTAAGGACTCTTGCATTTGTTAAGAAGAATGTTTTTGTTGAAGAGTATATAAATAAATTCTCAAACATGCCAATTGCTAATGCAAAAGTATACTACAATGTCACAAGTATTATATGTAAATTTTTTAAATTTATTCTTTTATGATGATCTTTGTTTCTGCATTAGGTTACATTTTTTTTTGTGGTTTGCAGGTTCCAGTAGATCTTGTCATTGACCACTCAGTTCAGGTAGATGTAGCTAGATCAGAGAATGCAGTTCAAGCGAACATGGAATTTGAGTTTCAGAGGAACAAGGAAAGATTTGGTTTCTTAAAGTGGGGATCTACTGCTTTCCGTAATATGCTTGTTGTTCCTCCAGGTTCTGGCATCGTTCACCAGGTCAGAACTGTACCTTGAACTAGTGGACCAATCCTTTTAGGCATACATAGTCAAACTATTTTCTCATTGGATATTCTAAGTTGATGTAACCCTATTTCAGGTTAATCTAGAGTATCTTGGTCGTGTTGTTTTCAACACAGATGGTCTTCTCTACCCGGATAGTGTGGTAGGAACCGATTCCCATACGACTATGATTGATGGATTAGGAGTTGCCGGTTGGGGAGTTGGAGGAATTGAGGCAGAGGCAACAATGCTTGGTCAGGTAATTCAATTAGAATGTCCAAACAACTTCTTTTCTGGTGCTTTCCTATAAGACATGATTTCTCTTTACTCCAAGCATCATCTATTTATTGTTTCGTTAAACCCTAATATTTGTCACTAGTTATTGTCAAAGCAACTTATGAAAAAGAAATACTAGTAGTATCTGAATATGAAGCATTACTTTTTTTTATTGTTCTCCTACACCCTTATTTTTATTCTGAAAACTTTAAGTGTGACATCTTTCTATAGTTTACTTTCATCAGATAAAACACCGATGTTTATGGTTTATCCCAACATTTTTTTCTTTCCTGTATGGGAATGGACACAATCATATTTCCACTTTATAAGTTGTGACAACTTGAGATGGTTACCTTAGTCGAGATAGATTGTGTCATATTTGAAGAAAACTCACATTGGAACCAAGAGTGACAAGCCCTATATTATAAATGATTTTATCCGAATGACAAACCTACTTTATGATAACCTGGTCATTAATGATGGTAAGCTTTTCTTTTTGAAAGACCTGTAGTTTTCTCTTTGTATTACATAATCTTATACCGGTGTTGAGTTGTCAAGCAAAATGTGACAACCAGATGTAAATTTTAGAGGAAGTTTATATTTTTCTTGACAGATGATAGTCTGACATTTCATTCTGCATCAGTCTACTTGGTCACGTGGAATAGTTGGAAGCTGAAGTTGCATCTGTGCAATGATTAATAGCATTTTTATAAAACTTTTAATGTCAAGTTCTTGATTTCCTAGCTGGCTACATCAAGACATGAAACAGTATGATAAACTTGATATGTTTAAAGCCATAAACTGCAAGCCCTCATGAAACATTTATCTATAAGCAGATGAGGTTTCTGAGTCATAGGATTATATTATTTTGTTGTTGTGTCTACAAACATTTTTTTTTAATGTTTTTTGCTGTATACTATTTGTGATTTACAGTTTTTCAGTGCAGATGAATCTTATGGGTATGATAGATAAATAACATAACTATTTAAATATTTTGGAGATTTTGCTGTTGTTCCCAAATAATTTTTTCCTCTTCCCACTGTGCATAGATTCACAAGGTAAATATAAGACTTTTGATGTGTTGAAGATGTTCTATGATGCCAAATTATGTTGCAGCCAATGAGCATGGTGTTGCCAGGCGTTGTTGGATTTAAGTTGGCAGGCAAACTACGAAATGGTGTCACAGCAACTGACCTAGTTTTAACTGTTACACAAATGTTGAGGAAGCATGGAGTTGTTGGCAAGTTTGTGGAGTTCTATGGTAATGTTTTCCTGCTTTCAGAATGATTAATAAAGCAAGATCAAAATCCTTTACCTCCTGTTTTTGTCATAAAGTAAATTTTGCTTGGTACTCCAGGTGAGGGCATGGGTGAGTTGTCATTGGCTGATAGAGCAACAATTGCTAATATGTCACCTGAGTATGGAGCAACCATGGGCTTCTTCCCTGTGGATCATGTAACTATGCAGTATCTTAAATTGACAGGAAGAAGTGATGAAACTGTGGGTACTGAGTACACCTTTTTTGATTCGATAAAATTTGTATTGTCACAAGATTATGACACCCTTCTTTATGCTGTCATCGACAGAGTGAATGCATAGAAAGTTGATGGAATAATAAGTTAGTCAGAATGCATTATTTCTTTCCCCACTCTTGTGACACTGAACAACTACACATAAGTGGAATAGTGACTATTTGAATCATGGAGATGAATTCTCTTACAGATCAACAAAATACTAACCGTAGCTATGGATGAACCTGATAGTTGATTTATTTATCTTATATGTCTATGCACATGACATCCTCTTTTCTAGAATTTTTAACACAGCAGCTGACTATATGCTTCTTAATTCTTATCCTACAGGTTTCTATGATTGAGGCCTATCTGCGTGCAAACAAGATGTTCGTTGACTACAATGAGGTAAGCCACTATTTGCTGTCATTTAAGAACCAAAGTCAATTGCTAAAGTGCATGTTTTTCTTTTAATTGTATGAGCAGCCTCAGAAAGAAAGAATATATTCATCTTATCTAGAGTTAGACCTTGCAGATGTCGAACCTTGCATTTCAGGTCCAAAAAGGTAATTGGCATCTATTACATTTTCCAGCACTGTATGGTCATCCTTCTCTTTGTATAACAACTTAAAGTTTATTCCACTGTGACCGTCTTGGTCTCATTCATGACAGGCCTCATGATCGTGTACCCTTGAGAGAAATGAAAGCTGACTGGCATTCTTGTCTTGACAGCAAAGTTGGATTCAAGGTGAGAACCAAAGCCCGTTCAGCTGTTGTTATCAAGGTTCGCCATATTGTACTGTACCAGCATATCAGCTCGGTATGGTACAGTACGGGCAGACCAAATGGTACGCCCAAATGTACCGAGCGGTATGCCTAATGTTAATAATTTATGCGTCCGCAACGGTATTTGGCCATTACAGGGTCGGTAACAGGAAAAATCAATCATTACAGAGTTGGTAACAGTCTAAATTAACCATTACAGTCGATAATGGTCGAAATCCATCGTTACCAACCTGTAATGGTCAAAATTCTGCCCAGTACAATCCTGTATCGGTTGATTTTGACCGTTACTGATCCTGTAACGGTTGATTCGTCTGGTCCAGTCGGTAATGGTCAAAATTTTGACCATTACAGGTTAGTAATGGTTGATTCCAACCGTTACTGACTGTGTAATGGTCGATTTCCGACAGTTACCAACCTTGTAATGGTCAATTTCAACCGTTATAGGGTTGGTAATGGTCAAACTTTTGACCGTTACTGACTGTACCAGGCTAAAACAGTGGTACTGCCCGGTAGCGGGCAGTCCGCATACCAGTCTGCTGGCGGACCGTTATGTACCACCCGTACTGGGTGGTATGCTATGGTACAGCAGACCTTGGTTGTTATTGATCTATCAGACAGTTTAATCCCTGGCCAGTTCCATCTTGTGAGCCCATTGTAAAAGTTAGTAATTGATTCTCTGAGAACATTTGTTATGTTTGACGCACTTGTTTCTTTTTTAGATATTCTTTGTTACTGAGTAGGAGTATTTGTAGAGTTAAAATGAGATGATTGAAATGGATTTTTGTGTACCCATTATATATGAGGGAAATTTTTTCAAGTAGTCGCAAGGCCTACATTACGTAGGAATGTTGGACAATTAGAAAACAGCAACAAACTGTGTTTCTGAGATGATGGTATTGAGATACATTTGTGGGTTACCAGCAAAAAAAAAATGCTTATAATTGGGAATGAATACATCTCTCTAATGAAAATGAAATAAGGGAAAACAATTTAAAATGTATTGATATATCCAATGTAGACCTCGAAATTCCCCAAATAAACAAGGTGACTCAATTATGAAAACTGGTGTGAGGAAACTTTATTAGCAGCATTAAAGAGAGGTTTGACTGCTCATAGTTTTACTAGTGATATTGCCCTTGATTTCAATGGCAGGAAAAATATCCATGGAGCCTACACCAGATAGTTGCAACTTTACTTATTTTTGGTTTTTTATTTCTTCCCTCTGGTGTATACGTAACTTATTATTGGAGTCATTATTTTATTCTATTAGTTTTTTGTGATTGATGTCTACGAAAATTATGAGAATAAGATGCTGAAGTAGACTACATCGGTGAGGTGTATTTTTGCCTGTAAAGTTGATTTATTAAATCTGTGTTGTGAGCATAGCAGTAGGAAATATATACATATGCACTGGTAGTACTTCATGAATAGCTAGTGACTCTCAATGTCAACTGTTGACTTGATAGAACTAGAGCAAGATATACTTTGTAGTTAATTTGGTTGTGTTTACTTGCAAGTCAATTGAGTTATGTTCAGTTTTTCTTCTAACCTTGAAATTTGCTCTCTCAGGGCTTTGCAGTGCCAAAGGAATCACAAGAAAAAATTGTGAAGTTTGACTTTCATGGACAGCCTGCGGAGCTCAAGCATGGTAACCTTGTCATAGCAGCAATTACAAGCTGCACAAACACATCAAATCCCAATGTTATGCTTGGTTCTGGTCTTGTTGCAAAGAAAGCCTGTGAATTAGGTCTACAGGTTAGTACATAATCGGCGACATATCCTTTTGATCCATGTCTTTTTGGAACTTGCCTTTTTTCCTTATATTTTTTCACTCTAACTTTATTTTTTCATGCATTTCACGATAATGATTGTTTTGCTGTCTTTTGAATTCCTTTGGATAATCCTTTTTGTTTTAATTATAGGTCAAGCCTTGGATCAAAACAAGCCTTGCTCCAGGTTCTGGAGTTGTTACCAAGTATTTGCTTAAGAGGTATTGCATATTAGGCTGGACAACCTCTCTGACCATTTTGTGTTTTGATTCTGCTGAATCTGTTTGCTTGAATTTGTAGTGGCCTACAAGAATATTTGAATCAGCAAGGATTTAATATTGTTGGGTATGGCTGCACAACATGTATCGGAAACTCTGGGGATCTTGATGAGTCTGTGGCTGCTGCAATTTCCGATAATGGTGCTATAAATTCTACTAGAATGATTGTATCAGTACATGTGACATAGCACACCTATTTTATCCATCAGTTTGAAACTAATACTAATTCTTATTTGCTGTTATCATAGATATAGTTGCCGCTGCTGTTCTATCTGGAAATAGGAATTTTGAGGGACGTGTGCATCCATTGACACGAGCTAACTATCTTGCTTCACCTCCGCTTGTTGTAGCCTATGCGCTTGCTGGAACAGTAAGTGTTTTCTGGGCTGGAACTTGTATTGTTGGCTATTTTAGGCTGCTTGCAATGAAATGTGTAATTTCTGAATAAGGACTATGATTTATAACAATATAAAAATATATATATTCTTTTATTAAAAAATTAAAACATGTGAATCTGATTTAGCTTTTTAATAAAGTTATATTTTAATGCATGTGAATCTGAATATGATGCTTCTAATGTTTAAAAAAAATGATCCCTTTTTTTTTCTCATTAGATGTTTTAATTTATAATTAAAGAAATTCATTGTTCTTTGTGAATGTGTTTCCATCTTATTTAACTGGAATAGACATGTGAGTCCTGACATCAATGACAACACATTTTTTTCATGTGCTTCTCTCAATGTTCTTTCTATTTGGGGCTCGGTATATTCCAATGTCTTAGTTAATCTTTCTTTTACATTGGTAATCAAATGTTTCAGGTTGACATTGATTTTGAGAAGGAGCCCATTGGAACAGGGAAGCATGGGAAGAGCATATACTTCAAGGATATATGGCCGTCCACTGAAGAGATTGCACAGGTTGATACTAAAACATTTTCAAATTATTATATGTAGATAGAAATGACATGTCACATGTTCCTGTTGAATTACATCAGCATGAATTTCTTGGTCTATCTATTGGTCCATCTTTTGCCTTCTAAACGTGTCGTTAAATTGAACATCTTGTGCTTTAATGAACTTTTGGTCTCATTCATGATTTTATTTTGTGAATATAACACCAATGGGACTTGGTGATAGAATGAATTTGTCTTGTGACTCTTGTGTCAATTTTCACTTTTGTAGGTTGTGCAATCCAGTGTTTTGCCTGAAATGTTCAAGAGTACATATGAGGCAATCACAAAAGGCAACCCTATGTGGAACCAGCTGACTGTTCCTGAGACAACTCTTTATTCATGGGACCCAAATTCCACCTACATTCATGAACCACCATATTTTGAGGACATGACCATGGCTCCACCTGGTCCACATGGGGTGAAGAATGCTTATTGTTTATTAAATTTTGGCGACAGTATTACCACAGATCACATCTCACCAGCAGGTAGCATTCACAAAGACAGTCCTGCTGCAAAGTACCTAATTGAGCATGGTGTAGATCGCAGAGACTTCAATTCATATGGCAGCCGGCGGGGCAATGATGAAATCATGGCAAGGGGAACATTTGCAAATATTCGTCTTGTTAATAAACTCCTCAAGGGAGAAGTGGGACCAAAGACTATTCATATCCCAACAGGGGACAAACTCTATGTCTTTGAAGTAGCAACGGTGATTCCTTTGAAACATAAACTGAGAGTTTTGCTTTCAAATTGTTTAGTTTTTTATTTGTTTGACTTATCATGGTATGTGGTGTTAGAATATCTTCTAGTTTTATTCATGGAATTGAATTGTTTGGACTTCTTTTTTTTTGCTTTTTAATACTGAATATGGAAACACTGACACTGCACCTGTTTTTGCTTTCAGAGATACAAGGCTGATGGGCATGATACCATAGTTTTGGCAGGAGCAGAGTATGGAAGTGGTAGCTCTCGAGACTGGGCTGCTAAGGGCCCAATGTTGTTGGTATGTTTCTATTGGCATGGTCCATCATATGATACTTGCTTGTTTTCTGATTAATTTTACATGGCCACTTTGAATATTTTTGTGTTAGGGAGTCAAAGCAGTCATTGCTAAAAGTTTTGAGAGGATCCATCGCAGCAATTTAGTTGGAATGGGTATAATTCCACTGTGTTTCAAGCCTGGTGAGGATGCTGAGACACTGGGTTTGACAGGGCATGAGCGCTACACAATAGATATTCCAAGTAGTATCACTGACATAAGACCTGGGCAAGATATTACTGTTGTTGTGGACAATGGGAAATCGTTCACATGCACTCTTCGGTTTGATACAGAGGTAAATTTTTTACTGGACTGTAAAAGTTCGATCTGTTGACTATTTACTAATTTGGCAATTTAAAGTTTTATGAATTAAATAAGATGTTACATAAGATGTTAATTTTGTAAGTTGCTACTGAATGATCTTTCTAACTGCAAATTCTCTTGTTATCTTGATGTTTTTTAAGTCGTTCTATCTAGATTCAAGAAAAAATTGTGATTGCATATGAAACATTATTTTTCTTTTTTTGGTGAGAGAATTTCTAGCTAGTTAAAGAAAAGAAAATTATGCTTAGCATAATTTTAACATACTGGTTTTCACATGAAGTGAGTGTTAAACATATTCTCCATCACAGTAGGACCTGTCGACTATTAACTATAACATCATTATGGCTTTTCCCTCCCTCCCTCCCTCGCTTCCTCCCTCCGTCTCTCTCTATAGATTCATGTATTTTTAGAATACGGTCGATCCAGCTAGTTTGCAGTTGCTGTTTCCTATTTCTCTATTTGACCTAAGAAGCATGAGTTTCTATGTAATATTGTGTTTCTTTAGTTGTGTATCATCATTTGCATTTTTATCTGTATTAAATTCCCTTTATTTTCATCATAATTTTCTGCATCTTAGTCACTTTGTTCGCATCTTCATCTGTGTTATTCAGATTTTATTTTCATTTATCCCAGTGTTACAGAATATGTCGCATGTAGCTCATTAGCTTTCCATCTCATACAGTTTCCACCATACTTTGACCAACCAAGTAGGAACTCTGTTTTTACTGATATACATTGATGGAAAATGGTCTCAAAGTGCCTGCAAAGCTCATCTCTTAGATGAAGATCAGTCAGTTTGTCTTTCAGGAAAGTCTACTGAACCTTGTCATCACTGCAATGCAGGTAGAACTGGCCTACTTCAATCATGGAGGAATTCTTCCATTTGTCATCAGACATCTGATAAATTCCCACCACTGAGCTTAATGTTTCTTCATTGTGCCTGGAGCTGTCGGTATTGCTTGCGTTCTGGACACCAGCGGAAGCTTTGATGATTCAAAGAAGAAAGCAGCAGAAAAGGGTGCCTTTTTGCCCTAGATTCATCAAGGTTGTAGCTGTTTGTTCCGAGTACAGGAATAAGATTGACAGTGTAGAAGCAGACATTTTAGATAACGTGTTGAAATGCATTATGTTTTTTGTGAACCTATTAGTTTTATTATGCTTTATATATTGCTTGTGCTTTGTGCTGATGCTATACAACTGGACAATGTGTGCTAAATGCAAAGTGATTTAAAGATCTGTTCTTATGGCTATGCATTGAGATCTTTTCAGTGAGAGTGATTATCTTATGAGCAAAAGCAAAATGTTAAAAGTTATCTTATTGTTAAAAGTCCACACTGGTAGTATTATCATACAAAGATTTAGAATTACAGTACAAGTTAGTTAGATAAGCAGATAACGTCACTTTGTCCAATACCAAAACAAAAAAAAAAAAAAAGTGCACAAGAGCATTATAAGAAAAATTACATAAAATTTAAATAATGTGAATTTTGTTGTTAATTTTCTCACAGAAGTCTAACTAAGAGATGTTCCTAACTACATTTCATAAAATTTGTTAAAGAGACTGATTTCATATGTGAGTATTAAGATTTGCTTCATAATCGATTATTTGGAAGGTATATTTACAATTGATGGGAGGATTATGTGTGGTGTGTCAGATGTCGACACGTGGACACCTACTTCACATCACCGTCGTGCGTAATAGGTCTCCACATGAGGTTAGACGTGCCACGACCCTTAATTAAGCTCGATAGTATATAAAGAGAGCTTCCTCCCCGCCGTAGCAGCCAAGGCTCCGAAAGGCGAACAGGTTTGAAGCAATGCTCGCAGAAAGAACACGTCCACTCTCTTGTTGCCGGGGTTTAGCGGAATCACCTGGCGCTCTGCCCACGACCACGTAGATGGATGACATGTACTTCGTTAAAGCGATGCCGCTCAATCGGTAGCCTTCATTTGCACGTGGATCAGAATTTGTATACCGCTCAGCCCAAAATCGATATAGATTGCACTGTGATTAATACGGCCCAGCCCAATTCAATATCTGCAACCGTGGTTTGTCCGAACCCAATTGCCGCGTCACCACCGCCATTCCCCCGCAAGTCATTCTTCTCTCGATGGCAAATTTCCTTTGATCGCCCCCTCCCCTCCCCTCACCTCTCCTCGCCAGTACGTAACTTCCGCCGGTGATCGATCGCTTCCCATCTCCCCCGCGCCATGGCGGTCGACCTCGCTTTCAGCGGCGGCGGCGTCTCCTCCACCGACCTGGATGGACCCGACGGCGTCCGGATGACATGGAATTCGTGGCCTCGATCCAAGGTGGAGGCGAGCAAGTGCGTCGTTCCCGTCGCCGCCTCAGTCACTCCGATCCGCGCCTCTCCTTCCCTCGTCGTCCTGCCCTACGCCCCGCTTCGCTGCAAGCCGCCCTGCGCCGCCGTGCTAAACCCCTTAGCCCGCGTCGATTTTACCGCTAAGATCTGGATCTGTCCTTTCTGCTTCTCCCGCAACTACTTCCCCCCTCACTACGCTGGCATCAGCGAGACCAACGTCCCCGGTGAGCTGTACGCCCAGTGCACCACCGTGGAGTACGCGCCCCCGCCTCTCGATGTCGCCGCGCCTCCGCCGCCTCCCGTCTTCCTTTTCGTCCTTGATACCTGCCTCATCGAGGAGGAGCTCGGCTACGTCAAGTCCGCCATGCGTCGTGCCATCGATCTCCTACCGGACCATGCTCTCGTTGGGCTTATTACTTTCGGCACCCAGGTCCACCTCCACGAGCTGGGCTTCGCGGATATGTCGAAGATCTACGTGTTTCGGGGAACCATGGAGATCTCAAAAGATCAGATCTTGGAACAGTTGGGGCTTTCGGTAGCTGGTGTTCGCCATGGTGCCGTTGCTGGAGCGCCAGGGTATCTCAAGGGACCCCAGGCAAATGGGTTGCATCGTTCGACGTCCGTCAATAGATTTCTTCTTCCCGCGTCCGACTGTGAATATACCCTCAATTCTGTGAGTTCTTTCATCTCTGTGACCACAATAATTTAATGGGTACCATATTTATCTTTTCGTGGACAAATAATGTATATATGGTTTCTTTTGATTTTGTTTCATCCCAGTTGCTAGATGAGTTGCAGAGGAATCAGTGGCCAGTGGAAGCGGTGAATCGTGATTTGCGGTGCACGGGGGTTGCCCTCAGTGTCGCGGCTGGCTTACTAGGAGCATGTACTAGTGGTACCGGAGCCCGTATCATAGCTTTGGTTGGTGGGCCATGTACCGTTGGCCCTGGACTGGTAAAATATTCTTCTTCCCCCTCTTGTTTCCTTGATGCTGGATTCAAGAATTTTTCTCATTTTTAAATTGGATAACTACTGGAGTCTTTGAGGTTTGTAGGTCTGACAGAAATAGTTGGGATTGACCTACTTGTTGTAGTGTAGGGTCGCTGAGCAGCAATGCATCTCACATTTGTCTGGAAAAAGTTTGCTGCTTCTGCTATTGGTTCTGACTTCTATCTTAATGGCTTGCAATTAGTCAGTGCTGTTAGGTCCATATTCTTTTGGATATCTGATTTATCAACTAGCGAATCTAGTTCGTAGGGTCAACGGTGGTAGCTCTTTAAGGTGAGTTCTCAGTTATGATATTTTCAATTTCTTTATCAGGGTCTCACATGTACCTGGTATTCATTGCTTTATTCAGTGAACTATGATTGACATAACTCATATGCTGTAAGAATGTCCCTGGTGTGAATTTCAAATAAATGGTTTGGCATGCTATGTAGGGCCAACAGAACTTATTATCCATTTTAATTTAATACCTAGCTCTCTTATTCATCTTATTTTCAAGCATTGTGGCTTACATTGATTTGCAGATTGTGTCAAATGATCTATCAGAGCCATTTCGTTCACATAAAGATCTTGATAAAGATGCTGCTCCATATTTCCACAAAGCTGTTCAATTTTATGATAATCTTGCCAAGCAGCTGGTTAGCCAGGGCCATGTTTTGGACCTTTTTGCTTCAGCACTTGATCAGGTTTGATTTATCTGTTGTCTTCATTGTTTTTAACTTTTTATATCCAAGAAGTCATTTTTTGTTTTCAAAATCAAGTTACAAGCAGTCAGTCTATATGTGTAACAATGAGATGTGTCATTTTAGCATGTTGTAAACATTACACTAGGACAGTTACAGTGACTGTGAAGTGTGAAAATTTCAGGTATGTTTGTTGTGTTGTTGTGTCCTTGTTGGAAGTTGGATACTTCAGTACTTATTAAGACCTTGTACCATTGATAAAATTTTCTATTAATGTTGTGCAAAATATGTAAGACATTTATACATCTGTATTAGTTTTCAAGGCATGTCAGATTTTGATGTAGGTGTAACTGATGACATAATCAAATGTTTTTATGTATGTGTTTGAAGTATATATATGAACTTTGCTACTTTAAATGGTTGCTATCTTTTTATATATTTTTTATGATAATTATAGATTCTAATTGTACCAAGTAAAAAAACAATATAATAATATATTAGATTCACATGAAATAATGGTCATGTCGGTACTTTGACGTGTCCTACTGTTGTGCATGTCATCATGTTAAGTCTCGTGTTACTGCCTGTACTCCCGAGGAGGGTAGTTCTATGGATGTTGAAGTGCTTAATATATTTTCTAACCCTTTCTGAATATGTTCAGGTTGGGGTTGCGGAGATGAAAGTAGCAGTTGAAAGAACTGGTGGACTAGTAGTGCTCGCTGAAAGTTTTGGACATCCAGTTTTCAAAGATTCTTTTAAGCGAATTTTTGAGGATGGAGAGCAGTCTCTAGGCCTTTCTTTTAAGTAAGTTGGTTGCATCCTTCCCTTGCATTATACATCACATTATCATTCTTCATTTATTTGTTAGTACAGAAAATTGATTCATGTGACTGTACCATTGATGGGGAAGCTGTGATGGAACTAATAGCCTGAAGATACTGAAAAGTTAGACATTATTAATAAAGAAACTGCTAAAAAGTACCTTATAATCCAAAAAGAGGTGACACTCCTCAGAATATGGAGAAGACATGACATATTTGATTCATTTATTTCTACTTCCAATTTGTATTGTTAGACCTGCTGGAAGTTAGAGGAAACTCACCTTGGGAACCTTTCTTTATGAACTTAGTGTGAACTCCATAACTCCCTTCTTCTATATTACTCATAAAGCTCTGTCATATATGCATCGTTTAGTTTTGTTTCATCCTTGGAAGGGTCTTCTATCTTTGAGTCTGAATGTTGCTCCTTTTGTTTTAATCAGATTGTGAGAAGTCATTCATTCTTATTTTTCTTATACTTTTCCTTAGGAAAAGCTAGTTAACCATATATACTTGATCTGATCTATCATTTTCATTAACCACCCTGTTCCTAACACTCTTCTCATTGCGATGTATCATTTTCCTTTTACCTTTTTATAAATTAACGTAATATCATTATAAATAGACCAAATTCTCTGAGTTGAGAGGAAGGAGAATTTGCTATTTTGCTTACATTTGGTAGAATATTTTACTAATTCTGTTATACTCCTATACATTTAAATATATTTAACAAATACAGTTGTGTACTAAATTTGTGATACTTATTTTTCATCCCAGTGGCACTCTTGAGATCAATTGCTCGAAGGACATCAAAATTCAGGGAATTATTGGACCATGTACATCTATCGAGAAGGTTGGCCTGTTTAGAGGCTAAAATTTTGTTGAGTTATTCTGACATGAGATGCATATTGTAATTTTTCTTCTGTTCTAATAAATGCAGTGCTGACTTATTGGATACTTGCAGAAGGGGACTCTTTGTGCTGATACCATTGTAGGACAAGGAAATACAACTTCATGGAAGATGTGTGGTCTTGATAGAAGTACTTGTTTGACTGTGTTCTTTGATATTTCACCTAGTGAACGGTCAAGCCAACCTGGAATTCCAAATCCACAGCTGTATATACAATTCTTAACAAAGTATGGTGTAATCTTCTTTAATATTTTTTTCATTCTTGTTGAAATGCAGATCTTATTAAGTGCCAATGTGGTGGTTCCTTGCAGTTATCAAAATCCTGAAGGTCAGATGAGGTTACGAGTTACAACAATTACTAGGGCATGGGTGGATGGTTCTAACACAGAGGTTAGTTATGGAATATATATATATATATATATATATATATATATATATACACAAATATATATATGTAGATATATATGTACATATGTACATATACATATATATATGTTGGAGTTTACATCAATTGATCATGATGGGCAAGATTTTGTAACAATATGACACCTAGCAACTGATGCTAGACCAAGGATCGCAAAACCGAATCGTACCGTCCATACCGGGCGGTATGTATCGGTCCAGCAGCAGACCGGTATGCGGACCGCCCTCTATCATGCGGTACCCTTGATCATCCGATATAGGACTGTTTTTGCCTCGTTACCGCTCGAAACAAGTCGATAACGGTTGATTTTGACTGTCGCCGCCTGCTATTGAATAGTATCAGCCTGGCTGCGGCGAGGGAAGAAGAAGCGAGGAAGGAGAAGGAAGAAGAAAGGGAAAGAGGAGAAGAAGTGGGAGAACCTTGGGACGGCGCCACTCTCTAATGGCAAGGCAGCGGATCTTGTGCTTCTTTGCCACGTTCTTCGTCGAAGGCTGAGATGTCTGCGGCCTTTGTCTTTGCCGAACGTCGCAGATGAGGAGAACCTCGGGACGACGCCTCCCTCTAACGGTGAGGTGGTGACTTCTTCGCCATGGTCTTCTCCTCGTCTGAGGCGACGAGGAGAAGAGGAGGCCTCGGTGACATCACCGAGGCTTCTCCTCATCTGTGCCAGGAGAAGAAAATGAGGTGATGCCGCCTCCTTTTTTTAATTTTTTATGTTAAATAAATAAAAATTATATATATATATATATATATATATATATATATATATATATATATATATATATATTTGGTACGTCAGTATGGTACAAAATTACAAACCCTGTGCTAGACTATGGTACAAGTGCTTTTCAGGCACTGTTGTAACTTCTTTTTCTTCATTTTCTGATTGTGGAACCTGGATATGAGATACTTGTGTCAAGAGATGGCGAAATAGAAAAATCTTAATGCTAGTAGTAAGACATGCATTTAATGCAAGCTTGCATTATGCCCTGGATTACAGATGCTAGATAAGTAATAGGGAGAAACATGAATCAGGACTTCCTTTTGTCAGAATTGAGAAATATGATTGACAAAATGGAGAAATGTACTTTCAAATGCTACCAGTATTATGAAAGAAGTATTATGTTTGCAATGTGCATGATTCCTTGGTGTATAAAGTGGACCCAACTATTGTGCATATAAATTTTGAGAGCGTTGCAGAATCTAGACAGATGTGCTAGAAACAAATTAGAGATGGTTGTTTCATTGTTGTCATTATATACAATCAAGTTCACTTGGACTGGGGATAGTTATGATATCCAACTTCACAACTTGGATGGATTACATTTTGTGTGTAGGAAGCATTAAATATTAAACTTCTGGTCTGTGGTCAATGTTTTAGAAAATTAACTGAAGTAATATAGGTCTTAGGGGCAGGTTTGATGCACTTCCTAGTTCCTACAAGCAAAGTTTGATTCTTCGTTATCTCTGCCCACTTGGTATGCTTATCATCTCTTCAGGATTATGTTCCAAGTAAAATTCCTTTGCATTTTCTTCTTTGATAAAAAGTTTGTCTGGACATACAAGTTTTGGTTAACATCTGACTGTAGTAGATCAAATAAGGCACTAATTTGCTCCTTTCTGTTAAATTTCTCCTCCATGTAAAATGAAATCAGAGTGAGCAACATAATTTAGTGCAGACAAGGAGTTTGCCACATAATGTGGTGTTTGAATTCATGTAGTGCATTGAATTTGAGGTCATGGTTGGAATTAAACTGCCTTGGAAATTTGGTCTGATTTTGCATTCAAGTCATCATATGTGTTAGCCTTGCCGTCTGAATAACAATTATTTCTAGCTAAGAATGCAATTCAATTTAATAAATCTTAAGCCTGTCTGGGTTGTTACGGTTTCTTAAATATAGCTTCGTATGGTATTTGATTTATTTCTCTAAGTTGACCGATCTAATATTTTACTAGGGCTAGGATCATCACTTCTCACATTTCTTTCATCTATTTATTTTTAGTCATTTCTATGAATTTTTGTTGGATTTCACTATCCTGTCTTGCAAATTTTGTTTCCTATTTTCTCCCGTGCTATGTGAAACATGTATGTTAGATATGAACGAGTTCCCAATATAGACATTTATATGTTCTTAGTTAATTATTTTTGCTCTTGGCTTGATTTTTTTCAGGTTCTTATGTAACTCTCTTAAATATTTCTTTCAAGTTTTGTGCTCTATTATGACTGAGGAGTATGACTACACTTGATTGCTTATCTGGAACGTTTACTGCTTGTGCAGGAATTAGTTGGAGGATTTGACCAGGAAACTACAGCTGTTATATTAGCAAGATATATCTCTTTGAAAATGGAGATGGAGGTAAGGAAAGTTTTACATATCTGGATGGATGTTTTTGCTCCATGATCACTTGCCAAAATCCCTAATCTATACTCGGAACTGGCAAAGTTCATACTCTAGCTCTTCTTTTGGTAATACTCTGAGTGCATTAATAAATACTATATTTTTTATTAATCTAAGCTAATTTGTCGCGTATGTTTCTGGTTTCTCTACTTTAGTCCAAATTGGATTATGCTGTTCGAGTTAAATAACAAATTTAGCATAAATCTGTAGATAATACAATAACAAATTTTAAAATTCAAGGAAAACCTTTATGATTAGGTTAAGTGGTTTTGATTGTTTTGTACAGTAAGCTTTCATTTTTCTCAGGAGGAGTTTGATGCATCACGATGGTTGGATAGATCTCTCATCCGTCTTTGCTCACAGTTTGGTAATTACCGAAAAGATGACCCTGCTTCATTTACACTGCATCCAAATTTTTCAATATTACCACAGTTTATGTTTAACTTACGGCGCTCGCAATTTGTTCAGGTACTATCATTCATAGTCATCTTAGGTTTTATTAATTCAAATGTATTGTGAGTTCTTTTAAAGCTATTTTATGCTTTCTTACTACAGGTTTATAACAATAGTCCTGATGAGACTGCTTACTTCCGAATGTTGTTAAATCGGGAGAGTATCACCAATTCTGTGGTTATGATCCAGCCTTCACTGCTTTCTTATTCATTTAATTCACCTCCTACACCTGCATTGTTGGATGTGACATCTATATCCGCAGATAGGATACTTCTGCTTGATGCTTATTTCACTGTTGTTATTTTTCATGGTATGACCATTGCTCAATGGCGCAATATGGGCTACCATAATCGACTAGAGCATCAGGTAACTCTATGACATTATCATGTTGTCTTTTCTCATGTGTGAATTTATATCAAATTAGTATTTTTAAGTGTTGTTCTATGTGATTTAATTAGTCAACTGATAGGAACCCTTGGGTTTCTATCGTAGATGGAGACGAAAAGGGGGGGATAAACGATCATTTCGAGGGGATCGAGCCTCCTTGATCTCTATGGGGGATCGGCCCTCCTTGATCACTATAGGGGATCAGCCTCCTAGGGTTTTGGGCAATAGGCTAAAGTAAAAGTCTTTTCATTGATTGATTGAAAAGAAATAGTTACAGCCCTATTTATAGAGACTCTTAGTCGAATCTAACTCCTACTATGACTCCTAATCAAATAGGCTCCAACTCCTACTAGGACTCGTAATCAAATAGACTTTAACTCCTAATCAAATAGACTCCTAATTGACTTGAATGGACCGACCAACATGACTCAATAGAGAACATGACTTAATAGATGTGGACCATATCCTGTTAGGGTCCTATCAGACCCGTCCTATTTAAATCAGCCTTGCCCTCAAGGTTGAGCAGCATCAAATTCTGGGAGCACTTCAATATTTGTCTCGCATCACAACCTTTTGATCACTTAAGTTGGATCTCCACTTGGTGTAAGCAATGGATCGGCCTTCTGGTGCAGTAGTCATTGTAGTCTTCTGAAGAACTCTTTCTATCTGGTGGTTAATGGCAGTTTCATGTCTTCCTTTGTGGATCACCGCTTCAAAGTCTTTCAAGGGCATAAAAATTCCACAAGTAGTTCTTTGCCTAGTATAATTAGGTTTATCTTTGAATACTTGTTACCATAAGTTAGGATTCGTCCATCAGCAACTTTGAATTTGTCGTAGCCTTCATGATCAAACTGTACATAGTTAGTTTTCGATTCCTCTTTAATTGGTTTAATCATCAGAAGCTGTCCTTGATTGCATCAGTGTTCCTTACTCCACTTTTCATCACAATGCCAGCACAAATCCTTTGTGATCTTTCCTTGAGTTCTTCTCGGGTTAGTTTTCGAGTGTTCGGGTTTTGGCTAGGAATAGATGGGGTGGACGACTTGCTAATCATCTGTGGGTTGTCATTTTTGTTTTGGCGATACTCCCTGCTAATTTTTTCCTCATGCACACGTGCAAAAGAGATCGTGACTATCATGGTGCGGGGTTGGCGAGCTTTGACTTCATACCGAATGTTTGATTAAGTCCTTCGATAAATGTTCCCACCAATTGTCGTGCAAGCCAATCTCTGACTTGATTTGATAGTCGTTTAAATCTGCTTTGATAGTTTTGAACTGTGGAAGTCTGTCGGATTGTGACGAGCTGCTCATCAACATTCTCATACTCAGATGGTCTAAAGCGATCATGTAGTCCTCTCTTGAATTGCTCCCACGAGGGAACCCCGTAATAGGTTTCGTACCAATCGTACCATTGGATTGCATCACCATCAAATTGATTTGAAGCTACTTCCACCTTGGATTCCTTTGGAGTTCCGTGGAAGTGAGAACAACTTTTCAGCCCGTGCAATCCAACTGTTCGGATTTCCATCTTGCATTCTTGGAAATTCCACCCTCATACGTGGGTATCCTGTGTCTTGTCCTTGATCACGTTTCCTTACGTTTTTAGATCAATTCCCTTTGTGACTGAAACTTTCACAATGTTGAGATTTGTTGGGGTTCTCCAATAGACTTTTTTTAAACTCATTAAAGATTTCTTGCAATCTCTATTCTTCATTCGGGCTTCGAAGGCTTCAAATCTTGCTTCTATTGAACCATTATCAGCCGTCACATAAGATTGTAGATCAATAATGTTCAACTCCTATTTTTGATAGTGGGTTAAGGATATCAACACCGTCTTATTCGGTGTTTACTGTTGTGACGTTGGTGGTCAGAAGGGCGGTGGTGCGATGATATTGCAAGGATGAGGTCGTTGACGCTGCGGCTGCGGCTGCTGCTGCCGAGGCTGGAAGACAGCGATGTGTGGGAAGAATTTGTTGTTGTGGTCTGCTGGAAGCCAGCGTTGATCGCTGCAGTAGATCAGCGCGGGGTTGTGGGGTGGGGAGTTGGGGCGGGTGTTGCGTCGGTGGCTTCTCGGTGCCGAGGCTGGAGGGCAGTGATGTGTGGGAAAAATCGCTGCTACGGTCTGCTTAAAGGTAACATTGATCGTTGCAGTAGATCAGTAGGGGGGATGTGCATTGGTGACTGCTCGGTACCGAGTCAAAAATACAGAGGGTGTAGTGGGGTACAGACAGAATGTGATTCACCACCAGAACAATAGTCGGATATCATATCAAAAATACAGAGGGTGTAGTGGGGTACAGACAGAATGTGATTCACCACCAGAACAGTAGTCGGATATCATATCAAAAATACAGAGGGTGTAGTGGGGTACAGACAGAATGTGATTCACCACCAGAACAGTAGTCGGATATCATATCAAAAATACAGAGGGTGTAGTGGGGTACAGACAGAATGTGATTCACCACCAGAACAGTAGTCGGATATCATATCAAAAATACAGAGGGTGTAGTGGGGTACAGACAGAATGTGATTCACCACCAGAACAGTAGTCGGATATCATATCAAAAATACAGAGGGTGTAGTGGGGTACAGACATCTTTGTTATGGATCACTGGGAGGCAGCGATGGTGGCTCTCAAGCGCTGGCAGTCGTGGTCGCTGTAGTGGCAGTAGAGGAAGGAAGTCAAGCGGATGAGTCACAGGGAGAACACAGGAGGTGGCAAGGGCAGGGAAGAAGAAGGGTAGCAGCGTCGTGCAGGCAGCGATGCTCGCTGCCGTTGAAGGGGAAAAGGGAGAGGCAGAGGAGGCAGTGACGGTCGCGACGTGGGTGGAGCAGCAAGATTGCATGGTTGTGGAAGTTGTAGTGGACGCCAAGTGATCGATGTGGGAAGTTATAGCGGGAAGACGTGGATGGGGCTTGCGGGGTGCATACCTTGCTGAGAGGAAGAAGGAAGAGGGCATCGGTGAGGTTCGGCGAGCGTCGTGGTGTCGCCGGGGGCCCTTGGTTAGCAGCTGTGGGAAACAGTGGCGGCCAGTGGTTGCGTGGTTGCAGGAGTCAGCGTCAGCAACCAACGACAACGGTTGTCGACTGACAGAGGAAGAAGAGGGCAATGGGAAGCAGTGATGGTGGCGATCAGATGCAGGCATCGACAGTGGGTTGCATAGGGAGGTGGCGACAACAAGGGAAGGGCAGCAATGGCAGAGGCGGCAGGGGCGAAGGGAAGAGGTTTAGGGCTGTGGCCGCAGCGGCGGGTGGTAGCGGCGGCAGGGAGACGACACTAAAGAGTTTGAGGGCTAGAAGTTGCCCTATTTTGATCATTGCAAGGAGGGAAGATTGTTGCCTGCTTCTATCGCTGTGCGGCTGAGGACAAGGCTACATGGCTACTGCGGTCGCTAGGAAAGGAGATGCGAGAGGTGGCGTGGTAGAGGGCTGAGCATGATGTGGCGAGGATTGTGATTGCTGCCAAGATGATGTCGCAGTGGCTTTGGGCGACACCATAAGGTGCATTGCTGGATGGGGACGTTAGCAGCATCGTCTCCGACAGAAGCAGTGGGTTTGGGAGGAAGCGGCGTTGGCGTGGGAAGCGCCCAACGGTGGCTGTGGTAGGTGATGCAATAGAGGCGGGTTGTGAAACAAGATGGCGGCGACCGTTAGAACGGACGACAGAGGGCCGTGCATTGTAGTGGGAAGCAGCAGCGACAATGTTGTGCGTGGCAACGCTGTGGCAGAGGAGGCAACGACGTCGGCCTGGGTGGAAGATGGGAGCAGCTTCGGCGACAGCGATAGCCAAGGAGGGTAGCCCCGTTTCGAGGCAGGAAGAAGAAATCGTCGAGGAAGGGGAAAAGAGGGTGGTCCGTTGATCTCGGCTGGGATCGGCTGTTGTTGATGACGGCTGGCGGTGCTCTTCCTTCTTCTTCTTTTTGGCTGATGATGGTTGTAGCGAAGATGGTGAGAAACTGTAGCAAGGTGGCTGCAAGGCTGCAAGATCTTGGGGAAGAAGTTGCAACGGAGATTGATAGTGGAATTGCGACGAGAACGCCGAGCATCGTCGTTCTGATACCAATTGATAGGAACCCTTGGGTTTCTATCGTATATGGAGATGGAAAAGGGGAGATAAACGATTACTTTGAGGGGATCGAGCCTCCTTGATCTCTATAGGGGATCAACCTCCTTGATCTCTATAGGGGATCAACCCTCGTTAGGGAGTTGGGGCGGGTGTTGCGTTGGTGGCTTCTCGGTGCCGAGGCTGGAGGGCAATGATGTGTGGGAAAAATCGTTGCTACGGTATGCTTAAAGTTAGCATTGATCGCTGCAGTAGATCAGTAGGGGGGATGTGCATTGGTGACTGCTCGGTGCCGAGGCTGGAAGGCAGCGATAGTTGCTGCTGCGTAGGGAGGAGAAATCTCTGTTGTGGATCACTGGGAGGCAGCGATGGTGGCTCTCAGGCGCTGGCGGTCGTGGTCGCTGTAGTGGCAGCTGAGGAAGGAAGTTGAGCGGATGAGTCACAGGGAGAACACAGGCGGTGGCAAGGGCAGGGAAGAAGAAGGGTAGCAGCGTCGTGCAGGCAGTGATGGTCGCTGCCGTTAAAGGGGAAAAGGGAGAGGCAGAGGAGGCAGTGACGGTCGCGACGCGGGTGGAGCAGCAAGATCGCATGGTTGTGGAAGTTGTAGCGGACGCCAAGTGATCGATGTGGGAAGTTATAGCGGGAAGACGCGGATGGGGCTTGCGGGGTGTATACCCTGCTGAGCGGAAGCAGGGGAGAAGGAAGAGGGCATCGGCGAGGTTCGGCGAACGTCGTGGTCTCGCCGGGGGCCCTTGGTTAGCAGCCGAGGGAAACAGTGGCGGCCAGCGGTTGCGTGGTTGCAGGAGTCAGTGTCAGCAACCAACGACGACGGTTGTCGACTGACAGAGGGAGAAGAGGGCAACGGGAAGCAGTGATGGTGGCGATCAGATGCAAGCATCAACAGTGGGTTGCATAGGGAGGTGGCGACAACAAGGGAAGGGCAGCGATGGCAGAGGCGGCAAGGGCGAAGGGAAGAGGTTTAGCGCTGTGGCCGCAGCGGCGAGTGGTAGCGGCGGTAGGGAGACGACACTAAAGAGGTTGAGGGCTAGAAGTTGCCCTATTTTGATCATTGCAAGGAGGGAAGATTGCTGCCTGCTTCTATCGCTGTGCGGCTGAGGACAAGGCTATATGGCTACTGCGGTCGCTAGGAAAGGAGATGCGAGAAGTGGCGTGGTAGAGGGCTGAGCATGATGTGGCGAGGATTGTGATTGTTGCCAAGATGATGTCGCAGTGGCTTTGGGCGACAACAGAAGGTGCATTGCTGGATGGGGACGCTAGCAGCATCGTCTCCGACAAAAGCAGTGGGTTTGGGAGGAAGCGGCGTTGGCGTGGGAAGCGCCCAACGGTGGCTGTGGTAGGCGATGCAATAGAGGCGGGTTGTGAAACAAGATGGCAGCGACCGTTAGAGCGGACGATAGAGGGCTGTGCATTGTAGTGGGAGGCAACAGAGACAATGTTGTTGTGCGTGGCAACGCTGCGGCAGAGGAGGCAACGGCGTCGGCGTGGGTGGAAGATGGGAGCAGCTTCGGCGACAGCGATAGCTAAGGAGGGTAGCCCCGTTTCGAGGCAGGAAGAAGAAATCGTCGAGGAAGGGGAAAAGTGGGTGGTCCGTTCATCTCGGCTGGGATCGGCTGCTGTTGATGACGGCTGGCGGTGCTCTTCCTTCTTCTTCTTCTTCTTCTTCTTTTTGGCTGATGATGGCTGTAGCGAAGATGGTGAGAAACTGCAGCAAGGTGGTTGCAAGGCTGCAAGATCTTGTAGAAGAAGTTGCAGCGGAGATTGATAGTGGAATTGCGGCGAGAACGCCGAGCATCGTCGCTCTGATCACTTTGAAGGGATCGAGCCTCCTTGATCTCTATAGGGGATCAACCCTCCTTGATCACTATAGGGGATCGGCCCTTCGATGGTTTTGGCCAATAGGCTAAAACAAAAGTCTTTTCATTGATTGATTAAAAAGAAATAATTACAGCCCTATTTATATTAACTCTTAGCCGAATCCAACTCCTACTATGACTCCTAATCAAATAGACTCCAACTTCTTCTAGGACTTCTAATCAAATAGACTCTAACTCCTATTAGGACTCCTAATCAAATAGACTCCAACTCCTACTAGAACTCCTAATCAAATAGACTCATAATTGACTTGACTGGATCGACCAACATGACTCAATAGAGAACGAGACTTAATAGATGTGGACCCTATCCTGTTAGGGTCCTATCATTAACTTTAGTTCCGTGTCACTGATTTTTTCTAATTTTCAACTTTTTTTTAAAATCCTGATTTGTCTGTTAATGTGGAACTCTGGGTTCTCAGGTCCTTGTGAATTAATAACTAAGTGAACTTTCTGACAGATGATGAAAATTGTGTTTAGAGTAGTAGTTGAAATGGAATAAGAACAATAGAAGAAATATTGTGGAACTGTTTTGGCCTCATAATGCAGCTAAGAAAGAAAAAGTGTTAAATGATATGAATAGTGCATAACCTGCTGCTTTCCAGAGAAATGTCTGTAACCTGCTTTTTCCCAGCAAAAAAATCAATCCTCTAGTACATCTCCACTTATATGGTTCATTTATTTTATCTAAATTCATCTAGTCATGTTAGTTCTGCTTCCATCTGAAGCTGACATGGATTCATTGGATAAATGATGGTATGATAGTAGCACTTGATCACCCATCTATGACTTGTTTTAGTCCACAGCTTTGAGTAAAGCCCTTGTTCATATTAAACAACATCTATGTTTAGATTTGTTTGCAACAAATTTTGAGAGTCCAGCTACCCATTTCTCTTTGGTCTTATACATCCCCATGTTTTTATGATCAATCTCCAATATAACTGAAATTAAATCATTTGAAACTGTTTGTATTACCAAAATTTACTGCAATCATCTTCATAGTCCTATTCAATCCTGGATACTGTTTAACCAAGGACTCTGTTCTGCCTGTAAAATCTTGGATTGCATAAGTAGTAAAATTAGTTGAAATTTGGTCTTTTTTAATTTTGAACTTGATAATAGGTATATTTGTTGTGATCCTCTTACATTTAGTGTACCATCATTCTCACCTTGTTTACATAATCAGGTACATTACTTCCCTTTATCTAAGATAACTGTGTTGATTTACAAGTGTTCAAAATTTTCTTACATACCAGAAATGATAATATGTAGAGTCAGGTTATGGTGTTATGGTGTTCGAATCTCGACTGTACCTGTTGTTAGGGACCAATGTTTATCAGTCCGATCAAGTATCAGTATTGAAATATATAGCTTGAGACTAATATAATAATGTACTTTTAGTTTTATTATTTTATTGAATAATACTGGATGGTATGAGTTACTCACCATCCAATGTACCAGTATCATACCGGTCCAATGTTATGCACTATCCATATCATTTAAATCCTTCCATCCAAAAGGGCAATATTAGGGATGAACTCTCACTTGGGGCCTGAGTGTCTTGGTTTATTATTCTGCAATTAAAATTTTCACAAAGATAGTATATTGATGATTTTTTGTGTCTTTTTGGCCATTTGCAGGTTTTTGCTCAGCTATTACAAGCACCTCACGATGATGCTCAATTGATAATCACAGACCGGTTCCCTGTTCCCAGATTAGTGATTTGTGATCAGCATGGCTCCCAGGTCTGTATTTGTTGAGTGATCTTTTTGCTTGACATCACAAGACCATAATTTCCTTTATGTTAGTTGTAGGAACTGCTGAATGATATCTTCTGCATGAGAAACTTGGATTACTTGAAATTAGTTGGAAGCATTTTACAAAATGGAACACTATTGGAACATAAACTACTAGTTGGAAGCACTGATGACTAACTTGTGCATATTTCTTCAACAGGCAAGATTTTTGTTGGCGAAGTTGAACCCATCAGCCACATATAACTCTGCCGCCCATGAGGTAGTTCCTGGCAGTGATGTCATCTTGACGGATGATGTCAGCCTTCAAGTTTTCTGTGAGCATCTTCAGAGGTTGGCTGTTCAGTCATGAGCACATATGCTGCAATCCTCTCTTTTTCAATATTGGAAATTGATCCCCAAATGTCTGATCATATTTGCGGTTTCCAAGTAGGATCTTGGTGTGCATGTCTCCAGTCCTGTCCCTTCCAATCATATTCTGTAATCACTAGATCAAGCCAGTTCTTTTGTCGATTAATAATGGTCAATGCATTTAATCTCTTTCTTGCAAGAAGAACATCCCAAGGCTTGCTTGTGGAATTAAGTTCAGTAGGTCACCTAGTTTTTTTTAGAATCTTACCAACTTGTAATAGTAATGTTAAAATCAATCTCCCTGAGTGAGTTCCGAGTATTTTTGTTTGTAGTCTAGAAATCTAGAGTAGGATTTATTGACCATACACAACAGTTCCTGTTTTATTTTCGGATATTTTGTGATGATGTGCTGTGAAATGTCTATACAGAAGCAAACTTATACCAGAAGGTTATACTGGTTGTGTTAGTCTAAAGGCAACTAATATGCTACTGTGATAATGTGGTACACAGCTTCATTCACCTATCTAGCAATTACCTTTTATCTTATGAGCTGCGTGCCTTAGAAAAACATGCTGCTGCTACTATTACAACAATAATAAAATCTTGTCTTAATTATTTATGATCGATTATATGAATTTTTTACCTTCATTAGAAAAAGCATGTTGGGACTCTTAACAAATGAGACCTTATACCACACGGTTATGTTGAAGTCTCAAAGCAACTAGTCTGTTGGTGTCACAGAGCACTTCATTCACTTATCTAGTAATATTTTTATCTTAGGGTCAATTTATTTTATCCTCTATGATTTTGATCCTAGATTATTTAAGTTATTATGATTTATTCATGTTCAAAGTAAATATGTTTTAAAAATAGTAGTATATAAGCTTGAGTTAATAAATTTTAGAGTTTGTTTATATGATATGTTGATTTATAATAAATTATTAAGTTTAATTTTTTTAAACTTAAATTATATATCATTAATAATAATAATTTATTGTGAATCAAAATGCTATATAAGTAGACTTTAATGTTTGTTAACATAGACTTGATGAGGTTTATATGTTATGTTTTTAAAAATATATAGGTTATTTAAAATATAAGTAAATCATAAGAGCTTAAGAGGTACATGGTTAAAATCGAAGGGGTTAGAATGAATCTTAACTTGTTTTTAAATTTAAATTATATCTATCATTATATTAATAATTTATTATGAATTAGTATGTTATATAATCAGATTTTAACATCTGTTAACTTAGACGTGATATGAGAAATTTATACACTATACTTTTAAAAATATAGAAGTTATTTTAGATATGAGTAAATCATAAAGACTTAAGTGTGTTAGAATCGTAATGACACTAGAGGGGGGGGGGGGGGGTGAATTAGTATTATCATAAAAAGAGTTTCGAGTAAAAAAAAGTTCGAACGTAAATATGAATTGAAAATACGTTTAATCAAAAGTGAGAATAGTGAGTCAAGTAAATCAGTAAACAATAATAAGGTAAAAAAAGAAAGAAAATGTAAACTAATTTGTAGTGGTTCGGTCGTCTCGATCTACGCTCACTTCCTATTCCTTTTTTCTCGATGCTACTGACTTTTCCTATCGATCTTTTTTTCCAACAAGTGAAGATTAACTATTATTGTTGTAACCCTTCTCATTTTACCAGGCTCATGAGAGAACTTTTACACAAACTCCTTTATACAAGACCTCATACATTCTTAGAATAACCGCTAAACTCAAGGAGGAAGAGATTAAAAAACTTTCAAGAGTTCATAACATTTTACCTTAAGGATTCTTTCTTTTTTCATTCTTTTTCACACTTATTCATGTTTTCATCAGGCAAGAATGAGTAGGGTATTTATAGATCCCAAAAGGCATAAGAATTGGGGCCAAAATTTTAAATCCCTAAGTTTTTGGGGTACTTGCAATACCACCGCTAATGCTTGGTGGTACCACCATCGACACCAGGTGGTACAACTGTTGAATAGAGATCAAGAATCTGGGCTCTAGTGATACTACCATCGATCTAGGCGGTACCATTGTCATTGGCAATACCACCACAGACTCGAAAATGCATAAATAGTGATTTTTGGCTATCCCGGTGGTACCACGACTTAGTCCTGGTGGTACCATCACCTTGGCCAATTCCATATCATTGAATTTGCCTTCCATCAAGCCCAATTCAACCTTGGTTCAGGCTCATTGGGCTCTAAATTAAGTTGGTATGGTTTTAGACCTATACTAGCTTAATTGGACTCTAAACGATCATGATCAAGACTTTAACAATTTTAATTACAATCATGAAACTTTCAGCACATTGTCCAGCATTTCGCCATGCTATTTGACCATCCTGCACTTCGTTCGAACCTCTAACGTAACTTTTGACCTGATATCCGAACTCGTGGCACGAAGTCCATCTTATTGCATGTCGACCAATCCTTTGGCCCGACGTTTAATATGTAATATGATGCTTTTCGGCCCTACATCTGCTTCGATTATTTGCCCTTCGATGGTTCAAGTCTATGATCAAAGTTTTTCTTGCATTACTTATCATGAAAGCATATTAGTTCATAAATTCATCAATTTATTTTATCATCAAAATTCTGGATTTAATAATCTCCCCCTTTTTGAAGATGATAACCAATCGATGATGGAGTTTTAATTAAGCTACCCCTCCATATGGTATAATAAACTTAAATTTTTAAAGAAAAATAATAACTTTTCAACTCTTTGAATTCAAGTCAAAATAATTTTAATCATAAATTATAGCAACTTTAAATAATGATTATTACAAGAATCATATGTATAAATTCACAACATATCCATAGTTTGAAATAGTTACACATCTCAAACAAATATCATAAGTTAATGTCATCAAAAGATTATCATTACTTCTCATTCTTTGTCATCAACAAAAAGAGAAAAAAAGAAGAAGAGTAAGTTCTCTTCCTCTTTGTCATTATAAAAAAGCAGAGAAGAATATCATTTTATCGTTATACTACTTCTCTTTATTTACATAAATGTGCATCAAGGATATTAATACAAAAGAGTCATATGACATAAATCTCACATCATTCATGTATTTATAATCAAAATGCTGATCCAATAAGAAAAAATGAGAAGAATCATGATTAAGGTATTTGAAAGATTCAACGTGCCTAATTTTTTCTAATAAAATCAAATTATTTCTCATTCAGCGATCGAGTAAAAATATCTGCCAATTGATGTTTTGTGTCAATGAAATATAAAGATATATCATGATTGCAAACATGATCGCTAATAAAATGATGTGTAATATCATAAAGTGTTAAATAGGATTTTTTTGTTAAACAAATTGTACATGTATTATCACATTTTATTGAAATATTTTTCAGGTAAAACCCATAAGTACTCTTCAATGGATTATTTGTGCACAGCATGCACCTACTGCTACATATTTAGCCTCAAGTACAGATAACACGATAAGAGTTTTACTTCTTGAAAAACTAAGAAACCAGTGCATGATCTAGGAATTGACATGTTCTAAATGTACTTCTTTTATCTATTTTACATCTTGCAAAGTCAGCATCAAACATATGCAATCAAATCAAAATATTTAGATTTTGGATACCGTAATCCTGGACTTAGAGTTCTTTTTAAGTATCTAAAAATTATTTGAACTACTTTATAATGAGATTGTTTAGGATTTGACTGAAATCTTGCACAAAGTCCAACACTAAACATTATATTAGGTCTAGTTGCAATAAGATATAATAAGCTTCATGTTATACCTCTATAATTTTTGATAAAATCATTTTCCTTCATTGTCTATATCTAATTTTGTAGAGATGCTTATGGGTATATTAGTGGCCTTATAATAGAACCAAAACATACTTAGTTTGACTAATAAAATTTCATCATTTAATTACTTAATTTACAATCCTAAGAAAAATATTAATTTACCCATCAAACTCATTTTAAACTCTTCGTAAATGATTCATATAAAGATTCATTAGTAGAACTGAAAATAATATCATCAACATAAATTTACATAATCAAAAAATATTTTTAAAATATTTAATAAATAATATGGTATCGATTTTTCCTTTTAAATTTTTTTTTTTATATAAGAAAAGAGCTAAGCTCTTATACTAAGTCCTAGGGGCTTGCTTCAACTCATAGGGAGCCTTAGATAATTTATAAATATAGTTTGAAAAAAATCATTTATAAATCTGGGTTCTTCGGAGTAAACCATTAAGAAAGATACTTTTAACATCCATTTGAAATAATTAAATTTTTTTTAAAAATAAGCATAGGCAAAGAGTATCCTTATGGCTTCAAGTCTTGCCATAGGAGCGAAAGTTTCTTTATAGTCTATACTTCATTTGGCCACTAATTTATCCTTGTTTAGAACAACCATACCTTGTTCATTTTGATTATTCATAAAAACCTATTTAGTACTAATCACTATACGATCACTAGGTTTAGGAACAAGCGTCCGAACCTTATTTCTTTCAGATTGATTTAATTTTCAAATGGAAAGACCCATGAGTCATCTTTAAGAGCATCATCAATGCATTCAGGTTCAATTTAAGATAAAAAAATAACATTTGCACAAATATTATTAAGTGAAGAATGAATTTGAACACCTTTTGATGTATCTCCAAGGATTAGCTCCTTAGGATGAGCATCTACCTACTTTCATTCCTTGGGTAAGGTATCTTTGGATTAGTGCACTAATTGCTTATGAAGTAAAATGGAAAAAAAGTGCAAGTGTTAAAAAAAAAATTTGGTTTGAAAAATTTCACTTGAAATAAAATGGAAATCGAAAGTGCTTTTGGTTCGATTTAGTTAAGAGCAAATTAAAGAACGATTTAAAATTGAACGGAGAAGCTTAAGCTTTTCTTAGAACTAGTTATAAGCTACTAAAATCAAGAGCAAATGGAAAAAATGACAAGGAAGAGATGCTCACAATATTTTATAGTGGTTCAGTCAAAACTTTAACCTACATCCACTCCTGATCCCTCTTCACTCGAGGTCATCTAGTGTCCACTATCGATCTTCTTTCATGGGCGAAGATCAAACACCCCTTTATACACCTTTTTCCTTTTCACAGGCTCAGGAGAACAACCTTTACACTCCCCTTTTCTTAGGTTTAGGAGATCAACTTTTATAACTCAATCAACCCTTTTCTTAAACTTAATTTCCACTTAAAGGATAAAAGAAAGCTCTCAATCAATTTTCACAGAATTTACCCAAGTATTTTTTTCCACTTTCTTATTTTCCCATGGAAGAATACTTGAGTATTTATGGACCCCAATTAGCTTAAAAAATTGGAGCCAAAATTTAAACCTTCTCCGAAAAATTTGAGTATGGGCGGTACTACCGCCAACACCGATGGTACTACCATCGAAAGCTATTCAAAAACTTAGGCGACGGTGGTACCACTATCGCTTGGGCAGTACTTATGGGATCTTAAATTTTGATGATAAAATCAATTGATAGATTTATGATCTAACCTGTGTGTTAGAGATAAGTGATGCGGGATTAACTACGACTATGAAAAGGCAATACAATTTGATGTTGGGCTAGAGAAGTAGATCATGCATCAGATCGGGGTTCGGACGATGCAGTAGGAGCTCATCAGGAGTTCGTTGGAAGATGATCAAGAGCTCGTCGGAAGTTCGCCAGAGGAATACCGAGAAGTTCGTTAGGAGTTTAGAAGATCGATTGATGTGATGGACAATAATAATGATTGTAATTATTTGTCTTAGTATATCATAATTAGCATCATATTTTGAATCCTAATTTGAGTTAGGTTTTATGAAATCTATCTAACTCAATTAGAGGCTAAGCGGGTCCACTTTAGGTTAGATTTGAGCTCATGATAGAGCTCATTTCATTGACATGGAAAGGGGTCATAGAAGATATGACTCAGGTATAAAACAATATAGAAAAGTACTATCCCGGACTACCCAGTGATAGTACTACCTAAGCAGCTGTAGTACCATCATGACCCAAGTTTTCGGGCACTTTCGATAGTAGTATCACCCATACTCTGGTTTTCCAGCAAATGTTGAATTTTGGCTCTAATTTTTGAAGCCAAATTGGGGTTTATAAATACCCCAAGTATTCTTGCATGGAAAAATAAGAAAGTGCAAAAAAAATGATCGAAATCTTGGGTATACTTCTATGAAAATTGAGAGCTTCCCTTGTGTGCTTCAAGTGTAAAGTGAGTTCAAAGGAAGAGTAAAAGATTGTAAAGCTTCCTCTCCTGAATCTGTAAAAAGGATAGACGTGTTAAAGGGGACACCGGTGGGCCTCGACGAAGGAGGACTCGGGAAGTGGACATAGGTCAAGTTTTTGACCGAACTACTATAAATTTTATGAGTATTTCTCTTTTGTCTCTCTTAAGTTTGATCTTAACCTTAGTTGCTATTATCTAATTCTAAGATATGTGATCTTAACCTTCAGTTTTACTTTAAGTAATATTTTTCAAACTAAGTTTTTTTAGCATCCTTCCAGTGAACTCCCGGCATCCTTCCAGCGAACTCTCGGCAAATCTCTAGTGAACTCCTAATGAGCAACCGACCACCTATCGGTGAACTCCCCGCAACCTCCGGTGAATTTCGAGTGAGCTCCTGACCACCTATAAGTGAACTCTCAGCGACCTCTTACGAATTATCAGTGAGCTTCTGCCATATCGTCCAAACCCTAGCCAGATGCCGGATCTTGACTCCGGCCTAACGATAGATTCTATCTTAATTGTTTTATCTTTTTCCAGTTGTAGTTAATCTTGTATCACTTATCTCCAACACATATTTCAGATTATAAACACACCAATTAGTTTCATCATCAAAATTTGAGATTCAATAATCTCTCTCTTTTTTATGATGACAGCCAATTGATGATAGAGTTAACCTTAACTCCCTCTATCTATATGCCATATTTGAAATAGGGCAAACTTATGTTAAAAAGAACCAATCATCTTTGAATTCAAGGTAGCACTTTGACCGTATTGACTAAACATTAAAATTTTAATAATTTAACCATTCATCACCACGATACCATGATAAAATTTTTAATAACAAACATTCATCTTTTTGGTATCACATGATAAGAAAAATAAAACAAAATATGTTTCACATGATAAACATTTCAAGCGTAATCAATATACAATTTCTCCCCCTTTGTCATCAATAAAAAAGAGAAATATTCAACTTATACAAATATTCATCATTTGTCATCAATATATCATTTGTCCCCCTTTCTCATCAACAAAAAATAAAAAGGAGAAATGTTCAACATACCATTTCTAAACAAATGTTCAAAATAAATATTCATCACATGATAAAAATTTCAAACAGAACACTTAGCATATGCCATCAATCATGCCATTTTCCCCCCTTTGTTATCAACAAAATAGGAAAATATTCACTACATATTGGAACATTTATTACAAACATTCATCATATGTCATCATATTATCTTTCCAGCTTTGTAAAATAAGAAGAAGAAAAGGAGAGAATTTATTCATTACAAAAAGATTCAATTCACATGTATTACCTCAAATTTCTTTCCCTTCCTGTGTAAAAATATAGAAGTAGAAGAGTCCAAGAATCAAATCACAAGGGAGGAGTCAAATATATCAAAGAATTCAAGTATAAAAAATCAAGAGGGGTATTTATTTGAAAATATTGCATCAAAGATTCATGAATCCAAAATCAAATATTAATAGTGAGTACTTGAAAGAGAGCTCATGAATCCAAGTACCCAAGAATCAAATGTTAGGAGGGAGGATTCGAAAGAGAGCTCATGAATCACATATCAAGCATCACAAGAAGTTCTTGAATCACATTTTTCTTTTGTAAATTTCAAGAGGAAAGAATGATGTAAAATCATCTTGAAAGATCAAAGATCACATTTCGATGAACTTAAGACTGCAATGATGACAACGCCCATGCTAGTACTACCTGACTTCGATAAGACCTTTGTTATTGAAACCGATGCTCTGGAGTGGGAATAGGTGCTGTGTTAATGCAAGATGGCTGCCCCTAGCATATACAAGTAAGACTTTATCTCCTTCCCACCTCAAGATGACTATTTATGACAAGGAGATGCTCACGATTGTGTATGCCGTGGCTAAGTGGAGACCGTACTTAATCGGATGACGCTTCCAAATCAAGACTGACTATAAGAGCCTGAAATATTTCTTGGAGTAGAAGATATCTTCCCCTTAGCAGCAAAAATGGGTAACAAAGCTTCTTGGATATGATTATGAAATAATTTATAAAAAGGGGAAAGAGAAAATTGTTGCAGATGTGCTTTCATGACTACCCGAGCAAGCTGAATTTTTGGCTCTTTCACTTCCGACCAGCAACTTCCTTGAGGACATTAGGAAAGAATGGCAAGGTGATCCAGGAACTAGTAAGATCATAAAGAAATTGGAGGAAGAATCAAGTTTCGTGGCTCATTACAGTTATAACTCAAAAGACCTACACTATAAGGGACGCATTATGCTTGCATCAAATTCTAGTTAAATAAAGACCATCCTTCAAGAGATGCATTCCACACCCGTAGTCGGGCATTCCAAGTTCCTTAGAACCTATACGAGAATTAAACAGAATTTTTATTGGGAAGGGATAAAAAATATTATTGCTAAATTTGTAGCACAATGTGATGTGTGCCAACGACATAAAGGTGAAACAGTGGCAAGCCCCAGAAAGCTACAACCTCTACCCATCCCAGACTCAATATAGATTGATATATCAATGGAAGGACTTCATCAAAAGGATGCCCTCATCACAAGAAAAAGGTACAATTTTTGTTGTTGTTGATCGCCTTACAAGGTATGCTAACTTCTATACAATTCACAATCCCTACACTGCTTGCAACATTGCCCAAATCTTTATGGAAAATATTATAAAATTGCATGAGATGCTGAGATCTATTAAGTGATCGTGATAGGGTCTTCATGAGCAAATTTTAGATAGAATTATTCTAGATATAGGGCACTAAATTGAAGATGAGCACAACATATCACCCACAAATCGACGGTAAGACTGAAATGGTGAACAGGTGTTTAGAGACATATCGCAGATGCTTCGCTAGTAACTGACCAAAAGAGTGGACTAAGTGGCTCCCTTGGGCCAAGTGGTGGTATAATATAACTTATCATTCATCCACGAAAATTACACCCTTTGAGGCTGTGTGGCCGACCTCCTCCTGTAATCCTAAAATATATATTGGGCACCTCTAAAGTAGAACAAGTAGATAGGGAACTATAGGACAAAGACAAAATGCTGAAGCTATTAAAAGACAATCTCACTGCAGCTCAAGCAAGGATGAAACAACGATATGATCAACATAGAGAGGAAAGAGAATTTTTCGTGGGAGATTGAGTATTTTTACGGCTCCAGCCATACAAGCAAATATCAATTCATACTAGAGCATCCATGAAGCTTTCACCTCGATTCTATAGACCCTACCAGATTGTGAAGTGAATCGGGGCAGTAGCATACAGATTGGACTTACTTGTCGACTCCCGAATCCATCTAGTCTTCCATGTGTCATGTTTGAAGCTCAAATTAGGACAAAACGAGATAGTTCAAAGACATCTACCTAATATGACTGTCCAAGGAGAGCTCCAGACTCAGCAGAGTGCCATTATTAATCGTAGGATCGTGATATGATGGGGGCGACCTACTACTGAAATGCTAATACTGTGGGCGAACCTTTCAAAAGAAGATGCCGCTTGGGAAAGCTATGATAATTTAAAAATCAAATTTCAAGAATTCATGGAGCATCAGCCTCAAGACAAGGCTGAATTAAAGAGGACAATCATGTAAAATCTAAGGGCATTCATGTAAATCCTATCCAACCGACCCCTATTAAGGAAAATAAGGAGGCCAGCTAGGTTAGGATTAGTTGGGAAAGATATTTAACGGGAGAGTAAGATACATGTTGTCCTAATTAACCATCACTTATCCTAGTTAAAGAGGGAGTTGGTTGAGGAGGGGATTAAGTTAGAATAGATTAGGAAATAATAAAGCAACCGACCACCCCTAGATGGGCCGGTTGGAGGTTGGACCTAGAGTTGCTTTAGGAGTTGGTTAGGAGTAGAAGTCTTGAAGTAGGAGTCATATTAGGAGTTGGGGTTAGAAGATTTATAAATAGGCATATAATCCTCGACTTTTTATCATCAATAGAAGAGTATTTTTTGTAGCCTTTGAGCAGCAATTTGGAGGAGGGAACCCCTATAGAGTTCCAAGGAGGCCGATCCCCTATAGTGATCACCCCAAACCTTAGAATCCGCTAGGGTTCTAACACTGATCTTAAGATGGTTAAGATTTGGGGTTGTCTTGCCCAAGTTATAAGACACAACCCCGATAAGTTAGAATCGATGACGAAACAATACAAGTTTGTGGGATACCCTAAGGAGACTATGGAGTATTATTTCTATCATTCTAAGGACCAAAGGTCTTTATTGCCAAGAGAGCTATATTCCTTGAGAAGGAACATGTTCTTGGTGGAAACAGTGGAAGTGAGATAGAGTTGAGTGAGGTTGGAGAACCTAGCTCAAGCATCATTCCAGAGTCCGAGTCTATTCATGTATCTATTGGTTATAGGTGCACTACAAGCCAATCACGTGAGTGATGACACGTGTGACACACCGTGTGATCTTTTTGCTTATGATTATTATTGATATATTCTCATATTATATTATCTGTTGCATCTATATTGTGATGTCCTTGATTCTGTGCAATGAGAGTCGGATCGTGATGAGATCATGATAATAAGATCGATTCACATTTAAATACAGATCCTGAATAATCCTGGTCATAGGTTGCTCGAGAGGGACATTGAGATAATCGCACAGACCGGTATAGTAATACACCCGTCCATATGATGGAGGTGGCTGGTCTCATAGCCACTTGCATGGAGAATGAGTTCACTGATTGATCCGCTTATGAAATACTATATGGCTAAAGATACCTAATGTTAGGAGCCCTAGGGTTTTTTGGTGGCTCTCTATAAATAGGAGGGGAGACTCATGGTTGATAGGCTGCAGCTTTAGCCACCACCTCTTATTCTCCTCCCTCCCTTTGAGCAAGAGTTGCACGATCAGATTGGAGGACTTTCACTGCAGAGATCCATCGTGTGGATACCACTAGAGAGGAGGACGCTTGACCTCCTTTATCTTCTCCATTCGGATCTGGAATACAAGGATATATGATCTCCCTAGGTAAAACCAATCTCTCACACATCGTGATTTTATAGTTTTTTCTTGCAACCCCAATCTTTTGCACAACGATTTGATCTGCGTTGGAAACTAATTTTTGTTTTGATTTTCGCTGCGCATGTGATGCCTCGCTGAGGTTTCCCAACAGCGTCAAGATCGGATATTGTAAAAGTCAACATGCCAATGGATCGAGTAATACTTTGAATGAGAGCATGGTCCAACGAGGGTTCGGATGAACCAACGAAATGCCGGACAACACAAGATTTATGCTTCATTTATGTCATGATCATTGTAGTTTAAGTCTTAATTGGATTGATTTTAGGTGTAACCATGCTAACTTAAGTAAGAGTTTATTGGGCCTTAATTGGGATTGATTTGGGCCTATTCAATGACCCAATGATGGGTCAGCCGATGGCACCGCCAGACAAAGTGGTGGAACCGCCTTTGAGTTGGCAACATGGTCTCCCATGTTGCCAAGCGGTGGTACCGCTAAGACTGGGTGGTGGTATTACTCAGACATAGTCTCCTAGACTGTGTCAGGTGGTGATACCACCAAGGCTAGTGGTACTACTGCTAGAACACAGTCTCTAAGACTATCAGGCGATCAACACTTTGGAAATCTCAAAAATTTAAATTTTGACTCTAACTTTTGAATTCATTTGAGGCCTATAAATACCCCACTTATTCTTGCGTGAGGGAACAAAAATTGAGATAAAAAAACTTATGATTCTAAGTGTGTAAACATTTTTGTAATCTCTTGAGAGTTCCCCTCATCCTAAAAGTCTTAAGTTCATTATAAGGGATGTGTGAGATTTGTAAATGTTGTCTCCTAAACTTGTGAAAAGTAGATCAGGTTGTAAAAGGGTAGTTGATCTTCACCCATTACAAGAAGATCATTAATGAACATCGGTGGCCTCAACAGAGGAGGAATTAGGAGTGAACGTAGGTCACAACGACCGAACCACTATAAAACTGGTGTGTTTTTTTCCTTATGCTTTATTCTTATTACTTGCTTAATAGCTCATAACTCCCACTCACATTCCAAGTCTACCATATTTCGGATACGAGTTTTGTTTGTTTAAGTTTTTTTAATCAACATAATTTAAAAATTTAAAAGCACTAATTCACCCCCTCTTAGTGCTAACACAATCCTAACAGTCACAACTCCTTGTGATTCATGTCTTGTTTGACCTCCATATTATCATGGCCTTGAGAGACTTGGCCAATCATAATATTTAGTTAAGTCAACACTATCATTACTAGATGAGTCTGATTTGAAGATATACCCTTAAGGGATTCAACCAAGTATACCATGTCCTCAGGTCATCATTGACATCTCTATATCATAGGCAAAATCTCAAATTCCAATATAGGTGAGCCTTGAGGGACATGACCAACTCAGCCTATGTCGAAACATGATCTTCGCCTATAATGATGGAAGGCACATCGGTTAATCTAATTATCTCACATTTACCAACTTAATATTGATGTTGAAGGGGTTTTTTAATTTTATCTTATGGCTAAATATAATATATCATACATATATATATTTAACATATCTTTATATCGCATGCAAATATATATATATCTAGTAGGTGAATAAATAAGCAAATATCACATATAAGCAATCAAACCAAATGATCATGGACCCAAACCTAATGTGATCAGGCATGAGCCAAAAGGCCCGATCACTCAAAAAAGAGTCTATGTGTGTCTTGGCACATCTCCATGCCCTATGATCATCTATCTAGTCCTCATCTATCCTACTAACAACTCAGTGCATCTCATACACAGTGATCATCCATCTCGGCCTCGTGGGTCCCATTAGCAGCTCTACATTTCGGCATGCCCTCTCAGGTAACTACAATATAATTATAGGCACGTAAACCTAATCACATAGATAGAAAGAGGAGGAGGCTCGTACATCTTAATAATAATAATAATAATAATAATAATCACAAACACACATACGTACCATCACATGACCTATAATCATTCATTCACATCATACATCACATGTACACATCATGTAGGACTACCAGATAATAATAATTAATTAAACTATTTAATTAATTATATGCTATTTTGGGAACCCTACCATATCCTCATGTAGAGTACCCCATGCGGCTAAGAAACCCTTGGCATTGGAGTTACCTGAGTCCCTGGTCACAGGGCTACCTTGGGTGACCAGGAAACCTTAGCCCTAAGGTCTCCCTTGCTGCCAAGACTCTTTGACTGCAAGTTGCCCATGGGTGCTAGGAAACTAGGGCCACCTAGTTCCCCTACAACTTGGAGTCCCTGGTCGTAGGGTCACCATATGCGGCTAGGAAACCATAGTCACTAGGGTTCCCCATGCAGCCAAGACTCTTGGCTGCATGGGATCTCTCAGCCATGGCTGAGAGCTTGTTGCTCTCGGCCAGGCTACCTTCAACCAAACCGAGAGCACAAATATTGCTCTCGGCCAAGGCTGCAAGCAACCTTCGACCTTAGTGCAGGGTAGGAATAGTTGTTTCCCTTCTCCCTATGTTTTGCATCAATAATTTTGGTAATAAAATATTAATCTATAGCACCTTTCAATCACATGAAGAGTGCTATCAAAACTTATATTGATGACAAAAATGCAATAAGTTACACATAGACGAATTCTACGTGATTCAACAACACATGTAGTTTATATCCAATCATTGCACGATGAACCTAGCTCTAATACCATTGTTGGAAACCATAAGAAGCATCATATACATACGAAAAGAAAAAAACTAAAATTGGTTTCCTAAGAGAATTATATATGATCGTCGTGCAATGATTGAGAGCGAAAAATTCATGAAATAAAAAACATAACACGTATGAGATATTCTTACATAGGGGAGATCATATATCCCTGAAATCACAGATCCAAGTCTATGGATGAAGGAGGTTAGGTGTCTTCCTTCTAGTGGTGATCCACACGATAGATAACAAAGCAATGCACCTCCCTTTGCAGTGTAAATTTTCACCGCTATGGCACACCACCTTATGGTAGTAATCAAGAAGCGCTGACCCCTTCTTACTATCCTCATGCACCACCAAAGATGGCTGACTGCTATCGAGGAGAGTCAGAGGAGAATAGGAGGTGGCAACTAGCCCGTGACCCTTTGGGCCCTCTTCTATTTGTAGATGTCCCTATCAACTTAACCCTAATGGATCATATCATATTGGGTACTGGATCTCTATCCAATTACCCTAAGCCTCTTGGATTATTAAGTCTCTATCTAATAATCATAATTTTCTCTTATTGGGTCTCATTTAAATGCTCTAATAAAATAGGAGCTTATCGGATATCTAATATTCAACTCTCTAATTGTCGTGACATCCACCATATGTGTGTAACTCTCTAGGCCCAATATCGAGTTGGCCATGAGTTGTACCTATCAGAACTCCTTCTAAATCAGTGAATTATCATCTCACAATAATTCACTCGATTTATCAACTATGAACATACTAAGCTATTACATCATGATCTCTAAATAATACAGGGGGATTTAATCTATTGGACATATCTACCCTCAATATTGTGTATCTATAGTCCCTCATCCATCTAATATTCTAGACAACATATATCGAATATAGTACTATCAAGTTCATACAAAATTCATCTAAGTCTCATACTAATCGAATTCTCCTAGAGAACTTCTCTATCAATCCGAATGACATTAGCTAGAGATTTGCCTGAGTGAAACACACAATAAATTCTTATCATGATATCGAGAGTGGATGATTTTTTATTGACACTCATTTGCCTTCATAAAGTTTGTTGTCATTCTTAATAACTGGTTGTACTATATCTAAAACTTCCAGACCCATAAGTATGGTATCAAAGAATGAAGTACTCAAATAAGATATCCTTGGTATCTCAAGTTTAAAGACCAGATACATAATTGGGACTACAAAATCATTGTCTAACAATCATGTATCATTAACCATTCAACATTTCATAAGCGGATCAATCAGTGAACTTATTCTCCAATAAGCTCCTACACTATATCCCTAGTGTCCTCACACAAGCAGCTATGAGAGTAGCTACCTTTATCATATAAATGGGTATATAGCACACCAATTTGTTTGATTATCTTAATGTCCCTCTTTAGTAATCTATGATTAGGATAATTTAGGATCTGTGTTTAAAGACGAATTGGTCTCATTATCATGATCTCATCATGATTCAATTATCATTATGTAGATCTAAGAATATTATAATATATTAATCATATAACATAAAGTGTAAAAATATCATAGTATTAATAACAAAAAAGAGTGCATTGTGTATCACATATGTCATCACTCACGTAATTCGCTTACAAAGCACTTATAACTAGTTGTACCTTGACCTAAACCATGATAATGCCTTGGTTGTTTCTAAAAAGAAGTCACAAGTAGCTCTACTGATATCTTCTATTTTGATATTTTTAAAAAACTCAAGCTCTTGACTGACAACCTTACCCCTATGACTCCTTCACTGTTGACTTTATCTCCCCTCTCGGGACTGTGAACCCGCATGCCACCTTCAGAGATGAGCCTTATTCCAAAATAATACTGGCTAAATTCATGATGGTGGATATCCCATTGGCATATAACGCAATCATAGGTCGACCCACACTGAACAGACTTGTGGGTTGTGGCATCGACCTACCATATAGTGATAAAGTTCCCTATTAGAACGTATATAAAAGAGCTAAGGAGCAACCTAAGGGAGTTGCGTTAGTGCTCTCTGACGATGATCTCCCTATTAAAGAAGGCTCGATTTGAGACACCACCTATGAACTCCCAAGACTTCACTAAGTCCATCCCATATTCTGAGCTGCTAGAGTCATTGATTGAAGAATCCCTAAACAAGGTTCGAGCCAATCGAGCTATCAAGGTTGGGGTGACACTTCTCGAAGGAGGATGGGTGCAACTCATCAACTTCCTTTGGGTGAATATTGAGGTATTCGTATGGTCACTGAGAGACATACCAAGAATCAACCCCAATGTAGCTTAGCATTTGAGGCACGATCAATGAAGCAAAGGCCTCACAAGTTTACTCCTGATCGCTAGAAAGCAATTAGTGATGAGGTAGACAAGCTACTGGGAGCAGAGCTTATTGTGAAGGTGCAGTACCACCAATGGCTCGCCAACATTACACTCGTTAAAAAGTTTAACAAAAATTGAAAGATGTGTGTTTACTATACTGATCTCAATAAGGCGTGCCCAAAGGATATTCAAATTGCTCAATTGGTTAATGCTACCTTAGGTCATGAGCCCATTGCCTTTACAAATACATTCTTAGGGTATAACTAAATCAAAATGGGACCAAAGGATTAGGAACACAACTCCTTTATTATTGGCTGAGGCATATATTACTATTGAGTCATGTCATTTGGGTTAAAAATACGAGGACAACATACCAAAGGATAGTGAACAAGATGTTCAAGCATTAGATCAAGAGAAATATTAAGTAGTGAAGAGTAGGACGATCGACTTGCATTTGTCAGATTTAGCCAAGATTTTTCAAGTTCTAAAGAAGTTCAATATGTGCCTCAATACAAAAAGGTGAATCTTCTGTCAACTAGGGAAAGTTCTTCAGATTCATTATACACTAGAAGGGAATATACGTAAACCTAGAGAAGGTGTGAGCCATATTGATGCACCTATCTCGATCAATAAATGAAATCCAATATTTAACGAATCGGAAAGCAACATTTCGTCAATTCTTATCCTAATCAAGCGATAGTTGTTTACTTCTCTTTCAAGCATTAAAAAATCCAAAGGGTTTTATGTGGATAAAGAGTGTCAGGAGGCTTTCAAAATGCTAAAGGATCACCTTGCCTAGTTGTCACAACTTACCTCCTAAGCCTATATCTCATTGCCACCGACCTAGCTATCAACTTAGTGATAGTATAGAATGACTTGAGAATTTAGCAGCTTATCGACCATGTCAATCACATTTTAAGTAGATTTGAGAAATGATACCCACCTATCGAGAGGCTCGCATTTGCACTAGTATTGATGGCAAAGAAGCTCTGCCACTATTTTAAAGTGTATGTTGTGTAGGTGATTATCAACTAACCACAAAGATAGGTTTCCTCTCGGTTCGACATCTCAAGTTGGTTACTGAGGTGATCAGTAGAGCTAGATCAGTTCAACATTCGATATGTTTTGAGAGCTGCCATAAAGGCTTATGCGGTAGTAGACTTTATCTTAGAATTAACTCCTTTTTGTGGACAATTCCATTATCTCAGATAGAGGTGGTGCCAGACTCAACTTGAAAAGCCCGGGTTCAAAATAGTGAATAATGAAGCTGAGTTTGGGGCATTTCTCTCGAGGCTTTAACTCACTTAGGAGCTTGGATCTGACGATGTTTGATGACTCACAACTCTTTATAAATCAAGAAAAGGAAAACTATGAGGCTTGAGATACAACCATGGTAAAGTATCCCGTTGAGGTGCATAAATTAACCCATAACTTCACTCAACTTAATGTGTTACACATCCCCTATAAATAGAATGCCTAATCGATGTTGACCTAGGCCCCGAAAGATGGCTAGCTATTGGTCGAGATGTTGCCAACTCAACCATGGTAAAGTATCCCGTTGAGGTGCATAAATTAACCCATAACTTCACTCAACCTAATGTGTTACACATCCCTTGTAAATAGAACGCCTAATCGAACTGGATGGATGAAAGAGTTAAACTGGATGGACGAGATCCTACACTACAATAAAGATGGACCACTATATATAGACCTCGCATCAGCCTAAAGAGTCAAGCATCATCAAGCATGGTATTATATAATTAAGGATCATTTATATTTCATGTCTTTTAACTAACCATTCCTTATATGCCTAACACCCCAAGAGGTCTAGAAGGTACTTGCCAAGGTGCATCAGGGTATCTATGAGGAGCACATTAATGGATGAACCCTCACATTTAAAGTAGTTCGGCAAGGGTTCTAATAGCTAACATCGTGCAAGGATACAATAAGCTATATCTAAAGATGCGATTGGTGTCACAGGGTTGCACGGGTACAACTACTGGTTGCCTTGCAAGCTAATCATGTAAGTGATAACACATGTGATACACTATGTATTCTTTATTATTATTATTATTATGATATTTTCTCACTTTATATTGTATAGTTAATATATTATGATATCCTTCGATCTGTGTAAAAGTAACTGGATCATGATAATATTATTATAATGAGATCAATTCACCTTTAAACTCAGACACTAAATAATCCTGGTCATAAGTTACTCGAGAGAGATATTGAAGTTTTAGATCTTATATAGTTGGTCATTGGGAATGACAAACAACTTTATAAAGGTAATTGAGTATCAACATAGGATCATCTACTCTCGGTATATGAGAGGAATATCTCATGTGTTCTTACTCAAGCAAAATCCCTAGCCAAGGTCATTAGGATTGAGAGAGAAAGAGCTTTGGGAGAATCAGATTAGAGTAATATTTGAATGGATTCCATATGGGCCTGACAGTACCATGCTAGATATACGATCTCAAATATAGTAGATGGATGAGAAACTACAGATACATGGTAACTGAGAGTAGATAAATCTAATGGATTAGATTCTCCTGTACTGTCTAAGAACTATAGCGTAGTGATTTAGTATATCCATAGTCGATGAGTTGGGTGAATTATTATGATATAATAATTCACTGAGTTAGAAGGAGTTTTAATAGATGCAACTCATGGCCAATTTGGTATTGGGCCTAGAGGGTCACGCACATATAATAACTGATACGACGAGTAGAGGATTAGACGTATGATATCCAATAAGCCCTTGTATTATTAGATCCATTATGTGAAACCCAATAAGGGCTTATAGTGGATATTTGGATAAAGATCTAAAATTTGATTAAGCTTAGGATACTTGGATTGAGATCTAATGTCCAATATATTGGGGTAATTGGATGGAGATCCAATACCCAAGAAGGTAAGATCTATTAGGGCTAAGTTGACAGAGCTCTCCATAAATAGGAGGGGGACCAAAGGGTCATGGGTTGGACTCTTTTGGCCGCCCACCTCATATTCTCTTCCTTCCGTTCCGCCATAGCCATTAGCCTTATTTTGGGCGTGAGGACAGAAAAAAGGGTCAGCCCTTTCTTGAATTTGCTATAGCCTTGTGGTGCAAGAAAGCAAGGAAAGATCATGCTGCGAGAGGAGGTGCATTGTCGCTTCATCCACTGCGTAGACCATCACTATAGAGAAGTTTGCGAGAGCCCCTTCTTCCACGGACTTAGATCTATAATTTTGGAGATATACGATCTCCCCTAGGTGAGAGCGTCTCACGAATCTTATGTAGTTTTTAGGTTTCATGAGTTTTTCGCACCTAATCTTCGCACAACGATCTTATATTTTTCTTTTGGAAAATCTATTTTGTTTCTATTTTTTACTATGCATGTGATGCTCCCCATGATTTCCCATCAGTGGTATCAGAGCCAAGTTCACTATGCGATGAATGGTTATAAACTACATGTGTAGTTAAATCGTGTAGAATCATTTTCTAAGTAAAGTTTCTATGTTTTGTCATTGATCTCAGTTTTGGATAGCACCTCTTCATATGATTGAAAGGTGATGAGATTGATGTTTTGTTATCAAAATTGTTAGACACAAAACATAGGAAGTAGCACAACAACTGTTGTTGCCCTACAACAAGGCCAATAAAAACCATTAGGATTAAGTTGACAGTGCTTTCTATAAATAGGAGGGGGACCAAAGGGTCATAGGCTAGACTTCTTTGGCTGCCCACCTCTTATTCTCCTCCTTCCCTTTCCTCCCCTGTCATCAATCTTATTTGGGGTGTGACTACAATAAGAAGGGTCGGCCCCTTCTTGAATTTGCTACAGTCTTGTGGTGCACAAAAGTGTGGAAAGATCATGCTGTGAGAGAAGGTGTGTCACCACTTCATCTGCTATGTGGATCACCTTTGGAGAGGAGTTTGCGAGACCCCTTCTTCTATGAACTTGGATCTGTAATTTTGGGGATATATAATCTCCCCTATGTGAGATCGTCTCACGAATCTTACGTAATTTTTTGGTTTTATGAGTTTTTCACCCCCAATCTTTGCATGACAATCTTATATCATTCTTTTAAAAAATCTATTTTATTTTTTATTTTTTACTACGCATGTAATGCTCCCCAAGGTTTCCAATCAACAGCATCAACTAGTAGTGCCTTTGAGTCTGATCGATTGTGGATAGCTCTTCGCCTAGCGGAGTATATATATCTTCATACCCTTTCTACTAACCTCGAGCCAATGAAGGTTTATCATTGTCGGAGTTGATACTTTACAAAATGGGTGGAGACTGAACCATTGGCGTCAATCACCGAGAAGCAAGTTGAGGGATTCATGTGGAAGAATATCATCACCGACTTCCAAATTTTAAGAGCCATCATTATCTACAATGTAACTCAACTCAACAATGTAAAGTTTAATAAGTTCTATCAATCCTTTGGAGTTCAACTAAAGTTTAGCTTGGTAGCTCATCTTCAAACCAACAGTCTCACCGAGGTCACCAACTGAGTCATTCTTGAATGGTTAAAAAAGTGAGTCATTGGAGCAAAATGTATTTAAGTGGATGAGCTACTAAGTATCTTGTGGGCTTCTCAGACGACACCTAGTATCGGGTCAAGAGAATCATCATTCAGTGAGCCTTCGATACTAAGGTTGTCTTACCACTCGAGATAGTCTTTCTAACACCTCAGGTTGAGAATTTTGATGAAAAAATCTTCGAAAAAAGACTTTGAGTCGGACTCAACCTAATCAGTGAGGTCAGAGAAGAAGCACACCTAAAGGTATCGAGATACAAGAAAGTAGTAGCTAAGCTATATTACCTAGGTGTTTATAATTAGGGAGTAGGATTAGGGAACCTGGTGCTTTAGAAAGTTGGAATTAGCAACCCAACTAGAACCTAGGGTAAGTTAGTGCAAAACTAAGAAGGGCCATATCGAGTCATCAAGATCATTCGAGATAGAATCTATCACCTAGGCACAACAAAAGTAGTGGTGCTACCGAGGACATGACACATTATAAACTTAAAGAAGTTTTACCCATAAGATGTTCCCGAGGATCACATCGGGGTGACTACACCCTGAGTGTCGAGCATTATTCTGCGATATCTTTAGCGTCAATTGTAAAGTGTATATATTTTTTAAGATATGAGTGTTACAAGTTGAAGAAATAAAGTTTTATTACTTTAAAAGAATTATATCAATTTGATCGAGCCTTTACATCCAAAATGAGACATTAATCTACTAAGGTAGAAGACTAGTCCAATAGATAAGATTGATAATTCTACAAGCAGAAGGCATAAGGAATAAGTCATATAGATAGACCCCACAGCTTAATAGAGACCAACACATTATAAGACAATGAGCTGGGCATCAGGGCAAGGTGGCGAGTCAAGACTATCGTCAAAAAAATGCACTTTGAGTGCCATCGAGACGTTTTGATCCTCGAGGTAATTAGTGAATGGATCTTCCTCAATCTCAATCCTGAGGTACTTCGCTTTAAAATAGGCTAAGATGATATAGTACCCGTATTGATATGTGGCGACCCCCGACCTCTCTAGGCCCCTCCTAAACCTAATGGAGGCCTTGTAGTCAATGATTGCCTCCTAATACCTCGATATCATACTTTACTCAACCTCCAATGCCCCCTTCAAACCCTGAACCTACTTGGCCATACTCATTATGCACTCATTGGAAATGAGTTTATCAACTCCTTGCACTATATGTAAAGAGTTAGACTCTTTTAAAAGTTGAAATTGAGATAAGTTAAATTTTGATTGAAGATGTTTTATGAAACCATGCTTGATGAATTAACGATGGATTGTGACCATGCTTAATGAGTTTATATTTTGAAATTATGCATGATGATCTTTGTGATTTATGGCTTATTGATATTTACCATAATGAAAGCTCTTTTTTGGTTTTAAATGAAAATACATATTTTTATTTGATTTAAAAGACAAAGGCATGCTTATATAAAATAAAAAAAGAATATATATTTTTTTGAAATTTTTTTATCTTATAAATTTTTAAAAAGAGATTGTTGAATCTATCTGATGTTATTGATATTTTTGATGATTTTATCATGATCTTGACAAGCTTAAAAATTGTAACTTGAAATCTTTACATAAATCAAGTTCGTTTGAATAATTTTATAAATGAATCATAAGTTTATCTATTCGTAACTACAACATGAATCTAAACAATGATCTTGATGATTTGAAATCACATAAATAAGTTGAGATCCTATATTTCCATATCTCATTTTGCAAAATCATACTTATAACTTGACAATTTTTATGAATTAAGATTTTGCTTACAAAATTGATCTCCTAAAAATTTTGATTATCTAAGAGGAGATTTATTAACTTAAAGTATATCTTTTGGTATTCATGAGTGTATTTTGATATTAATATCCTTCTTGATATAATTTATTTTATAACTCATGAATGTGATAAGTTGAAAATTAAATGAAATATGCATGATTTGATAATTCTACTTGAAAATACATAAGATGTCTTGAGTACTTATATTCACAAACAAAAGGTGGGGTAAATTTATTAAATCATATCTTTTGGATTTGAATTTTTATTTTTAATGATATGATACCCCTTATACTTTTGGGAGTAATTTGAACATGGATGTAAAGAAATTATACCATCATATTTTGTGACAATGACCAAAAAGGGAAAATAAAATTATCAATATGATTATGAGAAAATTGGATATGATAACATTGAATGAGGAACAATTGCTTAGAAGAAAATTAGAACTTTCTAAATGCATGCAAAATATTTACAATTTGAGCTGATCTACTATCATATTTTCTTTTGGAATTCTTGATATTTATTATCAGAATTTACATGAGATAATCCTTAAAATGAATGATTTGATTGATTTGCTACTTTTCTTGAAATTTGCTTAAGGTAAATGAAATTGCATGGGTAGCTCTTGATTTTTCTTGGATTTTGGAATCTACATCTGTAAAATTTACATCTATAAAATAGAAAATTTTTGTGATATGATGTTTTTCAATTTTTCTTCCTTGTTTCTACCTTCTTGTTTACAAAAAGGAAAGAAAATATAAATGCAAGGTGATCTACAAAAATACATGATTTGCAATTTGTGTTAGAAAATCACACAATTTAAATGCATGAGTGGCTCCTAATTCTTCTTGGATTTCTTGGATTTTTGAGCTTACTTTCAAAATCACTCTAGTTAAAATGAACATAAAAAGAGAATTCAAATTTTTGTAATGAGATAGTTTTAAAGATTATTCTTGTTTCATGAATCTTGATGAATGTTTACAAAGGGAAACATATATATAACATAAACTTCTATGATGCTTGATATAAGTCTTTGGCAGTAAATCTTTGATGAATCACTTGATGTCCTACTCTTGATTTAAATGAATTAAATTACATGGGTAGATATCAATTCTTGGATTTTGAAATTTACATCCAAAAGATTGAGCCCTATTTTTGTAATACAATGTCTTACACTCCCCTTTCTTGTTTCTTCTTTATTATTCAAAGAAATGGAAGAAAATTTTTCAAAAAAAAATTATGTTTTTATCCTATTAAGGGGGAGCAAAACTTGTTTACTTACATGATGTAAATTGCTAGGAAGCAAAAATTTGCTAGCTTGCACTTCTCAAAAGAGTAGAAAGAACTCACTAGCTTGCATGTTCTAAGGTGATGAAAAATTTACTAAATTGCTAAGTTTTCATATATTAAAAACTTGCTAATTGCACTTCTCCTTTTTGTTGATAATAAAGGGGGAGAAGATATGATGATAAGAAATTATGTATGACGATAATGCATGTTGATTTTTAAAAATATACATGATGATTTGAAATAATAATCATGATTTTATTATAATGATATGATGATGTGAAACTTGGACTTTAAAGCTCATCTTAATATTCCTTTTAAAATTTATTAAGAGCTCTTCTAAATGATGTTTTGTAAAAACTTATGTGCCTAAAAATCCTTAGCACTATATTTCTCTTTTTTGTTGATGACAAAGGGAGAGAAATATACATTGATGACATATGATACTAATCTTGGATATCTTTGATATCTTTTTGAAACTCATTCAATGATATGATGTAAATTTATGTTGAAATTTGTGTAGAATGTTGATTGCTTGAATTTAAGAGTGTGTGATTCTCTTAAATTTAAGCGGCATGGATTTAGGGGAAGTTAGGATTAACTCATGTCATTAATTGATTATCATCATCAAAAAGGGGGAGATTGTTGAATCTCAAATTTTGATGATGAAATCAATTGATAGGTTATTGATCTAACATGAGTTATTAGAAGTTGATTGATGCATGATTAACTACGATAAAGAGAATATGATAATCAGGATTAAACAAAGTCAAGTCCATGCATCGGGCAAGGGTTCGAACGATGTGGTTGAGAACTTGCCAGGAGTGCGTCGGGAGCTCGTTGAGGGTATTGGGAGTTTGCAGAAGAAGACCGAGACTTGCCGGAAGATTGTCGAGGGTAGCCGAAAAGCTTGTCAGGAATTGGGAAGGTCTTGAAGTGGATGTGTTTGGAAATTATGATTATAATTAATTAAGTCATAGTTCGCATTGTGTAGGTTTAACCACGACGGGAGGAGTTCCAGATCAGATATGGACCCAGGATCAAGCTTAGGCATTGGACCGGGTTCGAACGATGCAATGGGACCTCACTGGGAGTTCACTAGGAGATTCGACAAAGGGATCGGGAAGCTCGCTAGGAACACGCCGGGAGATCGCTAGAGGAAAACCGTGAGACTTGCTGCTATAGAATCTGGAGGTTGCCGGATTACGGGAGTGAGGTCATAAACTTTATGATCATGTTTGATTGTAATCTTTAAGTCGTAGGTTAAGAGTGAGTCTGATTTGAATGTGATTTAGAAATCAACTGAAAGAGGCAACCGAGTCCACTATTGGGGTTTATTTGAGCTCAGGTTGAGCTCAATTAGTTCACAAGAGGATTAGTCGACTGATGATTCAAGCCAGAATTTGAAAAGTGGAGAGAACCACTTTTCTTGAGATTCTGACGGGTAAACCATTGGTAAGTGGCGGGTAAACCACCGTCGCCCAGGTTTTCGGGCAGTTGATGGTGGCTGAACCGCCCAGGGCCATTGGGTAAACCGCCCGTACTCAAGGTTTCGAGTAGCTGAGCCACCTAGGTTGGCGGGTGAATCACCCGTACCCGAATTCTCCATGTATGTTTGAATTTTGGCTCCAAAATTTTAAAACCATTTGAGGCTATAAATACCTCAAGTTTTCTTGCATTCTTTCTATACAATAATTTTGGAGATTATATTTTAAGAAAATATTGTGTGTGAATTGTAAGAAAAAGAAAAGGTCTAGGAGTGATCCAATAGTTGTAATCTTGTCTCCCTTATAAGTGTTGTAAGGGTTTAATCTTCACCCAAAGTAGATCAATAGTAGATGCCAGTGTGCCTCAAGGAGGAGGACTCGAAAGTGGATGTAGGCTGGTTAGTGCCGAACCACTATAATTGTAAGTTTTCTTACTTCTTTGATTTACTGCTTATAATTTTCGGGTTCTTAATTGATTTCCAAACATAATTAGACGCTTCCAAATTTTTATTTATGTTTTGAAGTCAAGCACTTCACTTATGACATTGCCTATTTCCTTATTCAGATTTGCTTGTTCTTTTTGAGTCATCTTTAAGCAAGAAGCTTAGCACTTCTCTATAAGATACACTTACTTAACGTAAACGAAAAGCTTTAGATTTTTTATCTTGTTTCAAGTGAAATTTTTTTATTTAAAATATTAATTTGGTTTAACACTCAAGAGAAATAACTCTTTTCGGTATTAACGAGGGTCAATGCATTGCAAGTCCTCCTATGTTTAATGGGATGAGCTACAGATCTTGAAAAATACGAATGTGTATCTTTTTTATTTTGATAAATCTTAATTTGTGGTATATTGTTAGAAAAGATTTTCAAAAGTCATCCAATCCAACAAATGATTAGAATGATTATGAAAAATAAATGTTTTTGTTGAATGCAAAGGCTATGAATGCCTTATATTGTGCACTTGATAGAAATGAATTTGATCAGGTTTCTTGTTTTGATTCGGCTTTCGATATATGACATACACTAGAAATAACACATGAAAGCACACTTAATATAAATGAATCATTAAATGAAAATACTTCTTAAAATAAATTTGAAGAACACCTTCCAAAGAACAGGAAGGAACTTGAACTGAGAACATATGACTCCTCGAGTAAAATCTCGAGTGATGAGGACTTTGAACCCTTGACAAGTGAACCGGATAAATTAATGAATATGAACCTAAAAAATGATCTAAAGATGGACAAAACCTCTTGCTATGAAAGTAAGAAGCCGAGGAGCTCCAAAGATGAAATGCACAACCAAGAAGTGAAAACCTCGCTCTTATAGTCATCGACGATGAGGTTAGTGATTCATTAAGTATTTCTTTTTCAGTATTATTAAACATGTTCCATGATTTGTTTGATAAGTTTAGAAAACTTAGCAAATCTTTTAAGTTACTTAAAAGTAAATATGATTTGTTAGTTGGTAAAGGTGATGAAATGCATGAGTTATTAGCATCACATAATTCTAGTTCTAAATGTAAAATGCTAGACAACATTAAAAAAGAAAACATCATGCTAAAACAAACCTTAGAGAAATTTGAAATAGGAAATAAATCCATTAATATGATTCTTGCTAATAAGGGTTATATTAATAGAAGAAATGAAATAGGTTTTGTGGGCAATGCCCAACAAAAGTCAACTACTTTTGTTAAAGGACCAACCTTAAATCTACCATCAAAAGTTAAATATAATTTTTGTGAAAGATTAGGATATATGTCTTACAAATGTCCATTTAAAAATTATAACCCTCATAAATTAATTTGGGTTCCTAAAGGAACCATAAATAACCTTAAGCCATTAGAGAAAATGGGAAGAACATATCATGAAGGACCTAAACTTAAATATGTATAATATAAAATTACCTCATAACAAGGCTAGGAGCACTAAGTTATATTTTGAAAATAGATACTCAAGGCATAAGACTTGACATCTAATATTCTTTCAAAGCTCACTAGCCTAAATAATAATAAAAAATTATTAAAATTAAAATTATTGATAATGAATCTTTTGATGGTTCATCATTATACAATTAATATTGATGATGCATAGCTAGAACAAAAAAACCTAAGTTTTAAAAAAATATATTTATTGAAACTTACAAAAATGAGATTTTTGATTGAATGCTAAAATCAAAATTATTCGCTTGAATATTTGGAAAGATTATTGTTGAATGACTTAAATGCTATAGTTATTGAATGATTGATTTAAATGGTTGAATAGTTGTATGAATGTGTGTTGATAAATGATAGATTACTTTTAAATTTGAATATAAAATAAATAAAAATTTGGAAATAGATTTGTCAACTCCTTGCCTTATGTGTAAAGAGTTAGACTCTTTTAAAAGTTGAAATTGAATTAAGTTAAATTTTGATTGAAGATGATTTATGAAACCATGCTTGATGAATTAATGATGGGTTGTGACCATGCATGATGATCTTTTTTATTTATGGCTTCTTGATCTTTGCTATAATAAAAGCTCTTTTTTTATTTTAAATGAAAATGCATGTTTTTATTTGATTTAAAAGATAAAAAGAGAATATATTTTTTTTGAAAATTTTTCTATCTTATAAATTTTTTAAAAGGAGATTGATGAATCTATCCAATCTTATTGATATTTTTGATGATTTTATCATGATCTTGACAAGTTTAAAAATTACAACTTAAAATCTTTACAAAAATCAAGTTAGTTTGAATAAGTTTATAAATGAATCATAAGTTTATCTATTTGGAACTACGAATCTAAATAATGATCTTGATGATTAGAAATCACATAAATAAGTTGAGATCCTATATTTCCATATCTTATTTTACAAAATCATACTTGTAACTTGATAATTTTCATGAATTAAGATTTTACTTACAAAACCGATCTCCTAAAAATTTTTATTATCTAAGAGGAGATTATTAAATTAAAGTATATCTTTTGGTATTCATGAGTCTTTTTGATATTAATATCCTTCTTACAATGATTTATTTTATAACTCATGAATGTGATAAGTTGCAAACTAAATGAAATATGCATGATTTGATAATTTTACTTGGAAATACATAAGATGTCTTGATTACTTATATTCATAAAAAAAATATGGGGCAAATTTATTAAATCATGTCTTTTGGATTTAAATTTTTATTTTTAATGACATGATACCCCTTATACTTTTGAGAGTAATTTGAATATGGATGTCAAGAAACTATATGATAGGACTCTAGCAGGGTTGAGTCCTAGTCATCTTAGTACTAGTCAATAAGAACTTTGTTAGATTATAATAAAGTCACTCCTATCTTATAAAGGAGTATAGCTAGGGTCTAGATTGACCTTTAGGGCTTAGTAGTCGCCACACCTCTTACTGGGTTGGTCGGCTATGGTTTCCCCCTGCTTAGGTCGGCTATAGAGCCACTTAGCCACCTCCTGTTCCTATTAAGGCAGGTTAGCTATAGGAGGGGCAAAAGGATAATTCTACTTAGGCAAGCACTCCCTTAGACTAGGGTTTTGATCCATATTTAGAGATGTAGCTGCCCCCCCTCTTGAATCAAGCAATTATCAATTTTATTTCAGCCTTATGTCGAATCTAGGAGGGAGGAACACCTATAGCATTCCAAGGGTTGATCCCCCTCAAGGGTCAAAATCTATAGAGATCCTTCTAGGGTTCTATCATCTAGTATCAGAGTCGCATTCCTATTGTCCTGTAGCCATCTTAGCTGCCTCCACCTTCCCAAATAATTCCCATAATTGCTACGACACACGCCTCCACCTTCCACCCCAACAGCAGACCAAATCAGTCTACCGCTGCCACTTGCTTTTGATATGAAATTCTGGTATATTTTTATAACCCATGCCTCTTCAATACTACAAGATCCTTCATATTATATGTGAGAGAAGTTTTCCAAAGTTTCCTTGTTGTAAATTTTTACCGTCACATACGTTATCATCGTTACAAAGGCAAGACATTGCAGAAATTTTCAGCTGATTGTTACTACTTGAAACCAAACTTTTGTTCATCCTTTCTGGTCAAAATTTTTACACAATTCTCAAGATCAAATTGGCTTTCATTTAGATTTAATTTTATGAAAAAACTCCTTCAGGAACTAGTTTTCTCGTACGATATTTCACCATCACGTAGTTATATAATTTTATGATGAAGGAATCTACCTTGCATCTTTTGCCCTATTTCCCTATTGTTATGCTGCCAAAATTGCATCAAAGTGTGTACTGGTATTGACAACATCTAAATCAAGGGTTTCTGCATAATTTCTTTAAATTTTTCTCTGGAATTTATGTTGAGAAGTCATCGTTTCTTCGATGTAAAAATTGGTTTAGCAGGATAGTACATCGCAACACTTCTTTTCATTGAATTCTATTAGATTTGAGTACTATTTTTTGTGGGATTTTAGACTCTCTTTTCCTTATCTCTAAACCCTACCATCCTCACCAAAAATCCTTCCAAATATTACCCTAAATCGAATCCAAACTGCCCCCTAAATCAGCCACCTAAATCAACCTACTTCCTTATCGATCCAATTACCTTTTTAGCCAACTTTCCTTATCGAGACACCTACCTTTGCTACCATCTATCCCAGATCTAAAATCTATTTTCCTAACCTTCATCTATTGCTATCATAGTCCTAAAACCACACCAATTTATAGCTTAAACTCTACAAAATCGTAGCCCCAAATTAGACACCCAAATCAGCCTATTCCTATCCAAACCAATTCACCTTCCAACTGACCACCCCCCCTTCTTCAAAATTCTCATGCCACTAACACGACAACAGAAAAAAGATCTTAATATTACAAATCTAGAGGCGCATACTATGGCATATGAGGAGGCTATTGATGCAAAGCTTGAAGCCTTTGAAAACCGTATGGAAGAGAAGATGTAATCCATTTTCATCAAATTCAGCATTGACAGATCGTCGAACCCGAGGAAATTACAACTCAGAGAAACTTCAGATTGGTAAGACGATCCTCAAGATGGCCACATCACCTCTGATCTCAATAATCCATGCATGAAGGTTAACTTCCTTAGATGGGAAGAAGGAGACCCGATTGGGTGGATCTCACGCCCGGAGCACTATTTTCGGTTCTACCGAACCGCCGACGCCACACGGGTGGAGATTGTTGCCATCCACCCTGAGGGAGATGTTATTCAGTTGTTTAATTGGTTTAAGCACACCCATGGAGGACTCTCTTGGCAATGATTCAAGTAAAAACTACTAAACCGCTTCAGACCAATCGATTTCAACAACATCGACGGACAATTGGCAAAGATTCTTCAAACCTCTACAATACAAGAATACCAAACAAGCTTTGAACATTTATCTAACCAAATTGAGAATTAGTCTGAGAAATAACTTTTAGGTACTTTTATCGAGGGCCTAAAGCCAGAGATCTGAGAAGTAAAGGTGCAGCAACCGTACACTCTTATGGTGGTGATTTCCTTCGCGCGTATCCAGGAAGAACAATTGAACCACGATGTGCGAAGGACAAGGGTCACTCCCTAACCAGCCATGCTGAGGCCTACTGCCCCCTCTACTGCCATCCAAGCCCCTACACTAAAAAAGTTGACAAGAGATGAGCTTCGCAAATGATCAGCCAAGGGGTTGTGTTGCCATTGCGACGAACCATGGAGCCGCAAACATCACTGGAAAAAGGGCCGACTCCTCATGATTGAACCAACGGAGGATGAGGATAATGAAACATCTGAAGAAGCCCTTGAACCTAAAAAAGAAGCCATGGAAGAAGAGTCTCAACCGACCGACTATGCAGTACACATATTGATCGGTTATTCCAACCCGCAGATGATGAAAGTTGGAGGACTTCTAAAATAGCAACACATCACCATTCTCATCGACACGAGCAACACCAACAACTTCCTCAATAGTAAGGTTGCTGCACGTTTAGCGCTTCAAATCGAAGGTTATAACAAGTTTGACATAAAGGTCACCGACGGCCGAATCTTTAATTACAACCAACGGTGTCCGCGGGTGAAACTACTCCTCCGAGACCAAGAAGTGGTAGCTGATTTCTTCCTCCTACCCATCGATGATTATGAAGCCATACTCAGGATTGAATGGCTCACAACAACACTAAGTGATATCTCCTGGAATTTTTTTAAATTAATCATGAAATTTTATTGCAAAGGGAGACAAGTCATGTTACGAGGCAAGCGCGGGAGCCAAATTTCTACCGTTTCGTCACAACAAATGAAGAAAGTTTTGCATAAAGCACATGGTGGATTCTTGATGAATATTCAACAGCCATCTACGGGGGAGAACATACAAAACTCAGATCCTAAGCTTGCTCGGTTGCCTGAACGAATTCGCGAATATTTTCTTAGAGCCGCGTGGGCTAACCCCTAACCGGTCGCATGACCATCGCATTCCTATTTTGCCAGACAAATCTCTAGCAAATTTGTGATCATACCACTATCCTCACTTGCAGAAAGATGAGATCGAGAACATTGTTAAAGAGATGCTTGACACCGAGGTGATTCGACCAAGCTACACCCCTTACTCCTCACTTGTGTTGGTAACGCACAAGAAAGATGCTGAACTCTTGGATGAATTAAAAGGAGCCCGAGTCTTCACTAAATTGGATCTCCGATCCGGATACCATCAAATTCGGGTATGCACTGAAGATATCCTGAAAACTGCATTCCGCACTTATAACGGCCACTACGAGTTTCTAGTAATGCCTTTTGGACTTACGAATGCTCCTGCTTTTCAAAGTCTGATGAATGACATCTTCCGAAGTTTTCCACACAAGTTCGTATTGGTATTCTTTGATGATATTCTCATTTATAGCCCTACGCTTGATATACATTTTCAGCACTTACGAACTGTTCTAACGATTCTTCAGCAGAACACTCCTTATGTTAAACAATCAAAGTGCAGCTTCTTATAACATAAAGTGGAGTATCTTGGGCATATTATATTAGAGGATGGAGCAGCGGTGGACCAGACAAAGATCGAGGCAATGCAAGGATGGCCGAGACCTACAAACGTACAATCATTACGCGATTTCCTTAGACTCATGGGCTACTACCAAAATTTTGTAAAAGATTATGGAAAGATCAGTGCCCCACTCACGTCCTTACTGAAGAAAGACTCCTTCTTGTGGTCGGATAAAGCCTCCGCAGCCCTCGAACGACTCAAGGCAGCCATGACGATGATGTCGGTCCTAGCACTGCCCGATTTCAGCCACACTTTGGTCATTGAGGCCGATGCGTCAGGAGTTGGAATTGGGGCTATTCTTATGCAAGATAGTTGACTCCTAATTTACACTGAGGCTTCCCCCGCACTCTATACGAGGTTTTTATAGGAGATACTAATTACTACTAAATTTAAAATATGGTTGGATATAGGTCCATACTCATGCCAGATTAGGCTCTCATCATCCTGAGCCATACCAAAGGGTAGTCACCATTCCAGAAGAAAGATTAGCTATCACTAAAGACTAACCATATGACAACACATGTACAGAAGAAATGGCCTCCTAACAAACTTCAGAATTGACGAAAAATTAAAGATTGAGTTTTTCTACACCTCCAGCCCGATCAGTAGGAAACTCGAGCCTTAATGAAGTGGTCTCCCTATTTCTTTGGGCCTTGCAAAATTGAGGATCACATTGGGGTCCTGGAGATCAAATTTGTGCACCAAATCAAGATTATAGTTGATCTGCTAGGTATCCCACCTCAAATGAAAATTTAAAGAAGACGACTCAGCCCAAATCCTTCCAACTAACATCCCAGTTAATGAGGAGGCCAAAGTTCAGTTAATAATAGCATGAGAGTCACATGAGGAGTTGAAGATCTAATTTCCAGAGTTTATGGACCCTCAGCCTTGAGGACAAGGCTGATTTGAAGAGGACAGACTTGATAGGACTCCAGCAAGGTTGAGTCCCAATCATCTTAGTACTAATCAATAAAAACCCTATTATATTGTAATAAAGTCACTCCTATCTTATAAAAGAGTATGGTTAGGGTCTAGATTAGCCCTTAGGGCTTAGTAGCCGCCACACCCTTTACTGAGTTGGTCGACTAGGGTTTCCCCTGCTTAGGTCGGCTATTGAGCCACTTAGCCGTTTTAATCCCTATTTAAAGATGTAGCTACCTCCCCCCCTCTTGAATTAAGCAATTATCAATTTTATTTCAGCCTTGTGCCAAATCTAGGAGGGATCCTATAGCATTCTAAGAGTTGATCCCTCTCAATGATTAAAATCTATAGAGCTCTTTCTGGGGTTCTATCACTATACCATCATATTTTATGACAATGACTAAAAGGGTAAAATAAACTACCAATATGATTAGGAGAAAATTGGATATGATAACATTGAATGAGGAACAATTGTTTAGAAGAAAATTAAAACTTTCTAAATGCATGCAAAATACTTGATTTATAATTTGAGCTTGATCTACTATCATGTTTTCTTTTAGAATTTTTAATACTTATTATCAAAATTTATATAAGATAATCCTTAAAATACATGATTCGATTGATTTGTTACCTTGCTTGAAATTTGCATAAGATAAATTAAATTGCATGGGTAGCTTTTTATTTTTTTTCTTAGATTTTGGAATCTACATTTATAAAATTTATATCTATAAAATTGAGTATTTTTATGATATGATGTTTTTCACTTTTTATTTCTTGTTTCTACTTTCTTGTTTACAAAAAAGGAAGAAAATACAAATGGAAGTTGATCTACAAAAATACATGATTTGCTATTTGTGTTAGAAAATCACACAATTTAAATGCATGACTGGCTCTTAATTCTTCTTGGATTTCTTGGATTTTTGAGCTTACTTTCAAAATCACTCTAGTTAAAATAAACATAAGAAAAGGATTCAAATTTTTTTGATGAGATAGTTTTAAAGATTATTCTTGTTTTATGAATCTTGATGAATGTTTACAAAGGGAAACATTCATCAATTTTTTATGATGCTTGATTTAAGTCTTTGACATCAAATTTTGATGAATCACTTGATGTGTTACCATTGATTTAAATAAATTTAATTGCATGGGTAGATATCAATTCTTGGATTTCAAAATTTACATCTAAAAGATTGAGCTCTATTTTTGTAATACAATGTCTTACACTCCCCTCCCTTGTTTCTTCTTTATTATTCAAAGAAAGGGAAGAAATTTTTTTTAAAAAAATTATGTTTTTATCCTATTAAGGGGGAGTAAAACTTGTTTGCTTGCACGATGTAGATTACTAGGAAGCAAAAATTTGCAAGCTTGCACTTCTCAAAAGAGAAGAAAGAACCCACTAGCTTGCATGTTCTAAAGTGATGAAAATTTTGCTAAATCGCTAAGCTTTCATATATCAAAAACTTGCTAATTGTACTTCTCCTTTTTGTTGATAACAAAGAGGGAGAAGATATGATGATAATAAATCATGTATGATGATAATGCATGTTGATTTTTAAAAATATACATGATGATTTGAAATTATAATCATGATTTTATTATAATGATATGATGGTGTGATATGTATGATAGGAGAAGATAAGTGTTGTAAGGGTTTAATCTTTACCCAAAGGAGATCAATAGTGGACGCTGGTGTACCTCAAGGAGGAGGACTCGGAAGTGGACGTAGGCCAGTTAGTGTCGACCCACTATAATTGTAAGTGTTCTTACTTCTTTGATTTACTTCTTACAATTGTCGGGTTCTTAATGATGTGGAAGAGATTATCCAAATATGAGGGTGGTCACATTGGTTGAAGAACATAGTGATAGAGAAGGAAATGAAACCAATGACAAGCCAAAATGTGATAATGATGTGGAAGAGATTACTTATGCTAATCATAGTTTGTCTATTGTGTTACAACGTAGCTTACATGTATCATATATGGCTGAGGATGAAAGTTAGGTGAGAAAGAACATGTTTTATACCAAATGCACTTCTTATGGCATGGTGTGATTGGTGATTATTGATAGTGGCAACCACTTTGGCAATCGCATATTTTAGACCTCTTAAGTATCTTGCAATGGTTTTGTTCTTCTAATTCAACAAGCTCTTATTTTAACATAAGATTGTCAAACTCTGCTATGTACTCCTCCACACTAAGATCTTTTTGCTTGAAATCATGGATTTTAAAAAAGATCTCAAGCCTATAATTGTCAGGCAAGTATTTTCTTTTCAATTCTCATTTTAATTTCTCTCATGTCATGATCTTACTCTTCCCCTCACATTCTCTTTGCTTTTTTAGATTTTTCCACCAAAAAGATACATTCCTTCCGAGCTTAAGTGCCACAAGCTTTACCTTCTTTTATTCTAATGATTCATGACAGTTGAATATTCTTTCCACCATATTAAGTCAATCAATAAAGTCATCAACATTGATTTTACTTTCAAACTCTGGAATATCCAACTTTGAGCTGTATTTGTTCTGCCACTTGACTTGGTCTCTATACCTTGCTTGAAATCTTTTAAACTCCCTTGGTTAATGATGTGTATCATCATTAGAACCAAACATTTGGGCATCATTTTCATGCTAATTATTTTTACTTTGAAGTTCTTCAATAATTTTATTTTTTTCTTATAAACTGTGTAGCAAACTTTATAGTTGCAACCTCAAGGATTCAACATCATCTTCATGGCCATTACCTTCACTAACTACTTCTTTTTCATTCCGTCTTGCCATGATCTCTAGCATTTAGCTCTGATATCATATGATACCAACAAAAGAAGAAAGAGGAAAGGAATTAAGAAAAAAAGAAATCTATAGTTGAGTTGTAGAAAAGAAACAAACTCAAGATAAAACTTATATAAAATCAACAAATAGATCACCACCAAGTTTAAAATAATAAAAAGATATAGAAAATTCACTACCCCAAGGATATTAAACAAGGATACAGAACTGTAACAAAAGACTCACCACTCATTGAAGCATCCAAAAGATACAGAGGTTAAGAGAGAACTCAAAGAGCTTCTACCAATATCATCATATTCTAAAACTTCTTCTAACCCTAGGACACTAAAATAAGTAATAGTACATGAAATAATTCTTCATGCATAGGAAAATATGAAATTAAATGTCGTACAATTGGAAACTACCCCCCTTTAATGAATTCCTTGGTCATGAAGAAAAGTATCTTAAAACAACTTTAACTTTGATGAAGAAATATGTTTATCAGCTATCATATTTGAGTGGCCTAGATTAAAGACTATCAGACAAACATTATTGATTATAGAGAATACCATATAATTAATAAGATTCACATGAGCTAATTGTTGCACATTAGGCACTCTCATGTCAATCTCCCCTGGTTGAAAAGAACTTGTTCTTAAGTCCTTATTTGAATTATCACCATGATAATGACTTAAGTCAGCCACATCGAATGTTGAGGATACCCCATAATCTTCAGGTAGCTCGATCTCGTAAGTATTCTTGCCAATCCTCTTATTTGAACTCAACATGATAAGGACTCAAAAGAAAAGGCAACTGGACTTTGCTTCTTGGCTCAAAGCAGCATAATTCCCACATTAGAGGTATCATATTCAACCTTAAACACCTTGTCAAAATTAGATAGTACCAAACTAGGAGCTTTGTTCACCTTTCTTTTTAATAGCTCAAAAGCTTCATTAGCCTCATTAGTCCACTTGAATTTATCATATTTTAGACATTCGATGATTGGAGCAATAACCGAGCTAAAACCTTTGATGAATTTTCTATAAAAGAAAGTTAAACTATGGAAACTCCTCACATCATGTAATGAAGCAGGTTTGGGCCAATTAAGAATAAATTCTACCTTACTTTGATCCATCATAATTCTATTTTTTAAAACAACATATCCCAAAAATACCACACTAAAAGTAAAAAATTCATACTTCTTCAAATTAGCATAAAGCTTTTGCTGCCTAAAAAATAAGAAAGATCTTCTTAAGCTGATTCATTTGCTCTTCTACATTCTTGTTGTATACCAATATGTCATCAAAGTAAACTACAACAAAATTTCTAATGCATGGTTTAAGCATATGATTCATAAATCTTTTGAAAGTGCTAGGAGCATTAGATAGCCAAAATAGCATAACCAACCATTCATATAATCCTTCTCTAGTTTTAAATGCTGCTTTCACACATCCTCGGGCCTCATTTTTATTTGGTGATAGTCACTCCTCAAATCAATTTTAGAGAAGATCAATACGATTGATCAAGTAAATCATCTAACCTTGGAATGAAAAAATGATAGTTGATTGTGATTTTGTTGATGGTGCGACTGTCTACACACATTCTCCAAGAACCATCCTTCTTAGGCACCAACAAGGCTAGAATCGTACAAGGACTTATGCTATCCCGAATCCGTCCCTTCTTGACCAACTCACATACTTGCCTTTGAAGTTCTTCATATTCCTTGGGACTCATTCTATAGGTTGCCTTGTTAGGTAGGACAACCCCCGGAATAAGATCAATGTATGCTAAATGTCTCTCAAAGGTGGAATGCCATGTCGAATCTCTTCCGATATAACATCTTGAAATTCCTCCAGGATTGGTTTCACATTTGCTGGTGGTTCCTTGTGATATTCATTCTCCTCTACTATTACTAGAGCTAAAACATAGCCACCCATTACTATTTCACCCTTGCATTCACCATATGACATAAAAGCACTAACTTCCTTCTTTGGTGCATTGATTTCAGAAGGTTGTAATGAAGCTAAAATAATCTTCTTTTCATTCATCTTAAAAGAATAAGTACATTTGTAGCCATTATATAATACTCTTCTATTATAATGCTAAGGTCTACCCAACATCAAATGACGAGCATTGATAAGAGCAACATCACACCATACATCATCATTATAATACTTGCCAATATAAAATAGAACTAGACTTCTTTTAGTTATCTTGTTATCATTTTCTTTTTGTTGTTAGCATAATTCTTAAGGATGTGTATGAGGAATTATATCTAACTTTAACTTCTGCACCATCTCCATAGATACCACATTCTCAAAGCTATCACTGTCAATGATTACCAAGCACACATTTTCCATGAAAAGTGTAGTTGGTATGAAATACGTTCTTCCTTAACCAACTCTCATCCTCAACCACATATGACACTTATAAGCTACCTTGTAACACAATATACAAACCATGATCAGCATAAGTAACATCTTCCTCATCATCATAATATTTTGGTTTATCATTGGCATCATTTCCTTCTTCATCACTGTGTTCTTCAACCAATGTAACAACCCTCCTATTTGGATAATCTGAAGCAATATAGCTAAAATCATGACATTTGAAGTATTTTCGACCACTTAGTATAGAAGAAATAGATGGTTATTTGTTAGTAACTGATCCTTCACCCTTGTCTTGCACCTTCGACACTACTTTCCTTTAGATAGTAGGCTTGAAGTTTCCTCCTCTCGTATGACAATCTTCGCCTTGTATCGAGAACCCTTTTCAAACTTTTGCCGCTTCTCCACTTTTAAAGCCAGCTTGCTCACATCATTCAAATACCAATATTGCTAGAGTGGAACCACTTTAGCAATCTCATATTTTAGACCTCCTTAGTATCTTGCAATGGTATATTCTTCTAGTTCCATAAGATCTCCTTTTAACATAAGACTGTCAAACTTTATTATGTACTCCTCCACACTAATAATTTTTTGTTTGAAATCATGGATTTTAAGAAAGAACTCTTACATATAATTATCAAGTATTTTCTTTTCAACTCCCTTTTCATTTTCTCACATGTCACGATCTTACTCTTTCCCTCATGTTCTCTTTGCTTCTTCAGATTTTTTCACCAAAAAGATGCATTTCATCTTAGCTTGAGTGCCATAAGTTTTATCTTCTTTTGTTATGGTGGTTCATGAAAGTCGAATATTCTTTTCACTATATTAAGTCAATCAACAAAGTCATCAATATTGATTTTACCTTCAAACTCCGGAATATCTGACTTTGAGTTATATTTGTTCAGCCACTTAACTTGATCTCTATGCCTTGCCTGAAATCTTCCAAACTCCCTTGGGTAAGGAGGTGTATCATCATTATAACTAAACATTTGGGCATCATTTTCATGCTGATTGTTTCGACTCCGAAGTTCTTCAATAATTTTATTTTTTTTCTTGTAGACTGTGTAGCAATTTTTATAGCTGCAACCTTAAAGATTCAACATTATCTTCATGGCCACCAACTACTTCTTTTTCATTCTGCCTTGCTATGATCTCTAGCCTTTAGCTTTGATACCAAACTGATATTGGAAAAAGAAGAAAAAGTAATATAATTTAAAAAAAAGAGAGAGAAAGCGAGAGTTGAGTTGTAGAAAAGAAACAAACTCAAGATTGAATTTGCATAAAATTGATAAATTATTCATCACTAAGTTTAAAATAACAAAGGGATACAGAAAATTCACCATTCCAAGGATATTAAACAAGGATAACTATAATAAAAAACTCACTATTCAAGGAAGCATCCAAGAGATATCGAGTTTAAGAGAGACCTCAAAGAGCTTCTATCAATATCATCCGATTCTAAAACTCCTTCTAACCCTAAGACACCAAAATAAGTACTAGTGCATGAAATAACTCTTCATGCATAGGCAACTATGAAATTAAATGGCTTATAACTTGAAACTACCCCCCTTTAATGCATTCCTTGGTCATGAATAAAAGCACATTGAAATATCCTTAACTTTGACAAAGGAATATGCTTATAAACTGTCATATTTGAGTTGGATGGATTAATGGCTTTCAGATAAATATTATTGGTTGTAGAGAATATCGTAGGATCAGTAAGATTCACATGAGCTAATTGTAGCAAATTAGGCACTCATGTGTCAATCTCACATGGAAGAAAATGACTTGTTCTCAAGTTCTCATTTAAACTATCACTATCATAATGACTTAAATTAACCACATTAAATGTTGATGACACCCTATAATCTTCAAGTAGTTCGATCTTGTAAGCATTTTTGTCAATCTCTTAAGCACCTTGAATGGACCATCAACCTTTGATTTCAATTTTCCAAATTTGCCTAGTGGAAACTTCTTCTTCCTTAGATGAATTCAGACTAAATCACCCACATTAAACTCTATATGCTTTATGTGTTTATTGGCATATTACATGTAACTCTCATTTTGTTTATCAATTATTGCTTTAACACTCTCATGAAACTTCTTTATCTGCTTAGTCGTCTCGTTGGCATCTCCACTAAATTGCTTAGTTGTAAAATGAGGGATTAAGTCCAAAGGACTAGTAGGATTTGCACCATAGACAACCTCAAAATGACTCTTACAAACATTATGATGCAGGGAACGATTATAGGCAAACTCGATTTGTGGAAGAATGAGATCACATTGCTTAATGTTCTTGCCAACATAACTTCTAAGCAAGTTTCCCAAGCTTCTATTTGTTATCTTTGTTTGCCCATCAGTTTATAGATGATGAAAGCTAATAAAATTCAAAAATGTACCTAGCTTCCTCCATAGAGTTCTTAAAAAATGGCTAAGAAATTTTGAGTCTCGATCATACGCCATAGTTCTTGGATGTCATGCAATTTATCAATTTCCTTAAAATACAAATCAGCAATATGAGATATATCATTTGATTTATTGTAGGGAACAAAGTAAGACATATTCGAGAATCTATCAACAATAACCATAATAGAATTTTTGTTCCTTTGAGTTCTTATTAGTCCCAAGACAAAATCAAGACTTACATCCTCCCATAGAGCATTAGGCACTAGCAATAGAGTGTACAAACCTAAATTTTGTTTTCTTATTTTTGTCAAATGATATACTCATGCTGCTTTACAAGTCTTTTTACATCTCTGAACATCTTAGGCCAATAAAAATTTGATTGAACAAGAGCTAGAGTCTTGTCCCTACCAAAATGTCCTCTCAAAACACCACCATGAGCTTCAGCCATTTTTAAATGTCTCAAAGAACAAGAGGGAACACACAACGCAATAGTTTGAAAAAGAAAGCTGGTAAAGATAAACAATTGTTGAAAAAACTTGATTTGTAATTCTACCATATTGAGTTGAAATCCACATCATTCTCTTAGATATCTACTTCTAGGTTTACTAATAAATAATGTTTTCGACTCAATGCATTAGCAACTATGTTTTGAATACTAGATTTGTGCTTGATTGTCAAGTTATAAGATTGTATTTATTCTACCCAAGCTACATATCTTTTGTTTAGTTTGTGCTCGTGATTAATAAACTTTAATGCTTAATTATTAGAATATAGAACAAACAGCTTAGCAAGAAGATACTGACTCTAATGAGATAAAACTTGATAAATGGCATAGAACTCATTATCATAGGTAGAATATCTCCTTCTTGTATTATTCATCTTATCACTAAAAAAGGCAATAGGCTTTGCTTCTTGGCTCAAAACAACACTAATTTCCACATTAGAGTCAACATATTTAACCTCAAACACCTTATCAAAATTGGGTAGTACCAAAATATAAGCTTCGGTCACCTTTCCTTCTAATAGCTCAAAAGCTTCATCAGCCTCACTAGTCCACTTGAATTTTTCACATTTTAGGCATTTAGTGATTGGAGCAACAATCAAGCTGAAACCATTGATGAATCTTCTGTAAAAGGAAGTTAAACCATGAAAACTCCTCACATCATGCAATGAAGCAAGTGTTGGCCAATTAAGAATAGTTTCTACCTTACTTTGATCCGTCGTAATTCCATTTTTTGAAACAACATATCCCAAGAATACCAACACTAGGAGTAAAAAATTTACACTTGTTCAGATTAGCATAAAACTTTTACTGCCTCAAAATAAGAAAGATCTTCTTAAGATGATTCATATGCTCTTCGTCATTCTTGTTTTACACCAATATGTCATCAAAGTAACTACAACAAAAGTCTCAATACACGGTTTAAATATATGATACATAAATCTTATTAATGTAGTAGGAACATTAGATAACCCAAATGACATAACCAACCATTTCAAATAAGCTTTCCCTAGTTTTAAATATTGTTTTCTACTCATCTCCAGGCCTCATTATTATTTGGTGATAGCCACTCCTCAAATCAATTTTAGAGAAAATCGAAACACCATACAATTGATTAAGTAAATCATCTAACCTTGGAGTGGAAAAATGATAGTCGATTGTGAATTTGTTGATAGTGTGATTGTTTACACACATTCTCTAAGAACCATCATTCTTAGGCACCAACAAGGCTGGAATCGCATAAGGACTCATGCTTTCCCAAATCAACCCTTTTTTCACCAACTCACATATTTGCCTTTGAAGTTCTTCATATTCCATAGGACTCATTCTTTAGACTTCCTTGTTAGGTAGAATAGCCCCCAGAATAAGATTAATGTGATGATGAATGTCTCTTAAAGGTGGAAGGCCACGTGGAATCTCTTCTGATACGTCTTTAAATTTCTCCATGATTGATTTCACGTTTGCTAGTGGTTTCTTATGATATTCATTCTCCTCTACTACTACTAGAGCTAAAACATGACCATCCATTGCTAATTCACCCCTGTATTCACCATATGACATAAAAGCACTAACTTCCTTCTTTGGTTCATTAATTTCAAAGATCGTAATGGAGCTAAAATAATTTTCTTTTCATTCATCTCAAAAGAATAAATATGTTTGTGACCATCATACAACACCCTCCTATCATAATGCCAAGGTCTACCTAACAACAAATGACAAACATTCATAGGAGCAACATCACACCATACTTCATTTTTATAATACTTGCCAATAGAAATAGAACTAAACATCTTTTAGTTACCTTGATATCATTTTCTTTTTGCAGCCAACATAATTGATAAGGATATTGTTGAGGGATTGTGTCCAACTTTACCACATTCTCGAAGTTGTTATTGTCAATGGTCACCAAGCACACCTTGCCATGAGAAGTGCATTTAGTATAAAATACATTCTTTCTCACCCATCTTTCATCCTCAGCCACATATGATACTCGTAAGCTGCGTTATAACACAATCAATAAACCATGATCAGCATAAGTAATATCTTCATAATCATAATATTTTGGTTCATCATTGGCTTCATTTCCTTCTTCATCACTATGTTCTTCAACCAATGTGACAATCCTCCTATTTGGACAATCTAAAGCAATATGCATAAAACTATGACATTTGAAATATTTTTGACCACTTAGTGTAGAAGAAAGGTAGCTGTTTATTGCCAACTTATCCTTCACCCTTGTATTGCACCATAGACACTACTTTACTTTAGATAGTAGGCTTGAAATTTCCTCATCTCATACAACCATCTTTCGCCTTGTATCGAGAACTCTTTTCAAACTTTTGCTGCTTCTCCAACTTTAAAGTCAGTTTGCTTACATCATTCAAAGACCAATATGGCTGGAGTTGAACCACTTTAACAAAATCATATTTTAGGCTTCCGAAGTATCTTGCAATGGTTTATTCTTATGGTTCCACAAGCTCTCCTTTTAACATAAGATTGCCAAATTCAGCTGTGTACTCCACACTAAGATATTTTTGCTTGAAATCATGGATTTTGAGAAATATATCTTGCCTATAATTAACTCACCACTTAATGAAGCATCCAAAAGATACATAGTTTAAGAGAGAACTCAAAGAGCTTCTTCCAATATCATCATATTTTAAAACTCCTTCTAATCCTAAGATACCAAAACAAATACTAGTGCATGAAACAACTCTTCATGCATAGGGAACTATGAAATTAAATGTCTCACAACTGGAAACTACCCCCTTTAATGCATTTCTAGATTATGAAAAAAAGCACCTTAAAATAATTTTAACTTTGACTAAGGAATATGCTTATGAGCTGTCATATTTGAGTGGGTTGGATTAAAGGCTGTCAGACAAACATTGTTGGTTGTAGAGAATATCATAGAATCAGTAAGATTCACATGAGCTAATTGTAACAAATTAGGCACTCTCGTGCCAATCAAAGGCAAAAGGTACTTCATTCAATTTCTTCTCAAGAATCTGCTCCACCTCAGGTTCCTTCTCCCACCGAGGGTAGGGTACCTTCCTCACGACCTTCTTCTTCTTCCACTTGTTAGTGCTATAGTGACTATTGAACTAAGTCAATCTCGATGCCTTAGTTGACGACTCATGAATAGTAGTCGGAGCAACTGAGGAGGCCACCACCTTGCTCAAAGACAAACCAGTTCCTTTTTTCTTTAAAGCTCTAAGGTCCATACCTATTTGATATCATAGTCATGAGGTTACAAATGTTAAATTTTTATAAGTACACAAAGAAGTGAGAAGACAAGATGTTTAGGTTATACCCCGAGGAGCCAGGCTAAGACTCGAGTCAATTAACTAGTCCTCGTCCATCTTTCAGACAACCTCAAAAGAAGATAGTATATCTCTCAATCAAAGTACTTGATCCGTCTCTATGTTCGACAAGAAGGGAAGTATATTGTCTATGGAGTGTGCTGATCAAACGAGATTAAACCCTGAATCACGACTCGAACCTATGAGGAAGAGGTGCTCCTTCCAACCCTCATTATTAGAAGGGGCACCACTAACACTGAAGCCCTCCCAAGTAGCTACGTAGTAGCTGCTTCTCCTTTTACACAATTGAAAGCAAACAACAAAGAGTTTACGGGTTGGGGTAATACCGACGTGCCAACTAAGTAGTGCCTCTAGAGTGACATCCTCCACTATTAGAGGTAAGACACAGTCACTAGATGGAGGGGAAAATCATAGTCCCACCAATAAAGCATCATAAGACAAGCAAAAGGACTTGAACATGGGATCGAATGAATGGTGACTAAGTCAAGGGATTTATAGATCAAACACGATTAAAATGGAGTACTTAGTCAGCTAGTAGTCTAGGAGTTGTGTACTCACAATTCAAGTATTTATCATAGGTGTTTTTCATAGATTCTAAGTCCTAAAGAACCTTCGGGTTCATGGGACTAAACTCCCACAACAAGGAAGAGGTTGAGACTTCCTCCATCCCTAGGCTGTCCAAGATGGAGCATCAACCTCCTTGACCATATGGTGGCCATGAGATCGGGAGGAGCTTGTGCGAGAAAGGAAACACATCCTGATCTATAAAGGCGGAACAACAATATGCTGGAAGACCGAGGTGTTGCAAAGCCAATGCATCGAGAGGACAAGGAACCTAGGAATCAACATACCTTGCACAGAACTAGGGCTAAGTAGAGAAGGCTCCTAAGAGGGTCTTAGAGGCTCAAATGGAAGATTGAGCCTCACTCCTATGATTAATAGGGATTTATAAAGAGGGGGTTGATCTATCTTCTCCCACGATGAAGATAAGTGTCCCATTACGTTGAATACGAAGAAACATTGATTGATGAAAGGGCATCTCGAAAAGCACAAAAGTGATAGATGTCCAAAGACCATCTTGTAGAGCGCAAAGGATGTGCAAAAAAACCAAATCCTTATAAAAAAAAAACCTACCACAATGATAGGCAAAAGATAAAATGTGTTCGAGGCGCATGAGTTGGGAAAAGTTGACCCATGTCACAAGAAACTCATCATGATGGAAGGCATAAGAGAGTTTGGAAAGCTCGACCTGTACCTCCGCTTAAGGTGTGGAGATCGGAAAACCCAACCCCCACCTTCGCTAGAGGCTTGGAGGTTAGGATACCCAACCCCCACCTTCGCCTCCATCTTTGCCCAAGGCATAAATGTTATGAAGCTCGACCATTGCCTCCGCCCTAGGCGGGGAGGTTAGGAAATCCGACCCTCACCTTCACCCAAGAAAAGGAAGAGACGAGAGGTCGAGACACTTGACCTCGTCTAACCAAGGTACATCCCTCAACGATACAAGAGCTAAGTCAGCACGATGAACTAGACATGTCGAACGAACTAGATGTGCTACCAGGTTGACGATGGATCAAAGAGATATAAGTTTAATATGTTGGATAAACTAGAAGTCACACTTCTAACCCTTCTCATGAGAGCCTCAAATCATATCTTGAGGGGGAGGGAGGTGACGCGAGGGGGAAAGACACCATCGACCAATTGTCATTTAGCACATAATCACCACATTATGTCTAGGGTAGAAGGAAAAGATCCACCGATTTGCCCATATGGGCTAGTATCTAATGTAGGTAGTTATAATCTATCCCCTCCTTTGTCATCCACGTGGAGACCAAGGAGAGATTGTTTGAGGTGATTAAAGAGCACCTCCTTATAAAATATTTTATGAATTATTATACCACTAAGTATCAAGCTATTAACTTAACATCGAAGAAACCAAGTTGAGAAACCTCTTTTGACCTCAATCTTCATATATACAACATGGTGAAAACTCAACGTTTCCATCTCGAAGACATCAAATAATACTATGCATATAAGCCCAAACAACGATGACTAACTAAGACGTCAACAACTTCTTCCCTTAATAAATATTTTAACAATGATCAAACATAAACACACAACAAATAAGACAGACTACAGTTATTGATACTTTGATAATAACGACAATAACACATGACAAATTCTTAGGAGTCAGTAGACAGAAATTAGCACAGATCGCTTCAATAATACTTTGCTTGTCCAACTAAAACCATGACAGGACTGTACAAATCGAAAGTAAGTTCACGAAAGCTAATCATCTCACAAACAACAGGCCAATCATTCGTAGATTGATAGGAGGTACATATCAACATCCATTCACCGGTTCCATGTGGCCTTTGTGTGAAACAATTTTAACTTTAGCATGCTGCATACCAAGCAAGCTAAGAAATTATAAACATTGTGACCGAGAAATGACACTACGTCATCATACGTTACTTTGCTTGTAAAACTTTGTATCCAGCACTTGCTTCCCGCACATGGCACAGACCCCTGAAGCAGAAAATGGATGCAAGTTTTAAGAACACCTTCCAAGATTCATTTTGAACAAGAACCAACAAATGATTAATTCACATATGCAATTTCTAAAGATTTAGCTGCTTGTTAGCAGTTATCCAAATGGCAATGTGGCTTAAGTTCTGCTGACGAAAGTCACAAGTTATAGATAAACTTGCTAAACTAAAACAAAATAGCCACTGGATGAAGATCAACTAAGGAAAGCTTTCCTCAGATAATGAGATAAATTAAAAGCTAATCTAACCTGCATTCAGAAGTAGCTTAAGTTTAGTATCAGGATCTACACACAGATTGACTCAGTGACAGAGATTGAAAATTCTAATGCACATTAAACTCATGGCTACAAAACTACATGATAGAAGAATCGTCATGAGGACCTATAATAAGGATCACCAAGATGGTTAGCAAATGAATTAACAGCAACAGAATTCTTGCCTTTAGAGTATGCACAAGTATGACAATATTTTGCATCTTGGTGTACTTGTTGTTTGCAAATCATGCACTTGGTATTTCCATAAGGTGTCCATCTGCAAGATTGTAAACACCAAAAATCAGTTCATAGCAATGACATGTATAAAGTGGTATGGCTAACAGCAATAGAATTTAGAACAGATGACAATGACTAAATGAAAAACTAAACTGGTTGTTGGCAAAACAAGATAGGTCAAATCTTAGGAAAAAATCTAACCCTAGAGCATAACATGTTCCTGCTTATAAAAGAAATATGATAAACATCTACTCTATAGCATAAGAAAGCAGCTTCCAGGTACTGAAGAATAATAAAACACAAAAGTTCATATGCCATATTGGTAACAGTTAAGTTTGATTTGCCGTCGTGTTAGTAGTCACTATCCGTGTTGCATGGACATGGATACCAAAATCTGATATGGACATCCATCCAAGTGTTTGATTTGGGAAGACACAAAACGATGATATGACACATGAAAATAACAATTAATATAGAGCCACACGTGGAACTAATTTAAGGATGAATTTCGACAATAAGTAATGCCTATTAGCATAACTTCAGGTTTACAGATTCTAGATCACCTGGTTAGGCTTGCTCCACACAAGTTTTTTAATAATCTATACATACTTTCAGAACAATAAATAACCACAACTTCCAAAACATGTGATCAGAATGACGTTGCTGATGTGACTTAAATCCAATACCCAATATAACACTTCCAACTTTTCCTAAACAAATATCAGACCTAGAATTTCCTAAACTGACTCATCACTGTTGTCAATGCAATCTACTAAATCTTCCCACAATAGTATGGAACTGAATATAACGCATTTACAAGGTGATGCTCAATTGAAGCAACATGATGGTTTGCTGCTGATAGAGGATATTTTAGTACCATCCAATTGGCAGCCACCCAAAATCACACGTGTCGCCACTTCAGCCAAAGCAGCACACAAATCTCAAAGCAGTGCAGAACAACATAGATCGATTCAGGAAGGCTGCGTCCTGAAGCGATGTAGCCCAGCTCCGAAGCGGCATACAATAAATCCATGCCTTTGGAAATGCATAAAGTGACACTTACCAGCGAGGATAAAACCACGCATGGCATAGGGTTGAGAGAATGGCCCGAAATAGACAAACCGCTGGCCTGACATATCGACGAACACCAGCAATCGCAGAGGGAGCCGACTCCCTATGGAAGGTGTAAAAACTACACCAAAGCAGATGCTAGGGGCCAAGGATTCACTATCCACAAAAACTGACTTAAGCTTCAGAGGGGTTAAGCTGGAACTTCCCCTTTCCGGCGTTGACCTATCGTGCGGGGACTCAGGACTAGAAGCCCCTCATGGATCCGCCAGGTAACACCCTAGGAGACGACGACCCCAATTCTCCGTCCCTTTTCCATGAAGCCTCCCTTCTAAGTAACCATGCGAACATTCTTACACTATTGAGACTGAACCAAACTATGCCGCTTCTTGAGCCACGACATAAAGAATCACAACATTTTTGGTGCTAAAAGGAGGGCCCTAATGTCGCAAGAATGTCCACCAATGAACAACCTCAACAAGCGCCCTTCTAAGAAGGTGCCCATTGCCCATTCTACCTTCTGCCTCGAAGGTCAATCATCTGCTCCTCCGTAAATAGATGGGAACATCTCCACCCAAACCTCTGAGTGGTATTAGCATTCATTCAACGACCCCGAGCTCTCACCTTCTGGGATCGACACAAGCCAAATGGTTCTCGTGGAGAGATTCCTTAGCCTAACCCATTAGGTGCAGGCATTGGTAGGGATTATGCAGACCATTGCAACCTATATACCAAAGCTCGTTCAAGAAGCAACCCCTCCCCTACTGTCATCACTTGTATCTCAACCAACCTTCGCTCTCCCGAGGCACGACACTTCTCCAGTTGGCCCGTCGCCTATGGCTCCTGATGCTGACCCTCAGATAGGAACGACCAAGAAACCTAAGACCAACATCAGGGCATGACACTCGACAGACCATTCCTGCCTTTCTCGAAGCAAATACACTGTCGTCTGATTAGCGGTGGACTCACTATGACTCAAAGACCATTCTTGCCTTTCTCGAAGCAAATACACAGTCGTATGATTAGTGAAGGACTCACTGCGACTCAACTACGGAGGATGAACCAAGGAGGATCATGGGGATAGCACGCCAAGAGGGTCCCCGTTTACCTAAGAAATTCAAGACAAACTCATTCCACTCAACTTCCGCCTCCCGACGTTGGAGGCATATGATGGTGGTGCTGATCCAACATAACATGTCACTACCTTCCAGGCCCATATGACCTTGAACGGCACATTCGACGCTCTAATGTCACTGCCTTCCGGGCCCATATGACCTCGAACGGCACATTTGAGGACCGACTACAACTATTTTCGATCACGTCTTTTGACAAACTCACCATACTTCTTGTCAACGTACGACCCAAGCCAACTGTACCCCTTGGGCAAAGGCAAAAGGAGGATGAGTCTTTCTCTCTCTCTCTCTCTCTCTCTCTCTCTCTCTCTCTCTCTCTCTCTATCTTCGTCACTCACTTCGCCATGGAAATTCAAGGGGTAATCGATGCTTACCCCTCACTAATTATACAAGCGTTCATAACGGGGCTATAACCCACAAGGTTCTTTTGGTCATTAGTCAAAAGGCCCTTAGCAACAATCTTTGAGATGTTCCAGAGGGCTCATCAGTTCATTGCAATCGAAACACTAGTGGCAACGAGGCGTGAGGAGATGAGCAAAAGGCCTCGTGTGGATAGCCCCAAGTTCACCCCCAGGAAAGTCCAAGAAGAGATTCAACAAGCCAGAGCCCTCGCTCCCAAGGCCACCACCGCCACCTCTCAATTTATCCAGGACAGAAATCTTTTTCCAAATCAAGGAAAAGGGGCTCTTAAGGGAGCCTAGATCGTTGAAGATCCCATCTGAGTTCAAAGACAAAACAAGATATCGCAAGTACCACCGAGACTACGACCATGGCACTAAAAAATGTTGAGATCTGAAATACCAAATCGAGGACCTTATCCACAGAGGACACCTTGAGCAATACCTTCGAAGGACTCAAGTGCCCTCTCCTCGCCCTCATGGCCCGATCGAGAAACATATTGATGTGATTCTTGGAGGACCAACATTTGGTGGAGACAGCACATCCGAAAGAAAAGCTTATGCAAAGGCCACAGTGGAAAAACGTCCAAGACAAAAGGACAGCCCGAAAAAATCGCTTTCGAAGTAGAAGAAACCAAATATCTTGATCATGACGATGCCCTGGTGATCTCAATCAAAATCGCCAATGCTCGAGTAAAAAGAATTATGGTGGAGGAAATTCCACTAATATCTTATACTATGACGCTTTCCAGAAGCTCGATCTAGCAGAGAAGGACCACACCCTGATAACCTCGGCTCTTACTGGGTTCATAGGGGATTCTATCTCTCCCCTTTGGGATCACAACCCTGCCCGTCACCATCAGCGAGGAACCAGATCCAAGACTGATGATCATATTTCTAGTGGTTAGTCTCCCTTCAACATATAATGTAATCCTTAGCCGCCCGACTCTCAACAAGCTAAGGATATTTATATCCACCTCCTATAGGGTGATGAAGTTTTCAACCTGATCCGAGATTAGGAAGGTTAGAAGCAATCCCAAAAGGTCAAGGCAATGTTACTTGTCAACGACCTCTCTACCGAAGAAATTGAAGTCGAAGCCCCTCATAATGGACCCTCGAGATCCAGCAAAGGCACCACCTCACCCTAAACTAAGGGAGCAAGTGCAATGTAATATTAGTCAATAAATCTAATAAAAGCTGGAGAATATATGTTAATTACACTGATCTCAATCGGGCATATCCGAAAGATTGCTACCCCCCTTCCCCGGATAGATCAACTGGTAGATACCACTTCGGGACACGAGCTCCTCACGTTCATGGACGCCTTCTTAGGATACAACCAAATTCAGATGGCTCCCCAAGACTAGGAACATACCTCCATCACCGATCGAGGTGTATATTGCTACAAAGTCATGCATTTCAGTCTAAAGAACGCAAGGGCCACAGACCAAAGAATGGTCAACAAGATGTTCAAGCCACAGATCGAAAGAAATATGAAAGTATACATTGACGACATGATTGTGAATAGTAAAACAACAGACACACATTTTATAGACCTAGCAGAGACATTCAAAACACTCAAGTAGTTTAACATGCAACTCAACTCTTCCAAGTGCATCTTCAGAGTCATCTCCGGCAAATTCCTTGGTTACATCATTCACCAGAGAGGGGCAGATACAAATCCTGAGAAGATACAAGCAATAGCCGAGATGCAACCACCCCATTCAATTAAGGAAGTTCAACGCCTCACAGGAAGATTAGTTGCACTCAACCGATTCCTATCCAGGTCGGATGACATGTGTCTCCCCTTTTTTCAAGTCTTGAAGCGCTTGAAGAACTTCAAATGGACTCAAGAATGTAAGGAGGCCTTCGAGAAGTTGAAAACACACCTCGCCCAGTTGCCCCAACTCACTTTGGCCAAACCAAGTGAGCCACTCAACCTATATTTTGCGGTCTCCAACCATGCTGTTAGTTTAATACTGATATGAGAGGATACAGGGATACAACGACCCATCTACTACACTAATCATGTCCTGAACGGACCCAAGGAGCAATACTCCCACCCCCCCCCCCCCCCCCCCCCCCCCCCCCCAAAATCGAGAAATTGGCATTAGCTTTGGCACAAACAGTCAGGAAGTTGCGTCCTTACTTTCAAGCCCACACTATTAAGGTGGTCATCAATCAACCACTCCTACAGATCCTCTCCAAGTTCAATATTGCTGGATGCATGCTCAAGTGGTCGATTGAATTGGAAGAGTTCGACATCCAGTATATACCAAGAATGACTATCAAAGCCCAAGTATTAGCTGATTTCATCTCTGAATATACTCCTACAGAAGGGGCAGATAATCAAGAACATGTTGAAAAGTGGACACTATATGTGGACAGGTCAACCACCACCGAAAAAGGAGTCAGACTTCTCTTAAAAGGACCAAATGAATAGCAGTATGAGCTCGCCATGGCGAAATACTTAGCCGAGGTACGTCGCCTTGCTAATAATTTCCTCTGTCTCTCGATAACTAGGGTTCCCTAAATGGAAAATACCCGAGCCGATGCACTCGCGAAACTAGCATCTGCATGGATGACAAGCGTAAACCTCCCCAGGATCGGAACACTCAACTCTCCGACCATTACAACCAAGGGCATCACCACGATAGAGGGTGCATCAAACTGGGTAGAAGAAATCCTTCGCTACAAAAAGGATGGAACGCTCCCGACCGATCGGGTTGTATCCCAACGATTTAGACACAACCAAGCATGGTACTTCAACCAATCCTTTCTTCGATGTCTGACACCCACAGAAGCTGAGACGATGTTGGTCGAGGTTCACGAACGCATATGTGGCAAACACATTGGCGAACAAACTCTGGCCTTCAAAATCCTCAGGCAAGGCTATTATAGGCCGACCAGCGACGGGATGCCACAACTTGCATCCAACGATCAATAGTCAACTGTTCCAAAGGTCCTTCAACCAATCCCTTCTTTGATGCCTGACACCCACAGAAGCTGAGACAATGTTGACCGAGGTTCACGAAGGCATATGTGGCGAACACATTGGCGAACAAACCTTGGCCTTCAAAATCCTTAGGCATGGCTACATTGGCTGACCATGCAGCGGGATGCCATAACTTACGTCCAACGATGCCCACAATGCAAAATGCACGCCCGGATACAACATCAACCCATAGTTCCTCTGACTCCAATTGATAGTGTCTGGCCCTTCACACAATGGGGAATGGATCTCCTTGGCTCTTTTCCCTTAGACTCGGGACAACAGAGATTTCTTATAGTTGGGGTTGATTATTTCACAAAATAGGTGGAAGCTAAGCCACTAGCATCCATTACAGAGAAACAAATAAAGGGATTCGTCTGGAGGAACATAATCACACAATTCGACATACCAAGGGCAATCATCACTGATAATGGAGCCTAGTTTAACAACCCCAAGTTCATAAACTTTTGCCAATCCTACGAGATCCAGTTGAGATTCAATTCAGTAACACATCCCCAAATCAACGACTTAGCAGAGGTGACCAATCAATCCATACTTGAAGGACTAAAGAAGCGGGTAGATGGAGCAGATAACACTTAGGTTAACAAACTCCCAAACATTCTATGGGCATCACGAACTACTCCCAAAAATGGCCTCAGGAGAATCTCCATACAGTCTGGTGTTCGGGACTGAGGCAATACTCCCCCCAAAAATAGTCTTCCTAACCTTGCGAGTCGAAAACTTAGAAGAAAATGAATCGAAAGAAGGATCCGGGCTAATCTAGATCACATCGACGAACGAAGAGCTGCAATGCACGTCCGCTCCTTGATATACAAAAAAGTTGTAGCAAAGCTCCATAACCGAAGATTTCGCCCTCAAAGGGTCAAAGTGGGCGACCTCGTCCTATGCAAGGCCGAAGTTAGCGACCCAGCGAAGGCCCGGGGAAAATTAGCGCCCAATTGGGAAGATCCTTATCAAGTAACCGACATAGCCCGAGTTGGAACTTACCGTCTCGCAACCCCGGAAGGAGGACAACTACCAAGAACATGGCACATATCAAACTTGAAAAAGTTCTAAACATAAGCACCGGCTCCCAGCACTACCTCAACAACAGGATATCCACAAAAAAGAACACTAGATCGAGGTTATTGAAGCAATGTAACTTGGTTGATCAAATAAGGAAGAAATTCGAGAAGAGGATAAAGTACTACCTACCAGAACAAAATAAAGACCCGGGGGTTGCACTTAGGTCGAGCCTACTTGCTCCTGAGCCATGCACCTCGACATGAAGACTCGAAGGTTGCACCTAGCCCAAGCCTACGCGCTCTCTAGCTGTGCACTCGACAAGAAGACCCAAGGGTTGCATCTAGGCCGAGCTTACGCACTCCCTAGTCGTGCACTCGGGAAGATGTAATTCAATGGTACAATTGGTAAAAGCACACCCACGGAGTCCCAACATGGAGGTAATTCAAAAGCAGGCTGCTAATCCGATTTGGACCGTCCGAGTACGAGAACATCAATGATCAACTCGCAAAGATCCGACAGACCTCGACGGTTCAGGAATACTATAACAAGTTTGAGAGATTATCTAAACAAGCCCATAAATGGTCTGAGAAACAATTGCTAGGGACCTTTAACGAAGGATTAAAGCCAGAGATACGAGAAGTTAAGGCGCGGCAACCTTATACATTGACGGTGGCAATCTCCTTCGCACGACTTTAAGAGGAGCGACTTAATCAAGATGTTCAGAGGACAAGAACCACACCACGACCAACAGCATATAAACCTCCATCCACTTCCAGCCGACCCCCTTAGCCAAAGAAACTTACAAGAGAAGAGCTTCGCAATAGATCCATGAAGGGATTATGTTGGCATTGCGACGAGCCGTGGAGCCACGACCACCGATGCAAGAAGGGATGCCTTCTCCTAATTGAACCCATTGAAGAACCCAAACTCGAAGATGCAGCTCTCAAGCCCGAGAAGGATACGGAGGAAAAACTGCAACCAGCCGCCCGCATATTTCATGCTTCATCTGGCTTCCCGAACTCGCAAATAATGAACGTTGATGGCCTCATCAAGCTTCAGCGCGTCACCATCCTCATCGACACCAGGAGCCCTAATGACCTTATGAATGGCAAAGGAAAACAGGTGACGTTACACGGGATCTATGACTGGATGAAGATCCAAATTCTGAAGGAACAGGAGGAAGGCATCTACACGTCCACCATTTATAGGGCCCTCACAACCATGATGCCATCTATATCGGTCCTAGCATTACCAGATCGAAGTGAGGTGTTTGAAATTGGAGAAGACATAAGTTGGTCGACCCCTAATCAGCACTAAGGCTCACCCTACATTACAAACGAGGCTTCTAATCTACAAGGGGATACTAATTGCTACTGAAGTCTGGCATGATACAGGGCAACAGCATAAAGAAGTGAAAATGGGCCTAGGAAAATCACAGCTCCTACCCTCCTCAAACTCAGATCGGGCTCAGAACACCGGGGATCTTATCAGAGGGCAACCCTCATTCCAAAAGAATGCCCGACTACTATTAAAGAACAACCACATGACACTCCATGCAAGGAAGAAACATCCCCCCGACAAACATCGGAGCAAAAGAAAGTATGCTGTTGAAGATCAAGTTTCCCTTCATCTTTAGCCCCACAAGCAGGAAATTTGAGTCTCAAGGAAGTGACCTCCCTACTACTTTGGACCTTGCAAAATTGGGGATCACATTGGGGTCGTAACTTGGAGATCAGATTTGCGCACCAAATAAAAAATACAACTGATCCTCCGGGTATCCCACCTCAAATGGAAGTTTAAAAAGAATGACTCAGCCCAAATCCATCCAACCGACACCCAAACCGATGAGGAGGCCCAAGTTCAACTGATGATCGCGTGGGATCAGAGGATCGAGACACATCATTGTCCAGTCACTACTGCTGATGTTGGAACGCAGGAGCAGGATGCACCTACTACATGGGCACGAGGGAGCCTCATGAGGAGTTACAGATCAGGACCCAGAGACATGGAGCTCAACCTTGAGGATAAGGCTGATTTGAAGAGGGCGGGTTTGTTAGGACCCTAGCTACGGGTCCTAGTCAATTGAGTCGAGTCCTTAGTTTGGGCCTTATTGGCCAGCATAGACCTGACATTAGGTCGGCTAGGAGGAGATTTAGCAAATTATAATAAATCAGCGCAAATCCTAGTAGGGTTAGGATTCGACTGAATTGGAGTCGGAGTCGGGTCGAAGTCAACCAAGTCAAGCTTGTAATCAACCCAATGGGCTGCGCACTTTGATGAGGGGAAGTCGGCTAGGGTTAGAGAGAGGAGGAGTTTCACTTAGGTAAGACTCTCTCTAGGGTTAGTTAAGAGTTAGAGTAGGAGTTGGAGTCTTGGTTTAGTTGAAGTAGGGGTCCTATTAGGAATTGGGGTTTGAATACCCTATATAAAGCATATAGCTACCACCTCTTTTGCCAAGCAATAGATCAATCTTTTTCAGCCATTGTCTCCGACTACCAAGGAAGGAGGAACCCCTATAGAGTTCCAAGGAGGGTCGAGCCCCTATAGAGATCAACCCCAAGCTTAAAATCCATAAGGGTTCTAACATTTTTCGACAATAAGGAAAGCCATCAAGAGAAACACACAAAAAACACACCTCGAATCCCCGTACGAGAGACATGTGGTATACCTCTGTAGGGGAGGGGAGAAAATGATAGAGGGTATTCTGGTACCACCCAACTGACAGCCACCTCAGATCATGCGTGGTGCCACTACGACCAAAGTAGCACACAAATCTCAAAGCAGTGAAGAACGACATAGATCGATTCAGGAACGGTTGTGTCCTGAAGCGACACGGCCCAGCTCCAAAGCGAATCACAACAAATCCATACCGTTTGGAAACACATGAAACAACACTTGCCGGTGAGGATACAACCCCGCACGGTATAGAGACAAGAAGATGGCCCTAGTACAACCAAACCGCCTGCCTGAAATATCGACAAACGCTAGCAATTACAAGGGGAGTCGACTCCCTATAGAAGGTATAGAAACTACCCCGAGGCAAATGCCAAGGGACAAGGATTTACTATACACAAAAACTGACTTAAGCTTCCGACGGGTCAAGCCAGAACTCCCCCTTTTCGACGTTGACCTGTTGTGACTCAGGACCAGAAGCACCTCACGGATCCGCAAGAAAACACCTTTAAGAGAAGGCAACCTCGATTCTCCATCCCTTCTCCGTGAAGCCTCCCTTTTAAGTAACCACGCAAATAATGTTAGGACCCTAGCTAAGTCGGGTCCATTTATTCAGGTTGAGTCATGTTAGCCAGAGTCAGTTATGGGTCGGGTGAATCTCATCAAGTAGATTGAGTGATTTTTATTTTCAGTTGGGATTGAGTCAGTTATTATTTTTAGTTAGGAGTTTATCAAGAGTCAAAGATTAGTGGTACTCTTGGTAGAGCCCTATAAATAAGGTTGTAAACTCTTTTATGGAGATCAATTAATGAGAAGTATTAGTTTTAGCCAAAAGGCAAAACCCTAGGAGGTAGATCCCCTTTAAGTGATCTAGGAAGCCCGATCCCCTCGAAGAGATCGTTTATCCCCCTTTTCCACCCTCTTCCTCCACGATAGAACCCTAGGGTCCTATCAATTGGTATCATAGCAACGTTCCTCGGCACCTTTACTGCTACTATTCATCATTCACATTGTCGCCGTCATCGTCGTTATCGATGTTGCATCTGCCATTTTGCTGTAATCTCAACATCATCTTCATAAAAAAATAAAAAAAAAGAGAGAGAGAGAAAGGAAAAAGAAAAAAAGAGAGGGAAGAAGAAGAGCAATGCTGCCACGCTGCTCTTCCTTTCCTCCTTTCCTGTCGCAGCAGTCGCACGCCCTCTGCTGATGTCTTCCTCTCCTCCCTCATCTGCCGCTTCCAACCGACCTTCTTCACTGCTGCCTGCCACTGCCGCATCTGCCTCCCCGTCGCCACCCACCACTGCTTCACGTCACCGCTGCCCTCTTCCTCGATCGCTGCTCCACCCGCGCACAGCCCCCTTCTTTCCCCCTTGCTCCTGCCATCGGCCAGCGTCGCCTCAGCCGCTGCCTCCCTTGCTCTCAGCCGCAACCACCACTGGGCGCTCCTCACGCTGACGCCATAGCCTCCTCCCTCTCCCGCTACCGTAACCCTCACCGAACTGTCATTGCCCTCTTCTTCCTTCCTACTGCAGCAGCCGCACATCGCCGCTGCCCTCTCCTCCTCAACCACAACCGCAGCCACACCCCCGCCTCAGCCGCTGCTTCCCTTGCTCTCCGCTATAATCTTCCTCTGTCGCTGCCTCCTCTGCCTCTTCTCCTCCTCTCCTACCGCAGCAGCCGCACATCGCTGCTGCCCTCTACTCCTCTGATTTCCGTTGTCGCAGTCCGTCTGCAGCCGCAGCCAACCACCGGCCATACCCGCCTACTCCGGTCACCAGCCACCCGTCACTGACCCCTGCCTCCTTCTTTTCCCTTGTTGATGTTGTCTTCCCCATCTTCCCCACGTAAGCCGTCGCCACCTCTGCTGCTAGCCCTCATTGTCTCTCCTCCCTGCCAATGTCGCCACCGGCCGAACCCCGCTGCTATCCCGCTGCCGCAACCCTCGCCGGACTGTCGCTGCCCTCCTCTGCCAGCCGCAGCCTTCACAACCCCTTTTGCCTTGCTGACCCTACATTCCTGCAGATCCAACGTCGCTGTTGCTGCTCCCTCCAGCGTTGCCCAGCCACCCCTGCCATCCACAGCCGCAGCCCTTGCCGGACCCCCGCTGCCTCCTCTTCCCTTGCCGCTGCTGCCTTCCAGCCCTCAACCGCGTCACCGTCGCCCATTTTTCCTCCCCATCGTGCAACCGAAGGCGAAGGCTGCAACCATCCCCCCTTGCTGCCGTAGTCGCCTCCAGTCGCGCCCTCCTCATCTTCTTCCCTTTGCAACCACCTCTGTCGCAGCCTTGCCCAATTGTCGCCAGCAACCGCAGCCACCCCTCGCCGGAGTCCGCTGCTCGCCGGACCCTGCTGCTCCCACTTCCTCTTCCTCGCCGAACCCTGTTGCTCACCGGAACCCGCTGACCCTCCTTGTTGTCAGCATCTCCAGCAAGAAGGAACACCGCCACTACCTCTTCTTTAATTGCTGCCTCATTTGCTACCACAACCGCTTCCAGTCGCGTTATCTCCCTTTGCAGCAACGATTACCCCTTCCCTACGACGCAAACTCATGCCCCTGACTCGACAGCAGAAAAAAGAATTGAACATCACTGATCTACAATCCTACACGATGACTACAAATGATACACTTGATGCAAGGTTTAAAGCCTTCAAGGCTCGTATGGAAGACAGATTTCAAGAGCTCCTCTGCAAAATTAGAAGAAACCAATCAGAGAGTCCCAAGAAAACTTAACATGGTGAAAGTTCCAAAGGGACTTGATCTGAAAAGTATGATCAGGGGCAGGACACAAGATACACACACATAAAGGTGGAGTTTCTCAGATGGGAAGATGGAAACCCGATTGGTTGGATTTCACGTGCTGAAAGATTTTTTCGTTTTCACAGGACTCCGGAGGAATCCAAGGTGGAGATCACATCCATTCAATTTGAAGGAGACGCGATCCAGTAGTACGATTGATACGAGCATACTCATAGAGAACCCTCGTGGGAGCAATTCAAAAGCGGACTTTTGATTCGCTTCGGACCATCGGAGTACGAAAACATGGATGAACAACTCGCCAAAATCCGTCAGACCTCTACCATACAAAAGTACCAGAGCAGATTTGAGCGCCTCTCAAACCAAACCCAAGGCTAGTCCGAAAAACAACTACTGGGAACATTTATTGAAGGGCTCAATCCAGAGATTCGGTGTGAAGTTAAGGCTCGACAGCCTCGTACCATGATGGCTGTCATATCATTCAACGAGCCTTGGAGTCGCGAACATCGTTGCAAGAAAAGGAGGCTTCTCATGATCGAACCCATTGAAGAATCTAAGCACGAAGAGGAGGACCTTAGCAAGAAGAGGAGGGCACGAAAGAGGAACCACAACCAGCCGATTGCATGGTCCATGCTCTAGTTGGCTACTCAAATCCGCAGACGATGAGGATTGGAGGTTTCCTCAAACAACATCCCCTCACCGTCCTCGTCGATACCGGGAGCACCAATAACTTCATGAACAGCTAGGTTGCTGCCCGGATGACACTACAAATCGAGGAATGCAACAGGTTTGACGTCAAGGTGGCTGATGGTCGAATCTTGAAGTGCGACAAAAAATGCCCGCGAGTGAAAGTAACTTTGTAGGGCCAAGAAATTGTTGCCAACTTTTACCCCCTCCCACTCGACGATTATGAGCAATGGTCGGCATTGAATGGTTGTCCACGCTAAGTGAAGTTTCCTAGAATTTCTCAAAATTAATTATGAAATTTTTCAGCAAAGGATAATAGGTGACCCTACGCGGGAAACAAGGAAACGAAGTAACAATAGTTTTGACGCAGTGCATGGAGAAGGTCCTACAAAAAACACACAGTGGCTTCCTAATACAACTACAGCAACTACAAATGAAAGAGCCAATAAGGATTGAAGATCCAAATCTTCTACAAATACTTGCTGAATTTTCATATGTCTTCGCCGAACCACGCAGTCTACCTCCTACCCAACTACACAACCACTGGATTCCGATTCTACCGGGCAAACCACCTACAAATACTCAGCCATATCACTACCCTCACCTTCAAAAGACTGAAATAGAGGATTGTACATGAGATGCTTGAAATAGGGATCGTTCACTCGAGTTGCAACCCTTATTCTTCGCCAGTGCTCCTTGTACGCAAGAAAGATGGGATGTGGCGAAGGACAAGTACAATCACGAAGTCTTCACGAAGTCTTCATAGCATAACGGTCAAGGACAAGTACCCTATTCCCGTGGTGGATGAATTACTTGACGAATTAAAGGGGGCACAAGTCTTCACGAAGCTGGATATGTGGTCTGGATATCATCAAATTCTTGTGACAAAGAAGACATACCGAAGACCGCCTTTCGGACGCACAATGACCACTATAAATTTTTTATAGTGCCCTTCGATCTCACTAATGCTCCATCCACCTTTCAGAGCCTCATGAACGATATTTTCCGGAGTAATCTTCATAAGTCCGTACTGGTTTTCTTCGACAACATCCTTATTTACAGCCCTTCACTTGAAAGTCATCTCCGCCACTTATGACTTGTTTTTTACGATTATTTGAGAGCATACTCTTTTTGTCAAACAATCAAAATGCAGCTTTCTTTAGCGTAAGGAGGAATATCTTGGGCACATCATCTCGGAGGAAGACGTAGCGATGGACCCTTCAAAGATTAAGGCAATGCAAAGCTGGCCGACACCTAAGAACATAAAGGTGTTACACGGTTTTCTCGGACTGACGGGCTACTACCGCAAGTTCGTCAAGGATTATGAAAAGATCAGCGCCCCCCTCACATCCTTGTTGAAAAAGGATGTCTTTCAGTGGTCGGACAAAGCCTCTGTTGCCTTCGACGCTCTCAAGAGAGCCATGATGGCTACACCCATACTAGCACTACGTGACTTCGACAAGACATTTATCATCGAAGCGGATGCAGCGAGAGTTGGGACCGACGTCATCCTCATGCAAGAAGGCCGACCCCTCGCCTACACTAGCAACGCATTATCTCTTTCCCACCTAAAAATATCCATCTACGACAAGGAGATACTCGCAATTGTGCACGCGGTGACAAAATGGAGACCTTACCTGATCAGCCGACGCTTTCAACTAAAGACCGACCACAAGAGCCTCAAATACTTTTTGGAGCAGAAGATATCCTCTCCCGAGCAGCAAAAATGGGTAACAAAACTTCTCAGATACGATTATGAAATCACTTACAAAAAGGGGAAAGAGAATGTGGTTGCACAGCGCTCTCTCAATTACTCGAACAAGCTGAAATTTCAATCATCTCCCTTCCGATCAGCGACTTCCTCGAAGACATCAAGAAAGAATGGCGAGAAGATCCCGAAATAAAGGAAACCATCAAAAAATTAGAAGAGGAACCCGGCTCCATGGTGCAGTTCAATTGGGATTCGAATGACTTACGCTATAAGGGACGCATAGTACTAGTACTGAATTCTACTTACATAAAGATCATCCTACAAGAGATGCATTCCACACCAGTGGCAGGGACTCCAGATTCCTTCGAACTTACAAAAGCAATTCCACACTATTGCTGAATTTGTAGCGCAATGCGACATATGCCAACGACATAAAGGCGAAACGGTGGCAAGCCCAGGGAAGCTACAACCTCTGCCTATACCGGACTCAGTGTAGACCGATATATCGATGGGACTTCATCGAAGGGCTGCCCCCATCCCAAGGAAAAGGTATCATCCTCGTTGTGGTCGATCGTCTCACTAAATATGCTCACTTTTGCACCATCCGCGACCCTTATACCGCCGCTAACATTGCTCGGATTTTTATGAAAAATATTGTAAAATTACATGGGATGCCTAGATCTATTGTGAGTGATCGTGGAAAGGTCTTCACCAGTAAATTTTGGACAGAGCTCTTTCAGTTGTAGGGCACCAAACTAAAGATGAGCTCAGCATACCATCCTCGGACCGATGGCCAGACTGAAGTGGTGAACAGGTGCTTGGATACATATCTCAGATGCTTCACTAGTGACTGGCCAAAGGAATGCACGAAAAGGCTCTCTTGGGCCGAGTGGTGGTATAATGCAACTTATCATTCTTCCACTAAATGTACTCCTTATGAAGTAGTGTATGGTCGACCACCCCCTGTAATCCCAAAATATGTAATCGGCTCAGCCAAAGTAAATCAGGTCGACCGAGAGTTAATTGACAGGGACAAGATCTTACAACTACTAAAGAATAACCTCTCAACCGCCTTAGCCAGAATGAAGCAGCAGGCTGACACACACCAAAGCGAAAGGGAGTTCTCTATGGGAGATTGGGTCTTTCTTCATCTCCAGCCATACAAGCAGACGTCAATCAACACACGGGCATCCATGAAGTTATCTCCTAACTTTTACGAGCCTTATCATATTACGGAGCGCATTGAGGTAGTGGCATACAGATTGGACCTGCTTGTTGATGCTAAGATCCATCCTATCTTCTATGTGTCCTGCCTAAAACTCAAGCTAGGAGAGAACGAATCAGCCCAAAGCCAACTGTCGAACATTACTGCTGACAAAGATACCCAGGTCCAGCCACAAGCGATACTCGACCGCAGGATCGTGATGCACAACCAACGCCCTTCTACTGAAATGCTAGTACACTAGAGTAATCTACCTGCCGAATATGCCACGTGGGAACCCTATAAAGAGTTGAAGATCAGGTTCCCGGAGTTTATAGAGCCTCAGCCTTGAGGGCAAGGTTGATCTAAGGAGGGCGGGTTTGATAGGACCCTAACAGGGTCTGGTCCTATTCAACCAAGTCTTAACGATTAATAAAACCCTGAGGGATGTAATAAAAACTCACCTAGCCGCCTCCCACATTATTAGGAAGGATAGCTAGGGTTTCGGGAAGGAGTCTTGGAGGCATTAGAGTCTCCTAGCCGCCGCCCACCTTATTGGGCAGGTCGGCTAGGGTTTGGGAGAGGAGCCTTGGAGGAGTTAGAGTCTCCTAGCCGCCGCCCACCTTATTGGGCAGGTCAGCTAGGGTTTGGGAGAAGAGCCTTGGAGAAGTTGGAGTCTCATAGCCGCCCCCCACCTTATTGGGTAAGTCATCTAGGGTTTGGGGTGAATGGGAATTTTACTTGAGGTAGGAGTCTCTTTAGGGTTAAGATTTTGGAGTCCTATATAAAGCATGTAGCCACCACTATTTTCATCAAGCAATAGATCATCTTTTCTTCATCCTTCGTGGCTGATTCCAAGGAGGGAGGAACCCTTATAGAGTTCCAAGGAGGCTGATCCCTTTCAGCAATAAATCCGGCGATAGAATTCTGCGGAGTTCAGAATCCTGCGGAGTTCTATCAACGCTCTATTGGGTTTGAAGACACTAGATGTACAGCAAACTTTTCTGATGTAATATAGTTTTCCATAATGTGATAGTACTAGAAATTCATAAGGCAAGAAAAACAGAAAACATAATGCAAAATCCTTGTAAAATCAAAACACATTATAATATTTTACAAAGAAAAAAGGGACAGAATGCAATCTACAAGAAAATGTTTTATGTACTCTGACTCATTATTTCCAAAAGACTTAGTCCAATCATGACATTGGAAAATGGCACCAGCATTTGTCAATATATCACATTAGGGTTTCGAATCTCTATCTAAGCCAAACAAAAACAAACAAAAAACAAAAAAGTCCAGACAGGAGTATATCACAAGCATCCAAAAATTACGATGGGATTGTGATCTTTCCTGGACAAGAAATAAAAAAGAAAGAAACGATTGGTAGCAAAATCTGAAAGCAAATGTTTCGTCCGATCTGACTCATCTGTTACCCGAAGACTCGGACCACTCTTCGATTCAATAGATGGAACCAGCAAGTTAGCATAACTGGCAACATGTCAATTAGGGTTTTCAGAACCTCTTCTATAACATAATAGATCGAAAACTATGAGCTAATAAATTGCCCTAATTTATAGAGTAGTTCGAAAGCAAAAAATCTAAAAGTATATCAAACCCTTGCATCAAAAGGAGAGGGTGTTTCTCCGGTACCGATGCGAGAAGAATCAAGAAAAGACCTGTTCTTCTTGGAGAGGAGCTTGTTCTCATTGATCTTTCGGCCGCCGCTCTCAGTGGTGTTGCTGGCGCCCTCCTTCCACTTGTCCGGCACGATTACCTTCGCCAGCTTCTTCTCGCCTGCAAACGAAAACAGAGAAAGAGAGATCGTTAATCATACAAGAAAAATGAAAGGAAATGTTAGGGTTGAGAGAAGGCCAGTACACTTCTCGCACACCATGGTTGTTTTCTGATAGAGGTCGAGCAAATAGAGGAGAGATCAGAGGCGAGAGGAGAGCGGAGGAAATGAGACCAGTAAAATTAAAGGTGTCTGCTGTACCGCGGTTTATATGGAGAATACCCGGCTTGAAGTAGGACAGACACCAAGAGGTCCCACGGATTCGAAATTCGTCACGAATCTTGAAGTGTATTATTATATATACTATGTCGATGCAGCCATCGGATTCCAGTTTCTTGCGAGTCGTAAGAAAATTGACGGCCTCCCGTAGGTGCGGGTTCTTTCTTAGAGCCTGACCACGAGGATTCAAACACGTACGCGAATCGTGAAGCATATGCCTTTCGTCCCCTGTTTCGGCTCGGGCAGGATTAAGCTCTGGGATCCAAACGCTTCACGAATATTGAGGGCAGCTGCAAGTGTGGGTTCCACACACGGCCGCGTTGGGCACCTGTTTCGGCTGGGACAGGATGCAGTTTCTCTCTTAGTGCGTCAGCCCTCCGATATTCGATGGCTTTGTGAATCTTAAGGCATATATGTCTTTCGCCTCTGACAGGGTTGAGCCCTTGGATTCAAATGCTTCGCGAATCGTAAGGCGGTTGCAATCCGGGCGTCCAACGTGTTTCTACGTTAGAGCATGGAGCCCTCGGATTCGAAAGTTTTGCGAATCTCAAAGCAGGTGCCTATGATCACCGGTTTCGGCTCGGATTGGGGTTCGGTTTGCAATACGCAAGCCACGTCGGTGGAGGAGCGGCAGAGCTTGAACTAGCGTCGGAAGCTCTCTCCCAAGAAGAGACTATTAGCTTCTAGAAGGACGTCGGTGGAGGAGCGGCAGAGCTTGAACGAGCGTCGGAAGCTCTCTCCCAAGAAGAGACTCCAAGGACGTCTATTAGCTTCTAGATCCTTCGCGGCCAAAGCATAGCAGCTTCGATATTCACGAGTTCCCTGTGTCGCCAATGATGTGTCACAAAGTTCTCGTTTACATCTTCTCAGAAAAGGGATAAAAAAAGGTTTTGATGATTTCACTTTGCCTTTTATTGAGAAGATGGTAGGAACGAGTTCATCGTTGCAGAGAACGAGGAATGATAATGTCTGTTCACCGTAGGCAATGATCATTATCAGTTCCTAATTTAACTCTAACGAATACATCAACTTTTATATCTCAGATCTGTAGGCATTCTGAAGTATTTGTAGCAGTAAAAGTAGCATTCGTAAGCAAAGAAACTTATGTCATAGGTATTCAGAAATGTATGGCATCCTGACAAGTATTTGTAGTAGGAAATGTATAAGCAGTAAAAGTAGCATTTGTAAGCAAAGAAATTTATGTCATAGGTAATCAGATATGTATGCCATTCTGATTAGTGATGTTGAAGCAATCTGTCGTAAACATTTTGGGAATTAACGCACAATTCACAAACTTCAGCAAAAATTCAATCATGCAATTGGTCATCGGCATAATTACCATGGTGTTCAGGGCCAAAAATTCCTGAATAACTACCAGTTTTCCACAAGATTGGCTGGTTGACACTTTCTAGTGGGTGTAGCATTATTGTGCTTTCAAAGACATTACTCAGAATGTGGTTGTCCAGACAGCATATACAACAGAATGCAAGTTCCACAAAAATTGTGTGCTAAAGTTCCACAAAGTCTATCCTGTAGCACGGTGTTCAATCTATCCTGGAGACCGTCTGGAACAGCCTCAGTAAAGGAAAACATTCTTTGCTTGATGTGCAAGAATGCATTCACTTTTTTCGGTTCTTCATATCCTGTATTAACGAACATGCTAAATTTTCTGTCTAAGGACATGCCGCAACTGAATCTTTTGACTATCCATTCTTGCCTCCATCAACTGCGCCTTTAAACTGTACTTCTGATTGCCACGTGTCCACTCGATACACCCTTTCATTCCTCGAGTCGTATGAAGATTCAGCGAATCAGCAGAGCTCCACTGTGTTATGCTACCTGGGCTAAAACCAACTTCACCAAACCCTAAGTCAGGAGACAAGGTTCCTTCGGAGATCATTCCATTTGACAGCCTTACATTTGTATGTTCAACTGAAAATTTCTGGTATTCTTCACCATTAGTTGAAGCTTGGGTTCCATTTGAGATCCTTCCATCTGAAAGCCTCCCAGGTTTCACCTCAACCGGTGTTCTCTTCAGGTCTTCAATAATATCATGTGTTGATGATCTCCAAAGCCTCCGTATTGAAGACACCTTTTTTCTTGACATTGCATTTCTAGAACAATCCTCGATGATTTCATTATTTAGTCGGTTGTTTCCATTCTCCTCCAAGTCTGCTATGCTCACTGAAGCATTGCTTTCTTTACAGTAACCATTAACAGATGGTTCACTCACACCAAGTGTATTGCTTGAGCCTTGCTCCTCGGCATGACTCACTGTTTCCCAGTCACTATCACCTTCTACATCATCATCGCTATCTATCAACTCATGCTGCTTCACTGGATGTCCTAGAAAGACATCTGTCTCAGGACTTGCCGTGTTAACCTTGGACACATGGCTTCTAGGGTTATGATCACAGCAAAGTTGAATGTCTCTTTCATTAGTTTCTTGTCTTGGTTGGGGTTCTTCAAAAACAGCGTAGATGTCTTCTGAAGCAGGTGGTGGCTGGTAAGAGAATTCTTTTTTCTCTTCAACAATAACTGAGTTTGCTTTTACTTTAAGCAACTCAGCTTCCCTCATTGGTGCAACATCTATGTCCGCATCCATCCTTGCAGCCAAAAATGCTTCTAACTCTGCTTTCAGGTCCCTCAGTTGCGAGTATTTCTCCTCAAGAGTCAGCTTTGCATCAATTAACTTCATCTGAACCCTTTCTTCACGCCATACCTCTGCCATCTGCAGCATCCTCTTCTCCTCCTCAACTTCTTCTCGGATATTTAATGCTTCCATCTTCAGTGATTCAATTTCAGCTTTGTCTTCATCAATCTCTTTCGTGAGCTCATCATAGACCTCCTCAACAAGCTCACGTGCTTTGCATTCTTTTTCATAGTCCTGCAAGAGTTGCTTCGCCGCCAACTTTGTCTCAGCGAGTTCATTGACCAGCTTGGTATGGACAATCTCTATCCTTCGCCGTCTTTTCCTCTCTCTATCAATGTCAGCCTTCATTGCCTCGATTATAGCCCAGACCTTCTCGTGCTCTCTGCTCCACCATGATGCTTTCTCATCAGCGAGGCTTTTCAAGAATTGATCCAACTTTTTCTTTGCTGACCTCCGTTCTGTCTCGAGCTCACTGATGTGGGCTTGAGCCTTTTCCAGCTCAGTACGGAGAGACGAAACAATGGACACTGTGTTCACATCCTGATCTTCCACAACCTTCAGGTGATTGTAGAATTGGTAGACCTCCTCCGAGGTCATTGAGCTGCCAAGGTCCCATTTAGTTGCCTTCTCCACCGCAGCACTTGGAAATCCAGCAAACTGTTCAACATGAAAAATATCAACCAAACTTAGAGTAGCTGTCAAAAAAAAAAAGGCGTGCAGGAGTACATTCAGATCATAGAAATAAAAGGCTTACCCTGTGGATATTTCCATATTTTGGACTTAAGACTGAGACAGGACTGGCAAAATCGTTCTTCTTATTTTTATTAGTGTGGAGATCAATGTTGAGGGGATTACAGAGTAGCTGAACTTCTTGATACCCATGGATAGGCTGCAAAGTAGAAAGGAGAGGTGCAGAGTGAATGAATAATGGCATTCATACATACAAAGTGCATCGTAGACAATGGACATCCACCGACAACCCTCAGCAAGACTAAAGATAGGAGATTCGTAGTGAAGTTGGCTAAACACATTGCATTATTTTTTATCGTTAAAGATGGATCTGGTATTAACAACTGCTTGAGTTCCAGGATTAATGAGAACAGCAAGAAATCTAGCACAAGTCAGGTAGAAGGAAAGACACAATGTTTTTAAGGAGAAACCATCCATGTCTTTTCCAATTCCTTTTCTTAAGAGCTTTCGAAGATATTTCGAAGGTTCCGATTTGGATGATCTTGAACAAACTGAGGAAGAAAAACTTGGTTTTTAACACGTGTACCATCAAAATGTGAACTCTCCACAAGATCCATACCAATCTATATAGAGAAACAAAACCCTAGAAAGAGGGTGGGGATACTGGTGCTACCCTACCTCAAGACATGAAGGAGTTCGCCGGCCTTTTTCTCCGCCGCCGCGGACGCCGCCACCGTCATCCAGAGGCTGCAGATGCCAGATCCCCGCTGCGAGCTTCCTCGCCGAGACCCCTTGGAGAGGCGGCGGTGCCTCACTGGAGCCGGCATTGTTGGCTTTCCGGCTAGGCTTCGGCGGGGATGCATCGTTGAACTTCCACTGAAGCAAGGGGGTGGTGGGACCGCTCCTCCTTCCGCCAGAAACGGGGCCACCCTTTCTCAGGCGGGCTTCTGCACCAGCAATGGGAAATGCGGGGTTACGAATCCGGCCGCGGGGATGGAGCTTCGTCGCCGCACGGGGATCGGAGTCGGGTGGCGGCGCCAGGGTTTTCGAGGAGAGGATCCCAGGGAGGCGGCTAGAGGCGGCGGAGGTCGGCATTGCTACAACGTCACTTCCACAGCATTGCCAAAAAAGGGAGAACGAGCTAGTGAGCAAACCGTGATTGCTCACCATAAAGAGAGAGAGAAGAGAGAGAGAGAAAGGTTTAGCAAAAAAAAAAAGTACATAAAAATTACAAAGAAGTGTATAAAAAATGTAAAATGACCTCAACTGCTCCTAACATATATATTTTAAAATAAAGTATCAAATTAGCTTAAATTAAACATAATGGCATATATAATTATATTTCAAAGGAATGTGTATACTTACCTTATCTAAAAAGAAGAATAAAAAATATCACTGATTTTCGAGTTACAAAATATTTTTTACCTTTTTAACATATAATTCTACTTGAAAAAAATAATGTAATAAAATGTATACTTCCCACTAAAATAAAAATGAACTTGCTAAAATAATTTTTATATCAATTTTAACATTTACTTCAGTGGAGTCATTTGCTCCGCATCAACTGACACAAAATTTGTGCCTCTGAATTCGCGTCTGCATCTGCATCTGCATCTGCATCTTCATCATATAATACAATCACCCTCCTCCAGAAAATAAATAAATAATGAATTAATTAAACGATCAACCGAGGGTCATCTGTGGAACCAGATCTCGCCTGAAGCTACCCTTCGTGTATCGGATGTAAGCCGCTGCGCAGGGACACGCTCAGACTATCAATATCCACGTGGATCTCTGCGAAAGGATCCACGTAATATTTGCTTTGTTACCGACGAGTCCGGTGCTGGCGGTGTGTTCGGCGGAGGCGGGCGGTGCACGAAAGGACGTCATAGCGAGCCACCACGCCCGACGCGACGGTATAACGGCGTTCCACCGTGATCGGTGGGTCAGCTGCCGAAGTTTGCTCATTGTCAGAAGAGATGTTTGCGGTGGCCACTGGCACTGTTGGCTTTGATCGATGATGTGAAAGCAGTGGAGACCACATGCAGCGAACTAACACGGAGGCTTTAAAGCCTCCACTGTAAACTCTTTCTTTGTCTGGCACCTTACAACTTGTGAGAACGGTATCCTGTTTCATTTCTCCATGTATTTGCGTCGTCATTATGATATTGCTTGATTTAGCCTTATTTTTCAATGTTCATAATCACGTGGTCGGTGTCGCTTCCTATTTATGCGCGTTGGACGAGGTTCTGATCAAATCTAATTCAGGTCCTACCTGAGTCCGACCCGTTTAGACAATTTAGGTGCGGCCATAGCACGAAGATCGGATCAAATTTGACTTGATCGTTAAGTGGGTCCTGACCGAATCCGACCCGTTTAGACTATTTAGGTGCAGCCAGAGCACGAAGATCGGATCAAATTTGACCTGATCGTTAAGTGGTTCCTGACCGAATCCGACAATTTAAGCGGTCCTGGAATCTCTTATTTGGCGCAAAACTACCCAAAAATTTCCCTTTGGCCCCCCAATTGAGCCAAAGGCTTCCGCTCTTTTCCTCTGAGCTTGCTCTCCCTCGATTTCCTTCCCCGTTTCGATTCCAGATGGACGACTTCTCGGCTCCTTCCTTCTCTCTCGGCCTCGATCTCGACCTCGCTGATCTCCCCACCGAAGGTGAGGAAGAGGAGAAAGAATCAGAGCGACCTCCTCTCCCTAATACATCGTCCGGAATAGAATATCCTACCTTCGAGCTCTTCCGAGATCAGGAGTTCGAAGAACGAGAAGCGATTGGTACCGGAATTGCGTCAGTTCCGGAGCCCATCTGGGAAACCCCTCTGCCGGCTCTCAAGCGACTGCGGCGAGGCCCGCCTCCTCCTTGCTGTCGTAGCAATTCGCTGGTCGCACATTCTTCTTTAGATGATGGTGGCGGTGAACCGAGAGATGATTCGATGCTGTTAGATGATGACATTGAGGAGTTCTCATCCCCAGAAAATAATCCGAGTCGAGGTAAGCGACGGCCGTCCTAGGGTTTCTGTAATTTTTGGGTTTTACGTTGATTGTTGTATTGTTTTATGTTTTATCATGTGCATATTGAGAGCCGATGCAACACAAAGGAGGATTCTTCCTCCCAAGGTTCGGATCAGTTCTTGGAAAGAAATTCAAGAAGTCCAAATTTTCCTATTATAAGAATATTAACTTTTGTGAAGAAGGGATAATTTTTTGCACGGATGTAGCTTCTTAGAGCACCACCATAGGGTTCCTTACCATTTCTTTCTACTCTATCTCCCTGCTTTAGGTGTTTTGCATTTATTTAAGGGTTTATGCCACTTCAGGTACAACACTGGATGGAGCCTGTCTTTCGTTTTTCACGGATCAGGGTCACGAACTTTAAATTAGCTCAAATGAAATCAACTAAGAATTGGCCCTCGGACCTGATTCAGCTTCTTCCAAAGGCAAGTAAGCGTTTGAAGCTAGGTCTGGTCACATAGAGCTATATGCCTTTGTCAGTCAAGAGATCCTCACCCATTCTTGCCACTTAAGGTTTTTGTCTCAACCCTGCCTGGCTACTGAGTCTGACTTGGCTTCAGTTACTCAACAATCATTGAATTTAGATCCTTTGATGAAATTGAGTAATTTTCATGATTGAAAGATTCAACCTGCTCTCTTGACTTTGACATCTGAAGAAGTATCTACCATATACTCTTCTTGGATAGTTTTAGTTGAAACTCATATGGTTGTTCCAGTTGTAGATTATATTCCTATTTTTTCCTAATTGGCTTTAGATAGTGAAATGCCTTGTGCAGCCTTTTTCATTAGAATAAATACCACAGACAGTTGACTTTGATGATTGCCTATCATGCACAAATTTTTTGAAGAAGAATACATCGATATGTTCCTCACGCAAATATGGCAGCAAGCTTATGTTCCTAAATCTCTTTCTAATAGCTTACCTTATAGATTGATAATGGACATATAGTTTCAGATTCCAGTTTTACTTTCATTTTGTAAAATCACTATTACAGAAAGGTCAAGCTTAGAAGTTCCATCTGCTAATGGCTGATGTTGCAGATAAGTCTTCTTCAGTACGAAACCACATTACTGGCAGCTCTTCGAAGTCTTCGCTGCAAAATCATGGAGTCGTTACAGGTCAATCTACAACTAAGTTGATGGTGCCAAAAATCTCACGACCATTTGATGTCTTACCATCGGCAGTTTCTCATGAAATCTGCAATAAGAAAGTGTTTCAGAATTTGAGTACTCCCATACGAAAAATACACCTATTGAGTTCAGATTCAGATGACTCAGCCAGTGAGGACAAATACAAGTACAAAAATAAAGTTGATGCATCTAAATTGAGGCATCAAAACCTAATTACAGAGAATGAACGGCAGAGAAGTTTGAAATACAGGAAACATCTGGAGGATAGTTTTTGGAAAGATTTTAGTCCTGTAAAGAACATAAACGTAGCCACACCTGCTCTGGATGAGTTCTGTAAAGAGTATTTCAAATCAAAGAAGGATCCAAGACCAGGACAGCACAGAGAAGAGGATTTGACTTTTTGCAGTTCAAGAGTAAGTGGTACAAAAGCAGTAGCTGATGAAATTGAAGACTACCATCAGCAGATAAGCATCTCCAGAAACACTAAGCCACAATGCAACTTGACCAATCCAGAGCCTCCTTCTTTTCAATATTTGTACCATGATGATATGAGGATTCGGACGTTAGTGAAAAGACGGTTATGTTACTTTGTTCCTCTTGGTGCAGAACTGCATGGAGCGGAGAAACAACCTGGGATGGAAAATCTAAATTACATGTGTGATATCACATTAGATTCTGATTGATAATTATTTCTATCATTAATCTGACATGCTTTTTACTTTGTCCTTTCATGTTATAGGAGTCAATTCAGCACCACAGATGTTCTAAGTCGAGCCTGTAAAACCAACAAGAAGGGTCTTAATAGAAGTTCTGGGAAGGGGAAAAGGCCAAAGGATGCTAGTCTGAAGAAGTTGTCAGATGCTACTGGAGGTTGGATGACTCCCAAAATTTGCACTGCTATTCCGAAAGATGCTGGAAAAAGGCGAGTCCATGCATCAGGGCATCAATCTGGTCACTGGTTTACTGATCAAAATGGAAGAAAGGTACTTCACATCTCTCAATTGCTGATTGGTTTGAAGAATTTATAATAAATGATTAAAACACTTTGAAAGTTATCAGACAATTCTTTTTGTTCTTTGTTTTTTCTCATGATTTTTCTTTAGTTGGCTGTCATAACTACTCACTTTTATCCACTGATTTTTGTTTTTAATTAGTTACAGTTAATGTATGACTGATCTGAATAGAATTGTGCAACTCTTAGAAACATGAAGAGATGACATGTTGCTGTTGTTAAATATATTGGCTAAATACAAATTTTGTTTATCTTGGATCTGTTACTCAATAGCAAGGAAAGATTAGAAGAAAAAAAGGTGCATTACAAAATTTACACAACCAACTGAATCAAGCTCAAAGTCACATATAAGTGGTGGTTCAAATAGACTTCAATATTTAAGTTTATTCAGTCTAGAATTATGCAATGAGCTTTTAGTTATTGTGTAGTGTTTTAGGTTAGGCTTTAACAAACAGTTGAGACTTAAAATTTCATTAGAGCTTGTTGCATTCATCGGTACCATTTTTTGTTACTTGTATTGTGTGTTAGTATGTGGGCAGTAGAGTGGCCTGCTGGGAAGTTTTAGTTGAGTTCAAGCTCAAATAACACTTCAACAATCAGTTAGTCTGTTTGTTGCAACAATGGCTGATTGATCTTTTTATTTTTTGAGTATAAAAGAGTCCTAGGAAAAATAAGGCACCATTTAGCTTGTCTTATTTGAGTCCTGAATGTGAATTGGAGATAAGAAACAGAAGAATTCTGATGTGTCCCTTTTTCTACTCCTTTTCTTTTTTCTTTCAATTTCATCTCTTCTTTCTTCTCTGCTACTGTTGAAACACACGTTTTTCATATCAATTTTCTGCTAATATTAGTCTTACTATTTATTCTCTATCTTAGGGTTATCTCAAACCCTTGGCAAATTGCTATTTATTAAATCATCCTTGTTGTCTATTTGATATCTTAGCAACATCGAACTGTTGATTATTCATAGTTTTAGTTGTTTTTATTTTGAGGACTGAGATTATAGCTTGATGTTAGCTGTTGTTTAAAATTCTATTATCTCAAGAATTGATATCAAATTATCCTTTTCATGTTTTGACAATTGGACATATGGTTAATTAGTACTATTGTGATTATTAATATGTTCTGCCCTGGGCAGCAAAACATCAAGGTATTAAGCTTTTTAAAATCATGAAATTTGGACCTTCAGTGAATCTCTAATGTGAACTTACATCAATTTATGACAAACATTGTAGCATAATATTTAAAATGGATAAAGACATTTAAATTATTCTGTGACCTCCAATTATCTTTCTTTTTATTTGGTAAGTCCAATTATCCTAACTTAAGATGGTTACAATACTTTCTTTGTGCTCAATTCCTAATAGTTGGCAACAATGGCTTCTTAAGTTGTTCCTGAATCTGTTTTCCTGTCATGGTGATAATTATTTTAATTTTGTTCTTATATTTATTGCAGGTTTATGTAACTAAAAACGGGCAGGAGCTGACAGGTCAAGTTGCCTATAGACAGTATAGGAAGGTAAGGTTGACCATTTCTATCTTAATTGTATATAGTTGTCATTTGTATTTTAAATGTTTTATTGCATAGCTCATTGTCATTAGTATCACAGATACTAGGGCCTCTACCATTATGTTTCCTTTTCTATTGTTTGGGTTTTTTCTATATTCTGCCTTGTAACACCGAAAATTCAAGAAAATTAGTGTGTCTTTCTTGTGCTGTTAGCTTGATGATGTTTTATGTCCATCTGAAAATGAGATGAATACCACCGGGGAGAACAGTGAATACCAATCTTGTTGTAAGATCCTTCATATGTTATCCTAGAATTCTGCTGGAAAAAAAGTGGAAATAGCTTTAACCAAATTGGTTTTCAGCACAAAGATGAAGCCTTGTTCAACTAATTGGAGATGGTTTTTATTATATTCCTTTTAATTTTATTCAGATCTGGCTCAGAAACGTTGGGAATGATGGTGAACTTGTTAATATTTAGGTCCATGTCTTTCATCTTGAGATCACTTTGTCAAATAACTCTATAGATAGAGCATCAAATAACTTTATCTTTCATAAAGAAAAGAATCCTTGGCCTTGCTGTGGTTTGACTTTTGGATGGTACTCTTAGCTTGATTGTTTTGCTTACTAATAGTAGAATTCTATCATAACTGCAAGATTAGAATGAAAGGTGTGGAGACTGGGGAGATGGGACCATGGTGGAAAGATGCATCCTAGATGAAGGATCAGAACTGGCAAGGGGGAGAAGCCAAGCATTTGAATATTTTCTTTACTTTTTGTTGAGTCTTCTACACAATCAAGTCAATTTGTGAAAAACTATGCTGTATGATATACGTGCATGTTTATTAGATGATGTAACTTATTCCAATAGTCATGATCTATATATCCCATGGAATTTAGTGGAATTCAGAAATAGTATTAAACTTCCAATGGGTGCAAATTGAAATGTGGATTATTTGCTTATGCAGGATAGTGGTGGAGTCAGGAAGCAGAGGAAGAGATCTGCTGCCAAGAAGAAAACTAAATAACGACCAGTCTGGAGTCTGTATGTTTCCTTCACAGTAAGAAAGTAATTTGTGTGTTGGTCAGTATTAGATTACAATATTTGGCCTTTTGGCTTTTGTTATTGCCAATGTGGTCACCTCTTAAAACTACTGTACAATAAATTCATGCTTTGTTTGAAATTGCCCAGACTATGTAGATATTTCTTATTAATTACTGCTACAGCTAGCTCATCTTCTCTGTTACATTTCTATGCATACATCTTTACATATGGAAAAGATGAGCATTAGCTAGTATTTAAGATGTTACATGGGAGTGGTGGTCACAATTGTGGCCAAATTTTTTTTTTTTTCCCTAGAAAAGTATATAAAATTATTTGTAAGAATTGTATAATTATATCTAAAGAAAGTTTGACAAATTAACATAATATTAGATTTTTATTGTAGAAAATAAAAGGAAAAGAAGACAGTAGAAAAAATTATTGGGATTAGATGATAAAATTTTAAAGATGATAATGTAAACACTTTTAAGAAAGAAAATCTATTTGAAATTTAAACGAGGATAATATTAATATTATTTAAACTATGATGGCTAAAAAGATTAGAAATTTAACAAAAAAGATTTTTGATGAAACTAAAGATAGAATTCCTGGTGATAAGAAAGTTCAAAAAATATTTTTTTACTAAAATATCATCTTTAAAAGATTGATAAAATTATACAAATAAGAAAAACATTAAAAGATATAAAGAATCTAAAAAATGTTAAAAAAAGTATTTAATAGATAAAATATAAAGTTTATAATATTTTATATACTAAATTAGATATTAAAGATGATAGAAAGGATATATCAAATTTTCAAGGCTAGGGAAAGAAAGTGTAAGGATTTAGATGATATTAGATGAATTAAAGATGAAGATGAATATTTGTTAATAAAATCGAGAATAAGGAAAGATAAAAAAAATTATTTTTTTATAATTTTTTAATAAATATTCTACATAGGATTTAGATTTAATGATAAATAATAGTGGTAGATTTAATAATCATAGATTTATTCGTAAAATTAGAGTTAGTGAAGTAAAATAAAAATAAGTAAGAGTGAGGTCTTAGTAATAGATGGAGAAAATTTTTTGTAATATCAATTTATAAAAATAAGGGTGCATATAAACTTATTCAAATTATAGAAGAATGAAAACCATAAGTCATGAAACTTTGAGAATGAGTTATCAAAAGTAAAGTAAGATTTGAAACAAATACCTTTGAAAATTAATTTGATTTATAAACCATTCAAGTTATTTATTTATTGAGATAATTAATAAAAAAAGTATAGAGAGAAAAAAAAAAAGATTTGCGTATGGGTTAATTGACAAAGTAGATTAATTACAAACTTGGATTTTGAATTATAGAAGCATGTTATAAACTATATATTTTAGATTAAGTAAGACTAAAATTAAATATATAAAGTATAATTTTAGTGATTTTAAGATTGACAAGAGAACATCAATAAGTTGAATGGATAACAAGTTCCTTAAGTAAAAGCATTTAAGTACCTCGGATTAATACTCAATATTATTGAGAGATCGATAAAAGTATTATTCATAGAATAAAATTAAAATGATTAAATTGATGAGATGTGTTGAGAGTTTTGTATAATTATAAGATATCTTTGAGATTAAAATAAAATTTTTATAATACACTTGTGAGAGCAATAATATTTTATTGATTTGAGTACTAAGTAGTTAAGAAATAATATATCTAAAAAGTTCATATTATCGAAATAAGAATGTTGAGATGAACGTATGAAATTATCATGAAAGATAAAATTAGATGATAAAATAAGAATAAATCATTTTAGATGATATAAGTATGTGCTTAAATGAAATAATTAAGGTTAGTAGTACCAGGAAAAAACAGCTAAAATGATTTTAATATAAACTATAAATAAAATTTATATATTTTAAATTTAATTAAATATATAATTTTTTTTACAGATCTTATTGATGATAAAAAAATTATATAGTTGATTCCAGGTAATTGAGATTTACCTACCCTAATGACCCTAAGTAGTTGGGCTTTCCGATTGTTGTTGTTGTACTAATGCCTTGTGACTATTTTATTTGGTTCAAACTAGAGAAGTTGAAATGAGATTAACATAACTACATCTGTCCACAACTTGACCCTTAACATGTTTAATACAGTTAATTGTAAAACCTAACTCAAGAACATAGCTACCATTTTGCAATGCATTAGCAAAAAGCTTCTTCACCATCCGCTAAGCTCAGATGATGAAACTAAGGATAGAAACAAATAGAAGTTTTAAAGTTTAACTTGACAAATCAAATTGCTCAATCAAAGCTCTAGTTTTGATCCTTTTTATTTGTCATTATGACATTTTTTTCTTCATCAAGGGGCCAAAAAAACTGCATTTGACAAAGGATATAGATTGAGAGAACAAAAGAACAAAAGAACAAATCAAATTGCTCAATCAAAGCTCTAGTTTTGATCCTTTTTATTTGTCATTATGACATTTTTTCTTCATCAAGGGGCAAAAAGAACTGCATTTGACAAAGGATATAGATTGAGAGAACAAAAGAACAAAAGAACAAATCAAATTGCTCAATCAAAGCTCTAGTTTTGATCCTTTTTATTTGTCATTATGACATTTTTTTCTTCATCAAGGGGCAAAAAGAACTGCATTTGACAAAGGATATAGATTGAGAGAACAAAAGAACAAATCAAATTGCTCAATCAAAGCTCTAGTTTTGATCCTTTTTATTTGTCATTATGACATTTTTTTCTTCATCAAGGGGCAAAAAGAACTGCATATGACAAAGGATATAGATTGAGAGAACAAAAGAACAAGTACAAAGATGGAAAACATTCTGGAAGTTACTATCAAAGAGTCAAATCGACTGACAAGTTTAGAACACGCCATTACAGAACATACGTTCATCAGTGCGGCTGGAAAAATGGTTGATCAACACAAGCTTTGCATTCAAAGCTCATTACCCTAGAGATGGAAACTTCATATTTGTCACAAAAAACAGCAAAATAGTAGTTTCTTTCCTGGGGCACAGTTGGCAATCTTGTCACTTGGTTCCAGCCAAATGAAAGAGTACTAATAGAGCCAAGATGTTTCAATTCCACACCATATTAGTCTCTACTGTAACACTGATAACATTCTGCACCTTCAGGTGTTTCTTCATACAACATCCATCAAAATCTTGTCCTCGCTCCTCTGCAAATGCAGAGATGATTTCACATCTTCAATGACTTTATCCCAAGTGAATAAGCTTGTCTGAATGAAGAGCTATGAGTCAACACAGATCAGAGTCCTGGGTCTCCCTTCCCCTCCAAATTATGATCTGCCCGTCTTTAAATAGGATAGGAATACAAGGGACCAAATCCTACAGAAACTGATGAAATAAGCAAAAATCACAATTAACTTTAAAAGCTTCTACATACAACTTTACAAATAAATGGTCACTAAAGTATGGATCAAAGACATGCAAAATTACATGACGCCTCTCAATAAATTTGAAGCTATGACACATTCTGGTCCAATTCACATGTCCATATAAAAATGTTTGGAGAAAGCATTGTTTCTTGATCTTAAAATTTAGTGGACACTATAATCACGTTAAATAAAACCATAAGGATAGAACAGATAATAGGGTTATCTAATTGAGCATTTCTTGTTGTAGTACTAAAACACATCCAGTGAACAGCACTGTGACAAACAGCTTCAAGAGAAAATTCTACAGCATGCTCATTCCATATTTCATGGTTTTACATGACAAGATAGTAACTGAGTTAACAAATTTCAGCAACTGGAAACAGTATCCGACATACAGCAAGGCACAGAGTTCATACCCTAAGCTTCACACCAATCTTTTTGCAATCACTGGTATATATGTGAGCGCAGTCCAATCTCACAACATCTGAAGTTCTGAAGGCCTCCCTGACCCTCTCCACCACATTGACATACACGCCATTCCTGGCTGCATTGAAACAACCATCTGTCAGGCATATAAATCAAGCACCACTAAATAAATGTGAATCCAACTTTTTAGTCACTGTTATAGACTATGAGTTAAAGTGCTTGCAAAAACACGCTGAATGTTTACTAAGAACATACGAAAGAGATCAAGTATTTCAACTTTCAAGCAGAATCCATTAGTATTTGCTGCAACATACTGAGTTTCATCAAAGCTGGTGTGTTCAATCCTCTATTCCTCAACTCTTTTGTTTGCTCAAAAGTCAAACCCTCAGCAACCTTTGGAACGAGCCTAGGATAAATTGGTGCCAGTGGCTTCCATAACATTAAGGGTATTATTGGTCTTTGCTTGGGATCATAGTTTCGTCCACGATATAGCAGGAGGATGTTAATATGTCGATATATGATCTTTCCACCTGTTTTATCCTGGACATATGCACCAACCATGTTAGTTGTCAAAGTTAATATGGTGCAAAAACATATATAACTTTTGATGCGAAATCCAGAACTGCATTTCCACCTCAAGGTGGAAGCAGGCATTATCCATGTCGAGGGTTGGGACTCCTAGACACTTGATCCTTACAGCTTCAGCTCTCTTCCAATGGTTGTGGATGTCCTCCAGCATATTGTGAGTGACACCACCTTTCCCTGGGGAAGCATAATGTTGCTTGACTGTATCAATATATAGTTGGAATACATACTTGAGCAGTACAATGAACTTGTGCAGGACAGAGCTTCCAAAGTACAAACTGAAACATATAATCGTGCTCATGTATCCCCATATTCTTTCATCTGACTGCAATCCAACATGAAATGATCAAAATGCGGATAGCTGAGAACTTATTTACACAATGTAGATGAGTCTGATGCGAGATTTGCTATCAGGGAAGCAAGATTGACATGTAGTAAACCTGGTTTCTGGCATTAGAAATCACGGCCAGGTTGTGACTGCCAATGTGGACAATACAAGGGCCGAGATTATGATCGAAAGCCCCAGGCAGCCTGAAAAATTGAAACTTGATATCGGTGAAAGGAGCAACCAACCTAGGTTGATCTGACGAGAGCAATCGCTATGGCGATACCGCTCAACGAGCTCATCGACCTCTTGTTGTGTGAGCGAATCACCGAGCACCGAACTCCGGTCCTCGGACACCCTATCTTCCGCGGCCTCCCCGGTCGCCGGCGCCGACAGCCCGTCCCATTTCCGGTCCAGGCGCCCCGGACCGAATGGCGAGAAGCGCGGCGGCTCCCTGTACCCGATCGGCCTTAGGGACGGATCGGTCTCGGAGTAGGAGTAACGGAAATCGAACGGGAGGTCGGAGCGCAAGGGGAGCGAGAGCTTGTCCATGCTGGACGGCAGGGCTTTGGGAGCCTGCTTGGGTTTGGGGTTCGGGGCTTTGGGGGACTGCTTGGTTTTAAGGTTCGGGGCTTTGGCGATCGGGGAGAAGGGAGGGTCGTAGGGATCGTCGTGGGGAGACGCGGAGTGCTTCTTCGAGCAAGAGAGGAGGTGATGGGAGGGGGAGGAGAGGAAAGGTGGCGAGATTATTCTTCGGGTTTGGAGAGGGAGGGTTACGGAGAGCAGCCTTCGCCGCATCAGGGCTGACGGCTGCGTGACAGAGAACGGGGTTGTACAGAGCTCTCAGGATTTAATCCTTGCTTTTTTTTAATAAAAAATAAATAATGAAGGTAAGATTAAATGATAAATATTTTTTTTACCAAATAAATAATTGATATCTTCATTCTTAACGATTTTCAAGTCACATTGCTAGAAAATAATGGCTTCACCAAGTTAATATAATTTATTTTACAATACTTATGTAGCCAAAGTGGTTTGGGACAAACTGATTATAAAAGATATGAGCTACTCTATCTTTATATTATAATCTTATTTTGAAAGCCTAACTTGGGTGTTAAGACTAAGTGGGAAGAGATGATATTGGTCTTGGTGTAAGAAGGATATCTTGAGATCAATATTATATTCATCAAGATTTTGGATTGATGAAAGTTGTTGACATAGATCAAGCTCAAACTTAATCTAATCGAATGATAACATAATGAAAGATTTATCACTATGTGATAAGTGGTCACACATATGTCGAATAATCAAATGTCATATCATCTTTTCTCAAATGCCTCTTTAGCTTGATGAGGTGCAGTCCTCAAGTTTTCTTGTCGAGGTATAGCCCTCAAGTCTTCATCCTGATGTGCACGGCTTGAGAGCGCATAGGATAGATCGAGGTGTAGCCCTCGGGGCTTCATGCCAAGGTGCACGGCTTAGGAGCACATAAGCTTAGCTAAGGTGCAGTCCTCGGGTCTTCATGTCGAGATGTACAGCTCGGGAGCGCATAAGCTTGATCCAAGTGTAGCTCTCGAGGCTTCACATCAAGGTGCACAGCTTGGGAGCATATAGTCTCGGTCGAGGTGCCGCCCTCGGGTCTTCATGCCGAGTTGCACGATTCGGGAGCACATAGGCTCGATCGAGGTGCAGCCCTCGGGGCTTCACACCGAGGTGCATGGCTTAAAAGCACATAGACTTGGTCGAGGTGCAGGCCTCGGGTCTTCATGTCGAGGTACACAACTCAGGAGCATATAAGCTCGACCAAGGTGCAGCCCTCGGGTCTTTATGTCAAGGTGTACGGCTTGTGTGCGAGTCCTTTTTAACTCCACTCATCTAAGGTGCAGGCCTCAGGTGGCTGGGTTTAACCGTGTTGAAGTTGAGGACTAGTTTCGTCGTAGGGTGTGGCTCAACCGCGTTGAAGCAGGGAGAGTGGACTCGTCCAAGGTCTTGGCTCAATCACATTAAGGCGGGAGACTAAATGCATCCAGGGTCGGATTTGACCACGTTGAAGCAAGGATCTGGATCCTCCCGAGGGCTTGGCTCAACCATGTTAAGGAGGGACTAAATCGGTCTGGGATCAAGTTTAGTTGTATTGAAGTGGGGACCCGGATCCATCCTAGAGTTTGGCTCCAGTATGGGTGGTTTTTACCATTGCGAGGCATTCTGCTTGAGATGTGATGCGCTACTTTATCCTGATTGCTTATGTGCCTCTTTATATGAGATCTCCCTCCTTCGTGGGTTTAATATGCTTATGGAACAAAGTGCCCCTTTTCAGCCTTCGGTTCTTCTATAGTTGCACTGGGGCAGGCAATATAATCTTTGTCATCACTGCTTATGTTGTCCCTAGTGGTGTTATTACGTCAAACCAATGCATATTGGGTAGTAAGTTACCTTTGTACGTCATTCTCCCGCTCTTCTTCCTCCATCGCTTCTTTTGCTGTTGGTCATCGAACTCTCTGGTGTGAACTAAGATGTTTTCCTCCTCTGACAAGACCCCTCCTCTTGTTGGAATGTCATCTTCCTTTGCCTCACTTCCGATTGCTTGCTACCTGGTCACTCGATGTCGACGAGGTGTTGGAGGGTCAACCACCTCCTCCCAAAAGATGGTCCAAGTGAGCTCCTCGTCCACGAGGAGCGAGCCTTATGAGGCTTCTGAGGTTTCACGAGGCCTGGCTCTGATGGAGGAGGCCCATGACTATAGTTCTATAGTGACCTCATCGTAGTTGGAGGAACTACGCAACCACTTTCGGCTCCTGACGGAGTTCATTTTGTTGGTCCTTAAAGACTAAGTTTGCCTATTCCATCAGGTCTCCAGGGGGTTTTGTCTCTCGGTCAATGCTATCAAGGCGAGGTTGCACTTCCATCTCCATCCAGTGGTGGTTTCTTATCTAGGATATTGGTTGATCTTGCCTTCTCCGATGGCGCTAAACTCCTAGCACTTCTTGAGGGTCTTCCTTAGGGCATGTGATGATGCGAGGGTGGTGTCATCTTGCGAACTCTTCTACTCATGCTTCCGACTGAGTCAGGTGCTGAGCAACTATTGCTTGTCCCCGGTGTGGGGTTTAAAATAAGCAGAGCAACTCTTGTAGTAAGGGGTGGAGGGCCCACTTCTTTATTATCAACGAAAGCTAGAACTTGGGCTTCCTAGTGGCGCGGGCAGTGCACTTCATCGACAATATGCTTCCCCTTTTGTCCTTGAGTGAGGCCAACCTCTTGGAGTGGATACGGGGTCCTTCTCCTACCGAGGGCCCTGATCCTATTGTTGCATCCTCTTCGGGCCATTGTCCGGGCTAGCCCTGAAGCCAGTTGAAGAGGTTGCCTCTAGATGGCAAGCATCGCCACTCTAGCCCCACACTGCTCCATCACCTAGGGCCTCAACTCAGCCCATGGAGCCATCAGTTGAGGAAGACCCTAACTGGCAATCACCTCCGATGGGGAGAGGGTCTTCATGAAGCTTTTCCTTACTCGCCCTCGGGTTTGGCCGAGGTGGCATCGTCGCGCGAGGCGACAGTTGGGGAGCCCCCTCTATCGTATGGGGGGATGACGCCACCGGACATCTATAAGATGTCCTTCTACCTCCTTCCTCCATGGATTCCTAGGTGGACTAGTGCACCTTCGCACCAAGGCCATTTGCCACTAGGTGGACTAGTGCCCGACCATGTGGCCTTGACCCCATGCGCCCCACTAAAGCCACACTGAGATAGGCTGATTGAGGACCAACGACTGTGTGAGGAGGTCAAGCTAACCGCCATTTACTACTGGGGGTCACTCAACCTCCTCCTAGCCAGCCTGGTGTATCACTACCCTCTGGAGGTATTGGCTGACCTTTACTCTTGCTATGAAGTCCTGGTAAGACCCTTTCCTTGAATTTTAGTATATTTTTTTCCTGATTCTCCTCTTTAACCACTTTGCTCATTTGCACAACACCACCACTACATGACAACGCGTGTTGATCGTATGCGGATGTGGGGGCTCTGATCAATTGGCTCTCCTAAGCCAACTTCGATCTATGGGCCCAAGAGCGATCTGATAAGGAGAGGTAGTTGATAAAGGCATGGGCTACGAAGCTGTTCTCGTAGTTAACTCTAGCCTGTCAGTGATCCGAGGAGTCGGAGCAACGTCTCATGGAGGCACGAAGGGTGATAGAGGCTGAGGACTCCGAGCTAGCCTTGGACCTAGCACTGGCCCTCCATCATTCTAAGGAGGCTGAGGCACGACTAGAGGAGGCACAGGATGAGGTGGCTGCCATTGGTGACGAGGCGGTAGAGAGCACAACGGAGGATAAGCAGCGGGTCGAAGTCCTGCGCTAGGAGTTGAGAGATACTCGCCATTGAGGAGGGGAGGCAATTGGGGGATCGACTATTGGCTAACTTTGATGAGCTGGTAGTTGCCCATCTAGTAATTGAGGAGGCGAAGGGGGCTTAGGAGGAGGAGAAGAGCCAAGTCCCTAAGCAGGAGAGGAGAGTTATGGCCTCCTATAAGGAATTTGAGGGGTTCTAATATGGCCTCTGACGCTCTAGCCAAGCGACATACAAGTTCAGGTACCAGATTGCAACTAGTCGCTTCAAGGCGAGGTATCCCGAACTCGAGGTCGATGAGGTTCCCTATGTGGAGCTTCCCTTGGATGTCAAAGTGCCAATTCACATGGAGGTTCCTTTCAACGATCATCCGACCACTCTTCCCTCTCTGCCTCCTCCGTCCTGATGTACCTGGGTCCTTGTGACCCTTTTTTTTGTTTTTGCTGGCTTCTATCTTATTGCCTTCCTTTCGGGATGACATCCGCTTATGTAACTCATTTGTTTAGTTTAATGAAAACCTCTTTTAAATGTGTTGTTTACCTTTGGAATGTTTCTCAAAGTGGGGGACAAGAATGTTTAGTCCTTGTCCCCCATTCCACCTAACTATTCTCTGAGGCGGAAGCCCCTAAGGCTTGATTGTCATTGGACTATCATCTAGGGAATTGTCGGGGTCTAGCTTTGGCTCTCCCACAAGCCAGGAGGCCAAGTGCTGACTCGAAGGGGTTAGAGGGCGGTGTTGCCAAAGGTGCAACAGGAGTGCTAAACTGTGGATGCTTGGCCCCTTGACACAGAGGTTAAGGAGTGCCTTCGACGAGGTAAGTGAGGGGCTCACCTCCACCCCTTAGGAAAGGGAGGAGGGGCTCTTTTGACCTTAGACATTCACTAGGGACCTAGCAGAAGGGTGTGCCTATGATGTTCGACCCTCCTTCTAGTACCAGAATGATGGTGTCATGAGTATCATCGACTGATGAGTTGATTAGGTTAGTACACTACTAAAGGTGCAGGCTCATTATAATGTTCGATCAAAGGCCACTCTACCAGTAGGGACTTGGTCCCAGATTGAGATGGTCGGGTGGGCAGATTGAGATCTTCCTGGTTGCAAGGTTCGTTCCCAATGGTTGGGCTATCCTTTAGTGGTTGGACATCTCCGGGATATTGGTGATCTTGCACGACAAGTCGATGCCAAGGGCTGCCCAGCATGACCCCTCTAATGCTTAAGTTAGTGGAGGGGAGAATATAGCAATTTAAGTTGTATAATTGAGTGATTGTCCTGAGCCCCCCTTAGCTGGTGAGTGACTTTTATACCTGACCTTGGGCCTCTTTCTTGGTTGGTCTGGGATAAAATTAGGTTAACTGCTTGATCAGGATAAGAATCTCTGACCTCTATCCTCTGATCTTGATGAGGTAGCAGAGTTAGGATGGGAGGCTTGCCGATGGGCTACATTTGAAAGACTGTCGGGGTGCCCCTCAGGGCCATGCCTCCCTTGCTTCTTTTGTACCATCAAGGGATGGTTTCTTATCCTTCGTCAGGTAGTGGGGGTCACTAACATGCTACTAACCATTAAGGTGGTTCAAGTTGGGGCATGCTCATGTTGCAGTGTCATCATCCCTTTCACCGAACAAGCGTCAGCACTAACAAACGACACCCCTGCAGTCGTCCTTCATTGATGATGCACCATTGGGAGATGTACCAATAAGTTGTAGGCATAAAGGAGCCCTTGAAGGTATAGGTCCATCTGGATTGGCCACCAACCTCCCTTCATCGGCTACTCAAGTACTAAAGCTAGCCCCTAGAGCTTGAACAGGGGACCAAGAGAACAAAAAAAAAATCCTACTATCCAACTCCATTCAAATTTTTACCATCGATAGAGTCGAGTCGGGAACTCCTCAACGTTGACCGCTTGTGTAGGGTCCTCAGCGAAGCCAAGGCACACCTCAGCTCGTCCCAAAACCCCGAGCAAGCCTAGATCACTTCAGTTTGATGTAGAATCCACCTCGGGCATACGAGTAGCACCTCTGGATAGCTTCAGTGAGACCTTCCCCACTCCAACCACCTCTCGTGGTGGCCATATAGCCCATCAGGACGAGCTTGTGCCTTTATGATAGAATCAAGTCGTGCCAACTCCTAAGTCAATGACATCAAGGCAAGAACATTTTGACGCTAGAAGGAGAGCCCGAATGTCATACAATATCCACCTACAAATCCCCTCATTGAGCGCCAATAAGGAAGCATCATCACCTGCACATAGCACCTTTGGACAAGGAGGACAACTACCCTCCTTCCCGCAATTAGACGCCTCCACCTTAGCACAAACCCTAGGTGTTATTGGCACTTATTCAATGATCCAGGACTCTCCTCTCGGGGATTAAATGTAGGGCACCTACTCGTCTCTGCTAAGGCCTTCCTAAGCCTCACACATCAGGTGTAAACGTTAGCTGGGATGATGTAGACCATTGCTCCCCTCCTGCCCCAACTGGCTCAATAGTCGGCCCCACCTCCAACACTATGGCCGACAGTCCAACCCTTGCTCGCTCCTGCACCTCTCAGGGCCTCCCCAATGGATCCACAATCAATTCTCCTGAATTGTCCCTAGCAGACCAAAATGTCGTTGGGGGTATCGTGTCCCTGATAGTGGAATTCAATGTGCCCCCTCACTATGGGTCAGCCCTACTCAAGTCGAAAACCCAATCAGTCGACTCAATGGATGATTCACACAGGGCTCAAACCCAATATGTTGGAGACCTTCGATAGTAGCTCCGACCCAGGGAAGCACAGTGCAGCCTTTAGGCCCCAAATGTCATTATATGACACGTCGGTTGCTCTAATGTGTCAAGTGTTCCTGACAACACTAAGAGGCTCGGTCCGAGAATGGTATAGCCACTTGAAGCTCTTCTCGATATCCTCCTTCACCTAGCTCATGAAAGAGATTAAGCTCCATCCTTGCCAATGTGTGCCCGAAGCATTTTGCAACTATGCTGCTCAGGTTGAGGCGAAGAGAGATGAGCCACTATCCTATTTTGTCACCTGGTTCACTAATGAGATCCAAGGGGTCCAAGGCACCCATCACTCATCAGTGATACAAGCTTTTATAATAGGCTTGCAACCCTCCCATTTCTTCCGGTCAATGGTCGAGAGTTCGACGACAACCGTCCATGAAATGCTCCAAAGAGCCAACCAATATGTGGCCGCGGAGGCAACAATCTTAGGACAGCATGAGAAGCCCCACAAGAGGCCATGCTAAGAACTGTCTGATAGGACTCTAGCAGGGTTGAGTCCTAATCACCATAGAAGTAATTAATAAGAACCTTGTGAGATTGTAATAAAACCCCACATAGTCACTTCTATCTTTTAAAGAAGTGTGGCTAGGATTTATTTTGGGGCCTAAGGGCTTCCTAGCTACCATCCCCCTTATTGGAATGGTCGGCTAGGGTTTCTAATAGAGGGGCGTGGCTTGTGCAACCACTTAGGCCGTCACCCCTTTTATTTAGGAATAGCAGCTATAGGTGGGGCAAAAGGGGGAATTCACCTAGGAAGCACCCCCCTAGGTGTTAGTTAGGATCAATTGACACTAAGAGGGGAGGGGGGGGGGGGGGGGGGGGGGGGGGGGGGGGGCAGGGGTTTAATTAGTGCAAGTGTAAATTTTTAGTTTAGATGAAAACTTTTTGATTAAATCAAGATAGAAAATTTGAAGCTTTTCATTCTTAGTGAAACGAGTGAGTGATTAAAAGAAAGTTGCTAAGTTAATAAGCAAATCAGAAAGATAATTAATGTTTGAAGGAAAGAACTTATCGTGAAAACTTTATTTTCAAAGAGTTGAGTTAAATCAGAAGCGTCAATACAAAAATATGTAAGCAAGGAAACACTCATAATTTTTATAGTGGTTTGGCGCCAACGACCTACGTCCATTCTCGAGTCCTCCTTCTTGAGGCATAGTCTGAGTGCATAAAGTACCCAGATTCCTGGGTACGAGCAGTTCAACCACCCAATTTGAGCGGGTCAGCCATCGTTAACCGCTCAAAAGCTTGGGCGGCGATGGTACACCCGTCGCTCACTAGCGGTTTACCCGTTGAAATTTTCGCAAAAGTGGTTCCCTCCGCTTTTCGAATTTCGGCTTGAACCATCAGTTGACCATTCCCTTGGTTAACTAATTGAGCTCAACCAAACTCTAAAGTGGACCTGATTGCCTTATTAAGTTGATTTGGATTTCATCCAAATCTAACTCAATTAGGACTCAATTCCTAACTACGACTCAATGATTACAATATTTAATTACCAACAAGCTAAACCAAGACTCAACTATCGCCAATTTAGCAGCCTTCAGCATTCTTGCGATGAGTCTTCCAGGGATCTCCCAACGAGCTTCTTGATCCCTTCGACGAATCTCCCAACAAACTTCAGTGAGATCCCACTACATCGTCCAAACCCTGGCCCGATGCTCAAGCTTGATCTTGGCCCATCATCTGGTTGCAACTCAATTGCTCCTGTCATAGTTAGTCATGTACGATGCTAATTATGACTTAATTAAATATAATCATAATTGCTAAATATTATTACAAGACCATCCTAACTCCCGACAAGATTTTCGGCTACCCTCGATAATCTTCCGGCGAGTCTCGGTCTTCTTCTAACGAACTCCCTTGTGCCATCATGGCAAACTTTTGATACCCTCGTTGAGCTCCCAATGCACTCCTGGCGAGTTCCCAACCGCATCGACCCGATGCATGGACTTGACCTTGGCCAATCCTGATTGTGAGGAAGCAACCTTTAAGTAAGGAGTCTTACGGTGAGTTTTGAAGCAATGCCTAAAAGTTTCTAGAATTCTATATTAGGCCCCATAAGAGTCATTGAACATAGGTTATACGATAATTATTCTGTCATAATTAATCCTGCATCAATTAATTCTAATAATCCTATTAGATCAATAACTCATCAATTGATTTCATCATCAAAATCTGAGATTCAACACTAGGGCTAGGGTTTTGAGCCTTATATAAACTTGTAGCCTCCACATCTTTTCATTAAGCAAGATCAATTCTATTTCAGCCTTATGGCTGACTTATAGGAGGGAGGAACCCCTATAGTGTTCCAAGGGTTGATTCCCCTCAAAGATCAAAATCAATAGAGCTCCTTCTAAGATTCTATCATTTGGTATCAGAGCCGTGTTCCTGCTGCCATCTCTGCCACCTCCACCCTTCCAAGCAATTTCCATAATTGTTGCAATATGCGTCTCCATCTTCCACCCCAAGCCATAGACCAAATCAATATACTGGTGCTGCTTGCGTTTTAAATTAGAGATTTGATATATTTTCATCACCCACGCTTATTTGCCACTGCTATTCATTTGCCTTACATATTGGAGAAGTTTTTCCATATTTTCTTTGCTGCAAAATTCTACTGTAAAAAATGTGATCATCGTTGTGAAGGGGAAACACTGTAGAAAAATTTTAACCGATTGTTGCTTCTTGAAACCGAACTATTGCTCATCCTTTTTTGCTTAAACTTTTACACAAATTCATAGATCATCTTAGCTTTTATCTAAGGTTTATCTCTGGAAAAAATTCTTTCTAAAACTGGACCTATAGTGCTACAATTCCTCGTCATGCATTGCTAGAATTTTATGATAAAGAATCTACCTTCCTTCTTTTCACCTATTTTTCTATTGTTATGCTGTCAAAATTTTATTGATCTTATGTGCTGATATTACCTATATCTAAACCGAGAATTTGTGACAAATTGCTACATATTTTACTCAGGTTTTCCTTTGGAATTTACGTCGAGAATTTAGTGTTTCTCCGGCGTAAATTCTGTTCGGTAGAACATCACATATGCAGCGATCTTTCATCGAATCCTATCAGATTTTTGTTGCTATTTCTCCAAATTTGAAACTTTCTTTTCCTAATCTTCATTCCTTACCACCGCAGCCCCAAATTTCATAATTTTTCATTGGGATTTTTGTTGAGCAACTGCTGTTTCTTCGATGATAATTCTGCTTTTGTAAGGCAGCATACACTATAGCGAACTTTATTGAATTCTATTAAACATTTGCTGTCATCTCTTCTAAATCTGAAACAATCTTTCTCTAACCTTCATTCCCTACCATCACAGCCCCAAAATCCTACCAAACCACAGCCAAAATCATGCCTAAATTAGCCATAAAATAGCCTAAAATCATAGCCTTCTACAACCAGCACCTATTCGCAGCATACCCCACCCGATCCCTATCAAACCTTTACTGCCATCTATCCCAGATCCAAAATTTCTTTTCATAACCTTCATCCACTACTATCACAGCCCTAAAACCATACCAAATCGTAGCCATCCCTTTTGATCGCAGCCAACAATAACCTCTTGCGACAGAAACACTACTAGCAGCAATCTTACATTGCCAACTACCTAGTTCACAGCGAGCATCGAAGTGAACACGATCAGCAGTGGTCTCTTGCTCCATACCACCACTGTCCTCTTCTGCAATAGCAGTGCACTCCGCTGCCCTGTCTTCCCCCTATTGCAGTCGCATCCTTGCTGCAACCAACTCCACCTGCAGCCACGAAGTCACACTACAACCGCAAGTGACGTAGCTGCTGCTCTCTTCTTCCTTCATCGTTACTACTGCCTTCCGACTCATATCTCTTAGCTACCATCTTCTAACAGATATCAACCACCTGAAAAATTACAGCCTCGATGACCTTGTAACATCACTGTAGAACGGCAGCCGATGTTTCTATTGTTGTCTTCTCCCTCCACCGTTGCTGCTGCCCTTGGCCACCTTCCTCCATCAATGCAGCAGCCACTTGGAGACTTCACCATCGAATCCCAAACAATTTTGTAGCAACATCACAATAGCACTTTCTCATCCTTTTGCTGTTATTGTTGCCTTCAACCTGAAGATTGCAGCTACACTCTTCAACCGATTTATTTGACAGGTTGGAGATCCTTATGTCATGACATCGGTGGGCCTATTCGAAGCCAAATTAGAGGCTTTTGAGATAAGTATGGATGCTAGACTACGCACTCTCTTTGAGGAGTTTAGATTGAGTCAATTGTCGAGCCTAAGAAGATCACAACATGGGGCAAATTCTGATAGCAAAAAGAACCCACCAGAAATAAGAAGCAAAGTGAAGACACGATAGCCTACACCTCGGCGACATCGATCTCCTTTGCACAACTTCAAAAAGGGCACCTCAATCAAGATGTTCAGAGCATGAGAGCCACATCCCAACCAAAAGCATATAAACCTTTAGCATCAATCAATTACAGGAACCTTAACGAAGAATCCGTCAAACCTCCACCATACAAGAGTACCAAAACAGGTTTGAAAGGTTATTTAATCAAACTTATGATTGGTTTGAAAAGCAGATATTGAGAACTTTTACTGAGGGCTTGAAGTTGGAGATTCCGGAAGAAGTTAAAGCGTGACAACCGTATACACTTAAGGCAGCTATCTCCTTCGCGCGACATCAAGAGGAGCGATTAAACTGTGAAGCCCAAGGACTAGGGTCACCCCCGACCAGATGCACCAAATCTTTCACCTACTCCTACTGTCAGCCGGCCCCCTCAACCGAATAAATTAACAAGAGAAGACCTTCATGACGGATCGGTAAAGGGCCTATGTGGGTATTGTGATAAACTATGGAGCCTAGAACACCAATATAAAAAGGAGACACCACTGATGATTGCGCCCAGTGAAGAACCCAAACTTGAAGATATAGTCCCCGAGCCCAAGGAGAAGGATACACCACAACCGATCACCCACATGGTCCCTATCTTAGCCAGCTACACAAACCTATAAAAATTAAAGACCGAAGAGTTTCTCGAGCAGCAGTCTATCATCGTCCTTATCGACGCCAAGAGCACACACAATTCCATGAGCAGAAAGGTTGCTACCCATTTAATGCTCCAAAAAGATTATTACAGCGGGTTCGAAGTTAAGGTAGTTAACTACTAAATTCTGAAGTGCAACCAGAAGTGCCCACGGGTAAAACTGATCCTACAGGAGCAAGACGTAGTTGCTAAATTTTTCCTCCTCCCCCTCGATGATTTTGATATAGTGCTCGCCGTTGATTGATTGTCCACAATTGGAGATGTTTTCTGAAATTTTTCGAAGCTAACCATGAAATTCTTCAGCAAAGGAAAACAAGTGGTTCTATGAGGGAGCCAAGCGACTACGACCATAACACAACACTTGGAGAAGGTACCAAAAGAAGAATCCAGCAGCCTCTCAATTCAAATTCAAGAGTTCCAGGAGGTGAAGTCAAAGGAGATTGAAGATAAGAACCCTCTCCCACAACTTGCTGAAATTTTAGGAGTCTCCACCAAACTAAGCTTACTACCTCCTATCAAGATGCTCGACTCCCCTATGCTGAGCTGGATGAAATTACCACCATCTGATGCTCAGCTAGATTGCTGACCATAGAAGATCGAAGATAAAAGGGTCACTCAAGAGAGACAAAGACACGAATTGTTCGGTCATGCTTATTTTCTGCTACAACACATCCCTACATCCATTTCCCTAGGGATAAGCTACTTCTAAAGTATTACATCTCGTCAAACTCACCATGGTTGCTAATGCAACACTTTCAGATCTCAGGTGACTTCCACAACTTCTCCCAGGATCAGACCATGATGCTTAAAGACTACCTTGATGATGACCTCTGATCTACAGCCCAAGACTGCAAGAAAATTGAGCCTCTCTAGTGGCGAAATCAGAATAAGAGAAGGATCATTAGTAGATCTCAACAAAATATTATCCCTCTCACTTTGAAGAAAGATGGCCGAGTGGAACTATAGCCCTCAAGACCATGATGTTGTCCACACCAAGTCATGGCCAGATGTTTATGATTAGAGCTGACACATCTAAAGTTGGGATTGGTGTCACCCTTATGCAAGATGGTCCATGGTATAAAAGAGGAGTAAGCCTAGAAGAATTGCAATCTATACTCACGCCAGATTGGGCTCTCATCATTCTGAACCATACCATAGAGCAATCACTATTCCATAAGAAAGATTAGCTATTACTAAAGATAAACCATATAGCAGCACATACAAAGAAGAAACAACCTCCCGACGAACGTCAGAATGGACAAAAAATTAAAGATCGAGTTTTCCTACACCTCCAGCCCGATCAATAGGAAACTCAAGCCTTATGGAAGTGGTCTCCCTATTTCTTTAGGCCTTGTAAAATTAGGGATCATATTGGGGCCCGAACCTGGATAACAGATCCGTACACCAAATCAAGATTACAATTGATCCTCCAAGTATCCCACCTCAAATGAAAATTTAAAGAAGACGACTCAGCCCAAATTCTTCTAACTAACACCCAAGCTGATGATGATGCCAAAGTTCAGTTGATGATAGCATGAGAATCATATGAGGAGCTGAAGACCCGGTTCCCTGAGTTTATGGATCATCAGCCTTGAGGACAAGGCTGATTCAAAGAGGGTTGGCTTGATATGACTCTAGCAGGGTTGAGTCCTAATCACCCAAGACGATGGAGCAGTTGGTCGTCATCCCCCTCAACAAAGCTTGACTCAATCTGGCCATCAAGGTTGGAGAAACACTCCCCGAGGAAAGTCGTATCCAGCTAATTGACTTCCTCGGGAAGAACATCGACGTCTTCACCTGATCACTAAAAGACATGACAAGCATCGACCCAAAAGTTGTATAGCACCACTTGAATATCCTCCTGGGACCCAACCGGTGAAGTAGGAGCCTACAGGTTTACTCTTGAGTGCCAACAAGCAATTCATGATGAAGTGGAAAAGACGTCAAAAGCATGGTTCATTTATGAAGTTTGTTATCCCGAGTGGTTGTCCAATGTTATGCTAGTTAAGAAAGCTAATGGAAGTTGGAGGATGTGTGTTAACTACAACAACCTCAACTGAGCCTATCCTAAGGATGGCTATCTTCTCCCTCAAATTGATCAATTGGTGGATGTCACCTCGGGGCATGAGCTCCTCACCTTCATGGATGTCTTTTCATGTTACAATCAGATAAGGATGGCCCCTTGAGATTGAGAGCACACCTCCTTCATTACCAACTAAGGCATATATTGCGATGAAGACATACCCTTCGAGTTGAAGAATGTGAGAGCAACTTACCAAAGAATGGTTAACAAAGTGTTCAAGCATCATATTAGGAGGAATATGGAGGTGTAACATGGTGTAACATGGATGACACGATAGTCAAAAATAAACATTAGATAGACACCTAGTGGAACTAGTCGAGACGTTCCAAATCCTAAAGAAGTTCAACATGTGCCTGAACCTTTCCAAGTGCGCATTCAGAGTCGGAATGGCTTAGCTTCATTATTCACTAGAGGGGAATTGACACCAATCCCAAGAAAGTTCATGCCATTACTGAGATGCAAATACCTTAGTTCGTGAAAGAGGTGCATGTTGGGAAACCTAATAGGAGCATCATATGCACAATGAAAAAATAATATAAAATTAGTTTTTCATGTTTATCAAATTATCGTACGATGATTGGTGTGCTAAAACTGTAAAATAAAAAATTATGCAACATGTGTTAGATGTTTTACCTAGGAGATCATATATCCTTGAGAAACTATATTCAAAGAAAAGAATAAAGGCAGTCATATGTTCTCATCTCTAGTAGTGATTCACAAGGTAGATGTAGTGATGACGCTCCACAGATTGTCGTGGGATCTCCCTCTCCATTTGTAGCACATAAGAGCAATCAGCTAAGGAGGAGAGGAGGCTGAGGAAAATAGGAGGGGCGACCACCAGATGCTCTAGCCTATGAACCCTTTCACCTCTCCTATTTATAAAGGTATCTATCAACTTAACCCTAATGGATCATGCCCTCTTGGGTATTAGATCTCTATCCAACTACCCAAGCCTCTTAGATTAGTGGATTTCTATCCAATAATCTGTTAGGACCCTAGCTAGTTTGGGTCCATCTATTCAGGTTGAGTCATATTAGTCAGAGTTAGTTATGAGTCGGGTGAATCTCATCAAGTGAGTTATGAGTGGATTGAGTGGTTTTTATCTTCAGTTGAGATTGAGTCAGTTATTATTTTCAGTTAGTAGTTTATCAAGTTAGTTAAGAGTCAAAGATTAGTGGGACTCTTGGTCGAGCCCTATAAATAAGGTTGTAAACTCTTTTATGAAAATCAATTAATGAAGAATTATTAGTTTTAGCCAAAGACAAAATCCTACGAGGCAAATCCCCTCGAAGTGGTCTAGGAGGCAAATCACCTCGAAGTGATCTAGGAGGCCCGATCCCCTCGAAGAGATCGTTTATCCCCCTTTCCACTTCCTTCCCCCACGATAGAACCCTAGGGTTCTATCAATTGGTATCAGAGCAGCGATCCTCGTTGTTCCTACTATGATTCCACAGTCGCTCCTCTTATCATCATCATTGTCGCCACCATCATCATCAACATCATCGTCATCACCATCATCATCATATCTACCACCTTGCGAAGCAGCAGCCACCCCTCCTTTCTCCTCATCTTCCAAAAAAAAGAAGAAAGAAGGAGAGAAAGAAAAAGAAAGGGAGAAAGAAAAGAGAGAGAGGGAAGAAGAAGAAGAAGGGGCCCCGCACCTTACCCCTTCTTCCTCCCCACCTGCGTGCTGCCAGCCCTCTTCATCCCCCCTTCTCAACCGTCGGCCACCATCTCCTCTCCTCATCAACTGTCGGCAGCCTAACCCCTGCCACTATCGCCACCGACCAGCCCTCTGTCGCTCTCCTCTGTCGTAGCCTCACCGGACTCTGATGCCCCGTCATTGCCAACCGTCGGCCTCACTACTGTCTTCCCCATCTTCCCCACACAAGCTACCAGCCATCCCTGCCCACGCTACTCTTCCTCTCATCCTTTCTTGTCACAACAGCCGCACATCGCCACTGCCCTCTCCCTCAGCCGTCTCTTCCTCCGTCGGCCACCTATATTCCTCTCCTCCCTGCCACCACAGCCGGCCATCTCTGCCATCTCCCTTCCTTCTCTCGCTACCCGCACCAAGTCGCGCCATCGCTCCCCTGCGGCACCTGCCTTCTGCTCCCAACCTTTGCCACCCACCGCGGCACCCGCTGCCCTCGTTTCCTCCTCTAAAAAAATTACAGTCGCAGCAATAGCCGCAGCCCTCGCCAACCATGGTTGATGCCTTCTCCCCTTGCTTCCAGTCGCATCCTCACCATGGCCACCCGCTACTTCCTCCTACGCCTCTTCCCCACGACCTGCGGTCGCAGCCAAGACCTCCTCTGACGCACCTGCTCCACCACCGGCCAGCCCCTTTCTTCCTCCTCAATCGCATCCAAAGCCCTCACCGACACTACCACTGTCCTCGTCCTTTGCCTTTTCTTCCCTCTGTCGCAGTCGCCTCTACCACAGCCCTCGCCGAACCCTACTGCCCCCTTCTTCTCTTCCCAGTTGCTTCTACCGCAGCCAAGCCCTCCTCTGTCGTAGCCTTGATCTCCTCTTCTTCATCACCGCCGGACAGTCGCTGCCATCTTCCCTAGCAGCCACAACCACCCCCCTCTGCAACACCTACACCTTGCTCTGTCGTTGCAGCCACCGCAACCTCCTCCTCAGCCGTGCCCTCCTCTACCACCGAGGTACCCTTGTCCCTTCTTCCTTCCCTATCGCAGTAATCACCCCAAAACACCGATGCTGCCCTTCCTCTGTTCCTCCCCTTCGCTGCCTGTTATTGTCGGCGCTCCTCACAACACCACTGCCTCCTCCCTTGCCGTTGTTGCCCTCGCCGCCGCAGCCGCTTTCAACCACACCCTTGCCGCTGCACCTCCTTGCTGCCACCTCACTGCCACTGCTTCACCTTGCTGCTACCGCTGCCCCTCCTTGTTGTCAGCATCTCCAACAAGAAGGAACACCGCCAGTACCTCTTCAATTGCTGCCTTATCTGCTTGTTGCCACAGTCGCTTCCAGTCACGCCAACTCCCTCTGCAGCAATTGTTGCCCCTCCCCTACGACGCAAACTCATGCCCCTGACTCGACAGCAAAAAAAAGAACTGAACATCACTGATCTACAATCCTACACGATGACTACAGATGATGCACTTGATGCAAGGTTTAAAGCCTTCGAGGCTCACATGGAAGATAGATTTCAAGAGCTCCTCCGCAAAATTAGAAAAAGTCGATCAGAGAGTCCCAAGAAAACTCAACATGGTGAAAAGTCCAAAGGGAGTCGATATGAAAAGTATGATCAGGGGCCGGACATAGGATACACATGCATGAGGGTGGAGTTTCCCAGATGAGAAGATGGAAACCCGATTGGTTAGATTTCACATGCTGAATTTTTTTTTCATTTTCACAGGAATCTGGAGGAATCCACGGTAGAGATCACCTCCATTCAACTAGAAGGTGACGCGATCCAATAGTATGATCTGTACGAGACCTATCACGGAGTCCCTTCGTGGGGACAGTTCAAGAGAGAGCTCCTGATTCGCTCCAGACCATCGGAGTACAAGAACATTATGGACAACGCGCTAAAATTCGTTAGACTTCTACAATACAGGACTACCAGAGTTGATTTAAGCATCTGTCAAACCAAACTCGAGATTGGTCCGAGAAACAATTGGTAAGAAAATTTATTGACAGACTTAATCTCGAGATTCAGTGCGAAGTTAAAGCTCACCATCCCCGGACCATGATAGCAGTCATATCATTCGTCAGCGTACATGAAGGAAAAATCAATATGGACACTTGCCAGAATAGAAGCTCCAATAAATAGAAAAAATCAATAAATGAGGACTTCAAAGTAGTCAACATAAAAGAGCCACTTTTGACGGTCGAGCTAACTAAAGAGGAATAAAAAACTGACTCTGTGGAGTTCGAATATGAAGGCTATGATAAACTTCTAATGATTGAACTAGCTAAGGAGGAATAAAAAATTGATAATATGAAGTCTGATCATAAAGACTGTGCCAAATCTGAAGATAAGATTGCTAATGGGCAAATCTGAATTTGTGATAAAAGGTGCTCAAAGGTAAAATAACTATTTGTCGATTTTTTTTTATGCCTCAAGAAGACTTTAAAGTGGCGATCCTCAAAAGAAGATATGGTACGACTACTAGCTATCAGATGAAAAGGTTTTCCATAAGACTACAATGACAATTACATGAGAAGACCAAACCATTACTTACACCAAGTGAAGATCCTACTTAATTGATCAAAGAGTCATGATGCGTGGTAAATACTAAAGTGCTCCCAAAATCAGATACTGCTCAGCCGTGAGGGCAAGGCTGATTTGAAGTGGGCGAGCCTGTTAGGACCCTAGCTAAGTCGGGTCCATCTATTCAGATTGAGTCATGTTAGCCAGAGTCAGTTATGGGTCGGGTGAATTTCATCAAGTCAGTTATAAGTGGATTGAGTGGTTTTTTTATCTTCAGTTATGATTGAGTTTATCAAGTCAGTTAAGAGTCAAAGATTAGTGGGACTCTTGGTAGAGCCATATAAATAAGGTTGTAAACTATTTTATGAAAATCAATCAATGAAGAAGTATTAGTTTTAGCCTAAGGTAAAACCCTAGGAGGTAGATCCGCTTGAAGTGATCTAGGAGGTAGATCCCCTCGAAGTGATCTAGGAGGCCTGATCCCCTCGAAGAGATCATTTATCTCCCTTTCCACCTTCTTCCTCCATGATAGAACCCTAGGGTTCTACCATAATCTTTTATTAGCTCTTATTAGATCTCATCCAAAAAATCCAATAATACAGGGACTTATTAAATATCCAATAAAATAGGAGCTCCATGGATATCTCATATTTGAACCTCTACTCGTCGTAACATCCACCATATGTGTGTGACCCTCTAGGCCTAATACCGGTTGGTTGTGAGTTATACATATCAGAAGTCCTTCTGACTTAGTGAATTTTTATCCCATAATAATTCACTCAATTCATCGACTTTGGATATACTAGGCCACTATGTCATAGTCCCTAGATGGTACATGGGGATCTAATCCATTTAACATGTTTATCCACAGTGACCGTGTATATATAGTCTTTAATCTATCTAATATCCCAGAGACTATATATCGGGCATGGTACTGTCATGCCTCATACGGAATCCATCTGAGTCACACTCTAATTAAATTATCTTAGAGAACTCTTCTTTTAGTCCAAATGATCATGGCTAGGAATTTGCTTAAGTAAGAGCACATGAGATATTCTTCTTATGATACTAAGAGTAGAAGATCCTCTATTGACACTCAATTACCTTTGTAAGATTAGCTACCAATCTTGATAATCGGTTGTACCAGATCTGGAACTTCCAGACTTGTAAGTTCAGTTTCAAAGAAAGGAGTACTCAAACAAGGATCCGTCGTATCTCAAGTCTAAGGACTAGACACATAATTGGGACTACGAAATCATTGTCTGACGTCAGGTATCATTGACCATCCAGCATTACATAAGCCGATCAATCAATAAACTCATTCTCCAATGAGCATCTATATTATACCCTTAGTATCCCCACACGAGTGGCTATGAGACCAATAGCCTTTATCATATGGATGGGTATACAGTACACTAGCCCTTATCTCGATGTCCCTTAAGAGTAACCCATGACCGGGATTATTTACAGTTTATATCTAAAAGTGATTTGATCTCATTATCATGATATAATCATGATCCAATTGTCATTGCATAAATCCAACGATATCATAATATATACAAAAGGTAAAATAAGGTGAGAATATATTAATAATAATAATAATAAATAAATAAAAGATCACATAGCGTGTCACACGTGTCATCACTCACATGATTGGCATGCAAGACACTTATAACCAATAATCTCCTACTTGACCTAAAGCAAATCACCTATATATCTGATCTCCGTGAGACTCCTGTGACACTTAAATACAATCTGAGACAATAGCGTCATCAGTGGATCTATGATATTATCTTCGGATGGAACTCTTACCATTGCTACATCTCTACATGCTAAGATCTCTCTAATCAAGTGGAACCTCCTCAAAACGTGCTTGGACTTCTGATGAGACGGGTTCCTTTACTTGAGCAATCATCCTATGTTTAATTCAATAGTAGTATCTTGCTTAGAACTCTTCTAGCTTACTGCTCTTCCATTCGAGGTGAACATATATCCTGAATTTGACTTTTTATCATTGACATCAAACTGGAAACTTGAGTCAATGTAGCTGTCAACCTGGAGTCTATCTTCGTAGACTAGTAAAAGATTCTTAGTATTTCTCAAGTAATTAAGGATGTACTTTACTGTCTTCAAGTGTTATAAACCTGGATCCGCTTGATACCTGCTCGTGACACTTAGAGCATGCGCTATATCAGGCCTGACACCTAGCATAGCATATATGATAGACCCTATTGCTGATGCATAGGGTATTTCATTCATGTCTGCCCTTCTTCAAGAGTCCTTGGGGATATACTCCTAGAAAATAATATTTCATGTCTCATCAATATGAGACATCTCTTGGCATTTTCCATACAATGATTTTTTATAACAAAGTCTATCTGCCTAGACTAGGACAAGCCAAGAATCCTCTTGGATTTATCTATATAGATCCAAATCCCTAAAATGTAGGAGCAATCTCCCACTTAACCTAAAGCCAATCACCTATGTGTCTGATCCCCATCAGACCCCTGTGATACTCAAATATAATCTGAGGCAACAACTTCGTTAGTGGATCTGCAATGTTATCTTCGGATAGAACTCTTTCCATTATTATATCTTTATGGGTCATGATCACTCTAATCAGTTGGAACCTCCTCATAACAATTCTGATGAGACATGGGTTCCCTTACTAGAGTTATCGCCCTGTCGCTATCGTTGTATATGAGAATAAGCTCTATGCTGCTTGGTACGACTCCCAAATCCTTGATGAACTTCTTTATCCACACCCCTTCTTTTGCTGCTTCTGTTATAGCAATGTATTCCGCCTCTGTAGTCGAGTCAATAGTAGTATCTTGCTTGGAACTCTTCCAGCTTACTACTCCTTCATTCATGGTGAAAATATACCCTGAGTTTGACTTGCTATCTTCAATGTCGGACTGAAAACTCGAGTCCATGTAGCCCTCAACCTAGAGGCTACCTCCTCTATGTACCAGTAAAAGATCCTTAGTCATTCTCAAGTACTTAAGGATACACTTTATTGTCTTCCAGTATTCCAAGCCTGGATTCGCCTAATACCTATCGTGACACTCAAAGCATGCACTATATCAGACCTGGTATATAGCATAACATACATGATAGACCCTATTGCTGAGGCATAGAGTATCTTATCCATGTCTGTCCTTTCTTCATGAGTCTTTGAGGACATACTCCTAGAAAGTGATATTCCATGTCTCATCGGTATGAGACATCTTTTGGAATTCTCCATGCTAAACCTTTTGATAATAGAGTCTATGTACCTAGACTAGGATAAGCCAAGCATCCTCTTAGATCTATCTCTATAGATCCGGATCCCCAAAATATAGGATGCTTCCCTTAAGTCTTTAATGGAGAAGTTTTTGGATAGCCAAGTCTTTACTGTGGAGAGCATTCCTACATCATTCGCAATGATTAGGATGTCATCCATATACAACACCAAGAAGGTGATAACACTTCCACTTACCTTTCTGTACACACAAGACTCATTTTTTATCTTAACGAAGTCATAAGATCTGATCGCCTCATCAAATCTTATGTTCCAACTTCGGGAAGCTTGCTTCAATCCATAAATAGATCTGAGCAACCTGTATACTTTATCTGGACTTTCTTTGGATACGAAGCCCTCTAGCTACATCATATATGCCTCCTCCTTGAGGTTGCCATTCAGGCCACCTGACTTGTCAGTTAATGCCCCATCACACCTCAGGTTATCCCTGAGGGACTCCTCGATGGGCAGGGGCATCTAAGAGAATGACACCTTACTTGTCATGCCCTTGCTCTTCTTCCAAGGTTGCTTCAGGTCACTATGGTCCACCTAGGTGGATCTACGAGCTTTATAGACGATCCTCGAGTGGGCTCCACAGATGATCCTTGGGAGGGCTCCACAGATGATCCTCGAGGGGGGCAGGGCGGGGGGGGGGGGGGGGGGGGGGGGGGGGGGGGGGGGGGTGGGGGGTGGATGGTGATGGTGGGGGTGGTTAGCCACCGGAGCATTCTGGGACTCAAAGGCCGCAGTCGAGGGACCGTGTCCCTTCAAGTCTCAGATATTCATATCTATAAGGCAAAAGATGCTGGTTACAAGTGTCCTATAATTCAATCACATGAGTAATGGTATGTGTGATACACTACACGATCTTTCTGCTTATGATTATCATTGATATATTTTTACATTATATTATTTGTTACGTATATATATATATATATATATATATATATATATATATATATATATATATATATATATATATATATATATTGTGATATCCTTGGTTCTGTACAATGAGAATCAGATCGTGATGAGATCACGATAATAAGATCGATTCATCTTTAAACAAAGATCCTAAATAATCATGATCATAGGTTACTTGAGAGGGATATCAAGATAACTGGATAGACCAGTGTACTGTATACACATTCATATGATGGAGGTGATTAGTCTCAAAGCCACGTATGTGGAGACAATAAGGATACAATATAGTTGCTCATTAGAGAATGAGTTCACTGATTGATCCACCTATGAATGTTGTATGGTTAATGATACATAATGTATATCTGATCCTTAGACTTGAGACACCAAGGATGCCTTGTATGAGTACTCCTTTCTTTTATGTCGAACTTATAGGTCTAGAAAGTTTCAAATCTGATATATCCAGTTATTGGGATTAGTAGCTAACTATACGAAGGTAATTGAGTGTCAACAAAGGATCATCCACTCTCGGTATCATAAGAGAAATATCTCGTGTGTTCTTCTCGAAAAAATCCTAGCCAATGTTATTATGATCGAGAGAGAAGTTATCCGGGGGAATCCGATTAGAATGAAACTTAGACATATTTTGTATATGGCTTGACAGTATCATGCCCAATATACAATATTTGAGATATTAGTTGGATGAGAGACTATAGCTACACAATAATTATGGACAGAAAGGTTCGATAGATTCGATCCCTCTATAACATCTGAGGATTATGTTGCAGTGGCCTAGTACGTCCATAGTTGATGAATCGAGTGAATTATTATGGGGATAATAATTTACTATATCAGGAGTTTTAATGGGAGTGACTCACGACCAGCTTGGTATCGAGCCTAGAGAGTCACAAACATATGGTGGATGCTTCAGCGAGTAGAGGATTGGATATAAGTTATCTAATTATCCCCTATTCTCATCAGATTGGAAACCTTACACTGATGGGCTCCTTGTATGAGGCTCAATTAAGGTCAAAGGAGATTATTGGATAGAGATCCAATAATCTAATGTTAGTAGGTAATTGGATGAAGATCCAATACCCACTAAGGCATGATACACTAGGATTTTGGTGGCTCTTTATAAATAGGAGGCAAGGGCGACCCTTATGTGAAAAGTTGTACCTTTGGCCGCCCCTCCTATTCTCCTCCTCTCCCTCACCTTCTCATCCGATCAGCCCCTCTATGGTGCAAGAGGGCAGCAAGGAAGATAGATGATCTTCTTTTATGTTTGTTGCAAGAAGCTATGCAAGAGTTGTGAGATTTGATATTGTGATTAGAGGAATATCACTCCAGGATCCATTGTGTGGATACTGCTAGAGAGGAGGACACTTGACATTCTTCATCCTCTCCATCAAGATCTGAAAATTTAGGGATATATGATCTCCCTAGGTAAATAATCTCTCACACGATATAATTTTTTTATTTTTATAATTTTTCGTGCACTAATCGTTGCACGATAATTTTGATCTACTTAGAAAACTACTTTTATTTTGATTTTCTACTGCACCTGTGATGCTCCCGCTTGGTTTCCCAATAGTGGTAATAAAGCCAAGGTTGTTCGTTTAAAAGATTGGTTTTAAACTGTGTGATGAGATTGATACATGTAAATTATTTTATGTGTACCTTGCTGTGATTTTTTGTGGTTAATCAGATCTAGACAGTGCTTTTTCTTACTGTAAAAAGGTGATGTAGAGAGGTATTCTAAGGTCCTTTGAGGTCAAAAATTATTATCACAAAGAAAAGGGGAAAGGGCAGCAACTGTTGCTGCCCTGCGGCAGGGCCAAAGGCTGCTTATAGCCTTTTGCTCTCGGCCTAGTCGAAAGCTGCAAGGCCAAGAGCAACAACCTCTTGGCCATGGGAGCAGCCTCCCATGTGGTGTTTGGGCAGTCAGGGTTTGCTGGTCGTCCATAGCAAGTTGTAGCCATAGGAATGGCTGTAAAGGAGTTCCTTGGGGGCTAGGGTTTCCTAGCCTCCCAAGGTTCCCCTGTGGCCAGAGACTCCTGGCCATAAGGGACTCCTAGCAGCATAAGGAGTCTCTAAGTGCCATATTGGGAACCCTATGGTAGGGTACCCTAAAAATTCTAAAAATAATTAATTAAATAGTTTAATTAATTATTTATTATCTTATAAACCTACATGGTGATGTGAACATGTGATGTATGATATGGATAGATTATCATAAGCCATTTGATGTGATGTGTGTATATATGATTATTATTATTATTATTAGGGCCTGCGAGCCTTTATTTTTTGTTATTGTCGGACCTGCGTGCCTGTGATTATTTTATATTATACGGAGAGGCACGGTAGGAGCGTATAGGTGACAATAGGACCCACAATGTCGTGGTTAGAGATCACGATGCATGGTGATGCCGCGAGGACCCAAGGGAATCAATGATGATGAGATCAACGGTCACAAGACATGGAGATGCATTGATACATACATAGATCCTATTGTTAGTGATTAGGCCCATTGACTCGGGCTTAATCATATTAGATGCTCATGATCATCTTGTGTGACTTGTATATGTGATATATGTCATACACCTACTAAATATAAATATATATTTGCATACGATGTAGATATATATCAAACATGTATGTGTATGATATGACATATTAGGAGACCAGCATAAAACGAAAACCCCTCCTATGATAATATTAAGTTGGTGATCGTGAGATGATAAGATTGACCCACGTGACCTTCCATCATTATAGGAAGTTGTGATTGACAAGAGTTGTCTACCTTTTGGCCTTTTAGAGTAATTGGTCGAGTTATTCGAAGTTCCACTAAGAAGCCAATTAGATCTCGATCCCCACTAGAAGTTTGCTGGAGACTTCTGTCTTACGTGTCAAGGGTATCACGTAATTCACTAGAAAATTAATGGGAGCAAATTAAGATATAAAGTCCACATCTTAATTAGTTTTTCATAAAATCTACATGTTATTTATTTATGCTATTTCTTGTTTATCAGAAACATGTCACTCGCAAAACCCCCTATGTGGCATACTTGATGCCAACCGTTTCACCGGTCCAAACTACATGAATTGGCTTCATAACTTAAGAATTATTCTTATAACGAGAAAATCGTGTATGTCCTTGATACGATTATATCCACGCCGGAAGAAGGGCAAGAAAGGATGAGATCGCTCGCTATGTGAAGTATATAGATGATTCCACGTTAGCAAAATACTATATGTTGGCCTCCATGACTCACAAGTTACAGAGGCAACATGAAAGAATGGATGCCAATTCCATCCTTTATCTCTACTAGCTTCCAAGCCAGGATGACAGAAGGGACATTGGTTCAGAACCATGTCCTAAAGATGTTAGAGTAGATCGAGAAACTCACAGGTCTAGGAATAATCCTAGAGGATAACTTGTGCATTGATCTTATACTTCAGTTCCTGCTAGATTCTCTTTCTCACTTCATCATGAATTTTAATATGAGAAAGTTTAAGGTGACTATCCTTGAGCTCCTCAATATGTTGAGAGAAGCTGAGAATGCCATCAAGAAAGAGAAGCCAGTTCTCTATATTGATAAGACTAAGAAGAAGAAGAAGGCTAGTAAGACTCTTAATAAGGGTAAGGGCAAAGAAAGATCGAATAAGGTAAAGGTTGCGAAGAAAGACCTGGCAAAGGACAAAAGATGGTTCTTCCACTATGGTAAAGATGGGCACGAGAAGAAGAACTATAAGGATTACCTTGTAGACAAGGTGAAACAGAAGCTTGGAGGAGCTTCAGGTACATTTATGATCAGTCTCCATTTGTCAGATTTTCATGATAACGCATGGGTCTTGGATACCAGGAGTGCTTATCATATTTGTAATTCATTACAGGTTCTGATAAGACCTTGGAGATTGGCTAGAGGCGAGATGGACCTCAAGATGGGTAATGGAGCAAGAGTTGTTGTAGTTGCTATTGGGGAGGTCACCGTGCATTTGCCTGGTGGAGCTATCATTGCATTGGACGTACGCTATGTTGTTCCTTCCATTATCAAAATATTATTTTCATTTCTTGTTTGACAATTAGTAGATATAAATTAGTTTTTGAGAATAATAGTTATTCAATTATTATGGATGATGGGATCATCACTAGAGAGACTTTAATAAATGACTTATATGTGTTAAACACTTCTCCACATATCATCAATGTATGTATGTCCAAGAGAAAAAGAGATGAAGTGAATAATGCATACATGTGATATTGTAGGCCAGGTCATATTCATAAAAGAAGGATTCAAAGGTTGTTAAAAGATAGATACTTAGATCCATTTGACTATGAGTCATATGCAACTTGTGAACCTTACCTTCGTGGGAAGATGACCAACTCTCCTTTTAGTGAAACTGAAGAGAGAGTCATTAAGTTATTGGAACTCGTACATAATGATATATGTAGTCCCATGTCGGCTTAAGTTATAAGTGGTTTCTCATATTTCATTACATCACTAATGATTTCTCTAGATTTGGATATGTGTACTTAATGAAATAGAAGTCTGATGCCTTCGAGAAATTTAGGGAATATAAGAATGAAGTAAAGAACTAGATTGGAAAGAATATTAGGACTATTCGATCAAATTGAGATGGAGAGTAATTGAGTACAGAGTTCACCCATTTCCTTAGGGACCATGGGATTCTGTCCCAATGGATATCTCATTATACATCTCAACTCAATGGTGTATTTGATAGGACTCTAGCAGGGTTGAGTCCTAATCTCCCTAGAAGTAGTTAATAAAACCCTACTAGATTGTAATAAAGTCACTCCTATTTTATAAAGGAGTGTGGCTAGAATTTAGATTAGCCCTTAGGGCATAGAAGTCACCGCCCCCCTTATTGGGCAAGTCGGCCAGGGTTTCCCCCTTCATAGGTCGGCTATAGAGCCAACCTAGTCGCCCCTTGTTCTATTAAAGTAGGATAGCTATAGGAGGAGCAAAAGGGTAATTTTACCTAGATAAGTGCCCCCTTGGGCTAGGACTTTGATACCTATTTAAGATGTAGTCGCCCCCCTCTTTGAATGCAAGCAATTATCATCTTCAATTTAGCCTTTGTGCCGAGTCTAGGAGGGAGGAACCCCTATAGCGTTCCAAGGGTTGATCCCCCTCAAGGATCAAAATCTATAGGGCTCCTTCTGGGGTCTTATTATCTGGTATTAGAGCAGCGATCTTGCTACCCCTGCAGCCATCTCAACCGCCTCCACCTTCCCAAGCAATTCTCACAATTGGTACGACACGCACCTCCACCTTCCACCCCAACCGCAGATCAAATCAATATGCCACTACCCCTGTGTTTGATCTGGAAATCTGGTATTTTTTTTATCATCCATGCCTCTTCAATACTGCAAGATTCTTTACTTTATCAGTTGAAGATTTTTTTTCAAATTTTGTTCGTCGTAAACGTTATCATCGTTGCAAAGGTGAAACGCTGCAGAAATTTTCAGCCGATTGTTGCTTCTTGAAACTAAACTTTTAATCATCATTTTTGGCTGAAATTTTTAAACAATTTCATATATTGTCTTAGCTTTAATCTAAGACTGATCTCGTGAAGAAACTTCTTCTGGATCTGGACTTATAGCACTGTGATTCTTCGTTGCACAGTACTGAAATTTTATGATGCAGAATCTGCCTTTTGTATATTGGCCTCTTGAAACCTAACTTTTGTTCATCCTTCTTGGCTGAAATTTTTACACAATTCTCAATACTAAGTTGGCTTTCATCTGGATTTAATTTCATCAAAAAACTCCTTATGGAACTGGTTTTTTTGTGCAATCTTTGACCATTACGTAGTTCTGAAATTTTACGACGAAGGAATCTGCCTTTCGTCTTTTGCCCTATTTCCCTACCGTTATGCGACCAAAATTTCGTCCAACTTTTTACTGGTATTAACAACATTGGAACCAAGGGTTTCTTCATAATTTCCTTGAACTTTCTTCTAGAATTTATGTCGAGAAGTCATCGTTTCTCTGACGTAAAACCGGTTCAGCAGGATAGCACATCGCATCACTTCTTTCCATCGAATTCTATCAGATTTAAGTGCTATTTTTTGTGGAATTTTGGACTCTCCTTTCCTCATCACCAAACCCTACCATCCTCACCAAAAACCCTTCCAAATGTTACCCTAAATCGAATCAAAACAGCCCCCAAATCAGCCACCCAAATTAGCCTACTTCCTTATCGATCCACTTACATTTTCAAAAAACCTTCCTTACCGAGACATCTACCCTTACTGCCATCTATCGCAGATCTAAAATCTATTTTCCCAACCTTCATCTACTACTATCGCAGCCCTAAAACTACACCAATTCATAGCCTCAACCCTACAAAACCGTAGCCCCAAATCTGCCCTAAACCGCAACCTACTTTTACCCAAACCAATCCACCTTCCAACCGGCCACCCCTTTCTCCAAAATTCCCATGCCACTAACCCAACAACAGAAGAAAGATCTCAATATTACAGATCTTGAGGCGTATACTATGGCATCGGAGGAGGCTACCGATGCAAAGCTTGAAGCCTTTGAAACCTGTATGGAAGACAAGATGCGATCCCTTTTCACCGAATTCAGCATTGGCCGACCGTCGAGCCCGAGAAAATCACAACATGGAGAAACTTCATATCAGTGAGACGATACTCAAGAACATGGCCACATCACCTCTGATCTCAATAATCCATGCATGAAGGTTGACTTCCCTAGATGGGAAGAAGGAGACCCGATCGGGTGGATCTCGCGCGTGGAGCGCTATTTTCGGTTCTACCGAACCACCGACGCCACACGAGTGGAGATTGCTTCCATCCACCTCGAGGGAGATGCTATTCAGTGGTTTAATTGATTTAAGCACACCCATGGAGGACTCTCTTGGCAGTGATTCAAGGAAGGACTACTAGACCGCTTTAGACCAACCATTTTCAACAACATCGATAAACAATTGGCAAAGATTTGTCAAACCTCTACAATACAAGAATACCAAACAAGGTTTGAGCATTTATCTAATCAAACTAAGAATTGGTCTGAGAAACAACTTTTAGATACTTTTATCGAGGGCCTAAAGCCAAAGATCCGAGGAGAAGTAAAGGCGCGGCAACCATACATTCTTAGGGCGGCGATTTCCTTCGCTCGTATCCAGGAAGAACAATTGAACCACGAGGTACGAAGGACAAGAGTTGCTCCCCAACCAGCCATGCCAAGGCCTACTGCCCCCTCTACTACCATCCAAGCCCCCGCACTAAAAAAGTTGACAAGATACGAGCTTTGCTGACGATCGGCCAAGGGGTTGTGTTGGTATCGGGAAGAACCGTGGAGCTGTGAACATCACTGCAAAAAGGGCCGACTCCTTGTGATTGAACCAGCGGAGGATGAGGATAATAAAACATCTGAAGAAGCCCTTGAACCTAAAGAAGAAGCGATGGAGGAAGAGTCCCAGTCGGCCGATTACGCAGTGCACGCATTGACCGGCTATTCCAACCCGCAGATGATGAAAGTTGGAGGACTTCTAAAATAGCAACCCATCATGGTTCTCATCGACACGGGCATCACCAATAACTTCCTCAATAGTAAGGTTGCTGCACATTTGGTGCTTCAAAATCAAAGGTTGCAACAAGTTTGACGTAAAGGTCGCCGATGGTCGAATCTTTAATTGTGACCAACGATGCCCGCGGGTGAAACTACTCCTCGAAGACCAAGAAGTGGTAGTCGATTTATTCCTCTTACCTATCGATGATTATGAAGCCATACTCAGGATTAAATGGCTCACAACACTAGGTGATATCTCTTGGAAGTTTTCTAAATTAATCATGAAATTTTATTGCAAAGGGAGACAAGTCATGTTACGAGGCAAGCGCGAGAGCCAAATTTCCATCGTTTCGTTGCAACAAATGGAGAAAGTTTTACACAGAGCGCATGGAGGATTTTTTTATGCATATCCAGCAACCATCTAAGGGGGAGAATATACAAATTTCAGATCCTAAGCTTGCCCTCTTGCTGGATGAATTCGCAGATGTTTTCACGGAGCCGCGTGGGCTGCCCCCTAACCGGCAGCATGACCACCATATTCCTATTCTGCCAAGCAAACCTCCAGCAAATTTATGTCCATATCACTACCCTCACTTGCAGAAGGATGAGGTCGAGAACATCGTCAAAGAGATGCTGGACACCGGGGTAATTCAACCGAGTTGCAGCCCTTATTCTTCACCGGTGTTGCTAGTGCGCAAGAAAGACGATACATGGTGGATGTGCATTAATTATCGGGCCTTGAATGCTATCACCTACATTTCTAGCTCCACCAGCATGAAATTCAAGCATCAAGAATTGGTCTCCCTATTTCTTTAGGCCTTACAAAATTGGGGATCATATTGGGGCCCCAACCTGGAGATCAGATCCGTGCACCAGATCAAAATTACAGTTGATCCTCCAAGTATCCCACCTCAAATGGAAATTTAAAGATGATGACTCAACTCAAGTTCTTCCAACTGACACCCAAGCTGATGAGGAACTGAAGACCCGGTTCCCTGAGTTCATGGAACTTCAGCCTTAAGGACAAGGTTGATTTTAAGAGGACGGGTTTGATGGGACTCCAGCAGGGTTGAGTCCTAATCTCCCTAGAAGTAGTCAATAAAACCCTGCTATATTGTAATAATGTCACTTCTATCTTATAAAGGAGTGTGGCTAGAGTTTAGATTAGCCCTTAGGGCTTAGAAGTCGCCGCCCCCCTCATTAGGCAAGTCGGCCAGGGTTTCCCCCTGCTTAGGTCGGCTATAGAGCCAACCTACCCGCCCCTTGTTCCTATTAAGGTAGGATGGCTATAAGAGGGGTAAAAGAGTAATTGCACCTAGATAAGTGCCCCCTTGGGCTAGGACTTTGATCCCTATTTAAGATGTAGCCGCCCCCCCTCTTTGAAAGCAAGTAATTATCATCTTTAATTCAGCCTTTGTGCCGAATCTAGGAGGGAGGAACCCCTATAGCGTTCCAAGGGTTGATCCCCCTCAAAGATCAAAATCTATAGGGCTCCTTCTGAGGTCTTATCAGTATTAGAAATGAGGAATTACATACTGTCAGATATGGTGTGACCCATGATGAGTTTCATTGACCTACTTGTCTCATTCTAGGGATACGCCCTTGAGACTACAGCTTACCTTCTAAACCTCTAGGTTGATAGTGTCTACACCGTATGAGATATAAAATGGGAAGAAATCTAATCTTAAGGTTATTAAGATTTAGGGCTGCCCTACCCACGTTAGGAGATACAACCCCAACAAGCTAGATATAAGGACAGAATGGTGCAAGTTCATGAGATATCCCAAGGAAATTTATGGGTATTATTTATATTATCTTAAGGACCATAAGATCTTTGTTACCAAGAGAGCTGTGTTCCTTGAGATGGAGCGAGATAGAGTTGAGCGAGTTTAAAGAACCTGGCTTAAGCACCATTTTAGAGTCTGAGTCTGTTCAGGTACTTAGCACATAAGTTCCAACTTTTCAAAGGTCTAGTAGAGTACCTCACCCTTCTAAAAGATACGTGGGTCATATAAGTAGAGAGGACACTTAGGATATTGATCCTTAGACATACGCGGAGGCTATTATGAGTATAGACTCCAAAAAGTGATAAGAAGCCATGAATTCTGAGATAGATTCCATGTACTCAAATAAGGTCTAGAACCTTGTGGATACACCTAAGGGTATTGTACCCATCGGTTGCAAATGGATCTTCAAGAAGATCAGAGTAGATGGAAAGATAGAGACCTATAAAGCAAGACTGATAACTAAAGGATATCGTCAAAGGCAAGGAGTTAACTATGACGAAACTTTTTCACCCGTAGCCATGCTTAAATCTATTAGAATTCTTTTGGCTATTACAACACACTATGACTATGAGATCTGAAAGATGGATGTGAAAATAATATTCCTCAATGACAACCTCAAGGAGGAGGTGTATATGATACAGCTAAAGGGATTCGTATTCAGAGAGAGTCCTAATAAAGTGTGTAGGTTGCTCAGGTCCATTTATAGATTGAAGTAAGCTTCCTGAAATTAGAACATAAGATTTGATGAGGCGATTAGATCTTATGACTTTGTTAAGAATGAAGATGAGTCTTGTTTATATAGAAAGATAAGTGAGAGCACTATCACCTTCTTGGTGCTATATGTGGATGACATCCTAATATTAAGAATGATGTAGGAATGCTCTCCACCGTTGAAGCTTGGCTATCCAGAAACTTCTCTATGAAGGAGGGGAAGTATCATATATTTTTGGGATCTGGATCTATAGAGATAGATATAAGAGGATGCTTGGCTTATCTCAATCTAGGTACATAGACTCCATTGTCAAAATGTTTGGCATGAAAATTTTCAAGAGATGTCTCATACCGATGAGACATTGAATATCACTTTCTTGGAGTATGTCCCTAGAGACTCCTGAAGAAAGGGCATATATAGATATGATATCCTATGCTAAAGTGATAGGTTCTATTATGTATGTTATGTTATGTACCAAACCTAATATAGTGCATGCTCTGAGTGTCACGAGCAGGTATCAGACAGATCCAGGTTTGGAATACTAGAAGGTAGTAAACTGTATCCTTAAGTACTTAAGCATGACTAAAGATCTTTTACTAGTATATGGAGGAGGTAGCCTCCAAGTTGAGGGCTACACGGACTTAAGTTTTCAGTCCGACATTGATGATAGTAAGTCAAACTCAGGGTATATTTTCACCCTGAATGGATGAGCAGTAAACTGAAAGAGTTCCAAACAAGAAACTACTACTGACTCGATTATAGAGGCAAAATACATTGCTACAACAGAGGCAACAAAGGATGAGTTGTGGATGAGTAAGTTCATTAGGGATTTGAGAGTTAAACCGAGCAGCGTGGAGCTCATTCCCATATATAGCAACACTAATACGACCATAGCTCTAGCAAGGGAATCCATGTCTCATCAGAATTGTTCTGAGAAGGTTCTAACTGATTAGAGAAATTATAGCCCATAAAGATAAAGTAATTTAAATAATTTCATCCAAAGATAACATTATAGATCCATCGACGAAGTCGTTATCTCAAATTATATTTAAGCGTCACAGGGGTCTGATGGGGATCAGACACATAGGTGATTAGCTTCAGCTCAAGTGGGCGATTGCTGGTTATAAGTGTCCTGCAACCCAATCACATGAGTGATGGCACGTGTGACACGTCGCGTGATCTTGTTGCTTATGATTATTATTGATATATTCTCATATTATATTATATATTACATATATATTATGATGTCATTGGTTTTATGCAATGAGAATCAGATCGTGATGAGATCATGATAATGAGACGAATTAAACTTTAAGTAGAGATCTTAAATAATCCATATTATAGGTTTCTCGAGAGGGACATCTAGATAACCGGATAGACCGATATATTGTATACCTATCCATATGATTGAGGCGGCTGATCTCATAGCCACTTATGTGGAGACACTAATAATATAGTACAGGTGCTCATTGGAGAGTGAGTTCACTGATTGATCCATTTATAGAATATTGTATAGTTAATGATATTTAATACCAGACAATGATTTCATAGTCCTAGCTATGTATCTAGTCTTTAGACTTGAGATACCAAAGATGTCTTGTATGAGTACTCATTTCTTTGACATCGGACTTACAAGTCTAGAAAGTTTCATATCTAGTACAACCAATTATCAAGATTGGTAGCCAACTATATGAAGGCAATTGAGTGTCAACAAATGATCATCCACTCTCAGTATCATGAGAAGAATATCCAATATCTTCTTGCTCAGACAAATCCTTGGCCAGGGAGAGAGAAGTTCTTTGGGAGAATCTGAATAGAGCGAGACTCAGACAGATTTCGTATATGGCCTGATAGTACGATGCTCAATATACAGTCTCTAGGATATGAGTTGAATGCGGGACTATAGATACACGATAATTATTGATAGATAGGTACGATAGATTCAATCCTCCTATACTATTTGGGGACTATGGCGCAGTGACCTAGTACGTCCATAGTCGATAAGTCGAGTGAATTATTATGGGGATAATAATTTACTATATCTGAAGGAGTTCTAATGGGAGTGACTCATGGCCAACTCGATATCGGGCCTAGAGGGTCACACATATATAGTAGATGCTTCAGCGAATAAAGGATTAGATATGAGTTATCCATTTAGCTCATGTTTTTATCAGATGAGACCCTACATTGATGGACTCTTGCATGAGGCACAATTAAATACCAAAGGGGATTATTAGATAGAGATCCAATAATCTAAGATTAATGAGTAATTGGATGGAGATCTAATATCCACTAAGGCAAGATACACTAGGGCTTTTGTGGCTCTCTATAAATAAGAGGCAGGGGCAGCTCTTATGTGATAGGCTGCACCTTTGGCTACCCCCTCCTATTTTCCTCCTCTCCCTTACCTTCTCAGCTGATCAGCCTCTCTCTAGTGTGAGAGGATAGTGAAGAAGATAGAGAATCTTCTTCCATGTTCATTGCAAGAAGCTATGTAAGAGTTGTGAGATTTGAGACTACGATTAGAGGAATATCGCTGTAAGATCCATCATGTAGATATTGCTAGAGATGACACTTGGTCTTCTTCATCCTCTCCATCCGGATGTGAAAGTTTAGTGATATACGATCTCCATAGGTAAACAATCTCTCATATGATGTAGTTTTTTTAGTTTTTATGATTTTTCGCATACCAATCTTTGCATGACAAATTTGATCTACCTGGAAAATCATTTTTGGTAGATCAAGACCTGTTGATGGACACTTGGATTTGCTCCGGGAAGGTGCATGATGATAGAACTCCCAACCCACTATGACGGAAAGAAGACTCGCCACAATGGGGATCAAGGCCCTCTATAGTGGAGCCCCAACCCACTACGATAGAAGGAAGACCCGCCATGATGATGAAGAAGACCCCCTACTGCGAAGCCCTTAGCCCGCTACAATAGAGTCCTCATCTCACTATGGCAGAAGGAAGATATGCTACTATAGAAGTTAAAGCCCACTATGGCCAAGCCCTAAGCTCGCTACAGTAGAAGGAAGATCCGCTTTGACGAAGGTTAAAGCCCACCATAGCGAAGCTCCCAGCCCTCTACGTTGGAGGTTAAAAGCCCACTTGATAAAACCTTATAGATTCTAAGCTTGGGTTAATCTTTATAGGTGATCGGCCTCCTTGGAACTCTATAGGGGTTCTTCCCTCCTTGGTTTTCTGCATAATAGTTGAAAAGATATAAATTTATTGATGATGAAAATAGGGTTGAATACATGCTATTTATAGGGCTTCTAAATCCTAACTCCTAATAGGATTCATACTCAAAAGACTCCAACTCCTAATCATCTCTTAACTAACTCCCATACTTCATATAAACTAAGACTCAATGGAATTCTCCCTTTCTTATATTAGTCGCCTCCTCTCAGCCATAACTGATTCTCATCAAGGTGGGCGGCCAATTGGGTTGATTACAAGATTGACTTGGTTGACCTGACCCGAATCCAACTCCAACTCCTAACTTGACTCTAGTTCAACTGAATCCTAATCCTATTAGGATTTGAGCTGATTTATTACAATGAACTCAAATCTCCTCCTAGCTGACCTAATGTCAAGTCTGGGTTAGCCAACCAAGCCTAATTTATGGACTCAACTCAATCGATTAGGACTCGACTCAACTAGGGTCCTAATAGACCCACTCTCTTCAAATCAGCCTTATCCTTAAGGCTAAGCTCCATAGCTCTAATACTAGATGATAGAACCCCAGAAGGAGCTCTATAGTTTTTGACCCTTGAGGGGGATCAACCCTTGGAACACTGTAGGGGTTCCTCCCTCCTAGACTCGGCACAAGGCTGAAATAAAATAGATGATTGCTTGATTCAAGAGAGGGGGCAGCTACATCATTATATAGGGATCAAAACCCTAGCCTAAGGGGGTGCTTGCCTAAGTAAAATTATCCCTCTGCCCATCCTATAGCCAACCTACCAATAGGAACAAGGGGCGACTAGGTTGGCTCTATAGCTGACCTAAGCAGGGGGAAATTCTAGCCAACCAACCCAGTAAAGGGACAACGACCACTAAGCCCTAAGGGCTAATCTAAACCCTAGTCATACTCCTTTATAAAATAGGAGTGGCTTTATTACAATCTAACAGGATTTTATCGACTACTTTTAGGGATATTATGACTCAACCCTACTGGAGTCCTATCAGATAGATGTGGGTCGAGTTATCCTCTCTAAACTTTCATTTGCGATGAGATTTCTGGAGGATCAGTTATACTTTTGAATTAATGTACAAATCTGATCCACAAGTTATGGCTCCAATGTTATCTCCAATTTTGTATGGTATAAAGAAACTGGGAGACCACTTTCGTGAGGCTTGAGTCTTCATAGATTCCTGCTAGTAGGGCTAAAGACGAAGGAAGACTCGATCTTTAATAGTAAACTTCATTCTACTCCAGTATTTGTTGGGGGGCTGTTTCTTTTTTGCATGAGCTGCTACCTAGTTGTTCTTTAATAGTAATCGAGCATTCTTTTGGAATAATGACTACCCTTTGATAAGGTACCCAATGGTATGAGTTTGTCTTGAGTCTGAGGTGGATAGAAGCTATAATTTTACCGAGCTTGTTTTCATCTCTCCTTCGTGTTGTTGACCTGTATAATGCCAAACTTCAAATTCAGTAGCAATTAGTATCCCTTTACAGATCAGAAGCATCATGTGAAGTGTAGGAAGATCCTCGGTGCATATTAGGGGTCGATCATCTTGTATGTGGATAACACAAATTTTAGCTCCCGATGCGTTAATCATAAATACTTTTTTGAAGTCAGGTAAAGCTAGCACTAGCGAAGAGTAGGGGCTGTAACTTAGTCGGATGACCCCTGTTTCAAGCATCTCATTTTTAATCCTCTCTATTTCAGCTTTCTGGAGATTAGGATAATGATATTATCAAATGTCTGCTGCTGATTTGCTTGGGAGAATTGACATTCGATGGGCATGTTGGGTAGGAGTTAGGCTGCATGGTTCGACGAAGACGTCTGAAAATCCAGTAAGCAATTAGAGAAAGTTTGAGTCTTCAATTTTTGTTGGCTCCCTTATATGTTGCTGTTGGAGTTACATTTGAAAGATGTTGTTCAGTTTGTGCAAGACATTCTCCATTCGTTGCATTGAAATCATCATCACGTTGCTCCTACGTTTCTCACGTAGGATCTCTTGTTTCCCATAGTTAAAAAATTTCATAATAAATTTGAAAAAATGCTATGAAACATTACCAAATATAGTCAGCCATTCGATGCTGAGCACTGCCTCATAATCATCATGAGGGAGGAGGAAAAAATCAGCATTTACTTCTTGGTCTTGCAACAATAATTTCACATGCGAACATCTTCGATTGCACTTCAAAATTCGACCGTCGACTACCTCAACATTAAACCTGTTGCAATCTTCATCTTGGAGCATCAATTAGGTAGCAACCTTACTATTCATAAAGTTGTTGGTGCTCCTAGTCTCGATGAAGATGGTGATGAGCTGCTGCTTAAGAGATTCTTTAACTTTCATTGCTTGCGGGTTCGCATGGTCGGCTAAAGTGTGAGTCATGCAATCAACCAATTGTGGATCCTCCTTCATGTTCTCCTCCTTAGGTTCAAGGTCATCTTCTTCAGATTCTTCAATAGGTTCTATCATGGGAAGCTTCCCCTTTTTGCAGCTATGGTTGCAGCTCCAAAGTTCATTGAAATGCCAACGAAGGTCCTTTGTTGATCTGTCGCGAAGTTCTTGTCTCGTCAATTTCATTGATAGCGAAGGATGGCTGGGAGCAGGGGGTGCTAAAGGTTTATGTGTTTCTAGTCTAGGAGTGGTCCTCGTCCTTCGAGCATCTTGGTTGAGCCGCTCCTCTTGGATCGGGGTGAAGGAGATTGTGACCATCAAGGTGCGGGGCTGCCATACTTTAACTTCTCCTCTTATTTTCAGCTTGAGTCCTTCGATGAATGTCCCTAATAATTATTTGTCAGACCAATCAAAAGTTTGATCTAAAAGATGCTCAAACCTGGTTGAGGTTTGGCAAATCTTCATGAGTTGGCCATTCATGTTCTTGTACTCTGATGGTCCAAAGTGGAGTAGCAGCTCACTCTTGAATTACCTCTATGTGGGGACTCCATGGGTGTGCTCAAAACAATTATACCACCGTATAGCATCTCCTTCAAGATGGATGGCAGCGATGTCCACCATGGAAGCCATCATGTCGGGTCTCTCTGTTCCCATCGAGGGAAGTCCACCTTCATGTGTGGTTGCACCAAATCAGTGGCTTGTTCTTCTTTTTTGGGAGGCCTTTCTAAACTTTTACCTTGCAGCAATTTTGTCGGGCTTGGAGATCGACCAATTATGAATTCTATGAAGAGTAGTATGTCCTTCATGCATAATTCAAACCGTGATTCAAGCGCCTCCAACTTGGCATCGATCTGATCTTCAGAGGGTGCCCTAAAGACGATGTGGTTGGTGACAGTAAGATTGGTAGGGTTTTGGGGGTTTACGAGAAGAAGAACAAAAGGTACAACAACAGAATTTTTCATCGAAAAAATTTCAGTAGTATAGATGTAATTTTTTTCTAGCAGTTCATAACAAGAATTTGAGTAAAACTCAGTGGTAAGGGAAAGGTAATGTCAACAAAAAATTTGTGGGAGAATACGACAACAAAGAATTCAACAAGATCAAAGAATACGAGGTGTTGCGGTAGATTTTTATGTCTAAAGTGCAGTAGTTTGGACGTAAAATATCAACGATTTATATTGATAATTTTTGCACAAAACCAAAAGAAAATATGATATTAAGGAGTGCTCAAGCTATCGTAAAAAACTTATAGAAGATTGGATAGAAAAATGGTGGCAGCAAGATCAAAAACAAGCAGTGGTATGCGGTTGAATTTTGTAGCATAACTTTCATCATAAAGATGGAAACTTTGTGACGAAGAGTTTATGTAGCAAGATAGGAACATTTTTTTTGTTTTTTGGGTCAATGATAACTAAATCACAGTGGCAGTAAGATAGAATACTAGAACCTGATATAATTCTTTTGAGAGATCAAAAGATGATCTGCGGTAGTGGAGATGACAACGGAATTCGACAACGATCTAAGCAATTGTGGGAATTGCTTGGGCGACTGTGGAAGGATAATGGGTGGATGTGGAAGGGCAGCGAGATGCCAAGAACACTGCTTTGATACCAAGTGGTAGAACCCTTGTGGATTCTAAGCTTGGGTTGATCTCTATAGGGGATCGACCTCCTTAGAACTCTATAGGGGTTCCCCCCCTCCTTAGTTTTCTACACAATGGCTGAAAAGATATTGATTTATTGATGATGAAAAGATGGTTGAATACATGCTATTTATAGGGCCTAATATTATTCCTACTCAAAAGACTCTAACTCCTAATCATCTCCTAACCAACTCCCCTACTTCATTTAAACTAAGACTCCAACTCCTAATATAACTCATAATCAACCTTAGAGAGAGTCCTAACTCAATGGAACTCTCCCTTTCTTATCTTAGTCACCTCCTCTCAGCCCTAACCGACTTCCCCTCATTAAGGTGGGTGGCCAATTTGGTTGATTATAAGATTGACTTGGTTGACTTGACCCGAATCCAACTCCGACTCCAGTTCAGTCAAATCCTAACCCTACTAGGATTTATGCTGATTTATTACAATGAACTCAAATTTTCTCATAGCCAACCTAATGTCAAGTCTAGGTTGGCCAACAAGGCCTAATCTAATGACTTGACTCAATCGACTAGGACCCGACTCAGCTAGGGTCCTAACACCACTACGACAAAGACCTCAGCCTGTTATGACATAGCCCTAAACCTGATACGACAAGGAAGAAGACCCGCTGTGGTGGGGATCAAGAGCTCCTATGGCAGGATGAACACATGTCGCGACAAGCAAATAAGGCGCATCACGCCCAAGGTATATAGGTCAGGAAATCCAACCCGCATTGCCACTGGCCATGATGAAACACTAGGAATGATGTACCTAAGATGGTCAAGTCAGGAAATCTGACCTATGACTTATTATTATGGGCACACCAAATGGGGCATGCCCGAAACATGAAAACCAAGGAACCGACCCAATCAACCTCGACAAAACAAAGTGGTTGAATGATGTGCCTCAAACCCCCTTGTTAGTGTCCTAAAGCACGCCTTCTGGGGGGACGAATGATAGGGAATAAGACAATATTAGCATTGACCTGCTGACTCACCTAATAGCCTATCGCCACCTAGATGATGGCATGGGCGGAAGAACCTGTATCTCTTCTTTTCCTAGTGGCAGGTGATAGGGTTTCCACCCTCAGCCAGCCATAGTTTCGAGAAAGGAAGTACAGGTCAATCACCAGAAGCATTAACCCCTAGCAGCAAAGACTATTTCCTCCTTTTTCGATCGTCGACGTAGGCAACCGTCGTCCGCTTATCCCGGGCAAGCGCCAGCACCAACAAATGGTGCCCTACAGTCATCCTTCATTGACGATGCACCATAGGAAGATGTACCAGCCGACCATCGCATAAATGAGCCCCTGAAGGATATACGGGTCCATCCGGATTGGCCCACCAACTTCTCTCTATCGGCTACTCAAGTATAAAAGCCGACACCCAGAGCTTGAATAGAGGACTGAGAGAAGAGAAAAAAAAAACCTAATGTTTCCACTCCATTCAAACCTAAGTTTACCATCGAAGGTATTGGATCGGGAACTCCCCAACGTTGACCGCATGTGTAAGGTCCATGACGAAGCCAAGTCACATCTCAACTCATCTCTAGAACCCCGAGGAAGCCCAAATCACCTTCGTTTGATGTGGAATTCACCTCTTACGTACCAACAACACCTCATGATTGCTTCAGCCATACCTTCCCCCACTCCAATCACCTCTCATCATTGTCATGTCAGCCATCGAGACAATCTTACATCTTCCGGATAGAATCAAACGGTTTTGACTCTCAGGTCAATGGCATCAAGACAACAACCAAACGCAAGTTCTAGATCAGTCAATTTGCTCACCATCTCGTCAAACACACTACACAATTTTTGAAGTGCTCGGTGTCTTCTTTCGAGGAAACTGCATTGTTAGAATTAGAGGTTTTAAAGAGTCTCAAGTGTTTGCGGTTGCCCATACTATCAAAGTTCGCAAGTGGCTTCCCCGAGGCGGTAGGCCATTTGAAACATCTCCAACACCTAGAGGTGCGCAGGAAAGCCATCACCAAGTGGCCAGAAGCGTTTCGCAAGCTCTACCATATTTAGTGGTTGACACTGACGGTAGAACCCGTGGGGCTGTTCTTGCCAAAAGATGCAACCAGATTAATCAAGCTGTGCCATTTGATTGTAGTTTATGCTCTTTTACCTTTATAAGTAAAAAGATCCAAATGTAATTTTTAAAAATATAAAAACCAAAATACTAAAGATACCTAATTACAATGGATAACATGTAATTAGCCCTAATGGAGACAATGTTAATGGACAAAGAGCACCTCAACTTCTTGAAACTAAACAAGAGTAGGGAAGGGAAGCACAACATCACGCCCGAGCACTCGAAGGACTCTAACCACATCCTGGTCGTAAAGAGCTGAGAAGAATTTGCTGGGATCGGTCTTGTCATCACTCGACCACCACTCCCCCCTCTCCGAGAGCTTCTTTCTCTTGAGGTTCTGCACCAAAGGCATTTCAATTCACTAGAAGAGGTTGGTTCTGATATGTATGGTGGCACGGATGCACTGTTCCCGTCATTGGAGGAGCTTTTGATCAACGAGCTGAACCAGTCGAAGAGGTGGAAGAAGGCCGGCAGCTCTTTCCTCAACTTTGCAGCCTAAGCATGATTTACTTCATCAAACATAAGTATTAAAAAGAGTCATCTCAATCCTTGATTTACTTCATCAAATACAAGTATCCCATGAAGTTGTAACCTCATGAGAACCAACTCCCACTTTTAATACACAAGATTCAATTACTCATATAAGAACAAAGGCAAGTTGATTTCTAGTTATGTCCTACCCAAGAGTAGTGAGTTCCTGCCAGTAATACAGAATGCAACAAAGAGTCATGTAAGATGTTCATAAAGCATGCTCATTCACCACTCAAATCATCAACCAAACTAATAAGAGACAAATCACACCTTTCCTCTAAACGGTTTGGAATGACTATGCTCTATCAAATGGGATAATACTGCCCCGAGACTCTTCTCGGAGGTAGCTTCCGCAGTATATATAGAACAAGCGCCGAGGGAAGTATCTCGGTCAGCTGGATCATACATCCAGTGAAAATTAATATTTTTAGAACCATGGTATGAGCTGCTGTTGTTTCAAAGCTTAGATAACCCTTGTAGTAGTTTACCGTATAATAGATGAGATCAAGAATTGGGTGATTCAATACATCGAGCGACACATCTGTATCAAAGGCCGATAAGCCAACCTGCAATGATATGGAAGTAAATAGCAGATGGAAAGCAATCAGCAAGATTATTCACACTTCTCCCTCTGAAGAGTCTTAAAATCCAAATAGATAAATAGTTTCTGGGATAAAATTCTATACCAAGTCAAATAAAACAAAACTTAATTGTTTCTGGTAATTTCCTTTAACATCTTAACTATGCACATAACACAAACCATCTAATAATGATGGCATTTTTGGCTAGATCAGCTTTCTATCTTCCAGATGCAAACCTTGATTCTTGTATATCCACAAGCAAGTGAGAAGACAATAATTTTTATATGCTATGTAGGAGAAGAGGTAACCGAGGCCAATTGGCTGATAACTGCAGATCAAAAAAGAGAAACATGCTAGTTCAAACCAAGGATTGTCGTTTCGACGTGTACTATCAAGTACGGGTGGTATGTACCAATCCGCCAACTGACCGATACAGGTGGTACCATCGATTGGGGCTATTTTCGTCCCGTTACCATCCGAAATCGATCGATAACAATCGATTTCGACCGTTTGTCACGAACGGACGTCGCTCAACCGCAACATCTTCACTCCGTGAACCGTTCGTGCTTTTTCTTGCTTGTACATATGTTTGGCAGCTTGTTTTGCCTTGAGTTTATGTGTTTTTACCTAAGAAATGTGAGCGAAAGTAGTGTAGAAGGCTGCAGAACGGTCGTTCGCTGCATAGAGCCAAAACAGCCCTGTTTTTGGGCCTTTTTCGTGTGCCACGGTAACCTTTCTGAGCGGTGCGAAATGTCAGCCATTTCAGCACCTTGGAACCCCCCGGGTGGCACCGGGCTGGATGGGGCTCCGGGTATATGTCGGGCGTATGCGTTCATCAGCAATTGAACTTGTCTAGCACTCAAGGTGTTCGACAAATTGCTTGTATAGCTTTCCGCTTTGCGAGACACCAGGACGTGTCCGTCGCTCGCTTCTAAACTAATCAACTTCTTCTTTGCAGGTCCTACGGGACCTTAAGAGGTTGTAAGAGGGCTGACCTTGTGCAGATAGATAACGCTTTGGGCGTTTCCTAACTTAGGCAATCCCAGCTAAGTCCAGAACAGTGGGCAAGGTTGCTTCACGACTTAGGCAATTTCAGCTAAGTCTTCGGGAGGGCCGCAAGGGTGCCGCAAGGGTGCCGCACGGGTTAGGCAAATTCAGCTAAGCCCGTGACATGTTGGTGGCCGATTTCAAGCGATATCAGCCGAGGGAGGGAGAAAGAAGAAGAGGGAGAAGAAAAACCTGGAGTAGCACTGCTCTTCCCCCGTGCTATCCGTCGCCCGGGCAATTTCTTCACCGACAGGCGATTTCTTCTCCCCTCATGGGGAGAAGGAATGAGGCGATGTCGCTCCTTTTGTTTTATTTTTTAACTTATATTATATTATATTATATATATATATATTTATATCGAGCGGTATGCCTGTGCGTACCACTCAGTATCGAATATCATACCATACCGAGCTAAGCTCGGTATGCCGATATGGACCGATACGGCGAACCTTGGTTCAAATAATTAATGCGAAATACGACTAAACACAAAGGCCCTTTTCGTCTCCTAATAATATTCAGAAGTATATATATATATATATATATATATATATATATATATACATGAGTTGTTCTCTCCCTTTTGATGGAATAGGCTTCATGTTGTTTAGCATTATAAATTGCAGAAGCAAATATGTAACAAAAGAAATGTTCAGATAATTGAGATGGAAACAAATACTCACCACACAACATCTTACGAGGAAACAGGTGAAACATATTGCTGTAACATATCCGACCTGCACCACATCAACAAATGCCACATTAGCAGAGGAGCAAACTCTCCTCGCTTGTACTAAGAAATGTTTCAGATGTTTGGACCAAGTCATAACTGTTCAAATGCATATTACAGTAAATGAAACTTTTAAGCATACAATATCAACGTTTTGAATTATTATTAGAATGAAAATCCACAAATTTGTACCTGGCACCACAAATCTAGCAGTCTATTTGGGATAATTTAAAATAGGAGTAACATGTTTTCCAACAAACTGGCAAGGAAAAGCACAAGGTAACACGAGGAGAAAGACAAGTGAAAAATTGAAGATGACTTAGGTCACATGAGTGTTTGGCTTACACAGTCAATAGGTCATAAAGAACAATACAAATTGGAAGTATATCCATCTTAAGAAAAAGAGGAGTCAACTACAGTTTTGAGTTGAATCAGATCCTTTTCGTTTGGCCGTCTGAACATATGAAAGCACATGCATGATCGTCACCATAAGATCTCTAAATATATTAAATGTAGTTCACAGTAATTTATAAGCAGACACAAACAGATCTTTGTCCCCGAGATCATGGCTAGTGAAGGCATCTTATTCTCTGTTTCTAACAACTTTATTCGAGATTTCCTGCATGCTGCAATCAACATGGATTCCAGTGTTCAATTAGGAAGTTGCACCTCGGTGAAGCTTCTTCCATCGCCCCTTGGATTCTATTGGGAATCACCTCAGCATGCAAAATAGCCTATTATAAAACCATGTTAAAAATGAAACCTGCCTGTGTTACAAATTTCAGGCAATGAAGAAAGCAAGTTATTTCGGCAGAATATGTGAAATCATCACCTTCCTCCATATAGTATGAAACCAACTGCAGCTATAAAGGATAGCACTAATGAAGAAACAGCAAAATTAGTAAGATTGTATAATGAAACAACACAATGAGTAGACAACAAAGAAGTCAAAACCTACTGGCAACAAAGATGCTTCCAATTGATTCGACAATCCGATTGTCATTTATCCACAGATAAATCCATATGCAAACCTATCTCAAGTCTCATATCATCAGCATTAAAACAAAAGGTGAAGACAAAAGAAAAAAAATAAACCATAGTCAAATCAATGCTATTATTAACAACTTCCACTTTTCCTTGTGCAAGATCTTATCGCCAAGCAGTTTCTATACAATAACAAGCCATAAAGCCTCAACTACCAAGCAGTTAGTATAATGTGCCAAACTAAGATATCTTGATAGTCCGTCCTATATCAGGTAATAATGAGAAGACATGTATTAGTGGGTCTAGCTCCTCCTACTATTAAATGAGAGTTTAGGACACATTATTCAAACGAACAAGTTCTTCAACCACATTGATAATAGAAATTATTTAAATATTAAATTAATCATTAAAATTGGTACCAGAAGAAGAAAAAAAAAACTCTATGGATTGATTCGATGTGGGTTAACGCATGTCAAGGTTGGGGTTGGCCCTGGTTAATTCCACACTCAAACTTCAGAAGGGAACTCTAGGATGGCAGGATGTATAATATAGTGTCCAATTCGAATGCAAGTTAATTGGCTGAAATTGTAATATCTCAGCATTTTCTCATTGGGAAAAATGAAAGGATACAGCATGGTGTTAATAACTTGAGTTTAACCATCTCACGCCATGTTAACAAGATCCACTCTTTCTAATTCACTGATCTACAAATGTTAAATGGGTTGTTATATTAACTCCATGATTAGCCTATTATAACTTAGAAGGCTCAATCACCAAAAAAAAAAAAAAAATGCCAGTGCAACTTAGATTATTGAAATTAGGAAAATAAAGGAATGATTTTCAATGTGCAAACAACCAAAGATTCATTTGATGATGAACTAACTGTCATCGTCTCGTAAGCCTCCTTGTGATATACTAGATTGGAAAAATGTCTCCTGGAAAGATAAGTACCCCTATGTATTTGGCACACAAAGTTTCAACTAGAAGATCTAGTTCAATATTCACGTTTTGCCACGTTATTCGTTCGAACTGTCAAAAGCAGTACCATCATGGCTTTAGCCAAATTCAACAACCCAGTACAATGCACTGAGCCCATATTATTTTCTCAGAAAAGAACATTAAATTTTAATTTTGGTTTATTAATTAAAATTACACCTTAATGGAAAGTTCATCAATTAACTTTGGGAGTTTAAAGACTTGAAAACAATTTAAGACAACATAGATACCTCTATAACATATATCACACAATTAACGATGATGTATATGATCCTCAGCTTGTCTGAAGGAAGACTCCTTGCCTACAATATCATATCAATATTTAATATGAATGAGAAGAATGTTAAACAAATTGTTCTGAATTTAAAAAATGCTACAGAATGTATAGCTGCATAACAAAGAGGACACAAGAATTCAAACTTACCTGATGATATATTTCATCCCAGAAAAGCACTAGCAGCGTGTAGGTAGAAAAGAATAAATAATATTCCAGGAAGGTCTAATAACAATAGAGTGAAAACCTGGTTGAGACAAGATGCTTTCAACAATGAATTTCAGATTGAAACATATGGTAGGTACTGTTCTGAAAACCAAAAAAAGGATTAAAACCAACATGACAAACTATGTGAAGCAGATCAAGAACTTCAGATAACATCTTGCTTCATTTACTATTAAGATATCAACTGTGTTATCCTTAAGGTAACTTTGAAAGAAAAACATCAGGCTACTAAAGAATCTTTGAAAAGCTAAAACAATCCATCTAGTAGACATCATTTTTTTAAGAATTCAATCTAAAATATCTCACTTACCCTCGGCTGGAAAAGAAAAACATTTTTGTGAAATCCGAAGACGACAGCACGCACTGCAGCAAAGATTCCCAACTGGCTATCATGATCTTAAACCGGAAACAGAGACATAAAGATGCCAAGGTCACCTCCGTTCATAAAATGGAAGACCTTCTGCGTGGTCCAACCATATTCAGGGACTCGAAGCTGAATCCTCACCACTTGAACCTGCACAGAACTCGTAGTTTCAAAGTTGCAATCTTCTCAAAAGGAGCGAGTAAGCTAACACATGGAGAGTCCACATAAGATCAAAAAAATTCCGAAGTGAATACCACATTAACAAGCAACAGGAAGTTTTCCTCCACGATCGAGAGAGAGATGACAGCTCCATCACAACTAAGTACATTAAGAAAATGTTGGAATCACAGCATCTTCATCGACTAGAGAAGTGAAGGATGGAGGGACTACCAGCACAACAGCAGAGACGCAGCGCAGAGGAAGTAGAAGGCCACGTCCTGCCATTTGGATGAGTCATTTTATCTCATCCCACCAGTTCTGCACGCTTGCAGCCGGCCATATCATCTCTGTGTCTTCCCTCTGCCCGATCTTGTGTGTGTTTGGGAGAGAGAAAAAGCGAGACTTGATGGAAGACGAGATGCACGAATATTCCCACACATACATATAACTTGTACGAAGGAAAGATCGCATAAGCGAAGAAAAGGAAGGAGAGGGAAGCAACCAACCGGTCCTCTCTTCCTTTCCTGCCTCTCGCTATCACTTCCTAATGGGCCAATCTCTCTGTCAAACTGGCCCGCCGTCGAACTCAATGTGTTCCCCCAATGAATCTGTGTTGGATTCTCGCCTTCCACGTACGACATATCTTGTCATCACCATTCTTGACTGACGTGCCCATCACCAGACCCACAGCCTACCGCCGCGATTGGCTTGAGCTCATCTTCGGGCATGCTTACCTGCTGGTGATTGTAATTGCGGGAAGTTGTAAGAGGAAGTCAGCAGCAACGTTTCTCTTCTGCGCTTTCTCTGCTGTTGCACGCAGTCAAATGGCATGGCAGACCACTTTTATTGCTTGCTGTTGCCCCAATGTTTATAGCATCTTTTGACCCTCCCTTAATTGACACCACCCGTTTTAATAAGACAGCCGGCAAGCATGTGCAAATCGGATCTTTGAACCTTATTATGGGCGGTCAGAAGTCACCATGTGGAAAGAAGTCGAGTTGGACGAGCCTCACATCAGGGAAAGCTCCGACAAATGGCAAGATTAGGATCTGTGCAGTATAGGATATGGTAAAATCGTGGAAGATTCTTGGGACATCGACGTAGTTCTTGGAGAAGATGCAGATAAAGAGGAGGGCGTCGAGGGATCGACTCGAAGGGGCTAACGGCGAGATTAATCTCGTCCAAATGGGAAAGAAGCATCTTGAGGAGCCCGACTCACAAAATGGTAAGATCAGATTTTATACCGTTGGAAAGGGTAAATTTGTGGAAGAGTATTGGGACACTGACGTGGTTCTTGGAGAAAAGCCGGCGAAGACGAGGCTCCACAAGAGTGCAGAGAGTGTGTGCAGAGAAGAGAGTGTGTGCATTTGAAGATAATCTTGTAAGTGTTCTTGTTCTTTTACCTCATGTTTAATACTACGTCGTTTTCTTAATTAAAAGTGTTTTCGTTAATTGGATCGTAGTATTCTGTTTTATCGTTTCCTTGCTCCTCCTTCCCCAATATTTTTGTGGTATCAGAGCCTTGTTTCAATCTGAACTGAGCATTATGACTTTTAATGGCAATTCTATGTCTCAACCCCTTATTCTCATCTTCTCGGGCAAATCCTACGAATTTTGGAGTATCAAGATTAAGACTCTATTCAAATCTCAGGATCTTTAGGACTTGATAGAGAATGAATATGCAGATCCAGATGAAGAAACCAGGCTGAGGAAGAATAGAAAGAAGGACTCAAAGGTATTGTTCTTCATTCAACAAGTCGTGCATGAGACAATCTTCTCAAGAATTACAGCAGCGACAACCTCAAGACAAGCTTGGTTGATACTTCAAAATGAATTTCAAGGCTCATCGAGGGTGATCACGGTAAAACTTCAAACCCTTCGCCGTGAGTTTGAAATTTTATTTATGAAAAGCAATGAATAAGTGCAAGATTTTATTTCTCGAGTGACTGAAATTGTTAGTCAAATGAAATCCTATGGTGAACATCTTCATGATCAAATAATTGTTGCAAAAGTTTTGAGAAGTTTAACTCCGAAATTTGATCATGTTGTTGCGGCAATTGAAGAGTCAAAGGACTTATCTACTTATTCATTTGATGAACTAATGAGTTCCTTGCAAGCACATGAAACAAGGTTGAACAGGTCACTTGAAAAAAATGACGAAAAAGCATTTCAGGTTAAGGGGGGCTTCTACTTCAAAAGAAGACAAAAAATCAACAGGAAGATGACGTGGCAGAGGAGGATTTCGTGGTAGAGGAAATGGAAGAGGAAGAGGACACTTTGATGGGCATGATGAAAGACAATCAAACTATGATCAGAAAAACTACAAGAGTGAAATTCAATGTCACTATTGTAAAAAGTTTGGTCATATGAAGGCAGATTGCTGGAAAAGAGAAAAGCAAGCAAGCTATGTGGAAGAAAATGAAGACAATAGTAAGTTGTTTATGACTCATTCACAACTTAATGATATCTCAAATGATGTTTGGTTTTTTGATAGTGGATATTCTAATCATATGTCAGGCATAAGATCAATATTTAGAGATATTGATGAAACTCACAAGTTGAAAGTTAAACTTGGAGATAGCAAACAAATCCAAGTAGAAGGAAAAGGAACAATTGAGGTGAAGACAAATCAAGGGAAGGTAAAACACCTTGATAATGTTTTCTATGTTCCTAGCTTATCACATAACTTGTTGAGTGTTGGACAATTGATAAATATTGGATATTCAGTTATATTTGATGATAGTTCATGCACTATTAAAGATAAGAAATCTGGTTTCATTATAGCAAATGTTTGCATGACGCAAAATAAAATGTTTCCAATCGATGTTTCAAATATTGAGAAACATGTTCTTGTTGCAAATCAAAAGAATGAGACAAATTTATGGCATTTGAGATATGAACACCTTAATATTAAGGGTTTAAGGTTGTTAAATAAAAAAGAAATGATTTATAGATTACCTAAAATTAATACACTTGAAGGATGTATTTATGACAAACAAAGTAAGAACCATTTCCTATTGGAAAAGCATGGAGAGCATCTAATTGTCTTAAATTAATTCATTTTGACTTATGTGGACCTATGAATACAAAATCATTTGGGGGAAGTCGATATTTTCTGTTATTTACTGATGATTATAGCCGCATGAGTTAGGTATATTTTCTGGAATTGAAATATGAAGTATTTGATAACTTTCAAAAATTCAAGGCACTTGTAGAAAGACAAAGTGGTAAATACATAAAGACACTTCGGACAGATAGAGATGGTGAATTTATGTCTAATGAGTTTAATTCCTTTTGTGAAGAAAATGATATTCGCAGGGAATTAACAACACCATATACACCGGAGCAAAATGATGTAGTTGAACGTAAGAATCGAACTGTTGTCAAAATGATAAGAAGTTTGCTTAAAGGAAATCATCTTCCGAATCAGTTTTGGACAGAAGCAGTTGCAACAGCAGTTTATTTGTTGAATATTTCACCGACAAAGACTGTTATGAATCAAACCTCCTTTTGAAGCTTGGTATAGTATAAAGCCAACTGTAAGTCATCTAAAAATTTTTGGTTGTATTGCTTATGCTTTGGTAAATTCACAAAATCATCATAAGCTTGATGAAAAATCAGAAAAATACATCTTAATTGGATATTCTGCACAATCCAAAGCATATCGATTATATAATCCTGTAAGTGGCAAAGTTATTATTAACAGAAATGTTGTATTTGATGAAAGGGCAAGTTGGAATTGGGAGATTAATGAAGGTGATACACAAATTCGTGTTCCAGCAGAACTAGTTACTCCACCGAATCTAGTGACAGTTCCTACTCCAACAAGTTCAACGTCAACCTCACTTAGTAGCAGTTCAAATTCAACAAATGATTCCTCAGATGAAATCCCTCCAAGAAGGTTTACATCACTAACAGAGATTTACGATTCAACATTTGCTTTATCTATTTCAGATCCTATAAGTTTTGAAGAAGCAGTTAAGGAATATCGAAGAGCAATAAAGGGGAAAATCAAGTCAATTAAGAAGAATGAAATGTGGGAGCTAATGGATCAACTAAAAGAAAAAAAAAAATTGGATTGAAATGAGTGTTCAAAACAAAGTATAATGCAGATGAAAATATTCAAAAGCATAAGACTCGGTTTGTAGCAAATGGAGCCATAACATGAAGTATTTATGACACGGATGAACAAGTTGCATATATTCTCACCAAGTCGCTTCGAGTTCAGAATTGATTCATGGTAGTTACATAGGTAGTTAACATGTTTAGGAATAGTGACTCATATTTAGGAGTTGTGGAGGTAGTTTAAGAGTTAGTGGAGGTAGTTATTAATCATGGATGAGATAGTGAGATGAAGAAAGTGGTGTGAGATAGTTATTGTTATGTCATATAAATAGGACCTTAGAGAATGAAGCAAGAGTGCAGTCCAGAGAGTGTGTGCAGAGAAGATAGTGTGTGCATTTAGAGATAATCTTATAAGTGTTCTTGTTCTTTTACCTCATGTTTAATACTACATTATTTTCTTAATTAAAAATATTTTTGTTAATTGGATCGTAGTATTATGTTTTATCATTTCCTTACTCCTGTCCCAACACTTACACTATCATCTAATCCAGATGAAAAATAATCATATCAAAGATCACTACTAACAGAAAGCTCTCATAAATCGTGGCGAGATTAGTTTCTATACCATAGAAATGGATAAAAATCGTGGAAGATTCATGGAACATCGACGTGGTTCTTGGAGAAGATGCCGGCCAAGACGAGGCCGTCGAAGAATCGAGTCGACGGGGCTCGGGCCGCAATACATCTCGTCTAAATGGAAAAGAACCATCTTGACGAGCCGGCTAACAGAAAGCTTCGATAAATGGGCTAGTTTAGGTTTTATACCAAAGGGTAAAGTCGTGGAAGATTCTTGGGACACGAACGTGTCTCTTGAAGAGGACGCAGGCGAAGAGGAGACCGTCGAGGGATGCTCGGTAGGCTTCGAAAGTACCGAGGTCACCGAAGAGCACGCTGGCCTGACAGAAGAGGACGGTGACATGGGGTCGGGCGCCGCGGCGGAGGGGGAAGGGAGGAGGCCGTCGAGGAGGGAACGGACGGAGGAAGGTGAGAAGGCGCGGACGGCGAGGAAGCAGCGAGCGCGACTGAGGTGGGAGATGGGAGGTGGGACCGCCGATTGGGTGCGGGCTGGTCCTCGGTCTCCCCCCTACAAACCCTAATTTCTTCCCCCTTAATTTTAAGATCCCAAAACACGTAAAAATCAACCGACCTTCAATTTTTTTTTTCTATAATTACAATTTCTTTAAACTTAAATTACAGATTAATTATTCTATTTATTTTTATATGTTGTAATATACACATATTAGCAAAAATAATATTACAATCAGAAAATTGTTATATAATTACAATAAAAATTTGTAATACGATCAAATCAAGGAAAAATTATCACAAAAGTGCCATCGCAAACTGCTTTCACTGCTTCTGTAGGTGTTCACTACGGAGCTCTGTTTAAGTTATGATAAGCCACTGGCAATACCCGAAACCTTATCCGGAATCACCTGTATCCTCCCGTCTCGTCCTCAGTCTCGGTTCTCGTGGCACTTCCTCAGCCCGAGTGGTCTGCTTGTCGCTTGGGTGGCTTCGGCGGAGTAATCTGTGGATCCGCAGCATCCAGATTCGAGAATCCAGCCGCTGAATTCTGTGTGTTTCTCTTGGGAATCGGACTGGATAAATGGAATCGGTAACCAACAGGGACGTGAAGAACGCAGCAAGGATCGCTCTTTTATTGCTTCAGTCGATCTCGTTCTCCTCCTCTCCTCTGATCCACTTGTTTCCGGTCCTCGAACAGCAATGGCTTCCATTCCTTGCAGCATTTATCTCTACCCTTCTTCCTCCTTAGGCACCACCAGCAGCTCCTCTTCTTCTTCTTCTTCGGTTGCTCGTCGTTCGGTCGAGAGGCTGTGGTCTCCGTTTTTGGCCATCAGGAGAAGCTTGGGCTGGCTGATGGCATCCAGGCTGAGGGCCAAGGTGGGGCCCCGCGACGCTGGTTCGGGCACGACCACCGGCGTCGACGCCGAGGGTGCCGGCATTTACGAAAGCCAGTCCCGCGATGATTTCCGCCGGTACGATGTCGAACAGGTGACGCCACGGGAATAAGGCACACATTTATCATGTTGTGGACAGGCAAACAACGTGAAGTGTTTGTGTCATCTTCGCTTTCTGCAGTACTTCGAGAACATGGGAATGCTAGCGGCCGAGGGTTCGTATGATAAGATGGAAGCTCTCCTCCACCAGAAGATTCACCCTGTGGACATCTTGTTGATGATGGCAGCGTCGGAGGGAGACAAGCCAAAGATGGAGGAGCTGCTGAGAGCAGGTGCGAAGTATGATGTCAGAGATGACGAGGGAAGGACCGCTTTGGAGAGGGCAGCCAGCGATGAGATCAAGCAACTCATCCTTCAGTTCTCTGTGCACAGAATATGAATTAATCATCCACAAGTCCCCATCTTTGTTGCCTTTTCTTTCTGCTGCTTCTTAGTCAACTTAATCTTCTGATCTCCTGTCAACTCCAACTTTTTTGTGCATTTAACAGCATCATAATTCCCGTTAATTCAGTTGTTATATGTCACAAGCAACTAATCGAAGACATTGTGGCGTTTCATATATTAATCATAAACTTTCTATCAACTACATATTGCGTCCCACCTGAAGATAGAAAACAGAGGAACTACTGCAAGCAGCAACAAGAGCTTCTTTACATTCGCAACTAATCAACAGATGTGGTCTTTATTTAATCCCAGTTCTATACAGTAACAGATGATGATTCTATCACTGATAAGTTGACCACACAGCGGTCCTTAGGTCGGGGAAGTTTCATCTGCTAAGCATACTTGCAGGGTCCATAACCTGCAATCAAACAATATAATCTCCTTGAGAAAAAATAGTACTAAGTAGAAACAAGAAAGTTGAAGCTCATACTGACTTGGATCAGTGACCGTGGTGACGGCAGAGTTATTGAAGTAGCAGTTCCAGTAGTTCCTCCCCCGGGATTGATAGTAGAGGTTCATGGCCACCGAAGCATGGGAGACCAGTGTGTCAGGGTAGAAGCAGGGTTCCCCCCTTTCAATCACACTGCAGTCAACCTGAGAACAGGCGTACTCGATGTTGTCCTTGAGAGCTATATCACTGGTTGAAGGTTTGGCCACGCACCATGTTTTCTGGAATGACAAGAATCAGGGCAGTCAACACTTTGGATAAACATGGAGAAGTCACCGGAAACTCGAGCTCAGAAGTGATTTAGGTTTCTTTTGGGTCAAATCATTATGAGAGAGATAACACTAAAATCAACTGTTGCGGAGAGGTTTCATATGCACCTGGGCATCAACAATCTTCATAGTTCTTCCCCCTGAGAGAAATCGAATCAGAAAACTGTGAGCTTACTGACTGGCTTAAACATAAGAATGATATCCAGGAAAAATACGTTTGAGATAGATCAAAAACAATTTTGTCATACCAGGTATGAGGAAGAGAAGTAGCAGAAGAACAGGAAACAGGTTCACAGGTACTGAAGCCATCCTGTGAAGCAAAGAGCTGGAGAGTTCAGCTACTCTGATGATGCAGCTCTTGATTCACTGGTTAAGGTGGCAATGGCTATATATAACACTCTTGGTGACTCTTATGCTAATTGAATTTTATTAATGTCATGGTTGGACCCTGGCTGGATGCCAGTGGATGTTTTGAGGGAACCATAAACAGTATGTTTGGCATTGAAGCAATTCTGAAATATGGTGGAGAGAGCTGCCTTCTGGAACAAATTTCCATATGGAGCTTGGTATCATTTCCACAGCTGCAAGGATGCCATCTTGAACAACCTAACCATTGGATGAACAGGTCAATCCGTAGCTTTCCTACGACAAATAAAAGGGTTACTGTGGTTTCTTCTCTGATAACAAAAAGTTTAGCAAGAACCATTTCACACAAGGACACTGATTAACATGGCAGTCACTCTTGCATGCTGTAACAAACATGATTTACAAGGTATTTTTAAGCATCATTCAAGTAGCTTTATGAGATCAAGGAATTTTATCATGCCAAAAAAAATGCATGCTCATATTCATCTCCATGCACAACAGGCCAGTTACTACTACTAGTATACCAGCTACAAGAGTTGGTGAACATATCTCTGGAATGAAGCAACATGAGTGGTACCATTTCCCAAAAGTTATATTGAGATCAACATTCATGGTTGATTCCCAGAGGTACAGGACTCTTTGAGCAAGGCATTGTAAAGAAGGGGATGTTGCCTGATGTGTCAAACTTCTCACTTAGAACAACTTATTCCTTGTGGTCTCTAAAGGAGGACATGGCCTACAAAACCTGCAGGAATACCAAGTTATGGCCCATCCTAATGCAGTAGTAGATTGCTGATACGGCCAAGTAAGGTCTATCTTCAAGTTTGGATCTAGGTTTAGGTTGTTGAATCTAGGTTTCTAACAGTTCAACTTCAAGACATTGGATCCACCTCCAACACGTTTGATTAGAACATACTTGGACAGACATATGGACAGTAGGGGATGCAATCCATTTTTAAATTTGTGACAATGATTTGTTAGTAGTCACTATACAATTCCATTAACACTTGGCAACAAAAAAAAAATATGAACAACACCCAAGGCCATGTTGGGAAAAAAAAAATTATTGAATACGAAATAATAACTTATCAACTTATTATCAAAGGTAGAGAGCAAAGTAATAAATCATCTATAAAGTGAGTCATTAGATTTTAATATGAAAAACCCAACATCAAAAAATCACGGGAGCTTAGTCAATTTAAACTTTTACTATCACCACTATTAATAATAAGTTTACAAAAAAACTTCTCTAGAATAATTAGAGGATCATCATAACATCAAGAACATATATTTTGGTTTGCCAATGACATAGCATCATCAAATTATATGAATATCATAATAGGTAAATACCAAAACTCACTAAGTGGGTATTATAAGAAACCATCATAGAGAGGATAAATTATAGATCATTATCATTAAGATTATAGAGCTTACTGTAAGAATTCTCCATATAAAATTTGGATCAAATACGAGGAAGTTTTACCATTTTATCTTGCCAAAGCTCTCTCTCTCCCTATTCTTTTCTTTCTAATTCTCCTCACTAACCTCCACTTAGGTTAGGGTTTTCTAACTTTACATTTTTTTTCTCTTTTTTTAATAAAATAGATTTGACTAGTCTAAGCCCACCTATGGGCTGGACCCAATAATTCTCCCCATTTAACTCATATGGTGGGCTATACTAAGCCCGCTCTCCGTCTACATGCTTTAAGTTTCTTTTTAGCCAAAAATTTTATTAATATATCTGAACCATTCTCATCGATATGCACATTTTCTAAGTATAATTCTTTAATCTCAAGCACATCACGAATCCAATAATATCTTACATCAATATGATTGGATCTAAAATGATATGTTGAGTTGTTGGAGAGGTGGATGACACTCTAACTGTTATAATAAACAGTGTATCCTTCCTGTTTCAAACCCGATTCTTGTAGAAATTTTTTCATCCATAAAACTTCTATACATGCTTCAGTAATTGTTATATATTCTGCTTCTGTGGTCGACAGAGCAACACAATTCTGTAACTTAGATTGCCAAGAGACTTCTCCCCCTGCAAAAGTCATCAAGAACCCTGAAGTGGATTTCCTGGAATCAATATCACCAGCAATGTCTGCATCTGTATAACCCTCTAGCACAGGTTTACCAATGCCAAAACATAAACACAACCTGGTAGTACCTCTTAAATATCTTAAGATCTATTTTACTACTACCCATTGTTCCTTACCAGGATTAGAGAGAAATCGACTGACAACTCCAACTGCATAAGCTATATCTGGCCTAGTGCAAACCATAGCATACATCAAACTGTCTGCCTACTGCTGATGAGTAAGGCACTTTGGACGTTTCTTCTTTTTCTTTCTCACTTACAGGACATTGTTTTGAACTCAACTTGAAATGACCTGCAAGTGGAGAACAAACTGGTTTGACATTATTCATGTTAAATCTTTCAAGAACCTTTCAATGTAGGTCTCTCGAGATAACCAAATCTTTCTATTCTTCCTATCACAAAGAATCTTCATGCCAAGAATTTGTCTCACCGATCCTAAGTCTTTCATAACAAAATACTTACTTAGTTCCCTCTTAAGCTTCTCAATTTTACTAGCTTCATGGCCAACAATCAGCATATCATCAACATATAGCAGGAGAATAATGTAATCATCATCTGAAAACTTCTTTGTAAATACACAATGATCAGATGTGGTTTTATTATACCCTTGGCTCATCATAAAGGAATCAAACTTTTTGTACCACTATCTAGGTGCATGTTTGAATCCATATAAGTTTTTCTTAAGCTTACACACTAGATTTTCTTTTCCTTTGACTTGGAAACCTTCTGGCTGCTCCATATAAATTTCTTTTTCTAAGTCATCATGTAAAAATACAGTTTTCACATCAAGTTACTCAACTTTTAAATTCAAGCGGGTAGCTAAACCAAGAACAACTCGGATATAAGATATTTTCACCACAGGAGAAAATATTTCTTCAAAATCGATACCCTTTTTTCTGACTGACTCCTTTCACAACTAATTGTGCCTTATATCTTTATTGTGAGCTATTATTTTTAGTCTTCAATTTATAAACTCATTTATTTTTGAGAGCTTTCTTCCATATAGGTAACTTTACCAAGTCATAGGTGTGGTTCTAAAGCAAGGATTTCATCTCTTCTTGCATGGCTTTAACCCACTCATTTTTATGCTCATGTAGAATAGCTTCTTACTAAGTTTCTGGTTCTCCACTGTTAGTTAACATAACATACTCATGTGGAGGATATCTTGTAAATGATCTTCGCTCTCTTGTAGATCTTCTCAGTAGAATCTCATCTGGTAGTGGAGGTGCTTACTCAGTTTGTTCAGTTAGATCAACTTTATCAACTATAAGAGTATCATCACTAGCATTCTCACCACCATCTTCTTGTCCATCTCCCCCTTGATCATCATGAACTATAGACGAAGGAACTAGGCTCAAACTCCAAGGAGTATAAACAGAGGTATTTTGTTTCTCAACATTATCGCCATCTTCAAATAATTGGTCTTCAAGAAACATGACATCTCTGCTTCTAATAATCTTCTTATTCACTGGATCCCACAATCTGTACCCAAACTCTTCAAGACCACATCCCAAGAAAATGTATGCTTTTGCCTTATTATCAAGTTTGGATCTCTCATCTTTAGGAATATGAATAAATACTTTACACCCAAAGACTCTCAAGTGATCATAAGATACATCTTTCCCTTCCCACACTCTTTTTAGAACATCACCACTCAGAGGAACTGACAGAGAAAGATTTATTAAATCAATTATAGTTCTCAGAGCCTCCCCTCAAAAAGACTTAGGTAGCTTGGCATAAGAAAGCTTGCACTTAATCTTTTCTTTAATAGTTATGTTCATCCTTTCTACTACATCGTTTTGCTTGGGAGTTTTAGGAACTGTCTTCTCAAGCCTGATATTATAAAACATACAAGAATTCTCGAAAGGACCCTTGTACTCACCCCCATTATCTGCTCTAACACACTTCAATTTTCTTCTTGTTTCTCTTTCAATACTAGCATGAAACTATTTGAAAACATCGAGTACCTGGTCTTTAGATTTTAAAGCAAAAGCTCAAACTTTTCTAAAATGGTCATCAATAAAGTAACAAAATGAATAGCACCTCTAAGAGTTCTAGTTTGCATAGTGCAGACATTAGTATGAATCAAATTAATGACATTTAATCTTCTAGATGATGGATAAGTATGAAAGACAACTCTATGTGTTTTTTCAACTAAGCAATGATCATAAGATTTAAAAGATGTACCTTGTAGCTTTGGTAATAAATGCTTTCTAGCAAGAGTTTGAAGTCCCTTCTCGCTGATATGACTATGTATTTTATACTAAAGGTCTATACTTTCATTCTTTTGGATTGCATTAATCTCTCCTTTGTGTAGCTTAGCCTCCATAACATAAAAGGAGTCATGCTTCTTTTCTCTTGCCATAATCAGAGAACCTTTAGTGAGCTTCCATTTGCTTTCACCAAAATAGTACATAAACCCTTCATCATCAAATTTCCCTATAGATCTCAAGTTTAGATGAATATCTGAAATATGTCTTACATCTTTGAGTATCAATTTGCTCCCAATATTGGTCTCCAAGCAAATATCTCCAATACCTACAATCTTAGATGTGCCATTATTTCACATTTTGACATTGCCAAAATCACCAGCAGTGTAAGATTTAAAGAAATCACCATGAGAAATAACATGAAAAGAAGCACCAGAGTCAATTATCTAGTTACTGTCCTGAACTGCAAGATTGACACATCCATCATCACAAATAATAATAATGTCACCTTCAGCATCAATTGTATTAGTCTCTTTCTCATTTTTCTTTCTTTTATTTTGTTCTCTCTTCCAGAACCTGCACTCTTTCTTCATATGACTTGGCCTATTACAGTGGAAACACTTAATATCTCTTCTGGACTTGGATCTTTCTCTATAACCATGTGTATTTCTGCTATGACTACTTCTACGTCGTTCTTGTTTTTCAATAGCAAGTGCACCTAAAGAAGATTCTCCTTATTTTTTTTCTTCTAGCATCTTCATTTAACAAACTGTCTTTAACCATATCCATAATTAGAGTTACTGGTTACAAGTGCCCTGCAAGCCAATCACATGAGTGATGACACATGTGACACGTTGTGTAATCTTTTTGCTTATGATTAATATTGACATATTCTCACATTATCTGTTACATATATATTGTGATGTCCTTGGTTCTGTGCAATGGGAGCTGGATCGTGATGAGATCACGATAATAAGATCGATTCACTTTTAAACACAGATCCTAAATAATCTCAGTCATAGGTTACTCAAGAGGGACAATGAGATAATCGGACATATCAATGTACTATATACTCATCCATATGATGGAGGCGGTTGGTCTCATAGCCACTTATGTGGAGACACTAAGGATATAGTACAGATGCTCATTAGAGAATGAGTTTACTGATTGATTCGCTTATGGAATACTATATGGTTAATGATACCTAATGTCAGACATCGATTTCATAGTCTTAGTTGTGTATCTGGTCCATAGACTTGAGACACCAAGGATGCCTTGTATGAGTACTCCTTTCTTTGACGCCAGATTTATAGGTTTGGAAAGTTTCATATTTGGTACAACTGGTTATCGAGATTGGTAGCCAACCTTACGAAGGCAATTGAGTGTCAATAGAGGATCATCCACTCTCGGTATCATGAGAGGAATATCCTATATGTGCTTGCTTAGATAAATCTCTAGCTAGGGTCATTTGGATTGAGAGAGAAAGAGTTCTCCGGGAGAATCCAATTAGAGCGAGACTATGATGGATTCCGTATGTGACCTGACAGAACCATATCCAATACACGGTAACTGTGGATAGATAGGTCCAATAAATTTGATCCCCCTTGTACCATCTAGGGACTATAACGTAGTGGCCTAGTACGTCCATAGTCGATGAATTGAGTGAATTATTATGGGGATAATTATTCATTATATCAGAAGGAGTTCTGATGGGAGTGACTTATGACCAGCTCGGTATCGGGCCTAGAGGGTCACATACATATAGTCGATGCTTCAACGAATAAAGGATTGGATGAAGATCCAATTAGCCCCTATTCTCATTAGATGAGACCCTATGTTGATGGGCTCCTTGATTAAGACTCAATTAGAGGCCTAAGGAGATTATTGGATAGAGATCCAATAATGCAAGATTAGTGAATTATTGGATGGTGATCCAATACCCACTAAGGAAGGAGCCCTATGGTTTTGGTGGCTCTCTGTAAATAGGAGGGGAGACTCATGGTTGATAGGCTGTAACTTTAGCCACCACCTCCTATTCTCATCCCTCCCTCTACGCAAGAGTTGCGAGATCAGCTTGAGAAGTTTTGCTATAGAGATCCATCATGTGGATACCGCTAGAGAGGAGGACGTTTAACCTCTTTCATCTTTTCCATCCGGATCTAGAATACAGGGATATACGATCCCCCTAGGTAAAATTAGTTTTTATGATTTTTCTCGTGATCCCAATCTTTTGCATGACAATTTGATTTGTATGGGAAATCGGTTTTTATTTTGATTTCCGCTGCGCATGTGATATACTCACTGAAGTTTCCCAACAAGAGTCCCCTCTAACATGGAGTTAAAAATTGTAACCACATATGTTTCCCAACTTTCTGATAAAGAGCTGAGGAGTAGCAATCATTGCATCTCATCATCTATATTCATTTTTATAGTAACTAACTTGTTTATAAGACTCTCAAAATAAGCTCAATAATATTACCACCATTTTTATACTTTAAATTGACAAGTCTTCTAGGGAGAGAAATTATATTTCCCACTGTTTTCTTTGCATAGAGATTTTCTAACCTTTGCCAAAGAACATCAACTCTGGTTTCATCAGAAATATGCTCATGCAGATTTATATCAATTCATCTTATAATATAGGCAATAGCTTTTCTATATTGTACCTCCCATTCTTCATCACCCGTAGTAGAAGGTTTTACTTTAATTTTGATGGGCTTATACAAATCTTTGCAATAGAGAAAATCTTTCATCATACACCTCTAAGTGGACTAGTTTGATGAGTTCAATTTAATCATACCATCTGTCTCTTCTATTTCAATCACATAAGAAAAAATTACACTAAATAACCTATGCTCTAATACAACTTGTTGTGAAAATAAAACTATTGAATGTGGAATAATATCTTTTCCTCTTCATATATCAAAATGGGATTCTCACAAAACTTATCAACTTATTACCAAAGACAAATATTAACCAGAGCAAGATAGATAGCAAAGTAATAAATCATCCATAAAGTAATAAATCATCCACAAAGTGAGTCACCAAATTTTAACGTGGAAAACTCAATACAGGAAAAATCACGGGACCGTAGTCTACTTAAACTTCCACTATTACCACTATTAATAATAGATTTATAATGAAACTTTTCTAGAATAACTAGAGGATCACCATAACATCAATAACATATATTTTGGTTTACCAATGACATAACATCATCAAAATATATGGATCTCACAATAAGTAAATACCAAAACTCACTAAGTATGTATTATAGGAAACCATCATAAATATGATAAATTATAGATCAGTACCATTATAATTTTAGAGCTTACCGTAAAAATTCTCTATATAAAATTTGTACCAAATCTGAGACAGTTTTACCGTTATATCCAACATAACTTCAACTTATTACCCGGCCTCCACTTAGGTTAGGTTTTCTAACTTTATATATATATATATATATATATATATATATATATATATATATATATATATATATATATATAACAAAATAGATTTGACTTGGTTTTCTAACTTTATTTTTTTAATAAGATAGATTTAACTAGTCCAAGGCTACGTAGTGGAGAGACCCAACAAGCCCTAACTATTCAATTTATTAACCGTAAATATTTTATGCATTTTCCATTTAACTGTGGATATCACAATCTAAAGTTATAGCTTTTTATATTATACGACTATCATTTGATGCAAAGGACAAAAGTGGATTAAATTATTATTATTATCATTATGATATTCGATAATTAGTTTATTAATCATCATTATTGAATTTTTTGTGAATATTCACTATAAAATAGTATACGTACAGTCATCATTATCTGAAATAATTACTTTTTAGATACATGTAAACATTTTTATAATAATTAGCACATGCATCACACTGCAGTCTTCTTAATTCAATGTTGTTATAAGGGATTAACTTTAGATTCCTCATGTTTCCTGCTTTCGCTTACCAAAAAAGAAAAAAAAAAGAAAAAAGAAAGTAACTAAGAAAGAAATAAAGATTGGGACAAATAGAACTAAATTGTAAACAATTCCAACTTGTTTTAATATGGATGTAACAAAAGCACGGGACTCTTAGTACTGTGAGATTAACTCAACAATCTTATTATTTTATCGAAGTTCATCATTTTTCTAATCACAGTTTGCATGTCCAAATTATATGAACATATAACGACATCTAACATAATCTTAATTTTAATATATCTTTATGAAACTAATCTGAACGTGACAAAATAGGTCTTGTAGACTTGGGAATTGGAATTTATGCAAACCTTCTCTTTTTTTCATTTGTTCTGGTCTCATGGGAATCCATGTGGGAGAAAGAACAGAAGGTATAGCCATCAAGCATATTGTCCTTATCTAAGAGATATTTATAGGCATCCTCATGGTGGGTTCCCCTCTCCCTCTCTCTTTTTTTTTTCACAATCGCATTTATATTCCTTCAAAAAGTGTATGATATTTTATTTATCTTGAATAATTAAAATTACACTTAGGATATTCTTTGGATGCCACGTTATTCTGGATAAAAAAAAAAGAAAAGAAAGAGCAGCACATCATAGAACAGTAATCTTCTATGTCAATCAATCAGTAAATCCTTGAAGAAAAAAATTATCTATATACCACATAAATGGAATGGCCTATTACTCAATAGTTTTTGTTTACTATTCTAAATTGCATTTTACAAAACCTTCATTGATTGTTGGTGTAGTAGGAGGAGGCCACAGGTATGTATGTATAATTTCTTGAAACCCCCAATTTTAGTGGAAGTATTTATTTTCAGACACAATTAATATCTAAAGATACTTCAATTTAAGCAAACCAACAAAATTATGATCAGAATTATCGATGTTCCATATGGATGAGCGGCAAACATATGAGAAATGGACATTTCATTATGGTTCCAAGTGCTCCAAAGAATACGCATAGTTGTGTCTATTAAGCCAACATCAATCTTTATAGTGGCAAGTGTTTTCTCCCTCCATTTAGTCCAACAATATTCTATTCTTTTGGAATCCACTTAACGTGGATATATTCCTAAAATGATTTAGAGAAAGTGCGTGAGATAGTTTTAGTGGGCTAAGAACAAGATAAATCCTCCAAAAGAATAACAACAAAGTTTCACTTGACATCTTTCTGTTCTCGGTGTCTTTTCCACCTGTAGCCTACTGTGTATCTTTTGCTCGTGTGTTGCATGGCTTGCATGGTTCAGATGTGAGAAGGTGAGAAGAAAAGTATCCGGGGAAGAAGTGAAAAGAAAATAAAAAAGATTTAAAAAAAAAAAAAAGTCATTGAGTTGAGATTTCTTGAAAACATTGTTATGGAATTCATAATTTTGGGAATTGGACATGCCTTGATTAGCTCTCTCCCATCTTGGTAATGATATGTTTTGGTAATATATATTACTGGTTGGCCTTTAGAAATATCAGAGGCATCAGTGCTGAGGCATTCATTCAAACTCATGCAGTGGGCATCATATGCTTCGGTTGTCAGTCATTTTGTGACAATGACACGAAGACAGCCCACCTCTTACTCGACAAAAAAAGTTTGAGATGATAACCTTCTCCCCACAGAAATGGAATATTATCTTTGTCCAAGGCACTGATTCAGTGTGTGGTTTTGCAAGACGCATTGAATATTTACACAAGAGAGAGAGAGAGAGAGAGAGAAAAGTGAAGTATGGTTCTTTCCCTGTTTTCCAAGCTTATAAAGAAGGGATTCTCCAAGCACATGGGAGAGGAAGGAGGCATGCAATTCTTTACTTCCCATCAGTCCTTGGTCTGAAACTTCGCTGCTCCCCCCCCCCCACAGCCAAAAGAGGAGGTTTCAGGTCCCCTTTGTGCTTTCTTATCCCTTTTTTATTCCAACATCTCCTCCCTTCGATCGATCTTTTCTTAACAGATTTCACGTTAGATTAGCAGTTCTTTTGAGCAACACTTTCACATGTTATAATCAAGAACAGAATTGGTTCTCTTGGAGACAATGGGCTCGGCTCCACTGCTTGCCGTGTGGTTCTTGCTCGGTCTACGTGGAGCTGTGTGTCAGATTGGCAATGGAACCAGTTCCTCCTCGAAGCCCACCATGGTGAACATCGGTGCCCTTTTCACCTTCAATTCCACCATTGGAAGGGCCGCCATGATCGGTATCCAGCTCGCCGCCGAGGATGTCAACGCGGACTCCACAATCCTGGCCGGGACGGCGCTGAACGTGATCACACAAGACACCAACTGCAGCGGCTTCGTCGGAACAGTGGAAGGTGAACTCGGGATTTGGTTGATGATATTGTTTTTTGCTGCTCAGCAGCTTAAAGAGGACATGAGTTTTCTTCTGCCGTTCTTGCTTTAATTTCTCTTAAATTCTCATCATATTTTGGCACTATTTCTCCCTCACACCGTTGCAGCCTTGCAACTGATGGAGAAGAATGTGATCGCGGTCGTCGGTCCACAGTCCTCAGGCATCGGCCATGTCATCTCCCATGTCGTCAACGAGCTTCACGTGCCGCTCTTGTCGTTTGCTGCCACCGATCCGACCCTTTCGCCACTTGAATTCCCCTACTTCATTCGAACAACCCACAGTGATTACTTCCAGATGAATGCCATTGCGGACTTGGTCGAACACTTCGGGTGGAGGGAGGTGACGGCCATCTATGTCGACGACCACTACGGCAGGGGAGGCGTGATAGCGCTCGGCGATGCACTCGCGAGGAAGAGGTCCAAGATCTCGTACAAGGCCGGCTTCCCTCCCGGTGCCGACTCCGACGTGATCCGTGATGTGCTGGCGGGAGTCAATCTGATGGAGTCTCGGGTCTACGTCGTGCATGTCAACCCAGACTCCGGCCTCGGCGTCTTCTCCCTGGCCAAGAATCTGGGGATGCTGACGACCGGATACGTGTGGATAGCTACTGATTGGCTTGCTTCAGATTTGGATTCGTTCGGGACGGAGGATCCGAGCACCGTGAGCCTCGTGCAAGGAGTCATCGTTCTCCGCCACCACACCCCGGACTCTGACCTCAAGAGAAGATTGACGTCGAGATGGAGGAGCATGATCCAGGAAGGAAACGCCACGGCGAGCTTGAACAGCTATGGATTGTATGCTTACGACTCGGTCTGGTTGGTCGCTCGTGCTATCGACCGATTTCTGAGTGCGGGACAGATCATAAATTTCTCCGTTGATCCTCGGCTGCACGATGCCAAGGGCAGCTCCCTCCGCTTGGCGACGCTGCGAGTTTTCGACGAAGGCGAGCGTCTGCTTCATCAACTGCTGCTCACAAACTTCACAGGCGTATCTGGACGACTGCAGTTCGATTCAGATCGAAACCTCGTTCAACCAGCGTACGACATTCTCAACATCCAAGGAACAGGGCCTCGGTTGATCGGGTACTGGTCCAATGACTCGGGCCTTTCAGTCCGTGCCCCCGAAGTCTTGTACATGCAGCCACCCAATGCGTCCACCCCTGTTCAGCAGCAGCTCCACGGTGTTGTGTGGCCCGGGGAGACAAGGGCGCAGCCTCGTGGTTGGGTGTTCCCCAACAATGGCAAGCCGCTGAGGATTGGAGTTCCTAACAAATCAAGCTTCACAGAGATTGTGTGGAACAGTTCCAACTCGACCGATCCGAGTGGCTTCTGCATCGATGTATTCAATGCTGCGGTTAAGCTGCTGCCGTACCCAGTTCCGTGCAAATTTATAGCCATCGGAGATGGTTCTCAGAATCCAAACTACGACGACATCGTGAGCATGGTTGCTCGAAATGCAAGTACTTTTCACTGTTTCTGTCCACTTTGGTTCTTCTGGCACCACCCCCTGGATGACGTTCTTGATTCTTCTCTCTTCAGGAACTCGATGCTGCCGTAGGGGACATTGCGATCGCGAAAAACAGAACGAGAATCGTGGATTTTACGCAGCCGTACATCGAGTCAGGACTGGTCATAGTCACTCGCGTCCGAGAGAGTAGCTCCAGTGCTTGGGCCTTCCTGAAACCATTCACGGTGAAGATGTGGTGTGTCACCGGAGCTTTCTTTTTCCTGGTGGGCGCTGTCGTTTGGGTTCTTGAGCATCGGAGCAACCCGGAGTTCCGTGGAGAGCCGAGAAAACAGATCGCGACCATGTTCTGGTGAGTGTGCTTCACTGCTTCCTCTTCGTTTCATTACTTTTAAGCCAATTTTTCTCTCTTCTTTCTAGAAAATATGATGAACTCACTAATTCAACCCTGTCCACCATGCAGGTTTAGCTTCTCAACAATGTTTTTCGTACATAGTAAGTGAGATTTACGATACGTCCGATACAATTTAGACAACTGTTTCTAATTCTCGGTACAAATTAGCTCCAACATACAATTACGAGGCTTTTTTTTTTTTTTTTTTTTTTTTGTGTGTTGAAAAATTGTGCAGGGGAGAACACGGTCAGTTCGCTCGGGCGATTCGTGTTGATAGTATGGATGTTTGTAGTCCTAATTATCAACTCGAGCTACACAGCCAGCTTGACATCAATCCTCACAGTTCAACAGCTCTCATCAGGGATTACAGGGCTTGACAGCTTGCTCTCCACCTCTGAACCCATTGGCTACCAGAAGGGGAAGTTCTCAAGGAATTACATGATAGAAGAGCTCAATATTCCTGAATCCAGACTAGTACCTCTGAACTCCCCTGCAGAGTATGCTAGGGCTCTTCGGCTGGGGCCAAAGGGTGGCGGTGTGGCAGCCATAGTTGATGAGATTCCATACGTTGACATCTTCTTGTCTATCTACTGCCAGTTCAGGATCGTGGGTCAAGAGTTCACCAAAAATGGATGGGGATTTGTAAGTATCTCGATCAAAGACTGCAAGCAAGCATTGTTAAGCACCTGTTTATGTTTATGGTAACAGCTCGCTCAGGATTCATTCGCACTCGAAGCATTACTCTTCTTTTCATAGCAACTCCGGTATCATTTGAACTGTTTTCTTCATTTCAGATTGTCTCTAGAGCTTCAGAACTGATAGACAACCAAAAGTCTTCATTGTACGATCAAAATGTTATATGCTACGAAGACAAACAAACATAAGTGCAAATAATAAACTCCCAAACAAATCTCTATCATCTTCTTTGTCTGAAAAATGAAGCTTTCTTTACATTACACCAATAGCCGAGATGTGATCCTCTACCTGTTATTTCCGAAAGGCTGCTTTATTGAATATCTTTTGTGCCTATGCAGTTTTGTCGAATCTATAAATTTTTTTAATGTGGACTTCAATCTTCATTCTCCCAACAGGCATTCCAGAGAGACTCTCCTCTTGCGGTTGACTTGTCCACTGCAATCCTGGCACTGTCCGAGAATGGCGATCTCCAGAGGATCCACGAGAAATGGTTGTCGCGTGCTGGATGTTCTTTCCGAGGTGCTGAAGAAGAAGCGAACCGGCTAAGTCTCAGTAGCTTCTGGGGTCTCTTCCTCCTGAGTGCCATTGTGTGTCTTCTTGCTCTCATCCTTTTCTGCATCAAGATATGCTATCAGTATGCCAAGTACAGCAGCGCAGAGGTCGACAAGCCCAAAGAAACCGAGATGAGCAACGGGAGCCAACATGCCCTACGCAAGTTAAAGAGCATCAAGGCTTTGATTCGCTTCTTCGACATGAAGGAAGAAGAAATCAACAAAGTCATCACCAAAAAACCAAGTGGGACACAAAATGCTCCTCCTACTTCAGATGATGGGCTGCCATCTTCATAGAAGGTGGTAAGAAGATGCAGCAATCTTTCTTACCAGAAGAAGAACATCAATTATTTTGCAAAAGGAAATGCAACCCATCTATATTACTTGGGTACACTTGATTGAAGACTGGACTGTTTCACAAAGTGCGAGTTCTTAATTTTTCTTGCCAGAAGTGCTGGATGTATGTATGCATCTCGATATGTAGCTGCGACAATGTCAAAAAGGAAATTTAAGCTGTACAAAAGATGATCATCTTATTTTGATGAAAAGAATGAGCATGCCATGGAATTGCTACGTTCTCTCTTCTTACCGCTGCCCATATAAAACATCTTTTAATTTGGTTAACAAAATAGAACTATCAATATATATACATACATATATCAAACTCTCAAATTTATGCATCTAGAAATCTGTAGATCTAGACGAGCGTTTTTAGGTTCTCAATCAATGCATCTCAAAATAAAAAGTTTGGTGCTCGACATATATATCCTTCCGCCTTTAATTTTCTGCAGAGTCGGACTTGCCTAAAGATAATTGTTGGGCTCCAGTCAAATTTATAAAACTAATGATAAAAAAAATAAAGTTAAAAAACCCTAAGTGGTAAGTTGATGTTGGCGGCGGCAGAAAACAAAGAACATCGAGGAGAAAGAGAAGGGAAGAATAAAGAGAGATAGAGTTTTAGCAAGATATAACGGTGAAACTTGTTCAAATTTGGCTCAAATCTTATACGAAGAATTTTTACAGCAACCTCTATAATCCTAACGGTATTGATTTATAATCTAGCCAAATCTTATACGGAGAATTATTATAGCAAGCTCTATAATCCTAATGGTATTGATTTATAATCTATCATTTCTATGATGATTTCCTATAATACCACTTGGTGAGATTTGATATTTTTCTATTGTGAGATCTATATAGTTTGATGATACTATCTCATTTGTAAACCAAGATATATAGTCTTGATGTTATGGTGATCCTCTAGTTATCTAGAGAAGCTTCATTGTAAACTTATTATCAATAGTGGTGATAGTGAAAGTTAAGTAGACTACGGTCCCGTGATTTTTCCCGCTTTGGATTTTTCACGTTAAAATCTAGTGTCTCATTTTGTGGATGATTTATTACCTTGCTCTGGTTAATATTTATTTTTTTTGTAACAAGTTGGTAAGTTTGGTGAGAATCCCATTTTGATACACAAAGAAGGAAAGATATTATTCTGGATTCCATAGTTTTTTCCCAACAAGTGGTATCAAAGCTAGGTTATTTGGTGCAACTTTTCTTATGTGATTGAAATGGAAGAGTCATATGGTATAATTAAATTGAAATCATCGAACTATTCCACTTGGAGACGTATGATGGAAGATTTGCTCTATTGTAAAGATTTGTATTAGCCAATCAAAGTTAAAGTAAAACCTTCTACTATGGATGATGAAAAATGAGAGGTACAACACAGAAAGGCCATTGCCTATATTAGAAGATTGATGAATATAAATCTGCATGAGCACATTTCTGATTAAACCAGAGCTGATGTTGTTTAGCAAAGATTAGAAAATCTATTTGCAAAGAAGACAGTGGGAAACATAATTTCTCTCCTCAGAAGACTTGTCAATTTAAAGTATAAAAATGGTGGTAATATTATTGAGCATATAAGCCTGTTTCAGAGTCTTGCAAACAAGTTAGTTACTATGAAAATGAATATAGATGATGAGATGCAATAACTGCTACTCCTCAGCTCTTACTAGAAAGTTGGGAAACATATATGGTGACAATTTCTAACTCCACACCAGAGGGGACTCTAACTATAGATATGATTAAAGATAGTTTGCTAAATGAAGATGTCAGAAGGAAAGAACAAGGAGAATCTTCTTCTGGTGCACTTGCTATTGAAAAATAAGAACGACGTGGAAGAAGTCATACTAGAAATCCACATGGTTATAGAGGAAGATCCAAGTCCAGAAGAGATATCAAGTGCAACAGGCCAAGTCACATGAAGAAAGAGTGTATGTTCTGGAAGAGAGAACAAAATGAAAGAAAGAAAAATAAAAAAAAGACTAATACAGTTGCTGTTGAAGGTGATATTGTTATTATTTGTGATGATGGATGTGTTAATCTTGCAGCTCAGGATAGTAACTGGGTAATTGACTATGGTGCTTCTTTTCATGTTACTTCTCATGGTGATTTCTTCATATCTTACACTGCTGATGATTTTGACAATGTTAAAATGGGAAACAGTGGTACATCTAAGATTGTAGGTATTGGAGATATTTGCTTGGAGACCAATACTATGAGCAAATTGATACTCAAAGATGTAAGATATGTTCCAGATATTCGTCTAAACTTGATATCTATAGGGAAACTTGATGATGAGGGGTTTATGTACTATTTTAGTGAAAGCAAATGGAAGCTCACTGAAGGTTCTCTGGTTGTGGCAAGAGGAAAGAAGCAGAACTCATTTTATGTTATGGAGGCTAAGCTACACAAAGGAGATATTAATGCAATCCAAAAGGATGAAAGTATAGATCTTTGGCATAAAAGGCTTGGTCATATCAGCGAGAAGAGACTTCAAACTCTTGCTAGAAAGCAATTCTTACCAAAGCTGCAAGGTACATCTCTTAAAACTTGTGATCATTGCTTAGTCGGAAAAACACATAGAGTTATCTTTCATTCTTATCCATCATCTAGAAAATTAAATGTCATTGGTTTGATTCACACTGATGTCTGTACTATGCAAACCAGAACTCTTTGAGGTGCTCTTTATTTTGTTACTTTTATTGATGACCATTCTAGAAAAGTTTAGGCTTTTGCTTTGAAATCTAAATATCAGGTACTCGATGTTTTCAAAGAATTTCATGCCAGTGTTGAAAGAGAAACAAGAAGAAAACTGAAGTGTGTTCGAGTAGGTAATGGTGGTGAGTACAGGGGTCCTTTTAAAAATTATTACAGGTTTCACGGTATCAGGCTTGAGAAGACGGTTCCTAAAATTCCTCAGCAAAATGGTGTGACAAAAAGGATGAACATAACTATTGAAGAAAGGATTAGGTGTATGCTTTCCCATGCCAAGTTACGTAAGTCTTTTTGGGGGGAGGCTATGAGAACTACAGTTAATTTAATAAATCTTTCTCCATCAGTTCCTCTAAATGGTGATGTTCCAGAGAGAGTATGGAAAGGGAAAGATATATTATATAATCACTTAAGAGTATTTGGTTGTAAAGCATTTGTTCATATTCCTAAAGATGAGAGATCCAAGCTTGATAATAAGGCAAAAGCATGCATTTTCTTGGGATATGGTCATGAAGAGTTTTAGTACAGATTATAAGATCCGGTGAATAAAAAGATTATCAAAAGCAGAGATGTCGTGTTTCTTAAAGACCAATTATTTGAAGATGGTGATAATGTTGAGAATCAAAATACCTCTGTTTATACTCCTTGGAGTTTGAGCCCAAGTCCTCCACTTATAGTTCATGATAATCAAGGGGGAGAAGGACATGAAGATGGTGGTGAGAATGTTAGTGATGATACTTCTACAGTTGATGAAGCTGATCCAACTGAACAGACTGAGCAAGCACTTCCACCACCAAACGAGATTACACTGAGAAGATCTACAAGAGAGTGAAGACCATCTACAAAATATTCTCCACATGAGTATGTTACGTTGACTGACAGTGGAAAATCAGAAACTTACCAAGAAGCTATTCTACATGAGCACAAGAATGAGTGGGTTAAAGCCATGCAAGAAGAGATGAAATCCTTGCTTCAGAACCACACTTATGACTTGATAAAGTTGCATACAGGGAAGAAAGCTCTCAAGAATAAATGGGTTTATAAATTGAAGACTGAAAATAATAGCTCACAACAAAGATATAAGACATTGTTAGTTGTGAAAGGATTCAGTCAGAAAAAGGATATTGATTTTGAAGAAATATTTTCTCCTGTGGTGAAAATGTCTTCTATCCGAGTTGTTCTTGGTTTAGCTGCCCGCTTTAATTTAGAAGTAGAGCAACTTGATGTAAAAACTATATTTTTACAATGGGACTTAGAAGAAGAAATTTATATGGAACAACCATAAGATTTCAAAGTCAAAGGAAAAGAAAATATAGTGTGTAAGCTTAAAAAAAACTTATATGGATTCAAAAAGATACCTAGACAGTGGTACAAGAAGTTTGATTCCTTTATGATGAGCCAATGGTATAATAAAACCACATTTGATCATTGTGTGTTTACAAAAAAGTTTTCAGATGATGATTACATTATTCTTCTGCTATATGTTGATGATATGCTGATTGTTGGCCATGCTGCTAGTAAAACTGAGAAGCTTAAGATGGAACTAAGTAAGCCTTTTGCTCTGAAAGACTTAGGATCGGTGAGACAAATTCTTGGCATGAAGATTTTTTGTGATAGGAAGAATAAAAAGATTTGGTTATCTCAAGAGACATACATTGAAAAGGTTCTTAAAAGATTTAACATGAATAATGCCAAATCAGTTTGTTCTTCACTTGCAGGTCATTTCAAGCTGAGTTCAAAACAATGTCCTACAGGTGAGAAAGAAAAGAAGAAATGTCCAAAGTGCCTTACTCATCAGCAATAGACAGTTTGATGTATGCTATGGTTTGCACTAGGCCAGATATAGCTTATGCAGTTGGAGTTGTCAGCCGATTTCTCTCTAATCATGGTAAGAAACATTGGACAACAATAAAATAGATATTTAAGAGGTACTACTAGGTTATGTTTATGTTTTGGCATTGGTAAACCTGTGCTAAAGGGTTATATAAATGCAGACAAGGCTGGTGATATTGATTCCAGGAAATCCACTTCAGAGTTCTTGATGACTTTTGCAGGGGGAGTAGTCTCTTGGCAATCTAAATTATAGAATTTTGTTGCTCTATCAACCATAAAAGCAGAATATATAGCAATTACCGAAGCCTGTAAGGAAGTTTTATGGATGAAAATTTTTTTACAAGAATTGGGTTTAAAACAGGAAGGATACATTGTTTACTATGATAGTCAGAGTGCCATCTACCTCTTCAAGAATTCAACATATCATTTTAGATCCAAGCATATTGATGTAAGATATTACTGGATTCGTGATGTGCTTAAGATGAAAGAATTATACCTAGAAAAAGTATATACTGATGAGAATGATTCAGATATGTTGACAAAGTCCTTGCCTAAAGAGAAACTAGAAGCATGTAGACAGAGAGCGGACTTAGTACAACCCACCATATGAGCTGGAGGGGGAGAATTGTTAGGTCTAGCCCATAGGTGGGCTTGGACCAGTCAAATTTATAAAATAATAATAATAATAATAATAATAAGTAAAGTTAGAAAATCCTAAGTAGAGGTGTGTTGTGTGCCTGTGGTAAGTTGATGTTGGCAGTTGAGAAAACAGATAACAGTGAAGAGAAAGAGAAAGGAAAAAATAGAGAGAGATAGAGAGTTTTGGCAAGATCGAACGATGAAGCTTCCTCAGATTTGGCCTAATTCTTATACGGAGAATCCTTACATCAAGTTCTACAATCCTAACGGTATTGATTTATAATTTATCCTCTCTACGATGATTTCTGTAATACCCACCTGATGAGATTTGATATTTTTCTATTGTGAGATCCATCTAGTTTTATGATGCTATCACATTTATAAATCAAGATATATATTCTTGATGTTATGGTGATCCTTTAGTTGTCTAGAGAAGATTCATTGTAAATCTATTATCAATAGTTGTGGTGTGATAGTGGAAGTTAAGTGGACTACGGTCCTGTGATTTTTTCCGCTTTGAATTTTTCACGTTAAAATTTAGTATCTCATTTTGTGGATAATTTATTATATTACTCTGGTTAATATTTATATTTTGATAATAAATTGATAAGTTTGGTGAGAATATTATTCCACATTCCATATATATTTTCCAAGAACAATAAAATTAAAACTCAATCGACTGATTTTGGCTTTTTACAATCATTTGAAAAAAAACATCAGCGAGTTCATATATTGTTTTCAAAACTAAAAAGGATTTATTGAAAATAAAACATTCAACACGATAAATAAAACAAATTAGAGTTTATGGCCGCCATGATAAATAGTGCTGTGGAAGCTTCTGCTACGGGTGGAGAGGCCTGCATCTACGTACGGGGAGGGAGGGAGCTGGAACCGGATCGGATTCTGCAAGCGCGCCGGGTCGGATCTCTGAGCATCCCAACACTAATCTCGCATCCCACGCGGATACCCGCCAGATCCAGGAGGAACACGAGGGGGCCTAAGCATGCCGGGTCCCACATGAGGTTTTGTCCAATCGCTGAACAAGTAGATGCGGGTCGGTAAGAAAGAAGTCGCTGATGCTTCGATTATAGTTCGCCTGTCTCTTCCCGTACAGGGAACTCCATCTGGGACCCACCAAAATTGAAATCGAGCGGGTCCACACAGGTGGCGTCTGAGATGGACGTGATTTCTTCCGCGTACGGTCACCTCTAGCGTACTCGGGAAAAATCTGGTAACGGTCGAAGACCTTCTCGAATGCAACGCCGTTATCTTTGAACGGTTCCTGGTCCACGAGAGAATAATGTTCGCCTCGCATACCCACTTTCTGATTGGCGATGCGACGTGGAATAGACGGATGCACGTTATGCCGGCAACGACGGCCTACCTCGCACTGCAGGATACGTCTCTTATATCGTCCGTCCACTTGTGCGGCGATCACTTGACGAACCTTTTTTTGGTAACGTCACCGATAGGAAATTTCACGCGAGAAGATGGCTATAAATACGGCTCCTCAGCTCGATTCCAATGCGTTCAGGTCTCTGTTTTCGAAAGCTTTGCAAGTTTCCTTCCTTTCGCTTAAGGTATGTTTTCGCCTATGACTAGTTAGCGTGTTTCCCTTTTTTTTTTTTTGCCTTTTTTTTTTTCTTCAGCTTCGATTCTTGTGCTAATTAATGGATGAAGGTGTGGATCAATCCTTTTCTTGCTATTTTATTGATGTTGTTGTTAACAGTTGTCTGATTCTTTTGCGACTCCTTTGAGAGATTTGGTAGTCGTTTCCGATTTTAGTTTTTGTGATATGTTAGTTGTTCTATAAAAGTCGATTCTATATATTGTTGTGACACGATCTACCCATGTCTTGCATAGGTTTTATTGTAGCAGGCTTCGTCTCAGATTTTAAGCATATTGATGTATCGCTTTTGATCTTAATTTTAGGTCAATTCATTTATTTTTCTTGGGCACTTTGCATGATCCGACTCAGATCTGATCAATTGTTGTTAGTCCTCTAGTCATGTTTTGTGTATTAGATCTGATGGTGGCTTGTTCGTTGTTATGCTGACTCGTTTCTTCTTTTATCTCTTTGATCAGATGCAGATCTTTGTTAAAACTCTCACTGGCAAGACCATCACCCTTGAGGTTGAATCCTCTGATACCATCGATAATGTAAAGGCTAAGATCCAGGACAAAGAGGGAATCCCTCCAGACCAGCAAAGGCTGATCTTTGCCGGTAAGCAACTTGAGGATGGCCGGACCCTTGCAGATTACAACATCCAGAAGGAGTCCACCCTCCACCTCGTACTTCGCCTTCGTGGTGGCATGCAAATCTTTGTCAAGACCTTGACTGGCAAGACCATCACCCTCGAGGTGGAGAGTTCTGACACCATTGACAATGTCAAGGCTAAGATCCAGGATAAGGAGGGCATTCCCCCCGACCAGCAGAGGCTCATCTTTGCCGGCAAGCAGCTCGAGGATGGCCGCACCTTGGCTGATTACAACATCCAGAAGGAGTCCACCCTCCACCTTGTCCTCCGCCTCCGTGGTGGCATGCAAATCTTCGTCAAGACTTTGACTGGGAAGACCATCACCCTTGAGGTGGAGAGCTCGGACACCATCGACAATGTCAAGGCCAAGATTCAGGACAAGGAGGGTATCCCCCCGGACCAGCAGAGGCTCATATTTGCCGGCAAGCAGCTTGAGGATGGCCGCACCCTGGCAGATTACAACATTCAGAAGGAATCCACCCTTCACCTTGTGCTGAGACTTAGGGGAGGCATGCAGATCTTTGTTAAGACCCTCACAGGGAAGACCATTACGTTGGAGGTGGAGAGCTCGGACACGATCGATAATGTCAAGGCAAAGATCCAGGACAAGGAGGGGATTCCACCGGATCAGCAGAGGCTGATCTTTGCTGGGAAGCAGCTGGAGGACGGCCGCACCCTGGCAGATTACAACATTCAGAAGGAATCCACCCTTCACCTGGTGCTCCGCCTCCGCGGTGGTCACTAACCCTTTCGTCTTGTTTGTGTCCGCTGCTTTGCTCTCTTTGTTCTATCTGTTGGTATGTATGAATGGAAGTCTGAAGGAATAAGCATTGGTATCGTTGCCATGTATTGTTGACATATTTGTTTGGTGAAATGTGTCACTGGTTGCCTTGTGCTGTCTCTGGTGTCTTTAGAACTTGTCAGGGCCATCATGTTTTTTCTGCTGCTGCTGCTGCTGCTACTGCTAATGTACGATGCTGCTGCTGTATATAATTAATGAATCCAAATTAATTATGTTTGTTCAGTGGTAATCCATCAACACAGTTGAGAACTTGGTAACTAAAATATTTTGTTTAAATTACGAGCATGCAATCTTCTTCATTATTGTAAACTCAAATATTCATAAGCATGCTGCTGACCACAATCTTTGTATGTGGGAAGAGAGTTTTTGGTAGGAATTGTACAGTTGTGCAGAATGGTATTGGTGATATGCTCATATAATGGTATTGGTAATGCTCATATGCTGAAAAAGCCATCTAGCCTTTGCTTCAAAAATACTCTTCCCATTTTATTTGCTTCAAAGATAATATATTGTTTTTTGCCCGCCCTTCTCCATCGACATCGTGAAGAATGGCTGATGCCTTGGCCGCGTCGTCCGTGGTGAGAGCTGCGTCGGATTCGAAGAGCCCCTCTTCGCTCGAGCAGATTCCTGTAGTATCCGACGTCGAACGTTCTGAAACTTCCAGGATCCATTTCCACGAGCGTGGTTTCGTCGGTGGCATCTCTGCACTTGCGTTCTTCTTCAGATTCGTGGCGTAGAAGCTGTCCAGAGAAGGATCTCGATCGCCGTTCCCGGTGAAGTCGCAATGAGAAACTCCAATCGTGTGGGCTCCCGCAACAGCAAATTGATGGATGCTAGCAAACAAAGAAGCGCAAGAACAACGTTATTTTTCGTGTAAAATGATGAACCTGCAAGACACAAGTTGTTAAGAACTTTAGATCGGCATGTGTTTACTATGCTGCAGCTCACCGGAGAGTAGAACGAGGTCTGCAACAATTTAGGCCTTTATTAGATAGACCAAAAAAGGTCTGCAGAGAGCTGAAGTTTGATGTGGGGGCTAGAAATGCTATTCCAAAAATGAAAAGTGTGAGCCAAATCAAATCACCAATTCAATCTAAAAGATAAGACTATTAGATTATAATCTGAACTCAAATATATATCATCTGACTTTTTCAATATGAAATTATTCTTTGAATCTTTTTTCTTAATTTCTACTAACATCTGCGTTTAGAATACTCAACTTGGAGCTTATCAACAGACATACGATGACTCCAACTGCGTCTCATTCAGCCAACCCAAGAGTGTCGGCACATGAAGCGATCCCCGGGCATTCTTTCTTCAGACGATCGATGAAGTCGAAACCGCGGAAGGTTTTGGTTCGGAGTCGCGGTCTTCTCAGCTTGGTTGCTGCCCGGTTGAATTGATGAGCACAGAGTCACCGCAACCCTGAGAATTGCATCAAACATGCTGTGAAGAGATCAGGATCGGGATGAAATGAATGCATTGCATCGTAACCCTCACAAAGCAATCATCGAAGAAGAGATGCTGCCATCGTTGGTGCATCGGGCATTGGCATTTGTATCGAGGTAGATGTGTTCATGTGCCTTTGGGCAACTGTTGTCATAGAAAACCAGCGTCAGATCAACATGAACACAACTCAAGAAACCCGAAAACACCAGTATCGTCGGACCCCGAAACCTCATATTACTACTAGTGTTCCTCAAGTTATACCAAACTCTATACATGGAGTCAACTTTACAGTCCTTCACGCAATCCTTTCTGTCCACTTGTGATTGGAGCTTCTTCCTTAAAGCCACCCTATCACCTATTTTAACCTTTACAGCACCTGAAGGCAATAAAATTAAGATGCAAGAAGGAGATTGCAGGACAAGTTACCGTAAGTTGGAAGCAGAATTAGAGTCCTCAAGACTTGGAGATTGCTGCACAACCTGCCACACTTACTTTGAGCCTTGGGGAGCTGATTAGATTTATGCATGTGTATGCATCGCCGATTGAAGCAAGCAACAAAGCTAAGAATATGCTTCATGTGTCAAGAGAACACAACGATTGCAGATAATAAATCTAGTGAGAGTGATAGAGGAAGAAGTTATCGAGTCAGCTCGATTCAGATCTACATGTATGGATTATCTGAGGTATATTCTAGATGAAAATATTGAGCTTCTAAGGTACGACCTACATGAAGATCAAACTCATCTTCAACACAATAAAATAGGGATTGATCTTTTTTGATCACTTGTGTCCACACTCATATGCCTCGGGTTAATAACTTGGAAGTTGGAGGGATCAGATCATAAAACCTCTCCTGACCTCAATTTTCATGAGTGATACCTCAGCAGCTCAGCATTTCCAACTCACACTTGAGACAACTCTTTGCATATGGGTTCAAACCATGTCGGACGAATCAAAATGTCAATGACTTCTTCTCTTCTCATTTTTAGCACTAGAAGGAAAGACTGATATCACAAAAATGCCCATCTTTTAGCCCTCTCAATGAACACTCGAGCGAGGAAGCTTTGTCTTTGACCAATAATACTTTCACTCAAGGGGGATAGTAGCACCCTTTCCACACATGAACACATCTACCTCGATACAAATGCCAATATGATATGGACATCTCTTCAACTACCTAGGCCACTGACTAGGATGATCTCAAGCCACTTGCTCATCCCTGTTGAGGTGTACTTGAGTCTAATTTAGCAAGTGTAGATACTAACGAGCATGATACAAGTCGTCACTCTACTTTTGCCCTAGTTAGCCCAACAAGTGATGCCACCAGCTTAGCCACGATCACCAACTCAACTATCATAGGTATCGATACCTATTGAGGTTTCCCCGCTTGACATGGTATTGACATCCCAAGAGTGACCAAGACCTATCGAACTACTAGCTGAGGGGGCACTTCGCTCCCCAACCGTAAACTTCAACATACCACACCACCACTCTTCCTACTTGAATTTAAGACCTAATTAGGGATTCGATGGAGGATTCCCTATGGATCCAACTATAGTATGGATCAACGTTTAGAGGAGATGATATAAAAATTCTAATAATCAAAAGGAGAAGCATTGGTTGACCCCACCTAGGGTCGATTATCGTTCACCCATAAAATATTAGGAAACCCAACGGGAGCATCACATGCGTAGTGGAAGAAAAAACACAAAGATAAATTTTTCACGTATATCAAGTCATCGTGCAAAGATTGATGCACGAAAAATCTGCAAAAACAAAAATTACATTACGTGAGAGATTGATTATGTAGGGAGATCTTATATCCCTGAAAATCTAGATCGAGATGGAGAGGATGAAGAAGGTCAAATGTCCTCCTCTTTTGCGATATCCATACAGTGGATCATTGCAGCGATGATCCTCTAATCGAAACACAAAAGCTCGCAACTCTACGTAGAGGGAGATAGGAGAATAGGAGAGGGCGGCCAAAGGTATATTGGATATCACTAATGCCTATCAAAAGCTCGCAACACAAAGCCTATCACTAATGTGCCGCCCCTGCCTCCTATTTATAGAGAGCCATTAGAAAACTCTAATGCCTTAGTAGATATTGGATCTCCATCAAAGTATCCACTAATCTTGGATTATTAGATTTTTATCTAATAATCTCAATTGGCTTCTAACTCGGCCTCATGCAAGGAGCCCATCAATGTTGAGTCTTATCCAATGAGAACATTGGATAATCAGATAACTTATATTCAATCCTCTACTCGCTGAAACATCCATCATATGTGTGTGACCCTCTAGGCCCAATACCGATCTGGCCATGGGTCCTACTTATCAGAACACCTTCTGACTCAGTGAATTATTATCTTATAAAAGCTTGAACAATTTTCCTCTTGAAGAACTCATAGGATTTTTTTATATCCTATGAAATGACTTATAAAGCACATAACGAACAAGAGAAAAAAACCTTCCAAAGAACATGAAGGATATTGCATTAAGAACCAAAGAAGATTCCTTGAGCGATAGCTCAAGTGATGATGATGATGACATTGCACTTCTTATTAGAAGACTTAAAAAATTCATGAAAATGAACAACACTCATAAGAATAAAAGTGAACTTAAAAAGGATACTATAATATGTTTATGAATGCAAGAAGCAATGTGATAGGACCCTAATTGGGTCGGGTCCTAGTCAATTGAGTCGAGTTTGGAGATTGGGCTCTGTTGACCGGCTTAGGCCTTTCATTGAGTTGGCTAGGAGTTGATTTAAGTCAATTTGAATAAATCAACCCAAATTCTGGTGGGATTAGGATTAGGCTGAATTGGAGTCATAGTAGGAGTTGACTGGATCCTAATCCTAGTTGGACTAGGATTCGATTAGGAGGAGTTTGATTATGAGTAGGAGTTGGAGTTATAGTTTTATTTCTAATAGGACTCTTATTAGGAGTCCTGGTTTAAGGGGTCTCTTCATGAATCATATAAATACTCATGTAATTTCTCTTTGAAAATCAAGAAAAGCTTCAATAAATTTATTCAGCATAGTGGTCGATTGCTATTTGATAGGGCATATTTTTGATTCATCCAATGTATACTTTCACGTCGCCTTCCAAAAGCCAAGTAGACATGACTGACTTAGCTCAGATTGAGGTCTCGGGAAGGAGCACTACCCTGGACCACCGCTCGAGAGGCTAGGCCCAGGCCACATCACTTGGCTCCACTGTGAGGTTTTCTTTCGTACATCCCCTATACAGTAGGAGGACCTATTTTAACTCAGACAATGACCCATGGGAGGATCGTGCCTACTACAGATACATAATAAAAGCAACCAACACAATAATGGGAATTGGTAGATAGGTCGAGGGTTCAACCATCGACCAGTGTACGACGCCGACCTACCACCCATGCGCAATAACCCATTTTTTACAACTTTTGCCTCCCTAGGTAATATAAAAGGTGCCCAGGCAAAGAAGCGATGGAACCAACTTCCACACTAGACATAGAATGATTCACTTAGTTGACTTGACCATCAGAGGGGCCGAGTCGGGGCGACACCTCCCTCTGATCATGGCCTTGGTGCAAGTATTGACGATTGGGGAGCCAATTGAGGAGTGGAAGGATACACTCACAAAGACGGAAGCTCCGCCCATGGAGGTCAACCAAACAAGGTCCTTTGACTGAGAATAAGTAACTCGCCCCAGAACATCGAAACAGACTCTGGGCGGCTACAGCTCCACCAAGGACCAGAAGTCGGCTCCATCATGAGGTGACTGCCCAAGTTCCTGACCTATCATCCGACATCCTGAGGAGCCTGCACATCTCTTGAAAGCCAATGAAGAATCCCCGAGAGCCCATGTGTACGTGGTCAAAACCAGGTCGAGGTGACACCTTAACCTCGGTAGGTAAAATGTATAACATTATTCTTATCAATACCGGAAGCACCAATAATTTTATAGAGAGTAAGGTTGCTACCCGATTAGCCCTCCGGATTGAAGATTATAACATGTTTGATGTGAAGGTCGTAGATGATTGAACTCTCAATTGCAGCCACAAGTGTTCGAAGGTGAAACTAGTCATGTAGGGCCAAGAGATCACCACATACTTCTTCCTTTTGCTGTTGGACGATTACGAAGTGGTGCTCAGCATCGAGTGGCTGTCTACCCTAGGTAATGTTTCTTGAATTTTTTTCAAATTACTTATGAAATTTTTTGGCCATAGGAAATAGGTGATCCTACAAGGAAAATGCGGGGATGAAGTATCGATCGTCTCGACATAATGCATGGAGAGGGTGCTGCACAAATCACATGTCGACTTTCTAATCCAATTGCAGGGGCTGCAAACTAAAGATCCAACAATGAACGAAGACCTGAATCTCTTCTCTTCACTTGCTGAAATTTTAGATGTTTTTGCTGAACCAAAAAATTTATCCTGCCTACCTGAGCATACTGAAATTACAGCCATCTCCCTTTCATTTGTGACCTCTTGGAAGACATCAGGAAGGAGTGACAAGGCAACCCAAAGATCCAGTAGATCATCAAGAAATTGGAGGAGGAACCAGCCTCAATACCACATTACAGTTGGGACTCGAAGAACCTGCGATACAAGGGCTGAATTGTGTTAGTGCCCAACTCACCTTGCCAAGCCGCCACGCTACATGAGTTGCACTTATCACCAGTGATTAGACACTTCGAATTCCTTCGGACCTACAAAAATATTTGACAAACCTTTTATTGGAAAGGCATGAAAAAGATCATTGCTGAATTTGTGGCTTGGTGTGACACTTGTCAACGACACAAAGGAGAGATGGTAGCAAGCTCGGGAAAATTACAACCTCTACCTATTCCAGATTCAGCTTGGGACTAACATTTCTATGAAATTCATCGATGGGCTGCCAACATCTCAAGGAAAAAGGTTTGCAGCCATTGAAGAATGATCACACGACAGCTTAAGCAAGAAGAAAACAGCCACCGGACAAACATAGGAGTGAAAAGAAGCTTGCAAGAGAGACGACAACAAATCTGGGAAAATAGTAGTCCCACCCACTCCGGACTCAACTTGGATCGACATTTCCATGGACTTCATTGAGGGGCTGCCATCATCTCAAGGAAAGACTATTGAAGAACAACCTCTCGGCTGCCCAAGTAAGAATGAAACAGTAGGCTAAAATTATTGACAAACACATAAGCAAAAGAAAGTTTACTATTGAAGATTAAGTTTTCCTTCGCCTTCAGCCCTACCAACAAAAATCCATGAAGACTTGAGCCTCGAAGTGGTCTCCCTGTTTCTTCGGACCCAACAAAATTGTGGAGCGTAGACTCCAAAATTCTTATAGTCTTCCATGTGTCATGCCATAAACTGACGCTTATAGAGGATGAATCAGCCTAGAGCCACCTACTTGACATCTCGACCGATGGAGAGGTCCAAGTTCAACTGGCTACCATACTAGACCGCAAGATCATGACACGCCACTAACGCTTCTATACTAAAATGCTAGTGCAGTGGATCCAATTGCTTGTCGAGGATGCTACCTAGGAGTCCTATGAAGAATTGAAGCTAAAGTTTCCAGAGTTCATGGAGGCTCAGCCTTGAGGACAAGACTGATTTGAAAAAGACAGTTCTGATTGGACCCTAGCTAGATTAGGTACTAGTCTATTGAGTCAAGTTCGTAGATTGGGCCATGTTGGTCGGCCTAGACTTGACATTAAGTCGGCTAGGAGTTGATTTGATTTAATTTGAATAAATCAGCCCAAATCCTAGTGGGATTAGGATTCGGTTAAATTAGAGTCATAGTAGGAATTGATTGGATCTAAGTCCTAGTTGGACTAGGATTCAGCTATGAGGAGTTTAATTAGGAGTAGGAGTTGGAGTTAGAGTTTTATTTATAGTAGGACTCTTATTAGGAATAGAGGATCTCTTCATAAACCCTATAAATACTCATGTACTTTCTTTTTAAAAATCAAGAAAAAGTTCATTAAATTTATTCAACCTAGTGGTCGAATATTGGAGGGTCGAACCCCCATAAAGTTCGAGGAGGGTCGATCCCCTATAGCAATCAGTTATTTCTGATAGAACCTTGGGGTTCTATCACCAGGGCACTTAAAAATAAGCGACCACAACTGAAAAAGAAGTTGCCAAACCAAAAGAAGAAGAAAGCATTTAAGGCAACTTGAGATGAATTAAGTACATTAGAAGACGAAGAACAAATCAATAAAGACGAAGTGATAAACTACATATTGATGGCTTTCAATGATAAGATATGTGACTCTTTCGAAACATCCCTATCTTATGATGAATTATTTGATACATTTTATGATTTATATAGTAAACTAAAAAATATTTGTAAGAAATATAAGTCACTAAAAAAGGGATCATGCATTACTTACTAATAAATTTAAAATTTTACATGAAATATCAACATCTTGTACTCCTTGCTTTAAATGTGAAGATTTAGATTCACTTAAAAAAGAAAATATGTTAGTACAACAAACTTCAGAAAAGTTTAAAATTAGAAACAAATCATTAAACATGATTCTTGCTAACCAAAGCTATGTATATAGAAATGAAGGAATGACTTTGTAAATAGTAACACTCAACAAAAGCCAACAAGATTTGTAAAATGATCCATACTACATATATTTCATAAAGATAAATATAATTTTTGTGGAAGATTTGGTTATTATGCTTATACTTGCTCCTTAAGAAAATATAGCTCTCATAAATTAGTTTGGGTTCCTAAATGAATAATCAATGATTTAATGTCAAAAGTCAAGAGAGGTAGATCTAACCATGAAAGACCAAAAGTTAAATGGGTAGCTAAAGTAAACTCCTCTTTCTTGTAGGTACATCCAAACAAGAGCTATGAGCAAAAGATGATATCTTGATAATGAATGCTCAACGTATATCATCGAAGATCCAATAGAATTCTTAAAGCTTATTAACCGAGACGAAGGATATGTGAAATAATAATAAAGGAAATATTATTGATATTAAAAATATTAGTAACAAACCAAATATATTTATTAAAAATATTTTGTTAGTAGATAATTTAAAACATAACTTATTAAGCATAAGTCAATTGTGTGACAAGACACATAATATTAAATTTGAATCTAATGCTTGCATTATAGACATATAAAAAAAGAATAAATCTATGATTGTCTTAAGGAATAATAATATTTATACTATTGATTTTGATAATTTTCATGATAAAACTTGTTTCTAGATTTTAAATAATAATGCAAAGCTTTGGCATAGAAGAATATATCATGCAAGTATGAATTGATCTCAGAAATCGAAACTAAAGAACTTGTAGGAGGAACGCCTAGAATTAAATTGTTAAAGATTAAATTTGTGATGCATGTTAACTAGGAAAATAAAAAAAAAATAACTTTAAATCTAAAAATCAAGTTAGCACCTCTAAACCATTATAATTAATTCATATAGATTTATTTGGACCAAATGATATCACAAGCCTAGGAGATAGTAAATATGATTGTTGATGATTATTGTAAATTTATTTGGACATACTTCTTGGAATATAAAAGTGATTGTTTTAAATATTTTACAAAGTTTTGCAAATAAGTTCAAAATTTTGTGATTCCAATAGGTATGATCATAATTTCTCTACTCCAAACAATTCATAATAAAATAGAGTTGTTGAAAGAAAAAAATAGGAGTATATAAGAGATGACAAGAACCATGCTTAATGAACAGAGCTTATCTAAATACTTTTGGGCTAAAGTCATCAACATGATATACTATGTCATGAACAGAGTTCTCATAAGATCTCTACTATCTAAAACTTCTTATAAATTGTGGAACAATAAAAGACCTAATCTTTTATCTTTTTAAGTTTTTGGTTATAAACATTTTATTTTAAATGAAAAGGATGTCTTAGAAAAATTTGATGCAAAATTAGATTAAGGCATTTTTCTTTGATATTCCTCTATGTCTAAAATTTTTGAGTTTTTAATAAAAGAATTTTAGTTATTGAGGAATCTATCAATATTATTTTTAATGAGTTTCCCGAAGTTGAGAAAAATGATTTTGATAATAACTCTGAGTTTGCTATTTTAAATTTGAAAGAGAATTCTCCTCTCCAAAGCAACTTGGATACATCTACTTCTAAAGATACCTTACCCAAGGAATAGAAGTATTTAGATGCATATCCTAAGGAGCTAATTATTAGAGATACATCAAAAGGTATTCAATCACATTCTTCACTTAAAAATATTTATGCAAAGATGACTTTTTATCTCAAAGTGGACCTAAATACATTGACGATGCTGTTAGAGATAACTCATGGGTCTTGGCAACGTATGAAGAATGAAATAAATTTGAAAGAAATAAAATTTGGATATTTATTCTTAGACCTAGTGAGCATATTGTGATTGATACTAAATTGGTCTTCAGGAATAAGCAAAATGAATAAGGTATCATGGTTCAAAATAAGACTAGTTTAATAGTCAAAGGTTTCAACTAAGAAGACCAATTTAATTGAATAAATTAAATTTTCCCTCTTTTGGTAAGACTTAAAGACGCTCTTTGCCTATGCTTATTTTAAAAATTTTAAATTATTTCAAATAGATGTGAAAAGTGTCTTGTGGCAAGACTTAAAGCCATAAAGATACTCATTGTGTATGTTTATTTTAAAAATATTCAATTATTTCAAATAGATGTCAAAAGTGTCTTTATTAATAATTTTATTTTTGAAGAAGTTTATATTGAGCAACCACCCAGATTTAAAAATGATCTTTTTTAAAACTATGTTTACAAATTATCTAAGGCTCTCATAGGTTGAAGTAAGTCGCTAGGGCCTAGTAATAGCTCTTTTGTTATTCAAAATAATTTTTTTAAAGACAAGATCGATACTATATTATTTATTAAATATTTTAAAAATAATTATCTTATTGTTAAAACTGATGTTGATGATATTATTTTAAGTTATACTAATAAATCTTTATGTTGTTAGGATCAATTAGCACTAAGAGAGAAGGGGGGGGGGGGGGGGGGGGGTTAGTGGGGGTTAATTAGTGTAAGTATATATTTTAGTTTAGATGAAAACTTTTCGATTAAACTAAGATAGGAAATCCAAATCTTTTCATTCTTAGTGAAACGGGTAAGTGATTGAAAGAAAGTTGCTAAGTAGACCCAAAGATAAGGAACGTTTGAAGGAAAGAACTTATCGTGTAAACTTTGCTTTCAAAGAGTTGAGTTAAATCTGAAGCGTCAATACAAAAATATGTAAGCAATAAAAGTAAGGAAACACTCATAATTTTTATAGTAGTTCGGCGCCAACGGCCTACGTCTACTCCCGAGTCCTCCTTCTCGAGGCACACCAGCGTCCACTACCGATCTTCTTTGGGTAAAGACCAAACCCTTACACTTTGCTTACAAGGGAGACAAGATTACACTCTTTGATTACTCCCTTAACCCTTTTCTTTTTTTTTACAATTCTCACACAATATTTTCTTAGAATATAATCCCCAAAAATTATTGTTTAGAATACAAGAAAACTTGAGATATTTATAGGCCCCAAGTGACTTCAGAATTTTAGAGCCAAAAATCAAACATACCAAAAAAATAAGGTACGAGCGGTTTACCTGTCGATCTGGGTGGCTCAACTGCCCGAACACCAGGGTACGGGCGGTTTACTCGCCAGCCTTGGGCGGGTCAATCATCGAAAGTACCTAGATTCTTGGGTACGGGCGGTTCAACCGTCGTCAGTAGCCCGAAAGCCTGGGCAACGGTGGTACACCCACGCTCACCGACGATTTACACGCCGAAATTTTTGCAAAAGTGATTCCCTCCACTTTTCAAATTTTGGCTTGAACCTGATGTTAACTAACCCTCTGGTCAACTAATTGAGCTCAACCTGAGCTCAATCAAACCCCAATAGTGGACCCGATTGTCTTATTGAGTTGATTTTGATTTTATCCAAATTTAACTCAATTAGGACTCACTTCTAACTATGACTCAACGATTACAACGCTTAAAGATCACAAGCTTAAACTAAGACCCAACTTCCGCCAATCCGGTGACCTCCGACATTCTTGTGGTAAATCATCTGGTCTTCTTCCGGTGATCTCCCGACGTGCTCCTAGTGAGCTTCCCGATCCCTTTGACGAATCTCCTAGCGAACTCCCGGCGAGGTCCCATTGCATCATCCAAACCCGGCCCGATGTCTAAGCTTGGTCTTTGCCCATTATCTGGTTATAACTTCATTGCTCCTATCATAGTTAGTCTTGCATGATGTTAATTATGACTTAATTAAGTACAATCATAATTGCCAAACATCCATTATAAGACCATCATAACTCCCGGTAAACTTTTCGGCTACCCCCGATAATCTTCCGACGAGTCTCGATCTTCTTTTGACGAACTCCTTTGCACCATCCTGGCAAACTCCCGATACCCTCGGGGAGCTCCCGACGCACTTCTAGCGAGTTCCCAATGCATCAACCATATGCATGGACTTGACCTTGGCCAATCATGATTGTAATAATCTTTCTGTCGTAATTAATCCTGCATCAATCAATTCTAACAATCCTGTTAGATCAATAACCCATCAATTGATTTCATCATCAAAATATGAGAGTCGACAATCTCCCCCTTTTTTATGATGATAATCAATTGATGACAAACGTTAATCCTAACTCCCCCTAAATCCATGTCACTTAAATTTAAGAGAATCACACACTCTTAAATTCAAGCAATCAATATTTTATATAAATTTTAATAAAAATTTGCATCAAGTCATCAACTCATGAGTAAAAAGGAATTAAGCATATATATCTCCAAGATGTCCAATTCATATTCTTATCCAAGATATCCATGTATTTCAACAAGATCATGTGTCATTAATGTATTCATCATGTGTCATCAATATATATTTCTCCCCCTTTGTCATCAACAAAATGGTAAAATATAGCTAATCATTTTAAAGCACAAGATGACATTACTCCCACTTAGTATATGCATTATAAAATTTTCTTCGCCTTTAATAATGAGAGAAAAAAGGGAGGTGTTGTTGAATCATTTCATCATAAAGAATAGCTCCAAATAAATTTAAAAAGCAATACTAAGATGAGCTCAAAAGTTTAAAAGATTTAAAGATTACTTATGTATTTCAAATGTAGCAAAAGTCATCTCTTGATATCAAAACTTATCTCTTGTAAATTTCAAATGTGGCACATCTTCATGTAAATTTTTTTTTATTTGAAAACAATAAGATAAAATCATGGAGAAAGTTTTTTTTTTAAATGTTATCACAAAAAGGTTTCATTTCATGAAATCTATATTAGCAATTTATATATTTTCATGATTTAACATTTCTAGGTCTCAACCTCAATCTTTTATATATAAAATTTTGAATATGAGCTCAAGAAATTTTTCTCATGTAAATTTCAAGAAAATATAGCAAATAAATCCAAACAATAATAAATCATTATCTTTATATAGATTTTTAAAATCATTATTACATGCATGATCATCATAGATGATTTCATATCATTATACCTTCTCCCTCTTTGTCATCAACAAAAGGAGAAGTACAATTAGCAAGTTTTTGATATATGAAAGCTTAGCAATTTAACAAATTTTTCATTACTTTAGAACATGCAAGCTAGTGAATTCATTCTTCTCTTTCGAGAAGTGTAATCTAGCAAATATTTGCTTACTTTGTATTATTCAAGCTAACAATTTTATAAGCTAACAAGTTTACAATGACAATGTTTTGCTCCCTCCTTGTCATTGTAAAAAAGAAGGGATAGTTAGAATAATGCAAAACTTTTCCCATTACATCATTTTTCAAGAAATAAATCAAGAAATATACCAATTATCACATGAATTATATCAAGAAAAATTAACATGGTGATGAGATATTTAATTTATTAAAATAAATTATGAATATCAAGATACAAATTATAAGAGAAATAAATAAAATAAAATCTTTTGATTTATCTATAAGAAATCTTAAGTTGTCAAGTTCATGATTTGTATAAAAATCTCCTTTTAAATAATACGAAGTCACATAACAAAAGAGTTTGATTCATAAAAGATTTCAAGTTATAATTCCAAGAAATCAAGGCCATGATATAGATAAATCATCAATATCACTTTCAAGAGATTCAAAATATAATTAATATACTTATTAGTCTCTTTAAATGCTAATGATTTCCTTTCTCCACATATGTGAGCAAGAAGGTAGAATCAAGGTAGAGAAATGAAAAATATTATATCACAAAAATACTCAATTTTAAAGATGTAAATTTTATAGATGTCAATTTCAAAATTAAGCTCAAAACTTCAAGATATTCAAGGAGATTCAAGAGTTTAAGAGCTACTCATGCATTTAAAATCATCTTATGTAATTTCAAGTATAGCAAAAAATCATCTATTGTAAATTTTGATCAAAAAATATCAAGAATTTCATAAGAAGTCATGATAGTAGATCAAGCTCAAATTGTAAATGAAGTATTTTGCATGTATTTTAAAAATTCTAAATTTTCTTCCAAGAAAATTGTTTCCCATTCAAGGTTATCATATCCAATTTACTTCTAATCATATTAATAATTTTATCTCTCCCTTTTTTGTTATTGTCAAGAAAGAAACATGATGACATAATTTCGTTTTAGCATTCATATTCAAATTATGCAAAAAAGTACAAGGAGATCATGTCATTAAAGATAAAATCAAATTTTTGAATATTAAAAGACATGATTTCATTTAATAAGTTTCTTTCCCTTTTTTTATGAATAATAAAATGAGTCTTAGGGGATAATCTCAATTCATCCAAGATAAATCTTTTTAATTAAGAAGAATGATCTTGATAATAATTTCAATTAATATTGTTAAGATCATAAATCAATTTTTTATTTAAAATAAAAATTATAGAGATCAATAACGTCATTCCTATAACATATAAATCAAGTCAAAAAATTAAGGGAATATTCATGATAATACAAATCTCTTTCAATTTTTAACTTATCACAAATCTAAGAAATACTAATTTTGGTGATAAGTTATGTCATTCATGAGTTTTAAAATAAATCATGTCAAGATAAATATTGATATCAAAAGACATTCATAAATATTAATGATATGATTTAATTTAATAAATCTCTTCTTGGATGATAAAATAGAAGATTTTCAAGTTTTATCTTCTAAACTTGCCAAAATCATGATAATAATTTATTCAAGTTTAAATCATCAAATCGTCAAGATCACTTTCATAGTTCAAGAGAGTCATAAAAATAATATAATCAATTCATTAATCTCTTTTTAAAATAAAATTATTTGAAAACTTATCCAAAATCATCATCAAAATTTGCTTTTCAAAAAATTCAATGAAAGCATCATAGATTATTTTTCAATAGCTAAAATTCTTTAATCTATTTTTGTAGTTTAAGAGATTAAACAATAATAGTATTATTTTATCTCTTGTTGAAGGATTAATAGCATAAAAATTATTTCAAGAATAATTATCTTTCTTTTGAAATTTATTTCAAGAATGCAATGTCATTTAAAGTCAAAAACATAATTTCATCAAAACTTCATTGCAATAAAATATTTTCAAATGAAAACTTCATTGCAAGAGGTTTTGTCCATCTTTACATTATTTTTAAGGTTCAAGTTTGTTAATTTTTCTGGTTCATTTGTCAAAAGTTCAAGGTCCTCATCACTCGAGATTTTACTCGAGGAGTCATATGTTCTTCTCGGTTTACATTCCTTCAGGTTCTTAGGAAGGTGTTCTTCTTGTTCATTTTTAGAAGTATTTTCATTTAATGATTCATTTATATTAAGTGTGCTTTCATATATTATTTTTAATACATGTCATATATTAAAAGTCGAATCAAAATAAGAAACCCGATCAAATTTATTTTTATCAAGAGCACAAAGCAAGACATTCATAGCCTTTGCATTTAAAGAGAAAGTCTTCTTCTCCAAATCATTCCAATTGTTCATTAGAAGAGAAGACTTTACAAACCTGTTTTCAACAATAGTCTATAAATCAAGGTTTAAAGAAAGTAAGAAAACTCTCATTTGAGTTTTCCAATAATTGTAGTTCGTCCCATTAAATATGGGAGGACGAACGATAAAAAACCCTCTTGAAAGCTAATAAGAGCCATTTTTCTTGGGTGTTTAAACCAAATGAGAAAAACTAAGAGTGGGACGGGGGGGGGGGGGGGGGGGGGGGGGGGGGGGGGGGGGGGTTGAATTAGTGCAAATATAAATTTTAGTTTAGATGAAAACTTTTCGATTAAACCAAGATAGAAAATCTGAAGCTTTTCATTCTTAGTGAAACGAGTGAGTGATAGAAAGAAAGTTACTAAGTAGACTGGAAAGATAAGCAACATTTGAAGGAAAGAACTTATCATGGAAACTTTGCTTTCAAAGAGTTGAGTTAAATTGGAAGCGTTAATATAAAAATATTTAAGGAATGAAAGCAAGGAAACACTCATAATTTTTATAGTGGTTCAGCACCAACGACCTACGTTCACTCCCGAGTCCTCCTTCTTGAGGTACACTGACATCCACTATCGATCTTCTTTGGGTGAAGACCAATGCTTACAAGGGAGATAAGATTACAACACTCTTTGATCACTCCCTTACCTCTTTTCTTTTTCTTACAATTCTCACACAATATTTTCTTAGAATATAATTCCAAAAAATTATTGTTTAGAATGCAAGAAAACTTGGGGTATTTATATGCCCCAAGTGGCTTCAGATTTTTGGAGCCAAAAATCAAACATACCCGAAAAAATCGGGTATGAGCGGTTTACTTGCCGACCTGGGCAGCTTAGCCGCCCGAACACCAGGGTACGGGCAGTTTACTCGTCGGCCCTGGGCGGGTCAACCATCGAAAGTACCTAGATTCCTGGATACGGGCGGTTCACCCGCCATCAGCCACTTGAAAGCATGGGCAACGGTGGTACACCCACCACTCATCGACGGTTTACCCGTTGAAATTTTTGTAAAAGTGGTTCCCTCCACTTTTCGAATTCCAGCTTGAACCTGATGTTGACCAACCCTCTAGTCAACCAATTAAGCTCAACCTGGGCTCAATCAAACCCCAATAGTGGACCTGGTTATCTTATTGAGTTGATTTAGATTTCATCCAAATCTAACTCAATTAGGACTCACTTCTAACTACGACTCAATGATTACAACGCTTAAAGACCACAAACTTAAACTAAGACTCAACTTCCATCAATTCGGTAACCTCTAGCATTTTTGTAGCAAGTCCTCTGGTCTTCTTCCAGTGATTTCCCGACGTGCTCCTAGCGAGCTTCCCGATCCCTTTGGCGAATCTCCTAGCGAACTCTCAGCAAGGTCCCACTGCATCATTTAAACCCGGCCTGATGCCTAAGCTTGATCTTGGCCAATTATCTGGTTGTAACTTCATTGCTCTTGTCATAGTTAGTCCTGCACGATATTAATTATGACTTAATTAAATACAATCATAATTGCCAAACATCCATTATAAGATCATCCTAACTCCCGACAAGCTTTTCGGCTACCCTCGATAATCTTCCAGTGAGTCTCGATATTCTTCTGGAAAACTCTCTTGCGCCATCCTGACAAACTCTCGATACCACCGGCAAGCTCCCGTGCACTCTTAGCGAGTTCCCAACACATCGACCCGATGTATGTTTTTGTCGTAATTAGTCATGCATCAATCAATTCTAACAATCCTGTTAGATCAATAACCTATCAATTGATTTCATCATTAAAATCTGAGATTCAACATTTGTAAATCATTTGCTAAGAGTACGAGCCAAGAGTTTGAAATGAGTTTAATATGTGAATTTATATTTTTCTTAGGATTATAAATTAAGCAACTAAATAATAAAATTTTTATTAATCAAACTACGTATGCTTTGGATCTATTAAAATAATTTAGGATGGATAGTGCTAAGGCTATTAATACACCAATGAGCATGTCTACAAAATTAGATATAGACAACGAAGGAGTTGCTTTGATAAAAAATGCATTGAGGTATGGTAGGGAGCTTATTATATTGTTCTACAATTAGACCTGATATAATATTTAGTGTTAGACTTTATGCAAGATTTAAGTCAAATCTCAAATAATCTCATTATAAAGTAGTTAAAAGAATTTTTAAATACTTAAAAGGAACTCCAAATATAAGATTATGGTATCCAAAATCTGAAAATTTTGACTTAATTGTATACGCTGATATAGACTTTGTAAGATATAGAATAGATAGAAAAAGTACCTATAGAATATGTTACTTCCTAGGTTGTTCACTTATTTCTTTGTCTGCCAAGAAGTAAAACTCTATTATATTATCTACAATCGAGGTTGAATATGTAGCAGTAGGTGCATGTTATACAGAAGTAATTTAGATGAAGAGTACTTTGAAAGATTATGGACTTTACCTATAAAATATGATAATGCAAGTGTAATTTGTTCAAAAAAGAACCATATTCAACACTCTAAGACTAAACACATTGATATTAAACATCATTGTATTAGGGATCATGTTAGCAATCATGATATATTACTTAGATTTCATTGACATAAAAAATCAATTAGCAGATATTTTTACTAAATCACTAAATGATAAATAATTTGATTTTTTTAGAAGAGAATTAGGCATGTTGAATCTTTCAAATACATGAATCATAATTATTCTCATTCTTCCCTTTTATTAAAGAGAAGATTCATCATATTGGATTGTTATCTTGATTTCTTAATGTTTATGATGTGATATCAAAAGTAGCTTTACTATTGACACATTGATGTAAACGAAGAGAAGTAGCACCATAAAAAAATGATATCCCTGTTGGGCAGATGGCCCAGATTCAGCCCATAATGGGCTTTAGTGAAGCCCACAGCCCATAACCTCACCTATATATTAACCTAAAACCTAGATTAGGTGGCTAGGGTTGAGATTAAGAGAGCAGCGACGGTTGGAAACGTGGGAGAGAGAAAGAAGACTGCAGATTGACAGTAGAGGCCAAAAAATAAGAGATCCAGGAAAGGGAAGAAGACAAGGGCAGGAAAAGACTATTCTCAATCATTCAAATCTCAGGTTAGATCAGTTTGCAGTGGATTCTTACTCTGATCTCTTGGAAAGGTTTTGGATATTGTGCTTAAGATTATAGTCCTTGTATCCCTGAGATTCTCTTGTGGCTATTGCTTTGGGGTTGGGCAAGAAGCCTGAGATCTCTATATTCATTATTTTGATAGTGGATTTTCTCTGGCTTGTCCCGTGGGTTTTACCCTTCGAGTTGAAGGGGTTTTTCACGTAAATCTTGGGGTTCATCTTATTGTGATTTCTGTTTTATTCCGCTGTGTGTGACGGTCTGCTAGTATTTGTTTGTATACAAAGTTGATTCCTGTTTTATTCCAACTGGTATCAAAGCAGGGTTTTGGTGGTATTTAATCTTTTGTATCTGAACATGGAGGCCGGTAATATTTCTCGCATGATTAGTTTAAACGGAAACAATTGGATGATATGGAAACCAAGAATGAAAGATCTCTTGTATTGCAAAGATTTGTATGGACCTTTGCAAGGAGATAGTGTAAAGCCCACATCTATGACAGATGATGAGTGGAAGATGTTAGATCAAAAAACAGTTGGCTTTATTCGATAATGGCTCGATGATAGTGTCTTTCACCATGTTTCTACTGAATGTTCTGCATACTCTCTTTGGAAAAAGTTAGAAGATCTTTATGAAAGAAAAACGGCTGGCAACAAAGCTTTTCTGATCAGAAAACTTGTTAACTTAAAATATAAAGAGGGTACTTCTATTCCTGAGCATTTAAATGAAATACAGAGTATTACTAACCAGTTATCCTCTATGAAAATGTCTCTTGATGATGAGTTGCAGGCATTGTTACTTCTCAGTTCTTTGTCAGAAAGTTGGGAGACACTAGTGGTTTCTCTCAGTAATTCAGCACCAGATGGTATTGTCACCATGAGTCAAGTAACAAGCAGTTTGTTGAATGAGGAGTTAAGGAGAAAGAATTCAGCAACTTCTTAGATTGATTCACAAGCATTTGTCCCAGAAAATAAAGAAAGGTCAAAGTCAAAAGATAGAAGCGGTTCACGTGTGGGTAGAAGCAAGTCAAGGTCAAGGAAAGATATTATTTGCTACAATTGTGGTGAGAAAGGACAGTACAAGAATTGGGGTTCAAATAGGAAAACTATGTGGTGTATTGTGATAGCCAAAGTGTCATCCATTTATGCAAGAACCCAACATTTCATTCCAAATCAAAGCATATAGATGTCAGATATCATTGGATCAGAAATGTGCTTGAAGAGAAGCAGTTACAGCTTCAGAAAATTCACACAGATGATAATGGGGCAGACATGTTGAAAAAGGCTTTACCGAAAGAGAGACAAGAGATGTGCCGACAGTTGGTCGGCATGACTTCACATTGAGGAGTCATGAGACAGCCTCCCTTATGGGCTGAAGGGGGAGGTTGTTGGGCAGATAGCCCAGATTCAGCCCATAATGGGCTTTAGTGAAGCCCACAGCCCATAACCTCACCTATATATTAACCTAAAACCTAGATTAGGTGGTTAGGGTTGAGATTAAGAGAGCAGCGGCGGTTGGAAACATGGGAGAGAGAAAGAAGACTGCAGATTGACAGTAGAGGCCAGAAAATAAGAGATCCAGGAAAGAGAAGAAGACAAGGGCAGGAAAAGACTATTCTCAATCATTCAAATCTCATGTTAGATCAGTTTACAGTGGATTCTTACTCTGATCTCTTGGAAAGGTTTTGGATATTGTGCTTAGGATTATAGTCCTTGTATCCCTGAGATTCTCTTGTGGCTATTGCTTTGGGCTTGGGCAAGAAGCCTGAGATCTCTATATTCATTATTTTGATAGTGGATTTTCTCTGGCTTGTCCCGTGGGTTTTACCCTTCGAGTTGAAGGGGTTTTCCACGTAAATCTTGGTGTTCATCTTATTGTGATTTCTATTTTATTCCGCTGTGTGTGACGGTCTGCTAGTATTTGTTTGTATACAAAGTTGATTCATGTTTTATTCCAACTGGTATCAAAGCAGGGTTTTGGTGGTATTTAATCTTTTGTATCTGAACATGGAGGCCGGTAATATTTCTTGCATGATTAGTTTAAACGGAAACAATTGGATGATATGGAAACCAAGAATGAAAGATCTCTTGTATTGCAAAGATTTGTATGGACCTTTGCAAGGAGATAGTGCAAAGCCCACATCTATGACAGATGATGAGTGGAAGAGGTTAGATCAAAAAACAGTTGGCTTTATTCGACAATGGCTCGATGATAGTGTCTTTCACCATGTTTCTACTGAATGTTCTGCATACTCTCTTTGGAAAAAGTTAGAAGATCTTTATGAAAGAAAAACGGCTGGCAACAAAGCTTTTCTGATCAGAAAACTTGTTAACTTAAAATATAAAGAGGGTACTTCTATTCCTGAGCATTTAATGAAATACAGAGTATTACTAACCAGTTATCCTCTATGAAAATGTCTCTTGATGATGAGTTGCAGGCATTGTTACTTCTCAGTTCTTTGTCAGAAAGTTGGGAGACACTAGTGGTTTCTCTCAGTAATTCGGCACCAGATGGTATTGTCACCATGAGTCAAGTAACAAGCAGTTTGTTGAATGAGGAGTTAAGGAGAAAGAATTCAGCAACTTCTTAGATTGATTCACAAGCATTTGTCTCAAAGAATAAAGGAAGGTCAAAGTCAAAGGATAGAAGCGGTTCACGTGTGGGTAGAAGCAAGTCAAGGTCAAGGAAAGATATTATTTGCTACAATTGTGGTGAGAAAGGACAGTACAAGAATTGGGGTTCAAACATGAAAACTATGTGGTGTATTGTGATAGCCAAAGTGCCATCCATTTATGCAAGAACCCAATATTTCATTCCAAATCAAAGCATATAGATGTCAGATATCATTGGATCAGAAATGTGCTTGAAGAGAAGCAGTTACAGCTTCAGAAATTTCACACAGATGATAATGGGGCAGACATGTTGAAAAAGGCTTTACCGAAAGAGAGACAAGAGATGTGCCGACAGTTGGTCGGCATGACTTCACATTGAGGAGTCATGAGACAGCCTCCCTTATGGGCTGAAGGGGGAGGTTGTTGGGCAGATGGCCCAGATTCAGCCCATAATGGGCTTTAGTGAAGCCCACAGCCCATAACCTCACCTATATATTAACCTAAAACCTAGATTAGGTGGCTAGGGTTGAGATTAAGAGAGCAGCGACGGCTGGAAACGTGGGAGAGAGAAAGAAGACTGCAGATTGACAGTAGAGGCCAGAAAATAAGAGATCCAGGAAAGGAAAGAAGACAAGGGCAGGAAAAGACTATTCTCAATCTTTCAAATCTCAGGTTAGATCAATTTGCAGTGGGTTCTTACTGTGATCTCTTGGGAAGGTTTTGGATATTGTGCTTAGGATTATAGTCCTTGTATCCCTGAGATTCTCTTGTGGCTATTGCATTGGGCTTGGGCAAGAAGCCTGAGATCTCTATATTCATTATTTTGATAGTGGATTTTCTCTGGCTTGTCCCGTGGTTTTACCCTTCGAGTTGAAGGGGTTTTCCACGTAAATCTTAGTGTTCATCTTATTGTGATTTTTGTTTCATTGCGCTGTGTGTGACGGTCTGCTAGTATTTGTTCGTATACAAAGTTGATTCCTGTTTTATTCTCATTAATCCCTTCTTTTTGATAATGACAAAGGGGGAGAGAAAAGTATTGGCTTACATATCTCTTTTTTCTCTTTTTGTTGATGACAAAGAGGGCGAAGTAATGGTAATTTTTTAATAATGTAGCACTTATATTCATGTTATATTTGATGACATTAACTTATAATATTTGTTTGAGATATATAATTATTTCAAACTATGGATATGATATGGTTATTTAACTAAAATTATGCATACGATTCTTGCAATAATCACTATTGAAAAGTCACTATGATTTATGATTAAAATTATTTTGACTTGAATTCAAAGAGTTGAAAGGTTATCATTTTTCTTTAAAAATTTAAGTTTATTATGACATATAGATAGGGGGAGTTTAGTTAAAACTATATCATCAATTAGTTGTCATCATAAAAAAAAGGGAGATTATTGAATTCAAGATTTTAATGATGAAATCAATTGATGGATTTATGAACTAATATGCTTTCAAGATAAGTAATGTAAGAAAAACTTCGATCATGGACTTGAACCATCATAGGACAAATTATCAAAGCAGATGTTAGGTCGAAAAACATCATGTCATAGATTGGACGTTGAGCCGAAGGATTGGTCGACATGCAGTATGATGGACTTTGTGTCATGAGTTCAGGCATTAGGTCGGAAGATGCGTCAGATACAGACGAAGTGTCGAATGATCAAATAACAAAGATGCATCAGAGGTTATGAAAGCTTTGTGATTATAATTAGTGGTTAAGTCTTAATCGTGGTCGCTTAGAGTCAAATTAAGCAAGTATTGGGTCGAAACCATGCCAAGTTGATTTGGAGCCTGTTAGGCCTGAACTAGAGCTGAATTGAGCCTGATGGAAGGCCAATTCAGTGTCCTAAAATTGGCTTGGGTGGTGGTACCACCAAGCCTAAGTGGTGGAATCACCTAGATAGTTGGAAAGCACTGTTTATGCTTTTTCAAGTATTCTAGCGATGGTCCTACCCCTTGTCGACGATGGTACTACCTAATGGTGGTGGCACCGCCTAGTCCAATGGTAGTACTGCTAGAGCTCAGATTCTCAAGCTCTATTCGGTGGTAGTACCACCCAGCGCCGATGGTGGTACCACCCAGTGGTGGTGGCATTGCCTAGTCTGATGATAGTACCGCCAGGGCCTAGATTCCTAGATCTGTTCGGTGGTAGTACCACCCAGCACTAGCGGTGGTATTGCCAATACCCTGAAAACTCGAGGATTTAAATTTTTGACCCTATTTCTAAAGCCTTTAGGGGTCTATAAATCTCTTACTCATTATTACTTGATGCAAGTGTGAACAAATGGTGAAAAGAGAGAATCCTTAAAGTTAAAAGTATTGTGAATTCTTGAAAGTGCTTGAGTCTTTTCCTCTTTAAGTTTAGTAGTTATTCTAAGGATGTGTGAGGTCTTGTGTGAAAGAGTTTGTATAAAGGTTCTCTCTTGAGCCTGGTAAAGGAGAAGGGTTGTTACAAGGGTAGTTAATCTTCATCCGCTGGAATGATGATCGGTAATGCAAGTCGATGGTCTCGAGAGAAGAGGAATCGAGAGTGGACGAAGGTCAGGATGACTAAACCACTATAAATCAGTTTGTATTTTCTTTCTTGCTTTGCCTTATTATTGCTTACTAATTTACTTCAGGTGAAGGACCGATGAACTAATGGATTGGCCGAGACACGTAACTCAGGTGAAGGACTGATGAACTAGTCAAGATACGCAACTCGGGGGAAGGACTGATGGACTGGCCGAGGTACACAACTCTGACGAAGGACTGATGGACTGGTCGAGATACGCAACTCAGGCGAAGGAGTGATGGACTGGCCGAGGTACACAACTCGGTCGAAGGACTGATGGACTGGCTGAGATATACTACTCGAGCAAAGAACTGATATACTTGCCGAGATACGTAACTCGGGCAAAGAACTGATGGATTGGCCATGCATGGTTTGCAAGCGATCAACGCACGGGGCGATTGATTAACGCTCGTGCCAACCATTGTGGGCACGTGATGCGCAAAAGATTTATCATCACAGATCTGGCTTCTGAGGTGGCGCATAGACGTAGGGCTTACGTGGCACCCCCATTGCGCCATTGTGACCCGTAGTAAATGCGGTTCACATATTTCCTAGGTGAAATCATTTCACAGCCTCGGGAAGACAAAACGTCCCTTGTTGCAGCGAGGCTTCCCCTTATAAGTCTCTCTGTCAAGGGGGTGAGGGGTCACTTCTATTTTCAAGGTCTTTCCTCTTGCTCCTCGGGCCTCCTTGTCTCTCGGTCACCCAAGATCGCCCATCTTCAGTCGTGTTTGTCCGATCAGGATGGAATGACCTCCTCCTCTTCTACTACCTCTGGCTTCACTTCTGCCCCTTCCTCTTTGTCGATTCCCTCACCTCGGGCGGGGGGTCGCCGTTCTAGCGGAACTAAGAGTGGTTGGTCCGAGCCCTGTAGCTCGTCCTTGGGTGTAATAACCCGAACATACATCAAGGCCTTCCAGGCTTTGGAAGTGATGAAGTCATGTCATGATTTTGACTCGACACTTACTGTCGAGTCCTTGATCAGGGTCTGGAATCGCTATAGTATTCCGGACGAGTATGCTTTGCATGCTCCCTCCCCTAGGCAACATCCATATGATGCGTACCCCAGGGGGTTCTGCATCTCTTTTGATGCTTTGGAAGCCGGGTTAACGTTTTCCCTTCATCCCGTGGTGGGGGAGTGTCTTAGTCAGTGGAGAATCTCTCCTAGTCAGATAGCTTGGTGAATGTCGTGGGTCAGGAATAATCCCGACTCGGGATCTATTCCTATCTTTCTTTCATCTGTGCAAGGTCCAGGGTGGCTATTATCTAACCGCCCGGTCCGGCTTTAGGATTGGGGGCGCTCCTTCCAACAACAAAGGTTGGAAGGCGCAATTTTTGTTCGCATGTTGCTACCAGGGTTGAGACTTTGGTCTCAAATGGTCGGTGTATTCCATAAGTAATGTACCCCCGTACCTGTCCGAGGAGGAATCCATCTTGGTCGAGTGACTGAAGGGTATTTTGTCCTCTTATCGGGTGATCAAAAATTTGATCGAGCTGTGGTTGATTGAGGCGGGCCTCAGTTCAACTTCTTGAGGTATGTCGCATACCCATCTTTCCTTGTCCATGCTTTGGTGCCTGATTTGTTTTAACTTGTTGTTCGGGTTGCAAAGATGGTGAATCTCAACTTGACTCGCAGCATGACAAAGACCGCGGGGCATCACGGGTCAGCTTCACAAGGTCCTATGCCCACTGCTCCAGTCGTCCAATTATCATCGGATGTCGAGGAAGTCAGGGTCGAGGCGGTCGCGAAGGAAGGTGGTGGGGCCTCGGGAAAACGGCCCATCCTTGGCGCGGTTCATCCCTGAAAGAAGATGAAGGCCTCAGACCGCCATAAATCCCGGCGAGAAGGTGAGGGCTCCAAATCTCGCCCTTCGAAGGGTAAGGAGCCGATCGGGCCTGCTGGTCAGACTCCAATTCCACGACCTCGACGCCCGAAGTCGATGAAGGAGCTCTACCAAACTTCTACTAGAGAGGGGGATGTGGGCTACTATACCTTACTAATGACAAATCTATCAACAAACGAACCCGATGCGCCATTGGTGATTCAATGGCCCACCTTGAAGTAGGGAACGAAGGTCTGGGCGGATGGAACAACTTTGAGCGAATATGCTTGGGGTGTGTTGATTCCCCGACTGGCCATCAATCTTTACTCTTCGCTGTCCGAGTTACTGGTCGACCGGGCGCAAAAGTCCATGGTGTTGGTTAGCACCCTTCTGAACTTCCCCAGATTCTTCCCTGCATTTCGAGTTCTTTGTTGTTTGTGCTGATTTATCTTTTGATTGCAAATTCAGCATTACTGCATGGCACTAACAGATTGAGTCCACGATGTGGGGCGGGTCATCAGCATCATGGACAACAAATCGGAGGGCTTGAAGAAGGAAATTGTTGACCTCCGGGCCGGGTCGGGACCCGAAGCGGTGGCAACGGCCGAGTAGTGAGCCTCAGAGGCACAGGCTCTTGCCGACCATCTGAAGGACAAACTCGAAGAAGCAGATCGACATCGAGCGTCACCGAACACAGAGAGAGAGAACTATCGTCTCGACCTAGCGGATGCTTAGGAGCAGTTGAAAGAAGTTCAAACTGGGCACCGGGTCTTGGGGGATGAGCTGTTGTAACTGACGGGAGCCATGGAGAAGCTAAGGGTCGAGCTTCCCGAAGAGGCCATTGTCAAGTATAAGAAGTTGGCGGGCTTCAAGATGGGCTTGGTGCGAACGAGCCAAGTGTCATACGAGTACAGCTATCAAGTTGCCCTGGCTCGATTTAAGACCCGGTATCCCGACCTTGAAATCAAGGAGGACCCTTTTGTGCTCCTACCCGAGGACAAGAATGTGCCGATGGAAGCCGAGCAGCCTTTTGATGACTCTCTTCTGCCGCCTGAGGAATAGGAATGTTGTAACATTTTTATTTTTGTTGTCGGGGTCTTTTTTTGATGTGTCGGGTCTTCTTTTATAACTCTAACCCTCAGCCCAAGCATGTACTTGAACTTTCAAGAATGAAAACAACTTTCTTTTGCTCAAGTGTTTGCATTTATACATAGAACTTTCATATGTTCGATATGTGCCACGTCCTCGGCAATTGTCTCCCCTCCATCGTGGATAGGGTATAAGTTCCTTCTCGGGGTGTGCTTGTTACTTGGTAAGGCCCTTCCCAGTTTGAGGCCAGTTTACCTCGGGACTGGGTCGGATCACTTACTTAGGCCTTACGTAGCACCAAGTCGCCTGTTTGGATCCGCTAAGGGCACACCTTTTGGTCGTAAAGCCTTGCCATAACCTTCTTGTATACAAGTGCTCGAAGATGTGCCTTGGCTCTTTGCTCCTCGAGGAAATCAAGATTCTCCCTCAGCTGGTTGGACGAGGAAGATTCCTCGTAGGACTCGATCTGAAAAGTCAAGTAGACCACCCCGGGGGGAAGGACTACTTCTATCCCGAAGGTAAGGCTGAATAGTGATTCCCCTGTAGAGGTCTTTGGAGTTGTCCGAGACGCCCATAGGATGCTTGGAAGCTTGTCTACCCACGCCCCGTGCGCCCCGGTGACCCTTCTCTTCAATCCTTCAAGGATGACCCGATTTGTAACTACAGCGAGTCTGTTGGCTTGGGGGTGCACGATTGAGCTAAACCTTAGCCGAATCTCGTAGCTTTGGCAAAATGTCCTAAACTTGGGATTATTGAATTGGGTCCTGTTGTCGATGATGATGACCCTCAGGATGTTGAACCTTGTAATTATATTTTTTCAGATGAACCCTTTGACTTGTTTCTCAGTTATGGATGTGAGAGGTTCGACTTCAACTCATTTGGTAAAATAGTCAACTCCGACTATTAAAAATCTTCGCTATCCCGAAGCTGGGGGGAAGGGCCCGAGTAGGTCCATTCCCCATTGGGCAAATGATCAGGCACAGTCCAAGGTGGACAGCGGCACCGCTGGTTGATGTTGGATTCTAGCGTGCTTCTAGCACTGCTCGCATTTTTGTACATAAGCTTGGGCATCTAGGTGCATGGTCAGCCAATAATACCCTTGCCTAAGTATCTTATGGGCTAGGGTTCGAGCGTCGATGTGCTCGTCGTAGATTCCTTCCTGTACCTCGACTAGCATGATCTATGCTTCAGTTGGGCACAAGAATCGGAGCAACGACTGGCTAAACACTCATCGGTACAACCAATCGTTGAGTATGCAATACCACAGGCTCGTTCTTCTTACCCGTCAGGCCGTATTTCGGTCTTTAGCCAGTGCACCGTCGTCTTTAAATTTGAGTATCTCCTGTACCTAATCGTGTTCCACTTCGATCATGGCTACCTCGATGGGATCTATGGAGGGTTTTAAGATCTTGGCCACCCAAGTTGGGTATTCACCTGACCCGCCCATGGAGGCCAGCCTTGCAAGTGCATCGGCTTGCATGTTGTCCGACCGAGGTATCTTCGTGTTGATGAGGCGACTGAACTGACCGATGCGATGTTGCACCTCGGCAAGGTACTTAGCCATCGACTCCTCCCAAGCCTCGAACTCTCCATTGACTTGGCCGACGATGAGCTGGGAGTCGGTGAAGACTTTGATGTCTTCCGTGCGTAGTTCATCAGTGAGCTTTAGGCCAAACAACAATGCCTCGTACTCAGCTTCATTGTTGGTGGCCTTGAACTGAAGCCGAAGGGCATGCTCATAGATTTGGTCGGCAGAGCTCTTAAGGACGAGCCCGGCTCCCCTGTGCTCCGAGTTGGCAGATCCATCCACGTACAAGGTCCATCTTGGGCTATGTTGTGGGTTCTCTTGGCTCACCGATTCTAATATGAAATTGACTAAGGCTTGAGCTTTTATTGCTGTCCTCGGGAGGTACTCCAGGTCAAACTCCCCAAGCTCGATCGACCATTTGAGCATCTGACTTGCAACATCGAATTTGGAAAGTATCTGACGTAAGGGTTGGTCGGTGATTACTTTGATGGGGTGGGTTTGGAAGTATGACATCGGCTTCCTTGATGCTAAGACCAGCGCCAAGGTGAGCCTTTCGATTAGCGGGTATCGCTCCTCATGGCCACTCAAGACGTGGCTATAATAGTATACCAGCTTCTGTCCGTCTTTTTTGAGTCTCACTAGGACAGAGCTGACCGCAGCCTCTAACATCGCCAAATAAATCCCGAGGGGCTCCCCGGGAGTGGTTGATGTGAGCCGAGGTAGGCGGGCGAGGTGCGCCTTCAAATGCTGGAATGCCTCCTCACATTGGGGCATCCACTGGAAGTTCTTTGCTTGATTTAAGGCTCGGAAGAAGGGAAAGCTTTTGTCACCAGCTCGGGAAATGAATCAACTTAATGCTACCAATCTCTCGGCAAGCCGCTGAATGTCCTTCACTATCCAGGGAGATTGCATCTGTAGGATGGCATCCACCTTGTCAGGATTCACGTCGATCCCTCTCTAGTGGATGACGAACCCGAGAAACTTTCAAGACCCGACACCGAAGACGCACTTGGTTGGGTTGAGCCGCATCTTGTACTATCTCAATGTTTGGAACGTCTCGGCTAAGTTTGCGAGATGAGTGGTAGCTTTTCAACTTTTGACTATCATGTTGTCAATATAGACTTTTATATTTCTCCTGATTTAGTTTACAAATAGTCGATTAACCATCCTCTGGTAAGTTACTCCGGCATTCTTCAGTCCGAATGGCATGGCCTTGTAACAGTATGTACCATGGTGTGTGATGAAGGCTGTGCTTTCACGATCTTTTGGTGGCATTTGGATTTAATTGTAACCCGAGAAGACATCCATGAATGAGAGCAGCTCGTATCCTGAGGTTGCGTCAACTAACTGGTCGATCCTCTGGAGGGGGTAACAATCCTTCGGGCAGGCCCGATTGAGACTGTTATAATCAATGCACGTTCGCTAGCTTCCATTAGATTTTTTGACTAATACAACATTGGATAACCAAGTCGGATATTTGACTTCCATGATGAACCCCGCGTCAAACAAGCGGGTGACCTCATCCTCAATGGCTCTTTGTATGTCAGGTCCGAACTTCCTTGGCAATTGTTTCACTGGTCGGGCACCGAGTTCTATGTTGAGACAATGTTAGGCCACTTCAGGGCTGATGTCAGGCATGTCTTTCGGGGACCAGGCGAAGATGTCGATGTTCTTGCCGAGGAATTCCACTAATTGGACTCGTTGCTCCTCCGAGAGCGCTAAGCCAACCTTGATGGTTTTGTCAGGGTTCTTAGGGTGGAGGGAAAGCCTTGACCACTTTCTTCGTCGGCTCGGGCTTGGGCATTATCTTATCTGCATCTCGAGGGTCGATGATGGGAGGTGAAGTTTTAAATTTTTTGGGCAGCATTGTCGTCATCAAGTAACACTGCCTTGACTCCCAAGGATCACTTTTTACTTTTTCGACTCCAGCTCTGGTCGAAAACTTCATGGCTCGGTGGTATGTTGAGACAACCGCTCTGATCTTGTTGAGCGTTGGTCGACCGATGATGGTGTTGTACGCCGAGGGGAGTCCGACCATGATAAATGACACCATCAACGTCTTCAACCTCGGCTCCTCTCCGACAGTGACCAAGAGGGTTGTTATCCCAATAAGGGAGATGGAGTCTCCCATGAATCCTATCAATGTTGATGTCATGGGGAGGAGGTCTTTATCAGTTAGCTGTAGTTTCTAAAAAGCATCAAAATACAAAATATCGGCTGAACTTCCCATGTCGACCATGATTCTTTTGACTCGGGCATTGGCGACTCGGGTAGAGATCACTAGGGAGTCGTCATGGTCTGGGTACGCCTCATTCCCCAACTCTAAGGTGATCTCAGGGTCGGGGTCGCTCTTCGGTCTTTTCTCTGCTACGGATCATGCATAAGCTTTTCGGGCCAAGGAACTGACACCTCCAGATGTTGACCGTTGACGATGACATCTATTTGTTTCTCAATTGGCCCTTTTGGCCGAGGCAAATGTTCCCTATCTCAGCGGTGGTTCTCATTGGGAAGTACTTGCTTATCTCAGACATACTGGTGGAGGTGCCCTTGACGAATAAGGTCTTCAATTTAGTTCTTCAAGCCATGATACTCCTATGTATCATGTCCATAATCCCGATGGAAACAATAGTACCTTCTCTTGTCGCATCCTCCGATCTTTGTCTTGATTCGGTTGGGGGGCCTGAGGAGCCCTTTGTCTCAGATTTGGAGGAAAACCTCTATCTGAGTCGAGTTGGGTGAGATCGGGGGTGGCCTAGATTGGGGTAGTTCTGACTTGTCTCTTTTTCTGGGGGCTCCCGAGGGTTGTCCTCGCGACTGCTTGATTCGGGGATGCTTTTGATCGTCCCATTTTCCAGCCACCAGTGTCTTGGCAGGTATGTACTGGTCGAGAAAAACTTCGACGGATACAATAGGTGGATCGGGGTTTGCTATCGGGAGAGAGAACCCCAGTTCATTAAGCAACCTCTAGTAGCGGTTCGGTGTGGGCACCGACACGCTTGCTTCCTCCATGAGGATGGGCGGGCTCGGTCCCCCGGTCTGCAGAGCTGGTAGGGGGATATGGGCTTGTCCACCGAGGTGCTACAGATTGGGATTGCTTGATAGGCGCTCTTGCGACATTGGCCCTCCTTCTAGCTCCAAAAATGTTGGAGGATTATAGTGCCATAGCCGAGGAGTCAGCACGGCCTGGTCCCTGCCGAGTGCGTAAGCTCGTCCACGTTAGTTGGGAGCGGGGGTGCCCAATTAAAGTCGGTTCGGCGTCTCGGGAGTCCGCACCTCAGGTCGGCTTACTCTGGGTCCGTATAGGTCAATGCCTGCTATGGAGACTTGCACAAAGATCTCGTCGGGATGGGGGTTCCCGACGTGGCACCTCCAACGTTTAAGTTAGTGTCCCGACCTCCTTTCGGGAGGTATTCGTATGTATCTTTTTAGTTTGAAAAAGGAGACCTCCCCCCTGGTGTTGTTGGGAGGGGGTTTTATACTCACCGGGCATAAGGTTGATCGTACACTCAGTCTTACCTCCGCTATTACCTCGGGTGTGGCCGTCGCGTACGGTGAGTCAGTCGGCGTAGAGGCATGGCGCGCCATGCGACATTTATGACACGTGGCGATGGTTCGACTGACGCACCATCCGATCGATTTCACTTTGGATGCCAACGTAGCTATGGTGCTGGCATATGTTCGTTTCTAGCTTGGACACTGACGTGGCCGCTGAGCTGATGCAGGCGCTGATGGATTGGGCTGGCCATGCCCTATCACCAAGGAACAAAATCTACAATTGATCTCACACTGCATCAATCCTGAGACGCCGCTTATTTCAGAAATGTGGAAGGGCCATATCTTGTTAACCAGGATACAGGTACATAAATGTTTTACGAGATCTGAAGCATGCGGAGCTGGAACCTTGCTTGTGCAGGCCCTATTATTATTATTATTATTATTATTATTTTTTGGGAGAGGTTCGATGTTTCAAAGAATGGCATTACTTCTTCAGAAGTTGCTGAAGAATTGAGGGAACAAAATAAAGCGTGGCGCGCAGATGGCTTTGAGGTGCTGTACGCACATCAAAGGAAGGCATAATGACTCGTGTATTAGACCAGAGTTGGCCAACATGCATCTACTTTGTGAATGAAGGAGCATTCAATCTTCAAACTGAAGACAAGCATTGTGCTTTCTTGACTACAAGATTTGCCCCTCATGATCGAGTTTAGCGTGCTTGGGTATTTAAACTAGGATTTAGCAAACAATTATCTTTGTTCCATGTAAGATCATTTCTTCATCTACTGTACTTTATGTTGCCTCTTTTTTTACCTGTTCCGAAGCAAGGAATTTGATCCCTCTGCCAGCTGTTACGCTTTGTCTCAGTGGAGAGCAGATGGAATGGCAAAAGACATGCGTCCGAAGCTCTCCCACCGATCGCATGGAAGAGATGGAAGCTCCTTTGAGAAGAGAAAAGAAGAGACAATGTACTTTTCCATGCACATGAGGGTCATCTACTCACAAAGCTTCTCCTGTGAACACCGCAATCGGCCAAAATGAATCGTCACCTTAAAGGCGCGAGTCTCTTGCGCCACAGTCCAATCATAATTGGAGAATGGGAGAGCAGCGAGTGTGATGGATGCCATATGTTTTTGAGGTTGTGTTCTAATGCTATATATAACCACTGCAATTGATCTGTATGTTTATTCATGATGTCGATGAATTAGAGTGACATGTCTGTACTAAATATATAATGCAAATGCTTGCATCTCCTTTTGCAGCTTAGCTTTTGCTTCCCACCTGCAGAGGTTTATTAGTAAGCTAGTTGAACTTTAACTTCCAATGTGAACTACGGCACATTTGGTACGCAAAGATGAGAAATGATGGATGCTGTTGGTTTCCTCGGTATCTTTCCGAATGGGCTACAACACAGTTGGATTATAAAGCTACGGACAAAATGATGAAAGTGATGCTGTTTTGATTCGACCATCATCAACGGAGAACAATTAAGCCTTTTGGATTTGATAACATCAGCGACAAGTGTGTGTTCTTAAAGAGAATTTTGTGTTGTCTGTGGCTCCCATCACTTTGCCACCTGCTCTCATTACCTTCAGAAATGCATCATGAGTAGTGAGTGATCCAAGAATTCTCGCACGAATGTGGGGGCAACAAGTAGAAGAATCGCTGATGTGTGCATTCATCATGTCAACATGGTTGCAAGCCCGACTTGGATAAAAAGCTATTTACTCTTAACAGTCACCTCGGTGTGTCCGGCATCAGAGATAAAAGGCGCCTGAAACAAAACTTGCCTTGAGAACAATGCCCGTCTTTTGGATGACAGACTCCAGAATTAAGGTGCAGCAACACAAGATCAACTAGCACCCAAGGAATGGACTGCTGCTTTTAACGTAACACACAACATGAAGATACAGAAGATGCATGCATTCCTGACACATCTTGCAAACAGCGAGAGAGAGGTGCATGATCAAATGAAGGAGGCACGGCTCTTTGATCAATCGATCATTCAACCGTGGCCCGCAGATTCATCATAGCAATGTCAAAAACTATTTTCTTGTGTACCTCGATTGATTTCTTGTCTGCAATCATTGTGTTCTATTGATACAAGAAGCATATTCTTGAAAGCTTTGTTGCTTCAATCAGCCATGCACGCAAAATCTAGTCAGCTCCCCCGAGGCTCAATAGTAAAAGTGTGGCAGGTTGTGCAGTAGTAATCTCCATGTCTTGGAGGACTCGGTACTGTTTCCAACTTATGATAACTTTGTCCTACAAACAATCTACTGCTTGCGACCTAATTTTATTGTCTTTAGGTGTTAACAAAAGGTAAAATAGTAGGTGATAGGGAGGAGGCCACACACACTGCAGCTTTAAGGACGAAGGCTGTCAGGAACAAGTGGCCTATAAAGTTGCCTCCATGTGTTTAGAGTTCGGTACAGCTTGAGGAAAACTTAGGCAAAATGAGTAGTACTATGAGGTTTCGGGGTCCGACGATACTGGTGTGTTTGGGTTTCTTGAGTTGTGTTCATGCTGATCTGAAGCTGGGCTTCTATGACAACAGTTGCCCAAAGGCAGAGAAGCTGATCCTAGACTTTGTGGGGGAGCACATCCCAAATGCACCAACGATGGCAGCATCTCTTCTTCGGATGCACTTCCATGATTGCTTCGTGAGGGTAATCGATGCAACGCATTCATTTCAACTCAATCGTGCTCTCTTTATTCACAGCATGTTTGATGCAATTCTCAGGGTTGTGATGGCTCTGTGCTCATCAATTCAACCGGCACCAACCAAGCTGAGAAGGCCGCGACTCCGAACCAAACACTCCGCGGGTTCGACTTCGTCGATCGCCTGAAGAGTGTGGTGGAGGAAGAATGCCCGGGGATCGTTTCGTGTGCGGACATTCTTGCGTTGGCTGCGCGAGACGCGGTCGGAGTCATTGTATGCCGATAAGCTCATACCATGACCTAAGCTAGTGTTCTAAATGCAATATACTCATCTTGTTCGTCTGACGGCAGGGAGGCCCGTTTTGGAGAGTTCCGACTGGCCGTCGCGACGGGTTGATATCGAATTCATCGGAAGCATTATCTGAGATTCCAGCCCCCACATCGAACCTTAGCTCTCTGCAGACTTCTTTTGCTAATAGAGGGCTAAATGCTGCAGACCTGGTTCTACTCTCCGGTGAGCTGCAGCACAGCACAGTAAACACATGCGGATCCAAGTTCTTGCCGACTTGTGTCTTGCAGATTCATCACCCAATCACTTAACACGGAAAATGACATCGTTCTTGCACTTGTTTGTCTCCTAACATCGACCGATTTGCTGCTGTTGCAGGAGCCCACACGATCGGAGTTGCTCATTGCGAATCCTTCAGCGACCGGCTGTACAACTTCACCGGGAACGGCGATCAAGATCCTTCTCTGGACGGCTTCTACGCCACGAATCTGAAGAAGAACAAGTGCAGAGATGCCACCGACGAAACCACGCTCGTGGAAATGGATCCTGGGAGTTTCAGAACGTTCGATGTTGGATACTACCGGAATGTGCTCAAGCGAAGAGGGCTCTTCGAATCCGACGCAGCTCTCACCACGGACGCCGCGGCCAAGGCAGCCATCGTCAATCTCGTCGAAAGCCCTCCGCAGACATTCTTCGCCGGGTTCGCGATGTCCATGGAGAAGATGGGCAGCATCGGAGTCAAGACGGGCTCTTCAGGTGAAATCAGAAGGAACTGTGGGGTCATAAACAGTTGAGAGACTGGTGTTCTTTGTGCAATCTATGCTGTGGATCTCAAAAATAAATGGAATTAACTGTTCTTTGTGCAATCTATGTTGTTTGTGCAATCTATGAGAAGACTGGTGTTCTTCTCATCCCCCCGGTATTGTTCTTCAAGGGACCAATTTCATTTTGATGGCCTTCCAACTTTCGCCCATCCCACTGGATCAACAGTTAAAATAAAAATATGTTCATTGTTGATGATTCAACCTCGAATCCAATTAATAAATCAAGAATCAATGAGAGAATGAATGGTCGAAGTGATCAGTCCATCGCATCTCTTCGTGAGAACTGGATGCAATTTTCTCAAAAAAAGTAAATTTGTTTAAATTACAATGTGACGGTAATGTCTTGTCCCATATCTTTACAAAGAAACGAGAGTAGGAGGAAAATAAAAACAATATGATGGTTACATGGAATAGGCAAATCCTAACATACCTTGTACAGTAAGTAGCGGACTTGTAGTAGGCTTAGCAGCCTGAGTTTGATTTGCTTTATGACTAATTTTGGCTTGTAAATACAAGTATGTCTTGTAACCACTTGTGGGAGACTTTGGTCTGTAATGGACCATTATTCTTTGTGTACAACCTTTCTGAGTTTGTAATGTCTATGGGTGTAATTTGCATATTGCTTTATAAAGTGTTTGCTTGAGCAGTTGCTTGTGGATCCCATGGGAATTGCTTCTTCAGACCCGTTTTCTCTTTTATAAGTCTAAAGGACTCTACGAGATCTCGGGGAGGGCTGACCCTTGCGGACGGACACGCATGGGTGCCGCACGGCTTAGGCAAAATCAGCTAAGCCCGTGACAATGTGGTATCAGAGCGGGATAAGCACACACAGAAACACTTGCCATACAAACGTGGGGGACCTAGCTGGGCTGTGTGGATGACAGCCAGCACGCACAACCGTTTGGGGAAAATGGACATTGAGATGTAGGGAAAGGAGTCGCTCAGAGGAGCGGGCATCTAGGTTTGGCATTCAGAGTAAATGGCCAACCCTTGCGCGAGAGGCACCACGAGGACAAGCAAGCGAAGAATAATGCATAGCACACAAAAATTGGGATGGTGGAGTTCGAGCTATGGCTCGACGTTGGCAACCAAACTTGACGGTGCTCAAGGCAAAGCGGGGCGCTTGGTGATAGATGAGACCGTGCAAAGTGTGAGGTGTTGCATAACGACCGAAAGAGTTATGCAAAGCTCACAGAGGTGAGGAATTGCTAACTCGAAGGATTCGGTACTCATGCAAGGGCTTGTAAACGGACGACGTAGTGTTCGTGGCCATCTTAAGGCACGATCTGGAACTCGGCGCCATGGAGCATCAGAACTTTCTCTTCGACATGGAAAGGATACGTCCGTAATGACTAAAATGTGCAACAAGTTCAACACGTTGCTAGACCCTGAAGGGTGCAGTGGGGACTGTATTGGTAAAGGGTCGCAGTCTAGTAAGTGCATTTGCGGGGGCAGAACAAGGCACAAGTTGTTCAACAAGACGGAATAGTCCAAAGGGGATGGTGGTCTCCGAAACTTCTAGTGGGAAGAATGTAAAGAGAAAAGTTGCTCCAACAAGACAGATATCTAGGAGGGATAAGTCCTAGTTCTCCAGAGGGAGAATCATGTGTAACATATCGCACATATTGAGGAAGAGTTTCTCAATGTAATATCTCCACAAAGCTCAACGGACCGAGCGAGTGACGATGAGTCGTCGCATGATCTCGAACAAGGTAATGTATTGGTGGATGCATTTCGAGATCAAGTGGGGGAGCAATCCAAGGCAACATCATATGAAGACACACTTCGAGTTAATGTGAAAATCGAACTCAACGGAGGGCTGACCCATGGAATAGTGGACATGAGGGCCACTATCAACTCAGTGCAAATCGAGGAGCGGAACGACTTGGGTGGAACTTGGTGAAGTATCCAAGCCGCATGAAGGGAGTCGACATAGAAGATGGAACATGGAGCGGAGGCACAGAGCTTTCCTTGGACGGAGTTCAAGGGCATGAACTCTTGTAGAGGCAAGAGTGAGATCATGTCGTTCCATGAGTTCTTCATTCTGATGGGGCAGACTTATCTTCCATGGTGCCAAAGATGAAGGGAGCTTCGAGGCACATGCAAGCTACCTCAGAGATGCATTTGACGGAGTAACTAAGGTGATTCAACTTACGAAGGCAAAGTTGGGATCAGGATACCTTAGCACAGGGCAAGAGGACGTAGAGGCGGGTACTCTTGAAGAATATGTCATAATATTGTCATTCGAGTTGTCAGGAACAAGTGGTGCATAGCAGAGATTATGCTGGTAGGGGATAGAGGCCCAGGATCCAGACAATGGTGCACCAATTCTAGCGAAGTCAGGGGGACTTCATGAGCTACTAGGCATCAGACTGTCTTAGAGCTATGCTTCATCCAGGTGTGACCCAAGAGTGGGTGGACGAAGGTGAATTGCCAAGGGAGCGAACTAAAAATCAGAGATGGCGGAGGCCCTACGATGTGTTGGAAGAGGCCACATGTGGAGAAGTCGTAGTCCGAGTTCATCATACAAGAATTTGTATGTAATGGAGATGTCACCAGGAGGCGACATGGTGCAGCGGATCATGGTGGAATAGTTCGTGGCAATGCAATACAGGTAATCATGTCCCATGAGGGACAAGATCATGCGGAGGTATGATTAAAAACTACTGGGAGCTCCACTTTGGTGTACGACACAATAAGAAGGGCTATGGATTCAAGGAGTGAATGTCATGGTACCGTAGAGGCGGGTCTTCGTGTGTGCATCGGAGCTTGCATTGGATGAAAACCTTAGTCATCAGCATATAGGGGCCATGTACCATCGAGGAAGAAGTCCAAGTGCAAGTATTAGTGAGTCCCATGGAAGGGGACGTGATCATGTAAATGATCAGGAGCTGTTGGGAGCTCCACTTCGGTGAACAATGCAACGACAAGAAGGGCTGTGGATTCAAGGAGTGAATGCCACAGTACCGCAGAGGTGGGTCTTTCGTGTGTGCGCATCGAAGCTTGCATTAGATGAAAGCCTTGGTCGTCAGCATATGGGGGCTGTGTACCACCAAGGGAGTAATCAGATTGTATGATCAAGAGCTACTGGGAGCTCCACTTTGGTGTACGACACAATAAGAAGAAGGGCTATGAATTCAAGGAGTGAATGCCATGGTACCACAGAGGCGGGTCTTCGTGTGTGCATCGGAGCTTGCATTGGATGAAAGCCTTAGTCATCAGCATATGAGGGCTGTGTACCACCGAGGAAGAAGTCCAAGTGTAAGTACCAGTGAATCCCATGGAGGGGGACGTGATCATGTGAATGATCAGGAGTTGTTGGGAGCTCCACTTCGGTGAAAATGCAACGACAAGAAGGGCTATGGATTCAAGGAGTGAATGCCATAGTACCGCAGAGGCGGGTCTTCCGTGTGTGTACATCGAAGCTTGCATCAGATGAAAGCCTTGGTCATCAACATATGGGGGCTGTATACCACCAAGGGAGTAGTCAGATTGTAAGTACCAGTGAGTCCCATGGAGGGGACTTGATTATAATAAGGTATGATCGAAGCAGCTGGAGAGTTGGACTGCTTCAGTGCTCACATTCGCTTAGGGAGCCCGGCAAGTCAGAGGACAAAGCCGAGTAAGCGAACGTTGCTACCAAGGAAGCTAAGGAGAACAGAATCAGCGCGAGCCCTACAACAAGATGGCGGAGGCCATGCCTGAGAGTTGCAGTCTGTATTTCCATCGACCAAGGAGAACTGCTAGGAGGACACAGTGGTGTCGAAGTAGGTGGTCGAAAGGGGCGAGGAAGCGACGACGAGGCCAGTGGGGCTCAGCTACCCAAAAGTAAAAGCATCGGTTAGAAAGGCGGTGGACTCGGAGGAGCACCACAGTGCCGTAGAGGCAGATCTACCGATCGCGAAGGGGGGGATGTAGATGCAAATCAATGGATAATAGGGCTATGGGCTTGGCAGCACCATGGTACCGCAGAGGCGGGACTTCCATGGAGTCATCGATCCCTTGTTATCATAGAGGGAGAGCATTGGTTGTAAAAGGGGTCGAGGAGGTGGAGAATGCAAAGGCAAACTCCAAGTACCAAGACAGGGCAGAAGGGCAGAGGCCAAGAAATTTCATAAGACCGATGTCGATGGGCTTCTTATCAAGATAGCCAAAAGCGGGGGACTTCGGGTTGATGCAGGAGTGCTCAACCAAGGAACGAAGTGGGCAGTACAGGGTACTGTACCTTTATACTCGGATGAGTGAGCGACAAAGGTGATGGAGAAGACGGTATAATCCCAGAGGCGACCGGATCTATCAAAGACTTACTCCAAGTTGGGGGACTCCAAGTTGGGGTAAACTTTTCCAGAGGTGATGGAAAAGTGTTTGCTCTTTTTGGGCAAAACTTCTTGCATTCCAGAAGTTCAATGGTAGTGGGAAGACGAATCACAATAGCTAACTCAACGCAAGGAGTGCAAACACTTCAAGTGATTCAGAAGTGTGAGTAAAGAGCGGACGAATGTTAGTAACCAGCTATGCATGAAGTATAAACTCGAGGAGGCAGGCGAAATCAAATAACCTTTGCCTTCTCAACTCAGGAGAATGGGCGAAACCGAGTACCCCAATCCTCTTAACTCAAGGAGGTGAGCAAAGCCAAGTAACCTTGCCTTCTCAACTACTAAGAGAATGAGTGAAGTCAAATATCCCAATTCTCTTACTTATCCGGCAAAGGAGCTCTGCATAAATTCAGTGACCCTTTAGAGAAAGCTTACGGAAAACAATAATTGTCAAATCCTCACCATTGGTGATAAGTACTACTGAGAGTAGATTGTCTGCTTCATTTTCCAATTGAATGACAATCGAAAACGAAAGTGATACGAACCTACTTAGAAGTGACAATTAAACATGGAGGAAGGATCAATGGGCAAACATTATGGAGGAAGGACCTTAAAAACTTCAAAGCCTGCGAGGCGATGCTCGTTAAAGCTCCAACAAGCATCCACCCAGTTCAAGCAACATGAGTATACTACGATACTGGCACATAATAAGGCAGGTCTTTTCCTTCATCAGCATGATCTGTGAGAACCAACAAGGATCAACACAACTCAGCCAACCCTACACCAGATTTAGTCATTGGTGGAGAGTTTTAACGAAGATCTGCATCTGAACGAAGAGAGAGGAAACAAAAAGGAGTCAGCATAACACCGAACGTATCAAGAGAGGAACCACCCTCATCAACAACTCACATCTAAGAGAATGACCAACAAGATTAAAGACATTACGGTGCATCCCCCTCTGTGAGCCGGCAGGATGCATGAATCCACCCTATTCGTTCCGCAGTCGCTGAATAATCTTTTTCTAAGTATGATTTGGACGGTAACGCATTCGACAAAAAAAAGATTAGTAATTTTATGTTAAATCCTAATCGTCACAAGTTTAGGCTAACGATCGCGTTAGAAAAATGTGGTGGTTGTGCATTTCCATGATAAAGTAAAAAAAAAAAAGAACGTTTTAGAGGAGGCATAGGATTGATTCGAGAGAAAAGAATGTTTTAAGAGGAACGATAATGATATCAACGCAGTCGATTCTTCGATAATTAGAGAGAAGGTCTCATTTTCATTTATTTATTTATTTTTTAACATAATTCTTTGTCTCATTTTCGTTACTCTTTCAATTAGTGTATTGTTTTTTTTTTTTTCCCCCCTCGATGCTTTCCCCTGTCTCTTAAGAAGCCATAAGTTTTATTTATTAAAAGTCTCCTATTTCTAATCACCAACTCAAGCTTCTCTGTCTCGCTTTCACTCTGTGTGTGTGTGTGTGTTCTTTTGTGAAACAACATGGTCAACTTATTCTGAATGCAAACCCCGGATATGGAACCTTATTTCGGATTCATATCCCTTTTTATCAGATCCAGAAAAGTTGGGGGGGGGCAGTGGGACCAAATCAATTCATCGATATGTCTGCTTTTTAAGATTATTTTTAGTCAAACATTGAGTGAGCACTGGGATGGCATCGGCATCACCTTCCACTATAATAATAACCTCAGCTGTTGGTGGAACAAAGTCCATGGTGGCATTTCCTGTGAAAGAAAGATGAGTACAGAGCACCAAGTTGCTGACACATTTATCTGCCATAGATTTCTAAGCCTAGCAGCCTCAACCTATCTAATCTATCTATCTATTCATGAGCCAGTCAGTACATTTCTTATCTGGATCATGGTTTTGTCACATTCCACCACAAACTTAACTACATCAGCCTGCAATGTTCCTCTTCTTCCATTGGCACCCACCAACATCAAATGGATGTCAAAATCCACAGAGTGGGAATATTTCTGTGTGCACACACAATCCCCAAAGAAGACCAAAAACCAAATACACTAGTACTAGTAGCACACAAAGAGAAATTATTATTATCTCAACCTCAAACAGTTCAGTACATGATGGTTACCAATGGAAAGATGCACACACTCAACGCCAACCTGCACAGCTAAGACCAGGTGTTGAACCAGAGTTGATTTGCACCGCGCTGTACACGGTTCGTCATTTGGCACCAACCAACTCATTAAAAGCTTTCCTTCCAACACAATCAATCTTAAGAACCAACAGTAGATGTTCTAGATAAGAGCAAGGAACACATCTACTCAACCACGTTTGGGCGACGAAAAGATTGAACAAAACCATCGATCCTCTTCCTTATCTCCTCCGGATTGGCCCCGACAATCTTGTCTAGCACTGCGCCATCCCTCATCAGTACAAAGGTGGGCATGGCCTTCACCTCCATCTTGGAGGCAACCCCCTGTAAATTTTCAATTGAAGATGCATGCATATGATAATAATATTTCGGATTGAAGTAGCACAATCTGAGATGTATATATGACCAGCATATATCAGTTCAAAAAAAAAAACTGCTGCACTCGGAAGAAACAGCCCACAGGAAACTGGTAGCTGAAGATTAGGTAGACCACCTGTACTACCCCATCTCATCCAAAGTCTCACTAGGACTTGCGATTTTTTTATTATTATTATTATTATTATTATTTTTTAACACAGTTTCCTACTGATTTATATATAAACTTTGGTTACTGCAATATTTATTCCTGGAAAAAAGAAGAAGAAAAGCTTATGATCTTCCTCAGGATCATGGTCATAAACCATACATACCTTGACTTCATCAACATCTACCACAAGAAACAGGATGTCCTGGTAAGTCATGGCCAGCTCCTCGAAGAATGAGTTCATGGCGAGGGATGGAACACACCATGAGGCACCAAAGTGGACAAAAACCTGCAGAAAGTTGCACACAAATGAAATATATATATATATATATATATATATATATATATATATATATATATATATATATATATATATATATATAATCACCAGCAATCCTCAGCTGGTAAACTGTCTTTCTTCTTCGTTCAGCGTAGAGATCTCTATGCCCAATATTTGCAAGTCAATCCTAAACAAGTCCATTGAAAACATCCAAAAGAAGATGGGGGAAAGGAGCCCAGGGAGAGATTAGAGGTTTCAGGCTTTCTGAAGCTACGGAAGAGAAAACCTAGATGTTTAATTCTCGGTAGAGCTTCAGAGAGACAGAGAGAGAGATTCAGTAGCATGAGTAACAGATTTGACTCGAGAACTAGGCATGAGACAGGGATACTCATAAATTGATAGACCAGAAGAGCTTACAGGGCATCCTTGGTTGTTGGCTTGGGTGATGAAGAGGTACCATGACTCCTCTGAATCCACCTTCGCAACCCTGGACTTGTGCTGCTGCTGCTGCTGCTCCCCTTCCATGACCTATAAGCTTATTGGTCCACTTCTGCCCAATGGGTTGGTGGATGTTTATAGAGAGAAACGGGATGTCGCTGGGTTTGAGAGAAAGTGGAAGCCAGATGTCTGTCCTCTTGTAGGTAGTGCCAAGCCAAGGGGGCTGTTCTTCTCCGATATCCACATATATCCGGCACCCCTGTTGGCTATTCCAACAAACGATCGGACTGTCCAGAAGATGCTCACTCACTATATTTATTATTTATTTTGTACCATTCTGGTCTGTAGATAAGGCTTGGTTCATGTCCTCCTGCCTGCTTGTCGTTTCCACCGACGAAGAAAGATGGCTTCAAAATGGCATTCTTTATAAATTTTTTTTTTTTTTTTTTGTTAATCCTAAACAACCCCAACATTGCATTCTTTATAATTTTGCCTATGACCTCCAAGAAGTTGCCAAAGATTTAACATTTTAGATTGCAACAATAAAAACTAACTTCCAAGGAACAAAAATCTTTCAAATGACGACCCAAAAAAATCACGAAATTTAACCTTATGCAGAACTTGAATCATTTCAATTATGTATCATAGCAAAATATCTTTCGGGTTTTTAGGAAATGAAAGACCCCAAATCACCATAGTGGTTGTTGGTAGCCCCAAGTGCTCAAACCAAATCAGTCATCCCAAGGAAGAAGACACAACATAGTTGTGTAATTTTTTTTTTTTTTTTTTTTTTTTTTTACAGATAAACACCACTCGGTGGTCATCCCCCAGTTAACAGTCCCAACTCGGGGCAATACAGATGTTGTTGTTCCTTTTGTATACATACAAATCATGCATGCAGGAAGTCGGATGTAAAAAAAAAAAAAAGTCCAATGGCCATTAAATATGCTATAATGGCAGCAGCAGCAACAACAAATTAGTACATAGAGGAATCATAAATATCACCAACAAATCCTCCTTATCCTTTAGCTCAATCGTGAGTCTGAACATCGTATCTGAATTTGGCGTCGAGGTATTCCAATCTCACATGAGTTGACCCGAGCAGCAAAACGAAGTGAACAAAGAGACTCACCAACCGAAGATGCTCCTGGCGAGATATTGACGAACATTAATGTCTTGGAGTCCCCACCAAGACAAGGCTATCATGAAAAAGGCTAATGATTAGCTTTTCTTTTTTTTCTTTTCTTTATTATTTAAATTATCCACACAAACAGAAGCAGTTTATATCTCAAAAGCACAAAAAAATATATGTATGTGGAAATGGGTAGGAATAACCTACCTGCAAAAGGTATGTCAGCTTGGAATTCCTAAAAGGTACATGATCATCTTTCTTCCCTATTGCAAATATTACATCACTTAGGGCCGACAAACTTTTGTTGATTGCCTGCATTAATATAGCAAAGCAAAAGGGCGAGTTTGAGATACAAACCGCAGGACAATTCAATGATGGCGTGAAAGGCAATTTATTTTACCTGGGTTTCCTTTAGGCGGTCCCCGGTAGAGCCACTTTTAGCAAGACGCTCACTTCCAGCAAGATCAATTAAGTTGAGTACCCCTTGAACTTGCTGTTCTGTGCTCTGAAAATAAATGAATCTAACTTGAGTATCTATCAGTGTTAAACATCACACAAACTAGCTTGAAAGCGCACCGCCCTAGCAAGTCACATACCTCATTAACCCCAAAAATCCTTAAAGTGAAGACAAAATGACTTCTTGAAGATTGTTCATTCATTTGTGTCCTACCCACAGACCTGGTCATAAAATTTAAAAATTCTTCTCAGGCTTGTACTTATTATTCGCTCAACCAAGTGTCATTCATATAGAACACACACCAAAACACATCAACAAAGATGCACAAAAAAGAAACTTTAAAAAGAAAAAAATTCTAATAGATATTTTAGAACAAAACATACATGCAAGTTTGATATTAGGATTCAGTATATAAATGATATAAAAGCACAATGATCTAAAACGTTTGAGAAGCAAAAAACAAAAATCAGAAACATGAAGTCGTTACATTTGAACTTCTTTTGAAATAAACCATTTGGTATATGCCTCCTCCTCCTTTTCGTTTTAATTTCTTCTTTTAAACAGACACATTTTCTAGAATAATTATCAGAACTTCTTGATAAGAAATCCAAAAGGAACACCAGCATTGAGCAATGTAGCAAGTACCTATAAGGTTATAGTAAACATTAAGATGAGGATCAACTTTTACTTAGTTTCAGTTATATGTTGCTCAGTCTGATCGTCAAGAAGTATTTTAATTTAGGTAGTAACTTAATGATTCAAGGAAATAAATTCAGTTCAAAAAACACTCAACAAATAATTTCATCATGTTTTAAGATACATTACATCTAAGAAAGAGAACTTATAGTTACCGAGTTAACATGTCGGGGTATTAGCAGAACATGAAATGACACTGGTAAGTATGGCTCAATCAAGCATGTCGGGATTTCATTTCACAAGTCTTCAAATGAAGCTATTGGACAAGAAGGACATCGACAGGATTTACCTGCTCTCTGCAGCTTGTTGTAGGAGGAATGAAACTTCACTGATGCTACAAACATCTACAATAGTAAGATCAGATATGATCGTATTACCATTAGCATCGTGTTTGATCGTGTATTGTTTGCAAAGACCACCATTTGTATCTAGAGTACTAGGGCGACTAGGTGACAACAAATCACGAATTGTTTCATTATATATTTCCAGTATGGATGCCTGAAAAAGAAATGAATCAATCACCAATAAAATAAAGCCATGAAAATTGATGAAGACGAAGACCAAGCGATAGGTAAAGCTGAACATCGCAAGAGTATAAGCTTACCTGCATCTTGTATTTCCAACCTTGGCATTGTAGAGATTGACTAGTTTGGAATATTTGCTCTAATGACCGTGGTATAAGACCTTTTTGTTCAGCACATCCAGTGTTGCCCATCATAGTGTAAGTTTTACCAGAACCAGTTTGCCCATATGCAAATATACAAACCTACAGTAGACACCAACAAACATTCTTAGTCATCAATCAAAGATGTACCAATAATAATTGAAATAAACATCAATGAACAATACAGTTTAACATATTAAATAAAGCACCTTATAGCCATCAAGTGCACTCTGAACTAGCTGTGAGATTTCTACAAATACATCTTCTTGTGAAGCTTCATGATTGAATACTTTGTCAAAAGTGAAAGAGTACATCTGAGCTGATCAAATGTCATACATATTATGTGTTATTCATGATACAAATAATATAGAACATCAATATGAATGTGGTATCCTATGCTGATAAAATACAAAGGCTTATCGGACCATTATGTGTCAAGTCAATGCCACGCCCAAGATATTCGATGGATGTCGGATAAGAAACAACTTCTCTATCTGTGTCACTTAAATCAGAATCAGGTAAAAGAGGTCGAACTCTGCAGAATACTCGAATATTCCCTTTAAGTTCCTGCCAAAAGAAAGTTCAGCACTAACAGAATTCCATAATGTATTTGTTACAGAGTAGCATAAGTACCAATATGGTGTTATGCAGTTTTTTCCGCAGTTTCTCTGCTTCAACTATTTGAAACTCTGCCTCTGCAAGACGATCTTGCAAATCATCAACAGTTCTTTTCAGCTCTTCATACTCTGTTATTGTCTCGATGGTTGTCAAGTCAGCTCTCTAGAAAAGGAGCAAAGATGTCAAAACTAGAAAAAAAAAAACTGATTTTATATTATAACTCATATTTCTACAACCAAATGTAACTTACCTATTTATCTCACATAAATGCAATGGAAATTAATGCTACACTGTCACAATGTGATGATACTAATCGTAAAATCTTAATACTACTTACCTTCAGCTTCTCACCTGAAGCAGCAAGCTGATCCCCTAAGAGTTGTATTTTTTCTCTTTGGGAAGAACATGCCTTCTATAAGTAATAAAGAAAAGATATATCACATTACTGTAAGAGTAACAAACTACATGAAGATGTAACTTCTAATGAAAACAAACCTCAAGAGCAATAATCTTTAGAGTTATATTATCCAAATCTTTTGTTGATTTTTTATAAAGTTCTCTGTAATTATCAACTTCAAAGGTCAAACTTTGCGCTTGTGTTGATAAATGATCACGGTCATCTCGTACTTGTTGGAGTTCAATTCTGAGGCAACTAACTTCCTTTCTTAATTCTTCTTTCAGTTTCATGGCCTTTTGCTGAGAAGACTGAAACAGAAGCAAAATAAAAAGAATTACAAGATTTTACTAAATTAATAACTAACATAAGCAAGAGTAATCACAAAATGTGTGACCATAAAGACTAAGAAATGTGAAAGTCCTAGAAATAATATTTGTGATAACACAAAGGGCAACAAAAAAGTTCAAATATGTTACAATGTCAAATCCTACAAGATATGCTTTTTGCAAACTCTCTGTTATTTGCAAATTGCTCAAAAAGACATTAGACCCTTTAAATGATTTAGAATCAAGTTAAACATGTGCATGTCATGGTTCAGAGGTTACAAATTGGCAGAATGTCAAGTGATAAAGAACTCGTGCATATGGGCCTAACAATGAGATAAGTTTATAGCTGTCCGATTAGGAACTACCATATACATAACATAAAAAGATCACAAATCAATTAATGAGATTCAGAAACAAAAAGAACTTAGCAAACTAAGGAATATGACTGGAGTAAGTTGTAGACACTGGAAGCAACATTGTAGTATACCACGCAGCAGTAAAACAAAGTGAGACCTCCAAGATCCTTATTCTTCAAATGAAACATAAGTATTGAGATCGACCAAATAAATGTGAGGGAAAGTGGACAAAAACAAATTGAAGGTATGAATCAAGAATTCCCTTTGTATAAAAGATGCAAGTATAAAACCAACCCTAGATGCGTCCAATTGACTCTTGAGTGAATTTGCATGGTCTCTCGCAGTAGTCAGACTTTCCATTATAACACTTCTCTCCTTCTGGAACCTCGAGATTGTTTCACCATTTTTGTTAGCCTCATTTTGAAGATTACTGTTGTATTGCTGCAAACTGGTGTTGTACTCTTGTAATCTCCTATTTGTTTCTTGCAGCATTTTTAACTGAAAAATTATATGAAAAAAGAGTTTATATGGATCATCATCAAAAGAGACCTCTTAATTTCACTCTAGGGAGTAATGTACCTGGTCACTTATACGTTTTTTCTCTTGGGTGACTCTTTCGAGGTCTGTGGACAGAGCATCTCGAGAATTCTCAGCTGCAACCCTCGCTTCTCTTTCATTCTCATAAGATTTAACAGCAGCCTGCAAAATTTTGTAAGTTGCAATTAAGGACTACCAAACTCGAATTGCTAATTTACTTAAGCATCTTCAGCACTCCCACCAATTTCTCTAATTCTTCATTTGTGAACTTCTCTTGCATGGAAGAATTCTGTTCTCGAAGCTCCTTCGTTATCGCATCCAGTTCATCCATCTTTGCCCTCAGTTGGAACTCTAGGGAAGGATGAGATACGACCGAGCTATCAGGTCTCAAGCATGACAAATCATAATTCTGAACCAAAAAGTGATTTTGATTTCCTTCTGCCTAGTCAAACAGAAGCATTGGTAAATTACCAAGCTCTCCGTGCCTTCTCTCTTCAGAGCCCAGCATATTTAGAAGCTTCTCTTGCTCCTCCATGTAGCCATCTTCCAGCTCCATGTACCATCTGATACAAATTCGAAGTCTTTTAATGTATTCTATCATCTGCTCACTCTTCCCCTACATAATTGATCGATAAAATAAGACAAAAAATTATGAAAAATCAGTAAAAGAATAATTAAGATTCTAAAGAATAAGAAAAGTTTTATTTTCCACCTTATAGTCTGTCTTGTTCTTTCCCTTCATCTTCTCGGCCAAAAGTCTCTGCACGTCCTCCCTGCACCCGAAGTCGGTGCCTGCCATGCTCCCGCCATCGGAGCTGACGGCTGCAAAAACAGTCGTCTGGTCGCTAGAGACACCAGAGTTGGAGTCGGCACTGACGGAGAACACCACCTGCCTAACCGCTCGGGGGTTAGTCGCGGAGCCCACCATCTTTCCCATCACCGCTATCGTGCAACGTTTGTCGAGGGACACCTCATCCAGAAGAGCCGGATCGTGGACCAAATCAAAACCCTAGAAAGCGACCAACCCTCAAGCACAGCGTTGGCAGCTCACATTGGAAGAGCTCCGAGGGGCGTTGAGGGGCTTGCTCTGGATGATCCAAGAGGACATAAACTTATGGGAAACAAAGGCGGAAGAACGTTAGATCAAAGGGTAAAAGTGAGCTACATCAAGGATGCTTTTATGGTGGCGTGGTGGAGCTATCAGGTGAGGTGGGAGAGGGTGGGTTGGAGTGCAGCGAAAGGAAAGGTGGAGGAGAGATGTGAGCCGTCACTTCAACGGCCAGAAACGGAGGAGGAGAGACATGGGCATCTAAATTATGATTAAAATAATTAATACCTATAGGACCAAAAATACAACTTTTACACTGACATTAGAACCGATTGTTCAATACACCATCGTGAATAAATGCATTCAGTTCACGGCATGCGTTAAGTTTTCTCACATCAATACAAAAATATCTGCTGCCCAAAGGAAATAAGTGCGTACTTGTCGCTGACAGCATTAACATGAAAACAACTTCCTACTTCCCATTTGAAGTGCTGTGAGCAGTTGCTCCTTCGCTGTTCAGAGAAGTAGGAACCTTCTTCTTCTCTAACCTGGGAGGTGTCATGTCGTTGTTCCCAACTCCTCAGAGCTGCAGCTGTTGACAGATCCACCTCAACTCCTCTCTCTCTCTCTCTCTCAACATTAAACTCCGACTAAAATGTTCTGTCATTATTAAACTCTATTAATAAGTTCTTTTATGTTCTGATTGAGATATCAACACTATTTAGTCTGATCCGTATGCATAAAATTATCAATGCTATCTTTGAATTGGGAAGAGTGAACTAGCGAGGAATCCGATCGTGAGGTCATTCGATCGATTTTTTAAGACATGACAGAGGGTCACTTCTACCTTCATACCGTCGATGTCTTATGCAAAGGTCGGAGTCAGGCAGAGAAGTCATCCAACTCGATCTCTTCAATGCTTAAGTTAGTGAGAGTCGAAGCTCCAAGAGAGAACGAGAATAAGAAGGATAGAGAATTGTAGCCTTTGAGTGTCGAGAGTCTGACCTCTAGTAATATTCATGAGGGTGGCTTTATACCTGTCGTCTCGGGATGACATACGAGATAGTTTTATGATTGCTGGTGTCAGCATACATAGGTATTTAATGTTTGCAGGCGTCTCAAACAATTGGCCCATACGTTAGGCACAGACGTCTCATGGATTGTTCGGTACTACTCCTTGCTTCCCACGTAATTCGATGCACAGTTGCGTCGTCCCGTACATCCTCGAGTGAAGTTAATGCAGGGGGCTGCTAGAGTGGGTGACAGACAATTGTCTTGTCTTGGATTGCAATGCTAAATCAGCTCGACGTGCCAAGTGGAGTGGAAGGCTGAGATATATCATATCATTCTCTTCCCCTTCAAAGGATTCGTGCCTCGGGAGAATCATGAGGCACAGCTCGGGGCCTATGTCGGTCAGTTACCATTAGTCTTGTCAATCAGGTGGATTTCCTTAAGGTACATTCGGCTCCATGCAACTGGAGCCCAAGGAGGCTCGAGCATCGCTTTGGTCGAGTCGTGTTTTGATGCTAATCTGGGCCAGACATACTCAACAATGGGTCAAATGAGGCATGATGGGAAATGGACTAGTTGAGACTAGGTCGGCAGAGGACTGGTCGAGACTACGTCGGGAAAGAATTGGCCAAGACTAGGTAAGCAAAGAACTGACCGAGATTGGATCGACAAAAAACTAGCCAAGACTAGGTCGATAGAGGACTGGCCGAGACTAGGTCAGCAAATAATTGGCTGAGACTAGGTCGGCAAAGAATTGTCTGAGATTGGGTCGACAAATAATCGAGACTAGGTCAACAAAAGACTGATCGAGACTAGGTCAGTAGAGGACTTGCCGAGACTAGGTCAGTAAAGAACTGGTCAAGATTAAGTTAGCAAGTAACTGGCCAAGACATGGTCAACAAAGAAATGGTCGGGACTAGGTCAACAAAGAACAAGCTAGGATTGGGTTGACAAATAATTGGCCTAGACTAGGTCAACAGAAGACTAGCCGAGACTAGGTCAGCAGAGGACTAGCCGTTCCGGAGATGGTTGTGATCCTGGCGGCGGTGTTCGTAGATGGGAAGTTTCTTCTGTAGGTAGGAAATCTGAATTATGGTGGTTGCTGATGCACCTTACTCCTTTTCGATGCAAATCTTTCTTATCATGATGAGATGTCGCGCTATCATTCTCTGAAGGGTTAAATCTACGGGTGTAGTGCTTTTAACTCAAGCAGTACTTAGAGGATTCGATCCCATTTAATGTGAATCTCCTTAGGATCCTGAGATGTTGCTTTGTCTCCTTATTGGGAAGGTGAAGAGTTACTTCGAGCGACGGGCTTCACGACCTCGTGATTGCTTTTGCTTGAAAGGTCACATCGTCTCGTGTGCTCGCATTCATCTTTTTAAGTCCCACTTGTAGGGCACGAAGAGATTTTTGCTCTTCATTCCTCCTTCTCCAGCTAGTATCTCGATCATCTTCAGTTCCCTTCGGTATCTCTCTGCCTCGTTCGTCCTGAGTCAACCTCGGGTCGTTCATGGTTGAGTCTTTATGTTTCATTTGTTCTTCCCTTTCCTCAAGTTGCTTTTCCCTTATTTCTTGGCTTTTCCTTGTGATGTCTCCTTTGTCTTCTATCTTGAGTCAGGCGAGGTCCAAAAATGTGGCCTCGTTTTCAAGCAGTGATCAAAATGCAGGAGGGTACCTGTCAGGGTCCTTATCTTCTTTAGATGAAAAGACCTCAAATGCTCTAGAGGCAATACTTTGGGAGCATGATGAGGATTTAATCATAATCAAGTCCTCTTGTCGATAATTAGGTCTAGGTACCACATCTCCACCAAGTATGACATGCTCGTCCCAAAAGTCGGCCAATGGCCTTTTGATCCATTCCCGAACAGAGTCAACCTGTCGATCAACACATTCGAGGCGGGGCTGAGGCTTCCTCTGCACCCATTGGTGGTATGATGCCTCTGACACTAGAGGATTTCTCCTTCCCAGATATAGCGCTAAACTCCTAGTGTTATATGATGGTTTTTATTGGGGAGTGTCGAGCAACTCGGGTCGACCCGTTGCTCACCCTCTTCTTGGCCTACTTCTGGCTCGGCAAAGGGCAAGGTAACTACTACTTGATCATGAAAAATGCCTTCAAAGTTAGTGGTGCCCCCTCGAACAACAAGGGGTGCAAGTCATGCTTCTTTTTCACTAATGACTTTAGAGGCTGAGGTTTCGGCTTGAAGTGGATAGGCCGCGACATCGATAACTCTCCTTCCTTTTTGTCAATGGAAGATGCAGAGCAAGTGATGCATCTAAGGGGAATTCTCTCCTCCTCTAAGGCCATCAAGTCGATGAGTGAGGACTGGCTGGTGGAGGCGGGCCTCAGTCCAGCCCCTAGGGGTATGGCTTATTTGATCTTTGTGATATGTTGGCCCTCTTTCACTCCCCTTTTTTATTTTCGCTTCTGGATATATGCTAATGGGCACTCAGTACTTTGCAGGAATGAACCTCAAGGGGATGAAGGAAATGTTCGCAGGTAGGCCCCACGCCTTGGGCCCTTCCCATCACGTGTCGCCCCCACTATGCAACCAAGCATCGCCCAAGAGGCCGCTTCCAAGGTCGAGTGACCACTGAAGAAGATAAAGATGTTGGCACACAAGCCACCTCTAGTACTACCCGAGAGGCTCCTGCCTCGGCTACCCCTTAGAAAGAGGCTCCTCTAGAAGTTCCAAGCGAGGAGGGGAGCAATAACATCGAGATAAGATGGTATCATGCCCTTGGTCCATGAGGGACCTCTATAGTGCCAGGGCTCGATCGAGAGACGAGCCCTTCCTCACCCAGGAAATGGCAGACCTCTCAATGTTGTCAGGGGAGGGGTCGCTTGAGGCTCAGTAGAACACACTAACTCCCAAGAGTTAGATATGGGCGGATAGAGCCGACGCCCAATTATTTTACTGTGGGCTCCTTCGCCCCCCTCTAGTGAGGGAGATTTACACCACTCCTTCAGAGGCACTGCTTGAAAATGCTGCTACGAACCTGGTCACGGTAAGTCACTTTATACAGGTTTTCTTTTCATACCTCTTTCTAAGTTTGAACTGACACGGTGCTCTTGCAGTACCACCACTTCTCCATGGGACTCATCGATAGGGTGCATGACTCCGGGAGAGTTGTTGACGAACTATCCTGGATGATGATGGGCTTCGAGTTGAGGTCCGGAAGCTCAAGGAAGTAGTAGGTCAGGTGGTAGTGGTGATCATCGAGGCTCAGGTTAGTGAGGTGGCCTAACAGTTGGAGACCAATTCCTAACTCGAGGAGTCCCAACACCTAGAGAAGGAGGCTCGAGGGCAGATCCAAGTTTTGGAGGCTCCGCTTTTGGGCTTGACGACCAATCTAGAGGTCGCACGAACCAAATCCCATGAGGTCAAGCAGATCTTTGTGATGGTTCAATCAGTGCTAGAGAAGTTCGAGATCTTGTTGGCTGAGGAGCAGCATGCTGCCCTCTAGAGATCCCGGGCGACGATCACCCAGTACAAGGAGTCACTTGGCTTCAAGCTCGGTTTGCAAAAGATGGACCCGATGCCATATAGATGAAGGTATCAAGTTAGCCTTGACTCATTTCTAAGCGAGGCACCCCAAGCTGGAAATCGAGGAAGACCCCTACGCAACCCTTCCAGAGGATGACAATGTGTCGATGGAGGAGGAGGTTCCCTTTAATGACAGTGATCCTCTAGCAGCTTAAGGGTGCCCTCAGAAGTTGCCATTGCTGGTTATAAGTGCCCTACAAGCTAATTACGTGAGTGATAACATGTGTGACATGCTGCATAGTCCTTTTACATCATTATTATTATTATTATCATTTTTTCACATTATATTATCTGTTGCATATATATTGTGATGTACTTGGTTCTTTTCAATGAGAATCAGATTGTGATAAAATCATGATAATGAGACCGATTCACCTTTAAACATAAATCATAAATAATCTTACTCATAGGTTACTTGAGAAGGATATCGAGATAACCGGATAGACCGGTGTACTATATACTTATCCATATGATGGAGGCAATTGGTCTCATAGCTACTCCTGTGGGGACACTAAGGGTATAGTACAAGTGCTCATTAGAGAATGAGTTCATTAATTGATCTGCTTATGAAATATTGTATGGTTAATAATACCTAACATTAGATAGTGATTTTATAGTCCTAGTTGTGTACCTGGTCCTTAGACTTGAGACTAAAGATGCCTTATTTGAGTACTCATTTCTTTAATACTAGACTTACAAATCTGAAAAATTTTAAATCTGGTACAACCGATTATTAGGATTGGTAGCCAATATTACAAAGACAATTGAGTGTCAATAAAGGATCATCCATTCTCAGTATCATGAGAGGAATATCTTGTGTGTCCTTGCTCGGACAAATCCCTGGCCAAGGTCATTTGAATTGAGAGAGGAGTTCTTCGGGAGAATCTGATTAGAGCGGGACTCAGATAGATTTTGTTTGTGGCCTGATAGTACCATACCCAATATATGATCTCTGAAAAATTAGATAGATAAGAGACTATAAATACATGGTAACTAATGACAAATAGGTCCAATGAATTATATCTCCAGTACCATCTAGGGGACTATGACGTAGTGGCCTAGATTGTCCATAGTCGATGAGTTAAGTGAATTATTCTGGTATAATAATTCATTGAGTCAAAAGGAGTTCTGATAGGTAGAACTCAAGATCAACTCGGTATTGGGCCTAGAGGGTCACACACATTTGATTGATGATTGCAATAGGTAGAGGATTTGATATAATTTATCCAATTGGCCCCTATTCTCATTGGATGAGACCCAACATTAATGAGCTCCTTGCATGAGGCTCAATTAGAGGCCAGTTAAAATTATTGGATAGAGAACAATAATCCAAAAAGAGTGGGTAATTGGATGGAGATCCAATACCCACTAAGCTAGGACCCATTAGAGTTTTTTTTGGCTTTCTATAAATATGAGACATGGGAAGCATAATAGTGATAGGTTGTACCTTTGATCGCCCCATCTTATTCTCCTCTCTCTCTCATCTTCTCAACCGACCAACTTTTACCTACTGTAAGAGGACAGTGAAGAAGATAACAAATCTTCTTCTATGAATGTTACGAGAAGGTGCACAAGAGTTATGAGTTTTTGGACTACGATTGGAGGAGCATCGCCGCAACAATCCATCATATATATACTGCTAAAGAGGATGACATTTGACCTCCTTCATCCTCTCCATTTGGATCTAGAATTTCAAGGATATACGATCTCTCTAGATAATTAATCTCTCACATATCGCAATTTTTAGTTTTTACGATTTTCACATACCAATATTTTCACGACAACATGATAACTGTGGGAAATCGATTTTGTTTTGTTCTTGTGCTATGCATATGATGTTCTTTTGTGGTTTCCTAATAGTCATCAATTTTGCTTTTTCTTCTTTGTATAATTGACCTATTCAGTGTCCAAAAGTGTATTTTATTCTCTATCGATGATTTCCTTCTGAATTCCCTATGTCTTTCTGCCATTGTGTTTGCTTGCTGGTCTTGCCTTCATCCGATGGTTGACGAGATCCGACAGGTTCGAGTGGTGGTTGACAACTTTTGGAGTATGAATGTTGGGCTGCATCAGATGAACCCAAGGCTTGTTATCTTGATTGAGGAAGATCACCTTGCCAACCTTTCTGAATATGACAAGTCATGTCTCAGGATGTTTTTTTTTTTAGGTAGTCGATTAGGACTTATCTCAGTTTGTAAAGTCTCAACTGGATAGATGACGTAATCATTTCTCTTGATCAATAAAGCTTACACTTTTTAGACTAGTTGTCTATTTGGTTAATAGGGCTCTTCCTCTGAGGACCGTTGGTAGACCCGATGAGGTTGGGCTCCAGGAGTCCTGGTTCAGACATAGAACTTCTTTAAATTGGATATGTGCCACATTCTAGGGAGTCAGACTCCTTCCCGAGTAGCTAGGTGGTAGGTTGTCATGAACCACACTGATGACCCAATAAGATCCCTCCTAGTTTGGAGCCAGATTTCCTCGGGAGTGAGTCGGGTCACTGATCTCGACCTTCCGTAATATCAAGTCTTCGACCTTCATTGACCGAGGGCACACCTTATGATTATAAAGCCCTGTCACAACATTCTTATTGTCAGGGCCCATAAGTATGCCTCGGCTCTTCGTTCTTCGCCGAGGTCGAGGTTTGCTCGAAGCCCTTCCTCTGAGATGCTTTCTTCATAGCTCTCGACTCAGAGGGTCGGGAAAACCACTTTGGGTTGTAGGGTAACTCGCTAGTGGTAGTCTTTGGTGTAGTCTGGGATGCCCATAGGATGCTTAGGAGCTCATCGACTCATGCGTCATGCGTCTCGTCGACCATTCTCTTGAGACCCTCGAGTTTTGCTCAGTTGGTAACCTTAGCAAGGTCATTGGTCTAGGGATGCGCTATCGAGTTGAACGTTAGTTGGACTTCGTAGACTTAGCAAAATTTCATGAACTTTGTATTGTTGAATTGGGTTCTGTTGTCAGTGGTGATGGCCTTCGGGATGTCAAACCTAGTGATGATGTTCTTCCACATGAACTTTTTGACTTGTTTTTCCGTTATAGATGCCAAAGGTACAACCTCAATCCATTTGGTGAAGTAATCCAAGACGACTATGATGAACCTCCATTATCTCAAGGTTAGAGAGAAGGGGCTGAGGAGGTCTATCCCACATTGTGCAAAGGGCCACGTGCAGTTGATTCGGGTCGGGGGGGCTGCTAATTTATATTGCACTTGAGTATACTTCTGGCATTGCAAGCACTATTGCATATAGGGCCAAAGCATCCTGAAGCATGGTTGGTTAGTAATAGCCTTACCTAAGGATTTTCAATCCCAAAGTTTGGCCACCAATGTGTTCTTCACAGATGCCCTCATCAACCTCAGCTAGCACCATTTCTGCTTATACGAGCGCGAGGCACCAAAGGAGAGGCTGGTTGAACAACCTACATTAGAGCCGATCGTTGGCTTCACAATACGGGGCATGTGTACACTTGAGTTATTGGGCCACCATTGGGTCGGCTAGTAGTGTTCTATCTTTCTTGTAGTGGAGAATCCTTTTCATCCAGTTTGGCACGACTTCAGTGGTGGCTATATCCTGGCTTATGATAGATCGGGTGGGGATCGTCTCAATTTTCAATTAGCAATCCCCAGCCCCCTACGCTGAGACTATCTTGTCCAATGTGTCGGCTTACGCATTCTTCGCCTGAGAGACCTTGGTCAGAGAATAATGTTGGAAATTATCGATGAGCCATCGTACCTCAGACAAGTATTTCGCGATGGTCAAATCTCGAGTCTTGTGGTCACCGTTGTTGTGGTCGACTACCGGTTGGGAGTCATTGAAGATCTCGAGCTCCTTTACATGCAACTCCAAGGCCAGGTGTAGCCTCGACAATAGTGCTTCATACTCAACTTCATTGTTAGTAGCCTTGAACTTGAAGCAGAGTGCGTGCTTGTATAGTTGGTCATCGGGCCATTCAAAACGAGGACCATTCCTCCTCTTTCAGCATTGGCTGATTTGTCAACATACAAGGTCCATCTTTGCCCGATGCCTCCACGGGGATTATCGTGGAAGGGGTTAGTTTGAAAATGAAGTCTGTGAGTATCTGTGCCTTAATAGCTGCCCTTGGGACATACTGGATGTCAAACTCACCAAGCTTGGTTGACCATCATAGTAGTTTGCCTGATACATCAAAGTTAGAAAAAAATTTAGCGAAGTGGCTAATCGATTACCACCCTTATGGTGTGGGCTTGGAAGTAGGGGCATAGTTTCCTGGCTGCATAGATCAAGGCTAATGCCAACTTTTGGATTAGGGGGTATCATTCCTCGGGTCCGTTCAGGACATGATTGGAGTAATAGACAAGCTGCTACACATCTGATTCTTCCCGGACCAAGACCAAACTAGCTACGTGCTTGGAAGCTACCAGGTAGAGGCTGAGTGGTTTACTTGGGTTTGCTAAGGTGAGTTGCAGTAGTTTGGCTAGGTGCGCCTTCAGTTTCTCGAAGGCCTCCTTGCATTCAAAGTTTCATTAGAAATCTTTGGTGCATTTTAATGCACAAAAGGAGAGACATTTATCCCCTAACCAAGATAGGAATCGATTGATGGTGGCTAACCTTTCGGTGAGTCATTGAATTTCCTTGATCGTCCAGAAGGTTACATCTCGATTATTGCTTGGATCTTCTTGGGATTTGTGTCTATCCCCCTTTGGTGAACGATGAAGTCGAGGAACTTTCCAAATCCAACCCCAAAGAAACATTTGGTGAGGTTAAGGCACATCCCTAACCTTCTAAGCGTCCATAATGTCCTGGCGAGATCTTGTAAGTGAGTCTCGACAACCTTGCTCTTCATGATCATTTCATCAACGTATAATTCCATATTCCTCCCGACTTGATGTTTAAACATTTGGTTCACTATTCTTTAGTATGTCACTTTGATGTTCTTCAAGTCAAATGACATGACCTTGTAATAATAAATTCCTATATCATTGATGAAGGCAATGTGTTACCGGTCCTCGGGAGCCATGCGAATCTAGTTATAGCCCGAGAAGACGTCTATGAATGTGAAGAATTCATGCCCCAAAGTCAAGTCAACTAATTGATCTATCTTTGGGGTAGCAATCTTTCGGGCATGCTTGGTTAAGATCAATGTAGTGAATGCACATCCTCCAACTTCAATTTGATTTTTTGACAAGGATTACATTGATGAGCCATTGAAGGTATTGGTTATGAATTATGCCTCCATCATTCGGTCCATCCCATCGATGATTGCCTTTTGTCGATTTGGAGACCTTTGCTTCATCGGTCACGCTTTGGGAAGGATGCTAAGGTGGTTTTGCATGACATTAGGGTCAATGCCTAACATGCCTTTTGGTGACCAAGCGAAGATGTTAACGTTTCTCATTAGGAAATCAATAAGTTGAACCTAGTCCTTATTTGGGAGCATAGATCCGATCTTCACGACTTGATCGGGTCGGTGCTTTTTGAGGGAAACTTCTAGTGTTTGCTCTATGGGCTTGGGCTAGTGTAAGGTCTCGGTCGCCTCGTAGGGGTTGACCAAAGGGCGATCAATAGGTGGCTACAGCTGCTCTACCTCTTTCTAGGTCAAATGGTTAAGCACAGGCTTCAACTTCTTGGGCAGTGTGATAGCGGCCTGCTTGGACTCCCGCGGATTGCTTCTCACTTCTCTGATCCCTACTCGGGTTAAGAACTTCATCGCCCGACGATAAGTGGAAATGACCCCTCAATTTATTGAGAGCTGGTCAGCTGAGGATGACATTGTACGTTGATGGGAGGTTGAACACCATGAAGGTGATCACCATAGTCTTGGATCTTGGTTCGTGTCCAATGGTGATGGGTAGAACAATCATCCCAGAGGGGCTATGGCATCGACTGTAAACCCAATGAGGGTGGAGGTCATCAGCGACAAGTCAGAGGTGATCAATCCGAGCCTCTAGAAGGTGTCAAAATACAAAATGTTGGTCGAACTCATAGTGTCAACCATAACCCTCTTGACTCAGGCATTTGACAATACGAACCGAGACCACCAATGCATTATCATGGTCGGGATACTTGGTTTTCCCTACCTCAAAAGTGATCTCGGGTTCATCTTTTCTCCTTGGGAGCTCCTCCATGATGGCACAGGCATACTCGACGTACTGTCTCTGCCGAACGTCAAGCCACTAACAATGACATTGATCTGCTTCTCTATCGTCCCATGAGGGCAAGGTGAGGGCTCTCGAGGTCTCTTCACATAGCACCCATGGTATTCCTTACGGATGAGTTCCTCGATCTAGTTCATCAAGTCATGGCACCCCTTAATGTTATGTCTGTAGTCTTGGTGGAACCAATAGTATTTCGCATGGTCTCGGAGCTCTCATGGGGTTTTGATTGGGTTGGGCATTCTTAGGAGTCCTTTCTCTCTGATCTAGAGGAAGATTTCCATCCTGGATGAGTTCAAGGGTGGTAGAGGAGGCCTTGGGTAAGATGGTTCAAGTAAGTCGGGACGTCTTCTTGATGGTTCTGTCGGCTGGCCCGGGGACTTCTTCATGTGAGGCCTCTTTTGCTCCTCTGGCTTCCTCGCACCAATGCCTCTATAGTAGTGTCTTGGTTGGTGTGCTAGAGCATTTTCGGTATAGTTATTGGTAGCCTATTGATCAATAATTAGAAGAACCTGGACGACAATAGTCCCATAAAAAATGCTTGCATGATCAAAGAAAGATGAGCATCGAGGACGTAAAGCAGGTGACAAAGTGAGCGAGCAGCTCATCGTCCTTTTGGCTCAAATCAAGGAGTGTGGTCGTATATGGCTTGGATCAGGCGCTGGCTAGGAAATTAAGTTTGAATTCTCTTGTGAGTTGGTCGAAGGACGAGATCAAAGAAGGCCTCACGCGGTTGTATCACATTCGGGTCGGTTCTCAAAGGGTAGTGCGGAAAGCTTAGCATGTTAGAGCGTCGAATGTGTTGTATAGAGCCATTTGGGCTCAGAAGGTGGTGACATTCTCTGCTGTGTCAGAGCCGTTGTCATAGGCCTCAATGTCAGGAGGCGAAAGTTGAAGGGAATCAGATTGTCTTGGATTTCCTGGACAAAAGGGGATCCCCTGGGGAAGCTCTTGCCACAATCTTCCTTCGACTTGTGGAACTCTTTCTGGACTTCGACTAGACGTCGGTTGACCAAGCATAGCTAAGCCCTGAAAGAGTCCGTTGAGTTGGACAACAAGGTGTCCGACTTAGGATGGCTTACAATGGCTCGAGGGGCCTTTAAAGTCCCATGCTTAGGCGTGGGTCGCCTATCTCCAAATGACTCCTCATTTGACAAACAAGTATCTACTGCTCGAGCTTGTTGGTTGGATGTGGGAGGACCCTAGGGTGTACGAAAAAGAGTATTGGGAAACCTCAGTGGGAGCATCACATGCACAGCAAAAATCAAAATAAAAACTGATTTCCTACGCAGATCAAATCATCATGCAAAAGATTGGGTCACGAGAAAGTCACAAAACCTGATAAAACTGCATCATATGATAGATTAATTACCTAAGGAGATCGTATATCCTTGTATTCCAGTTCCGGATGGAGAGGACGAAGGAGGTCAAACATCCTCCTCTCTAGCGGTATCTACACGATAGATCTCTGCAACAAAACTCCTCTAATCTGATCTTCCAACTCTTGCATAGAGGGAGGGAGGAGAATAAGAGGGGGGACGCCAAAGCTGTAGCCTATCAACCATGAGTCTTCCCTCCTATTTATAAAGAGCCACCAAAACCCTAGGGGTCCTGCCTTAGTGGGTATTGGATCTCCATCCAATAATTCACCAACCTTATATTATTGGATCTTTATTCAATAATCTCCTTAGGCCTCTAATTGGGCCTTAAGCATGGAGCCCATTAGCATAGGATCTTATCTAATGAGAATAGTGGCTAATTGGATCTTCATCCAATCCTCTATTCGCTGAAGCATCCACTATATGTATGTGACCCTCTAGGCCCGATACCGAGCTGGCCGTGAGTCGCTCCCATCAGAACTCCTTCTTATATAGTGAATTATCTCAATAATAATTCACTTGACTTATCGACTATAGATGTACTAGGCCACTACGCCATAATCCCTAGATAGTACAAGGGGATCAAATTCATCAGACTTGTCTATCTATAGTTATCGTATATCTATAATCCCTCATCCAACTAATATTCCAGAGATCGTATATTAGATATAGTACTGTCAGGTCACATACAGAATCAGTTTGTCTTGCTCTGATCGAATTCTACCTGAGAACTCTTTCTCTCTCAATCTGAATGACCCTAGCTAGGGATTTGTCTGAGCAAGCACATGTGGGATATTCCTCTCGTGATACCGAGAGTGGATGATCCTCTATTGACACTTAATTGCCTTCATAAGGTTGGCTACTAATCCCGATAACCAATTGTACCAGATCTGGAACTTTTTAAACCTGTAAGTTTGATGTCAAAGAAAGGAGAACTCATACAAGGCATCCTTGGTGTCTCAAGTCAAAGGATTAGATACACAACTGAGACTATGAAATCATTGTCTGACATTATGTATCTTTAACCATACAACATTCCATAAGTAGATCAATCAGTGAACTCATTCTCCAATAAGCATCTGTACTATATCCTTAGTGTCTCCACATAAGTGGCTACGAGACCAACCGCCTCCATCATATAGATGAGTATATAGTACGCTGGTTTGTTCGATTATCTCGATGTCCCTCTCGAGTAACCTATGACCGAGATTATTTATAATATGTATTTAAAAGTAAATCGATCTCATTATCATGATCTCATCATGATTTGATTCCCATTGCACAGAACCAATGACATTACAATATATATGCAACAGATAATATAATGTGAGAATATGCCAATGATAATCATAAGCAAAAAGATCACACAATGTGTCACACGTGCTATCACTCACGTGATTCGCTTGCAGGGAACCTATAACTAGCAATCTCCCACTTGACCTAAAGCCAATCACCTATATGTCTGATCCCTATCAGACCCTTGTGACGCTCAAATACAATCTGAGCCAACGACTACGTTAGTGGATCTGTAATGTTATCTTCGGATGAAACTCTCTCTATTGCTATATCTTTATGGGTTATGATCGCTCTAATCAGATGGAACCTCCTTAGAACAATTCTGATGAGACCTAGGTTCCATTGCTAGAGCTATCGCCTTGTCGTTGTCGTAATATATGGGAATTAGCTCCACGCTGCTTGGTATGACTCTCATATCATGATGAACTTCTTCATCCATACCCCTTCTTTTGTTGCTTCTGCTGCAACAATGTATTCTACCTCTATGGTCGAGTCAGTAGTAGTATCTTGCTTGAAACTCTTCTAGCTTACTGCTCCTCCATTCGAGGTGAAAAAATACCCTGAGTTTGACTTACTATCATCAATGTCAGACTAGAAACTCGAGTCTGTGTAGCCCTAAGCCTGGAGGCTACCTCATCCATATAACCAGTAAAAGATTCTTAGTCTTTTTCAAGTACTTAAGGATATACTTTACTACCTTCTAATGTTCTAACCTAGATCCGTCTGATACCTGCCCATGACACTTAGAGCATGTGCTATATCAGGCTTGGTACATAACATAACATACATGATAGATCCTATCACTAAGGCATAGGGTATCTTATCCATGTCTGCCCTTTCTTCAGGAGTCTTTGGGGACATACTCCTAGAAAGTGATATTCCATATCTCATCGGTATGACACCTTTTTTGAAATTTTTCATGCTAAACCTTTTGACAATAGAGTCTATGTACCTAGATTGGGACAAGCTAAGCATCCTCTTGGATCTATGTCTATAGATCCGGATCCCCAAAATATAGGATGCTTCCCTTAAGTCTTTCATGGAGAAGTTTTTAGATAGCCAAGCCTTTACTATGGAGAGTATTCATATATCATTCCTAATAATTAGGATGTCATCCACATATAGCACCAAGAAGGTGATAACACTACCACTTACCTTCCTGTACATATAAGGCTTATCTTCGTTCTTAACGAAGTCATAAGATCTAATCGTCTCATCAAATCTTATGTTCCAACTTCGAGAAGCTTACTTTAATCCATAAATAGATCTGAGTAACCTGCACACTTTATCTGGACTCTCTCTGGATACGAATCCCTCTGGCTGTATCATATACACCTTCTCATCGAGGTTGCCATTGAGGAATACCATTTTCATATCCATCTGTCAGATCTTATAGTCATAGTGTACTGCAATGGCCCAAAGAATTTTAATGGGTTTAAGCTTGGCTACAGGTGAAAAAGTTTCGTCATAGTCAACTCCTTGTCTTTGACGATATCTTTTAGCTACCAACCTTGCCTTATAGGTCTTCACATTTTCATCTACTCCGATCTTCTTCTAAAGATCCATTTACTATCGATGGGTACGGTACCCTCAGGTGCATCCACAAGGTTCCAAACCTTGTTAGAGTACATGAAATCCATCTTAGAATTCATGACTACTTGCCACTTCCCGGAGTCTATACTCATAATAGCCTCCTCGTAGGTCTGAGGATCAATATCCTGAGAGTCCTCTCCACTGATATGTCCCACATATCTTTTAGGAGGGTGAGATACTCTACTAGATCTACGCAAAGTTGGAACTTGTGTGTTAGGTACCTGAACAGACTCAAAATCTGGAATGGTGCTTGAGCTAGGTTCTCCAACCTCGCTCAACTCTATCTCACTCCCACTATTTTCACCAAGAATGTATTCCTTTTCGGTGTTGTGTCTTCTAACATTGTTGTGTCTTCTAATATTTTCGTCCTTGATTCTAACTTATCAGGGTTGTGTCTTCTAACGTGGGCAAGACAACCCCAAATCTTAACCACCTTAAGATCAGACTTTTTTTTTTCATCTCATATGATGTAGACACTACCAACTTTGATGGAACTCTGTTCAGAAGGTAAGTTGCGGTCTCTAGGGCGTACCCCCAGAATGAGACGGGTAGGTCAGTGAAACTCATTATGGACTGCATCATGTTTAACAGTGTGTGATTCCTCCTTTCTGATACACCATTGAGCTGAGGTGTACACTGGGATATAATCTCATTGTCCCTGAGGAAATGGGTGAACTCTGTACTCAAGTACTCTCCTCCTCGATCTGATCGAAGAGTCTTATTACTCTTTCCAATCTGGTTCTCTACCTCATTCTTATATTCCCTGAATTTCTTTAATGCCTCAGATTTGTACGTCATCAACTACACATATCTATACCTAGAGAAATCATCAGTGAATGTAATAAAGTATGAGTAACCATCTATAGCCTGAGTCGAAATGGGACCAGATACATCACTATGTATGAGTTCCAATAACTCAGTGGCTCTCTCTCCAGTTCCACTTAAATGAGAGTTGCTCATCTTCCCACGAAGGCATGGTTCATAAGTTGCATATGACTCATAATCAAATGGATCTTAAGTATTCATCTTTCAGTAACTTTTGAATCCTTCTCTCATGTATATGACCTAGTCTATAATATCATAGTTATGTATTATTCACCTCATCTCTTTTTCTCTTAGACATATTTATATTCATGATGTATAGAGAAATGTCTAACACATATAAGCCATTTATTAATGTCCCTCTAGTGATGATCTCATCATCCATAATTATTGAACAACTATTATTCTAAAAAACTAATTTGTATCCACTAATTGTCAAACATGATATATAAATAATATTTTTGATAATAAAGGAAACAAAATAGCATACATCTAATGCAATAATAACTCCACTAGGCAGATGTAGGGTGATCTCCCCAACATCCATCTTGAGGTCAATCTTGCCTCTGGCCAATCGCCTAGGTCTTGCCAGAACATGCAATGAATTACAGATATGATAAGCACTCCCGATATCCAATACCCATGTGTTATCATGAAAATCTAACAAATAGAGACTGATTATGAATATATCTAAAGCTTCTCCAAGCTTCTATTTTGCCTTATCTATAAGGTAGTCCTTACAGTTCCTCTTCCAATGTCCATCTTGGATGTAGTGGAAGCATTATTTTTTGTTCTTTGCCGGGTCTTTCTTAGCAATCTTTGCCTTACTCAGTCTTTCTTTACCTTTGCCCTTCTTAAGGGTCTTACTAGCCTTCCTTTTCTTTTTGGTCTCACTAATATAGAGAACTGACTTTTCTTTCTTGATGGTACTCTCAGCTTCCCTCAACATATTGAGGAGCTCAAGTAGAGTCACCTCAAACTTGTTCATATTAAAGTTAATAATGAACTGTGAAATGGAATCTGGTAGGGACTAAAGTATAAGATCAACATATAGGTTATCCTCTAGGACTATCTTTATACTTCACAAAGCGAGCGATCTCATCCTCGCTTGTCCTTTCCTCTGGCGTGGGTATAATCATATTAAGGACATATACGATTTTCTCTTTCGTAAGAATAATTCTCAAATTGTGGAGCCTTTGGACCAATGAGGTAGTTGGCATCAAGTATGCCACATAGGGGTTTTGCAAGCAACAAACAAGATATAGTGTAAATAAATAACATGCAAACTTTACTAAAATACTAATTAAGATATGAACTTCTATCTTAATGTACTCCCGCTATTTTCTTAGTAAATCACGTGACACCCTTGACAAGTGAGATGGAAGTATCCGACAGACTCTTAGTGGAGATCGGGATCCAATCGGCATCTTAGTGTAACCTCGAGGGACTCAACCAATTACACTAAGCCCAAAAGGTAGACAACTCTTGTCAATCATAACTCCTTGTGATTTTCGTCATGTTTGGCCTTCGAATCATCATGGTCTTAACTGCTCGACTAATCATGAAGTTCAATTAAGTCATCACCATCGTTACAAGATGAGTCTGATTTGATGGATATGCTCTCGACTGCTCGATTAAGTCATACCATGTACTCAAGTCACCGGTGACATCTATATATCATAGGCAAGAACTCGATCACATAGATAGGTGAGCCTCGAGTGACTCGACTAACTCAACCTATGTTGTGATTCAATTTCTTTCTATAACGATGGAAGGCTACGTAGGTCAATCCCATTTCCTCACATTTATCGACTTAATATTATCATAGGAGGGATTTTCATTTTGTATCGATCTCCTAATATGTCGTGTCACACACATACATATTTAATATATATCTACATCATATGCAAATATATATACATATATCTAGTAGGTGTATAACATATCACATATGCAAGCCACACCGGATGATCATGAGCCATCACCTAATATGATTAAGCCTGAGCTAATGGGCCTAATCACTCACAATAGGATCTATGTGTGCATCGACGCATCTCCCTGCCCTATGATTGGTTGATCTCGTCATCATCGGTTCCGTCGGATCCTCGTCGCATCACCCTGCATCGTGATCTCCCGCCACGACATTATGGGTCCTACTGTCACCTCTACGCTCTTGCCGCACCTCTCTATGTAGTTACAAATAATCACAATCACGCAGGCCCAACAATAAATGAGAAAAATAGAGGGTTGCAAGCCCTAATAATAATAATAATAATAATCACACACATCACAACAAATGGCTCATGATCATCCATCAATATCATACATCGCATGTACATCACATCACATGTAGGATTACTAGATATATAATAATTAATTAAACTATTTAATTAATTTTTTTTGGACATCAGGACTACTCAAAATTTCAAGAATTATCAAGGGTATTTTTGAAATATTTGACAAGAGGATAGTCCTTGGAATTTTTAGAAGTATTGAAGGTATTTAGAGAATTCTAGATCATAGGATAGACCTAGAATTTCTTAAATTATGAGGGGCACGATCATAGGCGGCGGCTGCCCTTGCCCGCCGACAGCCCCTTGCGAGCTGGCTACAGGGGCTACCCATGCGGGCTGGCCGCAGTCGGTCACCCCTTTGCAGAGGGGACATGGCCACAGTTGGTCGCCCCTTTGCACATGGCCAGCTCGTGGCTGGTCGCCCTTGCAGGGGGCCTGGCCATGGTCGGCTACCCCTTTCCTCATTGTGTTTGCTGTAAAAATGGAGCAAGAACGTGTAGAATGATTCTACGTGATTCAATCTCATCACACGTAGTTTAAAACTAATGTTTCGCATGAAAACCTTGGCTCTGATATCACTATTGGGAAACCTCAGTGGAAGCATCATATGCGGAGTGAAAATCAAAACAAAAACTAATTTTCCACGCAGATCAAATCATTGTGCAAAAGATTGGGTTGCGAGAAAGTCATAAAAACTAAAAAAATCACGTCATGTGATAGATTGATTACCTAGGGAGATTGTATATCCCTGTATTCCAGTTCCAGATGGAGAGGATGAAGGAGGTCAAGCGTCCTCCTCTCTAGCGATATCCACATGATGGATCTCTACAGCAAAACTCCTCCAATATGATCTCGCAACTCTTGCATAGAGGGAGGGAGGAGAATAAGAGGGGGAGGCCAAGTTGCAGCCTATCAAATATGAGTCTCCCCTCCTATTTATAGAGAGCCACCAAAACTTAGGGGTCCTACCTTAATGGGTATTGGATCTCCATCCAATAACCCACCAACCTTGCATTATTGGATCTCTATCCAATAATCTCCTTAGGTCTCTAATTGGGCCTTAAGCAAGGAACCCATCAGCATAGGGTCTCATCTAAAGAGAATAGGGGCTAATTGGATCTCCATCCAATCCTCTATTTACTGAAGCATCTATCATATGTGTGTGACCCTCTAGGCCCAATAATGAGCTGGCCGTGAGTCGCTCTCATTAGAACTCCTTTTGATATAGTGAATTATTATGCCCATAATAATTCACTTGACTTATCGACTATAAACGTACTAGACCACTATGCCATAGTCCCCAAACGATACAGGGGGATCAAATCCATCGAACATGTCTATCCACAATTACTGTGTGTCTATAATCCCTCATCCAACTAATATCCCAGAGATCATATATTGAACATGGTACTGTCGGGTCACATACAAAATCAGTTTATCTTGCTCTAATCGGATTCTACCGAATAATTCTTTCTCTCTCAATCCGAATGACCCTGGCCAGAGATTTGTTTAAACAAGCATATATGAGATATTCCTCTCATGATACCAAGAGTGGATGATCCTCTATTGACACTTAATTGCCTTCATAAGGTTGGTTACCAATCCCGATAACCAGTTGTACCAGATCTGAAACTTTCCAAACCTGTAAGTCTGGCGTCAAAGAAAGGAGTAGTCATACAAGGCATCCTTGGTGTCTCAAGTCAAAGGACTAGATACACAACTGGGACTATGGAATCATTATCTGACATTAGGTATCTTTAACCATAGAGCATTCCATAAGCGGATCTGTAACATCCCTCGTTTGTGAAGAAATATAGTTTATGTTATTGCTAAGACTTAGTTATAAAAATTTGAGGACCTGTTTGTAAAATCCAAAGGACCTACTAGTAAATCCATTCATTTTAGATCAAAGGCAAGTGTTCTATCCTATTTCTTTTCCTTATTCTGACATTTTATCATTGTTGTTTTGCCTTGCATTCCAAAATAAATTATGTTGTGTCTAAAATTATCAATTTATGACATGGTCACACCTCTCGAAGGGGGGGCGTGACAGAGGTGGTATCAGAGCTTATAATTTGAGGATCATTACGATAGTTGTATTGTGTTGATAAGCTAAATGTGTAAGATATTTTGAGGTTTGGTAACTTTATAGAATGATTGACAAAAAAAAAATTTCGCTCTTGATGTTTTTAGGAAGCAAGTATGACGAGGTCATCGGATTCTCCCGGTACATCGACTTCTACTCAGTTGAGTGGGATTATGAGGACCCTTGAGACTATGACACGTGTTATGCAACAACAAGTCCAACAAGGAGGAAATGCTAAAGCAGGGACATCAACTCAGATTGAATTGAGAATAGAACAGTTCAAAAAGCACTGTACTGATTTCTGATTGTGGTGAAACTATGGTTGTAGGAATCTAGACTGAATGATCTTTCTTTTGACACTAGACTTGAAATATTTGGAGTTTGATAGCCTGATTAAACATTTGTTTCAAGTGGTACTAGGAAATCTGTAAAACAGAGTTTGCAGTTTTGATTACAGTTCTGACCTTTCTGCCTTGTTCTGGATCTAGATTACTGTACTGATTTCTGATTATGGTGAAACTATTGTTGTAGGAATCTAGACTGAATGATCTTTCTTTTGACACTGGACTTGAAATATTTGGAGTTCGATAGCCTGATTAAACATTTGTTTCAAGTGGTACTAGGAAATCTGTAAAACAAAGTTTACAGTTTTGATTACAGTTCTGACCTTTCTGCCTTGTTCTAGCTCTAGATTACTGTACTGATTTCTGATTGTGGTGAAACTATTGTTGTAGGAATTTAGACTGAATGATCTTTCTTTTGACACTAGACGTGAAATATTTGAAGTTCGATAGCTTGATTAAACATTTGTTTCAAGTGGTACTAGGAAATATGTAAAATAGAGTTTGCAGTTTTTAACCTTTTGTAACTAAATTAGGTAGAACTCCTTGTTGAAGTCTATGATTTATATAAAACTTACTTTTTGAGAATTTAGACTGAGAAACCTTTCTTTTGACACTATACTTGAAATATTTGGAGTTCGATAGGCTAGTTAGGTATTTATTTCAAGTAGTACTATGTAAGCAGTAAAACAAAGTTTTGTGTCTATTCTCACTTCATTCATGTGAAAGTTCAATTCATGCTAGAGTTCCCTCTTGAAGTGAGTTTTATACGAGTGCTCTCACTTATTTCATGCTCTTAAGCGTTAGTTTATGTCCCACTATATGATTCTGTATAGGCGCATGCATGTTTCATTGTTTCGCATGTGTTTCCGATACATACCAATTTCATTGTTCACACATCCTTTTGTACTCCGGTGTTTGTGGGATAATATGTACCTTTGCCTGTAATGGTAAAGGGAGTTATGCTTTGAGCCCGCGATGCTCTACCGACCCCTTCTGACTTCACCCAGACGTGGGTGGATGGAGCTCCTAGACGTGGGAGACTACTGTTCTGGTGGTCATTCAGAAATGGATGAATCACATTCTGTCTGTATCCCACTTCACCCTCTGTATTTTTGATATGATATCCAAGTTATTGCTTGTGAGTTAATTTATGTGCTTTGGATAAAACCAAGGATGGAATGTCCGTCATGTTTGTTCTGATTTATGAATCTACTGTTCCTTGTTTGTTTTCTGATACACTCTAAAACTTACACCTTTGACATGTTGATACTTGCTGAGCTTTGTAGCTCATTCTGTTGATGCTAATTTTTCAGGTTAGCTTATCATACTGAAGAGTTTGAAACTAGGCGGAGGCAGTGGAAAGCTAGAAGGTTTTGGGCCAAATCGTATAGCAGTTGATATGTTTTGATTGTATAAGAAATTCCTAATGTTTCATGAAATGTTGTTGGTAGATGTTGAAGTGTGGATTTAAATACCTCTCATGTTTAGCATTTTGGAACGTCAAGTTAAACTTGTATAACAATATGGACATTGTAGTAGTTGTTACTTTTGTGATCAGATAGATTTCCACTCGTGTGGATTATGTTGTGGTTAGTGTTCAGTTGAGTTAGTTATAACTCACCAAGTGATGTGATGTATGATTATAAACTGCCCAAGTTTTTCTTTTAGTATCCTCAAATGTTTGATTAGATCCTGGATAAATTATGCTGTGTCTAAAATTATCAATTTATGACATGGTCACACCTCTTGAAGGGGGGGCGTGACAGAGGTGGTATAAGAGCTTATAATTTGAGGATCATTACGATAGTTGTATTGTGTTGATAAGCTAAATGTGTAAGATATTTTGAGGTTTGGTAACTTTATAGAATGATTGACAAAAAAAAAATTTCGCTCTTGATGTTTTTAGGAAGCAAGTATGACGAGGTCATCGGATTCTCCCGGTACATCGACTTCTACTCAGTTGAGTGGGATTATGAGGACCCTTGAGACTATGACACGTGTTATGCAACAACAAGTCCAACAAGGAGGAAATGCTAAAGCAGGGACATCAACTCAGATTGAATTGGGAATAGAACAGTTCAAAAAGCTTAATCCTCCAAGTTTCATCGGTGAACCTGATCCAATGGTGGCGGAACAATGGGTGATGCGGATAGAGAAAATATTTGACGTCTTAAATTGCCCTGATGATCAGAAGGTTTCTTTTGCCACCTTTATGTTAGATGGGGAAGCTGAACATTGGTGGAGAACAATAAAGAGAATTTCCGAAATCAGACATGAGCTCATTACTTGGAAGGTATTCATGGAAAAGTTCAATGATAAATATTTTCCAGATTGTATCAGAGAGCAGAAAGAATGGAGTTCTTAAATCTTATTCAGGGAAATTTGACAGTAGCGAAATATGAAGCTAAATTCACTGAACTCTCAAGATTTGCCACTCATATGACCGATGATGAATCTATAAAGGCTAAAAGATTTGAGAGAGGTCTAAGACTGGCAATAAGGAGTCGGATTTCAGCTTTAAAACTTTCAACATATGCTGATATGGTAGAAAGGGCTTTGATAATCGAAAGAGACTTAGGGGAGATTCAGGAAATCAAGGGTAAGAGTGGTAAAGATAGGTTTATCAGCAAAAGTAAGAGTGGAAAGGAACTCGAGAGCAGTAACAAGAGGATCAAAATGTCTAATTCTGGAAAAGAAAAGCCGCCGCAGAGGACTCAATCATGTACAAATTGTGGGTTAAGTCATGAAACAAGCTAGTGTCGTTGGGTGACTGGAGCCTGTTTTGCTTGCGGGAAGTTAGATCATCAAATAAAAGCTTGCCCATTGAAAAAGAAGAAAGAACCACTGCCTCTGAGATCATCAGCCCATGCTAGAGTATATGCCATCACAGAACAGGATTCTCGAGCCTCTAAGTCAGTGGTTGAAGGTATTATTCACGTTTCTAATAGAAATGCAAGAGTTTTATTTGATCCTGGCTCCAACCTGTCTTTTGTTTCACAATATTTTGCTTGCCACTTGGGCATTCAACCTAGACCACTGGATTCTGTAGTATATGTAACTACAGCAGTTGGGGAGTCTTTGACAACAAACTTGTTCTATCCATCATGTTTAATTTCTATCGGAGAACATGAACTCCATGTTGATCTAATTCTCCTAGAGATTCAAGGTTTTGATATTATACTTGGCATGGATTGGTTATCTTCTTATCATGCTAGTATTGATTGCTATACAAAACTAATCACCTTTAGCATACCCAATCATCCCATCTTTTATTTCAAGGGTATTAGGTATGATTCACCTCCTTGCTTGATATCGGCACTTCAAGCTCATCGGCTTATGCAGAAGGGTTGTTCTTGTTATAGTATAAGTGTAAAGGAGTGTTCAAATCAAGAAGCTCATCTACATGAGATTCCTGTGATCAGAGATTTCCCTGATGTATTTCTAGATGACTTGCCTGGACTACCACCAGACAGAGAGGGTGAATTTGCTATTGATTTGGTTCTTGGGACTACCCCAATATCCAAGCCTCCCTACCGAATGGCACCACTCGAGCTAGAGGACTTGAAGAAGCAACTCCAAGAACTATTGGATAAGGGTTTTATTCGACCCAGTGTTTCACCGTGGGGTGCTCCGGTTCTGTTAGTTAAGAAGAAGGATGGAACATTTCGGCTTTGTATCGATTATAGACAATTGAATCAGGTGACTATAAAAAACAAGTATCCTCTACCTAGAATTGATGATTTGTTTGATCAATTACAGGGTGCACAAGTATTTTCTAAGATTGATTTGAGGTCGGGTTACTATCAATTGAATATCAAGAAGGACGATATCCCTAAAACAGCTTTTAGAACTCGATATGGTCACTATGAATTCGTAGTAATGCCTTTTGGCTTGACTAATGCCCCTGTAGTTTTTATGGAATTGATGAATAGAATATTTCAGCCACTCTTGGATACATACGTAATCGTATTCATTGATGACATATTAGTGTATTCAAAGAATAATCCAGAGCATGAAGAACACTTGAGGAATGTATTGTCCATCCTAAGAGAAAAGAAGTTGTATGCAAAGTTCAGCAAATGTGAGTTTTGGTTAAATGAAGTTACTTTCTTAGGCCACGTGATTTCAGGCCAAGGCATCTCTGTCGATCCAAAGAAAGTTGAAGCCATAGTAAAGTGGGAAGTACCAACAAATGTAATAGAAGTTAGAAGTTTCTTGGGTATGGCAGGTTATTACAGGAGATTTATGGAGGGATTTTCTCAAATTGCTAATCCCCTCACCAAGCTAACTCGAAAGAATATAAAATTTAAATGGGGTGATGATTGTGAACAATGTTTTCAGGAGTTAAAAAGAAGATTTACTGGTGCCCCTATTCTCACAATTCCCTATGGCGATAAGGGATTTGTAGTTTACACCGATGCTTCAAGGAAGGGCCTTGGATGTGTTCTAATGCAAGAAGGGAAAGCGATTGCTTATGCTTCTAGACAACTGAAAAGTTATGAATTAAATTATCCAACACATGATTTAGAGTTAGCAGCAATTATTTTTGCACTGAAGATCTGGAGACATTACTTATATGGGCGAACATTTGAAATATTTACTGATCACAAGAGTTTAAAGTATATCTTTACTTAAAAAGAGTTAAATATGAGGCAGCGAAGATGAATAGAACTATTAAAGGATTATGATTGTACCATCAGATACCATCCAGATAAAGCCAATGTTGTAGCCGATGCACTTAGTCGAAAATCTGCAGGTTTACCTAGAACCTCCAGGAAGCATGATGCTATATGGGTGATCGTTGATAGGTTAACCAAATCTGCACATTTCCTACCAATCAATATGACATATTCTCTATACAGGCTGGTTGATTTATATATTGGTGAAATAGTAAGACTTCATGGAGTTCCAAAGGAGATCATTTCTGATAGAGACCCCAGGTTTCTTTCTAGATTATGGAGAAGATTACAGGAATCTATGGGCACAAAAGTCAAGTTTAGCACTGCTTATCACCCTCAAACTGATGGCCAATCAGAAAGAACAATTCAAACACTAGAGGATTTACTTAGAGCCTACATTATTGATTGGAAAGGTGAGTGGGATAAAGATATTTCTCTTGTTGAGTTCACCTATAATAATAGTTATCATTCGAGTATTCAGATGGCTCCTTATGAAGCTTTGTATGGGCGAAAGTGCAAAACGCCTATTTGTTGGGAGGAAGTTGGCGATAGAAAGTTGTTAGTACCCGACAAGGTACAGGAGACTACTGAAAAGATTTGGATTATAAGAGAAAGGCTAAAGACTGCTTAGAGTCGTCAAAAGAGTTATGCTGATAACAGACGACGAGAAATTGAGTTTCAAGTAGAAGATTTTGTTTTCTTGAAGGTTTCTCCTTCCAAGGGCGTGATAAGATTTGGGAAGAAGGGAAAGTTAAGCCCCAAGTATATTGGACCTTTTGAGATTCTTGAGAGGATTGGTTCTATCGCTTACAGGACCGCCTTACCACCATCTTTATGTCATGTTCATGATATATTCCATATTTCAATGCTCAGAAAGTATATTCATGACCCTTCTCATATCATTCAGTATGAGCCGCTGATAATCGATGAAGACTTATCTTATGTGGAAAAGCCCCTACAAATTATTGATAAGAAAGAAAAAAATCTTAAGGAATCGGATCATTCCCTTAGTGAAAGTGAATTGGAGGCATCATTCTATGAATAAAACTACTTGGGAGCTAGCGGAGGAAATGAAGAAAACATTTCCTCATCTTTTCGCCGATAGAGGTATGATAAATTTAGAGGACTAAATTTTTATTTAAGGAGGGAAGAGTGTAACATCCCTCGTTTGTGAAGAAATATAGTTTATGTTATTGCTAAGACTTAGTTATAAAAATTTGAGGACCTGTTGGTAAAATCCAAAGGACCTACTCGTAAATATTAATAATAGAAAGACTAAAGTGCAAAATACACTACACAGCAAATCTCCACCGCCTCTACATAAAAAATCTCCACCGTCTCTGCATCTCCACCGCCTCTTCATTCCTTGAGAAGACCTGAGAAGACTTGAGTCGGTGAGGAAAAGAAAACAACAAAAAAAGGAAGAGGAGGAAACAAACATTGATTTGGGGCTTAGGGTGTTGTTTGCTAAAAATCCATTCATTTTAGATCAAAGGCAAGTGTTCTATCCTATTTCTATTCCTTATTCTTACATTTTATCATTGTTATTTTGCCTTGCATTCCAAAATAAATTGCTGTAAAATCCGAAATCTGTTTTGTGGGTTCCAAAGTTTCCAAAACTTGAATCGGAAAATTGATTACAGTTCTGACCTTTCTGTCTTGTTCTGACTCTAGATTATTGTACTAATTTCTGATTATGGTGAAACTATGGTTGTAGCAATTTAGACTGAATGATCTTTCTTTTGACACTAGACTTGAAATATTTGGAGTTCGATAGTCTGATTAAACATTTGTTTCAAGTGGTACTAGGAAATCTGTAAAACAGAGTTTGCAGTTTTGATTACAGTTCTGACCTTTCTGCCTTGTTCTGGCTCTAGATTACTGTACTGATTTCTGATTGTGGTGAAACTATTGTTGTAGGAATCTAGACTGAATGATCTTTCTTTTGACACTAGACTTGAAATATTTGGAGTTCGATAGCCTGATTAAACATTTGTTTCAAGTGGTACTAGGAAATCTGTAAAATAGAGTTTGCAGTTTTGATTACAGTTCTGACCTTTCTGCCTTGTTCTGGCTCTAGATTACTGTACTGATTTCTGATTGTGGTGAAACTATTGTTGTAGGAATCTAGACTGAATGATCTTTCTTTTGACACTAGACTTGAAATATTTGGAGTTCGATAGCCTGATTAAACATTTGTTTAAAGTGGTACTAGGAAATCTGTAAAATAAAGTTTGCAGTTTTTAACATTTTGTCACTAAATTAGGTAGAACTCCCTGTTGAAGTCTATGATTTATATAAAACTTACTTTTTGAGAATTTAGACTGAGAAACCTTTCTTTTGACACTATACTTGAAATATTTGGAGTTCGATAGGCTGGTTAGGCATTTGTTTCAAGTAGTACTATGTAAGCAGTAAAACAGAGTTTTGTGTCTATTCTCACTTCATTCATGTGAAAGTTCAATTCTTGCTAGAGTTCCCTCTTGAAGTGAGTTTTATACGAGTGCTCTCACTTATTTCATGCTCTTAAGCGTTAGTTTATGTCCCACTATATGATTCTGTATAGGCGCATGCATGTTTCGTTGTTTCGCATGTGTTTCCGATGCATACCAATTTCATTGTTCACACATCCTTTTGTACTCCGGTGTTTGTGGGATAATATGTACCTTTGCCCGTAATGGTAAAGGGAGTTATGCTTTGAGCCCGCGATGCTTTGCCGGCCCCTTCTGACTTCACCCAGACGTGGGTGGATGGAGCTCCTAGACGTGGGAGACTACTGTTCTGGTGGTCATTCAGAAATGGATGAATCACATTCTGTCTGTATCCCACTTCACCCTCTGTATTTTTGATATGATATCCAAGTTATTGCTTATGAGTTAATTTATGTGCTTTGGATAAAACCAAGGATGGAATGTCCGTCATGTTTGTTCTGATTTATGAATCTATTGTTCCTTGTTTGTTTTCTGATACACTCTAAAACTTACACCTTTGACATGTTGATACTTGCTGAGCTTTGTAGCTCATTCCGTTGATGCTAATTTTTCAGATTAGCTTATCATACTGAAGCGTTTGAAACTAGGCGGAGGCAGTGGAAAGCTAGAAGGTTTTGGGCCAAATCGTATAGCAGTTGATATGTTTTGATTGTATAAGAAATTCCTAATGTTTCATGAAATGTTGTTGGTAGATGTTGAAGTGTGGATTTAAATACCTCTCATGTTTAGCATTTTGGAACGTCAAGTGAAACTTGTATAACAATATGGACATTGTAGTAGTTGTTACTTTTGTGATCAGATAGATTTCCACTCGTGTGGATTATGTTGTGGTTAGTGTTCAGTTGAGTTAGTTATAACTCACCAAGTGATGTGATGTATGATTATAAACTGCCCAAGTTTTTCTTTTAGTATCCTCAAATGTTTGATTGGATCCTGGATAAATTATGCTGTGTCTAAAATTATCAATTTATGACATGGTCACACCTCTCGAAGGAGGGGCGTGACAGGATCAATCAGTAAACTTATTCTCCAATGAGCACTTGTACTATATTCTTAGTGTCTCCACACAAGTGGTTATGAGACCAACCGTCTCCATCATATGGACGGGTATATAGTATATCGGTCTGTCCAGTTATCTCGATGTCCCTCTCGAGTAATTTATGACCAGGATTATTCAGGATCTATTTTTAAAGGTGAATCAATTTTATTATCGTGATTTCATCATAATCTGGTTCTCATTGTATAGAACAAAGAATATCACAATATATATGCAAAAGATAATGTAATATGAGAATATGCCAAAAATAATCATAAGTAAAAAGATTGCACAGCGTATCACACGTGTCATCACTCACGTGATTGGCTTACAGGGCACGGTAACCAGCAAAGAGTTGGTTGGGCCACTGATGGGGGTGCCTGCGGTGGGGCAGTCTGCCAGGTGAACTAGTGAATGAGGCCCGCTTGGGGAATGAGGGGAATGATAGTTTGCATCATTTCGGCCAAAGCTTGAACCTGGTGAGTGAGACTGAGGAATGCCTCAATAGAGATGATGGGGTGTCCCGTGCTCCCTCATAGGGGAGAGAGCCCTAGGTCATTGAACATCCTCCAATAATGACCCGGGGTCTAGGACGAGGCATTCCTATCTTGGTGCGGGGCAAAAGGGGGCTGTCCTCCAAGACTGAAGGCAGAGTAAGTCGCATGCGTCTCCTCTCCAGAGCATTCACCAGGGTTACTCAGTTGTTGACGTTCTTGGGACATCGATCCTCCTTCTAGCATAAAAAAATATTATCGTTCTTTATGTTATGGCTGAGGTGTCAGTACGACTTGGTCTGATCTGTGAGCGCAAGACTACCAATGCTTCCTTCGAGGTAGGGAGAGTAAGTTAGTGAGGGATCTGATCATGAAGTGATAGAACCCTAGAATGAGCTCTACAGATTTTGACCCTTGAGAGGGAACAACCCTTGGAACACTATAGGGGTTCCTCCCTCCTAGACTTGACACAAGGCTGAATAAAAGATGATAATTGCTTGATTAAAGAGAGGGGGCGACTATATCATTATATAGGGCTCTAAACCATAACCCATGAGTTGCTTGCCTAAGTAAAATTATCCTTTGCCCCCCCTTCTATAGCCGACCTGCCTAAGTAGGAACAGGTGGTGGGTAGGTTGGGTTTATAGCCGACCTAAGCAGGGGGAAACCCTGGCCGACTAGCCCAATAAAGGGGGCGACAGCTACTAAACCCTAATTAATGCCCAATCTAAATCCTAACCACACTTCTTTATAGGATAGAAGTGGCTAGGTGGGGTTTTATTACAATCTCATAGGGTTTTATTGACTACTTCTAGGGAGATTAGGACTCATCCCTGCTGGAGTCCTATCAAGCCTGCCTTCTTAGAATCAACCTTATCCTCAAGGCTGAGGGTCCATAAACTCTGGAAACCGGGTCTTTAGCTTCTTATGCGACTCCCATGTTGCATCTTCATATGGTAAGTTATTTTATTTCACAAGTACTTCACTTGAAGGGCGTCATCGGTGTATCATAATTTTTTGATCAAGTATAGTTTTAGGTTGGGCTTGGATTTCACCATCAGTTGTAATGTTCGGCAACTGAGTTTGCGCCAACTCTCGTTCTTCCAATTTTGGCTTTAGCAAGGATACGTGGAAGATGGGATGAATCTTAGCATCATCTGGAAGCTTTAATTTGTATGTCACGGGCCCAATACGCTCCAAAATCTTATATGGTCCATAGAATTATGGAGATAGCTTTATCAATGCTCTGGTGTTGATTGACAGTTGCTTGTAGGGTTGTAGGCGAAGGTAGACCCAATCTTCGACTGAAAATTCTTGCTCGCTCTGGTGAGTATCAACTTGTTGCTTCATGTAGGTTTGAGCGACAGTTAGGTTGTCCTTCAACAGTTGCAGAAGCTTGTCCCTGTCAATTAAATTTTGGTCGACCTGATCTACTTTGACCGTACCAATTACATATTTCGATATTTCAGGGGGCGGTCGGCCATACAATATTCATAAAAGGTACATCTGGTGGATGAATGATAAGTTATGTTGCACCATCATTCAGCCCAAGGAAGCCATCTTGTCCACTCTTTGGGCCAGTCATTGGTGAAGCACCGTAAGTAAGTCTCGAGGCATCTATTCACCACTTCTGTTTGGTTGTCCGTCTGTGGATGGTAGGCTATGCTCATCTTTAGTTGGGTGCCTTGTAATTGGAAGAGCTTGGTGCAAATTTACTTGTAAATAACCTGTCACGGTCACTCACAATTGACCTTGGCATCCCATGTAATTTTATAATATTTTTCATAAAAAGTTAAGCAATGCTGGCAGCGGTATAAGGATGTTTCACAGCACAAAAATGAGCATATTTAGTTAGACGATCTACCACCACAAAAATCATACTTTTACCTTGAGATGATAGCAGCCTTCGATAAAATCCATTGAGATGTCAGTCTATATCGAGTCCGGTATAGGTAGTGGTTGTAGTTTGCCCAGATTTGCCACCGTTTCACCTTTCTGCTATTGGCATACATCATATTTGGATACATAGGCATAAATTGATTTTTTCATACCCTTCCAAAAGAAGTTTCGTTTCACTCTCTTGTAAGTTCTCTAAAATCCAGAGTGCCCTGCCGAAGGTGAAAAGTGCATCTCATGCAAAATAACTTGAATATAGAAGAAACGACAACAACTCGATCTTTGTAGCATAAGTCCTTCAAATCCCATGTGTAGTGACTTATGAAACCCGAATCATTCTCCAATTTTTCTATGATGTCTCGGGTCTCTGAGTTATGCTTCCATTCCTCCCTAATGTCTTTGAAGAAGTCAGTGGAAGGGAGGGAGATGGCTGAAATTTTGGCTTGTCCCTGGAGCCATGATAGAGCATCTACAACAACATTCTCTTTCCCCCTTCGATAAGTAATTTCGTAATCAAAGCCAAGTTTAGTTACCCAATCGTTGCTGCTCTGGGGAAGATATTTTCTGCTCCAAAAAATATTTAAGGCTTCGATGGTCAGTCTTAATCTAGAAGCATCGGCCGATCAGGTAGGGTCTTAACTTTGTGATGACGTGTATGATGACAAGCATTTCTTTATCATACACAGATATTTTAAGATGTGAGGGAGCTAAAGCTTTACTGGTGTAAGAAAGGGGTCAGCCATCTTGTATTAAAATAGCTCAAATTCTAACTCCTGATGCATCAGCCTCAATGACAAAAGTGCGATTGAAATCGGGCATCGGTAGGACCGGTGTCGTCGTCATGGCTGCCTTAAGTCGTTCGAAGGTAGCAGAGGCTTTATCTGACCACAAGGAGTCTTTCTTCAGTAGGGACATGACTGGGGCACTGATCTTGCCATAATTATTCATGAATTTTCAGTAGTAGCCCGTGAGTCCAAAGAAGCCGCACAGCGATTTTATGTTCATAGGTCTTGGCCATCCTTGCATTGCCTCGATCTTCGTCGGGTCTACCGCCACTCCATCCTCTGATATAATGTGCCCTAGATACTCCACTTTATGCTATAAAAAGTTACACTTTGACTGTTTAATATAAAGGGTGTTATCCCGAAGAATCGTTAGAACAGTTCGTAAGTGCTGAAAATGTATATCAAGCGTAGGGCTATAAATGAGAATATCATCAAAAAATACCAACATGAACTTGCATAGAAAACCCTGGAAGATGTCATTCATCAGGCTTTAAAAAGTGGAAGGAGCATTCGTAAGTCCGAAAGGCATTATCAGAAACTTGTAGTGACCGTTATGTGTACGGAATGCAGTTTTCGGGACATCTTCAGCGCATACCCGAATCTAGTGGTAACCAGAAGGGGATCTAATTTTGTGAAGTCTCAGGCTCCTTTTTAATTCATCCAAGAGCTCATCTATGACTGGTATAAAATATTTATCTTTGACGGTGATGGCATTCAAAGCCCGGTAATCAATGCACATCTGTCAAGTACCATCCTTCTTACGTACTGCAACACCGGTGAAGAGTAAGGGCTGAAGCTTAGTCAAATTACTCTAATGTCGAGCATCTCCTTGACGATGTTCTCAATCTCATCCCTCTGCAAGTGAGGATAGCGGTATGGTCTTAAATTTGATGGAGGTTTGCCTAGCAGAATCGATATGCGGTGGTCATGCGGCCGGTTAGGAGGTAGCCCTCGTGGCTCCGTGAAAACATCCATGAATTCATCCAGTAAGAGGACAAGCTTAGGATCTGAATTTTGCATGTTCTCCTCCTTGGATGGCTGCTAGATATGCATCCAAAATCCTCTATGTGCTTTGTACAAAACTCTCTCCATCCGTTACGTCGAAACGGTGGAAATATGGCTCTCGCGCTTGCCTCGCAATGTGACCTATCTCCCTTTGCAACAAAACTTCATAATTAGTTTAAAAAAATTCCAAGAGATATCACATAGCGTTGTGAGCCATTCAATCTCGGGCATGGCTTCATAATCATCGATGGGTAGGAGGAAGAAATCGGCTACCACTTCTTGGTCTTGGAGGAGCAGTTTGACCCGCGGGCACCGTTGGTCGTAATTAAGGATTCGACCGTCGGTGACCTTTACATCAAACTTGTTGTAACCTTTAATTTGAAGAACCATACGTGCAACAACCTTACTATTGAGGAAGTTATTTGTGCTGCCCGTGTCGATGTGGACAGTGATAGGTTGCTGTTTTAGAAGTCCTCCAACTTTTATCGTCTGTGGGTTGGAGTAGTCGGCCAACGCGTGCACTGCTTAGTCAGCCGGTTGGGGATCTTCTCCATGGCTTCCTCTTCATGGTTGAGGTATTCTTTAGATGGTTCGTGTCCTTATCCTCCACTGGTTCAATCATGAGGAGCCGGCCCTTTTTGCAGCGATGTTCGCGGCTCCATGGTTCGTCGTAGTGCCAACACAACCCCTTGGTCGATTATTCACGAAGCTCATTTCTTGTCAATTTTTTTGGTGCGGGGGCTCAGTTGGTAGTAGAGGGGGCAGTAGGCCTCAGCATGGCTAGTCGAGGAGCAACCCTTGTTCTTCGTACCTCGTGGTTCAATCATTCTTCTTGGATACGCGCGAAGGAAATCGCCAGCATAAGAGTGTACGATTGTCGCGCCTTTATTTCTCATCGAATCTCCAGCTTTAGGCCCTCGATAAAAGTTCATAAAAGTTGTTTCTCAGACCAATCCACAGTTTGGTTAGATAAATATTTAAACCTTATTTGGTATTCTTGTATTGTAGAGGTTTGACGAATCTTTGCTAATTGTCTATCGACGTTGTCGAAATCGGTTGGTCCGAAGCGGGTTAGTAGTCCTTCCTTAAATTACTGCCAAGAGAGACCTCCATAGGTGTGCTCAAACCAATTAAATTACTGAATAGCATCTCTCTCGAGGTGGATGGCAGCAATCTCCACCCGTGTAGCGTCGGCGGTTTGGTAGAACCGAAAATAGCGTTCGGCGTAGGAGATCCATCTGATCAAGTCTCCTTCTTCCCATCTTGGGAAGTCTACCTTCATGCATGGATTATTCTGATCAGGGATGATGTGTCCACTCTCTTGACGATCGTCTCGCCGATCTGAAGTCTCTCCATGTTGTGACTTCCTCGGACTTGATGGTCAGTCTATGCTGAATTCGATGAAAATGGATCGCATCTTCTCCTCCATACGGCTTTCAAAGGCTTCAAACTTGGCGTTGATGACTTTCTCTGATGCCATGGTGTATGCCTCTAGATCTGTAATATTGAGATCTTTTTTTTGTTGACGGGTTAGTGGTATGATAATTTTTGGAGAGGTGGTGGCCGATTGGATGAGTGGATGGGTTTAGATGGGAGTAGGCTATGGTTTAGGGCTGATTTGGGTGGCTGTCTGGGATCGGTTTAGGGTGCAGTTTGGAAGGATTTTTGGTGAGGATGGTAGGGTTTGCAGATAAGAGAAAGAGAATCTGAAATCCCACAAAAGATAGCACTCAAATATGATAGAATTCGACGATGAAAGGTGTTGCAATGTGCTATCTAGATTTCTAGATGTTGACGCAGAGGACGATAGCAGATTGATGGATTTGCGGCTTGGTGGGCGACGATGGAGGTGACGTCAAAAGCAATTGTGGGAATTGCTTGGGAAGATGGAAGCGGCAGAGATGACTACAGGGCAGCAGGAACGCGACTCTGAGACCATATGATAGAACCCCAAAAGGAGCTCTATAGATTTTGACCCTTGAGGGGAATCAACCCTTGGAACGCTGTAGGGGTTCCTCCCTCCTAGCCTCAGCACAATGCTGAATAAAAGATGATAATTGCTTATGGGGTGATTGCCTAAGTAAAATTATCCCTTTGCCCCCTTCTATAGCCGACATGCCCAAGTAGGAACAGGTGGCGGCTAGGTTGGTTCTATAGTCGACCTAAGTAGGGGAAAACCCTAGCCGACCAGCCTAGTAAAGAGGGCGATGGCTACTAAACCCTAAGGCCCCAATCTAAATCCTAACCATACTTCTTTATAGGATAGAAGTGGCTAGGTGGGGTTTTATTACAATCTCACAGGATTTTATTGACTACTTCTAGGAAGATTAGGACTCAACCCTGTTGGAGTCTTATCATGAGGTCACCTGGTTGGTTTCTTGAGGCATAGCAGAGGGTTGCTCCTACCTCCAGACGGTGCCTTACACAAAGGTCGGAGTTGGCAGAGAAATCACCCAACTATACCCCTCAAATGCTTAAGTTAGTGAGAGTTGCAGCTCCAGGAGAGAAAGAGGGGGAGAGGGATAGAGAACTATAGCCTCTCTGTGTCGGGGGTCTAACCTCTAGTATTATTCATGGGTGGGAGTGACTTTTAAACCTCCTGTCTCGGGTTGACGTACTAGGTAGGTTTATGATCCTTGGCTTCAACGTAAGCAAGTGATTAATATTTATGGGCGTCTCAAACAGTTGGCCCATATGTCGGGCGCAAACACCGTTTGGATTGTTCAACAAGGCTCCTTGCTTCCGATGTAATTAGATGTGTGGCTATGTCATTATGTATATTCTCGAGCGAAGTTGGTGTATGGGGCTACTAGAGTGGGTGACAAACAGTTGTCTTGTCTCAGGTTGTAGCGTTTGAGTCAGCTTGATGTATCAAGTTGGCTTTGTCGTGATGATCTAGAGGCCTTGTGGAGTGGAAGGCCGAGATATACCATATCAATAATAATTGTTATGATTATGTAAGTACCATGATGATAATTCTATTTCATTTGCTAATCTCACGAGGGTAACTAGCTAATTATGCAAGTACTATAACATTTATATATAACATTACAAGCCTTTAAAAAATGTTAACATGAGTCAGCTAATATAGATTTGTTCTAAATTACATCCTCATTGACTTCCTCGAAAGCATATACAAAACAGCAGTTAAAGCAGTGAACGAAGGATACAAACTTCAATTTTATATGGTTTTTATTGGATAAAACTGAATAAAAAAGAAAGAATGTCTAAAATACATGCAGGAATTGCACATATAAATTCAGTATAAATATATATCGTGCTCACCATTAATACCAACATAGGAACATATCATCTACTAATCTACCTTGGCACATGCTGTCAAACTCCTCTGCGTCCCTGTCGCTGGAGTACGTTGAATCAAGTGGAAGCAAATAAACAAACAGTATAAGCCCCTGCTTCTCTTATCCTCTTCAATCAATTTAGCCTTAATGTATTTGGACACGCTTCTCTTCCTACTTAATTCTGCATCAAATCGAGAGAGAGAGAGAGAGAGAGAGAGAGAGAGAGCGTGTGTGCGTTACGATCTACTGCCACTTTGGATCTTCTTTGCATGTACTCGAGAGTTGCTGAAGATATGGGTTGGACAAGCGAAGCTTCTTTGGTGGTGGCAGAGAGCATGCACGAACGCGTTGGAAGCGCTCAAGGATCAGAGGAGGGGAGGCACTAAGAACAGTCATGCACTAAGAGCATCATTTTTGTTCTTCATCTGATGCCTCCTTTGCCAAATCATTCTCATTTCTTCTGAATTCTTTGGAGAATGCAGCGATAAGCGTCTCCCAGATGGTCTCTCTTTCAACTGACCAAAATGTGTGCCATTTCTCTTCTCGTCTCTGTATTATATTTGATGGAACCGATAACTAAGATCAGCAAAGCCAACACTTTTTATCGGGTCCTCTGCTCCATAGGATGATGGCCACTATGTGGTTTCAGCCACCGTGTTTCTCGGACATTTGCTCGAACAGATTTGGAACGTCAACAACGACCCTTTGAGCGAGTCCTCGTGGTCTCCCCACCTTTTGCTCCCTCCCCTGCGACGCGGGCCTCCCTTATATAAAACACAGCTTCTGCCCCTCTTCAACAAGGAGAAAGACATGGCGGCCATCGGATCCTTTCTCCTCCCTCTCTGTCTCTTCCTCGCCATCGCATCCTTCACCGGAAGCATCTCCCCGTCGGTAATCCAGGACGCATGCGGCCGCACGTCGTTCCCCGATCTGTGCATCGAGTCCCTGTCCCAGAAGCCGGAGAGCCAAAGCACCGATGAGCATGGCCTGGCCGAGCTCGCCATCAGGGTGGCGGCGGAGGCGGCCACGGCCGCTTCCACTTACGTCTCCAAGGTTCTGGAGGGGTCCGTCAACGATTCGTCGTGGCACCAGTGCCTCGACGACTGCTCCGAGTGCTATGTGGACGCGGTGGAGCAGCTGGACGACTGCACGGGAGCCATGGAAGATAAAGGATATGCCAACGTCAACAAATGGGTGAGCGCGGCTATCGCCGCCGCACAGACGTGCGCGGAAGCGTGTCGGGACGTGGCTTTGCCGGATAAGGCTACGCTCACCGAGATGAATACGGAGTTCACGAATCTGTGCAATGTTGTACTTGGGCTTATCAAACCTCTATCAAAGTGATCATCACAGGATCACTCTAATACTCGTCTTATCCTCATAAAATAATTCCATACTATTTATTGATTGTTATCATGCTTTAACATAAATGACTTTTTTTTTCTTCTTCAAAAAAAAAATTAAATTAAATTTAGAGTCTTTAAATTGATTTGACTAGATTTAAAGGATTATAGGATTTGACTAGATTGATGTACGATACAACAGCAATAGTACCAATGATACTCACAAAATATATGATAATAAGGGCTAAAAAAAATATGAAATTCCTAGAAATGATACTTATTGTAATCCAGAGAGCAACAATTAAAGTTTACTTTGTTACAAAATCAAATAAGCAAGATAATATATTTGTAAATTCTCTATTTCTTGTAAATTTCTCAAAAAAATATTAGACCTTTTAAATTATTTGATAATTTAAAAGATTACAGGATTTTATTAGATTGATAACTGATATAACAACAATAGAACTAAAGGTGATCACAAAAAGTGTGACCATAAGAACTAAAGAAATGTGGAAGTCCTAGAAATGATACTTGATGTAATGCAAGCAATGATAAAAGTTCATTTCGTTACAAAATCCAAGTCCTTGTTCCTTGCAAATTCCTCAGAAAGATATTAGACTCTTTAAATTATTTTTACTAAATTTTAAGAATTATATGATTTCATTAAATTGATAGCTTATATACTCACAAAATGTATATCAATAAAGATTAAAAAAATATGAAAGTCTTAAAAATGATATTTGTTGTAACCCAAAGAGCAACGATAAGGTTTGATAGTTCTTTTTATGGAGCTTGCCTGGTGGGTGTGTTCCGCCTTTAAATATGATGAGCAAGCCTTTGCTGGTCCAGGCCCGTGTGCGCTAGACCGCCCGCTTCACAGTTTCTTCGGCACAGAGCGGAGCTGGTCTGGATGAGCGGTGACTCAGGGGACGGCTCGGGAGTTCTGATGCTGGAGTGGCGAAGCCCGGGTGAAGAAGGGGTCGCCCTGTTGGGGTCGGTCGCTGGTTCCTGCAAAGAGGTCGGGTCGGGTAGGTTCCCGATGTGACCCCTCCGACGATCAAGTCAGTCTAATGGTCTTTTTTGCGATCCCCCTGCCCTGTGGAGGTGCAGGGGCTTTTATAGTGGATGTTGTGGGTTGTTCGTACCTGACGACCTTACCGCATTCATGACTCACCATGCTGCCGCGCCTCTCGCCATGCCTGCCGTACTGGTGGTGAGGTGCGCGCCGGCAGGTAGGGATTGCCGACCTTACCTGTGCCAGGTTGGCTGTACGGCCCCTGGTGTCCTTCGTACATCCGGTTGACCAGCTATGTTGGTTTGGCCACGTCAGCGGCCTGGTTGTCCCAGGGCGTAATGACTTGGCAGCCAGGTCGGTATTTGTCATATCAAGGTTCAAAGTAGTTACAAAATCAAAGCAGACAATATATTCATTTTATAAATTTCTTATTTTTATAAATTCCTCAAACATCATCTAGATATATAAGAATTCTGGCTCAATGATGATGAGATAAAAACAAGAACGACTGCAAGGTGAAATATTTCTGAATTTCTTTTCATTCAATGAAATCATAACTATTCTTTTACTGAATTTTTATAATTTTTTGTTATTTTATTGGCTAATTTTTCAATTATGTGTCATGTCAATGTCATGCCCAAAATATTCAATTAATGTCAAATAAAAAATAACTTATCTACCTATGCCACTAAAATCAAAATCAAATTTTTTACCTGACCCATGTAAAAAAAAGAATCATTATGACAAAAGCATAAAGGCGAAGTATGCACGAGAAGTACGAGTTGAAAAAACTTGATCCGTATAAAAAAAAAAAACATGTTATGCTAGAAGCACGAAACAAAGTTGATAGAACCCTAGGGTTCTATCATGGAGGAAAAGGGTAGAAAATGGGATAAACGATCTCTTCAAGGGGATCGAGCCTCCTAGATTCTTTCGAGGTGATCTGCCAAGTTTAACTAACTTGATAAACTCCTAATTGAAAATAATAACTAACTTCGTCTCAATCGAAGATAAAAACTAACTCTAACCACTTATAACTGACTTGATAAGGTTCACCCACCCATAACTGACTATGACTAACGTGACTCAACCTGAATAGATGGACCTGACTTAGCCAGGATCCTAACAGATTCGCCCACTTCAAATCAGTCTTGCCCTCAAGGCTGAGCAGTATAAGATTTCGGGAGCACTTCAATATTTGTCACTCATCATAACTCATTGATCGATTAAATAGGGTCTCCACTTAGTGTGAGCGATGGTTTGGTCTTCTTGTGCAGTTGTCATTGTAGTCTTCTAGAGAATCATTTTCATCTGATGGCTAGTGGTAGTACCATGTCTTCTTTTGAGGATCGCCACTTTGAAGTCTTCCTGGGGCATCAAAAAGAAATCGATAAATAGTTATTTTTACCTTTGAGCACATTTTATCACAAATTAGGATTTGCCCATTAGCAATCTTATCTTCAGATTCGGCATAACCTTCATGATCGGACTCCACATTATCAATTTTTGATTCCTTCTTAGTTGGTTCAATCGTCAAAAGTTTGTCACAACCTTCATATTTGAGTTTCACATTATCAGTTTTATTTCCTCCTTAATTGGCTCAACTGTCAGAAGTTGCTCTTGTTTACGATTGTCTATGTTGACCACATTAAAATCCTGTCTGTTGAAGCTTATGTTTCGATGAGTATCCATAATGATTTTTCCTTCATGCTTATTAGGGAATGATATGACTGCTATCATGGTGTGAGGATGTCGAGCTTTAATTTCACCCTGAATCTCGAGATTAAGTCCCTTAATAAATTTTGTCACCAATTGTATCTCAGACCAATCTCAGGTTTGATTCGGCATGCACTCAAATCTGCTCTGATACTCATGTATTTTGGAAGTCTAGCGGATTTTGGCAAGTTGTCCATTAATGGTATTATATTTCGATGGTCTGAAGCGAATCAGGAGCTCTCTCTTGAACTTTCCCAGCAAAGGGACTCCGTGATAAGTCTTGTACAAATCATACTACTGAATTGCATCACCTTCGAGTTGTGTGGAAGCTATATCCACCATGGATTATTCCAAAGTCCTATGAAAATGAAAAAAGATTTCAACACGTGAGATCCAACCGATTGGGTCTTTATCTTCCCATCTAGGAAACTCCTTGTCTTGCCCTTGATCATATTTTCCAGATCTGTTCCTTTTGAGATTGAAACTTTCAGTATGTTGAGATCTGTTGGGATTCTCCGATAAACATCTTTTAAATTCGCAAAGGAGTTCTTGCCATATATCTTCTATGCGGGTCTCGAATACTTTAAACCTTTCGTCTAGTGTATCATCCATAGCATCGCATTAGTTGTCTATAAAGGAAGTGAGATGACTGTTGTTGAGACTGCAAATCAAATGCAAATGGCAATTGATGGGGTTGGAGAGGGAGAAGAAGGCAGGAGCCAGTAACGCTGCGAAAATACTACGACAGAGGGCTGTGCGTTAGGTGGCAGCAACCAAATGTTGGAGAAGGCGACTGCAGAGGATGAAAGGGGTGGTTATTGTGGTCGCGGTTGATGTAGGGCAGGGGAGAGGGCGCTGGATCCAGCAAGTGGTTGGCGGGTGGTGAAGGCTACGGCTGATGTCGCTGCCAGTGGAGAAGAGTGGCTGGCGGCAGCGATTGAGGAGGAGAGCAAGGTAACATTGAAGGTCGGCTGGAAGAGGTTAGACAACGATAGAGGGAGGAGAGGAAGGCAGCAACGACAAGGGTAGTGCACTACCGAGGGCTGGACAATGGTAGATGAGGGGATGGCAGTGGCTGGGAGCGACTGCTGTAGAGGAGGGGTGGCAATGGCTGTGTGGCAGCGACGAGGGCTACGAGCAATGGCTATGCATGGCCAAGGAAGGACAACGACGACCAATGGGAGGTGGCTGCGGGCACGTCGACGTTTGGGGAAGCTGTTGCGGCAGGGGAGATGGGGATATGGTGGTCGGGGAGCAACAGCGAGTAGCAATAGTGGCAGGGAAGGGCAATGGCGCAGCAGAAGAGAAGACAACGAAGATGGATGGGCTACAGGCGGTAGAGGGTTGGAGACGACGATAATGGCAGAGGGTGTTACGGCTGGCTGCAGCCTTCAGTCGCATGACGAGGAAGAAAAGGGGGGTAGCAGGCGAGGGTTGCTGCAGGGGAGGCGGGCTGCTGGCGACTGCTGGGGGCGCCGTCGATGTGGCTGGGCAACGGTTAGCAACAACGACAGGGCGATGGCCGAGGGCTGGAGAGGGAGGAGGCAGTGGCGTCAGCGTGAGGAGCGCCCAGCGGTGGTTGCGGCTGAGAGCAAGGGAGGCAGCGGTTGAGGCGACGTTGGAGGAGAAAGGGAGATGGTGGACGGCGGTAGGAGCAGGTGAGGAAGAAGGGGTGCGGCTGTGGCCCTTCTTCTTCTTCTTATTCTCTCTCTCTCTCTCTCTCTCTTTTCCTTTTTTTTGGCTACATCAAAGATGATTGTAACAAGGTGGCAGATGCAGTGGTGATGACGATGATGGCAATGAGGGTGTGGATGAATGGTAGCAGCAAAGGTGTCGAGGATTGCTCTGATACCAATTGATAGATCCCTAGGGTTCTATCATGGAGGAAGAGGGTAGAAAAGAGGATAAACGATCTCTTCGAGGGGATCGGGCCTTCTAGATCACTTCGAGGGGATCTGCCTCCTAGGGTCTCTACCTATTGGCTGAAACTAAGATTCTTCATTGATTGATTTCTATAAAAGAGTTACAACCTTATTTATAGGACTCTGCCAAGAGTCCCACTAATCTTTGACTCTTAACTAACTTGATAAACTCATAACTGAAGATATTAACTGACTTCGTCTCAACCGAAGATAAAAATCAACTCTAACCACTTATAACTGACTTGATAAGGTTCACCCGACTCATAACTGACTCTGACTAACATGACTCAACCTGAATAGATGGACCCGACTTAGCTAGGATCCTAACAGACCAGCCAACTTCAAATCAGCCTTGCCCTCAAAGCTGAGCAGTATCAGATTTCGGGAGCACTTCAATATTTGTCATGCATCACGACTCTTTGATCGATTAAATAGGGTCTTCACTTGGTGTAAGTGATGGTTTGGTCTTCTTATGCAGTTGTCATTGTAGTCTTATGGAGAATCCTTTTCATCTGATGGCTAGTGGTAGTACCATGTCTTCTTTTGAGGATCGTCACTTTGAAGTCTTCTTGGGGCATAAAAAAAAATCGATAAATAGTTATTTTACCTTTGAGCACCTTTTATCACAAATTAGGATTTTTCCATTAGCAATCTTATCTTCAGATTTGGTATAACCTTCGTGATCGGACTCCACATTATCAATTTTTTTTCCTCCTTAGTTGGTTCAATCGTCAGAAGTTTGTCACAACCTTCATATTCGGGTTCTATATTATTAATTTTTATTTCCTCCTTAATAGGCTCAACTGTCATAAGCTGCTCTTGTTTGTGATTGTCTATGTTGACCACATTAAAGTTCTATCTATTGAAGCTTATGTTTTGACGAGTGTCCATAATGATTTTTCCTTCATGCTTACTGGCAATGATATGATTGCTATCATGGTGCGACGATAGCGAGCTTTAATTTTGCACTGAATCTTGGGATTAAGTCCCTCAATAAATTTTCTCACCAATTATATCTCGGACCAATCTCGGGTTTGGTTCGACAAGCACTTAAATCTGCTCTGGTACTCATGTATTTTGGAAGTCTGGTGGATTTTGGCAAGCTGTCCATTAATGTTCTTGTATTCCGATGGTCTGAAGCGAATCAGGAGCTCTCTCTTGTACTGTCCCTACGAAGGGATTTCGTGATATGTCTCGTACAAATCATACTATTGGATTGCATCACCTTCGAGTTGTGTGGAAGCTATATCCACCATAGATTCTTCCGAAGTCCTGTGAAAATGAAAAAAAATTTCAACACGTGAGATCCAACCGATTGGGTCTTCATCTTCTCATCTAGGAAACTCTTTGTCTTGCACTTGATCATATTTTTCAGATCTGTTCCTTTTGAGATTGGAACTTTTAGTATGCTGAGATTTGTTGGGGTCCTCCGATAAACTTCTTTTAGATTCGCGAAGGAGTTCTTGCCATCTATCTTCTATGTGGGTCTCGAATACTTTAAACCTTGTATTTAGTGCATCATCCATAGCATCACATTAGTTGTCTGTAAAGGAAGTGGGATGGCTGTTGTTGTGGCTGTGAATCAGATGCAAATGGTAGTTGAGGGGGTTGGAGAGGGAGCATAAGGCAGCAGCCGGTAATGCCGTGAAAATACTGCGACAAAGGGCTGTGCATTAGGTGGCAGCAACCATATGTTGTAGAATGCGACTGCAGAGGATGAAGGGGGCGGTTACTGTGGTCGCGGTTGATGTGGGGCAGGGGAGAGGGCGTTGGATTCAGCGAGTGGTTGGCGGGCGACGAGGGTTGCGGCTGATGTCGCTGCTGGTGGAGAAGAGTGGTTGGCGGCAGCGATTGAGGAGGAGAGCAAGGCAGCGGTGAAGGTCGGCTGGAAGAGGCTAGACAGCGACAGACGGAGGAGAGGAAGGCAGCAGCGAGAAGGGTAGCACTGCCGATGGCTGGACGACGGTAGATGAGGGGATGACAGTGGCTAGGAGCGGCTATTGTCGAGGAGGGGTGGCAGCGGCTGTGTGGCAGTAATGAGGGCTGTGAGCGATGGTTTTGCATGGTCGAGGAAGGACAGCGATGGCCGGCAGGAGGAGGCTGCGGGTGCATTGATGTTTGGGGTAGCTGCTGCGGCAAGGGAGATGGGGATATAGTGGTCAGCGATAGCAGGGGGGAGGAAGAAGGGGTGGGCAACAGCGAGTATCAATGGCGGAAGGGAAGGACAACGATGCAGTAGAGGAGAAGGCAGCGATGGTGGATGGGCTACAGGCGGTAGAGGGCTGGAGATGGCGACAATGGCAGAGGGTGTTGCGGCTAGCTGTAGCCTTCGGTCGTGTGGCGGGGAAGAAAAAGGGGGCAGCGGGGTCTGGCGAGGGTCGACGCAGGGGAGGCGGGTTGCTGGCGGCTGCTGGGGGCACCGTCAATGCGGCTGGGCAACGGTTAGCAGTAGCGACAGGGCGATGGCCGAGGGTTGGAGAGGGAGGAGGCAATGGCGTCAGCGTGAGGAGCGCCCAGTGGTGGTTGCGGCTGAGAGCAAGGGAGGCAGCAGCTAAGGCAGCCCAAGAGGAGAAAGGGAGATGGTGGCCAGCGGCAGGAGCAGGGGAGGAAGAAGGGATGCAGCTGTGGCCCTTCTTCTTCTTCTCTCTCTCTCTCTCTCTCTTTTCCTTTTTTTTTTTTTTGGCTATATCAAAGATGATTGTAGCAAGGTGGCAGATGCAGTGGTGATGACGACGATGACGATAAGGGTGTGGATGAAAGGTAGTAGCGAAGGTGCCGATGAACGTTGCTCTGATACCAATTGATAGAACCCTAGGGTTCTATCGTGGAGGAAAAGGGTAGAAAAGGGGATAAATGATCTCTTCGAGGGGATCTACCTCTTAAGGTTTCTATCTATTGGCTAAAACTAAGATTCTTCATTAATTGATTTCTATAAAAGAGTTACAACCTTATTTATAGGGCTCTACCAAGAGTTCCACTAATCTCTGACTCTTAACTAACTTAATAAACTCCTAATTAAAAATAATAACTGACTTCGTCTCAACCGAAGATAAAAATCAACTCTAACCACTTATAACTAACTTGATAAGGTTCATCTGACCCATAATTGATTCTGACTAACATGACTCAACCTGAATAGATGGACCCGACTTAGCTAGGGTCCTAACAAAAGTATGCCTAAGACATATGAATCTGGAAAAACTAGGCTTTCATAAAAAAAAAAATGCTACAATAGAAGCATAAAATGAAGTACACTCGAGATGCATGAAAATTTGACCCGCATAAAAAGAAACCAACTAGGTGGAAGATCAAACCAGGTGACGCACGAAGAAAATGAGATAAGAAAAATCTAATTCACACCAAGTAAAATCTGCCACGACAAAGATGCAAGGCTTAGCATCCCTAAGACACTTAATTAAGAGAAACTTGACTTACCGGAGGAAATCTCAAATGCTCCCATATTTGAGACAACTCAAGTTAGTTATTGAGCTACCTCCCTTATGGAATATTCTTAGAAGTCCAGAGGATAGCTCGGGTCATTTTCAAACTGTCTCCCCTGCAAAATAGTTATAAGAATATTTCTAGAAGTCCATAGGGCATCTCGAGTCTGGACCGCCTCCCCTACAAAATCTTTATAGGATATTCTTTCTCCTCAATGTCAGTATAAAAATATGCCCTTTACCCCATATTAAGGTGGTGGATTTTAGTACTAACTTAAGCATTAGAGGAACTAGCTCGAGAAGCTCCCTCTCGACCTCAATCTTTGTGTCGGTAAAGAGTATGGATAAATCACGTTTTCTTTTGGATGACTCTTTACATACGGATTAGGACCACGTTGTACTGACTGGGACATCAACGAGATTTTTCTCTAATATTCAAATATTCCCTTTAAGTTCTCGATGAAAGATCACTAAATTTTTTTATAATATATTTATTAAGTAAAGTCTTTTTTTTTGTGATTGATTCTTTTTTTCTTTCATAAATTCATGCTGAAAATATATAATGAAACCACCCGTGATTTGTTATTACTAGGTTGTACTAGTAGCGTATATGATGATATATGATCTTACCATCATAGATTTTTTAACATCAAATAAGTTTCATTCTTCCTACAAAGGTAAATCTTGCCGAGGCCCTTATCCAATACCTTCTTTAGAAAATCTTGCCGAGTTAAACGTATTCACCCACTTTTTTTTTACCTCTCGAGCGTTTTAGAACTTTATGCTCTTATATCATTTATATATTGAATCCAAACATCAGAGTTTCATACACCTGAAAATGAATGTGTTCTATGTTAAAATGTTTATTAGTATATTTCCTTTATTTCTTTTTTTGTTTTTTGTATTGTGTGTCCATATTGATGTGTTTTGGTATGTCTTCTTCGTGACACTTTGTTATGCCAATAATAAGTTTCTAAGAAATTTTTTTGAATTTTATGATTAGGTATATGGGTATCGCTTGAATGAATGAAGAATCCTCTTTTATTTTATCTTCACTTTAAGGATTTTTGGGATTAATAAGATAAATAATTTAACTTGTTATAGGCATGCTTTCTAATAGGGAGTATATCATCATCAAATTGTCATTCGTCACATAAGGTGTCCAAGAGAAAAGAAAAAGATGAACATTACCCTCAACTCATTTGTGCAAGGATCTATGATAGATGATTATAAGTTATCTCCCTTTTATCCTTCGTCACCCATGGGGTAAGAGGACAAAGAAGGTTGTTAGAAGCAGTTAGAGGCTACTTCCCCATTAAATATTTTATGAAATATTTTATCCCTTTATGATCAAATATAAAAGCTTGTCTTTAACACAATAAAAGAGGGATTATCTTTTTTGACCACTTATGTTCGCACTTATATACCTCGAGTTATTAATTTGGGCATCGAAAAAATCAGGTAAAATTTTTTTTTTCGACCTTGATCTTTATGCAGGTGGTACCTTGAGAGCTTGGTACTTTTACCTCTGAGGCATTTCAGATAATTGTATATAGATAACATCGAAATAAATTGGATTGATCAAGATATTAATGACTTATTCCCTTAACACTTTTTAACTAGTTTGTGTGTTAGATACTAATGCTAAGCTATATTCATTTATTTTCATAGCACAGACCAATAGGTTTAATTGATCTTGCTGAAAGTGAGCATCTCGCTAAAAACCCTACTAAGGATCACCTTAAGTAAACCTGATAGGGCAATTTATGGGTTCGCCAGCTCCCTAAGGCCACATCAGCGCTCCTAGGCCATGTCAACACCCTAGATCATCCAACCAATTGAGATCTCGGAGGTCAGTGCTGACATCCCGAACCGTACTAGTCGTTCGAGACCCCCTAGGAACGACACTGTCCAGCAACAATGTTCAACACGACGCTATCATGACGCATCGAGCCTCATGCTGCGTAAGACCAACCACTCACCTGCGGGTATTAAAGCCGACCTCTGGGCTAGCCCTAGGGGAAGGAGCTTTGACTTAGAAACTCTCTCAATCACTCAATCATCGGAGGGGTCACATCAGACATACACCCCTCGACTCAAATCTTCGTACAGGATGGTGCTGAGGGTCGGAGCAAGCACACCGAGCAAGTCAAACCGAGCATCATCCATTCCCTAGCCGACGTGAACAACCTTGTGTAGTCGAGCTCAACCAAACCGTACTGACTCCTTAACCAAAGATTAAAGTTACACAAAAAAACCTAAGTGAATTGCGCTGCTTCAGGCAATTGAATTATTTGGTAGTTCATATCTAGACTCGTCTCTTGTCTTATAAATATAGGCAATAAACAAAAATTATCAAACTTAAGTGATATATTTGCAATAGGGAAGAAAGACGACCATGTACCTTTCAGAAATTCCAAGCTAACATACCATTTGCAGAGAGGTTGTCGCTACCCATTCCCACATATATTTCTAGTTTGTATTGTAAATTGCGTCTGTTTTGTGTGAATACATCGATCGTTGTTTGATCATTACCCTTTTCTTTTTTTTTTATAATAGCCTTGCATCGGTGGGGATTCGAAGACATTAATGTTTGTCGACATCTCACGAGAAGCATCATTTAGCTGGTGAGTCCTCTTCCTCTCCTTAGTCCTTGTTTACTCTTTTTTTTTTACTCCATCACATAAAATAGTGATACTTATAAAAATATCATATGTCGATATACCACTGTGTATTGATACGTATTGATTCAATGATTCAACAAATCACACACCCGATTTGACAAATCTTGGTCAGTGCCACCACCAAAATATTTAATAGATGTTGAATAAAAAGCAGTAACTCCACTTGTCCCACTCAAATCAGAATCAAATAAAAGATGTCACACTCTACAGAATATTCAAATATTTTCTTTAAGTTATTGTCCAAAGAAGATTATGTAACCATAAAAACCATCATTAACATATTATTATACAAAAAAAATTAATAATAAATATAAAATTAAATAATATTTGATCTAAATTTATGATGTATATCTTTTAATATCATTTAAAAGGTTTTTATCTGATCTGTGAGCATACAATCCCAAAAACTATAGTGATAAAGAAAACTAGATTCATCTTTGTTTTTATCTTCCAATCCTTTATAGAACAGATACTAGTAATAGATTATAAACAAATGAAAAATAAGAGATGATGTGTAATCTCTCATTTACCAATTTACATAATTAAGGGAAGATAAATGGATATCTATAATCTCATAATAATGTAATGTCTTATATTATTTACGTTTTCGTGTATCCTCATATCAACATTCAAGTCTTATACTTTTATAAGCGAGAGTAGATAATCTATGATAATCTCTCATATCAAGATTATCTTCTAAGGTATTTTATCATAATTGAACTTCTTTTCTATTGACTTATAACCATAATCAAAATCTAATTATATATATAATATATCTTACCTAATTAGATAGGAGCACATAATATAACATTCTTCCATTTGGTTTACTAATTGATAAGATATAAAAAATTTAAAATCAAAATAAATAAAATAAAATTTTAATTAAAAATAATTTATTTAATTCGATTTTAAAACTTAAAAAAATATTTTACACACGAATTTGATAAAATAAGTCAATAGGTCTAATAAACATAACATCATATTAAATATAATTACTAATGTGAGTCATAGCAGTTGTATATTATCAATATCATACTTTCTTTTACGTACCACAACACTGTTAGCCCTTTCTAATATAGTCCAAAACAACTCATAATATATCTTGTCAAGACAATCCTATATATTCAATTATATACATACATAAATATAAACATGATAGCGGAAATATATTACATCAATAATAATATTAGTTATAATGTTTACAATATCTTTTATGGGTTGCTCACAAACTCAATCATTATAATATATTTTTTCAAACACTTTAGGCTATAAGTCATAAGTAAATGTATCAATAATTAATATATTAAAACTCAAGTTCTTAATTAATATTAATTATTTATGAACTCTTTTTCTCTAACTATTAAATACTTTATACCATAATGCATAAAGCTACAATAATACTTATTATTCTTAGAGAAGAAACTATTATGATATGTCATAGAGTATCTTTGGTGACTTGACACTTGAGTTTGACTATATCAAGTCCTAAGATAAAATTTCACAATCATAAAGCTTGATTAGTGGCCTTAAAGTATGTCGATTATTTTAAGTTGATCTAATTTAATATATGTGGGCATATAATGCATTATCCCTTCTAGATATCTCATCACTTTCTTTATAGTTTTTTAGTCTTTTAATTCCTAGGTAACTCTAATATCTCTCTAGTATTTTAATTGTAATATTGATGTATGATCTGACACTGGCTTAAGCATATAATAGACTTTCAGCTACACATATATAAAGAATATTATTTTATCTAATTTTTTAAAAGTAATTTTAAAAACACTTATTTTGATTTTTATTTTTATCATTTACTAAATAAAACTATATACTAAATTTCTCCAAAACTCAATTAGTGTATCATTTCTAAAACAATCATAGCAATCCTTGAGATCTATCCCTAAATATCTCAGTGTGAATAACATAAGATATCACATTCATATTAACTATCTTAAATTTTTTTGATAAATTTATTGGTTCAGTATAATAAACTAAGATTACTACTAGCAAGTAAAATATTATTCATATATAAGACTAATATAATGAATTTGCACTCACTAATCTTCAAATATAAATATTGATCAATAGTATTTTTTGGATTTAAAGAAAGTAATGATATTAAGAAATTTTATATACTATTGTCTAGAAGCTTGTTTGAGATCAAAAATAAATTTTCTAAATTTATATATCAAATTTTATATTTTTTAAATTTTTGTATGAATCGTTTAGGTTAACCTATATAAATCTAGAACCTCATTCAGAAAACTTACTTTCATATCCATATGATGTAACTCTAAATCATAATGAGCCATTATTATCATATCAATCTTTAAGAGTTTACAAGTATAGCTTTTATATTATTCGATATTATCCTTTGAGTCATATTTATGGAATAGACTATTTTATAGTTATTATGTAATTTGATGAGTTCTCAGACACCATTTTAGCTTATTAATTTTATTTTTTATTACATCATACTACTTTTAAGAATTGTTACTTTTTATAACTTATAAAAATAATAAAAAAATCTTTTGATTCATATTTCATATTTAATTTTATAGATATATCATATAATAATAATAAATAATAGGTCTCCTTTCCTTTTAAAATATTATTAAAGCTGCTAATTGTGATTATTCTTCAAGTTTATCAGTAGTGATATTAATAGTATTTAAAAGTTCACTAATATTATTTTGTTATTAATTTTTATTAAGTCATTTAGTGATATGAGGAATAATAATCTCTCAAATATAAAATGATAAAGGAGTATTAACCTATATTTTTTCAATATCAAAATTAAATTTTGAGATTTTTTACTCTCACTGGTTCGCTATTTTCTAGGAATCCTACATCATCATATTCACTATCCTCATACTATGATTAGAGTAATAAAATCTAAACCTCTTTGAATTTCTTGTATAATCAATAAAATATCCAAAATAGTCCCTGAACCCAATTTATTTATATTGATTTGAAAATCTTTATCTCTCTAGAACAATCTTAAAATATAAATGTCTTTAGTCTGGCTTCCTATTAATCAATAACTCAAAAGAGTTGATGTAATTGACTTACCCTATTCAAGATATACAAAACCATTCTTAGATCTTCTCCTTACATTGATTCAGATATAAAAAAATAATCCAATATGCTTCTAACCATGTCCATAAAAGTATAATTTTACTTTTCAATAATTACATTCTATTGTGGCACATCTAATAAATTATATTAAGTATAAACACCTTTTTTTTAGGAATATAATAAAAGAACTAGAATTTTGATCAGGTTAATCTTAACTATCATAAAATTTATCACCTTTGTCAAATACGATAATTTTTAATTTTTTTACTAAATTATCTTATGAGTCCATTTATGTATACTTAAATGTATCAATAACCTGATATCTTAAATAGTCATATCTTAAAAGGTAATATATAAAGGTGATAAAATATCTCTCTCCACTAAAATTAAGGAACATAAAGTGACTTACAAATGTAAGTATATATAATCTCAAGGAGTCCATAAAACTATGTTTCATTCCAATATTTGATTATAAGATTGTTGCAAAAATTAAGATTCATATTAATTTTTATATACCATTATGTAGATTTCAAAAGTTAATTTTTATTGAATCATAAATATAATGAATTTACAACCACCAAAAGAAAACTAATATCCTGATAATTTTAAATAATGAACCTAATTTTTTAGACTTGTAGAACATAGGCGATAATTACCAACTACTATTGATTTCACTTTGATATTATTCCTTGTAATGATGAATATTTTATTCTCTATTAGCTTTCATGATAAATTGAATCTCTATTATTGGTAACATATGTTGAAGTATCAAAATCAATCGACCAAGAATTAAAAAATATATTATAATATTTTATTTAAAATATTGAAAGGTCAAACTTATATTTTTCTCTTTCAAATCAAACCTTATAATTCTTTACTATAAATATTCTTTTAGTAGTTTATATAGTATTTATAAGCTGATGTGATTTATGTTTTAGCTTTCTTTTTACCCACTCTATAGGTACTCAAAATATTATGATCATTTCCTAGTTTAATTTTAATTCTTTGCATACACATATACTAGTCAACTTATTTAAGTTTTACTTATTCTTAATTTTAGTATACTAAATTTTGAATAAGCCAAACTAAGAGGAAATAGAATTAAGAATAAATGGTACAACAAATGACTCAACTGCATTTATGCTCAATGTTTTTAAGGCTACAATTTTATTAGCCATATTTAGAATATAGTCTTGAATCTTCATATATTATAATAATAAATTTCAATCAATTCTTTTATTAATATGTCAACCAAAGAACTACCAGTAAATTTAAGTTGATCTTTAAATATTTCATTGTGATAGTTATATATTGTAATAAAGTCTTAATATTATTAATAATTATTATAAAATTAATTTTGTTAAATATTTTTTATCATTTATCTCAATTATTTATCTTATAGAACCTTCAGTAGTTAATTCTATGATCCTACTTACCAAAAAAAAAAAAATTCTATGATCCTTTCAACTAATTTGATTAAGATCTAACACACTATGTATAAATTATATATGCTCAAGCTATTTATAATAATTTAATCTAGAAAATATACATAATCAAAATACAATAAAGAAAGTGCCACTATAATAAAATAATATAATAATAATACTTTGAGTTATTCAATAAATATTAAATTATTATATCATCTTTATTTTATCTTTTTGTGAAATATTGATATATTTAGTATCCATACAAAAATATTTATGGAGGATTGATACAATGTGAAATAGTATTTCTATTGCTAGATATATAACCATAAACTACATGGATGTCCAAAACAGTATAATTCTATTATATCACATAATTATTCAAAGTAAATCTTCTTTTAGGATTATTTAAAACTCTCAATTATATATGTCATTATGAATATTATTTTTTATGATATCATTTAGGATTAGTTTCTTAATATAATTTTATAAGTTATTGGTCCAGACTAATATAATAATATAAAAATATGACTTAAAATATTCTATTAATGATAAAACTTTTATTGTAAGTCACATCCCACAAGCCTATCTTCCTAGGCCAATTTGGCAACTATCAGTCATATAAAATTTAGCGATATGAGCTATAAATAATATTCACTAAATTTTTTAAATCTAATTTATGTAAAAATAGTTTAATAATAATACTAATCATAATAATTATTAAATATTAATTAGTATAAAAAACTCATATGATAATTGTAATCATGATGAAAGAAAAATCATGTCTTTATGTGAAAAATAAATATTATTTTATAATTTTAAATATATGCATATGAATAACCAAGCAATATTCAAGAATAATAATTAAATTTTTATTTATCACATGAAAGATTTTATTAATATGTCATATGAGAAAACTATAAAATTCATAATTTGTAATATTTTTTATTTCACATGAAACTCTTATACTAGTCAACCCTATTTAATTGGGCAATCTCAAAATTGGACTACCCAAATTGAGTTCATAGATTTGGGCGAACCATTCACCTAATTAGGATTATCAAAAATTAAAATTGATCAAACTTTGATTTTTTTTTCGAATTCAATGACCGAATCTAAATCCAAGTAGTTAAAATACTATCCCAATCAAAAAAATTGATTAAAATAAATCATATTGATCAATTTTATAATTAAAGACACAAATCAAATTTTTTTAATTTCTTAAGGGTAAATTTATAATTTTGATCGGATATATAGTAGAATTATAGAGTTTTTAAATGATAGAATTGGTAAAATTGAAATTTTTATAATTTTGGAGGGGTAAAAGTATCCTTTTCTCTAAAAACCCTAATCAAGGATCGACTCGCCCTGTGGGAAACCGGAACTAAGTAAAGAAAGCTTATAAGGAGACACTAGAGGTTCAATTAGAGGAATTAGTCTTATCCACAAGGTATGGAGGAATTTATAGGGAGGAAGCCGATCTCTCTCCTCCCACGATTGAGACAAGTGTCCCTTCAGAACAATTCCGAAGGGATGCCACTAGTGAAGGACTCAAAAAGCATTGGATAGAGGACTCAAAAAGCACCAAGCAAAATGTGTCTGAGGTTCAAAAGTAAAAAAAACTCGATCCATATAAGGCACCACCATGACGAATATGCAAGGCAAAATGTGCCCAAGATGCATAATTCAAAAAATCTTGACCTACGTAACAATCTGTCATGATGGAGTCATAAGGCAAACTGTACTTAAGATGTGTGAGTCAAAAAAATTCAACCCGCATAAAGCAATCTATCATGGCAGAGGTATAATACGAAATGTCCTCAAGGTGCATGATTTTAAAAAACTTGACCCATGAAAGAGATTCCCTATGGTGGAAGTACGAGGAAAAATATGCCCAAGGTGCATGAGTATCTGTCATAGTGGAGGCTCAAAGCAAAATATGCTCAAGGCATTTGAGTCGGGAAAACCCGACCATGTAAGGGGATTGCTGTAGCAAAAGCATAAGGTCAAATGTACCCAAGGTATGTGAGTTGGGAAAGCCCAACCCGCATAAGGAGATTTGTCACAATGAAATCACAAGATAAAATATGCTCAAGGCGCATATATAAAAAAAATCCAACCCATATAAGAAGATCTATCACGATAGAGGCATAAGACAAAAATGTGCCCGAGGTGCAAAAGTCAAAAAAATCTAACCCGTATAAAGTAATTCACAATGATGGAGGTACAAGATAAAAATATATTTGAGACACGTGTGTTAAAAAAATCTAACATGCATAAAGCAATTTATCATGGTAGATACACAACAAAAAATGTGTCTGAAGCACAAGTCGGAAGAACCCAACCCACACGAGAAATTTGTCACGATAGAAGTATAGGATAGAATGCACCTGAAATGCACGAGTTAGAAAAAATCGATCCACATGAGAAGAAATTCATCACGACGAAAGCATAGGGAACAAGGTGTTTGGGATACGTGAGTTAGGAAAACCCAACTCCCAAGAAGAGATCATGAATGCTCCCATGCCGAATGAACTAAACACCGCACTTCAAACCCTTCTCGTAAGAGCCTCGAAGTATGCCTTCGGGAGGGGGAGACAAATGATATGGAATACACTATCAACTAATTTTCATCCGACATATAATCGCTATGTGGATTCCATGTCACATTCCACTCGTTTGCCCCAATGAATATTTCATGGAATATTCTACCTCCATGGAATATTTCATAGAATACTCTACTCCCATTGGGTAGGTACAAAAATATGTCCTTAATACAATGAGGGGTGATTGAGCTTTTTTTATCACTCATGTTCGCACTCAAAGACCTAGTGTTACTAATTCGAGCGTCGAAAGTATTGAATCAAAAAACCTCTTTCGATCTAGGTTTTTGTGCATATAACACATTAGGATCTTAGCATTTCTACCTTGAAAGCATCTCTGACAATCTTATATATACGAGTCTAGACTATTTTTGATGTAAATATTTTTTTCTCTTTAATCTAATTATGTACGAGTCTAGACTATTTTTGATGTCAATATCTTTTTTTCTCTTTAATCTAATTATGATTTGAGCGGCATACATGAAAAAGTTATTTATTATTCAACATCTATCGAATACTGTGGGCGCGATATTGATTTGTCATATAACTAATAAAATAACATGAAAAATTAGTAAAATAAATTAATCTCGCCCATGCTCCTGCCATCCAAGTTAGCAGCTACAGCCGCAGCCGCCTGATCGCTGGAGACTGCAGCGTTAGGGCCGACATTGATTGATAGGGAACAACACCACCCGAGGGTTGATAAATGAAATGAAACCTAAAGATTCCTAAATCGGGCTCGAGCCGGACCTCAATTTAGTGATTAAACTAGGATGGCTCCACACCATGCTTTACCACATGAAGAGGAAAAACCTATACCAATATAAATATCATCCTGTAACATTATAAATCTAATTCTAAGATTCAACTCTTGGAAAGCTAACTTCCTATCTCAGGAAAGGTGCGTCACTCTTGTAAACTTTGTACTTAATTTACTCTTTCTACATACATACCTTAAGTGTTTCTTAGATGTCGGATTCTGTCCTGAAGGAATTAGTCTCATTATCAGATAGTTTCTTTGGCATAAATTTGATCACTCATGTGGTCTCTATTTATTACCTTAGGAGGTGGTTTCAGCCTCAAAAGCTTTGGGTGGTTTGGGCATATGTGATCTTCATTTGACTAAATTTGATTTACACGTTAAATGTATCTTGTAATATTTAATGATGTTGATTCTATTTGGGTTAGCATCGTCAATGTTAAATATGATCGTATTGATCCTTGTAAAATTATTTTTTTACAGCTGTTGGAATTCAACTTCTTTAGCATATGTTTGGCTTCTTTCTCCTTGGCATAATTGTAGGTGTTGATGTGCTTAGTAATCCTTGTGATAATAATTAGAATGTGTATGTTAGAACCATTGTAAAGTCTAAGTTTAGGGTTTGATCTTTATAGGGGATCGATTTTCTAGAACTCTATAAGGGTTTCCTTATCTAAGGTATTCAGTACAATGGCTGAAGAAAGATTAATTTTATTCATGGTAAAATAGTGGTGGCTACATGAGTTTCTATAGGGATTCAAAACCTTAACTCCTAATAAGACTCCTTCTAATTAAACCAAGACTCCTCTTCCCCTCAACTCCTAACCCATAGCCGACTACGTGGCCGATGGCTATAGGGGACTCCTGTTAAATCAAGGGGAGAGAGTCCTAGCTAAATGAAAGTCTACCCCTCTACCCTAGCCGCCCTCTTCAAAGAGGAGGGGGCGGCCAAAATACTCTCTCTTCATATGGATTCTTTCCTAACCCTAGCCGATCACTTTTTTAATAGAGGGTGGTGGCTAATTTAGGGTTTATTACATTCATGACTTAATGAATTTATGACCCAACCTAACTAGGGTCCTATCATACCCACCCTTTTCAAATCAGTCTTGTCCTCAAGGCTGAGTTCCATGTTTCTAGGTCCTGATTTGCAACTCTTTATGAAGCTCCCTCATGCTCCCTATAGTAGGAGCATCTTGCTCATGTGGTCCAACATCAGCAGTAGTGACAAGACGGTAATGTGTCTCGATCCTGTGATCCCACATGATCATCAGCTGAACTTGGGCCTTCTTATTAGCTTGAGTGTCGATCGGATGGATTTGAGCTGAGTCATCATTTTAAAACTTCCATTTGAGGTGGGGTACCTAGCGTGTGATTATTCTTTAATGGTAGCCAGACTTTTCTCTGAGATGGTGGCTATCCTCTAGTAGAGTCCATGGTATGTGAGCCCGATCTGAGTTTGGAGTGAGTAGAAGCTGTAATTTTCTAAGGCTTATTTTCGTCTCTCCTTTGTGACATTAATCTATATCATGCCAAGCTGTAAATTCAGTAATTGTCAGTATTTCTACATCATAGATTTATAGCTCAGGTCATATAGAGAGAGGGGTTTGCTGATGTAGGCTAGGGGTCAGCCATCCTGTATGAGGACAACACTAATTCTGACTCCTGATGCGTCAGATTTGATCACGAACACTTGTTGGAGTCGGGTAAGGCTAGCACCAGTGTTGATGGAATCGCAGTCGTGAGGGCATCAAAGGTTACTGTAGCTTCATCCGGCCAGAGGAAGACATCTTTTTTTAGTAATGTCATGAGGGGAGCATTGATCTTGCCATCATCCTCCACAAACTTGTGGTAGTCATGTGGCCAGATAGGGGGCAGCTTTGTCGGTTCTGCAAATGCATCTGAAAGTTCAACAAGCAATGAGGGGAGGTTTGGATCTTCAATCTTCGTCGGCGTCTTCATATGTAACTGCTAAAGTTGTATTAAGAAGCCTCTATGCATTTTTGTAGGACTTTCTTCATATGCTACGTCAAAATCGTTGTTACGTCGCTCCTATGTTTCCCGTGCAAGATCACTTGTTTCCCTTTGCTGAAAAATTTTATAATTAATTTTAAAAAATTTCAAGAAACATCACCTAACATTGACAACCATTCAATGTTGAGCATAGCTTCGTAATCGTTGAGTGGGAGGAGGAAGAGTCCGCGGTGATTTATTGGCCCTACAAAACTAGTTTCACTCGCGGGCAATTTCGATTACAGTTGAGGATTCGGCCATCTGCGATTTTTATATCGAACCTACTGCAATCTTCAATCTGAAGAGTTAATCAGGCAGTAACCTTATTTTCCATGAAATTATTGGTGCTTTCAGTATCGATGAGGATGGTGATTGGCTATTGTTTGAGTAGTCCTCACACTTTTATCGTCTGCAGGTTCGCGTAACCGGCAAGAGCATGCATCATACAATTGACCAGTTGTGGTTCTTCCTTCATGACCTCCTCCTCTGAATTATCGAGGGGTTCAATCTGAAGAAGGCATCCCCTCTTGCAGTGATGGTCGCAGCTCTACTATTTATCGCAATACCGACATATGCCTTTCATCTATCTTTCTCAGAGTTCTTCTTGGGTAAGTTCCTTAGGCTGAGAGGTTTTGTTGGTATTAGGGGAGGCTGAAGGCTTGATGGTTGCTGGTCGGTTCATGATCTTGGTCTCGTTGCTCAATCGTTCCTCATAGATGCGGGCGAAGGAGATGACAACCCTCATGTATATGGTTGTCGTGCCTTGACTTCGCATATGATCTCCGGCTTTAATCCTTCGATGAATATCCCTAACAACTACTTTTCAGATTAATCTTGAATTTTATTTGAGAGATGCTCAAACCTGATTTGATATTCTTACACGGGTGAGGTTTAGCGAATCTTCGTGAGTTGGCTATTCACGTTCTCGTATTTTATCAGTCTAAAGCAAATTTGCAGCTCGCTTTTAAATTACCTCCATGTGGGAACTCCATGTATGACCATGAACCATTCATACCACTAGATCGTATCTACTTGAAGATCTATTGCAGCGATATTGACTATGGATGCTTCCAGAGTCTTGTGATAGCGAAAATACTGTTAGGCGCATTTAAGCCATCCCGTCGGGTCGCCCTCTTCCCATCGAGGGAAGTCCACCCTCATGTATGGTTACACTGAATCCATGGCTTGTTCTTCCTTCTCAGGAGGCCTCTTTTTGTGATATGAACTTTCACCTTGTTGCAATTTCATCGGACTTGGAGATGGCCAATTCTGAATTATGCGAATAAGGCGCGCAGTTTGTCCTCCATGCGCGTCTCGATGGCTTTAAGTTTTGCGTCAATAATGTCCTTTGATGCCATGGCGTAGGATTACAAATTTGTGATGTTGATATTCTTCTTTTATTGGTGAGTTTAGGACATAGATTACAGATGATTTGTCAACAACAGGAAGAGGCAATGATCTTGAAAAGAAGGTTGCGATTGGCTGCTATTTGGGCTAGCTGCAGTAGGGGGTTGAGGTGGCAGTGAAGGCATCAATCTAGGGTTAGATGGTTGCCCTAAGAATGTAGGTTGTGGCAATAACACAGGGTGATGGCAGCAAGATCGACCAAGTAAGGCAGCAGTAGCAACCGAAAAAGATGACAGTGACAGCAATCGAAGAAGATGGTGGTGGCAGCAAGAGACGACAATAACTGTAGTGATCTAGGAGTAGAAGGCTATGGTATGTGCTGTTGTTGGGGTCGGTTGCATAGAGTAAAAGAGGACTACGACGACTGTGTCTTAGCATTAGAAGAGTACCTTAAGGGTGATGTGGGTGGCAGTAACAGATTTGGTAGGATTTGGTGGTGTATGCGGGGAAGAATGATAAAATGTATACCGATAGAATTTTTCATCGAAAATTTTAGCAGTTTGATGATGAAAATTCTAGCAATGTTTTGGAGTCTTGCGATAGCACAAAACCCATAAGGATAGTAACAAGATAGATAAGACTAGTGGCAGCAACAAATTTGGCAGAGATTGGTTGCGTATGCAGTAAAACACCGAAAAATGCAATAGAATTTTTCGTCTGAGGATAGTAGTTTGACAAAAAGTTTTTAGCGTTTATATCCAGGATTTAAAGGAGAATTCAAAGAGAAACCACTGATAAATAAATCTAAGCCAATGCAAAATATGGAGAAGAATTTGACAGCAAAATATTGGTAGAAAGATCGATAATATGGCAGCAAGTATGCGACTGAAATCTTATAGTGCAACTTCCATTATAAAAATGATAACTTTGCATCGATAAGTTTTTGTAGTGAGATTGCAAAAGTTTACAGCAAGGAAATATAATGATGAAGGCCAGATCAATGCAAAGTGTTGAAGAAAATACGACAATAAAATATGGCAGCGAACTTTTGACGAGAAACACGGTAGCAAGGTGGTATGCGATTAAAACTGCATAAACAACGGAGATCGTTGCAGCGGTTTGTATCAAAAAAATTTATGCAAAACTCAAAGAAAATCCATTGATAAGAAGTGCCAAAGCGGTAATAAGAAGATAGGGCAGTAAAATAGTGGCAGCAAGATCAAAACAGGGCAGTCGTATGCGGCTGAAATCTATCGCATAAATTTGATAGTAAAGATGGAAACTTTACGACGACAAGTTTGTGCACCAAAATGGGAAAATATTTTTTTGGGTTTTTGGGTTTAAGATAACTAAATTACAATAGCAGTAAGGTAGGTTACCAGAACCTGATGCAGTTTACAGGGGGGATCTACGATAGTGGTGATGGGTGGAGTTTGGCGTCGATCTTTAGCAATTATGAGAATTGCTTGGGCAGCTAGATGAAGATGATGGGCGGTTGTGGAAGGGTAGTGAAGCACAAAGGAATGCTGCTCTAATATCAAGTGTTAGAACCCTTGCAGATTCTAAGCTTGGGGTTTGATCTCTATAGAGGATCGACGTTCTGAAACTTTGTAGGGGTTCCCTCCTCCAAGGTATTCGACATAATTGTTGAAGAAAGATTGATCTTATTCATGATAAAATAGTGGTGACTACATGAGTTTATATGGGGACTCAATACCCTAACTTCTAATAGGACTCCTTTAGTTAAACTAAGACTCATACTAAACCAAGACTCATCTTCCCCTCAACTCCTAGCCCAGGGACTCCTATTCAATCAAGGGGAGAGAGTCCTAGCTAAATGGAACTCTCCCCCTCTATCCTAGTCGGCCTCTCCAAAGACGAGGGGATGGCTAGAAGACTCCTCTTCATATAGACTCCTTCCTAGTCTTAGTCGACCACTTCTTTAATATGAAGGTGATAAATTCATGACTCCATAAATTTAGGACCAACCTAACTAAGGTCCTAACAACTGCTAAGTCAACTTTCGGATTCATACAATCTTATTCACTACGTTTAAGATATTTAAGATGGGTGGCGATGTGGTTGACCACTACCCATTATGCCTAAAGAAAAGATAACTCTTGTGGTGTTGGGAAAGACTTGTGGTGTTGGGAATATACAAGCTAAACCCTTTATGTAATGTTAGATGTTGAATCCACCCAACATGTATTGTTTCGTTATTCTATCTCATTGGTTATGAGAACTAACTTTTGGTTTACATTATGATTTCTTTAATTTTTGGCCTGATAACTCTTGGATCAAGGAGAGATCTCTTTTGTTAGATTTTGATGTTGGCATAAAAATTATAATTATATAATCTATTATACAGAAAAACTATTATGCTAGGATTGAAATCAATTAATACTATATCTGTTTATGATACGTACATTTAGATGTCATCTGATTGAGATCTAATTAGATCTTCAAGAGCACCGCCTGTCGGATCTGAATAATGTCAAATATCGATCTGCAATGAGAACTAGAATGGATCTAGACCCATTCTCCTCTCTTCATATCCTTTCACAGGACCACCTTAATTGATGGTTTTGGGAAATCAAGAGAATAACCATAATCTCTTGCTCTATTCACCCATTTGTTGTTCTGTGTTATGTCGTGCATTGGGTTTATAGTAGGTCATGTCTATTTATAGGCGAGAGCAGAGGGTCTAGGGTAAGTTATTAGGAGAGTTCCTTCCATCAAGGGCATCCCCTAAAATATTCTAATATAATATGGACTTTATTTAATATTAGCTAATATCTTTTATCAGAATCCAAATAATTCATAATATATCTTATTTAATTAATAAAGGGCCACATAATCTTACATTCTCCCACTTGGCCCATTAATTGATAAGATATAAAAGGTTTCTAAAATTAAAATAAATAAAATAAAAATTTTTTAAAAATAATTTTATATAAGTGGATTCTGAAAATTGTGAAAAGTATTTTATACATGGTTATGATTTTTAAAAATAAGCCAATAAGTTCAATAAGCATAATAATACTATATTCAGTCCAACTATCAATGTGAGTCATAGCGGTTGTATGTCATCAATGACACACTTCCTTCTATGTACTACAACATTGTTAGTTTTTTCTTATATAGTCTATAATGACTCCTGTAATTTGTCTTGTCAAGACAATCATATTTCTTGCATTCAACTATAATATGCATAATCATAAACACAAACAGGATAGCAGAAACAAATAACTTTAATTATGCAAGAGAAATGTCAATAATAGCATCCACTTAAACATGCATCACCATATTATTTATGGCTTGCTCACAAGCCTCATTCTAATAACATATTCTTTAAATATTTTACACTGCAAAGCTTTAGTAAATGGATCAGCAATCATCATAGTGGTGCTTAAATTTTCAATTGACACTTATTGTTTCTGGACTCTTTCTCTAACCAACAAGTACTTTATCTCAATGTGCTTGGAACCACTAGAGTACTTATCATTCTTAGAGAAGAAAATTGCTGTAGTATTATCACAAAATATCTTCAACGGCTTGGCAATTGAGTCGACCACACCAAGTCTTGAGATAAAATTCCATAGCCATAAAGCTTGATTTGTGGCCTTAAAGCATACCACAAATTCAGCTTCCATCGTAGATGATACAATAAGTGATTGTTTTATACTTTTCCAAGAAATTGCCCTACTAGCCAGCATGAACACAAATCCTGAAGTGGATTTTCTGCTATCGAGGTAATTTACAAAATCAGCATCTGAATATCCCGTTACTTCAAGCTGATCTGATTTCCTATATATGATCATGTAATCTTTTGTCCCTTGCAAATATATCATTACTTTCTTTGCAGTTTTCCAATGTTTCATTCCTGGGTTACTCTGATATCTACCCAGCATTGCCACTGCAAAACTGATATCTGGCGTTGTATAGGTTTGAGCATATAATAGACTTCCAATTGTGCACCCATAAGGAATATTCTTCATTTGATCCCTTTTTAAGTCATATTTCGAGCACTGGTTTTGGCTGAATTTTTCACCTCTAGTAATAGGTGTATCATTGGCTTTACAAAGCTGCATATTAAATATTTCCAAGATATGATTAATATAACCTTTCTGAGATAATTTTAATAAACCTTGAGGTCTGTCCCTGAAAATCTCAATGCCAGTAATATAGGATGTCTCATTCATATCAACTATCTTAAAGTTCTTGTTGATAAATATCTTGGTTTCGTGCAACAAACCAAGATCACTACTGGCAAGCAATATATCATCTACATATAAGACCAATATAATAAACTTACTCCCACTAACCTTCAGATATGTACACTAATCAATATTATTTTCCTTAAATCCGAAGGAAGTAATGGTATCATGAAACTTTATATACTATTATCTAGAAGCTTGTTTAAGGCCATAAATGGATTTCTTAAGTTTTCAAGCCCAACTTTCCTTTCCCTTTTCTATGAATCCTTCAGGTTGTTCCATATAGATTTCCTCATCTAGATTCACATTTAGAAATGTTATTTTCACATCCATCTGATGTAACTCAAGATTATAATAAGCTACTAATGCCATGATGATTCTTAACGAGTCCTTTCGAGAAATTGGAGAAGAGATCTCATGGTAGTCAATGACTTCTTTCTGAGAAAAATCTTTGGCCACAAGTCTAGCTTTAAATCGTTCGATATTGTCCACCAAATCACGTTTAGTCTTAAAGACTCATTTATAATCGACTCTTTTACAATTATTGGGCAATTCAACGAGTTCCCAGACACCATTCTAGTCCATTGATTTTAACTCATCTTTCATTGCATCATACCATTTTTCATAATCATTACTTTCTATAGCTTGTAAAAATGATAAGGGGTCTCTTTTCATTCATATATCAAAATCTGATTCTTACAGATATACCACATAAATATCAGAAATGATATGTTTCCTTTTTCTTTAAGATCTTCTCAAATATGCCAATTGTGATTGTTCTACAAGACTATCAGCGGCGACATCAACATCATGTGAGAATTCATCAATGTTATTTTGTTGTTCGCCCTCATCAATTCTCTCATTGATTTGAGGAACGATAATTTCTCAAATATGGGATAATATAGGAGAAGAAGCCTAAATCTCCTCAATATCAAAATTAATCCTTCGAGACTTTTGACTCCCATTGATTTTATCATTTTCTAGGAATTTTACATTACCAGATTCTATTATCCTCATATTATGATTAGGGCAATAAAATCTGTATCTCTTGGATCTTTCTGGGTAACCAATAAAATATCCAAAAATTATTCTTGGATCCAATTTCTTTTCATGTGGATTGACTACTCTTATCTCTGCAGGACACCCCCAAATATGTAAATGTCTTAAACTGGGTTTCCTACGAGTCCATAACTCAAATGGAGTTGATGGAACTGACTTACTAGGAACCCTGTTCAGGATATACATAGTTGTCCTAAGAGCATCACCCCACATTGACTTAGGTACAGAGGAATAACTCATCATGCTCCTAACCATATCTATAAGAGTACGATTTCGCCTTTCAGCAACACCGTTCTGCTGGCACACCTGGTAATGTATATTGAGCATAAATACCTCATTGTTCTAGGAATCTAGCAAAAGGACCAATATTCTGATCGGATTCATCGTATCTGTCATAAAATTCACCACCCCTGTCAGATCTGACAATTTTAACTTTTCTATCTAATTGTCTCTCGACCTCATTTATGTACACTTCAAGAATGTCAACGGTCTGAGACTTTTCATGTATTAGATAAACATAGTCACATCTGGATAGGTCATCTATAAATATGATGAAATATATTTCTCCACTAAAATAAGGAATATAGAGTGGCCCGCAGATATCAGTATAAATAATTACAATAAGTTCTTTACTCCTTGTGACATTTTTCTTTGTATGCTTAGTTTACTTTCCTTTAATGTAATCTATGTAAACATCAAAATCAGTTAAGTCTAATTTTTTCAAAATATTATCCATCACTAACCTTTCAATTCTTTCCTTGGAGATATGTCTCAAACGTCTATGTCACACACAATATAGAAGATCTTTCATTATTAGAATTATGTTTTATTCCAATACTTGATTGCAGGGTCAATAATGTATTTACAAATTCAAGATTCAAATTAATTCTCTACAAACCATTATACAGAATTCCAGAACCAATTTTTATTGAATCATAAAATATGCTGAGTTTACCATTACCAAAAGAAACACAGTATCCTAACTCATCAATTCTAGACAGAGAAATTAAATTTCTAGAAATTGTAGGAGCAAAATATGTATCTTTTAGATCCATCAGATGACTCGTCTCTAAGCGTAAGCGATAAGTTCCTACTGATACTACTTTTGCTTTGAGATGGTTTCCCATAATTATGAATCTTTCATGTTCTTTTGGTTTTCGGGTTGAAAGGAATCCTTGCATATTATTAGTAACATGAGTTGAAGCGCCAGAATCAATCCATCATGTACCATCATGTATTAGAAGGAACTTCTGCAATGTTTGATTCAAAACATACAAAGTTTGAGTTTATACATTTCTTTTCGAACCAAGTCCTACGTTTAATGTAGTCTTTCTTTACATGTCCTTTCTTACCACAAAAGAAGTATTTTACTATAATTACTTTCTTTTCAATAGTCTGTCTAACACTTCCAAACCCGACAAATTTCTTTGATGGATGATGATACGATTTTCTTTTTTTTTTACCAACTCCTTGAGTAGTTGTCAGTATATTATATGAACTTTCCTGTCTTAATCTTAATTCTTCCTGAACACAGATACTAGTTAACTCATTCAAGTCTCACTTATCCCTATTTGTATTATAGTGAATCTTGAATGGGCCAAACTGAGAAGGAAGAGAATTAAGAATGAACTGCACAAGGAAAGATTCATCAACATTCATTCCCAACGTCTTAAGTTTTGCAGCTTTGTCAGCCATATTGAGAATGTGATCTTGAATTCCTCGAGTACCATCATACTGAGCTGTAGTCAGTTCTTTCATTAATGTGCCAGCCAATGACTTATCAGTAGATTTAAATCTATCTTCAATAATATTTAAATATTTACGTGCGCTAGTTGCAACCGGTAATGAAGTCTTTATATTATTTACAATTATCATTCTTATGAACATTAAACTGAGTCTATCAGATCTTTCCCAAGCCTTCATTTTATTTACTTGTTCCATAGTATTTTTATCAGTTAGTTCTGCGGACTTTTCAACAAGCAATGTCAAATCAAGATCTAATACGCCTAATGTAAATTGCATATGCTCTAACCATTCTAAAAAATTTGATCCAAAGAGTATAGGAACATTAGAAGCATGAGAATGTATGGACGGGAATACCACTGCAGAATATAAAATAACATTAATACTTTGAGTTTTATCAAAATATGATGAACTATTGATATCATCAATATTTAACCTTTAGGTAAAAATATTGACATATCTAGTGTTCACACAAGATCATTTATGGAGGACTGATACTATTCTTATAGAATAGTTTTGCTACCTTTGGGTATACAATTCTAAACTGCTAGGATATCCAAAACAGTATCATCCTACCCCATCACATAATTATTTGAAATAGATTATCCTTTGGGATTATCTAAATCTCCTAATTATGCATGCAATTTTGAATATTATTTTCTTAATGTCATTGAGGACTTGTTCCTTAATATAATTTTATAAATCATTGATCTATATCACTTTGGTAACTACAAAACCAATGCAGTAATATAAAATATAAATTAAATTATCCTATAATGATAAGACTTTAATTTTATTTCATATCCTATAAGCCTACCATCCCATCCCATGGTACTTTAGCAGCTATCGATCAGGCTTAACTTAAGGAGATGAACTATAAATAATATTCATCAAGTTCATTTGAACTAATTTATGTTTAGACAGTTCAATAATAGGATAACAATCATAATAATTATTGAATAATTAATCAGCAGAAAAAAATCATATGATAACTATAATCATGATAATACATAAATCATATATTTATGTGAAAAATAAATATTATTTCATAATTCCCAACATATACATGTAAATAACTGAATAAATATCCAAAAACTAATAATTGGATTTAACACATATAATTAATCATTCATATGAGAAAACTATAAAGAAACAATAATTTATAAAATTTTAATTTTTTAATTAAACTAATTAATTTTATTTAATTGGAGAAGCCCATAAATCTAATTAAATAAATTGATCAAAGTAAAATATAATCAATGAATAATCAAAATATATTCATAATTAAATTTTATTAGATTATATATTGATCAATTTTATAATTGAGAAAATAAACCATAATTTCTCAATTTTATAATGGTAGTATTGTAATTCTAAAAAAATAAAAGAATTACATAATTTTTAAAGGGTAAAAATGTTATAGGATTAATAAAACATTAAAAGGGTAAAATTATAAATAATCTTATTCAATCGAAGGATAAAAATGTAATTTCGGTGAATGGCAAAACTATAATTTAAGCCTAATGGCAAAACTATAACTTTTTTTACTTAATGGCAAAATTATAATTTTTCATTCAATGGTAAAACTATAATTTTATTAAGAAAAACCCTAATTCTTCTCTTCCCTTCTGTTGTCGTCGCTGCCTGTGCGGTCCCCAGCGCGCGGCTACGGCTGCGGCCTGTGCGGTCGCCGGCGCGTGGCCTGTGCGACCGCTAGGACGCGGCCGCTGGCTTGTGCGGGTGCCTTCTTCGCTCGACCGACTGGCCGTCGGCAGCGTCGCCGACGTTGCTGATCTGTACGTATACTCGGTGCTGCCGCAGGCAGATCCGGCCAAAAATGCATATTGCTGCATCTTTTTCACGATGCACAACAACCATCAAGAATCGTTCGCAAGCAAATGATTAAGATTAACATATAGTAAACCAGATCAATAAAATATTCAGATCAATGCATCGTAAACAAAAATAATAGATCTAATATTTTTTATCTTAAAACTTAGGCTTCGATACCAATTGTTGGCATAAAAACTATAATTATGCAATCTATTATGCAAAAAAACTATTATGCCAGGATTGAAATTAATTAATACTATATTTGTTTACGATGCGTACCTTTAGATGCCATCTGATTGAGATCCAATCTTCAAGAGCACCGCCTGTTGGATCTGAATAATGCCGAATATCAATCTGCAAGGAGAACTAGAATGGATCTAGACTCCTTCTCCTCTCTTCCTATCCTTTTACAGGACCACCTTAATTGATGGTTTTGGGAGATCAAGAGAATAACCGTAATCTTTTGCTCTATTCACCCCTTTGTTGTTCTGTGTTGTGTCGTGCATTAGGTTTATGGTAGGTCCTATCTATTTATAGGCGAGAGCAGAGGGTCTAGGGTAAGTTATTAGGAGAGTTCCTTCCATCAAGGGCATCCCCTAAAATATCCCAATATAATATGGACTTTATTTAATATTAGCTAATATCTTTTATCAGAATTTAAATAATTCATAATATATCTTATTCAATTAATAAAGGGTCACATAATCTTACATTTGATACTTCTTTGCAAATGGGCTTTTATTGCCACAACATTAGGGCTCTTATGGGGTGGGCCTGTAATGATGCTCTTTTTAAAAATTTGATGCCTTATATTATTAGTTCATTTCTCAAAACTATCTCCACATATGTATGTTATGATGAAGTTGACTGAACCTAGGATGCGTTATGACTTATCCTTACCTTGTTATGTAGGAAAAGTCACTGCTTAGATCATTTTAAACTATGATGATTCTTTAAACCATGATTGGTGTCGGCTTTATTATTAGTGCTAGTTATAGGTGCTCTGCAAGTCAATCATGTGAGTGATGTTACTTATAACACGCTGCACTCTTTGTTTATTATTATTGATATTTTTTTACATTATATATTTATGGATGTATATTGTGATGTTCTTGGATCTGTGCAATAGGAATCAGATCATGATGATGATAATAAGACCAATTCACCTTTAAACATAGATCTTAAATTATCATGATCATAGGTTACTCGAGAGGGATATTGAAATAACCGGATAGACCAGTGTGTTATATACTCATTCTTATGATGGAGGCGACTGGTCTCGTAGTTGCTTGTGTGAGGATACTAGAGATATAGTACAGGTGCTTATTGAAAAATAAGTTTACTGATTAATTCGCTTACGGAATGCTAAATAGATAATGATACCTAATGTCAGACAGTAATTCCGTAGTCTCAGTTATGTATCTGATCCTTAGACTTGAGACACCAATGATGTCTTGTATGAGTACTCTTTTCTTTAATGTCAAACTTACAGGTTTGAAAAAGTCTATATCTGGTACAACCGGTTATCGGGATTGGTAGCTAACCATACGAAGGTAATTGAGTGTCAACAAAGGATTATCCACACTCGGTATCATAAGAGAAATATTTCATATGAGCTCACTTAGACAAAATCTCTGGCTAGGGTGGTTCAGATTGAGAGAGAAGGAGTTCTCTGGGAGAATCTGATTAGAGCGAGACTCATAATGATTTTGTATATGGTATGACAGTATTCATACTCAATATATGGTCTTTGGATATTAGTTGGATAAAGGACTATAGAAATATAATAATTATGGATAGATAGATATGATAGATTTGATCCCCTTGTACCATCTAGAGACTATGGTGTAGTGGCATAATACGTTCATAGTCGATGAGTTGAGTGAATTATTATGGGGATAATAATTCACTATATTAGAAGGAGTTCTGATTAGAGCGACTCAGGACTAGCTCGGTATCGGGCCTAGAGAAACACACATATCATGGATATTGCGACGGGTAGAGATGCAGATATGAGATATCCGCGGAGTCCCTGTTTTAGATCCTATGGATTATATCCAATAGGATTGGGTAATTGGATTGAAATCCAATTTTCAATATGAATAGAATCTATTCAAAAATATGCTCATTCACCTCTATAAATAGGAGGCACTCCTTGGTTCATAGGCGAGAGCCAACTGAGAGCTAGAGAGAGAGATCTAGAGAAGCCTCATATTTCTCCTTAGAGTTTTTATCCTCCTCCTTAGCCTCAGAGTGTGGAGAGGCTGATCCCATAACCGAGGAGCCTCGTTGTCGCGTCTATCATGTGGATTACTACTAGAGAGGAGTACGCGAGTGTGGAGAGGCTGATCTAAAAATTTTCAGGGATATATGACCTTCCTAGATAACATATCTCTCATGATTCGTACAATTTTTGGGTTTTACAGATTTTTTACATACCAATCATTGCATAACGATCAAATACTCAACTTCGGAAATCTGGATTTTGTTTCTATTTTTTACTGCGCATGAGATGTCAATCATAGATTTTTTGATAATTAGGCATAATGATGCTTCTATTGTTAATTTGAGTTGCTTGTATTTTCTTAGATCAAATAATAATTATTGTGAAACAAATACTATGCTAAAAAGTTATAGGTACTTTGTCAAGCCCGATCTCCGTGTCATATACCTTAAAAAAAATTGAGAATAAATGTCACTAACACATGATAAACTTAGCACATGAGATGCATTTAAAGATCTACTTGATAAAAAGGTTCCATTGTATTTACCTAATATTTGTATAATAGTATTTTAAGAAATATAATTATAAGCATTTTCAATCTAATTTGATCATAACGAAATGATGTTTACCTTTTATTGGGGAAAAAGTCGTTGATGTCTTAGTCAACTAAATATGGTCCAAACTTATATGTATAAGGTTATCTGATATGTCTCCAAGATAGAAACTCTAATCTCCCGAGGCACCATTTGTATAAAGACCAAAGTTAGAAGAAGTTTCCTGACCCAGTCCCTTCGACGCAAGTTAATAATACGAGATGTGCCATGGTGGACGCAAGTGGTCACGAAAAGCTTCGTCCTCCTTTCAGAAGGTAAGTTTATCCCCTTTTATAATATTGAATATGAACATTCAGGTCATGAAGGGTAAGAAGAATGCTTACGATTGTCATTTTGGTCATAAAAGGTATGAAAAAAGTTTACGATTGTCTCTCTAATCATTAAGGACAAGAAGAAAGCTTGTGATCGCCTGCTTTGGATCTTCGTCCACATTGGTAGATAGGTTGAAAGGTGACCTTCATTTTTTCCTCCCTCTTTGGACATCACATGGTGGTTACATGTCGGATAATGATTAGCTGATAGTATGTTCTTTATTCTTTGCCCCCACCTCGCTAAGGTGTGCTTTGAGGCTCTTATGAGAGGGGCTCGAAGTGCGGCATTTAGTTCACTCGCCACAAGAGCATTCGAGATCTCATCTCACGGGTTGGGTTTTGGTAACTCGTACATCTCGGGCACATTTTGCCCTATGCTTCTGTAGTGATGGATCTCCTCATGGAGGTTTAGTTTTTTCGACTCACGCCTCAGGAAATCCCTCTCTGCTTCATCTCGGTTCTTTGTAGAGTGAGTTAATCCTCGAGTCTCTAGTAGTCTCAGCATCAATTCTGTAACAAATCGGCCTTCCACTATTTATGCTCTTCGATCTCCTTAGGTCGGGAAGTCTCTTCTTTCTTGTACAAGGTCCTCTTGCCAAATGGTCAAGGTCTGTGCTCTGTCTTTGGATAGCCCAAGGGTGAAGGAGGTCCCGACCTTCCCTTCATCGAGGGAGGCTACTCCTATGAACCCAAAGGTTCTTTGAGACTTAGAGTCCATGAAAAGTATGCATGACTATGATTCAATGGTGAGTGCACCACTCCTAGATCACTTGCGAGCTAAGTATTCCATCCTAATCAAGTTTGACTTACAAGTCCTCTGACTTGATCAGCATCCATTCGACCTCATGCCTAGGTTTCTTTGCTTGTCTTGCGATGCCCTCGAGGCAGGACATTGTCTTCCATTTTACTCGGTGATAATGTCTTACCTACAATAGTGGAAGATATCGCCTTCTTAGATGATGCTCTCGTTGGAAGGGACGCTTCTTCCTTATGGGTTTCGGTCGAGGTTGGGAGTTTGATCTTGCTCCTCCGAGGTCATTCCGAAGATAGACGAGGACTGACTAATCGATATGGGTCTCAGCCTAACTCCTCGAGGTACAAACCAAATCTCTCATCACTTCACCTCACTCCTCTTTTTAATCATCTATAGCCTTGTGATTTTGATCATTTATGGTTATCGATCACTATAAGGAAGGGGCGTATTATTTAGTTGGACATAATCGCGGTCTAGGCAATCAGGCTTCATTTGAGTCGTGAAGTACTGTTTTGAGAGTTGACAATGGAAATTCATGCTTTCATTTTCCTCGACACTTTTGAGTTGACAACTTAATATTTCAAGGTAAGAAACAAGTCATGTTAATTTTGTTTAAATGGTATGAATCTACACCCCCTTGAAGAGGAAAGTGTTTGACTCTTCTTTGGACATGGCGGTAGCCTCTTCAACTCCAGCTACTGTCCATAAGCCATCGCTCAAGGCGTCGAGCCTGACTTGATCTAGCCATTATGCTAGCACCAACAAGCTGAGGAAGAAGTAGGTCATCATGAAGAAGGCACCCCACTCTCAAACAGGTAAGGATCTTAAGGACCTAGTTCCCAAGAAGGAGCTTCCTATCTCTACAATGCTAGTGCCTTAAGAGGACCCCCAAAGTTCTCGATCCTCTTTAAGGAAAAGAAGGGATAGACTAAGGTCGATGTTCAACTTATGCAAGGCAAGCCCCTGCCCTTCACAACTATACAAATAGTCGACCTGCCAAACCTGGCTCCGAGTTGTAACGGAGATGGGAGGATTTGCAGGAGGAGCAGAAGGTGTTGGGTGATAGTATGGCCTTGGAGCGATACTATTGTAAGTCCTTGTATCTGGGGGTGCAAAACAAATATATCGTTCCCCTTTGGAGGTTATGATCGATATCTACTACCGCAACGAAGTGTTGGTAAGTTAAGTCATGGCTAGCCCTTTCGATTTCGCATTGCTTATCCATCTGTCTTTGATTTGTAATATCACCACTAAATAATGGCCCTTATCGATTGTATACGGATGTTAGCTATGTCATTCACTAATAATCTCTCATAATTGACGATCTTTGGAAATAGATTGAGGGACTGAAAAAGGAATGATCGAGCTAGTGTGACAAGTAGGGGAAGCCGAGGAACATCTGACCAACTTTGATAAGCAGTTGACGAAGATCTAAAGCAATAACAAAAAAAAAAAAAAAGGGACAGGACTCTTTTTCCTATCTAAAAATTTAAGATATTTCAAAATGTTATTGTTAGATAAAGATACAAGTAGGGTTCTACCATCATTTAACATTGATACAACATCAATCGTAGCATTAGCACGGTTATCAATCTATAAGTATTTATAAAAATCATAGAATTAATTCAAGATATGATGCTGACCCATAATAATCAAGTTATGATAGATAGTATGATAAAATTATTCAGTCCATAGGTCCTTACAAAACTGAAGGATTTTTTTTTTTAACTTCATTAGTAACGCTTTTTAATTCCTTTAAAAAAAATTAATTCACACAAGCCTCGAATCAAATCAAATGGTTTGTCACCCAAGAAATCAATAGTAATGGCAAACCAAAACAAAGACACTACTAAGTGGGCCCCCAGAGGATCAACTGCATCGCCATCTCCGCCCTCTCCTTCTCCCTCACAACCACCGTGCCTTTCCTCTTCCTCTCCCCGCCAAACAAGGCGGCTGCCGCATTACCCGGCGCGCCGTCGGGGGACTGCTGCTCGTCTCTCGCCTCGTCCTGCATCTTCCCGGCGCGCTTCTTCTGCACCGACCGGAAGGTGGCCTCCCATCTGCAGTCGCGCGCCTTGCACATGCTTTTCTTCTTTTTTGTTGATGACTGCTCCGCTGTTGCGGCAGACTTGAGCTTAAATGCTCGGCAAGAGCTGCAACACCCAGGAACCTTCTCACGCTTTGTGGTGGGGGTAGCACAACGTGCTTATTCTACTGTATCGACTGCTACTTGAATTAATCCACCGGCAGCAACCCACTTGCTCCTTTCATGACTAGCTGTTTACGGACAAAAGTTATGCTTTGCCATATGTGCTTTTTGAAGGCAACTCGTTGTGGCGTCGCCCATGGCTTACTCACCATCCTGTGGACATCCGAGTACACACTCAGTAAGAGAGAGAGAGAGAGAGAGAGAGAGAGAGAGGTTTTGCTTGGTACAAGGTCTGTTTGTGTACGCCTGTCATGCAAGTCAATGATAGGGAGATGCAATGACTTGTCACATGTTGGTTTCTCCATTGATTTGAGGTGTGCATGGACGCTTGCCAGGATTTAAAATGACCGAATTGAGCGAGCTATCGTAAAGATAGGCGCTGTCATCAGATCCGAATCTTCGTGTTAATAAGAAAATATACGATTATTGTTAACCATGCTTTAATCTTCATCCAAGCCATGAATAGAATATTTTTCTCAACGCGGTTAGCTGAACCATTGCGTCGGCTGGGTTCAGCTGGTCGCTTGTCATTTCGTCGAACATGGTCAGGCGAGCTTGACTTTGAGGAATCTGACTGCGCCGCGTGACCGAGGCAATCGAGTTGGTGCCGAGCACGCTGTCTGCGGTGGTTTACCGCCTTCACTGCTTGCCAAAGGCGTCGTCCCTGAACTCGCCCGATTGTTTTCAGTCCACCGTGATCCAAACCCACCATTTTTGCTGCTTGTTTCCGTCCATGGCTACTTCAGATGCCCGCACAAGTTTCATGGTTTTGTACTACCTTGCAAGCCGAGTAAAACCTTTTTCTCATGGCCCATCGCTGGGAATCAAAACCCAGCAGCATTTCGTCCACAGTTTTGTATCCTGCTCGGTTACAGCCAGCTGCCTTCCGGGGGCGCTTTATATGGACCGGTGTCTCTTCTCCCCTCCTTGTCGTCGATCACATAAAAGCCCTTTCCTCGGAGATCCAGAGCAGATCAGCAGTAACAAGCAAGCATGGCTTCGGCGAGCAAGACTTCGTTGATCGTCGCAGCGAGCGTGGCGGCGGTGGAAGCGCTCAAGGACCAGGCGGGGTTGTGCCGGTGGAACTACGCGCTGAGGTCCCTCCACCACCGTGCCAAGCACAGCATTGCGCCGTTCTCTCAGACCAACAGGATATCTTCCTCCATCGATAGGTGGAGGAGAGGAGGGGAGGGAGCGGCGGAGAGAGCCAAGCGCACCCAGGAGTCCATGGCCAAGATCATGTACCTGGACTGCTGGGGACCCAAATAAGACGCAATTACTTCTTGTTGGAGTTTCTATCATCTCTATTACGATGAACAGAGTTTGCAGTGAATGGTGTAATTTTTATGGAGTTTGTACATGTTCATCAAATGGAATTACATTTTGAGATCAAACATGAAAATTTTCCTCGCTGCTATATGATATATATTATTACTCCTATTTTGGTGCATTATTGCTACATTTCTATTCTATTGATGGGTTTACTGTACAATTAAGTTAAATAAAAGCTAATACAAAGAAAAAGAAGCATAAAATATATCTTCATTTTCATGGAATGATTACCGATGGCATGGTTCATGCCAAAAGAGAGAATTACAAGTATGGACCATATAAATTCTTTCATGGACTGTTATACAAGTATTTATTAATTATATAAATCCATTACAATTTTCCAAAAGAATTTCTGATATATTTTTATTTATTTTTGTTTAAATTTTTTCCCCATCGACCAATGACCCGAATTTTAGTCGGATACATCCCTGATTCTGTCCACTATTGTTTATATATATATATATAATTTTATAAAATTAATGCCAACGTATAACCGTATATTTTTCCTCTTATACAAACGCATATTATACGTAAAGGTGAGAGTAACCTCGCCAGGTACGTGGGTTGGCACACGCCACCAGAGTTCAGTCAGTTGGAAGCCAATAAACAAACGGCATTAGCCCCTGGTTTTGGGGGGAATGGGAACGGAAAGCACAAAACCAGCAGCAGCACACTCCCGCTTCTCTCTCTCTCTCCCCCATTTATCTCATCCTTTTATCTATCCTCTTCAACAATTGTGGCCTTATATATATTGCAAGCAATTTCCTACCCACTGCTGCATCAAATCGAGCGAAGAGAACTACGAGCTACTTCCTCTTTGCACTCTCTCGGGTGGTATTGAAGAGATGGGTTGTGCAAGCAGGGCCTGTTTGGTGGTGGCAGCGAGCATGAGCGCTGTGGAGGCGCTCAAGGATCAGGCAGGGCTGTGCCGGTGGAACTACGTCCTCAGATCCCTACAGCAGCGGGCGAAGAGCAGCATGGGGTCGTTGTCTCAGGCCAAGAGGACATCTTCCTCCGTCGACAGGAGGAGAGGGTGGCAGGCGGCGGCGGAGAAGACGAAGCAGTCGGAGGAGGCGCTGAGAATAGTCATGTACTTGAGCTGTTGGGGTCCCAATTAGAGGATCATTTTGCTTCAGCTTACTTCTCTTGAAATTATCCGGCTTTGATGATGTACATTCAAGCATTTCTTCTTAATTATTAGGGCATGCATGATAGATGATGCCTTTTCATGGGGGGCATACATGATGGATGATGCGCCTTTTTTAAGTATGACAACTGATGAAAAATTACTGACACTTGTTTAATAAGGTTTGTGTGTTTCAGTGTTTACTTAAGTCGAGCAAAGATAAAGATATCATTTATAGTTTCGAGAATATTGTTTCATCATACATTATAAAGCGAGAGAGACATATAAAGAAACTATAGAGGGGGTTAGATGTTACTGAACTGAATTAACAAGAGAGGGAGATGTGCTTGAGAGTATTTGAGGTGTTGTAGTGGTTTATGTTAGCGGAGGAATAAGATTTTAAAAGGAAAAGATGGATTCAACTAAGATAAGGATTTGAGGTGTTGCAGTCGTTTATATTACTGAAGGAATAAGATTTAAAAAAGGAAAAGATGGATTCAACATATGTGCTTAGAGTAGTCTGTAAGGATGCAAGGTTTGGAGATAACATAAATAATTAAATTCTTTAGATTTTTAAAGATTTAAAATTTTATGAAATATATTTTTAAATGACTGGTGTCGTAGGATTAGGGTAAATATATGATTAATGAGATAGATTATAATTTAAATAAATATTGATCAAAAGATTAATGACATAGATGCTCGGTGTAGAATAGTAACACCTGTTTCAGTTATGTGTAGGTGTTTTATTTTAGTAAAATCAATTAGTTATTGTGACTTGAGATATTGTATATAGTATGTTTAAAGTATTACTAAAGGAATTAATTAGGATAAAACCTTAGACCTTAGTATAAATAATTTTAATTAGTTTAGAGTAGAATATAAAAAACATTCTAAAGTGAGTCTATAACTTTTATTAATTATCATAATAATTTACAATTTTACTTGATTTGAAAATAAAAAGGGTGTAATAAGAAATTAATTATTATTGAATAATATATTATTCGACTATCAATATGATAAGCATTAACTGAAGTAAGAATGATTAGATGAATAATTTATGAAGTTGATGATTACTCACATATATTCTTTTTATTCTAGTCTCAGACCAATGATGTCATCGTGCTTAAATCCTTTACAAGAAATGAGTCAAAAATATTTAATAAAATGTTATTTTATTTATAAAATTAATAAATAAAAATAAGATTCTTTTTAATATGAGGTATACACAAAATATACATCATGGAGTGTAAAAATATTTGTGTGTAAATTAAGTATTATGGAACAACTGTGAATAATAGGGATTCTATTATCATCACCAATGATAATATCTTCATTGCCTCCATAGTTGTTATAGATATATTAATTATGTAAATCAAATGTGATATAACGAGAAGTATCAAGTCAATAATCTAATTGCTGGGATGAGCAATCAAAATAGTCATGATGTTTTCTTGAGAAAATTTAGGTGTAGTAGTGGGCTTGGGTTAAGAACGATAAACTTTTGTTGTATGTCCAATTTTCTTGAGAAAATTTAGGTGTAGAGCTAGTAAATAACTTTTTACTGGTTGATATTATTGGAATGTCAGAATTATTAATAATTATAGTTTAGATTACTTCCTGAGTTGTTTTGATTGAAGTTGTTACCATAGTTGCTTTAATAGTATAATAGAGGATGATGGCTTTGTGTTACTCATATATCTAGGAGGCATCTTGTTTAGTCCTTTATTAAATGAATTGAGCTTTGATTGTCTTTTTTTATTTTTGAATAAATTGAGCTGTGATAATTGGTCTCATCATCCTCTTTCTCATTTTCGATAGATTTCATGACTAATCAATTTATCATATAGTTCTTCAAAATGACATTGGTGAGTCACATGCCCGAATTACTATCACAAGTTTCTTATATTCATCTTCTAGGCTAATGAGAGTATGAACAATAACTTCTTTAATACTATAGGAATAATTTATTAAAGTTAAGTCATCTATTACTTTTAGATGTTGCATATAATCAATAATAGTATTTTTTTTCTCTTTTATTATTTTCACTGGAGTATAAAAAAGATTTTGCATATAGTACGAGAGCAATTTGTCATGGACAAAATGTAAACAAGGTGTTTGATATAATGCTCATGTTTGTCTGTATCCTTTTGTTTTTGTACATTCTTTGTACAGGAGTAGCGGGCTCGCAGTAGACTTGGCAGCCCTAGTTTGGTTATCTTTTATGGCTGGTTTCGGCTTGTAAATGTGAGTATGTGTCATGTAGGCACTTGTGGGGGACTTCGGTCTGTAATGGACCATTATCCTTTGTGTGTAACCTTTCTGAGTTTGTAATGTCTATGGGTATAATTTGTATTGGCTTTATAAAGTGTTTGCTTAAGCAATTACTTGTGGATCCTGTTGAAATTGTTTCTTCTGACCCATTTTCTCTTTTGTAAGTCCTAAGGGACCCTAGGAGATCTCGGGAAAGACTGACCTTTGCGAACGGACACGCATAGGTGCCGCACGGCTTAGGCAAAATCAGCTAAGCCCGTGACATTGTGGTATTAGAGCGGGATAAGCACACGCAGAAACACTCGTCATACAAACGTGGAGGACCTAGCTGGGTTGTGTGGAGGACAGCTAGCACGCGCAATCGTTTTGGGAAAACGGACATTGAGATGTATGAAAATGAGTCGCTCAAAGGAGCGGGCATCCGGGTTTAGCATTCAGAGGAATGGTCAACCCTTTGCGCGAGAGGCATCACAAGGACAAGTAAACGAAGAGGAATGTGTAGTGCACAAAGATTATGATTGCTGAGTTCGAACTACGGCTCGACGTTGGCAACCAAACTTAACGGTGCTAAGGGCAAGCGGGGCGCTTGGTGAAAGATGAGATCGTGCAAAGTGGGAGGTGTTGCGCAACGACCAAAAGAGTTGTATAAAGCTCACAAAGGTGAGAAAAATTGCTAACTCGAAGGATTCGGTACTTATGCAAGGGCTTGTACACAGACGACGAAGTGTTCGTGGCCATCCCAAGGCGCAATCGGAACTCGGTGCCATGGAGCATCAGAACTTTCTCTTCGGCATAGAAAGAATACGTCCATAGGCGGCTGAAGTATGCAACAAGTTCAGCACGTTGCTAGACCTTGAATGGTGCAGTGGGGACTCTATTGGCGAAGAATCGCAATCTAGCAAATGCATTTACGAGGGCCAAAACAAGACATAAGTTATTTAGCAAGATGGAGTAGTCTAAAGGGAATGGTGGTCTCCGAAACTTCCAGTGGGAAGAATGCAAAGAGGAAAGTTGCTCCAACAGGACATATATCCAGGAGGGATAAGTCCTAGTTCTCCAGAGGGAGAATCATGTACAACGGATCGCACATATTGAGAACTACTTGGAGAACACAAATGTGTTAAAGTAGGTGGTCAAAAGGGGCGAGGAAGCGACGATGAGTCCGGAGGGGCTTAGCTATCGAAGTAATAGCATCGGTTAGAAAGGAGGTGGACTCGGAGGAACGCCATAGTGTCGCAGAGGTAGATCTACCGATCGCGAAGGAAGGGACGCAGATGCAAGACAATGGATAGTAGAGCCATGGGCTTGGCATCACCATGGAACCGCAGAGGTGAGACTTCCGTGGAGTCATCGATCCCTTGCTCTCATCGAGTGAGAGCATTGGTCGTAAAAGGGACCGAGGAGGTGGAGAATACAGAGGTAAACTCCAAGTACCAAGACAGGGCAGAAGGGCCAAGGCCAAGGAACTTCATAAGACTGGTGTAAATGAGCTTCTCATCAAGATAATCGAAAATGAGGGACTTCGGGTTGATGCAAGAATGCTCGACCAAAGAATGAAGTAGGTAGTACGTGGTGCTGTACTTTTTCTACTCAGAGGAGTAGGCGACAAAGATGATGGAGAAGACGGTATAATTTCAGAGGCGACCAGAACTATCAAAGACTTACTCCAAGTTGGGGGACTCCAAGTTAGGGTAAACTTTTTGCTCTTTTCGAGCAAAATTTCTTACATTCCAGAAGTTCAATGGTAGTGGGAAGACGAATCACAGTAGCTAACTCAAAGTAAGGAGTGCAAACACTTCAAGTACTCCAGAAGTATGAGCAAAGAGCAGGCAAATTTTAGTAACCAACTCAATTCATGAACTACAAACTCGATGAGGCAGGCGAAATCGAGTAACCTTTGTCTTATCAACTCAAGAGAATGGGTGAAACTGAGTACTCTAATTCTCTTAACTCGAGGAGGTGAACGAAGCCAAGTAATCTTGACTTCTCAACTCAAGAGAATGGGTGAAGTCGAGTATCTCAGTTCTCTTACTTATCCAGTAGAGGAGTTCTGCATAAGTTCAGTGACCCTTCGAAGAAAGCTTATGGAAGACAATAGTTGTCAAACCCTCACCATTGGTGATAAGTACTATTGAGAGTAGATTGTCCGTTTCATTTTCAATTGAATGCCAATCAAAAGCGGGAGTGATGTAAACCTACTTGGAAGTGACAACTACAAGTGGAAGAAGGATCAATGGGCAAATATTATGGAGGAAGGACCTCAAAAACTTTAAAGTCTGTGAGGCGATGCTCATTAAAGCTCCAACAAGCATCCATCCAGTTTAAGCAACATGAGACTACTACGATACTAGCACATAACAAGGCATGTCATTTCCTTCATCAGAAGGATCCGTGAGAGTCAACAAGGATCATCATAACTCAGCCAACCCCATAATAGAGTTAGTCATTAACGAGTTGAAGCCGTATGGTGGATCAGAGTTTGACTACTCAACAACAGCAGCGAAGAGCAGCTAGAAGCCAAGAGACTTGTTGCAGCCAGAGTAGAAGATTGAAGATTCAATAAAAGGCGAGAAGATACAGCGTCTACAGCGGCTTCAACGATGACGTCGAAGGAATAAGTGGGGGAGAATGTCACGGATAAAATATAAACAAGGTGTTCAATGTAATGCTCATGTTTGTCTGTGTCCTTTGGTTTTTGTACATTCTTTGTACAGCAAGTAGCGAGCTCACAGTACACTTGGCAGCCCTGGTTTGGTTATCTTCTATGGTCAGTTTCGACTTGTAAATGTGAGTATGTGTCATGTAGGCACTTGTGGGGGACCGGTCTGTAATGGACTATTATCCTTTATGTGCAACCTTTCTGAGTTTGTAATGTCTATTGGTGTAATTTATGTTGGCTTTTATAAAGTGTTTGCTTGAGCAGTTGCTTGTGGATCCCGTTGGAATTGCTTCTTCTTGCCCATTTTCTCTTTTGTAAGTCCTAAGGGACCCTAGGAGATCTCGGGGAAGGCTGATCTTTGTGGACGGACACGCATCGGTGTCGCATGGCTTAGGCAAAATCAGCTAAGCCTGTGATAAATTGGCGAGGGAGATTTTGAAGTTGGGCTATACTTTTGTTGTAGTGTTGCACGAAGAGATTAATGATGCTATGAAGCTAGTGACTGAGGCTTGGATGACTTGTAAAATAAGATGATCTTATCACAGTCATAACTTGTGATCATGATTTATTATTGAGATAAGTTCTCTAAGTATTTAGATCTTTTCAGTTGAACAACTAAGAGAACTATCGATATAGCCTAATATATCATATCCAATGAGGTAATTGATGAAATGTGCTTGTCAAAATAAATGTTTACCACCTTTGGAGAGTTTGAAAGGGATCAAAGTTGATGCATTGACAAATATGAGTCCTCTAGATTGAGATGAACAATAATTTTCTAAGAAAATAATAATTAGAGGGGTAGAACTAAAGGAGAAAGATGAAATAGATGTCAAATATAATTGGATGATGCACTATCTATCGTTGAATAAGTCGTTGGCTCTGTGCACTAACACAAACTGAGTATCATTAGATTAGAGTAGATGAGAAAACGATCAGTGCAGAGAAAGCAGAGAGGATTCATCATTTACTATCGCCATGATTGGTGGTAGCAGCAACAAGGTGCAAGAGGCATGATTTCTTCACTGAGCAACTTTGACAGAGAGAAATATTGGAGTCGAATCAGATTGATGGGAGCAAATCTAGGGGCAATGTTGATGGAGGGTAGAATGGTCGTCAGAGTAGAGTTGCTAAAGGAAGAGGAACTTCAATTCCAAATCAGCAAGAAGCCCTACTTGTGGGAGACATTGTTGATCTTGGGAAGAAAGTATCGTCAGTGCAACGATGAGGCAGTAGATCTAGTGTAAATTTATGAGTAGAGCAAAGAACCATGCTGAGGAGGATGAGTCATTTTTATTAGGGCAACAAGAAACCAGGAAAGGATGGAGGACGATCTATGATGGGAGCAGTAATAAACAGATCTATGATGAATATTACAGATTTGTGATGACGGTCGTCAAGTAGAGTAATCAGTGACATTGGTTGGTGTTCACCATCGGTTTGTAATTAAGATGACAAATAAATAAAATAGCAGCATGTTGCCCTTATTGTCGTTATTACTTGTGAGAAGGCAATGATGCTATCTAGTGTTGATAGGGAAGGCCACCATTGTCGAAGAAGATTTGTAGACAAAAAGAAAACCAATAGCAAGGTAATAACTATCATAGATCAACTTAGAAAAGGGATTGATGTCGCTAGTCACCAAGGAAGGAAAGTAATATTTTGCTGGAGGTAAGAGAAGCTATGATATCATATAAAAAAATAAAAAATTTATTATAAGATAGATTGATTTTATTTAATAAAGTAATATGTATTTATACAAGGTTTGAGAGAAAAAATATTTCTCAATCTAACATTCAAATCAAGTAATTAGATTATGTACTTACAAATCATTGATCTATTGAAGTTTAGAATATATAAGGAATGTAAATTTGTTATTTCATATTTACTCTATATCTTTTATCAAATAAAAGTTATTATAAAGAAAAAACAAATATAAAATATATTTTTATTTTTATAGAAATGATTATTGATGGCGTGATTCTTGCAAAAGAGAGAATTACTAGTATGGACTTTATAAATTCTTTCATGGAGGTATTTGTTACAAGTATTGATTAATTATATAAATCCCCATTACAATTCTTCAAAAGAATTTCTGTATTATGATGTACTTCTCTTTATTTTTATTTAATATTTTTATCCTCATCAATATATATATATATATATAAACAATACATATGGTATTTTATAAATTAATACCACCATATAAACGAATATTTTCCTCGTATACAAACGCATAATATACATACAGGTCCGTACGTTCGCACACGCCGCCAATCTATTTCGCTGGGTCGAGTTCAGCAAGTGGAGGCCAGTTAGCAAATGGCATTAGCCCCTGGTTTGGGAGACATGGGAACGGAAAGCACAAACCCAGCAGCGGCACACTCCTCTTCCCTCTGTCCCCCGTTTATCTTATCCTCGTACCGTCTTCAGCTATGGTGGCCTTATATATTGCACACGATTCCCTTCCCACTGCTGCATCAAACCGAGAGGAGAGAACTCCAAGCTACTTCCTCTTTGCACTCACCCGGGAGGTATTGAAGAGATGGGTTGTACAAGCAGGGCTTGTTTCGTGGTGGCAGCGAGCATGAGCGCGGTGGAGGCGCTCAAAGATCAGGCGGGGCTGTGCCGGTGGAACTACGTCCTCAGATCCCTCCAGCAGCGGGCTAAGAGCAGCATGGGATCGTTGTCTCAGGCCAAGAGGACATCTTCCTCCGTCGACATGAGGAGAGGGTGGCAGGCGGCGGCCGGGAAGGCGAAGCAGTCGGAGGAGGCGCTGAGAACAGTCATGTACTTGAGCTGTTGGGGTCCCAACTAGGGGATCTGTTTGCTTCAGCTAGACTAGAAATAAATGAGAATAACGAGAAATTTTTTTTTTGTAAAGTTGAGAAATAAGAGTGATCAAGATGACAATGACACACATCCATTATAGCAGCAACCGAAGAATTGATAGTGGGCTAAGAGATTGATGGTCATTGGTAGATATTTATCTTTACTCTTACCTTGAACGAACGATGCCCCCGGGCTCAGATCCTTGACAAGAAAATAGTGAGGAAAAAATTCAATGGAGGTATTGTTTTGTTTATAGAATTGAGAGACAAAAATAAGATTCTGTTTGATATGAGGAGCGCACAACACATCATCGAGTGTAAAGTTAAGATACTACGAATTAAACATTATGGAATCAGTATGAGTAATGGAAAATCGCTTACCATCACCGATGATGATGTCATCGTTACCACCATAGCTGTTGTGAAGGGACAAGTCTCTGGAGATCTGATGTAATGTGATGGGAGGTGCTAGAGTCCATAACCCAGAAATATTGATTAGAAGTTGGGGCAATAGCGAGATGTGCTTAGGGCATGGTAGTTGAAGGTCTAGGACAAGACCGACAAACCTTGGCAGAGTGACCAACCTTATAATACAACTGGCAGACTATTTATTGTTGAGGCATAGGAGCAGGACGCCAAAGGTGTTGATACTTGATGTTGCTACCTGGAGGCATGGGAGCAGAACGCCAAGGCTATTCGTAATTGATGTTGCTCCCTTAAGGCGGTGCCTGCTCGAGACCCTTGTTGATAGGCTTAGAATACTGATTACTCTTCTTTTTAGATTTGTGACTTACTTGAGCCGTAATAGATGGTCCTGATGTCCTATCTTCACGCTTTAGATATGTCTCGTAATCAGTTAACTTGTCATACAGCTCCTCAAACGATAGCGATGAGTCGCGTGCCCATATTGCTACTGCCAATTCTTTGTACTCAGCCTCAAGACCATTAAGGGTGTGGACAATGATTTCATCATCACTGAGATTGTGTCATATTAAAGCTAAATCATCGATAATAATCTTTATATGTTGGAGATAATCACCAATGGTACTTCCCTCTTGTTTGGTGTTCATTAGACTTGAGAGGAGGCCGAGCATGTGAGTGCGCGAACGATTTGCCAATGTAGTTTGCAACTTGTTCCATGCTTCAGCATCAGTAGCACAGGAAGATATAAGTGGTGCGACGGAACCAACTACGGAGGCTTGCATCACTTGGAGAATGAGACGATCTTGACGTAACCATAACTTATGCTCCAGATTTGGTACTTGACTTGTTGCCCCCAGGATGTTGATAATTTCTGGTGGACAACTGAAAGATCCACCAACATAACCTAGTAAATTATAGCCAAAGAGGATATTAGAGAACTGAGCACGCCATGATGCGTAGTTCCCTCCTCTGGATAATTTAACGGGAATGAGGGATGCAGCATTGATAGAGACAAGCCCTGTATGTTGAGAAGTATTATTGCTCCCTACATGGACAATAACTGGAACTTGAGAGGTAGATGACAAAGGCACTTCGAGAGAAAATACCAATCACTATCGCTTATAGGTTCGAAAGATATGCATTGCTAAAGGGCTTGCATATCAGCCGTGTGTCTGACTAGGATGTGAGAACAGGAGATTACAGTAGTAAAGGAAGATAGAAGCTACTGGATTGCAGTGTTGTGGTCCCTGCAGACGAGGGATAGATGTTGCTCTCGGCCAGAATGAAGGCTGCAGCAAGGCCGTGCAGGTGGGCTATTGCAGCAGGCAGTAGAGAGTTGAGAGGCGGCTGCTGATATTGGGGTTCTCTTCGTCTAGTGATCGGTGATGGCAACAAATGAATGTTGCAGAAAAGTGACCAATGTCAGGCGTCGACTGCTGCAATCGGTGCAGATCGTAATGTTTGTGGACCAATGTCACCCAATTTATGTTGTTGTCGGTCAAGGACTTGCGCCGGCCACTGATGAAGAGGCTGAGGGCAGTGGCAGTCGACGGCTGGGAGCAGAAGGCAGCAGCTAGCGATCAAGGGTGTGCGTCGGTGGGCAGTGGCAGGGAGGAAGAAGTAGCGGCGACAACAAAAAGGGCTGTAGCAGGAAGGCAAGCTAATGGAGGTTGAAGGAGAAGACCGCGACTGTGGCCGGCGAGGGCTGCGGCTATGGGTTACTGTAGCATCCCGAGTGAAGCAGGAAACAGAGAGGGGCTTCACTGGCAAGAGAAGCGACAGTGGTGCCACAGACTTAAGAGGAGGTAGATGCTTTTCTCTTCACCGAGAGAAGAGGACGAGCGACGCGACTGCGTAGTAGCAGTAGAGGAGGCAACAACGTATGTGTTTGGGGTGGCTGAAGAAGAGGGCTACAGTTGTGGTCGATAGTGTCACCGACGCCAACGATGGCAACGACAGGTGCCGGTGAGGTTGAGCGAGAGGGCTGCTAGACCAGTGACGTGGACGCCGACATAGAGCGGGACCTGAATCTTCGGATCTTAGAATGAGAATGGCGCTAGCAATGGGTGTGGTAGTGATGCTCTATTTTTTGTCGGGAAACAGAGGTCGTAGCTTTACATAACAGGAGTCGATCGACGACTGCGACTTCGAAGGAAGAGTAGGCTACCGATAGATCTAAAGGGCTGTGTAGAGTATGGCAGAGGAGAACTGTCGTTTGACAGCAATAGAAAACAATCAGTGGAGGAAGAGGCTGTTGCACGAACGGGTGTCGTTGACCGTTCGTGATGCACTTTACGAGGTGTCAACCCTTCAACGACAAAGAAGAAGGGGCTGTTGCACGCAGCCGGACGCGGTGGGGACGTACTGTCATTTGACAACGAGAAGAAAGCTTGTTTTAGGCAAGCGGCTCTGATACCATAATAGAAATGAGAAAAGAGATTAGAAAAAAATGAAGTGCACCTTTATTCCTTCCCTCATACATATTTATATAAAAAAATCATACATATTTATACAAAAAAAAAAAGAAGATTGGAAAGATTAGACATTAAGTATTTCCTCAACAGTTTTAATCATTCTAGTAATATTATTACGATAACTTTATCTCTTAACATATTAAACCATTTATTCTTAATTTTTATATAGGATTCATGATTGGTTTTCCTTGCGTCCATCGATCTCAAATCTTCATTATAGTATTCTCTATCTCGGTGAGAACAGTAACCATCCTGCACCTTCTCCACACAATTTTCATGATGTCAGTGTCGGAATGATAAAATCTCACTAAGTCGCAGAACAAACCTGACATATGTGGATAGCTACTTTATAATTCCATCTATCTATTTTTAACTCACACAAATACTCTCCAGCAATCATGGATGGCTAAGCTGGCATCATTCCAGATGACTTACCAACAAGGGAATATATGTATTAATATAGTTACTTATTTCGTAATTCGAGCATCAATATTGATATTGATCTAAACCTATTACAATAGATTCACATAAGAATCCCTCCCCTAATTCTTAACCAGAGCTGAAGGCAAAAACCGTATACAACAATGAACAGGACAACCCAGCTGACAGAACAATCTATATCTGTGTCGCTGGATTCCCAGTTTCCTGGTGCACCCACTGCTAAGTGGAGCCCACCATTTTTCGATCCGCGTGGCTAAGTAGATGGAGACCTTTAGTTTAGGTGCCGACCCAAAGCCCTCCTCCGTATCTGCGAAACAACTGCAACCCAAAACCAGTAGCAGCAGCTCATCCCCAGTTTCCTCCTGCCTCCACCTCTCCCTTCCCTGCAGCCGCCCACCGTGTTCCGGGTTTTATATGGACTGTCGTGTGCTTCTTCCCTTCCCCGTCGAACACTCACTTTTGTTACACAGATTCAAACTCAGAGGCAGGATATTGATACATATGGTTTCGGCAAGCAACGCTTCGTTGATAATCGCAGCGAGCGTGGCGGCGGTGGAGTCACTCGAGGATCAAGCAGGGCTGTGCCGATGGAACTACGCAGTCGGGTCCCTCCACCAGCGGGCCAAACGCAGCATGGCGCCGCTCTCTCAGGCCAAGAAAGGAGGGGAGGGAGCGGTGGAGAGAGTCAAGCGCACCGAGAGGTCCTTGTCCAAGCTCATCCACTGGGACTGCTGGGGTCCCAAATAGGAGCGTTGTAGAGACGGCGCAACGCAATTAGTCTCGCTTGGGTTTTCTGGTCATCTCCATTATTATTATGAACAAGCAGATTTTGGAACTTTCATTTTCGGAGATAAATAAGTACGTATATCATTTTGAAATTAATATTTCAGATGTAAACTTATTGGATGACACCATATATATATATATATATATATATATATATATATATATATATATATATATATATATACGTATTACAATCCTGCTTCAGCATCAGATCGAGACTGTCACGATTTTCCAGGCTAAAGATATGGCTTCTGCAAGCAGGGCTCGTTTTGGGTGTAGCGGCGAGCATGAACGCAGTGGAAGCGCTCAAAGACCAAGCGGGGCTATGCCGGTGGAACTACGTCCTCAGATCTCTGCAGCAGCCGGCGAAGGACAACAGCATAGGCTCCTTGTCTGAGGCCAAGAGGACATCTTCCTCCATCAACACGAGGAGGAGAGGGTGGCAGGCGGCGGATGAGAAGGCCAAGCAATCAAAGGAGGCACAGAGGACGGTCGTGTACTTGAGCTGTGGGGTCTCAATTAGAGAAATGTCTTTGTTTGGTTGAAAGATTTGTTGAGAATTGATTCTTGATAATTACATAGGTAATTAATATGTTTAGAAGTAGTGGTTCATGTTTAGAAGTTATGAAGGTAGTTTAAGAGTTAGTGGGGATGTTTATTAATCATGAGTGAGATAGTGAGATGAAGGAAGTGATGTGAGATAGTTATTATTATGTTCTATAAATAGGACCTTAGAGAATGAAGTAAGTGTGCAGTGCAGAGAGTGAGTGCAGAGAAGAGAGTGTGTGTATTTGGAGATAATCTTGTAAGTATTCTTGTTATTTTACCTCCCGTTTAATACTACGTCGTTTTCTTGATTGAAAGCGTTTTCGTTAATTGGATCGTAGTATTCTGTTTTATCGATTCCTTGCTCCTCCTTCCCCAACATTTTTGTGGTATCAGAGCCTTGTTTCAATCTGAACTGGGCATTATGGCTTTTAATGGTAATTCTATGTCTCAACCCCTTATTCCTATCTTCTCGGGTAAATCCTACGAATTTTGGAGTATCAAGATGAAGACTATATTCAAGTCTCAGGATCTTTGGGACTTGATAGAAAATGGATATACAGATCCAGATGAAGAAACCAGGCTGAGGGAGAGTAAAAAGAAGTACTCAAAGACATTGTTCTTCATTCAATAAGCTGTGCATGAGATAATCTTCTCAAGAATTGTAGCAGCAACAACCTCAAGACAAGCTTGGTTAATACTTCAAAATGAATTTCAAGACTCATCGAGGGTGATCACGGTAAAACTTCAAACCCTTCGCCGTGAGTTTGAAATTTTATTTATGAAAAGCAATGAATCAATGCAAGATTTTATTTCTCGAGTAACTGAAATTGTTAGTCAAATGAAATCCTATGGTGAACATCTTCATGATCAAATAATTGTTGCAAAAGTTTTGAGAAGTTTAACTCCAAAATTTGATCATGTTGTTGCGGCAATTGAAGAGTCAAATGACTTATCTACTTATTCATTTGATGAACTAATGAGTTTCTTACAAGCACATGAAGCAAGGTTGAACAGGTCACTTGAAAAAAGTGAAGAAAAATCATTTCAGATTAAGGAGGAGTCTTCTACTTCAAAAGAAGATAAAAAATCAACAGGAAGAGGACGTGACAAAGGAGGATTTCGTGGTAGAGGAAATGGAAGAGGAAGAGGAAGAGGACACTTTGATGGGCATAATGAAAGACAATCAAACTATGATCAGAAAAACTACAAGAGTGGAATTCAATGTCACTATTGTAAGAAGTTTGGTAATATGAAGGCAGATTGTTGGAAAAGAGAAAAGCAAGCAATCTATGTGGAAGAAAATGAAGACAATAGTAAGTTGTTTATGACTCATTCACAAGTTAATGATATCTCAAATGACATTTGGTTTTTGGATAGTGGATATTCTAATCATATGTCAGGCATAAGATCAATATTTAGAGATATTGATGAAACTCACAAGTTGAAAGTTAAACTTGGAGATAGCAAGTAAATCCAAGTAGAAGGAAAAGGAACAATTAAGGTGAAGACAAATCAAGGGAAGGTAAAACACCTTGATAATATTTTCTATGTTCCTAGCTTATCACATAACTTGTTGAGTGTTGGACAATTGATAGATATTTGATATTCAGTTATATTTGATGATGGTTCATGCACTATTAAAGATAAGAAATCTGGCTTGATTATAGCAAATATTTGTATGACGCAAAATAAGATGTTTTCAATTGATATTTCAAATATTGAGAAACATGCACTTGTTGTAAATCAAAAGAATGAGACAAATTTATGACATTTGAGATATGGACACCTTAACATTAAATGTTTAAGGTTGTTAAATAAAAAAAAATGGTTTATGGATTGCCTAAAATTAATACACTTGATGTATCTGAAGGATGTATTTATGGCAAACAAAGTAAGAAACCATTTCCTATTGGAAAAGCATGGAGAGCATCTAATTGTCTTGAATCAATTCATGCTGACTTATGTAGACCTATGAATACAAAATCATTTGGGGGAAGTCGATATTTTCTGTTATTTACTGATGATTATAGCCGCATGAGTTGGGTATATTTTCTGGAATTGAAATCTGAAGCATTTGATAACTTTCAAAAATTCAAGACACTTGTAGAAAGACAAAGTGGTAAATGCATAAAGACACTTCAGACAGATAGAGGTGGTGAATTTATGTCTAATGAGTTTAATTCTTTTTGTGAAGAAAATGGTATTCGTAGGGAATTGACAACACCATATACACCAGAGCAAAATGGTATAGTTGAACGTAAGAATTGAACTGTTGTCGAAATGGCAAGAAGTTTGCTTAAAGGAAAGCATCTTCCGAATCAATTTTGGGCAGAAGCAGTTGCAACAGCAATTTATTTGTTGAATATTTCACCGACAAAGGCTGTTATGAATCGAACTCCTTTTGAAGCTTGGCATGGTATAAAGCCAACTGTAAGTCATCTAAGAATTTTTGGTTGTATTGCTTATACTTTGGTAAATTCATAAAATCATCATAAGCTTGATGAAAAATCAAAAAAATGTATCTTAATTGGGTATTCTGCACAATCCAAAGCATATCGATTATATAATCCTGTAAGTGGCAAAGTTATTATTAACATAAATATTGTATTTGATGAAATGGCAAGTTGGAATTGGGAGATTAATGAAGGTGATGCACAAATTCGTGTTCCAACAGAATTAGTTACTCCACCGAATCAAGTGACATCCTGCTTTAACAAGATCAACGTCAACCTCACCCAGTAGCAGTTCAAATTCAACAAATGATTCCTCAGATGAAACCCCTCCAGGAAGGTTTATATCACTAACAGAGATTTATGATCAATATTTGCTTTATTTATTTCAGATTCTATAAGTTTTGAGGAATTAGTTGAAAAAGAGGAATGACAAAAAGCAATGAAGGAGGAAATCAAGTCAATTGAGAAGAATGAAACCTGGGAGCTAATGGATCTACCGAAATAAAAGAAAGTTATTGGTTTGAAATGGGTGTACAAAACAAAGTATAATGCGGATGGAAGTATCCAAAAGCATAAGGCTCGACTTGTAGCAAAAGGATATTCGCAGCAATAAGGTATTGACTTTGATGATACTTTTTCTCTAGTTGCTAGATTCAAAATCGTGAGAACCTTTTTGGCTTTATCTGCTTATTTGAGTTGACCTGTTTATCAATTTGATGTGAAATCTATGTTTTTAAATAGAGATTTACAAGAAGAGATTTTTGCTACTCAACCTGAATATTTTTTTGTTAAAGGACATGAAGAAAAGGTATATAAGCTAAAGAAAGTACTTTATGGGCTTAAACAAGCTCCAAGAGCATGGTACAGTAAAGTTGATGTTATTTTCATCAAAATAAATTTAAAATGAGTGATAATGAACCTATCATTTATCTAAAGAAGGAAGGTGAACATAATATTCTTATGGTTTGCCTTTATGTTGATGATATTATATATATGGGTTCATCTGACTCTGTTGTGGCAGAATTTAAAAAATACATTATGAATAAGTTTGAAATGTCAGATCTAGGTTTACTGCACTATTTTCTTGGGTTGGAGGTGAAGAAAGGAACAGATGAAATTTTTATTTCACAAAGAAAGTATGCAATGGATCTGCTCAAAAAATCTAATATGATTAAATGCAAAGCTGCAGCTACACCCATGAATGTAAATGAGAAATTGAAACTTTAAGATGGTACAGGTTTGACAAATGCAAGATACTACAGAAGTTTAGTTGGAGGTTTGATCTATCTAACTCATACTCGTCCAGATATTACCTTCTCTATTGGTGTAGTATCTAGGTTCATGCAAAGCCTAAGTAAACATCATCTTGGAGCTGTTAAAATAATTCTACGTTATATTGCTGGAACTACAAATTATGAAATATGGTTTACTGATAGTGATTGGGCAGGAGATTTGGATGATAGAAAGAGTACTTCAGGCAATATTTTTAGCCTTGGATCAGGAGCTATATCATGGAGTTCAAACAAGCAAGCAACAACTGCATTGTCGACATTGGAAGCAGAGTATGTAGCTGTAACATCAACAGCATGTCAAGCTATATGGCTTAGAAGACTTCTTGAAGATCTTCATAAAAAACAAATAGATGCAAACAAAATATTTTATGACAACAAATCTACAATTGCACTGGCAAAAAATCTCACATTTCATGGAAGAACGAAGTATATAGAGATACGCTATCATTTCATCCGAGATCTTGTAGCAAATGGAGCTATAACAATGAAGTACTATGGCACGGAGGAACAAGTTGCAAATATTCTCACCAAGTCACTTCCAGTTCAGAAGTATATTTATTTTATGTTTCAAATTGGTGTATGTAACTAAATCAAGGAGGAGTGTTGAGAATTGATTCATGGTAGTTACATAGGTAGTTAACATGTTTAGGAGTAGTGACTCATGTTTAGGAGTTGTGGAGGTAGTTTAAGAGTTAGTGGGGGTAGTTATTAATCATGGGTGAGATAGTTGGATGAATGAAGAGGTGTGAGGTAGTTATTATTATGTCTTATAAATAGGACCTTAGAGAATGAAGCAAATGTACAGAGAAGTACATTTGGAGATAATCTTATAAGTGTTCTTGTTATTTTACCTCATGTTTAGTACTACATTGTTTTCTTGATTGAAAGCATTTTTGTTAATTGAATCGTAGTATTCTGTTTTATCGTTTCCTTGCTCCTCCTTCCCCAACAAGATCAACCGAATCCTCCTTCTCAGTTTAGCCTACGTCTCCTTTGTAAAATCAATCCGATTTTTTCAGTGATATATACTGAATTATTCGAACATGATGAGGCCTTTTCATGGCGTGGATAAGCAGTTCAAGATGGAACTGCTGGGTGAACTTTGTTATCGATACAAAACCAGGAGTAAGAGAGGAATCCACCCGCAGTTGATTGAGTCAAGATGAGAGAGAGAGAGAAAACAAAACGTCACATTTCGAAAATACCGCCAAGCCATTCAAGGATGGATGGCCCACATTTCGGGCAATAGATTCCCAGTTTACTGGTGCAGCCCACTGGTCTCCGATCCGTGTGCCTTTTGTTCTGCTTTAGCCACACGTTTTCTCCTACCAAACCATCCATCTCACTGGTTCCAAAGCAGTCACAGTCTTCTTCTTCTCTGGAAACAAGCAAAAGCCTTCCCCTTATCTGGGAAACAACTGTCAGCCGAAACCAGCGGCAATCTCATCCCCTGTTTTCCCTTCCTCGGGGGGCTTTATATGGACTCTCGTGTTTCCCTTCCCTTCCCCGTCGACCACTTCTGTTACATTTACAACTCATCACAGGTTCAAACTCTGAGTAGTAGATTGATACGTATGGCTTCGGCAAGCAAGGCTTCGCTGATCGTCGCAGCGAGCGTGGCGGCGGTGGAGGCGCTCAAGGATCAGGCAGGGCTGTGTCGATGGAACTACGCGCTCAGGTCCCTCCACGGGCGTGCCAAGAGGATGTCTTCTTCTTCTTCTTCTTCTTCTTCTTCTTCCATTGATCAGTGGAGGAGAGGAGGGGAGGAAGCGGTGGAGAGAGCCAGGCGCACCGAGGAGTCGATGTCCAAGCTCATCTACCTGGACTCCTGGGGACCCAAATAATCTCGCTCTCTTGGCTGGCTACCTTCATCATCTACATCAAATGTGAATGTTCTTCTTTCTGCTGCCTAAACCGGTCTAAATCCTTACTGGTATCTGAAATTATTGTAGAATTCGAGACTCCTCTCTGACAGAGAATTCACTGTGTTCTTGTTCAAACCATTGGAGGTTCCATAGTACTTTTTAAGGATCAAGCAAGATGTGTCTTCTTTTCCTTTTCTTTCCCTCCCCAAAAAGAATGAATCCCTGGATTTATCCACACTCTGCAAATCATGTCTGTGTGTGCCATCCTATTTCACCATCGAGAAGTTTGCACGATACTCCCAAGTTCTTCCCACGAGCATTCCGCCGAACGCTCGACCCAACCCTAGTAGCTTCAATCGAAAAACATAAGATAATTTCATATTTTAGTTGGACGACGTAAGAAAAAAAAAAAAGAAGATTGATATGAGCTCCCAGGAATGGTGCCAAATAAAAAGGAGAAAAAAAAAATTGTTCGAGTTGTTTTATCAAAAGAAAATTACTGCTTCAGTGTGGATGATTTGGTAAGAGCCCAACAAAAAAGGAAGGGTTGGGTTAGAAAACGTAATTTTGAAATCCAACAAATAGTAATTTATAGGTGAAATCATATTTTAGAGTTTGGTTTATATCAAATTCATTTTGGAGTTCTTTTGTCTATAAAATACTCACTTAATAAATTTTGAGATCTCCCCTCTCGTGTGGCAGAAATAGACGACACAGCCGCTGGTATCAGGCAAACGGGGGTGGGGTGTGGGACAGCCCAAAACCAGCGCCAGCTCACCCCTGTTTTTGTTTCCGTTGTCGAGGATTTCGAAAGAAAACTCAAAGTTCAATCAATCGAAAATATGTTAATGGATTCGTTATTTTTTTATGTTAATATAATATATAATTATTATAGACTTCATATATATTATTAAAAATTTAATAATATTCTTAAATATTTTTTGAATCTATAAGATATGCATGATCTACATTTGTTATTCTCAACAGTGCCATAGCCATCCTATAATTATTAGTGAATATTAAGATATATTTTTTTATATATTTTAATAGTATTTTGATAGTATTTTAATATTTTGGAGTGTGGGATAGCTCAAACCCAATGTTAACTCACCTCATACTACATGTTAGAATTTTCACACCTTTAAAATTTTAATGGTCACACATATATAATAAATGTGTATTATTATTTGGTTCGTTAAAATTAAAGTGATCTAATTAGAGTGAAGTTATTTGGTTAAGGGATATATTTATCATGAAAATTAATTTTGTGGATCACATGACTAGTTAGGAGTATGAAACATCATGAACCATAATTTACAGTTATGACTTATGAATATAAAAAGGGGTTATGATCCCTAATTACAAAATGAGAAATGAAGTTTCGCTTCACCCGTCAAAGAAAAATCAAAGGATTCCGAAAATAAACTCTACAATTAGAAGACCAATATATCAATCAATCTAAAATATTTTAATGAATTCATTAGGTATGCCTTTATGTTAATGTGTTCGTAATTGTTGTATATTATTGAGAATTTAACAATGCTGATGGAAATATTCTCAAAAGGTTTAGGATTTATAATGTATGTATGATCCATATTTATTATATTAAATTCTCAATAATGGTATCAGGGTCATTCTACAATGATTAGTGAATATCAAGACATGTTTTTCATTTATTTTAATAGTATTTTGGTAGTATTTTAGCATGATTTGATTATATCATCATCGCAGAAGACAAGGATTTTTTATGGATAATCTTTTTTTTATGAACCGTCATTTTTTTATGAACCATTTATCTAATATTTATTTTATTAAAAATGATGCATAAGCAATAAAATTATTCGCTACAACTCTTTTGGATTTTGTATAATTGGTTTAAACACAAGGTTATGTAAAGTTACTTGTTAATATAAATTGAATAGTTTACATATGTTAAATATTTGAATTAACAAATTAAGGTTAAACCAATTTAACTAATATGGTTCAAATTCAATTAGTGATTATAAGTTGTTTAATATTAGATTAAGTAATTTGATGCTCTCATGTGTGACCTCTCATGTGTGATATTTCTTATGAAAATATTAAATGTAGTGTGTATTTATATCTATGTGATAATTACCCGAGCCAAAGGAAGGTTAATGACTGATAGTATTTTATATATATAAGTGATTGTAAACGTGTGACAATTATAAAGTTTTACATGTAAATGATAAATCAATCCAAAGATGAGTTTATCATTTGACATGCATTATTGTTAGTATTTGATCATTACAAAAGACTACCACTAGTAATTAATATTAAAGTTCAAAGATTATTTTTAATGTACTTCTTGAGATGGGTTATATCTTTTAAATTTTCTCTAAGTGTATGATGTTATAAATATGAGTATAACTTATTATTATCTATTATTATCTTATTTAAGTTTTCTTACTATAATATATGTTAATCTCAATTCAGTACTAATTCTAACTATAACCAACTTTAAAGATCGGAAGGAAACATTATGATCATTTTGGACTACATGGATCTGAACCTTGCACTAAGGGGAGACCAACCTGCTTCTCTTATAGAATCTCGTACTCCTGATGAAAAGAGACTATTTGAGAAGTGGGATAGGTCGAATCGCATGAGTCTTATGGCCATTAAGCGTGACATTCCAGAGACCTTTAGGGGTGCGGTATTTGAAGGGATTACTAAGGCTAAAGATTTCCTTACCAAAATAAAAAAAATATTTTCTTAAAATGATAAGGTGAAAATAAGCATGTTGTTTCAGAATTTAATTTCTATGAGGTATATCAGCAAAGAAAATATAAGGGAGTACATCATGGAGATATATAATCTTGCTTCAAAGCTTAAAATATTAAAGATTGACTTATTATATGACTTATCCATTTGGTTATAATATCTCTTCCTATACAATTCAGTCAATTTAAGATCAGTTATAATTTCTAAAAGGATAAATGGTCTCTTAATGAGCTCATTTTATATTGTGTGCAAGAACAGAAAAGGTTGAAGCAAGAAAAGACTGGAAGTGCCAACTTGGCCAGCACCTCTAAAGATAATAGCGAGAAAAGAAAATACAAATCTAAAAAGAATGAGGCTGATAAAAGTTTAATACAAAAGAAACAAAATGAGGTTAATATTTGTTTCTTCTGTAAGAAACCTGGACATTTGAAGAAGGACTATACCAAATATCATGTCTAAAATGTTAAAAAGGGTACGCTCTTTACTTTGGTTTGTTCTAAAGTTAATTTAACTTCAGTACCTAGAAACACTTGGTGGTTAGACTCCGGTGCAACTACTAACATCAGTGTTTCAATGCAGGGTTGCATGAGCTATCGAAGGCCCAATGATGTTGAAAGATGCATTTATGTGGGGGGATGAAAAATCGATAGATGTAGAAGCTACAAGCACATTTTAGATTGTTATTACGTACTGGATACTATTTGGATTTGAAAGATACTTTTGTAGTACCATTATTTAGACATAATTTAATTTTTATTTCTTATTTAGATAAATCTGATCATTTTTTTTCATTTGAAAATAATTAGTCTACTTTGTCTTTAAATTAAAGTGTGCTTGGAACTGGTTCACTTATGACTTATGACAATCTATATTTGCTTGATACTATAGCATCCTATCATGAATCCCTGAATGCAGAATTGTGATGTACTAAATGTAAAATTAAAAATTCAAGCGTATTATGATACAAACGTTTGGGACACATCTTTAGAAATAGAGTTGAAAGACTTATGTTATAAGGGATTCTTGATCCCATTGACTTATCATGTTTAGATGTTTGTGTTGAATGCATTAAAAGTAAACAAACCAAGCCTAAGAGACCAGGTACATATAGAGCTACGAATGTCTTAGAATTGATACATACAGATATATGTGGGTCATTTCCTATAGTTTCGTGGAATGATTAATAATATTTTATATCATTCATAGACGATTACTTTATATATGGATGATTATATCTATACATAAAAAGTCCCAATTTTTGGATGGGTTCAAATTATTTAAAGTTGAAGTTGAAAATCAACTTCGTAAAAGGATAAAAGGTGTTAGATCTGACCATGGAGGAGAATATTATGACAGAAATGACGTCTTAGGTGAACAATATCCAGGACCATTTGCTTTATACCTAGAGGAGTATAGAATTATCTCTGAGTATACAATGTCAAACTCACGTAATATGAATGGTGTAGCTGAAAGATGAAACCATACACTTAAGGATATGGTAAGAAGTATGATTTATCAATCTACTTTACATATGGTAAGAAGTATGATTTATCAATCTACTTTACCAGAGTCACTATAGAGAGAATCAATAAAGACTGCAGCTTACATTCTTAATATAGTATAACTAAAGCAACTACAAAAAGGCCTTATGAGCTTTGGACTGAGAGAAAGTCTAGTTTAAGGCACTTTCGTGCATGAGGTTGTCCAGCTTAAGCAAAGCCTTATAGGCCTAATGAAAAAAAAATGAAACCCTGAACAATAAGTAGTTACTTTATTGGTTATTCTAGGCATTATAAGGGGTATAAATTTATGATCCTAAATCAAGAAGTATTTTTGAGACGGTATTGTAATATTCTTTTGAGGATATTAAATTTGGAGGGAGAAATAAGATTCAAGATTTTACCTTTGAGGAAGAATTGTTTATTCTAATCCAATTCATATGGTTGTTACTGAGGTATCAAATTCAGTACCTCAAAAGGATATAGTCATTTCAACTCCCACACAATATGAGGACATTGTTCATGAGGAACAAATTCAACATCCTTAAGAACCTATGCCACAAGAGCCAACACCTTTGCGATGATCCACTAGAGAAAAGAGGAGTGTCATTTCAAATGATTATATGGTATTTCTCCAAGAATATGAAGAAAGTAGTGGTATGATGGAAGATGATCCAGTCAACTTTCGTCAAGCCATGGTGGATTTCAATTTAGACAAATGAATTGAAGTAATGAATCAAGAGTATAAGTTATGTAAGATAACAAAGTTTGAGAACTTGTCTCATTACCAAAAGGCATGAAACCCATTAGTTGTAAATAGATTTTTAAAATCAAAAGGGATTCTAATGGTAATATGGAGAGGTATAAGGCATGTCTTATCGCAAAAGATTATACTCAAAAGGAAGGGATTGACTTTAAAGAAACCTTCTCTCCAGTTTCAACGAATGACTCTGTTAGGACAATTATGGCTCTAGTTACATATTTCGATTTATAGCTTCATCATATGGATGTCAAAATAATGTTTCTCAATGAAAATATTAATGAAACAATTTATATAGTACAACTAGAAAACTTTGTGTTAGAAGACCCAAAGAAAATGGTTCATAAATTGACAAAATCTATCTATAGGCTAAAATAGGCATCCCATTAGTAGTATCACAAATTTCATCAAGTAATTCTCTCATTTGGTTTTGAGGTGAATGTTATTGATGATTGTGTGTATCACAAATTTAGTGAGAGCAAATTTATTTTCCTAACAGTGTATGTTGATGAAATTCTGCTCGCTACAAATCTACTTTGGACCATGTTTATATGTTGGCTGATGGGGCGATTTCCTGGAGTAGTGTCAAACAAATCTCTTATTGATGAAATTCTGCTCGCTACAAATCTCTTATTGCTTATTCCACCATAGCAGTGGAATTTGCAGTATGTCTTGAGGCATGCAATCATAGAATTTGGCTGAAAATTTTTATCACAAGCCTGTAAATAGTACAAGGAGTTGAAAGACTACTAAAGATATGTTGTGACAATAAATCAGCTATTTTATACTCCAACAGCAATAGAAGCTCGATTAAGTCAAAGAACATTAAGTTCCCAGTTATGAAAGAAAAGATACAAAATGGAAAATTTTCCATAGAACACTTAGGGACAAACTTTATGTTAGCAAATCCTCTTACAAAAGGTATACCACCCATGGTCTTTCATGAGCATATTGCTCATATGAGTGTATTAGAATTTGAAAAAGCTTTATTTTAGTAGGAGTTTATAAGATGTTTATTATATGTTCTGTGCAAGATTTTATATTTATATATAGATATTTTCTAATCAGAAGTAAAGCTTTAATTTTTTACACTTTGTATATTATGGCTATTAATGATCTCATAAAGAAAAAGTTGGACCAGTTGAAAATTGACATGTATAGATCACATTCATATAATTTTCATGCCACACATTTCATGATTGATCTATGTCATTTGGTTATGTTAATATTAGTGATCATTGATGGGTTTAGCTATGATTGATATAGCGAAAATCGCTTTGGTCCTATACTAATATGGCCAATGAACAAGATTGTATTGTATGTTATGTTTAATAATATCAACAGTTTTGAGCTCATAAAATATAATATATTTATCATAATACATATGTGATACAGTGGAAGATTGTTAGAAGTTTAAGGGTCACACCCTTATAATTTTATAGGTCACACATATATAATTAAATGTGTGTCATTATTTAATTATAGTGATCTAATTAATGTAAAGTTATTTGGCTAAGTGACATATTCATCATAAAAATTAATTATGTAGATATCATCAATTATATTTCTAACTTGATGACGTGATAAGTTAGGAATATAAAACATGATGAGTCATAACTTACGATTATGATTTATGAATATAAAAAAGGGCTATGGTCCATAATTATAAAATAATTAATGAAATTTTTTTATTCGTAAAAAAAAAATCAAAAGATTCTGAAAATAAACTCTAATATACCAATTAATCCAAAATAATTCAACAATGGATATTTGAATGAATTCATGTACGTGTTAATGTGTTTCATAATTATTGTAGAATTTTATGTATATTATTAAAATTTAATAATATTAATAAAAATATTTTTAAAAGATTTTAGATTATGTATGATTCTAAATTCTCCACGTCACGTTATTTATTATACAGTGGCCACACTAGTCGTGTCAAACCACTTCTAACGCAAGCTTCTTTGGTATTCTACTGATCGTTTGTTTCGTAAGCTGGAGATATGGCTTCTGCAAGCAAGGCTTCCCTTTGGTGGTGGCAGCGAGCATGAGCGCGGTGGAGGCGCTCAAGGATCAGGCGGGGTTGTGCCAGTGGAACAACGTCCTCAGGTCTCTGCAGCAGCGGGCGAAGAACGACAGCATGGGATCCTTGTCTCGGGGCAAGAGGACATCTTCCTGGAGGAGGAGAGGGTGGCGGGCGGCTAAGGAGAAGGCCAAGCGGTCAGAGGAGGCAGGCACTGAGGACGGTCGTGTACTTGAGCTGCTGGGCTCCCGACTAGCTAGAGAGGCTGTGGAGCTTCCTTTCTCTTCTCTTCCCATCAGTTCTCCTGATGGTTCATTCTATATCTTACTGATGTCGATGAGATTCCGTCGCTCGGCCAAATCAAATCGTCGGTGTGGGTCTGAGACGGTGGAGTACAAAAGTAGACGAACTCGGTGTGTTGCTCGTCTTACTGATGTACCAACAATTATTGTCACTTGGTGGTATAATCCCAGATAGACATTGGATGCAAAGTAGAGCGTGGAGATGAGCAGAAGGGGACATTCTGATGTTGAGAATTGATGAACAGGAAGAAATCACATAAAATAATTTATATAACATTCTTTGCATCCGCTAATAAGTCTTACCAAATCTAGCAGTAAATGCTTTTCAAAATCACAAATAAAATCTGAAACTATGACCGATTGGGTTGGTTCCGGGAACGGGTTCACATCGTTATTTTTTTTATATATTTTTAATATAAAAATAATTTAAAGTATTCAAAAATATTTATAAAATTATGTTTATTATTTAAGAAATAGATGTATAACGGTTTGGGTTTTAACAGTCAAATTTTTTTATTTTTAAAATAAAATATTTTAAAAATATAAAAAAATTATAATGAGTGTAATAGTATTAAAAATTTTGATTAAAAATATGAAATTAAAAAATAATCAAAAAATCGATATTACTGGTTTATTTAGGTTTAAAATTAACTATTTAACAACTATATGGCAAGCATTATGAATATTATATTTTTATTTTTAATACTTAATCAGTTTAAAATATGAATTGTTCTTCCATAACCAAAACTGTCAATCCTAATTTTTAAAAAAATTAAGAATCAACATCAAGCTGTCCAAAACAAGTTCTACTTTGATTTAGAATCGATGAATTACCAAATCTAACCGAACAGATTCGGTTTTGGTTTTTGTTGAATCTCGAATTTTGATGATGAAATCAATTGATGAATTTATGAACTAATATATTTTCAAGACATGAAAAACTTCGATCACGGACACGAACCATCGCATGTAAATTATCGAAGCATAAAAATCAAACGTTAAGCCAGTGAAGTATCATATCAAAGATTGGACGTCGAGTTGGAGGATTAGTCAATGTGCCAAAGAATGGACTTTATGCCATGAGTTTAGGCATTGGGCTGGAAGGATCGGGTATTATGCCAAAAGATCGGATGTTGCGAGAACTCAACATGCCGATAAATCTAGTGATATGTCGAAAGAAAGGACAATGCATCGTAGGTTCGGACGAAGTACCAAATGATTAGATGATATGTCAAAATGCTTGACAATATGTTGATTGTTTCATGATTGTGTTGAATATGTGATTGCGTAGTTTGGTCTTGATCGTAGTTGTTTAGAGTCGAATTAAGCTAATATTTGGCCAAAATCATGCCAACTTGATTTAAGGCCCATTGGGCCTGAACCAAGGCTGAGTTGGAATTGATGAATGCCAACCTCGAAATGACCTTGGCAATGGTACCGCCAGGTCTAGGCGGTTGTACCGCCCAGGCTACAAAAAGCATTGTTCTGTATTTTTCCAAAGTTTTCGATGGTGGTACCGCCTATTACAATTTTAGTACCGCTAGAGCTTAGGATTTCGGGCTCTTTTCGATGGTAGTATCGCCCAATACTAGTGGTGGCACTATTGGAAAACTAAGATTATCTATCTTTTTCGTTGCTCGCTCACAGTAGAGAGGGGCTGGTCGATTGAGAAGGCAAGGGAGAGGAGGAGAATAAGAGGGGGCAACCAAAGGTGCAGCCTATCATCTATGTGCCACTCCTGCCTCCTATTTATAGAGAGCTATCATAGAACCCTAATGGATCTTACCTTAGTGAGTATTAAATCTTCATCCAATTACCCACTAACCTTAGATTATTCAATCTCTATCCAATAATCTCCTTTTGCCTCTTAATTGAGTATCATACAAGGAGCCCATCAATGTAGAGTCTCATCTAATGAGAACAATAACAAATTGGATAACTCATATTCAATCCTCTATTCGTTGAAATAGCCACCATATGTGCGTGACCCTCTAGGCCTAATATCGAGTTGATTGTGAGTCCTATATGTTAGAACTCATTCTGACTTAGTAAATTATTATCCATAATAATTTACTCGACTCATCGACTATAGACATACTGGGCCACTGAGCCATAATGGTATAGGAGATCTTATTCGTTGAATATATATGTCCTCAATTACCATGTATCTATAGTTTTTCATCTATCTAATATCCCAAAGATCGTATATTGGGCATGGTACTATCAGGCCACATATGAAATCTGTCCAAGTCTTATTCTAATCATATTCTCCCAGAGAACTCTCTCAATCCGAAGCGAGAGCACATGAAATATTCCTCTCATGATACCGAGAGTAGATGATTATCTATTGACACTCAATATCTTTCGTAAGGTTGCTACCAATCTCGATAATCGGTTATACTAGATTTGGAACTTTTCAAACCTGTAAGTCTGGAATCAAAGAAAGGAGTACTCAAACAAGGCATCCTTGGTGTCTTAAATCTAAAAACTAGACACACAATTGGGACTACAGAATCGTTGTCAAACATTATGTATCATTAATCATACAACATTCTGTAAGCAGATCAATCAATGAACTTATTTTCCAATGAGTACTTGTACTGTATCTTTAGTGCTCCACACAAGTGGCTATGAGACCAGCCGCCTCTATTATATGGATGAGTATACAATACACCACTCTATCTGGTTATCTTGATTTTCCTCTTGAGTAACTTATGATCGAGATTATTTAGGATTTATGTTTAAAGATAAATCAGTCTTATTATCGTGATCTTATCATAATCTGATTCCTATTATACAGAACCAAAGACATCATAATATATATATTCAACAGATAATATAATATGAGAATATGCTAGTATAGAATAATATAAAAAGACTGTGCAATGGTCACACGTGTCATCACTCACGTGATTAGCTTACGAGGCACCTGAGCAATCTCTCACTTGACTTAAAGTCAATCAATCATCTATGTGTCTTATCCTCACCAAACCCTTGTGACGCTCAAAAATAATCTGAGCCAATGGCTTTATCAGTGGATCTGCAATGTTATCTTCAAATAGAACTCTTTCTATTGCTATAACTTTATGGGCTATGATCTCTCTGATCAAGTGGAACCTTCTCAAAACGTGTTTGGACTTCTAATGACACATCGGTTCCTATACTTGAGCGATAACCCCGTTATTGCCATAGTATATGGGAATTGACTCAACGCTACTCGGTATGACTCTTAAATTCATGATGAACTTCTTCATCCACACCCCTTCAGTTGCTGCTTCTACTACAACAGTTTATTTCACCTCTGTGGTCGAGTCAACAGTAGTATCTTGCTTAGAACTCTTCTAGCTAATTGCTCCTCCATTTAGAGTGAAGATATACCTTGAGTTTGACTTATTATCATCGATGTCAGATTGAAAACTCGAGTCTACCTCCATTCAGGGTGAAGACATAGCCCTCAACCTGGAGGTTACCTCTTCCATATACCAATAAAAGATTCTTAATCCTTCTCAAGTACTTAAGGATGTACTTTACTACCTTTTTCTAGTGTTTCAAATATGGATTCGCCTGATACCTACTTGTGACACTCAAAACATGTGCTATATTAGTTCTAGTACATAACATAGCATACATGATAAATCTTATCATTGAGGCATAGGGTATCCTATCTATGTCTGTCTTTTATTCAAGAGTCTTTAGGGACATACTCCTAGAAAGTGATATTTCATATCTTACCGATATGAGACTTCTCTTGGAATTCTCCATGTCAATCTTTTTGACAATGGAGTCTATGTACATGGACTGCGATAAGCCAAACATCCTCTTAGATCTATCTCTATAGATTTGGATCCCCAAAATATATGATGCTTCCCGTAAGTCCTTCATAGAGAAATTTCTGGATAGTCAAGCATTTATTGTGGAGAGCATTTCTACATCATTCCAATGATTATGATGTCATCCTTATACAACATCAAGAAGATAAATAGCACTCCTACTTACCTTCCTGTACACATAAGGCTCATTTTTGTTCTTAACAAAGTCATAAGATCTGATTGTCACATCAAATCTTATATTCTAACTTTGGGAAGCTTGCTTCAGTCCATAGATGGACCTGAGCAACCTGCACACCTTATCTAAACTCTCTCCAGATACAAATCTCTTTCATTGTATCATATACACCTCCTCAAGGTTGTCAGAGTAATACAATTTTTACATACATCTACCCGATCTTATAATCATAGTGTGCTACAATAGCAAAAAAATTTATGAACTTTAGCATGGCTTCAGGTGAGAAGGCTTTGTCATAATTAACTTCTTACCTTTAACAATATCCTTTAGCTATCAGCCTTACTTTATAGGTCTCTATCTTTCTATCTACTCTAATCTTCTTCTTGAAGATCCACTTGCAACCGATGGATACAATACCCTCAAGTGCATCAATAAGGTTCAAACCTTATTATAGTACATGGTGCTGATTACAGGTGCCCTGCAAGCCAATCACGTGAGTGATGGCACGTGCGACACGCTATATGATCTTTTTGTTTATAATTAATATTGATATATTCTCATATTATATGTTACATATATATTGTTATGTCCTTGGTTATGTGTAATGTGAGTCAGATCGTGATGAGATCACGATAATGAGATCGATTTACCTTTAAACACAGATCCTAAATAATCCTAATGTCAGACAGCGATTCCATAGTCCTAGTTGTGTATCTGGTCCTTAGACTTGAGATACCAATGATGCCTTGTATGAGTACTCCTTTCTTTGACGCTAGACTTATAGGTTTAGAAAGTTTCAGATCTGGTACAATTGGTTATCGAAATTGGTAACCAACCTTACAAAGCCAATTGAGTGTCAATAGAGGATCATCCACTCTCGGTATTACGAAATGGATGAACTCTGTACTCAAGTACCCTCCAACTCAATCTGATCGAAGAGTCCTAATACTCTTTCCAATATAGTTTTCTACTTCATTCTTATATTCCCTGAATTTCTCAAATACCTCAGACTTGTACTTCATCAAGTACACGTATCCATATCTAGAGAAATCGTCAGTATATAATGAAGTACAAGTAACCACTTATAGTCTGAGTTGACATAGGACCAAATATATCACTATATATGAGTTCTATTAACTTGGTGGCTCTCTCTCTCTCTCTTTTAATCTACTAAAAGGAGAGTTGGTCAATAATCTATGAAGGCAAGGCTCGCAAGTCACATATGATGCTAGTTATAGGTGTCCTGCAAGCCAATCACATGAGTGATGACATGTGTGACACGTTGCATGATCTTTTTTCTTATGATTAATATTGATATATTCTTACATTATATTATCTACTGCATATATATTGTGATGTTCTTGGTTCTGTGTAATGAGAATTGGATCATGATGAGATCAATTCACCTTTAATCACATATCCTAAATAATCTCGATCATAGGTTACTCAAGAGGGATATCGAGATAACCGAATAGATTGGTGTACTATATACCCGTCAATATAATGGAGGCAACTGGTCTCATAGCCACTTGTGTAGAGACACTAAGGATATAGTACAGGTGCACATTAGAGAATGAATTTATTGATTGATTTGCTTATGAAATGTTGTATGGTTAATGATACATAATGTCAAACAATGATTTTGTAGTCCTAGTTGTGTATCTGGTCCTTAAACTTGAGACATTAATGATGTCTTATATGAGTACTCATTTTTTTGACGCCAAACTTACAGGTTTAAAAAGTTTTAGATATGGTACAACTGGTTATCGGGATTGGTAGCCAACATTACAAAGATAATTGAGTGTCAATAAAGGATCATTCACTCTTGGTATCACAAGAGGAATATCTCGCATGTGCTTGCTCAAACAAATCTCTGACTAAGGTCATTTTGATTGAGAGAGAAATAGTTCTCCAGGAGAATCTGATTATAGCGTGACAAATAGATTTTGTATGTGACTTGACAGTACCATGTCAAATATACGGTCTCTGGGATATTAGCTGGATAAAGGATTATAGATACACAATAACTATGAACAGAGAGGTCTGATGGATTTGATCACCCTATACCGTCTGAGGACTATAGCATAATGTCATAGTACGTCCATAGTCGATGAGTCGAGTAAATTATTATGAAGATAATAATTTACTATATCAGAAGGAGTTCTGATGGGAGCGATTCACGACCAGCTCAGTATCGGGCCTAGAGGGTCACACACATATGGTGGATGTTTCAGCGAATAGAGGATTGGATGGAGATCCAAATAGCCCCTATTCTCATTAGATGAGACCCTATGTTGATAGGCTCCTTGCTTAAGGTCCAATTAGAGACATAAGGAGATTATTGGATAGAGATCCAATAATACAAGATTAGTGGATAATTGTATGAAGATCCAATACCCACTATGACAGGACCCCTAGGGTTTTGGTGGCTCTCTATAAATATGAGAGAGACTCATGGTTGATAGGCTACAGCTTTGGCCACCCCCTCCTTATTCTCATGCCTCCCTCTGTGCAAGAGTTGCAAGATCAGATTAGAGGAGTTTTGCTGTAGAGATCCATCGTATGGATACCGCTATAGAGGAAGACACTTGACTTCCTTTATCCTCTTTATCCAGATCTGGAATATAAGGATATGCGATCTTCCTAGGTAATTAATCTATCACATGACATGGTTTTATAGTTTTTGCGACTTTCTCGCGGTCCAATATTTTGCATAACGATTTGATCTACGTGAGAAACTGATTTTAGTTTGATCTTCACTGCGCATGTGGTGCTCCCGCTGAGGTTTCCCAACAGTGGTATCAGAGCCAAGGTTTTCATGCAAAAGATTAGTTTTAAACTGCATATGATGAGATTGAATCATGTAGAACTGTTCTACGCGTTGTTGTTGTGTTTTCGCAACAAAGGCAGCAAGGAAAGGGGGCAGCCGGCTACGGCCAGTAGCTTTGCAAGGGTGGCTGGCCATAGCTAGGCCTTCTGCAGGGGTTGTCGGCTATGGCCAGGGCCCTTGTAGGGGTGGCCACACACGGCTAGGACGCAGGGGCAGTCGCCCGCGGCCAGCCTGTAAGGGGCGGCGCTCGCCCATGACCAGGCCGCAGGGGCAGTACCCACCCGTGGCCAGCCCACAAGGGGCGACGCTTGCCCGTTGCCAAGCTACAGAAGCAGAGCCAACGACCAGCTCGTAGAGGGGCAGCGTCCACAGAGGCGTCGCTTGCGGGCATGGTGGCCGCCTGCCTGCGAGGTGCCACCCGAGGGCAGCGGTGCCTACCGTAGGGGCGACCGCTAATGGCGCGCAGTGCTGCCGCCTACGCAGGGGCAGTGGCGGCAGTAGCCGAAGGAAAGGGTCAATAAGGGCTAGGGTTTCTATTTTCAGTAAAGGACTATTCTGCCCTCTGAATTTGAGAAATTTCAGGTTTGTCATTTTGTCCAGAATTCCCTAAATGCCCTCAATAATTCTAAAAATTTTAAGAGTTATCCTTTAATCCAAAATTTTGAAACTACCCTTGATAATTCTAGATATTTAGAGCATATTTTGATTTCTAAAAAATAATTAATTAAATAGTTTAATTAATTATTATATATCTAGTAATCCTATATGTGATGTGATGTGTACATGAGATGTATGATGTGGATGGATGATTATGAGCCATGTGTTGTAATGTGTGTAATTATGATTATTATTATTATTATTAGGGCTTGCGAGCCTCCGTTTTTCTCATTTATTGTCAGGTATGTGTGCTTGTGATTATTTGTAATTACATGAAGAGGCGCGACGGGAGCATAGAGGTGACAACGAGACCCACGATGCCGTCGCGGGAGATCACGACGCATGGTGATGCGATGAGGATTCGACGAAATCGATGATGACAAGATCAACGATCACAGGGCATGGAGATGTGTCGATGTACACATGATCCTATTATGAGTTATTAGGCCCATTGGCTCAGGCTCAATCATATTAGGTGATGGCTCATGATCATCTAGTGTGACTTGTTTATGTGATTTGTTATACACCTACTATATATATATATATATATATATATATATTGTAGATATATATTAAATATGTATGTGTATGACACGACATATTAGGAGACCAATATAAAATAAAACCCCTCCTACGATAATATTAATATTAAGTCGGTAAACGTGAGACAATAAGATTGACCCACATAGCCTTCCATTATTATAGGAAGAAATTAAATCATGATATAGATTGAGTTGGTCGGGTCCCTCGAAACTCACCTATTTTAGTGATCGAGTTCTTGCTTACGACATATATATATATCACCGGTGACCTGAGGACATAGTATGACTTGGTAGAGTAGTCGAAAGCATATCCCGAATCATACTCATCTTGTAATGATGGTGATGACTTAACTTTAACTTCATGGTCGGTCGAGCAATCGAGACCTTGATGATTCGAAGGCCGAACATGACGGGGATCTCAAAAAGTTATGATTGGCAAGAGTTTCCTACCTTTTGGGCTTAATGTAATTGGTCAAGTTCCTCGAGGTTACACTAAAATACTGATTGGATCCTAATCCCTACTAGGAGTCTACCGGAGACTTCCATCTCATGTTTCGAGGGTGTCGCGTGATTCACTAGGAAAATAGTGGGAGTATATTAAGATAGAAGTCCATATCTTAATTAGTATTTTCTGCAAAGTCTGCATGTTAATTTTTTATGCTATATTTGTGAGACCAATAGGAAAATGAAGGCTAGTAAGACCCTTAAGAAGAGCAAGGGCAAAGAAAGACCGGGTAAGACAAAGGTTGCCAAGAAATGCCCAACAAAGGGCAAAGGACAATGCTTCAACTACGCCCAAGATGGGCATTAGAAGAGGAACTGTAAGGACTACCTTACAGATAAGGCGAAACAGAAGCTTGGAGAAGTTTCAGGTATATTCATGATCAGTCTCCACTTATCAGATTTTCATGATAACACATGGGTATTGGATACCAGGATATCTTGTAATTCATTGCAGTTTCTAGCAAGACCTAGGAGATTGGTCAAAGGCAAGATGGACCTCAAGATGGGCAATGGAGCAAGAGTTACTATAGTTACCATTATGGAGGTCACCCTACATCTGCTTGGTGGAGTATCATTGCATTGGATGCATACTATTTTATTCCCTCTATTATCAAAAATATTATATCCATCTCTTGATAATTAGTGGATATAAATTAGTTTTTGAGAATAATAATTATTAAATTATTATGGATGATGAGATCATCACTAGAGGGACACTAATAAATGGCTTATATGTGTTAGAGACTTCTCCACACATCATAAATATAAATACATCTAAGAAGAAAAGAGATGAGGTGAATAATGCATACCTATGACATTGTAAGCTAGGTCATATACATGATAAAAGATTCAAAAGTTGCTGAAAGATGAATACTTAGATCCATTTGACTATGAGTTATATGCAACTTGCGAACCTTGCCTTCGTAAGAAGATGACCAACTCTCTTTTTAGTCGAACTGGAGAGAGAGCCACCGAGTTATTGGAACTCATTCGTAGTGATGTATGTGGTCCTATGTCAACTCAGGCGATATGCAGTTACTCATACTTCATTACATTCACTGATGATTTCTCTAGGTATAGATATATGTACTTGATGAAGTACAAGTCTAAGGCTTTTGAAATATTCAGGGAATATAAGAATAAAGTAGAGAATCAGATTGGAAAGAGTATTAAGACTCTTCAATCAAATCGAGGAGGAGAGTACTTGAGTACAGAGTTCACCCATTTCCTCAAGGACAATGGGATTCTATCCTAGTGGACACCTCCTTATACACCTTAGCTCAATAGTGTATAAGAAAGGAGGAATTATACACTGTTACACATTGTGCAATCCATGATAAGTTTCGCTCACCTACCCGTCTCATTCCAGGGATACGCCCTAGAGATTGCAGCATACCTTCTGAACAGAGTTCCATCAAAGTCAGTAGTATCTACACCATATGAGATATGGAAAAGAAAAAATCCTGATCTTAAAGTGGTTAAGATTTAGGGCTATCCTGCCCATGTTAAAAGACACAACCCCACTAAGTTGGAATCAAAGATAGAATGATGCACATTCGTTGGATACCCTAAGGAGACTTTGAGGTATTATTTCTTTCATCCCAATGATCAAAAAGTCTTTCTTGCCAAGAGAGTTATGTTCCTTAAGAAGGAATACATTCTTGGTGAAAACAGTGGGAGTGAGATAGAGTTGAGCGAGGTTGGAGAACCTAGCTCAAGCATCATTCCAAAGTCCGTGTCTATTCAGGTACCTAGCACACAAGTTTCAACTTTGCGCAGGTCTAGCAGAGCATATCACCCTCTTAAAAGATATGTGGGACATGTCAATGGAGTAAACTCTTAGGATATTGATCCTCAGACATACGAGGAGGCTATTATGAGTATAGATTCCGGGAAGTGGTAAGAATCCATGAATTCTGAGATAAATTTTATATACTCTAACAATGTTTGGAACCTTGTAGATGCACCGGAGGGTATTATACCCATCGGATACAAGTGGATCATCAAAAAGAAGATCAGAGTATATGAAAAGGTGAGGACCTATAAGGTAAAACTGGTAGCTAAAGGATATCATCAAAGACAAGGAGTTGACTATGATGAAACCTTTTCACCTATAGTCATGCTTAAATCCATTAAATTTTTTTTGACCGTTGCAGCACACTATGACTATGAGATCTGGTAGATGGATGTGAAAATGATATTCCTCATTAGCAACCTCGATGAGGAGATGTATATGATACAGCTAGAGGGATTCGTATCCAGAGATAGTCCAGATAAAATGTATAGGTTGCTTAGATCCATTTATGGATTGAAGCAAGCTTCCTAAAGTTGGAATATAAGATTTGACGAGACGATCAGATTTTATGACTTCGTTAAGAACGAAGATGAGCCTTATGTGTACAATAAGGTAAGTGGGAGTGTTATCACATTCTTGGTGTTGTATGTGGATGACATCCTAATTATTAGGAATGATATAGGAATGCTCTTCACAGTAAAGGCTTGACTATCCAGAAACTTCTCCATGAAGGACTTAGGGGAAGCATCTTATATTTTAGGGATCCAGATCTATAGAGATAGATCCAAGAGGATGCTTGGCTTGTCCCAGTCCAGGTATAGAGTTTCCATTGTCAAAAGGTTTGGCATAGAGAATTTCAATATAGGTCTCATTCCGATGAGATATGGAATATCACTTTCTATGAGTATGTCCCTAAAGACTCCTGATGAAAGGGCAGACATGGATAAGATATCTTATGCCTCAGCGATATGGTATATCATGTATGATATGCTATGTACCAGACCTGATATAGCACATGCTCTGAGTGTCACGAGCAGGTATCAGGCAGATCCAGGTTTAGAACACTGGAAGGTAGTAAAGCATATCCTTAAGTACTTGAGAATGATTAAGGATCTTTTATTGGTATATGGAGGAGGTAGCCTCCAAGTTGAGGACTACACAAACTCGAGTTTTCAGTCCAACATTGATGATAACAAGTCGAACTCAGGGTATATTTTTATCATGAATTGAGGAGAAATAAGCTGGTAGAGTTTCAAGCAAGATACTACTGCTGACTCGACTATAGAGGCAGAATACATTGCTGCAGTAGAAGTAGCAAAGGAAGGGGTGTGGATGAAGAAGTTTACAGAGATTTGGGAGTCGTACCAAACAAGGTAGAGACGATTCTCATATACTACAACAGCGATAGGGCGATAGCTCTAGCAAGGGAATTCAGGTCTCATCAGAATTGTTCTAAGAATGTTTCACTTAATTAGAGAGATCATAGCCCGTAAAGATATAATATTAAAAAGAATTCTATCCGAAGATAACATTGCAGATCCATTGACGAAGTCGTTGGCTCAGATCGTATTTGAGCATACAGAGCTCTGATGGGGATCAGACAGATTGGTGATTGGCTTTAGGTCAAGTGGGATATTGCTGGTTATAGGTGCCTGCAAGACAATCACATGAGTGATGGCTCGTGTGACACGCTGTGCGATTTTTTTGCTTATGATTAATATTGACATATTCTCACATTAATTATCTATTACATATATATATTGTGATGTTCTTGGTCTTGTGGAATAAGAATTGGATCATGATGAGCTCACGATAATGAGATCGATTCACCTTTAAACACAGATCCTAAATAATCTCGGTTATAGGTTACTCGAGAGGGACATCGAGATAACCAGACATATCAGTGTACTATATACCCATCCATATGATGGAGGCGGCTAGTCTCATAGCCAATTATGTGGAGACATTAAAGATATATTACAGGTGCTCATTAGAGAATGAGTTCATTGATTGATCCGCTTTTGGAATGCTGTATGGTTAATGATACCTAATGTCAGACAAGGATTCCAAAGTCCCAGTTGTGTATCTGGTCGTTAGACTTGAGACACCAATGATGCCTTGTATAAGTACTCATTTCTTTAACGTCAGACTTACATGTTTGGAAAGTTTCAGATCCAGTACAACTAGTTATCGGGATTAGTAGCCAACCTTACGAAGGCAATTAAGTGTCAATAAAGGATCATATACTCTCGCCATGAGAGAAATATCTCATATATGCTTGCTCAGACAAATCCCTGACCAGGGTCATTTGGATTGAGATAGAAAGAGTTCTTCGTCCGATTAGAGCGTGACAAACGGATTTTGTATGTGACCTAACAATACCATGTCCAATATACCATCTCTGGGATATTAGTTGGATAAGGGATTATAGATACATGATAATTATGGACAGACAAGTTCGATGGATTTGATCCCCCTATACCGTTTGGGGACTATGGTGTAGTGGCTTAGTACATCCATAATCAATGAGTTGAATGAATTATTATGGAGATAATAATTCACTATATTAGGAGGTATGATGGGAGCGTTTCACAACCAGCTCTGTATCAGGCCTATAGGGTCACACACATATGGTAGATGCTTCAACGAATAGAGGATTGGATGGAGATCCAATTAGCCCCTATTCTTATTAGATGAGATCCTATGCTGATGGACTCCTTGCTTAACACCCAATTAGAGGACTAAGTAGATTATTGGATAGAGATCCAATAATGCAAGATTAGTGGGTAGTCGGATGGAGATCCAATACCCACTAAGGCAGGACCCCTAGGGTTCTGGTGGCTCTCTATAAATAGGAGGGAGACTCATGATTGATACGCTACAGCTTTGGCCACCCCCTCCTATTCTCCTTCCTTCCTCTATACAACAGTTGCGAGATTAGATTATAGGAGTTTCGTTTTAGAGATCCATCGTGTGCTAGAGAGGAAGACGCTTGACTTCCTTCATCATCTCCATCCGGATCAGGAATACAGAGATATACGATCTCCCTAGGTAATCAATCTATCACATGACATGGTTTTATTATTTTTGTGGCTTTCTCGTGACCCAATCTTTTGCACGACAATTGTGGAAAACTGGTTTTGTTTTGATCTCTGCTGTGCATGTGATGCTCCATTGAGGTTTCCCAATATATAACTCATAATCAAATGGATCTAAGTATCCATCTTTCAGCAACTTTGGATCCTTCCCTTATGAATATAATATAGTCTACAATACCACAGGTATGCTTCATTCACCTCATCTCGTTTCTTCTTGGACGTATTTACATTCATGATTTATGGAGAAGTGTCTAACATATATAAGCCATTAATCAAGGTCCCTCTTATGATGATCTTATCATCTATTATTAATTAACAACTATTATTCTCAAAAACTAATTTATATCCACTAACTATCAAACAAGAAATTAAAATAATATTATTGATAATGGAGGGAACATAATAGCATTCATCCAATATGATGGTAGCTCTACCAAGCAGATGTAGGGTGACCTCACCAACGACAACTGTAGCAACCCTTGCTCCATTGCCTATCTTGAGGTCTATCTCACCTCTTGCTAATCTCCTAAGCCTTACCAGAGTCTGCAACCAATATGCAAAATATGATAAGCACTCTCGATATCAAATACTCATGTGTTATCATAAAAATCTAACAAATGGAGACTGATTATGAATGTATCTGAAGCTTCTTCAAGCTTATGTTTTACATTTTCTTCAAGGTAATCTTTGCAGTTCCTCTTCCAATGCTCATCTTTGCCACAGTGGAAGCACTGTCCTTTGTCCTTTGTCAGGTCTTTCTTTGTAAACTTTGTCTTTCTCGGTCTTTCCTTCCCTTACCCTGCTCAAGGGTCTTATTAGCCTTCATTTTCTTCTTGGTCTCACCAATATAAAGAATTGGCTTCTCTTTCTTAATGGCATTCTTAACCTCCCTGAACATATTGAGGAGCTTAGGAAGAGTTATCTCAAACTTGCTCATATTAAAGTTCATGATGAAGTGAGAAAAGGAATCTGGCAGTGACTGAAGTATAAGATCAATGCACAGGTTGTCCTCTAGGATTACTCCTAGACCTATGAGTTTCTCGATTCACTCTATCATCTTCAAGACAGTTTTAAACTAATGCTCTTTTTCTTATCTTGGCTCGGAAGAGACTCTTAGATATCATATATCTTTGAGTTCTTCCATGTTCCTCAAACAACTGACGAAGATGAAGAAGGATGAAATTGACATCCAAGCTCTTATGTTGCCTTTGTAACTCAGGAGTCATGAAGGTTAACATCTAGCATTTTGCCAAAATGGAATCATCTATATACTTCACATAGCGAGCGATCTCATCCTTGCTTGCCCCTTCTTCTGGCGTGGGCACAATCGTATCAAGAACGTACATGATTTTCTTTGTCATGAGAATAATTCTCAAATTATGAAGCCAATTTGTGTAGTTTGGACCAGTGAGGTGGTTAGCATCAAGTATGCCACGTGGGGGGTTTGTGAGTGACATATTTCTGACAAACAAGATATAACATAAATAAATTACATACAGCTTTTATAGAAAAATTAATTAAAATATTAACTTCTATCTTAATATATACCCACTATTTTTCTAGCGAATCACGCGACACCCTCGACACGTAAAGCGAAAGTCTTTGATAGACGTTTAGTGAGGATCGAGATCGAATCAACGTTTTAATGCAACCACGAGTGACTCGACCAATTACACTAAGTTTAAAGGTAGGTAACTCTTACTAATCACAACTCCTTATAATTCTCGTCATGTTTGGCCTCCGAATCATTATGGTCTCAACTGCTCGACCAATCATGAAGTTAAGTTAAGTCATCACTATTATTACAAGATGAGTCTGATTTGATGATATGCCCTCGAGTGACTCAACCAAACATACCATATTGTCAGGTTATCAGTGACATCTCTTTATTATAAGCAAGATCTCAATCACGTAGATATGTGAACCTTGAGTGACTCGACCAACTCAATATATATCGTGATTCAATTTCTTCCTATAACGATGGAAGGCCACGTGGGTCAACCTTATCGCCTCACATTTTTTCAACTTAATATTCTCAAAGGAGGGGTTTTGTTTGTTTCGTATCGGTCTCCTAATATGTTGTGTCACCCACAAACATATTTGATATATATATATATATATATATATATATATATATATATATATATATATATATATATATATATATATATATATATATATATATATATATATATATATATATATATATATATATATATATATATATATATATACATACATACATACATACATACATACATAGGTGAAAACCCCTCCTATGAGAATATTAAGTTAAAAAAATGTGAGGCGATAAGGTTGACCCACGTGGCCTTTCATCGTTATATATATATATATATATATATATATATATATATATATATATACATACCATATCGGATGATCATGAGCCATCACCTAATATAATTAAGCCTTAGCCAATTGGTCTAATCACTCATAATATGATTTATGTGTGCATCGACGCATTTCCATACCCTATGATCATTTATCTCGTCATTATCGGCTCCATCGGATCCTCGCTGCATTACCATGTGTTGTGATATCCCGTCACAGCATCGTGGTTCCGGTTGTCACCTCCACGCTCCCACCACGTCTCTCTGTATAATTACAAAATAATCACATGCACGAAAGCCCGACAATAAACGAGAAAACAAAATGGCTTGTTGGCCCCAATAATAATAATAATTACATATACATACATCACATCACATGGCTCATGATTCATCTGCCCACATCATACATCACATATACACATCACCATATGGGATTACTAGATAATAAATAAATTTAATTATTTATTTCTAAAAATTTTAGGATACCCTACTATAGGGTTCCTAATAAGCAGGTATAAACTCCTTAAACGGCTAGGAAACTCTAGGCGTTAGGAATCCCCTGCGGCTAGGAGTCCCTAGCCACAGGAGAACCTTAGGTGGCTAGGAAACCCTAGCTCCCAAGGAAATCCTTTTAAGCCATATCATGGATGTAATCTGTCATGGGCAACCAACAAACCCTAGTCGCCCAAATAGTCCTTGCGGTCAGGAGTCCATGGCTGGAAGGTTACCTTTGGCAACTAGGAAACCCTAACCGCCAAGGTTCCCATGCAGCCACCACTCTTGGCTACATGGAGGTTGCTGCTTTGGCCGAGAGCTTGTTGCTCTCGGTTGTCCTCAGCCAAGGCCGCAAGCAGCATTTGGTCATGCTGTAGGGCAGCAACAGTTGCTACCTTTTTCTCCCTTCTTTATGATAATAATTTTAACATCAAAGAACCTTAGAACATCTCTCTACAAAAAGGTACTATCCAGATCTAATTAATCATGAAAAATCATAGTAAGGTACGCAAAATATAATTCACATGTTTCAATCTCAACACATGTAATTTAAAACCAATCTTTTACACAAACAACCTTGGCTCTGATATTACTGTTGGGAAACCAAGTGAGAGTATTACATGTGTAGTAGAAGATCAAACTAAAATCGATTTCTCATATAGATCAAATTATCGTGCAAAGATTGGTGCGCAAAAAATCATAAAAACCAAAAACTACAACATGTGAGAAATTATTTACCCAGGGAGATCGTATATCTCTGAATTTTTAGATCCAAATAAAGAGGATGAAGTAGGACAAATGTCCTCTTCTCTAGCGGTATCCACATGATGGATTGCTATAGCAATACTCCAATCACAGCCAAATCTCGTAGCTCTTGTGCAGCTTCTCACAACGAATATGAAAGAATATCATTTATCTTCTTCTCTGCCCTCTCACGACTGAGAGGGGCTGGTCAAATGAGAATGTGATGAAGAGGAGGAGAATAAGAGGGGCAGAGTGGCTAAAGGTATAGCCTATCATCTATGTGCTGCCCCTGCCTCTATTTATAGATAGCCACCATAAAACCCTAATAGATCCTACCTTAGTGGGTATTAGATCTCTATCCAATTATCTACTAACCTTGGATTATTAGATTATTGGATCTCTATCCAATAATCTCCTTTGGCCACTAATTAGGCCTAATATAAGGAGCCCATCAATATAGGGTCTTATCTAATAAGAACATGGGCTAATTGGATAACTCATATATAAATCCTCAATTCGCTGAAATATCTACCATATATGTATGACCCTCTAGGCCCAATACCAAGCTGATTGTGAGTCCTACTTATCAAAACTCTTTTTAACTTTATGAATTATTATCTCATAATAATTTACTCGACTCATCGACTATGAACGTATTAGACCACTACGTCATAGTCCCTAGATGGTATAAAAAATCTTATCCATTAGACCTATTTGTCCTCAGTTACCATGTATATATAGTCCCTCATCCATCTAATATCTAATAGATCATATCTTGGGCATAGTACTATCAGGCCACATACGAAATATATCTGAGTCTCGCTTTAATCGGATTCTCCCGGAGAACTCATTCTCTCTCAATCCGAACAACCTAATCAGGAATTTTCCCGAGTGAGAGCACATGAGATATTTCTCTTATGATACTAAGAGTAGATGCTCCTTTATTGACACTCAATAGCCTTCATAAGGTTGGCTACCAATCTCGATAATCGATTATACTAGATTTGTAACTTTCTAAACTTATAATTCCAACATCAAAGAAAGGAGTACTCAAATAAGGCATCCTTGGTGTTTCAAGTCTAAAGACTAGATACACAACTAGGACTACAAAATTGCTATCCAATGTTATATATCATTAACCATACAACATTTCATAAGTGGATCAATTAGTAAACTCATTCTCCAATGAGTACCTTTATTGTATCCTCAGTGTCTCCACACAAGTGGCTATGAGACCATCCACCTCCATTATGCAGACGGGCATATAGTACACCGATCAGTTCGGGTATCTCGATGTCCCTCTCTAGTAACCTATGACCGAGATTATTTAGGATTTCGGTCATCATGATCTGATTCATATTGCATAGAACCGAGGACATCACAGTATATATATTTAATAGATAATATAATAATATATCATAATAACAATACAAAAAGACTGTAGTATATCACACGTGTCATCACTCACGTTATTGACTTGTAGGGCACTTGTGACAAGTAAGTACCACCAATACCTCGAAAACTCAATGATTTAAAATTTTGGCTTCAATTTTGAAGTCATTGGGGGTCTATAAATATCTCATCCATTCTTGCTTGATAAAGTACAAAGAAGGGTGAAAAAAGGGGTCAAAAGAGAAATTTTTTTTAAGGAAAAAGTGTTATGAACTCTTAGTGTTTGAGTCTCTTCCTACTCAAGTTTAGTGATCATTCTAAGGAGGGTTGAGGTCTTGTGAGAAAGAGTTTATAAAAGTTCTCTCCTAAGCCTAGTAAAAAGAGAAGTGTTGTAAGGGTAGTTGATTTTCACCCATTGGAAAGAAGATTGATAGTGAAAATCGATAGCCTTGAGTAAAGAAGAATCGAGAGTGGACATAGGTCGGGACGACCAAACTACTATAAATCAGTTTATATTTTCTTCATACTTTCACTTGCATTTGCTTATTGATTTATATTATGTCACTATTTTACTCATACTTTCAAGTTAAACAGATTTTTGATTCATATTCTCGTTCGAACGATTTTAAATCAAATCTTTTTTTCGAGTCATTACGGTCCTAATAGTTGGTATCATAGCCAAGTTACATTAATACCAAGTGAGTTTTAATGACTTTTTTAGCATTCACGAGCGTGAATCTTTCACTCGTCCTCCTATGTTCACTAGGATGGAATGCACTTACTAGAAAACATGAATGAGAATTTTTCTGATTTTTATGAATTTTTATTTTGGGACTTCGTCTAAAATGACTTTTAAAAATCTTCTAATCCAATGAATGATTTTGAAAAGAAAATATTTTCTTTGAACGCTAAACCTATGAATGTTTTGTTTTGTGCTTTGAATAGAAATGAGTTTAATCATATTTCTACATATGACACTGCACATGATATTTGGCACACACTAGAAGTCACACATGAAGACAAGTAAAAGAGTCAAAAATTAATCTCTTAGTTCATAGTTATAAACTGTTTAAAATGAAGCCAAGCGAAACCAAAGGTGAATTGTTTACATGTTTTATGGATGTTGTTAATAGTTTAAAAGCTCTTAATAAATGTTATACCAACATTGAACGAGTAAACTTCATAAATGTTAGGATCCAAAAGTAACTGCTACCCAAGAGACAAAGGATTTAGATAATTTTCCTCTTGAAGAACTCATATGATCTTTAATGACCTATGAAATGACTTACAAAGCTCATGATGAAAAAGAAAAAAACCTTCTAAAGAACAAGAATGATATTGCACTAAGAACAAAAGATGATTTATCGAGTGAAAGCTCAAATGATGAAGATGATATAAAACTCCTTACAAAATAACTTAAAAAATTCATGAAAAGGAAAAAATATTATAAGAATAAAAATAAATCTAAAATAATATTATAATTTGTTATGAATGCAGGAAGCTAGAACACCTCAAAAACGAGTGTCCATAACTAAAAAAAGAAGTTATCAACCTAAAAGAAGAAGAAAGCATTAAAAGCAACTTGGGATGATTCAAGTATATAAGACGAAGAGCAAATCAATGAGAATGACATGATAAACTATACATTGATGGCCTTTAATGATGAGGTATATGACTCACCTGAAATATGTTTTTCTTATGATGAATTATTTAATGTATTTCATGATTCACTTGATGAAAAAGGTTAGTAAGAAATATAAATTATTAAAAAATAATAACAGATCATGTATCTCTCTTTGATGAATTTGATAAATTGAAAAATAAGCATTACATATCACATAAGAATAAATTTATGATTACCTTAAGAAGTAATAATATTTATTGATCTTGATAATTTTTATGATGAAAGTTGTTTTTTGATTTTAAACGATGATGCATGACTTTAGCATATGAGATTAAGATATGTAAAAATAAAATTAATCTCATAAATTTGATCTAATAAAGTTTAGTTATTTTCTATCCATATGATTTTTAATGAATTTTTAAAAGTAAAAAAATGATTTTGATGATGCTTTTGATTTTAAAGAATTATGATCTTTCACTTGACTTTTTGATATTCCTGACTTAAGATCTATCTCATGAATCATGCTCTTCTACTATTTATTAAGAACGAGATTATTAAAATAAATTGTGATCTTGACTTCGCCATATTTAACTTGAGATTTATTTTATATGAATCAAGATATTTTATTTTTTATTTTTCTATAATTCTCTTTGCTTTTTATTTAGAAGATTTATTAAAACAAATCATGATCTTGACTTCTTCATATTTAACTTAAGATTTATTTTATATGAATCAAGATCTTTTACTATTTGTTCTCCTGTAAATCTTTTTGCTATTTACTATAGAAGAGATTTATGTAAATCTTTTTGCTATTTACTATAGAAGAGATTTATCCAATGAATTATGATATTGACTTCTCGATATTTATATCTTGAGATTTATTTTATATAAATTAAGATCTTTTACTATTCTCCTATAAATTTTCTTTCCCAGTGAGGAGATTTATCTCATTTGATCATTATCTTGATTTCAAATACATAAATGATATGAGATTTATGTCATATAATTTCTTTGTATTAATATTCTTCAATAGCATATTGATATAAATAAAGAAGTAGCATCATGGTAAAATGATATCATTCTTTTCTTTTTAATAGTAATAAAGGAGGAGAGAAAAGTAATGGCTTACTCAATTCTTTCTCTACTTTTTGTTGATTATAAAGGGGGAGAAGTAATGATAATTTTGTAACGACGTAGTACTCATATGCATATTATATTTGATGACATCAACTTATGATATTTGAGATATATGGATATAATATGAAATTATATATATGATTCTTGTGCTATGATTTATGATTAAAGTTATCTTGACTTAAATTCAAAGAATTGAAATGTTATCATATTTTTCTGAATCAAATTGGTTATCATCATAAAAAAAAGGAGATTAGTGAATCTCAAATTTTGATAATGAAATCAATTGATAAATTTATGAACTAATATACTTTCAAGACAAATAACGCAGGAAAGACTTCGATCATAGATGAACCATCATATGTAAATTGTTGAAGCAGGAGAATTAAATATTGGGTTAGCAAAGTATAATGTCAAAGATTGGACGTTAAGCCAAAGGATTGGTCGACATGTCGAAGGATGGACTTCGTGTCATGAGTTCAAACATCGGGCATAAAAGAATCGTGTATTACACCAAAAGATCATATATTGTGAGAAGTCAACATACTGAGAGATTAGGCGATATGCTGAAGAAAAGGACGAGGCACTGAAGATTCGACCGAAGTGCCGGATGATCAAATGATATGTTAAAATGCCAGACAATGTGCTGTTTGCTTCGTGATTGTGTTAGATATATAATTGAGTAGTTTGGTATTGATCATAGTAGTTTATAGTTGAATTAAGTTCGTATTGGGCCGTAACTATGCCAACTTGATTTAGGACCCATTGAGCTTAAACCAGGGATGAGTTGGACCTGATGAAAGGCCAAATCAGGAATTTGAAAATGACATGGCGGTGGTACCGCCAAGTCTAAGTGATGGTACCTCTCAGGCTATATAATGCATTGTTCTATGCTTTTTCGGATATTCCGATAGTGGTACCGCGATGGTAGTATCACTAGAGCCCAAGATTTCAGACCATGTTTGATGGTAGTACCCCTAATACAGGCGGTGGTATTGCTAATACGTCAAAAACTAGAGTATTTAAAATTTTGGCTCAAATTTTGAAGTCAATAGGGGTTTATAAAAATTTAACATATTATTGCTTGATTTAGCATGAATAACGGTGAAAAGAGAAAGAATTATCGAGAAAAAAAATTGTAAACTTTTAGTGTTTGAGTCTCTTCCTCCTCAAATTTAGTGGACATGGGTTGAGGTTTTGTGAGAAAGAGTTTGTAAAAGTTCTCTTTTGAGCCTAGTAAAAGAAGTGTTGTAAGGATAGTTGATATTTGCCCGTTAGAAATAAGATCGGTAAGGAAAATCGGTAGCCTCGAGTGAATAGAAATCGGGAGTAAACATAGGTTGGGACAATCGAACCACTATAAATAAGTTTGTATTGTTTTCTTGTTTTTACTTATAATTTTATTACTAATTTACCTTACTCACTAATTTACTTATACTTTTAATTTAAACGAATTTTGATTCATACTCTTATTCGAACGATATTTGAAATCAAATCTTTTTTTTGATAATCACTAATTCCTCTCTCTCTCCTCTTAGTGTCAGTACGGTCCTAACAGTTTTAACTTGATCCAGACCAAATAATGATAATTGCCTTCATCCATCATATTATGACCGTGGTCTTATTTGTTGTGAAGCTCGTATAAAGGTATTCCCATTTGATGATATCATTGGTTGGTTGAATAATTTAGCTGTGATGATAGATAAAATCAATAATTCATATCACAGAATGCCATTGAAGGGTTAATATATGCTCACATGGTGGCATGATAAGACTAATAATAGGCTGTATGGATGTTGCCATTGGATTGAAAGGGTTCGGGCACGGCAACTAATTAGATATTTGCAGCTATCCATTCTTAATGTGATCCCCTTAAGTCAGATTAGCATATTGTTAATTGGTTTGAGATGAGTTTGAATATCCAAGTATTTAATCTAATTCATGAACTATTATAATGAAATTTAGGCTATTTTACTGGTTAAAGTGAAAATAATAAAAAAGTAGTAAGTGTGGGTTTTATTTGTTTGGTTAATGAATAAAGGGTGTTCCAAATATGTTCATTTCAAGTGTGGGAGCTCATCTTAAACCTAATCGAGACACTTAATTTTTTCTTTTTTTAACATATCGATTAGGAATTACAATGGATTGGATATTTATGAACCTAATCAGGTATAAAAAACCATACCTATTTTGTACAAATACTCGATCTAAATTCGTATAAATATTTATATAAAACTCTCAACTGGTTTGTAGCATGCTTTAGTTTTGTTTTAATCTATTCATCGGTTGACATGCATTCAGTTCTCAACAGTTGCAATGAATTCACGACAACCTCAAAGTTTGAGACTTTGCATTATAAAACTCTTAACAATAATGATTTGATCTTCCTAATGTTTATTATCTCCGTGAATCAGATTTGATATGATTTGATTTGGTCCAACAATAATGATTTATTTTCGTAACACATAATCTTTTATATATTTTTTTAAGAAAATAAATTCCTTAGAATTTCAAATGAATTCGAATAATAATAGAATTATCATAATATCGAACACCAACACAATATAATAAATAGCTTAAGGTGCTTACCAATGTGAGACGGATCGTGGCTCTTTCTAGAGCTCTTGCATAGGAAAGAGAGAAAGTGACTCTTAAGGCGTGAAGAAGGAAAGATATTGACATCTATCTCTCTCTCTCTCTCTCTCTCACCGCGTTCACTGCTCCGGAAACTGAGCATAGATATCATGAAAATGAAGCAAACGAAGAAACGCTATCTGCCAGTAGTGGTCACCAAAGGAGGTCACCAACTCGCCACTGACGACGGTCTTGAAATGCCTGCCATCTAGTAGATGTCACCAAACACTCCACCGACAGAATTGACGAAGTATGCTGGTCATCATCTGCTGCTATTTGTTTATCACAAAGGACATGATAGTGAATCTGATTGGAGACTCTCATCTAATTTTCCTCTCCTTCAACAATATTTTGCTGATGGAGAATCCATATGTATCTCTTTCAACAATATTTTACATTATTTTTTTGTGGTTTTGTTGGCCTTTCCTTCTACCATTAATTTCATGTTCTATATCAGTATTGTCGACCTTAGTTCTTTCTCCCTGTTGTCATGCATTTGGATGACACAATGGGTATAGTAGGAGACAATATTAATTTTTGTTTGAACTAACTACCAACAAATAACAATGGATATGATGTTCACATATTTTATCTAATTCATTTTGAAACCTAATTAATTTTCGAATATTAAACTATCGGATTTTCTAAGCTCCTACCAATCTGGAATTTGGAGAGATCAATCAATTTGATCTTTTTTTTTTAATTATATGAATCACGTGGTGATCCATATATTTTTTTCACGTGATCCATATTTTTTTATTATTATTATTATTTAAATTTCCCAAATAATGATTTTGTTTTAGTTTTCATAATTTTTGTAATCTAAAAAAAAAAAAACTCTTTTCTTCCTCTTTTTCATTATCACCTTCGCCTCGCTAATGCAACCAACCACCCTTCCTTGCCCATCACGTTATTCATCTTTGCTCCCTCCCCACCAATCGGCTCATTGCCTTCCCCCTTTGCCTCTACCGTTCCTCTTTCATGGGATAGAGATAAGTCTCCATCGTGATGAGCCGTGTATCATGGCATCTCCATCTCAACGTGGAAGGATAGAGACAATGAGAGCGATCGACAAAGGCTATTTTTAAAATCATAAAAATTAGTGAGACTTTCTGAGAAACATAAAAATACGGGTACTATTAAAAAAAAAACGAAAAGGGGTACTTTGAGAGAAAACAATTTTTTTTTGTTTTTTTTGTTTTTCCAGATGGTGCTCATATGAATAGGAATTACAAGTATCACAATCGAAGTTGTGGGAATCCAACTTGAACTAGTCGACGTTGGCCTCTCGGACCAAGGCGTAGTTCCCCACAGCCATGCATTCAGTTCCCAAAATATTAACTCTCCTCGCACCAACCCAAGCGATGCTTGAATTATTCAACTCTATCAAGTGAAACATGCGTCCATATTGAAACCAAACCACATTAGCATTTTTTAGGTACGCATTTATTTCTTTCCAGCGCCGATCCAAACTGTCGATGGGTACATATCTGAAACATGCGTCCATTAGAAACCAACCACATTAGCATTATTTAGGTACGCATTTGTTTCTTTCCTGCACAGATCCAAATTGTCAATGAATACGAACCTGAAAGATGCGTCCATTAGAGACCAACCCACATTCGCATGATTTATGTACGTAGTTGTTTCTTTCCTGCACAGTTCCAAACTGTCAATGAATACGTACCTGACTTCCAAAACTGGTGACAGGCACGCGAGCGCCTACAGCCTCACCCTAATAAATTGCTACTTCTGTGTATGTATGTACATGTTCATGACACCATCACCTCGTAATGCACTGCAAGTCGACAACTTACTTCGAGATCGTCGCGTTGTTAGAGATGGAATGCTACGTACAGTGGTGGCAAAGAAAAAAGAAGGAACAACAAAAACTCAGCAGTAAACACGAAGAATACAGTCTCTACATCTTTGATCCATGCAAAACACAAAAAAGACGTGAATCACAAGCCACGTCGATGCCAGCCGGTAAGACAGGTCGATAGGGTTCACCAACTCTTCACGTTATGAAACGTTGCCATCCAAAGAGCTTCACCGCACACTTGTCTACTATCCTTTCTTCCTTTGCAGAATGGACTCGATGGTGCATTCAAGAGGAAGACCCTTTTTTTACTGCCTCTACCGTTTCTCTGTCTTCAAAACAAAAATCCGACCTCGGTGGATGAGCATCAGAAAAGTCTTTCTTGGAGATAATAGAAACAGGCGTTACAAGCATCCATTCGATTCAACATGACAGTCCTATCCACTTTTTTAATTGTTCTTCTGCCACGTACGCAGACTAGATTAGGCTTGGATCAATTGGGCCGTTGTGCCACGTGGCTTTGTCGCATCCGCTTCATGTCATCCAACCACGTCGTTGTTGCCTTTTGCTCCCCATTCCCGCCAAGACTCACTTCGCCCCCTCTCTTTGTTTTCACCCGCACGACTCACCACGCGTGCACTCTCGACTCCCACGTGTCACCCTTCCCTCCCTCTCCCCGTCTCCTCGGGTCAAACCCCTGTCTGAAGCGGCCGTGCCCATCTCCATCAGTGCCCCGTATGTCCTCGACGCATTTGATCCTCCCTCCGCTTCGGCACTCACCCACCCTTCTTCGCCTCTATATAAGTACGCCATCCTGCCCTCCCGCTCTCTTCATCTTCTCAGCCATCTTCCTCATTCTTTGTGTGCCATGGGAAGCCTTGATGCCAACCTCCCTGGGGTTACCATTGATGGCTTCAAGCCCTTGGACCTCGATGGTCTTAGAGAGCAACTGCTGCTGTCCGTCGACTTCATCGTGGACTATTATAAGAACGTGGAGACGCAACCCGTGCTGCCGCAAGTGCAGCCCGGCTACCTCCGCCACATCATGCCGGCCGCCCCACCCGCCTGCGGCGCCACCCTCGAGGACGCCCTCCGCGACATCCACCGTGGGGTGCTTCCCGGCATGACCAACTGGGCCAGCCCCAACTTCTTTGCTTACTTCCCGGCCACACTCGGCTCCGCGGCCCTCGTCGGAGACTTCATCGCCTCCGCGCTCAACCCCGTCGCCTTCACCTGGCTGTCCTGTCCTGCTGCCACGGAGCTCGAGGAGCTTGTACTTGACTGGATGGCGCAGCTGCTTCGGCTGCCGCCTGCTTTTCGATCCTCCTCGGACAGCGGCGGTGGAGGCGGCGGCGTCATACACGGCACCACCAGCGAGGCCATCCTTTGCACTCTCGTGGCCGCCCGCGACGGTGCGGTCCGCCGGGCCGGAGGCGTGCCGATCAGCCGCCTCGTGGCCTACGGCTCCGACCAGACCCATTCCACGTTCGCCAAGGCATGCAGAATCGCCGGGTTCGACCAGGCCAACGTCCGTTTGATCCCGACTCAACTCGGCTCGGGGTACGCGCTTGTGGCGGCCCGACTCCGCGACGCGATGGCGGCCGACGCGGCGGCGGGTCTGGTGCCCGCCTACGTCTGCGCCACCGTGGGGACCACCTCCTCGACTGCAGTGGATCCCTTGGGTCTCATCGCCGATGTGGCCGCCGAGTTCGGCGTGTGGGTGCACGTGGACGCGGCGTATGCGGGCAGCGCGTGCATCTGCCCCGAGTTCCGGCGCTTCCTCGACGGCGTGGAGCGAGCGGACTCCCTCAGCATCAGCCCCCACAAGTGGCTGCTCACCGGCCTCGACTGCACCTGCCTCTGGCTCCGGGACCGGCCACGGCTGGCCGAGTCGCTTGGGACTAACCCGGAGTACCTCAAGAACGGGCCCAGCGAGTCCGGCCTGGTGGTCGACTGCAAGGACCTGCAGGTGGGCGTCGGTCGCCGGTTCCGAGCTCTCAAGCTCTGGACGGTGCTGCGGACGTACGGCGTCGCGGGGCTGCAGGCGCACATCCGGAGCGACGTGGAGATGGCGCGGGCATTCGAGGGGATGGTGCGGGCGGACCGCCGGTTCGAAGTGGTGGTTCCGCGGAGGTTCGCTCTGGTGTGCTTCCGCATCAGGGCCTGGGGCGGCGGGGAGGCTGCGGCGGAAGCGGACAACCGGATGCTGCTGGCGCTGGTCAACGGCAGCGGGAGGGCGTACGTGACGCACACGGTGTTGGGCGGAAAGTACGTGCTGCGTTTCGCGGTGGGGTCGACGCTCACCGAGCATCGCCACGTGGCGAGTGCTTGGGACCTGATCAGGGCGAAGACTGACGAGGTGCTCGGTGGCAGGCCGCTCGAAGAACTCCGAGTTGTCTTCCCCAGCTCGTGCCAAGTGGCGCTGGATTAGTCGTACGATTAAGGTATTTGTTTTCGGGAGCTCGCCTACTACTGCATGCTGATGCAGTGGCTAAATAATGCACCGGTTACGTATAGGAATGGCAAGACTCCTCCAATATCTTTTACCTACATGTGTTTGGATCTAAATAAAACTGTTGAAGGCTTGAAGTTGTGTGTGCGATGTATCCCGTAAAACTTATTCCTCCTCCTCCTTCTTCTTCTTCTTCTTATATTACCTAAATTATTTTATATTTTGATAATTATATCATATTGCGTAGGCAGTTAAACAGGTTCTTTTTTTTTGTGGCTCTTGACCCGATGATTATTTGATAAATAAAATAATTGTGATATTAATTAATGCTAGTAAAAAAATTACAATGTATATTTAAATTTTGAAAAAAATTAAATATGAAAGATCTCCACGAACAAAAGAACAATGTATATTCAAATTAGTCTTTCTTCTTGATTTTGTCATCTCAGAGAGAGAGAGAGAGAGATCTCCACGAACAAAAGAACAATGGGTGGCCAAAGACAAGTAGAAAGACATGGTCAACCTGACAAGCCAAAGCATTAATGGTTTCACCCAATAGACGTGGATGCCTGCCTTGGCACCACTTGATACGTCTCATTTAGAAGTCATGCGTGGTGCCAAGACTCGTCCTCGCCATGCTTTAATTGATTTACGTACTTTCCATGTTGTACAAACTTTGCATGCAATGGATAAGAGGGCGCCATGTCTTACGTGTTTGGGTGTCGTTGGGTCGGATCCATCCAGAACTCTCACATCCGAAGGAGACTCAAGTATACAGTTCTATGGACATCATGGAATGCATGTTTTGATACAGGATCCGTATCCGATTCGACAACCTTATGTATCCGCTTTAAAAGATCCATAATATGGTACTTCCCTTCTCCTTCCATCTTACCATCAGCATTCGTAGGGACAGTTCTCTTGGATTCATAGTCGTTGTAATTATTCGTGGTAGGGAGGGACCCATCTCAATAAAACAATGTACTAAAATTGACGATGTATGGCTTTTGACCTTTGATGTGTGGTCAAATCAATTTGAACATGTTCTGCAATCAAGACGAGCATGATGATGTTTGCGGAGCTCCAACATTAAGTGTTTTTAGTTGTTTGCTCTACAAATAGATTGGTGGAAGGGAAAAGAAGTTAAGCTTGATAGCTAATTAGTTTGATTTAGCTGAATCAATAGCTTAATCATCCAGATCTCAAGACATAATTTGCGTTGATTGAGATAGGGTAATAAATACATATACATGCCTGATATCGAAATATATTGATAGGGTTAATATGCACAGTCCGAGGTCTTTTTTTTTTTTTTTTTTTCTGTTAAGGTACTTAGTCAGCAAGCAATCAACTGGAAATTAATCCAATAATTAATTATGTGCCAAACAAATCAAACAAATTCTATTAACTCTTAATATCAACAAAAAAGAAAAAACAAAATAAAAACTCAAATGCACTCAGGCTTCCGTAGAGTATCTCAGTAAAATAATGCACGTAACCATGACGTATAACTCATAACTTGGCCTCCTGCAGTGTCACACATATGTGCATGTCGTTCATGATCTACATCAATGAAATATATCTATACTGCCACCCAACAAATGCCTTCCAATGTAATCCAAAATATAGAGAAGAGAAATAGAGATGTCTTCCGCTCAAATCTCACAAGCATATCTGTAGCATCACCAATCCATGCATTCAACATCTCCCGCTCATGTACGCATGCACCTTCCATCTCATCCCTCCGTCTCTCCCATGTTGACGTTCACCACTCGATATATATATATATATATATAGCCAGACCTCGCGCCTACTTTTCTCCCTACAACTAACACTCCCTTCCCTCTCCGATTCTTCCACCCAACCACCCTCATCTCTCTCTCTCCCCTCGATGGGGTACAGCCTTGAGAACCCGCTTGATTACTCCGGCGACGACGGGAAGCCGCTCGTTGCGCTTTTCGCCGCCGAGGCCGACCACGATGCCGCTATCTCCGACGAGCCCACCGTCTCCGTCCGCCGCGACGCCGTCGCCCAGATTCGCAAGGTAATCTCAAGCAATAGGGCGTTCCCGAGAGGCGTTTGTTCTTTTGCTATAGGGTTCTGATCTCTCTTGGAACAGGCCGCGGAGCCGCCGTGCAGCGTGGGTCCGTCCACCGCCTATCTCGCCGTCACCTACCTCGACCGGTTCCTCACGAAGCGAGTGACCCAGGTAGATGAAGAGCAATACACTCTCCGGTTGGCATCGTTTTATGTTTCCAAGAACCGATCCTTCTTTCGCTTTGTTTCTGTTCCAGGTGAAGAAGCCATGGTTCTCGGTCTTCCTCTCCCTCACCTGCCTCTCCCTCGCCTCCAAGATGCTCGATCACGGGTTCTCCGTCGACGAGTTCCAAGTACCGTTTCGACCTTGTTCTCGGTGCCCTTCGAATTTGATCTTTCTGACTTCTCCGATCGATGGGTCAGGCGACGCAGCCCTTCCAATTCATGCCGGGGACGATCGAGCGGATGCAGCTCCTGGTTCTTGAGTCTCTGGGATGGCGGCTGCGATCCATCACCCCTTTCGCTTTCCTCGATTGCTTCCTCTCCTCCTTCCCATCGACGGATCCGCGTCAGGTCCAAGATCTCAAGGATCGAGCCTCCAAGACTCTGTTCCAAGCCCAAACCGGTAATGATCGATCTCGCCCCTCGTTCTTGAAGCATCGGGGTTTCGATCGAGTCCTGAAACTGCAATCTTTTCTGGACAGAGGAGATGCTTTTAGGGTTCAAGCCGTCGGTGATCGCGGCGTCCGCGCTGTACTCCGCCGCCTTCGACCTGTTGCCCGCCCAATTCACCGACTTCGAGTCCGTCGTTAGCTCATCCTTCAGTCTCGATCCAGTAATCGATCTTGTTTCATTCTTTTTATTACCGGAATATTTTCTGGAATCCTCTGATCGCTGGTCTCGTTGCAGGAGAAAATAAGAGTGTGCCGGGAAATAATGAGGAAAGTGAACACGAATCGCTGTGATTTGGCGGCGGCGAAGAAGGTTGTGTCGGGCTCCGACACACCGCTGGCCGCGATAGAACCTGGCGGCGAAGGCGACACCATCCGTGGATCCGGATCGGACGGTCGGGATGACAAGAAACAAATACTACCAACAATATAAATAAACATATAAAGGGGAAAAAGTACTCATTTTACTCTTACATTTTACCCCAAAAAAGGGCTCAGAATTTTGTGTAAATTCTGGTGACTTGTGGATCGTTTATTGGTGTACTGACCTGTTTTACTTTTTGGCATTTTACGCAACTTGATTCTTTTCTTTGGAGCTGTTCATACTCGACATTTTTGAAAAGAAGTTTAATCTGATTTTTTTTTATAGTTTTTATTCGGGTTTCTTATATTTTCTAACTCTTCATAGATTACTTTTATAGATATGCCTAATATACGCTTTTTTTTTTCTGCGCAGCTAAATAATTGAGAATTTCTATAATAAGATTTAAAAATAATACATTTTTATAAAAAATATTTTTAATATAATATAAGTGATTTTTTTTTTTCCAAAAGACAAAACAAAATATATTATTTCAGAAGTGTGATACACCACCCACAGCCCTCTTCGTGGGGGCATAACACGGCGAGGAACTCAGGCTTGACAGCTTTGTTTTGGCCTCGAGGCTAACCGATGGACTCGTTGATTTACCATAATTTTCTCCATGGCCCTGAGTCACAATAGAAAGAATATATTGTCTTATCCAATTTCTTAACCATGGGTTGGGTTAGGGTTGACCTTTGCCTCAACCCAACTTGCCGAAACTTGTCCAAGAGTTTAGGGTTACATCGTGAGTTGCATCAGGGGGCGGACACAGCTAGCTTAGCTTCGAGTCCTCCAGTACTGGCCATTTCCATTTCGCCGCATCTTTATCCCTTTTGTTCCTTCCCAACCCAATCAAACAGATTCGAGGCATCGACCGAAACCACACCCATCTCGCCCTCTCTTCTTCCTCGATTTGGATCGCTGCTGTGTAAACCCTCGAAGCCCTCTCCATGGACACTCACATGACGCCTCCCAAGTCCGATCGCCAGGGCCGGCCACCGGCAATCGAGCCCTCGTCCCCTCGCTTCTTCCTCTCGGCCGCCGCCGCCGCCAGCCCCGGATCCCACCGCCGGATCGCCATCGCCGTCGACCTCAGTGACGAGAGCGCCTACGCCGTCAAGTGGGCCGTCCAGAACTACCTCCGCCCCGGGGACGCCGTCATTCTTCTCCACGTCCGGTCCACTAGCATCCTTTACGGCGCCGACTGGGGTGCCATCGACCTCTCCGTCTCCGCCGATCCGGACTCGGAGTTGTCGCAGCAGAAGCTGGAGGAGGACTTCGACGCCTTCACATCCACCAAGGCGCAGGACCTGGCCCAGCCCCTCGTCGAGGCCCAGATCCCCTTCAAGATCCACATCGTGAAGGACCACGACATGAAGGAACGCCTCTGCCTGGAGGTCGAGAGGCTCGGCCTCAGCGCGGTCATCATGGGAAGCCGGGGCTTCGGCGCCTCCAGGAGGAGCAACAAGAGCCGTCTCGGGAGCGTCAGCGATTACTGTGTGCATCACTGTGTTTGTCCAGTCGTGGTGGTCCGCTTCCCCGATGATGGAACCGGCGTCGGATTGGGGCCCGGGGGATCATCAGCGCCTCTCGACAATGGCTCCGCCCTTCCTTTGGAGAAGGACGTGGAGCTCCATCCCGTGCTTGAAGAGGAACAAGAATACCATGATGCCACCGATGAGCATAAAGGTGACTACTTTTTTCTTCACATGTACTTGACTTCTATCTTTGCTATAATACCCACGACTTTTGTTCATTCTTTGCTTCACTTTAAGTTTAAAACGGTGGATTAGACTTTGTTATGGGAGGCAAATGCTGATGATCCTATGATATATGTCACGTTAAAATGGATGCATCGATCATGCTCAAAGGATTACAAGTTTTAATTTCCTTAGGGATTTCAAATCTCTAGAAAAAAGCTATTTTCAGTTATAATGCCTGGAAGTCAAGAAAAGAGTTATACTGTGAACTTTTCTTGGCTTCTTTGGCTTGTTTATTAAGTATATAGAATGGATCAGGATATATGAAGAAGAAATTACATGGATTTGAGTCCCTTGGTTACAATATCAGCAAAATGCAAGTTAGGTGGTGTAAGTTGCACCCAAGACATCAAAACAATTATCCATTACTAATATTGTAGTGCTAAGCCCAAGAAACTGCTTTGAGCATGTAGAACAGAATTGCTGCCGCATCTGTTGCACATGTGTTATTGATATGAAGAATCATTGGCATAAATAGAAACCCATGTATCTTCAGGTGAATAATACAGCTTTGGTATTTTGATTCCATGGCAGCTTGAATTTTTACATAGCCTCCAACTTGTTCCACTTGTGATTTTTACAGGACAAATAACTAAATTTGGTTTAGAAAAGAGTAGGAACTACTAAAAATGGACCAGTTTTAGATCGATGCCCCAACTTGGAGGTTGTATTTATCTAGTGATTTAAAAAGCGCTAGGTGTCAAAAGACGCTAAGGTCCTAAAACACCTAAGGTGCTAGGCGCTTGCCCGAGCGAAGCAAAATGCTCTGAAATATTTATATATAAATAATATATAATATAATAAATAAATATGATTATTTAAATAAAAATATGATATTAAATTAAAAATTTACCGTTAACAGTATATTACTTACTGCTAACAATAGTTAGAGGGGGAGAAAAGGGGAGAAAATCTACTGTTAACAGTATATTATTTACTGTTAACAGTAGTTAGAAGGGGAGAATAGAGCTGTTAACAGTAAAGGGATAAAAAGTCACCGATAGTGGAAAGTGGGAAGAGAAGCAGCAGTGAGAAGCTGGCAACAGCAACGGCGGAGGATTAGTCTAATACAGTTGTGATGGTGTTGCAAACAACAACAACGGCAACTGCAGAACCTGCGGACAACAGCGATAGCAAACAGTAGCAGCGACAGCGGACAACACCGGAAGTTGAGGAAACTCGGTCAGCGACAGAGGAAGACTCGGTTTGCTGCATCTACGACAAAGGTAGTGGTAGAAAGTGCCGACGACGGAGGCAGTGGGAGAAATCGTCGGCGGCGAAGGAAGAGGGAGAAGGCGCATGCTAGGGTTTGGGAGTTGGGATTGCGTGTAGCTTTTGAGGTAATCATGTACATTAGTTGGTTCGATCGAATCAACTACTACACATTTAATCGAACCAGACTTAAAAGTCTGGTTCGGTTGCCTTATATCAACCGAGCGCTTGCCCGAAGCTCTCGGCATTTGGGCTCGGGCGAGTGCCCAGGCGGCGCCTCATTGAAGCGCTTCGTCTGGTCCTCATATGAAGCGCTCGGGCCTCGCCTCGCCCGAGCACCTAGGCGAGCGCTCGAGTGCCTTTTTAAATCACTGCTTTATCTATCAACATATTTTCTTGGCAAGGTGTCAAAATGTCTTTGTTTCCTATTTTATTTGAATTTTAAAGAGATTGCTCTATAGAGACTAAATTGTAACCTTGTTTTCACTCCCTTAGGGATCTAATACAAATATTCTAGTTTATTATCATAATTAGTTTTGTTAATCCATATGTTCCAATTAATTAATCCATGGCTGCATAATGGAAGGGCACTAGTTCATAGGATTTGAGGATTAGCAGTTTCCTTTTTGCCTTGATATACTGTTACACCTGCAGTTTGGATTTGCAGACTGTAGTTTATCCAATTTGATTCATAAGAATCTCCTATAACAATAAATTGAAGCCTTGTCTTGCAAACTTAGGGGTTCATGATTCCATGGTTGTAAGAAGCCATTGAAGCTTGGATTCGATCCAGGGAAACTCCATTGTTGCAATTTATGCATATTGTAGAATTAGTTCTTTTGGGATGGTTTGTTTTTAATGTACCAATCATGTATCAATATGTGCACTTTGTGTTTTGGGATGGTTGGGAGTTGGGATTGCGTGTAGCTTTTGAGGTAATCATGTACATTAGTTGGTTCGATCGAATCAACTACTACACATTTAATCAAACCAGACTTAAAAGTCTGGTTCGGTTGCCTTATATCAACCGAGCGCTTGCCCGAAGCTCTCGGCATTTGGGCTCGGGCGAGTGCCCAGGCGGCGCCTCATTGAAGCGCTTCATCTGGTCCTCATATGAAGCGCTCGGGCCTCGCCTCGCCCGAGCACCTAGGCGAGCGCTCGAGTGCCTTTTTAAATCATTGCTTTATCTATCAACGTATTTTCTTGGCAAGGTGTCAAAATGTCTTTGTTTCCTATTTTATTTGAATTTTAAAGAGATTGCTCTATAGAGACTAAATTGTAACCTTGTTTTCACTCCCTTAGGGATCTAATGCAAATATTCTAGTTTATTATCATAATTAGTTTTGTTAATCCATATGTTCCAATTAATTAATCCATGGCTGCATAATGGAAGGGCACTAGTTCATAGGATTTGAGGATTAGCAGTTTCCTTTTTGCCTTGATATACTGTTACACCTGCAGTTTGGATTTGCAGACTGTAGTTTATCCAATTTGATTCATAAGAATCTCCTATAACAATAAATTGAAGCCTTGTCTTGCAAACTTAGGGGTTCATGATTCCATGGTTGTAAGAAGCCATTGAAGCTTGGATTCGATCCAGGGAAACTCTATTGTTGCAATTTATGCATATTGTAGAATTAGTTCTTTTGGGATGGTTTGTTTTTAATGCACCAATCATGTATCAATATGTGCACTTTGTGTTGACTTCTGGATGTCATTGTTCAAGTTGTCAGCTTCATTGTGTGGTAACTTATAGCTACGCCATATGCTGTTTGTTTCTATTTGAACATAATATGTGTTCATGATGTATGATCATTTGATTTTATTTTTTAGAGCTTTCTGTGTTATAGTATTGTTCGGCCACTTTTGCAGCTTTATAAATATGGATGTTACATGTTACTATGACAATGAGTTCGTGATGACTGGACTAACTTCATGTAAGATGTAATTCCACGTGATGTATTAAGCTGACCATTTGCAATGACAGATAGAAGAGTGACCTTTCATCACAATATGCTGATATGCTTTGTTGTTAGATAAGAATGTTTTTCTAGCTATCCACTGTCTCTTTAACCCTATCTCCTGACCAAATAGTTCTATTGTTTTTACTTGAGCAAGATGAACTCATGTCATATTACACGCATTCTATGATGATACATTTGTTATCATTAGTAAAATCGTGCAGCTAAATTTTCCAACTAAGTAGTGTTATTAGCATTCTGAATTTGAGTATCTTGTCATATTTACTGACGTCAAACGATATTAATTAACCACATTTCAATTTTATTTGGAAATGCTCTCTCAGGAGTTTGTTTTCGTACTAACATCTTGTAATTGCTTGATTAGGTGCACTTTTTCTTAATATTCTTGTAATCAATTCTTATGAATGACAAATATTCTTGTTCCTTTAAGTGAGCACTGATCAGTTACTATGGTATACTTTAGGTGTAGAATGAACCAAGGGGAAGAAAGATGCTTTCATGAACCTGTCACCTTCTAGTATGCTAACTTATATTGGTTAGATTTGTCTTCCTTTTTTTTTCTTTGATGTATGCTTGTAATTTGTTTTGCAGATGCGTGACAAGCATACTTACTGTGGCATAGACATCTTATGTTATGGTAAGAAGTGAACTTCCAACAAAATTTGTGTTATGCAGTGCTTTATGTTTGGTGTTTCTACTTATAAAAGTTGGAAGCCTTTCTGTAATCACTTTGGCATGTTCATGCAGCTCATATTCATTATGAGTTTCATTGGTACTTGGGTTTCTACGACTATCTCTTCATCTTGTTTGGGCTCTTCTCATTCTACTGACTAAATTTGTTATATACTTCCTTTTCTCGTAGGGGATGGTTGGCCAGTTTCCATTTTATTTCTTTTTTTGTTTTCTGCAAATGGAAAATCCTTGGTTCGTATGGGTGCTTGATCATGATTCAAGCAGCTACCTTGAATACTAAACAATGGTTAGTACAAAATGGTAGAATTGTGCTTTATGGTGCAATGAAAAATCAATTTCTTCAAGATGCCTCTTTAGAAAAAGCTTGGTATGTTAATCTCTTTTCTAAATATAAACCATATCTTAGTCATGCAGCTTAATAAAGCTGAAGTATTTGAGAAAATAGAAAATGAGAGGATTTGTGTAGATTGTATGTTATGAGGTGTCCAAATCATATATTACTATAGTCATCCATCTGATTGGTGGAGAATGCTAGCTGCTTTTGGAAGCTGTAAGAGATAAGAGGGATAACCAGTTCAAGTTTTATATAGATTTTCACTCCGTGACCCACACAGATCAACAATGGAATTTTTATTATAGGTAGCATCCTTATGGAGGTGGTGCTTAGAGTTCATGAGGCCTAAGAGATAACAGAAACTCTACTGACAGAATGGATATTACGGTAGCAAAATGTATCAGATATATGGTAAAAGTTCTTTGTCTCACTATCATTCTCCTTTTTTGCTAGAGTATGGAGATTGATTTGATGGCCCTATGACCAGTAAAAATGCTTGTAGTGTAGCTCAATGATTGGAAAAGATATATTTAGCTGACCTGAAGACTAAAGAACTATGAACAGGAAATTTTCCTGAAAGTTGGTAGATTATATGAATGGATAATACGTGTGCCTTTGAGGACTAGAGACTTGGTGAGTGAAGTTACTTGAAGATCCACAATACCAGAGGCAAGGTTTTACTTGGCCACTAGTTGCGCATCTGTATAGTTGAAAATTCTGGCACATGATTTAACATGCTGCCAAAACTTAAGAGGGTGAGCTTTAGCACCATGGTGATAGTTTTCTTGTAGGGTATGGGGTGTGTGTGATCTACTAAGAAAAAATGATCACTACCTGTATGGGTGAGACTGCATACATGAATCTCTCTTTACACCTTGTATTTGTGGGAGCTTGTTCACTGGTTGTTCGTTTTTTCAGGACTTAATTGACTGACAAATATCGGCATTGACAATTTCTTTGGTTCTGTCTTCAACAAAACCACCTTGTTACGTTGATATAACCTTTTGCTGATAACTGTTACTCTAATATTTGAGATCATTTACCAGTTTAGAACACACATCAAAACAGGCTCTCTTTTTTTTTGTGATATTAAAGTGTACAATATTAACAAGTCTTATTAAGGTAAATTGCAATAAGCAGATGAATTACTAGAATCCCTGTGACTGTCTCCGAAGGCAGTGCCAATTGTCAGTCTATAATTTGCTTGTGTTGTGAGTGGATGGTCATGTATGTGCCATAAATCATTATCTGCCTCTGAGTTTATATTGTTTGGAGATGTCATTTAAAATTGCGCTATCCTAAAAGGCTGACGCCAAATAAAACTTGGGCTTTATTTTTTTGCTTCAGAGTAAGGAATGACATGGATGATGCTGGATGGAGATCGACTCAGCGTTTTACATCAGGGACTTCCTCATGTAATGTTTTTTTATGCCGATGTCCATAGGGATCATGTGTTTTACCTGTAGACTTTGAGAAGCTGGACAACTGTTGGGTGTGCATCTTTTGCATTTGCCAGTGTCTTATTTATGTGTCTGCTATCTTGTTTCAAATAACTATGCTCCTTAAGGCAATATATATGTCTGCTACTTGTTTCTTTCAAATAATTATGCTCCTATCAACTGATGCTGAGTCATCGTTTATACATGCTTAGCTCTGACTTACGTATCAAATCATTACATATCCACGCAGAGGATGGTTTAGTCAGCTGGAACTGCACAGGAGCCACCATAAACAAGTCAAGAATTACGCTCACTCTCATTCTTTCTATGATGCAAAGTTGGTTTATATTATCATCAACCAGGTTCAGATTTTATCGATGTTTAGTAGGAAATGACCTTTCCATCTCTTGTTTCTGTAGCTCATTTAATTAGACATATTTTTCAGTGTTTTAATGGCAGATGCAGCATAACTCAATAAATCTCCATGGATGAATCATACGCATGTGTAGAATGATGGCCTCGATATGCCGCATTACCCCACACCCTCTCTCTCTCTCTCTCACATCGTAAATGTAGACGATGGATGGATCTCAGGTTTTACCAGACAGTAACATTGCCAGCTGCAACATGATAATGTAACAGGAGGGGAAGAGAAGGCAGAAGAGGCGGAAGAAGAAGACAAGCTACAACTAGTCCTGGTGCGGTGCGTCAAGAAAGAGAGTCGAGGCAGCTACAGAGCAGGGGAGTTGAAGACGTCAGGGAGGGAGCCTTGGACGAGCTCCGGACTCAATCTGACCATGAGCACGCAGAACTCCATCTGGTCCAACACGCCGTCCCCGTTGAGGTCCCCCTCCCTCACCATTCCCATCAGCTCGTCCTCTCCCAGCCCGCCCAGCCCCAACGCTGCCACGTTCCGCCTCAGGCTCTCCGGCGTGATCACCCCCCTCTCCGGATCCATCAGCAGCTTGAACCCCTTGCACAGCTCCTCCATCAGCCCCTCCGCCCCCAGCCGCTCCGCCATCCTCGGTAGGAAGTCCTGGAACCCCATCGAATCCCTTGCCGCCGCCATGCCTTTCCGATACAGTAACAGCAGCGGAGGCGGCCATCCCTATATATAACTCCCACGCATACGAAAGCCGAGAAGAAAAGGTTACAGGGGAGGAAGTTGCCATGGACGCCGGCTAAATGAGGTACAGAGGAAGGAAGGTGTAGGCTTTTGCTTGGCGCCTGGTTCACGAGGGGAAGGTAAAGGAGGCAAGCAAGTGTGGCCAGCCATGCGTGTCGCTTTCGTGGAAGCTGCATGGGGCTTTCACTCCATTGCTGTGAGCTGTACTTTGAGATCAAACTAACTGGGAGGAAAGTGGAGCCCGTGCCCTCCCTCACGGCGTGGATCATGAGATAGATGCTCATCCTCCCCGCCCTCGAGGCTTCAGCGTTAGGTCGCAGAGGTCGAGGCCTGAGATTTTGGTTCACCCAAAATGACGGGAATACATCCTGCAGAGCTCATGCAACTTCGTGGCAAATCAAGTGGCACAGCCTCCGGTAGATCATTCGGCCCCAATATATACACTCACACATTCATACTAAAAAAGTATCGGTGGATGAAACAGGAGTACCGTCTCAGTTGGATTTTTTTTTTTTTTGATGATGATGTGTCACATAGGCATTGGTGGTTGATTGGACTAATCGTCGAGGATGAATGGATCCCACCACTTCAGCCAATATCTGCTGGACACATGAACATGACATGAGGCATTTGTTGTCCTTGAATAGGTACTTAACGACACATGAACCGGAGAGGACTGGGCAACAAATTCTCTGTTGCTAGCTAAAGATGGAGGTAAGGACGACAATAGTTCATGAGTCCTGTAATGTATGTATGATAGAGGAAGAAAGATGAGGGAAGGAGGAAGCGAGCACGGACGGAGTTGCAAGCATAGAAAACAAAAGAAAGACTGCATTTCTAAGCCACAGAAGACGTAAGTTAGCTAGAGAAAGCAGGCTTGATTAGTAGCCTCTCCTAGTCTACATGTTACAATATTATATCAGACAAATGAATCTTATGGAGGAAAGGAGATGAACAGACTTCACAAAACCACGACTTCGTTGCCAAGCAAATGCATGCCGCAAGACTTAACTGAACTCGATCACAACATCTTTGTTCTTATCAGGCCTTCTGTCGTATGACATTTGTTTCTGTTTTTAATTAGGGTAAACCATACGTTGCAAATTGAAGTTGTGAAGAAAGGAAAATATCATATTCAAATATAACTTTTTTAATAATATACTTAACTCAAGATCAAACTAAACATAAAGAAGAAAAATCAAGACTAAAGTAAAAAAGAAATTATATTGAACTTGTAAAAAAAAAATAGTTACAAGATCTTGAACTATTCTTAGACCTGATTCTATTGTTAAGAAGTTAAAAGCATATTTTTGAAAGACCATAAATTAATTTTTTTATATTTTAAATGAGATTAGATAGAGTTTTATAGATAAAAATATTATTCAAAATATATTTTTGAAGATTTAAAATAAGATTAAATAAAGTTATAGAGATTAGGGACTCTTGTATTTTATATCTATAAATATGTGACATCTACATGTAGATTAATTAAAGTATCAAGTATTCAAGTCAAGTCTAAGGGTCGTTAATGTTTTTCGTTTTGAGAAGTTCAATAAAGTTTTTATTTCTCGTCTTGATTTTCTTCTTCTTCTATTTGGTTTGATCTTGGGCTAGTAGTACCATGTGACCCTCCTTTTCTTCACATGGTAGTAATCTATGTTTTCAAGCTCTCCCTGGTGTAGAATATAACCTTTTTCGACTATGGTCGAGTTGGCGAATTTGATATTGAACTTCTCAATTAGTTTAACGACAAGATTTGGAAGGCATTGTTTGGAGTCTTATTTCACAGGGGAAGATCTATGGGATGTAGTTGGTGATAATACAATAACAACACCATAGGCTGTAGATGAAGATGCCATGAAGAGATGGCGGATTTTAAATGCAAAAGCTGAATTTGTATTAAAGAGATCTATTTCTTATGATCTCTTTGAACACATTATATGTTGCAAATGAAGCTGTAGATGAAGATGCCATGAAGAGATGGAGGATTTTAAATGCAAAAGCTGAATTTGTATTAAAGAGATCTATTTCTTATGATCTCTTTGAACACATTATATGTTGCAAATGAAGCTGTAGATGAAGATGCCATGAAGAGATGGAGGATTTTAAATGCAAAAGCTGAATTTGTATTAAAGAGATCTATTTCTTATGATCTCTTTGAACACATTATATGTTGCAAATGAAGCTGTAGATGAAGATGCCATGAAGAGATGGAGGATTTTAAATGCAAAAGCTGAATTTGTATTAAAGAGATCTATTTCTTATGATCTCTTTGAACACATTATATGTTGCAAATCAGCTTCAGATTTTTGGATCACTCTTAATACATTGCTCAATAAAAAAAATATGACTTCGATATTTAAAGAATGATTTGACAAATACTATCCAAGGTGATCTCTCAATTTCTCAGTATTTTTTGAAGATTAAAAATTTATATTCATATACTTTTAGATCCAAATGATCCTATTTATGATGCACAAATAAAACATCATATTATTCATGGTCTTCGAAAAGAATATATTTATTATGTTACACCTATTTCAGTAAAGGTTTAACAACCATCCTTAGTAGAGTTCAAAAATCTTCTTGCTTCTCAGGAATCCCTATCTCATCAAATGACAAGAGTTTTTATTTCAGGGCGAGATGAAGATGCCCTTTTTATAAATAAGTAAAAGGGTAATGATAATAATAATAAGAATAAGGTGATGCTGAAAACAAGCAAAAATATTCTTCGTATAATGGTGCAAGTCGAAATAAGATCAAGTATTATAGATGAGGCAAATTAGGGCATATCAAGAAAAACTATCATGTTAAAATTAAAAAAAAAAATATTGCAAATAAATAAGATTGTTCTAATGCTACTAACAAAGATTGGGGCAAATGCTTTATGGCTGTAACTATTGAGGCCATGACATCTATCAATTCTGATGTAAGTGTTATTTCTGATTTGCACAAGCCTATTCTTGAATTCGATTGTCATATGGATATTGTGCCCTCTACATGAAATCCAGTTAGAGATTTTAGTGGTCTTCAATCTAGTAAGTTTGGAACAGGCTATAGGTTAAGAGGTATTCCCCATGATCCTAAAAGTTTCCAAATGGAGCAATTTAATTTAAGTATTTTTTCGAATAGTATAAGAAATGATTTGGATGGTAACAATCACATGCACCCTAGAAAACACTTTGATCGATGTCGTATTTCTGTAGGTGATCCCATGGTGATAGCTATGGGCGTGACCTTGTAGATCAAGATGAGCCTTATCTTCAAAAGTATACTTTAAGAGGGAGCGTTAAGAAGTTAAAGTATACTTTATATTTTAAATAAGATTAGATATAGTTTTAGGGATAATAAATTTTTATTTAAAATATATTTTTAAAGATTTTAAATAAGATTAGATAGAGTTATACAGGTTAAAGACTCTTGTATTTTACATTTATAAATAGGTGACATCTACATGTAGATCAATTAAAGTCTCAAGTATTTAGGTCTGCAGGTGTATTTCTTTTTGAAAAGTTTAATAAAGTTTTTCTTTTTCATCTTATTATTATTATTTTTTCGTTTGGTTTGATCTTGGGCTAGTTACTACTATTTGAGAAAGGGTTGCACTTTATGTGATCCTCCCTTTCTTCACACCTATAGATCTGAATAATTAGACTTGGATGAATCTACTATATGACATCTATTTATAAGCATAGAATAATAATTTAAACCAAGAGATCCTTTTCTATGAAAATATTTTTAATTAACTTATTTAAAGGATAAAAGATAATAATACTAAAATCCTCCAAAAATAATACTTTAATTCTTAGCACTTATTAAAGTATACTTTTGAAGATAAGTCTTGGCTTGCTTTCAAGACTATCAAATGATCTTTAGGAGAGATATTTGGTAAAGATATCTATAATATTATCTTTGCTCTTGATCTTTTACCTTGATTACTCCTTGAAGCATAATTTTCTGAATGAAATGATGTTCAATTTCAATATGTATGGTAATTTAGATCTTTTACCTTAATCATTATCTGGTAATTTAGATTAATAGTTAATTTTAAGGTACTTTGATTATTTAAAATAGTTGATTTGTTAATTTAACAATAAATATTTTCAATTAAATGTCTTAATCATGTACATTCTTGAGAAGCAAGTAGAATCATATAAAAAGATATAACCATAAGTGAATGTATAATGATCCAAATGCGTCTCATATATCAACATTTGCATAATTTTACAATTCAAGATGAATGCCCTTCTTATAGAATAATCCCAAATTAAGGATATAATTCATATATTTTAAAATTCTTTTTATTGTATCAAGATATGGCTTCATTGGAGATTGCATAAAATAACTTATAAGATCAATTGAAAATACAATATCCCAAATTAAGGATATAGTTGATGAGACTATCGATAAGCAATAAAAGATCGAGAGTTAGAAAGAACCTTACCATTAGTATAACCTAGTCATATATTTGCATCAAGTGGAGTGGAGACCATCTTACTTTTGTTAATTTCAATGTTTTTAATGATTGTTTTGCATAGCTTGTTTGATAGATAAATAGATTATGTTTTTTTATATTTATCACCTCCAAACTAAAAATAATATTAAACTCTCATATGACTTTTATTTTAAATCAAAGGGAAAGATCACAACGAACTTGTGAAATCTTTATTTTGTCATTATCGATAATGATCATATTATCCACATATAGAAAAATAATAATATGTAGCATTCTTTGCATTTTAATAAATAAGCTAGGATATGAATAAGAAGAAAACTAATCATAAAAATATAAGTATTGAATAATTTTTTCATACCATGCCTTGGAGTTTGCTTTAACCCATAGAGGGCATTCTTGAGTTTGTAAACATAATTTAGTGAAAAAAACAGAAGTATACGCAGGTGGTTATTCTATATGAATGTCCTTACCAATTTCACTATAAAGGAAGACAATTGTTATACTAAGTTGCCAACGCTTCTAAGATTAGCTACTAGAGCAATAACCATCCTAATATATATCATCTTAGCCATAGGATTAAAAGTTTACTCATAATATTTTTCATATTTTTGAGAAAACTCTTTGTAACAAATCTTACTTATAGCAATCTATTTTATGTAACTTACGTTTCACTTGTAGACTCATTTGTAAATAATTAGATTTACATTTGTAAGGTTTAGCACAATACCTCAAGTTTTATTTTTATAAAGAGCCTTCATTTCTTCATCTATAATATCCTCCTACTCATTAACGCTTTACCAAAACAAGTAAACTCAAGATTATTAATTGGTTTAAAAAAGAAACAGTGATATATGCTTACACATTTTTGTAATGTGCTAATTTGACAATTGTTAATTTTGATCTTCTCAACATTAAATTTTCTCTTCATGAGCATTAGTACTCCCCCTGTCACTTTGCTCTTTGGCGATGAAGAAATAATATGATTAGATATGGATAAGGAAGAAGATGAGCCAAAATTCATAGGAGTATTAGATGATAAAGAAAGCTTAACTATATGTTATGAACATATATTATGATTGATATTTTCAAAAGAAGCTATTTGTAAAGGATAATAATAAGAAATTTTATGAAATACAATATCTTGAGATACCACATACGCATATGTTTATGGATTTATATATTTTCAAATTTTTTTTTCCTTTTATCATAGTCAATAAAAATGTATTTCTTATTCTTATCATCAAACATTCTTCTCTTTGAGTCTAGTATATGAACATAACATGAAGAATCAAATATTCTAAAATATCTAATATTTGATTTCTCATCAAACATGAGCTTATATGAATACTTCCGATTGATTGGACTAAGAGAAGTATGATTAATAGCATAAGTTGCACGTATCAAAACTTATGCCTATAAGATCTTGGGTAAATTCTTTGCATGAAGTCAATACTTATAAGTTTTTCCTATATCACTATTTCGTTGTGATAATAAAATCAATTGATAAGTTTATTGAATAATATGTTCTTTAGATAAGTGATATAGGAAAAACTTCAGGCACTGACTCAAACCATCAAAGGCAAATTATTGAAGTAGGATAATTAGACGTTCGATTGAATAAGTATTATGTCAAAAATTATACATCGAGCTAGAGGATTGGTCGACATATCAAATATTGAACTTCGTGCTCAGGCATCATGCTAAAAGGATCAGGTATTACGCTAAAAGATTAGATATTGTGAGAAAGTTAATATGCCGATAGATCAAACGATATGTCGAAGGAATGACCAACACACCGAATATTCAAACAAAGTGTCAGATGATCAGATGACATGATAGTAAATTGAAAGCTTCATGATTGTGTAATAAATATGGTTGGATTGTTTGTCTTTATCGAGGTTTATTGGGGTCAAATTATATTGGTATTGTGTCGAAACCATACCAACTTATCCAGAAATCTATTGGGCTTGAACCAAGACTGAGTTGGGCCTAATAGAAGGCCAAATCAATGGTCTTGAGCAGGTCTTGGTGGTGGTACCGCCAGGCCCAAGCGATGGTATTGCCTAGACAACCAAGAAATATTATTTTTTTGTACATATTAGCACAACCTATTAGGACCGAATCGGCACTAAGAGGGGGCTTTTAAAAAATTACATCAATTTGAAAACTTGTTTGATCAAACCTATATTGAAAATGTATTTTATTGAATCTCAAATTTTGATGATAAAATCAATTGATAAAGTTATGATTTAATGTGCGTTTGAGTGATGCAGGATTAGCTTCGATCAAGAAGAGACAAATTAATTAATGCAGGAAGAATCAAATTGTTGGGCTGGAGTGAAACATGTCATAAGATTGGTCAATGTGTCGACATAAGGCTTCGTGCCATGAGTTCGGGTATCAGACCATTTTTTTTATGGATCATATATTATGCCAAGGAGATTGGATGTTAGGGAGGTCAATATGTCGATTGGGCAATACACCATAAAAGACGACGATGCGCCGAAGGGTCGAATGAAGCGTTAGATGAACCAATGATATATCGGACAACATGTGATCATGCATTGTAATAATTTATCTAGATTAAAGTATTTTAGAGTCGAATTAAGCTGGTATTGGGCAGAAACCATATCAACTTGATTTAGGGCCCATTGGGCCTGAACCAAGGCTGTGTTGGGCCTAATGAAAGGCCAACTTAGTGTTTTGGAAGTGACCTGGGCGGTGATACCGCAAAGTCTAGGTAGTGGTACCGCGTAGAGTGCCGAAAAGCACCGGTTATGCTTTTTCAGACTTTTTGATAGTGGTACCACCACTTGCCAGTGGTAGTATCACTAGACAATAATACCACCTTTCCAGGTGGTGGTACCGCTAAAGCCCAGAATCCCAGGCTCTGTTCGATGATAGTACCATCCGTACCCTAAAATCTCAAGGTGTTTGAATTTTTGACTCTAATTTATGATGCCAATTGGTGTCTACAAACACCTCAAGTATTCTTGCTTGGGAAACAAAGAAAGTATAAGAAAAACTTGTGAAAACTCTATTATAATTCTTTGAGAGTTTCCTTCCTCTTCTCTAATTGTGATTTATGTTTAAGGGAGGGCTGAAAGAATTGTAAATGTTATATCCTAAACCTGTGGAAAAGAGAATAGAGTTGTAAGAGGGTAGTTGATCTTTGCCCGTTAAAGGAAGATCAATAATGGAAGTCGGTAGCCCCGATAAAAGAGGAATCAGGAGTAGACGTAGGTCACGCGGACCGAACCACTATAAAATTGGTATGCCTTCTTTCTTTGCTATTTACTTATGCCGCTTACTTAGCTGCTCACTTTATTTTATACTTATTCTAAGTTAAGCTTACTTTCAATATCAGTTTTCATTAAATGAAGTTTTACAAACTGACGTTTTTATAAAAGCACTAATTCACTCCCTCTTAGTTTTGATTTCCGTCCTAACAATTGGTATCAGAGCTAAGTTTTTCTCAATTGGTTTAAAACCCAAGAAAAATAGTTTTTTTTGGCAATCAAAAGGGTTTTTTCTATCACTCATCCTCCTATGTTCAATGGGACAGACTGTACGTATTGAAGAACTGGAATGAAAATTTTCTTGCTTTCTTTGGATTTTAGTTTATGGAATATCATTGAAAATAGTTTTCAAAAGTCTTCTAAACCAATGAACGAATGAAATGATTTGAAGAAGAAGACTTTCTCTTTCAATGCTAAAGCGATGAATGCTTTATTCTGTGCTCTAGATAAAAATGAATTTTATCGTATTTCGACTTATGAGATTGCACAAGAGATTTGGCACACTCTTGAAATTATACACGAAGACATAAGTAGAGTTAAAGATTCTAAAATTAATCTTTTGATGCATAGTTTTGAATTATTTCGAATGAAACCGAGTGAAACCATTGGAGATATGTACACCAGTTTATGGATGTAGTCAATGTTTAAAAGCACTTGACAAAATTTTTTCTAATTTTGAACTTATAAATAAAATATTTTTCGGGATCCTAAAGTAATGACAATACAAGAAGCAAATGACCTAAACATTTTTTCAGGTCCTTGATGACCTACAAAATAACATGTATATCACATGATGGACATAAGAACTACCTTCCAAAGAACAAGAAAAACTTAACACTTAGAACAAAAGAAAACCACTCGAGCATAAGCTCAAGTGACGATGATGACCTTGAACTCCTTACAAGAAAACTTAAAAAGTTTACAAAACATGAATGTAAAAATAAAAATGAATTAAAGAAGAAGGTGTCAAAGACGAAGAATGCACTCAAGGAGACATGGGTCGAATCCATCTGAAGACGAGGAACAAACCAACAAAGACGAGATGGCGAACTACGCTTTGATAGCTTTCGACGAAGATGTATGTGACTCACCCGAAATGCCTTTACTATGAAATTACTTGATTCATTTCATGAGTTGTTTTTAAATTAGTAAGAAATATAAAATAAAAAAAGAGGATTATCTTCTTTTCTTAGTGATTTTGAAATTTTTTTAAAAAATTTGAGCATTGTAAAGTGTAAAGAGTTAGACTCACTTAAGAAGGAAAATATCTTATCATTGGAATTAAAATAAATCAATCTTTTGTTTGAAGATGGTTTATTGTATTAATGTGTTATACTAATGATATTGAGGATTTCCTTAGTGATAAAACATGTCTTTAGGTTTTAAACAATAATACATGTTTTTGGCATAAAAATCTTAGGCATGCTTGTATGAAATTAATCAAAACTAAAAAGGAAATGAATTTTTGTTTAAAATTTCTCTATCTCTAAGGCTTTTCGATTTTTCAACAAGAGATCCTTAGTCATTGTTGAATCTATTATTTTGAATATCTTAAAGTGATTTTGATGATTTGATAAGTTGAATTTAAATGAGATCTTTCAACCAAATCATGAACTTTCCCTTGATTTCTTGACTTGAGGTTTCTTTTATGAGAATCAAATTTATTTAACTTCTATGATTTCATCTTTCTACCATTTCCTAAAGAGGAGATATGGATCATGATTTTTCTCTTAATCTCTCGAAATTCATACCTTAAGATTTCTTTTGAAGATCACTTACTATTTGATCTTCTAATATTTATTTTCATTATTTACTAAAAAAGGAGATTTGTCAAAATAAATCATGTCTTTTGGCATAAATTGATTTTTTTCTTGATCTTTCATATTAATATATTTCATGTCATGATTTTCATATGACTCATTTATATTTATGTTTGTATATCTTATGCTATGATTAAAACATTGATGCAAAATAAAGCAAAAGTGCTAGCTTGAATGTTAAACTTAGACATTTTAAAACTCTCAAATGCATAAATTCTTCTTATACATTTTTCGGATCATTATCTTGATTACTCATTTTTATGACTTGAGAGTTCTCTTTTTAAATAGAATCATTCCTTCTATTTACAAAAGAAGAGATTTGTCAAAAATGACTCATGATCTTTTGGCATTCATGGCTTGATCTTTCATTTTTGATGATTGAAATATTGATGTAAATTTATCTTTATTATTAATATTTGTCATGATTGAAAAATTAATGTAAAGAAAAAAGAATTAGAATATTATATTTTTCCCTTCTTTTTGACAATGACAAAAGGGGAGAAAGTATTACTAACTTACACATTTCAAAAAGAGAAAGCTTGCTAGCATGCACATTGTAAAGAGAAGCAAAAAGTTACTATCTCAAGAGAAGCAAAACATTTGCTTAACTTCACATTCTCAAAAACTTGCTAACTTGCATCGCAAAAGGAAGCAAAGAATTTGCTAGCTGCATATTCCAAGAAGAAACAAAATCTCTAGTTTGTACTTCTTAAAAGAGAAGAAAGAATTTGCTAGTTGCACATTTCAAGAATAGCAAAAATTTGCTAAACTTACACAAAAAAATTACTAGCTTACATATTTTAATAACTTCTATGATGCACTTTTCTCATTTTTATTGATGACAAAGGGGGAGAAGCTATGATAATGATTTAATCATGAATGATATGATATACTTTAAGGGAGAGAAGTTATGATGATAACTTAAAATTTGAATCATACATGGTACAATGTGCTTTGATATTTTGAAATGATTTGAAATTATGAATGCAATACACATGATTTTATGATGCATGTAATGATGCAATTCTCATGATTTTTTGAATTTAAAGTTTTATCAATATGACATATTGATAGGGGGAGTTTAGTTAAACTATGTTATCAATTGCTTGTCATCATAAAAAAAGGGGTGATTGTTGAATCTTGGATTTTGATGATGAAACAAATTAATAAAGTTATGATCTAATATGTGTTTGAGTGAAGTAGGACTAGTTTCGATCAAGAAGAGGTAAATTGAAGGCATGAAGAATCAAATTGTTGGGCCAGAGTGGAATCTGTTAGAAGATTGGTCGACATGTCAGCAGAAGGCTTCGTGCCATAAGTTCAGGTATCGGGTTAGAAGGATCGGACATTACGCCAAGGAGATCGGATGTTGTAGAGGTCAACACGCCGATTGGGCAATACGTCATAAGAAAGGATGATGTGTCGAAGGGTCGGACAAAACACCGGATAAACCAATGACATGTCAAACAACATGTGATTCATGCTTTGTGATAATTTATCTAGATCGAAGTAGTTTAGAGTCAAATTAAGTTGGTATTGAGCTAAAACTATACCAAATTGATTTGGGGCCCATTGGGCGTGAACCAAGGCTGAGTTGGGCTTGATGAAAGGCCAACTCGATGTTCTGGAAGTGACCTAGGCAGTGGTATCGCCAGGTCCTAGCGGTGGTACTGGCCAGAGTGCCAGAAAGCACCATTGTGCTCGTTTGGACTTTTCAACGATGGTACCACCACTTGTCGGTGGTAGTACCACTAGTCAGTGATAGTACCACCTTTCTTGAGCAGTGGTAATGCTAGAACCTAGAATCCCAAGCTCTGTTCGATAGTGGTACCATTGGTGCCAACTGTGGTACCGCTCGTACCCCAAAATCTTGGGGCGTTTGAATTTTTGGCTCCAATTTATAAAGCCAATTGGGGTCTATAAATATCTCAAGTATTCTTGTTTTGGACAGCAAGAAAGTAGAAGAAAAACTTATAAAAATACTATTATAATTCTTTAAGAGTTCCCTTCATCTTCTCCAAGTGTGAATTATGTTAAGGGAGGGCTGAAATAATTATAAAAGTTATCTCTGAAACCTATGAAAAGGAGAATAGATCTATAAGAGGGTAGTTGATCTTTACCCATTGAAAGAAAATCAATAATAGAAGTCGATGGTCTCGACGGAAGAGGAATCGAGAGTGGACGTAGGTTACATGGACCGAACCATTGAAGAAGAAAGAGCAGAGGTTTAGAAAGGGAGGAGAGAGGATAAAGGAAGGAAGAAGCTGAAAGAGGATGCAAAAGGTTTGTGAGGAGGGTTTAGTGATAGGAAGAAGAGAGGAGAAGTTGGGTAGGAAGAGGAGAGGAGTTTAGAGGATGAGTATGTTATGATCCGTTGGCACTAAGTTGGGGGGGGGCGGCGGGGGGGGGGGGGGGGGGGGGGGGGGGGGGAACGGTGGTTTGTGAATTAGTATAAGATTTAATCTCCAGATTAGGGCTCCAATGTGATCCCTAATTTTACAAGGCCCAAAGAAATAGGGAGACCACTTTTTGAGGCTTGAATTTCATGCTGGTGGTGTTGGAGATGAAGGGGGACTTGATCTTTCTCGGGAAACTTTCTTCTGCTCTGACGTTTGTCAGGGGGAAGTTTCTTCCTTGCATGGGCTACCATGTGGTTTCTCTGTAATAGTAGTCATGTCTTCTTTTAGAGCGAGGGTTGTCCTCTATTAAAATCTCTAGTGGTGTGAGCCCGATCTGAGTCTGAGGTGGGTAGGAGTGGTGATTTTTCAGGGCCCATTTTTACTTCTTCATGCTGTTGACCATCTTGCATGAGGACAGTGATGACCCCCACTCTGGATGTGTCTGCTCCAATAATAAACACATGACCACGATTTGGTGTGGACGACATCATGGTTGTGAAGGCTATAGTTCCACTTGGCCAAGGTGGTGCATCTTTCTTTATAATGAGAGGGATGATGTTCATGCTTTATTGAGTCCTACGAATGATCCTTTCCCTTTTTTTATTTTACCACTGTTGGGGCCCAATTTTCTCATGGTCTTGGGCCGTAGATCAGAGGTCATCATCAAGGAAGTCTTTAAGCATCATGGTCCAATCCTGGGGAAAGTCATGGAAGTAACCTGAGATCTGGAAGTGCTGCATCAGCAACCATGGTGAGTTCAACAGGATGTAACACTTTAGAAGTAGCTTATCTCTAGGGAAAAGGATATAGGGACGTGTCATAGCGGGAAATAAGCATGGCTGAACAATCCGTATCTCTGTCATCTCTTGGACGACCCTTTTATCTTTGACCTTCTAAGGTTGTATGAAGCAATCTGGTCGAGCAACAACTGGTAGACGTTTCGACCTATTGAGCATAGGGGGGTCGACCAGCTTCGGAGGAGGTAGTCAGCTCGGTTGGTTGGAGATGCCCAAAAATTCAATAAGTTGTGGGAGTGGTTTTTTATCTTCAATCTCATGAAACTCTTGAATTTGAATTGGAAAACTATTGGATTCTTCTTTTGGTACCCCCTCCAAGTGTGGTGTTGTGGTTGTAGTCGATGGGCTCCCTCGTAGAATCACCTGCTTTTCTTTTCTGAAAAATTTCATGGTTAGCTTCAAAAAATTTCAGAAAATATCTCCAATTATAGACAACCAATCAATGCCAAACACTATATCAAAACCATTAAGAGGGAGGAGGAAAGTCTCAGCAACTACGTCTTGCTCCTATAGGATCAGTTTTACCCGCGGGCACTTCTGGTTGCACTTCAAAATTTGGTCGTTAGCTACCTTGACTTCAAACCCATTGTAATCTTCTTTTTGGAGCATTAAGTGGGCAACAACTTTACTACTCATGAAGTTGTGTGTGCTCCCGATGTCGATGAGGATGATGATGGACTGTTGCTCGAGAAACCCTTCGATCTTCAATTTTTGCAGGTTAGGGTAGCCGGCTAAGGTAGGGACCGTGCGGGTGGCTGGTTGTGGTGTATCCTTCTCCTTGGGCTCGAGAGTCGTATCATCAAGTTTGGGTTCTTTAGTGGGTGCAATCATCAGTGGGTTGGAATAGCCAACCAATGCATGCACTGCGTAGTTGGCCGGTTGGGATTCTTCCTCCATGGCTTCTTCTTTAGGTTCAAGGGCTTCTTCAGATGTTTCATTGTCCTCATCCTCTACTGGTTCAATCACGAGGAGCTGGCCCTTTTTGCAGTGATGTTCGCGGCTCCATGGTTCGTCGCAATGCCAACATAACTCTTGGCCGATCGTTCGCGAAGCTCGTCTCTTGTCAACTTTTTTGGTACAGGGGCTTGGATGGCAGTAGAAGGGGCAATAGGCCTCAGCATGGCTGGTCGGGGAGTGACTCTTCTCCTTCATACCTCGTGGTTCAATTGTTCTTCCTGGATACTGATAGAACCCTAGATGGAGCTCTATAGATTTTGATCCTTGAGGGGGATCAACCCTTGGAACGCTGTAGGGGTTCCTCCCTCCTAGATTTGGCACAAGGCTGAAATAAAATTGATAATTGCTTGCTTTCCAAGAGGGGGGCGGCTACATCTTAAATAGGGATCAAAGTCCTAGCCCAAGGGGGCACTTATCTAGGTAAAATTACCCTTTTGCCCCTCTTATAGCCATCCTACCTTAATAGGAACAAGGGGCGGTTAGGTTGGCTCTATAGCCGACCTAAGCAGGGGGAAACCCTGGCCGACTTGCCCAGTAAGGGGGCGACGACTTCTAAGCCCTAAGGGCTAATCTAAACCCTAGTCATACTCCTTTATAAGATAGGAGTGACTTTATTACAATCTAGTAGGATTTTCTTGACTACTTCTAGGGAGATTAGGACTCAACCCTGCTAGAGTTCTATCAGATATGCGCAAAGGAAATCGCCATCATAAGAGTGTACGGTTGCCGTGCCTTTACTTCTCCTCGGATCTCCGGCTTTAGGCATTCGATAAAAGTACCTAAAAGTTGTTTCTCAGACCAATTCTTAGTTTGGTTAGATAAACGCTCAAACCTTGTTTGGTATTCTTGTATTGTAGAGATTGAGCGAATCTTTGCCAATTGTTCGTCGATGTTGTTAAAATCGATTGGTCCGAAGCGGTCTAGTAGTCCTTCCTTGAATCGCTGCCAAGAGAGTCCTCCATGGGTGTGCTTAAACCAATTAAACCACTGAATAGCATCTCCCTCAAGGTGGATGGCAGCAATCTCCACCCGTGTGGTGTCGACGGTTCGGTAGAACCGAAAATAGCGCTCCACGTGCGAGATCCACCCGATTGGGTCTCCTTCTTCCCATCTAGGGAAGTCAACCTTCATGCATGGATTATTGAGATCAGAGGTGATGTGGCCATATTTTTGAGGATCGTCTCACCGATCTGAAGTTTCTCCGTGTTGTGATTTCCTCGGGTTCGACAGTCGGCCAATGCTGAATTCGGTGAAAAGGGATCGCATCTTCTCTTCCATGCGGTTTCCAAAGACTTCAAGCATTGCATCGATTGCCTCCTCTGATGCTATAGTGTACGCCTCTAGATCTATAATATTGAGATCTTTTTTCTGTTGTCAGGTTAGTGGCATGGGAATTTTGGAGAAGGGGGTGGCCGGTTGGAAGGTGAATCGGTTTGGATGGAAGTAGGCTGCAGTTTTGGGTAGATTTAGGGCTGCGGTTTTGTGGAGTTTTGGCTACAAATTGGTATGGTTTTAGTGTTGGGATAGCAGTAGATGAAGGTTAGGAAAATAGATTTTAGATCTGAGATAGATGGCAACAAAGGTAGGTGTCTCGGTAAGGAAAGTTAGCTAAAAAGGTAAGTGGATCGATAAGGCAGTCGGCTGATTTGGGGGGCTATTTGGTTTCGGTTTAGGGTAGGGTTTTGAAGGGTTTTTAGTAAGTTATGGTAGGGTTTGGTGATGAGGAAAAGAGAGTCCAAAATCCCACAAAAAATAGCACTCAAATCTGATAGAATTCGATGAAAAAAAGTGCGGCGATGTGCAGTCCTGCCGAACAAATTTTATATCGGAGAAATGATGACTTCTCGACATAATTTCCAGAGGAAAGTTTATGAAAATTATGTAGAAACCCTTGATTTAGATGTGGGGAATACCTGTAAAATGTTTGGCGAAATTTTGGCGGTGTAACAGTAGGGAAATAGGGCAAAAGATGAAAGGTAGATCCTTCGTCGTAAAAATTTCAGAACTGTATGCTGGTGAAAGATTGCACAAGAAAACCAGTTCCAGAAGAAATTTTTTTAAGAAATCAATCCCAAAAGAAAGCCAATTTGATCTTTGGAATTGTACAAAAAATTGACCAAAAAGGATAAAAAAAAGTTTAGTTTCAAGAGGCCAATTGACGGAAGGCAGATTCTCCATCGTAAAATTTTAGTACTGCGTGACAAAGAATCACAGTGTTATAAGTCCGGATCTAGAAGGAGTTTTTTTATGAGATTAGTCTTAGATGAAAGCTAAGATGATCTATAAAATTGTATAAAAGTTTCAGCCAAAAAGGATGATTAAAAGTATTGTTCCAAGAAGCAACAATTGGCTGAAAATTTCTGTAGCATTTTGCCTTCGCAACGATGATAACGCTTGCGACGGTAAAATTTTGTAGCAAGGAAACTTTTTAAAAAACTTCTTCAAAGTGTAAGGTAAAGGATTTTGCAGTATTAAAGAGGCGTGGGTGATAAAAATATACCAGATCTCTAGATCAAACGCAAGGGCAGCGGCAGACTAATTTGATCTGTTGCCGGGGTGCAAGGTAGAGGTGCGTGTCATAGCAATTGTGGGAATTGCTTGGGAAGGTGGAAGCGTGGATGACGGCTACAGGGGCAACAAAATCGCTGCTCTGATACTAGATGATAGAACCCCAGATGAAGCTCTATAGATTTTGATCCTTGAGGGGGATCAACCCTTAGAATGCTGTAGGGGTTCCTCCCTCCTAGATTCAGCACAAGGCTGAAATAAAATTGATAATTACTTAATTCAAGAGAGGGGGTGGCTACATCATTATATAGGGATCAAAACCCTAGCTTAAGGGGGTGCTTACCTAAGTAAAATTACTCCTTTGCCCTCCTATAGCCAACCTACCTTAATAGGAATAGGGGTTATTAGGTTGGCTCTATAGCTGACCTATGTAGGGGGAAACTCTGGCCAACTAACCCAGTAAGGCGCCAACGGCCACTAAGCCCTAAGGGATAATCTAAACCCTAGCCATACTCCTTTATAAGATAGGAGTGGCTTTATTACAATCTAGCAGGGTTTTATAGACTACTTCTAGGGAGATTAGGACTCAATCCTGCTGGAGTCCTATCAGATGTTTCCTGAAATTTTTTAAAATTAATCATGAGATGTCACAGCAAAGGAAAACAAGTGGTGCTGTGCAGCAAACGGGGAGCGACGTAACAACGATTTGCACATAATGAATGGAGAAAGTTTTGCACAAGACATGTAGCAACTTCTTGATACAACTTAAGCAACTATCTATAAAGGAGCCTACCAAATTTGAAGACCCAAAACCACTTCCCTTGCTTGCTGAATTTTCAGATATATTTGACAAACCGTTCAGCCTACCTCCTACCCGCTGGCATGATCATTGTATCCTGATTCTTCCGAGAAAACCTCTAGCAAATACTCCATCATATCAGTATCCTCATCTCCAGAAAGATGAAATAGAAAGGATTGTAAGGAGATGCTTGAAATAGGAGTCGTTCGGCAAAGTTGCAGACCCTACTCTTCGCCGGTGCTCTTCGTACGAAAGAAGGACGAAACATGGTGAATGTGCATCAACCACAAGAGCCTAAAATATTTTTTACAGCAGAAGATATCCTCCCCCGAACAACAAAAATGGCTAACAAAACTTCTTGAGTATGATTATGAAATAACTTACAAAAAATGGAAAGATAATGTTGTTGCAGATGCGATTTCGCGACTACCCGAGCAAGATGAATTTTTGATCTTCTCCCTTCTAGCCAGTGATTTCCTTAAGGATATTAGGAAGGAGTGGAGAGATGATCTAGAGATCAATAAAATCATAAAAAATTAGAGGAAGATCCAAGCTTTGTGGCTCATTACAATTGGGATTCAAAATACTTGCGTTATAAGGGTCGCATTGTGCTTGCGCCAAAATCAACTTGCATAAAGACTGTCCTTCAAGAGATGCATTCCACTCCAGCGGCAAGGCACTCTAAGTTCCTTAGAACCTATAAGAGAATTAAGCAAAAATTTTATTGGGTATGGATAAAAAATATTATTACTGAATTTGTAGCACAATGTAATGTATGTCAGTAAAATAAAGGTGAAACAATGGCAAGCCCCAGAAAGCTGCAACCTCTACACATCCCGGACTCGATATGGATGATATATCCATGGGTTTCATCGAGGACTACCCTCATCACAAGGAAAAGGTACAATTTTTGTTGTGGTTGATCGCCTTACAAAGTATGATCGCTTTTGCGTTGTTCGCAATCCCTACATTGCTTCTAGCATCGTTCGGATCTTTATGGAGAATATTATAAAATTACATAGGATGTCAAGATCTATTGTAAGTGATCGTGATAGGTTTTCACTAGCAAATTTTGGACTGAATTATTCCAATTGTAGGGCACTAAGTTAAAGATGAACACAGCATATCACCCATAAACTGACGATCAAACTGAAGTGGTGAACAGGTGCTTGGAGATCTCAGATGCTTTACCAATGACCAGCCAAAAGAGTGGGCAAAGTGGCTTCCTTGGGTTGAGTGGTGGTATAATATAACTTATCATTTATCAACAAAATTTACTCCTTATGAGGCTATGTATGGCCGACCTCCTCCTGTAATCCCAAAATATGTATTGGGTACATCTAAAGTAGAACAAGTAGACAGGGAGCTCAAGAAAAGTGCTGAAGTTGCTAAAAGATAATCTCGCTGCAGCCCAAGCAAGGATGAAATAACAATATGATCAGCACAAAAGTAAGAGAGAATTTTTAGTAGGAGATTATATTTTTCTTCGACTCCAACCATACAAACAAACATCGGTCCAGACTAAAGCATCCATGAAGCTTTCACCTTGGTTCTATAGACTCTACCAAATTCTTGAGCGCATCAGAGCAGTAATATACAAATTGGACTTACCTGCCAGCTACCGAATCTACCGAGTCTTTCATGCGTCATGCATGAAGCTTAATTTAGGACAAAATGAGACAGTCTAAAGTCACCTGCTAGATATGATTACCCAAGGAGACCCAGCTAATAAAGTGGATGAACCTACCGGCAAAGGATGCCACATGGGAGGACTATGACGATTTGAAGATTAAATTCCAAAAGTTTATGGAGCGTCAGCCTTGAGGGACAAAGCTGATTTAAATAGGGTGGGTATATTAGGACTCTAGCTAATAAGGTCCTAATTTAAATTTATCAAGTCAGTATATGTAAATCTTATCTAGCCGACCCCTATTATTAAGATGAAGATGATAGAACCCCAGAAGGAGCTCTATAGGTTTTGACACTTGAGGGGTATCAACCCTTGGAACGTTATAGGGGTTCCTCCCTCCTAGATTCGGCACAAGACTGAAATAAAATTGATAATTGCTTGATTCAAGAGGGGCACGGCTATATCTTTAAATAGGGATCAAAACCCTAGCCTAAGGGGGGTGCTTGCCTAAGTAAAATTACCCCTTTGCCCCTCCTATAGCCGACCTGCCTTAATAGGAACAGGGGGCGACTAAGTTGCCTTTATAGCCGACCTAAGCAAGGGGAATCCCTGGCCGACCAACCCAGTAAGGGGGGCGATGGCTACTAAGCCCTAAGGGCTAATCTAAACCCTAGTCATACTCCTTTATAAGATAGGAGTGACTTTATTACAATCTAACAGATTTTTTATTGACTAGTACTAAGATGATTAGGACTCAACTCTGCTAGAGTCCTATCAAGTCTGCTCTCTTCAGATCAGCCTTGTCCTCAAGGCTGAGGGTTCATAAACTCTGGAAACTGGATCTTCAACTCCTCATGTGACTCCCGTGCTATCATTAACTGAACTTTGGCCTCCTCATCGGCTGGGGCCTTAGTTGAAAGGATTTGGGCTAAGTCATCTTTTTTAAATTTTCATTTGAGATAGGATACCTGGCGGATCAATTGTAATCTTGATCTGGTGCGCGAATTTGATTTCCAGGTTAGGGCCCCAATGTGATCCTCAATTTTGCAAGGCCCAAAGAAATATGGAGAGTACTTCATTAAGGCTCGAGTTTCCTACTGATCGGGCTGGACGTATAGAAAAACTCGATCTTCAATTTTTCATCCATTCTGAAGTCTGTTGGGAGGCTATTTCTTCTTTGCATGTGCTACCATATGGTTAGTTTTTAGTGATAGCCAATCTTTCTTCTGGAATGGTGACTGCTCTCTTGTATGGTTCAGGATGATGAGAGCCCAATCTGGCGTGAGCATGGATTGTAATTCTTCTAGTTTTACTCCACTTTCGTGCCATGGGCCTATATCCAGCTATATTTTAAATTTAGTAGTAATTAGTATCCCCTGTAAAAACCTTGTGTGGAGTGTGGGGGAAGCCTCGGTGTAAATTAAGAGTCGACCATCTTACATAAAAATATCCCCAATTCCAACTCCTGACGCATCGGACTCAATGACAAAAGTGCGACTGAAATTGTGCAGCACTAGGACCGACGTCATCGTCATGGCTATCTTGAGTCGTTCAAAGGTTATGGAGGCTTTATCCAACCATAAGAAGGAGTATTTCTTCAGTAAGGACGTGAGTGGGGCACTGACCTTGTCATAATCTTTCACAAAATTTTGGTAGTAGCCCGTGAGTCTAAGAAAACTGCGTAGTGATTTTACGTTTATAGGTCTCGGCCATCCTTGCATTGCCTCGATCTTTGTCGGGTCTACCGCCACTCCATCCTCTAATATAATGTGCCCAGATACTCCACTTTATGCTATAAGAAGCTGCACTTTGACTGTTTAACTTAAAGAGCATTCTCCCGAAGAATCGTTAGAACATTTAGTAAGTGTTGAAAATGTATATCAAGCGTAGAGCTATAAATGAGAATATCATCGAAGAATACCAATACGAATTTATATATAAACCTTCGAAAGATGTCATTCATCAAGCCTTGAAAAGTAAAAGGAGCATTTATAAGTCCGAAAGGCATTACCAAAAACTCATAGTGGCCATTATGCGTGCGGAATATAGTTTTCAGAATATCTTCAGTGCATACTCGAATCTCATGGTATCTGGATCAGAGATCCAATTTAGTGAAGACTTAGGCTCCTTTTTATTCATCCGAGAGTTCATCTATGACTGGGATAGAATATTTGTCCTTGATGGTGATGGCGTTTAGAGCCCGGTAGTCAATGCACATCTGCCACGTACCATCTTTCTTGCGCACTAGCAACACCAATGAGGAGTAAGGGTTGCAACTTGGTCGAATCACTCTAGTGTCAAGCATCTCTTTAACAATGTTCTTGATCTTGTCCTTTTGCAAGTGAGGATAGTGGTATAGTCGCAAATTTGCTAGAGGTTTGTCTAGTAAAATAGGAATGCGGTGGTCATGCGACCGGTTAGGGGGTAGCCCACGCGGCTCCGAGAAAACATCCGTGAATTCATCTAGCAAAAGGGCAAGCTTAGGATCTGAGTTTTGTACGTGCTCCCCCTTAGATGACTGCTGGATATGCATCAAGAATCCATCATGTGTCTTGTGCAAAACTTTCTCCATTCGTTGCGATGAAATGGTGGAAATTTGGCTCCCGTGCTTGCCTCGTAACGTGACCTGTCTCCCTTTGCAATAAAATTTCATGATTAATTTAGAAATCCAGGAGATACCACCTAGTGTTGTGAGCCATTCGATCTCGAGTATGGCTTCATAATCATTGATGGGTAGGAGGAAGAAATCATCTACCACTTCTTGGTCTTGGAGGAGTAGTTTCACCCGCGAGCACCGTTGGTCGCAATTGAAGATTCGACCGTCGGTGATCTTTACATCAAACTTGTTGCAACTTTCGATTTGAAGCGCCAAACATGCAGCAACCTTACTGTTGAGGAAGTTATTTGTGTTGCCCATGTCGATGAGAACGATGATGGGTTGCTATTTTAGAAGTCCTCCAACTTTCATCATCTGCAGGTTGGAGTAGCCGGCCAATGCATGCACTGCATAGTCAGCCGGTTGGAACTCTTCTTTCATTGCTTCTTCTTCAGGTTCAAGGGCTACTTTAGATGTTTTATTATCCTCATCCTCCGCTGATTCAATCATGAGGAGCCGGCCCTTTTTGCAGTGATGTTCGCAGCTCCATGGTTCATCATAATGCTAACACAACCCCTTGGCTGATCGTTCGCGAAGCTCGTCTCTTGTCAACTTTTTTAGTGCGGGGGCTTGGATGGCAGTAGAGGGGGCAGTAGGCCTCAGCATGGCTGGTTAGGGAGTGACCCTTGTCCTTCGTACCTCGTGGTTCAATCGTTCTTCTTGGATATGCGCGAAGGAAATCACCGCCATAAGTCTATACGGTTACCGCACCTTTACTTCTCCTCGGATCTCCGGCTTTAGGCCCTTAATAAAAGTACCTAAAAGTTGTTTCTCAAACTAATTCTCAATTTGGTTAGATAAATGCTCAAACCTTATTTGGTATTCTTATATTGTAGAGGTTTGACGAATCTTTGCCAATTATCCATCGATATTGTCGAAATTAGTCGGACCGAAGAGATTTAGAAGTCCTTCCTTGAACCGCTGCCAAGAGAGTCCTCCATGGGTATGTTCAAACTAATTGAACCACTGAATAGCATCTCCCTTGAGATGTATGGCAGCGGTCTCCACCCATGTAGCGTTGGTGGTTCAGTAGAACCGAAAATAGCGCTTCGCGCATGAGATCCATCTAATTGGGTCTCCTTCTTCCCATCTTGGGAAATCAACCTTCATGCATGGATTGTTGGGATCAAAGGTGATGTGTCCATGCTCTTGAGGATCATCCCACCGATCTGTAGTCTCTCCATGGTGTGACTTCCTCGGGCTTGACGGTCGGCCAATGCTGAATTCGATGAATAAGGATCGTATCTTCTCTTCCATGCGGCTTTCAAAGGCTTGGCATTAATGGCCTCCTCTGATGCCATGGTGTATGCCTCTAGATCTGTAATATTGAGATCTTTCTTTTGTTGTCAGGTTAGTGGCATGAGAATTTTGGAGAAGGGGTGGCCGGTTGGAATGTGAATCGGTTTGGATGGGAGTAGGCTACGGTTTAGGGCTGATTTGGGTGGCTGTTTGGTTTAAGTTTATGGTAGAGTTTTGAAGGGTTTTTAGTGAGAATGGTAGAGTTTGGTGATGAGGAAAAGAGAGTCTGAAATCCCACAAAAAATAGCACTCAAATCCAATAGAATTCGATGAAAAAAAGTGTTGCGATGTGTAGTCCTACCGAATAGATTTTACGTCAGAGAAACGATGACTTCTCGACGTAATTTCTAGAGGAAAGTTTAAGAAAATTATATAGAAACCCTTAGTCTAGATGTTGGGAATACTAGTAAAAAGTTTGGCAAAATTTTGGTGGCATAGCAGTGGGGAAATAAGGCAAAAGACGAAAGGTAGATCCTTCATCGTAAAAATTCCAGAACTATGTGTTGGTGAAAGATTGCACAAGAAAACCGGTTCTAGAAGGAATTTTTTCAAGAAATCAATTCCAGATGAAAGCCAAGTTGATCCTTGGGATTGTGTAAACCTTTTGGCCAAAAAGGATGAATAAAAGTTCAGTTTCAAGAGGCAATAATCAGCTAAAATTTCTACAGTGTTTTGCCTTCGCAACGATGATAATGTTTGCGATGGTAAAATTTTGCAGCAAGGAAACTTCTAGAAAATATTTACCCATGTATAAGATAAAGGAATAGCAGTAGTAAAGGCATAAGCTTTGGAGTTTTTACCAGATTTATGTTGTTGACACAAGGGACAACAGCAGATTGATGTATTTGCGGCTTGGTGGGCGATGGTGGAGGCGACGTCAAAAGCAATTGTAGGAATTGCTTGGGAAGGTGGAGGTGGCTGAGATGACTACAGGGTAGCAGGAATGCAGCTTTGATACCAGATGATAGAATCCCGGAAGGAGCTCTGTAGATTTTGACCCTTGAGGGGGATAAACCCTTGGAACGCTGTAGGGGTTCCTCCCTCCTAGATTCAACACAAGGCTGAAATAAAATTGATAATTGCTTGATTCAAGAGGAGGGGCAACTACATCTTTAAATAAGAATCAAAACCCTAGCCTAAGGGAGTGCTTGTCTAAGTAGAATTACCCCTTTGCTCCTCCTATAGCCGACCTGCCTTAATAGGAACAGGGGGCAGCTAAGTTGGCTCTATAGCCGACCTAAGCAAGGGGAAACACTAACCGACCAACCAGTAAGGGGGATAGTGACTACTAAGCCCTAAGGGCTAATCTAAACCTTGGTCATACTCCTTTATAAGATAGGAGTGGCTTTATTATAATCTAATAGGGTTTTTATTGACTAGTACTAAGATGATTAGAACTCGACCCTGCTGGAGTCCTATCAGAAGAGGCCGGCTAGGTTAGGAGATTTGGATGAGGCATTGGATGCATGTAACTTAGTTAACCGCCCCTTATTTTGGTTAAAGGGGGTTGGTTAAGGTAGAGTTGGGTTAGAGTTAGATTAGGAGTCTTAACCGTTGGCCACCCTTAGTTGGGCCAGCTGGTAGTTGCTTCTTAGAGTTGAAGTAGGAGTTGCTTCTTAGAGTTGGAATTGAAGTAATTAGAAGGAGTCTTAGAGTAGAAGTCCTATTAGGAGTTAGGGTTTATAAGGCCTATAAATAGCCTTATAATCAATCACTTTTCTTCATGAATAGATAAATTCTTTTGGCAGCCTTTGAACAGTAACTTGGAAGGAGGAACCCCTATTGAGTTCCAAGGAGGCTGATCCCCTATAGAGATCACATGGAGCTTAGAATTCGTAAGGGTTCTAACACTTTAGTCCTCCGAGCATCTTGGTTCAGCGTTTCTTCTTGTAGTCGCGCAAAGAAGAAAACTTCTTTTCATCATCAATAAATCAATTATCTTTCAGCTCATGTAGCAGAAAATCAAGGAGGGAGAACCCTCTATAGAGTTAGAAGGAGACTGATCCCCTAGAGAGATCAACCCACATTTAGAATCTGCAAGGGTTCTAACACTACACGCGACCTTCAAACTCCAGATCAGTCGAATCCTAACGTTACTAGTATTTGGGCTGATTTATTATAATAAACTCAAATCTTCTTCTAGGTGACCTAATGTCATGTCTAGGTTGGCCAATAAGGCCTAATCTAAAGACTCGACTCAATCAACTAGGACCTGATTCAACTAGGGTCCTAACAGACCCGCCCTCTTCAAATCAACCTTGTCCTCAAGGCTGAGCTTCATGTCCCAGGGTTCTGATCTATAACTCCCCATGAGGCTCCCTCATGGCCCCTATAGTAGTCGCATATTGCTTCTACGGGCCAACATCTGCAATAGTGATTGGATGGTAATGTATCGCGATCCCGCGATCCCATGCAATCATCAGTTGAACCTTGGCCTCCTCATCAACATGGGTGTTAGGTGGATAGATCTTAGCCGAGTCATCCTCTCTAAATTTTCATTTGCAGTGAGATTTCTGGAGTATCAATTATAATTTTGAATTAGTGTGCCAATCTGATCCACAAGTTACGACTCTAATTGATCTCCAATTTTGTTGGGTCCAAAGAAACTGGGAGACCACTTTCATGAGGCTCAAGTCTTCATAAATTCCTGCTGGTAGGGATAAAGATAAAGGAAGACTCGATCTTTAATAGTAAACTTACTTCTATTTTGGCGTTTGTTGGGTGATTGTTTCTTTCTTGCGTAGGTTGGCATGTGATTGTTCTTTAATGGTAGTCAGGCTTTCCTCTGTGATGGTGGATGCCTTCTAATAGAGTCCAAGGCAAGGTGAGCCCAATCTAAGTTTGGAGGGAGTAGAAGCTGTAATTTTTCAGGACTTAAATTTATCTTTTCTTTGTGATGTTGTCCTGTATTGTACCAAGCCACAAATTCAGCAAAGGTTAGCATTCCTTCATCGTTGATTGATATCTTTAGGTGATTTGGAGTGAGGGCTTTGCTGAGGTAGGCTAAGGGTTAGCCATATTGCATGTAGATAATAAACACTTTATCGGAGTCGGGTAAAGCAAGCACCGACGAAGAGTAGGGGCTACAACTTACCGAATTACCCCTGTTTCTAGCATCTCTTTTCAATCCTCTCTATTTCAGCTTTCTGGAAGTAAGGATAATGACATGGCCGAGTGTTTGCTACTAGTTTGCCTTGGAGAATCAAAATTTAGTGGTCATGTCGGTGGGTAGAAAGTAGGCTGCGCAGTTCAGTGAAAATGTCTGAAAATTTAGCAAGCAATTGGAGAAGGTTTGGGTCTTCAATTTTTATTGGTGATAGAACCCCAAAAAGAGCTCTATAGATTTTGACCCTTGAGCGGGATCAACCCTTGGAACACTGTAGGGGTTCCTCCCTCCTAGACTTGGCACAAGGCTAAAATAAAATTGATAATTGCTTGATGAAAAGAGGTGAAGGCTACATGCTTATATAGGGATCCATACCCTAGCCCTAGGGGGGGCTACCTAAGTGAATTCTTCATTTTGCCCCTCCTATAGCTATCATACATAAATAAAGGGGGCGGTGGCCTAAGAGGCTGCACAAGCCATGCCCCTCTGCTAGAAACCCTAGCCGACCAACCTAGTAAAGGCGGCAACGACGGCCAGGAAGCCCTAAGTCCCCAAAATAAACCATAGTCACACTTCTTTATATGATAGAAGTGACTAGGTGGGGTTTTATTATAATCTCACAGGGTTCTTATTAATTACTTCTAGGGTGATTAGGACTCAATCCTGCTGGAGTCCTATCAAACCCGCCCTCTTAAAATCAATCTTTTCCTCAAGATTGAGGGTCCATAAACTCAAGGAATCGGGTCTTCAACTCCTTATCAGCTTGGGTGTCAATTGGAAAAATTTGGGCTGAGTCATCGTCTTTAAATTTTCATCTGAGGTGGGACACCTGGAGGATGAACTATAATCTTGATGTGGTGCACGGATCTAATCTCCATGTTAGGGCCTCAATATGATCCCTAATTTTGCAAGGTCTAAAGAAATAGGAAGACTACTTTCTTGAGGCATGAATTTCATGTTGGTGGAGTTGGAGATGAAAGGGGACTTGATCTTTCTCTGGAAACTTTTTTATGCTCCGGCGTTTGTCAGGGAAAAGTTTTTTCCTTGCATGGGTTGCCACGTGGTTGCTCTGTAATAGTAGTCATGCCTTCTTTTGAAGTGAGGGTTGTCCACTGATAAAATCTCTAGCGGTGTGAACCTGATCTGAGTCTGAGATGGGTAGGAGTGGTGATTTTTTGGGACCTATTTTCACTTCTTCATGCTGTTGACCATCTTGCATGAGGATGATACTGACCTCTACTCTGGATGTGTCTGCTCCAATAATAAACATATGGCCACGATTTGGTGTGGATAACATCGTGGTCGTGAGGGCTATAGTTCCACTCGGCCAAGGTGGTGCATCTTTTTTTATAATGAGAGGGATGATGTTCATGCTTCTTTGAGTCATGCGAATGATCCTTCCCCTTTTTTGATTTTGCTGCTAGAGGGGCTTAATTTTCTCATGGTCTTGGGTCGTAGATCGGAGGTCATCATCAAAGAAGTCTTTAAGCATCATGGTCCAATCCTGGGAAAAGTCATGGAAGTCACTTGAGATCTGGAAGTGCTGCATCAGCAACCATAATGAGTTCGACAGGATGTAACACTTCAGAAGTAGCTTATCTCCGGGGAAAAAGATGTAGGGATGTGTCATAGTAGGAAATAAGTATGGTCGAACAATCTATCTCAGTCATCTCTTGGATGACCCTTTTATCTTCGACCTTCTAAGGTTGTAGGAAGCAATCTGGCTGAGCAACAACTGGTAGAAGTTCCGGCCTATTCAACATAGAGGGGTCGGACAGCTTCAGAGGAGGTAATTAGCTCAGTTTGGTGGAGATGCCCAAAATTTCAACAAGCTGTGGGAGAGGGTTCTTATCTTCAATCTCATGAAACCCTTGAATTTTAATTGGGAAACTACTAGATTTTTCTTTTGGTACCCTGTCCAAGTGTTGTGTTGTGTTGTGGTTGTAGTCGTTGGGCTCCCTCGTAGAATCATCTACTTTCCTTTTCTGAAAAATTTCATGGTTAGCTTCGAAGAATTCTAAAAAATATCTCCAATCGTGGACAACCAATCAATGCCAAGCACTATATCAAAACCATCGAGAGGGAGGAGAAAAAAATCAACAACTACATCTTGCTCCTATAGGATCAATTTTACCTGCGGGCACTTTTGGTTGCACTTCAAAATTTGGCTGTTAGCTACCTTAACTTCAAACCCACTATAATATTCTTTTTGGAGTATTAAGTGGACAGCAACCTTATTGCTCATGAAGTTGTGTGTGCTCCCGGTGTCGACGAGGATGATGACGGATTGCTGCTCGAGAAACCCTTCGATCTTCAATTTTTACAAGTTGGTGTAGTCGGCTAAGGTAGGGACCGTGCGGGTGGCCGGTTGTGGTGTATCCTTCTCCTTGGGCTCGAGAATCGTATCTTCAAGTTTGGGTTCCTTTGTCGATCCATTATGAAAGTCTTCTCTTATTAGTTTCTTCGGCTAAGGGGATCGACTGATAGTATGGGGAGGTGAAAGCTTTAGTGCCACTGGTCGGGGAGTGACCCTCGTCCTTTGGGCTTCATAGTTCAACCACTCCTCTTGATGTCGTGCGAAGGAGATGGTTGCTTTAAGTGTGTATGGCAGTCACGCTTTAATTTCTTCGTGAATCTCCGGCTTCAAGCCCTCAATATCTGCTTTTCAGACCAATCATAAGTCTGATTAGATAACCTTTCAAACCTAGTTTGAGACTCTTGGATGGTAGAGGTTTGACGGATCATTATTAGTTTTTCATCACGGTTCTTGCAATCAATTGGTGCTAAAAGTTTATATGCTATTGGTTGGGATGTGACTCTCATGCTCTAAGCATCTTGATTGAGGTGCCCTTCTTGAAGTTGTGCAAAGGAGGTTGATGTCATCGAGGTGTAGGGTTGCCATGTCTTAACTTTGTTTCTTATCTTTGGTGGGTTCTTTTTGTAATCTGAATTTGCATCACATTGTTATCTTCTTAGGCTCAACGATCGGCCTAATCTAAACTCCTCGAAGAGAACTCATAATTTAGCATCCATACATGTCTCGAAAGCCTCCTATTTGGCTTCGAATAAGCCCACCGATGTCATGACATAAGGATCTCCAACCTATCAAATACACCGATTAAAGAGTGTGGCTGCTATTTTTAAGTTGAATGCACCAAATGACAACAATGTCGGGGCTACGATGGTGAAGTCTCCAAGTGGAGGATGGCAGCCAAAGGTAGTAGCGATGGTGGAGGAAGAAGATGGCAGCAGTAATGTCAGCTATGGTCCTTCGGTGATTATGCATTGTTGATGCTGCAATGTCGTCAAGGCTGTGATTTTTTAGGTGGCTAATATTTGTTGAAAAATGACAGCCAAGAGATATGAGTCAGAAGGCAGCAACGTCAATGGAGGAAGAAGAGGGCAGCAACAATGTTGGCTGTGATTGCGTTGCGACTTCGTGGCTGCAAGTGGCCTCGATTGCAGCAAGGGTGCAGTTGCAATAGGAGGAAGATGAGCAGTGGTGTGCACAGTTGTTGCAGAGGAGGGCAACAGTGGCATGGAGTGAGAGATGGCTGCTGCCATGTTTAATTTGTTGTTGGCCGCGATCAAAATAGTTGGCTGCGATGTAAATAGATTGCAGTGAAATATCGCTGCTAGTAGCATTTTGCTGCAAGGATCACTGCTGGCTATGATCAAGGAGGATGGCAGTGAGAGGTTGCTATTGGTGGCGTTGGGCAGTGAAATATGTGTGCTGCGGTTGAAGGGATAAGGGAGATTGGGTGGCTGAAAGGTTGGTGGACCAAATATTGCAATTTTTGGGTGCAGTTTGTAGCTATTTTAGGTGCGATTTGGGACTATGGTTTTGTGGAGTTTTGGCTGCGAATTAGTGTGGTTTTAGGGCTATGATTGTAGTAGATAAAGGTTAAAAAAATAGTTTTGGATCTGGGATAGATGGCAGCAAAGGTAGGTGGATCGATAAGGAAGGTTGGATGAAAAGGTAGGTGGATTGGTAAGGAAGGTTGGTTGCGGTTTAGGGCTGATTTGGGTGGCTATTTAGGATCAATTTAGGGTGCAGTTTGGAAGGTTTTTTGGTGAGGATGTTAGGGTTGTAGATGAGAGAAAGAGAGTCCAAAATTTCACAAAAGAAAGCACTCAAAATCAATGGAATTCGACGAAGAAATGTGCTGCGATATGCTGTCCTGCCGAACAGATTTTATGTCAGAGGAATAATGAATTCTTGACATAAATTTCTGAGAAAAATTCAAGGAAAATATATAGAAACCCTAGGTTCAGATGTGATCAATATCATAAAAAAGTTTGTCAAAATTTTGGCAGAGTAACGGTCGGGAAATATGGCAAAAGATGGAAGGTAGATCCTTCATAGTAAAATTCTAGCACTGCATGATGACAAAAGAAGGCGCAATAAAACCGGTTCTAGAAGGAATTTTTTCTAGAGATAAATTTTAGATCAAAGCTAAGTTGATCTATAAAATTGTGTAAAAATTTCGGCCAAAAAAGATAAACAAAAGTTCAGTTTCAAGAGGCCAAAATGCGGAAGGCAGATTCTTCGTCGTAAAATTCCAACACTGTGCGATGAAGAATTGCAGCACTATAATTCCGGTTTCAGAAAAAAAAAATTCCCAGAGATCAACCTTAGATGAAAGCTAAGATGATCTATGAAATTGTGTAAAGGTTTCAGCCAAAAAGAATAAACAAAAGTTTGGTTTCAAGAGGCCAACACGCGGAAGGCAGATTCTTCATTATAAAATTTTAGCACTGTACGATGATGAATTGCAGCGCTACAAGTCTGGATCCAGAAAGATTTTTTTCCAGAGATTAATCTTACATGAAATCTAAGACGATCTATGAATTTCTGTAAAAGTTTCAACCAAAAAAGATGATCAAAAGTTTAGGTTCAAGAGGCAACAATCGGCTGAATTTTTTCTGCAGCTTTTCACATTCGCAACAATGATAACGTTTGCGACGGTAGAATTTTGCAGTAAAAAAACTTTGAAAAAACTTCTCCCACATATAAGATAAAGGAATAGCAATAGTAAGAGGCATGGGTTTTGGAGTTTTTACTAGATCTATGATGTTGACGCAGAGGACGGTAGCAGATTGATGGATCTACGGCTTGGTGGGTGATGGTGGATGAAGGCGACGTCAAAAGTAATTGTGGGAATTGCTTGAAAGATGGAGGTAGTAGAGATGGCTATAAGGCAGCAGGATTGTAGCTCTGATACGAGATAATAAAACCCTAGAAGGAGCTCTATAGATTTTGACCCTTGAGGGGGATCAACCCTTGGAACGCTGTATGGGTTCCTCCCTCCTAGACTTGGTACAAGGCTGAAATAAAATTGATAATTGCTTGATGAAAAGAGGTGGAGGCTACATACTTATATAGGGCTCCAAACCCTAGCCCTAGGGGTGCTTCCTAATTGAATTCTCCCTTTTGCCCATCCTATAGCTACCATGCATAAATAAAGGGGGCAGTGGCCTAAGTGGTTGTACAAGCCATGCCCCTTTGCTAGAAACCCTAACTGATCAACCCAGTAAAGGGGGCGATGGCCAGGAAGCCCTAAGACCCTAAAATAAACCCTAGCCACACTTCTTTATATGATAGAAGTGACTAGGTGGGGTTTTATTAATCTCACAGGGTTCTTATTAATTACTTCTAGAGTGATTAGCACTCAACCCTGCTGGAGTCCTATCAATTGGCTCCACCTATAGAATGCTATTGAAGTTGCATCAGGAAGCCACTGTTCACTTTATTCAAAACTTTCTCCATTTCCCGTGTGCAAATCATTGTTACGTCACTCCCGCGTTTCCCGCATAGGATCTCTTGTTTCTTACGGCAGAAAAATTTTATGATAAATTTGGAAAAATCCTAGGGAACATCACCTAGTGTAGTCAACCATTTGATGTCGAGCTGATAGAACCCCAGAATGAGCTCTATAGATTTTGACCCTTGGAACACTGTAGGGGTTCCTCCCTCCTAAACTCAGCATAAGGCTGAAATAAAATTGATAATTGCTTTATTCAAGAGGAGGGGCAGCTACATCTTTAAATAGGGATCAAAACCCTAACCTAAGGGGGTGCTTGCCTAAGTAAAATTATCTCTTTGCCCCTCCTATAGCCAACCTACCTTAATAGGAATAGGGGGCGGCTAGGTTGGCTCTATAGCCGACCTAAGTAGGGGGAAACCCTGGCCGACCAGCCCAGTAAGGGGGGCGACGGCCACTAAGCCCTAAGGGCTAATCTAAACCCTAGTCATACTCCTTTATAAGATATGAGTGCCTTTATTACAATCTAGCAAAAATTTTATTGACTAGTACTGATATAATTAGGACTCAACCCTGGTGGAGTCATATCAAGTCCGTCCTCTTCAAATCAGCCTTGTCCTCAAGGCTGAGGGTCCATAAACTCTGGAAATTAGATCTTTAACTCCTCATGTGACTCCCATGTTGCATCTTCAGATAGTAAGTTAGTCCACTTTACAAGTACTTTAGTTGAAGGGCATCATCGATGTATCACAATCCTCTAATCAAGTGTAGCTTCAGGTTAGGCTTTGATTTCGCCATCATTAATGGTGCTCGGTAGCTGAGTCTGGGCCTTCTTATGTTCTCCCAACTTTAACTTCAATAAGGATACGTGGAAGACGTGTTGTACCTTAGCATCATCTAAAAGCTTTAATTTGTATGTCACAGCCCCAATGCGCTCTAAGATCTGGTATGGTCCATAAAATCGTGGAGACAGCTACATTGATGCTCTTGCGTTGATTGATAGCTGCTTATATGGCTAGAGCCGAAGGTAGACCCAATCTTCCATTACGAATTCCTGCTCACTCTGGTGGTTCTCTACTAGTTGCTTCATACTGGCTTGAGCGGTATTCGAGTTATCTTTCAGTAGCTACAACAGTTTGTCCCTGTTAATCAAATTATGGTTGACCTGATCTACTTTGGTCGAACCAAAAATATATTTGGGTATTACAGGGTCCGATCGACCATACAATGCCTCATAAGGGGTACATTTAGTTGATGAATAAAATGTTGTGTTGTACCACCATTCAGCTCAAAGAAGCCACCTTGTCCACTATTTGGGCCGATCACTAGTGAAGCACCGTAGGTATGTCTCGAGGCATCTGTTCACCACTTCTATTTGGTCATCTGTCTGGGGATGATAGGCTATGCTCATCTTCAACTGGGTGCCCTGTAGATGAAAGAGCTTTGTCCAAAATTTACTTGTGAATACCCTACCATGGTCGCTCACAATCGACCTTGACATCCCATGCAGTTTTACTATATGTTCCATAAAAAGCTGAGCAATACTAGCAGCAGTATAGGGATGTTTCATAGCGTAGAAGTGAGTATACTTGGTTAGGCTATCTACCACCACAAAGATCATGCTTTTACCTTGGGATAGTGGCAGCCCCTCGATGAAATCCATAGAAATGTCGGTACATGCTGAGTCCGATATGGGTAGTGGCTTTCCGCGAACTTGCCACTATTTCACCTTTCTGCTATTGACATACATCAGATTTGGATACATAATCATAAATTGAATTTTTCATGCCCTTCCAAAAGAAGTTTTGCTTCACCCTTTTGTAAGTCCTCAGAAATCCGGAGTGCGCTACTGAGGGTGAAGAATGCATCTCGTGGCAAATAATTTGAATGTAAGGGGAAGAATGAACAATAACAATTTGATCTTTATAGCACAAGTCCTTCGAATCCCACGAGTAGTGACCCATGGACCCTGGGTCCTTCTCCAATTTTTCTATGATGGCTCAGGCTTCTGATCATTCTTCCATTCCTCCCTTATGTTGTCGAGGAAGTCGGTGGAGGGAAGGGAGATGGCTAAAATTTTGACTTGTCCCGATAGCCAAGATAAGGCATCCGCAACAACATTCTCTTTTCATTTTCGTAAGTAATTTCATAATCAAAGTCGAGTTTAGTTACCCATCATTATTGCTTTGGGGAGGATATTTTCTGCTCCAAATAATATTTAAGGCTTCGGTGGTCGGTCTTAATCTGGAAGCATCGGTCGATTAGGTAGGGTCTCCACTTTATGACTGCGTGTATGATGACAAGTATTTTTTTATCATACATGGATATTTTAAGATATGAAGGAGATAAAGCTTTGCTGGTGTAGGCAAGGGGTCACCCATCTTGCATTAGGACAACCCCAATTCCAACTTCGGACGCGTCGGCCTTAATCACAAAAGTTCGGCTGAAATCGGGTACCGCTAGGACTGGCGCCATCGTCATGGCGGCCTTGAGTCTTTCAAAGGTTGTGGAGGATTGATCTGACCACGAAAAGGAGTCTTTCTTGAGTAGGGATGTGAGTGGGAAACTGATCTTGCCATACTCTCTCACGAACTTCCGGTAGTAGCCCATGAGTTCGAGGAAGCCGTGTAGTGATTTTATGTTTGTAGGTCTCGGTTATCCTTGCATTGCCTCGATCTTTGTCGAGTCTACCGCCACTCCATCCTCTGATATAATGTGCCCTAGATACTCCACTTTATGCTATAAGAAGCTGCACTTTGACTATTTAACATAAAGAGTATTCTCTCGAAGAATGGTTAGAACAGTTCATAAGTGCTCACAATGTATATCAAGCGTAGGGCTATAAATGAGAATATCGTTAAAGAATATCAATACGAACTTGCATAGAAACCTTTGAAAGATGTCATTCATCAAACCTTAAAAGGTAGAAGGAGCATTTGTAAGTCTCAAAGATATTACCAAAAACTCGTAGTGATCGTTATACGTGCGGAATGCAGTTTTCGAGATATCTTCAGTGCATACCCGAATATGATGGTATCCGGATTAGAGATCCAGTTTAGTGAAGACTCAGGCTCCTTTTAATTCATCCAAGAGTTCATCTATGATTGGAATAGGATATTTGTCCTTGATGGTGATGGCGTTTAGAGCATAGTAGTCAAGCACATCCGTCATGTATCATCCTTCTTGCGCACTAGCAACACCGGTGAGGAATAAGGGCTGCAACTCAGTCGAATCATCCCGGTGTCAAGCATCTCTTTAACGATGTTCTCAATCTCATCCTTTTGCAAGTGAGGATATCAGTACAGTTGTAAATTTGCTGAAGGTTTGCCTGGAAAAATAGAAATGCAGTGGTCATGCAGCCGGTTAGGGGGCAGCCCATGTGGCTCCGTGAAAACATCCACGAATTCATCCAACAAGAGGGCAAGCTTAGGATATGAGTTTTGTATGTTCTCCCTCTTAGATGGCTGCTAGATATGCATCAAGAATCCACCATGTACTTTGTGTAAAACTTTCTCCATTCGTTGCGATAACGCGATGGAAATATGGCTCCAGTGCTTGCCTCGTAACGTGACCTGTCTCCCTTTGTAATAAAATTTCATGATTAATTTAGAAAAATTCTAGGAGATATCACCTAGCATTATGAGCCATTCGATCTCAAGTATGACTTCATAATCATCGAAGGGTAGGAGGAAGAAATCAGCTACCACTTCTTGGTCTTAGAGGAGTAGTTTCACCCGCGGGCACCGTTGGTCGCAATTAAGGATTCGGCCGTTGGTGACCTTTACATCAAACTTGTTGCAACCTTTGATATGAAGCACCAAACATGCAACAACCTTAATGTACAGGAAGTTATTTATGCTAACTATGTCGATGAGAACAGTGATGGGTTGTTGTTTTAGAAGTCCTCCAACTTTCATCGTCTGCGGGTTGGAGTAGCCGGTCAATGCATGCACTGCATAGTCGGCCGATTGGGACTCTTCCTCCATGGCTTCTTCTTCGGGTTCAAGGGCTTCTTCATATGGTTCATTGTCCTTATCCTCCACTAGTTCAATCACAAGGAGCAGGCCCTTTTTGCAGCGATGTTCTCGACTCCATGGTTCATCATAATGCTAACACAATCCTTTGGCCAATCATTCACAAAGCTCATCCCTTGTCAATTTTTTTTTGTGTGCGGGGGCTCAGATAGTAGTAGAGGGGCTGTAGGCCTCGACATGGCTGGTCAGGAAGTGACCCTTGTCCTTCGTGCCTCTTGGTTCAATCATTCTTCTTGAATACGTGCAAAGGAAATCACCGCCATAAGAATGTACGGTTGTCACACCTTTACCTCTCCCTAAATCTTCGGCTTTAGGCCCTTGATGAAAATCCCTAAAAGTTATTTTCAGACCAATCCATAGTTTGATTAGATAAATGTTCAAATCTTATTTGGTATTCTTATATTGTGGAGGTTTGACGAATCTTTGCCAATTGTCCGTTGATGTTGTCGAAATCGGTTGGTCCAAAGCGGTTCAGTAGTCCTTCCTTGAACCGCTGTCAAGAGACTCCTCTATGAGTGTGCTCAAACCAATTAAACCACTAAATAGCATCTCCCTCGAGGTGGATGATAGCAATCTCCACCCGTGTGGCGTCGACAGTTCGGTAGAACCGAAAATAACGCTCCACGCACGAGATCTATTCGATTGTGTCTCCTTCTTCCCATCTAGAGAAGTCAACCTTCATTCATGGATTGTTGGAATTAGAGATGATGTGGCCACATTCTTGATGATCATCTCACCGATCTGAAGTTTCTCCTTGTTGTGATTTCCAGGGGCTCGACGGTCAGTCAATACTGAATTCGACAAAAAGGGATCGCATCTTCTCTTCCATGCGGCTTTTAAAGGCTTCACACTTTGCATTGATAGCCTCCTTTGATGCCATAGTATATGCCTCTAGATCTATAATATTGAGGTCTTTTTTCTGTTATTAGGTTAGTGGCATGAGAATTTTGGAGAAGGGGGTGGCCGGTTGGAAGGTGAATTAGTTTGGATGGGAGTAGGCTGTGGTTTAGGGCTAATTTGGATGGTTGTTTGGGTTTGCTTTAGAGTAAGGTTTGGAAGGGTTTTTGGTGAGAATGATAGGGTTTGGAGATGAGGAAAAGAGAGTATGAAATCCCATAAAAATAGCACTCAAATTTGATAGAATTCGACAAAAAAAGGTGTTGTGATGTGCCATCCTGCCGAACATATTTTACGTCAAAGAAACGATGACTTCTCGACATAAATTCCAAAGGAAAGTTTAAAGAAATTATGCAGAAACCCTTGATTTAGATGTTGTTAATACTAATAAAAATTATGACAAAAGTTTGGCAGTGTAACAGTAAGGAAATAAGGCAAAAGACGAAGGGCAGATCCTTCATCATAAAATTCTAATACTATGTAATGGTGAAAGATTGCACAAGAAATCCGGTTCCAGAAGGAGTTTTTCCTAGAAATCAATCCCAGATGAAAGCCAAGTTGATCTTTAGAATTGTATAAAAATTTTGACTAAAAAGGAGAAGAAATAAACCAGTTTCAAGAAGCAAATATGTGGTTGAAAATTTTTACAGTGTTTCGCCTTTGTAACAACGGTAACATTTACGACAAATGAAATTTGCAGTAGATAAAATTTAGAAAAAATCTTCAACGTGTAAAGTAAGGAATCTTACAGTATTAAAGAGGCATGGATGATAAAAATATACCAAATTTTCATATCACGCAGGGGGCGGTAGCAGATAGATGGATCTACGACATGGTGGGCGACGGTGGATGGAGGAGATGTCAAAAGGGGGTGCTTGCCCAAGTAAAATTACCCCTTTGCCCCTCCTATAGCTGACCTACCTTAATAGGAATAAGGGGCGGCTAGGTTGGCTCTATAACCGACCTAGGTAGGGGGAAACCCTGGCTGACCAGCCCAGTAAGGGGGGCGGCAGCCACTAAGCCCTAAGGGCTAATCTAAACCGTAGCCATACTCCTTTATAAGATATGAGTGGCTTTATTATAATCTAGCAGAGTTTTTATTGACTAGTACTGATATGATTAGGACTCAACCCTACTTGAGTCCTATCATGAGCATGGCCTCATAATCATCAAAAGGAAGGAGGAAGAAATCAGCAAGTATCTCTTAGTCCTGCCATAATAATTTTACCCATGGGCATCTTTGGTCGTACTTCAAAATTTGGCCGTCGGTGATCTTAACATCAAACCTGCTACAATCATCAATATGTAGGACCATCCGAGCAGTAACCTTGATGTTGATGAAATTACTAGTGCTCCTAGTATCGATGAGGACAGTGATTGGTTGCTGCTTAAGTAGTCCTCCTACTTTCATCGTCTGCGGGTTCACGTAGCTGGCAAGAGCATGCATCGTACTATCGGTCGGCTACTGTTATTCATCCGTGACCTCTTCCTCATGCTCCTGGACCCTCCTCCTCCATATCTTCAGTGGGTTCAATTAGTAGGAGGCACCCCTTTCGCGGCTCCACGATTTATCGCAATGCCAACAAAGGTCCTTCGTCGATCTGTCGCGTAGTTCTTCTCTCATCAATTTCTTTGGCAGCGAAGGTCGGCTAGGGGTAGAGGGTATTGGAGGTTTATATGCTACTGGTCAGGAGTGGTTATCATCCTCCGAGCATCTTGATTGAGCCGCTCCTCTTGAATTCGGGCGAAAGAGATTGTGGCCGTCACGATGTAGGGCTACCGCGCTTTAACCTCTCCTTTAATTTTTGGCTTGAGTCCTTCGATAAATGTCCCTAATAACTATCTATCAGACCAATCATGAGCAAGGTAAGATAATTCCTCAAACTGGCATGGTATTCTTGGATCGTGGAGGTTTGTCAGATCTTGGCAAGTTGTTTGTTGATATTCTCGTACTTGGTCAGCCGAAAGCGGTTTAGCAACGCCTTCTTGAATTGTATCCACGTCAAAATCTCATTGGTGTACCCAAGCTAATTGTACTATCGTATAGCATCTCTTTCGAGGTGGTTGATAGTGGTGTCCACCATGGAATCCTCTGGTGTTCGGTAATAGTGAAAGTAATGTTCGGCTCACGAAATACATCCCGTCAGGTCTCCTTCTTCCCATCGAGGGAACGCCACCCTCATGAATGGCTGTATCATGTCCGAGGGCTATCCCTCCTTCTTTGAAGGCCTCCCTAAACTTTCTCCTTGATGGAATTTTATTGGGCTCGAAGATCGGTCCAATCTGAATTCGGTAAATAAGGCATGCAATCTATCCTTCATGCGTGATTCAAGCCATAATTCAAACGCCTCCAACTTGGCTCGGAATATATCTCCTAATTACATGATGTAAAACTCTAAATATGTTGTGATAAGGTACTTTTCTTACTGTTGGATCATAGGTATGGATTGGTTAGGTGGATTGGTGTCCGAAAAGGGTAGAGGACTTAAGGCAAAAGGCTGCGGTAGGCTATTGTTTGGCTGTTGTTTGGGATGGCTATGGATTCTGACAATAGGTTATGATGGCTATGTCTTAAGGCTAGAGGGGTGGCTTAGGGTTGCTGTTGATGGCAGTAATCTGTTTGGTAGGGATTGGTGGCCAAAAGGGTGATGGATCAAGGTTGTAGTTTTAGGGTGTTGTTTGGGTTGCGGTATTTCAAGGGCTGTTAGGGTTGGCTGTGGATTATGGAAATAAGCTATGATGGTTGCATCTTTAGGCTAGAGAAGTGCCCTAAAGATGACGTGGGTGGCAATAACAATTTTGGTAAGGATCAGATATGGGTGCAGCAAAAAATGCTGAAAGGTAGTGCTGCAGAATTCTATGTCGATAGGCTATGATAGGTCGATGTTTTGGCTATAGTTTTGGGTGTTGTTTGGGTTCTGGAAATAGGTTATGTTAGCAGCATCATAAGGTTAGAAGGGTGCCCTAAAGACATCATAGTTGGTGGCAGCAAGATGGTTAGGGTTTGGTGGGTTTAGAGAAGAAGAAAGACAAAGGCACAATAGCAAATTTTTTCGTCGAAAAAATTTCAGCAGTATAGATGCAATTTTTCCTAGCAATTTGAAATAAGGATTTAAGTAAAACTTAAGAGGAATCTATTAGTAAGGGAGAGGAATGCCATAAAAAATTCTTGAAAAATTATGGCAGTAAAAGATTCGATAAGATCAAAGATTACAAGAAGGTGCTGCAGTAGAATTTTTTCGCCGAAAGATTTTAGTAGTATAGACAAGATTTTTTTCCAGTAGTTCAAAATAAAGATTTGAGTAAAACTAAAGGAGAATCTACTGGTAAGGGAAAGGTAATGCCAATAAAAAATTCATGGAAGAAAACGGTAGCAAAAGGTTTGGTAAAATCAAAGATCACGGGTATGAACTATAGCAGAATTTTGCGTCCAAAGTGTAACAGTTTGAATGTAAAAGATCAGCAGTTTATATTAATAATTTTTTGACAAAACTAAATGAAAATATACTCTTAGGAAGTGCCAAAGCCCTTGTCAAAATTTTGTAGAGATTTGGACATAGAAAATGCAGTAGCAAGATCAAATAAGCAATGGTATCGGTTGAAATTCTGCACTGCAATTTTCGTTGTAGAGATGGAAACTTTGTGACGAAAAGTTTATACAGCAAGATAGGAATGATTTTTTTAGGTTTTTTGAATAAGGATAACTAAATTATAGCAACAGTAAGGTAGGAAACCAGAACCTATTGCAATTCATAAGGAGATCAAAGGATGTAGAGATAACGGTGAAATTCGGCGACGACCTTTAAGCAATTGTGGGAATTGCATTGGGTGGTTGTGGAAGGATGATGGATGGTTGTGGAAGGGTAGTGAGATGCTAAGAACGCTGCTCTGATACCAAGTGTTAAAACCCTTATGAATTCTAAGCTTGGGGTGATCTCTATAGGGATTGGCCTCCTTGGAACTCTATAGGAGTTCCTCCCTCCTTAGTTTTCTGCTACATGAGCTGAAATATAATTGATCTATTAATGATGAAAAGAGGCTTATTACAAGGCTATTTATGGGTCTTCTAAAACCTAACTCCTAATAGGATTCCTACTTCAAGACTCCTACTCCTAAAAACTCCTCCAACTCTAAGAAGCAACTCCTACTCCAACAACTCCAACTCCAACTCTAAGAAGCAACTCCTACTTCCAACAACTCTAATCCCTTCTCTAAGAAGCAACCCCTAGTCTGCCTCTCTTAAGAGAAGGAGAGGCTTGGAGACTCCCATCCCATAAGGACTCCTCCCTAACCCTAGTCAACCACTTCTTTACTAGGGGGTGGCGGCTAGATTATGGTTTATTATATTCATGATGCAATTGACTTTAACACGTATCTAACTTCGACTCCTAACTCGACTCCAGTTCAGCCGAATCCTAACCCTATTAGGATTTGGGCTGATTTATTATAATGAACTTAAATCTTCTTCTAGCTGACCTAATGCTATGTCTAGGTTGCCCAACAAGGTCTAATCTATGGACGTGACTCAATCGACTAGGCCCTCTTCAAATCAACCTTGTCCTTAAGGCTGAGCTCCACGTCTCCGGATCCTGATCTGCAATTCCTCATGAGGCTCCGTCGTGGCCCCTATAGTAGGTGCATCATGCTCCTGCTGTCCAGCGTCTACAGTAGTTACTGGACGGTGATTTGTCATGATCCTGCGTTCCCATGCAATCATCAGTTGAACCTGGGCCTCCTCATCAACTTGGGTGTTGGGTGGATAGATCGGGGTTGAGGTATCTGATAGAACTCCAGAAGAAGCCCTATAGATTTTGATCTCAGAGGTAGATAAACCTTTAGAATGCTATAGGGGTTCCTCCCTCCTGGAACTTGGCACAGGGCTAACTAAAAGATTAATCTGGCTTGATAAAAGAGAGGGCGCAGCTACATCATTATATAGGGTTCTAAACCCTAGCCCATGGGGTGCTTATGCTAGTTACAGGTGCCCTGCAAGCTAATCACGTGAGTGATGGCACGTGTGACACATTACGTAATCTTTTTGCTTATGATTAGTATTGGCATATTCTCACATTATCTGTAGCACATATACTGTGATATCCTTGGTTCTATGGAATGGGAATCGAATCATAATGAGATCATGATAATAAAATTGATTCACCTTTAAACACAGATCCTAAATAATCTTGGTCATAGGTTACTCAAGAGGGACATCGAGATAACCGGACAGACCGGTGTATTGTATACCCGTCCATATGATGAAGGCGGCTGGTCCCATAGCCACTTCTGTGGAGATAATAAGGATATAGTACAAGTGCTCATTGGAGAATGACTTCACTGATTGATCCCTTATGGAATGCTGTAAGGTTAATGATACATAATGTCAGACAGCGATTTCATAGTCCCAACTGTGTATCTGGTCCTTAGACTTGAGATACCGAGGATGTCTTGTATGAGTACTCTTTTCTTTGATGCTAGACTTACAAATTTGAAAAGTTCCAGATCTGGTACAACTAGTTATCGGGATTGGTAATCAATCTTAAGAAGGAATTGAGTGTCAATAGAGGATCATCCACTCTCGGTATCATGAGAGAAATATCCCATATGTGCTTCCTCAAACAAATCCCTAGCCAAGGTCATTCAGATTGAGAGAGGAGTTCTCCGGGAGAATCCAATTAGAGCGAGACTATGACAGATCTGTATGTGACCAGACAGTACCATGTCCAATATACGATCTCTGGGATATTAATTAGATGAGGGAATTTAGATACATGATAACTATGGACAGATAAGTATGATGGATTTGATCCCCCTGTACCGTCTGGGGACTATGGCGTAGTGGCCTAGTACGTCCATAGTCGATGAGTCGAGTGAATTATTATAAGGATAATAATTCACTATATCATAAAGAGTTCTGATGGGAGTGACTCACGGCCAGCTCGGTATCGGGCCTAGAGAGTTACACATATATGGTGGATGCTTCAGCGAATAGAAGATTGGATAAAGATCCAATTAGCCCTTATTCTCATTAGATGAGACCCTATGCTAATGGGCTCCTTGATTAAGGCCCAATTAGAGGCCTAAGGAGATTATTGGATAAAGATCTAATAATGTAAGGTTAGTGGATAATTGGATGGAGATCCAATACCCGCTAAAGAAGGAGCCCTAGGGTTTTTTGGTGGCTCTCTCTAAATAGAAGGGAAGACTCATGATCGATAGGCTGCAGCTTTAGCCACCACCTTCAATTATCGTCCCTCCCTCTGTGCAACAGTTGTGAGAGTAGATTGGAAGAGTTTTATTACAGAGATTTATCATGTGGATACCCATAGAGAGGAAGACGCTTAACCTCCATCATCTTCTCCATCCGGATCTAGAATACAAGGATATACGATCTCCCTAGGTAAAATCAATCTCTCACATATCGTGGCTTTTTCATTTTTACGGTTTTTCTCGCGATCCCAATCTTTTGTACGATGATTTGATCTATGTGGGAAACCAGTTTTTGTTTTGATTTTCGCTGCACATGTGATGCACCAACTGAGGTTTCCTAACAATGGTATCAGAGCCAAGGTTTTCGTGCGAAAGATTGATTTTAAACTGCGTGTGATGAGATTGAATCACGTAGAATCGTTCTACGCGTTCTTGCTACATTTTTACAGCAAACGCAGCGAGGAGGAGGATGGGCGGCCAGCCTCGGCCAGGCCTCCTATAGGGGCGACCGGCCATGGCCTGGCCACCTGCAAGGGGGCGGCCGGCTATGGCCAAGGCCCCCTACAAAGGGGCGACTGGCTGCGGCCAAGGCCCTCTGCATAGGGGTCGGCCAACTACGGCCAGCCCGTAGGGGCGGCAAGCGCCTACGGGCATGGCCGCTTGCAGTGCGACACCCGCAGGGGCAGTCAGCTGCCCGCGGTGAGGCCACAGAGAGGGGCGGCGCTCGCCGCCTGTGCAGGGGCCACGACGACGGCTGCAGCGACACAGAGAGGGATGAGGAGGACCTAGGGCATTCCTTTTGAGAAAAGGACTATTTTGCCCCTTTGGATTTAGAAAATTTCAAGGACAGTCCTCGTGTACAAAATTTCCAAAATACCCTCAATATTCTAAAAATTTTGAGAACTATCCTCTCATCCAGAATTATGAAAATGCCCTTGACAATTCTGAAAATTTCGAGCATGTCTTGATTTCTAAAAAAAATTAATTAAATAGTTTAATTAATTATTATATATATCTAGTAATCCTACATATGATGTGATGAACATATGATGTATGATGTTGATGGATGATCATAAATCATGTATTGTGATGTATATAATTATGATTATTATTATTATTGGGGCCTGCAAGCCTCCATTTTTCTCGTTTATTGTCGGGCCTGCGTGCTTGTGATTATTTATAATTACATGGAGAGGTGCAGTGAGAGCGTGAAGGTGATAGCGGGACCTACGATACCGTGGCGAGAGATCATGTCGCATGGTGATGCGACGATCCGACAGAATCGATGATGACGAGATCAATAATCACGGGACATGGAAATACGTCGATGCACACATAGATTCTATTATGAGTGATTAGACCCATTGGCTCGGGCTTAATCATATTAGGTGATGGCTCATGATCATCCGGTGTGGCTTACAGATGTGATGTGTTATACACTTACTAGATATATGTATATATATATATATATATATATATATATATATATATATATTTGCATGCGATGTAGATGGATATTAAATATGTATGTGTGTGATATGACATATTAGAAGACCGATACGAAACAAAAACCCCTCCTACGATAATATTAGGTTGGTAAGCGTGAGGCAATAAGATTGACTCACGTGGCCTTCCATCGTTATAGGAAGAAATTGAATCACGACATAGGTTGAGTTGGTCGAGTCCCTCGAGGCTCACCTTTCTATGTGATCAAGTTCTTGACTACGACATAGAGATGTCACCGGTGACCTGAGAACATGATATGCTTGGTCGAGTCCCTTGAGGGCATATAATCAAATCAAACTCATCTTGTAATGATGGTGATGACTTAACTGAATATCATGGTTGGTCGAGTCCCTCGAGACCATGATGATTCGGAGGCCGAACATGACGGAAATCACAAGGAGTTATGATTGGCAAGAGTTGCCTACCATTTGGGCTTAGTGTAATTGGTCGAGTCCCTCGAGGTTGCACTAAGATGCCAATTGGATCCTGATCCCCACTAGGAGTCTGCCGGAGACTTTCGTCTCACATGTCGAGGGTGTCGTGTGATTCGCTATAAAAATAGTTTGAGTATATTAAGATAGAAGTCAATATCTTAATTAGTATTTTCTACAAAATCTGCATGTTATTTGTTTTCGCTATATCTTGTTTTGTCATAAACATGTCGCTCAGAAATCCCCTACGTGGCATACTTGATGCCAACCGCCTCACTAGTCCAAACTATACAGATTGGCTCCATAATTTGAGAATTGTTCTCACGACAGAGAAAATCACATATGTCCTTGATACAATTGTGCCCACACCAGAAGAAGGGGCAAGCGAGGATAAGATCGCTCGCTATATGAAGTACATAGAGGATTCCACATTGATAAAATGTTACATGTTGGCCTCCATGACTCTTGAGTTATAAAGGCAACATGAGAGCATGGATGCAGATTCTATCCTTCTTCATCTCTACCAACTGTATGAGGTATACGGAAGAACTCGAAGATATGAGATATCTAAGAGACTCTTCCAAGCTAGGATGACAGAAGGGACATCGGTTGATAACCATGTCCTAACGATGATAGAATGGATCGAGAAACTCACAGGTCTAGGAATAGTCCTAGAGGATAACTTGTGCGTTGATCTTATACTTCAGTCCCTACCAGATTCCTTTTCTCACTTTATCATGAATTTTAACATGAGCAAGTTTGAGGTGACTCTCCCTGAGCTCCTCAATATGTTGAAGAAAGCTGAGAGTGCCATCAAGAAGGAGACGCCAGTTCTCTATATTGGTGAGACCAAAAAGAAAAAGAAGGCCAGCAAGACCCTTAAGAAGGGCAAGGGCAAAGAAAGACCAGGTAAGGCAAAGGTTGCAAAGAGAGACCCGGCAAAGGACAAATGACAGTGCTTCCACTACGGCCAAGACGGGCATTGGAAGTGAAACTGTAAGGACTACATTGCAGAGAAGGTGAGACAGAAGCTTGGAGAAGCTTCAGGTATATTCATGATCAGTCTCCACTTGTCAGATTTTTATAATAACACATGAGTATTAGATACCAGGAGTCTTTATCATATCTGTAATTCGTTGCAGGTTCTGGCGAGACCTAGGAGATTGGCTAGAGACGAGATGGACCTCAAGATGGGCAATGGAGTAAAAGTTGCTATAGTTGCTGTTGGAGAGATCACCCTACATCTGCCTGGTGGAGTTATTATTGCATTAGATGCATGCTATTTTGTTCCCTCTATTATCAAAAATATTATTTCTATCTCTTGTTTGACAATTAGTGGATATAAATTAGTTTTTGAGAATAATAGTTGTTCAAGAATTATGGATTATGAGATCATGGACCCTTATAAATGGCTTATATGTGTTAGACACTTCTCCACATATCATGAATATAAATATGCCTAAGTAGAAAAGAGATGAGGTGAATAATGCGTACCTATGACATTGTAGGCTTGGTCATATACATGAGGAAAGATTCAAAAGTTGCTGAAAGATAGATACTTAGATCCATTTGACTATGAGTCATATACAATTTACGAACCTTGCCTTCATGGAAACATGACCAACTCTCATTTTAGTGGAACTGGAGAGAGAGCCACCGAGTTATTGGAACTCATACATAGTGATGTATATGGTCCTACGTCGACTCAGGCTATAGGTGGTTACTCATACTTCATTATATTCACTGATGATTTCTTTAGGTATGGACACACGTACTTAATGCAGTACAAATCTGAGGCCTTTGAAAAATTCAGGGAATATAAGAATGAGGTAGAGAACTAAATTGGAAAGAGTATTAAGACTTTTTGATCAGATCGAGGAGGAGAGTACTTGAGTACGGAGTTCACCCATTTCCTCAGGGACAATAGGATTCTATCGTAGTGGACACCTCCTTATACACCTTAGCTTAATGGTGTATCAGAAAGGAGGAATCGTATGCTGTTAGACATGGTGCGGTCCATGAGGAGTTTCGCTGACCTATCCATCTTATTCTGGAGGTACGCCCTAGAGACCGTAGCTTACCTTCTGAACAAAGTTCCCTAAAAGTCGGTAGTGTCTATGCCATATGAGATATGGAAAGAAAAGAAGTCTGATCTTAATATTGTTAAGATTTGGGGTTGTCCTGCCCACGTTAGAAGACACAACCCTGATAAGTTAGAATCAAGGACAGAATAGTGCACATCCGTGTGATACCCAAAGGAAACTTATGGGTATTATTTCTATCACCCCGAGGACCAAAAGGTCTTTATTGCCAAGAGAGCCATGTTCCTTCAAAGAGAACACATTCTTGGTGGAAACAGTGGGAGCAAGATAGAATTGAGCAAGGTTGGAGAATCTAGCTCAAGTACCATTCTAAAGCCCGAGTCTGTTCATGTATCTAACACACAAGTTCCAACTTTGCGTAGGTCTAGTAGAGTATCTCACCCTCCTGAAAGATATGTAGGATATATCAGTGGAGATGACTCTCAGGATGTTGATTCTCAGACCTACGAGGAAGCTATTATGAGTATAGACTCCGGGAAGTGGCAAGAAGCCATGAATTCTGAGATGGATTCCATGTATTCTAACAAGGTTTGGAACCTTATCGATGCACCTGAGAGTATTGTACACATCGGCTGCAAATGGATCTTCAAGAAGAAGATCGGAGTGGATGGAAAGGTAGAGACCTATAAAGCAAGGCTGGTAGCTAAATGATATCATCAAAGACAAGGAGTTGACTATGACGAAACCTTTTCACCTATAGCCATGCTTAAGTTCATTAGAATTATTTTAGCCATTGCAGCACACTATGACTATGAGATCTGGCAGATGGATGTCAAAACGACATTCCTCAATGGCAACCTTGAGGAGGAGGTGCATATGATACAACTAGAGGGATTCGTATCCAAAGAGAGTCCAGATAAAGTATGCAGGTTACTTAGATCCATTTATGGATTAAAGCAATCTTCTTGAAGTTGAAACATAAGATTTGATGAGGTGATCAGATCTTATGACTTCGTTAAGATCGAAGATGAGCCTTGTGTGTATAGGAAGGTAAGTAGGAGCACTATCACCTTCTTGTTGCTATATGTGGATAACATCCTAATCATTGGGAATGATGTAGGAATGCTCTTCACAGTAAAGGCTTGGCTATCCAAAAATTTCTCTATGAAAGACTTAGGAGAAACATCTTATATTTTTGGGATCTGGATCTATAAAGATAGATCCAAGAGGATGCTTGGCTTGTTCCAGTCCAGGTACATAGACTCCATTTTTAAAAGGTTTGGAATGAAGAATTCCAAGAAAGGTCTCATACCGATGAGATATGGAATATCACTTTCTAGGAGTATATCCCTAAAGACTCCTGAAGAAAGGGCAGACATAGATAAGATACCTTATGCCTTAGTGATAGGGTCTATTATGTATATGATGCTATGTACTAGGCCTGATATAACATATGCTCTGAGTGTCACGAGTAGGTATCAGGCAGATCTAGGTTTAGAATACTAGAAGGCAGTAAAGTGTCTCCTTTAAGTAATTGAGAATGACTAAATATCTTTTACTGGTATATGAAGGATGTAGCCTTCAGGTTGAGGGCTACACAGACTCGAGTTTTCATTCCGACATTGATGATAGCAAGTCAAATTTAGGGTATGTTTTTACCCTAAATGGAGGAGCAGTAAGTTGGAAAAGTTCCAAGCAAGATACTACTACTGATTCGACCACAGAGGCGGAATACATTGTTACAGCAGAAGCAGCAAAGGAAGGGGTGTGGATGAAGAAGTTCATCAAAGATTTGGGAGTCATACCAAGCAGCATGGAACCAATTCTCATATACTATGACAACTACAAGGCGATCGCTCAAGCGAAGGAACCCAGGTCTCATCAGAAGTCTAAGTATGTTCTAAGGAGGTTTCATCTGATTAGAGAGATCATATCCCATAAAGACATATAATGGAAAGAGTTCCATCCAAAAATAACATTACAGATCCACTGATGAAGCCGTTGGCTCAGATTGTATTTGAGCATCATAGGGGTCTGATGGGGATCAGACATATAGGTGATTGGCTTTAGGTCAAGTGGGAGATTGCTAATTACAAGTGCCCTACAAGCCAATAACATAAGTGATGGCACGTGTGACATACTGCGTAATCTTTTTGCTTATGATTAATATTGATATATTCTCACATTATATTATTTGTAGCATATATACTGTGATGTCCTCAGTTATGTGCAATGGGAATCAGATCGTGATGAGATCATGATAATAAGATCGATTCACCTTTAAACACAGATCCTAAATAATCTGTCAAAGATTACTCGAGAGAGACATCGAGATAATCGGACAGATCGGTGTACTATATACCCATCCATATGATAGAGGCGGCTAGTCTCATAGCCACTTATGTGGAGACACTAAGGATATAGTACATGTGCTCATTGGAGAATGAGTTCACTGATTGATCCGCTTATGGAACATTATGTGGTTAATAATACCTAATGTCAGACAGCGATTCCATAGTCTCAGTTATGTATCTGGTCCTTAGATGAGACACCAAGGATGTGTTGTATGAGTACTCCTTTTTTTTATGTCAGACTTACAGGTTTGGAAAGTTTCAGATCTAGTACAATTGGTTATCGGGATTGGTAGCCAACCTTACGAAGGTAATTGAGTGTGAATAGAGGATCATCCACTCTTGATATCATGAGAGGAATATCTCATATGTGCTTGCTCATACAAATCCCTGGCCAGGGTCATTCAGATTGAGAGATAAAGAGTTCTCTAGGAGAATCCGATTAGAACGAGACTATGATGGATTTTGTGTGTGACCTGACAGTACCATGTCCAATATATGGTCTCTGGGATATTAGTTGGATAAGGGAATATAGATACACGGTAACTATGGATAGATAGGTCCGATGGATTCGATCCCCCTATACCGTCTTGGGACTATGGTGTAGTGGCATAGTATGTCTATAGTTAATAAGTCGAGTGAATTATTATAGGGATAATAATTCACTATATCATAAGGAGTTCTAATGGGAGTGACTCACAGCCAGCTCGGTATCGGGCCTAGAAGGTCACACATATATGGTGGATGCTTCAACGAATAGAGGATTGGATGGAGATCCAATTAGCCCCTGTGCTCATTAGATGAGACCCTATGCTGATGGGCTCCTTGATGAAGGCCCAATTAGGGGCCTAAGGAGATTATTGGATAGAGATCCAATAATACAAGGTTAGTGGGTATTTGGATAGAGATCCAATACCCACTAAGGAAGGAACCCTATGGATTTTTTGTGGCTCTCTATAAATAGGAGGGGAGACTCATGTTTGATAGGATGTAGCTTTAGCCACCACCTCTTATTCTCCTCCCTCCCTCTGCGCAAGAGTTACGAGATCATATTGGAGGAGTTTCACTGCAAAAATCTATCATATGGATACCGCTAGAGAGGAGGACGCTTGACCTCCTTCATCTTCTCCATCCGGATCTGGAATACAAGGATATACGATCTCCCTAGGTAAAATCAATCTCTCACATATTATGATTTTTTAATTTTTGTGGTTCTCGCGATCCCAATCGTTTGCACGACGATTTGATCTGCGTGGGAAACCATTTTTTGCTGCACATGTGATGCACCCACTGAGGTTTCCAAACAGCTTACCTAAGTAAAATTATCCTTTTACCCCTTCTATAGTCGACCTGCCTTAGTAGGAACAGAATGCGGCTAAGTTGGCTCTATAGCCGACCTAAGTAGGGGAAAATCTTGGCCGAGTAGCCCAATAAAGGGGGCGACAGCCACTAAGCCCTAAGGCCCCAATCTAAACTCTAGTCACACTTCTTTATAGGATAGAAGTGGCTAGGTGGGGTTTTATTACAATCTCACAGGGTTTTATTAATTACTTCTAGGGTGATTAGGACTCAACCCTACTGGAGTCCTATCAAGCCCACCCTCTTAGAATCAGCTTTGTCCTCAAGGCTAAGGGTTCATAAACTCTAGGAACCGGGGCATCAACTTCTCGTATGAATTGCATCTTCGAATGGTAGATTGCTCAACTTTACGAGTACTTTAATTAAGGGGCGTTGACAGCGCATCATAATCCTCCGATCAAGTATAGCTTTGGGTTGAGCTTGAATCTCACCATCATTTGTAGTGCTTGGCAGCTAAGTCTAAGCCAACTAACGTTCTCCAAATTTTGGCTTTAGCAAAGATTCGTTGAAGACGGGATGAATATGGTCCATAGAATCATGGAGATAGCTTCATTGACGCTCTAGTATTAATTGATGGCTGCTTGTATGGCTGTAGATGAAGGTAGACCCAGTCTCCTATCGAAAATTCTCACTTGTTCTTGTGAGTGTCTGCTTGTTGCTTCTTGCGAGCTTGTGTGATAGTTAGGTTGTCTTTCAGCCGTTATAGAAGCTTGTCCCTGTCATTTAAGTCGACCTGATCAACTTTGGTCGCACCAATTACATACTTAGGTATTATAGGGCGCAGTCGGCCATACAATTTCTCATAGGGGATACATTTAGTTGATGAATGATAAGTTATGTTATACCACCATTCGACCCAAGGAAGTCACCTGTCCACTCTTTGGGTCGGTCAATAGTGAAGTACCATAAGTAAGTCCCGAGGCATCTGTTCGCCACTTCTGTTTGGTTGTCCATCTGTGGATGATAGGTTGTGCTCATCTTCAATTTGGTGCCTTGTAGTTGGAAGAGCTCAGTCCAAAATTTACTTGTAAACACCCTGTCACGATCACTTACAATCGATCTTGGCATCCCATGCATTTTTATAATATTTTCCATAAAAAGTTGAGCAATACTGGCAGTGGTGTAGGGATGTCTCACAGCACAGAAATGCATGGGATGGTGCTTTTACCTTGAGATGGTGGCAGCCCTTCGATAAAATCTATGGAGATGTCAGTCTGTGCTGAGTCCGGTATGGGTAGTGGTTGTAGTTTTCCTGGATTTGCCACTATTTCACCTTTTTGCTGTTGGCATACATCACATTTAGATACATAATCATAAATTGATCTTTTCATGTCTTTCCAAAAGAAGTTTTGTTTCACCCTCTTGTATGTTCTTAAAAAACCAGAGTGCACTGCTGAAGGTGAAGAGTGTATCTCATGTAAAATAATTTTGATGCAAGGAGGAAGAAGGAACAATCACAATTCGGTCTTTATAGCGCAGTTCCATGGAACAATCACATTTATTTTATCTCATGTAAAATAAATGTAGTGGCCCAGGGAACCCGGATTCTTCTCCAACTTTTATATGATGTCTCAGGTCTCTGGATCACTCCTTCATTTCTCCCTAATTTCTTTGAGAAAGTCGGTGGAGGGAAGGAAGATGGCTAAAATGTCGGCTTGTCCCGATAACCATGATAGAGCATCTACAACCACATTCTCTTTCCCCTTCCGATAAATAATTTCACAATCAAAGCCAAGAAGTTTAGTTACCCATCGTTGTTACAGGAAAGATATTTTTTGCTCCAAAAAATACTTAAGGCTTCGGTGGTCGGTCTTAATCTGGAAGCGTCGACCGATCAAGTAAGGTCTCCACTTCGTGACGACGAATATGATCTCAAGCATTTTTTATCATACACAGATATTTTAAGATGAGAGGGAGATAAAGCCTTGCTGGTGTAAGCAAGAGGTCGCCCATCTTGCATTAGAACAGCCCCAATCCCAACTCCAAACGTGTCGGCCTCAATCATGAAGGTGCGGCTGAAATCAGGCAATGCTAGGACCAACATCGTCGTCATGGCTGCCTTGAGTCATTCAAAGGCTGCAGAGGTTTTATCCGACCACAAGAAGGAGTCTTTCCTCAGTAGAGATATGAGTGGGGCACTGATCTTGTCATAATCTTTCACGAATTTTTGGTAGTAGCCCGTGAGTCCAAGGAAGCCGCGTAGTGATTTTATGTTCGTAGGTCTCGGCCATCCTTGCATTGTTTCGATCTTCATCGGGTCTACTGCTACTCCATCCTTTGATATAATGTGCCCTAGATACTCCACTTTATGCTATAAAAATTTACACTTGGATTGTTTAACATAAAGGGTATTCTCCCGAAGAATCGTTAGAATAATTCGTAAGTGCTGAAAATGTATATCAAGTATAGGGCTATAAATGAGGATATCATCAAAAACTACCAATACGAACTTACGTAGAAACCTCCAAAAAATGTCGTTCATCAAGCTTTGAAAAGTAGAAGAAGCATTCGTAAGCCCGAAGGGCATTACCAAAAACTCGTAATGGTCGTTCTCTATGCAGAATGCAGTTTTCGGAACATCTTCAGTGCATACACGAATTTGATGATACCCGGAACAGAGATCCAATTTACTGAAGACTCAGGCTCCTTTTAGTTCATCCAATAGCTCATCTACTACTGGTATAAGGTATTTGTCCTTGACGGTGATGGTGTTCAAAGCTCGGTAATCAATGCACATCTGCCATATATCATCCTTCTTATGCACTAGTAACACCAGCGAGGAGTAAGGGCTGTAGCTTGGTCGAATTACTCCGGTGTCAAGCATCTTCTTGACGATGTTCTCAATCTCATCTTTCTGCATGTGAGGATAGTGGTATGGTCTCAAACTTGCTGGAGGTTTGCCCGGCAAAATAGGAATACGGTGGTCATGTGGCTAGTTAGGGGGAAGCTCACGTGCTCCATGAAAACATCCACGAATTCGTCCAACAAGAGGGCAAGCTTAGGATTTGAATTTTGCACTTTTTCCTCCTTTGATGACTGCTGGATCTACATCAAAAATCCACCATTTGTTTTGTGTAGCACCTTCTCCATTCACTACGTCGAAATGGTGGAAATATGGCTCCCACGCTTGCCTCGCAATGTGACCTATCTCCCTTTACAATAAAACTTCATGGTTAGTTTCGAGAAATTCTAGGAGATGTCATCTAATGTTGTGAGTCATTCAATCCTAAGCACGACTTTATAGTCATCGATGGATAGAAGGAAGAAATCGGCTACCACTTCTTGGTCTTGTAGGAGCAATTTTACCCACGGGTACAGTTGGTCGCAATTGAGGATTCGACCGTTGGTGACTTTTATATCAAACTTGTTGCAACCTTCAATTGGAAGCGCCATAAGTGTAGCAACCTTATTGTTGAGGAAGTTATTTGTGTTGCCCGTATCGATAAGAATGGTGATGGGTTGTGATAGGACTCCAGCAGGGTTGAGTCCTAATCTCCCTAAAAGTAGTCAATAAAACCCTACTAGATTGTAATAAAGCCACTCCTATCTTATAAAGGAGTATGGCTAGGGTTTAGATTAGTCCTTAAGGCTTAGTGGTCATCGCCCCCTTACTGGGTTGGTTGGCCAGAGTTTCCCCCTGCTTAGGTCAGCTATAGAGCCAACCTAGTCACCCCATGTTCCTATTAAGGCAGGTTAGCTATAGGAGGGACAAAGGGGTAATTATACTTAGGCAAGCACCCCCTTAGGCTAGGGTTTTGATCCCTATATAATGATGTAGCTGCCCCCTCTCTTGAATTAAGCAATTATCAATTTTATTTCAGCCTTGTGCCGAAACTATGAGGGAGGAACCCCTACAGTGTTCCAAGGGTTGATCCCCCTCAAGGATCAAAATCTATAGAGCTCCTTCTGGGGTTCTATCAGGTTGCTGTTTAAGAAGTCCTCCAACTTTCATCGTCTGCGGGTTGGAGTAGCCAGCCAGCGCATGCACTGTGTAGTCGGCCAGTTGGGGCTCTTCCTCCGTGGCTTCATCTTCGGGTTTGAGGCTTTCTTTATATGGTTTGCTATCCTCATCCTCTACTGGTTCAATCATAGGAGCTGGTCTTTTTTGCAGCAATATTCTTAGCTCTACGGTTTATCACAATGCCAACACAACCCCTTGGTCGATCATTCACGAAGCTCATCTCTTGTTAATTTTTTTGGTGCGGGGGCTCGGATGGCAGTAGAGGGGGCTGAAGGCTTCGGCATGGCTAGTTGGGGAGCGACCCTCGTCCTTCATACTTTGTGGTTCAATTATTCTTCCTGGATTCTTGCAAAGGAAATCGTCGCCCTAAGAATGTACGATTGTCGCGCCTTTACTTCTCCTCGGATCTCCGGCTTTAGACTCTCGATAAAAGTCCCTAAAAGTTTCTTTTTAAACTAGTCTATCATTTGGTTAGATAAACGTTCAAACCTTGTTTGGTATTCGTGTATTGTAGAGGTTTGTCGAATCTTCGCCAATTGTCTGTCGATGTTTTGAAGTCGGTTGGTCCGAAGTGATTTAGTAGTCCTTCCTTGAATCATTATCAAGAGAGACCTCCATGGATATGCTCATACCAATTAAACCACTGAATAGCATCTCTCTCGAGATGGATGGTAGCAATCTCCACCCTTGTAGCATCGGCGGTTCGGTAGAACCAAAAATAGCGTTCCGCACATGCGATCCATCCGATCAGGTCTCCTTCCCATCTAGGGAAGTCAACCTTCATGCGTGAAGTGTTTGGATCAGGGATGATGTGGCCATGCTCTTGAGGATCATCTTGTCGATCTGAAGTTTCTCCTTGTTGCGATTTCTTCGGGCTAGGTGGTCGGCCCATGCTGAATCGGTGAAAAGAGATCGCATCTTCCTCCATGTGGCTTTCAAAGGCTTTGAACTTGGTGTTGATGGCCTCCTTTGATGCCATGGTATAGGCCTCTAGATCTATAATATTGAGATCCTTCTTTTGTTATCAGGTTAGTGGCATGAGAATTTTTTGAGAAGAGATGGCCGGTTGGATGGGTGGATCGGGTAGATGAAAGTAGGCCACGGTTTAGGGCTGATTTGGGTCGGTGTTTAGGATCAGTTTAGGGTGTAGTTTAGAGGGTTTCTTGGTGAGGATGGTAGGCTTGTTGATAAGAGAAAAGAGTTTAAAACCCCACAAAAGACAGCTCAAATCCGATGGAATTCGACAAAGAAAGGTGTTGCAATGTGTTGTCCTGCTGAATAGATTTTACATTGGAGAAACGATGAATTCTTGATGTAAATGTCAGAGAAAAATTTGAGAAAAATATACAGAAATCCTTGGTTCAGATGTGGTCAATATCAGTAAGAAGTTTGATAAAATTTTAGCAAAGTAATGGTACGAAAATAGGGTAAAAGACAGAAGGTAGATCCTTCAACGTAAAACTCTAGCACTACGTGACGAAGAATTTGAGTATAATAAAACCGGTTTCAAAAGGAATTTTTTCCATAGATCTATTGTAGATAAAAGTTAAGATGATCTATGAAATTATATAAAACTTTCGGCCAAAAATTATGAACAATAATTTAGTTTCAAGGGGCCAACAGGTGATTGAAAATTTATGTAGCATTTTGCCTTTACAACAATAATAACGTTTGCGACGGTCGAAATTTATAGCGGATAAAATATGAAAAAATTCTTTGACGTGTAAGGTAAAGGATCTTGTAGCATTGAAGAGCGTGGGTGATAAAAATATACTAGATCTCCGGTTCAAATGCAGGGAGCAGTAGCAGATTGATTTGATTTGTGGCTTGCGTGAAAGGTGGAGGCGCGTGTCATAGCAATTATGAGAATTGCTTGGCTTGATGGGGGCGACAGAGATGGCAGCAAGGGCAACAAGATCTATGCTCTGATATTATATGATAAAACCCAGAAGGAGCCCTATGTATTTTGATCTCTGAGGGGGATCAACCCTTGGAACGCTATAGGGATTCCTCCTTCCTGGAACTCGGCACAAGGTTGAATAAAAGATTAATCTTACTTAATAAAAGAGAGGTGGCAGCTACATCATTGTATAAGATTCTAAACCCTAGCCCATGGGGTGCTTGCCTAAGTAAAATTATCTTTTTACCCCTTCTATAGCCGACATGCCTTAGTAGGAACAGAAGGCAGTTAGGTTGGCTCTATAGCCGACCTAAGCAGGAGAAAACCTTGATCGACTAGCCCAATAAAGGGGGCGACGACCACTAAGCCCTAAGGCTCCAATCTAAACCCTAGCTATACTTCTTTATAGGATAGAAGTGGCTAGGTGGGGTTTTATTATAATTTCACTGTGTTTTATTGATTACTTCTAGGGTGATTAGGACTCAACCCTGCTAGAGTCCTATGATTATCCTCTCCAAACTTCCATTTACGGTGAGATTCCTAGAGGATGACTTGTAATTTTGAATTAGTACACAGGTCTGATCCACAAGTTACGACTCCAATGTGATATCCAATTTTGTAGGGTCCAAATAAACTGGGAGACCACTTCCATGAGGCTCGAGTCTTAATAAATTCCTGCTGGTAGGGATGAAGATGAAGGAAGACTCGATCTTTGATAGTAAACTTCCTTCTACTTCAGTATTTGTCGGACAGCTATTTCTTTCTTGTGTGGGCTGGCATGTAGTTATTCTTTAATGGTAGCCAGGCCTTCTTATGTGATGGTGGCTACCCTCTAGTAGAGTCCATGATAGCCCGATCTAAGTTTGGAGGGAGTAGAAGTTATAATTTTTTAGGACGTAATTTTATCTCCTCTTTGTGTTGTTGTCTTATATCATACCAAGCCACAAATTCAGCAAAGGTTTGCATTCCCTCGTCATTGATTGATAGCTTCAGGTGATTTGAAGAGGGCGGGTCTCTTAAGACCCTAGCCAAGTTAGGTCTTAGTCAATTGAGTTGAGTCCTTAGATTGGGCCTTGTTGGCCAACCTAGACTCGACATTAGGTCAACTACGAGAAGACTTTAAGCATTATGGTTTGCTCCTTGGAGAAGTCATGGAAGTAGCCCGAGATCTGGGAGTGCTGCTTCAGAAGCCATAGTTGGTTTGGTTGGATGTGGCACTTCAGGAATATACCTACAGACAAAAAGACAAAGCTTTTGGAGATAAAGTATCGTTGCAAGGGAAGGTCATGGCTAAATGATCTGTGTTTCCTGCGTCTCCTGGACGATCATTTTAGCTTCAACCCTATGAGGATGTGGACAACAATATGACTGAATATATGCTAGTGGTTCCTCATGCAAGATCAGCATATGAAGATCGTATAGCCTGGTAGGAAGTAGTCGACTCAGTTCGGTGGAGGTGCCTGAAATTTCAACACGCTTCTGCAAGCGCTATGTTAAGATCATCATTACTTCACTCCCATGTTTCTCACATAAGGTCACTTAGCAGCAAGACGCCAAGAACGCTGCTCTGATACCAAGTGGTAGAACCCTTGCAGATTCTAAGCTTGGGGTGATCTCTATAGGGGATCGACCTCCTTGGAACTCTATAGGGGTTCCTCCCTCCTTGGTTTTCTACACAATTGCTGAAAAATAATTGATCTATTGATGATGAAAAGATGGGAGAATATAAGCTATTTATAAGGCTTCTAAACCAGAACTCCTAATAGGACTCTTATTCCGATAAACTCCAACTTCTAGTCAACTTCTACTCCAAGTAAACCAATACTCCTACTAAACTAAGACTCATCTTCCCCTCAACTCCTAACCATGATGTGGCTGGTGGCTATAGGGGTCTCCAACTCCTAATTTTATTCTTATTACACCTTAGAGAGAGTCTAAGCTAAGTGGGACTCTCCCCCTCTTGCCCTAGCTGGCCTCTCTTAAAAGAAGGAGGTAGCTATGAGACTCTCATCTCATAAGGACTCCTCTCTAACCTTAGCCAACCACTTATTTACTAGGGGGTGGCAGCTAGATTAGGGTTTATTACATTCATGTCTCAATTGACATTGACTCGTATCCAACTCCAACTCCTAATCAGACTCCAGTTCAGACAAACCCTAACCCTATTAGGATTTGGACTGATTTATTATAATAGACTCAAATCTTCTCCTAGCCGACCTAATGTCGGGTCTAGGTTGGCCAACAAGGCTCAATCTAAGGACTCGACTCAATCGACTAGGACCCAACTCAACTAAGGTCCTAATACCATTTTAGCATATCACAAGACAAAGCTACCCAGTGAAGAAAAGCAAACCAAGTACTTGATAAAGTGAAAAAATCTTCCTAAAATAGAAACCAGTTGAAAGCCTTAAGATAACCTATCACACGAAGAAGCAAAGGCCTAGCGGCAAGTGTCAATGAGAGTGTTGGCAGTTTAAGCGGGGGAGAATATAACGAATAATCGTCATGCACCTGCAACATCTCCGTCAACATATCATTTTTTTATTTTTGTTTTCTTTTATATATTTGGTAATGTACTTTATCATGATTTTATGTGTTTTTACTTAAAAAATATAAGTAGGAATAGTTTGCAATACTGTAGTGTGACCATTCACCAAAATGGATAAAATTATCCCAAATGGCCCGATTTTCGCATACCATATCCTATTTTCTACAAGCTGTGACGTGGAGCAAAATGATAGCTATCTCAGTATCTTAAAACCCCTTAGGTGGCACCAGGCTAAATAGGGGTTTGAGGTAATGTTGGGTGTTAATTAGATTTCACAAGTTAGTATGTTAAGCCTACAGGAAATTGCCAACACACCCGACACCTAGTGAGTAATCATTTGCTAACTTACGACTGTTGGTTTACCTTCTAAAGTATTTGTTTTCTCCTTCTTCTTTTTTATCTTTTATACATTTAGTGTTTATTGAATTACTTGTAAAGCTACTCTCTTCATAATATGTCAGAATTTGTTCGTCGCTCACTTTTGAACTAATCAATTTGCTCTTTTAGGAGTCCTTTAAGACCTGAATAAGGTTACAGCTAGACTGACTCTTTGTGGATTGATAACACAAGGGTGCCTCATGACTTAGGCAATCATGGCTAAGTCTATAACATTAGCACAAGGGTACCTCACAATTTTGGTAATTTTAGCTAAGTCCTGATATGTCACAAGAGTGCCTCACGACTTAGGTAATTCTAGCTAATTCTATGATATTACGTCAAGGCATAGAGGTTGAGAAGTCTGACCCTCGCCTTCACCAAAGACGGGGAGGTCAGAAAATAGTCGATCCCCACCTTCGCCCGAGGCATGAAGGTTAGGAAACCCGACCAGGTCAAGAAGAGATAGAGAGGTCGAAAAACTTTATCCCGTCCGACCAAGGTGTGTCTCTCAATGATACGAGGGGTAAGTCGATGATGGATCTAAGAGGTTTAAGCTTGATGTGTCAGATGAATTAGATGTCACACTTCGGACCCCTCTTGCAAGAGACCCAAAACACATCTTAAGGTAGGGGAACAAATGATAGGGAGTACATCATTAATCAATTTTCATCTGGCACGTGACAACCACATGATGTCTAGGGTGGAAGGAGAGGACGGAGGCCACCTTTCACCTATCTACCCATATGGGTAAGGGTCCAAGCAATTATGCTGCCTCCCCGTCGTCCACATAGACAAGAGACCAAGAGAAAGCTATTAGAGGCAATTAGAGGTTGTCTCCTTGTAGAATATTTCATGAAATATTTTATCCCGTTACAACTAGATATAAAAGTTCATCTTCAACACAATGAGGGGGTTTACCTTTTTTTACTACTTACTTCCGCATTCATATACATCGGATTACTAACTTAGGTGTTAGAGAAATCGGATCAGAAAATTTCTCTCAATGTCAGTCTTCATACAGATGATACATTGGGAGCTCGATGTTTTCACCATGAAGATACCTTAAATAATCCTGCACATATCGTCTAGATTACATCTGGCTAACAATGACACCATATAGATACTTTAAAAGTGTCAATGAATAGTTATGCAGGATGATATAGGAAAATTGTACAACTGGCTTATACTCTTCTTCACGTGATGATCATCTGTTAGTGAGCACACCCAACAAGCCCATCGATCATTCAGCTTAAGAGCTTAAGCTCTATTTCACCACAAAAGCTGATGAGTTCTCTTATATGGTTGTTTATAATGTAAACTTCCTTTTTTTCACTAATGGCAGGATTTCTTCTAGGCTAATATCTCTGCTATATGCTAATTTGTGTAGACAAAAACAATCGCTGTGATGGGAATAAAAGATGAATAAATTTTGTACACGAACAAATACTAGTAGATCGTCACACACAGCGGAATCAAACAGAAATCATAATCAAATGAACACCAAGATTTACGTAGAATACTCCTTCAACTCGAAGGGTAAAAACCATAGGACAAGCTAGAGAAAATCCACTATCAAAATAATGAATATACAGATCTCAAGGCTTCTTGCTCAAACCTAAGCAATAGCCACAAGAGAATCACAGGATACAAGGACTATAATACCAAATACAACATTCAAAACCTTCTCAAGATACCACAGTAATAATCCACTGTAAATTGATCTAACCTGAGATATGAATGATTGAGAATAGTCTTTTCGTATCTTTGTCTTCTTCCCTCTCCTGGATCTTTTGTTTTCTGGTCTCTACTATCAATCTGCAGTCTACTTTCTCTATCCCACATTTTCAGCTATCGTTGTTCTCCTTCTAACCACTTAATTTAGGTTTTAGATTAATATAAGTGAGGTTCTGGACTGTGAGCTTTATTAAAGCCCATTATAAACTGAATCTGAATCATCTGCTCAACACATTACACCCTACAGACTAAGAGTAGATGATTCTTAACATCAAGGAGATAAGCCAAAGGTTTTGAACCGGAGGTTTGATGTTTTGTTCTTATTTATTTATGGATTCTTGTAGCTTCATGCGGTAACTTTGTACTTTTTTTTTTTTTTACCTGATTCTGGTGGTCCGTTGTTTGCATGTAGTTAAATTCTAACACTCTCATATGAACTTGATAGATTGTCCCTCCCTCCGGTTGGATTAGATATTAGTTAGTGTTGGGTCAGCCAACTTGGTTTATGTCTATGACCGGTGTGGAACCCCAAATCTATTTAAGCGAGTCCTGCCATTTCATTCAGCCACCATTGATTTCTAATATGCGAGACATGTTCCGCATAGGATTTCTATTATGTGAGCACAGTTCCAAGTGTCATTGACTTGTTTCTGCATGGCATTGAATGAGTAATTCACAGCAGATGTCTTGATCATGTATGTGACCTCCTCTCTCTCTCTCTCTCTCTCTCTCTCTCTCTCTCTCACTCACTTGTTCTGCAAGTGGTTCCGATGAGAAGGCAAACTTCTTTTCCTGCTAGTGCACATGAAAACAGCCGATAGAGATGTACTAGTAGTAGTAGTAGTAGACTTTGCAGCAGCGGCGAGACCTCAAATCATTCGCTTCTTCTGGTGAAGAAAATTCCTCATGTTGCATGTTGTTTGTCTGTCAACTAACTTGTGGGGGCACTCCATGTCTGCTTGCGGATGAGATGGAGAAATGCCACAAGCAGGTTGATATTTCTTGGTCATGTGCAGCCTACATGATTTGTTTTTGAGGTTGTGCTGAACCCATTGGATGTTCATCTCATGTCCTTTTTATGTGATTGATGTGTGACATACTTGTACCTAATGCTTCCAATAATTGTTGAACAAGCAAACTTGACCATGCTTGTCTCACCCAAATCACACCACCTTTACACCTTATGACAGCAGTAAACCTAAATTTAAATGTCATATATATGCACACACATTCGATTGCTCGCAAGCAAATTGCTTGTAACATCATTACATGTGCAATGCATACCACCGCAACAAGATTAAAAAAATCGCCTCTTCAGTTGAATGATTTTTTGGGTTTGGCCAATGGAAGTGCAAGATCTAGCGAAAGTCAACCCCAACATTAAATGTTCATACTAGTATTGTTTATGTTAATTGGTCTGTGACAATGACATCCCGGAATGTTTCTCACCGTATTTGTCGACTTTGTCTGACATTTTTGGACGAATAAACCATGGCAAAGTCAAAGCTTGTTTTGAAAGGAGAACAAATACAAATAAGAATGATGTCTAGAAGATCAAGTCTGACACATTACAAGTCAATTGTCAGCTTCCTCGAAATCAAATAACCATCGACTTAGTTTGTATGATTCTCTTTCCTCTCTCTCTCTCTCCCCATTGCCCATTAGTTTTCTCACTTTCTGCCAAACGAAGACGACAGGATTTGGGTGCCCATTGTGGAACTTCCACAAGTATGAATTTTAGATAAAAAAGGATGATTTCTGATATTTTTTTTATTTCATACCATTCATTTAAATTGCAACAAGAATTCATTTATCGTTCTCATGGTTTCTGACTTTTTCACGGGGGCAAAAATCAGCCATCATCATGTATACATAACTTACGATTTTGGAAGTCGTCATTGACTCTTTTACATGACAATGAAGAGGCTGTAAAACAAGAAAAATCCTTCTCTTTTAAAATAACATTGACTCTTATTTCTTTCTGTCTCTCTGAGCGAACAGCATGTCAAGGTTGACTCTTTCCTCCTCTTGTGTTCTTGAGTTAACTCCTCCTTTCATACATTATTGACTTTTATTTTCTATTTTTTGTTATTCTCTTCAGCATAGGACTCTTCTTGTGATGGTTGACTTCTTTTCTATATGTGTTTTTTTAACGTAAAGAGTAAGTGATGAGAATGGGAATGATAACGAAGACCGAACCGTTATATGAAAATTTAAAAGTTTTGATTCATTATGTCTCATGATCACTTCAAACAAAAAAAAGGAAAAGAGAAATCCTCATACTTTCCTTTTAGAGTGAATTTTTAGAATAAATCCTAAAGTTTTATATTCTCTCAAATAACGTTCGAAGTTTAAAAAAATTTTACAGAACTATCTTTTATAAAAAATAATCATCCCCTCTCATCGATCACCGCCCTTAGCCCGATCGTTGATCTCATCGTCATCTTATAAGATTCACACAAGTGATGAAGACATAACAACTCCCATTGTATCCCATTGGACTAGTGAGAGAGTAATCCTTATCGCCCTTGTGTGAGTAAGGACATAGACAATATTGCACTGTACCTCCATGGCCAATGATGGCATTCATTGCTCTTGCATGAGCAAGAGCATATGGGTGAAAACGTGGCTAAAGCCCGTGCGAGTTACGACATGATCAACGTAGAAATTTTTTCAAAAGAATAAGGTAAAAAATTATTTACTTTCATGATTAAAGGCGTTCTGTAAAAATTTTTTACGTTGTGAAATTATGAAATTTAGGAGCTTTTCTATGAGAATTTATTTTTTAAAAAAGCCAAAAAAATAGAAGCAAAGGGGGCGCATGCTGTCCTCTGCAACAGCCTACTGCTGCTTTGTGTGAAGAAATAATTTACAGGTCCATGAGGCAGCAAGGTTCATCCTAGACAAACCTTATAAATATATAGAGATAAAAAGGACAAATATCTCAATCAGATTATAAGAAACCACATTAAGTGCATCCTTAGTATTCTTCAACTGCCATGATTTTCTTCATTATACCTTTTCATGACCCCCCAACTGCACCGTGTTGATGAACCTATTGGCAGTTTGAGCTAAGTTAATTTGAACAATTAAAATATAGCTTCAGTTTGTTAAATTGGTGTTAATCATTTTTTTTTTACATATTAGCCTTTGATGCCAATCACCATGCAAGTCAACTCTCTGCTATATTTCAGTTAATAGCTCAGGTTAATGGTAAACTAGTTTGGATTTGTAATCCATGTGCAAGTTATTTTCTGTATAACTCTTTGTTTCTTCCCTATTTTAAAGAACCACTAATTTACAGTGGGAGAGCAAAAATAGTTGCTCCTGTTTTATTCAACAGGTAGCAACATATCCTCACCATATTGATGATGTACTTGACATCATGTTTTCGTAAAAGGTGTGTAATAGAATTGACATGTCATAACAAATGAGCAATAAATTGCCAGGATTTATGGATCCAATAACTTGTCTAGAAAAGCTTCTTTCCACTTCTGCCCCAGATTTCCAACAGAATAGAACATAGGTGCCATCAGTTTTGTTAACATGTGGAGTCTGTCTCATTACAGACAAGAATGTCATTTGATATGGTCCATAGGACCACACAAATGGATAATCACTTGTTCAAATGCTATAACAAGCCAGTCCTATCACAGGCAACTCAACATTTAAATTATTCACTATGTTTGGAATATTGTTTATTAACTGCAGAATTGTTACTCTCTATTCGTGTGATACTTACAATTTGAGATAAATCTTTTTGTAGAAAAGCTTCCATGCTTATCTTGGTGGAATCAGCATGGTTTAACCTATATCTTCTTTTGTGCTTTGACAGAACCGAGGCAGAAAGACTAGATCCACAGAGCTTGATTCTAATCAACTGATAAAGAATAGTACCAGTAGGAACAGCAAGAGACAGCAACACATACCTACGTGCCAATGAAGAGACCCTCAATCCTCAACCAGGTCCTTAAGATTCTTATACCTATGTAAAGGAAAAGTAGTTCTTGATGCGAAAGAAAAAGAAGCCTTAACAAACTGAGAAAGAACCACACTTTCTGATGGGAAAGAAACGTACTTGCTATCGAGTATAAAAAGTCTCTTGCTCGGGTTCATTGAGATCCAGGACAGTAACCAAGAGCAAATCAAATCCCCTATGGGTAAGCATCCTCCAGCTCGTTGCGTCCATCGATTCCCACCTCTTATCCGTTTAAATCGAAGCAACAAAAGTTGGATCACGATACGTGAGTTCATCGAAGTCCTTTCTTTCTCTGGAAGACTACCACCCAGAAACCCTCGCCCATCAAGAAAGAATATTTTTACATGTTATTCTTATCATCTAATGCCAAACTAGAACCTTATCGAAAACGAATTGGAAGCTCGAGCTTTGATCTGAAAATTGGAGGAAAAAGTCAAAAAAAGAAGGGAACAAGCAACAGTTGGAGGATCACCGGAGATGGCGCTGGTGCCGGTGGAGATGAGGGCGAATGAATACGACCGTGTCGTGATGGCTCCGCAAAGGCCCTGACGACCGCCATTGCCGACCTCCCCGATCTCATCTTCGCACCCATCGTGCTTCTATCGAATCGATTGTCCGCGCTGGAGAATTGGGAGGGTTTCAATAAGTGATGCAGGAAGAAAAGGGATCGGGAGTGCTATTTGACGACAGGCATTGAAGCTAATAGAAGTGCGTCCTCCATTCTTCCGGAGACACAAGTCAATCTTCAGAGAAAGAGAGAGAGGCTTCAACAGTCTTAGTTGTGTTGATGCGAACGCTTAGGACTGAGATAGAGAGGAGGAGGTGCGCACGGTAAACAGGGGCGGCGTAGAAGAAAGAAGAGAGAAAATTAAGGTTTTGAGACTTTCTAACAAGATTGATCTAAATCTTTCTAACAAGCTCACGGTGCTGATTTATCCTCTCTGATATGTTTTTCTAATATATTTACGTGGTAAAATCTAAAAATTTATTTTTTGATGAAATCTATATATTATTATTGAGCCCAAATTTATATTCTTGATATTATTATGATCTTTTAGGTATTCTGGATAAGATTTATTATAAATCTATTATCACTATTGGTGATAGTGAAGATTTTTAGATTACGATCTCATGATTTTTATCATATTAGATTTTTTATGTAAAAATTTGTTATCTCATTTTATGATTAATCCATTGTTCTACGGTTTGTGTTTCTTTGGTTAATATTTAATTTCAATAACAAACTAGTGGTACCAACAAGTGAGAAAAGAATTATTTCGCTATAATAATTTTTTCCAACAAGTGATACCAAGCATTAAATTATTTGGTGTAAGTTTTTCTTATGTAATTAAAATAGAAGAGTCAGATAGGAAATAAGAGGTTCAACATATAAAAACTATATTAGAAGATGGATAAATATAAATTTGAATGAGCATATTTCTAATGAAACCAAATGAATATTATTTGACAAAAATTAGAAAATCTATTTGCGAAAAAGATATAAAATATAATTTCTCTCCTCAAAATACTTATCAATTTAAAGAATATGGTAATATTGTTGAGCATATAAGTCTATTTAAGAGTCTTGCAAATAAGTTGGTTGCTATGAAAATAAATATAGATGATGAGATGCAAAGATTGTTACTTCCCAACTATTTATCAGAAAGCTTGAAAATGTATGCGGTGATAATTTCTAACTTCACGCAGGAGGGGACTCTGACCATATACATAGTTAAAAATAGTTTACTAAATGAAGATGTCAGAAGGAAAAAACGAGAATCTTCTTCTAATGTATTTGCTTTTAAAAAATAAGAAAGATGTGAAATAAGTCATAGTAGAAATTCACATGGTTATAGAGAAAGATCCAAGTCTAGAAGAGATAACAAGTATTTTTATTATAATATGTCAGGCCACATTAAGAAAGAATGTAGGTTTTAGAAATGAGAATGGAATGAAAGAGGAAAAATGAGAAAGCGACCAATACAATTGTTGTTGAAGGTGATATTGTTATTATTTGTGATGACAGATGTGTTAGTCATGTAGCTTAGGATAGTAATTAGGTAATTGACTTTGGTGCTTTATTACATTTTACTTCTTATGATGATTTCTTCATATCTCACGCTACTAGTAATTTTGGCAATGTTAAAATGGAAAATAATATATATATATATATAAGATTATTGGTATTGGAGATATTTGCTTGGAGACCAGTACTGGGAGCAAATTGATACTCAAAGTGTTAGACATGTTCCAAATATTCATCTTAACTTGATATCTATAGGCAGAATTGATGATGAGGGATTTACACACTATTTTGGTGAAAGTAAATGGAAGCTCACCAAAGGTTCTTTAGTTGTGGCAAGAGGAAAGAAGCTGAACTTTTTCTATGTCATGAAAGTTAAGCTACACAAAAAAGAAATTAATGCAACTTAAAAGAATAAAAGTATATATCTTTGACATAATAGACTTGGTCATATCAACGAGAATAGACTTTAAACTCTTGCTAGAAAGTAGTTATTCCTGGTTATAGGTGCCCTACAAGCCAATCATGTGAGTGATGACACATGTGATACGCTGCATAATCTTTTTACGTTATTATTTATTAGTACTTTCTTACATTATATTATTTATTGAATATATATATATTATGATGTCCTTGAATCTATGTAATAAGATTTATTCATCTTTAAATAAAGATCATAAATAATCCTCGTCATAGGTCACTCGAGAGAGATATCATGTTAACTAGATAGACTAGTGTACTATATACCCGTCCATTTGATGGAGGCAACTGATCTCATAGCCACTTGAGTGGAGACACTAAGGATACAATACAAGTGCTCATTAGAGAATGAGTTTATTGATTTTTTCACTTGTAGAATATTATATAATTAATGATACCTAATGTCAAATAGTGATTCTATCGTCCAAGTTGTGTGTCTAGTTCTTAGGCTTGAGACATCAAAGATGTCTTGTTTGAGTATTCCTTTCTTTGACGTTGGATTTATAGGTTTGAAAAGTTTCATATCTAGTACAATCGGTTATCAGATTGGTAACCAACCATACGAAGGTTATTGAGTGTCAATAGAGGATCATCCCCACTTGGTATCATGAGAGGAATATCCTGTGTTATCTCGCTCAAGAAAATCTCTAATCAAGTTATTCTGATTGAGAGAGAAGTTCTTTGGGAGTGAGACTCGGACGAATTCTGTATGTGACCTGACAGTACCATATCCAATATATGGTCTCTGAGATATTAGATAGATGAGAGACTATAAATACATGATAACTGAAGATAAACAAATCCAATGGATATAATCTCTTATACCATCTGGGGACTATAGCACAGTGGTATAGTACATCCATAGTCAATGAGTCAAGTTAATTATTATGATATGATAATTTACCAAGTCAGAAGGAGTTCTAATAGGGATGACTCACGACCAGCTCGGCATTGGGCCTAGAGGGTCATACACATATAGTGGATACTTCATAAAATAGATGATTAGATATGAGTTATCCAATTAGCCCATGTTCTCATTAGATGAGACCTTGCATTGATTGACTCCTTGCATGTGGCCCAATTGGAGGCCAAAGAAGATTATTAGATAGAGATCTAATAATCTAAGGTTAGTGGGTAATTGGATGAAGATCCAATACCCACTAACATAGGATCCATTAGGGTTTTATGGTGGCTCTCTATAAATAGGAGCCAAGGGCGGCACATAGATAAGAGGTTGCACCTTTGGTTTCCCCCTTCTATTCTCCTCCTCTCCCTCACCTTCTCAGTCGACTAGCCCCTCTTTGCTGTGAGAGGGCAGCGAAGAAGATAGAGGATCTTCTTCTATGTTCAGTATGAGAAGTTGCACAAGAGTTGCGAGATTTGTGGCTATGATTGGAGAAATATCGCTGCAGTGATCCATAATGTGGATACCACTAGAGAGGAGGACATTTGATCTCCTTCATCCTCTCTATATGGATATGAAAAATCAGGGATATATGATCTCCCTAGGTAAATAATCTCCCACATATTGTAATTTTTTATTTTATGATTTTTTGTGCACCACTCTTTTCATGACGATTTTGATCCACATGGGAAACTGATTTTGTTTTGATCTCCCGCTGCACATGTTATGCTCCTGCTTGGTTTTCCATCAGTTCTTACTAAAGTTACATAGTATATCTCTTAAATCTTGTGATCATTGCTTAGTTGGAAAAACACAGAGTTACCTTCCTATTTATCCGCTATATAGAAGATCAAATATTATTGATTTAGTTCATATTAATTAGCTTGCAGAGCATCTGTAATCAGTATGTACTATACAAATGAAAACTCTTAGAGGTGTTCTTTATTTTGTTACTTTTATTGATGATCATTCTAGAAAAGTTTAAACTTTTGCTTTTAAATCTAAAGACAAGGTACTCGATGCTTTCAAAGTATTTCATGCCAGTGTTGAAAGAGAAACTATGATAGGACTCCAGCAGGGTTGGTCATAATCTCCCTAGGAGTAGTCAATAAAACCTTACTAGATTGTAATAAAGTCATTCCTATCTTATAAAGGAGTATGGCTATGGTTTAGATTAGCCCTTAGGGCTTAGTGGTCGTCGCCTCCTCTTACTGGGTTGGTTGGCTAGGGTTTCCCTTGCTTAGGTCGGCTATAGAGCCAACCTAGCCGCCCCCTATTCCTATTAAGGCAGGTTGGCTATAAGAGGGGCAAATGAATAATTTTATTTAAGCAAGCACCCCCTTAGGCTAGAATTTTGATCTCTATATAATGATGTACCCGCCTCCTCTCTTGAATAAAGCAATTATCAATTTTATTCCAGCCTTGTGTCGAATCTAGGAGGGAGGAACCCCTACAGCGTTCCAAGAGTTGATCTCCCTCAATGGTCAAAATCTATAGAGCTCCTTCTAGGATTCTATCATCTGGTATCAGAGTAGCGATCTTGTTGCCCCTGTAGCCATCATCCATGCCTTCACCTTCCCAAGAAATTCTCATAATTACTACGACACGCGCCTCCACCTTCCACCCCAGCCGTAGATCAAATCAATCTGTCGCTGCCCCTACATTTGATCTGGAAATCTGATATAGTTTTATCATCCACACCTCTTCAATACTGCAAGATTCCTTATTTACACATTGAAGATTTTTCTCAAATTTTATCCGCTGCAAATTTTATTCGTCGCAAACGTTATCATCGTTGCAATGGCGAAACGCTGCAAAAATTTTCAACCGATTGTTGCTTCTTGAAACTGAACTTTTAATCATCATTTTTAGCTGAAACTTTTATACAATTTCATAGATCGTCTTAGCTTTTATCTAAGACTAATCTCATGAAAAAGAACTACTTCTGGATTTGGACTTATAGCACTGCGATTCTTCATTGCATAGTATTGAAATTTTATAACGCAGAATCTGCCTTCTATTGGCCTCTTAAAATCGAACTTTTGTTCATCCTTTTTGGCTGAAATTTTTATACAATTCCAAAGATCAACTTGGCTTTTATCTGGGATTGATTTCTAGAAAAATTCCTTCTGGAACCAGTTTTCTTGTGCAATCTTTCACCAGCACGTAATTTTAAAATTTTTACGACGAAGGATCTATCTTTCATCTTTTGCCCTATTTCCCTACTATTACGCTGCCAAACTTTTTACTGATATTTTTAACATCTAAACCAAGGGTTTCTGTATAATGTCCTTGAACTTTCCTCTAGAAATTATGTCGAGAAGTCATCGTTTCTCTGATGTAATCTGTTCAGTAGGATTGCACATCGCCGCACTTTTTTTTGTCGAATTCTATCAGATTTGAGTGCTGTTTTTGTGGGATTTCAGACTCTCTTTTCCTCATCACCAAACCCTACCATCTTTATCAAAAATCCTTCAAAACCTACCCTAAACTGAAACCGAATAGCCACCCAAATCAGCCCTAATTGTAGCCTACTTCCTTATCGATCCACTTACCTTTTCAGCCAACTTTCCTTACCGATACACCTACCTTTTCTGCCATCTATCCCAGATCTAAAATCTATTTCCCTAACCTTCATCTACTGCTATCATAGCCCTAAAACCACACCAATTTATAGCCTGAACTCTATAAAATCGCAGCCCCAAATCGCACCCAAAATAACCAGAAATCGCACCCAAAAATCGAAGCCTTCGGTCCACCAATCTTTCAACCGCCTAATCTCCCTTATCCCTTCAACCGTAGCACGCATCTTTCACTGCCCAACGCTGCCAACAGTGACCTCTTGCTGCTATCCTTCTTGATCATAGCCAGCAGCAATCCTTGCGACAAAAAGCTACTAGCAACAATCTTTTGCTACAATTTGTTTACATCGCAGCCCGCAACAATCATTCGCTGCCAACTATCTTGATCGTGACCAGCAACAAATTGAACACAACAGCAGTCGTCTCTCGCTCCATACCACTGTTGCCCTCCTCCGCAATAGTCATGTACATCGCTGCCCCATCTTCCTCCTATTGCAGCCACACCCTTGCTGTAACTGACGCTACTTGCAGCCATGAAGTCGCAGCGCAGTCGCAACCGACATTGCTGCTGCCCTCTTCTTCCTCCACCATCACTGCTACCCTTGGCTGCCATCCTCTACTTGGAGACTTCACCCCTATAGTCCCGACATTGCTATCATTCACTACCTTCAACCTAAAAATTGCAGTCACACTTTTTAGTCGGTTTGTTTGACAGGTAGAGAGATCTTTACGTCATGACATCGCCCGATGTATTCGAAGCCAAATTGGAGGCTTTCGAGATACGTATGGATGCTAATTATGCGCTCTCTTCAAGAAGTTTAGATTGGGCCGATTACCAAGCCCAAGAAGATCACAACATGGAGCAAATTCTGATTACGAAAAGAACCCATCAGAAATAAGAAGTGAGGATAAGACATGGCAGCCCTACACCTCGACGACGTCGATCCCCTTTGTACAACTTCAAGAAGGGCACCTCAATCAAGATGCTCAGAGCATGAGAGCCACATCCCAACCAAAAGCATATAAACCTTCAACACCAATCAATTACAAGAACCTTGACGAAGAACTAATGAAGATCCGTCAAACCTCTACCATCCAAGAGTACCAAATCAAGTTTGAAAGGTTAACTAATCAAACTCGTGATTGGTCTGAAAAATAGATATTGAGTACTTTCATTGAGAGCTTGAAGCCAGAGATTCAAGAAGAAGTTAAAGCACGACAACCGTACACACATAAGGCAGTCATCTCCTTCGCACGACTACATGAAGACAGGCTGAACCAAGATGCTCGGAGGACCAAAGCCGTCGCATGACCAGCAGCACAGAGACTCTCGGCCCCATTTACCACCGGTCGGTCACCTCAGCCGAAAAAGTTAATAAGAGAAGGGCTTCATGACAGATCGACAAAGGGCCTATGTTGGCATTGTAATAAACTGTGGAGCCGAGACCACCATTGTAAAAAAGTGAGACCTCTATTGATTGAGCCCACCGAAGGACCCAAACTCAAAGATACGGCTCTCGAGTCTGAGGAGAAGGATACGAAGGAAAAACCACAATCGGCCCCCTGCAACTTTCATGCTCCACCATAGATATTGGACATTGATAACTTTATCAAGCATCAGCCCGTCACCATCCTCGTCGACACCAGGGGCTCCAACGACCTTATGAATGATAAAAGAAAACAAGTGACCTTATGTGGGAAAGGAGAGAACGAAGAAAAGATGATCTTGATATAGTGCTTGGAGAAGCTCGCTAAAATCTCAGGCACGTCCGCTGAACCGAGCCGACTCTTTCTTACTAGACTGCACGACCCTTATATGTTGGTCTTACAAGGGGAACCACCAGCACATATTCGGCCATATTGCTGTCCACATTTTCAGAGGACCGAAGCTAAAAAGATCATCTAGGAGATGCAGGAGATACGGATCATTCGACCATAACCTTCCCTTGCAATGACATTTTATCTACAAAAGCTTTTCCTCTTTGTTTGCAGAGATAAGCTCCTCCTGAAGTGTCATATTCAGCTGAACCAGCTATGGTTTCTGATGTAGTGCTCCCTCATCTCGGGCTACTTCCATGACTTCACTGAGGAGTGAACCACGATGTTAAAAGTCTTCCCTGATGATGATCTCGGATCCACGGCCCATGATCGCAAGAAGGAACAGGAGAAAGGCATCCACATGACCCCCACAGCTATGATGCTATCTATATCGATGCTAGCATTACCTAAACGTGACAATGTGTTCGTACTTGGAGCAGACATATCCAGAGTTGGGATCGACGTCACCCTTATGCAAGATGGTCCATGGCACGAAAGAGGAGTAAGCCCAAAAGAACTACAATCCATGCTCATGCCAGCACATACAAAGAGAAATGGCCTCCCGACAAACTTAAGAATGGACGAAAAATAGAAGATCAAGTTTTCTTACACCTCCTACCCGATTAACAGGAAACTCGAGCCTTAAGGAAGTGGTCTCCCTATTTCTTTGGGCCTTGTAAAATTGGGGACCACATTGGGCCCATAACCTGGAGATCAGATCCGCACACTAGATCAAGATTACAGTTGATCTATCGGGTATCACATCTCAAATGGAAATTTAAAGACGATAACTCAACTCAAGTTCTTCCAACAAACACCCAAGCTGATGAGGAGCTGAAGACCTAGTTCCCTGAGTTCATGAAACTTCAGCCTTAAGGACAAGGTTGATTTTAAGAGGGCGGGTTTGATAGAACTCCAGTAGGGTTGAGTCCTAATCTCCCTAGAAGTACTCAATAAAACCATGCTAGATTGTAATAAAGTTATTCCTATCTTATAAATGAGTATGGCTAGGGTTTAGATTAGCCCTTAGGGCTTAGTGGTCGTCGCCCCCCTTACTGGGTTAGTTTGCCAGGGTTTCCCTTGCTTAGGTCGGCTATAGAGCCAACCTAGTCGCCCATGTTCCTATTAAGGCAGGTTGACTATAAGAGGGGCAAAGAAGTAATTTTACTTAGGTAAGCACCCCCTTAGGCTAGGGTTTTGATCCCTATATAATGATGCAGCTGCCCCCTCTCTTGAGTCAGCAATTTTTAATTTTATTTCAGCCTTGTGCCGAATCTAGGAGGGAGGAACCCCTACATCGTTCCAAGGGTTGATCCCCCTCAAGGGTCAAAATCTATAGAGCTCCTTCTGGGGTTCTATCAAACTAGAAGAAAGCTAAAGTCTGTTCGAGCATATAATGGCAATGAGAATTATTGTAGGTTTATGGTATCACGCTTGAGAATGTAGTTCCTTAAACTCCTCAACAAAACAGTGTGGTAGAAAGAATGAACAAACCATTGAAGAAATGATTATGGAATCTCAAGTCAAATGAGTACTCATACAAGACATCCTTGATATCTCAAGTCAAATGACCAGATACACAACTAGGACTATGGAATCGCTGTTTGAAATTATGTATCATCAACCATATGACATTCCATAAGCAGATCAATCAGTAAACTCATTCTTCAATGAGCACCTGTACTATATCCTTAGTGTCCCGCACAAGTGGCTATGAGACCAACCGCCTCCATCATATGGATAGGTATATAGTACACCGGTCTGTCTGGTTATCTCGATGTCCCTCTCGAGTAACCTATGACCGGGATTATTTAGGATCTGTGTTTAAAGGTGAATCGATCTCATTATTATGATCTCATCACGATCCGATTTCCATTGTACAGAACCAATGATATCACAATATATATGCTACAGATAATATAATGTGAGAATATGTTAATATTAATCATAAGTAAAAAGATCGTACAGTGTGTCACACATGCCATCACTTACGTGATTGGCTTGTAAGGCACCTATAACTAGCAGAAGCTTATTCCTAAACCTAGTGATTATTTTATAATTAGCACTAAATGAGTCTTTAGAACCAAGTAAGATAAACTTGGTATTGTGATTCGAAACAATGCTAGATTAGTGGCTAAATGTTTTAACCAAAAAAAAAAAAAATCGACTATGAAGAAACCTTCGCTCCTATGGCAAGACTTGAAGTCATAAGGATACTCTTTGCCTATACATGTTGTAATAATTCGAAGTTATTTTAAATAGATGTCAAAAGTATAATTCTTAATATTTTTATTTCTGAAAAAGTTTATGTTGAGCAACCACCAAGATTTGTAAATAATCTTTTTTCGAACTATGTTTATAAATTATCAAGGCTCTTTATAGATTGAAGCAAGCCCCTAGGGCTTAATATGAGAGGCTTAGTTTTTTCATTATTCAAAAAATTTCTCAAAAGGCAAGGTCGATATCATATTATTTATTAAAAATTTTAAAAATAAGTTTCTTATTGATCAAATTTATGTTGATGATAATATTTTTGGTTTTACAAATGAACCTTTATATGAGTCTTTTGTCAAAATTATAAGCCAAGAATTCAAAATGTTTAATGGATGAATTGATATTTTTCTTACGATTGTAAACTAAGTAACTAATTGATGAAATTTTTTTTAGTCAAACTAAGTATATCTTAGATCTATTAAAATAATTTAATATGGATAGTGCTAAGGCTATTAATACCACTATGAGCATTTCTACAAAATTAGATATGGACCATGATAGAGAATATTTTGATCAAAAGACTTATAGGGGTATGATATATAGTTTAGTATACCTCACTGCAACCAGACCTGATATTATGTTTAGTGTTGGACTTTGTATTAGATTTCAATCTAATCGTAAATAATCTCACTTTAAAGCAATTAAAAGGATTCTTAGATATTTAAAAAGAACTGCTAATATAGGACTATGTTATCCAAAATCTAAAAATTTTGAATTCATTGCTTATGCCAATGCTAACTTTGTTGGATATAGAATATATAGAAAAAATACATTTGGAACATGTCAACTCCTAGGTCATGCACTTATTTCTTGGTCCTCCAAGAAACAAAATTCTATTGCATTATCTATAGCCAAGGCTGAATATATAGCGGTCGATGCATGTTATGCATAAGTTATTTGGATGAGAAACACTTTAAAAGACTATGAACCTTATCTAAAAAACATCCCTATAAAATATGATAATACTAGTGCTATTTATTTAATAAAGAATCTCATTCAATACTCTAGAACTAAATATATTGATATTAAACATCATTTTATTAGAGATTATGTTAATAATCATGATATATCTTTAGATTTTATTGACACAAAACATCAATTAGTAGATATTTTTACTAAATATTTGAGTAAGGAACAATTTGATTTCATTAGGAGCTAGATAGATATATTCAAAAGAAAAACCCTTTTCATATATATTTTTTAGATCATTATCTTGATTTATCAATTTTTATGACTTTAGTTTTTCTTTTGAATTAAGATTGTTTCCTATGATTCCTTCTTCTTGCTATTTATAAAAGAAAAGATTTGTCAAAATGATTCATGATTTTTTTGTATTCCAGGGTTGATATTTCATTTTTTATGTGATAACATTGATGTAAATTTTTATAACACTGAATCCTTCTCTTCTTTTTCTGGTTTTGATAATGACAAAGGGGGAAAAAAGAAGTATTATCTTGCTCATATCAAGAGAAGCAAAAACTTATCAAATTGCACATTTCAAGAAGAAGCAAGAATTGCTAGCTTACACATCTCAAGAGAATCAAAAATTGCTAACTTGCATATCTCAAAAAATTGCTAACTTGTATATTTCAAAAACTTACTAGCTACAATTGTAATATCCCTCATTTTTAAAATATTTATAATGATCAATTTTAAATTATTAATAAGGATTTATTTAATAATAGATTGATTGTAAGGACATATTTATAAATATGAGGATTTGTTTAATAATTATTTTGATTAAATAATTCTATATTAAAATTTTATTATTAGGGACCTAAATATTAAATTTAAAAGTTTGATATGAATTGTAAAAGATTCATATTAAGTTAAAAAAAAAAAAAAAGGGAATGACATGTGTCACTACCTAGTTTAAAGTAGTGTCACTTATGCATGTTGTATATATGACACATAAGCACCTTACCAGCATGATTGCCACCTACAAATAGCAATTAGAGAAGAAAGGGATTGCTGCAATGTACACTTGAGAAGGAGAAGAAGAAGAAGAAGAGAAGGAAGAGGAGAAGAATAAATTTAGGGGTTTTAAGATTTTAATCAAATCCACACATTAGAAACAAAATCTTCAAAAGCAATTGTTCCAATCACATCCTATATAAATGTCTCATCCTTGATTACATCTCAGTTTGATATGATTTTGAAAGATTTGTGGCTAGAACATAATGTCTCTCTCATTCAGCTGTAAATTTATGAATCTGTGAAATTTAAGAATTCTGACCTTTCTGTCTTATTTTTGCCATAACATTTTTAGGCAAAACTTATTTTATCCAAAAATAGATTTATAGATCTTTCATTTAATACCAAAATTAAAATTTTTGAAGTTTGTATGCCTATTTAAACTCTCGTTTCAATTGACCCTAAAGAATCTATAAAATAGACTTTATAACCTCTGACCTCTTGATACTAAATTGCTTATAACTTTCTATTAAAAAACTAATTATAGCAAAACTTATTTTATTAGAAAATAGATTCATAGATCTTTCTGTTGATACCTTGATTGAAAGATTTAGAGTCCAAATGACTATCTATATTTCTATTTTGGTTGACCCTATAGATTCAAAAAAATAAGGATTATAATTTCTGACCTTTTGATACTAAACTGCTTATAACTTCCTATTGGAAATTTTAATTTAAGCAAAACATATTTTGTTAGAAACTAGACATTTAGATTTTCTTTTGATAGTTAGATTAAAAGATTTAGAATATAAATACTTACTTAGTCTCCTGTTGAATCTGATCCTATAAATTCTATAAAAAATAAAGCTTTTGTTCTATGACCTTTAGTTACTAAATCATTTGTAACTCTTTGTTAGAAGCTTCAATTTGTGTAAAAATTATTCTATCTGAAACTAGATGAATTTATCTTTCTAATAACTCCTTTCTTAAGTAATTTAGAGTATGATTGGCTATTCAAATAATTTATGAAATATACATATTAAATTCTACTAGAATTCAACCTTTGTCAATTTTGCTTATTCTTAATCACTCATTTAGAAATTAATTTTTAGTTAAAATCTTTATAAATTAATTTAGAAATTAAGTCTTGGATATGTTAGTCGCTTGCTAAGTTCTATATGCTCACTCTATTGCTATATAAATTTTACAGGTTAGTTTATCACATAAAAAAAGTTAGAATTGAGCTGAGATAGTGGAAAGCTATGTAGATTTTAGGCAAGTCTTGTTGGGAGATGTTGTATAAGAATGTTTTGCATGTAATAAAATATTGTAGATAAATATAAACTGATGTATCTTGTAAAAAGGTTAGAATATCTCTTAGTATGGAATCTTTGAATGTTAAGTTTTACAATCATATGAAGCGGTGGAAAATGATTGGGTTTGTATTCGTATAGATTTCTAAGACTGGTGATTTTATAAGTGTGATTAATATTTTTGTTAAGTTAACTTTATGTTTGTGGATTATCAAGTCATGTATTGTAAGATTTCTAAACTGCATAAGTTTTATGAATGGATATGAATTATCTTTGAATGTTTTTCAGTGTCCTTAAATGTTACTTTGGATCCTGGGTTTAGACAATGGGGGAATTATAATATTTTTATTTATCATGGTTTCACGCCTTTCGAATACGATAAATTCGGGGTGCGTGATAGCACTTTTCTCTTTTTTGTTGATGACAAAGAGGAAGAAGTTGCTAGTTATAGATGCCCTGCAAGCCAAGCACGTGAGTGATGACACGTGTGATACATTGCATGATCATTTTGGTTATGATTATTACTCGTATATTCTCACATTATATTGTTTGTTATATATATCTATTATGATGTCTTTGGTTCTATGAAATGAGAATCAGATCGTGATGAGATCATAATAATAAGATCGATTCGCTTTTAAATATAGATCCTAAATAATCTCGGTCATAGGTTACTACTCAATAGGGATATCGAGATAACTAGATAGACTGGTATACTATATACCTATCCATATAATAGAGGTTGTTGGTCTCATAACCACTTGTGTGGAGACACTAGGGATACAATACAGGTGCTCATTGGAGAATGAGTTCACTAATTAATTCACTTATAGAATATTATATGGTTAACATATCTGACGTCAGATATCAATTCCGTAGTCTCAGGTATGTATCTGGTCCTTAGACTTAAGACACCATGGATGTCTTATTTGGATACTTCTTTCTTTGACGTCAGACTTACAGGTTTGAAAAGTTCTAGATCTGGTACAACCGATTATCGGGATTGATAGCCAATCTTACGAAAGAAATTGAGTGTCAATAAATGATCATTCACTCTCAGTATCGCGAGAGGAATATCCTATGTGTTCTTGCTCAAAGAAATCCCTAGCAAGAGTCGTTCATATTGAGAGAAAAGGAGTCCTTTAGGAGAATCTGATTCAAGCGAGACTCAGATGGATGTTGTTTGTGGCTTGATAGTACCATGCCCGATATATAGTCTCTGGAATATTAGATGGATGAGGGACTACAGATACATGATAACTGAGGATAGATAAGTCTAATGGATAAGAGATTATACAGTCTAGGGACTATGGCACAGTAGTCTAGTACATCTATAGTCGATGCGATAAGTGAATTATTATAGAATAACAACTCACCGAGTCAAAAGGAGTTTTGATAGGGAGGACACATGACCAGCTTGGTGTTAGGCCTAGAGGGTCATACACATATGGTGGATGTTTCAGTAAGTAAATGATTAGATATGAGTTATCCAATTAGTCCATGTTCTTATTGGGTGAGACCCAACATTAATGGGCTCTTTGCATGAGGCTCGGTTAAAGGCCAATTAAGATTATTGGATATAGATCTAATAATCCAAGATTAGTAGTCAATTGGATGAAGATCCAATACCAACTAAGGCAGAATCCCAAGGGTTTTTAGTGGCTCTTTATAAATAGGAGGTAGGGGCGACACATTAGTGATAGGCTGCACCTTTGGCTACCCCCTCCTATTATCCTCCCCCTCTCATCTTATGCGCAATAGTTGTAAGAGTTTTAAATTGAGATTATAAGAGCATCGCTACAACAATCCATCGTGTGGATATCGCTAGAGAGGAAGACATTTGACATCCTTCATCCTCTTCATCTGGATCTGGATTTTCAAGGATATATGATCTCCTTAGGCAATCAATCTCTCACATATCATAGTTTTTGGTTTTACAAATTTTTCGTGTACCAATCTTTGCACGACGATTTGATATACGTGGGAAACCATTTTTATTTTGTTCTTCCACTACACATATGATGTTCGTTGGATTTCCTAATAGTGATATAAGAGCTAGGTTGCTCGTGCAAAAGATTGGCTTTTAAATTACGTGTGATGAGATTGAATTGTGTAGAACTATTATATGCGTTCGTTGTAACGATTGGCAACGAAGGCAGTGCTACTTGCGAGCGAGGGGCGACCACATATAAGATGGCTGCCTTTAGGGGTGGCCATCCATGGCCAAGCCCCTTGCAGGGGCGGCCACCTGCAAGGGCTAGTCACCTGCGATAAGGCTACTTGCAGGGGATACTGCCAATAGGAGCTGCGCTTATGGGCACAGCACACGCGGGCGGACGCCTACGGGCACAACGCATGCGGGCGGACACCTATAGGCAGATCAATGCTTACCCGCAAGGGTGACGCCTGCAGGCACAACGCCCGCGGGTGAGCTGCCTGCGGGCTAGGCGACCGCGCGATGCGATGCCACGCACCCGCAGGGGTAGTCGCCCGAGGGCTATGTCGACTGATAGTGGCGTGTAGCACTGTCGCTTATGCATGGACGACGGTAGTAGTTACAAGAATAAGGCAGTAAGGGTTAGGGTTTTTCTCGATGGGAAAAAGATGATAATGCCCCTTTGAATTTAAGAAATTCTTAGGTTTGTCATTTTGTCTAGAATTTTAAAAATTCCTTAATAATTCTAAAAATTTTAAGGTCCAACCTTCTATCCAAAATTTTGAAAAACCCTTAACAATTCTGAACATTCCTAACATGTCCTGATTTTCAAAAAATAAATAATTAATTAGTTTAATTAATTATTAATTATCTAGTAATCCTACATAATGATGTGTACATGTGATGTATAATTTGGGTGGATGATCATGAGCTATGTTTTGTGATGTGTATAATTATGAATATTATTATTATTATTATTGGGGCCTACGAGCCTCTGTTTTTCTCGTTTATTGTCGGGCTTACGTGCTTATGATTATTTTGTAATTACATGGAGAGGCACGACGGGAGCACGGAGGTGACAACAGGACCTATAATATCATGGCGGGAGATCATGATGCATGGTGATGCGACAAGGATTCGATGGGACTGATGATGACAAGATCAACGAGGGCATGAAGATGTGCCGATGCACACATAGATCCGGTTGTGAGTGATTAGGCCCATTAGCTCGGGCTTAATCATATTAGTTGATGGCTCATAATCATCCGGTGTGGCTTGCATATGTGATATATGTTATATATATATATATATATATATATATATATATATATATATATATATATATATATATATATATATATATATATATATATCCATGCGATATAGATATATATTAAATATGTATGTGTGTGACATGACATATTAGGGGATTGATACAGAATGAAAACCCCTCCTACAATAATATTAATTCGGTAAGCGTAAGGTAATAAGATTGACCCACGTGACCTTCTATCATTATAGGAATAAATTAAATCATGACATAGGTTGAGTTGGTTGAGTCACTCGATGCTCGTATATCTACATGATCGAGATCTTGCCTACTACATAGAGATGTCATTGATGACGTGAGACATGGTATACTTGGTCGAGTTACTCGAGAGCATATCATCGAATCAAACTCATCTTGTAACGATGGTGATGACTTATCTGAACTTCATAGTTGGTCGAGCAATTGAGACCATGATGATTCGAAGTCTGAACATGACGGGAATCATAATGAGTTATGATTGGCAAGAGTTGCCTATCTTTTTGGGCTTAATATAATTGGTTGAGTCACTCGAGATTGCACTAAGATATCGATTGGATCCCGATCCCCACTAGAAGTCTGCCGAAACTTATGTTTCACGTGCCGAGGGTGTCGCATGATTCTCTAGGAAAATAGTGGGAATCCATTAAGATAGAAGTTCATATCTTAATTATTTTTTTTCATAAAAATCTGCATGTTATTTATTTATATATATCTTGTTTGCTAGAAACCTATCGCTCACAAACCCCCTACATGGCATACTTGATGTCAACCGCATCATTGATCCAAACTATACAGATTGGCTCCGTAATTTAAGAATTATTCTCATAATAAAGAAAATTGTATATGTCATTGATATGATTATGCCCACACCTAAAGAAGAGGCAAGCGAGGATGAGATCGCTCGCTAGATGATTCTACTTTGGCAAAGTGTTATATGTTGGCCTCCATGACTCCTGAGTTATAGAGGCAACATGAGAGCATATATGTCAATTTTGTCATTCTTTATCTTCGCCAGCTGTTTGAGGAATAGGGAAGAACTCAAAGATATGAGATATCCAAGAGTCTCTTTAGAGCCAGGATGACAGAAGGGGCAACGATTCAGAACCATGTCCTGAAAATAATAGAGAGAAAAACTCATAGGTCTATGAATACTCATAGAGGATAACTTGTGCGTTGATCTCATATTTCAATCCCTACCAGATTTCTTTTCTCACTTCATCATAAGTTTTAACATGAGCAAGTTTGAGGTGACTTTCCTTGAGCTCCTTAATATGTTAAGGGAAGCTGAGAGTGCCATCAAGAAAGAGAAATTAGTTCTTTATACTGGTGAGACCAAGAAGAAAAAGAATGTCAATAAGACCCTTAAGAAGGGCAAGGGCAATGAAAGACCGAGTAAGGCAAAGGTTGTCAAGAAAGACCTGGCAAAGGACAAAGGACAGTGCTTCTATTACGACAAAGGTGGGTACTGAAAGAGGAACTATAAGGATTACCTTGTAAGCAAAGTCAAATTGAAGCTTAGAGAAGCTTCAGGTATATTCATGATCATTCTCCACTTATTTGATTTTTATGATAACATATAGTTATTGGATACCGGGAGTACTTATTATATCTATAAGACATTGCAAGTTCTGACAAGACCTAGGAGATTGTCCATAGGCAAGATGAACTTCAAGATGGATAATGTAACAAGAATTGCTATAGTTGCCGTTAAGGAGGTCAGCCTACATCTACTTGGTGGAGCTATCATTGCATTGGATTGCATTGTTCCCTTTATTATCAAAAATGTTATTTTCATCTCTTGTTTGATAATTAATTGATGTAAATTAGTTTTTGAGAATAATAGTTGTTCAATAATTTTGGATGATAAGATCATCACTAGAGGGACCTTGATAAATAGCTTATATATATCAAACACTTCTTCACACTTCATGAATATAAATACATCTAAGAGGAAATGAGATGAGGTGAATAGTATATATTTATGACATTGTAGGCTAGGTTATATCCATGAAGGAATGATTTAAAGATTGCTGAAAGATAGATACTTAGATCCAATCGACTATAAGTCGTATGCAACTTGTGAATCTTGTCTTCATGGAAAGATGACCAACTCTCCTTTTAGCAGAACTAGAGAGAGACACTGAGTTACTAAAGCTCATACATAGTAATGTATGTGGTCTCATGTCGACTCAAGCTATAAGTGATTACTTATACTTCATTACATTTACTAATGATTCTCCAAGTATGGACACGTGTACATGATGAAGTATAAGTCCGAGGCCATTGAGAAATTTAGAAAATATAAGAATAAAGTAGAGAATAATATTTAAAAGAGTATTAAGGCTCTTCGATCAGATCGAGGAGAGTACTTGAGTATAGAGTTTGCCTATTTTCTTAATGACCATGGGATTTTATCCCAATAGACACCTCCTTATACATTTTAGCTTAATAGTATATTAGAAAGAAGGAATTCATGTTGTTAGATATGATGCAGTCCATTATGAGTTTCGCCAACCTACTCGTCTTATTCTGGGCTAGAGACTGCATCTTACCTATTAAATGAGTTCTATCAAAGTCAGTAGTGTCTACACCATATGAGATATGGAAAGAAAAGAAGCTCGATCTTAATGTGGTTAAGATTTGGAGTTGTCCTACCCATGTTAAAAGACATAACCCTGATAAGCTAGAATCAAGGACGAAATGATGCACATTCATGGGATACCCTAAGGAGACTTTGAGATACTATTTCTATCATCTCGAGGACCAGAAAGACTTTATTGTTAAGAGGGTTATGTTCCTTGAGAAGGAACACATTCTTGGTAGTAACAATGAGAGTGAAATAGAGTTGAGCGAGGTTAGAGAACTTAGCTCAAGCACCATTCCAGAGTCTGAGTTTGTTTAGGAACCTAGCACACAAGTTCTAACTTTGTGCATGTCTAGCAGAGTATTTCACCCTCCTAAAAGATATGTTGGACATATCAATGGAGATGACTCTCAATATGCTAATCCTTGGACCTACGAGAAGGCTATTATGAGTATAGATTTTGGGAAGTGCCAAGAAGCAATGAATTTTGAGATGGATTTCATTTACAAACAAGGTTTGAAACCTTGTAGATACACATGAGGGTATCGTACCCATCGACTGCAAATGGATATTCAAGAAGAAGATTGGAGTGCATGGAAAGGTGGAGACCTATAAGGCAAGACCGGTGGCTAAAGGATATCGTCAAAAATAAGAAGTTGACTATGACGATACCTTCTCACCTGTAGCCATGCTAAAATTCATTAGAATTCTTTTGGCTATTGTAGCACACTATGATTATGAGATCTGACAGATAAATGTGAAAATCATATTCCTCAATGGCAACCTCAAGAGGAGGTGTATATGATATAACCAAACAGATTCGTATTCAGAGAGAGTCTAGATAAAGTGTGTAGGTTGCTCAGATCCATTTATGGATTGAAGCAAGCTTTCTGAAGTTAGAACATAGGATTTAATGAATCAATCAGATCTTATGACTTCGTTAAGAATGAAGATTAGCTGTGTGTACAGGAAGGTGAGTGAGAGCACTATCATCTTCTTGTTGTTGTATATGGATGACATTCAAATCATTGGGAATAATGTAGAAATGTTTTACATAATAAAGGCTTGGCTATCCAGAAACTTCTCCATGAAGGACTTAGAGGAAACATCCTATATTTTAGGGTTTCGGACCTATAGAGATAGATCCAAGAGGATGTTGGCAAGTCCCAATCCAAATACATAGACTCCATTGTCAAAAGGTTTGGCATGAAAAATTTCATGAGAGGTCTTGTACCAATGAGACATGGAATATCACTTTCTAGGAGTATGTCCCAAAAGACTCTATAAGAAAGGGCAGACATTGATATGATACCTATACCTCAGCGATAGGATCTATCATGTATACTATGCTATATATCAGGCCTGATATAGTGCATGTTTTGAGTGTCATGAGCAGGTATCAAGCGGATCCAAGTTTGGAACACTGGAAGGTAGTAAAGTGTATCCTTAAGTACTTAAGGACTAAGGAATTTACTGGTATATGGAGAAGGCAGCCTCTAGGTTGAAGGCTACACAAGCTCAAGTTTTCAGTCTGACATTGATGATAATAAATTGAACTCATGGTATATTTTCACCATGAATGGAGTAGTAAGTTAGAAGAGTTCCAAATAAGATACTATTACTGACTCGACCACAGATGCAGAATACATTGTTGCAGCTAAGGCAACAAAGGAAGGGGTGTAGATGAAGAAGTTCATCGAGGATTTGGGAGTCATACTGAATAAAAGTGGAGCCAATTACCATATATAGCGACACCAATGGGGCGATAGCTCTAGCAAGAGAACCCGAGTCGCATCAGAAGTATTCCGAGGAGGTTCTAGCTAATTAGAGATATCATGTATATATATATATATATATATATAGTAATAGGAATCAGATCGTGATGAGATCACGATAATGAGGTCGATTAGTCTTTAAACATAGATCCTAAATAATCTCGGTCATTGGTTACTCAAGAAGGACATTGAGATAACCAGACAGATCGGTGTACTGTATACCCGTCCATATGATGGAGGCGACTGGTCTCATAACCACTTGTGTGAGGACACTAAGGATATAGTACAAGTGCTTATTGGATGATGAGTTCACTGATTGATCCACTTATGGAATATTGTATGATTATGATATATGATGTCAAACATCAATTTTGTAGTCTCAGTTGTGTATCTGGTCCTCAGACTTGAGACACCAGAGATATCTTATTTAAGTACTCCTTTCTTTGACGTCGGACTTACAGGTTTGGAAAGTTTAGATATGGTACAACCGATTATTGGGATTGATAGCCAACCTTACAAAGACAATTAAGTGTAAATAGAGGATCATCTACTCTTAGTATGATGAGAGGAATATCCCATGTGTTCTTGCTCGAACAAATTCCTGGCTAGGGTCGTTCAGATTGAAAGAGAAAGAGTTCTCTAGGAGAATCTGATTAGAGCAAGACTCGGACAAATTTTGTATGTGGCCTGATAGTACCATGCCCAAAATACGATCTCTAGGATATTAGATGGATGAGAGATTATAGATACATGGTAATTGAGGATAGATATGTCCAATGGATAAGATCCCTTGTACCGTCTGGGGACTATTACGTAATGGCATACTATGTCCATAGTCGATTAGTCAAGTAAATTGTTATAAGATAATAATTTACTAAGTCAAAAGGAGTTCTGACAAGGATGACTCACAAGCAGCTCGAGGTTAGGCCTAGAGGGTTACACATATATGATGGTGTTAAGATCAATTGGCACTAAGAGGGGGGGGGGGGGGTGAATTAGTGCAAGCTAAAATTTTTCTTTCTAAAGCAAAAGCTTTTTGAATAAGATAGCATAGGAAATCTGAAGCTTTTTGTTTTTAATAAAATAAGTGAGTGATTAAAAGTAAGTTATTAAGGAAGTCGAAAAGATAATCACGTTTGAGGAAAAGAACTTATCGTCTTGCTTTCAAGGAGTTTAGTTAAGTTAGAAGCATCAATTCAACAACATTCAAGCAATACAAGTATGAAACACTTACAACTTTATAGTGGTTCGACGCCAACGGCCTACGTCCACTTTTGAGTCCTCCTTCTTGAGGCACATCGGCATCCACTACCAATCTTATTTGGGTGAAGATCAAACCCTTACACTTGAGCTTACAAAGGAGACTAGATTTACAACTCTAAGCTCTCTCCCTTACCCCTTTTCTTTTTCTTACAATTCTCATAAATATTTTCTTAGAATATAATCCCCCAAAAGTGTTGTTATAAATATAAGAAAACTTAGGATATTTATAGGCCCCAAATTGGCTTCAAAACCAAAGCTAAAATCTAACTCACTCGAAAAATCCAGGTACGAGCGGTTTACCCATCGTCCCAGGCGGTTTACCCGCCGTTAGCATTTGGTCGCTGCCCAGATACTGTGGTACTGGCGATTCACCCACCACCTGTTCAGTTTACCCGTCGAAAGCTACTGCTCGCCACCCAGATTCTGTGGTACGGGCGATCCAACCGCCGCTCACCGATGGTTTACCCACCAAAATTTCTGCAAAAGTGGTTCCCTCCACTTTTCGAATTCCAGCTTGACTTTTACATTGACCAGCTCTTTAATCAACTGATTGAGCTCAACCAAACCTAGTAGTAGATCCGGTTGTCTCACTGAGTTGATTTGGATTCCTTCCAAATCCAACTCAATTAGGACTCTAACCCTAACTACGACTCAATGATTATAACACTTAATGACCAATTAAGCCTAATTAAGACCTAACTCCCATATACTCCAGCAACCTCTGGCAATCTTGCGGTAAGTCCTCGGGTCTTCTTTCTGACGATCTCCGATAGCGTTCCGAGCAAGCTTCCCGATTCCTTCGACGAATCTCCTAGCAAACTTTTGGCGAGATCCCACTACATCGTTCAAACTCGACCAAATGCCTAGGCTTTATCTTAGCCCATCATCTGGTTGTAACTTCATTGATCCTGTCATAGTTAGACCTGCATGATACTAATTATGACTTAATTAAATACAATCATGATTACTAAAATATTCATTACAAGACCATCCTGACTCCCGACAAGCTTTTCGGCTACCCTCGATAATCTTTCGGTGAGTCTCGGTCTTCTTTTGGCGAACTCCCCTGCGCCATCCTGGCAAACTCCCGATACCCTCAGCGAGCTTCCGACACACTCCTGGCAAGTTCCCAAACGCATCGACTCGATGCATGGACTTAACCTTGCCCAACCCTAATTGTAATAATCCTTCTATCGTAATTAACCATGCATCAATCAACTCTAACAATCATGTTACATCAATAATCCATCAATTGATTTCATCATCAAAATTCAAGATTCAACAATCTCCCCATTTTTTATGATGATAATCAATTAATGACAGGAGTTAATCCTAACTCCCCCTAAAAACCATACCACTTAAATTTAAGAGACACACTCTCTTAAATTCAAGCAATCGATCATTCAATGCAAATTTCAACACAAATTTGCATCAAGTCATCGAATCATGAATTATAAAATATCTAAGTTATATCATCAAGTATTATCAATGAATATTTTTCAATGTCATGTGTCATTAATATATATTTCTCCCCCTTTGTCATCAACAAAAAGGTGAAATATAGAGCTAATAATTTTTATTCTCTCCCTTTGTCATTAACAAAAAGGTGAAATATAGAGCTAATAATTTCAAAAACACATGATGACATTACTCCCCCTTAGTATATGCATTAATATAGAAGACTTAAATTCAAGAGAGTCACATCATCTTGAATTCAAGTAAATCAAAACAATAAGCATTTAAAGCATATAACCTTTCAAGTATAACAAAGATTTGCTTTTTAAACTTTTCAACTTATCAAGAATTTTCAAGAATTGCCATGAAGTTAAAAATATTTAAGAATTTTTCTTCAAATCATCAAGCATAGAAAATTTTTAAATCAATAAGCATAGAAACTTTTCAAGTCATAGAGTATAGAAGATTTTCAAATCATTGACTATACATTTCTCAATAAATTGAATATATTTAAAAATTAATCTCTAGTCATTAACCATACCTTTTATAATTAATAAGGAGAGAAACAGGAGAGGTGTTGTTAAATCATTTTATCATGAGAAGAGCTCTTAATAAATTTTAAAAGTAATATTAAGATGAGTTCAAAAGTCCAAGAGATTTAAAGATGACTTATGTATTTTAAATATAGCAAAAGTCATCTCTTGATATATTAAATCATCTCTTGTAAATTTTAAATGTGGCACATCTTCATGTATTTTTTGAAAACAATAAGATACCAAATCATGGAGAAAGTTTTCAAAAATGTTATCACAAAAAGCTTAATCTCATGAAATATAGATTAGCAATTTATATATTTTCATGATTTAGCATTTCTAGGTCTCAACCTTAATCTTGTAGATATATAAAATTCGAATATGAGCTCAACACATTTTTCTTATGTAAATTTTAAGAAAATATAATAAATAAATCTAGTAAGTTCTTTCTTCTCTTTTGGGAAGTGCAAGCTAACAAATTTTTGCTTCCTTTGCATTGTTAAAGATTGCAATTTTACAAGCTAACAAATTTTGCTCTCCCTTTGTCATTGTCAAACAGAGGGGATGGTTACAATAGTGCAAAACTTTTCTTATTTCATCATTTTTCAATATCATCACATGAAAGATATCATGAAAGATTAACATAGTGATGAGATGTATAATTCATGAGGGTAAATTGTGAATATCAAGAGACAAATTTGTAGGAGAAACAATTAAAATAAAATATCTTGATTCATCCATAAGAAATCTTAAGTTGTCAAGTTCATGATTTATATAAAAATCTCCTTTTAAATAATACGAAAACACATAACAAAAGATTTTGATTCATAAAAAATTTCAAGTTATAATTCTAAGAAATTAAAATCATGATATCATTTAATTTAAAAATCATCAAAATCACTTTCAAGAGATTCAAAATGTAATTAATAGACTTATTAGTCTCTTGAAATGCTAGTGATTTCCTTTCTCTATTTTGTGTGAATAAGAAGGTAGAATCAATATAGAGAAATAAAAAATATCATATCATAAAAATATTCAATTTTAAATATGTAAATTTTATAGATGTGAATTTTGGAAATTAAGCTCAAAACTTCAAGATATTCAAGGAGATTCAAAAGTTTAAGAGCTACTCATGCATTTAAAATCATCTCATGTAATTTGGATAAAAAGTATCAAGAATTTCATAAGAAGGCATGATGGTAGATCAAGCTCAAATTGTAAATCAAGTATTTTCTATACACTTAGAAAGATCTAATTTTCTTCTAAGCACTTGTTCATCATTCAATGTTTGTTTCTAATCATATTAAAAATTTTATCTCCTACTTTTTGTTATTGTCAAGAGAGAAATATGATTGCATAATTTCTTTTCATCCATGTTCAATTTATGTTAAAAAGTATAAGATATATCATGTCATTAAAAATTCAAATCTAAAAGACATGATTTCGTTTAATAAGTTTTCTTTCCCCTCATTTGTAAATATTACAAATGAGTCTTAGGGGATAATCTTAATTTATCTAAGATAAATCTTTTTAATAGAAAAGAAGAATGATCTTGATAAAAATTTTAATTATTATTGTTAAGATCATAAATCTCGTTTTAAAGAAAATCATATAGATCAATAATATGATTCCCATAACATATAAGTCAAGTCAAGAAGTTATGGGAATATTCATGATAATGCAAATCTCTTTTAATTTTTAACTTATCATAATGTTAAGAAATATTAATTTTGGTGATAAGTTATACTAAGAAGAAAGTCATAAGTAATCATGTCATAAAGAATATTATTATCAAATAATAAATACCAAGAACATGATTTATTTTGACACATTTCTTCCTAGATGAAATTTCAAAGCTTTTGAAATCTTAGGAGACAATGTAAGAAGGATTTTGATTCTTATAGAAATATCAAGTTATAAATATTGAGAAGTCAAGATCATGTTTAGGATGAAAGGAATCTTAGTAAATAAAAAGATCTCAAATTATAATTTTTAAGGTTTCAAGATCATGATTTAAGTTATCAAATAATCAAAAGCAACATATCAATGAAGTTGGATAGATTCAAAAATATTCATTCTTTAAAACAAAATCATTTAAAAATATATCCAAAATCGTCATCAAAAATCGCTTTTCAAAAAATTTCAATAAAGTCATCATAGATTGTTTTCCAAAAGAAAATAACTAAAATTTTTCTAATTCATTTTTGTAGTTAAAGAGATTCAACAATAGTATCATTTTATCTCTTGTTGAAGGATTCATAGGATAGAAATATTCTTTCAAGAAGAATTATCCTTCTTTTAAAAGTTATTTCATAAACTTTGTCAATATTTGAACCATTTAACAATAGTTTTTACATTTAAACCAATTTTTCAATTATCATCAAAATCTCATTTATGTAAATTTCAACATGAGTAATTTTTTATTAATAATAACTCGGGTTCTTTTAGTTCTAGTCTTAGCATGCTCTAGCTATGCATTATCAAGATTAATTATATAATGATAAACTATTTTCAATAAAAGGATTTGTTATAATAGAAACAAGGATCATTAGCTTCAAACATCTTAATTCAAATAATTATTTTTATTATTGTTACATATGCTAGTGAGCTTTGAAAGATTATTAGATCTTAAATCTTAAGTATCTACTTTCAAAACATTACTTAGTGCTCCTAATCTTACTAGGAAATAACTTTATATTATGGGAGGTTTTGATTTAGGTACCCATTTAATATTGGGTCATTCATGACATGTTCTTTCTATTTTCTCTAATGGCTTAAGATTGTTTATGGTTCCTTTAGGAATCCAAATTAATTTGTGTGGACTATAATTTCTAGATAAATATTTGTAGGTATTATGTCCCAATTTTTCACAAGAAGTATATTTAACCCTTGGTGGCACATTTAATGTAGGTCCTCTTACGAATATGGTTGGCTTTTGTTGAATATTTCTAACAAAGCCTATGTCATGTCTATTATTGATATGACCCTTATTGGCAAGGATCATATTTAGGGATTTATTCTCTATCTCAAATTTCGCTAATGTAGTTTTAAGCATACAATTCTCTATTTTAACATTATCTAGTATATCACATTTTAAACATGGTTTAGGTGAAGTTAAGGAGTCATGCATTTTATCAAGTTTTTTAACTATCAAATCATGATCAACTTTAAGCAGTTTAAAAGACTTGCTAAGTTTTCTAAACTCATTAAATAAATCATTAAACATGCTTGATAATTCTGAAAATAAAAAATCTAAAGACTCACTAACCTCATCTTCGATCGCCATTAAAGTAAGGTTCTCCACTTCTTGGTTGAGCATTTGATTTTTGGAGCTCCTCGGCTTCTTGCGTTAATAGCAAGAGGTTGTGTCCATAATTTTTATAAGGTTCAAGTTCATTAATTTTTTCGATTCATTTTTCAAAAGTTCATGTCCAAGGTTCTCATCACTCGAGATTTCACTCGATGAGTCATATATCATTCTTAGTTCACAATCCTTCCTGTTCTTTGGAATGTGTTCTTCAAGTTCATTTTTGTAATATATTTTATTAATTGATTCATTTATATTAGTTGTGCTTTCATATATAATTTTTAAAGTATGTCAAATATCGAAAGCCGAATCACAAGCAGAAACACGATTAAACTCATTCATATCGAGAGCACAAAATAAGGCTTTCATAGCCTTTGCATTTAAAGAGAATGTCTTCTTCTCGAAATCATTCCAATTGTTCATTAGAAGAGAAGACTTTTCAAATCTGTTTTCAACTATATTCCATAAATTAAAGTCCAAAGAGATGAGGAAAATACGCATCCGTGTTTTCCAATATGTGTAAACCGTCCCATTGAATATGGGTGGACGTAAAACGGAATGTCCTTCATTCATGCCAAAATAAGTCATTTACTCAAGTGGGTGTTAATCCAAAGAGTAATAACCTTGCTCTGATTTCAATTATTAGGATCAATTGGCACTAAGAGAGGGCGGGGTGAATTAGTGCAAGCTAAAATTATTCTTTCTAAATCAAAAGCTTTTCAAATAAGATAGAATAGGAAATCCGAAGCTTTTCATTTTTAATAAAATAAGTGAGTGATCAAAAGTAAGTTGTAAGGAAGCCGGAAAGATAATCACGTTTAAGGAAAAGAACTTATCGTCTTGCTTTCAAGGAGTTTAGTTAAGTTAGAAGCATCAATTCAACAACATTCAAGCAATGCAAGTATGAAACACTTACAATTTTATAGTGGTTCAGCGCCAACGGCCTACGTCCACTTCCTAGTCCTCCTTCTTGAGGTACACCGGCATCCACTACTAATCTTCTTTGGGTGAAGATTAAACCCTTACACTTGAGCTTACAAGAGAGACTAGATTTACAACTCTAAGCTCTCTCCCTTACCCTTTTTCTTTTTCTTACAACTCTCACACAATATTTTCTCAAAAATATAATCCCCAAAAGTGTTGTTATAAATGTAAGAAAACTTAGGGTATTTATAGGCCCTAAATTGGCTTCAAAATCGGAGCCAAAATCTAACTCACCCGAAAAATCTGGGTATGGGCGATTTACCTATCGTCCGAGGCGGTTTACCCACCGTCAGCAGCTGGCCGCCACCTAGATACTGTGGTACGGATGATTCACCCGCCACCTGGGCGGTTTACTCGCCAAAAGCTACTGCCCATCGCCCGGATTCTGTGGTATGAGTGGTCCAACTGCCGCTCACCAACGGTTTACCCACCGAAATTTCCGCAAAAGTGGTTGCCTCCACTTTTCGAATTTCAGCTTGACTTTTTCGTTTACCAACTCTTTGGTCAATTGATTGAGCTCACCAAACCCAGTAGTGGATCTGGTTGCCTCATTGAGTTGATTTGGATTCCTTTCAATCTAACTCAATTAAGACTCTAACCCTAACTACGACTCAATGATTATAACACTTAATGACTAATTAAGACCTAACTCCCGCATACTCTGGCAACCTCCGGCAATCTTGTGGCAAGTCCTCCGGTCTTCTTCCCGGTGATCTCCCTTTGCATTCCCAGCGAGTTTTCCGATTCCTTTGGCAAATCTCCTAGCGAACTTCCGGCGAGATCCCACTGCATCGTCCGAACTCGGCCCGATGCCTAGGCTTTATCTTAGCCTATCATCTGGTTGTAACTTCATTGATCCTGCCATAGTTAGACCTACACGATGCTAATTATGACTTAATTAAATATAATCATAATTACCAAAATATCCATTACAACATCCCGACTCCCGGCAAGCTTTTCGGCTACCCCCGACAATCTTCCGGTGAGTCTCGGTCTTCTTTTGGCGAACTCCCTTGCGCCATCCTGGCACACTCCCGATACCCTCGACGAACTTTCGACACACTCCTGGCGAGTTCCCAAACACATCGACTCGATGCATAGACTTAACCTTGGCCAACCCTGTTGTAATAATTCATCGTAATTAATATTGCATCAATCAATTCTAACAATCTTGTTAGATCAATAATCTATCAATTGATTTCATCATCAAAATCTAAGATTCAACAGATAGATGTTTCAGCAAGTAGAGGATTAGATGATTATCCAATTAGCCCCTGTCCTTATTGGATAAGACCCAAAATTAATGGGTCCTTGCATGAGGCTCAATTAGAAGCCAATTGAGATTATTGGATAGAGATCCAATAATTCAAGATTAGTGGGTAATTGGATGGAGATCCAATACCCACTAAGGCATAATCCCTAGGGTTTTTGGTGGCTCTCTATAAATAGGAGGCAAGAATGTCACATTAGTGATAAGCTGTACCTTTGGCTACCCCCTCTTATTCTCCTCCCTCCCTCATCTTCTGCATAAGAGTTACGAGAGTTTTGGGCAGCAATTGGAGGAGCATCACTGCAATGATCGATCGTGTTGATACTGCTAAAGAGGAGGACGTTTGACCTCCTAAATCCTTTTCATATGGATCTGGATTTTCAAGGATAAATGATCTCTATAGGTAATCCATTTCTCATGTATCACAGCTTTTAATTTTACGGATTTTTTATGTACTAATCTTTACATGACGATTTGATATACGTGGGAAACCATTTTTGTTTTGTTCTTCCACTACACATATGATGTTTCTGCTGGGTTTCCCAATAGAAGTTATGATGATGATTTAAAATTTAAATTATACATGGTATGATATACTTTGATGTTTTGAAATTATGCATATAATACTCATGATTTTATAATATATGCTATGACATGAAATTCATTATTTCGACTTGAATTCAAAGGTTATCAATCTTTTTGAATTTGAGTTTGCTTTATCTCAATATGGCATATAGATAGGGGAGTTGAGTTAAAACTCCATCATCAATTGGTTGTCATTATCAAAAAGGAAAAGATTGTTAAATCTCGTATTTTGATGATAAAATCAATTGATGAACTTATGATCTATTCAACATTTGAGAAAAGTGATGAAAGACTAACTTCAATCATAAAAAGGTAAAACAATTGAAGTAGAAGAATCAGATGTTGGGCCAGAGTCAGAGATCAGGCATTGGTTCAAAAGAACCAGACATTGCGCTAAGATCGGATGTTGCAGATGGTCAACATATCGATAGATCAAGCAATATACTGAAGAAAAGGACAATGCGATGAATGTTCAGATAAAGCGTTGGATGAACTAATGACGTGCTGGACAACATAAGATTCATGATTGTATAGTTTGTGTTTTGATCGAAATAGTTTAGGCTAAAATTGAGTTAGTTTTGGGGTGTAACCAGACTAACTCAATTCAGGGCCCATTAGGTCTTAATTAGGATTGATTTGGACTCATTCAATAACCCAAAGTTGGGTCAGGTGGTGGCACCACCAAACCTGGAAGTGATACCGCCAACATTTAGTGCTGACAGGGGGTGGTACTGCATAGGTTGGCGGTAGTATGGCTAGAACCCGATCTCCCAAGCTCTAATAAGTGGTAGTACCACCCATTAATGGTGGTGGTACTGCCTGTATACTGAAAATCCAAAAAATTTAAAGTTTAGCTTCATTTTTTAAGCCATTTGAGGCCTATAAGTATCTCATCCATTTTTGCTGAAGTAAGAAAAGTGAGCAAAAATTATGATTAAAAATGTTATAAAGCTCTAAGTGTTGAGAGTTCCCCTCCTCTTGAAGTTTAGGTTTCATTCTACAAGAGGTGTGAGACTTGTAAAGGTTCTCTCCTAAACTTATGAAAAATAGAAAAGAGTTGTAAGGGTAGTTGATCTTCGCCCACTGAAAGAAGATTATTAGTGAAAGTCGGTGGCATCGACCGAGGAAGAATCGGGAGTGGACGTAGGTTACAACAACCGAACCACTACAAATTAGTGTGTTGTTTCCCTTGTGCTTTTCATTCTTATTGCTTACTGATTTAGTTACTCATAATACTTTACTCGCTTTCCAAATCGAAACGTATTTTTGACACAGTTTTATTAAACAATTTTTTAAATCAACATAATTTTTTAAAAGCACTAATTCCCCTCCCCCCAGTGCTGATATAATCCTAACAAATATGTTATACTTACTAAGGGGGAGAGTCAGAAACTTATGAAGAAGCTATTATACATGAGCACAAGACTGAGTGGGTTAAAGTCATACAAGAAGTGATGAGATCCCTGCTTGAAAACCACACCTATGACTTGATAAAATTGCCTAAAAAGCTCTCAAGAATAAATAGACCTATAAATTAAAGACTGAAAATAATAGCTCATAACAAAGATACAAAGCACGATTAGTTATGAAAGGATTCAACCAAAAGAAAGATATTAATTTTGAAAAATTATTTTCTCCTGTGATGAAAATGTCCTATATCCGAGTTGAACTTAGTTTGGTTGCTCGGTTGAACTTAAAAGTTGAGCAACTTGATATGAAAATTATATTTCTTTATGGTGACTTAGAAGAATAAATTTATATAGAGTAACCAAAAGGTTTCAAAATCAAGGGAAAAGAAAACCTAGTGTGCAAGCTTAAGAAAGTTTATCCGGACTCAAACACCTAAAACAGTGGTACAAGAAATTTGATTCATTTATAATGAGCCAAGGTTACAATAAAACTATATTTGATCATTGTGTGTTCACAAAGAAGTTTTTAGATGATTTCATTATTATCCTATTATATATTGATGATATGCTGATTGTTGACCATGATGCTAGTAAAATTGAGAAGCCTAAAAGAGAGCTAAGTAAGTTTTTGTCATGAAAGACTTGGGATCAATGAAATAAATACTTGGCATAAAGATTCTTTATGATATGAAGAATGAGAAGATTTGGCTATCTCAGGATACCTACATTGAAAAGGTTCTTGAAAAATTCAACATGAGTAAAGTCAAAGCAGTTTATTCTCTACTTGCAGGTCATTTCAAGCTTAGTTTGAAACATCTCACCATGTCCACCGCAGCATGCGAAAATGGCCCAAAAAATAGGCCAAAACTGGCCGTTTTTGGCTGCCCGAGCTAGCGGCGAGTGACAAAGAGCGAACGAAGCGATGGGCAGCACCTTCCCTGCTATATGAATGCCTCATCCAGCCCTGTGCTACCTGGGGGGTTCCAGGGTGCTGAGATGGCTGACGTTTCGCACTGCTCACAGCGGTCACCGCAACACACGAAAACGACCCAAAAAATAGGTCAAAACTGGCCATTTTTTTGTCGCCCGAGCGAGCGGCGAGCAACGGACAACGAACGAAGCGAAGGGCAGCACCTTCCCTGCTATACGAATGCCACATCCAGATGACCACTCACGGCGCCCATTGTAGCACGTGAAAACAACCCAAACTGGCCATTTTTGGCTGCCCGAGCGAGCGACGAGCGGTGGACAGCGAACGAAGCGACGGACAGCACCTTTCCTGCTATACGAAAGCCCCATCCAGCCCTGTGCCACCCGGGGGGTTCCAGGGTGCTGAGATAGCTGATGTTTCGTATCGCTCACCGCGGTCATTGCAGCACACAAAAATGGCTCAAAAATAGGCCAAAATTAGCTGTTTTTAGCTGCCCGAGCGAGCGACAAGCAACGGACAACGAACGAAGCGACGATGTGCTGAGAAAAAAAAAAAGAAATATCCAGAGTGTCTTACTCATCTGTAATAGGTAATTTAATGTATGCTATGATTTGTACTGAGCCAGATATAGCTCATGCAGTTGGAGTTGTCAGTCGATTTCTCTCTAATTCTGGTAAGGTAAGGAACATTAGCAGCGGTAAAATAGATATTAAGATATATAAGAGGTACTTCCAGGTTATATTTATGCTTTGGCAATGGTAAACATGTATTAGAGGGGTATACATATGCAGACATGACAGGTGATACTGATTCCAGAAAGTCCACTTCAAGATTCTTGATGACATTTGTAGGAGCAGTCTCATGGCAGTCTAAGTTACAGAATTATGTTACTCTATCAACCATAAAAGCAGAATACATAGTAATAATGCCGGCAAGAAAACTTTATGGATGAAATTTTTTTTATAGGAATTGGACTTGAAACAATAAGGATATATTATTTACTGTGATAGCCAGAGTGTCATTCATCTCTCTAAGAATTTAACATGTCATTCTAGATCTAAGCATATTGATATAAGATTTCACTATATTCGTGATGTGCTTGAGATGAAGGAATTGCACATAGAAAATGTGTATACTAATGAGAATAAATCATACATGTTAACAAAGTCTTTACTTAAGGAGAAGCTTGAAGCATGTAAACGAAGAGCGAGCTTGGTAAGCCCATCATATATGAGCTAGAGGAGGAGAATGTGCCCATATGTAGGCTTGGACTAGATTATTTGGGCATTAAACCCAAATATGATTAATTATTTAAAAAAAGAAAAAAAGGAAGAAAACTTATGTTATGTGCTACATGTGAAGAAGTGGCGAGGTAGAAAATAGAGAGAGAAAATTAGGGTTTTGAGGCTTTTGTAAGAAGATCAAGCAGTTAAACTTTATCATTTTTTTGTCCAAATTTTATGTGGATAATCCTTACAACAAGCTCCGCAATCCAGTGGTGCCAATCTACGATTTGTCTTCTCTAAGTTACTTTTTGATATATCCACTTGGTGAGATCTAATTTTTTTCTTTGATAAAATATATTGATATGTTATTATTGAGATGTTATTGTGATTCTCTAGCTATTCTAGAGAATACATATTGTAAATCTAATATTATTATTGGTGATAGTGGAGGTTTGGGGTTGACTACGATCTCATGATTTTTCTCGTATTGAATATTTTACATAAAGATTTGGTATCTCTACGTGTTACTCTGATTAATATTTAATTTTAATAATAAATTGATATTTTGATGGAAAAAGTTATTTTAATAAATAAAAAATTATTTTGTTGCAATAATTTCCTCATAAACGAACGCAGGAAAGATAGTAGACGATATGATTACAGACACGGAGCTTCAACACAGACATGATCGAAGAGTGAGAAGGGAGGATGCATGGTTGGCATCTGCCTCCGTCAAGCCCATGCCCTAGTCGTGGGAGAAGCAGAGCACTGTTGTCGCCGGTGACAGATCACCAAATCTTTCTTATTTCTGTTCTCCAACACACCATCAGAGGCGATGCTACGATGGCCAACTGGTGTCATCTTTTCATATTTATGCCTGCAGCATGCATATGTAAGTTAAAGTATATTTTGAAATATTACAAATTAATATTTTATATTTTAAATAAATTTAAATAAAAATTTAGGAATAAAATTTCTTTGTTTAAATATATTTTTAAAATATTTAATTTTTAATTAAGATGAGATAGAGTTGTAAGATTATGGACTCTTGTATTTTATATTTATAAATAGCTGGCATCTATTCAGATCAACTCAAGCTATTTAATTTAAGTGTAAGAATCGTTAGGTGTTTTTCTTTTGGAGGAGTTCAATAAATTATATTTTTTTATGTCTTTGATTTTTTTTTTTCTTTTATTTGGTTTGATCTTGAGCTAGTAATATGTTGTTACTACTGTTTGAGAAAGAGTTGCACTTGCATGTGATTGATAGTAATATGTGTTTCAAGATTTTCTTAGAATTTTTAGACTATGAAAAATTACAATCGAGTTGGTAGATTTGATATTGAATTTCTTAATCAGTCTGACTATAGTGTTTGTTATCTCATAGAGGAAAATGCTACAAGCGGAGAATTTTCTAAATGTAAAGACTGAATTTGTATTAAATATATCTATTTCTCATTATCTATTTGAACACAATGTTCGTTGCAAATCAAGCTTCAGATATTTGGATCACTCAAAGAATATGGCATAACTTCAGTATTTAGAGAATGATTTGATAAATACTATATAAAGTGATTTATCAATTTCTCATTATTTTTTGAAGATTAAAAATTTACATTCAGACATATCACTCTTAGTTCCAGATGAGTTTATTTTTGATGTATGAATGAAACGTCATATTATTCATAGTCTTCAAAAAGAATGTATTTCTTATATTACATCTATATAAGAATGGGTTCAACAACCATCCTTAATAGAGTTAGAAAATATTTTTCTTCTCGAGATTCCCTAGCTCGTCAAGGTGGCGAGAGTTTCTACTTAAGGGGCAGATAGAAATATTTTTTTTATAAATAAGAAAAAGGATAATAATAATGATGCTAAAAAAAGATTATTCACACAATGATGTAAATTTAAAATTAAGTGTTGTAAGTGTTACAAGTTAAGTAAAAAATTATCGTGTGAATATTAAAGAAAAAATATTATAAATAAAGAAGATGGTTCTAATGTTACCGATGAATATTGGGAGAAATATTTTATAGTTGAAACTATAGCAATTTTAAAAATGACTAGATTATTGATTGATACATCATAATGTTAGAAGATTGATAATATTATTATCAAAGTGGAAAAGTAAGATACTGTCATAATATCAAATAAAAGACAATGATCCTATTACGTTGCATCGGCAGCAACGTCCACGACAGCATCAGCGCTTGTGCTGTCCAATTCCGGCAAGCGGATAGACCCGTCGGGGAAGAAGAAGTAAGTGATGGGGGGGGGGGGGGGGGGGGGCGGCACAATGACAACGAGCTCCACCTGACGACGATGGTGACGTCGGGCGAAGCCGAGTTGGACGCTGAGGTGGCGGAGATCCGTGCGACGATGATGAACGAGGGAGAGGAGAAATCGCTGTTCATCGTTGCCGAGAAGGGTGCTCTTGAGATCGTGGACCAAATGTTGAAGGACTCCAATTGGGAGAGCGTCTCCAGAAAGAACAGATTGCGCCTTTGCTGCTCTCCATGGGGGAACCGAGGAATTAATTGTGCAGGTACTTGTAGATCATGACATTTGGTAAATCCAAATGCAACTGCAGCAGTAAGAGGTCAAACCGAAGTTGTAAAGTTGTTGCTAGCAAAGTTAATCGAGCTCCCACAGCCAATGACAAAAAAAAAAAAAAAAAAAACGCTCTGCAAAGGACATGTTAAAATTGTGAAAGCATTGCTCCACGGCTTGCTAGAAGGACTGATCAAAAGGGGCGGCAAACTGCTCCGCACATACCAGTGGAATAAATTGTGAAGTCGTTAATGCAGTTGTGGATGCTGATGATCCTGCCTGCCATAGTTATGCTACCAGATAGAGCTTGGCTGGCAACACAGTTTTAAATGTGGCTACAAGGAAAAAACCATAAATAAATAAATAAATAAATAACGAGTAGAGATAGTAAAGGTCCTCCATCCTACACCTCCTGAATAAAAATGTGAATGGATTGATCATAAAACTGCTTTTGAGATTGCTGAAAGCCTGCCCCTCTCAGAAGAATCCGTAGAAATTAAGAATTTTTGCATAAATTTATTCTTTAATTCTATCATCGTATAGATAGATGTTCTATCTTAATTAGAGATTTTAGTAGTTTTCCCTATTATATGTTTGGATAGTCCTAAAAGTTTTTCGAATTGAGCAATTTGATTCTGGACAATATAAAAAAGGATCTGGATGATAACATTCATATGCACCCTGAAGAACAAACACTTTGGTTAAGATATTATTTCTATAGGTAATCCAATACTTGGTAGCAGTTATAGGCATGACCTTGCAGATCAAGCTAGGACTTATCTCTAAAATTATACTTTAAGGGAGAGTATTAAAAAGTTAAAAATATTTTTTTTGAAGATAATAAATTTATATTTTATTTAAAATATATTTTTGAAGATTTTAAATAAGATTAGATAGAATTGTAGAGATTATGGACTCTTGTATTTTAGATGAAAGCATCTACCTCAAGTCAAGTCTAAGAATCATTTGAGATTTGTAAGTATTTTTATTTTTGAGAAGTTTAATAATTTTTTCTTTCTTTTTTTCTTCTTCTATTTGATTTGACTTTGGACTAATAATACCTTGTTACTACTGTATGAGAAAGGTTTACATTTGTATATGATTCTCTCTTTTTTCACACCTAATTCTTACACAAAAACACTAAAGATTAAGCTAAGAAGACGAAATTAAAGAAACAATCATGTACGAGTGGAGAAGAATAATAAAAAAAAAAAACAGTCATCGCTGCAGAAACTAAATTTTCTACGAATCACGTATATGTTCGAACAGCACATGGCCATGCTTTGATCGCAACCTCACCGCTCCCCAAACATCCACAGGTACATGGGAGGAGAAAACAGGATCAGGCTTTGGTTTCCGAGCTCTGTTTCCTGGTCACCCGAATGTACGCAAAGATGGCCCCGAGAACCGCAGTGGCAAGCCCTCCGAGTATAACCTCGGCCCCGGTTATCGACTTGTCGGAAGCCTGGTGGTGGTGATTCGCATCCTGAGTTGCCTCCGGCGAGCCGGCAAATCCCGGCTGTCTACCTGCGTTCGCACTCGAGGAAGGAGCACTAGCGTTCCCAAGACTGCTGCCGGTGACATCCACCTTCACCGGCGTCGACCGAGCCACTGCCAGAGTGACGGTGAGATCGAGAAGCAACACGAGGAGGAGAAACAAGCGAGACATTGACCGCCAAGTTTGAATGGTTGGAATTGGATCGGTTTGGAGCGATGTTTTGGAGCTCTTTGGAACAAGTAAAAGGGGGGAGTTCTAACCATTATATATTAGCATTTGTCCAGTGATCAGCATGGTTGAGTTCTTAATCAAAGGAGACAGTGGAACAGATAGCTGCAACTATTATGGGAGTTATGGGAGAAGAAGATTGAGAGCCACCAATAGATGTAGATGACAATGACATCACAACTGAGCCATTCTGAAAACTTAAAAATGTCAAAAATACAAAGACAAAAGAAAATTATACTCCTTGGATGATCTTGATCCAAAATTTTCACTATTTTGTCATTCGTTGAATCATTCAATTCCTGTTTCTGGAATGAGAAGGCAATTTAACTTGTCTGGCAGTAAATTATTAGCAAGACCAATTTAGATTTGCTGGGGTGCAAATCTAGAAGTTCCATTTGACTGGGAGCAGAATCTACCAACCTAGATTTGCTTGGCAAAAGAGAGCAGAACACTCGTCAGCATGTTAAGTTTATTGGTTTAGGACATTGAAGAATATACGGTGTGAGCATCAGTGCTTCCTCCTGAGGAACAACCAACTCTTCTTACAGTGGAATGAACTACCAAGTTAGAACCTGCACATGGTTAGTTTTTTTTTATATGGATACACATGTATTCTAAAGAATCTATTACCATTGTGCACTACCATCATGCAGCAGATGTACACATAGAAGAAGATTAAACAAATGGATGACAAGAAGCTGATGATCTTCTGGGATCTTAATTGTCTCAGTTTCATGAACATGAACATCCAAGATATTGTAAGCAACATGTTCTATGTTCTTCTTGCCAGTAAGTAACCTGACTCGATACAGGCTTACAGCTCTGTGGTACGGATCAAGTAGACTCTGACTTTGTCCTCCCGTGCACATAGTTTCGACATATGAACTGATGCAGAGGATGCAAGATGGTCTCTTCTCCACAGGCCATGGAAGGTACACTAGAGATTCTCCTGCCACCTTTTTACTTGAGAGACGGTGTCCGCAATGTCCACTGAGATGCCATCTTGATTATGTGAATGGTGTCCCTCCTCTATGTTAGTTAATACACTCTGCGACGACGTTAGATGACAGCATCAGACATCTTCATGTCAACAATCACTTGTTATTGAAGAGAGCAATCTGCAATGCAAAGACCACACAAGGAAGAAGCCAATCTCAGAGCTTGTCAATAGATCAGATTCGGGAAGCTTCATGAGCAGGCTATGTTAATGGGTATCTCTGCCATGCAGAAAATGGATAAAACCAAAATATTCACTTAGTGCATAGCTCTCCAACAATTGGACACTTCCTCATGGGTAAGCTGGGCAATGCTTCCATCAGGTTGTGTCGAGTTCACTTCAATCATGGTTCATGTCGATCCAGCGAACCTGATGTTGATAGTTAACAGATGGTGCACTAATATACAATAATTGCCTGTGCTTGAGACCCCCACATGTGTTTGTGCCTTTCAGATTGAACATATAGATTTGTGGTTATGGTTAGCTGCTGTGTCCCAGAAGGAAAAGAAGTAGGTCTCAACTGTGTTCCACAAAATATGCAAAAATATGCAGTCACAACTATTTGCATGGTTTGGACCTCTCGATTGCTAGTTGTGTTGGGGAAGGAGAAAGAAATGATAAAAACATAATACTATGATGTAATTAACGAAAACAATTTTAATAAAAAAAATAACGTAATATTAAACAAGACGTAAATAAGACTATCTCCAAACACGTACACTTTATGCTCATATTACTTCATGAACTATGATCCTATTTATATGACCTAATAATAAATATTTCACCCCACTAATTCATCTCACTATCTTACTATCTTATCCATTATTAACCATTACTCTCGCTAACTCCTAAATCATGTGTCACTACCTCCATAACTCCTAAAATTGGGTCACTATTTTTAAAATTTAACTTAGATAAATAAATTCTCAACAAGAAAACTGACTAGCCAAGGGACAACATTTCTATCATACATTAATGCAGCTTCAGAGAAGAGACAACCCAGATAAGATATATAAATGCTATTTCTTGAAAGCTATACATCAACAATGTTAATGGATTCAATGCTGCAAGTCATTCAGCAATCTTCAAGTTCCTAGTAGGTAAGAGCAGCTGAATTACACATACAAGCAGTAATAAGCCAACACATACAAACAGCAATCTTTATTTTAGTATATCCTGATGTCCCTAGTTCACACAACTCAATCCTGTACTGTGTTATTTGTTCCATCTTATGTAGACTCCATAGTGCTTTGTGCATGATTTATGCACATTCAAGGTGCCCAATCTGGTGTAAGGAATAACTTGATAACACCTGCATTCCAGCTAGCAAAACACTCACCTGCTTGCTCATGTATAAAATATGTCAAAAGAAAGAGAGAAAAAAAAAAGATATCAAATTTGGATGAGTTAGCAAATACCCAAATGCAAGTCCAACCACAGAACCATGAGCTTATTTATATTGGAACTTTTCGAGCATAGGGTGATCGGGAAAACCTGTGCCGAACTGTGCTCAACATGAACGGATTGTAACCCCACCATTCCAATCTGTAGAATCCATTTTTAGAACGGCTCATAGCCTCATCAAATTCCCACTTGTCATATAGTTCCCACTTTCTAGAACGGATCATAGTTACACCACTGCTTCTTTGCACTGCCATTTCCTCTATATCACATACGCTGAGAAATGGCGACACTTTGCTCAGCGCTGCTTTTACCGGGAGCAGACGACGCGCGAGGCTTTACCAACTTTTCCAGCCTTTTGAGAATCGAATCCAACAACTTTACTTTAGCAATCCTCAGTCTGTTGTGTCCTCCGTCGCACTCGGTGGGTTCTGTGAACTGGGAAGGAACTGATGCTGTCAAGATGCACACAGTCCATTGCCACAAGCATCTGCACATACGTCGACGCACCAAGCTACCATCCACATGCAAACGAAACACCTTTCTCGACTCCCTAAACTTTTCATACATCCAACAAAGTCACTGATAAGGAGCAGAAGACATGGTAATTGAACACACGAAGGAAGAGACGAGATCGATCCTAAACAGTGGTCCGAGGTGAGAGAACAAAGAAGAACCAGCGGTTCGCCAGCGAGTCGCGTGTGCGGAGTGTAAGCCTATCGGTGCATCTGAACCGGGTTTATTTCTTTCCGCACTCGGGCGGTTGGGTCGCGAACCGGGCCGGGTCGCTGCAGTAGTCGTAGACCAGGTGATTGGCCCGGGCCCAGATGAGCTGGTGGCTCTGGTGCACACTCAGCGCTTCCATCTCCTTCTCCTTCCACCAGTAGCGCCCCTCCTTCCCCCACGCGCTGGCGCTGCAGCGCTGCACCTCCGCCGGACCCTCCGCCGTGGAGGCCCACTCGCAGCCGTCGATGCGGAGGCCGCGGAAGGTGGCCACGAAGGGGGCGTGGGACCAGTCGGTCTTGACGCGGCCGCCCTCCGTGGCCCAGTCGTCGGCGTTCCAGATAGAGCTGTAGATCCCCATGGGCTGGTCGCGGGGGAAGACGATGCCGCGGTGCTCCTGGTTGGAGAACACCCGGATGGGGGTATCGTCGACGAGGAAGACCACCTGCCGCGGGTTCCACAGGATGGAGTAGGCGTGGAAATCGGCTGTGGGGTCGAACCACAGGTCCATCCGCTGCTCCCGATTGCCCACCCCGTTGATGTACAGGTTGCTCTGCACCAGGTACGGCTCCCCCGTCCTGTTCCCTAGGAACTCCAAGTCGAACTCGTTGTGACTTGCCCCATCCGACGACATCTGCGCAGTGGTGACACACCGATTCACGACGCAAGCAGTAGAAGCAGCAAGGGGGACATGTAGAGGAAGAAATCATACGTAGAAGGCAGTGACAGTCCCTGCGGAGTCGCCTTCCACCAGCTTCAGCTCGGCGGTGACCTTGCCGTAGAGATACTTGCTCTTGGAGGCGAATCCAGCTCCTGAAACCATGAAAAGAAAAGCCACCATCGCGGCATTGTTTCAGAAAGCTGCAAATAAGCAAGCAAGTGCGGGAAGAAGCACAGGATGGTTCGAAACGTACCGGAGGAGTTGTCAAGTTTGAGCTTAAGAAGCTCCCCTTCGTAAATGATATGGTCCGTTGCCCAGCTCGGCTGCACGAGCTCGTCAAACTTCGAACAGGACACTCCCACAGCGGAGGCCGCGACGCATAGCACCATTACAATCCGCCACACACCTCCATTTCTAACCTCCATTGGAGATCAAGGGGAAACCGAGATGAAGAACAGCAGGAGTGATCGAGGTTAGTGGAGAGTGGAGAATAAAGCTTGCTGTAGTAAGTAAGCTTCTTGCAGCGGAGCTCCTCTTTTATAGCCCTCTCCCATTGGCTTGAGAGGGACGCCAGCGTTGCCACATAGGACGATTTAATTTGAGGGGACATGTGAACTGGGAGGCCACGTCGGCGGACTAGCCGTTACTCCGAGCGGGGCCCCTGCATGTCACGTCGCTGTCACCTTAAAAGGGCTAGTCGACGGTTCCGCCAATTGCCTCACTACGCGTGTCGAGCGCCAGCTGTTCTCTCTGACGCTCGCGAGGTTTCAAAAGCAAAGGCGTGAGCGGCTTTATTGCGCGTATTTTCGGATCACGCACGCTACAATTCACCCGACGAGAAAGCTCCTGACCGCTTGTGGGTCCCCGTCCTTCCATGTTCTGTGACGAAGAAGGGTGAGGTGTCGGGTGGATTCCGGCGGTGCTTCCTCGGAGGGTGTAGACTTGCTGACGTCGTCGGACAGCTGTCGCCTCTCCAATTATGACTGCTTCGCCAGAAAGGACTCGAATTTTACCACAACCCATCGTATGCCTACTCACCGTGTGGGCCCGCGTGTAGAATCAAAGGTCGAGGGGCGCCAGGAGCCGTCGAATGGGTCGTCGGACGGCCATGATTCGATGGCTTAGGCCAAATGAAAGGGAAAAGGAGTGGCTAGTATAGGAAATGAGTGTGTCGCCGCGCAGTGTGACGATGACAGGACGTGTGTGTTGCCTGTTGGTTTAACTACGTAGCATCATGATTGGGGGTTTCTGTTTCTGTGGTTGTTTTTGTTTCCGTTTTTGTTTTCTGGTGTGCTGTACGCATCTCCTTTTGGTTTTTGTTGCACCAAACAAATGGATGTGTTTGGTGGTACGGCGAAAACTGGCACAAACGATTCGAACTCTGTGGGTACGTGGCCTCCAACTTGGCTTGGAAGCAGAAGCGTTTTCCCGATTTAAATTTCGAAACACATCACTAATAACATAAACTGATTCCTTACATCAATAAATTTTCTTTACTAATGTTTCAAAATAATTTCATGGTCACCCCGAGTACACATTCATTATCTTTATTGTTTTAGTTTTGTTCCTTAATGAATAACGCCTGGTGTATTTATATATTTAGATTTATTCGATTATACGATAATCACTTTACTATTAGAAAGATAAATATCTAACGGCAAAAAGAGAGGTCCTACACAAGATTTTGTGTAGAGATCAACTTATACAAGTCTCACATGCTAGGGATCCTTATAAGAGTGACAAGGGGGGCATCTTTATGTCTCACATCTGGTCACCGATAAAATTATAAATAGGATATTTGATATGATATTATATATATTCATATTTTTTTAATTTTATTTATGTTTCATATTTATAAATATAATATGAATTATGTGAAGTCATCATATAGAGATAAGATTATCTAGAAACCATCTAAATAATTATTTTGAAAGTTTTTAATTTTATAAAAAATACAAAATGTCAGCCATCATGCAAGAGCTATCCAAGTGACATATGATTGGATGCGCATTTGATGTAGTGTTTAAGGTTGGTTCGTTATTTTTTCCACAATAATATCATGTAGGCACTTGTAAGAACTATTGATCACGATGAACCACATTAAATCCTTTGTCGCATGATCATTCAAAGCTTGTGAAGTTTATATTTATAATTTGAATTGTCTATTAAGTATCTATTAAAATGGTTGCTTGTGGGATCCTAAGTTAAATGCTTCCTCTAACATATTTATAGATCCTTTACGGACCATAAGAGGTTTCGAGGAGGTTGACCCTTTGCGAACGGACACACATGGGCATCGTACGACTTAGGCAAAACTAGCTAAGTCTGTAATAGATGGTTTCAAAGTAAGACAAGCAAATTTAGAAACACTTAGTATGCAAACATAACAGACCTAGCAGGGCTACGTTGAGGGCAACCAACATATGCAATCGTTTGAGGGAAACGAGCATTGAAACGTGGGAAAATGAGTTGTTTAGAGGAGCATACATTTGAGATTGACCTTTAAAGGAATGATCAACCCTTCACGAGAGGCACCATAAAGATAAGCGAGTTGGGAATGATGCATAGTGTACAAAGATTGAGATGGCTGACTTCAAACTATTGCTCAATATTAGCAACCAAACTTGATGGTGCTCAAGGTAAGCTGGGCACTTGACAAATCATAAGACTGTGTAAGAAGGAATGAGTTGGTTAATGACTGAAAGAGTTATGCAAAACTCATAGAGTGAGGGAAATTGCTAACTTAAAAAATTCAGTACTTATGCAAGGGCTTGTATGCTTACGTTGGATTGTCTATGTTTATCCCAAGATAATCAAAACTCGATATCATAGAGCATTAAAATTTTCTCTTCAGCATGGGAAGGATACATTCATAAGAGACTAAAGTATACTACAAGTTTAGTATATTGCTAGGCTTCGAGGGGCATGACGAGGGTTGTATTAGTAAAGAACTATAATCTAGCAAGTGTGTTCACAAGAGCAGAGTAATGCTTAGTTTGTATGACAAGACGAAGTAGTCTAAGAAGAAGGTTGCCTCGAAGCTTCCAAAGGGAAGGATAAGAAGAGAAAAATTATTTCAACGGGATCGTTATCCAAGAGGTATAATCCCTAATTCTCTAAAGAGAGAATCATGTGTAACAAATCGTATATGTTGAGGAAGGATACCTCAAGATAATAACTCCACAAAGCTCAATGAATCGAGCAAGTGGTGAGGAGTTGTCATATTATCTCGTACGAGGTAATACACTAGTGGACATATTATGAGATCAAGTAGGGGAGCGACCCAAGGTAACATTAAACAGATATACACTCAAAGTTAATGTGGAGATCAGACTCGACGAAGAGCTGACCCATGGAATAGTAGGAGTAAGGGCCACCATCAACTTAATGAAAATCAAAGAGTGAGCAACTTGAGTGAAACTTACTGAAGTGCCCAAGCCACCTGAAGGAAATCGACATAGAAGACGAAACATGGAGCGGAGTCACAAAACTTTCCTTGGATAAAGGTCAATGATATGAACTCTTGTAGAGGCAAGAGCGAGATCATATTATTCCATAGGTCTCTCATTTCGATGGATCGCACACATCTTGCATGATGTCAAAATCAATGAGAGCTTTAAGTTGTATACACGTTATCTCGATGAAGCATTTGACAGAGGAACTAATGGGACTTAACTTTTGAAGGCAAAGTTAGAGTCAAAAGGCCTTGACACGAAGCAAGAGGATACAAAAGCGAGCACTCTTAAAGAATATGTTATAGTTGTTGGGAAACCCAATGAGAGCATCACATGCACAAGAGAAGAAAAAAAATAAAACAGGTTTTCTACGTATATCAAATCGTCGTGCAAAGATTGGTTTATAAAAAATCCACAAAAATAAAAACTGTGATACGTGAGAGATTGATTACACAGGGAGATCGTATGTCTCTGATAATCCAGATCTAGATGAAGAGGATAAAGAAGGTCAAACATCCTCCTCTTTAGCGATATCTACATAATGGATCGTTGCAGCGATGCTCCTCCAATCATAATCCAAAAGCTCACAACTCTTGCGTAGTAGGAGAGAGGAGAATAGGAGGGGGCAGCCAAATTATCCCTGCCTCCTATTTATAGAGAGCCACCAGAAAACCCTAATGGATCATTCCTAAATGGGTATTGGATCTTCATCTAATTATCCATTAATCTTGTATTATTAGATCTCTATCCAATAATTATAGTTAGCCACTAATTGAGCCTCATGCAAATGATCCATAGATGTTGGATCTCATCCCATGAGAATATTGGCTAATTGGATAACTTATATCGAATCCTCTACTTTGTTGAAACATTCACCATATGTGTGTGACCCTCTAGACCTAACACCGAGCTAGCTGTGAGTCCTTGTCAAAACTCCTTCTGACTTAGTAAATTATTATCTCATAATAATTCACTCGACTCATTGATTATGGACGTACTAGGCCACTGCGTTATAGTCCCCATACGATAAGAGGATCTTATACATTAGACCTATCTATCCTTATTTATCATATATCTATAGTATATCATCCAATTGATATCCCAGAGATCATATATTACGCATGATACTGTCAGGCCACATAATCCGTCCAAGTCTCGCTCTAATCAGATTCTCTTGAAGAACTCATTCTTTCTCAATCTGAATGACCCTGACCGAAGATTTGTCCTAACGATAACACACAGGATATTCCTCTCGCAATACTGAGAATGGATAATCCTCTATTAATATTCAATTATCTTCGTAAAGTTGGTTGTCAATCCCGATAACCAACTGTATCAGATTTGGAACTTTCCAAACTTGTAAGTTCGGCATCAAAGAAAAGAGTACTCAAACAAGACATCCTTGGTGTCTCAAGTTTAAGGAATCGCTATCTGACGATAGGTATCATTAACCATCCAATATTTCGTAAGTGAATTAATCAGTGAACTCATTCTCTAATAAGCACTTATATTGTACTCTTAGTGTCCACACACAAGTGGCTATGAGACCAACTATCTCAATCATATGGATAGATATATAGTATACCGATATGTCCAGTTATCTTGATGTCCCTCTCAAGTAACCTATGATTGAGATTATTTAGGTTCTGTGTTTAAAGGTAAAATGATCTCATCATCATAATCTCATCATGATTCAATTCTCATTACATAGAACCAAGGACATCACAATATATATATTCAACATATGATATAATGTAAAAATATATCAATAATAATCATAAGCAAAAAGATTGCACAGCATGTCACACGTGTCATCACTCATATGACTGACTTGCAGGGCACCTATAACCAGCAATAGTATTGTTATTCGAGTTACTATAAAGGAAATGGTGCATAATTAAGATTATGTTGGGGAGCCTAGGATCTAGATAATGGTGTATTAATTTTTATAAAGTCAATGGACTTTGAGAGTTGCTAGACGATAAATTATCATTGAGCTATGCTTCATCCGAGTGTGACTTGAGAGCGGATGGACAAAGATAGTTTGTCAAAAGAGAAAATATAATCGAAGGTGGTGGAAACTCTATGATGTGTTGGTGGAAACCACACATAGAGAGATCACAGTTAAAGTTCATCCAACAAAGATCAGAATGCAATGGAGATGTCACCAAGAGGCGACATAGTAGATAATGGGGAAATAGTTCGAGACAATGTGACACACACAGCTCAAGTCCCGTAAGGGACTTATCATATGAAGGTATGATCAGGAGCTATTGGGAGCTATATTTCAGTGAAGAACATGAGATAAGAAGGACTATAGACTCAAAGAGTAAATACTATGGTATCATAGAGGTGGGTCTTCCAAGCATGCATTGAATTTTACATTAGATGAAAGCTTTAGTCATCAACATTTGAGGGCTATGCACCACTTAGAGAAAATTATCAGTGCAAGTACTGATAAAACCCATGGGAGAGACTTGATTATATAGAGGTATAATTTGAGCGATTGGAGTGTTGAACTGCTCTAGAGCTCATATTCGTTTAAGGGAGTTTGGTAAATCATAGGAGTGAGTAAGAAGATATTGCTGTCAAGGACATAAAGAATAGCCGAATCAACATGAGCCATACAACATGATGACAAAGGTCATGCATGAGAGTTATAATTTATCTTTCCATCGACCAAGGGGGATTGCTTGGAGAAAACAAAGGTGTTGAAGCATAAGGAAGTGATGACAAGTTCAGAGGGACTTAACTACCTAAAACCAAGTGTCGATTACAATGAAAATATACTCAAAGGAGTGTTATAGTGTCATAGAGATAAATCTATTGATCACAAAGAAAGGGACACAAATGCAAGGTGATGGACAGTAAGGCCATGGGCATGACAATGCTATGATACCATAAAAGCAAAATTGATAGAGTCATCGATCCCTTGCTCTCAAGGATGAGAGAATTTAGTCATGAAAGAGACGGAGGAGGTGAAGAATGCAGAGATAAACTCTAAATACCGAGATAAAGTTGAATGGCAGAGGCCAAGGAACTTCGTAAGACTAGTGTCACTGGGCTCCTCATCAAAACAACTAAAGGTGGGGGACTTCGGGTTGATATAAGAGTGCTTGACTAAAGAATAAAGTAGGTATTATACCATTTTTACTCAAAGGAATAGATGATAGAAAATGGTATAATCCTAGATGTGACCAAAACTATTGGAGACTTGCTCCAAGTTAAGATAAAATTTTATCCTTTTCGTGCAAAAATTCTTGTATTCCAAAAGTTCAATGGTAATGAGGAGGTTGCTGGTTATAGGTGCCCTACAAGTTAATCACGTGAGCGATGACATATGTGACACACTATATAATATTTTTATATTATAATTATTGACATATTCTCACATTATATTATCTATTGAATATATATATTGTGATATATTTGATTCTGTATAGTGAGAATCAGATCGTGATGAGATTACGATAATGAGACTAATTAAAGACAGATCCTAAATAACAATACAAACTCAACTGTTCAGTCTGATAGTGTAAAGCTAAGGCTATGTTCTAAGGAATACATATCATACATGTCGAAGCCGATACAATGTTGTCGATAAAGGTTCTCAATGGGCTACGATTGGTCTATTTTAATTATAAATAGCTATATGTAGGAATTATTTACTCTTTACTTATGGTTTACTCATTCTTTATTGAAGAGGTCCTACGGTTTGCATAGAAACACAAAGAAGTTCACCGAACAAGTAAGATCAAGCTAGCTTTACTATGCTTGGGTTTGGAATTTTGTAGCTCTTGCTCTAAGATGTGCCCTCCTTATTATAGGTTGCTCGAGGGAGACATCGAGATAACTAGATAGACTAGTGTATTGTATACCCATCGATTTGATAGAGGTGACTAGTCTCGTAGTTACTTGTGTGGAGACACTAAGGATGCCATGCATGTGCTTATTGGAGAATAAGTTCACTGATTAATCTGCTTACGAAATGTTGGATAGTTAATGATACCTATCATTAGATAGCGAGTTTGTAGTCTCAGTTGTGTGTCTGATCCTTAAACTTGGGATACTTAGGATGTCTTATTTAAATACTTATTTCTTTGATGACAAACTAACATATTTAAAAAAATTCAGATCTGGTATAGCTAGTTATCGGGAGTGGTAGCCAACCTTATGAAGGTAATTGAGTGTTAATAGAGGATTATTCACTCTCGGTATCGTAAGAGGAATATCCCGTGTGTTATCACTCGGACAAATTATCAACCGGGGTCATTCAGATTGAAGGAGGAGTTCTCCGGGAGAATCTGACAGAACGATACTCGGACAGATTCCATATGTGACCTAATAATACTATGCCTAATATACAGTTTATGAGATATTAGATAGATGATGGACTACAGAGACATGGTAACTGAGGACAGATAAGTCCAATGGATAAGATCTCTTGTACCATTTGGGGACTATGACACAGTGGTCTAGTACGTCCATAGTCAATTAGTAGAGTGAATTATTATGAGATAACAATTAATTGAGTCAGACTAGTTCTGACAAGTAGGACTCACGACCAGCTCTGTAGTGGTTATATATATATAGTGGATGCCTCAACAAATAGAGGATTATATATGAGTTATCCAATTAGCTCATGTTCTTATTGGATGAGACTCAACATTGATGAGCTCCCTACATGAGGCCGAGTTAGAGGCCAATTGAGATTATTAGATAGAGATCCAGTAATCCAAGATCAGTAGATAATTGGATGAAGATCTAATACCCACTAAGGCAGGATCCCTAGGGTTTTTGGTGACTCTCTATAAATAGGAGGTAAGTGCGGCACATAGTTGATAGGCTGCATCTTTGGCTGCCCCCTCCTATTCTCCTCCTCTCCCTCACCTTCTCAGTCGACCAGCCCCTCTCTGGTGTGAGAGGGCAACGAAGAAGATAGAGAATCTTCTTCCACATTCGTTGCGATAAGGTGCACAAGATTTACGAGATTTGCGACTGCGATTGAAGGAGTATCGCTACAACGATCCATTGTGTGGATACCATTAGAGAGGAGGATGTTTGACCTCCTTTATATTCTCCATCCAGATTCAGGGATATACGATCTCCCCATGTAAACAATCTCTCACATATTTAGTTTTATGATTTTTTGTGCACTAATCTTTGCATGACGATTTGATCTATATGGGAAATCGATTTTGTTTTGATCTTCTGCTGCGCATGTGATGCTCCCGCTTGGTTTCCCAACATAGGTGAATCATGTTAGCTATCTTAACGCAATGAGTGTAAACACTTCAGGTGCTTCAAAAGTGAGTAAAGAGCAAGAGAAGACTAGTAACCAACTCGAAGAATAGAATACAACCCTCGAGGAGGTAGGTGAAGTTGAGTAACCTTTGTCTTCTCAACTCTTAAGAGAATTGGGTAAAATCGAGTATTTTAGCTCTCTTATTTATCCAGTAGAGGAGCTCTATATATGTTCAAAGATAGTTCGAAGAAACTTAATAGAAGATAATAATTACTAATTTTTTATCAATGATGATTTGTCTCACTAAGAGTAGACTATTTGTCTCATTTCTCGATAATATGTCAATCTAAAGTGCAAGTATTGTGAACTTATTTGGAGACGACAACTAAGTAGAAGAGGAATCGATGACTAAATTTTATGAAGGAAAGACAAAAATTTTAGAGTCGATAATGCAATGCTCATTAGAGCTCCAAGAAGCATCCAACCAATTTAAGGGACATGAGACATTTGAGAGACTAATACACAATAAGGAAGGTTTATTCCTTCATCTAAGGGATCAGTAGAAACCAATAAAGATTAGCATAACTCGACCGACTCAATAATAGCGACGAAAAATAGTTTGACTACTCAATAATAGCGACGGAAAATAGTTGGGACCTAAGAGACACATTCCAATTAGAGCAAAAGATTACAGATTCATCAATAGGAGGAGATACAACATTCATAAAACCTTCGATGAGGACGTTAAAAGAATTGTTGAATCTTTTGATGATGATACAACATCATCATCATCTCATATTTTGATAATGAGATCAATTGATGAGTGTTTAATCTAACATGTATTGTTAGAGGAAAGTGAGGTAGGTTTAACTACAACAATGAAAAGGAGTTGTAGACTAGACTTGGACCCAAGATTAAGCTTAGGCATCGGGCCAAGGTTTGGCCGATGTGGTGGGAGCTCATCGAGAGTTCAAAAGGACTTCACTGAAGGTACCGGGAAGATCGCTAGGAACACGTCGGGAGATCGCCGGAGGAAGACCGTGAGACTCGTCGTAGTGTCACAGACTTAGCTGGTTTTGCTTGAGTCGTGTGGCACCCTTACGAGTCTGTCCGCAAAGGTCAACCTCCTCGAAACCTCGTAGGGTCCCTTAGGACCTACAAAAGAGAAAACATGTTAGAGGAAGCACTTCCCATGTGATCCACAAGCAACAGCTTTAGCAAACACTTTATATAGCCAATGCAAATTATAACTATGGACTTTATAAGTTCTAAACGGTTACACACAAAGAATAATGGCCCATTACAGACCGAAGTCCCCACAAGTGCCTACATGACACAACTCCAATTTAAAGCCAAAATCGACCACAAAAGCTAACCAAATGAGGGCTATCAAGCCTACTATAAGCTCACTACTTGCTGTACACAAAATGTATAAAAATCGAAGGACACGGACAATCATAAGCATTACGTCGAACATATTATTTTATTTTTGTCTGTGACATTATCCCCCACTTATTCCTTCGACGTCCTCGTTAAAGCCATTGTAGACGCGACATCTCCTCGCCTTTTGCTGAATCTTCAATCTTTTGCTTTGGCTGCAACACGCCCCTTGGGCTCCCAGCTACTCTCCACCACTGTTGTTGAGTAGTCAAACTCTAATCTGTCATGCTGCTTCAACTCACTAATGAATGACCCTTGTGTGGGGTTGGCTGAGTTGTGCTAATCCTTGTTAATTTCTACGAATCCTTCTGATGAAGGAAAAGACCTTCATTGTTATGCGTTATTATCGTAATGATCTCATGTTGCTTAAACTGAGTGGATGATTATTGGAGCTTTAATGAGCATCGCCTTGTAAACTTTAAAGTTTTTGAGGTCCTTCCTTCACAAAATTTACCCATAAATTATTCTTCAACTTAGTTGTCACTTCTAAGTAGGTTCGCATCACTTCTACTTTTGATTGACATTATGTTGGGAAATGAAGCGGACAATTCACTCTCAATAGCACTGATCACCATTGGTGATGATTTGACAACTCATCTTCCATTAGATTTCTTTGAAGGATCTTGGAACTTATGCAGAGCTCCTCTACTGGATAAATAAGAGAATCGGGGTACTAAGTTTCACCCATTCTCTTTTGAATTGAGAAGGCAAAGGTTACTTGATTTCGCCCGCCTCCTTGAGGTATGAGAACTGGGGTATTTGGTTTCGCCCACTCTCTTGAGTTGAGAAGGCAAATGTTGATTTCACCTGCCTTCTCGAGGTTGTACTTCATGCATCGAGTTGGTTACTAGCATTACGTCTGCTCTTTACTCACACTTCTGAAGCACTTGAAGTGTTTGCATTCCTTGTGCTGAGTTAGCTATTGTAATTTGTCTTCCCACTACCATCGAACTTCCAGAATGCAAGAAGTTTTGCCTGAAAAGAGTAAAAATGTTTACCCCAACTTGGAGTAAGTCTTTGATAGTTCTGGTCGCCTCTAGGATTGTACCGTCTTCTCTATCACCTTTGTCGCCTACTCCTCTAAGTAGAAAATGTATAGTATCGCGTACTGCCTACTTCGTTCCTTGGTCGAGCACTTCTGCATCAACCCGAAGTCCCTCACTTTCGACTATCTTGAAGCCCGTCGACACCGGTATTATGAAGTTCTTTGGCCTCTGCCCTTTCACCTTATCTTGATACTTAGAGTTTGCCTCTGCATTCTCCACCTCCTCAGCCCCTTTTACGACTAATGCTCTCCCTCCATGAGAGCAAGGGATCGATGACTCCATAGAAGTCCCACCTCTACGGTACCATGACACTGCCCAGCCATGGCCCTACTATCCGTTGCCTTGCATCTGTGTCCCTTTCTTCGCGCTCGATAGGTCCGCCTCTGCGGTATTGTGGCACTCCTCCGAGTCCACCTCATTTCTAACCGACGATTTGCTTTTGGGTAGCTAAGCCCCTCTAGACTCATTGTCGCTTTCTCTCCCCTTTCGACCACCTGCTTCAACACCTCTGTGTTCTCCTTGGTTGATGAAAAGACAGACTGTAACTCTTTCGGTCGTTGAGTAACACAACCCACTTTGCACGGTCTCATCTTTTACAAAGCGCCTCGCTTACCTTGAGCATCGTCAAGTTTGGTTTCCAACGTCGAGCCGTAGCTCAAACTCAACCATCCCACCCTTTGTGCACTACGCATTCTTCTTAGCTTACTTGTCCTCGTGATGCCTCTCGCGTAAAGGGTTGACTATTCCTCTGAATGCCAAACCTGGATGTCTGCTCCTCCGAGCGACTCATTTCCCTACATCTCAATGTCTATTTCTTCCAAACGAACGCACCTGCTGGCTACCCTCTATGCAGCCCAACTAGGTCCCCCACATTTGCATGGCAAGTATTTATGTGTGTGCTTGTCTCACTCTGATACCAAAATGTCACGGACTTAGTTGGTTTTGCCTAAGTCATGCAGCACCCTTGCAAGTCTGTCCGCAAAGGTCAGCCTCCCCGAAACCTCCTGGATCCCTTAGGACATACAAAAGAGAAAACGGTTTAGAAGAAGCACTTCTCACGGGATCCACAAGCAACAGCTTTAGCAAACACTTTATATAGCCAATGCAAATTACAACTATGGACCTTACAAGTTCTGAACGGTTGCACATAAATGATAATAGTCCATTATGGACCGAAGTCCCCACAAGTGCCTACATGACACAATTGTCATTTACAAGCCAAAATCGGCCACAAAAGCTAACCAAACGAGAGTTGTCAAACCTACTGCAAGCCCGCTACTTGTTATACATAGAATTATACAAAAATCGAAGGACACGAACAATCATGAGCATTACGTCAAACACCTTGTTTATATTTTTGTCTGTGACATCAAGGAATGCCGGAGGTTGCCAAATTACGAGAGTGATGTCATTAAGCTTGGTGGTCATGTATGATTATAATCCTTAAGTCATAGGCTAAGGTTGAGTCTGAAATGAGTGTGATTGAGAAGGAATCAAAATCAACTCAATGAGGCAACCGGGTCCACTAAAAGGGTTTGATTGAGCTTAGGTTGAGCTCAATTGGTTGACCAGAGAATTGGTCAACATGTGGTTCAAATTGAGATTAGAAAAGTGAAGGGAATCACTTTTCTGGGATTCCCGACAATTGAACCATCGGTGAGCGACGACGAGTGTACCACTGTCGCCTAGGTTTTCAGGCAGTTAACGGTGGCTGAACCTCCCAAGATCGATGGGTAAATCGCCCATACCAGGTTTTCGGGCGATTGCACCGTCAACGCTGGCGAGTGAACCGCCTGTACCCGAATTTTTCGGATACATTTAAATTTTGGCTCAAAATTCTAAAACCATTTAGGGCCTATAAATACCTTATGTTTTTTTTTTACATTTCATACAATAATTTTGGGGATTATATTCTATGAAAAAAATTATATGTGAATTGTAAGAAAATGAAAATGGGAAGGGAGTGAGCTTAGAGTTAGAAATTTTCTTTAAGTCTCCCTTGTAAGCTCAAGTTGTAAGGGTTTGATTTTCACCCAAAGAAGATCGGTAGTAGATGCCGGTGTGCCTCAAGGATGAGGACTCGAGAGTGGACGTAGGCTGGTTGGTGTCGAACCATTATAATTATGAGTGCTATTATTTGTTTCATTTACTAATTATAATTATCGGGCTCTTAATTATTTTTAACAAAATATCAATAGACGCTTCTGATTCTATTTACTCTTTGAAAGCAAGGTTTCAAGTCAAGCACTTCACTTACGACGTTGCTTATCTTTTTATTCAGATTTGCTTGTTCCTTCTTGAGTCGTTTTTAAGCAAAAAACTTAACATTTTCTTTGAATCATTCACTTGCTTTACTTGAATGAAAAGCTTCAAATTTTTCTATCTTATTTCAAGCGAAAAGTTTTTCATTAAACCAATAATTTACTCTTGCACTAATTCACACTCCCCCTTCCCCCTCTTAGTGTCAATTGATCCTAACAGGAATAAGTGGGGGGCGAATATCATGAACAAAACTATAAATATGGTGTTTGATGTAATGCTCGTATATGTTTGTGTCTTTTATTTATGCTTTGCACAACATGTAGAAGGCTTATAATTGACTTGATAGGCCCATTTTGATTGGATTTTATGATTATTTATATATTATAAATAGAGGTTGTGTATAGTTATCGTGTAGAGGCAAAATTATCAAAAAATAAGTCATCTAAACAATCATTTTGGGGGTTTTTTTAGCTCTGCAGAGTCGTGCAAAGTATCAGCCAACACAACACCCAAGAGCACACGATTAGACGAGCCTTTCAAGTAGTGCATAGGACTAGTTCATTGTCTTATTCCATAGTGGTATCAATCATGTGGGCACTTGTAGAATTTTTTGATCGTAGTAAATCACCTTGAACTCTTTGGCGTATGATCGTTCATAACTTTTAAAGTCTATATTTGTAATTTATATACCTATCAAGTGTTTGTTAAAATGGCTTATGAGATCCCAAGTTAAATTTTTTTTAACTCATTTTCCCTCTTAGAAGTTCTAAAAAGATTACAAGAGGTTTATAGAAGACTGACCATTGATGAATAAACAATTAAAATCAACTAAGTTCATGATAATATAATATAAAATAAGTAAGAAATCTCATTTAAAAAAAAAAAAGGAGCCTTATGTCAAGAGAAGGCAATGAGTACCGCTTGGCTAACAGTAGTTTGTAGTAAGAGTGCTTTTACTTGATTATAGAATATAAACATTAAATTCTCTCTAAAAATTTGATTCTGTGGCTCATAATTTTAATTTCTTTATAGTTTGTAGTAAGAGTGCTTTTATTTGATTATAGAATATAAACATTAAATTCTCTCTAAAAATTTGATTTTGTGACTCATAATTTTAATTTCTTTATAATTTGATTATATGTCACTTTTATTTTTAAAAATTATTTCTCCATTCATTAGATATTAATTTTAAATCTTATGATTTTATTAAATGAACTATTTAGCTAAGTTATTTCTTTATCCCCTAAATTTTTTCAAATCTTAATGGGGATACTATTAGGCCCTGTATTTTTAGTTATTTTTATCTTCATTAATGCATCTTTTTACTTAGTTAACTCTACTTTTATGAGTAAGTTTATAATTATTAAATTTATCACTATTATTTATCATTAAATCTAAGTCTTGTATGAAATATTTATTAAATAATTTATAAAAATAATCTTTATCTTTTCTTTGTCTCGTTACTATTAACAAATATTTTTTTGATCTGTATCTAATATTATCTAAGTTCTTACATTGTCTTTCGCTAGCTTTTTTTACTATCTGTAGTACCTAATTTATTATAAAAATTATCATAAGCTTTCAATTTTATCATACTAATCATTTTTCTCATTTTTATATTCTTTATTTTTTAATTTTTGTAATTTTTCAATCTTTAAAACTTGATATTTTAGTAAAAATTATTTTTTAAAAAAATTCCTCGCTCATAATCTTATTAGCCATTGAATTCCAAATAATATTAATATCATGCTCATGTAAGTTTCAAGTTACTTTAAAAATTTTATCATCTAGCCCTAATAAATATATTTACTATCCTTTTATCTTTTATTTTTATAATAAACATATAATATAATCAATCTATGTTAATTCATGAAACCTCATCAGGTATAACTTTAAGATTCTTATAAATAAATTTATTTATATTTTTAGTGAGAAAAAGATTGATTTTGACTACAATTACAAAATTCAAAATCCTATCACCATATTTATTTTTCTTCCCGTAACTAAAGTCATCATGCACCCCTTTATATCCACTATATATTTTTTCCTATATTATCATTCAAATCTTCTTCAATTATAATTTTTTTGATTAAAAATATTCCTTAAATAATAGCATCTAAGCTTTACCAAAATAATACACATAACAACTACCTCAATTTACCAGACATTTACTACACTATAAGAAGTCTTCAAAGTTTGTTCTTAAGCTTTGGAAGACTTTGTGACTGAATACATTGGTGTTTCTTCGGCACCTAGAAAATATGTCTTCAATAATAATTTTTTTGGAAGACTAAGGGCTGAATCTCTCATCTTTCTAACACATCAACCTAGGATAAATTCAAAAATATGCCTCTAGTTATAAAACCATGTACATATCAAATAATCAAAATCTACAATGATAGATATATTATATACGTGATCAAAGGTCGCCACTTAGTATATTTAAACGAAGTTGGGGTAGACCCGAATGTTAAAAAAAGAATTCCACTTGCAGCAATATTTCCTATCCTTCCTATTTAACCTAAACAAACGTTATGCAAGCATTACTCCCCTCAGAATGATCACATCATAGCCTTCGATGATCGTCACACCATCTCTTAAACCACAGCCTAATAATTCGGGGAAGGACAGTAGTGTCAGAGACTCTATAGTCGTCTTCCTCGTTTTCCTAGACCAGTACAGAAATAAATTAATATCTTCTATACGACCTTTTAATGAGCAAGTATGCTTTGGGAAACTTTGGGGTCACTGCTCCGAACAAAGCGACTCCATGAGTCCAGTCCAAAGGCCAAAGCAAGTGTTTCTTTCTACAGCGCCACAATGCAATGACGTTTCGGCATTATGAAATGCTACTACTACACCACCCACGTGCGCCCCCCAACGAGCACACCATGTGGATAGATGTCCGAGAAAGCACGGGAAAGCCCACTACGCTACACGTTGCATCAGTTTTCGTGAAACGAGATCAGACAAGACATTTGAACTAAATGACTCTTTTGCCCTCCTCCTCTCACTCCGCGCACGCGAAGTCAACGACAGCGGTTCACCACGTTCCACACAGAACACGTTGTCGAAGGTGGCGTCCTGCTACGCACTTCGGGCGCAGCAAGTCGCGGGTTTTGCGCCCGCCCCACCATGGCAGCCCCGCTCGGCGTTGACGGAGGTGTAGAGACAGCGAGGCGGTTCCGAGGGCGCCAAGCTGGAACCCCCGACAGCGGCCACAGGCTCTCCGGGGACGCGACACCGTCCCCACCAGTGGAGACGAATAAGACCAAGGACAGAAACCAGGAACGCCAACATGTAAACAATGATCGAGGGACGAAGGAAAGGACCGTGGGGTGAGGGGAGACGACGAGCATGCGCGGGGTTGGCATCCACCTCCCTCCCGGGTGACGACGACGGGCACAGGGGCCCATCCGGAGACGACGACAGCAGGACGGTACGGGCCTCCCGGGTCTCCGGTTCCAAGCCCCAGCCATTTCCTACTTCTTTATGCTTCGTCTCCCGATGCGCGGATGGTGTTTGCTTGGGTGGGTTGTCCCACCTTGCTTTTTCGCCATTGGCTCTTCGCACTTGGGGTTTGTCGAGGCCTATATATATATATATATATATATATATATATAGCCATAATAGTAATTTTTTGCTTTTCTTTCACGCATTACTCGATAGGGAGTAATGGAACTCCGACTTTATGTTTTAACGTTGAGATTAAAGTTGGACAGCCTGGAAAGAACGAGAGGAATGCGGAGGACATTAGTTTTTTAGCTTTAAAAAAAACCATGATCCCGAATTCCAAAGCACATGAAAAGGGCCAAATTGTTGAAAGAATCATATTTATAAAGACTATATAACCATGATGAAAGCAATCTCAGTGACTAGTGTGGCTAAATAAATTCGAAGTACTACTCCACACCAGCATCGTATGTCAGTAATTAACTTGAAAATATAAACAAAGGGATTAAAGTGCAGCTTCCAGAGATTTTATACCACACGTGGGACCTATCTTTTTTTCTTTTCATCAACTGTTACTTGTTAGAAAAGCATTCAATCATTACCACATTGTTTAGATTCATCGGAGCCCATATTATTCATGGTTTACAGTGAAGCATACACCATATTCTAGTCGAGAAGATGAAGATGCCCAGTATCCAACCAAGTTTTGCATATTAACCTTTATATGATCAAGCAAGTAATCATCAACCATGAATTTAAGTAACAAAAAAGCTACAAGTGTATCCGAAAACGCACAAGTCCTACGTCAACAAAAGAAAATCTATCATGGATTTATTTGAACAAATTGTATTAGGAAGAAAATTTTAGCTCCAAAAACATCAAAAGACAAAAAAAATTCAACGCACTAACCAAGCTGCTGTGTTTATCCAGTAGTAAGCTCCAGCGAGACCAGTCTGAATCTCTAATAAGGTGCTCATTTTTCAGTTATAGAAAAACAAACATAACCAGTGAGTCACACTAGAAAACAAATTGAACCCATATTGGTTACTTAAGCTATAACAATTTTTAAATATACAATAATTGTTACATTAAGAAAGTGAATTCTATAATCAGTTTATCTCAGTGAGTCACACTAGAAAACAAATTTTAGCTGAACTCGTCAGGTTCAAATCATAACCAGCTTGCCTTATTATTGTTAGATCCATGAATGCCATCATGTATATTCGACTTTCTTTGTATGATACCGAGTGCCAGAACCTTAATATGTCCTATCTGCCAAAAGAAACTTAGGGATCATGTTAGCCACCAATGAACGCAATGTCATCCTCAGATAAGAACATCTTTCCTCTATTTGTGTTGTTGGTCCTCCCACTTAAATTAGGTTGACCTCTCTGCAAAAGAAGATATCCTTATGACATCCAGAGTAAACAAAGGGTGAAAAGAATGTCATAGACTGGTGCTTCTTCGTTACCTTCCTCAACACGAATGCCAAATAAAGGTAAGCTACATCCCACTCGTCCTGAGATAATGTGCCTGCATTTTTCGACACTTGGGTGAGTGCCATCATCAGGGGGGGACCGACAAGGTCATCGAAGAAAAGAGCTTACTTGGATCCTGATTTCCATCACCTAGAGCACCAAGTCTCCGCATGAGATCTGTAAACTCGGGCCTCTTTAAGTACTCATTAACAAACTCATGCGAGTTTTTTACAAATACGAGCTCCAGATCATACTGTGAGAAAAGAACAAATATTTTGAGAATCAGCCACAAAGAACAAGATCAGATTTGCATGATGGGTGTGTTATAAAAAAGATCATGAATGCCTAAAGAACCTGTCATCACCAGACAGGAACATAGTTGAACAAAAGTCCAATTAGTAATTGATGGAGACAAATCAAACACATAATAGTAGAACTACAGACATGGAAACAAAAAATATGGATTGCTATTCCGCATACACGTAAATTGAACCACATCTTCACCTATCACCTCCTATTCTTTACCACTGGGATCCTATTTCTCGTTTGTTAACCAAAGAAAGAATGAAATGTATCTTCACATAAATGAACGTGTGGTGTAGAGTCAGTCCTATGGCATAGACAAGGCATAAACTGAAACAAATAGAAACAGAGTAACCACATTGTCCGTTGGCCAAATTAACAAGACCCATTTAGTAGGCATAACTTTTGGATGGACTAACTGCCAATAAGAACAGGCGCCAAAGACAGGTATCCTTTCTCTTTTTGATGATAATAGGTCCTGAATGTTAAATGTGTACAAAGAATAAATTTGACAACTATAAACAAAGAGCTTAGAACAAAAAAATCAGTGGCAGTGATCCTATGAAAATATTCCATCTGAAGTATATGGTAGTTTCTGTCCTAAAATACAGAAAAAAATGATATTATATGATCAGAAAACCACAAACTAAAACCAAATGATGAACAAAGTGGCTGACAAGAGAACTCATATAAATGATCTCGATGTATATTTTTCCAACAGACAACTGACCAGGTTCTGTAAGGAGGATAAACCAGTACCTCCTGTGCTAAGGATTTGAAGACATGAAATGGCACAATCCACTCAGGGCAATCAACAGCATCCTGCATGCCACTTAAATCAGTTAGGTATATGAGCAGTTTCCAGACCTGCACACTTGAACATCAAAATGACTAAAACTTCTCAAAACAATTTATTTAAAAAATTTTGACTATAAATAAGCTGTTTAAATTACAAAACAGAAAAACAAAATGAACAACATATGTAGCTAACAGAGCAAACCAGCAAATCTAGTTATCACACAGTTGTCAGGTGTAGTTTGTTGACATTACATTATCACAATTCACAACCATACAAACATTGAACTACACATCACCTTTTAGTCAGCTTGCATTTCTTTACAGTAACATATTAAACAATTCAATTAGACTAACACTATTGACCCTGTTAGTCCAAATTAGCTATAGATGAATAGTATGTCAAAAAAGAACAGCTTTTGACCCCAGGGCCATGATATTTAGTGTGAAATAAATCAGAAAGGTTTCAATAGAAAATCTGGTAATTGCAAGTTTCAAGGCCTCAAATATTTCAAGGGCTCATGTTTCAAGGCTTGGTTTGTTAATTACAAATGCACATTGGAGCAGAACACAATCCAATCAAACATTTATGGAGAGAGAGGAGGAGGGAGGAGCGGGAGAGAGAGCGTTCTGGTGTTGCTTATTACCTCTAGATGAAACTTGTACTTAATTCCAAAAGGGCTGGATACCTTGAACTTCTGAATGAACACAGAAGCAAAAGTTTTAAATGTTCAGTAACACTGACTAGAAAAAATCTCAACAAAAGATTAAAACTAAAGGAGTAAATTTTGCTGACCTTGGAAGAATATTCTTCATCAAAGCATATCCAATAAACACTGTTCCCAAATTCTAATCCTTCAGCTGCATATAACAGAACGTGTAATAAACGATAAATAGCATTTCCAAGAGAATAATACACTTATTTCACCTCCGTGCAGATAAAAGCCAGGTAAGAATCATGGGAATGCCACTGAGCTACTGTTTAAGATGGCATTCGTGCTCTTGTATGTGATATCTACAAAAATGTTTATTCGTAAATTTTTACTATCAAAATATATTGATTGACAAAATAAAATTGTGCTTCAAGATGAAGACTAGCTTATCGAACTCAGGCTACCATGCCATAGTTAACCAAAGACAATTTTAGATCCAAAATAGATTTGAAAGTATAAAAACATTAAAAAAAACCAAGCTTCTGCCATCAAGTTTTGGCTAAACTAGCACAACAAGTTCATGATATCATTTGCACCACTTAGAACCAACACCACAAGCAACTTAAATTGGAATACAATTCTATTGACTGAAAGAAAGCCTAAATATGAATATAATATGTAACAAATGGAAAAGGAAAAAAGGTATCTTAACTTCATCTCTTTCAGAATGACTTTTAGGTATGCAGGCTGCATGGCATCATACAAATACTCAAAGCTCAAATTTGCAAACTGCTTCCCATAGCTAAAAAATGTAATTTCCCGATAAAGCAAGCCATCGGGGTTTTTCACTCCCAATATAGAAAGTCAATTCAAAATAGTTAAATTCCTGAACTTCCAAATGACTCATTATATATCTACTTTCTGTTTTTAAAAAGACAAATTTATTGGAACAAACTTTTTAAAAGCTTTTTAAAATGATGAACCTAGTTCACGTTGCTCTCACCAATGTGGGGTTTGGGAAGTGTGAATGTACACAGTATTCCTCTAAATATAGAGAGTGACTCAAACCCTAAACTCCCAAATCACTAAGGAACCATGTTGTTGTATCAAGGCTCACCCTGAAACTCTTTAAAAGAAGGTAGGTGAAATTTACAAGTAATCACTTTAACCTAAATAATAATAAAAGGAACTAGCTTCAAGCATCAGCTTAACATGCCTAACAAGTTGTTCTGGCAAAATTTAAACCCTGACTGCAACAAAACCAAATGAAAGGAGTAAAAAAAAACTACAAAAGGTAACAGAAGTATCTTGAGAAGCTAAATATTTTCATACGAAATTGAAGGTACTAAACCGTGAATACCTTCCCTAAGCCTTTTGATAATGACATTTGCATCAGGCATTGTCCCGATAAATATGCCTCCAGGCCGAAGTAATGCAGATACATTAGCCAGGGCTTGCCTTGCACGTGCTTCAGTTGACCATGAATAGTGCAAAGCAAACTGTACATTGACATAGGTTGTAAAAACCATTCAATAATGTGATAAAAGCAACTTAATGCCACACAGAAACTATGAACTTTCACTTATGGGTCATATGCATCATAGCACGATTGAACAATATCACAAATATTTGTGTAGGACAATAAAAGTCGGGTTTATCACAAAAACTCAAGCTGCTCTCTGAATAAATCAGACAAATCACCTGACAGCTGCAAATATCAAATGGTGCATCATCATGCAAATACTTGTCCAAACGAACCTGAAACAGAATGAATGACTTGGCCATCATAAAGTATATTTTCTCTGGGTTCTTACACATTCAGATCAAAAAGTGAATAGTAATCAGTCTCTAAGTTGAATTGCAACAGGAAAAGAATCTAAGCTAAAAATGTATTTCTTCTGTAACTGCTAGAAAGAAAGAATGAGGTAATTCTAATATAATGATAGAATAGTTGCATATACATAGTAGTTGACAAGAAAACCAAATCTAGTTCAACCTAAGAACTTTCAGATGCCAAAAAGTGGAAAACTTACAAATATTAGAGCAGGAATGCAAAAATGTTGAAACAGTTGGCCTCAATAACTTTCATAATCACTAACTAAGAGAGGGAAAAACTTCATTACCTCATAAAAGTCAGCACAAATAAGGCGTGCAGGGAAACTGAACTTCTTCCTGCGTTGTTGCTGATCTGAGTCTCCATTATAGCGAGTCCGACAGTCTTTTATCTAAACATATTGCAGAGCAAATATTACTTACGTTATCGTGTGAAATTAAATGAACATCTGCAAAAACTAAATAAAATATGATGGTAAGGTTTATCTTGCACATATACTCGCAACAAAAAGATAATTGTTTTATATTGCACATTATAGCAAGTCCAACAGTCTTTTATCTAAACATACTGCAGAGAAAATATTATTTGGGTTATCATGTGAAATTCAATGAACATCTGCAAGAATTAAATAAAATACGATGGTAAGGTTTATATTGCACATATACTCACCAGAAAAAGATAACTTTGTTTTATGGTGAGTTAACGGTAAGAATAAAATAGACTATCATATAGGTTCAGACATGTCTAAAGAACATAATAAATGTTCCAGCACAACAAGGAAAGTCAATCTAGATAAGAGAACAACGATAAAAGAGAGTAACACCAAAAAAATTTATCGAGAAATAAAAGAGAGAAAATGATGTTCACATTTCAAGGTCTATCTAGAACCATTTACTCAATGGACTATATCACGAGAAACCATGTTGCAATTGCAAGTAGTACAACATAATTCTTTTTCAGAATCAAAATGGAATGATATATCTCGCTTGGGAAACCCAAAAAAAAGTTGTATAAAGTGAAAAGAATGGCCTTTTGCTGACTTCACCTAAACTCAAAAGACCAACCATAAGAAAATGAAATCAACTATCACTTTACAAGTTTACAAAGTATGAAAACTATGTGCAGCTTACGGTGCACGTTCAAATAACAGATCACTTATATATGCCATCCCTAATTCATCTGATCAGACCTTAGGTTCAATAATTGATATATGGTGCATAGCAGTTTATCTTGGCAATCAAAATCATATAGACTTCCCATGAGTTTCAACCACTACATATGCTTATGATGAAACCAACTTATTACAAGTGATGGAAGATCTATTATAATGAACAACTGATCAGTGAAGAAAGACATACATGAGCATATATGAGAAAGAAAGATGTGAAGCGCTATACTGTCCAGCAGATCGAGGATTCAATCCTATCAGTTCAAAACCAAACATGAAGGGTCAAACTTAGGATCAATACCGTTGGACATGATCGACAATCTTTAAAAGCTGGGGAAGAGATCCTGTGTTGAAGTTATCTATCTTAATATCTGACAGTCAGAGGAATGCAACCAAATAAGAAGCTTTGATGGTACATAACATACTTTGATTTGAATTTTTGTTCATTTTTCGTATGCATGCATGTATAAGAAATAAATAAAAATAAATGGTTAAATTGCTTGATTTGAATAGCTCCAAAACACACTTTATTGCATAGACTTTTGCAAGTCACTTTGTCTTAGAATATAAACAAGCAAAAGGTTCTCAAATTGCATGAATTTTTTTCCAAATTATTTTAAATGTTGCAGTAACATGTTGAATGGAGTTGATCTTCAAATGGGATATACAATGTTTCGGTTTGACCAAATAGATATGGGGTATGATTTTTTCCCATTGGATACCAGCTCAAATCACTTCTTCTCCTGGCGACCTTTCATTTCTCCCAAAAACATGCACCAAATTTACTCTTTAAACATGGGATAATGACAAATATTCCAATTTGCAATTTATTTCCTATTTCTTCAGAAGAACTTGGATCCAAATGGCATGATAATTAAGACAAACATTTCCTTAGAACATTTGAGGAACTCCAGTGGAAGAGAGTTCATCACTTTCAAATGGAGGAATTGGTAGTAACAGAGTATGGAGAATTTCTATTATAAAATAGAAACCTATATAATGAGAGGCATTTACCGAGCCTTCTGCTATATCCACGCCCACGTAATATCCAATTCTCGCCTTGTCCCATTTGATCAAGTCACCACCCTTAAAGAACAAATGATAGGACAAATTTGTTTAAAATCAATAAAAATAATATGGAAACACTGTAAAATTAGAACAATAGTAAAAGTTGACTAAATAAGCTTGTAACTAACTATGAGCAAAGAACCAGTTGAAATAGTGGATGAAACCTGATCAAGTGGGGTACTCTTAGTATAGTAAAGATGTAGTAACTCTCCAACAGATACATACTACTAACCTTCCCACAAGCAATATCAAGCACAGCATCTTTTGGGTGAGCATACAGCTGAATGAGTACGCTTTTAATCTGTTCATCAAACACAAAAAGAAAAATCAGATACAGCAGACATAGATCATTGAAGTGGAGACTTACACATGAAAGTCAAGCAAGAAAATAAGCTGCCAAGGAGATGTATTGTTAACTGAATGGCCCATCAGTTAACAATACAAAAAGAAAAATTAGAGACAGCAGACATAGATCAATGAAGTAGAGACTTACACATTAAAGTCAAGCAAGAAAATAAGCTGCCAAGGAGATGTATTGTTAACTGAATGGCCCATCAGAAAAATGCTCAACCATGTCTGTTCATCTTACGAGAAAACGAAACCAAAAGGTGAAGTCATACTCATAGCTACGGTGAGACATGCATTTTGCAGCCAAGCGGTAATGTACATATCATTCATTCATCATATATCTTCATCCTATATCTCATTTATTTTAGCAGTAAAACACAGTTTAGGCTATAGAAGATGTTAAATGCATAAATCTAATAGTATTTAAACATTCTGGGTAAATGGGGTGCTTCTTGAAATCAGACACCAAAATCCGAAATCTTTCCACCAAAAGCTCAGATACGACTGCAACGACCCAACTTTAAAGACAACAAAGGACATATCGATACCAAACAATCAGCTGCTAGATACAATATTTCCATCAGAAATTCTTCTCTCAACCATGAGGGAATTAGGTAGGCAAGTCCAAAAAGTGTGATAAATTAAACCCTTAACCTACTCCTAATTTGACGAACCAAAGATCTACAAGAACAAGAACAGTATCAACCAAAAAGAGGCAACAGCGAAAGCCCTCCAATGGATAGAAGATGAGACGAGTAAAGAAGGAAATTACGGCGCACCCAATTGTTGAGCTTCTTCAAGTGGATGATGGGGCTCGCCTCCCGCTCCTCCAGCGTCTGATTCGACCTCGCACTGTAATGATCCGCCACCCTGCGCGCATTCTTGACGCTCTCGTCCTCCGAAGTCCGCGATCCGTCTTCAATCGAAGGAGCAAGAAACAATCAAGAACCCTAGTTTGCTCGAAAAATGATAGAAACAAAATTGGGGACGACTAGGAGGAGAAGGATCGAATCCAGAGAAGAGAAGGCAAGAGAATTAGAGTCGAGAAGTACCGTAGGAATCGTATCTGAGCTTGGATTTGGGCGGCCCGAAGGAGGTAGAGGGGGTTCCTTCGTACCCCCGCTTCATGCCTCCGCTAATAGAAGAAAAGGGGGAGATGTCCAGATTGAAAAGGGGGACGGGCTTCAAATGCGCTTATAAGTGATGCTACAGACACGCAGTGAAAGTACACGTTCGATTGACACGCATTATTTTACTCGTTGGGGGCCCCTGGTTCAAACGGCTCTCGAGCGTTGTCATCTAACGAGTTAAGTCGCACCAATGAGATTTAGACATGCGTAAGTAGTCGAAAAAACAAAGGGTGCTTTAAACCCATAGTTTTCTGCTCTGCGGTTGAAGGAATCTAAAACCCTTCATCCAATCATGCATCAGACGGACGATCGATGTAAATTATCATAAATACGCAAAATGATAGGGCGATTGTTTAGGGAAATATCATCTTTTTTTATATTTCTCTCGAATGATATCCCTTCTTAAAATTTTTAAACTATCACATCATATTTTAAAATCACAAAAATGCTCTCCAAAAAATGTTCACAGTGTTTAATGTTTTTCCATCCAATTCCAAAAGGTTTTCCTAGCAATTGTTCAGAGTGTTTTGTCTTTTATCCATAAAACACTGTAGTGTTTTTGAGAAAAACACTATATAGTGTTTTTTGTTTCAATAATACAATGACATCAAAAACACTGTATATTGTTTTCAAAATAAAACACTGTAGTGATTTTTTTAAATATTATAGAAACTAACCCATAGAACTTTGTAAACGGTTGACCGAAAAAATTATAGATTTAGGCAGGAAAAAAAATGATAGCTTTTTAAAGAACATTTTTGGAACATTAGAAATAGGAGAAGATGATTTGAGAATTTTAAAAGAAGAATATCATCCGATAAAAATCCAAACAAAGAATATTTTTCTGGACAATCGCCTAAAATTATATATATATATATATATATATATATATATATATATATATATATATATATATATATATATATATATTGGATTGATAAAAAAACAAAATCCTAAGTCTTGAATAGTGATTCGATTGATGATGAGAAAAAGAGAATTCCGACTCAGGTTATCAAATGATTGAACAACGGGATCAATTCATCAAAAAATTTAAAACTTATGCTAATATCAATGTCCCTTAAATTCTTTTTACATGTTATTGTGTTGAGGATATTAATATTATTTTAAATGTTTTAAAATGTTAATATATTCATAAATTAGTATTGATTAACCTGAAGATTTCTTTTTTGGATAGAGTTGTAAATGCAAAAGATTTTACAATTTGAAGGGCCTTATATGCCATATTAAATTTTATTTGAGAAAATATACTACTTGGTTACTTTGCAAACTCTATGATACTTATTAAAAAGCCCTTATTCATATCACAAATAACTCAATAATAAGCCAAATTATTGTTTTTGTTCTATTTAACCCAAATCTGATTGAACCAAAATGATTAGTAAACTACTAACTGAAATCTGATATGAATTTGAAACATATTATGAATGAGCCACCCATATATAATTTATCCATTATGAATAATTATCGCATAGTACGATTCAAATGAATGTGAAAGGATCGAATCAAGGATCACAATAACCACAAATAGATCTCCTTTTACTCCATTTGTCAAAAAAGATTCAGTAAACTCATTGTCTGAGCAGTTGCTTGCAGAGAATTGCTCTATATAACCTTCTTGCAGAGGTTTCCAAAACATACCCACTAGGGATTGTAATTGAGAAGAGAGGCCAACTGGTTTCAGACCAAGTACAAGTTTGGTGCTTGCAGGTGCATGGCAGTGGCAAAATGAACATTAAGCCTCCTATTAAAGTTCAAAATGCAACTCACTTGAACTCATGGACAATAATTTCTTCTCCTATCACTTCAGCTTGTCAAAAACTTTTGGCACAACCTATGGTCGAAAAATAAGAACTTCAGCTGATACACATTTGTCGCGCTGTCCTACAAGAAGAATGAATCCTGAGGCAGAATAACTTACACAGTTGTTGATACACATCCAGTAATCAAAATATTGCCTGGTACAATGCTTATGCCCAGTCTCATCTTCTTTGATTCTCTCAACACATGCCTGCATGGATTAAGCAGACTAGTTGAAGTCAGTTCTATGACATTAAAAAATAGTTGTTGGATAAACAAATAATACACAACAGACAATCAATGAGGATAATCACCTAGTAATGGTGCTCTAACAAACTTCAGAACTATGGACCTGTAACCTTATAATGTTCCTCATCATAACTGTCGGTACTTGATCACGGCTCCAATTTGCCTAATGCAATTTTATTCATGAAACACAGCAGATGGAAAATGGCACAAAAGCATGTATGTGGCAAGTAATCATTCTTTAAAAACAATAACAACAATTAAATCTGAAAGCAGTCTCTTGACATCGTTCAATCTGAACCAACAATTAATTATTAAAATATATTGCTCTAGGGTCTCATTAAGCCTGCAACTCTAGGGACTTCATACAATTGTTGTCTCAAATTCGTCTTTGATAAACTAAATAGAAGAATGCTTGGCTCAGAAACCATACATTGCTGCGTGCATGTTATTTATAGGTATAACTGTTCATTCAAAAGTTGAGGTCACTTGAACTAACAACAATAATATCTAACAGTCTCAAACAAAAAAAATATATAGTAACACTGACTGGGTACAAAAATGGAACATATAAAGAACAGAATGCTAAGAACCTAGTTGTTACCTTGGTAAAATGCTATTTCTGTGAGGTGAAGGGGAGCAACCCCAACCCCATCCCCCAAAAGAAGAGAGAGAGAGAGAGAGAGCTTTCCTAGAAGAATTTTAATAAAAGATCACAAATACATAGAATTTGTTCTCTTTTCAGTAATCGTCAATTGACACTAAGTTAAACTACACCATTATCAAACAGAAGAATGTCTTCCACTTTCCAATATATATACTTATAAATCTCACTAGGTGTACAGAAAAAGAAGAAAAATCAAGAAGCTTCGGGGAAATGTAGCAGAAGTTTAAAATACCTGATATGCGTGTAAAGGACACACACTTTGGCTTGCAAGTTTCCTTGAGGTATCGCTTTGTATCAATCGGCTCACTGTCCAACCTAAAATTTAAACAAATGGTAATGTGAAATGTCAGGCTCAGCAAAATATCTTCTCTGTGCAAAATAATTACTCAGTTCAAAGGCAAAACAAATCATCATTTAGATGCCAAGTGGAAAAATAAATCATAACTTATTTTTCAGAGGACTAGGGATTTTATGAATTGTTAGGAACCTAGCCGAGTCGGGTCCTAGTCGATTGAGTCGAGTCCTTAGATTGGGTTCTGTTGGCCAACCTAGACCTGACATTAGGTCAGCTAGGAGAAGATTTGAGTCTATTGTAATAAATCAACCCAAATCCTAGTAGGGTTAGGATTTAGCTGAACTGGAGTCTGATTAGGAGTCGGAGTTGGATACGAGTTAGAGTCAATTGCGTCATGAATGTAATAAACCCTAATCTAGCCGCCACCCCTAGTAAAGAATGGTTGGCTAGGGTTAGAGAGGAGTCCTTATAGGATGGGAGTCTCCTAGCCACCTCCTCCTCTTAAGAGAGGTCGGCTAAGGCAAAAGGGGGAGAGTTCCACTTAGCTTGGACTCTCTCTAGGGTGGAATAAGAATAAAATTAGGAGTTGGAGACACCTATAGGCACCAACCACATCATGGTTAGGAGTTGAGGGGAAGAGGAGTCTTGGTTTAGTAGGAGTCTTGGTTTACTTGGAGTAGAAGTTGATTAGATGTTGGAGTAGGAGTCCTATTAGGAGTTAGGGTTTAGAAGCCCTATAAATAGCTTGTATTCTTTCCTCTTTTCATCATCAATAGACAATTATTTTTCAGCCTATGTGCAGAAAACCGAGGGAGGAACCCCTATAGAGTTCCAAGGAGGTCGATCCCCTATAGAGATCACCAAAGCTTAGAATCCACAAGGGTTCTAACATTGGTATCAGAGCAGCATTCTTAGCGTCTCGCTGCCCTTTCACGGCCATCCATCATCCTTCCACAGCCACCCAAAGCAATTCCCGCAATTGTTTAAAGATCATCACCGAATTCCGCCATCATCTCCACCACCGTGGATCATCGTTTGATCTCCCCGTGAATTGCAATAGGTTCTGGTGTCCTACCTTACTGCTGCTGCAATTTAGTTATCTTTATTCAAAAAACCCAAAAAAATCGTTCCTATCTTGCTGCACAAACTTTTCGTCGCAAAGTTTCCATCTCTACGACGAAAGTTGCACCGCAGAATTTCAGCCGCATAGCACTGCTTATTTGATATTGCTGCTGCGTTTTTTCTGTCCAAATTTCTACGAAATTTTTACGACGGCTTTGGCACTTCCTAATAGCGGATTTCATTTTGGTTTCGTCAAAAAATTATCAATATAAACCGTTGGTCTTTTACGTCCAAACTGCTGCACTTTGGACGCAAAATTTTGTCGCAGTTCATTCCCGTGATCTTTGATTTTGCTAAACCTTTTGGTGCCGTTTTCTTCCACGAATATTTTGTCGGCATTACCTTTCCCTTACCAACAGATTCTCCTTGAGTTTTACTCGAATCATTGTTTCGAATTGCTAGAAAAAATTGCATCTATACTGCTGAAATATTTTCGACGAAAAAATCTGTTGTTGTTCCTGTCTTTCTTCTTCTCTAAACCCACCAAACCCTAACCATCTTGCTGTCACCAACCGCGACGTCTTTAGGGCACCCCTCTAGCCTTATGACGCTGCCATCATAACCTATTTACATAACCCAAATAGCACCCAAAATCGTAGCCCAAAACAGCAACCTATCATAGCCTATCGACGCAGAATTCTGCAGTACTACCTTTCAGTGTTTTTTGCTGCACCCATATCTGATCCTTACCGAAATTGTTGCTGCCACCCACGTCATCTTTAGGGCACCCCTCCTAGGCTTCAGATGCAGCCGTCGTAGCCTATTTCCATAATCCACAGCCAACCCTAACAACCACAAAAAACCGCAGCCCAAACAGCACCCTAAAATCACAATCTCGATCCATCACCCTTTTGGCCACCAATCCCTACTAAACTGGTTGCTGCCATCAACAGCAACCCTAAGCCACCCCTCTAGCCTTAAGACGCAGCCATCATAACCTATTTCCAGAATCCACAGCCATCCCAAATAGTAGCAGCAACTACAGCAAACAACAGCCTTTCGCCTTGAGCCATCTATCCTTTTCGGACACCAATCCACCCAACCAATCCATACCTGTGATCCAACAGTAAGAGAAGGACCTTATCACAACAAATTTGGTGTTTTACATCATGTCATCAAGAGATATATTCGGAGCCAAGTTGGAGGCGCTTGAATCACGGCTTTAATCATGCATGGAGGATAGATTGCGCGCCTTATTCGCCGAATTCGGATTGGGCCAATCTCCGAGCCCAACAAAATTCCAGCAAGGAGAAAGTTCAAAGAGGCCTTCAGAGAAGGAGGGACAGCCCTCGAACATGATACGGCCACCACGCATGTGGGTGGACTTCCCTCGATAGAAAGGAGACCCGAAGGGATGGATTTCGCGCGGAGAACATTACTTCCGCTATTACCGAACACCGGAGGATTCTATGGTGGACACCACTGTCATCCACCTCGAAGGAGATGCAATTCAATGGTACAATCAGCTTGAATACACCCATGGGGCTTCGACGTAGAAACAATTCAAGAACGCGCTGCTGAACCGCTTTAGACTGACTAAGTACGAGAATATCAACGGACAACTTGCCAAGATCCGACAAACCTCTACGATCCAAGAATACCAGAGCAAGTTTGAGGAATTATCTTACTTTGCTTATGATTGGTCTAACAGATAATTATTAGGGACGTTCATCGAAGAACTCAAATCAAAAATTAAATGAGAGGTTAAAACGTGATAGCCCCCCACCGTGAAGGCCGCAATCTCTTTCGCCCGAATCCAAGAGGAACGGCTGAACCAAGATGCTCGGAGGATGAGAAACACTCCTAGACCGACAGCATATAAACCTCCCTCTACTCTCAGCCATTCTTCGCTGCCAAAAAATTGACGAGAGAAGAGCTACGCGACAGATTGGTGAAGGGCCTTTGTTGGCATTGCAATGAACTTTAGAGCCGCAACTATCGTTGCAAAAAAGGGAGCTTTCCATGATAAAATCTATTGAAGAATTTGAAGAAGAGGTCCAGTAACCTGAGGAGGAGAACACGAAGGAGGACCCGCAGCCGACCGATTGTACGACTCACGCTTTAGCCAGCCATGTGAACCCGCAAGCAGCAAAAGTTGAAGAATCCTTTAAGAAGCAACCCGTCACCGTCCTCACCAACAATCTTATGAATGGCAAGGAAGAACAAGTGAACTTATGCGAGAAATATGGGAGTGAAGTAATGAGGATCTCGACACAGCGCTTGCAGAAGCTTGCTGAAATTTCAGACACCTCCGCCGAACCAAGTCGACTACTTCCTACTAGGCTATACGATCTTCATATGTTGATCTTGCAGGAGGAACCACCAGCACATATTCGGCCATATTGTTGTCCACATCCTCAGAGGGCCAAAGCTAAAAGGATTGTCCAGGAAACGCAGGAGACACAGATCATTCGGCCACGACCTTCCTTGTAACGACATTTTATCTCCAAAAGCTTTGCTTCTTTGCCTGCTAGGATAAACTCTTCCTGAAGTGCCACATCCAACTGAACCAACTATGGCTTCTGAAGCAGCGGTCCCAGATCTTGGGCTACTTCCACGACTTCTACAAGGAGCAGACCATAATGCTCAAAGTTTTCCCTAATGATGAGCACCGATCCACGGCCCACGACCGCAAGAAGATTGAGTCCCTCCAGCGACAGTACCGGCATGGAATATGTGACACCAAAACTTACTGGAGAGAGATCAAAATTTTGAAGGATCAAGAGGAAGGCATCCACACGTCCACCATCTACAAGATCCTCACAGTCACGATGCCATCCACATTAGTGCTAACATTACATGATTATGGCAATGTGTTCGCAATTGGAGCAGACATATCAGGAATTGGGATCGGCACCATCCTCATGCAAGATGGCCGACTCCTAATATGCACCGAGGCTCTCCCTACATTTCACATGATGCTTCTGATCTGTAAAGGGATACTAATTGCTACTGAATTTGAAGTTTGGCATGATACAGGTCAACAGCACAAAGGAGAGATAAAAATATACTCGGTAAAATTACTAGTCCTACCCTCCTCGAACTCAGAATTGGCTCACAACACCAGGAACCTTGTCAAAGGGCAACAATTATTCTAAAAGAAGGCTCAGTTACTATTAAAGAACAACCAAGTGGCAGCCCATGCAAGCAAGAAACAACCCTCGACAAATACCAGAGCAGAAGAAAGTTTGATGTTGACAATCGAGTTTCCCTTCATCTCCAGCCCTACCAGCAGAAAATTCGAGCGACAAGGAAGTGGCCCCCCTACTACTTCGGCCCTTGCAAAATTTGGGATCACAATGGAGCCGTGACTTATGGATCAGATCGGTACATCAATTTAAAAATACAATTGATCCTTCAAGTATCTCATCGCAAATGAAAGTTTAGAGAGGATAACTCAGCCCCAATCAATCCACCCGACACCCAAGCTGATGAGGAGGCTCAGGTTTAGCTGATGATTACATGGGATGACAGGATCGTGACATATCACCGTCCAGTCACTACTACCGATGTTGGATTATAGGAGCAGGATGCGCCTACTGTAGGGGCCACGAGGGAGCCTCATGAGGAGTTGAAGATCAGGACTTGGAGACGTGGAGCTCAGCCTTGAGGACAAGGCTGATTTGAAGAAGACGAGTCTGTTAGGACCCTAGCTGAGTCGGGTCCTAGTCGATTGAATCAAGTCTTTAGATTGGGCCATGTTGGCCAACCTAGACCTGACATTAAGTCGGTTAGGAGAAGATTTAAGTCTATTTTAATAAATCAGCCCAAATCCTAGTAGGGTTAGGATTCGGCTGAACTGGAGTCTGATTAGGAGTCTGAGTTGGATACAGGTCAGAGTCAATTGAGTCATGAATGTAATAAACCCTAATCTAGCCGCCACCCCTAGTAAAGAAGTGGTTGGCTAGGGTTAGGGAGGAGTCCTTATGGGATGGGAGTCTCCTAGCCGCCTCTTCCTCTTAAGACAGGTCGGCTAGGGCAAGAGGGGGAGAGTTCCACTTAGTTTGGACTCTCTCTAGGGTGGAATAAGAATAAAATTAAGAGTTGGAGACCCCTATAGCCACCAACCACATCATGGTTAGGAGTTGGCTAGGGGTTAGGAGTTGAGGTGAAGAGGAGTCTTGGTTTAGTAGGAATCTTAGCTTACTTGGAGTAGAAGTTGATTAAATGTTGGAGTTTGTTAGAGTAGGAGTCCTATTAGGAGTTAGGATTTAGAAGCTCTATAAATAGCTTGTATTCTCCCCTCTTTTCATCGTCAATAGATCAATTATTTTTCAGCCTATGTGCAGAAAACCAAGGAGGGAGGAACCCCTATAGATCCAAGGAGTCCGATCCCATATAGAGATCACCCCAAGCTTAGAATCCGTAATAGTTCTAACATGAACATCAAGAATCATGTAAATGTAAATGACCGGGAGTTGGAATGCCTGTTATCATTATCTAGAATAAGGCTGCTATATGTATCTCTAGCAAATATCCCAGGAGACAACCTTTTGAGAGTACTACATAGAAATTTGTTGCTTCAATAACTTCAATTGATGGGAGACATCTCCGTTAATCACATCGATGGAAAATTATCAGTGAAACAAACACTAACATATTTAATCAGCCAAAGCTAGCGTATCAGCCGTGTGCACCCAAAAGAAAATTAACTTTTTTATCAGAGAACAACCACCAATAGCTATCTTTCTCGAGTATATAGCTGATGTTAAATGAGTCATAATTGCGGGCGAAAAAGATCTCGCTTTTCCACTGCGACAACACAATCAACAAACGTAATGCCATTATGGAAATGAATATAAATAAAGAAAACAGTGGACTGGATTCCACGAATTCCGAAAGGAGAGCAGATATATTGTCTAAACAAGCTTGCAAAAATCTCATATCCGATGAACAAATATTGCGATACTTTGTAAAAAGAAAAAGATCTTTACACGAGTACATTATACAGGGCAAACAACTGCTTTTTACACGAGTACATGAATCAATAGAAGCTTGGAAATGTTCATTCGGCATGACAGCACTCAAATCTGTTAAAATGATGGAAAGAAAGCAAATCCCGGATCGAGAACAAGAAAACCCTAGAAATTGGTCAAACAAAACCCCAGAAGAAAGAACTAACAATGTCTTAATTCGATCAGCAAAAAAATGTGCGAACAAGGATTTGCGTCACGTTACCAGAAGGTCCACAGAAAAAGATACCAAGGAAATGGGCCAACGATAGAACTGATCGAGAATTCAAGAGGTCACCAGCACGGGAGCAGCAGAGACGGAGAAATCAGCGGCGATATCGTTGGGGAAGGACGGTTTTTGCATTGAGTAGAAAAGAAGGACCGAACTAAAAATATACACGTCAACGGTGGAATCTGTAATCCGCCGAAAATTGCATATACATCCCTCTACATTTTATGCTTTCGCATATACCCCCTCCGGATCTAAGTTTACCAATGTCTATTATTCATATCGTACTTCTCTTGTTGGACTGCATCAGTATTAATAGTGGAATAATATAATTCTTATAATACTAATTTGCTAAAACACATACTTCTTGATGAAAAAGAAAAGATAAAAAAACAAAAACAAAAATAAATAAATAGCAAAATAATCATCAATAATGATGGTGACAGTTTTTCTGGTTGTATAGTGATGTTATCAATGCAGGGATTGACCTAATCAACAATCATCAAGAACAAGAAGCCCAAGATATTTTACCTCATCATGTCCTCAGCTAGCAACTTGCACAGGTCAAACTCAACGCCATGGCTGGACATGATCCTGATGCACATTTCTGTCGTACCTAAATGGTTGGTTGATGCTGCCATGGATACCAATTGCAACAACACGGCCCAATCAGGGTGGGAGTGACCGAACGCCACTCTGCCTGTGGCGTTCGTTGCTCCCCTCTGCTCATCTGCTTCTGCAGTAGCAGATGACTCTCAGAATTAATGGCATGACAGTGGCCTCACGGTCAGAGGGGACATCAACAGAGCAGAGACAGAGACGCATGCATCCATTGTAAGCCCTCTTCATGATCGAGACGATGCCTGGCTCACGGCAACCAATGGAGCAAGATTTAATTCTGCTTCTTCCAAATGCACAGGTCATTTGGAGGAGTCTTCTCCAATTCCCTGCTTCCCGTTTGGAGCCACCAACAGGGGAGGATTCTGTCCACATTGAACGCCTCTGATTGCAGCACAGCCGCTGGAGACCTGCTTCAATAGGACAGTAGAACGAGTGATGGAGAGATTGGGAGCAGCAGAGTCTTGTGCTGCTGCATCAACTTGTGGATTCCTTGTGTTTGCCGCATAGGTTATCTTTGGTGCATGACGAGTGACAGCTTGTATTCCAGTTCAATCCGATGTAGAAAGAATTTGCTGGTTTGAGTACAAATAAGTGATCCTAAAAGAAAGAGACAAGTTGGGTTCATCAATGATTGTTGATGAAACAAACTATGAACTAATGTGATCCATGAACAAGGGAAATGATACTTTCTGGAGCAAGTTTAGTCATCAGGACAAGCCAAGCCAACCATTTATATTGAGGACCGAAAATTACTGGTGGATTTCTCTTAATCCACCACAAAATATGACAGGGACAGTAGGTATCTGTTGTCCTCCACCTGCAAAGTTCGTGTTTTCATTTTTATGGAAGCCTATTTTTATATTAGAAAGAGTATTTTGGTCTTTTTCTTCAGTCCGACAGGATCTATATAAAGGCCAATCCACCGTAGAATCCACACGGTCTTATGTGACTGCTACTGGCACTAATCGTAAATACATTGAATCAGTACCTCTCTCTCTCTCTCTCTCTCTAAAGGGATGCGGAGGATGAGGCTGGCCGACTTCCTCCAGTGCGGTTGCGGAGCCCCGTGGCCCGAGGAGGCGCTGCTGGAGACCCGGGCGGCGGGCCCCCCGATCGCACTCCCCGCCGCTCCCCGTGAAGAACGCCGTCGCCGCCGACGCCGCGGTGGGGAAGCCGGAAACGACGCCACGACGACGTGGACGCCGTCGCTGGCGGCGATATCCGAGAACTGCTCCGCGGCAGGGCGGCGTCTCCCCTCGGGTTCTTCCTCGCGCTAACAGCGACGATCACCGGTAACCTCCCTCGAAGGCTTCTTCTAGTAACTTCTAGGCCTATTTTCGACTGATAATTACAAAAAACCCATTCACGATACAACTCGATTTCCTCGGCACAGTCAAACAAGTGTAGCAGCAGATGGTTGAGCTACAGTTCTCAATCTATTTCATCATCTTCATTGAATCAGAATGATCCTTGTTATTATAATCCCTAACATGTCGACTGCAATGTGATGCAGTCTCAAAGTAAATAGTAAATCAAGCAGGAAGGTTCGGATGAAATGTGTTAGATTGACAATAAATATTTTCTCTTCTTTTGATGCATCCTCATGGCAGTTTGTCCTGTTTCCAGGTACATAGATGTTTCTTCAGTTGCGCCAGCATTTGATCCCGCAGCATATTTGTTCTAGTACCCAAGTCAATGTACAAATTGCCATGAAAAAGAAGGAAAAGGAAGATGATGGAAGATTAGAAGACGATGAATGCTGTATGCTTTGTAGTCACTTATTCCTATTGGGGGGATGTATATTTTCTTCTTTCGTACTCTTCTCCATACACAAGCTAAGCATGAAGCAAAACCTGTTGATATCGATCGGAACATCACCAACTTCAGTGCTGCAGAAATCTGAAAGTTTTCCAACTCTCAACTTCTTAAGCAGTCCGAAGATTTCACTGAAAGCAGTGAAGCAGTTCAGAACAAACTAAGCCACAACTGGTTGCAGCTTGATCTTAAATCTGTCTTTTGTTAAAGGAATAAATCTAGACATTGAAAGAGGAGCAGATTCAGATGTAACTTACTGTGTTATATAGTGATGACTGATGCACCTTAGTGTAAGCCCCTAGTGATGTTACCTTGTCTGCTTGTTGACAAAGCTGATGCTCCTTGTCTAATCACTATCTTCAATTTTGTACTGTTATTTGAAACTTACTATTTGTAGGATCATGCAGTAGTTTGACAATACATCAAAAATAGGCCAACTGGGAACTACAAGCTCATAAATTCAGGGATCCAGGAAAGCAACTTTGGGAGCATAACATAACAGGCCACTCCCTAACCTAAAGAATCAGAAAAACAAGATAGGTTTTGGCAACACTTCATGTGAGCAGACTGCCGGAAGCTATACTAAGCACAAACAGGGTATTGAAGATCTCATGTCCAATCATATTTCTTAGGTGTTATATATTTTTTGTATTGAGGCTGAGGTATCATCTTAGTTTGGTTCTGCTCGCGTATATATGAATGCCCGAGGATCCTTCGTTGGCACCTGAGGTATGTGTTGGCTCCTCGGGATGTCAGCTGGTAGATAGGGAAATCAAGCGATCGTCTTATGCTGGCATCGAGACCTGGTCCTCGGCGAAGCTGCAGTCGCTCGAAGTCTATTGAGGTGTTCTGAGGGGAGTTGCTTATCTTCGATTGGGAGACCTTGTTTGGTGGGTCTCAAAGGGCAAAGTTTCCTTCTTTGCGAGTGTGCCATGTTCCTCAGTTGGCTCTTCGATCGTCAATGCCTGCACCAAGGCCATGGTCGGGGGGTGAGGTGCCACCTCGACTCGACCCCTCCGATGGTCAAGTCAGCTAAGTGAATTATTTTGCGTAGTATGCGTAGAAGAAGGTCCCCCTGCTTACTACCTGGGCCCCTTTTATACTACCTGAAGAGGCAGAGATCATATGAGATGGGTTAATGCGCATGAATGATAGGTCGGTGTCATATGCTGGTCGGTGGCTGAGCCCCCGACCTGAATGTCAATTTCGACTATTGTGTTGGTTATTTTTATTACATATCTGCAGTAGGAACGATCCTCCTAGGGGTTGTTGTCTGGGTTGAGACAAGTCTTCCCATTAGAAATTACACGTAGGGGACGTATGAAGGGAGGCACCACCACGACGGAGGTAGAGGATGCGACCAGGGCTGAGCTCCTCGAGCAGTGGACCCGGGCAGTGCTTCTTTCTGAGACCTTAGTCTGAGATGAGTCGGATGTGTCTACTCGGCTTATGGAACGTGACATGGAAGTCTATGATGGACGGGCCAAAATATGCCCTATCATTCTCTCCCCCTCCTGAAAGAGAGTTGTACCTTGAGAGATTCGAGGGGGTGCGGCTCGTGGTTGAAAGTTGCTTGATCGTCGGCTTTGTTCTGGGAGTGCTGGCTTTTGGGTCGACATTGAGGTTGGCAGCACGAGCCGAGACTTGAAGCTGACGTAGATTGGACGAGAGGTCGAGTTGGTATAACTAACTGAGACTTGAAGCCAGCAAAACTGGTTGAGACTTAAAGTCGACGTGGACTAGCTGAGAGGCCGAGTCTGTATGACCATCCGGGACTTAAAGTCGATGGAACTAGGTGAGACTTGAAGTCGACGTGGACTAGCCGAGAGGCTGAGTCAGTATGACTGGCCGAGACTTGAAGCTAGTAGAACTGGCCGATACTTAAAGTCGGCGTAGACTGATCGAGAGGCTGAGTCAGTATGATCGACCGGGACTTGAAGCTGATGGAACTGGCCGAGACTTGAAGCCAGCGTGGACTGGCCAAGAGGTCGACTCAGTATGATCGGCCTGGACTTAAAGCTAGCAAAATTGCCCAAGACTTGAAGTTGACATGGACTGGTCAAGAGGCCGAGTTGGTATGACCGATCGGGACTTGAAATTGGCTGAACTGGTCGATACTTGAAGTCAACGTGGATTGGCCGAGAGGCAGAATCGGTATGACCGACCAGGACTTGAAGCCAGCGAGACTGGCCGGGACTTGAAGTCGATGAGATTGGCTAAGACTTGAACTGGGCGTGGACTGGCCGAGAGGCCTAGTTGATATGACCGACCGAGACTTTGAAGCCGACGGGACTAGTTGAGACTTGAAGTCGACATGGACTGGCCGAGTTGGTATGACCGACCGGGACTTGAAGTCAGCATGAACTAGCCGAGAGGTGAGTTGGTATGAACTACCGGGACTTTGAAGTTGACGGGACTGGCCAAGACTTGAAGTCGGCGTGGACTAGCCGAGAGGCAAAGTCGGTATGACCAGCCATGACTTGAAGCCAGCGAGACTGGCCAAGACTTAAAGTCCGTGAGGACTGACCGAGAGGCCGAGTCGGTATGACCGATCGAGACTTGAAGTCGACGAGGACTCGTCGAGAGGCCAAGTTAGTATTGTTGGGAAACCTTAGTGGGAACATCATCGGAAATCAAAACAAAAAAAATCTATTTCCCATGCAGATCAAATTATCGTGCAAAAGATTGGGGTCGCGAGAAAAACACAAAAATAAAAAAATCGTGATGCGTGAGAGATTGATTTTACCTAGGAAGATAGCATATCCCTGTATTTTCAGATCCAGATGGAGAGGATGAAGGAGGTCAAACGTCCTTCTCTTTAATGATATCCACACATTGGATCTCTATAATGAAACTCCTCCAATCTAATCTCGCAACTCTTGCACAAAGGGAGGGAGGAGAATAGGAAGCAGTGGCTAAAGCTACAGCCTATCAACTATGAATCTCCCCGCCTATTTATAGAGAGCCACCAAAAACCCTAGGGCTCTTGCCTTAGTGGGTATTAGATCTTCATCCAATTATCTACTAACCTTGTATTATTGGATCTCTATCTAATAAACTCCTTGGGCTTCTAATTGGGCCTCAATCAAGGAGTCCATCAGCATAGGGTCTCATATAATGAGAATAGAGGCTAATTGGATATTCATCCAATCCTCTATTCACTGAAGCATCCACCATATGTATGTGACTCTAGGCCCAATACCTAGCTGGTTGTGAGTCGCTTCCATCAGAACTCCTTCTAATATAGTAAATTATTATCTCTATAATAATTCACTCGACTCATCGACTATGAACGTACTATGCCACTACGCCATAATCCCCAGATGGTACAGGGGGGATCGAATCCATTGGACCTGTCTATCTATAGTTACCGTATATCTATGATCTCTCATCCAACTAATATCTCAAAGATCGTATATTAGATATGGTACTGTCAGGTCACATAGAGAATCAGTTTGTCTTGCTCTAATCGGATTCTATAAGAGAACTCTTTCTCTCTCAATCCGAATGATCATGGTTAAAGATTTATCTAAGCAAGCACATATGAGATATTCCTCTTGTGATGCCGAGAGTGGATGATCATCTATTGACACTTAATTGCCTTCATAAGGTTGGCTACCAATCCGAATAACCAACTATACCAGATCTGAAACTTTTCAAACTTGTAAGTCTGACGTTAAAGAAATGAGTACCTATACAAGATATCCTTGGTGTCTCAAGTCAAAGGACCAGATACACAACTGAGACTATAGAATCGATATCTGACATTAGGTATCTTTAACCATACAACATTACATAAGCGGATCAGTCAGTGAACTCATTCTCCAATGAGCACCTGTACTATGTCCTTAGTATCTTCACACAAGTGGCTATGAGATCAGCCACATCTATTATATAGACGGGTATATAATACATCGATCTTTTCGGTTATCTCGATGTCCCTCTCGAGTAACATATGACCGGGATTATTTAAGATCTATGTTTAAAGGTGAATCGATCTCATTATCGTGATCTCATCATGATCTGATTCTCATTGCATAGAATAAAGGAAATTATAATTTATATATGCAACAGATAATATAATCTGAGAATATGCCAGTAATAATCTTAAGCAAAAAAATTATGCAGCGTGTCACACGTGCCATCATTCATGTGATTAACTTGCAAGGCACCTGTAACCAGCAGGTATAACCAATCGGGACTTGAAGTTGGTGGGACAGTTTTGGACTGAAAGTCCTTTGTTTGGGACTGAGAGCCCTTCGGGTCTATTTCAGGATTGAAAGCCCTTTGGGGGCTCGGAAGCTCTCGAATATTTATTTGGGACTGAGAGCCCTTTGAATATGTTTCAAAACTAAAAGCCCTTTGGGAGCTCTGAAGCTCTTGAAAACTTGTTTGGGACTCAGAGCCCTTTGAATATATTTCGGGATAGAAAGCCCTTTGGGAGTTCGTAAGCTTTGGAAAACTTGTTTGCAACTGAGAGCCATTTGAATCTGTTTTGGGACTGAAAGCCCTTTAGGAGATTGGAAGTTCTCGAAAACTTGTTCGAGACTGAGAGCCCTTTGAATATGTTTTGGGACTGAAAGCCTTTTAGGAGCTCGGAAGCTCTTGAAAACTTGTTTGGGACTCAGAGCCCTTTGAATATATTTCGAGATTGAAAGCCCTTTGAGATTGGTCGGGTTTGGGCCCAAGCAACCTTAGAGACAGGGCTGCGAGCCCTGTGAAGTTGATTTGGGTTGGGAACCGAGTGACCTTAGAGTTGGGGAAAAAAGCCCTTTGGAGATGGTCAAGTTTGGACTCGAACAACCCTGAAGATAGGGCTATGAGCCTTGTGAAGTCGGTCGGGTTTGTACCCGAGTGACCTTGGAGTTGGGCTAAAACGCCCTTTGGAGTTGGTTGGGTTTGGGCCCGAGAAACCCTGAAGACAGGGCTGCGAGCCTTGTGAAGTCGAAAGCACACCTGGATTAGTCGTTGAGGCGAGAAAGCAGTGGGGCTCGAGGTGGTCTATAATGTTTTGCATTAATGAGGGGCTGAGCTATCATGTAGTAATTGGTTGCTCAGGTAGTTTGCTTCCTCTTTTAAGTAATTTCTTTTACTGCCACTCACTCATTAATTGTGGATCTTTTTGGGATTTTTGAAGCATCATTTCGCACCTGTCTCGGTAATCGAAGAGTTTACTTGGGATATCATGCCAGAGACCTTGAGGCCAACGTCTTAGTCCAATCTTTATAAACCCTTGGAGGCTCGCTGTCTTACTGGCATCTTCGTACTATTATCTCTTCATCTTCATCTTCATCTTCTTTTGTGTTTTTCATGCGACGCTTTGATCCATTGTCCCACCGCAGAGGCTTATCTAACGCCCTCAAGGTGTCGAGTGGGGGGACTCCATCGGGACCTTGGTCATGGTAAGGCTAGTTGGCCGCATATCTTCTTTGCTTGTTAATTCCTGATTGGAGAATTTTATTCACAATATCTCGTTTTCTCTTGTGGCTTGAGGCAGAGGCTTCTACCATCTTGGTCACGGTAAGTTCGCCTGCCCAGGTGGCTTTCTTTCTTGTTGGATGAGCCTTGATCAATGGTCTTTTTCCGCAGCATCTCATTTTACCTCTTCTATTTTGTCCCTTGGGCATGTGGCCCCAGGAAGTTTTTTCAATAGCCCCTGTGGCTGCGAACATCTGTCTTAGTGCAACAGCCTGGATGAAGAGGGTTTAGGTTTTAAAGTTTGATCTGGAGGGGGCTCCGACAAAAGGCGGGGACGCAAAAGAGAGGAACCTCTCTTCGTCGACGAGGACTGAGTGGGCGAGGGCGAGGGGCAACTGCCCCCCTCTTTCGGAAGTGACCTAGGTACGTATGGGTGATGATCGTCCAGCGCTGGGCGTCGACAAACACTGAATCTAGCTGAGAGGCCTGCCTTTGGGCCTTATTGTCGGGCAGCAACTTGAATAGGGCTCTCTTTTCACTGGAGTTGATAGTTTTTTTTTTCTGCAAAGTCTTTGTAACATGCTTCATTTATAGTAAGTAGTCTGATCAAGACTTTCCTGGCCAATAAAAGCAGATCATTCTCTTCCACTTCTACGTGTTGATGTTTGATGATGGGTGCATTGCTCTTGTGCTGGAGTCTTAGCTCCTCTAGACGGGGTGACATCCCCTTCTGAAAACTGGACCGTGGCACTTTTGGCTTTGATGGGGCATCAAGAGACGCCGTGTGATGTTGAGGTTGCTCCTTGAGCAGACTAGTAAGTGTGACTTGGGGGTCGGTGGGCTGCCCAACCCTACTTGGTTTGCCCTGGTTGAGAAGGTCACCCATGTGCCCTTGCTATAGTTGCATCTAGCCCAAGCAGGGCCTGTGGAGGGCGGTGGAGGATGACCTAGGACCTTCTGGCTGACATTCTCGCTCGCGGGGAAGAGGATGAGTGTAGGGTCTCTCGAACATGGATTAAGAACATGCATGCAAGCAACTTGACCTAGGTGTTTTCCCAGGTCGACATATGATGTTGGGCGCTCAAGCAACACGGGTCCTCCTTCTAGCGCCAAAAGAATATTATATATTTTTTGTACCGAGGCTGAGGTGTCACCTCGATTTGGTTCTGTTTGCGTACACATGGACGCCCAGGGATCCTTCGTTGGCGCCCAAGGTATGTGCTGGCTCCACGGGATGTCAGTTGGTAGATTGAGAAACCGGGCGATCGCCTCATGCTGGCATCGAGACCTAGTCCTTGGTGAAGCTACAGCCGCTCGGAGTCTATTGAGGTGTTTCGGGGGGGAGTTGCTTATCCTCGATGGGGGGACCTTGTTTGGTGGGCCTCAAAGGGTGAAGTTTCCTTCTTTGCGAGTGTGTCCTTCCACCCCCTCAGTTGGCTCTCCGGTCGTCAACGCCTGCACCAAGGTCGTGGTTGGTTGGTGAGGTGCCGCCCCGACTTGGCACATCCGACGGTCAAGTCAGCTAGGTGAATTATTTTACGTAGTATGCATAGTGTTGAAGAAGGTCTCCTTGCTTATTTACTTGGGCCCTTTCATACTGCCTAGAGAGGTAGAGGTCATAAGAGGTGGGTTAATACGTGTGGATGGTAAGTCGATGTTGTATGCTGGTCGGTGGCTGAGCCTCCGACCTATCTGCCAATTTCAACTATTGTGTTGGTTGCTTTTATTACACATTTGCAGCATACACGATCCTTCCAGGGGTCGTTGTCTGAGTTGAGACAGGTTTTCTCACTAGGTATTACGTGTAAAGAATGTATGAAGGGAGGCACAACGGTGGAGGTAGAGGATGCGACCAAGGTTAAGCTCTTCGAATGGTGGACCAAATGATGCTTCTTCCCGATACCTTGATCTGAACTGAATTGTATGTGTCTACTTAATTAAAAAAATAATAATATGAAAATCTATAATAGACAGACTCACCATTCATATTTCTATGGAATTTCCCTTTATTATGGCGGTGGATTCAATTCACCCTATAGCTTTTAGGTTACGTGAGCCGTTGTTGCGGGGTGCGTTCAAGTAGTTGTACTATATGGATGGCAGTGCGCTGAGTAAGGCCATAATCGAAGGTTAACGCTGTAAACCCAACAATTAACTGCTAATGTAACAAACAGTCCTGTTGAGTTGAATTCAGTTCCGCTTGCTAACGCACTTTGTTCTATTTGACATCCTTGCCTTTGTTAGTTCAAATTCTATATTCGTTTCTGTGATGCGCAAGTCCCGTTTTTAACGTTTCTTAATAATTCAACTGTGACTTTAGAGATACAATTCTTACTTAAATCAATTTATTCCTTAACTAACGTTACTATATATATCTTTGGCATGTACCAACAACTTAGTTTCCCCCGCGATTACCCGCTTGCAGCTTCCTTTACCGCTAAATAAAAACACTATTAAGCTTAGCAGTTAAAAGTATCTCGGTGTTGGCGGTTCAGAAAGTACAGTTCGGGAAAGACTAAGAACGTTATTGGTTTTACAGAAAAAATCTAGGAATAAGCAACCAATAATAAGCTTGTTTATTTCCATATATATATATATATATATATATATATATAGAAAGAAAGAGTCAAACAACCTTAAAAATTATAATAGTAGTGCGCATATTCCATAATAAAGTAAAAAAAAAAACTAGAGACTCGCTTACTACGTGGGCATATAAAGGCAAGGAATTGAGACCTTCTTGGATGACGTTTGCTTGCTCGTTGCCATAAATGTAGTAGGAAGTGGCCTCCTTACTCTAAAGAATAGAATTCAGCGGCGTTACCAAAGATGGAAGCACAGTAGACATACACTTTGAATCAGCATCCCGCACCCACAAGAGGAAGCATTTAAGTTCCAACTTCCAATCTAGGTTGGAAAGAACAAACAGTTCAATAGATTATGGCTTCGTTTCTAACTTGGGACTTCTATATAATAAAAGGGGGCAAAAAATAAATAGGTTAAAACAGAAGTGAAAGTGGTATGAAATTGTGGTTCATCTCTGCAAAACATTAAGTAGCAGTTCTATGGAACGAAGGGTGGCATGCATACCTGCTTCGTGGTGTAGGAAGTCTGGACCTAATCCCTTGCCCCTTTGTGCAAATGCCTCCTCCATTCTGGTCCTCGGAAGCAGCACACTTTGCATATCTCAATTTATGCTGCTAAAAATCCCTGTTTGTAGGCGTAACTTTATGGAGGAAGATTGCAGTAACCCTTCTTTCAGATAGACCTTATAGATGCACCATTCAGACAATAGCGCAAGTTGAGGCCAATTCACATTGGAGCAGCAGTTATTTGTAGCGATCAAGGTAATGTGATGAACAAATAGTTGCATTTCATTACAACCAAAGCTCTAAGAATGAGGCAAACGTAAACTTGACAAAGTGCATGGATTGGAAATCCTCCGCAACAAAAAAACAACCCTCTAAAACTTTGACTGCTGCAAAAAAGAAGTATCAGTTCAAATCTCTTCACGGTTTACAGATTACCACGAAACATGGTAGAAGAGCCTGTGCGTTGAGAAGGTAGAGCTCCTCGATGCTTGCATAAGGACCTACTTTTCCTGCCACTGAATCAAACCCATACTGACCAGCCAAATTCTGTAATTTATCCATTGGCTTGTGAACCCTGCCAGCAATGACTCTACATATCAGCAAAGCTTTTCTTATGGAAGGGTGATCTTCAAGTACTTGAACCGATTCTAGTGCTCTGCGACTAGTGGAAGCTGTGAACATTCCCAGGCCTCCCTTCATCTCTTTTCTTTTGGAGAATCCATGTCTTAGAATGCGGCAAACATTACACTTATCTGATGTGCAAAGGTTTGAAGAACCATTTATGCCAAGAGAACAGCAGACTGTTGTACCATAGAACCTTAACAGTTCATTTCCATCAGCCAAGCATCGTGGATGCTTTTTGGGGAGCTTGCTGGCTCTAATCTTTACCATTTCCCGGTATTCTTCAAACTGAGTGAGAGTATTTTGCATGTTATGGACCTTTAGGACCCGTTCTAGCCGTCCACAACTGCTCTCAGACTTCAACCAATTTGACTTGCATATTATTTCTACTATCTTCCGAGAAGAGTCACCTTCTAGTAGTTCAGTAACTGCCCAAAAAAACAAAAAAAAATGAATAGGTTTATCTGAGATATGAAACTGTACATTCAGTAGTAAGATACAAAAGTTGTTCATGCTTTTGAGAAGCATGCACCTATTAACTGATACAATTAGCCATTACAACTACAGAAGATTCAACAGAAACAAGAAACATTATCTACTTCTGCTAATGCACATCAGCTGCACTGAAAATGGAGGAGCCCTGTAAACAACAAAAATTCAAATAACAGTTACAACTATTTTATTGCTAATAGTTAATGTTGTTGGCTTAGGAATTTGTTCTAGTACTCTCATTTAAAAAGTTGTTTCATCTGAAACTAGATGGAGCCTTGAGCTGGATGAAGAACAAGTAACAGTGTCCCATTTGGAACAGGATAGTAAAAGCCAATAGAGTTGACACCACAGTTAGCCTGAAAAATATATAAGGCAAATGGTAACAGATGTGGATTTTCACAGAGCTTATAATGAATTTATTATGCAAAGCATAATTTGCCTGCAATTAACTAGGAAAGAAACCACCAGAATGAGAAGCCTAGTGACTGAGAAAAAAATTAATATGCATAACAGCTTAATGTTAAAAGTGATCTGAATGTTACACTTGCTAATGTAGGACATAACTAATATCATAAGCAGGTTTTCATAGTTCTGATGAAAGAAAAAAAATATAAAAAACGCCAATGTTCAAAGTAGGACAACAATATGGCCATAAATTGACTAGCATTTGGTGAGATCTAAACAGAATGTTTCAGAAACTTCTTTTGATTTATAGACAACTCGGATATAATTTAAAAAAAAAAGAAGAAATCTTAAAAATCACCCTTTCTAACAGAAAAGAGAGAGAGAGAGAGAGAGAGAGAAGAAGAAGTTACCACATCAAACACCATGGAACAGAAGAGCAAGAGCATAAATGAATGAAGCAGTGCAGCATCGAGAGAGTAGGAAGAGAAAGAAGGGTTTGCCCTCTTTACCTGCATGCTTGGACTGATGATGTGCCTCCAAAGCCTCCCATTTCCCAAACCGGTCACCACACCTATGGCAGATTGTAGGAGTGGAAGCCCCAGCAGAAGACCTGGCTTCCAAAGGAGCATGATTAGCTCCGACATTGCCAAGAACAGCATTAGAAAGTGAAGAACCCCAAAGGGGATAACCCTCTCGATCGGCGAGAAGCTGATTAGGAAGGCTGGTGCTCCATCCACCTGGGCCGGGAGTCCCAGGCCTGAGGGTGCCCACAAAGGTGGATCCTACCTCGCCATCACCACCCTCATAGTGACTCCGAAATCCAGTTATCTTGAGCTCACACCCGGACTCACTGAGAACTACCTCATGGGCAATGGGGTTCAGGACCTCACTGCTCCCAATAGACCTTGGGCTGCAGCAGCTTGGCCTCTCAATCTGCCTCCTGCCTCCATGGATGACATCTCTGAGGTTGGCTATGGATCTGGAGCAACCAGACCTTAATGGCTTCCTGGACAAGATGGTGCCAAGATGGCCCCTGGCCTTTGGTTCGTGGACATCAGAAGGGTCAGACCTGCAGTGGAGAGATCTCTTCAGTGTGAACCAAAGAGTAGACATCGTCTTCCCTCCTTCCCCTTCTCTCTCACTGTACGTTTTCTGATCCTGCATGCTCCATTACCATGTCTCTAGCAACCATAGCAACTCCAACCAGTCCATCGCACCATTAGAGTGACATTCCCTTCATTATGCAGAGAAGATTCCATCAAGGACTGTATTCTCCTCGTAGTGTTTGATGCGCTACCGAACCAAGGGAAAACCCATAATAAGGGCTCCAGAGGAGAATCCAATGATCCAGTGCAACAAAATGGCAGCTGCTCCAGGTCTGTTGCTTTAACAGAGAGAGAGAGAGAAGCATTAGCAAGACATCAACATCACAATCACAAAATAGAGAAAAAGACAAGCCAAATGGGTATCTAGGAGGACAGTTGCATTCTTTTATTGTAGGTAGGTAGACAGTAGTCTTCCAACCTTGAACTCCCCTTTCCATCGTAGAGCGAGAGAGAGAGGCACCCCCTTGACATACATGAATCCAAGGTAGATCCCCTGATCGAGCAGTGAGTAAATACTACAACTCCCAAACGAAATGGGCTTTGCATTATTTTGATCGAAGCAAGTCTTCCCTTGTTCCCATGTATGCGTGGTACACGAAGAGCAAACAGTCAATGTGGTAGAACTAAATTGGAGCTGCTGTGGAAGATCTCTGGCAATCCATCTTAGAGCCCACAAACTAAGTTCATCATATAGCCATTAAATTATTGGAAATGCGCTCTATTTGCATCGAACACAAATCCTATATTATTATCAACACACGAAAAAGAGAAGCTGGAATAGGTGGGGGTGTCTCTGATGGATGGCAGAACGATTCTGGAGATGGGCCACTAACAGCATCATATATGTGAACTGTGGTAACACGCATTCCAATCAATAAATAAGAGGGCGTGTCATTGACCCCCCCTCCCCCCATGTGAGAGCCCTTGTCTTCTTTGGGATATCACTCGTGAGAGGTGACTTGCTCAGAGTAGGCTGGGAGATGGAAGCACAATGAAGGAGGATGGATTCCAAAATGAAGAAACAGGTAACCAAAGCAGAAGAACTTGTGTCAGCATGCACGGCACTTGTTCAAGCATGATTACCATTGTGTTCCTTCTTTTTATCCTCTTTTGGACACTTCCTCCTCATTCTGATCATCTAGCAAGCAGTTCAATTTAGAGCAGTAAGAGTTGATACATAGAAGAAAGTTTTGGATACATACCTCTGCAGAAGACCTCACTCTCAGATATGATGATGATAAATAGACTGTTGGACCGTGGTTGGTGGTAATCTGTAAAGAAAACTCTGGCTTCTAGTGCCTGGAACAGAAGAGGTGGATCCAAAAGATCAATGTACACCAGAAGCAGTGGACCATTAGACTATGCTACCCATACAACACTACAAGATGCAGTAGTAGCTTTTTTGGTGTGCTTGAGCATTTTATGGAGGTGAAAAGCTTAGAGTTGCTTCTTGACTCGATGGAAGCTGCACTCTGCCAATTTCCTCCTGCATGTGGGAAGTCTGCAGTTGCTTGGTGACCCACCATCACAGCTGCTCCCTGCCAATTCTCCTAATCCCAATAATGCATCTGTGTTCCTGAGTTCACAGGAAGTCGACAAATGAATCATTGTTGTATTAGAAAATCCTGATAGGAGTTGAGACAAGAAAGGGAGGATAAAAGTTCCAAGTTCATGAAGAACTGGTATGCCACATATGTATCCTTGCAAAGTCCGGACAACATAATCCTTGCAAAGTTTCAACTAAAAAATCAATTAGAATAGCTCATAATGAGATATGCACAAGTTTTTATATACTAAACTTGAACTTAGAAAGGGATAAACACGAAAATCAAGGTTTGACTTACCGGTCCATACCGGTATACCGAGTTCATCTCGGTACTAGTACGATACTGGTACTGGGTGGTATGCACAGTGCATACTGCCTGGTATATTAAAATATAATATAAATATTTTATAATATAATATTATATAATAAAATATTAAATATATTGAAATATTAAAAGAAAAAAAGAGAAAAGGGGCAACGTCGCCTCGATCTTTCTCCCCGCACGGGAGAAAAAGCGCTTGTGACCCAGGGGTGGCGACGGCGCGCGGGCGCTAGGTATTCTTTCTTCTTCTCCTCTTTTCTTTTTTTCTTCTTTTCCTCTTCTTCTTCTTCTTCCCTTTTTCTTGTTCAATCGACTGCCGACGATTGATTTCTCCCTCAATTGACCGTCGGCGGTCGATTTCTCCCTCAATCGGCCGCCGACGACTGAAATCGACCACCAACGGTCGATTTTTGGCGGAACCGCCTGGTAGCGGACGGTTTGCGCAACCTGACGGATCAGTATGTATCACCCGTACCGGGTGGTACAGATCGAAATTGCAAACCTTGACGAAAACCAAAACCACTGACTTCGCAGGGTTATATATGAAGTTGTGAAATGTAAAGCAATATATATACCATATACTAGTAGAAAGAAATGAGTACCAATATGTACACTATATACCAGCAGAAAGAAACAAGTAGCAATATCTTCTTAACATTGCAAAACTCATGACGACAAACAGCGTAAATAAATTAAAGTTTTTAGCTATTTTACTTTTTTTTAAAAAATTACAAACATGACAAGCTTCCAGGCAAAATTTATGTTCAGGAGACATATTATAAACTTGCATCTGATATTAAATTTTCAGTAACAGTCATGTTCCCTAAAGGTTCACTTGGTGATAAATAATTATGCACTTCTTTTGCTAATTAAATTTTATGAACTAAAAAACCAGTTAGAGTGTGCAACTCATCACTCACCCTGCAAGAATCCTCATGAGTGTGAACCCAACAATCTAAACAGCAATCATGCACATCTTGTACAACTGAATTCTGATTTATTTCAGAATATGTACCACAAGCATAGAAGCAGTGATTAAAGATGTGAAAGCAGTTTGTTGCTATGGGAAGGAGTCATCATAGGTCCTCATAAGACAGCCGTTACTGGAAGCAAAGAAAATGCCTGATTCCATCTGCACAACATTGGAATAGGGGGGATGAGGTAGAAACCAACAACATACACAGAAAGCAATGAATCAGACATCTAAAATCCATATAAACCTTCCAATTCTGATATATCTTTCAAGCTGGTTGTCTAACCATGATAGATGAAGATGATATCAGTGTAGAGAATTGATTCATAGTAGTTACATAGGTAGTTAACATGTTTAGAAGTTGTGGCTCATGTTTAGAAGTTGTGGAGGTAGTTTAAGAGTTAGTGGGGGTAGTTATTAATCATGTGTGAGATAGTGGGATGAAGGAAGTGGTGTGAGATAGTTATTATTATGTCCTATAAATAGGACATTAGAGAATGAAGCATGTAGGCAGAGAGTGTGTAAAGAGAAGAGATTGTGTTCATTTGGAGATAATCTTGTAAGTGTTCTTGTTCTTTTACCTCTTGTTTAATACTACGTCGTTTTCTTGATTGAAAGCGTTTTCGATAATTGGATCGTAGTATTCTGTTTTATCGTTTCCTTGCTCCTCCTTCCCCAACATTTGTGGTATCAGAGCCTTGTTTCAATCTGAACTGGGCATTATGACTTTTAATGGCAATTCTATGTCTCAACCCCTTATTCCCATCTTCTCGGGCAAATCCTATGAATTTTGGAGTATCAAGATGAAGACTCTATTCAAGTCTCAGGATCTTTGGGACTTGATAGAGAATGGATATGCAAATCCAGATGAAGAAACCAGGCTGAGGGAGAATAGAAAGAAGGACTCAAAGACATTGTTCTTCATTCAACAAGCTGTGCATGAGACAATCTTCTCAAGAATTGCAGCAGCAACAACCTCAAGATAAGCTTGGTTGATACTTCAAAATGAATTTCAAGGCTCATCGAGGGTGATCACGGTAAAACTTCAAACCCTTCGCCGTGAGTTTGAAATTTTGTTTATGAAAAGCAATGAATCAGTGCAAGATTTTCTTTCTCGAGTGACTGAAATTGTTAGTCAAATGAAATACTATGGTGAACATCTTCATGATCAAATAATTGTTGCAAAAGTTTTGAGAAGTTTAACTCTGAAATTTGATCATGTTGTTGCGGCAATTGAAGAGTCAAAGGACTTATCTACTTATTTATTTGATGAACTAATGAGTTCCTTGCAAGCACATGAAGCAAGGTTGAACAGGTCACTTGAAAAAAGTGAAGAAAAAGCATTTCAGGTTAAGGGAGAGTCTTCTACTTCCAAAGAAGACAAAAAATCAACAGGAAGAGGACGTGGAAGAGGAGGATTTCGTGGTAGAGGAAATGGAAGAGGACACTTTGATGGGCATAATGAAAGGCAATCAAGCTATAATCAGAAAAACTACAAGAGTGGAATTCAATGTCACTATTGTAAGAAGTTTGGTCATATGAAGGCAGATTGCTGGAAAAGAGAAAAGCAAGCAAGCTATGTGGAAGAAAATGAAGACAATAGTAAGTTGTTTATGACTCATTCACAAGTTAATGATATCTCAAATGACATTTAGTTTTTGGATAGTGGATGTTCTAATCATATGTCAGGCATAAGATCAATATTTAGAGATATTGATGAAACTCACAAGTTGAAAGTTAAACTTGGAGATAGCAAGCAAATCGAAGTAGAAGGAAAAGGAACAATTGAGGTGAAGACAAATCAAGGGAAGGTAAAACACCTTGATAATGTTTTCTATGTTCCTAGCTTATCACATAACTTGTTAAGTGTTGGACAATTGATATATATTGGATATTCAGTTATATTTGATGATGGTTCATGCACTATTAAAGATAAGAAATCTGGTTTGATTATAGCAAATGTTTGCATGACGCAAAATAAGATGTTTCCAATTGATGTTTCAAATATTGAGAAACATGCTCTTGTTACAAATCAAAAGAATGTGACAAATTTATGGCATTTGAGATATGAACACCTTAATATTAAGGGTTTAAGGTTGTTAAATAAAAAAGAAATGGTTTATGGATTGTCTAAAATTAATACACTTGATGTATGTGAAAGATGTATTTATGACAAACAAAGTAAGAAACCATTTCCTATTGAAAAAGCATGGAGAACATCTAATTGTCTTGAATTAATTCATGTTGACTTATGTGGACCTATGAATACAAAATCATTTGGGGGAAGTTGATATTTTTTGTTATTTACTAATGATTATAGCCGCATGAGTTGGGTATATTTTCTGGAATTGAAATATGAAGCATTTGATAATTTTCGAAAATTCAAGGCACTTGTAGAAAGGCAAAGTGGTAAATGTATAAAGACACTTCGGACAGATAGAGGTGGTGAATTTATGTCTAATGAGTTTAATTCCTTTTGTGAAGAAAATGGTATTCACAGGGAATTGACAGCACCATATACACCGGAGCAAAATGGTGTAGCTGAACGTAAGAATCGAACTGTTGTCGAAATGGTAAGAAGTTTGCTTAAAGGAAAGCATCTTCCGAATCAGTTTTGGGCAGAAGCAGTTGCAACAGCAGTTTATTTGTTGAATATTTCACCGACAAAGGATGTTATGAATCGAACTCCTTTTGAAGTTTGGTATGGTATAAAGCCAACTGTAAGCCATCTAAGAATTTTTGGTTGTATTGCTTATGCTTTGGTAAATTCACAAAATCATTATAAGCTTGATGAAAAATCAGAAAAATGCATCTTAATTGGATATTCTACACAATCTAAAGTATATCGATTATATAATCCTGTAAATGACAAAGTTATTATTAACAGAAATGTTATATTTGATGAAAGGGCAAGTTGGAATTGGGAGATTAATGAAGGTGATGCACAAATTCGTGTTCCAGCAGAACTAGTTACTCCACCAAATCAAGTGACAGATCCTGCTCCAACAAGATCAATGTCAACCTCACCCAGTAGCAGTTCAAATTCAGCAAATGATTTCTCAGATGAAACCCCTCCAGGAAGGTTTAGATCACTAACAGAGATTTATGATTCAACATTTGCTTTATTTATTTCAGATCCTATAAGTTTTGAGGAAGCAGTTGAAAAAGAGGAATGGCAAAAAGCAATGAAGGAGGAAATCAAGTCAATTGAGAAAAATGAAACTTGAGAGCTAATGGATCTACCGAAAGAAAAGAAAGCTATTGGTTTGAAATGGGTGTACAAAACAAAGTATAATGCAGATGAAAGTATCCAAAAGCATAAGGCTCGGCTTGTAGCAAAAGGATATTCGCAGCAACAAGGTATTGACTTTGATGATACTTTTTCTCCAGTTGCTAGATTCGAAACCGTGAGAACCTTTTTGGCTTTAGCTGTTTATTTGAGTTGGCTTGTTTATCAATTTGATATGAAATCTGCGTTTTTAAATGAAGATTTACAAGAAGAGGTTTTTGTTACTCAACTTGAAGATTTTTTGGTTAAAGGACATGAAGAAAAGGTCTATAAGCTAAAGAAATCACTTTATGGGCTTAAACAAGCTCCAAGAGCATGATACAGTAAAATTGATTGTTATTTTCATCAAAATGAATTTAAAAGGAGTGATAATGAACCTACCCTTTATCTAAAGAAGGAATGTGAACATAATATTCTTGTGGTTTGCCTTTATGTTGATGATATTATATATATGGGTTCATCTGACTCTGTTGTGACAGAATTTAAAAAATGCATGATGAATAAGTTTGAAATGTCAGATCTAGGTTTACTGCACTATTTTCTTGGGTTGGAGGTGAAGCAAGGATCAGATGAAATTTTTATTTCACAAAGAAAGTATGCAATGGATCTGCTCAAAAAAATCTAATATGATTAAATGTAAAGCTGTAGCTACACCCATGAATGTAAATGAGAAATTGAAACTTGAAGATGGTACAGGTTTAACAAATGCAAGATACTACAGAAGTTTAGTTGGAGGTTTGATCTACCTAACTCATACTCGTCCAGATATTACATTCTCTATTGGTGTAGTATCTAGGTTCATGCAAAGCCCAAGTAAACATCATCTCGGAGCTGTTAAAAGAATTCTACGTTATATTGCTGGAACTACAAATTATGGAATATGGTATTCTCATAATTTTAAATATAAATTATTTGGTTTTATTGATAGTGATTGGGCAGGAGATTTGGATGATAGAAAAAGTACTTCAGGCAATATTTTTAGCCTTGGATCAGGAGCTATATCATGGAGTTCAAAGAAGCAAGCAACAACTGCATTGTCGACATCAGCAGCATGTCAAGCTATATGGCTTAGAAGACTTCTTGAAGATCTTCATAAAAAACAAATAGATGCAACCGAAATATTTTGTGACAACAAATCTACAATTGCACTGGCAAAAAATCCCATATTTCATGGAAGAACGAAGCATATAGAGATACGCTATCATTTCATCCGAGATCTTGTAGCAAATGGAGCTATAATAATGAAGTACTGTGGCACGGATGAACAAGTTGCAGACATTCTCACCAAGTCGCTTCCAGTTAAGAAGCATATTTATTTTATGTCTCAAATTGGTGTATGTAACTATGAATCAAGGGGGAGTGTAGAGAATTGATTCATGATAGTTACATAGGTAGTTAATATGTTTAGAAGTAGTGGCTCATGTTTAGGAGTTGTGGAGGTAGTTTAAGAGTTAGTGGGAGTAGTTATTAATCGTGTATGAGATAGTGGGATGAAGGAAGTGGTGTGAGATAGTTATTATTATGTCCTATAAATAGGACCTTAGAGAATGAAGCATGTAGGCAGAGAGTGTGTAAAGAGAAGAGATTGTGTTCATTTGGAGATAATCTTGTAAGTGTTCTTGTTCTTTTACCTCTTGTTTAATACTACGTCGTTTTCTTGATTGAAAGCGTTTTCGTTAATTGGATCGTAGTATTCTGTTTTATCGTTTTCTTGGTCCTCCTTCCCCAACCATCAACGGACAGCTCAGAGGTCGGAATTCAAGTTCGAACTTGAAGTACAGTTGTGAAGGCTCTCATCCAAGAATTATCCCAAAAGAGGTTGTCATTTCTGTGTCCAACTTTTAGAAACTGCTGGTATATGAAGAGCAACATATCCATTTCACCTGCATGATCTCAACCAATGGATAACCAACCATTTTAAGAATTTAACACTATGTTTTATATCTTATAAGACAATTCAAGCAAAAATATTCTCCAATCAATGGCTAGCAACCGGTGAAGGTGAGCACTAGTAGGCTGCAGCTGATTACACTCAAACAGTAGTCTTACACCCCATCCATGAAATGATTGCACTCAAATAGTAACTTCAATTCAGATGCAAGCTATTTCATTTATGTTATGGGAGAATTTGGTGCTTATCTAGTAGATGAGTTCCACCTCTGTGTCTGTTGAGCAAGCACCACTGGTTTAGGCCCGTGTGCGCTAGCTCGCCCGCGATCGACTCGGTGCGGTGTTGGAGCTCAGTCGGATGGGTGGTACCAAAAATGTTAGGGGAGAATTTGGTGCTTGCCTAGTAGATGAGTTCCGCCTCCGTGTCTGTTGAGCAAGCACTGCTGGTTCAGGCCCGTGTGCGCTAGCTCGCCCGCGGTCGACTCGGTGCGGAGTTGGAGCTCAGTCGGATGGGTGGTACCTCGGGGTTCAGCTCGGGAAGTCGGCTGCTGGAATGGTGGAGCTCGGGTCGGCCACTGACTCCTGTAAGAAGGTCGGGTCGGGCAGGTTCCCGACGTGACCCCTCCGACGGTCAAGTTAGTTCAGTGGTTGGTTTTTGCGATCCCCTTGCCCCGTAGAGGTGCAAGAGCTTATATAGTGGGTGTTGTAGATCATCCGTACCTGGCAACTCGGTTGCCCTTGTGGCTTACCCTGTCGTCATACGCTTCCACCACGCCCGTCGTCCTTGCGGTGAGGGATGCGTCCACAGGTAGAGGTATCGGCCTTACCTGTGTCAGGTCGGCCGTACGACCGCTGGGGTATCGGCCTTACCTGTGTCAGGTCGGCCGTACGACCGCTGGGGATTCGGCCTTTCCTGTGCCAGGTCGACCGCACGACCACTAGCGCCCCCATACCTGCGTCCGACCAGCTTCCCGCGTTGGGTCGACCACGTCAGCGGGCCAGTTGTCCGAAGGAGCGATGATGTGGCAGCCAGGTCATTATGTGCCATATCATTCTTCCCCCCCTGGGAAGACCTTCTCAAGGTGCCTGATGAGGGTGCCGAAGATGAGGTCTTGTACTTAGCTGCTGGTTCGAGGTGGCCCTGAACTAGTCCCGAGTGGGGGCTCGGGGACTTTAAATGGTGCGGGGACCGACCCGTTCGAGTAAGAGCTCGGTAACTTGAATGGCGCAAGAGCTGATTTGACCAGGCATGAGCCCGAGAATTAGAATGGCGTGGGAGTTGATCCGACCGAGCAGGAGCTCGGGAATTGGGATGTCGCCAGAGCTGATCCGACCGAGCAGGAGCTCGAGAATTGGGGTGTCGCAAGAGCTGATCCGACCGAGTAGGAGCTCGGGAATTGGGATGTCGCAAGAGCTGATCTGACCGAGTAGGAGCTCGGGAATTGGAATGTCGCAAGAGCTGATCCGACCGAGCAGGAGCTCGGGAATTAGGGTGTCACAGGAGCTGATCCGACCGATCAGGAGCTCGGGAATTGGGATGTCGCAAGAGCTGATCCGACCGAGTAGGAGCCCGAAAATTGGAATATCGCAAGAGCTGATCCGACCGAGCAGGAGCTCGGGAATTGGGATGTCGCAAGAGCTGATCCGACCGAGCCGGAGCCCGGGAATTGGAATGTCGCAAGAGTTGATCCGACCGAGCAGGAGCTCGGGAATTTGGACCTAGGCTTTTGCCAAGGGTGAACTCGGGCACAAATCCTGGGATTTGGCCGAGAGGGTGAACTCGGGCGCAAATCTACGGATTCGACCAAGAGGGTTAACTCGGGCGCAAATCTGTGGATTTGGCTGAGAAGGTGAACTCGGGCGCAAATCTGCGGATTCGACCGAGAGGGTGAACTCGGGCGCAAATCTGCGGATTCGGCCGAGAGGGTGAACTCGGGCGCAAATCTGCGGATTCGACCGAGAGGGTGAACTCGGGCGCAAATCTGTGGATTCGGCCGAGAGGGTGAACTCAGGCGCAAATCTATGGATTTGGCCGAGAAGGTGAACTCAGGCGCAAATCTGCGGATTCGACCGAGAGGGTGAACTCGGGCACAAATCTGCGGATTCGGTCGAGAGGGTGAACTCGGGCGCCCTCGCCCTTATCTTGTGAACCCTCTCTCTTTACTATGTATATATATATATATATGTTATCATATATATTATTATACTATAATATATATATATATATATTATCATATATATATATATATATATATATATATATATATATATTGTCCTCCGCTTAGGGTTTCGGTCGGAGTAATGCTGCATTTAATGCGCTGGGTGGCTTTCGGGGTGGCGGCGCTTCATCTTGCCTCGGGAAGCTGAAATGACTCCCCTGGGCGCTATAAGTTCGATGTGTGGTTGGGCAGAGACCTCACTTGTTCATTTGGCCCCCTCCCTGTTTCCATCTCGGACCTTCCTAGCTACTCTTCGCCCCTTCAGTCGATAGCCTTTTTTGAACAGGTCGGGATGACCTCCTCGGACTCCTCGAGTAGTGTCAGGGTCGTTTCTCCCCCGGGGTCGGGGGAGACAAGTCGATGTGATCCCGAGGTTGGTTCCTCGGGAGTGTCTTCTGGACCCCCGTCGCCTGTCGACGCGAGGGTTCTGAGGGATTTGGAGGTCATGATGTCGGATCATGATCTCGACACGACGGTGACCAAGGGGTCACTTGTCGTGATTAGGGAGCGGTATAGCATCCCGGCTGAATACGGGCTGCATGTTCCGCAGTCGGGGCAACGCCCTTATAGCTTGGACGCTCCCGGTATGTGCATCTCGGTGGATGCTTTAGAGGCCGGCCTCCGGGTTCCTTTGCACCCACTCATCGAGGAATGCTTGAGGTGGTGGAGAATCTCTCCCAGCCAGGTAGCGCCCAACTCGTGGCGCTACCTTGTCGTCTTCTTGGGCGAGTGCCGAGGAGCCGGGATTATCCCGACTCGGGACTTGTTCATGGCGTGCTTTCGCCTCTGCAAGAGTCGGGACGATTACTACCTTACCGCCCGGGTCGGTTTTCGAGTCAGCGGGGCACCTTCCAGTAACAAAGGTTGGAAGTCCCGCTACCTTTATGTTAGTGGTCCGGTTTGGGGGTTTAGGCTCGATTGGTCGGCTCACCCGATCGGTAATGCCCCCCCATACCTATCCGAGGAGGAGACCATCCTGGTCGGCAGACTGAAGGGGATTCTTTCCTCTTCGCGTGCGATCAAGGAGATGGCCGAGCTTTGGCTCGTCGAGGCGGGTTTAAGCCCAGCCTCTAGGGGTACTAACATTTTACTTTACTTTAGCCTTTCTAACTGCCTACTAACCTGTCGGTCGGAATGCAGACCGGATGGATCTCGAGGAGCTTCGCGGGATGCCAAGAGTGACAAGCGGCAAGGTCCCTCCGACCCGGCCCACCGCCCGTGAGGTCGGCGCGTCTCCTGCGAGGGAAGCTCCAAGGGCTTCGTCGAAGAGGCCACTCGTCTCCCCACCTGAGCAGGTCGAAGATACGGTGAGGCGCCACAAGAAAGTGAAAGTGCTGACAAGGAGGCACAAGTCCCGTCCCGACGAGGGTGAGTCTCGCTCCCGATCTAAGGGTAAGGAGCCCGCGACACCGTCGGAGGAGCACGAGGCACCCGTCGGGTCCGAGGAGGGGGGCGCTTCACCAGCCCACGAACGCCCGAGGTCGATGAAAGACCTTTTCAAGACGAAGGTTCATAAGGGTGACGCGGGCTACTACGCCCTGCTAATGTCCGACCTGGGGCATCAAGACCCCGAGAAGGAGATGAAGGCCAGATGGAAGGGGCTGAAGAACTCGACAAAAGTATGGAACAATTCGTCGGCAGCGGAGGAGTTCGAAAGAGGACTTCTCCATACCCAATTGGTGCGGGAGCTCTATACGCTCCCCTCGGAAGTCTTGATGGCCCGAGCCGCCAAGGAGATGGTCTTGGTAAGCTTCCCGACCCATGCCTTGGTAACTTGAGTTTTCCCTTTGCCTAGCTTCTAACAGTTGCTCTTTCGTGTAGAGCCAACATTTCCAAATGACACTTTTTGATCGAGTTTATGACGCGGGTCGGCTGATCACGTTCATGGACTACCGGGTTAAGCAGCTACAAGAAGAGCTTGACGCTCTGAAATCGAGAGGGGGACCGGAGGCGGTCGCCGAGGCCGAAAAATGCGCGTCCGAGCTGCGGGAGGAGCTCGAGAAGATCAAGAGGGAGAAAGCCGAGGAGCTCCTCAGGCGCGAGGCCTTCGAGAAGGAACTGCAGGAGATTCGGGGCCACCTGGGCGACGCCCAACAGTTGCTGAGGGAGGCGCGAACCAGGGCTCGGAGGATGGACGACGAGCTGCTGTAGGCCGTGAAGGACCTGGAGAGCGCCCGAGCCGAGCTGCCAAGGCAATCAGTCATCCAGTACAAGGAGTCCCTCGGCTTCAAAGTGGGCCTGAAGAGGATGGGTCGGGTAACGTATGAGTACGGGTATCGGGTGGCGTTAGCTCGCTTCTGTGCCCGACATCCCGACGCCGACGTTGAAGAAGACCCATTCACCATCCATCCCGAGGACGATCTGGTGCCGATGGAAAGGCAGCAGGACTTTGACGACTCGGTTCCCCCCGAGCCCTGACTTGTAATTTTCTTTTCAAATTGTAATTCGGGTCGGGAAAAGCCTCATTTTTGTTCCCGACATCTTTTGTACTTGCTTTTAATTAATACAAGTCGGGTCGTTTTGCTGATATCGTCATCCGTAAAACTTTCGCAAGTTTGTGACGTGCCAAATTCTCAAATTGTGATTCGGGTCGGGAAAAGCCTCATTTTTGTTCTCGACATCTTTTGTACTTGCTTTTAATTAATACAAGTCGGGTCGTTTTGCTGATATCGTCATGCGTAAAACTTCCGCAAGTTTATGATGTGCCAAGTTCTCGGCAACACTCGCCCCTCCATTGTTGCCAACATATAAGTCCCGTCTCAGATAACATCGATGACCCGGTAGGGGCCTTCCCAGTTCGGGGCCAGCTTGCCGCGAGACCGGGTCGAGTCGCTAACCTCGATCTTCTGGAGCACCAGGTCACTCGTCTCAACATGCCGGGGGCATACCCGACGGCTGTACAGCTTGGTGACGGCCCTTCTATAGGCCAGCGCTCGGAGATGGGCGTCGACTCACTTTTCCTCTAGCAGGTCGAGGTTCTCACGAAGCTGTTGGTTGGACTCCTCACTCTGGGTCTGGATTCAGAGGGTCGGGAAAATCACCTCGGGAGGCAGTACGGCTTCGGTCCCGAATGCCAGGCTATATGAGGACTCCCCCGTCGGGGTTTTCGGAGTCGTTCGCGACACCTATAGAATACTCGGGAGCTCCTCTACCCAAGAGGTCGTGGCGCTGGAAACCCTTTTCTTCAGCCCTTCAAGGATGGCTCGGTTCGTTACCTCGGCTAGCCCATTGGCTTGGGGGTGGGCAACCGAGCTAAACTTCAGCTGGATGCAATAGTTTTGACAAAACATCTTGAACTTCATGTTGTTGAACTGCATGTCGTTGTATGTGATAATGACCCTAGGGAGGCCGAACCTGGTTATGATGTTTTCCCACACGAATCCTTCGACTTGTCTCTCGATGATGGAGGCCAATGGCTCGGCCTCGAGCCATTTGGTGAAATAGTCGACTCAGACTATTAAGAACCTTCTTTGTCCCGAGGCCGGGGGGAAGGGGCCGAGGAGGTCCATTCCCCATTGGGCGAAGGGCCAGGCGCAGTCGACAGTTGTGAGCGGTACCATCGGTTGATGTTGGAACCGGGCGTGCTTCTGGCATGGCTCACAGCTCCGAACATAAGTCTGGGCATCCTTACGTAGGGTGGGCCAGTAGTAACCTTGCTTGAGGACTTTGTGTGCCAAGGTGCGAGCACCGACATGGTCCCCACATATTCCCTCGTGGACCTCAGCTAGGGTGGTGTGCGCCTCGGTTGGGTTCAGACAGCGAAGTAGGGGTCGGCTGAAGCCTCGCCGATAGAGGCGATCGTCGATGATACAGTACCACGACTCCGTCCTTCTGATTCTTCGGACAGCCGCTTTGTCCTCGGGGAGGATTCCTGCTTGTTTAAAGCGAAGGATCTCGTCGATCCAACCTCCGTCTTCCTCATCAACAGTCAATACAATCGAATCGATGGAGGGGCCGATGGTTCTCACCATTGTTACGGATGGCATGTCGGTCACGCAGGAGGAGGCAAGCCTGGCCAAGGCGTCTGCCTATGCGTGTCGGTCACCTTGGTGATGGTACACCTTCGAAACCGACCCATCATCCGTCGCGCCTTGGCTAGGTACTTGATCATTGCTGCTTCTCGGGTCTCGAACGCTCCGTTGACTTGGCTTGCGACGAGCTGGGAGTCGGTGAATATTTCAATGTCCTCCGTGCCCAGCTCGGCTGCGACCTTCAGACCGAACAGGAGCGCTTCATATTCTGCTTCATTGTTCGTAGCTTTAAATCCTAATCGCAGCGCATGTTCATAGGTGTGGCCGGAAGGGTCCTTGAGCACCAAGCCGACGCCTCCTCTTTCCGAGTTGGCAGAGCCATCGATATGCAATGTCCATCTGAGGTTCGGGTTCGCCGGGATTTTCGGGGGTGTGAGCTCCGAGAGGAAGTCCGCAAGCACTTGGCCTTTGATCGCCTTTCTTGGCTCGTATTCGATATCGAACTCTCCTAACTCTACCGATCACTTGAGCATCCGACCTGCAACATCAAATTTTGAGAGGATCTGACGCAAGGGTTGGCTAGTTATCACCTTGATAGGATGCATCTGGAAGTACGGCCTCAACTTCGTGGATGCCAGGATCAGAGCAAAGGCTATTCTTTCTATGGGGGAATAACGGAGCTCAGGTCCCGCCAGGACATGACTAGTGTAGTAGATCGACTTTTCCCCAGCTTTATCGAGTGTCACCAAGACCGAGCTAACCGCTAGGTCGGTTGCAGCGAGGTATAAGCCGAGAGGCTCCCCGTCCTTTACCGAGGCTAGTTGCGGTAGGTTTTTGATGTGGCTCTTGAGCTGGCGAAATGCTTCTTCGCATTCGGGGGTCCACCTGAAATCTTTTGCCGACTTCAGCGCTCGGAAGAAGGTAGAGCTCTTGTCCCCGGCTCGGGAGATAAAGCGGCTCAGGGCTGCTAACCTCCCTGTAAGTTGTTGGACTTCTTTTATAGTCCTAGGGGGCTGCATTTCCTGTATTGCCTTTATCTTGTCAGGATTGGCGTCAATCCCCCACTGATGCACTATGAAGGCGAGGAACTTCCCGGATGTGATGCCGAAGGTACATTTTGTCGGGTTGAGACGCATCTTGTATTTTCTTAGCGTGCGGAACGCTTCCGCTAGGTCGGAGAGGTGGGTCTCGGTTTGCCGGCTTTTGACTATCATATCGTCTACGTAAATCTCCATGTTCCTTCTGACTTGGTCCTTGAACATGCGATTTACGAGCCGTTGGTAAGTTGCGCCAGCATTTTTCAACCCGAACGACATCACCTTATAGCAGTATGTGTCATTATGAGTGATAAATGCTGTATTTTTTTTGTCTCTCGGGGCCATCTGGATTTGGTTATACCCCGAGAAAGCATCCATGAAGGAGAGCAGCTGATGCCCCGACGTGGCATCTACCAGTTGGTCGATGTGGGGAAGTGGGTAGCAGTCCTTCGGGCAAGCCCGATTGAGATCGGTATAATCAACACACATCCGTCATTTTCCATTAGCTTTTTTGACAAGTACAACGTTGGATAGCCAGGTCCGATACTTTACTTCTTCGACAAGCTTTGCGTCTAACAGACGAGCGACCTCGTCTTCTATAGCCTTCTGCCGGTCTGGAGCGAATTTACGCGGACGTTGCTTCACGGGTCAAGCGTCGGGGGAGATGTTCAGGTAATGCTGGGTGATCTCCGTGAAGCAACGTCCTGACCCGTGAAGCAACGTCCGCGCAAATTCGCTCCAGACCGGCAGAAGGCTATAGAAGACGAGCGACCTCGTCTTCTATAGCCTTCTGTCGGTCTGGAGCAAATTTGCGCGGACGTTGCTTCACGGGTCAGGCGTCGGGGGAGATGTTCAGGTAATGCTGGGTGATCTCCGGGTCGACCCCTGGCATATTGCTTGGGGACCATGCGAAGACATCGTCATTCTTCCGCAGGAAATCTATCAGTTGAACTTGCTGGCTTTCCATGAGTCCCGACCCGACCTTCACCAGCTTATCCGGGCAGCTCGGGTCAAGTGGCAGTTCTAGAACTTTTTCCGCCGAGTGGGGGTCTCGGGCGCTCTCCTCCGGGTCCATAGACATGGTACCGACCAGTTCAGTCCTCGGTTTCTTGAACAACGTTGTTGCCGTTAAGTAGCACTGCCTGGATTCTCTTGGGTCACTCCTGACCTCGCCGACCCCTGTTCGGGTCGGGAACTTCAGGATCCGATGGTACGTGGAAATGACCGCCCTGAGCCGGTTAAGGGTCGGGCGCCCGATAATGGCGTTGTACGCCGATGGGAGCTTGACCACCATAAATGACACCAGTAGAGTCTTCGACCTTGGTTCTCCCCCGAATGTGACAGGGATCGTGGTTGTTCCCAAGGGAGAGACGGAATCCCCGGTGAATCCTGTCAAGGTAGATGTTAGAGGGGCGAGATCTAGGTCGGTTAACCCCAATCTTTGGAAGGCATCGAAATACAAAATGTCGGCCGAACTCCCCGTGTCGATCATGACCCTCTTGACGTAGGCATTGGCCATGCAGATGGAGATTACTAGCGCATCGTCGTGGGATGAGTGCTCCTCGCCTTTTGACCTGAGCGTGACGTCAAGGTCTTCGTGATGCAGCGGCCTCTTTCGAGTCTCGGATCGCGCGTAAGCTTTTCGCGCCGAGGAGCTATTGCCGCCTGATGTCGGGCCGCCAAAGATGACGTCGATTTGCTTCTCGACCGGGCCCTGAGGTCGGGGAGAAGAGTCTCGGGAGGGCCGGCCGTCAGGGAGAGAGGGTTGTTCGCGAACATATCGCCGCAGGTGACCGCACCGGATAAGGTCTTCAATTTGGTACTGCAGGTCACGACATTCCTCGGTGTCGTGCCCGTATTCTCTGTGAAAGCGGCAATACCTTCTTTTGTCACGTCGCTCAGGGTGCAACTTCATCGGACTTAAGGCCTTCAAGAGCCCCTTTTCCCGTATTTGGAAGAAGATCTCTGTTCGGGTTAAATTGAGGGGAATCGAGGGGGGTCTGGCTGGTAACAAGCCCGACCTGTCTTCCCTCCTCTTCAGAGGTGGTGCCGGATGTCCACGAGACTGTTCCCCCCGGGGGCGCTTTGTCTCATCCCGCTTGCAGGCTATTAGCGTCTCGACCGTCATGTACTGGTGTGCTCGTTGTAGCATCTCGGGTAGAGTCATCGGTGGTCGCTCGATCAGCGACCAGAAGAACCTTGACGGCCTCAGTCCCGTCAAGAATGCTTGGATGGCTAGGGATGGATGGAGGTCAGGGATTCCCTGGACCTGCGATGTGAACTGTCCCACGAACTGGGAGAGGGGCTCGTCGCTCCCTTGGGCCATCCCCAAGAGGGAGGCTGTGGTTGGTCTCGGGCGTGCACTCGCCAAAAAGTTTAGCTCGAACTCTCTTGCCAGCAAATCAAATGAAGGTATAGACGTGGATTTGAGACGAGAATACCAGATTCTGGCTGACCATCTAAGGGTGGTCGGGAAGGCCCGACACATCAGTGCCTCCGAGGTATCGTAAAGGGCCATCTGGGCGCGGAATGTGGCGATGTGCTCCGTCGGGTCGCCGCTGCCATCATAGAGCTCGAGGGCCGAGAGACTGAAGGTGGCCGGGAGAGACTTGGCCTGTATCTCGGGAGTGAATGGGGAACCACCTTTAGAGCTTTTCCCAACTTCCTCTCTTGATTTGAGGACTTCCTTCTGGACTTCGTCGAGCCACTGATGGACTCGACGAACTTGCTCTCTTAGAGAATCAGCGGTGTCAGTCGATAAGGTGTCGAAGTCGGGCTCGGTCGGTACCGGGTTATAGGAGCGACTTTGCGATCGGGCTGGCGTCGGGTTGGGGAAGCTGCGTGGGCTTCGGTGACCTGAGGCTGTGGCGCCTCTACGTTGGGCGGGGTTCCCCGGTTTGGGGCCGTTGGTGACTCCATTTGCGGGGGTGCCGCCGGGGGAGTCGATTGGTGAGCCATCGAATGCACGAGCTGGGGCAGGTATGAGATTATGGTATGCACCATCCCCGCTAGTGCTTGGACTTGGCTGGTGAGGCTGAGGAAAGCCTCTGCCGTGACCATGAACGGCGTGGGGTTGGACGCGGGTGAAGGGAACCCTGGGTCGGTCATCATCCACCAAAAGCGGTTGGGAGTCGGCACAGCTACCGTGGCCTCCTCGGTTAGTCAAGGGTGGTCAGGTTCCAGGCGGTGCTCCATACCCGAGTCCCCAAACGGGCGTTCTGGCGACATGGGCCCTCCTTCTAGCGCCAAAAATGTTATGGGGAAATTTGGTGCTTGCCTAGTAGATGAGTTCCGCCTCCGTGTCTGTTGAGCAAGCACTGCTGGTTCAGGCCCGTGTGCACTAGCTCGCCCGCGGTCGACTCGGTGCGGAGTTGGAGCTCAGTCGGATGGGTGGTACCAAAAATATTAGGGGGGAATTTGGTGCTTGCCTAATAGATGAGTTCCGCCTCCGTGTCTGTTGAGCAAGCATTGCTGGTTCAGGCCCGTGTGCGCTAGCTCGCCCGCGGTCGACTCGGTGCGGAGTTGGAGCTCAGTCGGATGGGTGGTGGTACCTCGGGGTTCGGCTCGGGAAGTCGGCTGCTGGAATGGTGGAGCTCGGGTCGATCGATGACTCCTGTAAGAAGGTCGGGTCGGGCAGGTTCCCGACGTGACCCCTCCGACGGTCAAGTTAGTTCAGTGGTTGGTTTTTGCGATCCCCTTGCCCCGTAAAGGTGTGCAAGAGCTTATATAGTGGGTGTTGTAGATCATCCGTACATGGCAACCCGGTTGCCCTTGTGGCTTACCCTGTCGTCGTACGCTTCCACCACGCCCGCCGTCCTTGCGGTGAGGGATGCGTCAACAGGTAGAGGTATCGGCCTTACCTGTGTTAGGTCGACCGTACGATCGCTGGGGTATCGGCCTTACCTGTGTCAGGTCGACCGTACGACCGCTGGGGATTCGACCTTACCTGTGCCAGGTCGGTCGCATGACCACTGGCGCCCCCATACCTGCGTCCGACCAGCTTCCTGCGTTGGGTCGACCACATCGACGGATCAGTTGTTCGAAGGAACGATGATGTGACGGCCAGGTCATTATGTGCCATATCACTTTCCTTTTCAATAAGTCGGTGAAGATGCTCCTGCAATGTTGCAGGTCCCATATGCATGAATGTTATTTTACCACGATACTTTTCCTTCCTCGTTGAGCTCTGCTATTGCAGGTTCTGAGAGAAAGAGAGACTTGCATATGCTAGCAGCTGTCTCGAGATCAACAACAAAGCGCTACGCAAGCAATACCATTATATCCTCTTGATTGCAAATGGATCATACAACAGAAGGAAGTTCCCCTTGCATCAGTAAATGAACAACTTGCAGTCAATTAAACTTTCAAGAGTGTGGATGAGATTACAACCTTACCACAACCGCAGATTTAGGTTTCTTGTCTTGGTTGGGACAAAAAGGGGGAGTCCGCACTGTGCAAAGAGATGAACACCATTGGAAGAAAGCTCCGGTTACAATCTCATGGGCTGCCGACAGCCAACATCTGGCTGTAGGAAAACCAGAAAATGCATGAGGCAACCTCTCAAGCCAAAAGTTGGTCCATATATATCCCATCACAACTAGGTTGCCAAATTGGCCCAGTCAGTGGCCACAAGCTTGACATCCAATTTACATGTCTCTTCCTGGAATGGATCCAGCCTCCACTGCTTATAAATAACAATCTTTCTTTCCTTCATAAACACTTAAATTCTTCTACCAGATAGATCAGCTTTATCTTCATTCAGTGTTTTAAATTCACTTCGAGCGTGCACTGCTAGCCATGATGGAGATCAAGGCAGTGATAGGTGAAACGGACATGCTGCAGACCATGCAGCAAGATGCACTCCTCCTGGCAGGAAAGGCCCTTGACCTCTTTGATGTCAATGAGTCCACCCAGATAGCTTCCTTCATAAAAAAAGGTACAGAAGTTCTGTGACAACCATGTCAAACAAGGAAAGAAATCTAAGGGTGTTTTTGCCTTAAGATGCAAATGCTCAATCCACAGTTTGCATCACAATATGCAGCTTCAAGCTTACATATAAAAGAAAGCTCTTTTTTATGGAGTCTGTGGCATTTGTAAATGCAAAATTTATGCTAACCATTGTGATATATATACACTTGTATGTATGTGTGTAAGTGATGCCCTGCACTTTGTCATGAAAATCTTTTGGTCACATGACAAGATGCAGGAATTTAGTGCCATCTTGCATCAACTGTTGCAGGCCACTAAGATGATTAAGGGCATTAAATGTGCCTTGCATTACAATTTGGTAGAGCTAATGCAAACACAGACCTAATAAAGCAATGAGAACACAAGGGACAGCAAGAAAGTATACCTTCTACCCTCATTCTTTTCTTCTGCTCATATATGGGGTTTTGCTATTGCAGGAGTTCGATCAATCATACGGACCAGGGTGGCAATGCATTGTGGGAACAGACTTTGGTTCCTTTGTGACACATCATCGTGGCTGGTTTATTTACTTCAGCATAGGAAGCCTCATGATATTATTCATTAACGCCACATTGGCACCTGAAGTTGACACAACAGCATTCATCGCCATGGAATCAATCGGTAAAAGCATGAATTCCTCTTCTTTCAAAGTCCTGGATCATGGGGTCTATATGTAAATGAATATAACTTGTTGAAAAGAAATGACTGCTCTCTCTTTATCCATCTTATTATCTTCTCTTGGACTACGTGACAGTTTGTAACTTGAAGAAATAACTAAGATGGCTACAGTTCCATTTAGTTAATCAAGTCTATAACAATTAAAAAGCTATAGAGTCGTTTGCGTCCAGCATAGCCACATAAAAGAGCATTATGATTTATAATGTCAAATCAAAGTTTATCATCTGTGTCCGAGATATCATGGATACAGCATTAAATTCTAAGATCCTAGATGCCTATGACTAGTTAGACTATGAGATAACAAAGACTTCAGTGACAACAACTGTGACTTTGCGGCACCAATGATGAGATTGAGCCATCACTGTTGTATTGTGGGCTAGTTGTTGAATTATTTCCAACACAGAACCGTTGCATCTTATGCTTTAGAAAAGAGTGAAAACAAAAAAAATAAGGTGAAAATGGACCTTCCCATATCACAATTTAGACTTACCAAGGAGCTCGACATCATAGAACTAAAGAAGGAAACCATTCCTTCGCACCAATACCAATCTACAAGAAATCTTCTTGGCCATGTAGCTAAAGCCTCCAAAATGATTTTGGCATTTGCATCCTCAAACCTGGCACATATTCATTTGGTTGCTGCACATCTGACATCCAAAGGCATCATGGGTTTTGGATCTATCAAGAGTGGAAGACAATGTTTCTGAACAATTGATTTTGTCACCTTCTGATTCCCACTAACAACCCAAGCTCCATTTGCTGCTCTTAGGAAAAAAAAAAAACAATTAAAGGCTCTTCATATCATTATAGCATACCAGTAGCTGATGGCCAGAAATGAAGCCTTCAGCATCTCAATGCCTTTGCATCTGGCAGAAGAATTCATCAAAGGGCTCTAGTTCATCCGGTACCAATGTAGTAGTGCAAGTTCCAAGTAGACCTCAGAAAATCAATCTTTGGACCCTTCACCGAAGACTTATCTGAAAGCATCTGCCAGGAACAAGAAGGTTTGTTGAAGCAAGCAATAACTAAATCAACATCTTCACCAGATCTTTTATAGTGTATATATACATCTTGCAAAAGTTAATATTAAATGAACTTTTATAGAATAACATCAGTGTAAAAGAAAGCATGCCAATTTTATAAACTGTTGTAAGAGAAAGATAAGAGTGCAGTGTCACCATGCAACCAACTGGAAAATACATCCAGAGTTAGGTGCAACCCAAATAGATGAAAAGGGTTCAAGACTGAACCTTACTAATAAAAAATTATTTATTCCAGATCCACCTAAAACATTGGTTTCATGGATTCTCTAACCTGAACTATTTGTTAAAGGTGCTAGCTAGTTCATCCAGTAACTTTGGCCGAATCACCACAAGGTCCTGGAATCAAATCCTGCCTTCACCACTTGCTCCTTGCAGAAAAAAAAGTTTATTTATTCCATAGTCTAGATCAATATCGGAATAAGTTGTTAAAGCTTTTTGAGCATTTAAATTCTATCAATCAGTGAAGAATATGTAAATCATGTTTTCAGCAACAAAGGTTCAGAAGGCACAAACCGTTGGCCAAGTAGTGCCGTCAAATCATACCAATCGCTGTATTCCAAAGATTAACATCTATAGAAGTGTCTCTTATTTAGCATATGAAGTAGTACATCACCACACAGAAAATTCAAACAATAAATTTCCTAATATCAATCAGCGTGATCTCTAGACCCATATTCACATAGGCAAACCCGAGACGAGTATTTACACCTACAATGGCTTGCAAAAGAAGCAAGCTCTGCTATACTGAGAACATAGAGTTCCGAAACAGTCTCTGCAATGATGCTGCCAAGTAGTTGAAGCTGTCACATGTAAGAGCAATGCTTCGGGTGCAGCACTGATGAAAGGAAAGTACGCGAATAACCATAAATTACAGGCAAGAGATGAATGTTAGACCCCAGATTCATGACACAAGATTGAACTTACCAAACTGCAGCTTCTCCTCGTCTATAACTCCCCAGAATATCGTCCAAAATCCGTAATCTTAAAACAAGTAAGCGAAAGATCGCACCTTTTGGAGGATCATCAGTTCGTGCCGCCACTTACAAGATCTCTTGGCGGCTGCTGATCTCAATACCAAGCCTTCTCTCCCGTGTCACTCCCAGATCATCGGAGGCAAAGGGGAAGGCTAGCGTTTCGGACGTGCAAACCGTAAACTTAGACGGGGACAACCGGCGCCCACTCGCGGAGATGGGCTGAGAGATGGGCTGAGGGAGAGGCCCACATAAAGACCGTATACTATGTGATACTGGCGTCATATAGCTTTTCGGACCCAGAAAACAATGTCACGGAATTCGTCTTCGACCATATTGCCCACCTCCGACACTCGTCCTCTTCTGTGGATGTGCTGCCGGAGGCGCTGTGCAGGAAATGGCGGATATCCGATTTCCACGGGACAGCGGGAGGTGGCGGACTTCGACAATGGGGGCACGGAATAACTCCTCCGGCCGGGAAAGAAGAGAGGAGCGAAAGAGACGCCTCAACATCAAGATCAATAACGTAGCATGAGAATCGAGCGATCTGGGGAACTCGTTTATAGTTTTAGGGCTTCTTCTTAGACCGTTGGATCAAAGATCAAAGAGTTTTATCTTCCGTTATCGGATCGAACAAGAGTTGGTCAATATTCGATCCGCGTCGTTCCGGGCCATCGGATCGGATCGTGATTCACAAGAAACCGGGCCGGGCGTGTAATCATTAGACTATGGACACTGCCCAAAGACAAATGAACGATAACAACTAATATTCTTAATAATATAATTAGTTCAAATAACATTAGCGACCGTATAAACCATTTCATACTGTAAAAAGACACAGGTAATGGAGTCTTCATCCGAATCATGAAGTGCTTGTTAGATCATCACCCTCTCACACTGTGAAATCATCTTGGTTAGGCTTGGGTGATGTTAGCAGCGCCGTGTACAGCCTCAGCTTGTCCTCTTCCATCGACGAGCACCCAGAAAGCGGCCGACGCGGGCGTATGAACGACAAGGACGTCAGCGTCAGCCGATGCTTGTACCTCCACCACGCCAGCTGGATGGCCACCGCCGCCCATGTCCGCCACCCCGGCGAGTAGTACCGAGCGCTCCTCTTCACCCTCTCGCTAACGAAAGTGTAGCGGAAGTGCTGCGTCACGTACTTGAGGTCGTTCGCGTCCAGCCCGAACGCCTCGGTCGATTCCGCAGCCACGAGCATCGACGACGACGGCGGCAACCGTTCACCGAACTGGCGGATCAGGCACCACGACAGGAGCTCGTCGCCGCTGAAGTTCCCCGGTCCCAGCATGCAGTAGCTCTTCACGCCGTCGCGCACAACTTGGCTGCTCTGGAGATGGCCCCTCACCACGAACAGCATCCTTCGGACTGGATCGCCTTCTCTTATGACCTGGGCGGAGTTGCAGAAGCATCATGCGAGCACAAAGGAGAGAAGAAGACCGAGGAAGATGCGTAACGCAGCAGGGACTCACGGTTTCTCCCTTGGGGATGAGAAGAGACTTGACTCTGTCGCATATGTTCTCCAGCACCAGCTCATCCATGTGTTGGAACAGAGGCACCTGCAATGCTTCTAATCTTTAATCTCATATGCAGAGATTTGTGCTGATGTCTTCACCATCAGGAACGCCCCACGAAAGAACGATTACCTGTCGAACAAGATCGAGGCAGAGGTGGTACTTGATGTCCCTCCTCACCCCCTCGGGCAGGCGCCGTGCCATCTCAAACTCGTCCACCCCTCTCATCGCAGCCCATCTCTGCCGCTCGTACTGCCGCACCCTTTGCCTGATCCCGAACGGTAAGTTCCTGCGTCGCATCCACCGATCCAAGCTCCGCAGCTTGGAGTGCAGCGCTTGCTTCTTCGACGTTGTTGCGTGCAAGAAGACCTACGCCAAGTTAATAAGCACCAGCGACTGTACAGCATGATTTTGTCCATCAGATTGCTCACCTTGATGTTCCCGATCAATGTCGTAACCAAAAGCAGTGCACTAGTGACAATGATGATGTTGAAGGTGATCTCCACCCACTCGGTTGTGCTCTCGATCGTCCCGAACGTGCTGGATGCCAAAACAAACAATCAAACATATATAGTGCAAACTCTAGCTTGGATCTTAACATTTTATCATACATTCTTGGCATCCTCAGTAGCAGAGAATTGCAAATATCAAATCTTTCATGTATTAGAGAAGCAGAATCAATCTGCTTGTACTATATATGTCTAATTTACTCTCTTCCAAAGAAACCAAAGATTTCTGCATGGATGTTGGAAGGCTCTCATGAGATCATCTTTGTTAACTTGGTTAAGAGATGATTTCATTTCCATAAACTCTGCAGAATATCTTATCAGCAACCATGCATGAATGATACAGATAATTAGCAATGTTATGGTAAGGGAAGACGAGAACTGCTTACCTAAGAGTCATGAGTCCCCAGAAGATCGGAAACAAGACCTTCTCTAAGCGATTAGGATTGGTGACCAGATTGACTACCCACTTATAAGATCCATACTCGAAATTGTCACTGCTATCGAGGCACATCGATCGTACGTGCAGATTTTTAGCCCAAGCCAATCTCTCCCCATCTATGGTTGCTCCGGTGGTGCCATAGTACATGGGATCTGCACATGCCACCGTCCTATTTCTGCATCCATCTGTTGCAACGCACTGCTGTTTGAGGCACTCTGTTGCCCTCTGAATGCCCAGTAAGTACCAGCAAGCGCCTGCTGCCTGTCGACAGTGTAAGCTGTGATGGATAGAGTACGAATCTAATTCTGACTAATAGTTTGAAGGATGTGATTGAGGTTGCAGGATAGAGTTGTGTCTCATGGCACAAACATATCCGAAGGCAAGGTAACATTTGTTTCACAGCCTTCTGCTCGAACCATTCGATGTGACTTTGGAGATGACAGAGACAACAAGCATACTCACATGCGATGCAACGAAGTAAGCTATCAAGTTGAGAGCGATTCCTCCCCAAATGTTGCCGAAGATGTAGCCTAAAGAATTCTGCAACCTTCGAAGGAAGCAGACCGAGTGATAGACCTTCGGGAGGTACTGCGAGAGAAACGAGATCAAGAAGACGGTCATCACCGTCGACGTCATTCCTTGGCACAGCATTGCAGGAGCTACGACCCACAGAACAACCTGCAAAAGATGACCCCCATCCGGGAACAGTACTTCTCAGCAACACAGTAATTAAGGTTTGTCATCGGTGTTCAATGGCGAAAGCAACAGCATCTCATTCAGATTTTATGTAAGCCTCGATTGTTTCTGAGAAGAAGATGCGTGGCATTCATGCAAGCATGATTAAGAACCTTTTTGTTGGGATCACGGGGGGTGCTTGTGTTTGTGTGTGCTACTTCATTTGTGTATGTATGCACACTAAGATGTGAGCTTGTCCGGTGGAGGCCGTTGAGGACCAGTGTCCTTTTCCTGTTAATGAGCAAAACGCCAAGAAACGATGGCAAGAATTCATGCCTAAGAAACAGAGATAGGCTAAAGATTAATCTCACGGTGTGCACTCACTCACCCAAGCAAAACAATGAAAATAATATTTTCTTCTTGAATGTCTTAATTATGTGTTCGTCAAGAAAGATAGGATCAGGTGTTACAAGGTAAGGTCACGCAACCTGCGGCACCGGGAGGATGATGAACAGATCGAGGAGAAAGCCCGTCTTCGATCTCAAGTAACTTTGGCTGTGAGCCATGGCTCTGCCCGCGGACGCATCCTTCTCCTCCAAGCTCGATCTCGGCGCTGCGTCGTAGGTGATCGCCAGCTGCAGGCACATGTTCAGTAGGTGCACCGCGTCGGTCATGCACCGGAGAGTGGTGACGGTGACCGCGAACCAACCGTCGACGAAGAGGCACATGCACGTGCTGCTGATGGACAGGGCGTAGAAGAAGAGAGGATCCACGACGAGCCCGGCTGCGCACATCAGGAGGAAGATGCGGTTCCACTCGTGGAGCCACTTGGTTTGGCGATCCGACGGAGGGTTCCTCCGGCCACAACCGGAGGTACCGAATGTGCTGGCGACAGTCTCCTCGTCATGCGAGGGCATCGAGGAGCCTTCGCCGCCCATGATGGTGGCTGAGGAGATGGTGGAAGCAGGAAGAGTGGTAGGATGGATGGTGGACAGTCGAAGCCTAAGATAGATGTAGTCGCAGCAAATGGCGTCGTCAGGCGTCAGGAAAAACCCAAAAATAAAAAGACAAAAGGGGTCCTGTAGGTCACTGTTGCGACTATGCAAGGACAAGTATTCCCATGTGAAAAGGGCATATAAGATGCCCTCATTGTGATGCAGTGGGGGTACCTACGCCCTTGTCTGTCGTACACACTTGAAATAACCAGTTCAGGGTGGGCTGCTCTTCCACAATGCACACTGTTAGTGTGTCTTCAAGTTAGTTTTGTCTTCTCACTCGTCACTTGCGTGTATTCTCATCTTGCAACACGCATGCAGGTACACCTGCAACTGCCAATACTGTGGTACTTAATCAGGTGAACAAATTCCTGCCGATTCTAGATTTCATGAAGACAATGGATGTTCCATCAGCTGAAGTATGCCCGCAGTTTTTTTACCACCAGCAATATCTCATATTAAGCAAAACGATAGCAGCTTTGCAAACACCACCAACAACAACAAAAGGAAGAAGAATAAGAAGAAGAACAACTCCAGGCATGTTCGCAGCAGCTTCCTGCATTCTGTTCTGTTGCATGTCACGAACTCGTGCTTGTCATCCCCAAGTGGCAAGTAGCGGCCACATTGCTGCTGTCTAAAGGTAATCATATTTCGGCTTAAGATTCTCTCGTCATTTTCTAAGCTTGTCAAACTGTATTCTCATGTCCCTCCAGTGATTCTTGGCCTCTTGGTATCCTAAAAGATCTAGCCTTCAAACAGCGTTGCGTTCAGAGATGAAAGGATTTCCCACTAGTAATAGCCAATTGTCAAAACGTTGTCAAGTTCCTTAGATGTCAAATTCAGAGGTAAAAATTTGTTTTTTTCTGCTATTATTTGATGGCGATTGAAGCTTTTCCCATCCCATCAAAGATTTTATTGCCAATGGCTACAGTGATAAATACAGAGACAATAAGGAAAGAGACCAGACAATAGGAAACGTTTGTCCTGGCAGCCACGACATGATGTGTCTTCTCAACCATAATATACCTCACCACAAATATGAGGCAGTAAATTCTCTTTCATCATGGAGAACCAATAATATTTATTTTTAGTTTTTAATGATTTTATGTCAGTATGATCTATCCAAATATTTAAATGATCTTTGATAAAATTTCAGCACGTTGAGTTCTAATTTTTTTAGAAGTAATTAATAAAATCATGTTAAATTATAATAAAGTTATTTTTATCTTATAAAGAAGTATGGTTAGGGTTTAGATCAGCTCTTAGGGTTTAGTGATCGTCGCCTCTTTACTAGGTTGGTTGGCCAGAGTTTTCCCCTCCTTAGGTCAGCTATAGAGTCAACCTAGTCACCTATGTTTCTATTAAGGCAAGTTGGTTATAGGAGGGGCAAAGGGATAATTTTACTTAGGTAAGCACCCCCTTAGGCTAGGGTTTTGCTCCCTATATAATGATGTAGTCGCCCCCTCTCTTAAATAAAGCAATTAACAATTTTATTTCAGCCTCGTGCCGAATCTAGGAGGGAGGAACCCTTACGACGTTCCAAGGGTTGATCCCCCTCAAGGATCAAAATCTATAGAGCTCCATCTGAGGTTCTATCATTTGGTTTCAGAGCAGCGATCTTACTGCCCCTGTAGCCGTCATCCACGCCTCCACCTTCCCAAGCAATTCCCGCAATTGCTATGACACGTGCCTCCACCTTCCATCCCAGTAGCAGATCAAATCAGTCTGTCGCTGTCCCTTGCGTTTGATATGGAATTCTAGTATATTTTTATCATCCACGTCTCTTTAATATTGCAAATTCCTTACTTTACACGTTGAACATTTTTTTTTTCAAATTTTATCCACTGTAAATTTTGTTCGTCGCAAACGTTATCATCGTTGCAAAGGCGAAACGCTACAAAAATTTTTAGCCGATTGTTGCTTCTTGAAACTAAACTTTTAATCATCCTTTTTGGCTGAAACTTTTATACATTTTTATAGATCGTCTTAGCTTTTATCTAAGACTGATCTCATAAAAAAATTCATTCTGAATCTGGACTTATAGTACTGCGATTCTTCATTGTACAGTACTAAATTTACAATGCAGAATCTGCCTTCCGTTTATTGGCCTCTTGAAACCAAACTTTTGTTCATCCTTTTACAATGCTGAAATTTTTATACAACTCTCAAGATCAAGTTGGATTCCATTTGGATTTGATTTCATGAAAAAACTCCTTCTGGAACTGGTTTTTTTGTGCAATCTTTGACCATCACACAGTTTTGGAAGTTTACGATGAAGGAATCTGCCTTTCATCTTTTGCCCTATTTCCCTATTGTTATGCTGCCAAAATTTCGTCAAACTTTTTACTGGTATTAACAACATCTAAACCAAGGGTTTCTGCATAATTTTCTAGAACTTTCCTTTGGAATTTACGTCGGGAAGTCATCGTTTCTCCGACGTAAAATTGGTTCAGCAGGACAGCACATCGCAACACTTCTTTTCACCGAATTCTATCAGATTTGAGTGCTATTTTTTATGGGATTTTAGACTCTCTTTTTCTTATCTCGAAACCCTACCATCCTCACTAAAAACCCTTCCAAATATTACCCTAAATCGAATCCAAACAGTCACCCAAATCAGCCTACTTCCTTATCGTTCCACTTACCCTTTTAGCCAACTTTTCTTACCGAGACATCTCCTTTGCTGCCATCTATCCCAGATCTAAAATCTATTTTCCTAACCTTCATCTATTACTATCACAGCCCTAAAACCTCACCAATTCACAGCCTAAACTCCATAAAACCGTAACCCCAAATCTGCCCTAACCCGTAGCCTACTTCCATCCAAACCGATTCACCTTCCAACCGACCACCCCCTTCTCCAAAATTCCCATGCCACTAACTCAACAACAGAAAAAATGTCTCAATATTACAGATCTAGAGGCGTATACTATGGCATCAGAAGAGGCTATCGATGCAAAGCTTGAAGCCTTTGGAAACCGCAGGAAAGAGAAGATGCGATCCCTTTTCGTCGAATTCAGCATTGGACGACTGTCGAACCCGAGGAAATCACAACATGGAGAAACTTCAGATCGGCGAGACGATCTCCAAGAATATGGCCACATCACCTCTGATCTCAATATCCATTCATGAAGGTTGACTTCCCTAGATGGAAAGAAGGAGATCCGATCAGGTGGATCTCGCGCGCAGAGCGCTATTTTCGGTTCTATCGAACCGCCGATGCTACACGGGTGGAGATTGCTGCCATCCACCTCGAGGGATATGCTATTCAGTGGTTTAATTGGTTTAAGCACACCCATGGAGGATTCTCTTAGCAGCGATTCAAGGAAGGACTACTAGATCGTTTCGGACCAACCGATTTCAATAATTTCGACGGATAATTGGAAAAGATTCGTCAAACCTCTACAATACAAGAATACCAAACAAGGTTTGAGCGTTTATCTAACCAAATTGAGAATTGATCTGAGAAATAACTTTTAGGTACTTTTATCGAGGGCCTAAAGCCAGAGATCGGAGGAGAAGTAAAGGCGTAGCAACCATACACTCTTATGGTGGTGATTTCCTTCGCGCGTATCCAGGAAGAACAATTGAACCACAAGGTATGAAGGACAAGGGTCACTCTTCGACCAGCCATGCCGAGGCCTACTACCCCCTCTACTGCCATCCAAGCCCCTGCACCAAAAAAGTTGACAAGAGACTGTTGGTTACAAGTGCCCTGCAAGCTAATCACGCGAGTAATGGCACGTGGGACACACTGCGTAATCTTTTTGCTTATGATTAATATTGACATATTCTCATATTATATTATATGTAGCATATATATTGTGATGTCCTTGGTTCTATGTAATGAGAATCGGATCGTGATGAGATCACGATAATGAGATCGATTCATCTTTAAAGACAGATCCTAAATAATCCCGGTCATAGGTTACTCGAGAGGGACATCGAGATAATCGGATAGATCGGTGTACTATATACCCATCCATATGATGGAGGTGACTGGTCTCATAGCCACTTGTGTAGAGACACTGAGGATATAGTACAGGTGCTCATTGGAGAATGAGTTCACTGATTGATCGACTTATGGAATGCTGTATGGTTAATGATACCTAATGTCAGACAGCGATTCCATAGTCCCAGTTGTGTATCTGGTCCTTAGACTTGAGACACAAAGGATGTCTTGTATGAGTACTCCTTTCTTTGACGCCAGACTTCTAGGTTTAGAAAGCTCCATATCTGGTACAACTAGTTATCGGGATTGATAGCCAACCTTACGAAGGCAATTGAGTGTCAATAGAGGATCATCCACTCTCGGTATCACGAGAGGAATATCTCATATGTGCTTGCTTAGACAAATCCCTGGCCAGGGTCATTCGGATTAAGAGAGAAAGAGTTCTCCGATAGAATCTGATTAGAGCAAGACAAACTAATTCCGTATGTGACCTGACAGTACCATGTCCAATATAAGGTCTCTGAGATATTATTTGGATGAGGGATTATAGATACATGGTAACTATGGACAGACAGGTCTGATGGATTCGATCCCCCTATACCGTCTGGGGACTATGGCGTAGTGGCCTAGTACGTCCATAGTCGATGAGTCGAGTGAATTATTATGGAGATAATAATTCACTATATCAGAAGGAGTTCTGATGAGAGTAACTCACGACCAGCTTGGTATTAGGCCTAGAGGGTCACACACATATGGTGGATGCTTCAGCTAATAGAGGATTGGATGAAGATCCAATTAGCTTCTATTCTCATTAGATGAGACCCTATGTTGATGGACTCCTTGATTAAGGCCCAATTATAGGCCTAAGGAGATTATTGGATAGAGATCCAATAATGTAAGATTAGTGGGTTATTGGATAAAGATCCAATACCCACTAAGGAAGGAGCCCTAGGGTTTTGGTGGTTCTCTATAAATAGGAGGGGAGACTCAGGGTTGATAGGCTATAATAGCCTTAGCCACCACCTCCTATTCTCCTCTCTCTATCTGAGTAAGAGTTGCAAGATCAGATTAGAGGAGTTTCGCTGCAGAGATCCATCATGTGGATACCGCTAGAGAGGAGGACGCTTGACCTCCTTCATCTTCTCCATCCGGATCTGGAATACAAGGATATACGATCTTCCTAGGTAAAATCAATCTCTCACGTATCACGATTTTATCGATTTTTGTGATTTTTCTCGTGACCCCAATCTTTTGCACGACGATTTGAACTGCGTGGGAAACTGGTTTTTGTTTTGATTTTCATTGCGCATGTGATGCACCCGCTGTAGGTTTCACAACAGTGGTATTAGAGTCAAGATTTTCGTATGAAAGATTAGTTTTAAACTGCGTGTGATGAGATTGAATCGCGTAGAATCATTCAACGCGTTCGCAGCAAGAACAACAAAGAGGAGGGGCTAGCCGTGGCTGGCTACAAGGGATAGCCGGCTGCGGCCAAGGCCCCTTGCAAGGGGGCGACTGGCCACGACCAACCCCCCCTGCAGGGGCAACCGGTTGCAGCCAAGGCCTCCTTGCAAGGGGGCTGCCGGCCACCTACAAGGAGCGGCCACCAGCAGGGGCAACAAGCGACGGCTGCCAGCGGCGCGCCCGCAAGGGACGACCGTCGACGGCCAGTCCGTAAGAGGCTGCCCACGGCGCACCAGCAAGGGGCGGCCGCCAACGGCCAGCCCGCGGCATGCCCGCAAAGGGCTACTACCAGCAGGGGTGGCCGCCCCTTTGTAGGGCGGTTGCCGGCCGCAACGCGCAGCGCCGCCGCCTACGTAGGGGCAGCGACGCAGGAGGGTTAAGGAGAGGGTTAGGGCTTCTTTTTGGAAAATAACTAAAATGCCCCTCAGAATTTAAAATTTTTTAAGGACTGTCCTTGTGTACAGAATTATAAAAATACCTAAATAATTTTGAAAATTCCGAGGACTGTCCTCTCATCCAGAATTATGAAAATGCCCTTTACAATTTTGGAAATTCTGAGTATGTCTTGATTTTCAAAAAAATAATTAATTAAATAGTTTAATTAATTATTATATATATCTAGTAGTCCTACATATGATGTGATGTACGACATGGATGGATGATCATGAGCCATGTGTTATGATGTGTGTAATTATGATTATTATTATTATTGGGATATGCGAGCCTGCGTTTTTCTCGTTTATTGTTGGGCCCGCGTGCTTGTGATTATTTGTAATTACATGGAGAGGCGTAGCGGGAGCGTGGAGATGACAACGAGACCCATGATGCTATGACGGGATATCATGACACATGGTGATGCGATGATCCGACGGAACCAATAATGACGAGATCAACAATCACAGGGATGAAGATGCGCCAATGCACACATAGATCCTATTATGAGTGATTAGGCCCATTGGCTCAGGCTTAATCATATTAGGTCACGGCTCATAATCATCCGATGTTCGTTGCATATGTGATGTGTTATACGCCTACTAAATATATGTATATATATATTTACATGCGATGTAGATATATTAAATATGTATGTGTGTGACACGACATATTAGGAGACCGATACGAAACAAAAACCCTTTCTACGATAATATTAAGTCGGTAAGCGTGAGGCAATAAGATTGACCCACATGGCCTTCCATCGTTATAGGAAGAAATTGAATCACGACATAGGTCGAGTTGGTCGAGTCCTTCAAGGCTCACCTATCTACGTGATCGAGTTCTTGCCTACGACATAGAGATGTCACCAGTGACCTGAGGACATGGTATGCTTGGTCGAGTCCCTCGAGGGCATATCATCGAATCAGACTCATCTTGTAATGATAGTGATGACTTAATTGAACGTCATAGTTGGTCGAGTCCCTCGAGACCATGATGATTCGAATGCCGAACGTGACGGGAATCATAAAGAGTTGTGATTGGCAAAAGTTACCTACCTTTTAGGCTTAGTGCAATTGGTCGAGTCCCTCGAGGTTGCACTAAGATGCCAATTGGATCTCGATCCCCACTAGGAGTCTGCCAGAGACTTCCATCTCACATGTCGAGGGTGTTGCGTGATTCGCTAAGAAAATAGTGGGAGTACGTTAAGATAGAAGTCAATATTTTAATTAGTATTTTCTGTGAAATCTGCATGTTATTTATTTTTGCTATATCTTGTTTTGTCAGAAACATGTCGCTAACAAACCCCCTACGTGACATACTTAATGCCAACCGCCTCACTGGTCCAAACTATACAGATTGGCTTCGTAATTTGAGAATTATTCTCATGATGGAGAAAATCGCATATATCCTTGATACAATCGTGCCCATGCCGGAAGAAGGGGCAAGCGAGGATGAGATCGCTCGCTATGTGAAGTACATAGATGATTCCACGTTAGCAAAATGTTACATGTTGGCCTCCATGACTCCTGAGTTACAAAGGCAACATGAGAGCTTGGATGTAGATTCTATTCTTCTTCATCTCCACCAACTGTTTGAGAAACAGGGAAGAACTCAAAGATATGAGATATCTAAGAAACTCTTCCAAGCTAGGATGACAAAAGGGACATCAGTTGAGAACCATATCCTAAAGATGATAGAGTGGGTCGAGAAACTCACAGGTCTGGGAATAGTCCTAGTGGATAACCTGTGCGTTGATCTTATACTTCAGTCCCTACCAGATTCCTTTTCTCATTTCATCATGAATTTTAACATGAGCAAATTTGAGGTAACTCTCCCTCAGCTCCTCAATATGTTGAGGGAAGCTGAGAGTGCCATAAAAAAGGAGAAGCCAGTTCTCTATATTGGTGAGACCAAAAAGAAAAGGAAGGCCAGCAAGACCCTTAAGAAGGGCAAGGGCAAAGAAAGACCAGGTAAGACAAAGGTTGCCAAGAAAAACTCGGTAAAGGACAAAGGATAATGCTTCCACTGTGGCAAAGACAGACATTGGAAGAGGAACTGTAAAGACTACCTTGCTGAGAAGGTGAGACAGAAGTTTGGAGAAGTTTCAGGTATATTCATGATCAATCTCCACTTGTCAGATTTTCATGATAACACATGGATATTGGATACCGGGAGTGTTTATCTTATCTATAATTCGTTGCAGGTTCTGGCAAGACCTAGGATATTGGCTAGAGGCGAGATGGACCTCAAGATAGGCAATGGAGCAAGAGTTGCTGCAGTTGCTGTTGGAGATGTCACCCTACATCTGCTTGGTGGAGCCATTATTGCATTAGATGATTGCTATTTTGTTCCCCCTATTATCAAAAATATTATTTTTATCTCTTGTTTGATAATTAATCGATATAAATTAGTTTTTGAGAATAATAGTTATTCAATAATAATGGATGATAAGATCATCACTAGAGGGAGCCTATTAAATGGCTTATATATGTTAGACACTTCTTCACATATCATGAATATAAATATGTCTAAGAGGAAAAGAGATGAGGTGAATAATGCATGCCTATGACATTGTAGGCTAGGTCATATACATGAGGGAATGATTCAAAAATTGTTGAAAGATGGATACTTAGATCCATTTGACTATGAGACATATGCAACTTGCGAACCTTGCCTTCATGGGAAGATGACCAACTCTCCTTTTAGTGGAACTAGAGAGAGAGCCACCGAGTTATTGGAACTCATACATAGTGATGTATGTGGTCCCATGTCGACTCAAGCTATAGGTGGTTACTCATACTTCATTACATTCACTGATGATTTCTCTAGGTATGGACACGTGTACTTAATGAAGTACAAATCTGAGGCCTTCGAGAAATTCAGGGAATATAAGAATGAGTAGAGAATCAAATTGGAAAGAGTATTAAGACTCTTCGATCAGATCGAGGAGGAGAGTACTTGAGTACGGAGTTCACCCATTTCCTCAGGGACAATAGGATTCTATCCCAGTGGACACCTCCTTATACACCTTAGCTCAATGATGTATCAGAAAGGAGGAATCGCATGCTGTTAGACATGGTACGATCCATGATGAGTTTCGCTGACCTATCCGTCTTATTCTGAGGGTACGCCCTAGAGACTGCAGCTTACCTTCTGAACAGAGTTCCATCAAAGTCGGTAGTATCTACACCATATGAGATATGTAAAGGAAAGAAGCCCAATCTTAAAACTGTTAAGATTTGGGGCTGTCCTGCCCACGTTAGAAGACACAACCCCGATAAGTTAGAATCAAGGACAAAATGGTGTACATTCGTGGGATACCCAAAGAAAACTTGTGGGTATTATTTCTATCATTCCGAGGACCGAAAGATCTTTGTTGCCAAGAGAGCTGTGTTCCTTGAGAAGGAACATATTTTTGGTGTAAACAGTGGGAGTGCGATAGAATTGAGCGAGGTTGGAGAACCTAGATCAAACACCATTCCAGAGCCTGAGTCTATTCAAGTACCTAACATACAAATTCCAAATTTACGTTGGTCTAGTAGAGTATCTCACCCTCCTGAAAGATATATGAGACATATATATAAGTGGAGATGACTCTTAGGATGTTGATCCTCAGACCTACGAGGAGGCTATTATGAGTATAGACTTCGGGAAGTGACAATAAGCCATGAATTATAAGATGGATTCCTTGTACTCTAACAAGGTTTGGAACCTTGTGGATGCACCTGAGGGTATTGTACCCATCAGCTATAAATGGATCTTCAAGAAGAAGATCAGAGTGATGGAAAAGTAGAGACCTATAAAGCACGACTGGTAGCTAAAGGATATTGTTAAAGACAAAGAGTTGACTATGACAAAACCTTTTCACCTGTAACGATGCTTAAGTCCATTAGAATTATTTTGGCAATTGCAGCACACTATGACTATGAGATCTGACAGATGGATGTCAAAACGGCATTCCTCAATGGCAATATCGAGGAAGAGGTGTATATGATACAACCAGAGGGATTCATATCCAAAAAGAGTCCAAATAAAGTGTGCAAGTTGCTTACATCCATTTATGGATTGAATAAGCTTCCCGAAGTTGGAACACAAGATTTGATGAGGTAATTAGATCTTATGACTTCGTTAAGAATGAAGATGAGCCTTGTGTGTACAGGAAGGTAAGTGGAAGTGCTATCACCTTCTTGGTGCTATATATGAATGACATCCTAATCATTGGGAATGATGTAGGAATGCTCTCCACAGTAAAGGCTTGGCTATCTAGAAACATCTCCATGAAAGACTTAGGGGAAGCATCCTATATTTTCCATGCCAAACCTTTTGGGGATCAAAAGGTTTGACATGAAAAATTCCAAGAGAGGTCTCATACAGATGAGACATGGAATATCACTTTCTAGGAGTATGTCCCCAAAGACTTCTGAAGAAAGGACAGACATGGATAAGATACCTTATGCCTCAGCGATAGGATCTATCGTGTATGCGATGCTATGTTCTAGACCTGATATAACACATGCTCTGAGTGTCACGAGCAGGTATCAGGCAGATCCAGGTTTAGAACACTGGAAGACAGTAAAGTGTATCCTTAGGTATTTGAGAAGGACTCAGGATCTTTTACTGGTATATGGAGGAGGTAGCCTGCAGGTTGAGGGCTACACAGACTCAAGTTTTCAATCTGACATTGATGATAGCAAGTCAAATTCAGGGTATGTTTTCACCATGAATGAAGGAGCAGTAAGCTGGAAGAGTTCCAAGCAAGATACTATTACTGACTCGACCACAGAGGCGGAATACATTGCTACAGCAGAAGCAGCAAAGGAAGGGGTATGGATGAAAAAGTTCATCGAAGATTTGGGAGTCGTACCAAGCAGTGTAGAACCAATTCCCATATACTACTACAACAATGGGGCGATAGCTCAAGCGAAGGAACCCAGGTCTCATCAGAAGTCTAAGCATATTCTGAGGAGGTTCCATCTGATAAGAGAGATCATAGCCCGTAAAGATATAGCAATAGAAAGAGTTCCATCCGAAGATAACATTGCAGATCCACTAACGAAGCCGCTGGCTCAGATTGTATTTGAGCGTTACAGAGATTTGATGGGGATCAGACATATAGGTGATTAGCTTTAGGTCAAGTGGGAGATTGCCGGTTACAGGTGCCCTGCAAGCCAATCACGCGAGTGATGGCACGTGTGACACACTGCATAATTTTTTTGCTTATGATTAATATTGACATATTCTCACATTATATTATATATAGCATATATATTATGATGTCCTTGGTTCAGTGTAATGAGAATCAGATTGTGATGAGATCACGATAATGAGATCAATTCGTCTTTAAACACAGATCTTAAATAATCCCGGTCATAGGTTACTCAAGAGGGATATCGAGATAACCGGACAGACCAGTGTACTATATACCCGTCCATATGATGGAGGCGGCTAGTCTCATAGTCAGTTGTGTGGAGACACTAAGGATATAGTACAGGTGCTCATTGGAGAATGAGTTTACTGATTGATCCGCATATGGAATGCTGTATGGTTAATGATACCTAATGTCAGATAGCGTTTCATAGTCCTAATTGTGTATCTGATCCTTAGACTTGAGACACCAAGGATGCCTTGTATGAGTACTCCTTTCTTTGATGCCAGACTTACAGGTTTGGAAAGCTTCAGATCTGGTACAACCGGTTATCGGGATTGATAGCCAATCTTATGAAGGTAATTGAGTGTTAATAGAGGATCATCCACTCTCGGTATCATGAGAGGAATATCTCATATGTGCTTGCTTAGATAAATCCCTGACTAGGGTGATTCGGATTGAGAGAGAAGGAGTTCTCCGGTAGAATCCGATTAGAGCAAGACAAACTGATTCCGTATGTAACCTGACAGTACCATGTCTAATATAAGATCTCTGGGATATTATTTGGATGAGGGATTATAGATACATGGTAACTGTGGACAGACATGTCCGATGGATTCGATCCCCCTGTACCATCTGAGGACTATGGCAAAGTGGCCTAGTACATCCATAGTCGATGAGTCGAGTGAATTATTATGGAGATAATAATTCACTATATCAGAAGGAGTTCTGATGGGAGTAACTCACGACCAGCTCGGTATTGGGCCTAGAGGGTCACACACATATGGTGGATGCTTCAATGAATAGAGGATTGGATGAAGATCCAATTAGCCCTTATTCTCATTAGATGAGACCCTATGCTGATGAGCTCCTTGATTAAAGCCCAATTATAGGCCTAAGGAGATTATTGGATAGAGATCCAATAATGCAAGATTAGTGGGTTATTGGATGGAGATCCAATACCCACTAAGGAAGGAGCCCTAGGATTTTGGTGGCTCTCTATAAATAGGAGAGGAGACTCAGGGTTGATAGGCTACAGCCTTAGCCACCACCTCCTATTCTCCTCCCTCCATCTGAGCAAGAGTTGCAAGATAAAATTAGAGGAGTTTTGCTGCAGAGATCCATCGTGTGGATACCGCTAGAGAGGAGGGCGCTTGACCTCCTTCATCTTCTCCATCCGGATCTGGAATACAAGGATATATGATCTCCCTAGGTAAAATCATTCTATCACGTATCACGATTTTATTAGTTTTTATGATTTTTCTCGTGACCCCAATCTTTTGCACGACAATTTGATCTGCGTGAGAAACTGATTATTGTTTTGATTTTCACTGCTCATGTGATGCACCCATTGTAGGTTTCCCAACAGAGACGAGCTTCATGAACGATCGACCAAGGAGTTGTGTTGGCATTGCGACAAACCGTGGAGTCACGAACATCACTGCAAAAAGGGCCGACTCCTCATGATTGAACTAGTGGAGAATGAGGATAATAAAACATCTGAAGAAGCCCTTGAACCTAAAGAAGAAGCCATGGAGGAAGAGTCCCAACCGACCAACTACGCAGTGCAAGCATTGGTCGGCTATTCCAACCCGCGGATGATGAAAGTTGGAGGACTTCTAAAATAGCAACTCATCACCATTCTCATTGACACGGGCAACACCAATAACTTCCTCAACAGTAAGGTTGCTACACATTTGGTGCTTCAAATTGAAGGTTGCAACAAGTTTGACGTAAAGGTCGCCGACGGTCGAATCTTTAATTGCGACCAATAGTGCCCGCGGGTGAAACTACTCCTCCAAGACCAAGAAGTGGTAGCTGATTTCTTCCTCCTACCCATTGATGATTAAGAAGTCATACTCGGGATCGAATGGCTCACAACACTAGGTGATGTATCGTGAAAATTTTCTAAATTAATCATGAAATTTTATTGTAAAGGGAGACAGGTCACGCTACGAGGCAAGCGCGAGAGCCAAATTTTCACCATTTTGTCGTAACAAATGAAGAAAGTTTTGCACAAAGCACATGGCAGATTCTTGATGCATATTCAGTAGCCATCTATGGGCAAACCTCTAGAAAATTTGTAATCGTACCACTATCCTCACTTGTAGAAGGATGAGATTGAGAACATTGTTAAAGATATGATTCGACCGAGCTGCAGCCCTTACTCCTCACCGGTGTTGCTAGTGTGCAAGAAAGATAATGAACTCTTGGACGAATTAAAAGGAGCCCGAGTCCTCACTAAATTGGATCTCCGATCCGGATACCATCAAATTCGGGTATGCACTTAAGATATTATGAAAACTGCATTCCACACTCATAACGGCCACTACGAGTTTCTGGTAATTCCTTTCGGACTTATGAATGCTCCTTCTAATTTTCAAAGCCTGATGAATGACATCTTCCAAAGTTTTCTATGCAAGTTCGTATTGGTATTCTTTGATGATATTCTCATTTATAGCCCTACGCTTGATATACATTTTCAGCACTTATGAACTGTTCTAACGATTCTTCGGGAGAATACTCCTTATGTTAAATAGTCAAAGTGTAGCTTCTTATAGCGTAAATTGGAGTATCTTGGGCACATTATATTAGGATGAAGTGGCGGTGGATCCGACAAAGATCGAGGCAATGCAAGGATGGGCGAGACCTACATCTCTAGCTCCACCAGTATGAAATTCCTGAGAAAGATTAAGTCCCCCTTCATCTCTAGCTCCACCAGTATGAAATTCAAGCCTCAAGAAAGTGGTCTCCCTATTTCTTTGGCCTTGAAAAATTGAGGATCATATTGAGGCCCCAACCTGGAGATCAGATCCGTGCACCAGATCAAAATTACAGTTGATCCTCTAAGTATCCCACCTTAAATGAAAATTTAAAGACGACTCAGCTCAAGTTCTTCTAACTGACACCTAAGCTGATGAGGAGCTGAAGACCCGGTTCCCTGAGTTTATGGAACTTCAGCCTTGAGGACAAGGCTGATTTTAAGAGGACGGATTTGATAGGACTCTAGTAGGGTTGAGTCCTAATCTCTCTAGAAGTAGTCAATAAAACCCTACTAGATTGTAATAAAGTCACTCCTATCTTATAAAGGAGTATGGCTAGGGTTTAGATTAGCTCTTAGGGCTTAGTGGCTGTCGCCCCCTTACTAGGTTAGTTGGCTAGAGTTTCCCCCTGCTTAGGTCAGCTATAGAGCTAACCTAGTCACCCCTTAGGCAGGTTGGCTATATGAGGGGTAAAAAGATAATTTTACTTAGGTAAGCACCTCCTTAGGCTCGAGTTTTGATCCCTATATAATGATATAACCATCCCCTCTCTTGAATAAAGTAATTAACAATTTTATTTCAGCCTTATGCCGAATCTAGGAGGGAGGAACCCTTACAGCGTTCCAAGGGTTGATCTCCCTCAAGGATCAAAATCTATAGAGCTCCATTTGAGGTTCTATCACTGGCCCAATTATTGAAAGAAAGAAAGAAAAATATGATGAATCACTACCATGTTTCTATCCTTTGGCAAGCGTGTTTATCACCTGGTTGTACTATGATTTAGTCTTTATCTGACGACGAGGAATTCTTGATATGAATTTTTATCATCTTCTTCACCAGTACATCCGGATGATGTGAGATTGAGTACATGATGAGCTAAGCCTTTTATATGATATTATTATGATATAGAACAGGTAATTTTATATTTATTCTTTTATAGATCCTTGCCATCAGCTTAGAGGAACACTACAATCTGGAAAAGATTGAGATCAAAGCTTGATTAGGATGATGTCATATAATCACGGATGGTTATCATGCACTAACATCAATTATTTATCATATTTATTATTATATATATGTTTGATAATATATTTTATATATTTTTACTTGAAAATTATGGTAGATTATTTCGAGGAATGAAATTTGAAAAAACAAAAACTGATAGTTGAATTATATTTATGGAATAAGTGTTTTCGATTGAAAAGAAAATAAACTCAAGATAATACTTACATAAAATTGATAAATAACTCACTAGGAGTTTAAAATTATAAAGGAATCTAGAAAGTTTATCACTGCAATGATATTAAACAAGGATACATAACTGAAAACAAAAGACTCATTATTCAAGGAAGTGTCCAAGAGATATAGAGTTTAAGAGACAACTCAAAATACCTTATCTCAATATAATTAGATTCAAACTTTTTTATAGCTCTAAAATACTAAAATAAATATTACTGCATGAGACAATCCTTTATGCATAGGAAATTACTAAAATACCAAGAGCCCTTCTAAACCTGGACTCCTACCAAGAGTCTTACTAAACTTGGACTCCTCATTAATAGACTCTTAGCCGACTCAACAATCTCCTAATTGACTTGACTGGATCGACCAATATAATTCAATAAGAAACATGATTCAATAGATAGGGACCAGACCCTGTTAGGGTCCTATCAGACCCGTCCTCTTCAAATCAGCCTTGAAGCCTTCAAGGTCGACATGAAAGAAAGGTGGCAAGACTTCTCAATGAATTTAGAAGAAGTCTAGGAGAGCCCCAACAAATCTCAACATAGTGAAAGTTCCAACATCAAGGAGAGCCGAATAAAAAATATGATCAAAAGCAGGACACAAGATATCCACGCATGAGGGTGGAGTTCCCCAGATGAGAAGATGGAGACCTAATTGATTGAATCTCACTTGTTGAATTTTTTTTTTCACTTTTATAGGACCCAGGAAGAATCCAAGATGGACATAGCCTCTGTGCAACTCAAAGGGGATGCAATCCAGTAGGGTACGAACATACTCACAGAGTACCCTCGTGGGAGCGGTTCAAGAGCGGGCTTCTGATTCGCTTCGGACCATCGTAGTATGAGAAATGGATGGACAACTCGCCAAAATCCATGAGACTTTCATTATACAAAAAATACAAGAGCAGATTCAAGCACCTTTCAAACTAAACCCGATATTGGTCCAAGAAACAACTGTTAGAAACATTCATCGAATGACTTGACCTAGATAGCTAGTGCAAAGTTAAGGCCCGCTAACCACGTACCTTGATGGCTGCCATATCGTTTGCCCGCATACACAAAGAAAAGCTCAACATGGACAACCGCAGGGCCAAGAGCATGAACAAACCAACAGTAAGCTGTTGGCCCCACTTGTTGCCTACCGAATTGAAGAGTGAGACAAATTCGAGGTAAAGGTAGCAGATAGTCGAATATTAACTTACAACAACAAATGCCCAACGATTAAACTGATCATGCAAGGCCAGGAAGTAATTATGGACTTCTTCTTGCTGCCCTTAGAAGATTACGAGTGGTGCTCGATATTGAATGGTTGACAACCCTATGTGATGTTTCATAGAACTTTTCTAAGCTCATCATGAAGTTTTTTATCAATGGAAGATAAGTGATCCTAAGAGGTAAACGTGGAGCAAGATCACCACCATTACCATCCAGCGGATGGAGAGAATGCTTTAAATGACACACAAGTTTTTTAGTATAATTACATGGCCTAAAAGACGAAGAACCGAAGATGCTAGATCAAAATCATGTTGTCCTTTCATTAATCTCTAAATTTGTAGACGTGTTTGTAGAACCACAGTGTCACGAACTTAGCTGGTTTTGCCTAAGTCATGCGGCACCCTTGCGTGTCCGTCTGCAAAGGTCAGCCTCCCCGAAACCTCCTAGGGTCCATTAGGACCTACAAAAGAGAAAACAGGTTAAAAGAAGTATTTTCCACGGGATCCACAAGCAACCACTCTAGAAAATACTTTATATAACTAATACAAATTATAACCATGGACTTTACAAGCTTCGATTGGTTGCACATAAAGAATCAAGGTCCATTATAAACCGAAGTCCCCATAAGTATCCACATAACACTACTCTCATTTACAAGCTGAACCCGACCATAAAAGCTAACCAAATTAGGACTGTCAAACCTATTGCAAGCCTGCTACTTGCTGTATAAAGCATGTACAAAAACTGAAGGACACAGACAAATATGAGCCTTACGTCTAACACCTTATTTATATTTTTGTCCGTGACATTCTTCCCCACTTATTCCTTCGATGTCCTCGTCGAAGCCACTGCAGATGCTGTATCTCCTCGCCTTTTGCTGAATCTTTCATCTTCTGCTCTAGCTGCAATATGCTTCTTGGCTCTTAGCTGCTCTCCACCGCTATTGTTGAGTAGTCAGATTCTGATTCGTCATGCTGCTTCAAATCACCAATGATCGACTTTAGTATGGGGTCGACTGAGTTATGCTAATTCTTATTAATTTTTACAGATCCTTTTGATAAAGAAAAAGACCTTCTTTGTTTTGTGCCAATATCTCAAACGTCTCATGCCGCTTGAACTAGATGGATGTTTGTTGAAGCTTTAACAAGCATAATTTTGTAAACTTTAAAGTTTTTGAGGTCATTCCTTTACAAAAATGACCCATCGATTCTTCTTCAACTTAGTTGTCACTTCCAAGTAGGTTAGCATCACTTTCGCTTTCAATTGGCCTTCTATTAAAAAATGAAACGGATAATCTACTCTCAGTAGTACTAATCACTATTGGTGAGGATTTTACAACTCGTCTTCCATTAGATTTCTTTGAAGGGTCTTGAAACTTATGCAGAGCTCCTCTATTAGATAAATAAGAGCACTGTTATCGCCCATTCTCTTTGACTTGAGAAGGTAAAAGTTACTTAATTTTGCCCGCATCCTCGAGGTAAGAGAACTGGGATACTTAGTTTTGCCTATTCTCTTAAAATTGAGAAGGCAAAGGTTACTTGAATTTGCTCGCCTCCTCGAGATTGTTCTTCATGCATTGAGCTAGTTACTAAATTTCGCCCACTCTTTGCTCATACTTCCGAAGCACTTGAAGTGTTTGCACTCCTTGCATTGAGTAAGATACTATGATTCACCTTCTCTCTTCTGCCATTGAACTTTCAGAATGTAAAAAGTTTTACTAAAAAAGAGCAAACTTTCACCCCAACTTGGAGTAAGTCTTTGATAGTTTTGGTCGCATTTGGGATTGTACCATCATCTTTGCCACCTACTCCTCTGAGTAGAAAAGGTACAACACCATGCACTACCTACTTCATTCCTTGATCAAACACTTCTGCATTAACCCAAAGTCCCCCACTTTCGACAATCTTGATGAGAAGCCCGTTGACACCAGTCCTATAAAGTTCCTTGGCCTTTTTCCTTTTGCCTTATCTTGGTACTTGGAGTTTGCCTTTGCATTCTCCACCTCCTTGGCCCCTTTCACGACCAACACTCTCCCTCTATGAGAGTAAGGAATCGATGACTCCATGGAAGTCCCACCTCTGCGGTACCATGGTGTTGCCAGCCCATGGCTTTACTATTTGTTGCTTTGCATCTGCGTCCCTTTCTTCACAATTGGTAGGTCCACCTCTACGACACTGTGACACTCCTCCGAGTCCACCTACTTTCTGACCGACGCTTTACGTTTGAGTAGCTAAGACTCGTCATCACTTCCTCGCCCCTTTCGACCACCCGCTTTAACACCCTTGTGTTCTATGAGAAATTTCTCTTGGTCGATGGAAAGACAGACTGCAACTCTCTTGCATGGCCTCCGCCATCTTGTTGCAGGGCTCACACCGATTCTATTCTCCTTAGCCTCCTTGGTAGCAACGTTCGCTTACTCAGCCTTATCCTCTAACTTGCCGAGCTCCCTTAAGCGAATGTGAGCACTGAAGCAATCCAACTCTCTAGTCACTCCAATCATACCTCTGTATGATCAAGTCCCCCCCCCCCCTCCCCTATAAGACTCACTGGTACTTTCACTCAGAATTATTCCTCGGTGGTATACAACCCTCATATGCTGATGACCAAGGCTTTCATCTGATGCAAGATTTGATGTGCACACATGGAAGACCCGCCTCTGCGGTACCATGGTATTCACTCCTTGAATTCATAGTCCTTCTTGCTGTTATGTTGTTCACTGAAGTGAAGCTCCCATTAGCTCCTGATCATACCTCCACATGATCGTGTCCCTCACGGGACACCTCCGTAGGTGTTGTATTACCTCAAACTATTCCACCACGATCTGCTGCACCATGTCGCCTCCTGGTGACATCTCCATTGTATTCAAATTCTTATGTGATGAAACTACGATCTCTCCATGTGTGGCCTCTACTAATAGATCGTAGGGCCTCTGTCACCTCTGATTGTGTTAGCTCATTTGGTAATTCACCTTCGCCCACCCATTCTTGGGTCACCCTTGGACGAAGCATCGCTTTACGATAGTCTATTGCCTAGTAGCTCTCGAAGTCCCCAGACTTTGCTAAATTAGTGCACTATTGTCTGGATCCTAGGGCTCTATCCCTCGCCAGCACAATCTCCACTGCACACCACTTTCTTCATGACAACTCGAATGATAGCACTATGACATATTCTTCAAGAGTACCCACCTCTGCGTCCTCTTGTCCCGTGCTAAGGCCTTCTGATCTCAACTGCGCACCACTTTCTTCATGACAACTCGAATGATAGCACTATGACATATTCTTCAAGAGTACCCACCTCTGCGTCCTCTTGTCCCGTGCTAAGGCCTTCTGATCTCAACTTCACCTCTGTAAATTGAGTCGCCTTAGCCCCTCTATCAAATGATTCTTTGAGATAATGTTCATGTGCCTTGAAGCTCCATTCGTCTTTGATCCCATGCAAAATGAGTCCGCCACATTAGAATGAAGAACCCATAGAACAACATGATCCCACTCTTGCCTCTACAAGAGTTCATGTCCTTGACTTCTATCCAAGGAAAGCTCCGTGCCTCCGCTCCATGTTCTCTCTTCTACATCGACTCCCTTCATGCGGCTTGGATACTTCACCAAGTTCCACCCAAGTTGCTCCACTTTTAGATTTGCATTGAGTTGATGGTGGCCCTCACGCCTGCCATTTCATGGATTAGCCCTTTGTTGAGTTCGATTTTGTTAGGACTCTAACTAGGGGAGTCCTAATTTAGTTTCCTTGAAGAGAGAAAATATGTAAATCCTAAGGGCATTCATGTAAATCCTATATAGCCGACCCCTATTAAATAAGCGAGGAGGCCGGCTGGGTTAAGATTACTTTGGAGAAAGATATTTTGAGGAAAGAATAAGATACATGTCACCCTAATTAATCACCCCTTATCCTAGTTAAAGAGGGGTTGTTGAGGAGGGGTTAAGTTAGAATAGGATTAGGATTAGTTTAGAGGTTGATTCTTAGAGTTGGAGTAGTTGTTAGGAGTTGCTAGGAGTAGGAGTTTTAAGTAGGAATCCTATTAGGAGCTGGGGTTTAGAAGCCCTATAAATAGCCTTGTATTCTCCCTTCTTTCATCATCAATAGATCAATTATGTTTCAACTATAGTGCAGGAAAACTAAGGAAGGAGGAACCCCTATAGAGTTCCAAGGAGGCCGATCCCCTATAGAGATCACCCCAAGCTTAGAATCCGCAAGGGTTCTATCACTTGGTATCAAAGCAACGTTCTTGGCATCTCGCTGCCCTTCATAGCCATCCATATGCCCCATAGCCATCCAAAGCAATTCCCACAATTGCTTGAAGATCGTCACCAATTTTCGTCGTCATCTATACTACCACAGATCATTCTTTGATCTCCCCATGAATTACAACAGGTTTTGGTTTTGACCTTACTGCTGCTGCAATTTAGTTATCCCAATTCAAAAAATCCAGAAAAATTCATTCCTATTTGCTGCACAAACTTTTCATCGTAAAGTTTCCATCTTTACGACGAAAGTTACGCTACAGAATTCCAGCCACACACCCTTGATTATTTGATTTGCTGCTGCATTTTTACTGATCTAATATCTACAAAATTTTTACGACAGCTTTAGCACTTCCTATCTTTGGATTTTCTTTTAGTTTCATCAAAATATTCTCAATATAAACCACTAATCTTTTACGTCTAAACTGCTACACTTTAGACATAAAAATCTGCTGTAGTACCTTCCCATGATCTTTGATTTTGCCAAACCTTTTGCTGTCATTTTCTTCCATGAATTTTTTATCGGCGTTACCTTTCCCTTACCAGCAGATTCTCCTTGAGTTTTACTTGAATCCTTATTTTGAACTACTAGAAAAAAAATCTTGTCTATACTGTTGAAATCTTTTGATGAAAAAATTCTACTGCAGTACCTTCTCGTATTTCTTGATCTTGCTGTCGATTTCTTCCACGAATATTTTGACAGCATTAGCTTTTCCTTGCTAGTAGATTCCCATTGAGTTTTACTCAATTCCTTATTATGAACTACTGCAAAATTTTTTGACTTTACTACTGAAATCTTTGCTGAAAAAATTCTACAGCAATATTTTCTTGCAATCTTTGATTTTGCAAAAACTTTTGATGTCATTTCTTTCCATGAAATATTTGATGACATTACCTCTCCCTTACCAATAGATTCCAATTAAGTTTCACTTGAATTTTCATTGAGAATTTCTGAAAAAAATTACATCTTCATTGTTAGAATTTTTTCGATGAAAAATCTGCTACTGCACCTTTGTCTTTCTTCTTCTTCTTAACCCACCGAAACTCAACCATCTTGATGCCACCACCCAAGGCGTCTTTAGGGCATTCCTTTAGCCTTAAGATGCAACTATTGTATACTATTTTTATGACCCAAATAACACCCAAAACTATAGCCCAAAATAACGACTTATCGCAGCCTATCGATATAGAATTCTGCGGCACTACCTTTCAGTATTTTTTGTTGCACCCATATCTGATCCTTACTGAAATTGTTATTGCCACCCATGTCATCCTTAGGACACCCCTCTAGCCTTAAGATGCAGCCATCATAACATATTTCTAGAATCTGTAGCCAACCCAAACCGCGACCAAAATCGTAACCCAAACAACGATTTTCCACAACCATAGAACCTTCCACCGATTCTTATCTTTTGCAGTCACCGAACCTTGCCAAACTAGTTATTGTCCCCAACAACAACCCTAAACCTTCCTCCCAACCTCAAACCACTACCACAAAAATTCTTTGTAGCCTCCACAACACCCTCAAACCATAGCACCAACAATAACCTAAACCACAAGCTATCAACCCTAAACCGCAATCTTGATCCATCACTCTTTTGGCCACCAATCCCTACCAAACCAGTTGCTACCATCAATAGCAACCCTAAGCCACCCTTCTAACCCTAAACCTCTATCATTGAACCCCTATATAGCAGACCTAAATCACAGCCCCAAACAACAACCTGTTAGCCCCAAACCGTAGCCATCTACCTATGATCCACCATCCCTTTCGGCCACCAAACCGCCTAATCATTCCATACCACTAACCCAATAGCAGGAGAGGGACATTGACATCTCAGATCTGGAGGCACACGTAATGGCATCTTAAGGTTCAATCGATGCCAAGTTGGAGGCATTTGAATCACGCATAGAGGACAAATTGCGTGCCTTATTCGCTGAATTCAGATTGAGCCGATCTCCGAGCCCATTAAAATTCTAGTAAGGTGAAAGTTCAGAAAGGCCTCTTAAAAAGAAAGAATGAGCCACTAAAATGAGGCAGCCACGCATGAGGGTGGACTTCCCTCGATGGGAAGAAGGAGACCCGACGTGATAGATTTTGCACGCTGAACGTTACTTCTGTCATCACCAAACACCGGAGGATTTCATGGTGGACACCGCTGTCATCTACCTTGAGGGACATGCTATACAATGGTATAATTAGCTTGAATACAACTATGAGATTTCGACATGGATACAATTCAAGTCTGAACCGCTTTGGGCCGACCAAGTACGAGAATATCAACAGACAACTTGCCAAGATCTGACAAACCTCCACGATTCAAGAATACTAGATCAGGTTTGAGGAATTATCTTACTTTGCTTGTGATTGGTCTGACAGATAATCATTAAGGACGTTCATCAAAGGACTCAAGCCAAAAATTAAAGGAGAGTTTAAAGCGCGACACCCCCCATCGTGAAGGCCATAATCTCTTTCACCCGAATCCAAGAGGAATGGTTGAACCAAGATGCTCAGAGGATGAGAACCACTCTTAGACTAGCAGCATATAAACCTCCCTCTGCTCCCAACCATTCTTCCTTGCCAAAAAAATTGACGAGAGAAGAGCTACGTGACAGATCGATGAAGGGCCTTTGTTGGCATTACAACGAACTTTGGAGCCACAATCATCACTGCAATAAAGGAGAGCTTTCCATGATAAAATCTATTAATGAATCTGAAGAAGAGGTCTAGGAACCTGAAGAGGAGAACACGGAGGACCCGTAGCCGGTCGATTGCACGACTCACGCTTTGGCCGACCATATGAACCCGCAAGCAACAAAAGTTGAAGAATCATTTAAGCAGCAACCCGTCACCATCCTCACCAATAATCTTATGAATGGCAAGGGAGAACAAGTGACCTTATGTGAGAAACATAGGAGCGAAGTAATGACAATCTCGACACAACGCTGGCAGAAGCTTGTTGAAATTTCATGTGCCTCCACCGAATCGAGCTGATTACTTTCTACCAGGCTATACAATCTTCATATGCTGATCTTGCAGGAGGAACCACTAGCACGTATTCGGCCATATTGCTATCCACATTCTTAGAGGGCCAAAGCTAAAAGGATCGTTTAGGAGACATAGGAGACACAGATCATTTGACCACAACCTTATCTTGTAATGACACTTTATCTCCAAAAGCTTTACCTCTTTGTTTATAGGTATAAACTCTTCCTAAAGTGCAACATCCAACTGAACCAGCTATGGCTTCTGAAGCACTCCCAGATCTTGGGCTACTTCCATGACTTCTCCAAGGAGTGGACCATAATACTTAAAGTCTTCCCTGATGATGATCACCGATCCACGACCCACGACCACAAGAAGATTGAGTCCCACCAGTGACAATACCAACATAGAATCTATGACACCAAACTTTATTGGATGGAGATCAAAATTCTAAAGGAACATGAGGAAGGCATCCACACGTCCACCATCTATAAGATCTTTACAGTCACGATGACATCTACATCAGTGCTAGTATTACTCGATCGTGGTAATGTGTTCGTAATTGGAGCAGACATATCTGGAATTGGGATTAGCACCACCCTCATGCAAGATGGCAAACTCCTAATATACACCGAGACTCTCCCTACATTTCACATGATGCTTTTGATCATACTAATTGTTACTGAATTTGAAGTTTTGCATGATACAGGTCAACAACACAAAGGAGAGATGAAAATAGGCTTAGTAAAATTATAGCTCCTACCCTCCTCGGACTCAGAATGGGCTCACACCACTAGGGACCTTATCAAAGGGGAGCAATTATTCCAAAAGAAGGCTCAATTACTATTAAAGAACAACTAAGTGGCAGCCCATGCAAGAAAGAAATAGCCCCCCCGACCAATATCGGAGCTAAATAAAGTTTGTTGTTGAATATCAAGTTTCCCTTCATCTCCAGCCCAACTAGCAGAAAATTTGAGTCTCAAGGAAGTTGTCCCCTTGCTACTTTGGCCCTTGCAAAATTGGGGATCAGATCAGTACATCAATTTAAAAGTATAATTGATCCTCCAAATATCTCATCGCAAATTGAAGTTTAGAGAGGATAACTCAGCCTCGATTTATCCACTCGACACCCAAATCGATAAGGAGGCCTAGGTTTCGCTGATGATTGCATGAGATCACGAGATCGTGATACATTACCATCTAGTCACTACTGCTGATGTTGGACCTCAGGAGCAGGATGTGCCTACTATAGGGCCATGAAGGACCCTCGTGAGGAATTACAGATCACGACCGGAGACATAGATCTCAGCCTTGAGGACAAGGCTGATATGAAGAAGGCGGGTCTGTTAGGACTCTAATTAGGGGAGTCCTAATTTAGTTTCATTAAAGAGGACAAACATGTAAATCCTAAGGGTATTCATGTAAATCTTATCTAGCCGACCCCTATTAAAGAGGTGAGGATTAGTTTGGAGGAAGATATTTTAAGGGAAGAATAAGATACATGTCACCGTAATTAACCACCCCTTATCCTAGTTAAAGAGGGGTTGGTTGAGGAGGAGTTAAGTTAAAATAGGATTATGATTAATTTGGAGGTTGCTTCTTAGAGTTGGAGTAGGAGTTGTTAGGAGGACTCTTAAGTAGGAATGCTATTAGGAGTTGGGGTTTAGAAGCCCTATAAATGCCTTGTATTCTTCTATCTTTCATCATTAATAGATCAATTATGTTTCAACCATAGTCCAGGAAAACCAAGGAGGGAGGAACCCCTATAGAGTTCCAAGGAGGCCAATCCCTTATGGAGATCACCCCAAGCTTAGAATATGTAGGAGTTCTAACAGATTTCTACATCAACTCTAAGTGTGCCTTTGTATTGGTCTCCCCCACCTAATCTCACAATGCATCTACCAATGCATTACTTCATTCAAGATCATGCAATGACTCCTCGCTGCTTGCTCGATCCGTTGAGCATAGTAGAGATACTGTTTTGAGATACTCTTCCTTAACATGTGCAATCCATTACACATGATTATCCCTTTGGAGAACCAAGACCTATCCCTCCTTGATATATGTCTTGTTGGAATAACTTTTCTCTTTGCATTCTTCCCTCTGGAAGTTTCGAAGACCACTATCCCCTTGGACTACTCGATCTTACTGAATAATCTGTGCATTGTTCTGCCCCTACAAATGCGCTTGCTAGATTGTGACTCTTCACTAATACAGCCCCCGTTGCACCCTTCAAGGCTTAGCAATGTGCTGAACTTGTGCACACTTCAGTCTCCTATAGATGTATCCATTCCATGCCAAAGAGAAAGTTTCAGTGCTCCATGGTGCTGAGTTCCGATCACCTTGGGATGGCCACGAACACTCCATTGTCTGCATACAAGCCCTTGCATGAGTACCAAATTCTTTGAGTTAGCAATTCCCTCGCATTTGTGAGGTTTGCATAACTCTTTCGGTCAATGAGCAACACATCCCACTTTGCACTATCTCATTTTTTACCGAGCGCCCCGCTTGCCTTAAGCATCGTCAAGTTTGGATGCCAACGTTGAGCTATAGCTCGAACTCAGCCATCCCAACCTTTGTGCACTATACATTCTTAGCTTGCTTGTCCTTGTGGTGCCTCTCGCACAAATGGTTGGTCATTCATCTGAATGTAAATTAAGGATGCCCGCTCCTCTGAGCGACTCCTTTCCTTACATCTCCATGTCCGTTCTCCCAAACGATCATGCATGTTGGCTGCCCTCCATGCAGCCCAACTAGATCATCTACGTTTGTATGGCTAGTGTTTCTGCATGTGCTTGTCCCATGTTGATACCAAAATGTCACGAAATTTGCTGGTTTTGCCTAAGTCGTGTGGCACCCTTGCATGTCCCATGTTGATACCAAAATGTCATGAAATTTGCTGGTTTTGCCTAAGTCGTGTGGCACCCTTGCATGTTCGTCTGCAAAGGTCAGCCTCCCCGAAACCTCCTAGGGTCCCTTAGGACCTACAAAAGAGAAAATGATTTAAAGGAAGCATTTTCCATGGGATCCACAAGCAACCACTCTAGAAAATATTTTATATAGCCAATACAAATTATAACTATGAACTTTATAAGCTCTGAGTGGTTACACACAAATGATCAAGGTCCGTTATAGACCAAAGTCCCTACAAGTGTCCACATGACACGACTCTCATTTACAAGCAGAACCCGGCCATAAAAGCTAACCAAACTAGGACTGTTAAGCCTAATGCAAGCCCGCTACTTACTGTATAAAACAAAAACTAAAGGACACAGACAAACATGAGCATTACATCAAATATCTTATTTATATTTTTGTCCGTGACAACAGAGGCTGCCACCCATTCGGCTCCATGATCATCGAATCTCCATCCTGCTTGGGAGAGCTCCAACTAACGTTCTGTCACAAGCGGTCGTCGCTTAACTGCAACATCTTCGCTTAGCGAACCGTTCATCACTTTTGCTTGTTTGTATAAATGTTTGACAACCTATTTTACCTTGAGTTTATATGATTTTGCCTAAGAAATATGAGCAAAAATAGTTTATAACACTATAGAACGATCGCTCACTGTGCAGAGCCAAAACTGCCCAAAACAGCTTCGTTTTTGGATCGTTTCTATGCTGCGGTGATCGCTCTGAGTGACGTAAAATGTTAGCCATCTCAGCATCCTGGAACCACCCGAGTGGCATAGGGTTGGATGGGGCTTTAGTTTCATGTCAGGCATGAGTATTCATCATAAGTTGAACTTGTCTTGCATCCAACATCTTGTGAACCATCGTTTGTGGACTTGCAACCATTCATACAGTCATCTAAAGTCCTATTTTGCTCTTTTCTCTTTGTTGCACTTAAGGTGTTTAATGAATTACTTATAAAGCTTCCCTCTTAGCGAGATGTCGGAACTTGTCCGTTGTTCGCTTCAAAGCTAATCAACTTCTCTTTTGCAGGTCCTTCGAGACCAACATAAGGTTGTAAGTGGGCTGACCCTTTACGGTCGAATAATGCTTAGGCGATTCATGACTTAGGCAATCCCAGCTAAGTATGAAAGATTGGGCAAGGTTGCTTCATGACTTAGGCAATTCAAGCTTAGTCTTTAAGTTTACCGCAAGGGTACTGCACGACTTAGGTAAATTTAGCTAAGGCCATGACATTGTGGTATCAGAGCAGGCAAGTAATTCAAACAAACAACGAAGAATATTTACAATCTCGTAATGGTGAAATACCGTGGTGAATCGAGTAAGATGGGGTAAGCTGGACCCTTGTCCGAGATGCCAAAGAATATTTACTAGACTACGAGAAGTCCTTTAAAATCTATATAAATGCTTTAGATCACTAGTAGGGGAGTTCTTATGCAAGAGGGTCACCCAGTGGCTTACGAGAGTAGCAAGCTTAATGAGACCGAGCAGCGATATCTAGTGCATGAGAAGGAGATGACAACAGTGGTCCACTGTCTACGAGTTTGGTGACACTACCTTCTTGGGGCATGGTTCATGTTAAGAATGAACAATGTCACATTAAATTACTTCCAAACTCAAAAGAAATTCTCCTCAAAGCAAGCACGACAGTAGTACTTCTTGGCTGAGTTTGATATGGTAATGGAGTATAAGCCCGAAAAAGCAAACATTGTGGTCGATGCACTGAGCTAGAAAGTGGAATTGGTGAATGCCATACAGTTGAAAGGCGAAGGCCAAGCAAGTCAGTTGCACCCCAACTTCCTTTATGGGATCAGGGATGGACTGTGCAATGATCCTCAGGTAGTAACCCTGATGTAACTCATCAAAGAGGGGAAGACACGATGATTTTAGGTCTTGGAGGGACTCATCTACACCAAAGGGAATACAATTTATATTCCGCGGGCAGACATTTTGAGGCATAAACTCTTGAAAGAGTGTCATGATTCACTTTGGGCTGAACATCCGGGCATTCATCGAATAATGACTCTTGTGGAGACGGCCTTTTATTGGCCGAAGATAGAGATCGATGTGGAGGACTATGTTCAAACATACCTTACTTGCCAACAAGATAAGATAGAGCAGCAGAAGCAGATGGGACTTTTGGAGCCGTTGCCCATACTAGAAAGGCTATGGGAGAGCATCTCCTTAGACTTCATATCAAGCTTGCTGGTAGTAGGGGACTCAGATTGATACTCGTGGTGGTCGATCAGTTAACAAAGTATGCAACATTTATTGCTGCACCCCTACACTGTTCAGCAGAGGAGGCAGTCAAATTGATGATGAAGAATGTAGTGAAGTATTGGGGAGTACTTCATATGAAGCTTGCTGGTAGTAGGGGACTCATATTGATACTCGTGGTGGTCGATCAGTTTTCAAAGTATGCAACATTTATTACTGCACCCCTACACTGTTCAGCAGAGGAGGCAGTCAAATTGATGATGAAGAATATGGTGAAGTATTGGGGAGTACCACACAACATCATCAGTGATCGAGATGCATAGTTCTTGGGACAATTATGGACTTAGCTATTCAAATTGTTGGGGTCCTAGTTATACTTCTCCATAAGCCTCCACCCCTAGATAGATGGCCAGATTGAAATAATCAATTCACTCTTTGAGCAATATCTGGCACTATGTGAGTGCCAACCAATGAGATTGGGTGAAGTTATTGGACATAGCCCAGTTCTCCTACAACTTACAGCGGAGTTCTGCAACCAATAAGAGCCTATTCGACATTATTACAGGATAACAACCGTTGACTCCTCACACTTTGGCTATTGGTTATACAGGGAGTAGCCCATCAACATATCACTTCGTAAAGGAAGGGCTTCAGAATGCATATATTACATGAGCTTACTTGGAGAAGGCAGCCAAAAAGATGAAGAAATGGATCGATTTGGAAGGCGACCACAAGAGTTCAAAGTTGGTGACTTAGTGTTGGTGAAGCTCCAACTAGTGTCACTCCAGTTCTTTAGGCATAAAGTGTACAAAGGATTGGTACGCAAGTATGAAGGGCCCTTTTCAATCGTTAGCAGGGTAGACAATGTCTCATACAAGTTGTAATTGTCGACATGGCTTAAAATTTATAACGTATTCCATACAAGCAACTTGAAAGCCTACCAATCAAATTTGCAAGATGCTTCTCGAAATGTTCCAACTCGACTACCCCCCACTAGAGCCTCCTATGAGAAGCAAGTTGAAACCATTCTACAAGATCACAAGATAAAGCTACCCAACGGATCAAAGCAAACTGAGTACTTGGTAAAATGACAAAAGCTTCCCCAATCATAAACAGTTGGGAGCCTGAAGACGCCCTACAACACGAAGAAGCCATTGTCAAAGCCTACTAACAAGCGTTGATGAGGGCGTCAATAGTTTAAGTGGGGGAGAATGTCACGAATGGTCATTGCTCAACTGCAACATCTTTGGTTAGTGAACCATTCGTCACTTTTGTTTACTCATACAAATGTTTGACAACTTGTTTTACCCTGATTTTATATGATTTTGCCTGAGAAACATGAATGAAAATAGTTTATAATGCTACTGAATAATTGCTCATTGCGTAGAGCTAAAACTACCTAAAATAGCTCTATTTTTGGGTCATTTTTGCATGTAGCGGTGACCGTTCTGAGCGACACAAAATGTCAACCATCTCAGTACCCTGGAACCACTCGGGTGACAAAGGGCTGGATGAGGCTTCGATTATATGTTGGGCATAGTATTCATCACAAGTTGAACATGTCTTGCATCTGACATCTTGTGAACCTTCATTGTGGACTTGCAACCATTCATACAGCCCTCTAAAGTCCTATTTTGCTTATTTCTCTCTTTTCTCTGTTGCACTCAAGGTGTTCAATAAATTTCTTGTAAAGTTTTCCTCTTAGCGAGACATCGAGACTTGTTCGTCGCTCACTTCCAAGCTAATCAACTTCTCTTTTATAAGTTATTGAGACCAACATGAGGTTGTAAGTGGACTGACCCTTTGCGGACAAATAACACTTTGGCATTTCATGACTTAGGCAATCCTAGCTAAGTCTAAAACATTGGGCAAAGTTGCTTCACGACTTAGGCAATTCCAGCTAAGTCTTTAAGTTTGCTACAAGGGTGTCATATGACTTAGTTATATTCAGCTAAGTCCATGACATTTCGGCCCTATCAACAACCTCACTTTTAGCATGTGGAAATAAAAAGGATCGTTAGTGAGATGCTTGAGACCGAAATCATCATACCTAGTGTTAGCCCGTATTCACCACTAGTTCTTTTAGTACAAAAGAAGGACAATTCATGACAGATGTATATAGATTAGCAAGCACTCAATAACATCACCGTCAAAGACAAATATACAATTCCAGTGGATGAGTTCCTAGATGAATTGGAGGGTGTCCATATCTTCACTAAGCTAGACTTATGGTCATGCTATCACCAGATACGAGTACATGAAGATGACATCCAAAAAATAACCTTTAGAACACAATAGGTACTATGAATTCTTAGTAATACCCTTCGGCCTAACCAATGCACCCTCCACTGTTCAGAGTTTTATGAATAAAATATTTTGAGTCTATCTCTATAAGTTTGTTATGGCCTTCTTTGATGATATTCTAATATATAGTTCTTCCTTCGAAAGCCATTTTTTGCACTTATAGATTGTTCTAACAATACTATGTGAGCACTACCTTTTTGTCAAAAAATCAAAGTGTAGCTTTATGCAAAACTGATAGGACTCCAGCAAGGTTGAGTCATAATCCTCCCTAGAAGTAATCAATAAAACCCTATTAGATTATAATAAAACCCCACCTAGCCACTTTTATCCTATAAAGAAGTGTGATTAAGGTTTAGATTGGGGCCTTAGGGCTTAGTGGCCATCGCCTCCCTTACTAGGCTGGTTGGCCAGGGTTTCTCCCTGCTAGGGTTGGGTATAGAGCCAACCTAGTCGCCACTTATTCCCTCTAAGGCAGGTAGGCTATAGAAGGGGCAAAAGGGTAATTTTAGTTAGATAAGCACCCCATGAGCTAGGGTTTAGAACCCTATATAATGATGTAGCCACCCTCTCTCTTGAATCAAGCAATTATCAATTTTATTTCAGCCTTGTGCCAAGTTTAGGAGGGAGGAACCTCTTCAGCGTTCCAAGGGTTGATCTCTCTCAAGGGTCAAAATCTATAGAACTCCTTCTGGGGTTATAGAGATCTGGTATCAGAGCCACATTCCTGCTACCCTGTAGCTATCTCTGCCACCTCCATCTTCCAAGCAATTCCCATAATTGCTTTTGACATCGCCATCATCTATCGTCGCCCACCAAGCCGCAAATCCATTAATTTGCTACCGTCCTCTGCGTCAACATCAGATCTGGTAAAAACTTCAAAGTCCATGCCTCTTGCTACTGCTATTCCTTTATCTTATATGTGGGAGAAGTTTTTCCAAAGTTTCTTTGCTGCAAAATTCTACCGTCGCAAACATTATCATCGTTGCGAAGGGGAAACGCTGCAGAAAAATTTTAGCCGATTGTTGCTTCTTGAACCTGAACTTTTGATCATCCTTTTTGGCTGAAAATTTTACACAAATTCCTAGATCATCTTATCTTTCATCTAAGATTGATCTCTAGAAAAAAATCCTTCTAGATCTGGACTTATAGCGCTGTGATTCTTCATCATGCAGTGCTAAAATTTTATAACGAAGAATCTACCTTCCGCCTATTGGCCTCTTGAAACTGAACTTTTGTTCATCCTTTTTGGCCGAAACTTTTACACAATTTCATAGATCATCTTAGCTTACATCTACATTTGATCTCTAAGAAAAATTCTTTCTGAAATTGGAAGTGTTGCAATTCTTTGTCGTGTAGTGCTGAAATTTTATGACGAGAATTCTATGATCTTGTTTGCAACAATTTTCCTACTGTTATGCTGCCAAAATTTTCTTGTTCCAAATTATATTACTACCACCATCTGAACCAAGATTCTGATGTTAAAATTCTCTATAAATTTCTCTGATTTTTGTTGGAATTAACGTCGAGAAACTGCTGCTTCTTCGATGATAATTCTGTTCGACAATACAACGTATACCGCAGTGATTTTCATCGAAACTTTATCAGATTCGCTGCCATCTTTTCCAGATTTGAAACTTTCTTTTCCTCATCTTCATCCCCTAACACCACAGCCCTAAAGTTCACAATTTTTGGCTGAAATTTTCATTGAGAAACTGCTGTTTCTTCGATAATAATTCCGCTTCTGTAAGGCAGCATACGTTGCAGTGAACTTCGTCGAATTCTATCAAAACTTTGTTGCCATCTCTTTCAGATCTGAAACTATCTTTCCCTAACCTTCACCCTCTACCATCATAGCCCCAAAACCCCTATTAAACCGCAGCCAAAACCATACCCAAATCAGCCACAAAACAACCTAAAACCGTAGCCTCTTACAACCAGCACATCTTGCAGCATACCCTTACCGATCCCTATCAAACCTTTGCTGCCATCTATCCAGATCCAAAACCCTTTTTCCTAGCCTTCATCTACTTCTATCATAGTCCTAAAACTACACCAATTGGCAGTCAAAACTCCATAACATCGCAGCCCCAAATCGCACCCAAAACAGCCACAAATCGCACCCAAATAACGGAGCCTTCGGTCCACCAATCTTTCAACCACCCGATCTCCCTTATCCCTTCAACTACAACATGTATCTTTCACTACACAACACTGCCACAACACTGCCAACAATGACCTCTCACTGCCATCCTCCTTGGTCACAGCTAGTAGCGATCCTTGTGGCAAAAAGCTACCAGCAACGATCTTTCGCTGCAATCTATTTACATCACAGCCTGCAACAATCGTTCGTTGCCAACTATCTTGATCGCGACCAACAACAAATTGAACATGACAATAGCCATCTCTTGCTCCATACCACTGTTGCCCTCCTCCGCAATGGCCGTCACACCGCTGTCCATCTTCCTCCTATTGCAGCCGCACCCTTGCTGCAACCGACACCACTTGTAGCCACGAAGTCGCAGCGCAACCGCAACCGACGTTGCTGCTGCCCTCTTCTTCCTCCATCATCGCTACTGCCTTCCGACTCAGATCTCTTGGCTGCCATCTTCACACAAATACCAGCCACCTAAAAAATTATAGTCTCGACGACATTGTAGTATCAACATTGCAGAATCACCGAAGGACCACAGCTGACTGCTGCCATCTTCTTCCTCCACCGTTGCTGCTACCCTTGGCTGCCATCCTCCACTTGGAGACTGTTAGGATCAATTGGCACTAAGAGGGGAGGGGGGTGAATTAGTGCAAGTGTAATATTCAGTTTAGATGAAATCTTTTCGATTAAACCAATATAGGAAATCTGAAGCTTTTCGTTCTTAGTGAAACGAGTGAGTGATTAAAAGAAAGTTGCTAAGTTAATAAGGAAACTGAAAATATAAGCAACGTTTGAAGGAAAGAACTTATCTTGAAAACTTTTCTTTCAAAGAATTGAGTTAAATCAGAAGCATCAATATGACAAATATGTAAGCAATGAAGCAAAGAATCACTCACAATTTTTATAGTGGGTCGGTGCCAAAGGCCTACGTCCACTCCCGAGTCCTCCTTCTTGAGGCACACTAACATTCACTCCGATTTTCTTTGGGTGAAGACCAAACCCATATACTTGAGCTTACAAGGGAGACAAGATTTACAATTTTAAGCTCTCTCCCTTACCCCTTTTCTTTTTCTTACACTTCACACAAGTTTTTCACATAATTTTTCCCTTAGAAGTGTTGTATAGAATGTAAGAATACTTGGGGTATTTATAGGCCCCAAGATGCTTCAGATTTTTGAAGCCAAAATCCAATTGTATCCGAAAAATCTAGGCACGGGCTGTTCACCCGTCGACCTGGGCGGCTCAGCTGCCCGAACACTTGGGTACGAGCGGTTTACCTGCCGGCCCTGGGTGAGTCAACCGCCCCAAGTGCCCAGATTCCTGGGTACGGGCGGTTCAACCGCTCATACTAGGCGGGTCAGCCGCCCGAAAGCCTGGGCGACGATGGTACACTCGCTGCTCACCAGCGATTTACCCGTCAGAATTTTCGCAAAAGTGGTTCACTCCAATTTTCAAATTTAGGTTTGAACCTGATGTTGACCAATCCTATGGTCAACCAATTGAGCTCAACCTGGGCTTAATAAAACCCCAATAGTAGACCCGATTGCCTTATTGAGTTGAATTGGATTCCTTCCAAATCCAACTCAATTTGGACTTAAACCCTAACTATGACTCAATGATTACAACACTTAATGACCAATCAAGATAATCAAGACCTAACTCTCACCAATTTGGCAGCCTTCGACATTCTTGCGACAAGTCATCTGGTCTTCTTCCGGTGATCTCCTAGCGAGCTTCTCGATCCCTTCGTCGAATCTCCTAGCGAACTTCGGCGAGATCCCACTGTATCGTCTGAACCCCGGCCCGATGCTCAAGCTTGATCTTGGCCCATCATCTGGTTGTAACTCCTTTGCTCTTGTCATAGTTAGTCCTGCACGATGCTAATTACGACTTAATTAAATACAATCATAGTTGCCAAACATCCATTACAAGACCATCCCAACTCCCGGCAAGCTTTTCAGCTACCTTGATAATCTTTCGGTGAGTCTCGGTCTTCTTCTGGCGAACTCCCTTGCGTCATCCTAACAAACTCCCGATACCCTCGGCGAGCTCCCGACGCACTCCTAGCGAGTTCCCAATCGCATCGACCCGATGTATGGACTTGACCTTGACTAATCATGATTATAATAATCTTTCTGTTATAATTAATCCTACATCAATTAATTCTAATAATAATGTTAGATCAATAACCCATCAATTGATTTTATCATCAAAATTCAAGATTCAACAATCTCTCCCTTTTTGATGATGATAATCAATTGATAACATAAGTTAATCCTAACTCCCCCTAAATCCATACCACTTAAATTTAAGAGTACTCTCTCTTAAATTCAAGCAATCAACATTCTATGCAAATTTTAACATGAATTTGCATAAAGTCATTAAATCATGAATTTCATCAAGTCATCAAATCATAATTAGAATTATGCACTCATATCCATATCCAAGATATATCAATTTATATCCATATCAAGATATCTATATTTTTAATAAGATAATGTGTCATCAATATATTAATAAATTAATATCATATGTCATCAATATATATTTCTCCCCCTGTCATCAACAAAAAAGTGAAATATAGTTAATAATTTCAAAGCACATGATGACATTACTCCCCCTTAGTATATGCATTATAAAATTTTCTTCCCCTTTAATAAGGAGAGAAATAAGAGAGGTGTTGCTGAATCATTTCATCATTGGGAAGAGCTCTTAATAAATTTTAAAAATAATATTAAAATGAGCTCAAAAATCTAAGTTGAAACTGATTTTAATTACATCATATCATTAAAATCATGAGTATTATTCTAAATCATCATGTATATTTTTAAACTCAATATACATGTCATGATTTCATATTATCATATCTTCTCCCCCTTTGTCATCAACAAAAAATAGAAGTGCAATTAGTAATTTTGTGAGATATGAAGGCCTAGTAATTTAGTAAATTTTTCATCACTTTAGAACATGAAAGCTAGTGAGTTTCTTCTTCTCTTTTGGGAAGTGCGAGCTAGCAAATTTTTGCTTCCTTTGCATTATTCAAGCTAGCAATTTTACAAGCTAACAAGTTTTGCTCCACCTTTGTCATTATCAAAAAGAGGGGATGGTTACAATATACAAAATTTTTCTCATTACATCATTTTTCAATAAATATATCAAGAAATATACCAATCATCACATGAAATATATCAAGAACAATTAATATGGTGATGAAATATTTAATTTATGAAAACAAATTGTGAATATCAAGAAATAAATCATAGAATATCTTGATTCATGCATAATAATTCTCAAGTTGTCAAAATCATGATTTATACAAAAATCTCCTTTTAAATAATATGAGAAGACATATGAGATTTGATTTATAAAAGATTTCAAGTTATAATTCTAATAAATCAAAATCACGATATAGGTAAAGAACTCATTCAAAATCATCAAAATCACTTTCAAGAGATTCAAAATGATATTGATAGTCTTATCGATCTCTTGAAATGCTAGTGATTTCATTTCTCTACTTTGTGTGAGCAATAAGGTAGAATCAAGGTAGAGAAATGAAAAATATCATATTACAAAAATACTCAATTTTAAATATGTAAATTTTATACCGAAATCTAAAAAATCAAGAGCTATTCATGTATTTTAATTTGTCTTATGCAAATTTCAAGCAAGGTAGCAAATCAAGCAAATTATTGATTTAGCATGCAAATTTTGATAATAAGTCCAATTTATAAAATCCAAGAAATCTAAAGAAAAATAGTAAATCAAACTCGCATTTCGCATGTATTTAGAGAATTTACTATTCTACATTTTCTTCTAAGCAAATTGATTTTCATTGTCATATCCAATTTGCTTCTAGACATATTGATAATTTTATCTCTCACTTTTTGTTATTGTAAAGAAAGAAATATGATTGCATAACTTCTTGACATCCATGTTTAAAATACTCCCAAAAGTATAAGGAGATCATGTCATTAAAGATAAAATCAAATTTTTGAATATCAAAAGACATGATTCCATTGAATAAGTTTCTTTCCCTTTTTTGTAAATAATGAAAATGAGTCTTAGAGGATAATCTCAATTCATCCAAAAATAAAAAAGAAGAATGATCTTGATAAATTTTTTAATTATTATTGTTAAGATCATAAATCTTTTTTTTATTAACAAGGAGAAAATCATAGAGATCAATAATGTGATTCCCATAACGTAAAAGTCAAGTCAAGAATTAAGGAAATATTCATGATAATATAAATCTCTTTCAATTTTGAACTTATAACAAATTTAAGAAATATTACTTTTGATGATAAGTTATGTCATTCATGAGTTTTAAAATAAATCATGTCAAGATAGATATTAATATCAAAAGACGTTCATGAATATTAAGGACATGATTTAATTTAATAAATCCTCTCTTAGATGATAAAATAGAATCTTAAGAGATCAAAGAAGAGTCATAAAGATATCATATTATAGATATCAAGATCATTAGTTAATTTTATGGAATAAAAAGTAGATCTTGATTTATATATATGAAACTTCAAGTTTTCAAAAATATGGTTCATAAGAAGATTTTTATGTTTCATTTTCTAAACTTGCCAAAAATCATGATAATAACTTATCCAAGTTCAAATCATCAAATCATCAAAATCACTTTCATAGTTTAAGAGATTCATAAAGGATAACATAATTGATTCATTAATCTCTTTTTAAAGATTTATAAGATAAAAAAATTTCAAATAAAAATGTATTCCCTTTATTTCATACAAGCATGCCTTTATCTTTTAAGTCAAATAAAAACACATATCCTCGTTTAAAACCGAAAAAGAGCTTTCATTATGGTAAAGATCAATAAGCCATAAATCATAAAGATCATCATGCATAATTTTGAAATATAAACTCATTAAACATAATCACTATACATCATTAAATCATGGTTTCATTTAACATAAAATATCTTCAATCAAAATTTAACCTATCTCAATTTCAATATTTAAATGAGTCTAACTCTTTACACATAGTGCAAGGAGTTGACAAACTCATTTTCAAAATACTTAAAAATGAAGCATATATGTTTTCTATGCTCTATCATTCAACATAAGCATTCAATTATCATGGCATTTCAATCAATGTAACATTTAAATCAATCATTCCACAAACTTAGTCAATATTTGAAGCATTTAATAATAGTCTTTACATTTAAACAAGCCAATGATTTTAGCATTCACTCAAAATCTCATTTTGTAAGTTTTAATATATTTTTCAATAACTAAGGTTCTTTGATTCTAATTCATTTTTATACTTGTATACTCTAGCTATGCATCATCAATATTAATTGTATAATGATGAACCAGTAAAAGATTCATTGTCAATAATTTTAATTCCAATAATTTTTTTTATTACTACTTAGGCTAGTAAGCTTGAAGAATTGTTAGATCTAAGTAATATGACTTGAGCATCTACTTTCAAAATATTTTTATTGCTCCTAGCCTTGTTACGAAACAACTTTATATTATAGGAGGTTTTGATTTAGGTGCCCATTTAACATAGGGTCCTTCATGATATGTTCTTCCCATTTTCTCTAATGGCATAAGATTGTTTATGGTTCCTTTAGGAATCCAAACTAACTTGTAAGGACTATAATTTTGAAATAGACATTTGTAAGCTTTATGTCCTAATTTTTTATAAGAATTACACTTGATTCTTTGTGGCACATATAATGTAGGTCATTTTACAAAGATGGTTAGCTTTTGTTAAACATTACCAACAAAGCCTATGCCATTTCTATTATTAATATGACCCTTATTGGTAAGGATCATATTTAGAGATTTATTCCCTATCTCAAATTTCTTTAGTGTTGTTTTAAGCATGTAATTCTCTTCTTTAATGTTGCCTAGCATTTCACATTTAGAACTAGGATTGTGTGATGCTAATAACTCATGCATTTCATCAACTTTACCAATTAACAAATCATATTCATGTTTAAACAACTTAAAAGATTTACTAAATTTTCTAAATTCATCAAACAAATCATAAAATATATTTAATAATTTTAAAAAAGAATTACTTAATGAATTACTAACCTCATCGTCGATGGCCATAAGAGCATGGTTCTCCACTTCTCGGTTGTGCATTTGATCTTTAGAGCTCATTGGCTTCTTACGTTCATACCAAGAGGTTTTGTCCATCTTTAGGTTATTTTTAAGGTTCAAGTTCATTAATTTTTTCGGTTCATTTGTCAAAAGTTCAAGGTCCTCATCACTCGAGATTTTACTCGAGTCATATGTTTTCAGTTCAAATTCATTCATGTTCTTTAGAAGGTGTTCTTCAAGTTCATTTTTGTAAGATATTTCATTCATTGATTCATTTATATTAATTATGCTTTCATGTGTGATTTTCAAAGTATGCCAAATATCGAAAGCCGAATCACAAGCAGAAACACGATTAAACTCATTCTTATCAAGAGCACAAAACAAGACATTCATAGCCTTTGAGTTTAAAGAGAAAGTCTTCTTCTCTAAATCATTCCAATTATTCATTGGAAGAGAAGACTTTTCAAATCCATTTTCAACAATAGTCCATAAATCAAGGTCTAAAGAAAGCAAGAAAACTTTCATTCAAGTTTTCCAATATGTGTAGTCCATCCCATTGAATATGGGAGGACGAACGATAGAAAAGCCCTCTTGAAAGCCAATAAGAGCCATTTCTATTGGGTGTTAAATCAAATGAGAAAAACTGAGGCTGTAATACAAATTATTAGGATCAATTGGCACTAAGAGGGGGGAGGGGGGGGGGGGGGGGGGGGGGGGGGGGATGGGGTGGGCGGGGGGATGAATTAGTGCAAGTGTAAATATTCGATTTAGATAAAATCTTTTCGATTAAACCAAGATAGAAAATTGAAAGCCTTTCGTTCTTAATGAAACGAGTGAGTGATTAAAAGTAACTTACTAAGTTAATAAGGAAACCGGAAAGATAAGCAACATTTGAAGGAAAGAACTTATCTTGAAAACTTGCATTCAAAGAGTTGAGTTAAATCAGAAGCATCAATACAACAAATATGTAAGCAATAAAAGCAAAGAACTACTTATAATTTTATAGTGGTTCGGTGCTAAAGACCTATGTCCACTCCCGAGTCCTCCTTCTTGAGGCACATCGGTGTCTACTACCGATCTTCTTTAGGTGAAGAGCAAACCCTTACACTTAAGCTTACAAGGGAGATAAGATTTATAATTCTAAGCTATCTCCCTTATCCCTTTTCTTTTTCTTACACTTTACACAAGTTTTTCATAGAATTCTTCCCTTAGAAGTGTTGTATGGAATGCAAGAATACTTGGGGTATTTATAGGCCCTAAGTTACTTCAAATTTTTGGAGCCAAAATCCAATCGTATCCGAAAAATTCGGGTATGGGCGGTTCACTCGCCGACCTGGGCAGCTTAGCGAACACTTGGGTACGGGTGATTTACTTGTCGATCCTGGGTGGGTCAACCATCCAAAGTACCCAGATTCCTAGGTACGGGCGGTTCAACTACGCAAACTGGGTGGATCAACCGCCGTCAATCGCCCAAAAGCCTAGGCGACGATGGTACACCCATGGCTCGCTGGTAATTTGCCCGTCAGAATTTTCACAAAAGTGGTGGTTCCCTCCACTTTTCGAATTCCGGCTTGAACTTGATGTTGACCAACCCTCTGGTCAACCAATTGAGCGGAACCTGAGCTCAATCAAACCCCAATAGTGGACCCGATTGCCTTATTGAGTTGATTTGGATTTCTTTCAAATCCAACTCAATTTGGACTCAAACCCTAACTATGACTCGATGATTATAATACTTAATGACCAATCAAGATAATCAAGACCTAACTCTCGTCAATCCGACAGCCTCCGACATTCTTGCAACAAGTCATCCGATCTTCTTCCGGTAATCTGCCGACATGTTCCCAACGAGCTTCTTGATCCCTTCGATGAATCTCCTAGTGAACTTCGACGAGATCTCATTACATCATCTGAACCCTGGCCCGATGCTCAAGCTTGATCTTGGCCCATCATCTGATTGTAACTCTATTGCTCCTGTCATAGTTAGTCCTGCACGATGCTAATTGTGACTTAATTAAATACTATCATAATTGCCAAACATCCATTACAAGACCATTCTAACTCCTAGCAAGCTTTTCGGCTACCCCCGATAATCTTCCGGCGAGTCTCGGTCTTCTTCTGGCGAACTCTCTTGCATCATCCTAACAAACTCCTGATACCTCAGCGAGCTCCCAATGCACTCCTGGCGAGTTCCCAACTGCATCGACATGATGCATGGACTTGACCTTGGCAAATCATGATTGTAATAATCTTTCTATCGTAATTAATCCTGCATCAATCAATTCTAACAATCCTGTTAGATCAATAACCCATCAATTGATTTCATAATTAAAATCCGAGATTCAACAGAGACTTCACCACCGTAGCCCCGACATTATTGCCATTTACTGTATTTAACTTGAAAAATACAGCTACAGTCAGTTTATTTGACAGGTTGGAGATCCTTATGCCATGATGTCGGTGGACTTATTGAAAGCCACATTGGAGGGTTTTGAGACACGTATAGATACTGAATTATGGGCTATATTTGAGGAGTTTAGATTGGGCCGATCGTCGAGCCCAAGAAGATCACAACTTGATGTAAATTCAGATTTCAAAAAGAACCCACCAGATATAAGAAAAGAAGTTAAGACATGGAAGCCCTATACCTCGACAACATCAACCTCCTTTGCACAACTTCAAGAAGGGCACCTCAATCAAGATGCTCAGAGCATGAGAGCCACTTCCTAACCAACATCATATAAACCTTCAGCACCAATTGATTACAAGAATCGTGATGAAGAACTAATGATGATCCATCAAACCTCTGCCATCCAAGAGTATCAAACCAGGTTTGAAAGGTTATCTAATCAAACTTATGATTGGTTTGAAAAGCAGATATTGAGGACTTTTATTGAGGGCTTGAAGCCGGAGATTCGCGAAGAAGTTAAAGCACGATAGCTATACATACTTAAGGCAGCCATCTCCTTCGCATGACATCAAGAGGAGCGGTTGAACTATGAAGCCCGGAGGACTAGGGTCACTCCCCGACCAACGACACCAAAGCTTTCACCTCCCCCTACTATCAGCTGATCCCCTCAGCCGAAGAAACTAATAAGAGAAGACTTTCATGATGGATTGGAAAAGAAACCCAAACTTGAAGATACGATTCTCGAGCCCAAGGAGAAAGATACACCAAAACCGGCCACCCGCACGGTCCCTACCTTAGCCGGCTACACTAACCTGCAAAAATTGAAGATCGAAGGGTTTCTCGAGCAGTAGTCCATCATCGTCCTCATCGATACCGGGAGCACACAACTTCATGAGCAATAAGGTTGCTGCCCACTTAATGCTCCAAAAAGAAGATTACAATAGGTTCGAAGTCAAGGTTTTTAACGGCCAAATTCTGAAGTGCAACCGGAAGTGCCCGCGGGTTAAACTGAGCCTATAGGAGCAAGACATAGTTGCTGATTTTTTCCTCCTCCCTCTCGATGATTTTGATATAGTGCTCGACATTGACTGGTTGTCTATGATTAGAGATGTTTTCTGAAATTTTTCCAGGCCAACCATGAAATTTTTCAGCAAAGAGAAATAGGTCATCCTACGAGGGAGCCCAACGACTACAACCACAACACCACACTTGGAGGGGATGCCAAAAGAAGAATCCAGTGGTTTTCCAATTCAAATTCAAGGGCTTCATGAGATTGAAGATAAGAAACTCCTCTCATAACTTGTTGAATTTTTGGGCATCTCCACCTAATCGAACCGACAACCTCCTCTGAAGCTAGCCAACCCCTAATATTGAAGTGGCCGAAACTTATACCAGCTGATGCTCGACTAGATTGCTTTCTACAACCTCAAAAGATTGAAGCTAAGAGGACCACCCAAGAGATGATAGGGACATGGATTATTCGGCCATACTTATTTCTCGCTACGACACATCCCTACATCCTTTTCACCAGGGATAAGTTACTTCTGAAGTGTTACATTCAGCCGAACTCACCATGATTGTTGATGCGGCACTTTCAGATCTCAGGAGACTTTCACGACTTTCCCCAGGATTGGACCATGATACTTAAAGACTTCCTTGTTGATAACCTCTAATCTACGGCCCAAGACTGTGAGAAAATTGAGCCCCTCCAATGGCGAAATCAGAATAAGAGAAGGATCATTCGCAGATCTTAACAAAACATCATTCCTCTCACTGAGAAGAAAGATTGGCAGCACATGCAAAGAAGAAATGGTCTCCTAACAAACTATAGAATGGATGAAAAATTAAAGATCAAGTTTTTTTATACCTCCAACTCAATCAGCATGAAACTCGAGCCTTAAGGAAGTGGTCTCCCTATCACTTTGGGCCTTGCAAAATTGAGGATCACATTGGGGCCCTAATCTGGAGATCAGATCCGCACACTAGATCAAGATTACACTTGATTTGTCGAGTTTCCTACCTCAAACAGAAATTTAAAGAAGACGACTTAGCTCAAATCCTTCCAACTAACACCCCAGCTAATGAGGAGGCCAAAGTTCAATTGATGATAGCATGAGAATCATATGAGGAGCTGAAGATCTGGTTCTCCGAGTTCATGAAACTTCAACCTTGAGGAGGCTAATTTTAAGTGGGCGAGTTTGATAGGACTCCAGTAGGGTTGAGTCCTAATCTCCCTAGAGGTAGTCAATAAAATCCTATAAGATTGTAATAAAACCCCACATAGCCACTTCTATCATATAAAGAAGTATGGTTAAGGTTTAGATTGAGACCTTAGGGCTTAGTGGCCGCAGCCTCCCTTACTGGGCTGGCCGGCCAGGGTTTTCCCCTGCTAGGGTCGGCTATAGAGCCAACCTAGTCGCCACACGTTCCCTTTAAGGTAGGAAGGTTATAGAAGGGGCAAAAGGGTAAGTTTAGTTAAGTAATCACCCTATGGGCTAGGGTTTAGAACCCTATATAATGATGTAGCCTTCCGCTCTCTTGAATCAAGCAATTATCAATTTATTTCAACCTCGTGCTGAGTCTAGGAGGGAGGAACCCCTACAGCATTCCAAGGGTTGATCCCCCTCAAGAGTCAAAATCTATAGAGCTTATTCTAGGGTTCTATAAAAAACAAAATTGAATATCTTGGACATATAATCTCTCAGGAAGGTAGTTGATTCCTAAAAAATTCAGGTGATGAAAGATTAGCCACTACCAATGGCAATCAAGGCCTTGCTGTCATGGACAAAAATGTAAACAAGGTGTTCAATGAAATGTTCCTGTTTGTTTGTGTACATACCTTATACAACAAGTAGCGGGCTTCTAGTAGGCTTAGCAGCCCTAGTTTGGTTTGCTTTGTGACCGATTTTGGTTTGTAAATATGAGTGTGTCTTGTAAACACTTATGGAGACTTCGGTTTGTAATGGACCATGATTCTTTGTGTGTAATCTTTCAGAGCTTGTATAGTCTATGTTTATAATTTGTAGTGCCTATATAAAGTATTTTCTAAAGAGTTTGCTTGTGGATCCCATGGGAAGTGCTTCATCTAATCCGTTTTCTCTTTTGTAGGTCCTAAGGGACCTTAGGAGGTTTTGGGGAGGTTGACCTTTACAGACGGATGCGTAAAGGTGTCGTATGACTTAGGCAAAATCAGCTAAGGCCATGACATTTTGGTATCATAGTGGGACAAACACACGCAGAAACACTTGTCATGCAAACATAGGGGATCTAGCTAGGCTACATGGCGAGCAGCCAGCATGCCCAACCATTGGGGGAAATGAACACTGAGATGTAGGGAAAGGAGTAGCTCAGAGGAGTAAGCATCCATGATTGGCATTCAGAGGAATGACCAACCATTTATGCGAGAGACACCACGAGGACAAACAAGCCAAGAAGAATGTGTAGTGCACAAAGGTTGGGATGGTTGAGTTCGAGCTACGGCTCGATGTTGGTAACCAAACTTGATGGTGCTCAAAGCAAGCGTGACACTTAGTAAAAGATGAGACTGTGCAAAAGTAGGATGTGTTGTACAACGATTGAAAGAGTTGTGCAAAGCTCACAGAGATTAAGGGAATTGCTAACTTGAAGAATTCGGTATTCATGTAAGGGCTTGTATGCGAATGATGGGGTGTTCGTGGCCATCCCAAGGCGACCAGGACTTGGTGCCATAGAGTACTGAAACTTTCTCTTCGGCATGGAATGGATATGTCCATAGGAGACTAAAGTGTGCAACAAGTTCAACACGTTGCTAGGCCTTGAAGGGTGCAGCGGGGGCTATATTGGCGAAGAGTCACAATCTAGCAAATGCATTTGTAAGGACAGAACCATACACAGATTGTTCAATAAGATAGAGTAGTCCAAGGGGATGGTGATCTCCGAAACTTTTACAGGGAAGAATGCAAAGAGGAAAGTTGCTCCAATATGACAGATATCCAGAAGGGATAAGTCTTGGTTCTTCAGAGGGATAATCATGTGCAACGGATCGCACATATTGAGGAGAAGTACATCAATACAACAACTCTATAAAGCTCAATAGACCAGCGAGTAGCGAGGAGTCGTTGCATGATCTTGAATGAGGTAATGTATTGGTGGATGCATTGCAAGATCAAGTGGGGGAGCGACAATGACAACATCATATTAAAGCACACTTAGAGTCGATGTGAAAATCAAACTCAACGAAGAGCTGACCCGTGGAATGGTGGATGTGACAGCCACCATCAACTCAATGCAAATCAAGGAATGGAGCAACTTGAGTGGAACTTAGTAAAGTACCCAAGCCACATGAAGGGAGTCAACGTAGAAAAGGGAACCTGGAGCGGAGCCTCAGAACTTTCCTTGGACAGAGGTCAAGGATATGAACTCTTGTTGTTCTGTGGGTTCTTCATTCTGATGGGGCGAACTCATCTTGTATGGTGCCAAATATGAAGAGAGCTTCATGACACATGCACCTTATTTCCAAGATGCATTAGACAGAGGAGCTAAGTGACTCAACTTATATAAGTGAAGTTAGGATTAGAAGGCCTCAGCATAGGGCAAGAGGATACAGAGGCAAGTACTCTCGAAGAATATGCCACAGTGCTGCCATCCGAGTTATCATGAAAAAGTGGTGCGCAGCGAAGATTGTGCTGGTGGGGGATAGAGGCCCAGGATCCAGACAATGGTGCACCAATTTCAGCAAAGTCAAAGAACTTCGAGGATACTAGGTGATAGACTGTCCTAGAGCTATGCTTCGTCTAGGGGTGACCTGAGAATGAGTGGACGAAGGTGAATTGCCAAGGGAGCGAATAAAAATTAGAGATCGCGGAGGCCCTACGATATGTTGGTAGAGGCCACACATGGAGAGATCGTAATCCGAGTTCATCACATTGGAATCTGAATGCAATAGAGATGTCACTAGGAGGCGACATGGTGCAGTAGATCATGGTGGAATAGTTCGTGATAATACAACTCATACAGAGGTATGATCAGGAGCTACTAGGAGCTTCACTTTGGTGTATGACACAACAAGAAGAAGGGCTAGGGATTCAATGAATGAATATTATGGTACCGCAAAGGCGGGTCTTCGTGTGTGCATCAGAGCTTGTATTGGATGAAAGCCTTAGTCATCAGCATATGGAGGCTGTATACCACCGAGGAAGAAGTCCAAGTGCAAGTACCAGTGAGTCCCATGGAGGGGGACATGATCATGTGAATGATCAGGAACTGTTGGGAGCTCCACTTCGATAAACAATACAATGACAAGAAGGGCTGTGGATTCAAGGAGTGAATACCATAGTACTATAGAGGTGGGTCTTCCATCTGTGCGTGCAAAGCTTGCATCAGAGGAAAACCTTGGTCATCAGCATATGGGAGCTGTGTACCAACGAAGGAGAAGTTAGATTACAAGTACCAGTGAGTCTCATGAAGGGGACTTGATCATATAAAGGTATCATCAGAGCGGTTGGAGAGTTGGACTGCTTCAGTGCTCACATTCATTTAAGGGAGCCTGACAAGTTAGAGGACAAGGCAGAGTAAGCAAACATTACTACCAAGGAAGCTAAGGAGAGTAGAATCGACGTGAGCCCTACAATAAGATGGCGGAGGCCATGCATGAGAGCTACAGTTTGTCTTTCCACCAACTAAGGAGAACTGCTAGGAGGACACAATAGTGTCGAAGCAGGTGGTCGAAAGGGGCAAGGAAGCGACGATGAGTCCGGAGGGGCTTAGCTACCTAAAAGTAATAGCGTCGGTTAGAAAGGAGGTAAACTCGAAGGAGTGCCACAATGTTGTAGAGGCGGATCTACCGATCGCAAAGGAAGGGACACAGATGTAAGACAACATATAGTAGGGCCATGGGCTTGGCAGCACCATGGTACCGCAGAGGCAGACTTCTATAGAGTCATCGATCCCTTGCTCTCATGGAGGGAGAGCATTTGTCATAAAAGGGGCCGAGGAGGTGGAGAATGTAGAGGTAACTCCAAGTACCAAGACAGGGCAGAAGGGTAAAGGCCAAGGAACTTCATAAGACTGGTGTCGATGAGCTTCTCATTAAGATAGTCGAAAGCGAGGGACTTCGGGTTGATGCATGAGTGCTCGACCAAGGAACGAAGTAGGCAGTACGTGGTATTATACCTTTTCTATCAGAGGAGTAGGTGACAAAGGTGATGGAGAAGACAATATAATCACAAAGGCGACCAAGACTATCAAAGACTTACTCCAAGTTGGGGGACTCTAAGTTGGGGTAAACTCTTTGCTCTTTTTGGGCAAAACTTCTTGCATTCTAGAAGATTAATGGCAGTGGGAAGGTGAATCACAGTAGCTTACTCAACGCAAGGAGTGCAAACACTTCAAGTGCTTCAGAAGTGTGAGCAAAGAACGGACGAATGTTAGTAACCAGCTCAATGCATGAAGTACAAACTCGAGGAGACAGGCAAAATCGAGTAACCTTTGCCTTCTCAACTCAAGAGAATGGGCAAAACTGAGTATCCCAATTCTCTTAACTCAAGGAGGTGAGCGAAGCTAAGTAACCTTGCATTCTCAACTCCTAGGAGAATGGGTGAAATCGAGTATCCCAGTTCTCTTACTTATCCAGCAGAGGAGCTCTGCATAAGTTCAGTGACCCTTCAAAGAAAGCTTATGGAAGATAATAGTTATCAAATCCTCACCATTGGTGATCAATACTACTGAGAATAGATTGTCCGCTTCATTTCCCAATTGAATGCCAATCGAAAGCGGGAGTGATGCGAACCTACTTGGAAGTGACAACTAAAAGTGGAAGAAGGATTAGTAGGCAAATATTATGGAGGAAGGACCTAAAAAAAACTTCAAAGTTTACGAGGCGATGCTCGTTAAAGTTCCAACAAGCATCCATCCAGTTCAAGCACATTAGTATATTGTGATACTGGCGCATAATAAATCAGGTCTTTTCCTTCATCAGAAGGATCCATGAGAGTCAACAAGGATCAGCACAACTCAGCCAACCCTACACCAGAGTCAGTCATTGGTGAGTTGAAGTAGCATGGCGGATCAGAGTTTGACTACTCAACAACAGCAACAGAGAGCGACTGAGAGCCAAAGGGCCATGTTGTAGCCAAATTAGAAGATTGAAGATTCAACAAAATACGAGGAGATGTAACGTATACAGTGGCTTTGACAAGGACGTCGAAAGAATAAGTGGGGGAGAATGTCACAGACAAAAATATAAATAAGATGTTCAATGAAATGTTCCTATTTGTTTGTGTCTTCGGTTTGTGTACATATCTTATACAGCAAGTAGCATGTTTGTAGTAGGCTTGGCAGCCATAGTTTGGTTTGCTTTGTGGTCAATTTTGGCTTATAAATACGAGAGTGTCTTGTAAATACTTATGGGGACTTTGGTCTGTAATAGACCATGATCCTTTGTGTGTAACCTTTCAGAGCTTGTAAAGTCTATGGTTGTAATTTGTAGTGGCTATATAAAGTGTTTTCTAAAGAGTTTGCTTGTGGATCCCATGGAAAGTGCTTCTTCTAACCTGTTTTCTCTTTTGTAGGTTTTAAGGGACCTTAGGAGGTTTTGAGGAGGTTGATCTTTGCGGACGGACATGTAAGACATGTAAAGGTGCCACACAACTTAGGCAAAATCAGCTAAGGCCATGACATTGCAAGGATTCTTGGGTCTAATCGGTTACTATCAAAAATTCGTAAAGGACTACGACAGAATCAGTGCTCCGCTCATGACGCTCCTAAAGAAAGATGCATTTAAGTGGTCGGATGAGGCAACAAAAGCTTTCAACTCCTTAAAGGATATGATGATCACCACACTGATGCTAGCCTACTCGACTTCAACAAGTTGTTTGTGATTAAATCTTATGCTTTTGGAGCAGGTATTGGTGCTATTTTGATATAGGAAGGCTGACCACTATCTTACACCAGCGAAGCCCTCTCCCCTTCCCATCTGAAATTTTTGATCTATGATAAAGAGATGTTGGCTATACTACATGCAGTCATGAAGTGGAGACCTTACCTGATTGGCTGATGATTTCAAATATGTACAGACCACAAGAGCTTGAAGTACTTTATGGAGCAAAACATTTCCTCCCTAGAGCAGCAAAAATGGGTAACTAAATTGCTGGGATTTGACTATGAATTTATTCATAAAAAAAGAAATGATAACTTAGCTACAGATGCACTTTCCTGCCTCACTGAACATGCCGAATTAGTAGTTGCCTCCATCCCTAATTGTGAATTTTTGGATGACATTTGGAAGGAGTGGAAAAATGACTCAAAAACATAGGAGATTATCAGAAAATTGAGAGAGAACCCTAGTTCAATTCTGCCCTATAGCTAGGACTCACAGGACCTATGGTATAAGGGTTGAATTGTGGTGGTGCCCCATTCCCCTTGCTAGGCTACCATCTTAAAGGAGCTACATTCATCACTAGCGGCTGAACACTCGGGATTCCTCCGTACTTACAAACGTGTCCGCCAACTCTTTTACTAGAGGGGTATGAAAAAGATCATTAGAGAGTTTGTTGCCCGATATGACACCTACCAACACCACAAAGGAGATATGGTAGCAAGTCCAGGAATGCTACAACCCCTACCTATACCGGATGTAGCTTGGACCGACATCTACATGGATTTCATCAAAGGGCTACAATCCTCACAAGGGAAAGGAACTATTTTTGTAGTTGTGGATCGCCTTATGAAATATACACACTTTTTTGTTGTAAGAAATCCATACATTATCGTTAGTACTACTCGAATTTTTACGGAAAACATAGCTAAACTTTATGGGATTGCCTGCTCCAATGTCAGTGATCGTGATAATGATTTCACCAGCAAATTTTGGACAGAGCTCATCCAATTATAGGGTACACAGTTGAAGATGAGTACGAGCTACCACCCACAAACTGATAGGCAAACTGAAGTGGTGAACAGGTGTTTGAAAAATTACCTCAGATGTTTCACCAGTGGCAAGTCGAAAGAATGGACTAAATGGCTTCCTTGGACAGAATGGTGGCACAATATTGTTACTCTTCCATCAAAAGCACTCCATCTGTAGTAGTCTATGGCCGACCCCCTCCTGCAATTACGAAGTATGTGGCCAGCACATCAAAGGTGGATCAAGTTAACAAGAAATTAATTGACATTGACAAAATTCTATAGCTATTAAAGGATAACCTTGTAGCCGCACAAGCAAGGATAAAGCAACAAGCCAACAAATACAGAAGTGAAAGAGAATTTGCTATAGGAGATTAGGTTTTTCTCCATCTTCTGTTGTACAAGCAAACCTCCTTAAAAACCTGAGTTTCTATGAAGTTGTCTCTTCACTTTTTCAAACCTTACAAAATATTAGAGCGCATTGGAGTCATTGACTACTGTTGGGATCTACTCGCTAGCTTAAAGATACACCCAGTTTTTCATGTTTCTTGCCTCAAGTTAAAGCTAAGAGAAGACGAAATAGCAAAACATCACCTACCCGACATCTCTACTAATGGAAAAGTCCAAGTTTGGCCGGAGGCTATATTGGACCGTAGGATCGTGATGCACCGCAAATGTCCTCTAACTGAAGTGTTGGTATAGTAGATTAATCTACCTTATGAAGATGCTACTTAGGAGTCCTACAAAGCATTGAAGGCGAAATACCTGGAGTTCATAAATGCTCAGCCATGAGGATAAGGCTTTGAAGAGAATAGGATCTGATCCCTATCTATTGAGTCATGTTTCTTATCGAGTCATACTGGTCAGTCCAATCAAGTCAATTAAGAGATGGTTGAGTCAGTTATGAGTCTAATTATGAGTCCAAGTTTAGTAGGACTCTTGGTAGGAGTCTAGGTTTAGAATGGCTCTTAGTAGAGCACTATAAATAATGATGTAACTCTCTTATTTGTATAAAAAAACCATTAGATGAAGCCCTAGGAGGGCCGATCCCCTATAGAGATCAAGGAGGCTTGATCTCCTATAGTAATCATTTATCCCTCTCTTCTTCTATGATAGAACCATAGGGTTCATATCTGTAGTGGCCAATCTTTCATCATCTGAATTTTTGAGTGATCAACTACAACACCTTCCTAAGAGATTATATGTCCAAGATATTCAATTTTGTTCTGCATAAAGTTGCACTTTGATTTTTTGATAAAAAGGTAGTGCTCACGTAGTATTGTTAGAACAATTCATAAGTATGATAAATGGCTTTCAAAGGAAGAATTATATATTAGAATATCATCAAAGAAGATCAGAATAAACTTATGGAGATAGACTTGAAATATGTCATTCATCAAACTTTGAAAAGTTGAGGGTGCATTAGTTAGGCCCAAGGGCATTACCAGGAATTCATAGTGCCCGTTGTGTGTTTTGAAGGCTATTTTTTGGATGTCATCTTCATGTACCCATATCTGGTGATAGCTTGTCATCTTATGAAATTATTTATGAAAAAGAAAAAGATAACTTGGCTACGGATGTTCTTTTTCGCCTCCTTAAACATCTTGAATTAGCACTTGTCTCCATCCATATTGGTGACTTTTTGGAAGACATCGGGAAGGAGTTAAAAAATGACTCAAAAACCGAGGAGATTATTAGAAAATTGGAAGAGAACCTTGTTTCAATTATGCACTACAGCTAGGACTCACACGACCTACGGTACAAGGGCCAAATCATGGTGGTGACCCATTCCCCTTGCTACGTCGCCATCTTGAAGGAGCTACATTCATCACCTACGGTTGGCCACTCAGGATTCCTCCGTACTTACAAACATGTCCGCTGACTCTTTTATTGGAGGGGTATAAAAAAGATAATTGGAGAGTTTGTTGCCCAATGTGACACATGCTAATGCCATAAAGAAGAAACGATAGGAATTCCAGGAATACTACAACCCTTACCTATATCAAATGCAGCTTGGACCGACATCTCCATGGATTTCATCAAACGTCTGCCATCCTCACAAGGGAAAGTTATTATTTTTGTAGTTCTAGACCACCTTACAAAATATGCAGACTTTTTTACTGTAAGAAATCCTTACACTATTGCCAGTATTGCCCGAGTTTTTGTGAAGAACATAGCTAAACTTCATGAGATTCCTTGCTCAATTATCAGTGACCATGACAAGGTTTTCACTAGCAAATTTTGGAAAGAGCTCTTCCAATTGTAGGGTACACAGCTAAGGATAAGTACGACCTACCACCCACAAACTGATAGATAAACTGAAGTGGTGACTAGGTGCTTGAAAAATTATCTTAGATGTTTCATCAGTGATAGGCCAAAAGAATGGACTAAATGACTTCCTTAGGCAAAATGATGGTACAATACAATATATCACTCCTCTATCAAAAGCACTCCATTTGAAGCAGTCTATGGTCGAGCCCCTCGTGCAATTACAAAGTATGTGACTAGCACATCAAAGGTGAATCGAGTTGACAAGGAACTAATTGACATAGACAAAATTCTACAACTATTTAAGGATAACCTTATAGCCGCACAAACAAAGATGAAACAACAAGCCGACGAACACAGAAGTGAAAAAGAATTTGCTGGAGGAGATTGGGTTTTTCTCCGTTTTCAGCCATACAAGCATACCTCCTTAAAAATCCAAGCCTCTATGAAGTTGTCTCCTCGCTTTTTCTGGCCCTATAAAATATTAGAGCGCATTGGAACCATTGCCTACCGTTTGGATCTACAAGTTAGCTCAAAGATACTCCTAATGTTTCACATTTCTTGCCTCAAGTTAAAGATAGGAGAAGACAAGATAGCACAGTATCACCTACCGTAATGGAGAAGTCCAAGTTTGGTTGGAGGCTATATTGGATCGCAAGATAATGATGCGTCGCAGATGTCCTCTAATTGAATTGTTGGTACAGTGGACTAATCTACCTTCTGAAGTTGCTCCTTGGAAGTCCTACAAAGCATTGAAGGTGAAATACCTGGAGTTCATAGATGCTCAGCCTTGAGGACAAGGTTGATCTGAAGAGGGCAGGTCTGATATGACCGTACCAAGGTCTGATCCCTATCTATTGAGTCATGTTTCTTATCGAGTCATATTGGTCGGTCTAATCAAGTCAATTAGGAGATGGTTGAGTCGACTAGGAGTCTCTTAATAAGGAGTCCAAGTTTAGTAGGACTCTTTATATGAGTTCATGTTTAAAATGGCTCTTGGTAGAGCACTATAAATAACAATATAACTCTCTTATTTGCATAAAGAAAACTCTTTTTTATTTCAGCTATTGGTTGAAACACTAAGAGGGCCATTCCCTATAGAGATCAAGGAGGCTCAATCCCCTATAGTGATCGTTTATCCTCCCACACCCCCCTTCTTCTAGATAGAACCCTATGAACTCTGGGTATTTCGCCTTCAATGCTTTGTAGGTTCCTAAGTAGCATCTTCAGAAGGTTGATTAGTCCATTGTACCAGCACTTAAGTTAGAGGACGTTTGTAACACATCACAATCCTGCAATCTAATATAGCCTCCAGTTGGTCCTGGACTTCTCTATCAGTAGAGATGTCAGGTAGGTGCTATGCTATCTCATCTTCTCCTATCTTTAACTTGAGGCATGAAACATGAAAAACTGAGTGTACTTTAGCTGGCTGGTAGATCCAAATGGTAGGCAACAACTCCAATGCATCCCAATATTTTGTGAGGCCCAAAAAAGTGAGGAGACAACTTTATAGAGGCTCAGGTTTTTAAGGAGGGTCCGCTTTTATTGCTGAAGATGGACCAAATCTCCTATAGCAAATTCTCTTTCACTTCTATGTTTGTCAGCTTGTTACTTCATCCTTGCTTGTGTGGCTGTAAGGTTGTCCTTTAATAGCTGCAGAATTTTATCTCTATCAATTAGTTCCTTGTCAACTTGATCCACCTTTGATGTGCTAGCCACATACTTCGTAATTGTCAGAGGGGGTCGGCCATAGATTGCTTCAAAGAGAGTGCTTTTGATGGAGGAGTGATATTGTATTGTACCACCATTCTATCTAAGGAAGCCATCTAGTTCATTCTTTCGGCCTGTCGCTGGTGAAACATCTGAGGTAATTTTTCAAACACCTATTCACCACTTCAATTTGTCTATTAGTTTGTGGGTGGTAGGTTGTACTCATCTAAAATAGTGTACCATATAATTGGAAGAGCTCTGTTCAAAATTTGCTAGTGAAAGCCCTGTCACGATCACTGAAAATAGAGCGGGGAATCCCATGAAGTTTAGCTATGTTTTTCACAAAAACTCAAGCAATGCTAGTAGTAGTGTAGGGATTTCTTACAGCACAAAAGTGAGCATATTTCGTAAGGTGATTCACAACTACAAAAATAGTATATTTCCCTTATGAGGATGGTAGCCCTTTGATAAAATCTATGGAGATGTCGGTCTAAGCTGCATCCGGTATAGGTAGGGGTTGTAGCATTCTTGGTCTTATTATCGTTTCTCCTTTGTGGCATTGGCAAGTGTCATATCGGGCAGTAAACTCTTTGATGATATTGTTCATACCCCTCCAGTAAAAGAGTTGGTATACACATTTGTAAGTATAGAGAAATCTCGAGTGTCCAACTACAGGTGATGAATGTAGCTCCTTCAAGATGGTAGCCTAGCAAGGGGAATGAGGCACCATTACGATTTGACCCTTGTACCATAGGTCTTGTGAGTCCTAGTTGTAGTGTGAAATTGAATCAAGGTTCTCTTCCAATTATCTAATAATTTCTTGGGTTCCCGAGTCATGTTTCCACTCCTTCTTGATGTCTTCCAAAAAGTCACAGATAGGGATTGAGATAGCTGCTAATTCAGCATGTTTACGGAGGCGGGAAAGTGCATCTGTAGCTAAGTTATCTTTTTTTATATAAATGATTTCATAGTCAAATCGCAACAATTTAGTTATCCATTTTTGTTGCTCTAGGGAGGAAACTTTTCAAGGAGTTTAGATTGGGCCAAGCACTAAACCCAAGAAGATCATAACATGGAGCAAATTATGATTGCAAAAAGAACCCATCAGAGATAAGAAGCGAGGATAAGACATGGCCGCCCTACACCTCGACGACGTTGATCTCCTCTGTATAACTTCACGAAGGGTACCTCAATCAAGATGCTCAGAGCATGAGAGCCACATCCCAACCAAAAGCATATAAACATTCAACACCAATCAATTACAAGAACCTTGACGAAGAACTAACAAAGATCCGTCAAACCTCTACTATTCAAGAGTACCAAATCAGGTTTGAAAGGTGAACTAATCAAACTCGTTATTGGTCTGAAAAATAAATATTGAGGACTTTTATTGAGAGCTTGAAGCCGGAGATTCAAGAAGAAGTTAAAGCGCGACAACCGTACACACGTAAGGCAGCCATCTCCTTCGCACAACTATATAAAGAGAGGCTGAACCAAGATGCTCGGAGGACCAAAATCATCGCAAGACCAACAGCACAGCAACGCTCGACCCCATCTACCACCAACCGGTCACCTCAGCTGAAAAAGTTAACAAGAGAAGAGTTTCATGACAGATCGACAAAGGGCCTATGTTGGCATTGTAATAAACTGTAGAGCCGAGTCCACCATTGTAAAAAAGTGATACCTCTATTGGTTGAGCCCACTGAAGAACCCAAACTCAAAGATATGGCTCTCGAGTCCGAGGAGAAGAATATGAAGGAAAAACCACAATCTGCCTCCCGCACCTTTCATGCTCCACCATAGATATTGGACATTGATGGCTTCATCAAGCATCAGCCCGTCACCATCCTCGTCGACACCAGGAGCTCCAACGACCTTATGAATGACAAAAGAAAATATGTGACCTTATATGGGAAAGGAGAGAACAAAGAAAAGATGATCTTGACACAGTGCTTGGAGAAGCTCGCTGAAATCTCAAGCACGTCCGCTGAACCGAGCCGACTCCTTTCTACCAAACTGCATGACCCCCGTATGTTGGTTTTACAAGGGGAACAACCAGTAGATATTCGGCCATATTGCTATCTATATTTTCAGAGGACTGAAGCTAAAACGATCGTCTAGGAGACACGAGAGATACAGATCATTCGACCACAACATTCCCTTGCAATGACACTTTATCTCCAGAAACTTTACCTTTTTGTCTGCAGGGATAAGCTCTTCCTGAAGTGTCATATTCAGCTGAACCAGCTATGGGTTCTGATGCAACACTCCTTCATCTCGGGCTACTTCCACGACTTCACCGAGGAGTGGACTATGATGCTAAAAGTCTTCCCTGATGATGACCTCCGATCCACGACCCATGATCGCAAGAAGGAACATGAGAAAGGCATCCACATGACCCCCACAGCCATGATGCCATCTATATCGATGCTAGCATTATCTAAACGTGGCAATGTATTCATACTTGGAGCAGACACATCCAGAGTTGTGATCGGTGTCACCCTTATGCAAGATGGTCGACTCCTAATTCACACCGAGGCTTCCCGCACACTTCACACGAGATTTTTAAAGGGGATACCCATTGCTACTAAATTTAAAATTTGGATGGATACAAGTCCATGGCAGGAAAGTGGAGTAAGCCCAAAAGAATTAGAATCCATGCTCACGCCATCACATGCAAAGAAGAAATGGACTCCCGACAAACTTCAGAATGGACAAAAAATTGAAGATTTAGTTTTCTTACACCTCCAGCCCAATCAGCAGGAAACTCGAGCCTTAAGGAAGTGGTCTCCCTATTTTTTGAGCCTTGTAAAATTGGGGATCACATTGGAGCCCTAACCTGGAGAGCAGATCTACGCACCAGATCAAGACTACAGTTGATCTGCCGGGTATCTCACCTCAAATCCTTCTAACTAACACCCCAGTTGATGAGGAGGTAAAAGTTCAGTTGATAATAACATGAGAATTATATGAGGAGCGGAAAACCCGGTTCCCCGAGTTCATAGAACCTCAGCCTTAAGGATAAGGTTGATTTTAAGAGAACGGGTTTGATAGGACTCGAGCAGGGTTGAGTCCTAATCTCCCTAAGAAGTAGTCAATAAAACCCTGCTAGATTATAATAAAGACACTCCTATCTTATAAAGGAGTATGTCTAGGGTTTAAATTAGCCCTTAGGGCTTAATGGCTGCCACCCCCTTTACTAGGCTAGTCGGCTAGGGTTTCCCCCTGCTTAGGTCGGCTACAGAGCCAACCTAGTCGCCACCTATTCCCTCTAAGGCAGATAGGCTATAGAAGGGGTAAAAGGATCATTTTAGTTAGGTAATTACCCCATGGGCCAGGGTTTGCAATCCTATATAATGATGTAGCTATCCCCTCTCTTTTATCAGGTAATTATGAATTTTATTTCAACCTTGTGTCGAATCTAGAAGGGAGGAACCCTTCAGCGTTCCAAGGGTTGATTCCCCTCAAGAGTCAAAATTTATAAAGTTCTTTCTGTGTTCTATCATAATACCAAGCTATGCTAATTCCTTGACCACTAATCCCACCATAATAAAGTTTTATATATCTAACTTTTTTACTGTTTTAAAGTAACTTACACATCAAATTTTAATATGATTACACTTCATGATAGTTTTGGAACCTATAATATTTTAATTTTATCAATAATAAAATAAAAACAAATCAATTCCAAATTAAATCGATATTTTATATTTTTATTTTTATTAACATAAAGTATTAATATTATTTTAATTGGTATTGTTTAGAATTGAGTCGTCCTTAGATTCAGAAATTGTAAAATCGTTGATCGATTTTCGATTTTGACTATTTGGTTACTGACTTGGTTCCCAATTCTAAACAATATTTAAATATCATATAATATTTATCCCTTGAAATATTACATTTCTCTGTAAATGTCCAATAAACCCAAATTAAAATTGCAAATGTCAACGAGTCTGAAAAAGATATTAAGATTTTAAATGCCTAAACCTATTTTTGTACTTTCACTAATTATTTAATTTTTTTCATTTCATAAATTTAAATAAAAGAGACAAATATAAATATCGTTGATTTAGAATCTTTGAAGAGTATGAATGTTGATTGATATCACAACATCATCATTCTAATGATCAAATAATTAGCATGATATATCTATCTGCAAGTGTTCAAAATTTTGCAGGGATATATGTTAATTTAAATTTTGAAGAGATATTTGTGGAATATTTCCCAAGTTTTATTTTTTCTAATTCAGTAATCTTGTTTCAAAATAATGCTTTCATATCTGCATTTGGACCATAACCTTATCGGATTTGGCTTTAATCTGACCCGATAACACTCGGAATCACATCGCTGGCTAACCGGATCTTAGTCATCAATTCGGTGGCTTTGTCCAAATAAGAGGCACATCCATCGGCTTATTGACCTTAATCGGCTCCGAACTCGTTATGGATTTGGGTCAAACCTGACCCAAACTCGACACAGTAGATGTTCCGACCCAAGATTCCAAATCCCGGCTAAAGACACAAGACTTAACTGAAAGCAAACCAAAAGCAAACGGTTCGACCACGGAATCGATTGGGAGGAGACAGACATGGCAGCGATGCAGCTCACACTCTCCTCCTCCTAGGACCGGCCGCGGAAGCAGCCGCTTGGAGAGACGACGATCTGCCTGCCTCTGCCCCTAACCCTGAGCCTTGGTTCTGGAATCTGAAGTGCCACCCCTCCGGATCTCTCCGGAGATGCGTGTCGGTGGCGTGTTGGATCGTGCCGGTTGCCTTCGCCGGCTCTGAGGGTGGATGAGGCGGAGATCGTTCGATCTCCGTCGGCCGACGAGGCGGCGATGGATTTCCGGCGTCTGGATATGGCTGGTGGTCGGCGGCCTTGGGGTGCTCCTGCTCCTCGTGATGCTCAGTCGCGAGAAGCTGCCGAGATCCACGCTGCCGTTGGTCCGCCAGGTGGGATCTTTAGACTCGATGCTTTAGATATAAAAATGTCTTCTTTGTGCTTGTATGTATCGTTTTAAATTTGGAGTTACTAGATGGGGGAGAACTTTGGATCCGTGATTTCTTTCGAACTCTTTTATGGTGCCGACGTCTCATGCCGTCAATCTTGTAGTGTTTGGTTTTCGTTTGAAATCGACGATTGAATCCGTTACCATGTTCTATATGTTCCGTTTTTTCTTTCAAATTACTCCAAGAAAAGATTTCTAGAATATCTTTTTATTTATTTCTAGAGGATTATAAGATCACGTACATGATAAAGTTGCATCCAAAAGTTATTCATATCATGTAAGTAATTGATGTAATTGTTGATGGATGATCAACTTACCGTATGTTCTCGTTTCTTGATTTGTAATGAATGGTAAGGAGCATATTGCCACATAATACAATCTAATTAACAACAAATATCTTCGTATTGACATATTCCATATCCTAGACAAGTGCTTTTAGTGATGATTGATGGCCTTGTCCAACTGCTTTCTTTTTTAGCAATTGCATGGTGGTCCATCTTGTTGAGTCCAATCACAGCTTAGACATGGCTAACACCAATGGCATCCACCATCACCTCATGCTGGCTCCCATTTGCACATCCATGCTATACTTGTACTTGCAACGGTGAATCTGCTTGTACTTGCACTGATGGTGCTGTCAATGGGCTCTTCCTTGGTGGTTAAAGATTATTTTACTACATTGTTTCTCCGCATTCACGTTGCCCCATCCTTTTTGAAAGCCCTCAATTCTAATAAAAGTTCTAAATGGTGAAAAGAGTAATGATCATGTCTTAGGGCTATAGGCTGTATTGTTTAACTATGTAAAGCTCATGTTTTCTGTTGCTTCCTCTGTTGTTTTACTATCTAAACGTTAAATTTGATTTGTTTTTTCATCAGACATGTTAAAAAGGATCCTGATAATTGACAAGAAAAGCCTCGTGAGTATTTAGGGATTGTCTCAGCAATTCAACTATAGCAATCCAATAAATGCTCTCATTAGCTTAGTTCCTCGGTAACTTAAATCATCCTCTCTCAAAGTTTCATAGTATATATAGCTCAGTAGCTTAGTTCCTCTATGACTTGAGCAACATTGAATACCACCTTTATTCTCAGATATTAGTACAAAATAACTTCCATCTAATCATCAGATGTTTCTCTAGTTTTCAATATTTTGCAAGATAAGCTAGTTAACCAAAATACGCTTTGATGTTTTAGACTCCAAATCTTGATACTACACTTATGTATTTCCATTGTCTTCAAAGTTTCCTTTACCTAACATGCCCTAATTGTACAAACAAATATACTAATACGTTATGTTTGATCTTTAAAAGTAAATTACCTATATTATTAAATAGCCTTTTTTTCTTTCCTATATATCATCATTATGAACCTTTTGTTCTTTATCCTTAATGCATGAAATAGCCAAATAGGTCGGGCAGCAATATCAGTTAAACACATCCCTCTTTTTTTGCATCATAGCTGGATTTTTTATCTTCCTTTTGTAGTTAAAATCCTGCTCTATTTATATGTGTGTGTGTGTGTGTGTATGTATATATATATATATATATAGAGAGAGAGAGAGAGTTTTGAGAGGTAAAGTGATTTTTGTTTTTTGAGATTGGACGAAGATACCTTATGAAGAGGGCAGTTGGATTCTGTCAGAAAGGTGTTACATATTTCTTGAAGCTATTAGAGTTTCTTATAGATTGTCAAATCTTATGTACCATGATAGGAATCAGTGAGGAACGGCACATGCTAATGGCCTCATCGCTGTTATATCACCTAAAAGGTGGTCAAGTCTCTAGTTAAAAGTTTGGTTTTCCTGACAACTCAACTTTATGTTAAATTATTTTAATTCTTATTATTTTAACTTGATTTAAAATATTGTTTGCTGCGGGAATAGATATTTTATCATCTAAGAGAACCAAAACTGGTTTTGTATTTACATTATTAAAAGAGGATGGAGACAATTAGATGTACACTTATTGTTTGACTTTAGGAGTCCAGAACTAGCAAGGTTTTTCTTTTAGCTCATACCAAACTAAGCTCTTTAGTAGGTTTTACTTTTAGGCTTTTAGCTTATACCAAACTAAGCTCTTTAGTAGCTTTTTTCTTTTAACTTATACCAAACTAAGCTCTTTAGTAGCTTTTTTCTTTTAACTTATACCAAACTAAGCTCTTTAGTCATTGGCAAATATTTATTGCTTCAAAGATGGATATATATATATATATATATATATAATTTATTTCTGGTCCGGGAAGAAGGATTGCTCCATGTTTTTATGTGCTTAAATTACATTTTCACATGACCAAGAAAATTCTATCACCCCTTATCCTAGTGGCTGATTTGGATCAATTGATACTCATCCAAGCACATCACAGAACATTCAAGAGAGTGAAAATGTGCTCTCCTTTGTTTTTTTAACCAAACTAACAGAAATTATATTAAACCAGCAACAAAAGAGAAGTTGGAGAAAAAGAATGGCAAAGAGCACACATAAAAGAAAGGAATTGGTGTTGAACTGAAGTGCTTCTAATCAATAACAGAAAGGAAGATTGAAAGCTTATTAGCTCAAACTGTCAAGCACACATTATGCATGATAGGCTTAATGCTAACATTTTAGTGGACTTTCATGATAAGATTGGGTACATGACCTAACCAGGATATAGTGTGGTCTTAATGGAGAAATCTTTCTCTGCATAGCAACAAGGCATGTCATAACGTTGGCTGGGCAAAATTATTTAACTATCTTGCTTTTTCCAGTCATCCATACATATTATAAGTTGGATAATCAACTGTATTATCATTCATCATACTTTAGAATCCTTTGGCACACTTTCTCTGAATCAAAATTGAATACATCATCCAAGTGAAGAATTTGAAGTCTGACCAGAGTTTTTTGTTTCAGATGTACAATTAACATGCATTATTCTGTCATTTGCTGCCTGAATATGCCACTATTCTTTGTCTTGGTAGAGGTTTTGGAATTAAACATTATTCTTGTTAGTGCACATCCCCTGCAATTAACAGGATATTTTCAAGATTAAGGAAAATAATCTCTTTTACCCTTATCATATTCTTTAATACATCTAGTTGATTCATTTGTGGCAACCATTCTGCTAACCCTTGAAACCTTGATGTTTTTGCTGCAGAAATTTCACCGCACTAGCCTTATTGAAGGTCTGAACATTACAGATGAAATGCTGAGTCCGCATTCATTCACAAGGCAGATAGTAAACCAAATATCTCTTGCAAAGGCTTTGGTTATCATCTCTAAAGATAGCAATAATTTCCAGTTTGCAGCTGAGCTTAGTGCTCAAATCCGGAAATGTCAAGCTCTTCTGTCCAACTCTGCAACAATGGCGACCCCATTAACTGCAGAAGAATGGGAAACAGCAATTCATGATATGGCTCTCGTCCTCTACCAAGCCCAGCAACTCCATTATGACAGTGCAACCATGATTATGAAGATGAGAGGTCAGTTCCAGTCTCTGAATGAGAAGATGAAATCGGAGGCTGAAAAGAACACCAAGTATGGGCAGATAGCTGCTGAAGAACTTCCAAAAGGCCTATATTGTCTTGGTATCAGGCTCACCATGGAATGGCTTGGGAATCCAAATCTTCAGAGAGACTTGTTGAAACGGAAGCACAGTTTGGAGAAGCTGAGAGACAATAGTCTCTATCATTATTGTATCTTCTCTGACAATATCCTTGCTACATCAGTTGTGGTTAACTCTACTAGTATGAACTCAAAGAATCCAGATGAGATTGTGTTCCACCTGGTCACAGATGAGGTGAATTATGCTCCAATGAATGCCTGGTTCTCCATGAACAATTTTCGAGGTGCAACCATTGAGGTTCAGAAGGTGGAGGACTTTAGCTGGCTCAATGCCTCATACGTACCAGTTCTAAAGCAGCTTCAGAACTCTGAAACACAGAACTTCTACTTTTCTGGAAGTGGTGATAACCGAACACCTATTAAGTTCAGGAACCCAAAGTACCTATCAATGCTAAACCACCTGAGGTTCTATGTCCCAGAAGTCTATCCAGCATTGCAAAAGGTCGTGTTTCTTGATGATGATGTAGTAGTCCAGAAGGATCTCTCAAAGTTGTTTACAATTGACCTTAATGGAAATGTGATGGGTGCTGTTGAGACTTGCATGGAGACATTCCACAGGTTCCATAAATATCTGAACTACTCCCATCCCCTGATACGTGCACATTTTGATCCTGATGCATGTGGGTGGGCATTTGGAATGAATGTCCTTGATTTGGGGGAGTGGCGAAAGAAGAACGTGACCGGCATATATCACTACTGGCAGGAGCATAATACTGACCACACCCTCTGGAAACTTGGAACGTTGCCTCCTGGACTTATGGCCTTCTATGGGCTGGTTGAGAAGTTGGATGCCAAATGGCATGTCCTAGGATTGGGGTATACGAACGTTGACCCATTGCTTATAAAAAATGGTGCAGTATTGCACTATAATGGGAACATGAAACCATGGCTGAAGATTGGCATGGAGAAATACAGGGGTTTCTGGGATAAGTATGTGGACTACTCGCACCCTTTGTTGCAACAATGCTTCATGCATGGATAGAGAAATGTGGGGCCAGTATAACTGTTGTTTGTGCCATTTATTAGGTTGGCGGAATCCGCAGAACATCCAGTGCCTGCTGCTGCAACATGTAAAATTCTTGAGGAAATCATAGACTTAAGATATACATTATTTCTTTTTGAGTAATTTTCAGTTTCATCCTGCTAGATTCAAGATGTGGTTGCAGGTTAGTGTCGGTTTTGTTGTAGGCCAGATGAACCAACCCCTTATTCATCTCATGGCTCCATCTTTTGAAAGATATATTGTTCTTTGTACTAAGATGAGATTGTTTTTATGCAAGAATTTGTGGTAGATTAGCACATGATCATTTTTATATTGAAACAGGAAAAGATTAATTTGTGAGATTTCTCTTGCACTTCCCTCTTCAATCTGAGAATTTCATGAGATTCCCTGATGAAGTTCCAACAAACTGAATAAGTTGTTTCAAGCTTTGTTGTTTGATATGTTAAGACTTCAACTTTTCACCTCATTGCTTTCAGCAAATGCATACGTTGCCTTACAATGCTTATAACAGGCTGTGCAGCAGAGGAGCAGAAAGTGGACCTGCTGAAATCCAGTTTATAGTGTGCAATGACTCCAATTGTAATAGGCAGAAGAAAGCGGGCAGAGTTCAGAGATAGTAAGTAGCATGGTTATCGTTGCATTGATTGATTAATGAATTATAAGGGATGAACTATAAATCTTTTACTCTAAAAAGTTTATTCTGTTAAGATCAATTGGCACTAAGAGGGTGAGGGGGTGAATTAGTGTCAGTGTTGAAAATTTTGGTTTACGAAAACATTCGCTCAAAGTAAAACCGAGATTGGAAGCATTTCATTTAAGTTGAGTAAATGAGCAATTAAACTATTGAACGATGCTAAGTTATGATTTTACTTAAAGAAAGCTGGAGTAAGAAATGTAAATCAAAAAATAAATTTAAGAGACGCTCACAGTTTATAGTGGTTCGGTTACAATTTGGCCTATGTCCACTTCCCGAGTCCTCTTCGTCGAGGCTTGTCGGTATCCATTACTGATCTTCTTCGGGTGAAGACCAAACTCTTACACTTCTCACTCTCTCTTTTTCACAGGTTCAGGAGAAGAACCTTTACAAGTTTTTCTCACTTCCCTTAGACTCGATTTACAATTTGAAGCATTTAAAGGAAGCTCTCAAATTTTACTACTCTTTAGCAAAATTTTATCCCACTTTTGCATTCACCACCATTGCTTCACCAAGCAAGGAAAATTAGATTATTTATAGACCCTAATTGGAAATTGAGCAAAAAATTCAAACCTTTCCACAATTCTTGCTTACGAGCGATACTACCGCCAGTGTCGATGGTACTATCACCGAAAGCACCCTGAAAACAGGGCTGCGATGATACAATTGTCGACCTAGTTGATACTTCCATCTCCCACCAGCAGTACTATCATCGAGAATCTCATAAAAACTACTTCTTTCATACTTTGGCAAACCTAACTTGTACCTCCTGTTGACCCCTTTCCAGGTCAACAAAATGAGCTCAACCTGAGCTCAAATCCAACCCAAAGTGGATCTGGTTGCCTTACATTGAGTTAATTTGGATTCCTTCCAAATCTAATTCAATTTGGACTCTAAATCAAACCGATGCTAACTACGACTTACTTAATTATAATCGTTGTGACCGTCAAGTCCAACAATACCCTCTTAACTCCCGGCAAATTTCCCGGTAACCTCTGGCGAACTTTCAACGAGTCTCTTGGTCTTCTTTCGGTGAACTCCTAGCATGCTCCTAATGAGCTTCCCGATCCTCTTCGACGAACTCCTAGCAAACTCCCTACAAGCTCCTGCCCTTCCTAACTCCTGGCACTTTTCCTGGCGAACTTCCGGTGAGTCTCTTGGTTATGTCTGGCAAACCCCCGACACCTTTCTGGCAAGCTCCCGACGAACTCCTGGCAAGCCTCCGATACCTTCGGCAAGCTTCCGGCGAGTCTCTCGGCGAGTTCCCACTACATCATCCGAACCCTGGCCCGATGCCTGAACTTGACTTCGGCCCAACATCTGATTGTATTACTTTATCGTATCAAGAGAACCAAACATTCCTAAATTCAAGTATCATAATATAATATTCAAACAATTTTCATCAATATATCAAAGATTTCAGCATTACATTCATACATCAATTTTAAACATTTTTACCTTAAGTCATCAATCATTAACATATCAAAGATTTTCAAAACATACATTCATACAGTGTGAAACAATATTAATTTCAAATAATTTTTCCTTTTAAGTCATCAACCATCAACATATATCCAATCATTGTGAAACAACATTCATACATCAATTTCAAATTCTCCCCCTTAAAAAGAAGAAATGATGGGGAGGGGGGTGTAAAGATAAACATCACATCACTAAGAAGAGCTCTTAATCTCTTAGACCTAAATTCTGAATAGATTATTTCAAAGATGAGCTCAATATCTAAAAAATCCAAGGGCTACTCATGTCATCTTATATAAATTTCAAGCAATTTAAAAATCGACAAAAAGTTTTATTTTATGTAAATTCATCTTATGTAATTATTTATTCCATCAAAGATTCGATTAGACAAAAAGTTTATGAATCACATGATGTGAAACTATTTCATGCATTCGGAAGATTTGAAATTATCTCATGTAAATTTTGAGAAGAAACTCATTTTGTAAAATCAAGAATATGATGATAACTCATGCATTTGGAAGATTTAAAGTCATTTCAAATTTTCTTATAATCAAATTGTTCCTTGTTTATTGGCTTTGTTGTTAAGATATCAATTTTCTCTCACATTGTGATTGTTAAAAAGGAATATGATAGTATAATTTTTCTTTTATATTCATATTCTAATTACACCCAAAATAAAATTGGATCATGTCATTAAAAATGAAATATCAAATCTTTAAGTATCAAAATACATAATTTAATAGATTTGCCCCTCCTTTTGTATTTGTTAATTTCAACATAAGTAATCAAGAAATCTTATGTATCTAAAATTCTAAGTAAAATAAAAATCAAATCATGCAAATCTCATGTGTTTAAAATTCTTAATTTTCTTTTAAGCAAATCGCTCATCATCCAATGTTAGAAGATTTTTTTATATCCAACTTTCTTCTAACTAAATTCATAATTTTGTCTCCCCCTTTTTTATTGTGATTATGATGATATGTTTTCTTTATGACTATAAGTATAACGAGATCATTTATTAAAGATAAAAAATCAAATATTTAAGTGCTAAAAGATATAATTTAATTGAATAACTCTCCTTACAAGAAATCTTATGAGATCTAAACAATTTTGATTAAAAAATTTAAATTATAATTATCAAAATCATAAATATCATTTTTAGCAAAATAAGAATCATAGAGGTTTAAAATTTGAATTCCATTAAGGATATGATAAGTTTACAAGTTAAGAGAATGTTCACGATAAGAAAAATCATTTAATTTTCAGCTTATTATAATTTTGAGAGATTAATTTGGTGATAAGTTATACTAAGAAGGAAGTCATAAATAATCATGTCATGAAAGATATTATTATCAAATCATGAATATCAAATGACATGATTTATTTTAACAAATCTCTTCTTAGATAAGATTCAAAGCTTTAGAAATATTAGGAGATCAAATAAGAAGAGTATTTATTCATAAAAATATTAAGATCATGAATAAATTACAAAGAAGAAAAGATAGAAGATTATGATTTATATATAGGAAACTTCAAGTTATCAGGAATATGATTCATAAGGAGATTTTTCAAGTTATTGTTCCGAAGAGATAAATTATAATTTATTTATATAATTTCTTTTGAATAAATTTAATTTATATAAGAATTTTAAATTTCATTTTCTTAAGATGTCAAGATCATGATTTAAGTTATCAAATTATTAAAATCGAGAAATATCAATAAAGTTGAATAGATTCATCAATCACTTTCACAAAAAAATCATTTGAAAACATATCCAAAATCATCATCAAAATCACTTTTCGAAAAATTTCAATGAAGTCAACATAAATTGTTTTTCATAAAAATAGCTAAACTTCTCTAATTCATTTTTGTACTATCATGCTCTACTTATGCATTATCAAGATTAGTTGTATATCCATGAATCATTTCTAATAAAAAGATTTGTTATAATCGAAATAAAGATCATTAAGTTTCAATCATCTCGATTCAAATAATTTTTTTCTTATTTTTGTCATTTTGGCTAGAGAACTTGATAAGTGAGTTAGATCTCAAGTCATATGGCTTGAGCATTTACTATCAAGATATCATTCATTTTTGCTCCTAGCCTTGTTAGGAGATAACTCTATAAGATTGGGGGGTTTTGGTTTAGGTACTCATTTGAGTTTAGGTCCCTCATGTAAAGTTCTTTCCATTTTGGCTAATGGCTTAAAGTTGGTTATGGTTCCTTTAGAAACCCAAATTAATTTATATGGACTATATTTTCTAATGAACACTTATAAGCTATATATCTTAATCTATCATAAAATTTGCATCTAATTTTAGATGAAGAGTTTAAAGTGGGTCCTTTAACGAAGATAGTTGGCTTTTGTTAACGATTCCCGAGAAGCCTATACCTTCTTTCTTATGATCATGACCCTTCTTTGTATTTTTAGGGATTTATTTTCTATTTTAATTTTTTCTGAAGTTTGTTTTAACATGATATTTTTCTTTTTAACTACATTTAGAACAAGAAATATATGATGTTGATGCTCCATGTATGTTTTCAAATTTGCAAACTAGTGATACATGATCTTCCTTAATTAATTTATAGGATTTGCTAATATTTTTAAATTTATCATAAGGCTCACGAAAAATATTTTAGTAATTCATCGAAAGTAAATGAGACATTATGTGAGTTACTAACCTCATTGTGGTTAGCCACGAGCGTGAAATTCTCCACTTTTCGATTGTACTCTTCATCTTTGAAGTATATCAGCTTCTTGCGTTCATTGTAAGAGGTGTTTAATATCAAATTTTGATGATGAAATCAAGTAATGAGTGTTTGATCTAACAATGTTGTTAGAGTTAATTGATGTAGGATTAACTATGATAGAGAGATTATTAAAATCAGAGGTTTGACCAGAGTCTAGTCCAAGCATCGGGCCGAGATTCGGACGATGCGGTTGGGAACTCACTTGGAGTGCGCTGGGAGCTTGCCGAGGGTATCGGAAGCTTGCCAAGATGGCACAATAGAGTTCACCGAAAGAAGATCGAGACTCGTCGAAAGATTGTCGGGGATAGTCGAAAGGCTTGCTGGGAGTTAGGAAGGTCTTCAAGTGGATTTGTGGTCATGTTGATTGTAATTAATCAAGTTGTAGTTAGCATCATGCAGGCACGATGGTGGAAAAGAATTACAGATCAGACATGGACCCAAGATCAAGATTAGGCATCAGGCCAAGGATTAGACAATGCGATGGGAGCTCGTCGGGAATTCGCTATAACTTCGCCGAAAGTATCGAAAAAATCGATAGGAACACGTCGGGAGATCGTCGGAGGACGACCACGAGACTCGCCATAGGGAATACCAGAGGTTACCGAACTGCGGGAGTGAGGTCGTAAGCTTAGTGGTCATGTTTGATTGTAATCTTTAAGTCATAGGTTAAGATTATTTTCTAAATGAGTGTGATTTGGAAGGTATCCAAATTAACTCAAAGAGGCAATCGAGTCCACTAAAGGGGAGCGATTAAGCTCAGGTTGAGCTTAATTGGTTAACCAGGGAACTGGTCAACATGTGGTTCATGTCGAGATTAGAAAAGTAAAGGGAATCACTTTTATGGGATTCTCAATGGATGAACTGTCGGTGAGCGATGGTTGAACCGCTCGTACCAAGTTTTCGGGTGGCTAAACCGCCTAGGATAGGTGGGTAAACCGCCCATAGTAGGTTTTCGGGCGATTGAATTGCTCAACGTCGGTGGGTAAACCGCCTGTACCGGATTTTCTGGGTATGTTTGAATTTTGGCTCCAAAATTTTGAAGTCATTTGAGGTTATAAATATCCCAAGTTTTCTTGCATTATATACAACACTTTTGGGATAAAAATTCTGAGAAAAACTTGTGTGAAGTGTAAGAAAAAGAAAATGGAAACAGAGTGAGCTAAGAGTTGTAAATTTCTTGTCTCCTTTATAAGATTGTAAGGTTTGATTTTCACCCGAAGGAGATCAATAGTGGACGTCGGTATGCCTCAAGGTGGAGGACTCGGGAAGTGGACGTAGGCCAAGGTTGAGGCCTATCTACTATAAATTGTAAGTGTTACTTGTTTCATTTACTACTTACAATTGTCGGGTTCTTAATTATGTTCAACAAAATATCAAGTGACGCTTCTGATTTTATTTACTCCTTGAAAGCAAGGTTTCAAGTCAAGCACTTTCAAGAAACTTAGCATTTATTTTGAATCATTCACTTGCTTCACTTGAACGAAAAGCTTCTGATTTTCCTATCTTGGTTCAAGCGAAAAGTTTTCATTAAAAAGAGAATTTACACTTACACTAATTCACCCCCCTAGTGCCAATTGATCCTAACAATTGGTATCAGAGCCACGTTTCTCTCATTTGGTTTAACACCCAAGAGAAATGACTCTTTTTGACTTTCAAGAGGCCTTTTCTATCATTCATCCTCCCATATTCAATGAGACATACTACACTTATTGAAAAACTCGAATGAGAGTTTTCTTGCTTTCTTTGGACCTTGATTTATGGAATATTATTGAAAACAGATTTTAAAGCTCTTCTCTTCCAGTGAACAATTGGAATGATTTGGAGAAGAAGACTTTCTCTTTAAATGCCGATGCCATGAATGTCTTATTTTGTGCTCTTGACAAGAATGAGTTTAATCATGTTTTCGCTTGTGATTCGGCTTTCGATATTAGGCATATATTGAAAATCACATATGAAAGCACAACTAATCTAAATAAATCATTAAATGAAAATCTTCTAAAAATAAACAAGAAGAATACCTTCCTAAGAGTTTGGCATTGAGAACCCAAGAGCACATTCCAAAGAACGGGAAGGAATGTGAACTGAGAAGAACATATGACTCCTTGAGTGAAATCTTGAGTGATGAAGACTTTGAACCTTTAACATATGAACCTGATAAATTAATGAATATGAACCTTAAAAATGATCTTAAAATGGAGAAAACCTCTTGCTATAAACGTAAGAAGTCGAGGCGCTCCGAAGATGACGTACGTAACCAAGAAGTAGAAAATCTCGTGCTTCTAGCGATCGAATATGAGGTTAGTGATTCATTAAGTGTTTCTTTTTTGGAGTTATTAAATATGTTCCATGATTTGTTTGATGAGTTTAGAAAACTTCACAAATCTTTTAAGTTGCTTAAGAATGATCATGAATTATTAGTTAGTAGACTTGATGAAATGTATGATTCATTAGTATCACATAAACCATGTTCTATATGTGATATGTTAGATAATGTTAAAGAATAAAATATCATGCTTAAGACAACATTAGAAAATTTTAAAATTAGGAATAAATTCCTAAATATGATCCTTGTCAATAAGGGTCATATTAATAGAAGAAATGACATAGGCTTTGTTGGTAATATTCAACAAAAGCCAACCATCTTTGTAAAATGACCTACCTTAAATATGCCACCAAAAATTAAATGTAATTTATGTGGAAAAATAGGACATAAGGCAAACAAATACCTATTTAGAAAATGTAATCTACACCAACTAGTTTGGGTTCCCAAGGGAACTTCATATAACAAAAAATGACTAAAAAAGAAAGATAAAGTTCTTTACGTAGGACCCAATGTAAAATGGATGTCTAAATCAAATATATCTTTCTTGTAGGTTTGTTTCAAAATTAAAGCTAGGAGCCCCGAATAATGCTTTAGATGTCAAGATATATAACTTGAGATCTAATACTCTTTCAAGCTCACTAGCCTAAATACCAATAAGATTAATTATTAAAAATAAAAAAAATTATTATGTTTAATATTGATGATACATGACCCTTGCATACTATAATTAAATCAAAGAAAAGTTATTTATCTTGAATAATAGTCATACGTATAAAAGGAAGATATTGATGATGACTATTGTACTGATTTATATGATTATATCGACTTGTGTTAATTTTGAACCTAAAAATTATATATAAAATTGTTTTTCTTTTAAAAAAATTCTTGATAACATGATAGAATCATTCAACATAGAAAAATCATTAGATTTTATTTTAAAAATATATTGTTGTGATAACTCCACTTGAAAGTGACTTATCTTATCATAACCTTGATTGATAATGCATAGCTAGAGCATGCTAAGACTAGAATTAAAAAAACCCAAGTTATTGTTAATAAAAAATTATTCATATTGAAATTTATGAAAATGAGATTTTGATAATGATTGAAAAATAGGTTCAAAATCATTAGCTTAAATATTTGGAAAGCCTATTGTTGATTGACTTAAATGATTGCTTTAAATGGTTGAATAGTTGTATGTTAAGATTGAATGTATGTTGTTAAATGATTGATTACTTTTGAATTTGAATATGAAATAAATAAAAAATTAAAAATAAGTTTGTCAACTCCTTGAACTATTTGTAAAGAGTTAGACTCATTTAAAAGTTGAAATTGAGATAGGTTGAATTTTAATTGAAAATGTTTTATGTTCAATGAAACCATGCTTGATGATTTAATGATGCATAGTGATAATGCTTAATGAGTTTATATTTCAAAATTATGTATGATGATCTTTGTGATTTATGGCTTATTGATCATTGTCGTAATGAAAGTTCTTTTTCAGTTTTAAATGATGAAATATATTTTTATTTGGCTTAAAAGACAAAGGAATGCTTGTATGAAATTAAAAGAGAATACATTTTTCTTGAAAAAAAATTTAACTTATAAATTTTTCAAAAAGAGATTAATGAATCGATTATGTTATTTTTTATGAATCTCTTGAACTATGAAAGTGATTTTGATGATTTGATGATTTGAACTTGAATAAGCTATTATCATGATTTTTGGTAAGTTTAGAAAATGAAACTTGAAATCTTTACATAAATATTTTGATTATGAATTTTACATAGACTTCTTAATTGCTAGGTTGACAATGACCAAGGGAGAGACAAAAGTGATATTTTGCAATAACGAATTTAAATGCTTTGATTATGAAACACCTTCATTGGATGAGGAGCTATTTGCTAAAAGAAAATTAGGAATTTTAAATACATGAGATTTGCATGATTGAGTTTCTATTTTACTTGAAATTTTGAATACATAAGATTTCTTGATTACTTATGTTAAAATTTACAAACAATAAGGAGGGGCATTTATTAATTTAAATAATATCTTATGGTACTTAAAGATTTGATTTTATGACATGATCTTTTGTACTTTTGAGCATAATTTGAATATGATCGTTCAGAAGAAATTATGCAATTATATTTCTTTCTTGACATCGAGAAAAAGTGGAAGATAAAATTATCAATATAGTTAGAAGCAAATTGGATATGATAACATTGAATGAGAAACAATTTACTTAGAAGAAAATTTTAAAATTTAAATTTTCTAAATACATACAAAATACATGATTTGCTTGATTTGCTATCTTGCTTGAAATTTGCATTAGATAAATTAAATTGCATGGGTAGCTCTTGATTTTTTTTTTTTAAAGTTTACATCTATAAATTTACATCTATAAAATTGAGTATTTTTGTGATATTTTTCACTTCTCAACATCGATTCTACTTTCTTGTTCACACAAAGTGAAGAAAGAAAATCACTAGCATTTCAAGAGACCGATAAGTCTATTAATTTCATTTTGAATCTCTTGAAAGTGATCTTGATGATTTTAAAATTGAATGAGTTCTTTACCTATATCATAATTTTGATTCCTTGGAATTATAACTTGAAATCCTTTATGAATCAAACTATCTTATTATATGTTCTCGTATTATTTAAAATGAGATTTTTATATAAATCATGATTTTGACAACTTGAGATTTTTTATGCATGAATCAAAATATTTTATTTGTTTCTCATATGATTTTTCTCTTGATATTTATAATTTGTCTTCATGAATTGTATATCTCATTACCATGTTAATTTTTCTTGATATATTTTATGTGATGATTAGAAAAATGATATAATGGAAAAAGTTTTACACCATTATAACCATCCCTTCTTTTTGACAATGACAAAGAGGAAGCAAAACTTGCTAGCTTGCTCATCTCAAAAGAGAAGCAAGAAGTGCTATCTCAAGAGAAATAAAAAAATTTGCTTAACCTCATATTTAAAAAAAAAATGCTAAGAGAAGTAATACTTGCCAACTTGTAGCTTACATGACGTAAAATTGCTAGCTTGAATATTACAAAGGAAGCAAAATTTGCTAGCTTGCACTTCTCAAAAGAGAAGAAAGAACTCACTAGCTTGCATGTTCTAAAGTGATGAAAAAGTTACTAAATTGCTAAGCTTTCATATATAAAAAAAACTTGCTAATTGCACTTCTTTTTTTTGTTGATGACAAAGGGGGAGAAGATATGATGATAATGCATATTGATTTTAAAAATATACATAATGATTTAAAATAATAATTATGATTTTATTATGATGATATGATGTATTGCATATGATGTGATTAAAATAGTCTCAACTTGAACTTTTGAGATCATCTTAATATTCTTTTTAAAATTTGTTAAGAGCTCTTCTTAATGATGCTTTTTCACAACTCTTTCCTTGTTTCTCTCCTTATTAATCACGAAGGGGAAGAAAATTTTATAATGCATATTCTATTTTACTAAGGGAGAGTAATGTTATCATGTGCTTTAAAATTATTAGCTATACATTTCACTTTTTTGTTGATGATAAAGGGGGAGAAATATATATTGATAACACATAATATTAATGATATACATTGGTAACACATGATATTGATGATATACTTTGATATCTTGGATATGGATGCATAATTCTTTTTTTAATTCATGATTTGATGACTTGATCCAAATTCGTGTTGAAATTTGCTTTATATATTGATAACACATAATATGATTTGTTTCATGATACTTAAATTCAAGAGGGTGTGGTTCTTTTGAATTTAAATTTTCTTTATTAAGGCATGGATTTAGGAGAGTTAGGATTAACTTCTATCATCAATTGATTATCATCATCAAAAAGTGGGAGATTGTTGAATCTCATATTTTGATGATGAAATCAATTGATGAGTGTTTGATCTAATAAGGTTGTTAGAGTTGATTGATGCAGGATTAACTGTGATAGAGAGATTATTACAATCATAAGTTTCGCTAGAGTCAAGTCTGACATGGGAGTGTCTAATTTTTTAGAATTTTTATAGCATATTCCTTGGACAAAGTTATAGCTATTTCAAGATATCTTTCTTCATGACTAAGGAATGCATAAAGGAGTTAGTTGACAGATGTGAAGCATTTAATGTCATAGTTCCTTATACATGAAGGGATGTTTCATGCACTAGTACTTATTTTGATATTCTAGAGTTGAAAATAATTTTTAGATAACTGATTGTATTTGCAAAAGCTCTTTGGAGTCTCTAAAACTTTGTATCTCTTGGATGCGTCCTTGAGTGTTGAGTCTTTTGATTTAGTTTTGTATCCTTGTTTAATTTCCTTGAGGTGGTGAACTTTCTGTATCCTCTTGCGATTTTAAACTTAGTGGTGAGTTATCTTTATCTGTTTTGTGTAAGTTCTGTTCTAAGTTTGTTGGTTTCCTACAACTTGACTTTCGGGTTTTCTCGTTTCTTTCCGAATTTTATTCCTCTTTCTCCCTTCCTGGTATCAAAGTCCAAGCATCGAGTCGAGGTTCAGACGATGCGGTTGGGAACTCAACTGGAGTGCGTTGGGAGCTCGTCAAGGGCATTGGGAGCTTACTAGGATGGCACAAGGGAGTTCACCAAAAGAAGATCAAGTCTTGTCAGAAGATTATCAAGGGTAGCCGAAAGGCTTGCCACGAGTTGTGAAGGTCTTAAAGTAGATTTGTGGCTATGTTGATTGTAATTAATCAAGTTATAGTTAGCATCATGCAGGTTTAAGCATGATGGTGAAAAGGAATTACGAATCAGACATGGACCAAGGATCAAGCTTAGGCATCGGGCCAAGGATTGGATGATGCAGTGGGAGCTCGTCGGGAGTTCGCTGGGATACTTTAAAAATATCGGGAAGACCGCTAGAAACACGCCATGAGATCATCGGAGGAAAATCATGAGACTCACTGTAGAGAATGTCGGAGGTTACCAGATTGCGGGAGTGAGGTCATAAGCTTAGTGGTCATGTTTGATTGTAATCTTTAAATCATAGGTTAAGATTGAGTCCTAAATTAGTGTGATTGGAAGGTATCTAAATCAACTCAAAGAGGCAATTGAGTCCACTAAAGGGGAGTGATTGAGCTCAATTGGTTGACCAGAGAATTGGTTAACATATGGTTCATGTCGGGATTGGAAAAGTGAAGGGAATCACTTTTCCGGGATTCTCGACGGATGAACCATCGGTGAGCGACGGTTCAATCGACGCTGCCAGGTTTTCGGGCGATTGAACTACCCGTACCAGGTTTTCGGGTGGCTGGACCGCCCGAAACCGGCTGGTGAACCACCCGTATCCAAATTTTCCAAGTATGTTTAAATTTTGGCTCCAAAATTTTGAAGCTATTTGGGGCTATAAATATCCCAAGTTTTCTTGCATTCTATACAACACTTTTGGGATAAAAATTCTGAGAAAAACTTGTGTGTAGTGGAAGAAAAAGAAAGGGGAAGGGAGTGAGCTAAGAGTTGTAAAGTTCTTATCTCCCTTGTAAGATTGTAAAGTTCACCCAATGAAGATCAATAGTGGACGCCGGTGTGCCTCAAGGTAAAGGACTCAAGAAGTGGACGTAGACCAAGGTTGAGGCCGAATCACTATAAATTGTAAGTGTTCCTTACTTGTTTCATTTACTACTTACAATTGTCAGGTTCTTAATTGTATTCAACAAAATATCAAGTGATACTTCTGATTTTATTTACTCCTTGAAAGTAAGGTTTCAAGTCAAGCACTTCCAATAAACTTAGCATTTTATTTTGAATCATTCACTTGCTTTACTTGAACAAAAAGCTTCTGATTTCCTATCTTACTTCAAGCGAAAAGTTTTCATTAAAAAGAGAATCTACACTTGCACTAATTCACAACCCCCCCCCCCCCCCCCCCCTCTTAGTACCAATTGATCATAACAAGAGGTTTTATCTATTTTAAGATCATTTTTATAGTTTCTATTTATTAACTTTTCTGATTCATTTGTTATAAGTTCAAAGTTCTCATCACTCGAGAAGTCATCTGTTGTCCTCGATTCTATTTCCTTCATGCTCTTTGGAAGGTATTATTCTTCTGTTCTCAGTTTGCTATCCTTCTTGTTCTTTGGAAGGTGTTTCATTTGTTGCTAATTTTTTATTTAATAATTATTTAGATTAATTATAATTTTATGTGTCATTTCTAATATATGCCAAATCTCAAAAGCCTAATCACATGTAGAAACCCGATCAAACTCATTTTTATTTAAAGAACAGAACAAAACATTCATAGCTTTGGCCTTTAAAGATAACATATTTATTTTTCATAATTATTCCAATCATTTATTAGATTGGATGACTTCTGAAAACTTTTTTTGATAATACACCATAAATCAAAATCTATCAAAATAAAAAGGATACGTATTTGAATTTCCAAGAGGTGTAGTCCATCTCATTAAACATAGGAGGACTTGTGATGCATTGACCCTCGTTAATGCTAGAATAAGTCATTTACTCACTTGGGTGTTAATCCAATAAGTACTACGTGGCCCTGATACCAACTGTTAAGATTAATTGATACTAAGAGGGAGGAGGGGGGTGGGGGTGGTGAATTAGTGCAAGTGTTGAAAACTTTGGTTTAAGAAAACTTTCGCTTAAAATAAAATCGAGATCGGAAGTGTTTCTCAAGTTGAGTAAGTGGGCAATTAAACTATTGAACGATGCTAAGTTATGATCTTGCTTAAAGAAAGCTCGAGCAAGAACATGTAAATTAAAAAAAAAAAATTAAGAGACGCTCACAGTTTATAGTGGTTCGGCCATAACTTGGCCTACGTCCATTTCCCAAGTCCTCTTTATCGAGGCCCGCTGATGTCCACTACTGATCTTCTTCGGGCGAAGACCAAACGCTTATAGCTCCCACTCTCTTCTTTTCACAAGTTCATGAGATGAACTTTTATAAGTTTTTCTCACTTCCCTTAGACTCGGTTTACAATTTAAAGCACTCAAGGAAAGCTCTCAAATTTTACAACACTTTAACATAATTTTATCCCACTTTTTCATTCACCACCCTTGCTTCACCAAGCAAGAAAACTTGGGGTATTTATAGACCCCAATTGGCTTCAAAAATAGAGTCAAAAATTTAAACTTTTTCACAATTCTTGTGTACGGGCGGTACTATCACCGGTGCCGATAGTACTACCACTGATAGCACCCTAAAAGTAGGGCGACGGTGATACAATCATCAACCTAGACAGTACAACTGTCGCATTGGCAGTGCTACTATCGGGAATCTCACAAAAGCTACTTTTTTTGTACTTTTGCATACCTGACTTGTACCTCTTGTTGATCCCCTTCCAGGTCAATAAAATGAGCTCAATCTGAGCTCAAATCCAACCCAGAGTGGACCCGGTTGCCTCCATTGAGTTAATTTGGATTCATTCTAAATCCAACTCAATTTGAACTCTAAACCAAACTTGTGCTAACTATGACTCAATTACAATTGTTGTAACCGTCAAGTCCAACAAGACCCTCTTAACTTCCGGCAAGCTTCTTGGCAACCTCCGGGGAACTTTCGGTGAGTCTCTCGGTGTACTTCCGACGAACTCCCGGCGTGCTCCCAAGGAGCTTCCCGATCCTCTTCGACGAACTCCTGGCAAACTTTCGGCAAGCTCCTGACCTTCCTAACTCCTAACACTTTTCCATGCAACCTCCGGTTAACTTCCGACGAGTCTCTTGGTTATCTTCTGGTAAATCCCCGACGTCATTCTGGTAAACTCCCGATCACATGAGCTCTCGGCGTATTCTCGGTAAGCCCTTGATACCTTTGACGAGCTTCCGACGAGTTCCCATTATATCGTTAGCCCACCCTTTGGCTAAGGATTATGTTTATTACTTTGTACCCTGTAGTTTGATTATGAAATTACTACTTGAGAGAATGAGGCTACGGTGTATTAATTATCTCTATTAACACAGATCTACAATCCCCTTCTTCTTCTTACCTCAGAGCTAAATCCCTATGATTATGTTTCTTTCTGCACTTGGGGGTGAATTCTGACTTTGAAAAAGCACTAACTAGGTTAGCGAGAGAGAGTTGTATTCCACTCTTTCATTCTTACCCTTATACCTAAACACTCAATTCTTTGAGGAGCACATACAAGAAGGAATTCTTAGAAGAAGCAGCACATACAAGCAAGGTTGGTTAGTTACCCAGTGCTCTTAACTTGACTCAGGTGCCGGTATTGAATTCCACTCTAAACTAATAACTCCGTAGCGCATTCTCTTACTGCAACACAATCGCCTCTGCCCTATACAAGGAAAGGAGTTAGAGCACCCTCTAAAGGATTAAGCATCGATCCTCTCTCTCTCCACCACTACTTTGTTTGAGCTAAAGCGGGACAACAATCATAAGCCGACTCACTACTCGGGGAAAGCAAGGAACTCTACCATAAGATAAGGTGTTAAGCCAAGCACTGTTCAGGAAAGCACCTCTCTCCTCTTAACCTTGCTTCATAAGCACCTGGTTGTTTGAGGCGGCTCTGTGGGCATTAAACTATCTATAGTTTAGTACTTTCTATTTTGACTTCGAGCAGATTAATAACTACGGGGCTTCTTACTCTATAGTATTGTACAAATCTACTGCCACAGCTCAATTCTGATTGATGTTGTTAGTAGCCCATCTTCTACCGCACAACATTAGTAGTTCATGACTTCCCTCCATTCTTTAACCAACACCCTCGAACCTTGCTTTACTACATCGTAGTAGCTAGCCTATATCTCCTGCGTATGAGTTTTTTTTTTGCTGTCATATGGGCTGTTGTTCTCTTCTTGTAGTTATTAGTTGCTGCCCTAGAAGTTTCTTACCGCATTAGAATCCAATAAATAAGAGATTCTTATGCTTCGTAGAGAGAAGTGATTGGCTATAATTCAGGATCAGAAGAAAGGCATTTACTATTACTACTACCTTCGTCTAACAAGGAGAAAGCCCAGATTGCGGGCGACTTCCTGCTCCATACCGCATATTCTTATCCTTATTTTTATTGTCTTAATATACAGTATGGGTTATACCACTATAATGGAATTCTGATTTTGCAGTTACAACAGCTCTACATATCGATGCGTACGTAACACATGCTATACCATAAGTGGAGTACTCCTCATACAGCTATTGAATAGAAGCCTAGAGAGGCATACTTTTAACTAACAAGTAAGAAGAAAGAAAGGAAGGTAAGATTGATAAGCCAGTAAAGTAAGAATACAGACAGGTAAAGAAAGCCATAAAGGATATGGGCTAAATGTATGAGAGGCGCTAGCACAAGTAGGAGTTCTGAACTAAGGTCTTATTGTTAGTAGTCACAGGCTCATAGGCGATGGCACTCAGTAAGACATTTGCGCCGGATAGTAAGAATGAGATCAGCAGCGAGATTCTTTACTATAAGATAAAAAGTATTACAAGTAGGGGTGTTGTTTTCAAAGCAAGTAGTTTCGGGCTAAAAGAAAGGGGATAGAAGCTAAGGGATGTTAATGCAAGGTTATATATAGTACATTGGAGTAAGTCGTGTTAGACATCTAGTTAAGCCTTATTAGTAGTTGTGCAAGCCTGAGTTCCTAGTTCATCAAATCTTATTGTTTTAATTACGTGTTTCCAGTTGTTGTCTCATAGTTAGTAGTTCAAATCTAATAGTAGCGGTTTCCTGCCTTAGAACCGGTACCTATAGCAATACATTAATTAGTTGATGTTAGAAACCATCAAGCGAGAATGTAATAAGCAAGTCGGGGAATAGAAGTAAGTAAATAAGGATTGGAGACAGTTCCGCTTTCTTATTCTTTAGTTCAAGCTTGGGCCCGTCTCTCTTGCACTTCACTCTGCCCCTACTTCCTACTAGAGTCGAACTTAGGCAGTGTTTGTATTTAAAGAAGCAAGTGGGAGGCTTAGAGATGAACTAAAGAAATGTTTTCAGTAGCTTCAATAACGTATGGATTTATAGCAGACTCGATCATGAACCGCAGAATGGAAGGTGACAATGTGATAGGATCCTAGGGTTCTATCGTGGATGAAGAGGGTGAAAAAGGGAAATAAACGATCTCTTCGAGGAGATCGAGCCTCCTAGATCGCTTCGAGGGGATCTGCCTCCTAGTGTTTTACATTTTGGCTAAAATTAATACTTCTCGTTGATTGATCTCCATAAAAAGATTTTACAATCTTATTTATAGAGCTCTATCAAGAGTCCCACTAATCTTTGACTCTTAACCAACTTGATAAACTCATAACTGAAAATAATAACTGACTCAATCTCAACTAAAGATAAAAACCACTCGATCCTCTCATAACTGACTTGATGAGATTCACCGGACCCATAGCTAATTTTGGCTAACATGACTCAACCTGAATAGATGGACATGACTTAGCTAGAGTCCTAACAGACTCGCCCTCTTCAAATCAGCCTTGTCCTCAAGGCCTAGCAGCATCGAACTTCGAGGGTACTTCGATCTAGGATATTTGTCATGCGTCACAATCTTTTGATTAATTAAATAAGGTCTCTGCTTTGTGTAAGCAATAGGTCGACCTTCTGATGCAGCCGTCATTGAAATCTTGTGAGGAAGCCTCTCCATTCGATGGTTACTAGTAGTTGTGATCTTGCTTCCACGTCTTTCTTTGAGGATCACCTGCTTTTCATTAATAAAAAACTTTATAATTAGTTTAGAAAGATTCCAGGTGACATCACCTAGGGCTGACAACCATTCAATTCTAAGCACTATTTCGATATCCTCCAGTGGTATCAGAAAGAAATCCACCCATAGTTCTTGGCCCTGTACCATTAGTTTGATTCTTGAGCACTTACTATTACAAGCTATAATTCGACCATCAGCAACCTTGACTTCAAATCTGTCACAGTCTTCAATTTGATAGGCCAATCGGTCAGCAAGCCTTCTGTCCATGAAATTGTTAATGCTACTAGTATCGATTAAAATAGTAACAGGTTGTTTCAGAATTCTCTCGATTTTCATGGTTTGCGGGTTAGAGTAACCTACTATTGCATGTACTGTATGTACGAAAGGTCCAATAACGTTGTCAGAATCTATACCTTATCGATCAAAGTCCATGTCATCATTCTCTGGTTCCTCTTCAATTGGTTCTATCATCAGAAGACGGCCTTGTTTGCATCGATGTCCTCTACTCCATTTTTCATCACAATGCCAGCATAACCCTTTTGCTGATTTTTCCTAGAGCTCTTCTCTGGTAAATCTTCGAGGGTTTGGAGTGGAGGGAGGTGGGGCTGTCAGCTTACTTACTATTGGTTGATTTATCCTTTTATTTCTGTGATTGTCCCTATTGAACTTTTCTTCGTGTATATAAGTAAATGATATGGCAGCCATCACAGTACGAGGTTGTCGAGCCTTAACTTTGCATCGAATCTTTGGATTGAGCCCTTCAATAAATGCTCTGGTACTCTTGTACGGTAGAGGTCTGACGGATTTTGGTGAGTTGTCCATTCATGTTTTCGTACTCCGATGGTCCGAAGTGAATCAAAAGTTCGCTTTTGAATTGATCCCACGAGGGTTCTCCATTAGTATGCTTGTACCAATCATATCATTGGATCGCGTCTCCTTCAAGTTGAATGGAGGCGATCTCCACCTTGGATTCCTCCAGAGTCCTATGAAAACGAAAAAATCTTTCAGCGCGTGAAATCCAACCAATCGGGTTTCCATCTTCCCATTTGGGAAACTCCACCCTCAAGCGTGTGTATCCTGTGTCCTGCCCCTGATCATACTTTTCAGATCGACTCCCTTTGGAACTTTCACCATGTTGAGTTTTCTTTGGACTCTCTGATCGGCTTCTTCTATAAGTTTTACGAGTCGATTTTGAAAAATTAGAGCAATGTACTTCTGAAACTATTTCTGATTATTTTATAAAAGTTATTTCTATTGTTCATCAAATGAGAAGAAATGATGAACAAACAAGTAATCAAAGAGTGATAGAAATATACTAAGATCACTAGATTCAAATTTTGATTTTATTACTATTACGATTGAAGAGTCTAAAGATTTGGAAGAAATATCTTTAGAACAACTTATGGGTTCCCTACAAGTTCATGAACAAAGGATTACAAAAAGAGCAGAAGATAAAACTATGGAACAACCACTACAGACCAAGCTTACTCTTGAAAATAAAGGTGAACCAAATTTTCAAAGAGGAAGAGGTGGCATAAATCAGACCTATCAAGAATATCCAAACAATGAAGGTGGTGGAGAAAATTCTAGCCAAGGAGTATGGCCGAAGACGTGACAGAAATTCTAAAAGGTCTGAAATATAATGTTATATTTGCAAAAGGTATGGGCATTACTCCTTTGAATGCTATTATAATCCTAACAATCAAGGTGATAAGGCAAATTTTATTGAAAAAGAAGAGAAGAATGAAAACCAAGTTTTGCTAATGACTTATGATAATTTGAAGGAAGATTGGTCTATAACATGGTATCTAGATACATGAGCTTCAAATAACATGTGTGGCATTAAATAATTATTTTCAGAAATGGATACAAATTATTCTGGAAATATTATATTTGGTGATCTGTCTCAAAGACCAGTAAGAGGCAAAGGTAAAATTATCCTTGGACTCCATAATGGCAAAGAATTATGCATTTCAGGTGTTTATGATGTGCCTGATATGAAAAATAATATTTTTAGCTTGAAACAATTACTTGAAAAAAATTATAATATTGAGATGAAAGATATGACACTTTCAATTTATGATAAAAATAAGACATTAATCGCACATATGAAAATGGCAAAGAATAGAATGTTTCCTCTACATTTATGTATTTTTTATCGATCAAATTATTTTAAGAATGATATCGAGGATATTTCTACATTATGACATCTTAAATATACACACTTAAATTTTGAAGCTTTAAAACTTCTAGAGAAGTTTAATATGGTGATAGGAATGTCAAGAATTGATCGCCCATCAAAATTATGTGAAGTGTGTGTTGTGGGTAAGCAAGAAAGAAAGCCTTTCAAAATCAGCAGAACAAAAAGAGCATGACATCGACTTGATCTGATATACTCGAATGTTTGTGGCCCTATCAGCCCAGTATCACTTGGATGAAGCAGGTATTTTCTTACCTTCACTGATAATCATAGTGGCAAAACTTTAGTCTACATTTTAAAGGAAAAGAAAGAAGTGTTAAACAAATTCAAAGAATTTAAAGACTTGGTTGAAAGACAAAGTGGTTGTAAGATTAAATGTTTACGAACAAATAGATGTGGTGAATATCCATCAAATGAATTTAGAAGTTTTTATAGTAAGAATGAAATTTTACATCAATTTACTATGTTATACACACCTCAACAAAATGGTGTTTTAGAAAGAAAAAATAGGACTATACTTAATATGGTCCGATGCATGTTAAAGGAAAGAAAGATTCCTAAAGAATTTTAGGGGGATGCTATTGCTTGTGTAGTTTATTTGCTTAATAGGTTTCCAATAAGGGGAATTGGTAATTCTACACCAGAAGAAGTATGGAGCCTGCAGAAACCAAGAGTTGATCATTTAAGAATTTTTGAAAGTGTTGCATTTGCCAAGATACTAGAAGAAAAGAGAATAAAACTTGAAGATAAAAGTCAGAAATATATTTTATTATGTTATGCTGAGAATTCTAGTGGTTACAAATTCTATAATCTTATCACAAATAAAGTTGTGATATCGAGAGATGTTGAGTTTGATGAGCAAGAGGTTTGGGATTGGAAAAGTAATGAATAGCATAAGAAAGCTATATCATCAGAAGAGTATGATATAATACAAGCAAGCACGGAAGAGGCTTTACCATAATCATCACTGAGATCAGCTACGTCACATGATTCAAGAAGTCCGATTATAAGAAGGACAAGACCGATTCAGGAGCTAAATGATGTGACTCGAAGAATTGATACTAACAATGATGAACTTTCTTTATTTTGTCTTTTTGCAGGATATGATCAATTAACTTTTGAAGAAGCCTATAAAGAAGAAAAATTGAGACAAACTATAAAGGAGGAGATTAATACTATCAGCAAAAATGATACATGAGAGCTTACTACACTTCCAGAAGGCCACCGAGCGATTGGTGTTAAGTGGATCTTCAAAATAAAAAATACACAAGAAGAGGTGGAGAAATATAAAGCACGATTGGTCACAAAGGGATATAAACAACAATATGGGATCGACTAGGAATAAGTGTTCACACCAGTTACTTGATTGGAGACAATAAGATTACTTATCTCTCTAGCAGCTCAAATGAAATGAAAAATTTTACAAATGCATGTCAAATCAGTATTTTTTAATGAAATTCCTGAAGAAGAGGTATATGTTCAACAACCCCCTGGTTTTATTATTTATGAACAAGAAGACAAAGTATACAAATTAAATAGAGCTCTATATGGACTTAAACAAGACTCACGAGCATAGAATTCTCGGATATATGTTTATTTTATTCAAAACAATTTTTCTAAATGTCCACATGAACGTGCTCTCTATACGAAATCTAACATTGATAGAGATATCATATTTATATGCCTATATGTAGATGATTTAATATTTGCAGGCAATAGTAGCTTTATGATTAAAGATTTTAAGCACTCTATGAAGGAGTTTGAGATGACTGACTTGGGCTTAATGACTTATTTTCTTGGTATTGAAATTATACAAAATATGAAGTAATTTTTATCTCATGAGAAAATTATGCAAAGGAGATTCTAAAGAAGTTTTCTATGGAAGATTGTTATCCTATATATACACCTATTGAATATGGTACCAATTTAACCAAGGAAGACAAAGGTAAATACATTAATCCAACTTATTATAAAAGTTTAGTTGGATATTTAAGGTATTTGACATACACTCGACCTGATATATTATTTGGAGTTGGTTTAATAAGTAGATACATGGAATCTCCCAAGACTTCTTATTTAAATATCGCTAAAAGAATTTTGTGATATATTAAAGGATCAATTAAATATGAAATATTTTATTCATCCTCAAAAGAATTGGATCTTATTGGATATAGTGACAGTGATTGAGCTAGAAGCTATGATAATCGAAAGAGTACAACTGGATTTGAATTTTATTTTGGTGGTGCTACATTTACTTGGTCTTCAAATAAACAACATTCAAGTTGTAAAGCAGAAAATATATAGTTGCATATTCTTATATTTGTCATGCAATATGGCTAAGAAGATTATTCCAAGAACTTCATATGCCACAGGAGGAGTCAATGAAAATTTATGTTGATAATAAATCAGTTATTGCCTTAGCCAAGAATCTAGTCTACCATGAAAGATCAAAGCATATCGACACAAGATTTCATTTTATAAAAGATCATGTCAAAAATAAAGAAGTGAAGCTACATCATATCAAGACAAGTGAACAAGTGGCCGACATATTTACAAAACATCTCAAATTTAAAATATTTTAACAACTTCGAAGGAAACTTGGTATGTTAGACGGAACAAGTTTAAGGAGGGAGAATGTTAGAATTAAACTTGTTCAATTATCATGAAGAGATTAATTTCATCATAAGAAATGTTCATTTCATCAAGAGAAAATATTTATGGAAGGACAAGTCAAATTGACTATTGATTCTTGAAAGAGATATATTCATCATTAGTGCATATATATAATGTATCTTCGGGGACTATATAAATCTCATATGTAGAGTTATGAAAAATATAAAGTTTGTGAAATTATATAAAAATATTAAAAGAAATATAAAAGATTTAGTCTTCTCCTACTCTTCCTTAGTGTGATAACTCTATCCCTTCCTTTTATCCACTTCAACAATACCCGCTTGTTGAAGTAGAAGAACCAATTGCTGAGGCTTTATAAAGAAGTTATTTTATCCATATCTATACTCTAGGGATTTAACTCACACTCTTCTGATCTATATTCTGCTCCAACTCAGTCTCCTTCTTCTGATCCTTTTTCACTTTCCACTGACAGTTTCTTCTATAACAACAAGAGCGAGCGAGCGAGCCTACACAATAGACTTTTTCGATTTTATGCTGCAACTTAGAATTACTACCTATAAGATAAGACTGTTAATATCAACTATCAGAATTGGACTAGTGCTTCTCAGAATCAAGCTATACCCTGGCATTCCCTATCTACTTACTCAAACCGCTACTACGCTCTCTCATTCCTTGACTTCGCTCTCGATGCTTTAGCTTTATTTGTTACGCTCACTTTACTGTCTCCCGAACTGGAACTAACGCCAGCAAGATTGACTTTAGTAACTTGGAAACCAACTACCAATAAAAAGAATCAAATAAGGAATAAGGAAGACAGCCGATACTGATTCAAACCGAACTGTCCTAACTCAATTATGTAGTTCACCTCTCACACTCCTGTAGCTCATTCTTATATTAGTTATTTTCATTCGTATTAGATAAAATACTTGTTCATTCCTTTACTCTGTGCTACTTAGTGGAGCTCTTGTGCTACTTTGTTCCATTCTTGGACTTACCTCTTGTCCTAACTTCTACTAATGTCTTCCATCCTTACTGCCTTGACCTAAGGTGTTAATAAGTCCAATATTTCCTCATAGGCTTATAGATGCTACCCAAAGACCTAGGGTTGAACCTACTTTATTTCTTGAAGACCAAGTGAACCTACCTTCTTCCTTTCCTGTCTATAAGGCTACCTTGCTTATCCCTTGTTCCTTTACTTATTACTTCTATTCTTCAATCAGTGAACTCAATTCTTGTCCCGTTGAAATTAAACTTATTCAATTATCATGAAGAGATTATTTTCATCAGAAGAAATATTCATTTCATCAAGAGAAAATATTTATAGAAGGATAAGTCAAATTGGCTATTGATTCTTGAAAGAGAGAGATTTATTCTTAGTGCATAAATGTAATATATCTTGGGGGACTATATAAACCCCATATGTTGAGTCATGAAAAATAGAGTTTATGAAATTATAAAAATATTAAAAGAAATACAGAAGATTTAGCCTTCTCCTACTCTTCCTTAGTGTGATAACTCTATCCTTTCGTCTTATCCACTTCAACAATTGGTATTAGAGCTATGGCTTTATCCTTAAGCACCTTCCAACTCCAAATCCCTATATTGATAAAAGAAAATTATGACATATGGTGTATCCAAATAAAGGTTCTTCTAAGCTCCCAAGATGTATGGGAGTTTGTAGAAAATAGATTTGTTGAACCAAGTCTAGCATAAGGAGTAATGATTGTAAAAGCAAAAGAGCAACTCAAAGATAAAAGACGGAAGGAGAAAAAGGCCTTGTTCACGATCTACCAAGGGCTTGATGATACAATGTTCGAGATCATTGCTCCAACAAATACTTCAAAAGAGGCTTGGGAAATGCTTCAAAAAGTATTTGGTGGTGTTGATAAGGTAAAAAAAAACTCTGTCTACAAGTTTTACAAGTCGATTTTAAAAAATTACAGCAAGGTACTTTTAAAACTATTTCTGATTATTTCACAAAAGTTATTTCTATTGTTCATCAAATGAGAAGAAATGGTGAACAAATAAGTGATTAAAGAGTGATAGAAAAGATACTAAGATCACTATATTCAAATTTTGATTTTATTATTGTTGTGATTAAAGAGTCTAAAGATTTAGAAGAAATATCTTTAGAACAACTTATGGGTTCCCTTCAAATTCATAAACAAAGGATTACAAAAAGAACAGAAGAAAAAACTATAGAACAACCACTACAGACCAAGCTTACTCTTGAAAATAAAGATGAATCAAATTTTCAAAGAGGAAGAGGTCGTGGATAAAGAGGAAGAGGTGGCAGAAATCAGACCTATCAAGAATATCCAAACAATGAAGGTGGTGGAGAAAATTCTAGCCAAAGAGGTCGAGGTTATGGTCGAGGACGTGGACGAGACCGTGGACGTGGCAGAAATTCTAAAAGGTCTGAAATACAATGTTATATTTGCAAAAGGTATAGGCATTACTCCTTTGAATGCTATTATTTCCTAATAATCAAGGTGATAAGACAAATTTTGTTGAAAACGAAGAGAAGAATAAAAATCAAGTTTTACTAATGACTTATAATAATTTGAAGGAATATCAGTCTATGACATAGTATCTAGATACAGGAGCTTCAAATCACATGTGTGACATTTAAGAATTATTTTCAGAAATGGATACAAGTTATTTTGAAAATATTACATTTGTTGATCTATCTTAAAGACCAGTAAGAGGTAAAGGTAAAATTATTCTTGGACTCCATAATGGCAAAGAATTATGTATTTCAGATGTTTATTATGTGCTTGATATGAAAAATAATATTCTTAGCGTGGGACAGTTACTTGAAAAATATTATAATATTGAGATGAAAGATATGACTCTTTCAATTTATAATAAGACTAAGACATTAATCTCACATGTGAAAATGGTGAAGAATAGAATATTTCCTCTACATTTATGTATTTTTTATCGATCAAATTATTTTAAGACCGATATTGAGGATATTTCTATATTATGGAATCTTAGATATGCACACTTAAATTTTGAGGCTTTAAAACTTCTATAAAAGTTTAATATGGTGACAGGAATGTCAAGAATTGATTGCCCATCAAAATTATGTGAAGTATGTGTTATGGGTAAGCAAGAAAGAAAGCCTTTCAAAATCAGCAGAACAAAAGGAGCATGGCATCAACTTGATCTGGTACACTCAGATGTTTGTGGCCCTATTAGCCCAGTATCACTTGGAGGAAGTAGGTATTTTTTTATCTTCACTGATGATTAAAGTGGCAAAACTTGGATCTATATTTTAAAGGAAACGAAAGAAGTGTTAAACAAATTAAAAAATTTAAAGACTTGGTTGAAAGACAAAGTGGTTGTAAGATTAAATGTTTACGAGTAGATACAGGTGGTGAATATACATCAAATGAATTTGGAAGCTTTTATAGAAATAATAGAATTGTACATCAATTTACTATGTCATACACACCTCAACAAAATGATGTTTCACAAAGGAAAAATAGGACTATACTTAATATGGTCTGATGCATGTTAAAGGAAAGAATGATTCCTAAATAATTTTGAGGGGATGTTGTTGCTTGTGCAGTTTATTTACTTAACAGGTTTCCAAGAAGGGGAATTAGTAATTCTACACGAGAAAAAGTATGGAGTCTGCAGAAACCAAGAGTTGATCATTTAAGAATTTTTGGAAGTGTTGCATTTGCCAAGATACTAGAAGAAGAGATAACAAAACTTGAAGATAAAAGTCAGAAATGCATTTTATTAGGTTATGCTAAGAATTTCAGTGGATACAAACTATACAATCTTATCACAAATAAAGTTGTGATGTTGAGATGTTGAGTTTGATGAACAATAGATTTTGGATTGGAAAAGTAATGAACAACATAAGAAAGTTATATCATCAAAAGAGGATAATATAATACAAGCAAGCACGGAAGATGCTTTACCAGAATCATCACCGAGATTAGCTAGGTCACATGATTCAAGAAGTCCAATTATAAGAAGGACAAGACCGATTCAAGAGCTATATGATGTGACTCGAAGAATTGATACTAACAATGATGAACTTTCTCTATTTTGTCTTTTTGCATGATATGATCCATTAACTTTCGAAGAAGCTTGTAAAGAAGAAAAATGGAGACAAGCTATGAAGGAGGAGATTAATGCTATTAACAAAAATGATATATGGGAGCTTACTACACTTCCAAAAGACTACCAAGCGATCGATGTTAAGTGGATCTTCAAAATAAAACAAAAAATGCACAAGGAGAGGTGGAGAAATATAAAGCACGACTGGTCGCAAAGGGATATAAACAACAATATGGGATCGACTATGAAGAAGTGTTTGCACCAGTTGCTCGATTGGAGACAATAAGATTACTTATCTCACTAGCAGCTCAAATGAAATGGCAAATTTTACAAATGGATATCAAATCAGCATTCTTTAATGGAGTTCTTTAAGAAGAGGTATATGTTCAACAACCCCCCAGTTTTATTATTTATAAACAATAAGACAAAGTATATAAGTTAAAGAGAGCTCTTATGGGCTTAAACAAGCCTCACGAGCATGGAATTCTCAGATAGATGCTTATTTTATTCAAAATAGTTTTTCTAAATATCCACATGAATATGCTCTCTATACAAAATCTAACATTGATGGAGATATCATGTTTGTATGCCTGTATGTAGATGATTTAATATTTACAGGTAGTAGTAGCTCCATGATTAAAGATTTTAAATACTCTATGAAGAAGGAGTTTGAGATGATCGACTTGGGCTTAATGTCTTATTTACTTGGTATGGAATTATATAAAATAATGAAGAAATTTTTATCTCATAAGGAAATTATGCAAAAAAGGTTCTAAATAAGTTTTTTATGGAAGATTGTTATCCTATAGATACACCTATTGAATATGGCACCAAGTTGACCAAGGAATGCGAATGTAAATATATTAATCCAACTTATTACAAAAGTCTAGTTGGATGTTTAAGGTATTTGACATGCACTCGACCTGATATATTATTTGGAGTTGGTTTAATAAATAGATACATGGAATCTCCTAAAACTTCTCATTTAAATGTCGCTAAAAGAATTTTACAATATATTAAAGGTGCTAGTTACAGGTGCCTGTAAGCCAATCACGTGAGTGATGGCATGTGTGACACGCTGTGTGATCTTTTTGCTTATGATTAGTATTGGCATATTCTCACATTATATTATTTGTTACATATATATTGTGATGTCCTTGATTCTGTGCAATGAGAATCGGATCGTGATGAGATCACGATAATGAGATCAATTCACCTTTAAACACAGATCCTAAATAATCTCAGTCATAGGTTACTCAAGAGGGACATTGAGATAACCGGATAAATCGGTGTACTATATACCTGTCTATATGATGAAGGCGGCTGGTCTCATAGCCACTTGTGTGGAGACACTAAGGATATAGTATAGGTGCTCATTAGAGAATGAGTTCACTGATTGATCCGTTTATGGAATGTTGTATGGTTAATGATACCTAATGTCAGACATCAATTCCATAGTCCCAGTTGTGTATCTGGTTCTTGGACTTGAGACACCAAGGATGTCTTGTATGAGTACTCCTTTCTTTGACGCCAGACTTACAAGTTTAGAAAGTTCCAAATCTGGTACAGCTGGTTATCAGGATTGGTAGCCAACATTATGAAGGCAATTGAGTGTCAATAGAGGATCATCCACTTTTGGTATCATGAGAGGAATATCCTATATGTGTTTGCTCAAACAAATATTTGGCTATGGTCATTCAGATTGAGAGAGAAGGAGTTCTCCGGTAGAATCCGAATAGAGCAAGACATACTGATTCCATACGTGACCTGACAGTACCATGTCCAATATATAGTCTCTGGGATATTATATGGATGAGAGATTATAGATACATGGTAACTATGGATAGACAGGTCCGATGGATTTGATTCCTCCTATACCGTCTGGGGACTATGGCGTATTGGCCTAGTACGTCCATAGTCGATGAGTCGAGTGAATTATTATGTATGGGGATAATAATTCACTATATCAGAAGGAGTTCTTATGGGAGTGACTCACGGCCAGCTCGGTATTGGGCCTAGAGGGTCACACACATATGGTGGATGTTTCAGCGAATAGATGATTGAACGAAAATCCAATTAGTCCCTATTCTCATTAGATGAGACCCTATGTTGATGAGCTCCTTGATTAAGGCTCAATTATAGGCCTAAGGAGATTATTGGATAGAGATCCAATAATGCAAGGTTAGTGGGTTATTGGATGAAGATCCAATACCCACTAAGGAATGAGCCTTAGGGTTTTGGTGGCTCTCTATAAATAGGAGGGGAGACTCATGGTTGATAGGCTGCAGCTTTAACCACCACCTCTTATTCTCCTCCTTCCCTTTGAGCAAGAGTTGCCAGATCAGATTGGAGGAGTTTCGCTGCAGAGATCTATCGTGTGAATACCGCTAGAGAGGAGGATGTTTGACCTCCTTCATCTTCTCCATCCGGATCTGAAATACAGGGATATACGATCTCCCTAGGTAAAATCAATCTCTCACACATCGCGATTTTTTGATTTTTGTGATTTTTCCCGCGACCCAAATCTTTTGCACGATGATTTAATTTATGTGGGAAATCGGTTTTTATTTTTATTTCTGCTGTGCATGTGATGCACCTGTTGAGGTTTCTCAACAAAATGATCAATTAAGTATGGAATATTCTATTTATCATCAAAATGACTGGATCTTATTGGATATAGTGAAAGTGATTGGGCTGGAAGCTATGATGATCGAAAGGGTACAAGTGGATTTGTATTTTATATTGGTGGAGCTATATTTACTTGGTCTTCAAAAAAATAACATATAGTTGCTCTATCAAGTTGTGAAGCAGAATATATAGCAGCATCTTCTTGTGTTTGTCATGCAATATGACTAAGAAAAGTACTTCAGAAACTTCATATACTACAGGAGAAGTTAACCAAAATTTATGTTGATAATAAATCAGCTATGACCTTAGCCAAGAATCCAGTCTACCATGAAAGATCAAAGCATATCGACACAAGATTTTATTTTATAAGAGATCATGTCAAAAACAAAGAAGTTGAGCTACATCATGTCAAGACAAGTGAACAAGTGATCGACATATTTACAAAACCTCTCAAAATTGAAATATTTTAACAACTTTAAAGAAACTTGACATGTTGGACGAAACAAGTTTAAGGGGGGAGAATGTTGGAATTAAACTTGTTCAAGTATCATGAAGAGATTAATTTCATCAGAAGAAAGGTTCATTTCATTAAGAGAAAATATTTATAGAAAGACAAGTCAAATTAGCTATTGATTCTTGAAAGGGATTTTTGAAAAAGAGAGATTTATTCTTAGTGTATAAATGTAATGTATCTTGGAGGACTATATAAACCCCGAGTTTATGAAATTATAAAAATATTTAGAGAAATATATAAGATTTAGCCTTCTCCTAATCTTCCTTAGTGTGATAACTCTATCCTTTCTTCCTATCCATTGCAACATGCGCTACTTATTATGAGCCTATATCTCTTTACTTCCAACCCGACACTACTATGATTGATTGCTAGTCTACCTCTTCCTTCGATTAAACTAAACCTTGGGTTATGCTACCCATACTTATACTAAGGACTAGGGATTTCAATAATAACTATCAGATCAAACATACTATAGCACTGGCACCCAAACTCAAAAGTCAGAATTAACTGCAGTATAGTAAAAGAAAGCCCTCTTTCTTTTGAGTTTGTTTACTTTATTTCTTTCTTTCCCCTGCCCGGATGGGCTTGCTGCCCCCCTTTTTACACTCATTCTTACTTGGCTTAATCTCGGGTTTACTTCCCTTGCTTTGCATTCCGACTTGAACTAGTGATTCTAATATTGATAATAAAAATTGAGCTACTACTGGCAAAACTTCACCTGGAACACTGGGAATCATATCAATACTTATGGGAACCTAACTAATGACTTGAAAGCTGAACCTAATGACCCGGATCTTGCTACATGCCCCACGGATTCAGACTAGCGCTACTTTATCTAATTCTCCAAATCAATACTTGTACTCTTAGGCTCGCTTCTAAGTCTCTTTCTCTTTCACTACTATACTATACCTTATAATAAGCGATTGAATCACTGATCCAACTGCTACTGATGAGGATGTAGCTACTGACAAGCATACTTTCACTATCGCTTCTCGGCATTAAGCTTATGATAAGGGATTTCACTAAGTAGTAGCAGCCTTACTTGTTGTGTGTTGCCCTTTTATACACACAACTTATACTTGTTCCTGGCATACTTGCTTTTAGTCCTACTGTACTCCCTGTCAAGTTGTATCTATTGCTAACAAGACCTTGAGCTACCAATACCAAAAGTAAAGAAAAAAAGTAAGGGGTAACTAATGTTTATGGGAGTCCAACTCATAACTGGAAATCTCAGAAACGAGTGTCCTAATGAAGGACCAACATCTGTATAAGTAAAAAAAGAAAAAGAATTCACTGTAGTAACCCAAGCCTTACTCGTTACTTTCGCTCCCACCGTTCCTGTCTTTTAGTCTTGACTTTACTTTATATAAGCCTGCCCTTTCTCGATCTAATATCCGTTTGCCCTAACTCAAAAGAATGCATTTCCCTAACATCTTTTATTCTTCTTAGTTAGTATACTTGTTTTATCCTGATGCTTAGCCCTGTATGAAAGAATAAAGGTAGTAAGAATATAAACGAAGAGCCTAGGACTTTAGCTCAAACATAAGACTTTAGGTAGGATAGGTGTGTTGCTATGCTTTTTACGTAAAGTAGGAATAGAAGACAGTTGAGGTAGCTTTTAAGTAGTGACAGTATGGGGATTACTAGTTTGATTCCCTTCTTTTATTCGATAGATTTGAATCCAGTAGTAGGAAACTTATAGGTGAGTGTTTGATTCTTCCTATTGGTCTTGTAGTGTAGTAGTACTATAGGAGCTAAGCGTGTAAAAGCCAATTTATCTATGTCCATTGCCAAGCCGTCTGAACTATCCTATCCCACCAGTCCTTTAACCGATAACTCAGAGCCTGTCCTCCCTTACCAGCTTTTAAACTAACACTATTGACTTGGTTTATTGCGCTACTGACACCAAAGCTGCACTACCTACCTCTAGTAATACTTTGAACTCACTAGTAGTAATGGTTTAACAAGAATCGGACTCATAACTAGGAATCGACTATGACTCTACTAAACAGTGAAACATCAACTCAAGATTCAGACTTACTCTCCTTGCTATTAGTCTGTATCTCAACGAGAAAGACTGATCTAACAATTCAGACTTACTCTCCTCCGCCGCTACTCACTCTAATACTAAAATTCCTCATTGGCAATATCAGACTTACTCGCTTGGGTGAATCAACACCCACCAATACAGAATAGAGTAGTTAAGTATCAGCTTCGACGACTATCTAATGGAGCGGAACCCAGACAAACTATCATTCTAGGAGGACTTCCCGGTACATGCTGTCATGTCATTCTGAAACAGCACCCCGACTTGCATTCCTATGTTAGAGCCAGCCCTACACACATTAATTAGTATTAGTAGCAGGTTGAGTCGTATTGGTATTGATTTCATCTTTGTATTAGTGGATTCCACGTTAATAGCTCTGGTGTTGTTGACAGTTGATTCAAGTCCCAGAGGTGGTAGTGTAGTAAGTCACAGGCTTATCAGTACCCGTTCAATTCTTTCCATTAGTAAACCTAGTTCCGAGTTAGAGCTTTGTGTTATCAGATATTTAACAAGCACAGCTTCTTCTTTTGCTGACCCTTACTTCCCACTTGTAACTTTACTTTCTATCTGTAATATATCAATTTAGTACTTTACATCTTGTGCCAGTTTTGTAAGCGCAACTCATTCGCTTCTATGCCAGGTGCTCGAAGTCAGAATGGAATTTACAATTGAAACGATAAATAGTTGGTAACGTTATTTATTGCTTGTCCTGTCCCGCCTCTTAGTCCACGACATCTGAAGTTGTATCTTATTTTGATATTAATTATATGCAACACGAAAAGAGTTAATGTCCACGTAATGGCAGCTCCACGCTAATTCTAGCTAAGATAACAAAGAGTGGGTGTTACTTGTATCTCTTTAAGTAAAGAATCATAAAGTGGAGTGTGAGTGCGAAAGATGCAACAGGTCCTTTCACGGGGAGTTGACTTTGAGCCTCTTACAGGTGCAGCGATGTTTGTGTTTGAAAGAATAAAAAGTAAAAGTACGCAAGCAGCGTGAGCATTCCAATAGAAATAGCAATTATTCTCTTTTATATATATATATATATAAGGAAAACACTTAGGATGCAACTCGCGGACAGGCAATTGAATCGACAACACTGTCAACTTGAAAACCCACTCTACTGTACTCTTTACTCTAGGCAAAGGCTAAGGTAAAAGCCAAAAACGGATCTCGTCCATAAAACTCGAGTAGAACTTTCATTCCCGACCTCAACTCCACTTCGTAAACCCACCAACAAATACAGATGAAACAAGGGATTAAGCTAGACAAACAATGGGCTGCCATAAGAAGAGAACTCATAAGTAGTAAAAAACAGAATCGAACTCAGTAGTCAAAAGAATTGGTAGTGAACCAAAAAGAGGAAGAACCGAGCTCAGTCGTTATCATAACTCGATCCAGTGGTACTAAAAGAAAGTAACTATAGCATAATGCACTCGAACTAGGAAACACAAAAATAAAGTATATTGTGGGGCGCATCCCCCCTACTGTGCCCGCCCTGAAGTCTATAAGTTCACCCACAGCTACTGGCTACCCTAGCGCGCCTATGCTAGATCGCACTCTGTTACTCCTCTGTATCAGCCATCAGTATTACTTTACTTACTGCAAGTATGATCCCTCTGCTACAAACACAACTGTAAGAATAAAAACAAATGATGAGTTTGTGTGTTAGTTGTTGTTGCTTCTGCTGTCTTTGTGAGTTGCGCCTACTGATAGCAAGGACGGAATTGAATCCCTGATAACAAGACAAGACTGTGTTACTACTGCTTTTAAGCTCAAGGCTAGGGCCATCAAACAACTACCTACCTATAAACTAAGGGAAGAAATCCGCTACTATCAGATTGAAACCACTTGCTTCTAAGACCAGAACCAATGCTACTCGTACTTACACTAGGAACTCAACCTTTGCTTTCTTCTTTTTGCATTTCAAACCTTGCAAACCTTGCGCCTACTGATAGCAAGGACGGAATTGAATCCCTGATAACCAGACAAGACTGTGTTACTACTGCTTTTAAGCTCAAGGCTCGGGGCACCAAACAACTACCTACCTATAAACTAAGGGAAGAAATCCGCTACTATCAGATTGAAACCACTTGCTTCTAAGACCAGAACCAATGCTACTCGTACTTACACTAGGAACTCAACCTTTGCTTTCTTCTTTTTGCATTTCAAACCTTGCAAACCTTGCGCCTACTGATAGCAAGGACGGAATTGAATCCCTGATAACCAGACAAGACTGTGTTACTACTGCTTTTAAGCTCAAGGCTCGGGGCACCAAACAACTACCTACCTATAAACTAAGGGAAGAAATCCGCTACTATCAGATTGAAACCACTTGCTTCTAAGACCAGAACCAATGCTACTCGTACTTACACTAGGAACTCAACCTTTGCTTTCTTCTTTTTTGCATTTCAAACCTTGCACCCTTGCTTCTGAGTTAGGGCCTTGCTTTACTGTCTTTGACTCTTCTACTGCTATCAATAAGATTTGATTTGCACCTACGCTTCCAATCCTTTTTACTTGTACCAAAAGGAATCCACTATACTGCAATAGGATTTGATTTGGACTACTACAAACAAGACAGCTAGGATATAATTAATTCTTTAAACACTGACCCCGGATCCTGTGCTTTACTTTTTTAAGAATCCAATTAACTATTATTAGCAATAATACAATGAATTAAGGAATCCCACCCCGGCATATGAGAATGGATCTCCTGCCTCTAATACCTTTCATTACAGTAAAGAATTTAGCTCGTAAAGGATTGACTGAAATAAGAAATAGGGAAATCCAACCACTGATAGATACCCTGACAAGTAACTACTACAAACCCCACTGCGATACAAAAACAACAACAAGTAATGTATTTATTGTTATTTATTACTTCTGATTGTCTTCGGCGTCAGTGAACAACTCATAACCGGAAATTCCACTAGCTATGAAGTTTTGGTATGGACGGAAAGAATTGCACTTATTAGTTAGGACACCGGTCAAGCATACTATTAATAAGAATAAAGAATAGAAAGAATGATAGTCATACTAATATCGGAATCAGCACCCGTAAGAACCTCACTCCCTATAGGGGGATATTACACTGCTACCTATAAGACTTAAAAGAGTGTAGCGACGGTGTTAACTAACACGTAAGGATGGAAGGAACACCTACAAGAATTAGATAAAAGATAATAAGAGTTATATGATGGGAATAAAATAAGAATAAATTTTATATACGAATAAATACTAGTAGACCGTCACACACAGTGAAATCAAACAGAAATCATAATCAGATAAACACCAAGATTTACATGAAAAACCCCTTCAACTTGTAGGGTAAAAACCACAGGACAAGTCAGAGAAAATCCACTATCAAAATAATGAATATACAGATCTCAAAGCTTCTTGTCCAAGCCCAAAGCAACAGCCACAAGAGAATCACAGGGATACAAGGACTATAATCCTAAGCACAATATTCAAAACCTTCCCAAGAGATCACAGTAAGAATCCACTGTAAACTGATCTAACTTGAGATTTGAATGATTGAGAATAGTCTTTTCCTGCTCTTGTCTTCTTTCCTTTCCTGGATCTCTTGTTTTCTGGTCTCTACTGTCAATCTGCAGTCTTCTTTCTCTCTCCCACGTTTTCAACCGTCGCTGCTCACTTAATCTCAACCCTGACCACCTAATCTAGGTTTTAGGTTAATATAAGTGAGGTTTTGGGCTTTGGGTTTCACTAAAACCCATTATGGGCTGAATCTGGGTCATCTGCCCAACAACCTCCCCCTTCAGCCCATAAGGGAGGCTGTCTCATGACTCCTCAATGTGAAGTCATGCCGACCAGTTGTCGGCACATCTCCTGTCTCTCTTTTTCTGCTCACTTTCAACTACTTCCTGATAACTCTCTGGTTCACCTGCATCAGTAAGCATCACATACTCATCTGTAGAGTATCTTCTGGAAGGTTGACGTGGTCTAGAAGATCTTCTTAACTGAGGTTCTGTGGGAACTTGCTCTCTTTCTTCTTCCTGCTCAACATATCATACTGGTAGATCAACATTTGGCTCTTCACCATCTTCCTGCACATCTCCCCCGTCACCCTGATATACTGGAGGAATAATTGGGTCACAATCTACAAATCTCTCTGCAGAAGTCTTAGTTGGTGTCTCCTTCTTCAAATCCTCAATGGTTTGATCCTCAAAGAAAACAACATATCTGCTTTTGAACACCTTCTGCTTTTCTGGATCCCAAAGCCTGTAACCAAACTGATCATGTGAGTAACCAAGAAAAATACACTCTTTTGTCTTACCATCCAGCTTGGACCTTTCATTGTTTAGAACATGTGCAAATGCACGACAACCAAACACTCTTAAATGCCTATAGGAGATATCTTTCCCTGACCATACATGCTCTGCAACATCACCATCTAGAGCTGTACATGGTGATAAGTTGATTACACCAACTGCAGTCCTCAAAGCCTCATCCCAAAACCTTTTGGGTAGCTTGGCCTGTGAAATCATACATCTGATCTTTTCCATGATGGTGCGATTCATCCTCTCTGCAATTGCATTATGCTGAGGCGTACTAGGGACTGTCAACTCATGCTGGATATCATGTGACCTGCAATAATCATTAAATAATCCTGTGTACTCACCACCATTATCTGATCTTATACATTTCAATTGTATTTATGTCTCTCTTTCAACTCTGGCATGAAACTCTTTGAAAACATTAATAATCTGATCTTTAGTCTTCATAGGCCCAAACTTTTCTGGAAAAGTCATCTATAAAAGTAACAAAATAAAGTGCACCACTAATACTAGGAACATTAACAGATCCACCATGAGTTTTTGTCCTAAAAGGACCACACACATCTGTATAGACATGGTCCAAGGCATGCATTTTTCTAGATAAGGCAGGACTAACAAAGGAAACTCTATGTTGTTTACCAGCCAAACAATCAATACAAGGGTTTAAACGTGTACCTCTGAGGGATGGCAATATCTCTTTTTTGGAAAGTTCTTGCAGCCCCTTCTCGCTCATGTGTCCTAGTCGCCTATGCCACAACTCCATGCTTGAGTCTTTCTATGTAGCATTCAACTGCTCACCATAAGCTTTATGTTGCAATCTATATAATGTATGACATTTCTTCCCATTAGCTATAATAAGAGAACTCTTACTGAGCTTTCACTGCCCTCTATGAAATCTGACATCAAAGTCTTCATCGTCCAGCCTTCCAACTGAAATTAAATTCAGTCTTAAGTCAACCACATGCCTCACATCCTTAAGTACAAACTTGCAACCAAGGTTGGTCTTTATATGAATATCTCTCATGCAAATGATGTTTACTGTGTCATAGTTGCTCATCTTGACAATACTAAAATTTCCAAATCTGTAAGTAGCAAAGAACTCCCTCCGTGGTGTAGCATGATAAGAAGCACCTGTGTCAATTATCCATTTGAGATCCTGGCACACACAAGAAAAAATATTATCGGAAGTAGATAAAATCAAATAATCACTACCTTGTACTGTAGCTGTGATATTCTCTTTTGACTCTGTATGCTCCACTTATTTTCCCCTTTTCTTGTTCTTTTTAGGTTGCTTGCACTGATTCTTGAAATATCCTTTCTCACCACAAATGTAGCAAACAATATCTTTCATTGATCTTAACTTGCTTCTACCCACACGTGAACCACTTCTATCCTTTGACTTTGACCTTCCTCTGTTCTCTGAACAAGTGCTTGTGAATCAATCTGAGAAATTATTGAATTATTTCTCCTTAACTCCTCATTGAACAAACTGCTTGTTACTTGACTCATGGTGACAATACCATCTGGTGCCGAATTACTGAGGGAAACCACTAATATCTCCCAACTTTTTGGCAAAGAACTGAGAAGTAACAATGCCTACAACTCATCATCAAGAGATATTTTCATAGAGGATAACTGGTTAGTAATACTCTGCATTTCATTCAAATGCTCAGGAATAGAAGTACAATCTTTATATTTCAAGTTCACAAGTTTTCTGATCAGAAAAGCTTTGTTACCGGTCGTTTTTCTTTCATAAAGACCTTCTAACTTTTTCTAAAGAGAGTATACAAAACATTCAGTAGAAACATGGTGAAAGACACTATCATCTAGCCATTGTCGAATAAAGCCAATTATTTTTCGATCTAACCTCTTCCACTCATCATCTGTCATAGATGTGGGTTTTACACTATCTCCTTGCGAATGTTCATACAAATTTTTGCAATACAAGAGATCTTCCATTCTTGGTTTCCATATCATCCAATTGTTTCCGTTTAAACTAATCATGCGAGAAATATTACCGGCATCCATGTTCAGATACAAAAGATTAAATACCACCAAAACCTTGCTCTGATACCAGTTGATGGGAATAAAACAAGAATAAACTTTGTATACGAACAAATACTAGTAGACTGTCACACACAGCGGAATCAAACATTAATCACAATCATATGAACACCAAGATTTACGTGGAAAACCCCTTCAACTCGAATGGTAAAAACCACGGGACAAGCCAGAGAAAATCCACTATCAAAATAATGAATATACAGATCTCAAGGCTTATTGCCCAAGCCCAAAGCAACAGCCACAAGAGAATTACAGGGATACAAAGACTATAATCCTAAGCACAATATTCAAAACCTTCCCAAGATATCACAGTAAGAATCCACTACAAACTGATCTAACCTGAGATTTGAATGATTGAGAATAGTCTTTTCCTGCCATTGTCTTCTTCCCTTTCCTGGATCTCTTATTTTCTGGCCTCTACTGTCAATCTACAGTCTTTTTTCTCTCTCCCATATTTTCAGCCGCCGCTGCTCTCTTAATCTCAACCCTGGTTACCTAATCTAGGTTTTAGGTTAATATAAGTGAGGTTTTGGGCTGTGGGCTTCACTAAAGCCCATTGTGAACTGAATCTGGACCATCTATTCAACATAATGGCTATAATAGCAAGCCCCAGTTCTATTCTTTTTAGCAGCTCTTGCTTGCTATGTAGTGTTGGATCCAACAAGTCACTACTAATGTTACGCGGTAGAGAGTTAGATCAGTAGCCCCATTCCTATTGATAGTAGTACCAGTTAGATCACTACATAATGGTTAAGTAGTCGTTTGATTCTTTATATATATACCCTTGTTCTGATACTGATGAGTTCAAATCTAATACTGGCTGCCCGTACCCTGTACTATAGTGTCTCAATTCTTTATTACCAGCTCTATTTTCAATAGTATAGTTGTTTCAGTCGTTAGTTAAGCAGTAGTTTGAACCTATCCCTCCTTCCCGTGAGCCTGATTCATATTCTATTTACAGGTAACGATACTTACTTGCCCAAGTCAACTAATACCACTAGTAGTAAGATCTAAGCTATACTGTAATATAATAAAACACTAGGAAACCACTAATCCATATTATATAATATAAACTATCAATCAATGGTGACTAAAAGATAGGAAAGTAAGCCTGATAGTTAGGAGCGAGAGAGTACAGTAAAATAAGTAAGAATAAAAAAGTAAGTAATGTCAGTTTGAGAGCTTATAAGCAGTAAAGTAATACTATATTAACAGACAAGAGATAGAGGTTATATTGAAGTTATAAAAGTAAGAGATATCGACTGATTGTTTAGGCTGTTGCATGAGTCTTTTCCGATCTTTAAGCCTTTACTTAGTTAAATAATATATCTACTTCTTATATATATATATATATATATATATATATATATCTTATTTAAACCTCATAAATATAAATCCGAATATTTAGAGTTTAGGGTTTGTTATTTCTTTTAACTTTGTAAATGGCAAAAAATGATCACATATTATCTTTAAGGGTAAAGTAGGAATGTTTATTATTCGGGTTATTAAGCTGTCCCACTCGTATATTTCTCAACAGATATTACAATCGATAACTATAATATATATATATATATATATATATATATAATATAAAACCCTTTTCCCGCAGCCCCCTCTCGGTTTATATATATATTATAAACCCCGTCTCTTCTCACACAAGGTTCTCGCCTTCCTACCGCCATCTCGACTTCATCACCGCTCCTCTCGCTCCTTCGTCGAGGGCCTCCGCCTCCAAGACATCTCCCACCGCCGTCTACGACGACCACCAAATCCTTGTCGCCAAGGTAACCGCTTCTTCTCGTCTCTATTCCTTGCCCTTTGCTTCTCTCGCCCGTTGGTTTCTGTAGGTTGTAAGTTAGGTTCTTTTCATTTCCTGCCTAGTTAAAGCATCTTGTGATGTTGATGATCTGCAGCATGGATAATTTGGGTATATTGAACTTGCAATTGCTGTTATCTTTTGAGATTTCTTCTACGGTAGGGATCTCTCTTCTTGTAATTGTGCATTAGATGCCAACTGATCAGAAGATTATGTAGACGATGAACAATGTGAATGTCGTGCAAACCCCAAAGGCTATATAGACTAGGGAAATTTTATTAACCTAATACATTGTCTGTCCAAACCATCAAGCATGCGTCGTGGAAAACATTCAACCCAATTAATCCACTAGAACATTCGACATCAGTATTATATACTTACTGGTCTGTCTACTACTTATAGTTCAGGTAGCCAAAAAGTGGTTTTGGCATGATGGAACCGCAAAAATTGTGGATTGATCCATGTTCCACTTACTTCCATTGGCACTTAGGTGGTTTATTAGGGTCATTGGGTTATCATAATGAGCCCCGTGGCTCCTATTTTCGTCCAGATTAAACTAGAGGAGCACATCATATGTAATAGTAGGTGTCCATGGATTCTTTATTGCTTCCTTTTGGAAATATATGATAGCATACAAAACGATGTGCAAGGCTGAAGTTACATGAATACTCTCAAAAGACAAATACCACGAATCCAATTAATGTTGGAAGTTTGCATCTCTTACTAGCATCTGATTTTAATTGCTATGCATGTCATTGTTGACTGATATTCTCTTCAGAGGCTAAACCAAATGAGGAACATGGATGATAGGTAAGAATTAGGGTTTACAAGGAGCTCGAACTTTGTGTCCTTTGAAAAAAAAAAAAAAAGGATAGCCACATCCATGTCATCTCCATTTGACCATTTGCATTGAATGGTAAATGAATGTATATAGCTAGTTTACATACATTAATTTTCTCATGGCATACTATTCTCACTCATGTATTTTAATGTTGTCTGTTTTCCTCTTTATTTTGATATCCATTGGTTTTTATTCAATACTGTACTGATTGTAGATCAATTTGGTTTGATGACAAATGTTTATTTATATAAGATGTCAGTATTGCATAACATGTCTATTTGTCAAGAAAAAGATTGCATAGGCACTTGACTTTTTGTATAAGATGTCATTAGTATTCAAGAAGCAATGAGATCTAATTTCCATGAGACATGTGTTATGCTTGCTTCATAAAAGAAATCAGTATATTTGTAATTTGTTATATTATGTTGCTTCTCTTCATATTAACCAAATAGTTTTAGCACTACTCCTGTGGTATGTCTATCAGGTGCTGAACTCAAATATATTACTAGATTCGAAGTATATGGCCAATCTATCCTTCATTGTTTGTGTAAAGCAATCAGATCATATCCGGAACTTATTTTCATGTTTTAGCCCTTGTAGTCTTTCGATGCAAAGATTGTTGTCTGTCATTCAACTGTTCTGAAGTTATATCTGCATTTATTTTGTTAAAGATGCAGTTGGAGCTATTAAAGTCATCAGAAAATATTTTTGCTTATCTCCTCGTTTATTGTTTCTTCTTTACGAATTATCATGCTAATAGCTTATGCTTTAAATGAAATTAGGACACATGGACTAGTAAATGGACACGTCATTGTTCCGATCATCACTGAATATCTATTCAATCTGTGTGTCTGTCATACTCTAATTTTGATATATATTACTGGTTCATCTGACTCAGTGGTTACTGTTTAATTGTGCAATGGTATCATGAGCACCTGATTTTGTGTATACTTAATGCTAAAAGATTAGGTTATTGGTCCATCTGATAAGGACATGATTTTGAATGGATGTGTCGCGATGAACCTGGGGCCTTGCAAGGCAATTAATTACTCCAATTTGTCTTACTTTTCCCATGATCGGGCATTTTCAGCATATCCGAAGGTTAAGAATTTGTGTGCTGCTTCTCAGGAGTTTGACCCCTTGCCCTCAAGAGGTATGTGCATATAACTGGTTTACAAAGATCTTGGTTTTGCATTTTTTTTTTTTTTTGTGAACATATGTATTAGATACTTAGAGTCATGCCACAACCATGTGCACTAATATCACCCCTGATATGGGATCAATATCTTGTCCAGTTTGCAGTCCAAGCTATAAAAAAGAAAAAAAAAAAAACAGAAACAACATTAATGGGCACTTACGTCTTAGATATGTTGTGGCATCATATAATACTATATTTCAATATCTCTAATAACTCAAGAGCATATAGCATTTAGAGTCATGCCACAACCTAACAACTTAAGAATTTTGTTTTTATTGTTTCTGGTAAAATCTTCTCTAACTTTCCTTACACTATTTATCTTAATCCTCTTAGATCCTAGTCACAACATCTATACATTTCCTTTGAAAATGCTTATATTGCTTTTAGACTATTTTCTCTTGTTTTGCGTTCTGTAATATAACATATGAGATCGAAGCTTATTGTTTTGTCATTTTCAGGTTTTCATGGATTGTAAACATCTTCCCATGTTTACTTACTTGACTCACTTTTTTGAATTAGATGAGTAGATGACCTTGGTTATCTTGAATGGCAAGTGTGATGTAATGAGCTTAACGAAAAATATTATCCCAAGTTGTACGAGAATGATCAGAAAAATAGTGCTGTTTTTCCATGTGAATCACAAGTGCATAATGCATGTTAATTTCAATTTCTAATATCTTGGTTCAGTAGTAGTACCTTTAGAACCATGCAAATCTCTGGTTCTCCTAGTGATTTCTTGTTCTAATATTCTGAAAAAAATGGTTGGAAATACAAGACACAATTCTCAGTCCAAAAGATTGCATATCGATAGGTCAGCCTCAACATTCTTCACACTAGGTAGTAACTGACACTGTCTGTTTTCATTTATCATTTGGTGGAAATATTGCTGTGACTATGGCTTCTGGGCAGTTTTATAGTGTATTTACATATTTGCAGGTTGCATTGTCACACATTTCTCAAGTGTGTTTGTCCTCCTTCCAAAATGGGCATCATAGCAGTCTTTCAAGTCTGGTTCCTGTTTTTGCTAAGCTGTGCACTTCAGGCCCCAGACACCGCATGGTTCCTAGAGCATCAAAGGATGTCCCTTTGAGCTTTCGCTATCCTCCAATGACAAAGAAGCCAAGGTGGTGGTGGAGAGCCGTAGCCTGCATACCGTAGTACCTCATGCCCCTCCATGAGACATGGATGTATGTAGAGACTGCTTTCCATCTCCATCCTTTTCTAGAGGACTTCAAGTTCCTCACTTATCCCTTCCTTGGCTCCATTGGGCGTTTGCCTAGCTGGTTCCTTATGGCCTACTTCTTTGCTGCCTACCTAGGGGTGGTGAGGAGGAAAGAACGGCCACACTTTTTCCGTTTTCATGTTGTAATGGGTATGCTGCTTGAGATAGCCCTCCAGGTTATAGGAACTGTGAGCCGTTGGATGCCACTTGCTGTGTACTGGGGCAAGATTGGAATGCATTTCTGGACTGCGGTTGCATTTGGCTACTTGTTCACGGTGTTGGAGTGCATGAGGTGTGCACTACGAGGGGTGTATGCTGACATTCCTTTTGTCTGTGATGCCGCGTACATTCAGATACCATACGACTGAGAATGAAAGTGTGGTTTAGAACTTGTCTTTGTGCTGAGTTGTTTGAAGTAAAAAATTCCTTGAGAAAACCTCTCGCTTATTTGATGGATTTAGAACACAAAGGTCATCAAATTAGCACATGAATCTTGTTGGCTGATGTCCATGCTTAGATAGGCTAGGGTAAGTCTTGATGGTTAACATCACATCATGACTCGATCTCTTATAGTTGTTTTGGCTACAGATTTCTGCTTGTTTCCTTCTGAAGTTTTTGATTTCTAATTACTCTTCTTGCCATAAGTAAATTTATTCAGAACTTAAGGGCTGTTCTTTACGTGCAAAATTTTTCATCTGCTTGTATTGCAAAATATTACAACAATCTTTGTCAGCAGCTCTTTTTCATCTGCTTGTATTGCACAGAAGGTGAACTGTGGTCGGTCTCTCTAGTATCAGTCAGTCAATTTCAAGAGCCTGGTATGTATGATAGATATTATTGATGGTCTTGATTCAGGCATATCGATCAACCCTGGTCGAAGACTTTTGATTGTCTACTCGATTTCCCAATGTCTCATTCTATTATGACGAAGTCTGATTTTGGTATTCCCAGAATCTTCACTGATTGTATCGTCATATGAGGTGAGGCTTGAACGATCTTTGTCCCAGCGTCGAGCGATGGTAAACGGATCGGATCCCTCCTTTTTTTTATTATTAATTCCCGAGTCCTCTTGTCGGATCTATTAATTCGAGATGCTTCCAGGAATTGTAGCGTACGTACCCAACGACTGCCACGTGGCATCTCGAAAGCCTACGTGTAAATCCTGAATTGTCAAATTAAGTTACTGAAATAATAATGACAAAAAACTGACTACTAATGTGAATTATCGCATCGGTTTTGTCGTTAATTCGAAGTCGCTTGGCGGTTCATCGAAACGGGAAAGAATCGACCGGCCCTCTGAGCCGGTTTCTCCGCGCTCTATATGATATATATGGACAATGGAGCGCCACCTGAAGAAGTTTACCGAGATTTAAACCATCGTTTCGATCGGCATTGCTTAGCTAAGCAAATCGCAGGATCAGAGAAAAAAGGTGAGACTCCCCTTTTGGAATTTGTCTTGCCTTGTTATGCTCGTCCGATTGGATGGTCATCTCATGCTGACACGGAATTATGTCAAAAACATCTGATGTAGCTTCTTCATTTGTTTTTCTCTCCATATAATTTTGTGGACAAGTGAAAGGTATTTTTAGAAAGACGCGTTTGGCCTCTCAGCGTTCTCTACAACACATTACAATTAGAGTATCTAAAATATAGTAGTACAATGATATCATTAGACAGTAGTGTACAATACTAGGTCAATACCATCGTTAAATGTTTTCAACGGTGGGAGGTGAAAGATTATCAAGATTGATTCATTCTAGATGTTCTGAGTGAATGGAGACCAACCCAAGTTGGGATCGATCAAACTCTCTCTTTTGGACTATAAGAACTTTCATTTTATCTCGTCTAAGCGTTAACCCATTTGTCACAATTGAACCCTTAAAGAGTCATCCATTGAATTCGTTGATTGGGTCTCATATTTTGGCAAAGCAACCAAGTGGTACGACGATACAATGAACTCCATGGTTGGGCAGCGAGGCTCTCCTTCGGCTGATAGTTCTGTTGGCTTTTGGTGATCTAATGATGTTGCATCACATCACTTGGGGGGGATTATGACCGGTGCTAATGCCTGTGATGGTTGAGGTACTGACCGTAGCTTAGATGGTGGCATGGGTTGTTGGGCTAGTTGAGGCTGTTGAATCTCATATTTTGATGATGAAACCAATCGATAAAATTATGATCTAATATGTATTTGAGTGACGCAAGGCTAGATTTGATCAAGGAGAGACAAATTGATTAAAGTAGTGAAATCAGATGTTGGGCCGAAATTGAACATGTTAGAAGATTGGATGGCGAGTCGGAGGAATGGTCGAGGTGCCGGCAGAAGGACTTCGCGCCATGAGTTCGGGCATTGGGTCAAAAGGATCAAACATTGCGCCAAGGAGATCAGATGTTGCGGAGGTCAACATATCGATTAAGTAATACATTACAAGAGAGGACGATGTGCTAAAAGTTTGGACGAAATGCCAGATAAATCAAAGACATGTTAGACAACTTAGTATTCTTGTTTGTAATCAATTATGTCTAGATTAAAGTAGTTGTGGTTGTAATTGAGTTGATAGTGGCTCTAGCCATGCCAACTCAATTAGGAGCCCATTGTGTCATAATTAAGCCTTAATTAAAGTTGATTTGAGCTCATTAGGAGGCTAATTTCGTTGACCTGGGAGGTGGTACAACCAAGTCAAAAGATGGCACAACTTAGGGTATGAAAAGTACTCAAACATACTTTTCCAAGTTGCCTGGGCAGTGAAACCATTGGCTACCGGTGGTAGTACCTCCTATTCCTAGTGGTGGTACCATCAGAGCTCAGAATCCCGAGCTCTATTCTGTGGTGGTACCGCCTGATGCCGACAGCGGTACCGCCCGTACCTTGAAATCTCAAAGATTTGAATTTTTTGCTCCAACTTTTTAAGTCATTTGGGGCCTATAAATATACCAAGTATTCTTAAAGATCATAAACTTGAGGTTTATAGTGAGAAAACTCTATTAAAAATTTAAGTTTCCTCTCTAGAAGCTTAGAAGTTATTTTTAGGGAGAATTAGAATTGTTGGCAACAAATCTTATGATTAAAGATGTCTTATTAGTTAATGGTTATAATTTTTATGATAAATCTTATTTTTTTGGTTTTAAACATGATGCATGGTTTTGACATTAAAAAAAACTTATAAAATCAATCACATGAATTGAAACAACTAAAACGAGGAAAGTATTATTTTTTTGAAAATTTCTCAATCTCTATCTTATAAGTTTTCAATAAGAGATTGATAAATCTATTCATGATATTTTTGAATCTCTTAAACTATAAAAGTAATTTTGATGATTTGAATTTGAATGAGATTTTTTTTCCAATCGAATCATAAACTTTCCCTTGATTTCTTTACTTGAGGTATCTTTTATGGCAATGGAAATATTTTCTTATCTTATATGATTTCTTCTTTTTACCATTTACTTAAAATGATACTTATGCAAATAAATTATGATCTTCATATTTACAAACTTACAAACTGAGATTTATTTTCTATGAATCATGATCTTGATGACTTGCATGAATCAAGATATTTTAATCATATAGTTTGATGTTTTGATTAGGCATAATTTTATGATGCATGCAACGATATGATCAATTGATTCTTTCAATACTCATAATTTTCTAAATTCAAAGTTTCTATCAATATGATATATTGATAGGGGGAGTTTAGTTAAACTTCATCATCAATTTGTTGTCATCATCAAAAAGGGGGAGATTGTTGAATCTTAGATTTTGATAATGAAACCAATCGATTAAGTTATGATCTAATATGTGTTTGAATGACACAAGACTATATTCGATCGAGAGTCAAATCGATTAAAGCAGTAGAATCAGATGTTGGGCCAGAATTGAATATGTTAGAAGATTGGACGTCGGGCCAGAGGAATGGTCGACATGCTGGCAGAAGGACTTCATGCCATGAGTTCAAGCATCAGGCCAGAAGAATCAATCATTATGCCAAGAAGATCGGATGTTGCAGAGGTCAACATGTCGATTGGGTAATATGTCGCAAGAGAGGACGATGCATTGAAGGTTTGGACAAAGTGTTGGATGAACCAATGACAAGTCGGACAACTTAGTATTCTTATTTGTAATCAGTTATGTCTAGATTGAAGTAGTTGTGATTGTAATTGAGTTGGTTTTAGGTGTAACTATGCCAACTCAATTAGAGACATATTGAGCCATAATTAAGCCTTAATTAAAGTTGATTTGAGCTTATTAGGAGCCTCATGTCATTGACCTAGGAGGAGGTACGATCAGGTCAAAAGATGATACAACTTAAGGTATGAAAAGTACTCAAACATACTTTTTCCGAGATATTTGGGTTGTGGTATCGTCGATTACCGACAGTAGTACCACCTATTTTGGGCTATAGTACCACTAGAGCTCAGAATCTGAGCTTTGTTCAGTAGCGGTACAGCCTACTATCGGTAGTGGTACCGCCAGGTGCCATCATTGGTGCCGCCCATACTCGAAATCTCGGGGATTTGAATTTTTAGCTCCAACTTTTGAAGCCAAATATCCTAAGTATTCTTGCTTAGAATAGTAAGAACTGAGATCATAAACTTGAGTTTTATAGTGAGAAAACCTTATCAAAAAATTGAGTTCCCTTCTCTAAGAGTTTAGAGGTTGTTCTATGGGAGAGTGTGAGGGAATACTTGAAAAGGGATGTAAAGCTTGAGAAAAGGAAAAAGAGTTGTAAGGGGTGTTTGATCTTCACCCATTGGAAAAAGGTCAATAGTGAAAGCTGGTGGTCTCGAGTGAAGAGGAATCAGGAGTGGAGTAAGTCATGTGGACCGAACCACTATAAATCTGGTGTGTATTTCTTTTATAATCTTCATTGCTATTAATTTCAAGTTTAACTGCTTATTATACTTACTGTAAGACAATCACACTTTCGATATTGGTTTTCATCGAATGAAAATTTTTAAACCAAGGTTTTTACATAAGCACTAATTCACACACACACACATGCTCCCCTCCCCCCCCTTTCTCTTAGTATCGATTCGGTCCTAACAAAGGCAGGAGCAAGGCGATAGCCTGCATCATACCCATCAAATGTCTACACCTGATGGGTGAGGTTCTGAAATACTTTGATGGGGATGAGTAAGTGGCCCAAGTTCATCCCTAAGGACAAGAGGCTTGGGTCATTGAACATACACCGGTACCGCAACGAAGTGGACACATCCACATGTAAAAAAGGATGGTAGTTGTCCCCTAAGTAAAAGTGCTATTGGTTGGAGGTAGGGCTTCTTCACTGGAGCATTTGTTGAGGGGATTGGCTGGTGGATGTTCTTACCACATCAAGTCCTCTTCTAACACCAAAATATTAGAGAATGTCAATATTGACGTCTGAGTCAACTCAACATGGTTTAGACCCAAAGACATAGGGATGTCCAGGGTGACTCTTTGATGGCTCTGAGACGACTCTAAGGTGGTTCCGAGGTGATTCCAAGGTAGAGGTATCGATCTCCTAGGGAACTACCTGCACTAAGATCGAAGTCAAGAGGATTTTTCTGACCCAATCCCTTTGACGCTCAAGTTAGTGGTCGAGGTCTATTTTGCATGAGGATTTTTTCTTAGGAAGAAAACTCTCGACCCCTTTGGTGTTTTATTCATGTAGGTGGTAAGAGAGAGACAGGCCTAAATGATCTCCCTTGGGGAGTTGTCCATGGGACAAACGAGCGGATGATTACTTGAGCCTTTTCCATTCACGCCAACCTTCACATGGTGATTAGGTATTAGATGATGATTGACCATCAATATATTTTCTATCAAAGCTTTTATTTAGATTTTTTATATTCCATCGCCTTAATTCATGCATGCTCTTATGGTTCAAAGTAATAATATATAACATACGAACACCAATTACAATACATCTTGATAAGGAGTAGAGACGGTAAGAGTTCGTCATGCAGCCTGCCGTCGTCGACCATGCCGTGCCGTCGCTGTCGGTCCTCCACCGGCATCTGGCGCAGGTGAGAGCACGCACCCTGTCGGCTGTTCTGAGCTTGAGCTCGAACGGTAGGGGGATGCGCACACATCTCGGATAACTTCGTGGTCTGATGCAGGAGGGGATGGTCCTGCAAAAGGGATTGGGAAGGGCAGTGACGGCCAAGGAGGAGCTCGGTGGAGTTAAAAGCGACTCGGAACTCGAGGGAACCCTGAAGAGCAAGATCTTGAGGTTGAGGCACAACCTCGACCTGCCTCATCCGAATGCGTCGCTGACATTACATGAGGTATGTACCTTGTGACCTTTCATCCCTGCCGATCAAAGTTGGTTCACTCCTTTACTGTCTTTGGGTGCACTGCCACAACAATAATAACCCACAATGTTTCAACTATTTGATCCGAGGTAAATAAGAGCAAACATTTCAATCTTATGGTTTCTATTAAACTCTAATCAGCTTTCTTTTATCGCTCTTGATATCGCTGATACTAATTATCTCTTTTCTTTTTTTTCTAAATATATCTATCATCTGTAGATCTCCTCGTCACAAGTATATACCATCATAAATAATTCTCTCTTATTTTTATCCTCTATCAAAACTATATCTAGTTTGTGGATAGAATGAGGATGATAGGCAGAGAAGTTCTTCATTTCTAAATTCTTAAAAGAATATCCTAAGTGAGAAATAAGAGCACATAATGTGTGCCCTTTCCCTATATACTGCGATCCTGAATGTTGAGGACATTCTTAACATTTAAACAATGAGTCTCAATTTATTAGGATCCAAGAAAGCATTTGTGGAATCAATTTACTTGGCAAACTGCGACATCTCTGTTCCCTATCTTCTCTATGTTGGATGCACAAGTCAGGACCTTTGTGCTTTCACATCATGAGAATTTGAGTTATGATCATGTCTATGTGTTTCAGACAAGTTAGAAAGAAGGCAAAAACTTTGGTAATACAACAACTTATTCATAGTGTTGTCATGATGAAGTGTCATCTGTTCAAAAGTTATCTACATCATTCATAAGAAAAATTAAAATATCTAGGAAATCACTTGTCTAAATAAGATCCATGCTATTGTAAAATAATGAATTCCTTGTGGCAGAAAATTAATTGTAACAATAAATGAATGCTGACTGCTTCAAAATAAGCTGGTAAATCTTTGCCTCCAAAAATTTGGTATCCGACTTTCTTCTCCATCCAGCATGGTGATCGACTATTGAGAAGGCGTAGAAGTTTTTTTTTTTAATTAAAGTTAATAAATATGCTGCAGTCATCTTATCATCTCCTTTTCGTGAATATAGATTCTAATGTATATTTAGCTATCTTGTAGTTGTTATTGGCCACTTTAGAGGATCTGCAAAAATTGTATGACAAGTGTATGACATCCATTCAGATCTCTAATTCTGATCCCGACTCTCCAACACAGGTTTAGTGTGCTGGAAACATACTTGATTTATATATGTTATGCTTAAAATGACTTGTATATGTCCAATGTTTAATTTAAAGCAAAGATGTTACAGGTATTATTGCAGTTCTACAAGTTACTCAAACTTGCTGGAGATTTATGGGTCAAAAAATGTTGCAAGTCAGAAAAGATGGCATTTGAAGAGGCAGATGTAGAAGTTTTAAATTTTGAGCAACTTGGTAAGCTCCCCTTGTATAGCAAATTTTGACTGCTATACAAAAAAACCGTTGCTCTTTTGATGAATTTTGTTTCTATTTTAGGTGCGGTAGTCCTCAACAAGCTTGATTGCATGAACATACATATGAAAGAAATGTTTGATCTTATGAAGAAGGATTCAGCTAGTCCTTTGAAATCAGAGGAAGATCTCATCAAGCCTGGCCACCATGACAAGCCACAATCACCAACTTCAGTGCTACCAGAACCATCAGAGGTGAACCGAAATCGCAAGGGAAGCCAAAATATTGCCTACCTGCCACCTCTTCTCCATCCTCTACGGCTTCAGGCTGTTGGAAAGTTAAAACCTCTGGGTTTGAAGCGGCTTTCCTTCCATCTTTTCCCTTTAGTATTAGACCACAGATCCAAGGCTGTGACTCAAACAGAAAACATAACTGATGAGCTTGAGCTGGATTCACTAGATGCTACCATGGTTCTGAAGCCAATATCATATGCTGAGAGTAGAAGTGATAGTCATGCTGATGAAAGTGAAACTTATGAAGATATAACACTTGTCTCAACACCACCAGCCTCATCGTCTCTACCGTCCAACATGTTCGAGTCTTCTACACCAGGTACACTTCAACCAACTTGTACAGAGCAAGTCTTACATGCTGTTAACACTAACTGGGATGAGGATGATAGTAGCAAGACTTCTGACTCCACTATTCTGGTCCCCCCAACTCTGCCAATCTTACGCATGAGAGCAACACATTTATCGCCAACTCCTACACCACCTCCTTCACCTATGGTTTTAACTGGAATACCATGGTTCTTTGGTTCACCAAGACAGTCTGGAATGGAGATGGAACCAGTTGCATATGCCATGGCCATAGATGATAGTGGTCATGTCTGTACTTGTGAACCTTCTGAAACATCCTTGTTTGTCTCACCACAATCATCCTCAGCAGCAAGTGCACCAAAAATTCAAACCTCATTTTCTCCACCAGTGCAACTTTAACAAAGAACCTGCACCTTCTCCACAACTATCTGCTCGGCAAGTCTGCGCCAGTCCCTCCACTATCCTCTCCACTTAGAGGTTGTGTGTTGCCGGCATCCCCACCTCCACCATGTGCATCGTCAAATCAAGTGCCATCCTCACCATCACCAAAAGGATCTGCTCCACCACCACCACCACCACCCCCGCTGAGCGTGGCAAAAGCAATCTATGCAAAGAAAACTAGTAGCAAACTGAAAAGATCTACGCAAATGGGAAGTTTATACAGGCTTCTATAAGGAAAGGTGGAGGGATGTAATTTGGATAGCAAAGCATCGGATGGAAGGAAAAGTCAGACTGGAAACTGCTCTGATGGTAAAAAGTCTCAGGGCATGGCTGATGCATTAGCTGAGATGACAAAGAGGTAAGTCTAACCGAAATCTCAAACTCTTATTATATATAGTAAGAGGGCAGGGGGCTTGTGATTTTGGGGGATTGGTATAGTTCAATATCTCAGTTACATTGTATTTGCTTGCATTAATTAGATCAGCCTACTTTCGGAAAATTGAAGAAGATGTTGAAAAGCATTCTGCATCTATTATGAAGCTCAGATCCTCGATTAATTCTTTTGAGACCAAGGAGACATGAAGGATCTGTTAAAATTTCACCAGCATGTGGAACAGCAACTTGAAAACCTGACTGATGAAACACAGGTAAGAGCAGGCTTCTTATTTTTTTTGCTGCAAATTAACATTAGTGGTAATTCAAGTAAATGTTTTCTTTTTTGGGGAGATAATGGTTGGTGTGATCCCTCATCCCTGAGAGCATTCATTACATGGGTCAAATACTTTGAAGCCACCTCCATAAGGAACCAAAACTTAATGGTTCTCAAGATTAGGGAACTGATGGTTCCATTTGGTTGCACATATATTTTTTAGCTTCAGCTAATTGTCTTGAGGCGAAGAAAAGTCTTCTGTTATTTATTATAAGTTTTTAATGGCTGCAGGTTGTGGCTAGGTTTGAAGGTTTTCCCTAAAAGAAATTGGAGACCATAAGGATGGCAGCAGCTCTATATATGAAGCTGGAATCAGTGGTCACTACATTAAAGGGATGGAGTTTAGCTGCTCCTATTGGGCAGCAGCTTGCCAAGGTCGAATGCTACTTCAACAAGGTAACTTGGTAAAATGTTGATGAACTAAATACCTACTTGGTTGATCCACTGTGAAATTTTATTATTTGTATGGTGGTATCTGATTACTTTTTTGTATGCAGATCAAGGAAGCAACGGAAGTGATAGAACGCAACAAAGAAGAAGATTCCAAACGATTCAAAAACCACAAAATAGAGTTTGACTTCACCATCCTCGTAAGGATCAAGGAGGGAATGGTTGATTTATCATCGGATTGCATAGGATCAAGGAGGGAATGTAATCTTCGTCCTTGGAATTCTTGTTGGCTTGGTAAACTTTCCCATCCATCATCAATCTCCACCTAGTTAAGTTATAAACCTGACCTTCGGCTGGGATCCAGCATTCAGCACGAGAGTAACGGAGAAGACAAACAAGATGAATTATTTGTGGATAATAAATAATTCATCCTCATGATTTTGCTCTGTTCTTGGCATTTTGGTTGCATGATACTGACATTTCCATTTCCATCCAGATACTGTAAATTACTTGTGGCCTTGCTATAAAATGTTGACCTCTGTGTGTTTCTCCATGTTGAATTCCTTTTACCCACAGGAGACGAGGGAAATGGGTGGAGAAACCAAGTCCTCCATTTTAACCTCTGTAACCAATCCACAGACATCACCCAATAATTAGAGTGATATATATATATATATACATGTGTTGCGTCTGAGGATGGATGGAAACATAGCAACTTCCTTGGCACTGTGACACCAGGATGAGAACAGATGCATTATACATGTGTTGCGTCTGAGGATGGATGGAAACATAGCAACTTAGGTGTTTCTCTTCATTTAGAAGTCATCTTAGTTGCAATCCTATGATTCCTTGGCCAACCCCTATCTTTGTGTAAAAGTTAGCAGGGGACATGTCCTGAGAGATTTCTACATCATGTCACACACTCTATGGTTTTGTACTGCGGTGCTTGATGTGAATTGCTGCACATTTCCCGGAAACATGAGCCAATTAAGTAATAGAATGTGGATGAAGATGGAGGGAAACAAATATAGTGTCTTTGTTTTCATCATTCTTCCTCCAAATGAACTTTGGAATGTGGAGGAGACACATCATGCTTAATTAAACAGGCCATTACACAGTTTTTTCTTTTCTTAGATGAGAAGAATGTAATAACTCCAATATTTGGTTCGTCAGTCAACAAGTAAGGATTTTAAGTAAATCTGTGAAAAGATTGTAAAACAGATTCATTCATAAAGAGAATGGAAGCATGTCTGTGTTGATGTTACCTAAAACCATAGAAGGGACATGATAGAAATTTGCATGTATCTTTGGATCATCTCACCAAGTCTCTCCACTGTGGAAATTTGGATTGAACAGGAATTCAAGAAACAATCAGGCTGTGACTATTTACTCTACAGGAAATCAGAACATGTTAAATTTTTAGTTGTAGTAAATACAACAAGAAACTCCAATGAAAAATGAATTATAACTAAATACGATGATAATACAACACAAAAGAAAACAAAGAGTGAAGGCATCCTTACAAGCCTGAATTCTCGACCAAATCTTCAATGAGGTGAGGTTATCCGCAACAGCATAAGAGAGCAGCAGTTGCTTGGCCACTCGGGAAGCCAGAACTGTAGCTTCGCACAATTGAAATAGATCAGTTCAACATGAACGCATCAAAGAGTCTTCATTCTTAACCATATTGCAGTTCAGCAAATTAAATCTTACTGAAAAAGCCTTGAGCTATCATGCTCTTGTTATTAACACTGAAAGACTGGTCAAAAAAGAACAAAAGATCCAAGCATCACAAGGTCATGTCAGACATACAATGTGCTCCATCATATCCAAATTTCAACCATATCTCTCCTTGCTATCAAGAGATGCACTATCCTAGAATGAACAAGTTATCTTTTAATAATGTCCTTATGGTGACAGAAACTTCAATTTTTTAACCATTTTATTATCCTAAGTTCCTCTCTGATAAATTTGTCGGTCCAGTTCTAAGATTACACCAACCACCAAAAAAGAAAATAATCCACAGCACAGTGCATGAGATCTAAACACACTACAAAATCAAGCCATCAAAGAACCAAAAAGTGGAACACTGAGGTGGTAAAAACCCATCACCTATTGACAATTTGTAACTTGAGATCATAAAATCAAACAAAAATAAATTATCAGGGATTCCTAAAAGGACTGTTATCTCTCTCTTTCCGCAAAAGACTATTCAAATCTAACCTTGTAATCAACTATATATATATATATATATATATATTTCCCTAATTATGTCCTGATTTACTGATTTCCATTTCTCGCTATTAGATTTTAGGAAATGAATATTTCATATTCCATATTTGATTGTGTACTTTTGGAAAGGATATCAAAAGAAAATTAAACCAATAGGTAAATGACACAACCAAACATGGAACATGACATATTCCTATCCTAAAATCTAATAACAAGAAATGAAAATCAGGACATAATTAGGGGAAACATACCTAATTGATTACAAATCAAAAACCTGGCTCCCAAATTTTCAGTCAAAACTCCAACACCTGGAGTCATTCTTGTTAAGCTCATGCAAAATTTTTCACTGCCATGTTAAAGGCCTATTTGTACAATAGACAGTAGACTTGTTTGTTCAATGAAATGGATAACGTTCCTTAGGATGTGAATCATCTGACAGAACTACCATAGAGCAACTTCACTGATTGCTTTAAAGTTCTCGAGGAATTAACCATTACATGTTGTAACAATCACTGTCATCAATCATCCAAAATGCAGTATGTTAGTGCTAATCCCATGTTTGCTACATGAAATGCCTACAACAGGCACAAGCAACAGAAGTTACTAGATTGACCAATCCAAAGAATAAATTTAAGTATTTATGATAAGATGGATAAAGTTGGACAAAACCACAACTTGCAAAATTAGTTGTTCAGACACATATCTTATCCAGTGTATTGACACTCTTAAATCATGATTACCAAACAAGCTGACATATATTCTTAACCTTCAATTGCATATAAGATAAAACTCCATAAATAAAGGACAACCGCAACAACTCCACAGCAAACACTCAATGTTTAAGTACAGCAAAAAAAAGTCACACTTGCAAACCATGCAGTACACATGTTTTTAGAATTTTGCCTGTTTAAACAACTATCACACAATAGAGAGATGCTGCCAAAATTTTTAAAGGATATTATTTTAAAATGTTTGAAGCTGGAAATAGGCTATCGTATACGGAACCAATTGTAGATAACTCATTCAGAGCAGCAGCAAGCAGCTATGTATACCTTTACTCGTCGACCTCTGCTTTTATTTCTTTAAGAAGATCTTCCTTGTACTCCTCAAAACTACCAGGGAATTTTCTTACAGTACCTTCTTCCACAACCCATATCTCACTCTTCTCTTCATCCTCGCACACACTTGATATTAAACGAGCATCATGGCTCACCAAAACAACGCCACCAGTGAATTCCTGCAGTGCATCTGCCAACGCATCGATACTCTGCATGTCTAGATGATTTGTGGGCTCATCCAGCAGAAGAATATGAGGCTTAGACATTGATATAGAAGTGAAAACAACTCGGGCCTTCTGGCCTCCTGAGAGTTTGGCAATAGGTGTGAGGTGATTGTGGCTGGGGAGGCCAAACTTCCCAAGTTTAGCACGCACTGTCTCTTGCTTGCTAAATCCTTCTTGCTCTGGATGAAGACGGAGGAGATACTGGACTGCGTTCTCATCCATTGTCAATAGGTCAACAAAATGCTGGGAATACCTCCCAATCCGTAGCTTTTGGCTCCTGCGCACCTCTCCTTCAGTGGGCACCAAGTCCCCTGCGAGCAAATTGAGCAGAGTAGATTTTCCGGCACCATTAGGCCCCACAATGGCAACCCTTGTCCCCATATCAATGCCCACATCAACATCAGAAAGCCTGAAATCCTCCCTGTTAGGATAGCTGAAGCTGACCTCAATAAGCTGCAAAAGTGGTGGCGTGAGCTCAGTAGGCTCTGGGAAGTGGAACTCCACGCTGTAATCTCTCCACCGCTTGGGAACCTCGGGTGGGGGTGCGTCATCATCTTCCACCTTACCCTTTGCTTTGCTCTTTGCTGCCTTGGAAGCAGCGAACTTGGCCCGCTCATCAACCTTGTCCTGCCTAGCCTTGCTGCCTGTCTTCTTTGCTGCTTTCAACTGCTTCTCATAAATCTCATACTTCTTGTTTGTTTCTTTGCGTTTCTGCTCGTAGCCACTCTCGAAATCATCAAAGTTCCCACGGTAGACATGGAGCTTCAGCTCATGGAGATGAATGATCTCATTGCAAACTGTGTTAAGGAAGTCACGGTCATGGGACACCACGACCAGCGTCTTCTTCCAGCGGCAAAGGTACTCCTCAAGCCAAAGCACTGCTCTGAGATCAAGATGGTTAGTAGGCTCATCAAGAAGTAACAAGGTCGGCTGCACAAAGAGAGCTCTGGCCAAAGATATCCTCATCCTCCACCCTCCGCTGAAGGACTTGGTCGGCCGGCGCTGCATCTCCTTGGTGAACCCCAATCCAGCCAAGATCTTCGACGCCTGGGCCTCTGCAGCATCGGAGCCCAAAATCTGCAACCTTTCGTACAATTCGGCGAGCTTTTCTCCGGTATCATCGTCGTCATCATTATTTACCCCTTCGGGTTTCTCAGACAGGGCGGCAACCTCCTTGCGAAGCTTCACGAGCTCCTCGTTAGCGGACACGACCGCCTCAAGGGCGGTTCGGTCATCGCCAACCACCTCCTGCTCGACGAGGAGCACATCAATATTCCGTGGGACGGGTATCTTCCTCCAAGCAAGGAGCTTTAAAAGAGTGGACTTCCCCATCCCGTTGGGTCCGACGAGGCCGTATCTTTTCCCATGGGAGATTTTAACAGAGGCGTTCTTCAGCAGTTCCTTGCCGCGGGCCGAAACCGAGAAGTTCTCGATGGTAATATCCCGAACGTTAGCATCGGCAGCCGCGTCCTGACCATCAGGATCGAGGGCGGAGGCACGGGCCCCAAGGACCACCGTGAAGGCGTCATGGTCGTCCTTGAGGACCTCCTGCCGCGCCTGCTCGGCCGCTTGCGCAACAAGAAGGTCCTTCTTCTCCCGCTTCTTGAGCTCCTTGTCCGAGAGGGTGGCAGCAGAGAGGTCGGTAACAGCGGATCGAGCTTTACGTTTAGCGACCTCGTCCTCGGCCATCTCCTCCCCGTCCTCATCGTCGGAGGGGGGTAGATCGATGCCATCGATGTAGGAGGAAGGCTTGGCTTTGGGCTTGGACTTCTTGGATGCGGCGGAGGAGGAGGGTTTGGGCTTGTCCATGGACGCAAGCATGGCGGAGACGGAGATCTTCTCCTTCTTGGGGACGGCGGCCGATTCCTTGGACTTACTTGGCCTCGAAGAAGAGACCGCCGAAGCAGAGGATCGGTGGTCATCGGTGGCCGCCTTTCTCACCATGGCGACGGTCTCAGCGTAGCAGAAGAGGAGATCGGAAGCGATAAGAAAGACAATAAGGGAAGTCGGTCGGCGGAGAAGGAAAGATCGGCGGCGATAGCAAAAGAGGAGGGGGGGGGAGGGGAGGGAGGACGACGAGGAGATGACGAGTCGGCCACGGAAACCCTCGTCGCATCAGAGACCGAGCATTTATAAAGGTGCGGAGCCCATCCGATCCAATTCCGAACCGGCCGGTTCGATCAGGAATAAACCGGGTTTATTCAAGATCTTCCGAGTTAATCACGGTCACGACCACAAGTAACTAACCGACGCACTTCGGGGAAGAGGACGACGAAGAAACAGAGCAACCCAAACCCAAGCACACACTTATTCACGGAATCTTAAAGAAAAGAGTACAGCATCAAAGGATTTCTTCTGCTGCTTCATGAGTACATATGATTCGTCGTCTGCCTTCCATGCATGGCTGACTCCATGGTTTCTTTCTTCTTCAGCTCCACATCCTGTGCCACTTCTTCTCTTCTGCCTCGCTCCTCGCCGACATGGATGGTTTCTTCTTGATGACATCGCTGTCTTCAATATCAACCTTGATCGTGACGGACTTCCTGGCAACCTTCTTGGGCGGTGGTGGTGGTGCTGCTGCTGCTGCCGGTGCTTCGGCGGCTACTGCCTCAACTGCTACGTCTACTTCCTTCTTGGCGGCTGACCTCGATTCCCGGAGCTTCACGGATCCACTGGGTTCCTGGTACTCCACCGGCACTTTCACCCGAGAAGCGATACCGAGCTTGCCATCCTTGTAGATAGTAACTGGGACGCGAGTCTCGACATGCTGAGACATGGAGGGTTGGCCTTTGAAACGGCTGCCGTCTCCTCGCTGGGTATCACCGGCAAGGTTTGGCTGACCTTGACGTTTGGATTTCTTGACGAGGAAGTTGAGGAGTCTTTGGGAGATGCCAAGAGGCTCTACTACTTCCTTGTTCATGTTCTTGTCCATCTCTTCTTGCACAACAAACATGGCAGGGAATAGATGTATTTGAAGTCGCGCATCTTAGACCATAGATTCCTTCTTCAAAGACGAGAGTTAGCGTCGAAACGCAGCAGGCAGATCCTTTCGTTTCTTGGGTGTCTCGAGACGCCAATCTAGTTAGTATATAGTAAAGTATACAGCAGCAAGGAACCTTTTGGCCGAAAGAAATGGGCTAGGATTCCAGGTTTAGAGCTGAAGGGGGTGCCGAGTGGATAGATATGATGATGAGATAACAACCAAGTTCTTCCCTGACCAAGCAGATATGTTGGATAAAAACTTGATATGAAAACCTCCCCCCCCCCCCCCCCCCCCCCCCCCAAAAAAAAGATATATTTATGAAAGCCAAAAGCATCGTCGGAATTGAAGGTTCTGAAAAGAAAACAAAGTGTGTTAACTGGATACTAGAATTGTTCATATCTAAGAAGAAACGAGAATCGAACAAAAGAGAACTCCAAGACATACTTGCCATTGTTAGCAGGCATTTTTTCACCTTGTTTTGCAGGATGGGGTTCCCAGAATGGCCCTCTCTCTTATCAGCGTCCCCTGTGATTTTAACATTGGTCAATCAGTCTTTTAGACACAAGAAAGACAAAATAAATTTGGATTAAGCTTCACAAAACCATGACATTATAAGCATTTGCTTATTGACATACTACCTCCCTTCTGACTTTTTACTGGAGATATTAACTTTGCTTCTTTTCTGAAACAGGAGAGTTTCCCAAGCAGAACCAGCAAGTCCTTCGTTAGAAGGTCCAGCCAGTGGAATAAACTATTACAATTACAAAATATTTCTCAGTAATCTGAGCTTTCAATTTTGTCATCATCTTCACGACCATCCCCTGCTTCCACGATATCCTGAAATAAAGAATATCAATAGGGATTATCCATGAACAACAGCATGCTGATTAGATGACGATCTAATATGAAGCATTAGTAAATATCTTTCTTCATGAAATTTGATAGACTATGTTAAGGATCTAAACTGATACAGGAAAAAGATGGCCTCCAAAACAATGATGCTGCAAGAAAAAGCAAAAACTCAACAAACAAAAAAACGAATATTTTGACAGCCCTGGCACAGGCCACATCATCATCAGATTCCTCCTCCTCCGTCTTCGTCTTTGTCGCCTTCATCGTCGTCATCCTCATCAACATCCCTATTTGCCTTCTGCTTATCAGCCTTATTCAACTCCACAATAGCAAGCATCTGTTTACATTGAGCATTAGAAATGAACTACTAGGAAAATTTGCTTTCCACAGGAAAGTCATAAAGATATTCATCTTCCTCAAGAACAACAGTTTTATAGTAACACAAGTAGATACTCGCATTATTTGAGCTATGAGATAGTTCAAATTCTTCCTCAAAAACCAATCCATATTGCATTTGAGCGCATCCCTTTGCAGAGAGTGTTCCAAATACTAGCTTTTGGTTGTTAAATTTTGCATAGATTAATACATTCTCATTTCCATGATGCTTCTTCTTACTTTTCCCTAACCAAGCCTGCATGGTAATAGAAACATATTCAAAAGAAATACTCAGGAATAAGTTCATCTTATATGTGCCCATTTAACACCTGAGAATGATGCACATATTTGTTCCTCTCCAGGACTATCCCTGACAGCTTCTTCCGGTTTGATTTCCAGACCTGAAATTTTTTTGGTAAAATAATCAAAACAATGCTACAGGTGAGAAACAGAGTGCACAACATAAGATTTTCTTTTTTAAACAGAGAATAATATACAACACAGCTTCCTATGGTGAGTTCAATAATATATTAATAAAGGAAAATAAAGATGATGAACCATATGAAAGAAAGAATATTCATTTTAGAAGCCCCTGTCAACTACAAGTGGGAGAATTGCTCACATATAAACACGAGCCACTAACTTCTCAATGTGGCAATTGCTCAATGTTCCCAATTGCCACAAATTGGAAACTGTTAACCAGTGTGTTGCTGCAGGACACATCTACATGGTGGTCATGGAATGCACACTATCTTATTAGTACAGGTAACAAAGGATATCCAAATGCACAAAGCTCCTGCCAAAACAAGGTTTCGGGGGGTCAATGTAGACAACTTACCTTTATTTTTGTTCTTTAAGGAGATTACTATTTGCAACACATTTATACTATCTACAATCTCATTTAAAAAGTTTTTTTTATATTTCTAAACTACACATTTGCAAATGGATGAAAATATCCTCTTTCTCATCTTTTCATTCTCCTTCCTCGGGTCGGTGGAGAGCGTGGGAGGGGGCCAAGCGGGATAGGAGTGTCAATAGAAAAAAGGGCACACTTCTAATTTAAACCTGGTTGCAAAGGATCACTATTACCATGATGCTTTGGCTCACTCTTCATCTCATTGATAATAATCATCAGCTTTCATAATGTTAATCAAACGACTTCGAAAGACAATTTTACTCACCTCCGAAATAACCTTGAGCATTCTTATCATTGAGCGCCCCATTTTTCTACGACACTGCGACACTACAGGGTTTCTCGTAGTCTTCCACCAAACTTCCGTAAAGATAACTCAGGAGAAGGAACTGCTTCAGGTACATAGAGGAAACGAAAACTATATGAAAAATAGACTTCTTCACTGTATTATAAATTGTGATACTATCAGTGACACCACAAGCGCCTCGTGTGAGGCGCAAATAGATATGACTACGAAAATAAAGATGACCAAAAGGAGGAAGGATAAGAACCCAAAAGACGGAACAAATTCTCCGCCGAAACGCAGATGTAACATCAGTGGCATTGACACCGACAAAAATTAAGAGAGAGAGCGAAAGAGAAACCCAAAAGCTAATAGATTATTAGGGATCGCAAGTTAAGAGCCAAAATAGAAACCACCGCTCGTATGAAATAATGCAAATAATTATAGCCAATTTCATCGAACTGGAAACTCTACCCACAATCGAGCATATCAACTGAAGCGGACGAAAAGAGAAGAGAGATGGGAAGGAAAATAAATAGCAAAAAGATAGAGCGATTACCCCAGAAGTCCATGACGATAAGATCAGAAGAGGAGGAGAATGGGGGATCGGATAGCAGCGGTCCGAGAAGCAAATGGCGAGCGCAAGAGCAAACGCCGTGAAGGATGTAGGGTTCAAGGGACGCGACCCAAACCCAACGGCTTACGTTACGACTGGAGGCAGCGCGCGTCAGGTTCCCCTGGTGTTAAATCGTGTCATAAGTCCGGACCCAAAGCATCGTCTGACCTATTATTATATTATTCGACAGCGTGGGTTCCCCCTGTGGATTCGCCCCGAGACAGGAAACAGGTTCTCAACTCAAAACGCCAGGCGAGATTGGGACACGTGGAGCCCATCTCAGGGACAAAACCTGTTCCTCGTCTCAGGTGAGACTGACATGGCGCCGCGGTTGCGACATCCAAGGCTGGGCCTTTGTCGCAAGCCTTCTCCATGGTCATGGATTCAAGCTTGTTATGTTGCCTCAGTCAATACGACGTCAGAACAACCTCCTGTGTAAAAGGGACTCTTTTTACATGCGAAACGAAAGGTAAGAAGACTCTGGCCTCTCACGACCCACCCCGGGTAGGTTAAAGTCATTCGTTGAGTGATTTCATCACATTCACGTTTGTACGTTGATAGGGACAAATTTAGTATCCTATCAACGTTTGTATTCTTCCCTTCTTCCAACTCCCTGGACGTGAAGAGTTTAAAAACCAAACATATAATTAAGATTATAAAATTATGTTTTATTGATAAAATATCATTAACTATCTAACATTTCGTGAGTGGATCAATTAGTGAACTTAATTATCCAACAAATACTTATATTATATCCCTAGTATCCCTAAACAAGTAACTACGACACCAACTACGTTCATCATATAGATGGGCATGCAGTATCAACCTGTCTGATTAACTCGATGTCCCTCTCGAGTAATCTATGATCGGGATTATTTAGAATCTATGTTTAAAGGTGAATTAGTCTTATTATCATGATTTCATCATGATCCAATTCTCATTGCACATATCCAAGAATATCACATTATATGCACTAAGCAACATAATATAATATTAAACACTAGAAAAAGCGCATCTATCATATGGACGGGCATACAGTATCGATCTGTTTGATTAACTCGATGTCCCTCTCGAGTAACCTATGATCGAAATTATTTAGAATCTATGTTTAAAGGTGAATTAGTCTCATTATCATGATTTCATCATGATCCAATTCTCATTGCACAGATCCAAGAATATCACATTATATGCATCAAGCAACATAATATAATATTAAACACCAAAAAAAACACATAATATATCATACATGTTATCACTCATATGATTTGCTTGTAGAGCACCTATGAATAACAATCTCTCACTTGACCTAAAGCTAATCATTCATATGTCTGACCCCCATCAGGTCTTGGTGTCGCTCAAAAATAATCTAAGACAACAATATTGTCAGTCGATCTGTAATATGATCTTCGGATAGAACTATTTTCATTGCTACATCACCATAGGCTACGATCTCTCTGATCAAGTAGAACCTCCTCAGAACATGCTTAGACTTTTAATGAGATCTGGGTTCCTTCGCTTGAGTAATCTGTTGGTTACAAGTGCCCTGCAAGACAATCACGTGAGTGATGACACGTGTGACATGTTGCATAGTTTTTTTGCATTATGATTATTATCGATATTTATTGTCTGACATATATATTATTATGATATATATTATCTACTGCATATATATTATGATGTCCTTGGATATGTGTAATGGGAATCAGATCATATTGAGATCACGATAATGAGACTGACTCACTTTTAAATGCAGACCCTAAATAATCTCAGTCATAGGTTACTCAAGAGGGACATCGAGATAAACTGATGTACTATATACCTATACAGTCCATATAATGAGGGCGACTGGTCTCATAGCCACTTGTGTAAGGACACTAAGGATATAGTATAAGTGCTCATTAGAAAATGAGTTCACTGATTGATCCGCTTATAGAATATTGGATGGTTGATGATACCTAACATTAGACAACGATTCTGTAATCTCAATTATGTATTTGGTCCTTAGACTTGAGACATCAATGATGTCTTATTTGAGTACTCATTTCTTTAACGTTGGACTTACAAGTCTAGAAAGTTCTAGATTTGGTACAACTGATTATTGGAATTTGTAGCCAACCTTACTAAAGCAATTGAGTGTCAATAGAAGATTATCCACTCTTTGTATTATGGAAGGAATATCTCATGTGCTCTTGCTCAAGCAAAATCCCTAGCTAGGATCATTCAGATTAAGAGAGAATGAGTTAAAGAGAATCTGATTAAAGTGAGACTCAGATAAATTTCATATGTGGCCTGACAATACCATGCAGTATACGATCTCTGGGATGTTAGATAGATGAAGGACTATAGATATATGGTAACTAAGGATAGACAGGTCCAATAGATTAGATCATTTGTATCGTCTAAGGACTATGGCGTAGTGACATAGTACATCCATGGTCGATGAGTTGAGTGAATTGTTATGGGATAACAATTCACTAAGTTAGAGGAAGTTTTGATAAGTAGAACTCACAACCAGCTCGATATTAGGCCTAGAGGGTTACACGCATATGTTGGATGATTGTAACGAGTAGAGGATTAAATATGTATTATACAATAAGCCTATGTTGTCATTAGATGAGACCCAGCATTAATAAACTCCTTGCATGAGGACCAATTGGAGGCCAATTAAGATTATTAGATAGAGATCCAATAATCTAAGAAGTGAGGGCAATTGGATGGAGATCCAATATTGGTGGCTCTCTATAAATAGGAGGCAGGGGCGACCTACAACATGATAGGCTGCAGCTTTGGCTGTCCCCTCTTATTCTCTTCCCTTCCGCCTCTTCTTAGTTGACCAACTTCTCCATGCTGCGAGAGGGTAGTGAGGAAGATAGGAGATCTTCTTCCATGTTCGCTGCGAGAAGGTGTGCAAGAATTACGGGCTTTTGGCTACAAATTGAATAATACCCATACATTATCATAATTTTCTGACGGATGGAGATCGATCATGAGTGTACCTGAAGTTTCTCCAAGCTTTTATTTCACCTTCTCTGCAAGGTACTCTTTGCAGTCCCTCTTCCAACATCCGTCTTTATCGTAGTGGAAACATTGGCCTTTGTCCTTTGTTGAGTCCTTCTTAGCAACCTTTGCTTTTTTCGATTTTCCCTTGCCCTTCTTAAGAGACTTCTCTGTCTTCCTTTTCATTCTGGTCTCACCAACATAGAGAACCAACTTCTCTTTCTTGATAATATTTTTAGCCTTCCTCAATATATTGAGAAACTCAATGAGAGTCACCTTAAGCTTGTTCATGTTAAAGTTCATAATGAACTGTAAAAAGGAATCTGGGAGGGACTAAAGTATGAGATCTGCACATAGGTTATCCTCTAAGACTATTCCTAGATTTGTGAGCTTTTCAATCCACTCGGTCATTTTTAAAGATATGATTTTGAATCAATGTCACCTCAGTCATCTTAGTGTAGAAGAGACTCTTGGATATTTCACTTTTTTTTTCTTCCTTGTTCCTCAAATAATTAGTAGATGAAGGAGGATAGAATTGACATCTTGCTTTCATGTTGCCTCTGTAGCTCGGGAGTCATAGAGGCCAATATGTAACACTTAGCAAGAGTGGAATCATCTATGTACTTTATGTAGTGAGGGATCTCATCCTCACTTGCCCCTTCCTCTAGCATAAGCATATTGTGTCAAGGACATATGTGATTTTCTCCATCATGAGATCAATTCTTAGGTTGTGGAGCCAATCCACGTAATTTAGATCAGAGAGGTGATTGACATTAAGTATGTCATGTAAGAGGTTAGAAAGCGATATTTTTTTAAATAAAGATATAGCAATAAGTAAATAACATGCATACTTTGGATTTTATAAAAAAACTAAGATACGATTTTCTATATTAATTCACTCTCACTATTTTCTCTTACACAACACACACACCCTCTGGCATGTGAAACGAAAATCTCCGACATAGTGGGATCGGGATACAATCAGTGTCTTAGTGTAATCTCGAGGGACTCGACCAATCACACTAAGCCCAAAAAAATGTTGATCATAATTTTTTGTGATTCTTGTCTTGTTTGGCCTTCGAACCATCATGGTCTCGAGGGACTCGACAAACCATGATGTTCAATTAAGTCATCAACACCATTACAAGATGAGTTTGATTCGATGATATACCCTCGATAGACTCAACTAAATATATCATGTCATGAGGTCACTGGTGACATCTCTATGTCATAGAAAAGATCTTAAATTACAATATAGGTGAGCCTCGAGGGACTCGATCAACTCAACTTACATCGGGAATCGATTTCTCCCTATAACAATGGAAGACTACGTGGGTTAATCTAATTGTCTCATGCTTACCGACTTAATATTATCGTGGGAGGGGGTTTAATTCCGTCTCCTACTATGATGAGTCACACATAAATATATTTAATATATATATATATATATATAGCAAGTGTACACGCATCCACATATCACATATGAGCAATTACACTAGATAATCATGGACCACATGCTAGTGTGATCAGGGCCAAGCGGGTGGGCCTAATCACTTACAAAAGAATCTATATGTGCAACAGTGCATCTCTATGCCCTGTGATTATCCATCTCGTATACATCGGTCCTGCCGACATCTCGACGTATCTCCATACGTCGTGATCGTCCGATTTGATCTCGTGGATCCCGTTAGCACCTCCACACTTCCATCACGTCTTCTCGTGTAATTATAATATAATCACAAGCACGCAGGCCCAATGAAAATTTATAGGCTTACAGGCTCTAATAATAATAATAATCACATACACATCATCACACGGTCCATGATCATCCGTCCACATCATGCATCATATTTTATGATAATAATAATAATTAATTAAACTATTTTAACTAATTATGTTTAGATTTTGGGAACCTTACACTAGGGTCCCCCATGTGGCCAAGAAACCCTGGTTGTTAGGGTTACCCTTGCGACCAGGAAACCTTGGCCTCCAAGGTCCCCCTTTGCATCAAGAGTCCTAACCACAAGGCTTGTATGGGTGGTTACCTAGCCGCCAACTTACCCCTACGACCAAGAATCCCTGAGTATAGGGTCACCACAGGCGATTAGGAAACCCTAGTCTCTAGGGTTCTCGATGCGACCAGGAGTCCTTGGCCGCATGGTGGTTCATGGCTTGGCCAAGAGCAACAAGACTGCTCTAGGTTTCCAGCCAGCAACTAGGCCGAGAGCAACTTCTAGGACTCTTGGCCAAGGCTATAAGCAACTTTAGGCCAAACCATAGGGTAGCAACAATTACTGTCTTGTTTCATGCATTTTGCATCACGTTAAAACATCAATCTAAAGCACTTTTCATTAGTGAGAAGAAGAGCTATCCAAAATTGATAACTATGAAATAACCATAGCAACTATGCATAAAATAATTCTACGTGATTCATCACAATACACGTAGTTTATAGTCAATCATCACACTATGAACCTAGCTATGATACTACTATTTTGGAAACCTCAAAGTGCATCAAATGTGCAGTGAAAAATAAAAATAAATTAGTTTCCTAGAAATCCAATATCTGGTCATCGTGCGATGATTGGTATATGAAAAATCGTAAATTCAAAAAACTATGCATCATGTGTTAGATGTTTTACTTGGAGAAATTGTATATGTCTGAAATTTCAGATCTGTAGAAGTAGATGAACGAGGTCAGATGTTCTTCTCTCTAGCGGTGATCCACATGATAAATGAAGCAGTGACGCTCCTCCCTTTTACACCGTGAATTCTCATAGTCTTTGTGCACAACCTCACAACAAAGGTCAAGAAGGGCGGCCCCTTCTTGTTGTCCACTTGCACCACTAAGAGGGCTATCGGTTAAGGAGGAGAATAAGAGATGATGGCCAAAAAGTCTAGCCCATGACCTTTTGGTCCCTCTCCTATTTATAGGGGTCCCTATCAACTTAACTATAATTGATCATGTCCTAATGGGTACTTAATCTATATTCAATTATCCCAACCTTTTGGATTATTGGATATATATATCCAATGATCATTATTTGCTCTTTTGGGTCATACCCAAAAGATCCAATAAAACAGGGGCTTACTAGATATCTAATAAATCAAGGACTCATAGGATATTTAATATACAAACCTCTACTCGTTGTAATATCTACCATATGTGTGTGACCCTCTAGGCCTAATACTAAGCTAGTTGTGAGTTGCACCTGTCAGAACTCCTTTTAACATAGAACTCTTTCTGACTATGGATGGACTAGGCCACTATGTCATAATCTTATATGGTATAGAAGGATCTAAACCATTGGACTTGTCTACCATTAGTTATCGTATATTTATAGTCTATCGTCTATCTAATATCTCAAACATCGTATATCGAGCATGGTATCGAGAGTAGTTGATCTTCTATTGAGACACAATAATATATCTTACAACAACTAGATTGGATATAATGGTTAGTGTTAGGTTTTATGCAAGATATCAGTCTAATCCTAAATAATCTTATTATAAAGTAGTTAAAAGAATTTTTAGATACTTAAAATGAACTCCCAATTTAGGATTATGGTATCTAAAGTCTGAAAATTTTGATTTAATTGCTTATGTTGATGCCGACTTTGCAGGATATAGAATAGATAGAAAAAGGACCTATGGAACATGTTAGTTCTTACGTCATGCACTTGTTTCTTGACCTTCCAGAAATCAAAACTCTATTACATTATCTATAGTCAAAGCTGAATATGTTGAGGTAGGTGCATGTTGTGCACAAATAATTTGGATGAAAAATACTTTAGAAGATTATGAACTTTACTTAAAAATATCCCTATAAAGTGTGACAATACTAGTGCAATATCCTTATCAAAGAATCATATTCAACATTCATGAACCAAGCATATTAATATTAGATATTATTTTATTAGGGATCATATAAGCAATCATAACATATCCTTAGAGTGAGAAATAATTTTATTTTATTAGAATAGAATTAGGCATGTTGAATCTTTCAAATATATGACATTTTACTAATTCTTTTTATTTGATTCTTCCTTTTACTAAAGAGGAGATTTTTTTAAACAAATCATGATCTTTCACTTGACTTCTCAATGTTCAAGATTTGAGATTTATTTTATATTTATTCTTTTATAATTTTTTCTTTTCACTAGTGACTGAGAAAGAGATTCATTAAAATAAATCATGATATTTTATTTGACTGCTCAATATTTATAACTTGAGATTTATCTTGTATGAATCAGAAACTTTTGTTATTCGTTCTCCTATGATTTTTTTGTTTTTGCCGTGACTTAGAAGGAGATTCATCCAAATGAATCATGATATTTCACTGGACTTCTCGATTTTTATAACTTGAGATTTATTTTATATAAATCAAGATATTTTACTATTTGTTCTCCTATAATTTTTTTGTTTACTAAAGAGAAGATTCATCCCCCATTATCTTGATTTCTTGATGTGTATGATGTGAGATTTATTTCATATGACTCCTTTGTATTTATGACATATACCCCATCAGTTAACCTCTCATGACTTAAACTTATCTTTGATATTAATATCCTTCATGTAATATCAAAATAGTTATACAATTCGCACATGGATGTAAATAAAGAGAAGTAGCACGATAATACCATGATATTCTTCTCTTCTTTTTTATAATGGCAAAAGGGGACAGAAAAATAGTAGCTTGTAAATTTTTTTCTTTTTGTTAATGACAAAGGGAGAGAAGTAATGGTAATTTTTTTCTTTTAGTAAGGTTGGTTGTCATTCCTAATAACTAACTGTAGTAGATCTGGAGCTTAAGACCCATAAGTCTGGTATGGAGTGCTTAAACAAGACATCTTTAGTGTCTCAAGTATAAGAACTAGACACACAATTGAGACTACGAAATCAATGTCTGACGATCAGGTATCATTAACTATCCAACATTCCATAAGCAGATCAATCAGTAAACTCATTTTCCAATGAGCACATGCACTATATCCTTAGTGTCCTCAGACAAGCAGCTACGAGACTAACTATCTCTATCATACGGATGGATGTATAGCACACCGGTTTGTTCGATTAACTCAATGTCCCTCTCGAGTATCTTATGACTGAGATTATTTAAAATCTATGTTTAAAGACGAATTGATCTCATTATCATGATCTAATTCTCATTGCATAGATTCAAAACACCATATTATATATATTAGATAACATAAAGTGAGAAAATATCAATAATATTAACAAAAAAAAGAGTGCATTATATATCATACTTTATATTACTCACGTGATTGGCTTGTAGGGCATCAGTGACTAGTAGAGACAATATCGCATCTTGAAGATGACCTAGTAGTCAAGAGAGGACTTTGCAGCTAAACAAATCCTAGTTCCTTTATTTGGTCTTACCGCTCCAAGACTAGATCGATCCCAATGAAGCTTCTTCCTCGTGAACCTCCTATATTGATTCATCTTCCTCATTAAAATGGAGGAGACATCAGTATCAACATGCACCTTCAGTATCACATTGGTACTTCCTCATTTTGTAGATGATTCTTTGGATTCATCGTTGACTTCAGGCACATGACGAGGCTTATCAGGTTGAGTAATCCTAACTAAATAAGATGAAAAGGAAAATAGGAAACAAGAAAAGATAGGTTAACAAACAACATTTACTTAAGAAGAGTGTTGTAATTAAATTATGCATTCGGTATGACCACAAACTGCAGAGCACCCAGGTGAACTTGGTCACACAGCCTACGGCTTATGATCAGACGGAAAAATTATACAAGTTTTATGCCAAAATTTTTTTATATCCACATGATGATGGGAATAAAAAAGGAATAAATTTTCTATACGAACAAATACTAGCAGGCCGTTATACATAACGGAATCAAACAGAAATCACAATCAGATGAACACCAAGATTTACATGGAAAACCTCCTCAACTCGAAGGGTAAAAACCACGGGCAAGCCAGAGAAAATCCACTATCAAAATAATGAATATATACATCTCAAGGCTTCTTGCCCAAGCAATAGCCACAAGAGAATCACAATGATACAAGGACTATAATACCAAACACAATATCCAAAACCTTCCCAAGAGATCACAGTAGGAATCCACTGTAAACTTATCTAACCTGAGATATGAATGATTGAGAATAGTCTTTTATTGTCCTTGTCTTCTTCCCTTTCATAGATCTCTTATTTTATGGCCTCTATTGTCAATCTGCAATCTTCTTTCTCTCTCTCACGTTTTTAACCGCCGCTGCTCTCTTAATCTCAAACCTAGCCACATAATCTAGGGTTTAGGTTAATATAAGTGAAGTTTTGGGCTGTGGGCTTCACTAAAGCCCATTATGAGTTGAATCTGGGTCATCTGCCCAACAACCTCTCCCTTCAGCCCATAAGAGAGGTTGTCTCATGACTCCTCATTGTGAAGCCATGCCGACCAACTGTCGGCACATCTCCTGTCTCTCTTTTGGTAAAGTCTTTGTCAACATGTCTGCCCCATTATTATCTGTGTGAATTTTCTGAAGTTGTAACTACTTCTCTTCAAGCACATTTCTGATCTACTGATATCTAACATCTATATGCTTTGACTTGAAATGAAATGTTGGGTTATTGCACAAATAGATGGCACTCTGGCTGTCACAATACACCACATAGTTTTCATGTTTCAGCCCTAATTCTTGTAAGAATCCTTTCATCCATAACATTTCTTTACAAACCTCTGTAGCAGCAATATATTCTATCTCTGTGGTGGAGAGAGCAATATATCTTTGTAATCTGGACTGCCATGACACGGCTCCCCTTGTAAAAGTAAGTACAAAACCTGATGTGGACTTTCTTGTGTCAATATCTCTTGCCATATCTGCATCTGTGTAATTTGTCAACACAGGTAGTCCACCTTCAAAGCTTAAACAAACTTTAGAACTTCCTCTAAGATATCTAAAAATCTACTTCACTGTTGCCCAATGCTCTTTATCTGGATTTGCAATAAATCTGCTAGCAACACCTATTGCATATGTGATGTCTGACCTCGTACATATCATTGCGTATATTAAACTTCTAACTGCTGAAGCATAAGGAACCTTTTGCATTTTCTCCTTCTCCTCATCACTTGATGGACTCTAATCTGAGCACAACTTGAAGTGACATGCAAGAGGAGAACCAACTGGCTTTGCATTACTTATACTGAACCTATCTAATACTTTCTCAATGTATTTCTCCTGTGACAACCAAATCTTCCTCTTTCTTCTGTCATGAAAAATCTGCATGCCCAGTATTTATTTTGTCAGCCCCATGTCTTTTATTGCAAAAGACTCACTCAGATTCTTCTTCAACTTGTCAATCATCGACATATCTTTCCCAAGGGTAAGCATATCATCAACATAAAGTAAGAGAATAATAAAATCATCACTAAATCATTTGATGTATACATAATGATCTGAAGCTGTTCTTTTGTATTCATTTTCAATCATAAATGAATCAAACCTTTTATATCACTGTCTTGGAGCTTGTTTTAGCCCGTACAAGCTCTTCCTCAACTTACAGACAAGATTTTCTTTACCTTTGACTTTGAAGCCTTTCGGTTGCTCCATATAAATTTTCTCCTCCAAATCACCATGAAGGAAAACTATTTTCACATCTACCTGCTCAATCTCCAAGTCTAGGTTAGCAACAATACCAAGAGCAACATGGATAGAAGACATTTTAACAACAGGAGAAAAAATTTCTTCAAGATCAATACATTTCTTTTGACCAAAGCCTTTCACAACCAATCTAGCTTTATACTTTAGTTGAGAACAATATTCTTGAGTCATCAACCTGAAAATCTACTTGTTCTTAAAGGCTTTACTTCCCTTTGGTAGTTGTACCAAATCATATGTGTAGTTCTTCTGCAGAGAATCCATCTCTTCCTACATAGCAATAAATCACTTCTTTTTCTGCTCACTTTCAACTACTTCCTGGTAACTCTCTGGTTCACCTGCATCAGTAAGCATCACATACTCATTTGTAGAGTATCTTCTGGAAGGTTGACGTGGTCTAGAAGATCTTCTTAACTGAGGTTCTGTGAGAGCTTGCTCTCTTTCTTCTTCCTGCTCAACATGTCCTACAGGTAGATCAACATCTGGCTCTGCACCATCTTCGTGCATATCTCCCCCATCACCCTGATATACCGGAGGAATAACTGGGTCACAGTCTTAGATGGTGCCTCCTTCAAATCCTCAATGGTTTGATCCTCAAAGAAGACAACATCTCTGTTTTTGAATATCGTCTGCTTTTCTGGATCCCAAAGCCTATAACCAAACTGATCATGTGAGTAACCAAGAAAAATACACTCTTTTATCTTACCATCAAGCTTGGACCTCTCATTGTCTAGAACATGTGTAAATGCACGACAACCAAACACTCTTAAATTCTGATATGAGACATCTTTTCCTGACCGTACATGCTCTGCAACATCACCATCTAGAGTTGTACATGATGATAAGTTGATTACATTAACTGCGGTCCTCAAAGTCTCATCCTAAAACCTTTTGGGTAGCTTGGCCTGTGAAAGCATACATCTGATCTTTTTCATGATGGTGCGGTTCATCCTCTCTGTAATTGTATTATGTTGAGACATACCAGGAACTGTCAACTCATGCTGGATGTCATGTGACCTATAATAATCATTAAACAATCCTGTATACTCACCATCATTATCTGATCTTATGCATTTCAATTGTCTTTCTGTCTCCCTTTCAACTCTGGCATGAAACTTCTTGAATACATTAATAACCTGATCTTTGGTCTTCAAAACATAGGCCCAAACTTTTCTGGAAAAGTCATCTATAAAAATGACAAAATAAAGTGCACCGTTGATACTAGGAACATTAACGGATCCACCAGGAGTTTTTGTCCTCAAAGGACCTCACACATTTGTATAGACACGGTCCAAGGCATGTATTTTTCTAGATAAAGCATGACTAACAAAGGAAACTCTATGTTATTTTTCAGCCAAACAATCAATACAAGGGTTCAAACATGTACCTCTGAGGTCTGGCAGTACCTCTCTCTTGGAAAGTTCTTGCAGCCCCTTCTCGCTCATGTGTCCCAGTCGCCTATGCCACAACTCCATGCTGAAGTCTTTCTCTGTAGCATTCAACTACTCACCATAAGCTTTAGCTTGCAATCTGTACGATGTATGACATTTCTTCTCATTAGCTACAATAAGAGAACCTTTAGTGAGCTTCCACTGCCCTTTGTGAAATTTGACATCAAAGTCTTCATCAACCAGCCTTCAAACTGAAATTAAATTCAGTCTTAAGTCAACCACATACCTCACATCCTTAAGCACCAACTTGCAGCCAAGGTTGATTTTTATATGGATATCTCTCATGCCAATGATGTTTGCTGTATCATAGTTGCTCATCTTGATAACACCAAAATTTTCAGACCTGTAAATAGCAAAGAACTCCCTCCATGGTGTAGCATGATAAGAAGTACCTGTGCCAATTATTCACTCGAGATCTTGGCACACACAAGAAAAAATATCATCAGAAGTAGACAAAATCAAATAATCAATACATTGCGCCGTAGCTATAATATTCTTTTGACTCTGTATGCTCAACTTTTTTTTTCCTTTTTTTGTTCTTCTTAGGTTGCTTACACTGATTCTTATAATGTACTTTCTCACCGCAATTGTAGCAAATAATATCTTTCCTTGATCTTGACTTGCTTCTACCTATGCGTGAACCAATTCTATCCTTTAACTTTGACCTTCCTCTATTCTCTGAGACAAGTGCCTGTGAATCAATCTGAGAAGTTGTTGAATTTTTTCTCCTTAACTCCTCATTCAACAAACTGCTTGTTACTTGACTTATAGTGATAATATCATCTGGTGCAGAATTACTGAGGGAAACCACCAATGTCTCCAAACTTTCTAGCAAAAAACTGAGAAGTAATAATGCTTGCAACTCATCATCAAGAGACATTTTCATAGAGAATAACTAGTTAGTAATACTTTGCATTTCATTCAAATGCTAAGGAATAAAAATACCATTTTTATATTTCAAGTTCACAAGTTTTCTGATCAGAAAAGCTTTGTTACCAGCCGTTTTTCTTTTATAAAGACTTTCTAACTTTTTCCAAAGAGAGTAAGCAGAACTTTTAGTAAAAACATGATGAAAGACACTATCATCAAGCCACTGATGAATAAAGCCAACAGTTTTTCGATCTAACCTCTTCCACTCATCATCTATCATAGTTGCGGGCTTTGCACTATCCCTTTGCAAAGGTCCATACAAATCTTTGCAATACAAGAGATCTTTCATTCTTGGTTTTCATATCATCCAATTGTTTTCATTTAAACTAATCATGCGAAAAATATTACCGACCTCCATGTTTAAGAGTTAAATGTCACCAAAAACATGGCTCTGATACCAGTTGATGGGAATAAAAGAGGAATAAGCTTTGTATACGAACAAATACTAGCAGGGCATCATACATAGCGGAATCAAACAGAAATCACAATCAGATGAATACCAAGATTTACGTGAAAAACCCCCTTAATTGGAAGGGTAAAAACCACGGGACAAGCCAAAGAAAATCCACTATCAAAATAATGAATATACAGATCTCAAGGCTTCTTGTCCAAGCCCAAACAATAGCCACAAGAGAATCACAGGGATACAAGGATTATAATACCAAACACAATATCCAAAACCTTCCCAAGAGATCACAATAAGAATCCATTGCAAATTGATCTAACTTGATATATGAATGATTGAGAATAATTTTTTCTTGTCTTTGTCTTCTTCCCTTTCCTGGATCTCTTGTTTTCTGGCATCTACTATCAATCTACAGTCTTCTTTCTCTCTCTCACATTTTTAATTGCCGCTACCCTCTTAATCTCAACCCTAGCTACCTAATATAGGTAGGGGTTAGGCTAATATAAGTGAAGTTCTAGGTTATGGAATTCATTAAAACTCATTATAAATTGAATATGAATCATGTGCCCAAGAGATGAGATCTGACTATTAGACTAATGTATCACAAAGAAACAAATTGAACCTCCATGTAACTTTGAGCTTCCCAGGTATATCTGAAAGTACTAATATTTGGTGGTAAAACTTGGGACATTTGTCAACAATGAAGATGCGCAAAGAAGCATTTCACTGCCTTCCTGTCCAACTAAAATTGCTTGCTACCTTCCTAGTGGAAGCTTCTACTCCGTCCATTGTAGTTGCATGTGAAACTTGTTGCTTGATCCCAGCTGATGTAGTTGCCTTTATTTGTCCCAGCTGATGTTTTGCAATGTAAATTTGCATAGATATGAAAATAATGCTATGTCTATAAGTTGTCATTGCCTTGTTATAGTCATTAATTGATGTTAAGAGCAGAATATAGAACCAGTGCTTGGAGTACGGTGTTTACTGCATCTGCTTTTGTTGTGACAGTGCTGCTAAGGCTGCTGCTGCTGCTGTTGTGATGCAGTTGGCGATGGAAGATGAACACCAACTGCAAATTGAACAATAATCCTGTGTGCCAAGGAAGAGCTTTGAATTAACAGTATGATTGTTCTTTTGCACCAGACAAGCATCTCTACTGGTAAAGGTAAGATTGTGTTAATCAACTTTTCTCAAATCCAAACTCTGTATTTAGCTGTTTCTAACTTTTTTTTGTTTCTCGGTCTTTTTTTTTTTTTTTAAATAATTTTTTTAGCTGATCAGTACACAAAATTATGAACCTTATATGTATAACTAATATATCTTTTTCACCATGACACACTCACTCAATCCTCAAATTTCCCCCTCTGATATTTTGTTATCATGATAAAAATTATCACATTTACTGAAAAATAATAATAATAATAATAAATAAAATGTTTTGGTCGTGTTATCATTTTTTCCAATAATAATAATAATAATAACCAAGCACAAAATATTCTTATAATAATTGCACACTTGATGAGGAATTAATAAGCTGCCTAATTGCTTTGCAGTTAATGGCCAACAATCTCATAAAAGTCGACCTAACAACTACGTCCTTCTTAATATGTCTTGCCATTTGACTTGTGACCTACCATTTATGATATCAAAGACTTACATTGACCACACATCACATCAGTATCTCAGTTTCCTTTCAGTGACTAGTGAGTTCAACTCACCAAAGTGCATCATCGATCCGCACTTTGCTGTCATGAAACTGCAGTTTTACATGTCATAGGTCCAGTGACCATTTATTATTCCAATCTATCAACATTGTCTGAAAGCAATTCTCCGGAAGATATCTATATGTTTCACCAACTTCGTTGAAAGGGTCAGTCCGAGTTTTTGGAGGGGTGGTGGATGATGATCTTTAGCAGATTTGACAACAAGCATGCAATTGTTTGTATGATGGAATCATGATTTTATATATATACATATATTTTTTTTTTCCAAAAGAAGAATTTATTAAGATCTACCAAAGGATCGTCGTAGATCGTTATGCAAAATACAAAGCAATTCTGGGACAAAGGATTCCACCCACCCATAAAATATTATATTTCTCTGTTCTAACCCCTTAAGGCAGCCCAATTTGCAGCATGATTACTTACATTCCAGAAACCGGTGCCTTAGGGTCAAAGGATGTAAGTTGGCCGTGCAAGTTTTTTAAGCACCAAAGAGCGTAGTAGTCCTTCCCTAGAGGAGAGCATCATCACATACAGTCGCTGAGTCAGTTTCAAATATAATTTGATTGTAAGCTTAGAGACACGAAGAGAAAGACTGCTTTCTCTGTCAAGAATTATTTCTGTTGTGCACGAACAGAAACCATGCATTACATAAAAAAAGTTGATGCAGTAAAAACAAGGTTAAGCAGTTTTGAATTCTTGGTCAAACTATATGGAGTCAGTCAGGTGTCACAGTTTATGGTAATGGCCGAACCACTCAAAATGTTGTCATCCCTCGTGATGTGAATTGTTGTTATCTGATCCTGCCAACAGGCAATGTGCAGTGGGTTGGCCATCAACCTTCTCCCTCAATAAACATCAGAATTGAATGTTCCCCTTTTCTTGTTCTCCGATAATAAAAGTCTCCACTGGAGTAAATTATTGTTTATTAGTCTCCTCCTTTTTATTCCCATGGCCGAAGGTCTGATCTCAAGTTAAGGTAGGTCCATTACCATAACAAACTGGGGTAGGAAGTTATTATATATGCTAGCGTTAAGGAGGATTAATATGTAGATGATAGGGACGTTTCTGGTGCTTGCCTAGTAGATGCGTTCCGTCTTTGAGTTTGCTGAGCAAGCACTTACTGGTTCAGGCCCGTGTGCGCTAGCTCGCCCTTGGTCTCGGGCGTGCAGAGTGGGAGCTCGTCCGAATGAGTAGTGATTCAGAGCTCGACTTGGGAGGTCGGTTGCTGGAGTGGTGGAGTCCGGTTGAAGAGGGAGTACTCCAATTCAGGTCGGCCGCTGACCCCTGCAAGAAGGTCGGGTCGGGTAGGTTCCCGACGTGACCCCTCCGAAGGTCAAGTTAGTTGGTGGGTTTGTTCCTTTTTTTCCTCCCCTTGCCCCGTAGAGGTGCAGGAGCTTTTATAGTGGGTGTTGTAAATCATTCGTACCTGATAACCTTACTGCATTTATGGCTTACCATGCCGCCGTACCCTCCCACCATGCTTGTTGTCCTTGCAATGAGCCGTGCGTTTGTAGGTGGGGGGTGCCGACCTTACCTGTGTCAGGTCGGCTGTACGACCACTGGTGCCCCTCGTATATCCGGCCGGTTACCTGCATCGGGTCGACCACGTGGGCAGGCCAGCTGTCCGAGGGTGTGATGACTTGGCGGCCAGGTCAGCATTTGTCATATCATTCTTCCCCTCCCGGGAAGACCTTCTCGAGGCGCCTGATGAGGGTGCCGAAGATGAGGTCTTGTGCTTATCCGTCGGTTCGAGGTCGTCCTGAACTAGTTCTGAGTGCGGATTTCAAGTGGTGCGGTGGCTAATCCGACTGAGCAGGAGCTCGGGAATTGCACTGTAGCAAGAGTCGATCCGACCGAGCATGAGCTCAGGAATTACGATGTAGCAAGAGTCGATCCGACCGAGCAGGAGCTCGGGAATTACCATGTAGCAAGAGTCGATCCGACCGAGGATGAGCTCGGGAATTGCGATGTAGCAAGAGTCGATCCGACCGAGCAGGAGCTCGGGAATTGCAATGTAGCAAGAGTCGATCCGACCGAGCAGGAGCTCGGGAATTGCGATGTAGCAAGAGTCGATCCGACCGAGCATGAGCTCGGGAATTGCGATGTAGCAAGAGTCGATCCGACCGAGCAGGAGCTCAGGAATTGCAATGTAGCAAGAGTCGATCCGACCGAGCAGGAGCTCGGGAATTGCAATGTAGCAAGAGTCGATCCGACCGAGCAGGAGCTCGGGAATTGCGATGTAGGGCTTTTGCCGAGGGTGAAGTCGGGGGCGAATCCGGAGATTTGGCCGAGAGGGCGAATTCGGACGCAAATCCGAAGATTTGGCCGAGAGGGTGAAGTCGGGCGCAAATCCGAAGGTTTGGCCGAGAGGGCGAACTCGGGCGCAAATCCGGAGATTTGGCCGAGAGGGTGAACTCGGGCGTAAATCTGGAGATTTGGCCGAGAGGGTGAAGTCGGGCACAAATCCAAAGATCTGGCCGAAAGGGCGAACTCGGGCGCAAATCCGGAGATTTGGTCGAGAGGGTGAACTCGGGCGCAAATCCGAAGATTTGGCCGAGAGGGTGAACTCGGGCGCAAATCCGGAGATTTGGCCGAGAGGGCGAACTCGGGCGCAAATCCGGAGATTTGGCCGAGAGGGTGAACTCGGCCTTTATTATCATCTGCGTACTATGATACCAATGGGATAATATTATATTTTATATATATATACATATCTTTCGTCCTCTGCCTAGGGTTTCGGTCAGAGTTATGGCGCATTTAATGCGCTGAGTGCTTTTTCGGGGTGGCGGCGCTTCCTCTTACCTCGGGAAGCTGAAACGACTCCCCTGGGCGCTATAAGTTAGCTGTGGGGTTGGGCAGAGACATCACTCGTTCATTTTGCCTTCTTTCTGCCCCCATCTCGGACCACCATAGCCATCCTTCGTCTCTTCAGCTCGGCAGCTCCTTTTCGAATAGGTCGCGATGACCTCGTTGGACTCCTCAACTAGTGTCAGGATCGTTTCTCCCTCGGGGTCGGGCGAGACAAGTCGGAGTGATCCCGGGGTTGGTTCCTCGGGAGCGTCTTCCGAGCCCCCGTCGCTTGTCGACGCGAGGGTTCAGAGGGATTTGGAGGTCATGATGTCAGATCATGATCTCGACACGGCGGTGACTGAGGGGTCACTTGCCGTGATTAGGGAGCGGTACAACATCTCGACTGAATACGGGTTGCATGTTCCAGAGTCGGGGCAGTGTCCTTATAGCTTGGACGTCCCCGGCATATGCATCTCGGTAGATGCCTTGGAGGCCGGTCTTCGGTTTCCTTTGCACCCTCTGATTGAGGAGTGTCTGAAATGGTGGAGAATTTCTCCCAGCCAGGTAGCGCCCAACTCGTGGCGTTACCTAGTGGTGCTCTTGGGTGAATGCCGAGGAGCCGGGATTATCCCGACTCGGGACTTGTTCATGGCGTGTTTTCGCCTATGCAAGAGTCGGGGCGGTTATTATCTTACCGCCCGAGTTGGTTTTAGGGTCAGCGGGGCACCTTCCAGTAACAAAGGTTGGAAGTCCCGCTATCTTTACATTAGTGGTCTGGGTTGGGGGTTCGGGCTCAGCTGGTCGGCTCACCCGATCGGCAACGCCCCCCCTTATCTGTCCGAGGAGGAGACCGTCCTGGTTGGCCGACTGAAGGGGATTCTTTCCTCTTCTCGTGCGATCAAGGAGATGACCGAGCTTTGGTTCATCGAGGTGGGTTTGAGTCCGGCCTCTAGGAGTACTAGCATTTCGCTTTGCTCTAGCTTTGTTAATTTCTTACTGACCTGTAAGTTGGGATGCAGACCGGATGGATCTCGGGGAGCTTCGCGGGATGCCGAGAGTGACTGGCGGTAAGGCTCCTCCGACCCGTCCTACCGCCCGTGAGGTCGGCACGTCTTCCGCGAGGGAGGCTCCGAGGGCTTCGTTGAAAAGGCTGGCTCCGCTCCCCCCCCCCCCCCCCCCCCCCGACAGAGCAGGCAGAAGCTGCGGGGAAGCAACAGAAGAAGACGAAAGTGCTGACGAGAAAGCACAAGTCCCATGTCGGCGAGGGGGGGTCCCGCTCCCGCTCCAAGAGTAAGGAGCCTGCCGCATCGCCGGAGAGGCCCGAGGTGCCTGCTGAGTCCGAGGAGGGGGCCGCTTCACCGGTCCACGAGCGCCCGAGGTCAATGAATGACCTTTTCAAAACAAAGGTTCACAAGGGCGACCAGGGCTATTATGCCCTGCTAATGTCTGACCTGGGGCATCAGGACCCCGAGAAGGAGCTAAAGGCCCAGTGTGCGGGGCTGAAAAATTCGACGAAAGTGTGGAACAACTCGTCGGCAGCCAAGGAGTATGGAAGGGGACTTCTCCATCCCCAACTGGCGCGGGAGCTGTACATGCTCCCTTCCGAGGTTCTGATGGCCCGAGCCACCAAGGATATGGTCCTGGTAAGTCTTCCGACTTGTGCCTTAGGAATGTGAGTTTTTCTCCTTTACTACATCCTAAAGGTTATCCTTTCGTGCAGGGCCAAAACTTCCAAATGGCACTGGTTGACCGGGTTCATGATGCGGGTCGGCTGATCACCTTCATGGACTATCGGGTCAAGCAGCTGCAAGAAGAGCTCGACGCCCTGAAGTCTAGGGGAGGACCCGAGGCGGTTGCCGAGGCCGAGGAACGCGTGTCCAGGCTGAGGGAGGAGCTCGAGAAAATAAAAGGTGAAAAGGCTGAGGAGCTCCACAGACGCGAGGCCTTAGAGAAGGAGCTGCAAGCGATACGGGGCCATCTGGGTGACACCCAGCAGCTGCTGAAGGAGGCCCGAACCAGGGCTCGGAGGATGGATGATGAGCTGCTGCAGGCCGTGAAGGATCTGGAGCATGTCCGAGCCGAACTGCCGAGGGAGGCGGTCGCCCAGTACAAGAGGGTCTGAAGTGGATGGGTCGGGTTACTTATGAATACGGGTATCGGGTGGCGTTGGCTCGCTTTCACGCTCGATACCCTGATGTCGACATCGAAGAAGATCCATTTACCATCTACCCCGAGGATGACTCAGTGCCGATGGAGCGGCAACAAGATTTTGACGACTCGGTGCCTCCCGAGCCCTGATTTTGTTCTCCCCTTCTCTTTTTTTTTTTTTTGAAGCTTGTAACTCGAGTCGGGTAGCCCTCATCTTCACTCCCGACCTCTTTTGTACTCGTTTCAAATCAATACAAGTCAAGCTGTTTTGCTGATATTGCTGCGTTTCAACTCGGTACAAGTTGCAATACAAGCCGGGTCATTTTGCTGACATTGTCATGCGTAAAATTTTTGCAAGTTTGTAATGTGTCAGGTTCTTGGCAGCACCCGTCCTTCCATCGTTGCCAGCGTATAAGTCTCGTCTCAGATAACATCGATAACTCGGTAGGGACCCTCACAGTTCGGGGCCAGCTTGTCGCGGGACCGGGTTGGGTCGCTGACCTCGGTCTTTCGGAGCACCAAGTCGCCCGTCCTGATGTGTCGAGGGCGTACTCGTTGGTTGTAGATTCTTGCGACAGCTCTTCTGTAGGCCAATGCTCAGAGATGGGCATCGGCACGCTTCTCCTCCAATAGGTCGAGGCTCCTACGGAGTTGTTGGTCGGACTCCTCCTGGCGTTGGGTTTGGACTCGGAGGGTCGGGAAAACCACCTTGGGAGGTAGCACGGCTTCAGTCCCGAATGTCAGGCTATACGGGGACTCCCCCGTCGGGGTTTTCGGGGTCGTTCTCAATGCCCATAGAACACTCGGGAGCTCCTCTACCCAAGAAGTCGTAGCGTTGGAGACCCTTTTCTTCAACCCTTCAAGAATAGCTCGGTTTGTTACCTCGGCTAGCCCGTTGGCTTGGGGATGGGCAACCGAGCTGAACTTCAGCTGGATGCGATAGCTTTGGCAAAACGTTTTGAATTTCACATTGTTGAACTGTGTGTCGTCTATAATGATGGCCATAGGGAGGTCGAACCTGGTTATGATGTTCTTCCATACGAATCCTTCAACTTGTCTCTCGGTGATGGAGGCCAATGGCTCGGCTTCGAGCCATTTGGTGAAATAGTCGACTCCGACTATCAGAAACCTTCTTTGTCCCGAGGCTGGGGGGAAGGGGCCGAGGAGGTCCATTCCCCATTGGGAGAAGGGCCAGGCGCAGTCGGCAGTCGTGAGTGGTACCATCGGTTGATGTTGGAATCAGGCGTGCTTCTTGCATGGCTCACAGTTTCGAACATAAGCTTGGGCATCCTTTTGTAGTGTGGGCCAGTAGTAACCTTGCCTGAGGACCATGTGTGCCAAGGTGCGAGCACCGACATGGTCTCCACATATCCCCTCATGGATCTCAGCTAAGGTGGTTTGCGCCTCGGTTGGGTTCAGACAGCTAAGTAGGGGTCGGCTGAAGCCTCGCCGGTAGAGGCAGCCATCAACGATGCAGTACCATGATTTCGTCCTTCTGATTCTTCGGGCAGCCGCCTTGTCAGTCCAGCCTCCGTCTTCCTGATCAACAGTCATCATAGTCGAATCGATGGAGGGCCCGATGGTCCTCACCATTGCTCCGGTCGGCGTGTCGGTCACGCAGGAGGAAGCCAGCCTGGCCAAGGCGTCTGCTTGCATGTTCTCGCTGCGAGGTACCTTGGTGATGGTACACCTTCAAAACTGAGCTGTCAAAAGTCACGCCTCGGCCAGGTATTTGATCATTGCTGCTTCTCGGGTCTCGAACGTGTCGTTAACTTGGCCAGCGACGAGTTGGGAGTCAGTGAATATCTCGATGTCTTCTGCTCCCAGCTCGGTCGCGACCTTGAGACCGAACAAGAGCGCTTCGTATTCGGCTTCATTGTTTGTAGCTTTGAATCCTAATCGCAGGGCGTGTTCGTAGGTGTGGCCGGAGGGGTCCTTGAGCACCAAGCCGACGCCTCCTCTTTCCGAGTTGGCGGAGCCGTCGATATGCAGAGTCCATCCAGGGTTCGGGTTTGCCGGGACTTCCGAGGGTGCGAGCTCCGAGAGGAAGCCCGCGAGCACTTGGCCTTTGATCGCCTTTCTTGGCTCGTATTCGATGTCGAATTCCCCTAACTCTACCGACCACTTGAGCATCCGACCTGCAACATCAAATTTGGAGAGGATCTGGCGCAAGGGTTGGTCGGTTATTACTTTGATGGGATGTGTTTGGAAATACGGCCTCAGTTTTCTGGAAGCCAGGATCAGCGCCAAAGCTATCCTTTCTATGGGGGGATAACAGAGCTCAGGTCCCGCCAGGACATGGCTAATGTAGTAGATCGGCTTTTCCCCGGCTTTATCGAGTGTTATCAGGACCGAGCTAACTGCCAGGTCAGTCGCAGCGAGGTATAAGCCGAGAGGCTCCCCATCCTTTATCGAAGCTAGTTGCGGTAGGTTTTCGATGTGACTTTTGAGTTGGCGGAATGCTTCCTCGCATTCAGGGGTCCATTTGAAGTCTTTTGCCTACTTTAGTGCGCGGAAAAAGGTAAAACTTTTGTCTCCAGCTCGGGAAATGAAGCAGCTCAGGGCTGCCAACCTTCCCGCAAGTCGTTGAACCTCTTTTATAGTCTTGGGGGGCTGCATTTCCTGTATTGCCTTTATCTTGTCGGGATTGGCGTCGATTCCCCGTTGATGTACTATAAAACCGAGGAACTTCCCGGATGTGATGCCGAAAGTACATTTTGTCGGGTTGAGGCGCATCTTATACTTCCTTAGCGTGCGAAATGTCTCCGCCGGGTCGGAGAGGTGGGTCTCGGCTTGCCGGCTCTTGACTATCATATCGTCTACATAAATTTCCATGTTCCTTCTGACCTGGTCCTTGAACATGCGATTCACAAGCCGCTGGTAGGTTGCGTCGGTGTTTTTCAATCCGAACGGCATCACCTTGTAGCAATATGTTCCGTTATGAGTGATAAAGGCCGTGTTTCTTTTGTCTCTCGGGGCCATCTGGATTTGGTTGTACCCTGAGAAGGCATCCTTGAAAGAAAGCAATTGATGCCCCGACGTGGTATCCACAAGTTGGTCGATGCGGGGAAGCGGGTAGCAGTCCTTCGGGCAAGCCTGATTGAGGTCAGTATAATCAACGCACATCCGCCAATTTTCATTTGTTTTTTTGACAAGTACAACATTGGACAACCAGGTCGGGTATTTCACTTCTTCGATAAGTTGTGCGTCCAATAGGCGAATGACTTCATCTTCTATAGCCTTCTGTCGGTCCGGAGCGAATTTGCGCGGACGCTGCTTCACAGGTCGGGCATCGAGGGAGATGTTCAAGTATTGTTGGGCGATCTCTGGGTTGACTCCTGGCATGTCGTTTGGGGTCCATGCGAAGACATCGACGTTCTTCCGTAGGAAATCTATCAGTTGAACTTGTTGATTCTCCGTAAGCTCCGACCCGACCTTCACCAGCCTATCAGGGTGGCTTGGGTCCAGTGACAGTTCTAGGACTCTTTCCGCAGAGTGGGTGTCTCGGGTGCTTTCTTCTGGACCTGGGGGCATGACACCAAACGGTTCGGTTCTCAGCCTCTTACACAATGTTGTCGTCGTTAAGTAGCATTGCCTAGATTCTCTTGGGTCACTTCTGACCTCGTCGACCCCAGCTCGGGTCGAAAATTTCAAGACCCGGTGGTACGTTGACACGATCGCCCTGAGCCGATTGAGGGTCGGGCGCCCGATGATGGCGTTGTACGCAGATGGGAGCTTGACCACCATGAATGATACAAGCAGAGTCTTTGATCTCGGCTCCCCCCCCGAACGTGACAGGGATCGTGGTTGTTCCCATGGGAGAGATGGAATCCCCAGTGAATCTTGTCAAGGTAGATGTTAGAGGGGTGAGATCCAGGTCGGTCAATCCCAACCGTTGAAAGGTATCGAAATACAGGACGTCGGCCGAACTCCCCGTGTCGATCATAACCCTCTTGACGTAGGCGTTGCCCATGCGGACCGAGATCACTAGCGCGTCATCGTGAGATGAGTGCCCCTTATCTTCCGATCTGAATGTGACGTCGATGTCTTCATGATGTAGCAGCCTCCTTTCGACCTCTAATTCGCCCTCTCGGCTTCAAAGAGGGTCTGAAGTGGATGGGTCGGGTTACTTATGAATACGGGTATCGGGTGGCATTGGCTCGCTTTCACGCTCGATACCCTGATGTCGACATCGAAGAAGATCCATTTACCATCTACCCCGAGGATGACTCAGTGCCGATGGAGCGGCAACAAGATTTTGACGACTCGGTGCCTCCCGAGCCCTGATTTTGTTCTCCCCTTCTCTCTTTTTTTTTTTTTTGAAGCTTGTAACTCGGGTCGGGTAGCCCTCATCTTCACTCCCGACCTCTTTTGTACTCGTTTCAAATCAATACAAGTCAAGCTGTTTTGCTGATATTGCTGCGTTTCAACTCGGTACAAGTTGCAATACAAGCTGGGTCATTTTGTTGACATTGTCATGCGTAAAATTTTTGCAAGTTTGTAATGTGTCAGGTTCTTGGCAGCACCCGTCCTTCCATCGTTGCCAGCGTATAAGTCTCGTCTCAGATAACATCGATAACTCGGTAGGGACCCTCACAGTTCGGGGCCAGCTTGCCGCGGGACCGGGTTGGGTCGCTGACCTCGGTCTTTCGGAGCACCAAGTCGCCCGTCCTGATGTGTCGAGGGCGTACTCGTTGGTTGTAGATTCTTGCGACAGCTCTTCTGTAGGCCAATGCTCAGAGATGGGCATCGGCACGCTTCTCCTCCAATAGGTCGAGGCTCCTACGGAGTTGTTGGTCGGACTCCTCCTGGCGTTGGGTTTGGACTCGGAGGGTCGGGAAAACCACCTTGGGAGGTAGCACGGCTTCAGTCCCGAATGTCAGGCTATACGGGGACTCCCCCGTCGGGGTTTTCGGGGTCGTTCTCAATGCCCATAGAACACTCGGGAGCTCCTCTACCCAAGAAGTCGTAGCGTTGGAGACCCTTTTCTTCAACCCTTCAAGAATAGCTCGGTTTGTTACCTCGGCTAGCCCGTTGGCTTGGGGATGGGCAACCGAGCTGAACTTCAGCTGGATGCGATAGCTTTGGCAAAACGTTTTGAATTTCACATTGTTGAACTGTGTGTCGTCTATAATGATGGCCATAGGGAGGTCGAACCTGGTTATGATGTTCTTCCATACGAATCCTTCAACTTGTCTCTCGGTGATGGAGGCCAATGGCTCGGCTTCGAGCCATTTGGTGAAATAGTCGACTCCGACTATCAGAAACCTTCTTTGTCCCGAGGCTGGGGGGAAGGGGCCGAGGAGGTCCATTCCCCATTGGGAGAAGGGCCAGGCGCAGTCGGCAGTCGTGAGTGGTACCATCGGTTGATGTTGGAATCTGGCGTGCTTCTTGCATGGCTCACAGTTTCGAACATAAGCTTGGGCATCCTTTTGTAGTGTGGGCCAGTAGTAACCTTGCCTGAGGACCATGTGTGCCAAGGTGCGAGCACCGACATGGTCTCCACATATCCCCTCATGGATCTCAGCTAAGGTGGTTTGCGCCTCGGTTGGGTTCAGACAGCTAAGTAGGGGTCGGCTGAAGCCTCGCCGGTAGAGGCAGCCATCAACGATGCAGTACCATGATTTCGTCCTTCTGATTCTTCGGGCAGCCGCCTTGTCAGTCCAGCCTCCGTCTTCCTGATCAACAGTCATCATAGTCGAATCGATGGAGGGCCCGATGGTCCTCACCATTGCTCCGGTCGGCGTGTCGGTCACGCAGGAGGAAGCCAGCCTGGCCAAGGCGTCTGCTTGCATGTTCTCGCTGCGAGGTACCTTGGTGATGGTACACCTTCAAAACTGAGCTGTCAAAAGTCACGCCTCGGCCAGGTATTTGATCATTGCTGCTTCTCGGGTCTCGAACGTGTCGTTAACTTGGCCAGCGACGAGTTGGGAGTCAGTGAATATCTCGATGTCTTCTGCTCCCAGCTCGGTCGCGACCTTGAGACCGAACAAGAGCGCTTCGTATTCGGCTTCATTGTTTGTAGCTTTGAATCCTAATCGCAGGGCGTGTTCGTAGGTGTGGCCGGAGGGGTCCTTGAGCACCAAGCCGACGCCTCCTCTTTCCGAGTTGGCGGAGCCGTCGATATGCAGAGTCCATCCAGGGTTCGGGTTTGCCGGGACTTCCGAGGGTGCGAGCTCCGAGAGGAAGCCCGCGAGCACTTGGCCTTTGATCGCCTTTCTTGGCTCGTATTCGATGTCGAATTCCCCTAACTCTACCGACCACTTGAGCATCCGACCTGCAACATCAAATTTGGAGAGGATCTGGCGCAAGGGTTGGTCGGTTATTACTTTGATGGGATGTGTTTGGAAATACGGCCTCAGTTTTCTGGAAGCCAGGATCAGCGCCAAAGCTATCCTTTCTATGGGGGGATAACAGAGCTCAGGTCCCGCCAGGACATGGCTAATGTAGTAGATCGGCTTTTCCCCGGCTTTATCGAGTGTTATCAGGACCGAGCTAACTGCCAGGTCAGTCGCAGCGAGGTATAAGCCGAGAGGCTCCCCATCCTTTATCGAAGCTAGTTGCGGTAGGTTTTCGATGTGACTTTTGAGTTGGCGGAATGCTTCCTCGCATTCAGGGGTCCATTTGAAGTCTTTTGCCTACTTTAGTGCGCGGAAAAAGGTAAAACTTTTGTCTCCAGCTCGGGAAATGAAGCAGCTCAGGGCTGCCAACCTTCCCGCAAGTCGTTGAACCTCTTTTATAGTCTTGGGGGGCTGCATTTCCTGTATTGCCTTTATCTTGTCGGGATTGGCGTCGATTCCCCGTTGATGTACTATAAAACCGAGGAACTTCCCGGATGTGATGCCGAAAGTACATTTTGTCGGGTTGAGGCGCATCTTATACTTCCTTAGCGTGCGAAATGTCTCCGCCGGGTCGGAGAGGTGGGTCTCGGCTTGCCGGCTCTTGACTATCATATCGTCTACATAAATTTCCATGTTCCTTCTGACCTGGTCCTTGAACATGCGATTCACAAGCCGCTGGTAGGTTGCGTCGGTGTTTTTCAATCCGAACGGCATCACCTTGTAGCAATATGTTCCGTTATGAGTGATAAAGGCCGTGTTTCTTTTGTCTCTCGGGGCCATCTGGATTTGGTTGTACCCTGAGAAGGCATCCTTGAAAGAAAGCAATTGATGCCCCGACGTGGTATCCACAAGTTGGTCGATGCGGGGAAGCGGGTAGCAGTCCTTCGGGCAAGCCTGATTGAGGTCAGTATAATCAACGCACATCCGCCAATTTTCATTTGTTTTTTTGACAAGTACAACATTGGACAACCAGGTCGGGTATTTCACTTCTTCGATAAGTTGTGCGTCCAATAGGCGAATGACTTCATCTTCTATAGCCTTCTGTCGGTCCGGAGCGAATTTGCGCGGACGCTGCTTCACAGGTCGGGCATCGAGGGAGATGTTCAAGTATTGTTGGGCGATCTCTGGGTTGACTCCTGGCATGTCGTTTGGGGTCCATGCGAAGACATCGACGTTCTTCCGTAGGAAATCTATCAGTTGAACTTGTTGATTCTCCGTAAGCTCCGACCCGACCTTCACCAGCCTATCAGGGTGGCTTGGGTCCAGTGACAGTTCTAGGACTCTTTCCGCAGAGTGGGTGTCTCGGGTGCTTTCTTCTGGACCTGGGGGCATGACACCAAACGGTTCGGTTCTCAGCCTCTTACACAATGTTGTCGTCGTTAAGTAGCATTGCCTAGATTCTCTTGGGTCACTTCTGACCTCGTCGACCCCAGCTCGGGTCGAAAATTTCAAGACCCGGTGGTACGTTGACACGATCGCCCTGAGCCGATTGAGGGTCGGGCGCCCGATGATGGCGTTGTACGCAGATGGGAGCTTGACCACCATGAATGATACAAGCAGAGTCTTTGATCTCGGCTCCCCCCCCCCCCGAACGTGACAGGGATCGTGGTTGTTCCCATGGGAGAGATGGAATCCCCAGTGAATCTTGTCAAGGTAGATGTTAGAGGGGTGAGATCCAGGTCGGTCAATCCCAACCGTTGAAAGGTATCGAAATACAGGACGTCGGCCGAACTCCCCGTGTCGATCATAACCCTCTTGACGTAGGCGTTGCCCATGCGGACCGAGATCACTAGCGCGTCATCGTGAGATGAGTGCCCCTTATCTTCCGATCTGAATGTGACGTCGATGTCTTCATGATGTAGCAGCCTCCTTTCGACCTCTAATTCGCCCTCTCGGCTTCAAAGAGGGTCTGAAGTGGATGGGTCGGGTTACTTATGAATACGGGTATCGGGTGGCATTGGCTCGCTTTCACGCTCGATACCCTGATGTCGACATCGAAGAAGATCCATTTACCATCTACCCCGAGGATGACTCAGTGCCGATGGAGCGGCAACAAGATTTTGACGACTCGGTGCCTCCCGAGCCCTGATTTTGTTCTCCCCTTCTCTTTTTTTTTTTTTTTTGAAGCTTGTAACTCGGGTCGGGTAGCCCTCATCTTCACTCCCGACCTCTTTTGTACTCGTTTCAAATCAATACAAGTCAAGCTGTTTTGCTGATATTGCTGCGTTTCAACTCGGTACAAGTTGCAATACAAGCTGGGTCATTTTGTTGACATTGTCATGCGTAAAATTTTTGCAAGTTTGTAATGTGTCAGGTTCTTGGCAGCACCCGTCCTTCCATCGTTGCCAGCGTATAAGTCTCGTCTCAGATAACATCGATAACTCGGTAGGGACCCTCACAGTTCGGGGCCAGCTTGCCGCGGGACCGGGTCGGGTCGCTGACCTCGGTCTTTCGGAGCACCAAGTCGCCCGTCCTGATGTGTCGAGGGCGTACTCGTTGGTTGTAGATTCTTGCGACAGCTCTTCTGTAGGCCAATGCTCAGAGATGGGCATCGGCACGCTTCTCCTCCAATAGGTCGAGGCTCCTACGGAGTTGTTGGTCGGACTCCTCCTGGCGTTGGGTTTGGACTCGGAGGTTCGGGAAAACCACCTTGGGAGGTAGCACGGCTTCAGTCCCGAATGTCAGGCTATAAGGGGACTCCCCCGTCGGGGTTTTCGGGGTCGTTCTCAATGCCCATAGAACACTCGGGAGCTCCTCTACCCAAGAAGTCGTAGCGTTGGAGACCCTTTTCTTCAACCCTTCAAGAATAGCTCGGTTTGTTACCTCGGCTAGCCCGTTGGCTTGGGGATGGGCAACCGAGCTGAACTTCAGCTGGATGCGATAGCTTTGGCAAAACGTTTTGAATTTCACATTGTTGAACTGTGTGTCGTCTGTAATGATGGCCATAGGGAGGCCGAACCTGGTTATGATGTTCTTCCATACGAATCCTTCAACTTGTCTCTCGGTGATGGAGGCCAATGGCTCGGCTTCGAGCCATTTGGTGAAATAGTCGACTCCGACTATCAGAAACCTTCTTTGTCCCGAGGCTGGGGGGAAGGGGCCGAGGAGGTCCATTCCCCATTGGGCGAAGGGCCAGGCGCAGTCGGCAGTCGTGAGTGGTACCATCGGTTGATGTTGGAATTAGGCGTGCTTCTGGCATGGCTCACAGTTTCGAACATAAGCTTGGGCATCCTTTTGTAGTGTGGGCCAGTAGTAACCTTGCCTGAGGACCATGTGTGCCAAGGTGCGAGCACCGACATGGTCTCCACATATCCCCTCATGGATCTCAGCTATGGTGGTTTGCGCCTCGGTTGGGTTCAGACAGCTAAGTAGGGGTCGGCTGAAGCCTCGCCGGTAGAGGCAGCCATCAACGATGCAGTACCATGATTTCGTCCTTCTGATTCTTCGGGCAGCCGCCTTGTCAGTCCAGCCTCCGTCTTCCTGATCAACAGTCATCATAGTCGAATCGATGGAGGGCCCGATGGTCCTCACCATTGCTCCGGTCGGCGTGTCGGTCACGCAGGAGGAAGCCAGCCTGGCCAAGGCGTCTGCTTGCATGTTCTCGCTGCGAGGTACCTTGGTGATGGTACACCTTCAAAACTGAGCTGTCAAAAGTCACGCCTCGGCCAGGTATTTGATCATTGCTGCTTCTCGGGTCTCGAACGTGTCGTTAACTTGGCCAGCGACGAGTTGGGAGTCAGTGAATATCTCGATGTCTTCTGCTCCCAGCTCGGTCGCGACCTTGAGACCGAACAAGAGCGCTTCGTATTCGGCTTCATTGTTTGTAGCTTTGAATCCTAATCGCAGGGCGTGTTCGTAGGTGTGGCCGGAGGGGTCCTTGAGCACCAAGCCGACGCCTCCTCTTTCCGAGTTGGCGGAGCCGTCGATATGCAGAGTCCATCCAGGGTTCGGGTTTGCCGGGACTTCCGAGGGTGCGAGCTCCGAGAGGAAGCCCGCGAGCACTTGGCCTTTGATCGCCTTTCTTGGCTCGTATTCGATGTCGAATTCCCCTAACTCTACCGACCACTTGAGCATCCGACCTGCAACATCAAATTTGGAGAGGATCTGGCGCAAGGGTTGGTCGGTTATTACTTTGATGGGATGTGTTTGGAAATACGGCCTCAGTTTTCTGGAAGCCAGGATCAGCGCCAAAGCTATCCTTTCTATGGGGGGATAACAGAGCTCAGGTCCCGCCAGGACATGGCTAATGTAGTAGATCGGCTTTTCCCCGGCTTTATCGAGTGTTATCAGGACCGAGCTAACTGCCAGGTCAGTCGCAGCGAGGTATAAGCCGAGAGGCTCCCCATCCTTTATCGAAGCTAGTTGCGGTAGGTTTTCGATGTGACTTTTGAGTTGGCGGAATGCTTCCTCGCATTCAGGGGTCCATTTGAAGTCTTTTGCCTACTTTAGTGCGCGAAAAAAGGTAAAACTTTTGTCTCCAGCTCGGGAAATGAAGCAGCTCAGGGCTGCCAACCTTCCCGCAAGTCGTTGAACCTCTTTTATAGTCTTGGGGGGCTGCATTTCCTGTATTGCCTTTATCTTGTCGGGATTGGCGTCGATTCCCCGTTGATGTACTATAAAACCGAGGAACTTCCCGGATGTGATGCCGAAAGTACATTTTGTCGGGTTGAGGCGCATCTTATACTTCCTTAGCGTGCGAAATGTCTCCGCCGGGTCGGAGAGGTGGGTCTCGGCTTGCCGGCTCTTGACTATCATATCGTCTACATAAATTTCCATGTTCCTTCTGACCTGGTCCTTGAACATGCGATTCACAAGCCGCTGGTAGGTTGCGTCGGTGTTTTTCAATCCGAACGGCATCACCTTGTAGCAATATGTTCCGTTATGAGTGATAAAGGCCGTGTTTCTTTTGTCTCTCGGGGCCATCTGGATTTGGTTGTACCCTGAGAAGGCATCCTTGAAAGAAAGCAATTGATGCCCCGACGTGGTATCCACAAGTTGGTCGATGCGGGGAAGCGGGTAGCAGTCCTTCGGGCAAGCCTGATTGAGGTCAGTATAATCAACGCACATCCGCCAATTTTCATTTGTTTTTTTGACAAGTACAACATTGGACAACCAGGTCGGGTATTTCACTTCTTCGATAAGTTGTGCGTCCAATAGGCGAATGACTTCATCTTCTATAGCCTTCTGTCGGTCCGGAGCGAATTTGCGCGGACGCTGCTTCACAGGTCGGGCATCGAGGGAGATGTTCAAGTATTGTTGGGCGATCTCTGGGTTGACTCCTGGCATGTCGTTTGGGGTCCATGCGAAGACATCGACGTTCTTCCGTAGGAAATCTATCAGTTGAACTTGTTGATTCTCCGTAAGCTCCGACCCGACCTTCACCAGCCTATCAGGGTGGCTTGGGTCCAGTGACAGTTCTAGGACTCTTTCCGCAGAGTGGGTGTCTCGGGTGCTTTCTTCTGGACCTGGGGGCATGACACCAAACGGTTCGGTTCTCAGCCTCTTACACAATGTTGTCGTCGTTAAGTAGCATTGCCTAGATTCTCTTGGGTCACTTCTGACCTCGTCGACCCCAGCTCGGGTCGAAAATTTCAAGACCCGGTGGTACGTTGACACGATCGCCCTGAGCCGATTGAGGGTCGGGCGCCCGATGATGGCGTTGTACGCAGATGGGAGCTTGACCACCATGAATGATACAAGCAGAGTCTTTGATCTCGGCTCCCCCCCCGAACGTGACAGGGATCGTGGTTGTTCCCATGGGAGAGATGGAATCCCCAGTGAATCTTGTCAAGGTAGATGTTAGAGGGGTGAGATCCAGGTCGGTCAATCCCAACCGTTGAAAGGTATCGAAATACAGGACGTCGGCCGAACTCCCCGTGTCGATCATAACCCTCTTGACGTAGGCGTTGCCCATGCGGACCGAGATCACTAGCGCGTCATCGTGAGATGAGTGCCCCTTATCTTCCGATCTGAATGTGACGTCGATGTCTTCATGATGTAGCAGCCTCCTTTCGACCTCTAATTCGCCCTCTCGGCTTCAAAGAGGGTCTGAAGTGGATGGGTCGGGTTACTTATGAATACGGGTATCGGGTGGCATTGGCTCGCTTTCACGCTCGATACCCTGATGTCGACATCGAAGAAGATCCATTTACCATCTACCCCGAGGATGACTCAGTGCCGATGGAGCGGCAACAAGATTTTGACGACTCGGTGCCTCCCGAGCCCTGATTTTGTTCTCCCCTTCTCTTTTTTTTTTTTTTTTGAAGCTTGTAACTCGGGTCGGGTAGCCCTCATCTTCACTCCCGACCTCTTTTGTACTCGTTTCAAATCAATACAAGTCAAGCTGTTTTGCTGATATTGCTGCGTTTCAACTCGGTACAAGTTGCAATACAAGCTGGGTCATTTTGTTGACATTGTCATGCGTAAAATTTTTGCAAGTTTGTAATGTGTCAGGTTCTTGGCAGCACCCGTCCTTCCATCGTTGCCAGCGTATAAGTCTCGTCTCAGATAACATCGATAACTCGGTAGGGACCCTCACAGTTCGGGGCCAGCTTGCCGCGGGACCGGGTTGGGTCGCTGACCTCGGTCTTTCGGAGCACCAAGTCGCCCGTCCTGATGTGTCGAGGGCGTACTCGTTGGTTGTAGATTCTTGCGACAGCTCTTCTGTAGGCCAATGCTCAGAGATGGGCATCGGCACGCTTCTCCTCCAATAGGTCGAGGCTCCTACGGAGTTGTTGGTCGGACTCCTCCTGGCGTTGGGTTTGGACTCGGAGGGTCGGGAAAACCACCTTGGGAGGTAGCACGGCTTCAGTCCCGAATGTCAGGCTATACGGGGACTCCCCCGTCGGGGTTTTCGGGGTCGTTCTCAATGCCCATAGAACACTCGGGAGCTCCTCTACCCAAGAAGTCGTAGCGTTGGAGACCCTTTTCTTCAACCCTTCAAGAATAGCTCGGTTTGTTACCTCGGCTAGCCCGTTGGCTTGGGGATGGGCAACCGAGCTGAACTTCAGCTGGATGCGATAGCTTTGGCAAAACGTTTTGAATTTCACATTGTTGAACTGTGTGTCGTCTATAATGATGGCCATAGGGAGGTCGAACCTGGTTATGATGTTCTTCCATACGAATCCTTCAACTTGTCTCTCGGTGATGGAGGCCAATGGCTCGGCTTCGAGCCATTTGGTGAAATAGTCGACTCCGACTATCAGAAACCTTCTTTGTCCCGAGGCTGGGGGGAAGGGGCCGAGGAGGTCCATTCCCCATTGGGAGAAGGGCCAGGCGCAGTCGGCAGTCGTGAGTGGTACCATCGGTTGATGTTGGAATCTGGCGTGCTTCTTGCATGGCTCACAGTTTCGAACATAAGCTTGGGCATCCTTTTGTAGTGTGGGCCAGTAGTAACCTTGCCTGAGGACCATGTGTGCCAAGGTGCGAGCACCGACATGGTCTCCACATATCCCCTCATGGATCTCAGCTAAGGTGGTTTGCGCCTCGGTTGGGTTCAGACAGCTAAGTAGGGGTCGGCTGAAGCCTCGCCGGTAGAGGCAGCCATCAACGATGCAGTACCATGATTTCGTCCTTCTGATTCTTCGGGCAGCCGCCTTGTCAGTCCAGCCTCCGTCTTCCTGATCAACAGTCATCATAGTCGAATCGATGGAGGGCCCGATGGTCCTCACCATTGCTCCGGTCGGCGTGTCGGTCACGCAGGAGGAAGCCAGCCTGGCCAAGGCGTCTGCTTGCATGTTCTCGCTGCGAGGTACCTTGGTGATGGTACACCTTCAAAACTGAGCTGTCAAAAGTCACGCCTCGGCCAGGTATTTGATCATTGCTGCTTCTCGGGTCTCGAACGTGTCGTTAACTTGGCCAGCGACGAGTTGGGAGTCAGTGAATATCTCGATGTCTTCTGCTCCCAGCTCGGTCGCGACCTTGAGACCGAACAAGAGCGCTTCGTATTCGGCTTCATTGTTTGTAGCTTTGAATCCTAATCGCAGGGCGTGTTCGTAGGTGTGGCCGGAGGGGTCCTTGAGCACCAAGCCGACGCCTCCTCTTTCCGAGTTGGCGGAGCCGTCGATATGCAGAGTCCATCCAGGGTTCGGGTTTGCCGGGACTTCCGAGGGTGCGAGCTCCGAGAGGAAGCCCGCGAGCACTTGGCCTTTGATCGCCTTTCTTGGCTCGTATTCGATGTCGAATTCCCCTAACTCTACCGACCACTTGAGCATCCGACCTGCAACATCAAATTTGGAGAGGATCTGGCGCAAGGGTTGGTCGGTTATTACTTTGATGGGATGTGTTTGGAAATACGGCCTCAGTTTTCTGGAAGCCAGGATCAGCGCCAAAGCTATCCTTTCTATGGGGGGATAACAGAGCTCAGGTCCCGCCAGGACATGGCTAATGTAGTAGATCGGCTTTTCCCCGGCTTTATCGAGTGTTATCAGGACCGAGCTAACTGCCAGGTCAGTCGCAGCGAGGTATAAGCCGAGAGGCTCCCCATCCTTTATCGAAGCTAGTTGCGGTAGGTTTTCGATGTGACTTTTGAGTTGGCGGAATGCTTCCTCGCATTCAGGGGTCCATTTGAAGTCTTTTGCCTACTTTAGTGCGCGGAAAAAGGTAAAACTTTTGTCTCCAGCTCGGGAAATGAAGCAGCTCAGGGCTGCCAACCTTCCCGCAAGTCGTTGAACCTCTTTTATAGTCTTGGGGGGCTGCATTTCCTGTATTGCCTTTATCTTGTCGGGATTGGCGTCGATTCCCCGTTGATGTACTATAAAACCGAGGAACTTCCCGGATGTGATGCCGAAAGTACATTTTGTCGGGTTGAGGCGCATCTTATACTTCCTTAGCGTGCGAAATGTCTCCGCCGGGTCGGAGAGGTGGGTCTCGGCTTGCCGGCTCTTGACTATCATATCGTCTACATAAATTTCCATGTTCCTTCTGACCTGGTCCTTGAACATGCGATTCACAAGCCGCTGGTAGGTTGCGTCGGTGTTTTTCAATCCGAACGGCATCACCTTGTAGCAATATGTTCCGTTATGAGTGATAAAGGCCGTGTTTCTTTTGTCTCTCGGGGCCATCTGGATTTGGTTGTACCCTGAGAAGGCATCCTTGAAAGAAAGCAATTGATGCCCCGACGTGGTATCCACAAGTTGGTCGATGCGGGGAAGCGGGTAGCAGTCCTTCGGGCAAGCCTGATTGAGGTCAGTATAATCAACGCACATCCGCCAATTTTCATTTGTTTTTTTGACAAGTACAACATTGGACAACCAGGTCGGGTATTTCACTTCTTCGATAAGTTGTGCGTCCAATAGGCGAATGACTTCATCTTCTATAGCCTTCTGTCGGTCCGGAGCGAATTTGCGCGGACGCTGCTTCACAGGTCGGGCATCGAGGGAGATGTTCAAGTATTGTTGGGCGATCTCTGGGTTGACTCCTGGCATGTCGTTTGGGGTCCATGCGAAGACATCGACGTTCTTCCGTAGGAAATCTATCAGTTGAACTTGTTGATTCTCCGTAAGCTCCGACCCGACCTTCACCAGCCTATCAGGGTGGCTTGGGTCCAGTGACAGTTCTAGGACTCTTTCCGCAGAGTGGGTGTCTCGGGTGCTTTCTTCTGGACCTGGGGGCATGACACCAAACGGTTCGGTTCTCAGCCTCTTACACAATGTTGTCGTCGTTAAGTAGCATTGCCTAGATTCTCTTGGGTCACTTCTGACCTCGTCGACCCCAGCTCGGGTCGAAAATTTCAAGACCCGGTGGTACGTTGACACGATCGCCCTGAGCCGATTGAGGGTCGGGCGCCCGATGATGGCGTTGTACGCAGATGGGAGCTTGACCACCATGAATGATACAAGCAGAGTCTTTGATCTCGGCTCCCCCCCCCCCCCCCCCCCCCCCGAACGTGACAGGGATCGTGGTTGTTCCCATGGGAGAGATGGAATCCCCAGTGAATCTTGTCAAGGTAGATGTTAGAGGGGTGAGATCCAGGTCGGTCAATCCCAACCGTTGAAAGGTATCGAAATACAGGACGTCGGCCGAACTCCCCGTGTCGATCATAACCCTCTTGACGTAGGCGTTGCCCATGCGGACCGAGATCACTAGCGCGTCATCGTGAGATGAGTGCCCCTTATCTTCCGATCTGAATGTGACGTCGATGTCTTCATGATGTAGCAGCCTCCTTTCGACCTCTAATTCGCCCTCTCGGCTTCAAAGAGGGTCTGAAGTGGATGGGTCGGGTTACTTATGAATACGGGTATCGGGTGGCATTGGCTCGCTTTCACGCTCGATACCCTGATGTCGACATCGAAGAAGATCCATTTACCATCTACCCCGAGGATGACTCAGTGCCGATGGAGCGGCAACAAGATTTTGACGACTCGGTGCCTCCCGAGCCCTGATTTTGTTCTCCCCTTCTCTTTTTTTTTTTTTTTTGAAGCTTGTAACTCGGGTCGGGTAGCCCTCATCTTCACTCCCGACCTCTTTTGTACTCGTTTCAAATCAATACAAGTCAAGCTGTTTTGCTGATATTGCTGCGTTTCAACTCGGTACAAGTTGCAATACAAGCTGGGTCATTTTGTTGACATTGTCATGCGTAAAATTTTTGCAAGTTTGTAATGTGTCAGGTTCTTGGCAGCACCCGTCCTTCCATCGTTGCCAGCGTATAAGTCTCGTCTCAGATAACATCGATAACTCGGTAGGGACCCTCACAGTTCGGGGCCAGCTTGCCGCGGGACCGGGTCGGGTCGCTGACCTCGGTCTTTCGGAGCACCAAGTCGCCCGTCCTGATGTGTCGAGGGCGTACTCGTTGGTTGTAGATTCTTGCGACAGCTCTTCTGTAGGCCAATGCTCAGAGATGGGCATCGGCACGCTTCTCCTCCAATAGGTCGAGGCTCCTACGGAGTTGTTGGTCGGACTCCTCCTGGCGTTGGGTTTGGACTCGGAGGGTCGGGAAAACCACCTTGGGAGGTAGCACGGCTTCAGTCCCGAATGTCAGGCTATAAGGGGACTCCCCCGTCGGGGTTTTCGGGGTCGTTCTCAATGCCCATAGAACACTCGGGAGCTCCTCTACCCAAGAAGTCGTAGCGTTGGAGACCCTTTTCTTCAACCCTTCAAGAATAGCTCGGTTTGTTACCTCGGCTAGCCCGTTGGCTTGGGGATGGGCAACCGAGCTGAACTTCAGCTGGATGCGATAGCTTTGGCAAAACGTTTTGAATTTCACATTGTTGAACTGTGTGTCGTCTGTAATGATGGCCATAGGGAGGCCGAACCTGGTTATGATGTTCTTCCATACGAATCCTTCAACTTGTCTCTCGGTGATGGAGGCCAATGGCTCGGCTTCGAGCCATTTGGTGAAATAGTCGACTCCGACTATCAGAAACCTTCTTTGTCCCGAGGCTGGGGGGAAGGGGCCGAGGAGGTCCATTCCCCATTGGGCGAAGGGCCAGGCGCAGTCGGCAGTCGTGAGTGGTACCATCGGTTGATGTTGGAATTAGGCGTGCTTCTGGCATGGCTCACAGTTTCGAACATAAGCTTGGGCATCCTTTTGTAGTGTGGGCCAGTAGTAACCTTGCCTGAGGACCATGTGTGCCAAGGTGCGAGCACCGACATGGTCTCCACATATCCCCTCATGGATCTCAGCTAAGGTGGTTTGCGCCTCGGTTGGGTTCAGACAGCTAAGTAGGGGTCGGCTGAAGCCTCGCCGGTAGAGGCAGCCATCAACGATGCAGTACCATGATTTCGTCCTTCTGATTCTTCGGGCAGCCGCCTTGTCAGTCCAGCCTCCGTCTTCCTGATCAACAGTCATCATAGTCGAATCGATGGAGGGCCCGATGGTCCTCACCATTGCTCCGGTCGGCGTGTCGGTCACGCAGGAGGAAGCCAGCCTGGCCAAGGCGTCTGCTTGCATGTTCTCGCTGCGAGGTACCTTGGTGATGGTACACCTTCAAAACTGAGCTGTCAAAAGTCACGCCTCGGCCAGGTATTTGATCATTGCTGCTTCTCGGGTCTCGAACGTGTCGTTAACTTGGCCAGCGACGAGTTGGGAGTCAGTGAATATCTCGATGTCTTCTGCTCCCAGCTCGGTCGCGACCTTGAGATCGAACAAGAGCGCTTCGTATTCGGCTTCATTGTTTGTAGCTTTGAATCCTAATCGCAGGGCGTGTTCGTAGGTGTGGCCGGAGGGGTCCTTGAGCACCAAGCCGACGCCTCCTCTTTCCGAGTTGGCGGAGCCGTCGATATGCAGAGTCCATTCAGGGTTCGGGTTTGCCGGGACTTCCGAGGGTGCGAGCTCCGAGAGGAAGCCCGCGAGCACTTGGCCTTTGATCGCCTTTCTTGGCTCGTATTCGATGTCGAATTCCCCTAACTCTACCGACCACTTGAGCATCCGACCTGCAACATCAAATTTGGAGAGGATCTGGCGCAAGGGTTGGTCGGTTATTACTTTGATGGGATGTGTTTGGAAATACGGCCTCAGTTTTCTGGAAGCCAGGATCAGCGCCAAAGCTATCCTTTCTATGGGGGGATAACAGAGCTCAGGTCCCGACAGGACATGGCTAATGTAGTAGATCGGCTTTTCCCCGGCTTTATCGAGTGTTATCAGGACCGAGCTAACTGCCAGGTCAGTCGCAGCGAGGTATAAGCCGAGAGGCTCCCCATCCTTTACCGAAGCTAGTTGCGGTAGGTTTTCGATGTGACTTTTGAGTTGGCGGAATGCTTCCTCGCATTCAGGGGTCCATTTGAAGTCTTTTGCCTACTTTAGTGCGCGGAAAAAGGTAAAACTTTTGTCTCCAGCTCGGGAAATGAAGCAGCTCAGGGCTGCCAACCTTCCCGCAAGTCGTTGAACCTCTTTTATAGTCTTGGGGGGCTGCATTTCCTGTATTGCCTTTATCTTGTCGGGATTGGCGTCGATTCCCCGTTGATGTACTATAAAACCGAGGAACTTCCCGGATGTGATGCCGAAAGTACATTTTGTCGGGTTGAGGCGCATCTTATACTTCCTTAGCGTGCGAAATGTCTCCGCCGGGTCGGAGAGGTGGGTCTCGGCTTGCCGGCTCTTGACTATCATATCGTCTACATAAATTTCCATGTTCCTTCTGACCTGGTCCTTGAACATGCGATTCACAAGCCGCTGGTAGGTTGCGTCGGTGTTTTTCAATCCGAACGGCATCACCTTGTAGCAATATGTTCCGTTATGAGTGATAAAGGCCGTGTTTCTTTTGTCTCTCGGGGCCATCTGGATTTGGTTGTACCCTGAGAAGGCATCCTTGAAAGAAAGCAACTGATGCCCCGACGTGGCATCCACAAGTTGGTCGATGCGGGGAAGCGGGTAGCAGTCCTTCGGGCAAGCCTGATTGAGGTCAGTATAATCAACGCACATCCGCCAATTTTCATTTGTTTTTTTGACAAGTACAACATTGGACAACCAGGTCGGGTATTTCACTTCTTCGATAAGTTGTGCGTCCAATAGGCGAATGACTTCATCTTCTATAGCCTTCTGTCGGTCCGGAGCGAATTTGCGCGGACGCTGCTTCACAGGTCGGGCATCGAGGGAGATGTTCAAGTAATGTTGGGCGATCTCTGGGTTGACTCCTGGCATGTCGTTTGGGGTCCATGCGAAGACATCGACGTTCTTCTGTAGGAAATCTATCAGTTGAACTTGTTGATTCTCCGTAAGCTCCGACCCGACCTTCACCAGCCTATCAGGGTGGCTTGGGTCCAGTGACAGTTCTAGGACTCTTTCCGTAGAGTGGGTGTCTCGGGTGCTTTCTTCTGGACCTGGGGGCCTGACACCAAACGGTTCGGTTCTCAGCCTCTTACACAATGTTGTCGCCGTTAAGTAGCATTGCCTGGATTCTCTTGGGTCACTTCTGACCTCGTCGACCCCAGCTCGGGTCGAAAATTTCAAGACCCGGTGGTACGTTGACACGATCGCCCTGAGCCGATTGAGGGTCGGGCGCCCGATGATGGCGTTGTACGCAGATGAGAGCTTGACCACCATGAATGATACCAGCAGAGTCTTTGATCTCGGCTCCCCCCCCGAACGTGACAGGGATCGTGGTTGTTCCCATGGGAGAGATGGAATCCCCAGTGAATCTTGTCAAGGTAGATGTTAGAGGGGTGAGATCCAGGTCGGTCAATCCCAACCGTTGAAAGGCATCGAAATACAGGACGTCGGCCGAACTCCCCGTGTCGATCATAACCCTCTTGAAGTAGGCGTTGCCCATGCGGACCGAGATCACTAGCGCGTCATCGTGATATGAGTGCTCCTTATCTTCCGATCTGAATGTGACGTCGATGTCTTCATGATGTAGCAGCCTCCTTTCGACCTCGGATCGCGCATATGCTTTTCTCGCCGAGGAGCTGTTACCGCCTAATGCTGGACCGCCAAAGATGACGTCGATCTATTTTTCGACCGGGCCTTGCGGTCGGGGAGATAGGTCTCGGGAGGGCCGACCGTCTGGGAGAGGGGGTTGTTCGCGGACATATCGCCGCAGGTGCCTGCATCGGATAAGGTCTTCAATTTGGAACTGGAGGTCACGACATTCCTCGGTGTCGTGACCATATCCCGGTGGAAGTGGCAGTACCTCCTCTTGTCGCGCCGCTCGGGATGCGACTTCATCGGGCTTGGTGCCTTCAAGAGCCCCTTTCTCTCATATTTGGAAGAAGATCTCCGTTCGGGTCGAATTGAGGGGGGTCGGGGGGGGGGGGGGGGGTCTGGCTGGCAGCAAACCCGACCTGTCTTCCCTCCTCTTCGGAGGTGGGACCAGATTTCCCCGAGACTGTTCTCCCCGGGAGCGTTTCGTTTCGTCCCGCTTGCCAGCTATCAGCATCTCGGCCGCCATATATTGGTGCGCCCGTTGCAACATCTCGGGCAGAGTTGTCGGTGGTCGCTCGATCAGCGACCAAAAGAACCTTGATGGCCTCAGCCCCGTCAAGAATGCTTGGATGGCCAGGGACGGATGGAGGTTGGGGATGCCCTGGACTTGTGATGTGAACCTTCCGATGAACTGGGAGAGGGGCTCATCACTCCCTTGGGCCATTCCGAGAAGTGAGGCTGTGGTTGGCCTCGGGCGTGCGCTTGCCAAAAAGTTCAACTCGAACTCTTTTGCCAATACGTCAAATGAGGGTATAGATGCGGGTTTGAGACGGGTATACCAGATCCTGGCCGATCCCCTAAGGGTGGTTGGGAAGGCCCGACACATCAGCGCCTCCGAAGTGTCGTAAAGGGCCATTTGGGAGCGAAATGTGGTGATATGCTCCATCGGGTCGCTGCTGCCATCGTAGGGCTCGAGGGCTGGGAGCCTGAAGGTGGCCGTGAGGGGTTGGACTATATTTCGGGGGTGAACGGGGAGCCGCCTTTAGAGCTTTCCCCGGTCTCCTCTCTTGATCTGAGGACTTCCTTCTGGACTTCGTCAAGTCGCTGATGGACTCGGCGAACTTGCTCTCTCAAGGAGTCAGTGGAGTCAGTCGATAAAGTGTCAAGGTCGAGCTCAGTCGGTGCTGGATTGTAGGAGCGACTTTGGGATCGGGCTGGCGTCAGGGTTGGCGAAGCCGGTAGGGCCTCGGCGACCCGAGGCGGTGGCGCCTCAACGTCGGGCGGGATCCCCCGGTTTGGGGCCGTTGGTGACTCCGTTTGCGGGGGTGCCGCCGGGGGGGGGGGGCGGTTGGTGAGCCATTGAATGCACAAGCTGGGGCAGGTATGAGATTATGGTCTGCACCATCCCCGATAGCGCTTGGACCTGGCTAGTGAGGCCGAGGAAAGCCTCTGCCGTGACCATGAGTGGCGTGGGGTTTGATGCGGGTGAGGGGAACCCTGGGTCGGTCATCATCCTCCAAAAATAGTTGGGGGTTGGCATGGCAGTCGCGACCTCCTCCGCCGGTCGAGGGTGGTCAGGTTCCGTCTGGTGCTCCGTACCCGAATCCGTGAATGGGCGTTCTGGCGACATGGACCCTCCTTCTAGCGCCAAAATGATAGGGACGTTTCTGGTGCTTGCCTAGTAGATGCGTTCAGCCTCCGAGTTTGCTGAGCAAGCACTTGTTGGTTCATGCCCATGTGCGCTAGCTCGCCCGCGGTCTCGAGCGTGCAGAGTGGGAGCTCGTCCGAATGAGTGGTGATTCAGAGCTCGACTTGGGAGGTCGGCTGCTGGAGTGGTGGAGTCCGGGTGAAGAGGGAGTACTCCAATTCAGGTCGGCCGCTGACCCCTGCAAGAAGGTCGGGTCGAGTAGGTTCCCGACGTGACCCCTCCGAAGGTCAAGTTAGTTGGTGGGTTTGTTCCTTTTTTTCCTCCCCCTGCCCCGTAGAGGTGCAGGAGCTTTTATAGTGGGTGTTGTAGATCATTCGTACATGATAACCTTACTGCGTTTATGGCTTACCATGCCATCGTACCCTCCCACCATGCTTGTTGTTCTTGCAATGAGGCGTGCGTTTGCAAGTGGGGGGGTGTCGACCTTACCTGTGTCAGGTCGGCTATACGACCACTGGTGCCCCCCGTATATCCGGCCGGTTACCTACGTCGGGTCGACCACATGGGTGGACCAACTGTCCGAGAGTGTGATGACTTGACGACCAAGTCAGTATTTGTCATATCAGTAGAGGTTTGGCACATAAACCATCCAATCCTAGTGACATTATGAAATTTGATAGTTTTATGTGTATATAAGACAGAAGGTGAATGTTAGTGTCATGGTAAGTAAGATATTCTAAGGTTGCTTCTTTATGATGTAGATGGACACCTGGAAGCCATGGACATGAGCTGTGCTGTGAACAGAGGTTATAGAACATCATCATTTTAGATTCATTGATTCGAAGGTGTAGTAGCCATCATATATATATATATATATATATATATATATATATATATATATATATATATATATGTCTTATCACATCTGTACTAATTTGATATATTAATTAATAGTTATGAGAAGAGACTGTTTCTTTTCTTCATTTTGGCATATCAAAGGAAAGAAAGAAAGAAGAAACAAACAAGAGCCCTTGGTTCTTTCCATCTGAACAACTACAGGTGACAAAGAACCAAAAGATCAACATCTGGAGTGCAAGGCACCATGATTTTTATCCAATGACAGCTCAAAATTAGGTCAACCAACACAAGTTAAAAGCTACTCTTCAAGTTAGACTCAGCCTACTGTGCCTGAGAAAAGTTTAGCACCGGTAGGTAGGTAAAAGGACACTAGCGTACTCAAATGGGAATTAGCAATCTTCAACTCTTTACTGCCGTAGTGCAGACGAAGAAACTTGGCCACAGTGTTTTGTGCCACTTTATCAGCGTTGCAATTGATAGAGAAGAGGGAATAGTAGAGACACCAAACACTAGGAAGTTTTGATTCATCACCGCCACCCTCTCATAATTAATAGACCATAAGCCATAAATGCAAAGACCAAAGCCAAAGGTAAGTCCATCAGAACTCCTTGTACTAATCAAACACTTCATCCTAATGTTTATTTTATCTTTCCACACCTGTATCACTTGCTGCTGGTTTACAGGTGTGCGCAGGGACGCTCGTTCGTTCCTAGCTTGGACCGATGCTCAATCACCACTTCGTCATTAAATGGGGAAAGAGATGTGTCTTTGGCGAAGTCAATGCTGGGATCAAGAAGAAACCGAGTTGCACATGGATTTGACGGGTAGACAAATCTTGTTTGGTGAAAGTGAGTTGGAGATGGTAACCTAAACTTTTATTTTGTTGTAATCTAAAGCATATCGCATGCCTGTTCATGTAGTTTTCTGGAAAGTCAGCGGTTGCTTCATTCTATAAATATGTGGAGGCGAAGGAACTCTAACCTTCATGAGCAAGCCAAAGACCTACAGACTGAAATTTTTTGTAGACTATGCTAACATTGGCTGCTTATCATCTCCTTTTGTGTTGGTCAGATCTCCAACTTTGCAAGATAATGGATAGCTGATCGGTATTCGATTGATAGGAACTTTGGTTGCTAAAAAAACCGAGGTTTGGAGTTGTGATGACTGTGCATCCATAAATAGTCCCTTGTGAGCTGATGTGAGATCTACAAGATTGCCAACCAAGGCGTACAAAATTTAAAGAGAGGTATAAATCATGGTAGGTTGTTGCCTACTCAGTATCGGGCTCCACCTCATAATATCCTCATAGGTGATCGTTTGTATGTATGCATGGGACTAGAAAACCCGACCGGCTTAGGAAAATATATCTATCAATCATGATCCAATTTAACCACACCGGACATAGTTAACTCTAAATTGTTATGCATTAAGACTGTTGTTAAATGATGCTATATTGGTTACCCTTTGAAGTCATGTCATACGCTTTAAAATGTCTGAACCACAGAGATGAGTCAGAAAGAAGGAAGGGTTTATTTAACTCGAGCAGGAGGTGCACGAAGGAACAGTGAGGAAGGACGAAGCATGCATGTGAACGGTCGCACAGCACCCGTACGCTGTTGGGGTACATTGATAACTCGACTCTCCCGTCCAATTCAATGCCTCTTGTCGTCAAGGTCACTCACCAGCTTCGTCGGCTGATCCCCTCAGTCGTATCTAAACCACTCCCATGCTTTCGTGTACTCCACCTCTCTTCTCGTCTCTTCGGCTATTTATATACCCAACTCTGCCTCAGGTGACCTATACCATCCTCTCTCTCTCTCTCTCTCTCTCTCTCTCTGTGTCTTTAGGATTCGACCTGAAGAGCTCTGACATGGAAAGCAGCAGAATAGTGGAGTTCTTGAAGGACAAGAGCATTCTGATCACTGGATCCACTGGCTTCCTGGCAAAAAGTACTCATCTCTTACAAACACTGACCGGAGGACATCAGAATGTGTTTTACAATCTTTATTGAGCTTTCTCTGTATTCTGCTTTGTCTTTTTGTTGGTTTGGGATGGAAGTATTCGTGGAGAAGGTGCTGAGGGTTCAACCCGATGTTAAGAGGCTCTTCCTCCTCGTCAGAGCCGCCGACGCCGCATCTGCCGACCAGCGTGTGCAAACTGAGGTGCACTCACTCCTCCAACTTGCCGACATTACTTTGAATTTTCTCTTTCCTCCTCCTCAATAAAGTTGCTTGACAAATTTAATGTACATTTATAGAGGAGTTTTTGATATAACCAGTCGTATATATCTAATTTATATCCTATATATATATATATATATATATATATATAGAGAGAGAGAGAGAGAGAGAGAGAGAGAGAGAGAGAGAGTGGTGCAACGTTTATCGTACAAATATGACAGAGGGGAAGACTGATGTGATCCAACATTAGTTGACGACATTACTTGGGAGGGATAGGAAATGTCCGCGTCCCAAAACTGCAGGCCTAAAACTTCACCATATTAGGTGGCTTCCTCATGAACACGTTCTGTGGAGCCCACAGTTGCAATCATTATGCCCTCACCACCCGTGGGCTCCACAAGTCGCCTTACGGAGACACGATCGGGTAGGTTTAAGTTGTGAAACTAAGGACTGGTATATGACTCGTATTCGTATACGGTCGTATGTGTAGGCATTGATAGTTCCCCTTACAATACAAAGCCAATGCAATAAGGCATTGATAGTTCCCCTTACAATACAAAGCCAATGCAATAAGGCATTGATACTGCATACGGTCGTATCCTGCTAAATTTTGAAATATCATGTTTACACTTACAATACAAAACCAAAAAAAAAAAAAAAAACAAAAACAACAAGAAGACATCTTGTCCTTATAAATAAATAAAACTTCATATATTGTTCATAACATTAACACACTCAGTAATAGTTTTTAACATTTCAGAAAAACAAATATGTATGTTAAGTTTCTGATCTTGCAATGATATTTACATGCAAAAAATGGTGTTTACAGAAGCACTACAAGTCCATTGAATTAAAACTTCAGAATCCTGGAAACTTTTGTGCAAACTTGAATTGGTGAGTTCTATATATATGTAGCAGATTAAATGGCATCAATTTCCAATATACTTTCCTCAATAAGCTTCTCTTTTTCTTTTAACTAAAAGTTTACAGTCATTTTTCTGCAAGTAATTGGTATTTACCTCAATTTTGGTTTATCAATATATGACGACGCGTACATTTATTACTCAAATTTTCTATGTTTAAATTATAATAGCAAAATCTTCTCTATCTCAATTTCCATGTTAGAGTTCGATTACGTACTAAAATCCTCCTCTTAATAGCTTTGAGATTTTTAAAATCTTTATTTTATATTTAATTCATACATAAATATAAATGTTTATTCTTCTATTTGGCTCGTAGTATGTATTTGACTTCAGGTTCATATTCCGATTTGAGTCTTCTTACATCTAATAAATAGCTTCGACTTATCACTCGAATTCCAGATACTAGGAAAGGACCTGTTCAAGGTTCTAAGAGACAAACATGGCGATGGATTCCATCCATTTGTCGCAAGCAAGCTGTTCCCCGTGGCTGGAGACATCGTCCGGGAAGATTTAGGTATCCAAGACGCCAATCTCAGAGAGAAGTTGTGGAAGGAAGTGGGGATCGTCGTCAATGTAGCAGCGACCACCAGCTTCGACGAGAGGTGCATCATATGCCATCCTCGAGGATGCAACTTTTAGCAGTGACCTCGATTTACCATTTTTTACTTGATCACTTGCAGATACGATGTGGCTTTGGGCATCAATGCTCTTGGAGCTAAGCATATCTTGGAGTTTGCGAGGCGATGCGTGAGACTGGAAATGCTCCTCCATGTTTCGACCGGTGCGTTGCATTTCGAGTTGATTCGAGATGTCGTTCTGACACGCTGATTACGATCTCTTCTTCTTCTTCTTCTCGTGGCCAGCTTATGTTGCTGGCGAGCAAAGTGGGCTGATCTTGGAGAAGAAGTTTCTCATGGGAGAGACTCTCAAGGGGGACACCTACTTGGACATCGAAGCAGAACTAAGGTTGGTGGACAAGAAGAAGAGGGAGCTCCGTGCAGAGTATGCTACCGAAGAAGTCGAAAAGCTAGCCATGAAGCGGCTAGGGATAAAGAGGTGGATTCATCCGAGCCATCAAGTTGTAGACTGGTTTAGATCTCATGCATGCTGACTTCCCTTTGTTCGATATCTTGTGCATCCTAAAGAGCTAGGTATTTTGGCTGGCCAAACACCTACGTTTGCACCAAAGCAATGGGCGAAATGCTGCTCGGACACTTACGTGGAGATCTGCCTCTGGTAATCTTGCGCCCGACGATCATCACAAGCGTCCACAGAGACCCACTTCCTGGTTGGATCGAAGGAACGAGGTGATGAAACTTGAACCAGCGGAACCACTGGCATTCGAGATTCTGTGAGTCGAGAGATAGACTCAGTTTGCTCGTGATGCAGGACGATCGACAGCATGATCATGGGGTACGTGAAGGGGAAGATCGCATGCTTGTTTGGAGATCTCGACTTCGTCGCGGACGTGGTTCGTTCTGTCTTCATGATCAGATCAAGCTCTCGCTTGGAAGCGGATGCATGCTGAGGTTGGTCGTAACGCAGGTACCGGGGGACATGGTGGTGAACGCGATGATGGTGACCATGGCGGCTCACTCGAATCAGAGGTCGGAGTTCATCTACCACATGAGCTCCTCCGTGAGAAATCCAATGACGTACTCCATTCTGGAGCAGAGTGCGTATCGTTACTTCCTCGAGAACCCTCGCGTGGGGAAGGACGGAAGAATCATCAAGACGAGAAGGGTTCCTGTCTTCAGAAACATGACCGGATTCCGTATCTACATGACCCTGAGATACAAGCTGCCACTGGGGGTCAGTAAGCATGAGATAGATAGCTCTTGCCACAGCCACGCATTGTGATACATAGCTAATGATGCATGGTTGCGTCTGTTCTTGATAGGTACTGCACCTCATCAATCTGCTATCCTGTGGAAGATTTGGTCGCGGATACAATGAACTCAACCGGAAGTACAAGTTCGTGATGCATCTGGTTGACCTTTACGAACCCTATGCCTTCTTCAGAGGATGGTAGGTTATCTTTTTCTTTTCCCTTTTCGACGCAAGCTTATTTTTCTTCGGTAAACATTATTATCTTGTTCGAAGCTTTGATGACCTAAACATGGAGAGGTTGAGGATGGCAATGAAGAAGGACGACGCTGGGGCCTCGATGTTCGATTTTGATCCCAAGCATATTGATTGGGAGGACTACTTCTATCGCATTCATGTCCCCGGCGTACTTCAATATGGATTCAAATGAACCATGGAAGGGAACAGGATTCCGTTTCGGATTCCTTCTGAAAGATCTGCACTTGGTCAGTTCTACCACTTCTTCCATCTCTTCCCATTTATTGATGCCACAGAAATATATATGTTGTTCCAGAGATGAACTGTAGCTAGGATGCTTCCCGTACATCTTCTGGTGTTGGGATGTATTCTTTATCCACCTTCCCGACTCAAACGAATGTTATGGTTGCACTGCTTGCCGAAAGTCTATAAAATATGCAGAATTCTTCCTATATAACTCATCAAATGACGAATTATATATATATATATATATATATATTACCTCGTGATTGCATTTCACTAGTATACAAATTTACCCTGTTCTACTTTACCGGTAAATACACCTAAATAAAAAATAAAAAAATCCACCTAAATCTTATGTATCAATAATGTTTAGGAGGCTCTTCTACTTATCGTCATTGCCTTTATTGTCGCCACCACATTTCTATTCTATAATGTTCTCGGCTGTGGAATAATCGGATCGTGTCCTTTTAGCTGCCATCAGTTAGATCTTAATTCTGACATCACAAATGTTGTTTCCCTAATTCGAAATAAGTGCTGCTCTAAACTCTTTCAGAGAGCTTTGGTTACCTTAAATTTCACAGTGTCCTTCGTTTGTTCTATGACTGGTTTGTGGAGTTCGATTTATGGCAACTCTGTTTCCATGCGCCCAAAGGCTGCCTGCGCACGTGCTATATGGCCGGAGGAGACAGTTTTGTGGTTGGGTCACACGTTCTGACCACTTAGAATTATATGATATTATTATTTATCTATCTTCTCCCCCAAAATAATTTGGTTCACCGGAGGCAAAAACCATCGTTGGAGCAAGCAGCAGCGCCCACAGAATCGAATTCTGCTTTCTGCTTCCACAAAAGCGTCGAACCGACCACGTTTCTACTCCGCGCACCACATGAAAACCTTGGCTCCTACGTGCCCTCCTTTCTCTCTCTCTCTCTCGTTCGCCACCCCACCTTCTAAAACAAAACTCTTCCACATGATCCTCCTCCTTACGAGCAGCAGGAGCACCATTCGATGGAAGAAGCGAGAGGGAAGGATATGCCCCAAAGAAGCTGCGATGCCGACGCGTGCTCCTCCTCCGTGCCCCGGACTCCACCGGCTGGCCAAGGCTTAATGATGGCGTCTCCGAGAGACCAGCTCGTCAATCCCGCCTCGACATCACCGTCGGATGACGGCAGCGGTGGCCCTCGACTGGCAGCCTCGTAGAAGGCGAGGAAGAGCCTCGAGGACTGTGGACGGGAGAGGCTGAGGCGGCACAGGGTGGAGATGGCGGGCCGGGTTTGCATACCGGAGACCTGGGGGCAAGAGAGCTTGTTGAAGGATTGGGCGAATCGCTGCGCGTTCGAGAGCTTCATGCCGGAGGCCTTGGTATCCGCCCGCAAGGCGCTGGTCGACGACTGTCGTCAGGCCACCAAACACGTGCCTGCAAGTTGGAAACTGAGACCGATCGACTCATCCTTCTTCAACGGATTTCCACGATTGGACATGCTTCCCGAATCATTCTTTCTTCTTCTTGATCGAGTGTTGGTCTTTGAAACCACACACTCGTTTCTCGTGCCAAAACCTCCGAGTTTAGATCGTGCTTGAGCCACTGTTTTCTTCTCTTTCCTTCGTCTGAAGAGTTAGTTCTCGGTCTGCAGAAAAGCATACATCCTCATCACCAGTAAGCCAGCAACAATTGAAGATTGATTAAGGTGATTGTTTGATCTTGGAATATTCATTGTTGCTCGCTTGATTGTATATCCATATTCAATAGAATATGCCAGCATACATACTCATTCGCTATCGCTGTTTAGTTCCAATCGGTTAGATATACTTCTCATATTTGGAATCCACTGCATATAGTATTAGGAATACTCATAACTTGGAAGCTTTAAATCAACATAGTATTAAGACACAGAGTTTGGTAGTACAATCCGATCGAAGTGCGATCACTTCTAACCTTCCTTTCTACTGTTAGCAGATCAGGCGTCCACAGAGGTTCACAGTGAAGCAATATATCCACCATATAACATTCTCCTTTTTTTTTTTTTTTTCTTCTTTCGTTTGCCTTGATCTGACATCAGATAATTCAACAGTATCTATTTTATATGATACTTGACGTTGTATTTATGAGATGAATTTAGATAGCTGCCTTAATGAAGAAATTTGTGAATCAAGATAATAATAATTCAATCGGCGTTGAGATGGGTGATCTCAGCAATGTAAATTGTCACCGTCTGTAGTATTATAATTTAATCCTATATTTAAATTTAATCTTACATCAAAAAGTTAGTCGAAAGTGTGTCAAAATTTATATTGAATTACAAAAAAATTGAGCATAATCATTTTGTGTGTCGACTCAACAAGACATTTATCTACGGATTTTACAATAAAATATATTTGTCTCTTCCTCATTTAACATTCAGAAAAAGATAAAATAAAAAAGCAATTCCTCTGTTACATGAGGAGTTAAAATTGCTACCGGCGTAAGCGATGGCTGGAATCTATAAAACCGATAGGCGCACGACAAGTGGTGGCCCCGTCCGCGGGGGTCACACCCATCGGGCATCTCGACGGTGACCCTGCCCTTACCCACCACCGAAGAGTCGTTCCCTGTGCAGCGATCCACTAGCCGGAGCTCAACTCGATCTCGTGTCCTCCCTGTTTTTATTTCCATGTAATCTCGTCTTATCGTAAACATAGAAGATGGCATTTCGCCTCTTGAGGAGTCCAAAAGGCCGGCCACCAGAAACTAAGAGCCGACTAAAGTAATTATTTCTAGAGGATATATGGTTCACCCGCCATTTCCACCTGATCCGTCATTGTCTGCAGTGGCGTGTCCCGCTTGATGTTAGTTATATCACGAGGCAGGTGGGAAATGCGAGTCACTCCAAACAAGTGGGTAAAACATAGGACCAGTGCCGAAGTCCACCGTCAGCGCTCCAGCCACCCGCCCTCTCCGCAGCCGATCCGCTTCAATCGTGACTTCTAATCCAGCCTTCGAATTGCAACATCTCGACCGTCTGTGGATGCGGGTTCCATCTAAAGTGCGTGGATTCGGGGTAAAGTCGGATACCTCTAATTGGAGAGGATCCTAACCCATGGGTCCAGTCCTGCCTCGCTCTCCACGAGCCCGGCTCGGCCCGGCCCGGCCCTGACCTCATAAACCCCCTATAAATAAGCCCCATCGCCACCATCATCCATGTCGAGAAGCTACTCTCTCCCCTGGGTTGCTCTGCCGCCGCTGCTTTTCTCCTCCAAGAGTTCCAGCGTCATCTCGATCTTCGATCGCTTCCACTGCCTCGTCAGGTAAAAAAAAAAAAAATTCGTCTCTATGGGTTCTGATATGGAGTTGATGATGTTAGGTGCATTTGACTTCTATGATGATCATGTTCCCCTGATTTTTTTTGTGGCCTATTGATCGATTTCTTTTCGTTCTATGCTTCGATCCTTTTGCAGTTTTTACCCTCGAGCTGGGATCTTGTACGTTTAGGTTAATCCCTGTCATGTGCTCCTTTTCTTCGTGTGTTGGATTTTATCTTATTTTTCCTGGAAGCATGGTTGCTATTATTCCTCTTTCGCGTTTCGTTTCTGTTGATGTATTGGAACTGGATGTTTGCTTTGATCATATATGATATGCTTTCCACTGTAAATCTTTTTAGAATTTAGACTCCGTCGACAAGTTAATAATAGTATGCTGATCCAGAGAGTTGTATCACAAATTATCATTTTGAAAGACCTTGTGCTGCTTAATTCATCGTAGTGTCGAAATCTATCATTTTGAAGACATCTCATTATATTGTTTCGAGATTGGAATTAGATTCTGCAAGTATGGGCATCCCTCTCTTTCTTTTCCTGGTTGATTTAGTTATTCAATCGAGTATTGATTAATGAAGGAGAACAAAGATTGCCTACTGATCCGATGCAGATTTGAAGTAACTTCTTAAGCCTTCTATAAACCGATCCGTTTGTTATAATGATGTTGTAATAATTTTAACTTGGAAACATATGTGAAAGATTAGGTAAACATTATATCTTTCTACTTTAACTTGTGGACTGACATCGAATCAAGCTTAGGAATCTTGTTTTCGTAGTGCTGGTTTGTGCTTTTCTTGATTCTAGTGGTGTTGTCTTTGTAAGTTTTTCCCTATTCATCAATCATTTCATCTTACACAAGGCTTCGATAATTAACACAAAAGAGTAAGACGATCGAGGTCATGTATAGATCTTCCCTGTTCATCATTTTGTCTTACACAAGGCTTCCATGATTAACATAAAAGATTAAGGTGATTGAGGTCATGTATGGATCTTAATTTCCTACCGTCATCCATTGCTAGATCATAGTTATTGGCTATGGTGACAACAATGTTGTGGTCTGTGTGGCACAAGACTTCATTCTGGTTTTTTTTTGTGATGCGTAATTATCTTGCACAATAACTAAGCTAATGAAATGCTAGATGTTTACAGAATTTGCTTCAGTAGACAACATTACCATTTGACCAGAAAAGTCATGCATAGATTCTCATCACAATACAGAAACAATCGTCTCTTGATGGGCAATGTCCGATGTTTGTCTCTTTATTTACATAGCTGACCTCAACTGTCAATATCAACGTGGAGGTACTTGCTTTTTATTTTCTTCCTTGTACGTTTAATATCCGGCCATGAACATCATGTTGGAGACACTATAAGATCATCGGTTGCATGTCTAGCGTTGGTAGGGTAGTGCACCTAAACTTGAAAAATAGAAAAACAAGGTTAAACAATCATTCAAAATAACTCGAGATCTTATAGTTTTGTGGGTCGAATATTAGGTTGAACTGGAACCGGTAAATAATTAAACGGAGTTGTGTGTATATTTGTGATGGTTCCCACTCTAACCTGCCAACGACATGGATTATTTATCGACCACAATGCAGAAAAAAGTTCCTTGGTCTAATTCTAGATGCCCTTATCACTTATCTGGCTGGAATTCCTTGGGTCTGCTTCTTTAAGTGTTTGTTGTTTGACAGATATATTTATCATCTTTAAATTCTTAGTCAATCTGCATCAGAGGGCCATTTCTCCTATTTGTGGAGTCGTAAGATTGATTTGGATGGTTTTTAATGGTGACCTTTGACAACCTTTTTGTTTTTTTGTTTTTTGGTAAGTTGGAGGGAAATCGCCAACAGGCATAATGTCAACTGTTTCTGTTCCACCCATATGCATGCTGAGAAGCAACACCAAATGCCAGCGCACCTCTTTGCTGATCAAAAGCCCATCCTCACTGGGCTCAACGAAGCGTATCTCAAAAGCATCGTCGTTGAGGACATCAAACTGCTTCAGGGCATCTGCTATGGCAGTCTACAAGGTGAAACTCATCGACCCGGAGGGGAAGGAACATGAATTCGAAGCTCCAGATGATAGCTACATTCTGGATGCAGCCGAGGATGCAGGAGTGGAGCTGCCATACTCGTGCCGAGCTGGAGCATGTTCGACGTGTGCTGGTCAGATGGTGTCGGGCACTGTCGATCAGTCGGATGGATCGTTCCTCGATGAAACACAAATGTCAAAGGGTTATCTGCTGACCTGTGTCTCCTATCCGAGATCAGATTGCGTCATCCACACTCACAAAGAAGGCGAACTGTATTGATGATCGTATCTGTCATTGAACTTGGTTTTTTTTTTTTTTTTTGTGTGTGGATGTCCAGAGGGTCATGTCTCTACCTGAGAGAGATCCTCTTGCACTGGCTTTCGATTAGCTCGTTACTGCTATTTCCCTACTTTTATGTTCAGATTTCTTAAGATCAAATGTCTCTCGCATTCTATTTTTAGCAGCGATTATTTAGACCTATGTGAATATGTCAGCTCAGCAGTATTAGTCAATGTAGAGAGTGGTATGGACGACAGTATTAGTGCACGTGTTCCGAATGAGAGCTATTTCTTAATAATATATAATTGTTTGTTAAAATCCGGAGTGGAGATTTTATAGCCAGGGCGGATTTTAATTTTTGTCCATCAGATTTGGGGTTTATTGGGTGGCCCACTGGTTTAGGTTGGGCTTTGTTGTTCTTGACGTGGCCCATGGTGCTCGTACAATCAAAGTGATCACTAAGTTAAGCTGATCTTCATCGTACAAAAGAGAAAAATGATTAGAGAAAATATTTCCCACGGAATCTACATGCAACCACTTCAGCAAACAATTTATATAATCAGTGCAAATGTAAATTATAATCATGGATTTTACAAACTTTGAACGGTTTACAAACTGAAACTGATTACTAAAGCTAATCAAATTAGGGCTCCAACCTTACTGCTAGCTTGTTATTTGTTGTACAAAGTATGAATAAAAAAACTTGAAAAACATGAATATACATCCTATTTCACATCGTTAATATTCACTTTCGCATCCTCAAATTTATGACCGTCTAATCCGAGCACGCCAAGGATTTGATGGAGTTCATTTTCAGGGCCCGAAAACTAGAAACCCCAGCAGCTCCAAGCGCGCCTCAGGGGGTCATCAACCGTCGCCGGAGTTTCCACGGACCAGCATGGCAACTATGCTGCGGACGGCTGCTGCTGTTTGAGGACTGGGCTGGTATTTCTCCTCCGAACCAAAGAAACCATCGACCGAGGCTGCAGTTGGATGAATCGAGAGACCACAAGCCGTTCTCCTTTGTTATCAAGGAAGGAAGATACTCTTCCCTCGAGCATGAAATTTGTGTTGTTGTGGGAGTGTCGAAATAAGTTCCAGTCTTTAATGCAATTTTGGACTCGCTCTACCTGTCGGAATAATTTGTATTATGTGTTTGCTCTGCGAATTCCGTGGGATCGCAAGGAACACAAGGCCGGGCGGGCTGAATCAGGTGTCTTCTTCACATCATCAGCATTCCCTCTACTCTACAACCAAATCCCCATCCATCTTTGGTATTAGAAACATCAACTCCAACTAATCCATCCACTCACTTGTCTACCAGTACCTTAATAAATACCCTTGTTGACTAAAAATGGCGACTACTTTTTATGAGAACGATGGCCAGCCATCTCATAACCCTCCACCTAGCAAGCAACCACCACCTTCCCCGCATAATAATTCCATTGGCCTTTTTGATTTCTCATCTATCGTTGGTGACATCGAACACCACGTGAGACGTGTTGAGCCCTTTGGCCGTCGCCTCGTTACCATTGCTGATGTCCAACAAATCATTGCCGTGTGGCATGCCGCTTTTTTTTTTTTTGGAGTCACCAGCCCACCGTTTAGATCCTCCGAGGACACGGACGTCTGCCGGTAGCTGACCTGACGGCAACGAATCGTTGTGCAGATGCTGTAAATCGTGGGACCAAGTTAGGTGGTCGATGTCACAGGTGGCCGGTGACGAACGAATGGGATATTGCCACACTAAATGCAGGTAGCTGATCTCTCTCTCTCTCTCTCTCTCTCTCTCTGCTGACATCTCCAATAATATTTTGTCTGAGAATTGATTATTTGATACTCATTTCCATATCAAACCTACCTCCTTTGATGACAGACAGTCTCTAGATTTATTTTGTGTTCGGTTGGGGGTCAGCATCCAATAGAGTCGGGAGATATCACTTCTCGGACCTTTCGTATGTACTTCTCGGATCTATTACTACTTCACCTCTATATACGCATACATGCATGTATATCAATGCATGCAATGTTGTAGAGATCTGACAACCGTGTGCTCTTGTGCATGACCCGATGTGAGACGCATTGCAGTATAAGATTGTGAAACAAAAGCATAAATCATGGTAAGTTGCGGCCTCGTCAACGTTGTTGAAGCCCCACCTCATTGAACTCTTCATTGCTGATCATGTTTATACACGACACAGAAAGTTTAGGAAAGCACTGCATCTTAATGATGGGTTGATACGATATGGTTTGTCGTTTCAAGTTACCGATCAGTCATTGTAAGTCGTCGTGGCAGTACGGTTACTTGTCGAAGAAACAGTTCCCAGTTGCATGAGGAACGGTGGTACAGTAGCCCATGCATGCACGTATTCAGTCTTGAGGTGTATCGATGATATGATTCATGCCACGTCCTATGCAATGGCGGCCCATGTCATTAACATTATTCACCGCTCCCACATTAATTTTCGTGTTCTCTTTTTCTCTCTTCTCACCTCCACTATTTATATGCATCCCTCGCTCCAGGTGTCCCAGACCATCATCTCTCTCTCTCTCTCTCTTTCTTTCTCTACACAAATACGTACAGAGGATTCGCTCTCAAGAGCTGCGACATGGAAAGCATACGAATAGTGGAGTTCTTCAAGAACAAGAGCATTCTGGTCACTGGATCCACTGGCTTCCTGGCAAAAAGTACTCCTCTCACACAAACATCTCCTGGAAGACATCAAAAGGTTCTTTACAATCTTACTGAGCTTTGTGTGTGTTCTGCTTGTTTTCGTTGTTGGTTCGGGATGAAAGTATTCGTGGAGAAGGTGCTGAGGGTTCAACCCGAGGTCAAGAAGCTGTTCCTCCTCGTCAGAGCCGGTGATGCCGCATCCGCCAACCAGCGTGTGCAAACTGAGGTGCAACTCCTCCTCCTCCTCAAACGGGTTTCTTCTTGCTTTTTTAGGTTCATAAGTCTAGTAATTAGGCTTAATTCTACTTACAGTTTGCTTATGCATATGTATTTTCTGATTGTTCAACTCTTGCAATTAATCATCTTTTTTGTTTTTCTCATTCTAGATACTAGAGAAGGACTTATTTAAGGTTCTAAAAGACAAACACGGCGACGGGTTCCATTCATTTGTTACGAGCAAACTTTTTCCTCTGGCTGGCGACATAGTCCAGGAAGATTTAGGAATACATGACTCTGATCTCCGAAGAAACTTGTGGAAGGAAGTAGAGGTTGTTGTCAATGTAGCTGCAACCACCAACTTTGATGCGAGGTAATCGGAGACAACAAACAAAGATGTGATCTCATGGTTGTGACTCTTGCTAGCGAAATTGCTTGTGAAAGTGATGTATCTTTTACTTGATAACCCACAGATATGATCTGGCGTTGGGCATCAATGTCCTCGGAGCCAAGCATATTTTGGAGTTTGCCAAACGATGTGTGAGGCTAGAAATGCTTCTCCATGTTTCTACCGGTACGTTGCATTTCGAATTGATTCAATATAGCATTATAACACATGAAATAAGATTATGTGCATATATATCGACCATTAATGACTTGTAACGATCTCGTCTTCTTCTCGTTGCCAGCTTTTGTAGCTGGCGAGCAAAGCGGACTGATATTGGAGAAGAGATTTCTCATGGGAGAGACCCTCAAGGGGGACTCCTACTTGGACATTGAAGCAGAACTAAGCTTGGCGGACAAGAAGAAGAGGGAGCTCCGTGCAGAGGACGCGACCGAGGAAGCAGAGAAGCTAGCCATGAAGGAACTGGGGATAAAGAGGTTTGACCCTTATCTTTGCTCGTCCTCCTTACTCTCGTAGATTGAGCCATTGAGCTAATCTCTCTTCGTTCCAAATCTCTTGCATCCCAAAGGGCTAAGTTGTTTGGTTGGCCAAACACCTACGTTTTCACGAAAGCGATGGGTGAGATGTTGCTTGGACACTCGAGAGGAGATCTGCCGATGGTTATTTTGCGCCCAACGATCATAACAAGCGTTCAGAGTGAACCATTGCCGGGTTGGATCGAAGGAACACGGTATCTATCTATCTATCTATCTATCTAGCTATCTATCTATCTAACATGACTCCAGTAGATGGAGTCACTGCGCTTTAGATTTGCACTACCTCCTTAGAGCGACAGCCTGTGTGTGGTGGTCGTTGTGCAGGACGATCGACAGCGTGCTCATAGGTTACGCGAAGGGGACGATCACATGCTTCTTTGGAGATCTCGATATCATCATGGATGTGGTTCGTTCTCGCCTCGGAACAAAGCTTCCGCCCACGTACCCATTAGCAATCCACACATTTTTTTTGGGGTATTATCGTTCTGAGACGAACCTGATGATGCAGGTGCCCGGGGACATGGTGGTGAATGCGATGATGGCCACCATGGCAGCTCACGCGAAGCAGCAGGCCGAGTTCATTTACCACATGGGCTCGTCCGTGAGAAGCCCAGTGTCGTACGCCACCTTGGAGCATTGTGGGTTCCGTTACTTCCTTGCCAACCCTCGCGTCAGGAGAGATGGAAGTGTCATACAGACGAGGAGGCTTCCTTTCATCAAAAGCATGGTCGGTTTCCGCGTCTTCATGACTCTGAGATACAAGCTGCCATTGGAGGTCAGTCCGTACACACATATCTGCACTAATCTGCCATACGCATTCTGATGCATGGCCCTACTTCACTCCGCATGCAAATTGTGACTGCTCTCGATAGGTAATGCACCTGGTCAATCTATTATCTTGTGGACGACTCGCTCGCGGATACAATGAACTCAACCGGAAGTACAAGTTCATGATGTATCTTGTTGACCTTTATAAACCCTACGTCTACTTCGATGGATGGTAGGATCTTTTTTCTTGATTTAAAGATGATTTATACAATATTATTATTTTTAGTCAACAAAGCCTTTTTAAAAAGAAAAATTATGTAAATTGACTTGAATATATTTTGAAGCTTTGATGATCTAAACATGGAGAGGTTGAGGATGGCGATGAAGAAGGACGACGTTGAGGCCAAGATGTTTGATTTTGATCCCAAGCACATCGATTGGGAGGACTACTTCAGTAGCATTCATATCCCAGGTGTGATGAAGTATGCATTCAAGTGAGCCCACAAAGACGAACAACAAGATGTTTGATGAGCTATCTATTAAAAGTTGTAATCGGATGTAAACCGCTCGGTGGAAATAAGATCTAAATTCCGTTAATACCCAGTGACGAGCTGGTTCAGTTGGTTTAATGTCGAAAGTACAGATTCAACCTGGTGTCATTTCTGGGCTGATGTGAGGGACTTGGCAAGATGAGATATCACATATGATGTTCGACCGAAAGTCATTTTATTGGTGAGGATCTAGTCCGGGATCAGGGTGGTCGGGTAGACGAACTGGGATCTTCCTGGTTGCAAAATTCCTTTGCGGCGGCTAGGTCATCTTCTAGTAGTTGGGCATCTTCGGGATGTTGACGATCCTGCACGACAAGTCAGTGGTAGGGCTTGTCCTGTGTGGCCCCTGTTGAATCTCAAAATTTGATGATGAAATCAATTGATGAGTTTATGATTGGACTTGTGAGTTAGAAAAAGTGATGTAGGATTAACTACGACGGTGAAAAGAAAATATAATTTACTATTGGGCCAGATTTAAGTTTGAGTATCGAGCTGAGGTTCGAACGATGCAATGAGAACTCGCTGGGAGATCGTCGAAAGCTCGTCGAAGGTGATCGGGGACTTGCCGGGAGTTCATCAAGAGCTCGTCGAAGGTGATCGGGAGCTTGCTGGGAGTTTGTCAGAAGATGATTGAAAGACTTGCCGAGAGTTCGTCGGAGAATGTTGGGAAGTTCGCCTGGAGTTCGGAAGATTGATTGACGTGCCGAACAATAAGAACGATTGTAATTGTGTCGTAGTTAGTAACGAGTCCTAATTGAGTTAGATTTGGAAAAATCTAAATTAACTCAATGAGAGGCAACAAGGGCCATTTTGGGTTGGATTTAAGTTTAGGTTGAGCTTATTTTGTTGACTTAGAAAGGGGTCAATAGGAGGCACGAGTTGGGTATAAAATAATACGAAAAAAAGCTGTTTCGGGATTCCCGACGGTGATAGTACCATCGTTCGGTGGTGGTAGTACCACCCAGGCGGCAAGAGTACCACCTAGCTGGAGGTGGTACCACCCAAGCAGTGATAGTATCGTCGTTGCCCCTATTTTCGAGGTACTTTTGGTGATAATATCGTCGACACCGATGGTAGTACCGTCCGTACCCGAGATTTACAAGATTTATTGGATTTTGACTCCATTGTTTGAAGCCAATTGGGGTCTATAAATACCCCAAGTATTTTTACATTGGAGTGCAAGAAAGTGATAAGTAAGTGCAAGAAAAGTTGCCATAATCTTAGTTAAAAAATTATGTAAAATTTGAGAGAGTGCTTCCGTGTAAAGTGAGTATAAGGTTTATCTCCTAAACTTGTGAAAAGGAGAGAAGTGTAAGGGGTATTGATCTTTACCCATGGAAGAAGATCATTAGTGGACACTGACGACCCTCGATGAAGGAGGACTTTGAAAATGGACGTAGGTCAAGCTTTTGGCCGAACCACTATATTTTATGAGCCTTCTTTCCTTATCTTTTCTTTTAGCATTTCATAGCTAAATCGAGATTCTTTCCGTTTTAAGTTTAAATCACTTACTTACTTGATTTCAATAAATTCCAAAATAAACGTTTCCAATTTCTTCTTTACTTCAAGTAAAGTTTTTCGAAACAAGTCCTCCTTGCACTTGCACTAATTCATACACGCCCCCCCTTCTCTTAGTGTCAACTTGATCTTAACAATTGGCATCAGAGCCGATTATACTCAATTGGATTAACACCCAAGCGAGATAAAGGCTTCTTTTGGTATTAACGAGGTTAATGCCTCAAATGTCCTCCCATGTTTAATGGGATGAATTACACATTTTAGAAAATAAGAATGTAATTTTTCTTATTTCGTTGAATTTTGATTTATGGTATATTATCGAAAATGGTCCTTAGAAGTCATCCAATCCGATAAATGATTGGAATGATCATGAAAAATAATTATTATTTTTAAATATTGAAGTTATGAACGCTTTGTTTTGTAGTTTAGATAAAAATGAACGCAATTGAGTTTCTACTTATAATTTGACTTTTGATATATGACATACTTTAAAAGTCACACATGAAAGTATAACTAAATTAAAGGAATAAAATTAAATAAAATAACTAGCAATGATGAACTTGAATAACAATTTCAAAGAACATAAATGTCATTGCCTTGAGAACCAAAGATCAACACCTTCTAAAGAACAGAAAGAAAATTGAATTGAGAACAACAGATGACTCCTCGAGTGATGGGGACTATGAGTTTAAACTTATAATAAAGTAGTCGAAAAAATTAATGAACAAAAAAACATAAAAATGAACTTAAAATGCACACAACTTCTTACTATGAATGCTAGAAACCGATGCACTCCGAAGATAAAAAGCACAACCAAGAAGACTACGCCCTCATGGCCATCCATGATGAGGTAAGTGAATCTTCCGATGTCTTCTTTACTTTTGATGAGTTATTAAATGATTTTCATGAATTATTTGATGAGTATAAAAAGCTTAGCAAAACTTATAAATCACTAAAAAAAGATCATGCATTACTTTTTTGTAAACTTGAAACTTTGAATGATGCATCAATACCATGTACTTCTTGCTTGAAATGTGAAATGTTAAATGAAATTAAAAATGAATATGCCATGTTAAAATAAACCTCAGAAAAGTTTAAGATAGGTAACAAACTCTAAATATGATCCTTACTAATAAGGATCATATTTATAAGGAAGGTATTGACTTTGTGGGTTATAAGGAAGGTAACAAACTCTAAGGATCATAACAAACTCTAAATACTCAACAAAAGCCAACTATCTTCATTAGAGGACGCACATTAGACTCTTCATCCAAACTCAAATATAATTTTTGTGATAGATGTAGATACTTTGCCTATAGATGCCCATTTAGAAAGTATAGTCTACGTAAGTTAATTTGGGTTTCTAAAGAAATCATAAACAACCAAATACCTTTAGTTAAATTAGATAGAGCCTTTCATGAGGGACCTAAAGTCAAATAGTACCTAAGTCAAATAGTACCCAAAATCAAATAGGTTTGACTCCAAACAAACGCTAAGAACACAAAATGGTAACTTAATAGTGGGTGCTTAAGACACATGACTTGAGATTTAACATTCTTCTCAAGCTCACTAGCCTAAACAACAATAATAAGAAAAATTATTGGAATTAAGTTTATTAACAAGAAATCTCATGATGGTTCATGGTTATAAAATTAATCTTGATTTATTTTCAATGATGCATGACTTTTACATAGCTAGAGTATGCTAATATAAAAATAAATTAGAATAAAGAAACCTTAGCTATTTTTCATGCTAAAGTATATAAAAAAGGAATTTTGATGATAGGTTAAAAATTATTTGGTTGTATGTTGGTATTGACTAAGTTGGCTTGTAAATGTTATTGTTGAATGATTGATTTAAATGGTTAAATGGTCGTATGTTAAAATAGGTTGTTTGTTGTTGAATGAATTGAAATATATATATTTTTTAAAATTATCATGCTTCTCTTTTGAGTGTTTTTGGAAAATTAATTTTTTTTTTGTGAAATGAGAATGAAAATTGCATGATAACTTAATGATTAATGATCTACATTAGAAATGATACTTAGTTTTTAGTTTTAAAATGTTTAAAAATATTTTACTTGTTTGAAAATATTTTATTGTAATAATCTTGATAATTCTTTTTCAAATGACCATGCATGGATTTGGAAGCCTGAAACAAATCACATATGAAACAACTAAAAAGAAGAAAAATTCTTTTTGAAAATAAAAGACAAAGTGATACCATTATTGTTGAATCTCTTAAATTATAAAAATGATTTTGATGATTGAAATTTGAATGAGATTTTTTTTCAATCAAATTATGAACTTTCTCATGATTTATTGAGTTGATGTATCTTTTATCGGAATCAACTTTTTACTTCTATAAATTTTCTTTTACTAAAGAGGAAATATTTGATCTTATGACTTAAGATTTTCATCAAGAACTATGATTTTAATAACCTGAAGTTTCCAATACACGAATCAAGATATTTTATCTTTTTTCCTTTACAACTTACTAAAGAAAATCTTTCATCCTAATCATGATCTTGACTTCTCAATATTTATAACTTGATATTTTTATATGAATCAAGATCCTTCTTATTATTTGATCTCCTAAGATTTTTTTTTATCTTCTAAGAGGAGATTTGCCAAAATTAAATCATATCTTTTGGTACTCATGAATTGATATTAATATCCTTCGTGACTTGATTTATTTATAACTTTCTTATAATTCATGAATAGTATATCTTATTACAAAATTAATATTTCTTAAAATTATGATAAGTTAAAAATTGAATATTTTTTTGTGAACTTTTCCTTAACCTCTTGACTTAACTTATCTTTTATGGGAATCATTTTTAACCTCTATGATTTCTTCTTTTTAATAAAAAGTATCTTTATGATCTTAACAATTATAATTTAAGATTTTTAATTAAAATCATTCTTCATTTTGTTAAGAAGAATTATCTAAATGAATTATATGCCTTAAGATTTATCTTAGATGAATTAAGATTATTTACTCTCCTAATACTCATTTTTGTTATTTAAAAAAAAAGAGATTTATTAAAATAAATTATGTCGTGTGGTACTTACAAATTGATCTTTCATATTATATCCTTACTGACATGATTTTCATTATATAACTCCTTTATATATATATTTATCATGACTTGAAAATTGATTTGTACTATTGTATTCTTCCTTTCTTTTTTATAATGACTAAGAGAGAGATAAAAGTGTTATCTTGTAATAAAGACATTGAATAATTAATAGGAACCTAAAGGTTTCTATCGAAGATTAACAATCATCGTAGAGGCGGGGGTAGAGTGGATGAACAATGAGACACCAAGAACGCTGTTCTGATACCAGATTGATAGGAACTCTTAGGTTTCTATCATAGAAAAGTGTGGATTAATGATCACTTCGAGGAGATCGGCCTCCCTGATCTCTATAGGGGATCGACCCTCCTAGGGTTTTGACCTATTGGCTAAAATATACTTTCTTTATTGATTGATGAAAATAGAAGTGTTACACCATTATTTATAGGGACTCAAATCCAACTCCTAATTGAAATTAGATTCCTAGCATAGACTCCTACTTGGACTCCTAAATTAGAATTCTATTTGGACTTCTACTCATTTAAACTCCTACTTGGACTCCTAGCCGAATCCAACTCCTAGTTGAGCTTAGACTTTTTATTGACTTGATTGGACCAACCAACATGACTCAATAGATGTGGATCCGACACTGTTAGAGTCATATCAAACTTATTCTCAAGGCTGAGCAGCATCAAATTTTGGAAGTACTTCAGTCCAGGATATTTGCCACACATCATAACTCTTTGATCAATTAAGTAGTATCTCCACTTGGTGTAAGCAATGGGTCGATCTTCTGGTGTAGTAAACATTATATTCTTCTGAAGAACCCTTTTCATTTGATAGCTAGTGGTAGTACTACGTCTTCCTTTGAGGATCATCACTTTGAAGTCTTCTTGTGGCATCAAAAAGAAATCCACAAGTATTTGTTTGCCTTGTATAATCAGCTTTACCTTTGAATACATTTTATCACAAGTTAGGATCCGTCCATCAGTAATATTGACTTTGAATTTGTCACAGTCTTTAATGTTATAGACCAATCGGTTAGCAAACTTTCTATCCATAAAATTATTAGTGCTACTAGTATTGATTAAAACATTAGCAGCTGATATTTCTAAATTCCTTCAATTTTCATGATTTGCGGGATAGAGTAGCCGACCAAGGCATACATTATATGTGTGATAGGTCCAATATCTTCATCAAAATCCATACCTTCATGATTGGATCCCACATTGTTAGTTTTTGATTTCTTCTTAATTGGCTCAATTGTCAGAAGCTTGTCACAACTTTCATGATCGGGCTCCATATTATTAGTTTATGATTATTTCTTAATTGGCTCAATCATCAGAAGCTGCTCTTGTTTATATCAATTTTCATCACAATGCGAGCACAAATCCTTTATTGATTTTTCCCTGGGTTCTTCTTGGATCAGCTTTTGGATGTCCGAGATTTAGTTGGGAATAGATGGGGTTGGCGGCTTGCTAATTACTTGTCTATTGAAGCTTTTATTTCGGTGTCCATATTGATTCTTTCTTCATGCACGCTGAGGAGAAGTAAAAGCGCAGCAGCCCTACACCTTGACGGTCGTAATATCTTTCATTCGAATCCAAGAAGAGTGACTTAACTAAGATATTTGAAGGATGAGAACCACACCACGACCAGCAACATACAAACCTCTAGCACCATCCGCTCCCAGCCATCCCTCTCAGTTGAAGAAATTGACAAGAGAAGAACTTTGTTACGGATTGGCAAAGGGCCTATGTTGGCATTGCGACGAACCGTGGAGCCGCGACCATCGTTGCAAGAGGGGATGCCTTCTTCTGATCGAACCCATTGATGATTCAAAACATGAAGAGGAGGACCTCGAGCATGAAGAGGAGGTCATGGAGGAAGAGCTACAGCCGACCGATTGTATGGTGCATGCTCTTGCTGGCTACGCAAACCCACAAATGATGAAAGTTGGAGGATTCCTCAAACAACAACCAGTCACCATCCTCATTGATACCAAAAGCACCAATAGTTTCATGACTAGCAAGGTTGTAGCAGGTTTGATGTTGAGGTCGCCGACGATCAAATTTTGAAGTGTGATCGAAGATGCCCGCATGTGAAGTTGATGCTGCAAGACCAGGAAATCAGTGCTGACTTTTTCCCCCTCCCACTCGACGATTATGAGCCAGTGCTCAGCATGAATGGCTGACGATGCTAGGTGATATTTTCTAAAATTTTTTGAAGTTAATTATGAAAATTTTCAGCAAAGGAAAATAGGTGATCCTATGTGGGAAACATGGGAGTGACGTGATGACAGTTTCAACGCAGTGCACAGAGAAAGTTTTGCAAAAAGTGCACAATGGCTTCCTAATGTAACTCTAGTAGCAACATATGAGGGAGCCGACAAAAATTGATCCAAACCTTCTTCAATTGCTTGCTGAATTTTTGGACATCTTCGTTGAACCGTGTAGTCTACCTCCTACCCGATTGCACGACCATCGAATTCTGATCCTATTAGGAAAATCACCCGCAAATACTTGGATGTATCTCTTCCTCACCTTCAGAAGGCCGAAATAGAGAAGATTATATTGGAGATGCTTGAAATATGGGTCATTCGACTAAGTTGCAACCCCTATTCTTCGTCGGTGCTCCTTGTATACAAGAAAGACAAAACGTGACGAATGTGTGTAGACTACCGAGCCCTCAACAACATAATGGTCAAGTACCCTATTCCCATGGTGGATGAATTGAAGGGAGCATAAGTCTTCACGAAGCTAGATTTATGATTCAGATATCATCAAATTTGGGTGCGCGAAGAAGACATCCTGAAGATCACCTTTCGGGCGCACAACGACCACTATGAGTTTTTGGTAATGCCCTTCGGTCTCACTAATGCTCCCTCCACCTTTCAAAGCCTCATGAATGATATTTTTTGGAGTTATCTTCGTAAGTTCATACTGGTTTTTTCGATGACATCCTTATTTATAACCCTTCGCTTGAAAGTCACCTCCGCTACTTACCACTTGTTTTGACGATTTTTCTAGAGCACACTCTTTTTGTCAAACAATCGAAATGCAGCTTTCTATAGTAGAAGGTGGAGTATCTTGGGCACATCATCTCGAAAGAAGGTGCAGTGGTGGACCCTTCAAAGATTGAAGTAATGCAAAGCTGGCCGACACCTAAGAACGTAAAGGTGTTGTGCAAATTTCTCAAACTGATAGACTACTGCCGTAAGTTCGTCAAGGATTATAGAAAGATCAACACCCCCCTCACATCCTTACTGCAAAAGGATGCTTTTCAGTGGTCGAACAAAGCCTCCATTGCCTTAGACACTCTCAAGGCAACAATGGCTTCTACACCCATGCTAGCAATACCCGACTTCGACAAGATGTTCATCATTGAAGCAGATGCATCAGGAGTTAGGATCGACGTCATTCTCATACAAGAAGGTTGACCCCTCACCTACACCAACAAGACATTATCTCATTCTCACCTAAAAATGTCCATCTACGACAAGGAGATGCTCATGATTATGCATGTTGTAACAAAATGGAGACCTTACCAGATCGGTTGATGCTTTCAAATGAAGACCGACCATAAGAGCCTTAAATACTTTTTGGAGTAGAATATGGTTGCAGATGCACTCTCCCGATTGCCCAAGCAAGCTAAAATTTTGGCCATCTCTCTTTCGATCAGCGACTTCCTCAAAGACATTAGAAAAGAATGGTGAGAGGATCCCGAAGTAAAGGAAACCATGAAAAAATTAGAAGAACTAGGCTCTGTGACACACTTTAGTTGGGATTCGAAGGACTTACGCTATAAGGGACACATAGTGCTAGTGCCAAATTCCCCTTGCATAAAGATCATCCTACAAGAGATGCATTCCACACCAGTGGTGGGGCACTCCAGATTCCTTCAAACTTACAAGAGGATTAAACAAAATTTTTATTGGAAGGGGATGAAGAACACTTGCTAAATTTATAGCGCAATGCAATACATGCCAATGACATAAATGCGAAACTGTGTAAAGCTCGGGGAAGCTACATCCTCTACCCATTCCGGACTCGGTGTGGACCGATATATCGATGAACTTCATCGAAGGGCTGCCTCCATATCAAGGAAAAAGGTACCATCCTTGTTATGGTCGATTGTCTCACTAAATATACTCACTTTTGTGTCGTCTGCAACCCTTACACTGCCACTAGCATTGCTCGAATTTTCATAGATAATATTATAAAATTATATGAGATGCGTAGATCTATTGTGAGTGATCGTGATAGGGTCTTCACTAGTAAATTTTGGAAAGAGCTTTTTCAGATGCAGGACACCAAATTAAAGATGAGCACAACATACCATCCTCAAACCGACAGTCAGATTTAAGTGGTGAACAGGTGCTTAGAGACATACCTCAGATGCTTCACCAGTGATCGGCTAAAAGAATAGACGAAGTGGCTCCCTTGGGCCGAGTGTCAGTATAATATGACTTATCATTCTTCTACTAAATATACTCCTTATGAAGTAGTGTATGGTCGACTACCCCCTATAATTCCAAAATATGTAATCAACTCAGCCAAAGTAGACCAGGTGGATATGGGACTTATGAACAAGGATCAAGTTTTGAAATTATTAAATGACAACCTTTCGGTGGCCCAAGCAAGGATGAAGCAATAATACGACATACACAAAAGCAAGAGGGAATTATCGGTAGGAGATTGGGTCTTTCTTCGGCTCCAGCACTACAAACAGATGTCCTTCCACACCAGAGCATCCATGAAGCTATTACCTTGCTTCTACAGGCCCTATCAGATTACAGAGCACATTGGAGCAGTGGCATACAGGTTAGACCTACCCATAGACTCCAAGATCCATCCAGTCTTCCATGTATCCTGCTTAAAGCCCAAGCTTAGAGAAAATGAGATGACCTAGAGTCACCTACCGGACATAACTACCCATGATAAAACCCAAATTCAGCCGAGATTCATCCTTGATAGACGGATCCTAATGCATCACTGACGTCTAGCAATTGAGGTGTTGGTACAATAGACAAGTCTACCAACTGAAGATGCCACATAGGAGAACTATGAAGACTTGAAGATCAAATTTCTAGAGTTCATGGAGCCTCAGCCTAGTTGAGATGGGTCCTAAATTTATTGAGTCATAAGAGTCATGATTATGTAAACCCTAAACTAGCCATCACTCCCTTTAATTAAAGAGGTTGACTAGGGTTAGGGAGAAGTTCAATAAGAGTAGGAGTCCTCTATAGTCGCCGGCCACACTCTTGGTAAAAGTCGGCTATGAGTTAGGAGTTGGTTAGGAGGAGTCTATTAGAAGTAGGAGTTCTATTAAGAGTTAGGGTAAGCACATGTAGCCATCACCTTTTTATCATCAATAGATCAATATTTTTTTAGCCTTGTGTCGAATACCTTGGAGGAGGGAACCCCTATAGTGTTCCAGGAGAGGCGATTCCCTATAGGATCAACCCCCAAGCTTAGAATCCGCAAGGGATCTAATAGTGGAACTCACGACCAGCTCGATAATGAGCCTAAAAGGTCACACACATATAGTGAGTAGTGGATTGTATATGAGTTATCCAATTAGCACATGTTCTCATTGGATGAGACCCAATATTGATGGACTCCTTACATGAGGCCCAATTATAGGCTAATTGAGATTATTAGATATGGATCCAATAATCCAAGAGGTGTGGGTAATTAGATAGAGTTCTAATACCTACTAAGGCAGGATCCATTAGGATTTTGGTGGCTCTCTATAAATAGGAGGCATGAGCGACATAATATGGGGATAGGCTATACCTTTGGCTGCCCCCTCCTATTCTCCTCCCTGCCTCATCTTCTCAGTCGACCAACCTCTCCCTGCTACAAAGAGGTAGCGAAGAAGATAAGAGATTTTCTTCCACGTTCACTACGAGAAGGTACACAAGAGTCGTGAGCTTTTGAGCTGCAATTAAAGGAGCATCGCTATAACAATCCATCATATTGATACCGCTAGAGAGGAGGACATCTGACCTCCTTCATCCTCTCTATCTAGATCTAGAAATTTCAGGAATATACGATCACCCTAGGTAATCAATCTCACACTAGTCACAATTTTTAATTTTTCACGCACCAATCTTTGCACGATAATATGATAAATGTGGGAAACTAGTGGTTTTGTTCTTTTGTTATGCATGTGATGCTCTTTGATAGATTCCTAATAATGGTATTAGAGCCGGGTTGCTCGTGCAAAGATTGGCTTTTAAACTACGTGCAATGAGATTAAAATGCGTAAATTATTTTCTACATACCTTATTGTGATTTTTTTTTAGTTTTTAGATCTAGATAGCACCATTTCTCGCTATGGAGGGGTGTTATAGAGAGGTCTTTTGAGGTCGTTTAGTGCCAAAAATTATTGACACAAAGAGGTGCGAAAAGGGCAGCAACTGTTGATGTCGTGTAGTAAGGCCAAAGGCTGCTTGTAACCTAGTTGAGAGCAGCATGGCTGAGAGCAGCAAGCTCTCGGCTAAGGGAGTAGCCTCCTCATGCGACAAAGAGTCATGACACATGGGGGACCCTAGCGGCCACAGTATCCTAACTGCCAAAGGTAACCCTACGACCAGGGATTCCTAGCTGTTAGGGGTGTTTAGGTGGTTAGGGTTTGCTAGGCTCCCATGGTAGGGTTTGGACTGCCAGGGTTTGCTGGCTGCAGGGGTGCTTCTTGCAGTTAAGGTTTTCTAGTCGCACAAGGAGTCCCTCGTCTTGTCATTTTAGGAACCCTATAGTAAGGTATCCTAAAAATATTAGAAATAGTTAATTAAATAGTTTAATTAATTATTAATTATTTAGTAGTTCTACATTTATGATATGTATATGTGATTTATGATGTGGGTTGATGATCATGGACTGTGTTGTGATATGTGTATATGCTATTATTATTATTGGGCCTATGTGCCTTAATTTTTCTCATTTATTATCGGGCTTACATGCCTGCGATTATGTTGTAATTACATAAAGAGGTATGGTACGAGCGTGGAGGTGTCAACGGGACCCACGATGTCGTGACGAGCAATTGCGACGCATGGTGATGCGCCAAGGATCCAACGGAACCAATGATGACAAGATTGATGATCACAAGGCATGAAAATGTACCAATACACACATAGATCCTATTGTGAGTGATTGGGCCCACTAGCTCGGGCTTGATTGCGTTATGTGACGATTCATGATCATTCGGTGTGGTATGCATATGTGATATATAATTATATGCTTAATATATATATATATATATATATATATATATATATATATATATATATATATATATAATATTTATATGCGATATAGATATATATTAAATATGTATGTGTGTGACACGATATATTGGGAGACCAAAACAAAACAAAACCCCTCATACGATAATAAGATTATCCCACGTGGCCTTCCATCGTTATATAAAGAAATTGAATCTCGACTTAGGTTGAGTTGGTCGTGTCTCTTGAGGCTCACATATCTATGTGATGAGATCTTGACTATGATATAGAGATATTACTAGTGATATGATATTAATATGGAGATAGGTTCACCTATCTCCCCCTTTGTCATTGTCAAAAAGAAGGGAGGAATACAATGATACAAAATCAGTTCTCAAATTATGACAAATATTAATATAATAAAAAATATCAAAACTTATCAATTTGGTGATAGGATATCATGACACGAAGGATATCAATTAGTGAATACTAAAGGTCATGATTCAACTTTGACAAATCTCTTCTTAGATAACAAAAAGAAATCTAAGAAGATCAAATAAGAAAGATCTTGATTCATATAAAAATTATCAAATTATAAATATTGAGAAGTCAAGATCATGATTAGGATAAAAACTTCTCTATAGTAAGTTGCATAGGAGAAAAGATAAAATATTTTGATTCATGTATAGAAAATTTTAATTTATTAAGATCATGGTTCATAAGAAAAATCTCAAGTTATAAGATCATAAATCTCCTCTTTGGTAAAATTTTTTTTTATAAAAGTAAAAAAATGATTCCCATAAAAGATACCTCATGTAAAAAAAATCATGGGAAAGTTCATGATTTGGTTGGAAAAAGTCTTATCCAAATTTAGAATCATCAAAATCACTTTTATAGTTCAAGAGATTCAATAATAATTGTATACATAGATTCATTATTTTATCTCTTATTGAAAGCTTGATAAGATAGAGATACTTTAAGAAGCATGCACTCCATTTTTTATGTTTTAATTTATTTGTTTTATACATATATGCTTTTATCTTTTATGCCAAACCCATGCATAGTATCTAAAACTGAAAAACAAGTTTCATTTCAAAAGAAATCATCAAAATCATTATAAAATATTTTCAAACAAAGGCTTCGATTTATTTTAATTCCAATAATTTTTTCTTCTTAAGTGAGTCTAACTCTTTACAATTAGTGCAAAGAGTTAAAATGCTATTGTTATGCACATTTCAATTTTTAAAATTTTTCAAAAACACTAGAAAGAGAAGCATGAATTTTTTTATTTTATTTCAATACCTAATTCAAGAACAATCAATCATTCAATCATACAACATCAAATTATTTTAGGTCAACATAAAATCATTCAACCATTTAATTTAATCATTCAACAATAATATTTACAAGCCAACTTAGTCAATACCAATATACAAGCCAATAATTTTCAACCTAACATTTAATCATTATCAAAATCTCTTTTCATAAATTTCAATGTAGATATTTTTCATTAAAAATAGCTAAAGTTTTTTGTTCTAATTCATTTTTGTACTAGCATGATCTAACTATGCATAAGCCATTCATGATCGAAAAGTAATCAAGATTAATTGTATAACCATAAAAAAAAATTATTAATAATTTTAATTTCAATAATTTTTCTTATTGTTGTTGTTTAGGCTAGTGAACTTGAAAAATGTTTTAGATCTCAAGACATGTGCCTTCAACATCCACTATCAAGTTACTATTTTGTGCTCTTAGCCTCTGTTTAGAGTCAAACCTATTATACAGATGGTTTTGGTACCCATTTAATTTTGGGTCCCTCATGAAAAGCTCTACCTAATTTAACTAAAGGCATTTGGTTGTTTATGATTCATTTATGAACTCAAATCAGCTTATATGGATTATACTTTCTAAATAGGCATTTATAGGCAAAGTGTCCACGTCTACCACAAAAATTATATTTAATTTTGGGCGAAGAATGCAATGTAGGTCATCTAACAAAGATAACTGACTTTTGATGAGTATTACCCATAAAACCAATACCTTCTTTATGAACATGACCCTTATTAACAATAATCATGTTTACATATTTGGTGTTTATCTTAATCTTTTCTAAGGTTTGTTCTAATATGATATTTTTCTTTTTAATTTCATCTAGTATTTCACATTTCGAGCATGAAATACATGGTGTTGATGAATCATTCAAAATTTTAAGTTTATTAGAGAGTAATGCATAATCCTTTTTGAGTGATTTATAAGTTTTGCTAATCTTTTTATTCTCATCAAATAATTACTTACCTCATCGTTAATAGCCATAAGCGCAAGATTCTCCACTTCTTCGTTGTTTTCTTAATCTTCGGAATGCTCCGGCTTCTTACGTTCATAGCAAGAAATTATGTCATTTTTAAATTTATTTTTATATTTTTTATTCTTTTTTATGAATATTTTTGGTTCTTTTGTCATGAGTTCAAGGTCATAGTCCTCATCACTCAAGGTTTCACTCGAGGAGTCATTTGTTATTCTCAGTGCCAAGTCCTTCATGTTCTTTAGAAGGTATTCATCTTTGTTTCTCAAGGCAATGCCCTTCATGTTCTTTGGAAGGTGTTCTTCAAATTCATCATTGCAAGTTATTTTATTTATTTTTTATTTCTTTAATTTGGTTATGCTTTTATATGTGACTTCTAAAGTATGTCATATATCAAAAGTTGAATCATAAGTAGAAATCTGATTAAATTTATTTTTATCTAAAGCACAAAATAAAGCATTCAAAGCTTTGACATTTAAAGAAAAAATTTATCTTTCATGATCATTCCAATCATTTATAGGATTGAATGACTTCTGAAATTTATTTTTAACGATGTTTCACGAAATAAAAAAGATATGCATTCTAGTTTTTCAAAAGATGTAGCCCATCCTATTCAACATAGGAGGACATGTAATACATTGACCCTCGTTAATGTCAAAAGAGATCATTAACTTGCTTGGGTGTTAATCCAATTGAGTATAATCAGCTCTGATACCAACTGTTAGGATCGAGTTGGCACTAAGAGGGAGGGGGGGGGGGGGGGGGGGGGGGGGGGGCTGGTGAATTAGTGCAAGTACAAAAATAACTCGGTTAGAAAAATATACTTGAAGTAAAAACTAAAACTAAAAGTGTATTTCATCAAGATCAAGTTAGAGAGCGACCCCCGATGACATACTAAAAGTGTATTTCATCACAATGCTAACTATGACATAATTATAATTGTTCATATTGTCTAGCACATTAATTGATCTTTCGGACTCCCGATGAACTTCCTGGCATCCTCCGGTGAACTCCTGATAAGTCTCTCGATCATCTTTCGATGAACCCTTGATGCACTCTCAGCAAGCTCCCAATCACCTTCAGCGACCTCTTGGTGAACTCATGGCAAGCTCTCGATCACCTTCGGCGAGCTCCTAGTGAACTCCCAGCAAGCCCCAATCACCTTCGGTGAGCTTCCGTGATCTCCTGGCGAGTTCCCACTGCATCGTCTGAACCTCGGTCGATGTCCTAACTTAACTTCGGCCCAACATTAGATTGTATTTCCTTTTCATTGTCTTAGTTAATCTTGCATCACTCATCTCTAACACATAAGTTAGATTATAAAATCATCAATTAATTTCATCATCAAAATCTAATATTCAACAACTGCGAGATGATAGACCCCTAAACATTGTTCATACTAAAACCAACCATGCATTTGAAAGGAATTCTTCACTAATTCAAATGGGACTTCTGATAGCAATAAAAGTCACCTCGAAGAGAAGCTACAAAAAGAAGTAACCAAAAGTGAGGTCGACAAGACCTAGTGACCTTATGAGGGAGGAGGTAGAGCCAGAGGGGTAGCTGGTCGAAAGGAACCTTAGTAGGAGTGGGCACTTCTGCATCTGAGGGGAGCTCCATGAACAGGTCCTCATTAACCTCGAGTTCGGGGTACTTCAACTTGAAGCACCTGAGGGGTAATTTGGTACTCAAACTCATAGGTGACCTGGCTGGCACACTCAAGGCAATAGCAGAACCTCCTCTCTCGCTAAGCTATATAGCTCCGCTCCTCCTCCTAGGCCTTCTTAGCCTCCTGAGCGGTAAGGTGTGCAGCTGCCTGTTCTCCTTAATGATGTTACGCAACTACTAGTGGGCATCCTTCAATTTGATACGGAGAGTCTTAATCTTTCACTTGCTCTCCATTGCACTCTATGCGACATGTCCTTAGTAATAGCCGCCTCATCACGCGCCTCCTCTACCCATACCTCGGCTTCCTCGACACAGCGAAGGGCTAGATTTAGCTCTAAATCCATCTTGTTGAACCCAAGATCTGCTTCTCTACACACCTCAGCAAGGCACTACTTTAGTTCTTGGACTCGAAGGCAGGCCTGAGCCAACTGCGAAGATAGCTCAGTAGCCTGGGCCTCCGCTGCCTTCTTCTCCTCTTCAGGCCGCCCCACTTGAGCTCGTAAGGCGGTATTGTCTCTGGGGAGTTGACCAATCAACTCTCCTGCATCTTGTAGATAGTCTGCCATCACCGTCATGTAGTAGTGGTGTTGCATGAAGACAAGAGCAAGGTGTTTAGTGGGACATAAGAATGGCAAAAAGTGTTCGCAAGAAATTTTACCAAGACTTCATGGTGAGAGCAGAGATCCGCCAATTCCTCCAAGGGGCAACGATACCCCAGCCTCACTAGTGTTGGGCTAACTGACCCCCGGTAGTAAGCAGTAGCTACTCCGACCTCCTCCCACAACCACTGGGCTTGTAGGGGCGGATGATCCTAAAGTAGGTGAATCTTGACCTACCGGCATGTTGTCAGGAAGAATCATTGACATATCCTCCAAGGAACCAACCTCCTCTTCATGTGGTGGCTTGTGAACCCTGGGCGGTGTCCGAAGAAGCTTCACATAAGCCCACCTTTTCTAAGACTATGGTGGGGGTGGACCCCCTTCGATAGATGGCTTCACGTATGGAGCCACGACCCAAAGTGACGAAGCAGCAAGGGTTGGAAGCGGGGATGTCGATTGCATGTGGGCAATCTATTTAGATGGTTCTAGGGCCAGCTTGGGCAAAGGCCTCGGAGAAGTATTAATAGGATTAGGACCCCTTGCCAGGGGCTCTACTAGAGAAACAAGGAGCAGTCCTATAGAATTTCTACTCCACAAGCGACATAGGGGCAGGAGCTGAGGCTGACTCCATAGTTGTGGGTGGCAACTTTCCTGCTAGCAGAGATGCTATGGATGCGGCGGGACCCATCCGACACCCATTGCGAGGGCGCAAGCCCATCTTCTCTCTGGAGGACCTCGAGGAAGGCATATCCTCACCAGGGGCTCTAGATCCCCTTCAAATAGATCAGGGCCTCCAAAGGCTCTGATAAAGGGGCCGCGGCAGGAACCCCATGCCCACGATTGATGTTTGCTCGTCAAGAACCCTTTTCCAGGTTTAGTAGAAAAAGTAAAGGGATGTTGTCTCTTCATCCCCCAAAGATCCGAACTATGGCTTTTATAAAGCAAAGATTAGGAAACAAGCAAAGAAAAACTGACAGCAGAAAGGGCAAAAACCCTACCTGAAGGGCCAGGAGGGGAGGGGTGGTTTCTATCAAGCAGGACTCCTCCTCATGCTCCGGAGCACTAGTGGAGAAGAGCATATGTATCTTCTCCAAGGCTTCAGCTTCGCCCGTAGAGAGAAGGGGCAATGCGTTATCCATAGTGTGCGTCGCCCATGCCACCAGGAAGCTCTAATCTTCGCTTTCGTCCAAATTGAAGAAGCGGTTCCACCACCCATTGTCGTAAGAGCTCACTCCTTTGATCTTGAACCTCATACAAGGGGATAAGTAATTATTGCTCGGGCCCTGGCTCAAGCAAAATCACAAGTGAAATAACTCGCAGGATGGTGCCACCCTCTCACCATTGCACACCTTAAGGAAGATCCTCAGGAAGTGCCAAGAGTTCGACTCCAATTAGGACAGAGAAATCCGCCAACACGCAAGGAAGGCAACTGCTATTGGAGGTGAAGGGAGGTGTAGTCCAGCCTCTAGAGCATCGATGGAGAGACAGAACCCCTCGTAGAATTTGTGATAGGGGCGATCCTTGTGCCTAGGAATAGAAATAATAACTTCCAACGAAACCCGAAAGTGAGTGCATAGTTCCTCCAGTTGTCATGGAGTGACCAAAGAACTCTATAGTCGTGGGCCGCCTACATCTGGACTAGGTCCTGTGAGGCTGCAAGAGGTCCAGAAGGGTAGCTCCCCTTCGGTGAGGAGCTCACTTGAAACACCTTTTGTGATGAGGCAGTCGATTTCTCTACAACCCGCCGACGCTAGGAGGATAGATGAAAGGAGATGGGGAGATCATCATCAAAAGAAAATGCTCCCACGGGAGAAGTCATAGACTTATTGGAGGAAGACATCCTTGCACTAGAGTGTTAGATGACCAGAGCAGAATTGGAATACGATAGAAAAGAAAAGCTAGGAAAGGCCAGATAAAGGTAACTTGTTGTCCAGTAGATGCTTGTTTGATGCAATGATGTGCCTAGGGACCACGCGAGCAATGATGGTGAAAATTATATCATGTAACCCAACACAACCACACTGTTAGAAATAGGAAGAAGTAATGAAATGCCCATTGAGTTCATTGATTCATCACCAATTTATACAAGTGAAGATAGGAGGATTTTCCTCAACTAACCTACGTGATTTCCTCATTCAGTTGGGGAAATCATATCTAAATTCTATCTTCTATGATGCCCCAGCAAGATCGAGCTCCTGTAAGGACACCGATCTTGAACTAAGGACGTCAATCTTGAACCGATGGCAATGAATCTGAATGAAGGAAACCACGGTGAAGATCTGACTGTGGTTGACTTTGACGGTAATGTTAGCCTGACTGATAGGGAGGCCCTTGTGTTGTCAACCATGATGAAGATCTGACGGCGGTTGACTTTGATGGCAATGTCAGCCTGACTGAGAGGAAGGCCGTTGTGTTGTCAACCACAATGAAGAGTGATGGCGGTTGACTTCGACGACGATGTCAGCCTGGCTGAGAAAGAACAGATGACTCTACTAGAGCCAAGTTGGAAGCCATTTGCTATCAACCGCGATGAAGATCTGACGGCGGTTGACTTTAATGATGATATTAACCTGGCTGAGAAAGAGCAGATGATTCTACTGGAGCCAAGTACAAAAATCTAATTAAATTGGACTATCATGCCCCCGCAAGATCAAGCTCCTATGAAGGACGCAGATCTTGAACTGGTGCCAATGAATCTAAGGAAAGAGACTGCTATGTTGTCAACCATGGTGAAAGTCGACTTTAGCGGCCATGTAACCTGGCTGAGAAGGAGAGTGCAGACATGGCAGGAATGGCTGGAAGAGGAGGTCTGGCACGGGGTAGGCACAACAGAAGAGATGGTGCATAAGCTATCTTGCTGATTGGCTAAGATTGCAGCAGCTACGGGCTTCGCGACAGATGTGCGAGAGACTGATTCTTGTAGAGCTCGGCAGAATGTTGCAGAAGAGTAGGGCCCAGAGGACTCCGCTGAATCAGCAAGGGAAGGAGCGGTTGGTCGGAGATCAGATCCGATGACAATAAGCAAAGGTTGCTCTGTTTCCGATCGTAGTGTCCGACCAAGTTTGATGCAGAGGTGAGAAGAGATCTTGCTTTAGGCAAGCGCCTGCACCGATCATAGGCTGCAGCAGCACGAGGTAGTCACAATCGGTAGAAATCTCTCAATGTTGATGCAGAGGAAGCAGCAGGGCAGGTTGCAGCTCGCCGGGCTCTAGTGGCTGCCACGCATAGCCGAACGCGATGGAGTCGTGCGATCTGACCAGGCCGCAGAGCGATCACAAATTTGTGTCAAGGGAGGATGCAGGAAATTGCCCCTTCAAGCAGATCCAGGAGACGATTGGAAAAGTAGAAAAGGAGTTCTCAATAGAGAAGATCGGTGAAGACACGAGGATGCAACAACTGTACTCTGCTGCACAATGGAGACCTGCTCACTGTGGCTAAAGCTGCAGCCTATCAACCATGAGTCTCCCCTCCTATTTATAGAGAGCCACCAAAACCCTAGGACTCCTTCCTTAGTTGGTATTGGATCTTCATCCATTAACCCACTAACCTTGCATTATTGGATCTCTATCCAATAATCTCCTTAGTCCTATAATTGGGCCTTAATCAAGGATCTCATCAACATAGGGTCTCATCTAATGAGAATAGGAGCTAATTGGATCTTCATCCAATCCTCTATTCGCTGAAGCATCCACCATATGTGTGTGACCCTCTAGGCCCAATACCGAGCTGGTTGTGAGTCACTCCCATCAGAACTCCTTCTGATATAGTGAATTATTATCCTCATTATAATTCACTCGACTCATCGACTATGGACATACTAGGCCACTACGCCATAGTCCCCAAAACGGTACAGGGAGAATCAAATCCATCGGACCTATTTGGCCACAGTTACCATGTATCTATAATCCCTCATCCAAATAATATCCCAGAGATCGTATATTGGACATGGTACTATCAGGTCAAATACAGAATTTGTTTATCTTGCTCTATTTGGATTCTACCGGAGAACTCCTTCTCTCTCAATCCGAATGACCCTGGCCAGGGATTTGTCTGAGTAAGTACATATGAGATATTCCTCTCATGATACCGAGAGTGGATGATCCTCTATTGACACTCAATTGCCTTCGTAACGTTGGTTACTAATCTCAATAACCAACTGTACAAGATCTGAAACTTTCCAAACCTGTAAGTCTAGCATCAAAGAAAGGAGTACTTATACAAGGCATCCTTGGTGTCTCAAGTCTATGGACCAGATACACAACTGGGACTATGGAATCGCTATCTGACATTAGGTATCATTAACCATACAACATTTCATAAGCGGATCAATCAGTGAACTCATTCTTTAATGAGCACCTGTACTATATCCTTAGTGTCTCCACACAAGTGGCTATGAGACCAGTCGCCTCCATCATATGGACGGATATATAGTATACCGATCTATCCGGTTATCTCATTGTCCCTCTTGAGTAACCTATGATCGGGACTATTTAGGATCTGTGTTTAAAGGTGAATCGATCTCATTATCATAATCTCATCACGATCCGATTCTCATTGCACAGAACCAAGGACATCACAATATATATATGTAATAAATAATATAATATAAGAATATACCAATATTAATCATAAACAAAAATATCACTCACGTGATTGGATTGTAGGGCACCTGTAACCAGTAATCTTCCACTTGGTCAAAAGCCAATCACCTATATGTTTGATCCCCATCAGACCCTTGTGACGCTCAAATATAATTTGAGCTAGTGGCTTCGTCAGTGGATCTGCAATGTTATCTTCGGATGGAACTCTTTTCATTGCTATATCTTTTTGGGTCATGATCGCTCTAATTAGATGGAACCTCCTCCGAACAATTATGTTGAGACCTGAGTTCCTTTGTTAGAATTATCGCCCTGTCGCTGCCACAATATATGGGAGTCAGCTCCATGCTGCTTGGTATGACTCTCAAATCCTTGATAAACTTCTTCATCCACACCCCTTCGTCTTGCTGCTTCTACTACAGCAATGTATTCTGCCTCTGTGGTCGAGTCAGCAGTAGTATCTTGCTTGGAACTCTTCCAGCTTACTACTCCTCCATTCAGGGTGAAAACATACCCTGAATTTGACTTGCTATCATTAATGTTGGACTGAAAACTCGAGTCCATATAGCCCTCAACCTGGAGGCTACCTCCTCCATATACCAGTAAAAGATTCTTAGTCATTCTCAAGTACTTAAGGATACACTTTACTGCCTTCCAGTGTTCTAAACCTGGATCTGCCTGATACCTGCTCGTGACACTCAGAGCATGTGTTATATCAGGCCTAGTACATAGCATCGCATACATGATGGACCCTATCACCGAGGCATAAGGTATCTTATTCATGTATGTCCTTTCTTCATGAGTCTTTGGGGACATACTCTTAGAAAGTGATATTCCATGTCTCATCGGTATGAGACCTCTCTTGAAATTTTTCATGCCAAACCTTTTGACAATGGAGTCTATGTACCTAGACTAGGACAAGCCAAGCATCTTTTTGGATCTATCTCTATAAATCTGGATCGCCAAAATATATGATGTTTCCCCTAAGTCTTTCATGGAGAAGTTTCTAGATAGTCAAGCCTTTGTTGTGGAGAGCATTCCTACATCATTCCCAATGATTAGGATGTCATCCACATATAGCACCAAGAAGGTGATAGCGCTTCCACTTACCTTCTTGTACACACAAGGCTCATCTTCGTTCTTAACGAAGTCATAAGATCTTATCACCTCATCAAATCTTAGTTCCAACTTTGGGAAGCTTGTTTCAATCTATAAATGGATCTAAGCAACCTGCACACTATATCTGAACTCTCTTTAGATATGAATCCCTCTGGTTGTATCATATACACCTCCTCCTCGAGGTTGCCATTAAGGAATGCCGCTTTGACATCCATCTGTCATATCTCATAATCATAGTGTGCTGCAATGGCTAAAATAATTCTAATGGACTTAAGCATGCCTACAGGTGAAAAGGTTTCATCATAGTCAACTCCTTGTCTTTGACGATATCCTTTAGCTACCAGCCTTGCTTTATAGGTCTTTATCTATCCATCCACTTCAATCTTCTTCTTGAAGATCCATTTGCAATCGATGGGTATAATACCCTCAGGTGTATCCACAAGGTTCCAAACCTTATTAGAGGACATAGAATCCATCTCAGAATTCATGGCTTCTTGCCACTTCCTGGAGTCTATACTCATAATAGCCTCCTCGTAGGTCTGAGGATCAACATCCTGAGAGTCATCTCCACTGATATGTCTCATATATCTTTCAGAAGAGTGAGATACTCTATTAGACCTATATAAAGTTGGAACTTGTGTGTTAAGTATCTGAACAGACTCGGGCTCTGGAATGGTGCTTAAGCTAGGTTCTCCAACCTCGCTCAATTCTATCTTACTCTCAATATTTCCACCAAGAATGTATTCCTTCTCAAGGAACACAACTCTCTTGGCAATAAAGACCTTTCGGTGCTCGGGATGATAGAAATAATACCCACAAGTTTCCTTTGGGTATCCCACGAATGCGCATCATTCTATCCTTGATTCCAACTTATCGGGGTTGTGTCTTCTAAACATGGGTAAGACAGCCCCAAATCTTAATAATCTTAAGATCGGGCTTCTTTCCTTTCCATATCTCATATGCGTAGACACTATCGACTTTGATGGAACTCTGTTCAGAAGGTAAGCTGCGGTCTCTAGGGTGTACCATAGAATGAGACGGGTAGGTCAATGAAACTCATCATGGACTGCATCATGTCTAACAGCATGTGATTCCTCCTTTCTGATACACCATTGAGCTGAGATGTATAAGGAGGTATCCACTGGGATAGAATCTCATTGTCCCTGAGGAAATGAGTGAACTCCGTACTCAAGTACTCTCCTCCTCGATCTGATCGAAGAGTCTTAGTACTCTTTCCAATTTGGTTTTCTATCTCATTCTTATATTCTCTAAATTTCTCAAAGGCCTCAGATTTGTACTTCATTAAGTACATGTGTCCATACCTAGAGAAATCATCAGTGAACGCCATGAAATATGAGTAACCACCTATAGCCTGAGTCGACATGGGACCACATACATCACTATGTATGAGTTCTAATAACTCGGTGGCTCTCTCTCCAATTCCACTAAAAGGAGAGTTGGTCATCTTCCCACGAAGGTAAGGTTCGCAAGTTGTATATGACTCATAGTCAAATGGATCTAAGTATTCATCTTTCAGCAACTTTTGAATCATTCCCTCATGTATATGACCTAACCTATAATGAATGTCATAGGTTTACATTATTCACGTCATCTCTTTTCCTCTCAGACATATTTATATTCATGATGTGTGGAGAAGTGTCTAACAATATAAGCCATTTACAAGGGTCCCTCTAGTGATGATCTCATCATCCATAATTATTGAACAACTATTATTCTCAAAAATTAATTTATATCCACTAATTGTCAAACAAGAGATGGATATAATATTTTTGATAATAGAGAGAATAAAATAGTATGCATCTAATGCAATGATAGCTCCACAAGACAAATGTAGGGTGACCTCCCCAACGATAACTATAGCAACTCTTGTTCCATTGCCCAACTTGAGGTTAATCTTGCTAGAACTTACAACAAATTACAAATATGATAAACACTCCCGGTATCCAATACCCATGTGTTATCATAAAAATCTGACAAGTGAAGACTAATCATGAATATACCTGAAGCTTCTTTAAGCTTTTGTTTCACCTCATCAACAAGGTAGTCCTTACAGTTCCTCTTTCAATGCCCGTCTTGGCCGTAGTGGAAGCACTGTCCTTTGTCCTTCGTCGGGTCTCTCTTGGCAACATTTGCCTTACCTGGTCTTTCTTTGCCCTTGCCCTTCTTAAGGGTCTTATTAGCCTTCCTTTTCTTTTTGGTCTCACCAATATAGAGAACTAGCTTCTCCTTCTTGATGGCACTCTCAGCTACCCTCAACATATTTAGGAGCTCATGGAGAGTCACCTCAAACTTGTTTATATTAAAGTTAATAATGAACTGTGAAAATGAATCTGATAGGGACTGAAGTATAAGATCAACATACAGGTTATCCTTTAGGACTATCTTTATACTTCACAAAGCGAGCGATCTCATCCTCGCTTGTGCTTTCCTCCAACGTGGGCACAATTGTATTAAAGACATATACAATTTTCTCTTTCGTGAGAACAATTCTCAAATTACGGAGCCTTTGGACCAATGAGGCGGTTGGCATCAAGTATGTCACGTTGGGGGTTTGTGAGCGACATGTTTCTGACAAAACATGATATAGTAAAAAAAATAATATGCAGATTTTGCAAAAAATACTAATTAAGATATGGACTTCTATCTTAATATACTCCCACTATTTTCTTAGCGAATCACGTGACACCCTTGACACGTGAGACGAAAGTCTCCGACAGACTCCTAGTGGGGATCGGGATCCAATTAGCATCTTAGTGCAACCTCGAGGGACTCGACCAATTACACTAAGCCCAAAAGGTAGGCAACTCTTGCCAATCACAACTCCTTGCTATTCAAAAAAAGAATCTTTAGTTGGGATCATTGTAAGTTTAGTTTTAATAATAAACTTTCGCGTACTAGAAACTAAGCTCTTCCAAAACAGTTAGAACTCAACAGTTCTGTTCTCGGTCGAGGTATAGAACTAATAATTGTTCCTTTTCTATTTTTTGATTCGTTTTTTTATCCGATTTGATTTCATAGAGTCAAACAAAATTAAAGGATTTTTTTTTTTCAATGAAGAAGATTAAATAACTAGGGTTTCATATGTATAACAAATTTATTACTAAATCAAAAGAAAAGAATTTGAAATTTGATAACGATTTCGACACCTTAGTATCATTAGAGTATTAATACCCTTCCTTACATATATATGATGGTAAGATATATGATGTTAAGATTTACTATATGATGGTAAGATTTACAAAATTTATTAGGTTTTTGTTAGGTATATAAGAAACAAAAGAATTCGAATTTCTACCGTAATCATACTCTGCTTTTCACAATAGAAAAATATTTTTCTATTGCGAAAAGTAGATAGAAAAAAAGATTCAGAATTTGATATACATACTCTTATTCTGCATACCGCATCTACATACTATAACAGCTAATTCGAACTCGTATTGATATTGGGGAGTTCATTAATTCGTCACGTTCGACCTCGAATCATCATGATCTAGAGGAACTCGACCAACCATGATATTCAGTTAAGTCATCACCATCGTTACAAGATGAGTCTGATTTGATGATATGCCCTCGAGGGACTCAACCAAGCATACCATGTCCTTAGGTCACCGGTGACATCTCTATGTCGTAGGCAAGAACTCGATCACGTAGATAGGTGAGCCTCGAGGGACTCGACCAGCTCAATCTATGTCATGATTCAATTTCTTCCTATAACAATGGAAGGCCATGTGGGTCAATCTTATTGCCTCACGCTTACCAACTTAATATTATCGTAGGATGGGTTTTTATTTCGTATCGATCTCCTAATATGTCGTGTAACCCATACATATTTAATATATATCTACATCGCATGCAAATATATATATATATATACATATATCTAGTAGGTGTATAACACATCACATATGCAAGCCACACCAGATGATCATGAGCCATCATATAATATGATTAAGCCTGAGCCAATGGGCCTAATCACTCACAATAGGATCTATATGTGCATTAGCGCATCTCCATGCCCTGTGATTGTTGATCTTTTTCATCATCGATTCTGTCGGATCGTTGCATCACCATGCGTTGTGATCTCCTGCCACGGCATCGTGGGTCCCGCTGTAACCTCCACGCGCCCGCTACGCCTCTCCATGTAATTACAAATAATCACAGGCACGCCGGCCCAACAATAAACGAGAAAAATGCAGGCTCGCAGGTCCCAATAATAATAATAATAATCACAATTACACACATCACAACATATGGCTCATGATCATCCATTCATATTATACATCACATGTACATCACATCATAATGTAGGATTACTAGATATATATAATAATTAATTAAACTATTTAATTAATAATTTTTTAAAAATCAGGACATGCTCGAAATTTCTAGAATTGTCAAGGGCATTTTCATAATTCTGGATGAGAGGACAGTCCTCGAAATTTTTAGAATTATCAAGGGTATTTTTATAATTTTGGATGAGATGATAGTCCTCAGAATTTGTAAAATTATTGAGGGTATTTTCATAATTCTGGATGAGAGGACAGTCCTCGAAATTTCTAGAATTATTGAGGGCATTTTCAGAATTATGTACATGAGGACAGTCCTTCGAATTTTTAAAATTTAGAGGGGCATGATCATCCTTTTTCTCAAAAGGATGCCCTAGCCCTCTCCTTGTCGCCCTCTACGCCACCGCCACCGCTGCCCCTGCGCATGCGGTAGGGTTCACCACGGGCGGCAGCCCCTTGTGGGCTAGTCGCTGGCGGTCGCCCCCCTTGCAGGCGCACCGTAGGCAGCCGCCCCTTGCGGCCTGGCTGCGGGCGACAGCCACTTGCGCGCGCCGCCTTACAGCCTGCCCCTTTGCGGGCGCCGCGCTGCGGGTGGTTGTCGCCTTTGCGGGCTGGTCGCAACCCGCCATGCCTGCACTGGCCTTGGCCGCGGCCTGGCCATGGGTGGCCAACCCTATATGGGGGCTGGCCGTGGGTGGTCGGCCCTACATGGGGGTTGGCCGTGGCTGGCCGCCCCTCCTCCTCGTTGCCTTCACTGTGAAAATGCAGCAAGAATGCATAGAACGATTCTACACGATACAATCTCATCACACGCAGTTTAAAACCAATCTTTTGCACAAAGACCTTGGCTCTGACACCATTGTTGGGAAATGATAGGACTCCAACAGGGTTGAGTCCTAATCTCCCTAAAACTATTCAATAAAACTCTGCTAGATTATAATAAAGCAACTCTTATCTTATAAATGAGTATGGCTAGGGTTTAGATTAGCCCTTAGGGCTTAGTGGTCGTCGCCCCCTTATTTGGTTGGTTGGCCAGAGTTTCCCCCTACTTAGGTCGGTTATAGAGCCAACTTAGTCGCCCCCTATTCCTATTAAGGTAGGTTGGCTATAGGAGGGGCAAAGATGTATTTTACTTAGGCAAGCATCCCCTTAGGCTAGGGTTTCGATCCCTATATAATGATGTAGTCGTGCCGAGTCTAGGAGGGAGGAACCCCAATAGCGTTCCAAGTGTTGATCCCCCTCAAGGATCAAAATCTATAAAGCTCCTTCTAGGGTTCTATCATTTGGTATCAGAGCCACAATATTGCTACCCCTGTAGCCATCTCAGCCGCCTCCACCTTCCCAAGCAATTCGCACAATTGCTACAACACGCGCCTCCACCTTCCACCCCAGCAGTAGATCAAATTAGTCTGCCGCTGCCCCCTGTGTTTGATCTAGAATTTTGGTATATTTTTATCATCCACGCCTCTTCAATACTATAAGATTTCTTACTTTACACGTTGAAGATTTTTTTCAAATTTTATCCGCTGCAAATTTCGTTCATCGCAAATGTTATCATCGTTGCAAAGGCGAAACGCTGCAGAAATTTTTAGCTGATTGTTGCTTCTTGAAACTAAACTTTTAATCATCCTTTTTGGCTGAAATATTTATACAATTTCATAGATTGTCTTAGCTTTCATCTAAGCCTGATCTCATAAAAAAACTCCTTCTGGATCTGGACTTATAGCACTGCGATTCTTCATTGCATAGTATTGAAATTTTACAACACAGAATCTGTCTTCCGTCTTTTTGGCTAAAATTTTTATACAATTCTCAAGATCAAGTTGGCTTTCATCTTGATTTGATTTCACAAAAAAACTCCTTCTGGAACTGATTTTTTTTGTGCAATCTTTGACCATCACGTAGTTTTGGAATTTTACAACGAAGGAATCTGCCTTTCGTCTTTTGCCCTATTTCCCTACTGTTATGCTGCCAAAATTTCGTCAAACTTCTTACATGTATTAACAACATCTGAACCAAGGGTTTCTGCATAATTTCCTTAAACTTTTATCTAAAATTTACGTCGAGAAGTCATCGTTTCTCCGACGTAAAACCAGTTCAGCAGGACAGCACATCACAATACTTCTTTTCACCGAATTCTATCAGATTTGAGCGCTATTCTTTGTGGGATTTCAGACTCTCTTTTCTTCATCCCCAAACCCTACCATCCTCACCAAAAACTCTTTCAAATATTACCCTAAACCGAATCAAAATAGCCCCCAAATCAGCCTACTTCCTTATCGATCCGCTTACCTTTTTAGCCAACTTTCCTTACCGAGACACCTACCTTTGCTGTCATCTATCCCAGATCTAAAATCTAGTTTCCTAACCTTCATCTACTACTATCACAGCCCTAAAACCATAATAATTCACAGCCTAAACTCCACAAAACTATAGCCCCAAATCGTACCCAAAACAGCCACAAACCGCACCCAAAAATCGAAGCCTTCGGTCCACCAACCTTTTAGCCACCCAATCTCCCTTGTCCCTTCAATCACAGTATGCATCTTTTGCTGCCCAATGCTGCCAACAGCGACCTCTTGCTACCATCCTCCTTGATCGTAGCCAATAGCGATCTTTGTGGCAAAAAAGCTACCAACAGTGATCTTTCGCTGCAATCTGTTTACATTGCAGCCCACAATAATTATTCGCTGCCAACTATCTTGATTGCAACCAGCAACAAATTGAACACAACAGCAGCCATCTCTCACTCCATACTGCTACTGCCCTCCTCTGCAACAGTCGTGTACATCGTTGCCCCGTCTTCCTCCTATTGTAGCTGCACCCTTGCTACAACCAATGCCACCTACAGCCATGAAGTCACACCGCAGCTGCAGCCGACGTTGTTGCTGCCATCTTCTGACAAATATCAGGCACCTAAAAAATCACAGCCTCGATGACATTGCAACATCAAAATTGCCGCATCACCGAAGGACCGCAGCCGACGTTATTGCTGCCATTTTCTTCCTCCACCGTTGCTGCTACCCTTGGTTGCCATCCTCCACTTGGAGACTTGACCACCGCAGCCCAAACATCGCTGCCATTGTTGTCTTCAACCTAAAGATTGCAGCTACACTCTTTAATCAATTTGATTTGACAGGTTGGAGATCCTTACGTCATGACATCGGTGGGCTTATTCAAAGCAAAATTGGAGGCTCTTGAGGCACGTATGGATATTAAATTATGTGCTCTCTTTGAGGAGTTTAGATTGGGCCAATCATCGAGCCTAATAAGATCACAACACGGTGCAAATTTGGATTGTAAAAAGAATATTAGCGAAGAACTAGCGATGATCCGTCAAACCTCCACCATCCAAGAGTACTAGACTAGGTTTGAAAGGTTATCTAATCAAACTTATGATTGGTCTTAAAAATAGATATTGAGGACTTTTATTGAGGGCTTGAAGCTGGAGATTCAGGAAGAAGTTAAAGCGCGACAGTCGTACACACTTAAGGTAGCCATCTCTTTTGCGTGACATCAAGAGGAGCGATTGAACTATGAAACTCGGAAGACTAGAGTTGCTCCCTGACCAGCAACACCAATGCTTGCTGAATTTATGGGTGTCTCCACACATCCGAGCCGATTACCTCCTCTGAAGCTGGTTGACCCCCCTATGCTGAATAGCTCGAAACTTCTACCAATTGTTGCTCGACCATATTGCTTCATACAACCTAAGAAGGTCGAAGATAGAAGGGTCATCCAAGAGATGACAGAGACAGATTATTCTGCCATGCTTATTTCCTGCTATGACACGTCCCTACATCCTTTTCCCCCGAGATAAGCTACTTCTAAAGTGTTACATCCTGTTGAACGCACCATGGTTGCTGATGCAGCACTTCCAGATCTCAGGTGACTTCCACGACTTTCCCCAGGATCGAACCATGATGCTTAAAGACTTCCTTGATGATGACCTCCGATCTACGGCCCAAGACCGCGAGAAAATTGAACCCCTCCGGTGGCAAAATCAGAAAAGGGGAAGGATCATTTGTAGGACTTAATGAAGCATGAACGTCATCCCTCTCATTATAAAGAAAGATGCACCACATTGGCCGAGTGGAACTATAGCCCTCGCGGCAACGATGTCGTCCACACCAAATCGTGGATAGATGTTTATTATTGGAGTAGACACATCCAGAGTGGGGGTTAGTACCATCCTCATGCAAGATGGACAACAACATGAAGAATTAAAAATGGGCCCCAAAAATCACCACTCCTACCCACCTCGGACTCAGATCGGGCTCAGACCACTAAAGATTTTATTAGAGGACAGCCCTCACTCCAAAAGAAGGCACAAATACTATTACAGAGCAACCACGTGGCAACCCATGCAAGGAAGAAACTTCCCCCTGACAAACGCCGGAGCAGAAGAAAGTTTCCTGAGAAAGATCAAGTCCCCCTTCATCTCCAGCTCCACCAACATGAAATTCAATTCTCAAGAAAGTGGTCTCCAATTTCTTTGGTCCTTGCAAAATTGGGGATCACATGGGGGCCGTAACCTGGAGATCAGATTCGTGTACCAGATTAAAATTACAGTTGATCCTCCAAGTATCCCACCTAAAATGAAAATTTAAAGACAACGACTCAGCTCAAGTTCTTTCAACTGACACCCAAGCTAATGAGGAGCTGAAGACCCGGTTCCCTGAGTTCATGGAACTTCAGCCTTGAGGACAAGGTTGATTTTAAGAGGACGGGTTTGATAGGACTCCAGCAGGGTTGAGTCCTAATCTCCCTAGAAGTATTTAATAAAACCCTGCTAGATTGTAATAAAGCCACTCTTATCTTATAAAGGAGTATGGTTAGGGTTTATATTAGTCCTTAGGGCTTAGTGGTCGTCGCCCCCTTACTGGGTTAGTTGGCCAGGGTTTCCCCCTACTTAGGTCAGCTATAGAGCCAACTCAATCGCCCCCTGTTCCTATTAAGGCAGGTTGGATATAGGAGGGGCAAAGGGGTAATTTTACTTAGGCAAGCACCCCCTTAGGCTAGGGTTTTGATCCCTATATAATGATGTAGCCGCCCCCCTCTCCTAAATCAAGCAATTCTCAATTTTATTTCAGCCTTGTGCCGAGTCTAGGAGAGAGGAACCCCTATAGCGTTTCAAGGGTTGATCCCCCTCAAGGATCAAAATCTATAGAGCTCCTTCTGGGGTTCTATCAGGAAACCTCAGCGGGTGCATCACATGTGCAGCGGAAATCAAAATAAAAATTGGTTTCCACGCAGATCAAATCGTCGTGCAAAAGATTGGGGTTGCGAGAAAAACCACAAAAACTGTGATGTGTGAGAGATTGATTTTACCTAGGAAAATTATATATCCCTGTATTCCAGATCCGGATGGAGAAGATGAAGGAGGTCAAGCGTCCTCCTCTCTAGCGGTATTCACACGATGGATCTCTATAGCGAAACTCCTCTAATCTGATCTTGCAACTCTTGCTCAGAGGGAGGGACGAGAATAGGAGGTGGTGGCTAAAGCTGTAGCCTATCAACCATGAGTCTCCCCTCCTATTTATAGAGAGCACCAAAATCCTAGGGCTCCTTTAGTGGGTATTGGATCTCCATCCAATAACCCACTAACCTTGCATTATTGGATCTCTATCCAATAATCTCTTTAGGCCTATAATTGGGCCTTAATCAAGGAGCTCATCAACATATGGTCTCATCTAATGAGAATAGGGGCTAATTGGATCTTCATCCAATCCTCTATTCGCTAAAGTATCCACCATATGTGTGTGACCCTCTAGGCCCAATATCGAGTTGGCCGTGAGTCACTCCCATCAAAACTCCTTATGATATAGTGAATTATTATCCCCATAATAATTCACTCGACTCATCGATTGTGGACGTACTATATCACTACGCCATAGTCCCCAGACGGTACAAGGGGGATCAAATCCATCGGACTTGTTTGTCCACAGTTATCATGTATCTATAATCTCTCATCTAAATAATATCCCAGAGACCGTATATTGGACATGGTACTGTCAGGTCACATACGGAATCAGTTTGTCTTGCTCTATTCGGATTCTACCGGAGAACTCCTTCTCTCTCAATCCAAATGACCCTGGCTAGGGATTTATCTGAGTAAGCACATATGGGATATTCCTCTCATGATACCGAGAGTGGATGATCCTCTAACACTCAATTGCCTTTGTAAGGTTGGCTACCAATCCCGAGAACTAGCTGTACCAGATCTAGAACTTTTCAAACTTGTAAGTCTGGCGTCAAAGAAAGGAGTACTCATACAAGGCATCCTTGGTGTCTCAAGTCTAAGGACCAGATACACAATTGGGACTATGGAATCGCTGTCTGACATTAGGTATCATTAACCTTACAGTATTCCATAAGCGGATCAATCAGTGAACTTATTCTCTAATGAGCACCTGTACTATATCCTTAGTGTCTCCACACAAGTGGCTATGAGACCAGCCACCTCCATCATATGGACGGGTATATAATACATCGATCGATCTATCCGATTATCTCAATGTCCCTCTTGAGTAACCTATGACTGAGATTATTTAAGATCTGTGTTTAAAGGTGAATCGATCTCATTATCGTGATCTCATCACGATCCAATTCTCATTGCACAGAACCAAGGATATCACAATATATATGTAACAAATAATATAATGTGAGAATATACCAATATTAATCATAAGCAAAAAGATCACACAATGTGTTACACGTGTCATCACTCACGTGATTGGCTTGCAGGGCACTTGTAACCAGCAGGCTGCGGTTGCGGCTATAATTGTTGGAGTAGGGAGGGTCGACAGCGAGCAGAGTAGCTGCCAAAGGAGAAGATGAGGAAGTCGTTGTAGTGAAGGTGTGCTTCCCTTTCTTTCCTGACTTCAGGACCACAATATTGCGGTCCCTTCTTTGGAGGTGTAGAGACGATGCAGAGAGGGATATGCACCGAAGAGGAGAAACGACCGAGTTGTTGCTGTGACGACTGCAGCAGTAAACGAATGGTGAGCCGATGGCAGGCAACGTTGAGGCCGATAGTGTCACCGACGCCAGCGATGGCAGCGACAGGTGCCGATGAGGTTGAGCGAAGGGTTGCCAGACCAACGACGTGGACGCCAATTATAGAGCAGGACCCGAATCTTTAGATCCTCGAATGACGCCAATTATAGAGCGAGAGGGCTGCCAGACCAAAGTTGGGGATTTACTACCATTTGACAGCGAGAAGGAACTTGTTGCGCCCTCTCTATAAAGCACCGAGATACGATGGACGGTGGCCCTTACAGGTGCTCTCAGCAGAGAGAACAAAGGCTGCAAGAGGGACGATGCCAGCGAGTGGGTGTAGAAGTCGTCGTCTACTGCAGATGGGGTAGGGAAAGTGTCGCTGCTTGTTGGAACTGATGCGACAGTGGTGGTGCACGAAGAAAACGGTCTCATGCAGAAGGATGCCTCGACAGAGAGAGAAAGCCGACAGGGTCCAGTGGGGGAAGAGGAAGTCGACGCACTAGAAGTCATGGAGAGTGGCTTTGACATTGACGAAAGGCTATCGTTTGACAGTAAAAAGAGATTTAAACTGTTGTTAGATAGTGGATAAAGAAATGTAATCTCTCTTATAGAGAGAGGGGCTCTTATACCATGTTAGAAATATAAAGAAGTAATGAAAATGCCCATTGAGTTTATTGATTCATCATCAATTTATACAAGTGAAGATAGGAGGATTTTTCTCAACTAACCTAAGTGATTTTCTCATTCAGTTGGAAAAATCATATCTAAATCCTATCTTCTATCACACACGAATACTTAAACATCAAGAATGGGCTCTGATCCTTATGCAAATTAAACCCATGGCAGAAGACTCCATGGAAATAGCAAAGACTATCAGGATAAGGCGACGTATCATGTCCTAGGTGGAATGATCTACAACTACCAAAAGCTTGTCCCTCAAACAATTTTGTAGGCCTGGTTCCTCACTTTAGACATAATTGAACTCGAACCTTTAGATGAATTAGAGCTTTGCTATATTACAACTACCCAAATCTAACCTCAGATAAACCAAAAGCAACCAAGGACCACACCCTTGACGACCTTACACCCCTGCCCCGGTGCCTCCCCAAGCCTATGCTCGGTTTCTTTATCAACAGGTAAGCTAGACATGGGCCTCGAGAGCTTCACACCTCCACCTTGACAGTATCCTTCAAGCCTCCTCAGGCCTCAGCCCAACACATATGGCTCCTGGTTGCTCCGCCACGGCCAAGATCAGACCCACTATGGTAGTAGCACCTCTAATTACTTACAGGACTTAAAGGAAGATTACATCACCTTTGGGACAATAGAAGATACCCCTAGAAGAAGTGCCTTGCAGGTATCATAGCAGGGCTAACCCTCGCTTTAGCATGGTCAGAAGGTCGAGAGATACACCTAGGTCGAGCCTCCATGCTCCCTAGCTATGCACTCGGTATCAAAGGTCGAGGGCTACACCTAAGTCAAGCCTCCATGCTCCCCCTAGGCATGTACTTAATGTCAAAGGTTGAGGTCTGCACCTAGGTCAAGCCTTCGTACTCCCCCTAGTCGTGCACTCGATGTCAAAGGCTGAGGGTTGCATCTAGTCCAAGCCTTCACACTCCCCCTATCCATGCATTCAGTGTAAAAGTCTCGAGGGTTGCTCCTCAGATGAGTAAGAGTTAAAAGGACTCTCCCTTGAGTTAAGCATCTCGGTGTGAAACTCAATGGATTACACCTAGGTCAAGCGTCCATGCTCCTCCTAGTCGTGCTCTTGATATAAATGGCTTGAGGGTCGCTCCTCAGAATAGGAACACAGTAGTGTGCCCTTTGGAGAAAGACCCTGAAGACACCCTTCGGAGAAAAGCAAATTATAGGGGTAAATTTGGTACCCTCTAGCTCATTCGACACGATAATTGACACCTAAGCAGGGCTCTGCATCATTAGTTCTAGAACAGTGCCGCAACCACCCTATCTTATCAGGATCTAAGTCTGATAATCAGGTTCTTAGGCCAAGCCAATTGGTAAGGAAAGCCCATAGATCAGGTATAAAAGGAACCTTAGTCTCTCACCAAGGGGCCAAACAAACGAACACACACTACACCATTACATACTCTCTCTCTCTCTCTCTCTCTCTCTCTCTCTCTCTCTCTCTCTCCATCTATGGTTTATGCCACTATGTCCTCCCCTCTGCTGAGTTGGGCATCGAAGTGATCGCATCAAGCAACTTCGACCGGCCTAACATGTAGGGTCACTTGTCCTCAATTAGAGGATATCGAAATCGTCCTGCCTCTGGAGGAGGAACTCAATAGCTTGGAGGTCCAACGACTTGGAGCCAAACCCTCGCTATGTGATGACATCAGTGGAGTCACCACATCATTATGCCAACCAGGAAGCTACACCAGCCAGAAATGAGCCTCGGGGTGAACCTGCACCTCCGACAAATAACTAACTGGGTCGACTAAGTAGTCGACGATACTCATGACATCATCATCACCCATAATTAAATTAGGTATAGGAACTATCCTCATGATAATAATTTTTTTCATCATAAACCACATAGATAAAATTATTTAAAATATAACTGAAATTATTTAAAACATAATAATTATCTAGATAATACTTATAAATTAATTCTCAACACGCCACATTGCCGCCATGGATGACTGCCCCACCACCGTTTCCTTGTTCTCCTTTCTTCCTAGTGTATTGTCATCTCCCATCGATTCCTTTGTCGGGTCATCTGCATACTGCAAGCTCCCGTAGCGAAGCCCCTCGGTGCATAGATGCTCCGAATTCTCGAGAGAGAGGTCGTCGCCTTCTTTAGCGTCCTCGTGTTTCATGTTCCTTGACCTTCTAGCTGCCATGGCCGCCGATGAAGTGGAAGGGAGGGATGCTAGACGGCTGGGGTGTTTCTGCAAAGTAAATTTCGCCGAACATTTTGATGGGGGGCGATCATATTGCGTCATCCACACTCACAAAGAAGGCGAACTATATTGATAGTATTGGCATCCTTTCATTGGTTGGGCTCAGAATGAACCTGACGCATGTATCTGCCATTTAGCCCCAGAGTTCAGTCATGTCTCTACCAGAGAGAGATCCTCTCGCACTTGCTTTCAATAATCTCGGTACTGCTATTGCACTATTTTCTGTTCAGATTTCTTAAGAACAGTTGTCTCACGCAAAGCAGCAATTATTTAGACCGACGTGACGTGTTCGGAATGAGAGCTTTCTGAATAATATATAATTGAAGAGTGATCAAGTCCAATCTGTCTGTTAAATCCGGACTCGAGATTTGGGGGTTTTTTGGGCGGGCCCACTGGTTCAGGTTGGGCTTCGTTGTTCTAAGATTAAGATGATTGCATGGAAAATGCCTGTGAGTTGATCTCGTTGGGTTCGATGTGCAGAAAAAAACAAACAGCGCAGAGGAAATTAGTATTTATCCTTCATTCATGACGCAGCATGTGTGAGCCGTCTTAGATGTTAAAAGATGACGAGATTTGATGTGTGTAACAGGGCCAGGGGATCCATGGTTCAATGGGATTGTTCGTTGTGTATTAGGTACTGAAGCAAGGCATATTTGCTTCGGTTGCCTGGCACAAAAGCGCAAGCCCGACCTTCACTTAAAGGTGGATTATATTTGATTTATTCAGTTGCAGAAAAATCCATCTATCCCACCATGTTACCTGCTTATGTCTGTATAACAGTACATTGTCGTCATAAGAACTTATAAAATTAAAAAAATATGCTACTAAAAAGATAAAATTTATCTATTGAGATGACTGAGTATTTATATATAATTTGATAAATAGATTTTTCTTAATCAATCATTCAAATCATGTAATCACATTAGTTACTTAAATCTATGATTGATTCTTAAATTATAGATTTATTAAGGATATAATAAAACATAAATGATCCTTAATCATATCAACTGCTTCATCATGATCTTCTATCATGTCCTTATAAGATTGAGTTTTTCTCAAAGATGTCAATCTTGTATCGACATAATTGAAATGACTTACCGGCGAGAGGCTTTATGAGGGAGTCTCCTAGTTGATCAAAAGTATGTACGTAAAAACACTTAGTTGATGTCTAACAACTTGATCTATGACAAAGTGAAAGTCGATGGCAATGTGTTTAATGCGTGAGTGCAACAGTGGATTGACGCATAAGTAGGCGACACCAACATTATCACAATATATCATAGGAGTGGATTTAAAAGTGAAGTCAAGTTCATGTAATAGATTGGTGACTCCAGTTGAGTTCTATAGCAGTGGTGGTGATGGCTCGGTATTCAACTTCAATGGTAGATCTTGTAATTATTTTTTGTTTCTTGAAACTCCAACTTATTGGATTTGATCTAAGAAATATAATACATGCAGATGTAGACATTCTATTATCAATGTTATCTGCCCAATCAGCATCAACTAAAGCATGAAGATAAAGTGATAAGTGTTTATGAAGAAATCCATAATTAAGAGTTCCTTTTAGATATTGCAAAACTCACTTTACAGTATATCGATGTATAGTAGAGGATCGATGCATAAATTATGATAATTTATTAACTACAATGAGATGTCTAGACATGTGAGAGATAAATATTGTAAGGAGCTAATTACATGTCTGTATCGTGTGGGATCTATAGTAGGGCCACCATCATATTATTGAGTGATTAGATAGTAAAGAGTGGTGTGACAACTTCTTTGACATTCTGCATGTCCGTCAGTAGATTTTGAATGTAGTTCTTTTGAGATAGGAAAAGTCTAAAATATATAAATATTAATTTCACTCCCAAAAAGTAGCTTAAGGTTCCCGAATCTTTAATAGAGAATCGATCTGTCAACTACTTCACGAATTACTTGATCTCCATAGGATTATTACCTGTAATAATAATAACATCCACATACATCAGTAAATATATAGTATTTTCCTTTTGTTATCGTAGAAATAAGGAGGTATCAGACTTATTAATGGAACTAGTTGACGTAAAAAACGAGCCCAGTTCGGTATACCAGGATCTTAGAGCTTGGCAAAGTCCATTAATAGCTTTGTGTAGTTTACAAACATAGTTTGGATATTAATGATAGATGAAGTCAGGAGGTTGCTGCATAAAGAAATCTTCAATTTAAAGTCTCTTATAAGAAAGCATTATCAATATCTAATTGACATATGTGCTAGCCTTGTAACAACCAAACTCAAGATAAGCTATATTATTATTGGTTTAACAACTGGACTGAATTTTTTTGTGAAGTCAACACCTGATTGTTGTTGAAATTCTTTGGCCACTAGACGTACCTTGTATCTGGCAACGAATCCATTTGGATCTGTTTATTTTGAAAGATTCACTTATACTCGATGATATTTTGTATGTGATGAAATGATACAAGGGTCCATGTGGCATTATGGAGTAGGGCATCATATTCTTCACACATGGATTTATGCTGGTGTGAAGATTTTTGGGCTTGAGTGATGGTTGCGGGTTTAATAGGTTCAAGTGAAAATAATGTGATAGCATGGAAGTCAAAGATTTGGCATGGTTTGAATATACCATCTTTGAAGCATATTGTCATATGATGTTAAGGTACGATGGTATTATTGGAGGTATGAGAATTGGAGAGTCGTTGACACGTACCTAATCAGGCTGATGCACTTCGGTGTCACTTAGCTTAGGAGAGGACAAAAACTTCAATTGTGGAGCTAAGGGTGTTGCTTCATCGAGTATTACAAGGTGAATTTGTGGAAAAGTAGCTGGAGAAGTTGCTTAGGGGGACTAAGGGTACTCATATTAATCTAGCGATGTATGGTTATTGGAGTGGCTCACATCACTAAAGATCCATAGTTTTAGAAGAAAAAAAATAAACTCAACGAAAATAACATGGCGTGATATAAATAATTTTTGAGTTTGAGGATTATAGCACTGAAAAGTATTATGTTCAAGAGAGTACCCTATGAAGATATAAAGCTTGAATTACTTATAGAATAAGATGATCCTATCATAGCCATAACTTATGATCATGATTTATTATTGGGTTAAGTTCTCCTAGTATATTGATCTTTTATGGTGGACAACTGAAAGAGTTGTCGATGTAGCCTAATAGATCATATTCAAAAAGGAGATTAGAGAATTGAGCTTGTCAAGATACATAGTTGTCGTCTTTGGATAATTTAAAGGGGATTATAGTTGCAACATTGATGAATATAAGTCTTGTATGTTTAGAAGAACTATTGTTTCATATATGAACAATAATTAGAGCATCAGATGTAGATAAAGAGGACATGCTGAGAATATGCACCCATTTGGCGGATCAAGCTAGAAAGCATATGCTATGATTTGGTTGAAGTCTGTTGGCTTGATTTCTAGAGCATTGTGAATAGCGAGAGGGTCGTCGGAGTTGGCGACATTATGCACCTTTGAGGACAAGAGGGCCAAGAGGAGGCAGTCAATGCTTGACCTTTTAATGTGGAACCTAGGCATTGGAGAACTCGATGGAGGTTGGCCCACGATCGATGGATGGTGGTAGCAGTAGGAGGCTCATAGTGGGCCGCAATGAAGCGAGGCTGCGAGGAGATTGTCAAAGCAAGCAACCACTGAGAAAGTCACTGGCATAGAGAGGAGAGAGAAAGATGGTTGTGAAATTGAAACTCGGTGTCGGGTTTGGGGTGGAGGGAGTGGCTATCAAGGAGGTAGAGGTGCCCAGGCCTAAAGCAAAAGGATGGGAGGAGGAGGGTGCAGTGGGCACTAAGAGGAGGAGCGGGCACTCGGTGCAGATCAGCGATGGTTTGGAAGAGGCAGTAGAAGTCTGAAATAGGGAATTCTACAATGGGCAATCGCGGTGGCTTGAAGTTTGTCAACTGTTAGTAGATCAATAAAGGATCATTGAGGATTGTCGAAGACTGCCTGGTATAAGAGGTAATCAGTAGTTGTCAGAGTTTGACGCTGTAGGGAACAACTATGAAGGAGAGGTAGCATAGCAACCGTGGTGGCTTGAAGTCAGCCTCTGACGATCCACAGGTGAGGAAGGTGTGGAGATGGCGATGGAGATGAGCTTGTTAGCGATAATGCTCGGGGTAGCGGATGAAGAAGGACGATCGAGTCCTCTGCGAAAATGCCTCCATCCGTCTCGATTCAAAAGCCCAAAGAATGATTGGAACAAATCATTGTTGTTGCTTCAGCGATGATGTCGTTGGTGGTTTGAGGTCCACCAGTTTGAAGTCTACCAATCAAATCAACAACGGCTTATCAGGTGAGGAGGATGCTCGGAGGAAACCGACAATGACAGATTAGCAAAGATAAGGGACTATCATTGTCAGACGGTGAGGAAGGGAAGATCTTACTCGAGATAAGAGGAGCTCAGTGTTATATAAAATTGAGAAATATGCTATGAAAGATATGAGATTTATTCGTTGAGGTGATAAGTATTTATACATGTTTTGAAGAGATTTTTCTTAATCAATTATTCAAATTATATAATCATATCAACTACTTAAATATATAATTGATTCTTAAATTATAAATTGATTGAAGATATAAAAAAATAAAATAAAATTGATGGTCAATCAAATCAGCAAGTATATCATGATTTTCTATCAGAACTTGCATAGGATGTCTTACCTGTTTCCATTTAAATGTAATGACTGTCCTCGGAGGAATACCTTGCGTATGTCTTCGCTCCGTGGGATCACACGGGTCGCAAGGAACACATTAAAAGAAGACCGAGCCGAATCAGGTGCAGCCCAGTGTCTTGTCATCATCAGCATTCTCTCGAACTAATTCATCCACTCACTTGCATCTATCTACCAGTACTTCAATTATACCCTTGACCAAAATGGAGACTACTTTTACGAGAACGATGGCCAGGCATAACACCCCACCTAACAACCACCTTCGCCGTATAATAAATAATTCCTTTGGCCTTTCATTTCTCACCTATCGTTGGTGACTGTAAACACCAGGTGTGACATGTGGAGCACCGGCGGCTTGCCCTTTGGCCGGTGCCTGCCTCGAAACAACTGCTGATGTCAACTCACCAAATGAATAATTGCCGTGTGGTATGTGGCATTTTTGAGTCACTATCCACCGTTTAGATCCTCCAAGAACAGCACGTTTGCCGGTAGCAGACCTGATGGCATGGGTGTCGTTGTGCGGATGATGTTTACTGTGTGGCCAAGTTTTGATGTCACAGGTGGCCGGTGACGAACCAATGGAATATTGGCCACACCAAATCCAGGTTAGAAAGCACAGTGGTGTCATTCGTTATCTAACGCGGATGGATGGAGTCGGTCAGATGTCATCGTGCGTCGTAATGGCTGAACGACTCTTGACTCTGACGCTTCCATCCCTAATCACGTGGACTGCTTTCTGTTTTCACTTCCCAATGTTTCCGTTGGCCTCCGAAGTCTTCCCAAGGATTTAAGTATTCTGCCTCTCTCTCTCTCTCTCTCTCTCTCTCTCTCTCTCTCTTTCGCTGCTGACGTCTCCACTAATATCTTGTCTGAGAATTGATTATTTGATACTCATATCCATATCAAACCTACCTCCTTTGATGACAGACAGTCTCTAGATTTATTTTGTGTTCGGTTGGTAGTTAGCATCCAATAGAGTTTGACATATCACCTTTACGTACGTACTTCTCAGATCTATTACTTGTTGTGAACTTGAATAGATTTGGCTTTCCCATGATGGTTAAGTTCCTTCACCTATATACGCGTACATGCAACAACGTTCCAGATTGCAACAATATTTGTTGCATGTATCTATACATGCAATGTTGTGGAGATCTGACAACCGTGTGATCATGTGCATGACCCGATGTGAGACGCATGCAGCATAAGGTTGTCAACCAAGGCGTACGAGGTTTGAGAAACAAAAGTATAAATCATGGTAGGTTGCGGCCTCGTCAACGTTGAAGCCCCACCTCATTGAATTCTTGATTGCTGATCACGTTATACACAACACAAAGCTTAGGAAAGCACTCATCTTAATGATGAGTTGATATGGTTCGTCGTTTCAAGTACGACCAATCATTGTAAGTCGTCGTGGCAGTAAGATTGCATGGGGAACGGTGGTACAGTAGCCCATGCATGCACGTATGCAATCTTTGGGTGTATCGATGATACGATTCATGCCACGTCCAATTCAATGGCCCATGTCATTAAAATTAATCACCGCTCCTACATTAATTTTTATGTTCTCTTTTTCTCTCTTTTCTGTCTTCTCACCTCCACTATTTATATGCATCCCTGGGTCAGGTGTCCCAGACCATCTCTCTCTCTCTCTCTCTCTCTCTCTATCTATCTCTATCTCTACACAAATACGTACAGAGGCTTCGCTCTCAAGAGCTGCGACATGGAAAGCATACGAATAGTGGAGTTCTTCAAGAACAAGAGCATTCTGGTCACTGGATCCACTGGCTTCCTGGCAAAAAGTACTCCTCTCACACAAACATCTCTTGGAAGACATCAAAATGTGCTTTACAATGTTTCCTGAGCTTTGTGTGTGTTCTGCTTGATTTCGTTGTTGGTTTGGGATGAAAGTATTCGTGGAGAAGGTGCTGAGGGTTCAACCCGAGGTCAAGAAGCTGTTCCTCCTCGTCAGAGCCGGTGATGCCGCATCCGCCAACCAGCGTGTGCAAACTGAGGTGCAACTCCTCCTCAAACGGATTTTTTCTTGCTTTTTTGTTCATTAAAGCTTAATACACACACAAGCTACAAGTTTTTGGCTTACCAAAGTTATGTGCAAGAACTATATTTCTTCTTCTTCTCTTTCGCTTGTACCGTAAACTTAGGTTCAAATTCATAAGTCTAGTAATTAAGCTTAATTCTACTTACGGTTTACTTATGCATATGTATTTCTGAATGTTCAACTCTTGGAATTAATATCTTTTTCTTTTCATTCTAGATTCTAGAAAAGGACTTGTTTAAGGTTCTGAAACGCAAACACGGCGACGGGTTCCATTCATTTGTTACGAACAAACTTTTTCCTCTGGCTGGCGACATAGTCCAGGAAGATTTAGGAATACATGACTCTGATCTCCGAAGAAACTTGTGGAAGGAAGTAGAGGTTGTTGTCAATGTAGCTGCAACCACCAACTTTGATGAGAGGTAATCGGAGACAACAAACAAAGATGAGATCTCAAGGTTGCGACTCTTGCTATCGAAATTTACTTGATAACCCACAGATATGATCTGGCGTTGGGCATCAATGTCCTCGGAGCCAAGCATATTTTGGAGTTTGCCAAACGATGTCTTAAGCTAGAAATGCTTCTCCATGTTTCTACCGGTACGTTGCATTTCGAGTTGATTGAAGATAGTATTATAACACATGACACAAAATTATGTGCATATATATATATCGACCATTAGTAACTTGCAACGATCTCATCTTCCTCTCGTTGCCAGCTTATGTAGCTGGCGAGCAAAGCGGACTGATCTTGGAGAAGAAGTTTCTCATGGGAGAGACCCTCATGGGGGACTCCTACTTGGACATTGAAGCAGAACTAAGCTTGGCGGACAAGAAGAAGAGGGATCTCCGCGCAGAGGACGCGACCGAGGAAGCAGAGAAACTAGCCATGAAGGAACTGGGGATAAAGAGGTTTGGCCCTTGTCTTTGCTCGTCCTCCTACTCTCTTAGATTGAGCCATTGAGCTGATGTCTCTTCGTTCCAAATCTCTTGCATCCCAAAGGGCTAAGCTGTTTGGTTGGCCAAACACCTACGTTTTCACCAAAGCAATGGGTGAGATGTTGCTTGGACATTCGAGAGAAGATCTGCCGATGGTTATTTTGCGCCCAACGATTATAACAAGCGTTCATAGTGATCCACTGCCGGGTTGGATCGAGGGAACACGGTATCAGTCTGTCTGTCTGTCTGTCTGTCTGTCTATCTATCAATCTATCTATCCATCTATCTAACATGACTCCAGTCGACGGAGCCACTGGGTTTTAGATCTGCACGGCCACCTTAGAGCTACAGCCGGTGTGCGTTGGTTGTTGTGCAGGACGATCGACAGCGTGCTCATAGGTTACGCGAAGGGAAAGATCACATGCTTCTTTGGAGATCTCGATATCATCGTGGACGTGGTTCGTTCTCTCCTCGGAATAAAGCTTCAACCCACATACACATCGGCAATCCACACTTTTTTTTTTTTGGATAGTATCGTTCTGAGACGATCATGATGATGCAGGTGCCCGTGGACATGGTGGTGAATGCGATGATGGCGACCATGGCAACTCACGCGAAGCAGCAGGCCGAGTTCATCTACCACATGGGCTCGTCCGTGAGAAAGCCAGTGACGTACGCCACCGTGGAGCATTGTGTGTTCCGTTACTTCCTTACCAACCCTCGCGTCGGGAGAGATGGAAGTGTCATGCAGCTGAAGAGGCTTCGATTCATCAAAAGCATGGTCATATTCCGCGTATTCATGATTCTGAGATACAAACTGCAATTGGAGGTCAGTCCGTACGCACATCTCTGCACGATTCTGCCACACGCATTCTGATGTATAGCCCTACTTCACTCCGCATGTGAATTGTGACTGCTCTCGATAGGTAATGCACCTGGTCAATCTATTATCTTGTGGACGACTCGCTCGCGGATACAATGAACTCAACCGGAAGTACAAGTTCGTGATGTATCTGGTTGAACTTTACAAACCCTACGCCTGCTTCGATGGATGGTAGGATATTTTTTTCTTGATTTAAAGATGATTTGTACAAGATTATTATTTTTAGTTAACAAAAACCTTTTAAAAAAGAAGAAATTAAGTTAATTACTACTTGAATATGTTTTGAAGCTTTGATGATCTCAACATGGAGAGGTTGAGGATGGCGATGAAGATGGACGACGCTGAGGCCAAGATGTTCGATTTTGATCCCAAGCACATCGATTGGGAGAACTACTTCAGTAGCATTCATATCCCAGGTGTAATGAAATATTCATTCAAGTGAGCCGGCAAAGATGAACAATACGATGTTTCATGCGCTATATATTAGAATTTGTCGTCGGATGTAAACCCCTTGATGGGAATAAAACAAGAATAAATTTTGTATACGAATAAATACTAGCATATCGTCACATACAGTGGAATCAAACAGAAATCACAATCAAATGAACACAAAGATTTACATGAAAAACTCTTTCAACTCGAAGGATAAAAACCACGGGACTATATTACTCAAAATCCACTATCAAAATCCACTATCAAGCCAGAGAAAATCCACTATCAAAATAATAAATATACAGATCTCAATGCTTCTTGCCCATGCCCAAGTAATAGTCATAAGAAAATCACAGAGATACAAGCACTATATTACTAAGCACAATATCCAAAATATTCTCAAGAGATCGTAGTAAGAATTCACTGCAAACTGATCTAACCTGAGATATGAATGATTGAGAATAATCTTTTCTTGTCATTATCTTTTTTTCTTTCCTAGATCTCTTGTTTTCTGGCCTTTGCCATCAATCTGCAGCCGCTGTCCTCTTAATCTCAACCCTAGCCACTTAATCTAGGGTTTAGGTTAATATACGTGAAGTTATGAGCTATGAGCTTCACTAAAGCCCATTATGGGCTGAATTTGGGTCATCTACCCAACAACCTCCCCCTTTAGCCCATAAGGGAGGCTGTCTCATGACTCCTCAATGTGAAGCCATGCAGACCAACTATCGGCACATCTCTTGTCTCTCTTTCGGCAAAGCCTTTTGTTAATATGTCTGCCCTATTATCATCTGTGTGAATTTTTTGAAGCTGTAACTGCTTCTCTTCAAGCACATTTCTGATCTAGTAATATCTGACATCTATATGCTTTCACTTGGAATGAAATGTTGGGTTCTTGCATAAATGGATGACACTCTGGCTGTCACAATACATCACATAGTTTTTCTATTTCAGCCCTAATTATTGTAAGAATCCTTTTATTCATAACATTTCTTTGCAAACCTATGTAGCAGCAATATATTCTGCCTCTGTGGTGGAGAGAGCAATACACCTTTGCAATCTGGACTGCCATGACATAACTCCCCCTGCAAAAGTAAGTACAAAACCTGATGTGGACTTTCTTGTGTCAATATCTCTTGCCATATTTGCATCTGTGTAACCTGTTAACACAGGTGGTCCACCTCCAAAGCTTAGACAAACTTTAGAACTTCCTCTGAGATATCTAAAAATCCACTTCACAGCTGCCCAGTACTCTTTGCTTGGATTTGCAAGAAATCTGCTAGCAACACCCACTGCATATGCAATGTTTAGCCTCATACATACCATCGCGTACATTAAACTTCCAACTGCTGAAGCATAAGGAACATTTTGCATTTTCTCCTTCTCCTCATCACTTGACGGACTCTGCTCTGAGCACAACTTGAAGTGACTTACAAGAGGAGAACCAACTGGCTTTGCATTACTCATACTGAACCTGTTCAATACCTTCTCAATGTATTTCTCCTGTGACAACCAAATCTTCCTCTTTCTTCTGTCACGAGAAATCTATATGCTCAATATTTGTTTTGCTGGCCCCATGTCTTTCATTGCAAAAGACTCACTCAGTTTATTCTTCAACTTGTCAATCATAGACATATCTTTCCCAAGGATAAGCATGTTATCAACATAAAGTAAGAGAATAATAAAACCCTTATCAAACTGTTTTATGTACACACAAAGATATGAAGCTGTTCTTTTCTATCCATTTTCAATCATAAATAAATTAAACTTTTTATACCATTGTCTTGGAGCTTGCTTCAGCCTATACAAGCTCTTCTTCAACTTGCAGACAAGATTTTCTTTACCTTTAACTTTGAAGCCTTTTGGTTACTTCATATAAATTTACTCCTTCAAATTACCATGAAGGAAAACTATTTTGACATCTAATTGCTCAATCTCCAAGTCTAGGTTAGCAGCAATACCAAGAGCAACACAGATAGAAGACATTTTAACAATAGGAGAAAAAATCTCTTCAAAGTCAATACTTTCTTTTGACCAAAGTCTTTCACAACCAATCTAATTTTGTACTTTAGTTGAGAACAATATTCTTCAGTCTTCAACCTGAAAACCCACTTGTTCTTCAAGGCCTTACTTCCCTCTTGTAGTTGCACCAAATCATATGTGTGGTTCTTCTACAGAGAATCCATCTCTTCCTGCATAGCAATAAACTACTTCTTTTTCTGCTCACTTTCAACTGATTCTTAGTAACTCTCTAGTTCACTTGCATCAGTAAGCATCACATACTCATCTGTAGAGTATCTTCTAGAAGGTTAACATGGTCTAGAAGATCTTCTTAACTGAGGTTCTGTGGGAACTTGCTCTCTTTCTTCTTCTTGCTCAACATGTCCTGCAGGTATATCAATATCTGGCTTTGCACCATATTCCTGCACATCTCCCCCATCACCCTGATATACTGGAGAAATAACTGGGTCACAGTCTACAAATCCCTCTGCAGAAGTCGTAACTGGTGCCTCCTTCTTCAAGTCCTCAATGGTTTGATCCTCAAAGAAGACAACATCTCTGCTTCTGAACACCTTCTGCTTTTCTGGATCCCAAAGCCTGTAACCAAACTGATTATGTGAGTAGCTAAGAAAAATACACTCTTTTGTCTTACCATCCAGCGTGGATCTCTCATTATCTAGAACATGTGCAAATGCACGATGGTAGAACCCTAGGGTTCTATCGTGGAGGAAGAGGGTGAAAAGGGGGATAAACAATCTCTTCGAGGGGATCGGGCCTCCTAGATCACTTCGAGGGGATATGCCTCCTAAGGTTTTGCCTTTTAGCTAAAACTAATACTTCTCATTGATTGTCTCCATAAAGAGTTTACAACCTTATTTATAAGGCTTTACCAAGAGTCTCATTAATCTTTGACTCTTGATAGATTTCTAATTGAAAATAATAACTGACTCAATCCCAACTGAAGATAAAAACCACTCAATCTACTCATAAACGACTCGATGAGATTCATTCGACTCATAATTGGCTCTGACTAATATGACTTAACCTGAATAAATGGACCCGACTTAGCTAGGGTCCTAACAGACCCGCCCTCTTCAAATCAGTCTTGTCCTCAAGGCTGAGCAGCATCGAACTTCGGGGGTACTTCGGTCTAGGATATTTGTCACGCGTCATAATCTTTTGATCAATCAAATAAGGTCTCCACTTTGTGTAAGCAATAGATCAGCCTTTTGGTGCAGCCGTCATTGAAGTCTTGTGAGGAAGCCTCTCCATTCAATGGTTACTAACAGTTGTGATCTTGCTTCCACGTCTTCCTTTAAGGATCACCTGCTTTCCATTAATAAGAAACTTCATAATTAGTTTAGAAATATTCCAAGTGACATCACCCAGGGTTGACAACCATTCAATTCCAAGTACTACTTCGATGTCTTCCAGTGGTATAAAAAAGAATACACCCATAGTTATTAGCCACGTACCATTAGTTTGATTCTTGAGCACTTACTATAACACATTAGAATTCGACCATCAGCAACCTTGACTTCAAATCTGTCACAGTCTTCAATTTGATAGACCAATCGGTCAGCAAGCCTTCTGTCCATGAAATTGTGAGTGCTATCAGTATCAATTAAAATAGTAATAGACTATTGTTTCAAAATTTCCTCGATTTTCATGGTTTGCGGGTTAAAGTAGCCTACTATTGCATGTACCGTATGTACGAAAGGTCCAATAGCGTTGTCAGAATCCGTACCTTCTCGATCAGAGTCCACATCATCATTCTCCGGTTCCTCTTTAATTGGTTCTATCATCAGAAGATGACCCTATTTGCATCGATGTCCTCTACTCCATTTTTCATCACAATACCAACATAACCCTTTTGTTGATCTTTCTTGAAGCTCTTCTCTGGTAAGTCTTCGAGGGGTTGGAGTGGAGGGAGGTGGGGCTGTCGGCTTGCTTACTACTGGTTGATTTATGCTTTTATTTCTACGATTGTCCCTACTAAGCTTTTCTTCTTATATCCGAGCGAATGATATAGCAACCATCACGGTACGAGGTTGTCGAGCCTTAATTTCACACCAAATCTTTGGATTGAGCCATTCAATAAATGTTCTCAGTAGTTATTTTTCAGACCAATCTTGGGTTTGGTTTGAGAGGCGCTCAAATCTGCTCTGGTACTCTTGTACGGTAGAGGTCTGACGGATTTTAGCGAGTTGTCCATCCATGTTTTCGTACTCCGATGGTCCGAATCAAATCAAAAGTCCGCTTTTGAATTGCTCCCACGATGGTTCTCCATGAGTATGCTCATACCAATCGTACCATTGGATCGCGTATCCTTCAAGTTGAATGAAGGCGATCTCCACCTTGGATTCCTTCGGAGTCATGTGAAAACGAAAAAATCTTTCAGCACGTGAAATCCAACCAATCAGGTTTTCATCTTCCCATCTGAAAATTTTTACCCTCATGGGTGTGTATCCTGTGTCCTGCCCCTGATCATACTTTTTAGATCGACTCCATTTGAAACTTTTACCGTGTTGAGTTTTCTTGGGACTCTCTTATCGGCTTCTTCTAATTTCACGGAGTTATTGAAATCAGTCTTTCATACGAGCCTCGAAAGCTTTAAACCTTGCATCAAATATATCATTTATAGTCATCGGTGAGATTGTTGATGTTCAATTGTTTTTTCTGTTGGGTCCGGCGAGGAAGAAGTGGGAGCAGCAGGGTCCGGCTAGGGGTGGCTGGCGCGACTGGAGGCGAGGGTGGAGGAAGGGTAGCGGCTGCAAGCAGCAGCTGCTGTGGCAGGGGAGGAAGAGGGAAGGAATATGGCAGGATGGGTGCGGCTGCTGCAGAGAAGGGTGCGATTGTGGTTGATGCAGGGGTGGCAGCGGCTGTGTGGCTGAAGCATGGGTGCGCGCCGGCTGGATGGGGCTGTAGGCGGCATATGGGGGCGACGACAGCAACGACAAAGGCACGGATGCGCTGCGGCAGTAGGAAGCGGAGGCGGCGCTACTGTGCGCCGGCGGGGAAGAAGAAGGAGAGGGCGACAGCAGCAAAGCAGAGGAGGCAGCGGTGAAACAGCAGCAGCGAGGAAGAGTGGCAGGCAGCGGCCAACGACGGGTGGCAGCGGTGGCAGGTGAGGAGCAGGGAGGAAGGCAGCGCAGAGGGCGTGCGGCTGGAAAGGAGGAGAAGGCAGCGGCGATGCGCGGCTACTGCGGTAGGAGAGGAGGAGAAGAAGAGGCAGAGGAGGCAGCGGCTGTGGCGACACTGGCTGGCGACAGGAGCAGGGGAGATGGGGCAGCAGCAGAGGCGGCGCTGGCCGACGGCAAGAGCAGGGGAGATGGGGCAGCAACAGAGGCGGCGCTGGCCGGCGGCAAGAGCAGGGGAGGAAGAAGGGGTGCGACGACAGGAGCAGGGGAAGAAGAAGTGCGGGGCCCTTTTCTTCCTTCCCTCTCTCTCTTTATTTCTTTCTCTTTATCTTTCTCTCTCTCTCTCTTTTTTTTTCTGGCTGTGGCTTCTTTTTCTTATTTCTGGCTGTGGCTATTTTCTTCTTTCTCTTTTCTTTCTCCCTTTCTTCCTCTTTCTTTTTTTTTGTTTTTTGTTTGGAGATGAGGAGAAAGGAGGGTATGGGTGCTGCTTTTTTTTTTTTTTTTTTTTTTTTTCCAGCAACATGATCAATATGATGATGATGATGATGATGATGATGACAACAATGACGTTGATGATGATAGCAACGACGATGACGATAGCAACGACGATGACGAGTGGAGTGACTGTGGAATCACAACAGGAACGCCGAGGATCTCTGCTCTGATACCAGATGGTAGAAACCTAGGGTTCTATCGTGAAGGAAGAGGGTGAAAAAGGGGATAAACGATCTCTTTGAGGGGATCGGGCCTCCTAGATCACTTCGAGGGGATCTGCCTCCTAGGATTTTATCTTTTGGCTAAAACTAATACTTCTCATTGATTGTCTCCATAAAGAGCTTACAACTTTATTTATAAGGCTTTACCAAGAGTCTCACTAATATTTGACTCTTGATAGACTCGTAATTGAAAATAATAACTGACTCAATCCCAACTGAAGATAAAAACCACTCAATCTACTCATAATCGACTCGATGTGGATTCACTCGACCCATAACTGACTCTAACTAACATGACTCAACCTGAATAAATGGACCCGACTTAGCTAGGGTCCTAACACACGATAACTAAATACTCTTAAATGCCTATAGGAGACATCTTTCCCTGACCATACATGCTTTGCAACATCACCATCTAGAACTGCACATAGTGATAAGTTGATTACATCAACTGCAGTCCTCAAAGCCTCATCCCAAAACTTTTTGGGTAGCTTGGCCTGTGAAAGCATACATCTGATCTTTTCTATGATGGTGCGGTTCATCCTCTCTGCAATTGTATTATGCTGAGGCATACCAGGAATTGTCAACTCATGCTGGATGCCATGTGACCTGCAATAATCATTAAACAATCTTATGTACTCACCACCATTATTTGATTTTATGTATTTCAATCGCCTTTCTGTCTTCCTTTTAACTCTGGCATGAAACTCCTTGAATACATTAATAACCTGAGCTTTGGTCTTCAAGGCATAGGCCCAAACTTTCCTGAAAAAGTCATCTATAGAAGTAACAAAATAAAGTGCACCACTGATACTAGGAACATTAACAGAGCCACCATGAGTTTTTATTCTCAAAGGACCACACACATCTGTATAGAAACGGTCCAAGGCATGAATTTTTTTTAGATAAATCAAGACTAACAAAGGAAACTTTATGTTGTTTACCAACCAAACAATCAATACAAGGGTTCAAACTTGTACCTTTGAGGTCCGGCAATATCTCTCTCTTGAAAAGTTCTTGCAGCCCCTTCTCGCTCATGTGTCTCAGTCGCCTATGCCACAACTCCATACTGAAGTTTTTCTCTGTAGCATTCAACTGGTCATCACAGGCTTTAGCTTGCAATCTATATAATGTATGACATTTCTTCCCATTAGCTACAATAAGAGAACCCTTACTGAGCTTCCACTGCCCTTTGTGAAATCTAACATCAAAGTCTTCATCATCCAGTTTTCCAACTGAAATTAAATTCAGTCTTAAGTCAACCACATGTCTCACATCCTTAAGCACCAACTTGCAGCTAAGGTTGATCTTTATATGTATATCTCTCATGCCAATGATGTCTGTTGTCCCATAGTTGCCCATCTTGACAACACCAAAATTTTCAGACATGTAAGTAGCAAAGAACTCCCTCTATGGTGTAGCATGATAAGAAGCACCTATGTCAATTATCCACTCGAGATCTTGGCACACACAAGAAAAAAAATATCATCAGAAATAGACAAAATCAAATAATCACTACCTTGCATTGTAGCTGTGATAATCACTTTTGACTCTGTATACTCCACTTCTTTTTTCCTTTTTATTGTTCTTCTTAGGTTGGTTGCACTGATTCTTGTATGTCCTTTCTCACCATAATTGTAGCAAACAATATCTTTCTTTGATTTTGACTTGCTTCTACCTATGCGTGAACCACTTTTATCCTTTGACTTTGACCTTCATCTGTTCTCTGAGACAAGTGTCTGTGAATCAATATGAGAACTTACTGAATTCTTTCTCAACTCCTCATTCAACAAACTGCTTGTTACTTGACTTATTGTGACAACACCATTTGGTGCAGAATTACTGAGAGAAACCACTAGTGTCTCCCAACTTTCTAGCAAAGAACTGAGAAGTAACAATGCATGTAACTCATCATCAAGAGACATTTTCATAGAGGATAATTGGTTAGTAATACTCTGCATTTCATTCAAATACTCAGGAATAGAAGTACCCTCTTTATATTTCAAGTTCACAAGTTTTCTGATCAAGAAAACTTTGTTGCTAACATTCTTTCATAAAGACCTTCTAACTTTTTCCAAAGAGAGTAAGCAGAACTTTCAGTAGAAACATGGTGAAAGATACTATCATCAAGCCACTGACGAACAAAGCCAATAGTTTTTCGATCTAACCTCTTCCACGCATCATCTGTCATAGTTGTAGGTTTTACACTATCTCCTTCTAAAGGTCCATACAAATTTTTGCAATACAAAAGATCTTTCATTCTTGGTTTTCATATCATCCAATTATTTCCGTTTAAACTAATAATGCAAGAAACATTACCGGCCTCCATGCTCAAATATAAAAGATTAAATATCACCAAAACCTTGCTCTGATACTAGTTGATGGGAATAAAACATGAATAAACTTTGTATACGAACAAATACTAGCAGATCGTCACACACAACGGAATCAAACAGAAATCACAATCAAATGAACACCAAGATTTATGTAGAAAACCCCTTCAACTCGAAGGGTAAAAATCACGGGACAATCCAGAGAAAATCCACTATCAAAATAATGAATATATAGATCTCAAGGCTTCTTGCCCAAGCCCAAGCAATAGCTACAAGAGAATCACAGGGATACAAGGACTATATTACTAAACATAATATCCAAAATCTTTCTGAGAGATCACAGTAAGAATCCACTGTAAATTGATCTAACCTGAGATTAAGAATAGTCTTTTCTTGTCTTTATCTTGTTCCATTTCTTGGATCTCTTATTTTCTGATCTCTACTGTCAATCTGTAGCCTTCTTTCTCTCACCCACGTTTTCAGTTGTCGTTGTTCTCTTAATCTCAACCTCAGCCACTTAATCTAGGATTTAAGTTAATATAAGTGAATTTCTGAGCTATGGACTTCACTAAAGTCATTATAGACTGAATCTGAGTCATGTGCCCAAATATTCTTTGTTCATTGTTAAGGTTGCTGATGTCTGCTGCATCTTCTTTACTCAAGATTGAATATTCTCGTTACATAGTAAGCTTTAATCAACAACTCTTGCTCTCTACTTGTGTCTCTTTCTGTACTCAAGATTGAATATTCTCGTTACATAGTAAGCTTTAATCAACAACTCTTGCTCTCTACTTGTGTCTCTTTCTGTACTCAAGATTGAATATTCTCGTTACATAGTAAGCTTTAATCAACAACTCTTGCTCTCTACTTGTGTCTCTTTCTGTACTCAAGATTGAATATTCTCGTTACATAGTAAGCTTTAATCAACAACTCTTGCTCTCTACTTGTGTCTCTTTCTGTACTCAAGATTGAATATTCTCGTTACATAGTAAGCTTTAATCAACAACTCTTGCTCTCTACTTGTGTCTCTGAAACTGAATTTGTTGATTGGGACGGAGGGCTATTTGATAAGTAAATTGGGCAGAAGATTGAAAATCATGATGATGTTGGATGGTGATGAGCATTTGAATCGAAAGACTCCTATTCCTTTTGATTTTTTGTGTCTAAAGAATGATACTATACCTAAGGCATCTAACTAATGATTGATTAGATGAACAACAACTTTTGGTGATTGGATAATATGCTGACCTCGAATGTTTGTTGGTAGATCTAACCGAGTATTGAACCAGAAGGAGTTGCTCCTAATGAATGTGGATGGTTTATAAGCATCAATTACCTATCTCTGCATTGTATCTTCATTTAGTCAAAGGTTGGACATGCTTGTTGTTAATGAAGTTCTAAGTGGAAGACAAAAGGTATTAAACAAGTAAAACCAATTCGGACTCTTTGGATATCATTGTATTAAATGAAAGGAACTAAACACTGAGTTCATGACAACTTGTTTCCCACATTGCACAAGATTTTATGTTCCAAACAACCAAGAAATTGGAGTCAAAGTAGCAGAAAGAATACCAACCTACAAGCCATGTATGGGCAACAGAGAAACCAACCTAAACTACAGTGAGATACAGAAAGGCTCATCCCTAGTTCCGTTTCGAGAACCTTCCTCTTCCTCTTCCTCCTCGTCTTGCTTCGTCGGATGAGCTAGCTGTAAGAGTAGTCGGCCATTTTCCCTGGTGGCTTGTAAGCACTGCTGTGTCGGGAGCTTTATCTTCTTGATGACAAGTCTCCCATCTTTCTTGAATGATTTAAGGTAGACCCAAGGCTTCACACCTTTGCCTATGGTGGATATTGGCGGTGGGAAGACTGCTTCCCCGCTCGTGAGCCCAATATCTGAATGGCTCCTCATGTACAGTCTCTGCCCCATTGCCGCCATGGACGACTGCCCCACCACCGTTTCCTTGTTCTCCTTCCTTCTCAGTGTACTGCCATTTCCCATCGATCCCTTTGTCGGGTCGCCCGCATCCTGCAAGCTCTCAAAGCCAAGCCCCTCGGTGCATATATGCTCCGAATTCTCGGGGGAGAGGCCGTCGTCTTCTTTAGCGTCCTCGTGTTTCACGATCGTTGACCATCTAGCTGCCATGGCCGCCGATGAAGTCGAAGGGAGGGAATTGGGTAGGGGAGGGATGCTGGACGGCTCTGGTATTTCTGCGAAGTGAATTTCGCCGAACATTTCGATGGGGGGAAAGATCAGATCCGCCGGCGTGATCCCCTCCCATGAGAAGGACCACACCAGCGTCGGTCTATCCAGCTGTGGCTGTTCAGAGATCTCCCTCAGTTCAGCCCATGGATCCATTTGATCTTGTGCGGCATCGCACGAAGGCAAGAGAAACAAAGGGAGGGGGCGACCAAGGTGGCGGAGGCGGTGAAGCGCGGCTGTTGTCGGACGAAGAAAACTTAATAGAGGAGAGGGAAATGAGGCTCTTCGGACATGTGGAACCACAACTACTCACCCCTGCCAACGGCATTGCATGTCCCCTCGCTCCTCTACAATTTAGGAAAAATGAAAAATTAAGAATATTCTTTATATTTCCAGGACAGGGTCGTCTATAAAAAGCTTATTCTTCGCGGACTCTTCCTCCCTCCCTATTATTCTCTGCGACATATAATTCTCGTTCTCTCTCTCTCTCTCTCTCTCTCTCTCTCTCTCTCTCTCTCTTGTGTAACACCTTGTGGCATAAACTCGATACATATCAAACAGCTCGTATTCTTTCAACCGAGAAGATGATCACAAGAGAGCAGAAGCAACCAGAGTCCGCGACGTAGCATCTCCTCTACGTGCAGATATAGAGGACAAGAAGAGATGTTGACATTGATTGTTAAGAGTCATCAGCTTAGAATCTCATTGGTAGCATCGATTCAAATGTGGTGCTTATTCTGGGTATTTATTCTTATCAACTTTGCTTCTCATCATATATATATTTATATATAGTAACGAGGAACCCTGCACACGCCAACTACTTTGGATCCGTATGCCATGAGAGATTAACATCGATCCGCAGGCGTCAGAGCAACAGCTAAGAATGCAATAGAAGCAAGCATGACGTGGAAGGAAACGCCGCAGCTGCTTCCATCATTCTTCCTACGATTGTGATGATACCCGCCATCGTTCCTCGGATGATAGGTTGCAGATCCATAACCTGAACCAGAATCACTGCTACCTGACTCTCCGCCGCCGGCGTCGCCGGACGATGAATCGCCGTGTCCGCCACCACCACTGGATGATATGCCACTACTTGTTAATGCTGCTGCTGCTGCTGTGTTGACCACTACTTGTTAATCGCCGTGTCCGCCACCACCACCCTGAGCCCTTGGTGTCAAGGGACTGCACCTCATACAAAACCAATAGGATGGAGAAGAAGAGGAGGAAGAGCTGCTGTGCTGGTCCCTTGATCTTTCCTCCCATCTCGGCCACCAACAAAGCGATTAGGATCCCTTCCCTTGCACTAAACCTTAAAAGAAACCAAAATTTATAGTGACGAGAAAATGACAGCCACTGGACACCCGGGTTTATCTCCCCACTCGTCTACCTTCCCAGCAAAGAAGTGCGCTGACCAACCATATCGCTCCACGTGGAATTCCTCGGTGCGTAAGGGTAAGGATTCGTGGCTTCGAAACTTCTCTCGGATGTAACGACTTTCCATGACGTAAGTCACGAATAGAACGCCAAAAGATGGGTTGCGGTTCGGGTCCCGGCGGGATGGTGCCTCGGAGCGTACTCATCGTGGTCATTGCCGTCACGCAGTCGTGTCCTCACGCATTCGTGTTACATCTCACCGTGCTTACCCGGCCTGCGGCTGCTCCTCCCACGGCCATTACCGATATGTTGGAGGGCAAACGCTCGGCCTTCTCCATCGTTTCCCTGAAAGCGAAAAAATCTTTCTTTTCTTCTTTCTCCTCCGCCGCTTCCGCATCCGCCGTCCTCGACCCCTTTCTTCCGGCTACCTCCAACAAACGCTCGGCCTTCTCCATCGTTTCCCTGAAAGCGAAAAAATCTTTCTTTTCTTCTTTCTCCTCCGCCGCTTCCGCATCCGCCGTCCTCGACCCCTTTCTTCCGGCTACCGAATCCGCGGCGCAAGGGACCACCTTCTCTCCCGCCCCCCTCCAGCCAAGATCTTTCGTCTCGGCCCTCGTCCGATGTCGATCTCCGGCAGAGATAAAGAAGGTTCACGCTTTGGCGACCACCGCCGCGATGATCGACAACCTCGGGGTAGCGAACAAACACGTGTACATCTACGCCCAGCATGGGGCATTAGCCGACGCGTACGCTCTGTTTTCTCGGATGAAGGAGCGCGATAACGTGTCTTGGAGTGTGATCGTAGGCGGGTTTGCGAAGGTTGGGGACTATGCCAATTGCATGCAAACTTTTCGGGATTTTGTTCGCTCGGGCTTGCGGATAGATAACTTCACTCTGCCTTTCGTCCTAAGGGCGTGCCGGGATACGATGTCTCTTGGACTGGGTGTCGAGATCCACCATCTTGTTCTCAAGGCCGGGCTGCAGTCGGATTTCTTTGTCTCGGCAGCTCTCGTTGATATGTACGCGAGGTGTGGCGATGTTGAGGATGCTCGGAAGGTGTTCGATAGGATGCCGAAGAGGGATATGGTGACTTGGACGGTCATGATGTCTGGTTATGCTGAGTGCGGAAACCCAAAGGAGTCGTTAGCGTTGTTCGATAGGATGAGGGGGGAAGGTGTTGTTCCTGATAAGGTAACCACAGTGACTGTTGCTTTTGCTTGTGCCAAGCTGGGGGTGATGCATAAAGCTAAGATGATCTTTGACTACATATCGAGCCTGAATTTTTCATTGAACGTAATCTTGGGAACAGCATTGATTGATATGTATGCAAAGTGTGGCAGCGCCGATGATGCCAGGGAGATCTTTGATCGGATGAAGGATAGGAATGTCATCACTTGGAGTTCAATGATGTCGGCTTATGGGATTCATGGTCGTGGCAGGGAAGCCCTCGAGCTGTTTCCCCTCATGTTGCAGAGCGGCATTCGCCCCAGTAGGATTACCTTTGTTTCCATCTTGTCAGCTTGTAGCCATGCAGGCTTAGTTGATGAGGGTAGGCAGTTTTTCCATTTGATGGAGAGAGACTACTCGATCAAACCTGATGTGAAACACTATACATGTATGGTGGATCTTCTTGGACGAGCAGGTAAGCTATATGAGGCACTTGAGTTGTCTGAGAAGGTGACACTAGAAAAAGACGAAGGCTTTTGGGGTGCACTTTTGGGAGCTTGTAGGATTCATGGAAATGCAGTTTTAGCAGAGAAGGCTGCAAAATCTCTTCTGGAGTTGCGTCCAAGAAATTCAGGGTATTACGTTTTGCTCTCCAATATATATGCCAATGCTGGTAGGTGGGAAGATGTAGCTGAGGTAAGGGATTTGATGGCCAGCAGGAGTTTGAGGAAGACACCTGGCTGGACATGGATCGAGATTAATAACGAGACTCATCGCTTTGGAGTTGGTGACAAATCCCATCCACAATCAAAGGAGATCTATGAGACATTGAAGGTGTTAATCGAGAAGTTGGAGTCGGCTGGTTATGTTCCTGATACAAACTTTGTGCTTCATGACATAGATGAGGAACTTAAAGCGGGCTTTCTATACACCCACAGCGAGAAGTTAGCCATTGCATTTGGTCTATTTGCAACACCTGAGAGTACAACACTAAGGATAACTAAGAACCTCAGAGTCTGTGGAGACTGCCACACATTTATCAAGCTGGCATCATCTGTCATGCATCGGGAGATTATAGTTCGGGATGCGCATAGGTTTCACCACTTCAACAGAGGAGGATCTTGTTCTTGCAGAGATTACTGGTGATCAACTGAACCTGCAATCTTGGTAAATTCATTTCCTGGTTCAGTTTTCGATAATGAGCATGTGACAATGTAAGGTAATACAGTTGTTTTATTGCTAGGTACGTATCATTTATTGTGCCCCAAGTTGGATCTTTTATTCCTTATTGAACAGCAAGAAAGAGATCTAATTGTTGAAGTGCTGAGGACCTAATATTCTAATTGGTGCATGTTATCACTTGGTGTCTTAAACAGAAAATGCAGCAACTTGTTTTTCTCTTTTCATCTAATGAGAGTCTGCAGCTTTTAGGTCATTGAATGAATTTTTTTTCGCTGTAATATATCATTAGTGTAAAGCAAGATTAGATAAGAATTTTATTTGCTGAAATGTCAGATATATTTACTACAGTAGAAGGGAAGGAGTGAATCTAAGTACTAGCTAGCATTATGGGTTTTAAAAGTACATTAGCATAGACAACAATGCATAGTATATCTGATTTATCAATGCATGTTGATCTGTCAAATCTTGTCAAAGTATTTATACTCTAAATTTGTTCATGTTACATTCTTCTAATATTCTTACAATGTTTTGTCTGTCCTTCTGCTAGTCTTGATCTTTTCTTGCTTTGCCTTCACAGGTGACACCAACATCATCCCAGACCAGATCCTTCCGGAAAACACCACTTCTGTCATCGGCAGCTGTCGATTCACGGCCATTGCAGGCATTCTAGTGTGTAAAGCCACCAATGGAAGAATTCTCAGAGCAGAGTGTTTCTACAGCCCTCTGTTGGCTCAGCCAATCCCTCTTATTCATCATCGAAGTCTATCTCGAAGTGGGATTCATCGACAGTATGAAGAAGCGACGTGATTTTGTTCCCCAAGGGATTCATCCACTACCGGTGTGCTCTGCGGTCGAAGTCGTGCAGTGCCATTTCTGCTTTTGGAAGTGCAATCTATGGCAATGATGAGAGAGCACAATTGCTATAGCATTCACGACCGATGTTGCCACTGTTTGAATAGAAGTGAGAAAACAAAAAGGTAAATTTCATTCATTGAGTGAACACTTATTTACATAGGGTTGAGGAAAGATTTCCCTCAACTGATGAATGAGATCTTCTCGTTCAGTTATAGATCTGTTTAGCTAACATGCCCCCGCAAGATCGAGCTCCTGCCAATGACGTTGATCTTGGACCGATGTAAGGAAAAGAGTTTGCGGGCCAGAGACTTCGTGACGGAGTCAGCAAGTTGATCAGTCGTGTGAACATGAGAAACACGGAGCTGCTGGCGGATAACTTGATCTTGCACAAAATGAAAGTCAATAGCAACATGCTTCATGCGGGAGTGGAAAACTGGATTTGCACAAAGGTAAGTAGCACCGATGTTATCACAGTAAATAACAGGCGTAGAAGTAGAGTCAATGTGAAGCTCCTTAAGCAAGTTAGTGATCCAATTAAGTTCAGTAGCAATAGTGGCAATAACACGATATTCAACTTCAGTAGTAGACCTGATAACTGTCTTCTGTTTCTTAGAACTCCAGCTAACTGGATTAGCACCAAGAAAAATAATATAACATGATGTAGAGGTTCTATCATCAACATTTCCAGCCCAATCAGCATCGGCAAAGGTATAAAGCTGAGAATGAGAGTGCTTGTGAAGAAAAATGTCATAATCAATGGTCCCCTTAAGATAACGCAAAATGCATTTGACAACAGTCCAGTGTAAAGTAGACAGTCGATGCATAAATTGAGATAATTTATTAACTGCAAAGGAGACATCTGAACGAGTAAGAGCGAGATATTGTAAGGAGCCAACTACCTGTCGATACTGAGTAGGGTCTGTAACAGGACTACCATCATATAACTTCAATGATTCACTAGAGGATAAAGGAGCGGTAACCTCTTTTGCATCATGCATATTCGTCTTCAACAGCAAGTCATGAATATACTTTCTCTGTGAAAGAAAGAGACCGGAAGATGTAAACGTGACATTGACACCGAGAAAATAATTCAGGCGACCAAGATTTTTAAGAGAAAATATGTCAGTCAATTGCTTAATAAATGCTTGAACCTCTATAGAGTTATCACCGGTGACAATAATATCGTCCACATAGACCAGAAGAAAGATAGTGCACCTATGTTGTTGGCGTATAAATAGAGAGACATCAGATTTAGAGTTAATAAAGCCAACTTAAGACAAGTATAGACCAAGTTCAGTATACCAGGCCCGTGGAGCCTGACGAAGTCCATAAATGGCCTTTTGAAGTTTACAGACATGCCGTGGATATTGAGGATATATAAAGCCTGGAGGCTGTTCCATGAAGACATCTTCAGTGAGAGTAACTTGTAAAAAGGTATTGTTTACATCTAATTAGCGTAAGCACCAGTCTTTGGATATTGCCAGACTTAAGATAGGCCGAATTGTAGTAGGTTTGACAACAAGACTAAATGTCTCAGTGTAGTCAATACCAGGGCATTGATGAAATCCTTTAGCAACAAATCGTGCTTTATAGCGAGCAATCGAACAATCGGGGTTTCGCTTAATTTGATAGACCCACTTGCACCCGATAATGTTTTGTGTGGAGTGAGAGGGGTAAGGGTCCATGTAGCATTATGAAGAAGAGCATCATACTCCTCACACATGACTTTACGCCAATGTGGAGATTTTTGGGTCTGAGTAAAAGATGACGATTCAGCAGAGTCGGGGGAAGGTTTGGTGCTAATATGTAGGTTAAGAACTTGACTGGGTTTAAAGACACCACTCCTGGAACGAGTTTGCATTGGATGCCGGGATGTTATAACAGTATTGGAGGGTAAGGACTGAGGGTTTCACTCGTTGAGTCAGACGGAAGGACGATAGAATCATCCGAACGCGGTGAGGACAAAGGCTGGGGTTCTAGAAGAGGAGAAGCTGGACGAGCCGGAGGAGAGAAGGAAGAAAGGTGTGGGAGAGAAGTAACAAGATGAAGGAACTCAATGGGATGATAGATTGCCCATGATCTCGAAAGGGAAAGACAGACTCCATAAAAGTGATATGTCTGGAAACAAAGACTTTAGCAGAGTGAGGGTTATAATATCGAAAAGTATTATGTTCAAGAGAATATCCGATGAAAATACAAGGGCGAGAACGAGGCTGCATTTTATAAGAATTGTAGGGACGTAACCACGGATAACATAGACATCCAAAGACTTTTAATGTTTGTAGGTTGGGGCGTTTTTGAAAGAGTTTTTCAAATGGTGATTTATATTGTAGGATAGGAGTGGGTATACGATTAATGAGGTAGACATCAGTTTGAAAAGCTATGGACCAAAAGATAGATGACATGGAAGCCTGATGGAGCATTATTAGACCAATTTCAACAATATGACGATGTTTACGTTCGGCAAAACCAACCAGTTGAGAAGTATATGGGGGGACTTAAGATGTTGAATACCGCAAGCAGATAGATGAGATGCAAGGACTTGATATTTACCCCCACCATCAGAATAGATAGTTTTAATAGTGGTCTTGAAAGTAGTTTTCAACTAAGTTCTTATAGTTAGAAAATACAACAACAACATCAGACTTTTGACGAAGAGGATATAACCATGTGTACTTCGTAAAATAGTCTACAAAGACAACATAGAATCTAAACTTATCAAACGAAACAACTGACGCAGGACCCCAAACATCAGTATAAACCAAGGTTTTCTGTACCTCCCTGTACCGCCTGGTACGGGCGGTATGTACCGGTTTGATGGTTTACCGGTATGCAGACCGCCCTGTATCGAGTAGTACCAACCGTTACATAGAATATAACTGTAGGAATCGACCGTTATAGAAATATAACAGGTGAAATTGATCAATACCACTCGGTAACGGTCAAAATCGACCGTTACAGACCCTATAACGGTCGAACTCAACTGTTACAGATCTTGTAACAGTCGAACTCAACTGTTACAGACCCTGTAACAATCGAACTCAACCGTTAGTGACCCTGTAAAATGTCATAATCGACCGTTACAAACTCTGTAACGGTAAAAAAACCCTTTCTAACTCTATTTAAACTCATCCTTCTCCCATTTCACTTCACATACTTACTCTTTTTCAAACTCTCACTTTCTCAAAACGGTTCCTCAAAGCTCGAAAAAGATATGTAATATTATTTTTACCTAATTTACATTGATTTTGTTGAATCTATATCAATTTCTATCTTACAAACCCTAACTCAACTTTTTTTTCTAATTTTTCAGGTATTAAAAAAAATAATATTTTTTAATCATTAAAGTATTATTTATTTGTACCGCTCGGTATGCCCAAGTGTACCGAGCTGTACCGACATACTGTATCGTACCAGCCAAATCTCGGTACGTCGATACGGACTAGTACAACAAACCTTGGTATAAACAACCTCAAACAGTTTAGAGCATGAAAAAGAGGATGTACCAAAAGACAGTTGATGACTATAATTGCTAAGACAAGCATCAAAGTGAGTAATAGCATTACTGGATTTAAAAACAGTAATAAAATAGCGAGAAAGTAATTTTTGTTGAAGAGAGGTTGAGGGATGACCAAGCCGACGATGCCATATGTCAACTGGAGCAGCAGTGGAAGAGTTAGCAGTAGGCTGAGTGAGAAACAAGGCTGACGGCCATTCGTAGATGTTGTTTTTATTCAGGCTGCGAACTAAGAATGCCCCCGTGCTCAAGTCCTTGACAAGAAAATAATCAGGAATGAATTCAATGGAAGTATGATTTTGTTGACAGAATTGAGAGACAAAAATAATTTTTCTTTTGATGTGAGGTGTACAAAAATATTATCGAGTGTGAAAGAAGTGGTATTAGAATTAAACTTCGTAGAACTAATATGAGTAATAGGAATCCTTTTACCATCACTGACAATGATGTCCTCATGTCCGCCATAGCCATTGTGGAGCGACAAATTCTGGATATCGGAAGTGATATGGTGGGAAGCACCAGACTCCATAATCCAATTGGATTGACTGTTAGAAGGAGCAGTCATGACATTTGCCTGAGGCTAGGTTGATGGAGCTGGGAGGCGAGGTTGAGACTGGCAAACTTTGGCAGTGTGACCGATTTTGTCGCACAACTGGCAGACGACCGGTTGCTGAAACGTAGGAGGAGGACGACGTGGCGAAAATGAGGCATTCTGACGATGGTTGAGGTACGAAGGATATGGAGGAGGAAGCGACGGGTGGTTGCTCATAGAGGTGGTAGAAAAGTTGGCCACACCTTTTGAAGCATTCTTGTTGTATTTGCGGTTGTGGCTTTTGGATGTTTGGTTGAACTGAGCTGTGATGGGAGGTCCTGGCAGCTTGGCGTCACGCTTCAGGTAAGTTTCATAGTCTGTCAGCTTGTCGAAAAGTTCTTCAAAGGAAATTGGAGAGTCGTGTGTGCGAAGTGCTGCTGCCAGTTCTTTGAACTCTGGACTCAGTCCATTAAGCGTGTGTTCGAGTACCTCTTCATCAGAAAGTGAATGACCTATCAAAGCTAGGTCATCGATCATTAGTTTGATATGTTGTAAGTAGTCGGCAACAGTACTGCTCTCCTGCTTGAAGGTTATAAGGCTGGAAAGTAGTCCAAGCATGTGGGTTCGTGAGCGACTCGCTAAGGTAGTTTGTAACTTAGTCCAAGCCTCCGTAACAATGGCACAAGAGGACACAAGCAGGGTGATGGATCCCGCGACAGAAGCTTGAATTGCTTGGAGAATGAGCCTATCTTGACGTAACCATAGCTTGTAGGCTGAATTTGGTACTGGGTTAGGTTCTCTGGGAACGTGAATCATTGCTGGTGGACAGTTGAGAGAGCCATCAATATAACCTAAAAAATCATAGCCAAATAAAATATTAGATAATTAAGCACGCCAGGACGCGTAGTTGTCGCCTTTGGATACTTAAAGAGAATGAGGGAGGCAACATTAATGGAAATAAGTCCTTGATGTGGAGAAGAATTCCCAACAGGTAAGAGAGTTGTAACGTCATAGGTAGACGAGGAAGACATATGAAATAAGTCAAAAAGAACTTAAAAGAAATAACAGGATAGTGAGCAGAATAAAGAGTATAGAAGCAGATGGCGTCACAGTGATAGAAAGGTGACAATGATGAAATAGTGAAGAAAGAAAAAGAACCTCATACCGGAGCATAGAGATCTTAATCGGTTGACGCTGTTGCTTTTGAAAGTTGCAACAGTCTAATACTGCAGCGTCAACCTCAATGAAGTAATCAAGCTGCTGGAGGAGCGGGCAATTACGAGGGTCTCGATGCCGAAGTCTACAAATGCAATGAAGTGGATGTGTGAGCAGTTGTGCTCACTGCAACTGGCGTAAAATTGATACTGCGGCTGAATAATGAAGGACAGCTGGAGCAGAAGAGGGAAGGACTCGAGGCAGAGAGCACCAAACCAGGGCGCACCCTAATGTAGCGAGGAGCCAATACTCCTCATGTGGCAACCGCAGGAGTAGAAGTGAAGGAGAATACCAAGGGCAGCCAGAGATAATGAGAATGGAAGCCATGCCAGGAAGATAAAGCTGCAAATCTGAATGTGAGAGAAGCAAGAAGCAGCAGTGGCAGTCCTTCCTCACAATCGACCGGCGTTAGTCTGTTACAGCCTGGAAAAGTTGAGGCTTGTGGAGGCTGCAAGAGCGCAGGCATGCAGATCGTCGATTGAGGGAGGTCTGCTGGAAGCGAAAGATACAGTGCAGACGACGGGCTGGGAATGCAGCCATGGAAGTGCCGTTGCTCGTCGAGGCTGATGCGGCAGCGGTGGAGCACGAGGAAGACTGCCTCGTGCAGGACTCCTCGCTGATGCGACGAGGGAGGACTAGGCAGCCGGAGGTGGGGGGAGGGACAATACTCCGCCGTCGCCCACTACAACAGGGCAACAAGCGCCAATTGGTGCAAGATGCCAGAACCACTGGAAGGGAGAGATAGCGTCGAGGCCGAGGATGGGAAGAAAGAACAGGAGAGATAGCGTCCGGATCAATGCCTTGCCAGATTCAAGTCGTCGGCGCTCGGACGTGCGTCATCCTCTTGAAGAGATTAAAGCCATGAATGTAGTTCTCTGATGCTCTGTTTTATGGAGTTGTGGTAATGGATTTTAAGGATGCGGTGGTTGGTTCCTGCGCGAAGAAAGCCACGGCGAGGTCTTCTATACAGGCGGTGTTCTGACCGCGAGGTTGCCGTAGCGAAAGAGAGAGAGAGATGCCTTGGAATCGCCGAGGGTGGTACAACAACAACAGTAGCAGATGTCCTGTGGCCGACTTCAGAGTTGCGGATGAGGATGAGATCAACAACCATCGGAATTTGCTAGAAGTGCTGCGTCTGTCTCCACTGAAGGCTTCTCAGAAGTGTGGATTTTGGTGAAAGGTGCTTATTTCGTCACCGGTAGCGTCGAGGGCACGGGGAGGCAGGAGCTTCGCTGGCAAGAGAAGTGACAATTGTGCCGCAGACTGCTTCTCTCGAGGACGAGTGAGAGAGAGATACGCCGGTGGGAGGAAATGGTGCATGGCTGTTCGTCAGATTCTGACAGCTACTGCACGTGGCCGGATGCGATGGGACGCGAGGAGCGGGTGGGAAGAGATGGGTTGTCATTTGACAACGAGGAGGGCGTTGCTGGGAGTGAGGATTAAATGGCAGGGAAGGACACTGCTGGGGGGGGGGGGGGGGGGGGTGTGCACGATGGTGGAGAAAGGGTAGCGGCAGGGGATGGTGAGGGCTGCGGCGGTGGCAGCGATCATTTCGCTGCTGCGCACATTGCAGCAGAGTTGACGATGGGAGTGTCAGGCGATGAAGAGAAGGGCAGCGGGTATTTTGTTGCTGGAAGAAATGAAACGCTATGTTTTTGTCGAGAAATAGAGATCGGGCAGAAAAGGAGTCAACGGTGGCTTTTGCACGCGGCCGGAAGCGGTGGGAACTTGTTGCCATTTGACAGCGAGAAGAGAGCTTGCTTTAGGCAAATGGCTCTGATACCATGTTTGAATAGAAGTGAGAAAACAAAAGGTACATTTCATTCATCGAGTAAACGAAATCTTCTCGTTCAGTTATAGATCTGTTCAGCTAACAGCCACCAGTCGGAAGATCGTTGCACGTACGCCTCTCTGACACGAGCCTTTTGTGACAGAATTATGTCCCATACGTATTCTTTGCCTTTCGGAGAACACTGGGTAATGAGTGTTAATTGTCCGGTCTTTATTTACGCAGTGAAAGTACATCTCGTGATTATTTTTATCAGTGGCTAATGGCTATATATATTTTTGGGTTTACCACAGGCGTTGATGACAGCACAGTTGTGGAATCATTCGAGACATTGCATTCAGAAGGTCGTGGCTGGTGATACATGGTCGATCAACTCTTCTTTTAGCATCTCAACGTGAACTGGTCTTCTTACCATCGATAAGTTATGCGTAACCTTACGATATTAATCTACCTGCAGCTGGTAAATGTTATAAGCAACAAGAACCAATCATTACCGTCGAGCTGTTTAATCAGATAAATTTTGCATTTGTAGTTTATTGTTTGAACTTTGAAACGTCGTTGAAATCAGATCCGACGACTTAGATTTTATTAGTCCAAATTAGATCTTGTTATCTTGCTAGATATCGCAATCGAAACTGCTTCGAGTGCGGTATTCAGAAGAGCAAAATGTTACATTTATTTTCTTCATCTCCTGCAACTAATCGAGCTGGCCGGATTGTTTCTTGGGTCAACAATACACACGGGAAAAGACTCGACCATGTCACCCCCCACAAAGCCCAAGAATTCACCGTCTCCAGCAAGAGATCAACCAAAAAAGAAGAACCCACAATTGCCATAAACAGGTTAGAATTTTTGTCATGCCTCAGAGGTTTCGCTCATTAGAAAGAGAATCTCTTAGCACATCTAATTGATTCATCATCCCTGCCAGGCAATTTCACAATAAATTTGATAATAAAACAAAACAGAAAAAAATAAAAAATAAATAATGATCTGTAAAAGACTTAACAAAAAAAAAAAAAGTGATTGATTTTGTTCTCAGATAAAGACATTCAGATTTTCAAGTTTAACAGCTCCAACTTTGAGAGCCACAAACCACAATGTACAGTAAAAGAAAAAAAAAAAATCAGAAAAGCCAAAAGAGTAAAAACAAGATGATAAATCTCAATAAAAAGAACATATATGGTGCAATGTTGCTAACTATAACCAAATGATCTACTCGAAATGGCTGACATGATAAAGAAGCTGTGTCAAAGTATACAATAGGAAACACAACTGTAAGTTAGATAAGAAGCTATTTAACAAACAATATTCTAAAGAGAAAGTGCAGTACTCACCACCACATCACTGGTGTATAATAATAGATCAAGAAATCAAGTAGTAGAACAAAGTAAATAAGTAGAACCATTTTGATATGTTATAAAAAGAAGCTATTATCATTTAAGAAAATCTTTCTATGGAAAGAGACTATATCTTTTATAAACTCCGCAGGACTTCGAAATCACTCGTCATTCTTACTTCTGATGGCCAACAGATGATCCAAGAACATGTTCCGCCCGTCAAAATCAACTGCAAATATACATACAAGGCAGCTGACAAAGTTAAGGAGACTCGATTTTTTGGACTCATGGTTCCATCGTACTCGATCGAAGCCGTCGATTAACAAGTTCAAATTTTGTAAAACAATTCATAACCACAATCAAGCAATGGAATCCATAAGAGTGGAAAATGCAGATGTACTTTCTTGTTAGAACCCTTACGGATTCTAAATCTGGGGTGATCTCTATAAGGGATCGGTCATCTTGGAATTCTATAGGGGTTCCTTCCTCATTGGTTTTCTATACAATAGCTGAAAAATAATTGATCTATTGATGATAAAAATAAGAGAGAATACGAGCTATTTATAGGGCTTCTAAACCCTAACTCCTAATACGACTCATACTCCAACAAACTCCAACTTCTAATCAACTTCTACTCCAAGTAAACCAAGACTCCTCTTCCCCTCAACTATTAACCCCTAGCTAACTCCTAACCATGATGTGGTTGGTGGCTATAAGGGTCTCATACTCCTAATTTTATTCTTATTCCATCTGGAGAGAGTTCAAGCTAAGTGAAACTCTCTCCCTCTTGCCCTAGACAACCTCTCTTAAGAGGAGGAGGCGGTTAGGAAACTCTCATCCCATAAGGACTCCTTCCTAACCCTAGCCAACCACTTCTTTACTAGGGGTGATGGTAAGATTAGGGTTTATTATATTCATGACCCAATTGACTCTGACCCGTATTCAACTCTGACTCCTAATCAGATTTCAGTTCAGTTGAATCCTAACCCTACTAGGATTTGGGCTGATTATTACAATAGACTTAAATCTTCTCCTAGCCGACCTAATGTCAGGTTGGCCAACAAGGCCCAATCTAAGGACTTGACTCAATCGACTAGGACCCAACTTAGCCAGGGTCCTAACAGACCTGCCATCTTTAAATCAGCCTTATCCTTGAGGCTGAGACTCCATGATCTTTGGGCCCTGGTTTGTAATTCTTCTTGAAGTTTCCTCGTGGTTTCTACGGTAGGCGCACCATGGTCTGGCAGTCCAACATTGTCTTGTATTTCTCCATCAGGGGTAATAGTATCTAGATGTTGGTGCATCACGATCCTGCAATCCCATGCAATCATCAACTGAACCTGGGCCTCCTCATCAACTTGGGTTTTGGCTGGATAGATCTGGGCAGAGTCATCCTCTTTAAACTTCTATTTGCCGTGAGATTCCTGGAGGATCAGTTACAATTTTGAATTAGTGTGCAGATCTGATCCACATGTTACGACTCCAACATGATCTCCAATTTTGTAGGGTCCATTAAAATTGGGAGATCACTTTCATGAGGCTTGAGTCTTCATTGATTATTGTTGGTAGGGCTGAAGACAAAGGAAGACTCGATCTTTAATAGCAAACTTCCTTCTACTCTGACGTTTATCGAGCAGTTGTTTCTTTCTTGCGCGGGCTGGCGTGTGGTTGTTCTTTAATGGTAGCCAGACTTTCCTCTAAGAAGGTGGCTACCTCTAGTAGAGATAATGTGAGCCCGATCTGCAGTTGGAGGGAGTAGAAACTATAATTTTTTAGGACTTAATTTTATCCCCTCTTTGTGTTGTTGTCCTATATCATACCAAGCAACAAATTCAGTATTAGTCAGCATTTCCTCATTATAGATTGATAGCTTCAAGTGGTATGGGGAAAGCGCTTTGCTGATATAGGCTAGGAGTTGACCATATTACATGTGGATAACACAAATTCTAGCTCCCGATGCGTCAATCACAAACACTTTGTTGATGTCGGGTAAAGCTAGCACCGGCAAAGAGTAGGGACTGCAACTTGACCGGATGACCCTTGTTTCAAGCATCTCTTCTTCAATCCTCTCTATTTCAGCTTTCTAGGGGTGAGGATAATGACATGGCCGAGTGTTTGCTGCTAGTTTGCCCGAGAGTATTAGAATTCAGTGGTTATGCCGGTAGGTAGAAAGTAGGTTGTGTTGTTCACTTTGTTCAAAACTTTCTCCGTTTGTTACATGCAAATCATCGTTACGTCGCTCTCACGTTTCCCGCGTAGGATCTCTTGTTTCTCATGGCTGAAAAATTTAATGATAAATTTAAAAAAATTCAAGGGAGCATCACCTAGTATAGTCAGTTATTTGATGTCGAGCATGACCTCATAATCATCAAGAGAAAGAACGAAGAAATCAGCAAGTATCTCTTGGTCTTGTGGCAACAATTTTACCCGCGAGTATCTTTGATCGCACTTCAAAATTTGGCCGTCAGCGATCTTAACGTCAAACCTGCTGCAATCATTGATATGTAGGGTCATCCGAGTAGTAACATTGTTGTTCATGAAATTATTAGTGCTTCCGGCATCGATGAGGATGGTGATTGGTTGCTGCTTAACTAGTCCTACTTTCATTGTCTGCGGGTTCACGTAGCTGGCAAGAGCATGTATTGTACAATCGGTCGGTTGCTGTTCTTCATCTGTGACCTCTTCCTCATTCTCTTGGACCTCCTCCTTCATATCCTCAATGGGTTCAATCAGTAGGAGGCACCCCTTTTTGCAACGATGATTGCGGCTCCATGGTTCATCACAATGATAATAAAGGTCCTTTGTCGATTTGTCGCAGCGAAGGATGGCTGGGGATAGAGAGCACTAGAGGTTTATATGCTGCTAGTCTAGGAGTGATTCTCCTCCTCCTCCGAGCATCTTGGTTGAGCCATTCCTCTTGGATTCAGGTGAAAGAGATTGCGGCCATCATAGTGCGGGGCTACCGCACTTTAACCTCTCCTTTAATTTCGGCTTGAGTCCTTTGATAAATGTCCCTAATAATTGTCTGTTAGACCAATCACGAAAAAGGTAAGATAATTCCTCAAACTTGGTATGGTATTCTTGGATCATGGAGGTTTGTCGGATCTTGGCAAGTTGTTCGTTGATATTCTCGTATTTGGTCGACCCAAAGCGGTTCAGCGGTGCTTTCTTGAATTGTATCCATGTTGAAGTCCCATGGGTGTATTCAAGCTGATTGTACCACTGAATTGCATCTCCTTTGAGGTGGATGACAGCGGTGTCCACCATGAAATCCTTCGGTGTTCGGTAATAGCGAAAGTAATGTTCGGCATGCGAAATCTATCCCATCGGGTCTCCTTCCCATCGAAGGAAGTCCACCCTCATGCATGGCTGTATCATGTCCAAGAGCTGCCCCTCCTTCTCTGAAGGCCTCTCTAAACTTTCTCCTTGTTGGAATTTTGTGGGGCTTGAAGATCGATCCAATCTAAATTCAACAAATAAGGCATGCAATCTATCCTCCATGCGTGATTCAAGCCGTGATTCAAGTGCCACCAACTTAGCTCTGAATATATCTCCTGAATGTAAAACTCCAAATTTGTTATGATAAGGTCCTTCTCTTGCTGTTGGATCACTAGAATGGATTGGTTGGGTGGATTGGTGTCCGAAAAGGGTAGATGGCTCAAGGCGAAAGGTTACAGTAGGTTGTTGTTTGCTGCAGTTGCTGCTATTGTTTGGGATGGCTGCGGTATATAGAAATAGGTTATGATGGCTTTGTCTTAAGGCTAGAGGGGTGGCTTAGGGTTGCTGTTAATGGCAGCAATCGTTTTGGTAGGGATTGGTGGCCAAAAATATGATGGATCAAGGTTGCAATTTTAGGGTGCTGTTTGGGCTAGAATTTTTTGGGGGTTGTTAGGGTTGGTTGTATATTAGGGAAATATGCTACAACAGCTGCATCTTAAGAGTAGATGGGTGCCCTAAAGATGACGTGGGTGGCAGCAACAATTTTGATAAGAATCAGATATGGGTGCAGCAAAAAACATCGAAAGGTAGTGCTGCAGAATTCTACGTCGATAGGCTGCAATATGTCGCTGTTTTGGGCTATGATTTTGAGTGCTGTTTGGGTTCTGGAAATAGGTTATGATGGTAGCATCATAAGGCTAGAGGGGTGCCCTAACAACTTCGTGGTCGGTGGTAGCAAGATGGTTAGGATTTGGTGAGTTTAGAGAAGAAGAAAGACAAAGGCACAACAACAGATTTTTTCATCGAAAAAATTTCAACAGTATAGATGCAATTTTTCCCAACAATTCGAAACAAGGATTCGAGTAAAACTTAAGGGGAATCCAGTGGTAAGGGAGAGGTAATGACATCAAAAAATTGCTAGTTACAAGTGCCTTGCAAGCCAATCATGTGAGTGATGACACGTGTGACACACTGTGCGATCTTTTTGTTTATGATTAATATTGACATATTCTCACATTATATTATTTGTAGCATATATATTGTGATGTCCTTGTTCTGTGTAATGTGAATCAGATCATGATAAGATCACGATAATGATATCGAATCACCTTTAAACATAGATCCTAAATAATCCCGATCATAGATTACTCGAGAGGGACATCGAGATAACCAGACAGATCGGTGTACTCTATACCCGTCCATATGATGGAGACGACTGATCTTATAGCCACTTGTGTGGAGATACTAAGGATATAGTACAGGTGCTCATTGGAGAATAAGTTCACTGATTGATCCGCTTATGGAATATTGTATGGTTGATGATACATAATGTCAAATAGCGATTCCATAGTCCCAGTTGTGTATCTAGTCCTTTGACTCGAGATACCAATGATGCCTTGTATGAATACTCATTTCTTTGACGTCAGTCTTACAAATTTGAAAAGTTCCAAATATGATACAATTGGTTATCGGGATTGATAGCCAACCTTATGAAGGCAATTGAGTGTTAATAGAGGATCATCCACTCTCGGTATCGTGAGAGGAATATCTCGTATGTGCTTGCTCGGACAAATCCCTAGCCAGGGTCATTCGGGTTAAGAGAAAAAGAGTTCTCCAATAGAATCTAATTAGAGTAAGATAAACTGATTTCGTATGTGACCTTACAGTACCATGTCTAATATACAGTCTCTGGGATATTAGTTGGATGAGGGATTATAGATACACGGTAACTGTGGACATACAGGTTCGATGGATTTGATCCCCCTATACCGTTTGGGGACTATGGCGTAGTGGCTTGGTACGTCTATAGTCGATGAGTTAAGTGAATTATTATGGAGATAATAATTCACTATATCAGAAGGAGTTCTGATGGGAGCGACTCACGGCCAGCTCGGTATCGGGCCTAGAGGGTGACACACATATGGTGGATGCTTCAGCGAATAGAGGATTGGATGGAGATCCAATTAGTCCCTATTCTCATTAGATGAGACCCTATGCTGATGAGCTCCTTGCTTAAGGCCCAATTAGAGGCCTAAGGAGATTATTGGATAGAGATCCAATAATACAAGGTTAGTGGGTAACTGAATAAAGATCCAATACCCACTAAGGTAGAAGCCCTAGGGTTTTTGGTGGCTCTTTATAAATAAGAGGGGAGACTCATGGTTGATAGACTGCAGCTTTAGCTACCGCTTCCTATTCTCATCCCTCCCTCTGCGCAAGAGTTACGAGATTAGATTAGAGGAGCTTCGCTGCAGAGATCCATCATGTGGATACCGCTAGAGAGGACGCTTGACCTCCTTCATCCTCTCCATCCGGATATGGAAACATAGGGATATACGACTCCATAGGTAAAATCAATCTCTCACGCATCATGATTTTTTGGTTTTTGCATTTTTCTCGTGACGTCAATCTTTTGCACGATGATTTGATCTGGGTGAAAAATTAGTTTTTGTTTTGATTTCCATTGCCCATATGATGCTCTCGCTGAGGTTTCCCAATAGTGGTATCAGAGCCAGGTTTTTGTGCAAAAGATTGGTTTTAAACTGCGTGTGATGAGATTGAATAGAATCATTCTACGCATTCTTGTTGTATTTTTGTAGCAAACGTAGCGAGGACAGGGGGCAGCCGACCATGGCTAGGCCATTTGTAGGGGTGGCTGGCCACGGCCAGGCCCCTTGCAAGGGCAGTCGGCAGTGGCCAAGCCCCCCTATAAAGGGGTGACCGCCCATAGGGGCAGCAGCCACTCGCGGGCACAGCCACTTGTAGCGCAGCGCCCACAAGGGCGACCGACTGCAAGGCATCCGCAAGGAGCAGATGCCAATAGCCAGCCCGCAAGGGGCAGCCGCCAACGACCAGCCCGCAAGGGGTGGCCCCAGTGACCAGGGTCGTCACTAGTAGAGGCAGCGGCGCTGACTGCAGGAGTGGCTACCGACGAGGAAGGGCAGTTGTCGCCTACGCAGGGGTGATGGCGGTGGCGGCGTAGAGGGGGCAAGAGAGGTTAGGGCAATCCTTTTGTGAAAAGGATGATCCTGCCCCTCTGAATTCGGGATATTATGAGGACTGTCCTTGTATACAAAATTACTAAAATATCCTCAATAATTCTAAAAATTTTAAGGACTGTTCTCTCATCCAGAATTATGAAAATACCCTTGATAATTTTAAAAATTTTGAGCATGTCATGATTTCCAAAAAATAATTAATTAAATAGTTTAATTAATTATTATATATCTAGTAATCCTACATATGATGTATGATGTGGATGGATGATCATGAGCCATGTATTGTGATGTGTGTAATTATGATTATTATGATTATTATTATTATTATTATTAAGGCCTGCGAGCCTCCATTTTTCTCATTTATTGTTGGGCCTGCATGCCTGTGATAATCTGTAATTACATGGAGAGGCGCGGTGGGAGCGTGGAGGTGATAGTGGTACCCATGATGTCGTGGCGGGAGATCACGACGCATAGTGATGTGACGAGGATCCGACGGAACCAATGATGACGAGATCAACAATCACAGGGCATGGAGATGCGTCGATGCACACATAGATCCTATTGTGAGTGATTAGACCCATTGGCTCGGGCTTAATCATATTAGGTGACGACTCATGATCATCCGATGTGGCTTGCATATGTGATGTGTTATACACCTACTAGATATATATATATATATTTACATGCGATGCAGATATATATTAAATATGTATGTGTATGACACGACATATTAGGAGATCGATACAAAACAAAAAAAACCCTCCTACATTAATATTAAGTCAATAAGCGTGAGGCAATAAGATTGACCCACGTGGCCTTCCATTATTATAGGAAAAAATTGAATCACGATATAGGTTGAGTTGGTCGAGTCACTCGAGGCCCACCTATATACGTGATCGAGTTCTTGCCTATAACATATAGATGTCACCGATGACCTGAGGACATGATATGACTTGGTCGAGCAGTCGAGAGCATATCCATCGAATCAGACTCATCTTGTAATGATGGTGATGAATTAACTGAACTTCATGGTTGGTCGAGCAGTCGAGACCATGATGATTCAGAGGCCAAACATGACGGGAATCACAAGGAGTTGTGATTGGCAAGAGTTGCCTACTTTTTGGGCTTAGTGTAATTGGTCGAGTCTCTCGAGGTTGCACTAAGATGCTAATTATATCTCGATCCCCACTAGGAGTCCGCTGGAGACTTCCGTCTCCCGTGTCGAGGGTGTCGCGTGATTCGCTAGGAAAATAGTGGGAGTACATTAAGATACAAGTCTATATCTTAATTAGTATTTTCTGCAAAGTCTATATATTATTTATTTATGTTATATCTTGTTTTGTTAGAAACATATCGCTCGTAAACCCCCTGGGTGGTATACTTGATGCCAACTGCCTCACTGGTCCAAACTACGCGAATTGGCTTCATAATTTGAGAATTATTCTCACTATGGAGAAAATCACATATGTCCTTGATACAATTATGTCTACGCCGGAAGAAGGGGCAAGCGAGAATAAGATCGCTCGCTATGTGAAGTATATAGATGATTCCACATTGGCAAAATATTAAATGCTGGCCTCCATGACTCCTGAGTTACAGAGGCAACATGAGAGCATGGATGCTGATTCTATCATTCTTCATCTCTGCCAACTGTTTGAGAAACAGAGAAGAACTCAAAGATATAAGATATCTAAGAGACTCTTCCAAGCCAGAATGACAGAAGGGACATGGTTGAGAACCATGTCCTAAAGATGATAGAAAGGATCGAGAAACTCACAGGTCTAGGAATAGTCCTAGAGGATAACCTGTGCATTGATCTTATACTTCAGTCCCTACCAGATTCCTTTTCTCACTTCATCATGAATTTTAACATGAGCAAGTTTGAGGTGACTCTCCCTGAGCTCCTCAATATGTTGAGGGAAGCTGGGAGTGCCATCAAAAAAGAGAAGTCAGTTCTCTATGTTGGTGAGACCAATAGGAAAAGATAGGCTAGTAAGACCCTTAAGAAGGGCAAGGGCAAAGGAAGACCGGATAAGACAAATGTTACCAAGAAAGACCCGGTAAAGGATAAAGGACAGTGCTTCTACTGCGACCAAGATGCACATTGGAAGAGAAACTGTAAGGACTACCTTGCAGAGAAGGCGAAACAGAAGCTTGAAGAAGTTTCAGGTATATTTATGATCAGTCTTCATTTGTCAGATTTTCATGATAACACATGGATATTGGATATTGGGAGTGCTTATCATATCTATAATTTGTTGCAGGTTCTAACAAGACCTAGGAGACTGACTAAAGGCGAGATGGACCTCAAGATGGGCAATGGAGCAAGAGTTGCTACAATTGCTATTGGGGAGGTCATCCTACATCTACCTGGTGGAGCTATTATTACATTAGATGCATGCTATTTTGTTCCTTCCATTATCAAAAATATTATTTTCATCTCTTGTTTGATAATTAATGGATATAAATTAGTTTTTGAGAACAATAGTTGTTCAATAATTATGGATGATGAGATCATCACTAGAGGGACCCTTTTAAATGACCTATATATGTTAGACACTTCTCCCTACATGATGAATATAAATATGTCTAAGAGGAAAAGAGATGAGGTGAATAATGCATGTATATGACATTGTTGGCTAGGTCATATACGTGAGGAAAAAATTTAAAAGTTGTTGAAAGATGGATACTTAGATCCATTTGACTATGAGTCATATGCAACTTGGAACCTTACCTTCGTGGGAAGATGACCAACTCTCCTTTTAGTGGAACTGGAGAGAGAGCCACTAAGTTATTGGAACTCATACATAGTGATATATGTGGTCCCATGTTGACTCAGGCTATAAGTAGTTACTCATACTTCATTACATTCACTGATGATTTCTCTAGGTATGGACATATGTACTTGATGAAATACAAATTTGAGGCCTTTAAGAAATTCAGGGAATATAAAAATGAGGTGGAGAACCAAACTGGAAAGAGTATTAAGACTCTTCGATCAGATTGAGGAGAGTACTTGAGTATGGATTTCACTTATTTCCTCAAGGACAATAAGATTTTATCCCAATGGACACCTCCTTATACACCTCAGCTCAATGGTGTATCAAAAAGGAGGAATCACACACTATTAAACATGATGTGGTCCATAATAAGTTTTGCGGATCTACCCGTCTCATTCTAGGGATATGCCCTAGAGACCGCAGCTTACCTTCTGAACAGAGTTCCATCAAAGTTGGTAATGTTTATATCATATGAGATATAAAAAGGAAAGAAGCCTAATCTTAAGGTGGTTAAGATTTGGGGCTGTCCTGCTCATGTTAGAAGACACAACCTTGACAAGTTGGAATGAAGGACGGAATGATGCACGTTCGTGGGATACCCTAAGGAGACTTTGGGGTAATATTTATATCATCCCGAGGATCGAAAAGTTTTTGTTGCCAAGAGAGCTGTGTTCCTTGAGAAGGAACACATTCTTGGTGGAAATAGTGGGAGTGAGATAGAATTGAGCGAGGTTGGAGAACTTAGCTCAAGCACCATTCGAGAGCCCGAGTCTGTTCAGGTACCTAATACACAAATTTTAACTTTGGTAGGTCTAGCAAAGTATCTCACCCTCCTGAAAGATATGTGAGACATATCAGTAGAAAGGACTCTCAGGATGTTGATCCTCGGATCTACGAGGAGGCTATTATGAGTATAGAATCCAGGAAGTGGTAAGAAGCCATGAATTATGAGATGGATTCCATGTACTCTAATAAGATTTAGAATCTTATGGATGCACCTGAGGGTATCGTACCCATCGGTTGCAAGTGGATCTTCAAAAAGAAGATCAGAGTAGACAGAAAGGTGGAGACCTATAAGGCAAGGCTAGTAGCTAAAGGATATCGTTAAAGACAAGGAGTTGACTATGACAAAATATTTTCACCTGTAGCCATGCTTTAGTCCATTAGAATTCTTTTGGTCATTGTAGCACACTATGACTATGAGATCTGACAGATGGATGTCAAAACGATATTCCTCAATAACAACCTCGATGAAGAGGTGTATATGATATAGCTAGAGGGATTCATATTCAGAGAGAGTCCAGATAAAGTGTGCAGGTTGCTCAAGTCCATTTATAGACTAAAGCAAGCTTCCCAAAGTTGGAACATAAGATTTGATGAGACGATCAGATCTTATGACTTCGTTAGGAACGAAGATGAGCCTTGTGTATACAGGAAGGTAAGTGAGAGTGCTATCACCTTCTTGGTATTGTATATATATGACATCCTAATAATTGGGAATGATGTAGGAATGCTCTCCACAGTAAAGACTTGGCTATCCAGAAACTTCTCCATGAAATACATAGGGGAAGCATCCTATATATTGGGGATCCGGATCTATAGAGATAGATCTAAGAGGATGCTTGACTTGTCACAGTCTAGGTACATAGACTCCATTGTCAAAAGGTTTTGCATTGAGAATTCCAAGAGATGTCTCATACCGATGAGACATGGAATATCACTTTCTAGGAGTATGTCCCCAAAAACTCCTGAAGAAAGGGTATACATAGATAAGATACATTATGCCTCAGCGATAGGATCTATCATGTATGCTATGTACCAGGCCTGATATAGCACATGCTCTAAGTGTCATAAGCAGGTATCAGGCGGATTCAAGTTTAGAACACTGGAAGGCAGTAAAGTGTATCCTTAAGTATTTAAGAAGGACTAAGGATCTTTTACTAATATATGGAGGAGGTAGCCTCTAGGTTGAGGGCTATACGGACTCGAGTTTTCAGTCCGACATTAATGATAGCAAGTCAAACACAAGGTATATTTTCACCCTGAATGGAGGAGCAGTAAGTTGGAAGAGTTCAAAGCAAAATACTACTGCTAACTTGACTATAGAGGCGGAATACATTGCTACAGTAGAAGTAGTAAAAGGAAGGGGTATGGATGAAGAAGTTCATCAGGGATTTGGGAGTCGTACAAAGCAGCGTAGAGTCGATTCCCATATACAGTGACAGCGACAGGGCGATAGCTCTAGCAAGGGAACCCAGGTCTCATCAGAATTGTTCTAAGGAGGTTCCAGTGGATTAGAGCGATTATGACCCATAAAGATATAGCAATGAAAAGAGTTCCATCCGAAGATAATATTGCAGATCCACTAACGAAGCCGCTGACTCAGATTGTATTTGAGTGTCATAGGGGTCTGATGAGGATCAGACACATAGGTGATTGGCTTTAGATCAAGTGGGAGATTGCTAGTTACAGGTGCCCTGTAAGCCAATCATGTGAGTGATGGCACGTGTGACACACTGCGCGATCTTTTTACTTATGATTATTATTGGCATATTATCACATTATATTATCTGTAGCATAAATATTGTGATGTCCTTGGTTCTGTGTAATGAGAATCGGATCATGATGAGATCACGATAATGAGTTCGATTCACCTTTAAACATATATCCTAAATAATCCTGATCATAGGTTACTCGAGAGGGACATCGAGATAACCGGATAGATTGATGTACTATATACCCGTCTATATGATGGAGGCGGTTGATCTCATATCCATTTGTGTGGAGACATTAAGGATATAGTACAGGTGCTCATTAGAGAATGAGTTCACAGATTCATCCGCTTATGAAATGTTGTATAGTTGATGATACATAATGTCCGACAGCGATTTTATAGTCCCAGTTGTGTATCTGGTCCTTTGACTTGAGACACCAAGGATGTCTTATATGAGTACTCCTTTCTTTGGCGCCAGACTTATAGGTTTCGAAAGTTCCAAATCTGGTACAATTGGTTATCGGGATTTATAACCAACTTTATGAAGGTAATTGAGTGTCAATAAAGGATCTTCTACTATCGGTATCGCGAGAGGAATATCCGTACGTGCTTGCTCAGACAAATCCCTAACCAGGATCACTCGGATTGAGAGAGAAAGAGTTCTCTGGTAGAACCTGATTAGAGCAAGACAAACTGATTTAGTATGTGACCTAACAATACCGTGCCTAATATACGGTCTCTGGGATATTAGTTGGATGAGGGATTATAGATACACGATAACTGTGGACAGACAAGTTCAATGGATTTGATCCCCCTGTACCATTTGGGGACTATGGCGTAGTGGCCTAGTACGTCCATAGTTGATGAGTCGAGTGAATTATTATGGAGATAATAATTCACTATATCAGAAGGAGTTCTGATGGGAGCGACTCACAGCTAGTTCGGTATCAGGCCTAGAGGATGACACACATATGGTGGATGCTTCAACGAATAGAGGATTGGATGTAGATCCAACTAGCCCATATTCTTATTAGATGAGACCCTATGTTGATGAGCTTCTTGCTTAAGGCCCAATTAGAGGTATAAGGAGATTATTGGATAGAGATCCAATAATGCAAGGTTAGTGGGTAATTGGATAAAGATTCAATACCCACTAAGGCAGGAGCCCTAGGGTTTTGGTGGCTCTCTATAAATAGGAGAGGAGACACATGGTTGATAGGCTACAGCTTTAGCCACAGCCTCTTATTCTCCTCCCTCCCTATGTGCAAGAGTTATGAGATCAGATTGGAGGAGTTTCGCTATAGAGATCCATCGTATGGATACCGCTAGAGAGGAGGATGCTTGACCTCATTCATCCTCTCCATCCAGATCTGAAAACACAGGGATATACGACCTCATTCATTCTCGTGACCCTAATCTTTTGCACGACGATTTGATCTACGTGGGAAACCAATTTTTGTTTTGATTTTCGTTGCGCATGTGATGCTCCCGCTAAGGTTTCCCAACAAAAATTTGTGGAAAATTATGGTAGTAAAATATTCAGTAAGATCAAAGATTACGAGAAGGTGCTACGGTAGAATTTTTTCATCGGAAGATGTCAACAGTATAGACGAGATTTTTTTTTCTAGTAGTTCAAAACAAGAATTCAAGTAAAACTTAAGGTTGAATCTACTGGTAAGGGAAAGGTAATGCCAATAAAAAAATCGTGAAAGAAAACGACAGCGAAAGGACTAGCAAAATAAAAAATCACAAGTATGAATTGTAGTAGAATTTTGCATTCAAATTACAGTATTTTGGACTAAAAAATCAGTGATTTATATTGATAATTTTTTGATGAAATCAAAAGGAAATCTGCTATTAGGAAGTGCCAAAACTGTCATAAAAATTTCGTAGAGAATTGAAAAGAAAAAATGCAGTAGCAAGATCAAATAAGTAATGTTATGCGACTGGAATTCTGCAATGCAACTTTTGTCGTAGAGATGAAAACTTTGTGACAAAAAGTTTGTGCAGCAAAATAGGAACAAATTTTTTGGGTTTTTTTGAATAAGAATAACTAAATTGCAGTAGCAGTAAGGTAGGAAACCAAAACCTGTTATAATTCATGGGGAGATCAAAGGATGATCTGTAGTAGTGGAGATGACGACGAAATTTGATGACGTTCTTTAAGCAATTGTGGGAATTGCTTTGAGCGACTGTGAAAGGATGATGGATGGCTGTGGAAGGGCAGTAAGACGCCAAGAGCACTGCTCTGATACCAATTGTTAGAACCCTTATGGATTCTAAGCTTGGGGTGATCTCTATAAGGGATCGACCTCCTTGGAACTCTATAGCGGTTCCTCCCTCCTTGGTTTTCTGCACAATGACTGAAAAATAATTGATCTATTGATGATAAAAGCAAGGGAGAATACAAGCTATTTATAGGGCTTCTAAACCTTAGCTCCTAATAGGACTCCTACTCTGACAAACTTCAACTTTTAATCAACTTCTACTCCAAGTAAACCAAGACTCATACTAAACCAAGACTCCTTTTCCCCTCAACTACTAACCCCTAGCCAACTCCTAACCATGATGTGGTTGGTGGCTATAGGGGCCTCCAACTCATAATTTTATTGTTATTCCACATAGAGAGAGTCAAAGCTAAGTGGAACTCCCCCCCTCTTGCCCTATCCAGCCTCTCATCCCATAAGGACTCCTTTATAACCTTAGCTAACCACTTCTTTATTAGGGGTGGTGACTAGATTAAGGTTTATTATATTCATGACTCAATTGACTCTTACCTGTATCCAACTTTGACTCTTAATCAGACTTCAGTTCAATCAAATCCTAATGTTACTAGGATTTGGACTGATTTATTACAATAGACAAATCTTTTTATAATCGATCTAATATCAGGTTGGTCGATAAGGTTCAATCTAAAGACTTGACTCAATCGTAAGACTCCACTCAGCTGAGTCCTAACATTTATGCAGATCATCTCTTCCTAATAGTACTTCGCATGAGCCATGAAAGAAACACGAGGATTCCTCCCTGCTACTTCAGCACAAGATGCAACGTCGATGGGGGATGAGCACACCAAGGGTCCCCTCCGTTGTTCTCCTTTCGTCTAGGAAATTCAAGATGCACATATTCCATCACACTTCCGTCTCCCAATGCTCGAGGCATACGACGGCAGCTCCGATCCAACGGAGCATGTGGCTGCGTTTTATACGCAGATGACTCTGTATGACACCTCAGATGCCATAATCTATCGGGCTTTCCCGACGACTCTCCGAGGAATCGCTCGACGATGGTACAGCCGGTTACCGCCCTCCTCCATTCATTCCTTTAATCAACTCGCAAGGGAGTTCAAGAGTAACTTCCTTTCTAGTGCCCGACCAAAGCCAACTGCCACATCCCTCCTCGGGATGAGACAAAAGGAGGAGGAACACCTCGAGCAATACCTCGCCCGCTTCACAGACGAGGTCAGGGCCATTCCCGATGCGCATCCATCATTGGTTATCTAGGCTTTTATGATTGGGATCAGGCCTTCCCACCTTTTTTGATCGTTTGTGGAGCGTCCCCCCGTAACTGTACCAGAGATGTTGTAGAGGGCCAGCCAGTATGTCGCCGCCGAGACTTTGGTGGTAGAGAAACATGAAGATCAGAAGCACCCCCGAGGTGAACCCTCTCGGGGTCCACCCTTTGGGCTCTCAAGGAGGAGGATGGAGAGAGGCGAACAGACCGTGCCCCGGCTGCCCAATGTTCCACTCAACTCTACTCGAATGAAGTTCTTCCTCCAGATCCGAGAAAAAGGACTCTTGAAGGCTCCCAACCCACTGAGGTCTCGAGCCAAGGACCGAGACCGCTGACGTTATTGTCGCTTCCACCGTGACTACAGGCACGATACAAAGGAATGCTATGACTTGAAGATCCAAATCGAGGACCTTATCCACTACGACCACCTCGACTGATACATAAGGAAGCCACGTGAGCAATCCTTCCATCCGAAGGGACCGGTGGAATGGCATATCGACATCATTATGGGCGGCTCGGCTGTGGGAGGCGTGAGCTCCTTGACAAGGAAGGCATATGCCCGCGTGGAAGTTTAGAAGAGGCCCCGACCCTGAGGTGATCCGGGATTCACCTTTGACTTTGAGAGCGAATACCCAGACCACGATGATGCCTTGGTGATCACGGCCTGTATTGCAAACACTTGCATCAGATGCATCATGATAGACACCGGGAGCTCCACCGACATATTATACCTCGATGCTTTCCATAAGCTCGGAATGACTAACCAGGACCTTGCTCCCAAGACTTCAACTCTGACAGGGTTCACCGGCGATGTGATAACTCCAGTAGGTGTTGCAACCCTCGTGACTTTCGGTGATGAGCCAAGAACCAAGACCCTCATGGTTTAATTTATGGTGGTGGACCTCCCCTCAGCTTACAACGTGATCATTGGGGCGCCAACCCTCAACAAGCTAAGGGCGTTCGTCTCCACATACCATCGCAGTATGAAGTTCCCGACTAGCACAGGCCCGGGGGAGATCGGGAGTGACCCCTAAGAATCAAGGCGATGCTACTTGACGACAACAACCATCCCTAGAAAAGGCAAGAAGGCTCCAGTTCCCGACCCTCATGAACCCCACAGACCTGACACTCAACCCGAGCCCTCCGAACCAACACTGGAAGTGCCACTGGAAAAGGCTCACCCAAAGAGGACAGTGCGGGTCGGGTCGGTTCTGCCCGAGGACCAACGCGTCCAACTCATAGATTTTCTTGGACGTCATTCCGACATTTTTGCCTGGTCGACGAGTGACATGCCGGGCATACACCCCCGGAGTGCGCAACATCAATTGAACACAACCCCGGGAGCTCGACCGATGCAACAAAAACCAAGAAGGTTTACCCTAGATCGGTAGAAGGCCATTGAAGAAGAAGTAGATCGGCTACTTGAGGCTGGGTTCATAATAGAGATTAGGTACCCGACTTGGCTATCTAATGTTGTTCTCGTGAAAAAGGCTAATGGGAAATGGCGTATGTATGTTGATGACACCGATCTTAATCGGGCTTGCCCGAAGGATTGTTATCCGCTACCAAGGATTGATCAGCTGATAGACTCCACCTCGGGGCATGAGATCCTTTCCTTCATGGACGCATTCTCAGGATACAACCAAATCTGAATGGCCCCCAGGATCAGGAGAAGACGACCTTCATCACACACTAAGGAACCTATTATTATAGAGTGATGCCATTCGGGTTAAAGAACGCGGGGGCTACTTACTAGAGAATGGTAAACCAACTATTCAAGGATCACTAGGCAGAAAAATGGAGGCCTATGTTGATGACATGATTGTCAAGAGCAAGAAAGCGGAGACACACTACACGGATCTCGTCGAAACATTTCGGACCCTTAAGAAGTTCAGAATGAAGCTTAACCCCGCTAATTGTGTCTTTGGCATAGAGTCAAGAAAATTCCTTGGCTTCCTTATTCACCAACGAGGAATAGACGTGAACTCGGAGAAGATCAAGGCCATCACCGACATGAAATCACCCGAAACCATCAAGGAGGTCCAACGCCTCGTCAAGAGGTTGGCAGCTATAGGGCGGTTCATATCTCAGGTTGGCGACTGAAGTTACCCCATCATATGGGCGCTAAGGCGTAACAAAGACTTCAGTTGGGGCCCCGAGTGCGAGCAAGCATTCCAAGAACTCAAGGCCCACCTCGCAACCTTACATCAGATGTCCTCGATCGACCCAGGTGACCAGCTTGAGATATACCCCTCCATCACGGAACGGGCCATCAGCTCAGTTCTGATAAAGCTTGATAGGAATATTCAATGATCTGTCTACTACACTAGCCACATCCTGCAAGGTGCGGAGGAGCGGTACCCCTGATAGAAAAACTCGCTCTCGCCCTGGTCCTCGTGGCTTGAAAGCTGAGGCCCTACTTCCAGACTCATACTGTCAAGGTAGTCACCAACCAACCACTACGCAAAATTTTCTCTAAATTTGATGTTTCAGGACGGATGCTCAAGTGGTTGGTAGAACTCAGCGAATTCAACCTGGAGTACGCCTCGAGGAAGGCGATCAAAGCCCAAGCCACTGACTTCTCCTCGGAGCTGACCGCCCCAGACCCCCCTCAGGAAAAACCTGCGTGGACCCTCCACATTGACGGATCAATGAATTCCTCTAGGGGAGGAGCCGAAATAGTCCTGAGGGATCCCGACGGGCAAACCTGGGAATATGTCGTGCGGCTAGAATTTCCAACTACCAACAATGAAGTAGAGTATGAAGCATTGCTGCTTGGATTATGACTGACCGTCGAGCTATAAATCGAGTGCCTAGAAGTATACATTGATTCCCAACTGGTCACTGGTCAAATCGATGGGAGTTTCGAGGCTCGAGAACCAAACATGGCCCGCTATATCTCTGAGGCCTATCGATTGATAGGTATGACCAAGTACTTCAAAATCTTCCAAATCCCTCACCTCGAGAATGCCAAAGCCGATGCCCTGGCCCGGGGGGCCTCTACCATCGTAACCAGCGAGTTGCCGACCATCCCTAGCCTCTGCAAGCCGATAGTCGCCATAATTGAGGCGGCCACTACGACCGCACACCCCGACTGGAGGGAGGAAATACTACGCTACAAGAAATACACAACCCTCCTAGCGGACAAGGCCGTTGCCCGATGAATCAAAAGGACTGAAGCATGGTATGCCATCGTCAATGGATGCCTCTATAGAAGAGCTTTCAGCCAGCCCCTGTTGTGGTGCTTATTGAGACCCGAGGCTGACACAGTGCTCACCGAGGTCCATGAGGGGATATGTGGTGAACATATTGGAGGGCGTACGTTGGCTTTCAAGAGCCTTCGCCTCGGATACTATTGGCCAACCATGCAAGCAGACGTAAATCCTATGTCCGGAGATGCATAGAATGCCAGAAGCATGCCCACGTTCCTCGCCAACCAGCCTTGCCACTCTCCTCGACTCGCTGCGCTTGGCCCTTCGCACAATGGGGGATGGACCTTCTCGGCCCCTTCCAACAAATGGCTAGTCAGCGTAAATTCCTAATTGTCGGGTTGGACTACTTTACCAAGTGGGTTGAGGCTGAGCCCTTGGCCTCGATCACAGAGAAGCAGATGGAGACTTTCATCTAGAAAAGCATCATAATAAGGTTCGGCCTGCCTAATGTCATAATCACAGACAATTGGATGCAGTTTAACAACCCTAAGTTTAAGGTTTTCTACGGAAACTACCAGATCCAACTGAAGTTTAGCTCGGTGGCTCACCCCCAGGCCAATGGATTGGCAGAAATAACCAACAGAAGTATATTAGAAGGACTACGAAGATGAGTTGAGGGGACTCCGACGACCTGGGTCAAGGAGCTTCCTAGCGTCCTATGGGCTCTATGGACGATGCTAAAAAACCCTACGGAGGAGTCCCCCTATAGCCTGGCCTTCGATATTGAAGCTGTCCTCCCTCTCGAGGTGGTCTTCCCAACATTAAAAATTAAGAATTTCACTCCCGAAGCGTCAGAAACAGGCCTTAGGGAAAATCTCGACATGCACGAAAAACGCAGGGCCATAGTGCATTTGAAGAATCTGCATTATCAAGGGGCGGTTTCCCGACTCTATAATCGAAGGGTCCTACCCCGACCCATCGCGAAGGGAGACCTAGTCCTCAGGAAGGCCGAGGTCAGCGACCTAGGACATACACGAGAAAAACTTGCCCCGAGATGGGTGGGGTCGTATCATATTACCCAAGTCATTCGGGATGGGACATACGCCCTATTGACAACGGAAGGGAAAAATACTCCCTCGGACTTGGCATGTGTCAAATTTGAAAAAAATTCTACGTCTAGCACAACAATGTTAGCTCAACATTCAAAGTCATTCAGACAAAACAAAGTGTTCAAAGAGAAACTTTATTTGATAACAGAAAGTTACAGAATGGTTGGGCGACATAGTCGGAAGCAAATTCTCCAACACCCAACATTCCAAGAAGAAAAAAAAAAGTTAGAAGTATCTACGGGGTCGGTTGCTTCTCTGAGGGGGTGCCATCGTCGAAGGGCTGGTCGAGGTCCATCTCGACGTTGGCATCTTCTGGACACTCGGCGAGGGGGTCTAACTCGATCATAATGTTCGAGTGCTTCCCTCGAAGTCACTCGAGCGCCACCCGGTACCCAAACTCATAGCTGACCCTCCTCATCTTCTCGAGGCCAGATTCGAATCCTCGGGACCCCTTGTAGGTAGCTACTGCCTTCTGGCCCTCGACCTTCAGTTTGACTTCAAGGAGGGATGCCGCCTCGGTCGGCGAAAGAACATCCCCCTCTAGACGAGCTCGGTCATTCCGAGCCCCATCTAAATTGGAGCGCGGAAGCCCAACTTCCTTCTCCAATTCCCCTCGCTGACTTCTGAGGGACTCTAGTTCAGTCCTCATCCTCTTGATCTCAGCCTCCAGCTCTTTTGCCCGTCGCTTAGCAGCCGTGGCTAACTCCTGGCTAACACTAGCCTTCAAATCCTTGTTTACAGCCCGAAGAGTCAGAATCTTCTCATGTTGACTCCAAACCAGTCGGCCAGCATCATGGACCCGGTCGATGAGGGCACTGATGAAGTGAAGTCCCTGTAAGTAGATAAAAGTTATGTTTGAAAAAACAAGAGGTGAAGAAAAGGGAGGTCTGGTAGAGGTCCTTACCAAGACAACCGACTTGCCGGCCCGATTCATGAGCTCCTCGGAGGAGCACTTATACACTTGCTTCACCAGGGTGGGGTGTAGGGCTCCCCGCAAGTATTCCTCGGAAGTGGCCCCTCAGTCCAGAATGGACTGGACCCGGAGATGGTCGATGATAGAACTCCAGAAGGAGCCCTATAGATTTTGATCACTATGGGGGATCAACCCTTAGAACGCTATAGGGGTTCCTCCCTCCTAGACTCGGCACAAAGGCTGAATTGTTGATTCAAGAGAGGGGGCGGCTACATCATTATATAGGGATCAAAACCCTAGCCTAAGGGGGTGCTGGCCTAAGTAAAATTATTCCTTTGCCCCTCCTACAGCCAACCTGCCTTAATAGGAACAGGGGGCGACTAGGTTGGCTCTATAGCCGACCTAAGCAGGGGGAAACCTTGGCCAACCAACCCAGTAAGGGAGCGACGGCCACTAAGCCCTAAGGGCTAATCTAAACCTTAGCCATACTCCTTTATAAGATAAGAGTGACTTTATTACAATCTAGCAAGATTTTATCGACTACTTCTAGGGAGATTAGGACTCAACCCTGCTGGAGTCCTATCAAACCCGTCTTCTTAAAATTAGCCTTGTCCTCAAGGCTAAAGTTCCATGAACTCAAGGAATCGGGTCTTCAGCTCCTCATTAGTTTGGGTGTCAGTTGGAAGAACTTGAACTGAGTCGTCGTCTTTAAATTTTCATTTGAGGTAGGATACTTGGAGGATCAACTGTAATTTTGATCTGGTGTACGGATCTGATCTCCAGGTTAGGGCCCCAATATGATCCCCAATTTTGCAAGGCCCAAAGAAATAGGGAGATCACTTTCTTGAGGCTTGAATTTCATGATGGTGGAGCTGGAGATGAAGAGGGACTTGATCTTTCTCAGGAAACTTTCTTCTGCTTTGGCGTTTGTCAGGGGGAAGGTTCTTCCTTGCATGGGCTGCCATGTAGTTGTTCTGTAATAGTAGTCGTGCCTTCTTTTGGAGTGAGGGCTGTCCTCTGATAAAATCTCTAGTGGTTTGAGCCCGATCTGAGTCTGAGGTGGGTAGGAGTGATGATTTTTCGAGGCCCATTTTTACTTCTTCATGTTGTCGATCATCTTGCATGAGGATGGTGCTGACCCCCACTCTAGATGTGTCTACTCCAATAATAAATATCTAGCCATGATTTGGTGTGGACGACATCGTGGCCGCGAGGGCTATAGTTCCACTCGACCAAGGTGGTGCATCTTTCTTTATAATGAGAGGGATGATGTTCATGTTTCGTTGAGTCCTACAAATGATCCTTCCCCTTTTCTGATTTCGCCACTGGAGGGGCTTAATTTTCTCGCGGTCTTGGGCCATAGATCGGAGGTCATCATCAAGAAAGTCATTAAACATCATGCTCCGATCCTGGGGAAAGTCATGGATGTCACCTGAGATCTGGGAGTGCCGCATCAGCAACCATGGTGAGTTCAACATAATGTAACACTTCAGAAGTAGCTTATCTCCGGGGAAAAGGATGTAGGGACATGTCGTAGCGGGAAATAAGCATGGTCGAACAATCCGTATCTCTGTCATCTCTTGGACGACCCTTTTATCTTTGACCTTCTGAGGTTATATGAAGCAATCTGGTAGAGCAACAACTGGTAGAAGTTTTGACCTGATCAGCATAGGGGGGTCGGCCAGCTTCAGAGGAGGTAGTCGGCTTGGTTGGGTGGAGATGCCCAAAAATTTAGCAAGCTATGGGAGGGGTTTTTTTATCTTCAATCTCATGAAACTCTTGAATTTGAATTGGGAAACCACTGGATTCTTCTTTTGGTACCCTCTCCAAGTGTGGTGTTGTGGTTGTAGTCGTTGGGCTCCCTCGTAGACTCACCTGCTTTCATTTTCTGAAAAATTTTATGGTTATCTTCGAAAAATTCCAGAAAATAGCTCCAATCGTGGACAACCAATCAATGCCAAGCATTATATCAAAACCATCAAGAGGGAGGAGGAAAAAATCAGCAACTATGTCTTGCTCCTGTAGGATCAGTTTTACCCGCGGGCACTTCTGGTTGCACTTCAGAATTTGGCTGTTATCTACCTTGATTTCAAACCCATTGTAATCTTCTTTTTGGAGCATTAAGTGGGCAACAACTTTACTGCTCATGAAGCTATGTGTGCTCCCGGTGTCAATGAGGATGATAACAGACTGCTGCATGAGAAACCCTTCGATCTTCAATTTTTGTAGGTTGGTGTAGCCGGCTAAGGTAGGGACCGTGCGGGTGGCCGGTTGTGGTGTATCCTTCTCCTTGGGCTCGAGAGTCGTATCTTCAAGTTTGAGTTCTTCAGTGGGTGCAATCATCAACGATGTCTTCGTTTTACATTTGTGTTCTTGGCTCCACAGTTTATCACAACACCCACATAGGCTCTTTGTCGATCCGTCATGAAGGTTTTCTCTTATTAACTTCTGTGGCTAAGGGGGTCGGTTGATGGTAGGAGGAGGTGAAAGCTTTGGTGCCGTTGGTCGGGGAGCAACTCTAGTCTTCTGAGCTTCATAGTTCAATCGCTCCTCTTGATGTCGCTCAAAGGAGATGGCTGCCTTAAGTGTGTATGGCTGTCGCACTTTAACTTCTTCTTGAATCTCCAGCTTCAAGCCCTCAATAAAAGTCTTCAATATCTATTTTTCAGACCAATCATAAGTTTGATTAGATAACCTTTCAAACCTGGTTTGGTACTCTTGGATGGTGGAGGTTTGACAGATCATCGCTAGTTCTTCGCTAAGGTTCTTTTTACAATCCAAATTTGCACCATGTTGTGATCTTATTGGGCTTGGTGATTAGCCCAATCTAAACTTCTCAAAGAGAGCATATAATTTAACATCCATACGCGTCTCAAGAGCCTCCAATTTGGTTTCAAATAAGCCCACCGTTGTCATGATGTAAGGATGTCCAACCTGTAAAATCAAATCGATTAAAGTGTGTAGCTACAATCTTCAGGTTGAAGGCAGCAATGGCAACGATGTCGGGGCTGTGGTGGTCAAAACTCCAAGTGGAGGATGGCAACCAAGGGTAGTAGCAATGGTGGAGGAAGAAAATGACAGCAGTAATGTCGGTTGCGGTCCTTCGGTGATGTTGCAATGTTGATGCTGCAATGTCGTCGAGGCTGCGATCTTTTAGATGGCTGATATTTGTCAGAAGATGGCAGCCAAGAGATCTGAGTCGTAAGGCATCAGTGATGGCAGAGGAAGAAGAGGGCAGCAGCAACGTCAGTTGTGGCTGCGGTGTGACTTCGTGGTTGCAGGTGGCGTCGGTTGCAGCAAGGGTGCGACTACAATAGGAGGAAGACGGGGCAGATGTACACGACTGTTGTGGAGGAGGGCAACAACGGTATGGAGCAAGAGACGACTGCTGTTGTGTTCAATTTGTTGCTAGTTGCGATCAAGATAGTTGGCAGCGAACGATTGTTGCGGGCTGCGATGTAAACAGATTGCAACGAAAGATCACTGTTGGTAGCTTTTTGCCGCAAGGATTGCTGTTGGCTACGATCAAGGAGGATGGTAGCAAGAGGTAGCAGTTGGTAGCATTGGGCAGTGAAAGATGCAAACTGTGGTTGAAGGGATAAGGGAGATTGGGCAGCTGAAAGGTTGGTGGACTGAAGGCTTCGATTTTTGGGTGCGATTTGTGGCTGTTTTGGGTGCGATTTGGGGCTGTGGTTTTGTGGAGTTTGGGCTGCAAATTGGTATGGTTTTAGGGCTGTGATAGTAGTATATGAAGGTTAGGGAAATAGATTTTACATCTGGGATGGATGGCAGCAAAGGTAGGTGTCTCGGTAAGGAAAGTTGGCTAAAAAGGTAAGTGGATCGATAAGGAAGTAGGCTGATTTGGGGGGCTGTTTGGATCTATTTAGGGCAATATTTTGAAGGGTTTTTGGTGCGGATAGTAGGGTTTGGAGATAAGGAAAAGGGAGTCTAAAATCCCACAAAAAATAGCACGCAAATATTGTAGAATTCGGTGAAAAGAAGTGTTGCATTGTGCTGTCCTGCTGAATTGATTTTAGCATTGGAGAAATGATAACTTCTCAACATAAATTTTAGAGGAAAGTTTGAGAAAATTATGCAAAAACCCTTGGTTTAGATGTTGTCAATACCAGTAGAAATTTTGACGAAATTTTGGTAGCATAATAGTAGGGAAATAGGGCAAAAGATGCAAGGGAGATTCCTTCATTTTAAAATTCCAGAACTGCATGATGGTGAAAGATCATACAAGAAAACTAGTTCCAGAAGGATTTTTTTCATGAAATTAAATCCAGATGAAAGCCAACTTGATCTTGAGAATTGTGTAAAAATTTCGGCTGGAAAGGATGAACAAAAGTTTGGTTTCAAGTAGCAACAATCGACTGAAAATTTCTGTAGCATTTCACCTTCGCAACGATGATAACGTTTGCTACGGTAAAAATTTACAGCAAGGAAACTTTGGAAAATATCTCCCACATATAATATGAAGGATCTTGTAGTTTTGAAAGGGCATGGGTTATAAAAATATATCAGAATTCTAGATCAAACGCAGGGGGCAGCGGGAGACTGATTTGATCTGCTGCTGGGTGGAAGGTGGAGGCACGTGTCACAGCAATTGTGGGAATTGCTTAGGAAGGTGGAGGCGTGGATGATGGCTACAGGGGCAACAAGATCGCTGCTCCGATATCAAATGATAGAACCCCAGAAGGAGCCATATAGATTTTGATCACTGAGGGGGATCAACCCTAGGAACGCTATAGGGGTTCCTCCCTCCTAGACTCAACACAAAGGCTGAATTGAAGATGGTAATTGCTTGATTCAAGAGAGAGGGCGACTACATCATTATATAGGGATCAAAACCCTAGCCTAATGGGGTGCTTGCCTAAGTAAAATTATCCCTTTGCCCCTCCTACAGCCAACCTGCCTTAATAGGAACACGGGGCGACTAGGTTGGCTCTATAGTCGACCTAAGCAGGGAGAAACCTAGGCCAACCAACCCAGTAAGGGGGCGACGGCCAGTAAGCCCTAAGGGCTTATCTAAACCCTAGCCATACTCCTTTATAAGATAGGAGTGGCTTTATTACAATCTAGCAGGGTTTTATCGACTACTTCTAGGAAGATTAGGACTCAACCCTGGTGGAGTCCTATCAGTCGACCATCTCGGCACCAAGGGGTCCTCACCCTCGACACATTTCAGTTGCATCATGATAGAGGTGAAGTACCTATTCGCCCCTACTTGGTCTTCGACCTTGCACAGCTCCCTCATGGTGTACCCCCGCTCGGGGACCTTCCCGAGTTCCACCGTCCTTTTGTCCTTATCGGCAGAGGTCCTTGCAGTGCTCCCAGAAGCATCTGTTGGTTGTTCAGCGACCGCCTTCCGAAGGCGTTTCCTCAAACCCTCCTCTGTGCTGGAGCTAGGGCTTTTCTCGACCATGGACACCCTAGCATCCCCTGCTGCAAGCGCGCTGGCTGTCGATAGAGCCATCGAACCACTCCCCGCTCCACCGTCGGACTTAATCTTGCCGAGGTTAAACATCTCTGCACAACAAAAGGTACAATTAGAAAAAAATCCAAATCCAATCTAGAAACAGAAAAGACATACCCCCAGAGGCAGGGCTGAGACCCGCTTCTACCAACCAGGCCTCATTCATATCCTTCACCCCCCTTGAAATGGAAAGGATCCCCTAGAGGATCTCGACCAGTTCAGTCTCGTCGGTCGACAACGTCGGTACGGAGCTACTCACCATCCGAGAGGTCCACTCGGCCGGGAAGCTCCAGCCTTGGCGGTAGGAAATGAAGAAAAAACTCGACGTCTAGTCTTTGTTGCTGGAATGTGCATCGCTCACGCAGAATCTGCTGTGTGCGGCCAAGTAATACCCGGCTTGCCCCCGACTTAGCCGGAAGCAAGCCATAAACAATTCTTGGGTAGCCCTTATACCCGACACATGACACTCCCACAAAAAACTTACCAGATACTGCCACGAGTTGGGTGCCAACTAGGAAGGAGAAATCCTCCACTACTCGAGGCACACCTCTATCATAGGATGCAACGAGAATCTTAATCCCGCCTTAAGGGCATTGGTCGATAGACCGAAGTCGCACGGAAAAGCGTCATAAGGACGCTCCCTCGGTAGAGGGACATGGAGTTCATACTCCGGAGGAATGAAATAGTTCTTCCTCACCTCGACCAACCGACGAGTTGTCACGGTCGAGTCTACTTTAAAAAAGACTCGACCTCATCAGCGGTCCTTGAGTCTCCCAGAGCATTGGTCGACGGGACAACCACCACTGACACGGAATCCCCGGAGGGACGACTCAAAACCCTAGACATATGGGTCAAAAATTTGACCGACCGGGACTCGGAGTGGGAGGAGGCAGAAGACATTCGACCTGTTTGAGAAACCGTCGGGGGAAAAAGAAGGTGATGAAGGTCAAAGACGCTGGTGTAGCCGGCGCCGAAGATGATGAAGAAACAGCAGCGATTGCGGAGTAAAAGTGCGTAGTGTAGAGAAGGCTGCGGAATAATAAGGGCAAGGGGACTAATACCTCGCCCCTGCGCCCAATGGCGCCTCACCTTCCCCAAAAAGGCAGGACAGCTCATCACGATACCTTGCACTCCGTGCTTGATGAGTTACTATATGGGACACGCGTCACCCCGCGAGTGATTATGATCAACAAACAAATCTTTCTCAATCCCAAGGAGAATTTCCCCAACTATCTACAAGCGAGCTCTTAGCCTCGCCTAAGGGCTTTCAGTCCCGACTATCTACAGGCGAGCTCTCAGCCTCACCCAAGGGCTTTTAGTCCCGACTATTTACAAGCGAGCTCTCAGCCTCGCTCAAGGGCTTTCAGTCCCGACTATCTACAAGTGAGGTCTCAGCCTGGCCCAAGGGCTTTTAGTCCCGACTATCTACAAGAGAGCTCTCAGCCTCACCCAAGGGCTTTCAGTCATGACTATCTACAAGCGAGCTCTCAACCTCGCCCAAGTGCTTTTAGTCCCGACTATCTACAAGCGAGCTCTCAGCCTCGCCTAAGGGCTTTCAGTCCTGACTATCTACAAGCGAGCTCTCAGCCTCGCCCAAGGGCTTTCAGTCCCGACTATCTACAAGGGAGCTCTCAACCTCGCCTAAGGGCTTTCAGTCCCGACTATCTACAAGCGAGCTCTCAGCCTTGCTCAAGATCTTTCAGTCCCGACTATCTACAAGCGAGCTCTCAGCCTTACCCAAGGGCTTTCAATCCCGACTATCTACAAGCTAGCTCTCAGCTTCCCCCAAGAGCTTTTGGTCCTGACTATCTAAAAGCGAGCTTTTAACCTCGCCCAAGGGCTTTCAATCCCGACTATCTACAAGCGAGTTCTCGACCTCGCCCCCGGGCTTATAGTCCCGACACTCGTTCAAAGGCTCTCGGACCCAACTACTCGACACAACACTAGACCTCGCCCGACTACTCGTAACACAGGCCAACCGAGGCGACACGACCTCAAGCGCATATAGATCCCTCTATCGTACAAACCCCGCGTCTGAAGGATCCTCCCCCTCACCTTCTAAAAGACTTCAATGGAGCCTCCTTCTTGGAGGGAGAATGATAGGGATAATAGTGGCCCCCCTCCTAAACCAGACGATGTGGCCCAAGGCCAACCGACATAGAAGGACGGGGCCGGATGACTAATTTTTCGGACCTCGTCCTCTGACTCACACGTGCGATGTGTCAAAAATAGACAGAGAAGCCTGAGGTCTGACAACATCGGACACCATGCAGTCACCATAAGGTCTCATAAGAACTTGAGGGAACTACATGACAACAGAGCAGAAACAACATGCAACCGGCAGCATGTATAGCCGCTGGCGCTGTCGACGACATTAAACGGATTGGCAGAGAATGCCAGAGGAATGATGAAGCCGAGACTTGACCGGTTGACGACATAGAGGTATAAAATGTCATCCCAAGGTCTCTCTCAGGGTATGCTGACTCTCCCTCTCTACTTCAATTCAAAAGGAAAAGAAGCTCCGATGCTCAAGTAGGACGTCGGACTTCACCCTTCTGATCAACCCTAACTTGATCGTCGGAGGGACCTCCCCGGGAATCCACCACCCGGGGGGTATTGTCTTGCAGGAATAGCCCAATGAGGTTAGAAAGACCCGCATCAAAGTTACAGCCGGAGCATCGACACCCGTCGACCTCGGATTGCCAGCGTAAAACGTCTTTCGTGCTAGCAGCTTGAACCCCATTGTACGAATCCATCGGATGCGGTGGAAGACTCACAACACTATAAAATTAATATTTTAGTGTGTGAAGACATTCAATTTTTTCTCTTCCTTCCTTCGCTAATTATCAAAAACACATAACAGCGCATTTCTGAAGAAAAATAGAGTGGGTTGAACAGTTAATTGCCAATGGAAATAAAACCCAGTTAGTTCTGTCTTCTACATTCATGGGAAATGCCATTCATCTCCGGTTCGCATGCTTCGCTGTAGATGAGCTCCGAACGAAGGAGGCAGGAAGTGGCGCTGCCATTGATCCCGTGATGTCAGCGTCGTCTTCTCCAAAATAAGGCGCAGCTCGGCTTCTCACAAGCACTCAGTCAGCGTGCCGACCGCACTTTAATGCGAGCGGCACAGGGAATGGACAGACCGAGTGGCGGTGTGCGTCGATGGGGGCTGATGCAATGCATACGCCGCCCTCCCGTGTTTCCGACAGAAGGAAGGAAGCCCGGGGCAGGCGTCGAAGGTATCAACGCATGCTTTCTTCTTTCCTCGCTTGGCTACAGTATGATCCCAGGCGTCATGTCTTCTAAGAGGCTGTTTAAAATGTATGGTGTGCGTGTGTGTCTGCCGTACACGCTGCACGCTTATTGTAGAATTCCTTTTCGTTATGGTTCTCGAAAAAAAAGGTAAAGGTGACCCAGATAATTCGAGCATTACGATATAGATAATTAGGATCAAGTAAATTTGTTTAGAGATGATAACAGACTTAACTTTAATTGGGGGGGGGGGGGGGCCTGCATTGACCCAATTCTGAATCTTCCGATGGAGAACGGCGTCGTCTCCCTATAAACCATCTGTCTACTACTAACATATCAACGCGCTTCGGGGAGGAAAGTTGGTTCCTTTGTCCCGCAACCATGACAGGCACAGGAATATGCTCCCATTCGATGGCAGATAAAATTCACGAATGACTCTGGACATTGACTGCCTAAACATGGAAAATTCAACCAGTCTCATGTTAGAACAATTGTTTTAGGGATTGCTGAAATTCTACAGCACAGCAGACTTTGTACAAAAAGTTCTTTACATGCATGAGATCCAAGAGAACAAATACTACTCCCCGAGTAAACGAAGGGGAAATAGAAAGAAAAAAAGGTATTGACTTCCTACAGTTTTTTTCTCTCAAAAATATAAGTACAATATTGTATATTGTACTATATACAATATACCATATACCACTAACAGCATTCTTGTCTGAAATATACCACTACAGCATTCTTGTCTGAACACTGGACCTTACGGGAGGAGAATTTGGAAGAGGTTGACTTTGTCATCTGGCCCTCATCAGCTCAAGTTCCACAAAGTTCTATCGTGCTGTTTGCATTTTACCGTTCTATCTTTTTTTTTTTCTGCACGCATCCAAACCCTACAATGTATAAATGATCCATATAAGTCTGATGAAAATAAAACAGGAATAAATTTTGTATATGAACAAATACTAGTAGACCGTCATATACAGCAGAATCAAACAGAAATCACAATCAAATGAACACAAAGATTTACGTGAAAAACCCCTTCAACTCGAAGCGTAAAAATCACGGGACAAGTCAGAGAAAATCCACTATCAAAATAATGAATATACAGATCTCAAGGCTTCTTGCCCAAGCCCAAACAATAGTCACAAGAAAATCACAGGGATACAAAGACTATAATACTAAGCACAATATCCAAAACCTTCTCAAGAGATCACAGTAAGAATCCACTACAAACTAATCTAACCTAAGATATGAATGATTGAGAATAGTCTTTTCTTGTCCTTGTCTTTTTTTCTTTCCTGGATCTTTTATTTTCTGATCTCTACTGTTAATCTGTAGTGTTCTTTCTCTCACCCACGTTATCATCTGTGTGAATTTTCTGAAGCTGTAACTGTTTCTCTTCAAGCACATTTCTGATCCAATGATATCTGACATATATATGCTTTGACTTGGAATGAAGTATTGGGTTCTTGTATAAATGGATGACACTTTGGCTATCATAATACACAACATAGTTTTCCTGTTTCAGCCCCAATTCTTATAAGAATCATTTCATCTATAACATTTATTTGTAAACCTCTATAGCAGCAATATATTCTGCCTCTATGGTGGAGAGCATAATACACCTTTGCAATCTGGACTGCCATGATATAGCTCCTCCTGCAAAAGTAAGTACAAAACCTGATGTGGACTTTCTTGTATCAATATCTCTTGCCATATCTGCATCTGTGTAACATGTCAACATAGGTGGTCCACCTCCAAAGCTTATACAAACTTTAGAACTTCCTTTGAGATATCTAAAAATCTACTTCACTACTGTCCAATGCTCTTTACCTGGATTTGCAATAAATCTGCTAGTAACACCCACTGCATGCGATATCCGGCCTCGTACATACCATCGCGTACATTAAACTTCCAACTGCTGAAGCATAAGGAACCTTTTGCATTTTCTCTTTCTCCTCATCACTTGACAGACTCTGATCTGAGCATAACTTTAAGTGACCTGCAAGAGGAGAACCAACTGGCTTTGTATTACTCATACTGAACCTATCCAATACCTTCTCAATGTATTTCTCCTGTGACAACCAAATCTTCCTCTTTCTTCTGTCACGAGAAATTTACATGCCCAGTCTTTGTTTTGTTGGCCCTATGTCTTTCATTGCAAAAGACTCACTCAGTTCCTTATTCAACCTGTCAATCATAGACATATCTTTCCCAAGGATAAGCATGTCATCAACTGTTTGATGTACACACAATGATCTGAAGCTGTTCTTTTGTATTCATTTTCAATCATAAATGAATTAAACTTTTTATACCACTATCTTGGAGCTTGCTTCAGCCCATACAAGCTCTTCCTCAATTTGTAGACAAGATTTTCTTTACCTTTGACTTTGAAGCCTTCTGGTTGCTCCGAATCACCATGAAGGAAAGCTATTTTCACATCTAACTGCTCAATCTCCAAGTCTAGGTTAGCAGCAATACCAAGAGCTACAAGGATACAAGTCATTTTAACAACAAGAGAAAAAATCTCTTCAAAGTCAATACCTTTCTTTTAACCAAAGCCTTTCACAACCAATCTAGCTTTATACTTTGGTTGAGAATAATATTCTTGAGTCTTCAACCTGAAAACTCACTTGTTCTTCAAGGCTTTACTTCCCTCTGGGAGTTGCACCAAAATCATATGTGTGGTTCTTCTGCAGAGAATCCATCTTTTCCTGCATAACAATAAACCACTTCTTTTTCTGCTCACTTTCAACTACTTCCTGGTAACTCTCTGGTTCACCTGCATCAGTAAGCATCACATACTCATCTGTAGAGTATCTCCTAGAAGGTTGATGTGGTCTAGAAAATCTTCTTAACTGAGGTTCTGTGGGAACTTGCTCTATTTCTTCTTCCTGCTCAATATGTCCTGCAGGAAGATCAACATCTGACTCTGCACCATCTTCTTGCACATATCCCCCATCACCATGATATACTGGAGGAATAACTGGGTCACAGTCTACAAATCCCTCTGCAGAAGTCTTAGTTGGTGTCTCATTCTTTAAATCCTCAATGATTTGATCATCAAAGAAGACAACATCTCTGCTTCTGAATACCTTCTGCTTTTCTGGATCCCAAAGCCTGTAACCAAACTGATCATGTGAGTGAGTAACCAAGGAAATAATACTCTTTTGACTTACCATCCAGCTTGGACCTCTCATTGTCTGGAACATATACAAATGCACGACAACCAAACACTCTTAAATGCCTATAGGAGATATCTTTCCCTGACCATACATGCTCTACAACATCACCATCTAGAGTTGTACATGGTGATAAGTTGATTACATCAACTGCAGTTGTCAAAGCCTCATCCTAAAATCTTTTGGGTAGCTTGGCCTGTGAAAGCATACATTTGATCTTTTCCATGATGGTACGGTTCATCCTCTCTGCAATTGCATTATGCTGAGGCATACCAGGAATTGTCAACTCATGCTGGATGCCATGTGACCTATAATAATCATTAAATAATCCTGTGTACTCACCACCATTATATGATTTTATGCATTTCAATTATTTTTTTGTCTCCCTTTCAACCCTGGCTTGAAACTCCTTGAAGACATTAATAACCTGATCTTTGGTCTTCAAAGCATGGCCTAAACTTTCCTGGAAAAGTCATATATAAAAGTAACAAAATAAAGTGCACCACTGATACTAGGAACATTAACATATCCATAAGGAGTTTTTGTCTTCAAAAGACCACACACATCTGTATAAACACGGTCCAAGACATGTATTTTTCTAGATAAGGCAGGACTAATAAAGGAAACTCTATGTTATTTTCTAGCCAAACAATCAATACAAGAGTTTAAACGTGTACCTCTGAGGTCTGACAATACCTCTCTCTTGGAAAGTTCTTGCAGCACCTTCTCGCTCATGTGTCCTAGTCGCCTATGCCACAACTCCATGCTGAAGTATTTCTCTGTAGCATTCAACTACTCACCACAAGCTTTAGCCTGTAATCTGTACAATGTATGATATTTCCCATTAGCTACAATAAGAGAACCCTTACTGAGCTTTCACTGCCCTCTGTGAAATCTGACATCAAAGTCTTCATCATCCAGCCTTCCAACTGAAATTAAATTTAGTCTTAAGTCAACCACATGCCTCACATCCTTAAGCACCAATATGCAGCCAAGGTTGGTCTTTATATGGATATCTCCCATGCCAATGATGTTTGTTGTACCATATTTACCCATCTTGACAACACCAAAATTTTCAGACCTGTAAGTAGCAAAGAACTCCCTCCGTAGTGTAGCATAATAAGAAGCACATGTGTCAATTATCCACTCAAGATCCTGGCACACACAATAAAAAATATCATCAGAAGTAGACAAAATCAAATAATCACTACCTTGCACCATAGCTGTGATATTCTCTTTTGACTCTGCTCCACTTTTTTTTTCCTTTTTCTTGTTCTTCTTAGGTTGCTTGCACTGATTCTTGTAATGTCCTTTCTCACCATAATTGTAGCAAACAATATTTTTCTTTAATCTTGACTTGCTTCTACCCACGCGTGAACCACTTCTATCCTTTGACTTTGACCTTCCTTTGTTCTCTGAGACAAGTGCCTGTGAATCAATCTGAGAAGTAGCTGAATTCTTTCTTCTCAACTCCTTATTCAATAAACTGCTTGTTACTTGACTCATGGTGACAATACCATCTGGTGCAGAATTACTGAGGGAAACCACTAGTGTCTCCCAACTTTCTAGCAAAGAACTGAGAAGTAACAATGCTTGTAACTCATCATCAAGAGATATTTTCATAGATGATAACTAGTTAGTAATACTCTGCATTTCATTCAAATGCTCAGGAATAGAAGTACCCTCTTTATATTTTAAGTTCACAAGTTTTCTGATCAAAAAAGCCTTTTTGCCAACCGTTTTTCTTTCATAAAGTCCTTCTAACTTTTTCCAAAGAGAGTAAGTAGAACATTCAGTAGAAACATGGTGAAAGATACTATCATCTGTCAATAGTTTTTTGATTTAACCTCTTTCACTCATCATCTGTCGTAGTTGTGGGCTTTGCACTATCCCCTTGCAAAGGTCCATACAAATCTTTGCAATACAAGAGATTTTTCATTCTTGGTTTCCATATCATCCAATTGTTTCCATTTAAACTAATCATGCGAGAAACATTACCGACCTCCATGTTCAAATATAAAAGATTAAATACCACCAAAAACCCTACTCTGATACTAGTTGATGGGAATAAAACATGAATAAACTTGGTATATGAACAAATACTAGCAGACCGTCATACACAGTAGAATCAAACAAAAATCATAATCAAATGAACACCAAGATTTACGTGTAAAACCCCTCAACTCGAAGGGTAAAAACCACGGGACAAGCCAGAGAAAATCCACTATGAAAATAATGAATATACAGATCTCAAGACTTCTTACCTAAGCCCAAGTAATAGCCACAAGAGAATCACAGGGATTCAAGGACTATAATACTAAGCACAATATCCAAAACCTTCTCAAGAGATCACAGTAAGAATCCACTGCAAACTGATCTAACTTGAGATATGAATGATTGAGAATAGTCTTTTCTTGTCCTTATCTTCTTCCCTTTCCTGGATCTTTTATTTTCTGATCTCTACTGTCAATCTACAATCTTCTTTCTCTCACCCACGTTTTCAGCCGTCGCTGCCCTCTTAATCTCAATCCTAGCCACCTAATCTAGGGTTTAGGTTAATATAAGTAAAGTTTTGGGCTGTGGGCTTCACTAAAGCCCATTATGGGCTGAATCTGGGCTATCTGCCCAACAAAGCCCTTGTGGTGAAGCAAAGCAAACCTACTTTCATTCTGGGAAGCATCGGTGAGACCAAAAGCCCCCGCAAGCAGCGAAGAGTTCCAAAGCTCAGGTTGATCGACGAAGAAATGACGAGCACCGCACCGCCTGGGTACCGATTCTATCCGACGGAAGAAGAGTTGATCAGTTTCTATCTTCAAAACAAGCTCAACAACAGAAGAGAAGACATGGAATGGGTCATCCCTATGGCCAATGTATACTACTGCAATCCATAGCAGCTTCCTCGTGAGCACAACAACCTCTGTCCCACTTCATCGTGTGTTGCAGATACATGCATGTCCTCTTCCATGGAATAGCACCTTGTTTGATCTCCTGCAGTAATATCGAGCGAGACGGAGAGCAATAGTTCTTCTTCTGTCTGAGGCAGGAGCGAGAGGCCAATGGGGGGCGGCAAATTCGCACCACGCCGTCGGGCTACTGGAAGGCTACCAGTTCGCCTAGCCTCGTGTACTCGTCCGGGAACCGAGCCATGGGCGTGAAGAGGACCATTGTGTTCTACCAAGGAAGAGCTCCTGCTTGCACAAAGATGAAGTGGAAGATGAACAAGTATAGAGCACTCGAGGAAGGCGCCACCGGCGTCATCTCAAGTTCAGCTACAAAGGGAATCATCACCTTCGTTATATTACGTTTGATGAGGATTCTCCAAGTGTAGCAAGCATCTGCGTCCTCATCTTCGTCATTATTTGCAGCTTCGTGGCGAAGTTAGCTTGTGTAATGTGTACATCAGATCATGTTGGGTCCGGCCCAACTCAGCCCATAGGTGGACTTGACTGAATATTTAGGTATTTAATTTAAATCTGATTGAAAGAAAAATAAAAAAAAATTGAAAACCTAATTTGTGCGCAGGTGGAGCACGGTGGAAAGGTTCAGTAATGTAAACAGTAATTATATAGTAAGAAGAAGAGAGAAAAAGAAGAGAAAGAGAGAAAGCTTGGGTAAGAGGATCGAACGATAAAATTTTGTCAGTTTTGACTCAAATATTATTTAGAGAATTCTTGCAACAAGCTCTATAATTATAACGGTACTAATATGTGATTTATCCTCTTTATGATAATTTTTTGATATATCTACTTAGTGAGTTTTGATCTTTCTTATTGTGAGATCCATCTATATTGATGATGCTATGCTAGTAGTGAACCAAGATATATGTTATTGATGTCATTGTAATCCTCTAGTTATTTTAGAAATATTTTATTGTAAACCTATTATCCTATTTGGTGATAGTGGAAGCTTGGGTGGACTATAGTTCCGTGGTTTTTCTCGCATTGGGTTTTTCACGTTAAAAATCTGGTGTTTCACTTTGTGATTGATTCATTATTCTATTGTGTATCTTGTTCTGGTTAATATTTGCTTTTAGTAACAAGTTAGTAATTTTGGTGAGAAACCCATTTTGATACACAAAGAGGGAAAAATATTATTTCATATTCAATAGTTATTCCGTATTTAATAGTTTTTCCCAACAAGTGGTCTCAGAGCACAGGTTATTTGGTGCAGTTTTTCTTGTGTGATTGAAATGGAAGAGTCAGATAGTATGATTAAATTAAACTCACCAAATTATTCCACTTGGAGGCAGATGATAGAAGATTTACTTTATTGCAAAGATATGTATAGCCCATCAAAGTTAAAGTAAAATATTATATTATGGATAATGAAGAATGAGAGGTACAACACAAAAAAGCTATTGCCTATATTAGAAGATGGATGTATATAAATTTGCATGAGCATATTTCTGATAAAATCAAAGCTGATGTTGTTTGGTAGAGGTTAGAAAATCTTTTTGCAAAGAAGACAGTGGGAAAAAGAATTTCTCTCCTAAGAGGGTTTGTCAATTTAAAGTATAAAGATGGTGATAATATTATTGATCACATAAGCCTATTTTAGAGTCTTACGAATAAGCTAGTTACTATGAAAATAAATATAGATGATGAAATGCAAGGATTGCTACTCCTCAGCTCTTTACCACAAAGTTAGGAAACATATGTGGTGACAATTTCTAACTCCATGCTAGAGAGGAATCTAACTATAGATATGGTTAAAGATAATTTGCTGAATGAAGATGCCAAAAGGAAAGAGCAAGGAGTTTCTTCTTTAGGTGCACTTGCTATTAAAAAATAAGAATGACACGGAAGAAGTAATAGCAGAAATCCACATGGTTATAGAGGAAGATCCAAGTCCAGAAGAGATATCAAGTATTTTTACTGCAATAGGCCAAGTCACATGAAAAAAGAGTGTAGGTTCTGGAAGAGGGAATAAAATGAAAGAAAGAAAAATGAGAAAGAGACCAATACAATTGCTGCTGAAGGTGATATTGATATTATTTATGATGATGGATATGTCAGTCTTGCAGCTCAGGACAGTGATTGGGTGATTGACTCTGGTGCTTCTTTTCATATTATTTCTCATGGTGATTTCTTCAGGTCTTACACTGCTGGTGATTTAAGTAATGTCAAAATAAAAAATAGTGATACATTTAAGATTATGATAGAACCCTAGAAGGAGCTTTATATATTTTGACCCTTAAGGGGGATGAACTCTTGGAATGCCGTAGGGGGTTCCACGCTCCTAGACTCGGCACAAGGCTGAAATAAAATAGATGATTGCATAATTCAAGAGGGGGGCAGCTACATCTTTAAATAGGGATTAAAATCCTAGCCTAAGGGGGTGCTTACCTAAGTAAAATTACTCCTTTGCCCCTCTTATAGCCGACCTACCTTAATAGGAACAGGGGCGGTTAGGTTGGCTCTATAGCCGACCTAAGCAGGGGGAAACCCTAGCTGACCAACCCAGTAGGGGGGGCGACGGCTATTAGGCCCTAAGGGCTAATATAAACCCTAGCCATACTCCTTTATAAGATAAGAATGACTTTATTACAATCTAACAGAGTTTTTTATTGACTAGTACTAAGATGATTAGGACTCAACCCTGCTGGAGTCTTATCAATTCCGCCCTCTTCAGATCAGCCTTGTCCTCAAGGTTAAGGTCTATAAACTTTGGAAACTGGATCTTTAACTCCTCATGTGACTCCCATATTGCATCTTCGGATGGTAAGTTAGTCCACTTCACAAGTACTTCAGTTGAAGGATGTCGCGGCGCATCACAATCCTCCGATCAAGTATAGCTTCAGGTTGGGCTTTGATTTCGCCATCATTAGTGGTGCTCGGCAGTTGAGTCTAGGCCTTCTCATATCTCCTAATGTTAGCTTCAATAAGGACACGTGGAAGACAGGATGTATCTTAGCGTCATCTGGAAGCTTTAATTTGTATACCACGGCCCCAACTCGCTCTAAGATCTGGTATAGTCCATAAAATCGTGGAGACAACTTCATTGATGCTCTTGCATTGATTGATAGTTGCTTGTATGGTTGGAGCCGAAGATAGACTCAATCTCCCACTGTGAATTTCCGCTCACTCTGATGGTTGTCTGCTTGTTGCTTCATGCGAGCTTGAGCGACATTCAAGTTATCTTTCAGTAGTTGCAGCAGTTTGTCCCTGTTAATCAAATTTTGGTCGACCTGATCTACTTTGGCCAAACCAAACACATATCTGGGTATTACAAGGGCCGGTTGACCATACAATACCTCATAAGGGGTACATTTAGTTGATAAATGAAATGTCATGTTGTGCCACCATTCGGCCCAAGGAAGCCACCTTGTCCACTCTTTGGGCTGATCACTGGTGAAGCACCATAGGTATGTCTCGAGGCATCTGTTCACCACTTATGTTTGGCCGTCTGTCTGGGGATGATAGGTTGTGATCATCTTCAATTGGGTGCCCTATAGATGAAAGAGCTTTGTCCAAAATTTACTTGTAAATACCCTGTCACGGTCGCTCACAATCGACCTTGGCATCCCATGCAGTTATACTATATGTTCCATAAAAAGTTGAGCAATATTAGCAGCAGTATAGGGATGTTTCATAGTACAGAAGTGAGCATACTTGGTTAGGCGACTACCACCACAAAGATCGTGCTTTTACCTTGGGATAGTGGCAACCCCTCGATGAAATCCATAGATCATGCAGTTTTACTATATGTTCCACAAAAAGTTGAGCAATATTAGCAGCAGTGTAGGGATGTTTCACAGCACAGAAGTGAGCATACTTAGTTAGGCGATCTACCATCACAAAGATCGTGCTTTTACCTTGGGATAGTGGCAACCCCTTGATGAAATCCATAGAAATGTCAGTCCATGCTGAGTCCGGTATGGGTAGTGGCTGTAGTTTCCCCGGTCTTGCCACTGTTTCGCCTTTATGCTGCTGACATACATCATATTTGGATACATAATCATAAATCAATTTTTTCATGCCCATCCAAAATAAGTTTGGCTTCACCCTTTTGTAAGTCCTTAGAAATCCAGAGCGCCCTACTGAGAGTGAAGAATGCATCTCATGTAAAATAATTTGAATGCAAGGGGAAGAAGGAACAATAACAATTTGATCTTTGTAGTGCAAGCCCTTCGAATCCCACGAGTAGTGACCCATGGACCCCGGGTCCTTCTCCAACTTTTCTATGATGGCTCGGGATTCTGGATCATTCTTCCATTCCTCCCTAATATTGTCGAGGAAGTCGGTGGAGGGAAGGGAGATGGTTGAAATTTCGGCTTGTCCCGGTAGCCGAGATAGGGCATCTGCAACAACATTCACTTTTCCTTTTCGGTAAGTAATTTTATAATCAAAGCCAAGGAGTTTAGTTACCTATCATTGCTGCTCTAGGGAGGATATTTTCTACTCCAAGAAATATTTAAGGCTTCGGTGGTCGGTCTTGATCTGGAAGCGTCGGTCGATCAGGTAGGGTCTCCACTTTATGATTGCGTGTACGATGGCAAGTATTTCTTTATCATACATGGATATTTTAAGATGTGAGGGAGATAAAGCTTTGCTGGTGTAGGTAAGGGGTCAGCCATCTTGCATTCGAACAGCCCCAATTCCAACTCCGGACTTGTCGGCCGCAATCACGAAAGTTCAGCTGAAATCGGGTAGCGCGAGGATCGGCGTTGTCGTCATGGCGGCCTTGAGTCTTTCAAAGGCTATGGAGGCTTGATTCGACCACAAAAAGGAGTCCTTCTTGAGTAGGGACGTGAGTGGGGTATTGATCTTGCCATAATCTTTCACGAACTTTCGGTAGTAGCCCGTGAGTCCAAGGAAGCCGCGTAGTGATTTTACGTTTGTAGGTCTTGGCCATCCTTGCATTGCCTCGATCTTTGTCGGGTCTAGCGCCACTCCATCCTTTGATATAATGTTCCCTAGAACCTCTACTTTAGGCTGTAAGAAGCTGCACGTTGACTTTTTAACATAAAGAGTATTCTCTCGAAGAATGGTTAGAACAGTTCGTAAGTGCTCAAAATGTATATCAAGCGTAGGGCTATAAATGAGAATATCATCAAAGAATACCAATACGAATTTACGTAGAAACCTTCGAAAGATGTCATTCATCAAGCTTTGAAAGGTAGAAGTAGCATTTGCAAGTCCGAAAGGCATTACCAAAAACTCGTAGTGGTCGTTATACGTGCGGAATATAATTTTCAGAATGTCTTCAGTGCATACCCAAATCCGATGGTATCCAGATAAGAGATCCAATTTAGTGAAGACTCGGGCTCCTTTTAATTCATCTAAGAGTTCATCTATGATTGAGATAGGATATTTGTCCTTGACAGTGATGGTGTTTAGAGCCCCGTAGTCAATGCACATCCGTCACATACCATCTTTTTTGCGCACTAGCAACACTGGTGAGGAGTAAGGGCTGCTACTCGGTCAAATCACCACAGTGTCAAGAGTCTCTTTAACAATGTTCGCAATCTTGTCCTTCTATAAGTGAGGATAGCGGTATGGTCACAAATTTGCTGGAGGTTTGCCTAGCAAAATAGGAATGCGATGGTCATGCGCACGATTAGGGGGCAGCCCACACAACTTCGAGAAGACATATGCGAATTCGTCCAGCAATAGAGCAAGCTTATGATCTGAGTTTTGTAAGTTCTCCCCCTTAGATGGCTGCTGGATATGCATCAAGAATCCACCATGTGCTTTGTGCAAAACTTTCTCCATTTGTTGCGACGAAATGGTGGAAATATGGCTCCTGTGCTTGTCTTGTAACGTGACATGTCTCCCTTTGCAATAAAATTTCATAATTAATTTAAAAAAAATTCTAGGAGATATCACCTAGCGTTGTGAGCCATTCGATCCCGAGTATAGCGTCAAAATCATCAATGGGTAGGAGGAAGAAATTAGCTACCACTTCTTGGTCTTGGAGGAGTAGTTTCACCTGCAGGCACCGTTGGTCGCAATTGAGGATTCGGTTGTCGGTGACCTTTACGTTAAACTTGTTGCAACCTTCAATTTGAAGCGCCAAACGTGCAGCAACCTTACTATTGAGGAAGTTATTTGTGGTGCCCGTGTCGATGAAAACAGTGATGGATTACTGTTTCAGAAGTCCTCCACTTTCATTGTCTGTAGGTTGGAGTAGCCGACCAATGTGTGCACTGCGTAGTCGGCCGGTTAGGGCTCTTCCTCCATGGCTTCTTCATCAGATTCAAGGGCTTCTTCAGATGATTCATTGTCCTTATCTTCCATTGGTTCAATCACAAGGAGCCAGCCCTTTTTGCAGCGATGTTCTCGGCTCGACAGTTCATCATAGTGCCAACATAATCCTTTGGCCGATTGTTCACGAAGCTCATCCCTCGTCAATTTTTTTGGTGCGGGGGCTCGGATAGCAGTAGAGGGGGCTGTATGCCTTAGCATAGCTGGTCGGGGAGCGACCCTCATCCTTCGTGCCTCATGGTTCAATCGTTCTTCTTGAATACGTGTAAAGGAAATCACCGCCATAAGAGTGTACGGTTGCCGCACCTTTATTTCTACCCAAGTCTCTGACTTTAGGCCCTCGATGAAAGTCCCTAAAAGTTATTTTTCGGACCAATCCACAGTTTTATTAGATAAACATTCAAACCTTGTTTGGTATTCTTATATTGTGGAGGTTTGATGAATCTTTGCCAATTGTCCGTCGATGTTGTCTAAATCGGTTTGTCCGAAGCGGTTTAGTAGTCCTTCCTTGAATCGCTGCCAAGAGAGTCCTCCATGGGTGTGCTCAAACCAATTAAACCACTAAATAACATCTCCCTCAAGGTGGATGGCAGCAATCTCCACCCGTGTGGCGTCGACGGTTCGGTAGAACCAAAAATAGTGCTCCGCGCATGAGATCCACCCGATCGGGTCTCCTTCTTCCCATCTAGCAAAGTCAACCTTCATGCATGGATTATTGAGATCAGAGGTGATGTGGCCATGTTCTTGAGGATCATCTCACTGATTTGAAGTTTCTCCATGTTGTGATTTCCTTGGGCTCGATGGTCGACCAATGTTGAATTCGGCAAAAAGGGATCGTATCTTCTCTTCCATGCGGTCTTCAAAGGCTTCATGCTTTGCATTGATAGCCTCCTCTGATGCCATAGTATACGCCTCTAGATTTGTAATATTAAGGTCTTTTTTCTGTTGTCAGGTTAGTGGCATGGGAACTTTGGAGAAGGGGTTGGCCGGTTGGAAGAAGAATCGGTTTGGATGGGAGTAGGTTACGGTTTAGGGCAGATTTAGGTGGCTGTTTAGGTTCAGTTTTGGGTAAGGTTTGGAAGAGTTTTTGGTGAGGATATTAGGGTTTTGACATAAGGAAAAGAGATTCTGAAATCTCATAAAAAATAGCACTTAAATATGATAGAATTCGGCAAAAAATGGTGTTGTCCTACTGAACCGGTTTTACGTCGTAGAAATAATGACTTCTCGACGTAAATTCCAGAGGAAAGTTCAAGAAAATTATACAGAAACCCTTGGTTCAGATGTTGTTAATACCAGTAAAAAGCTTGATGAAATTTTGACAGCATAACAGTAGAGAAATAGGGCAAAAGACGAAAGGCAGATCCTTCATTGTAAAATTCCAGAACTACGTGATGGTGAAAGATTGCACAAGAAAATCAGTTCTAGAAGGAGTTTTTTTAATAGAAATCAAATCCAGATGAAAGCCAAGTTGTTCTCTAGAATAAAAATTTTGGCCAGAAAGGAGAAGAAATAAATCGGTTTCAAGAGGTAAAAACATGGTTGAAAATTTCTGCAGCGTTCCACCTTCGCAACAACGATAACGTTTGTGACAAATGAAATTTACAACGGATACAATTTGGGGAAAATCTTCAATGTGTCAAGTAAGGAATCTTGCAGTATTGAAGAAGCTTGGATGATAAAAAAATACCAGATTTCCAGATCTCACAGGGAGGGACAGCAGATAGATGGATCTGCGGCTTGGTGGGCGACGGTGGATGGAGGCGACGTCCAAAGGCAATTGTGAGAATTGCTTGGAAGATAGGGGCGTGGATGATGGCTATAGGGCAGCCGGAACATGGCTCTTATACCAGATGATAGAACCCCAGAAGGAGCTCTATAGATTTTGATCCTTGAGAGGGATCAACCCTTGGAACGCTGTAGGGTTCCTCCCACCTAGACTCGACACAAGACTGAAATAAAATAGATGATTGCTTGATTCAAGAGGGGGGCGGCTACATCTTTAAATAGGGATTAAAACCCTATCCTAAGGGGGTGCTTGCCTAAGTAAAATTACCCCTTTGCCCCTCCTATAGCCGACTTGCCTTAACAGGAATAGGGGGCGGCTAGGTTGGCTCTATAGCCAACCTAAGCAGGGGGAAACCCTAGCCGACCAACTCAGTAAAGGGGGGGCGACGGCTACTAAGCCCTAAGGGCTAATCTAAACCCTAGCCACTCCTTTGTAAGATAAGAGTGACTTTATTACAATCTAACATAGTTTTTTATTGACCAGTACTAAGATGATTAAGACTCAACCCTGCTGGAGTCTTATCAGAATGTGGATGTTAGAGATATTTGCTTGGAGACCAGTATTAGGAGCAAATTGATACTCAAAGATGTAAGACATGTTCCACATATTCGTCTTAACTTGACATCTATAGGGAAACTTGATAATGAGGGATTAATGCACTATTTTGGTAAAAGTAAATGAAAACTCACTAAAGGTTCTCTGGTTGTGGCAAGAGGAAAGAAACAGAATTCCTTTTATATCATGGAGTCTAAGCTACACAAAGGAGAGATTAATGCAATCAGAAAGGATGAAAGTATAGATCTTTCACATAAAAAGCTTAGTCATATCAGCGAGAAGGGACTTTAAACTCTTGCTAGAAAGCAGTTCTTACCAAAGTTACAAGGTACATCTTTTCAATTTTGTGATCATTGCTTAGCTGGAAAAACACACAGAGTTGCATTTCATACTTATCCATCATCTAGAAGATTAAATATTATTAACTTGATTCATACTGATGTTTGTACTATGCAAAGTAGAACTCTTGGAGGTGTTCTTTATTTTGTTACTTTTATTAATGATCATTCTAGAAAAGTTTGGACTTTTGCTTTGAAATCTAAAGATCAGGTACTCAATGCTTTCAAAGAGTTTCATGTCAGTGTTAAAAGAGAAATAGGAAGAAAACTAAAGTGTGTTAGAGTAGATAATGGTGGTGAGTACAAGGGTCCTTTTGAGAATTATTGCAGGTTTCATGGTATCAAGCTTGAGAAGACAGTTCTTAAAACTCCTCAGCAGAATGGTAGGACAGAAAAGATGAATAGAACCATTGAAGAAAGGATTAGGTGTAGGCGTTCTCATGCCAAGTTACCTAAGTCATTTTGGGGGAGGCTATGAGAACTATAATTGATCTGATAAAACATTCTCCATCAGTTCCTCTGAATAGTGATGTTCCAGAGAGAGTATGAAAATGAAAAGATGTATCGTATGATCACTTGAGAGTCTTTGGGTGTAAAGTATTTGTTCATATTCCTAAAAATGAGAGATCTAAGCTTAATAATAAGGCACAAGCATGTATTTTCTTGGGATATGGTCATGAAGAGTTTGGGTACAGATTATGAGATCTAATGGACAAGAAGATTATTAGAAGCAGAGATGTCGTGTTTCTTGAAGACCAATTGTTTGAAGATGGTGATAATGTTGAGAAACAAAATACCTCTGTTTATATTCCTTGGAGTTTGGGCCAAGTTCCTCCACCTATAGTCCATGATGATCAAGGGGGCGATTGATAAGAAGATGGTGGTGAGAATGTTAGTGATGATGCTCCTATAATTGATGAAGTTGAACCAATTGAGCAAGTACCTCCACCACCAGATGAAATTCCATTGAGAAGATCCACAAGAGAGCGAAGACCATTTACAAGATATCCTCCATATGAGTATGTTATGCTTACTAACGGGGGAGAGCCAGAAACGTACTAAGAAGCTATTCTACATGAGCATAAGAATGAGTGGGTTAAAGCCATGCAAGAAAAATGTGATTCTTGCTTAAGAACCACACCTATGACTTGGTAAAGTTACCTATAGGGAAGAAAACTCTTAAGAATAAATGAGTTTATAAATTGAAGACTAAAAATAATAGCTCACAACAAAGATATAAAGTACGATTAGTTGTAAAATGATTCAGTCATAAAAAGGATATTAACTTTGAAGAAATATTTTCTCCTGTGGTGAAAATATCCTCTATCTAAGTTGTTCTTGGTTTAGCTACCCACTTGAATTTAGAAGTTGAGCAACTTGATGTAAAAACTATATTTTTATATAGTGACTTAGAAGAAGAAATTTATATGGAGCAACTAGAAAGTTTCAAAGTGAAAGGAAAAAAAAATCTAGTATGTAAGCTTAAGAAAAGCTTATATGGACTCAAACAGGCACCTAGATAGTGGTACAAGAAGTTTGATTCCTTTATGATGAACCAAGGGTACAATAAAACCATATTTGACCATTATGTATTTATAAAAAAGTTTTCAGATGATGATTTTATTATTCTTTTGCTATATGTTGATGATTAGCTAATTGTTGGCCATGATGATAATAAAATTGAGAAGCTTAAGAGGGAATTAAATAAGTCTTTTGCTACGAAAAACTTAGGATCGATGAGACAAATACTTGGAATGAAGATTCTTCATGATAGAAAGAATGAAAAGATTTGGTTATCTCAGGAGGCTTATATTGAAAAGGTTCTTGAAAGATTCAATATGAATAAGGCCAAAACAGTTTGTTCTCAACTTGTAGGTCATTTTAAGCTGAGTTTGAAACAATGTCCCACAAGTGAGAAAGAAAAAAAAAAGTCCAGAGTGCCTTACTCATCTGTAGTAGGCAGTTTGATGTATGCTATAGTTTGCACTAAGCCGGATATAGCTCATGCAGTTGGAGTTGTCAGTCGATTTCTCTCAATCCTAGTAAGGAACATTGGGCATCAGTAAAATATATATTAAGATATCTAAGAGGTACTATCAGGTTGTGTTTATGTTTTGGCATTGGTAAACATGTGCTAGAGGTTACACAAATACAGACATGACAGGTGATACTGATTCCAAGAAATCCACTTCGGGGTTCTTGATGATTTTTGCAAGAGGAGAAATCTCTTAGTAGTCTAAGTTATAGAATTGTGTTGCTCTATCGACCATAGATGTAGAATATATAGCAATTACTGAAGCCTGTAAGGAAGCTTTATGGATGAAAAAATTTCTACAGGAATTGGGTTTGAAACAGGAAGAATATACTATTTACTGTGATAGTCGGAATGTCATTCACCTATCTAGGAATTCAACATACCATTCTAAATCCAAGCACATTGATGTAAGGTATCACTGGATTCATGATGTGCTTAAGATGAAAGAATTATATTTAGAAAATGTGTATACTAATGAGAATGGATCAGATATGTTGACGAAGTCTTTGCCTAAAGAGAAGCTTGAAGCATGTAGATGGAGACCGGGCTTAGTACAGCCCACCATATGAGCTGGAGGGGGAGAATTGTTGGGTCCAAACCATAGGTGGGCTTGGACTGGATATTTGGGTAGTTAGCCCAAATCTGATTTATTAAAAGAAAAAGAAAAAAAGAAAAATATTGAAAACCTAATCTGTGCAAGGCAGGCGGTGCACGGTGGAAAGGCACAGTAACGTGAACAGTAACCACACAGTAAGAAGAAGAGAGAAAGAGAAGAGAGAGAGAGAGAGAAAGCTTGGGCAAAAAGATCGAACGGTAAAGCTTTGTCAATTTTGATTCAACCTTTACATGGAGAATCCTTGCAACAAGCTCTATAATCCTAACGGTACTGATCTGTGATTTATCCTCTCTATAATGATTTTCCGATATATCCACTTAGTGAGTTTTGATTTTTCTTATTGTGAGATCCATCTATGTTGATGATGCTATGCCAGTAGTGAACCAAGATATATGTTCTTAATGTCATTGTGATCCTCTAGTTATTCTGGAGAAATTTTATTGTAGACCTATTATCCTATTTGGTAATAGTGGAAGTTTGGGTGGACTATGGTCACGTGGTTTTTCCCACATTGGGTTTTCTACCATAAAAATCTGGTGTCTCACTTTATGGTTGATTTATTACTCTACTATGTATCTAGTTCTGGTTAATATTTATTTTTAGTAACAAGTCGGTAATTTTGGTGAGAAACCCATTTAATACATAAAGAGGAAAAAGTATTATTCCATATTTAATAGTTTTTTCCAACAGATCAGAGTACATCAGATCGTTCGATCGACGCCCTCTTGCTGCTGCTATGATTGATGCATAAAGAACGGCCGAGATGCCATGCTCGAGTCCCATTCCGGCTTCAACAAAGAGGTCTTCATTTCATCATAGCCCTTCATTTGATGGCAATGGCTCTCGACATCCAGTGCGTCAATGAGAAGATGACCTGAGATCGATGGAAGTCAAGGAGTGGAGGCAGCACTAGCTCTGAAGATGATAGTTGTTGGGAATTATTTGTCGTATTGTCCTAATCATGCCGATAGTAGCTAACATTATTTAGAATGCGGGGGAATAAAGAACGAAGGATGGAGTCTATATTAATACTCTTGAGTTCTTTGGTTGTATCATATGATTTAATCTAATAATTGAATCATATCATTGATTATATTTATAGAATTTAATACTTTTAATGTGCATTGTAGATTAGGATGTTTGTTTATTTCTTTATTTATTATAGAGATAAGAGTTGATAGGGTAGATAATGGGTCACGTTGGCCCCGGAGCCAGGTCACTCGACCACCTCGATGCCTTCAGACCATGTCATCAGGTGATGAGTGACAAATGACGTAGCCTTGGTCGACCTGGCATGGTGTTGATCGACCTGGCACAGTGTCATCCGATCTGGCACAGTGTCGACCGACCAAATATAGTGTCAAGCACGAGTCTCTGAAGACGGCGCCACCTGACACTGCCTTGTCGACCAAGGACTCGGGACTCAATAGGAGCCCCTCCTGGCGTGGCACCGTATGCTTGGATGCCGTCAACATTGAAGGGACGATGTATGGATGTCCCTCCCACCGACGAGTGTAAAAGCTGTCACGCCCCCCGAATTAAATCACATTCGAGAGGTGTGACCATGTCATAAATTGATAATTTTGTAATCATCACAATCCATCCCGGATCCAATCAAACATTTGAGGATACTAAGAAATATTCTAACTTCAAAATTCACATTCATTCATAAAAACTGTATAGTTTATAATCATACATCACATCCCTCGGTGATTCATAAAATTTCAAAATCAACTCAACTAAACAATAACCACAACATAATCCACACGAGTGGAAATCTATACGATCATAAAACCAACAAATTACCACAAGTTCATATTGTTATACAAGCTTAACTTGACATTCCAAAATCCTAAACATGAGAGGTATTTGAAACCTTTATATAGACACATCACTTCAAAATTTATCGACAATATTTCATAGACACCAAGTATACTTATACTACGAAAACATATCAACTAATAAAGATTTGCCCAAATTCTTCTAGCTTTCCACTGCCTCTGCCTAGTTTCAAACGTTTCAGTATGACAAGCTAACCTGAAAAATTTATATATCAACGGAATGAGCTACAAAGCTCAGCAAGTATCAAACATATCAAAGGTGTATGAATTATTTTAGAGTTTATCAGATGAACAAATAAGGAACGGAAGATCATAAATCGAATCAGACATAACATACATTCCATTCTTATACAAAGCATATATATGAACTCAAAAGCAATACATTAGATATCATATAAAAAATATATAGGGTGAAGTGGGATATAGATAGAATATGATTTCTGAATGACCATCAAACAGAAGTCTCCCACGTTTGGGAGTTCCATCCGCCCACGTCTAGGTGAAGTCAGAAGGGGCCGACAGAGCATCGCAGGCCCAAAGCATAACTCCCTTTACCATTTCTGGCAAAGGTTAATATTATCTCACCAACACCAGAGTACAAAAGGACATGTGAGCAATGAAATTGGTACGCATCGGAAGAACATGTGAAACAATGAAACAAGCATGCGCCTATATAAAACAATACAGTGCAACATAAACTAACACATAATATATTCAGATATAAAAAGTTTTTAGGAAACAAAGCATAAAAGAATTTAGAGCAATTATATAAAGCTCAATTAAAGAAAGAACTCTAGAATGAATTAAATTTTTAAATGGATGAAGCAAGAATAGACAAAATTGGCAAGAGCTCTACTTTAGCAGAATTCAGGAGGCACATTGCATAAATTATCTAAATAATCAAATATGCTTCAAATTACTCAAATAGGATATCATTTGAATGCTATATCAGTCTACTTTTATATGAATCCTATTTTGTAAAACTTTATATTTCTAATACGGAGTTTCAAATAATTTAGTATAGAAAGGTCAGAATCTGCAAACTCTATTTTACAGATTTTATAGTATCAATTGAAATAAATGTTTGGGCAGGCTATTAAACTCTAAATATTTCAATTTTAGTGTCAAAAGAAAGATCTATAAGTCTAGATTCTAAAGAATTAAGTTTTATATAAATCAGAAACTCCAATAGGGAGTTATATATAATTTAGTGACTAAAGGTTAGAAACTGTAAACTCTATTTTACATATTACATAGTATCAATTGAAAATAAATGTTTGGGTAAGCTATTGAACTCCAAGTATTTCAATTTTAGTGTCAAAAGAAAGATTGATAAGTCTAGATTCTAAGAATTAAGTTTTGTATAAATCAGAGACTCCAACAGGGAGTTATACATAAGTTAGTGATGAAAGGTTATAAACTGCAAATTCTATTTTACAGATTACATAGTATCAATTGAAAACAAATGTTTAGACAAGCTATTGAACTCCAAATATTTTAATTTTAGTGTCAAAAGAAAGATTTATAAGTCTAGATTCATATAAAATAAGTTTAACCTAAATATGAAATCAATATAATAATTTACAGCCATAATAAGGTAGAAGAGTCAAAACTTTGATAATTTTCTAGATTCAAACTTTATAACCAACAAGAGAGATTTCGGATTTGCAAGTCTTTAATTATGCAAAAAATTTTGGTAATCAAGGCAAAAAAAAGAAAAGATAAAGTATCAGTAAAAAGAGGATAGAACACTTGCCTTAGAATATTTTCATCTAAAATGAATGGATCTTGAACAAACAAAACCCTAAGCCCCAAATCAATTCTTCTCCTCTTCCTTCTCTCTCTCTCTTTTTTTTCTTCTCTTCACCGACTCAGGCCTTATCAGGTTTTCTTAAGGGATGAAGTAAGAAATGTAGAGGCGGTGGAAATTTGTTATTTAGTGTATTTTATACTTTAGTCCTTCTATTATTAAAATTTATAATTAGATCCTTTGGCTTTTACAAACAGGTCCTCAAATTTTATAATTAAGTCTTATAAACAACACAAAACATATTTCTTACATTACAAATAAGTTCTATAAAAATTCAAAAATGAGGGATGTTACAAAAACCACCTGGGTATGCCTCAAGGGGCTCTCTCTCTAGTTGACTCTCTCTCTCTCAAATTGAACACTTAAGATTACTCAGACGAGGCACTAACTTGATCATTGGAGAGACCACATCGGGTGCATCACATGCTGACTAGGTCTTTCTTGAAGGATTCCTCGGAGGACCCTAAGAAGGAGGAACCCGAGGCACATTGTTAGGACTTTAGATAGGGGAGTCCTAACTTAGTTTCATTAAAGAGGGCAATTATATAAAATCTAAGAGCATTCATGTAAATCCTATCTAGCCGACCCCTATCAGGGAAAGTAAGGAGGTCGGCTAGGTTATGATTAGTTGAGGAAGATATTTGAAGGGAGAGTAAGATGTATGTTATCTTAATTAACCACCCTTATCCTAGTTAAAGAGGAGGTTAGTTGAGGAGGAGATTAAGTTAGAATAGGATTAGGAAATAATAAAGCAATCAACCACTCCTAGATGGGCTGGTTGGAGGTTGGACTTTAGAGTTGCATTAGGAGTTGGTTAGGAGTAGAAGTCTTGAAGTAGTAGTTCTCTTAGGAATTAGGGTTAGAAGGCCTATAAATAGCCTTGTAATCCTCCACTTTTTATCATCAATAGAAGAGTATTTTCTACAACCTTTGAATAGCAAGTTGGAGGAGGGAACCCCTATAGAGTTCCAAGGAGGCCGATCCCCTATAGTGATCACCCCCGAGCTTAGAATTCGCTAGGGTTCTAACACTTGGTATCAAAGCAGCATGTCTCGCTACCCTTCCACAGCCATCTATCAGCCCTCTATAGCCATCCAAAGCTATTCCCACAATTGCTTGAATATCGCCACCAAATTCCGCTGTCATTTCCACTACCGCAGATCATCCTTTGATCTCCCCGTGAATTACAACTGGTTCTGGTTTCTTGCCTTACTACTTCTGTAATTTAGTTATCCCTATTAAAAAAATAATAAATAAATAAAAAATTTGTTCTTATTTGTTGCATGAACTTTTCATCGCAAAGTTTATATCTTTACGATGAAAGTTACGTCACAGAATTCCAGTCGCACACCCTTTACTGTTTGATTTGCTGCTGTGTTTTTACTGGTTAAATTTCTATGATATTTCTACCATGAATTTATAACTTCCTATCATCGAATCTCCCTTTGGTTTCATTAAAAGATCATTAAGATAACCTGCTCATCTTTTACGTCCAAACTGCTACAGTTTAGACGTAAAAATCTACTATCGTACTTCTTCGTGATCTTTGATTTTGCCTAACCAATTGCTGTTATTTATTTCCATGAAATTTTTTTTGGCACTACATCTTCCATATCAGCAGATCCCCTTAAGTTTCACCTGAATTTTCATTGAAAATTTTTGGAAAAAAATTATGTCTTCACTGTTGGAATTTTTTCGACGATAAATTTGCTATAGCACCTTTGTCCTTCTTCTTCTTCTTAACCCACCGAAACCCAACCATCTCGCTACCACCACCCAAGACATCTTTAGGGCATCCCTCTAGCCTTAAGACAGAACCATCATAACCTATTTTAATAACCCTAACACCCTAAAAAACCACAGTCGAAAATAGAAAACCATTGCAGCCGAACACTTCTATCACCAACTGATTGTCTGAATCTTTCACCATCCATGCCATTGACCCATCAATAGAAAAAAGACAAGGACATATCTGATCTATAGGCATACGCCATGGCTTCCCAAGATCCAATCTATGCCAAGTTTGAAGTATTGGGATCTTGGCTTGAATCATGGCTCAAATCATGCTTGGGAGACAAACTGCGCACTTTGTTAGTAGAGTTCAAAATTGGACAACCATTGAGTCCAACAAAATCTCAGTGAGGAGAGAGTTTAGAGAGAACCTTAGAGAAGGAGGGATAACCTTCGGACATGCTTCAGCCACGCATGAGGGTGGACTTCCCACGATGGGAAGAATGAGACCCGACGAGGTGGATTTCGCATGCTGAATGTTACTTCCACTACTACCAAACGTCGGACGATGCTATGGTGGAAATCGCTATCATCCACCTTGAAGGAGATGTTATTCAATGGTACAATTGGCTAGAACATAATCATGGGGCTCCGACATGGAATCAATTTAAAAACACACTACTGAATTGCTTTGGATCTATGAAGTACAAAAATATCGACGGCCAACTCACAAAAATCTAGCAAACCTCTATAATTCAAGAGTACCAAACTAGGTTTGAGAAGCTATCCTACCTTACTCATGATTGGACTGACCGATAATTGCTAGGTACCTTCGTCGAGGGACTTAAATCAGAGATAAAAGGGGAGGTTAAGTGATAGGACTCCAGCAGGGTTGAGTCCTAATCTCCCTAGAAGTAGTAAATAAAACCCTGCTAGATTATAATAAAGTCATTTCTATCTTATAAAGAAGTATGGCTAGGGTTTAATTAGCCCTTAGGGCTTAGTGGCCGTCGCCCCCTTACTCGGTTGGTTGGCCAAGGTTTCCCTGTGCTTAGGTCGGCTATAGAGCTAACCTAGTCACCCCCTGTTCCTATTAAGGCAGGTTGGCTATAGGAGCGGCAAAGGGATAATTTTACTTAGGCAAGCACCCCCTTAGGCTAGGGTTTTGATCCCTATATAATGATGTAGCCACCCCCTCTCTTGAATCAAGCAATTATCCATTTTCTTTCAGCCTTGTGCTGAATCTAGGAGGGAGGAACCCCTATAGCGTTCCAAGGGTTGATCCCCCTCAAGGATCAAAATCTATAGGGCTCCTTCTAGGGTCCTATCATCTGATATCAGAGCAATGATCTTGCTGCCTCTGTAGCTATCTCAGCCGCCTCCACCTTCCCAAGCAATTCCCACAATTGCTACGACACGTGTCTCCACCTTCCACCCCAGCAGCAGATCAAATCAGTCTACCGCTGCCCCCTGTGTTTGATCTAGAATTCTGGTATATTTTTAACATCCACACCTCTTTAATACTGCAAGATTCCTTCCTTTACACATTGAAGATTTTTCCCAAATTTATCCACCGTAAATTTTGTTCGTCGCAAACGTTATCATCGTTGCAAAGGTGAAACGCTGTAGAAATTTTTAGCCGATTGTTACTTCTTGAAACTAAACTTTTAATCATCCTTTTTGATTGAAACTTTTATACAATTTTATAGATCGTCTAATCTTTCATCTAAGACTGCTCTCGTGAAAAAACTCCTTCTGGATCTGGACTTATAGCACTGCGATTCTTCATTGTACAGTACTGAAATTTTACAACATAGAATCTGCCTTCCATTTATTGGCCTCTTGAAACCTAACTTTTGTTCATCCTTTTTGGCTGAAATTTTTACACAATTCTCAAGATCAAGTTGGCTTTGTTATGGATTTAATTTCACAAAAAAACTCCTTCTGGAACTGGTTTTTTTGTGCAATCTTTGACTATCACGCAGTTTTGGAATTTTACGATGAAGGAATCTGCGTTTCGTCTTTTGCCCTATTTCCCTACTGTTATGCTGCCAAAATTTCATCAAACTTTTTACTGGTATTAACAACATCTGAACCAAGGGTTTCTGCATAATTTCCTTGAACTTTCCTCTGGAATTTATGTCGAGAAGTCATCGTTTCTCCGACGTAAAATCAGTTCAGTAGGACAGCACATCACAACACTTCTTTTCACTGAATTCTATCAGATTTGAGTGCTATTTTTTGTGGGATTTCAGACTCTCTTTTCCTCATCTCCAAACCCTACCATCCTCACCAAAAACTCTTCCAAATATTACCCTAAACTGAATCCAAACAGCCCCCAAATCAGCCTACTTCCTTATCGATCCACTTACCTTTTTAGTCAACTTTCCTCACCGAGACACCTACCTTTGCTGCCATCTATCCTAGATCTAAAATCTTTTCTTAACCTTCATCTACTACTATCATAGCCCTAAAACCACACTAATTCGCAGCCTAAACTCCACAAAACTGTAACCCCATATCTGCCCTAAACCGTAACCTACTTCCATCCAAACCGATTCACCTTCCAACCGGCCACCCCCTTCTCCAAAATTCCCATGCCACTAACCCGATAACAGAAAAAAGATCTCAATATTATAGGTCTAAAGGCATATACTATAACATCAGAGGAGGCTATCGATGCAAAGCTTGAAGCCTTTGGAAACTGCATGGAAGAGAAGATGTGATCCCTTTTCACCGAATTCAGCATTAGCCGACTATCGAACCCGAGGAAATCACAACACAAAGAAACTTCAGATCGGCGAGAAGATCCTCAAGAACATGGCCACATCACCTCTGATCTCAATAATCCATGCATGAAAGTTGACTTCCCTAGATGGGAAGAAGGAGACCCGATCGGGTGGATCTCGTGTGCGGAGTGCTATTTTCGGTTCTACCGAACCGCCAATGCCACACGGGTGGAGACTGCTGTCATCCACCTCAAGGGAGATGCTATTCAGTGGTTTAATTGATTTAAGCACACCCATGGAGGACTATCTCGACAGTGATTCAAGGAAGGTCTACTAGACCGCTTTGAACCAACCGATTTCAACAACATCGACGAACAATTGGCAAAGATTCGTAAAACCTCTACAATACAAGAATACCAAATAAGGTTTGAGCATTTATCTAACCAAACTGAGAATTGGTCTAAGAAATAACTTTTATGCACTTTTATTGAGGGCCTAAAGCCAGAGATCCGAGGAGAAGTAAAGGTGCGACAACCGTACACTCTTATGGCAGCGATTTCCTTAGTGCGTATTCAGGAAGAACAATTGAACCACGAGGTACAAAGGATAAGGGTCGCTCCCCAACCAGCCAAAAAAGTTGACAAGAGACGAGCTTCGCAAACGATCAGCCATTGAGTTATATTGGCATTGCGATGAACCGTGGAGCCGCGAACATCACTGCAAAAAAGGCTGGCTCCTCGTGATTGAACCAGCGGAGGATGAGGACAATGAAACATCTGAAGAAGCCCTTAAACCTAAAGAAGAAGCCATGGAAGAAGAGTCCCAACCGGCCAACTACGCAGTGCACGCATTAGCCGGCTATCCAACTCGCAGATGATGAAAGTTGGAGGACTTCTAAAACAGCAACTCATCACCGTTCTCATCAACACGGGCAGCACCAATAACTTCCTCAATAGTAAGGTTGTTGCACATTTGGCACTTCAATTGAAGGTTGCAACAAGTTTGACGTAAAGTCACTGACGGTCGAATCTTTAATTGCGACCAACGGTGCCCGCGGGTGAAACTACTCCTCCAAGACCAAGAAGTGGTAGTTGATATCCTCCTCCTACCCATCGATGATTATGAAGCCATACTCAGGATCGAATGGCTCACAACACTAGGTGATATCTCCTAGAATTTTTCTAAATTAATCATGAAATTTTATTGCAAAGGGAGATAGCTCACGTTACGAGGCAAGCGCGGGAGCCAAACTTCCACCGTTTCGTTCGTAACAAATGGAGAAAGTTTTGTACAAAGCACATGGTGGATTCTTGATGCATATTTAGTAGCCATCTATGGGGAAGAATGTACAAAACTCAGATCCTAAGCTTGCCCTTTGCTTGAATGAATTCGCGGATGTTTTCTTGGAGTCACGCGGGTTGCCCCTAACCGGCTGCATGACCACTGCATTCCTATTTTGTCAGGCAAACCTCTAGCAAATTTATGACTATACCACTATCCTTACTTGCAAAAAGATGAGATTGAGAACATTGTTAAAGAGATGCTTGACACTGGGGTGATTCAACCGAGCTGCAGCCCTTACTCCTCACCGGTGTTGCTAGTGCACAAGAAAGATGGTACGTGGCGGATGTGCGTTGATTACCGAGCTCTAAACACCATCACCATCAAGGATAAATATCAAATCTCATTCGTAGATGAACTCTTGGATGAATTAAAAGGAGCTCGAGTCCTCACTAAATTGGATCTCCGATCCGGATACCATCAGATTCGGGTATGCACTGAAGATATTTTGAAAACTGCATTCCGCACGCATAGCGACCACTACGAGTTTCTGGTAATGCCTTTCGGACTTACGAATGCTCCTTCTAATTTTCAAGCCTGATGAATGACATCTTCCAGAGTTTTCTACGCAAGTTCGTATTGGTATTCTTTGATGATATTCTCATTTATAGCCCTACGCTTGATATACATTTTTAGCACTTACATATTGTTCTAACAATTCTTCGGGAGAATACTCCTTATGTGAAACAGTCAAAGTGCAGCTTCTTATAGTGTAAATTGGAGTATCTTGGGCACATTATATTAGAGGACAGAGTAGCGTAGACCCGACAAAGATCGAGGTAATGCAAGGATGGCCGAGACCTACAAACGTACAATCATTACGCGGTTTCCTTGGACTCACAGGCTACTACCAGAATTTTATGAAAGATTATGGCAATATCAGTGCCCCGTTCACGTCCTTACTGAAGAAAGACTCGTTCTTATGGTCGGATAAAGCCTCCGCAACCTTCGAACGACTTAAGGTAGCCATGACGATGACGTCGGTCCTAACGCTGCCCGATTTCTATCGTACTTTGGTCATTGAGACTGATGCGTCAGGAGTTGGAATTTGGGCTATTCTTATGCAAGATGGTCCATAATACAAAAGATGAGTTAAACTAGAAGAATTGCAATCCATGCTCACGCCAGATTGGGCTCTCATCCTGAACTACACCAGAGGGCCATCACCATTCTAGAAGAAAGATTGGCTATCACTAAAGACTAACAATGTGACAGCCCATGCAAGGAAGAAACTTCCTCCTGACAAACGCCGGAGTAGAAGAAAGTTTCCTAAGAAAGATCAAGTCCCCCTTTATCTCTAGCTCCACCAGCATGAAATTCAAGCCTCAAGAAAGTGGTCTCCCTATTTCTTTGGGCCTTGCAAAATTGGGGATCATATTGGGGCCCCAACCTGGAGATCAGATCCATGCACCAGATCAAAATTACAGTTGATCCTCCAAGTATCCCACCTCAAATGGAAATTTAAAGATGACGACTCAGCTCAAGTTCTTCCAACTAACACCCAAGCTGATGAGGAGCTGAAGACCCAGTTCCCTGAGTTCATGGAACTTCAGCCTTGACGACAAGGCTGATTTTAAGAGGACGGGTTTGATAGGACTCCAGTAGGGTTGAGTCCTAATCTCCCTAGAAGTAGTCAATAAAACCCTACTAGATTGTAATAAAGCCACTCTTATCTTATAAAGGAGTATGGCTAGGGTTTAGATTAGCCCTTAGGGCTTAGTGGTCGTCGCCCCCTTACTGGGTTGGTTGGCCAGAGTTTCCCCCTGCTTAGGTCGGCTATAGAGCCAACCTAGTTGCCCCACGTTCCTATTAAGGTAGGTTGGCTTTAGGAGGGGCAAAGGGATAATTTTACTTAGGCAAGTACCCCCTTAGGCTAGGGTTTTGATCCCTATATAATGATGTAGCCGCCCCTCTCTTGAATCAAGCAATTATCAATTTTTTTTTCAGCCTTATGCCAAATCTAGGAGGGAGGAACCCCTATAGCATTCCAAGGGTTGATCACCCTCAATGATCAAAATCTATAGGGCTCCTTCTGGGGTTCTATCATTACGGCGCAGTAGCCCTGTACCGTAATTGCTGTAATTTCCTTCGCCCGAATATAAGAAGAGTGGCTCAACCAAGATACCTAGAGGTTGAGAACCATTCCTAGGCCCATGGCATACAAGCCTCCTTCTATTCCCAACCGTCCTTCACTGCCAAAAGAATTGACAAGAGAGGCATTACGTGACCAATCAGCAAAGGGGCTTTGTTGGCATTGCGACGAACCATGGAGTCGCAATCATCACTGCAAAAAGGGTTGCCTCCTATTGATTGAACCTCTTGAAGATGTGGAGGAGGAGGTCCAGGAGCACGAGGAAGAGGTCATGGATAAAGAACAACAGCCGGTTGATATTACAATGCATGCTCTTGCCGGCTACGCGAACCCGCAAACGATGAAAGTGGAAGGATTTCTGAAGCAACAACTGATTACCATTCTCATTGACACCAGGAGTACTAATAATTTTATGAATAGCAAGGTTGCTGTCTGGACGACCATACCTATTAAAGATTGTAGCACATTTGATGTTAAAGTCACCGACGGACGAATTCTGAAGTGTGATCGCTGGTGCCCACGGGTGAAGCTTTTGCTGTAGGATCAAGAAATAATCACAGATTTTTTCCTCCTCCCTCTTGATGATTATGAAGCTATGCTTGGCATAAAATGGCTGATGATTTTTTCCTCCTCCCTCTTGATGATTTTTTCCTGGAATTTTTTGAAATTAATCATGAAGTTTTGTAAACAGGGAAAACATGTGGTACTGCCCGACAAACGGGGGAGCAACATATCAATGATTTGCACACGACGAATGGAGAAAGTCTTGCACAAAACATACAGAGGCTTCTTAGTACAACTTGAGCAGCAATCCAAAGGCGAGAAAACTGAAGTTGAAGACGCAAATCTACTTCCCTTGCTTGCTAAATTTTTAGATGTATTTGATAAACTACGTAGCCTACCTCCTTGCCGCAGCATGATCATCGGATACCGATTCTTCCAGGCAGACCTCCAGTAAACACTCAACCATATCGGTACCTTTATCTATAGAAGGATGAAATAGAAAGGATTGTGAAGGAGATGCTCGAAACAGGAATCATTCGACCGAGTTATAACCCCTACTCTTCACCGGTACTCCTTGTATGAAAGAAGGACGGAATATGATGAATGTGTATCGACTAAAGAGCTCTCAATAGTATAACTGTCAAGGACAAGTACCCTATTCCTGTAGTAGATGAATTGCTTGATGAATTAAAGGGAGCACAAATCTTCACAAAGCTGAACCTTTGATCCGGATATCATCATATACGAGTATGCGAAGAAGACATACTGAAAACCATCTTTCGGACGCATAATGGCCACTACGAATTTCTGGTAATGCCCTTCGGTCTCACCAATGCTCCCTCCACCTTCCAGAGCCTTATGAATGATATCGTCCGGCATTATCTTTATAATTTTCTGTTGGTTTTCTTTGATGACATCCTTATCTACAACCCTTCTACTGAAAGTCATTTTGAGCACTTTCGACTTGTTTTGACGATTCTTCGAGAGCATGCCCTTTTTGTCAAAAAATCAAAGTGTAGCTTTCTTCAATAGAAGGTGGAGTATCTTGGGCATATCATATCATAGAAAGGAGTGGCGGTGGACCCTTCCAAAATTGAAGCAATGTAGAACTGGTTGACCCCAAGAAACGTAAAATCGCTCCGCGATTTTCTCAGCTTAACAGGCTACTACCATAAGTTCGTGAAAGACTATGGGAAGATCTGTGTGCCTCTCACTTTCTTGCTGAAAAAAGATGCTTTCCAATGGTCGGATAGAGCCTCCACCACCTTCGACGAACTTAAGACCGCAATGATGATAACGCCCGTGCTACCACTACTCGACTTCGACAAGACTTTTGTTATTGAAGCCGATGTCTCTGGAGTGGGAATAGGTGCTATGTTAATGCAAGATGGCTGCCCCCTAGCATATACAAGCAAGGCTTTATCTCCTTCCCACCTCAAGATGATTATTTATGACAAGGAGATGCTCGCGATTATGCACGCAGTGGCTAAGTGGAGACCGTACTTAATCAGGCGATGCTTCTAAATCAAGACGGACCATAAGAGCCTGAAATATTTCTTGGAGCAGAATATATCTTCCCCCAAGCAGCTAAAATGGGTAACAAAGCTTCTTGGATATGATTATGAAATAATTTATAAAAAAGGGAAAGAGAATGTTGTTGCAGATACGCTTTCACGACTACCCGAGCAAGCTGAATTTTTGGCTGTTTCACTTTCGACCAGCAACTTCCTTAAGGACATTAGGAAATAATGGCAAGATGATCCAGGAACCAGTAAGATCATAAAGAAATTGGAGGAAGAACTAGGTTTTGTGGCTTATTACAGTTGGGACTCAAAAGACCTACGCTATAAAGGATGCATTGTGCTTACGCCAAATTCAAGTTGCATAAAGACCATCCTTCAAGAGATGCATTCCACACCCGCGGCCGGGCATTCCGGGTTCCTTAGAACCTATAAGAGACTTAAATAGAATTTTTATTGGGAAGGGATGAAAAATATCGTTGCTAAATTTGTAGCACAATGTGATGTGTGCCAATGACATAAAGGTGAAACAGTGGCAAGCCCCGGAAAGCTACAACCTCTACCTATCCCAGACTCAATATGGATCGATATATTAATGAACTTCATCGAAGGGCTGCTCTCATCACAAGGAAAAGGTATAATTCTTGTTGTTGTTGATCACCTTACAAAGTATGCTTACTTATGTGCAGTTCGTAATCCTTACACTCCTTCCAGCATTGTCTGAATCTTTATAGAAAATATTGTAAAATTGCATGGGTTATAAGACCCAGAAGGAGCTCTATAGATTTTGATCATTGAGGGGGGATCAACCCTTGGAATGCTATAGGGGTTCCTCCCTCCTAGACTCGGCATAAAGGCTGAATAAAAGATGATAATTGCTTTCTTAAAAGAGGACAATAGCTAAATCTTAAATAGGGATCAAAACCCTAGCCTAAGGGGGTGATTGCCTAAGTAGAATTACCCCTTTGCCCCTCCTATAGCCGACCTGCCTTAATAGGAACAGGGGCGGCTATGTTGGCTCTATAGCCGACCTAAGCAGGGGGAAACCCTGGCCGACTAGCCCAGTAAGGGGGGTGATGACTACTAAGCCCTAAGGGCTAATCTAAACCCTAGCCTTACTCCTTTATAAGATATGAGAGGCTTTATTACAATATAGCAAGGTTTTTATTGACTACTACTGAAATGATTAGGAATAAACCCTGCTGGAGTCCTATCAAGTTCGCCCTCTCAGAATCAGCCTTGTCCTCAAGGCTGAAGATCTATAAATTCTGGGAACGGGGTCTTCAGCTCCTCATGTGACTCCCATGTTGCATCTTCATATGGTAAGTTATTCTACTTCACAAGTACTTCAGTTGAGAGGCGTCGTCGGTGCATCACAATTCTTCGATTAAGTATAGCTTCAAGTTAGGCTTGGATTTCACCTTTATCTGTAGTGCTCGACAACTGAGTCTGAGCCAGTTCATGTTCACCCAATTTCGGGTTCAATAGGGATACATGGAAGACGGGACGAATTTTGGTATCATCTGGAAGTTTAAGTCGGTATGCCATGGCCCCAATGCATTCTAAAATTTGATATGATCCATAAAATCATGAAGATAGTTTCATCGACGCTCTGGTGTTGATGGATAGCTACTTGTATGGTTGTAGGCGAAGGTAGACCCAATCCCCTACTGAAAATTCTCGCTCACTCCGGTGATTGTCTGCTTGTTGCTTCATGCGGGCTTGAGCGGCAGTTAGGTTGTCCTTCAGCAGCTGTAGCAGTTTATCCCTGTTAATTAGGTCTTGGTCGATCTGATATACTTTGGCTGAACCAAGTACATATCTGGGTATTATAGGGGGCAGTCGGCCATACAATGCCTCGTAAGGGGTACATTTAGTCAAAGAATGAAAAGTTATATTGTACCATCATTCGACCGAGGGAAGCTATCTTGTCCACTCTTTGGGCCAGTTGCTGGTGAAACATCGTAACTAAGTCTTGAGGCATCTATTCACTACTTCTGTTTGGCCGTTTATCTATGGATGATAGGCTGTGCTCATCTTCAATTGGGTGCCCTGTAGATGGAAGAGCTCGATCCAAAATTTACTTGTAAACACCCTGTCATGGTCGCTCACAATTTCTTTGGCATCCCATGTAATTTCATAATATTTTCCATAAAAATATGAGCAATACTGGCAGTAGTATAGGGATGTCTCACAGCACAAAAATAAGCATATTTAGTTAGGCGATCTACCTCCACAAAGATCGTGCTTTTACCTTGAGATAGTGGTAGCCCTTTGACGAAATCCATGGAGATGTCCGTCCAAGTCGAATATGGTATAGGTAGCGGCTGTAGTTTTCTGGGATTTGCCACCGTTTCATCTTTCTGCCGCTGACATACATCACATTTGGATACATAGTCATAAATTAATTTTTTTCATGCCCTTCTAGAAGAAGTTTTGCTTCACCCTTTTATAAGTTCTCAGAAATCTAGAATACCCTACCGAAGGTGAAGAGTGCATTTCATGAAAAATGACTTGGATGTAAGGAGAAGAAGGAACAACAACAATTTGGTCTTTGTAGCGTAAGTCCTTCGAGTCCCATGTGTAGTGCCCCACGGAATCCGGATCCTTCTCCAATTTTTCTATGATGCTTCGGGTTTCCGGATCATTCTTCCACTCCTCCCTAATATGGTCGAGGAAGTCGATGGCTGAAATTTTGGCTTGCCTCGGTAGCCGAGATAGAGTATCTACAACAACATTCTATTGTCCTTTTTCGATAAGTAATTTCATAATCAAAGCTGAGAAGTTTAGTTACCCAACATTGCTGCTCTGGGGAAGATATTTTCTACTTTAAGAAATACTTAAGACTTCGGTGGTCAGTCTTAATCTGGAAGGTCGGCCGATCAGGTAAGGTCTCCACTTTGTGATGGTGTGTATAATGGCAAATATTTCTTTATCATACACTGACATTTTCAAATGTGAGGGAGACAAGGTCTTGTTGGTGTAAGCAAGAGGCCAGCCATCTTACATTAGAATAACTCCAATCCCAACTCTGGACACGTTGGCTTTAATCATGAAGGTGTGGCTGAAATCGGGCAGCGCTAGGACCAGCGTCATCGTCATGGCGGCCTTGAGTCGTTCAAAGGCTGTAGAAGCTTGTTCTAACCATAAGAAGAAGTCTTTCTTTAATAGGGATGTGAGCGGAGCACTGATCTTGCCATAATCTTTCATAAATTTTCGGTAGTAGCCCGTGAGTCCAAGGAAGTTGCGCAACGATTTTACATTTGTAGGTTTCGGCCATCCTTGTATTGCCTCGATCTTCGTTGGGTCTACTGCTACTCCGTCCTTTGATATAATGTGCCCAAGATACTATACTTTATGATGCAATAAGCTGCACTTTGACTGTTTAACATAAAGAGTATTCTCCCGAAGAATTGTTAGAACAGTTCGTAAGTGCTGAAAATGTATATCAAGCGTAGGGCTATAAATGAGAATATCATCAAAGAACACCAATACGAACTTGCGTAGAAAACTCTGAAAGATGTCATTCATCAGGCTTTGGAAAGTAGAAGGAGCATTTATAAGTCCGAAAGGCATTACCAGAAACTCGTAGTGGCCATTATGCGTGTGGAATACAGTTTTCAGAACATCTTCAGTGTATACCCGAATCTGATGGTAACTGGAACGGAGATCCAATTTAGTGAAGACTCGGGCTCATTTTAATTCATCTAAGAGCTCATCTATGATGGGTATAGGATATTTTTCCTTGACGGCAATAGCGTTCAAGGCCCGATAATCAATGCATATTCACCATGTACCGTCCTTCTTGCGCACTAGCAACACCGGTGAAGAATAAGGGCTGCAACTCGATCGAATCACCCGGTGTCAAGCATCTCTTTGATGATGTTCTCGATCTCATCCTTCTGCAAGTGAGGGTAGCAATACGGATGCAAATTTGCTGGAGGTTTTCCCGACAAAATAGGAATACGTTGGTTATGTGGCCGGTTAGGGGGCAACCCGCGTGGCTCCTTAAAACGTCCACGAATTCGTCCAACAAGTGGGCAAGCTTAGGATCTGAATTTTGTATATTCTCCCCTTTAGATGGCTGCTAGATATGCATAAAAAATCCCCCATGTGCTTTGTGCAAAACTTTCTCCATCCGTTGCGTCGAAATGGTGGAGATATGGCTCCCGCGCTTGCCTCGCAATGTGACCTGTCTCCCTTTGCAATAAAATTTCATAATTAATTTAGAAAAAATTCACTAGATATCACCTAGCATTGTGAGCCATTCGATCCCAAGCATAGCTTCATAATCATCAATGGGTAGGAGGAAGAAATCAGCTACCACTTCTTGGTCTTGGAGGAGTAGCTTCACTAGCAGGCACCGTTGGTTGCAATTGAGAATTTGACCGTCGGCGACCTTTACGTCAAACTTGTTGTAACCTTTGATTTGAAGCACCAAATGTGCAGCAACCTTACTATTGAGGAAGTTATTTGTGCTGCCTGTGTCGATGAGAATGGTGATGGTTGCTACTTCAGAAGTCCTCCAACTTTCATCATTTGTGGGTTGGAGTAGCCGGCCAACGCGTGCACTGCGTAGTCGGCCGGTTTGGGCTCTTCCTCCTTGGCTTCCTCTTCAGTTTTGAAGCATTCTTCATATGGTTCACTATCCTCATCCTCCACTGGTTTAATCATGAGGAGTCGGCCCTTTTTGCAGTGATGTTCGCGGCTCCACGGTTCATCGCAATGCCAACACAACCCTTTGGCTGATCGTTCACGAAGCTCATCTCTTGTCAATTTTTTTGGTGCCGGGGCTCGGATGGTAGTAGAGGGGGCAGTAGGCCTCAGCATGGCTGGTCGGGGAGCGACCCGTGTCCTCCATGCCTCATGGTTCAATCGTTCTTACTGGATACGCGCGAAGGAAATCGCCGCCATAAGAGTGTACGATTGTCGCGCCTTTACTTCTCCTCGGATCTCAGACTTTAGGCCCTCAATGAAAGTACTTAGAAGTTGTTTCTTAGACCAATCTTCAGTTTGGTTAGATAAATGCTTAAACCTTGTTTGGTAATCTTGTATGGTAAAGATTTGACGAATCTTTGTCAATTGTCCGTCGATGTTATCGAAATCGGTCGAACCGAAGTGGTTTAAAAGTCCTTCCTTGAACCACTGTCAAGAGAGTCTTCCATGGGCGTGTTCAATCCAATTAAACCACTAAATAGTATCTCCCTCGAGGTGTATGATAGTGATCTCCACCCGTGTAGCGTCGGCGGTTCGGTAGAACCGAAAATAGCGCTCCGCGCGCGAGATCCATCCGATCGGGTCTCCTTCTTCCCATCTTGGGAAATCAACCTTCATGCATAGATTGTTGGGATCAGAGGTGATGTGTCCATGCTCTTGAGGATCGTCTCGCCGATCTGAAGTCTCTCCATGGTGTGACTTCCTCGGGCTTGACGGTCGGTCAATGCTGAATTCGGCGAATAAGGATCGTATCTTCTCCTCCATGCGGCTTTCAAAGGCTTCAAACTTGGTGTTGATGGCCTCCTTTGATGCCATGGTGTATGCCTCTAGATCTGTAATATTGAGATCTTTCTTTTATTGTCAGGTTAGTGGCATGAGAATTTTGGAGAAGGGGTGGCCGGTTGGAAGGTGAATCGGTTTGGATGGGAGTAGGTTGCGGTTTAAGGCTGATTTGGGTGGCTGTTTGGTTTCGGTTTAGGGTAGGGTTTTGAATAGTTTTTGGTAAGGATGGTAGTGTTTGGTGATTAGGAAAAGAGAGTCCAAAATACCACAAAAAATAAGACTCAAATCTGATAGAGTTCGATGAAAAAAAGTGCTACCATGTGCAGTCCTACCGAACAGATTTTACGTCGGAGAAACAATGACTTCTTGACATAATTTCCAGAGGAAAGTTCAAGGAAATTATGCAAAAACCCGTGGTTTAGATGTTGGGAATACCAATAAAAAGTTTGGCGAAATTTTGGCAGCGTAACAGTAGGGAAATAGGTTAAAAGATGAAAGGTAGATCCTTCATTGTAAAAATTCCAGAACTGCGTGCTGGTAAAAGATTGTACAAGAAAACCGGTTCCAGAAGGAATTTTTTTGAGAAATCAATCCCAGATGAAATCCAAGTTGATCCTCGGGATTGTGTAAAAATTTTGGCCAAAAAGGATGAATAAAGGTTCAGTTTCAAGAGGCAATAATTGGCTAAAAATTTCTGCAGTGTTTTGCCTTCGCAACGATGATAACGTTTGCGACGGTAAAATGTTGCAGCAAGGAAACTTTTGAAAAATATTCACCCATGTATAGGATAAAGGAATAACAGTAGCAAAGGCGTGGGCATTGGAGTTTTTACCAGATTATGTTGTTGACGCAAGGGACAACAGCATATTGATGGATCTGCGGCTTGGTGGGCGACGGTGGAGGCGACGTTAAAAGCAATTGTGGGAATTGCTTGGGACAGTGGAGGCGGCTGAGATGGCTATAGGGCAGTAGGAAAGTGGCTATGATACCATATGATAAGACCCCAGAAGGAGCCCTATAGATTTTCATCGCTAAGGGGGATCAACCCTTGGAACACTAGAGGGATTCCTCCCTCCTAGACTCGACACAAAGGTTGAATAAAAGATGATAATTGCTTTCTTAAAAGAGGAGGGCAGCTACATCTTAAAAAGGGATCAAAACCCTAGCCTAAGGGGGTGCTTTCCTAAGTAGAATTACCCCTTTGCTCCTCCTATAGCCGACCTACCTTAATAGGAACAACCCAGTAAGGAGAAACCCTAGGTTGGCTATATAGCCGACCTAAGCAAGGGGAAACCCTAGCTGACCAGCCCAGTAAGGAGGGTGGCAGCTACTAAGCATAAGCGCTAATCTAAACCCTAGTCTTACTCCTTTATAAGATAGGAGCTGCTTTATTATAATCTAACAGGGTTTTTATTGACTACTACTGAAATGATTAGGACTCAATCCTATTGGAGTCCTATCAATAGGATGCTGAGATTTATTGTAAGTGATCATGATAAGGTCTTCACGAGTAAATTCTAGACAGAATTATTCCAAATATAAGGCACTAAATTAAAGATGAGCACAATATATCACCCACAAACTGATGGCCAAACTGAAGTGGTGAACAGGTCTTTAGAGATATACCTCAGATGCTTCGCCAGTGACCGACCGAAAGAGAGTAGACAAAGTGGCTCCCTTGGGCCGAGTGGTGGTATAACACAACTTATCATTCATCCACGAAAACTACACCCTATGAGGCTATGTATGGCCGACCTCATCCTGTAATCCAAAATATGTATTGGGCACCTCTGAAGTAGAACAAGTAGACAGGAAACTATAGGACAGAGATAAAAATATTGAAGCTATTAAAAGATAACCTTTTTGCAGCTCAAGTAAGGATGAAACAACAATATGATCAACACAAAGGCAAAAGAGAATTTACAATGGGAGATTGGGTATTTCTATGACTCCAGCCATACAAGTAAACATCGATCCAGACCAGAGCATCCATGAAGCTTTCACCTTGGTTCTATGGACCCTACCAGATTGTGGAGCGCATCAGGGTAGTTATATACAGATTGGACTTACCCACCGACTCCCGAATCCATCTAGTCTTTCATGTATCGTGCTTGAAGCTCAAATTAGGACAGGACGAGATAGTTCAAAGACAGTTACCTAATATGACTATCCAAGGAGAGCTCCAGACTCAGCCGAATGTCATTATTGATCGAAGGATCATGACATGACGACAGCGATCCACTATTGAAGTGCTAATATAGTGGGCGAACCTTACAGAAGAAGAGGGCACTTGGGAGAATTATGATGATTTAAAAATCAAATATCCAGAATTCATGGAGCACCAACCTCGAGAACAAGGCTGATTTGAAGAGGGCGGGTTTGTTAGGACTCTAGATAGGGGAGTCCTAACTTAGTTTCATTAAAGAGGGTAATCATGTAAAATCTAAGGGCATTCATATAAATTCTATATAGCCAACCCCTATTAAGGAAAGTAAGGAGGTCAGCTAGGTTAGGATTAGTTGAGAAAGATATTTGAAGGGAGAGTAAGATGCATGTTACCTTAATTAACCACCCCTTATCCTAGTTAAAAAGGGGGTTGGTTGAGGAGGGGATTAAGTTAGAATAGGATTAGGAAATAATAAAGCAACCGGCCACACCTAGATGGGCCAATTGGAGGTTGGGCTTAGAGTTGCATTAGGAGTTACTTTAGGAGTTGGTTAGGAGTAGAAGTCTTGAAGTAAGAGTCCTCTTAGGAATTAGGGTTAGAAGGCCTATAAATAGCCTTGTAATCCTCCACTTTTTATCATCAATAGAAGAGTATTTTCTGCAACCTTTGAGCAGCAAGTTGGAGGAGGGAACCCTATAGAGTTCCAAGGAGGCCGATCCCCTATAGTGATCACCTCCGAGCTTAGAATCCACTAGGGTTCTAACACGTATACCCGAGTAGATCCAATTGACCTCTCCTGAGCTCCCAACCACTTCCCAATTGACGCAGACGAGCTTGTGCACGCGAGTAGAACCAAATCGTGTTGACTCCTCAGCCACGGCATAAAGTCCAGCAATATTTTTGTCTCTAGAGTAAGGGTCTGATGTCGCAAAAGTGCCCGCAATATAATGCCAATGGAGAGCATCTCAGGGAAGAAGCCCCCATCGCTCCATAAGGCCTCGGGGTCGGGAGCCAAAGTTTCCTTCCTCCTTCTGGAGAGGGAAACCCATCCACCCTCACCCTGAACCGCTATTGGAGGCTATTCAACGACCCGAGGTTTTCCCCTCTTGTGTTGAATCCCGGGCTACCTACAGTCATGGCCGAAGCTTTTCTTGGCCTCACCCACCAAGTACAGGCATTGGCTGGGATGATGCAGGCTATCATCCTGCACATCCCATAGCTGGTGCAACCGGTGGTACCCCAACAATCAGCACCTCCCCCAATCCAACCCGATTTGCTTGCTCCACGAGAGGTGACACCCACCTCGCGACCTGACATTGAAGGCCTACTGTTTCCTCCAGAGGTCAGGTCAGGGACCCCCGGAGCCACTGCCAGTTGCTCGGCACTCGACCCTAGGATCCCACTCCTAGCCTTCTCGAGCCGGATACCCTCTCCTCCGACTTAGCTGACTCCCTACGGGCGTAACTGTGCTAGGTAAACCGATGATTGGATGAGGTCTAGAAGGAGTTCATCAAGTCCAAGGATGAGCTCGGAGAGAGCTCCAAAGCTGGCTCTCCCTTCATGCTAGAAATATAAGACAAACCAATCTCGCCGAGCTTTCGGCTCCCAACGCTCGAGGCCTATGATGACAGCTTGGACCTGGCAGAGCATGTCACAACTTTCTGAGCTCAAATAACCCTCTACGATACCTCAAACGCCCTGATGTGCCGAGCCTTTCCAATGACCCTGCGGGGCCCCGCTCGAATGTGGTATAGTCAATTGAGGTCATCCTCAATCTCATCCTTCGATCATCTCGCCAAAGAATTCGAGCTGAACTTTCTGGCCAGCGCTCGACCCAAGCCAACTACCGTATCACTTCTCAGGCTAAGCCAGAAGGACGAAGAGCCCCTAGCTCAGTTTATCACACATTTCATGGCTGAAATCCAAGGGGTCCCTAATGCACACCCATCGCTGGTAATCCAAGCCTTCTTGATGGGTTTGCGACCTTCGAGATTCTTCTAGTTATTGGTTGAGAGCCCACATGCAACGGTGCCTGAAATGCTCCAAAGGGCCAAACAGTACATCGCCGTCGAGGCCCTTGTGGCTGGGAAACGTGAGGATTAGAAGCATCCCCACATGAAGTAGTCCCGAGGACAGTCCTCGAGGCCTCCGAGGAGGAGAGTAGATAGACCCGAATTGCCACCACTAAGGCTACCACCGATCCCTCTCAATTCCACCAGAACCGAGATCTTCCTCCAGATCCGAGAAAAGGGGCTCCTCAGGGCCCCCAATCCGATAAGCACCCGTTGAGAGATATGGGATAAGACAAGGTTCTGTCATTTCAATCGCGACTTCTCATGACACCAAGGAGTGCCATGACCTCAGGAACCAAATCGAAGACCTCATTTGTCAAGGACACCTAGGCTGCTATGTTCAAAAGACACGTGAACCCTTGGAAGGACGCTACGCCAGGGACACCTCGCTAACCGAAAGGATTGATCGAGAAGCAAATCAATGTCATCATCAGCAGGCACGCCTTTGAGGAGATAGTTCTTTGGCACGAAAGGCATACGCCTGGGCCATAGTGGAGAAGAGGCCTAGGCACAGCGTGACCCCGAGATCACCTTCAAGTAGGGGGAAGAAGAACATCCCAATCACGATGATGCCTTGGTGATCTCGGCGTAAATCACAAACGCTTGGGTTAAGAGAATTATGGTTGACATAGGAAGTTTAACCGACATACTGTACCTTGACACTTTTAAGAAACTTGGTCTAACTAACAAGGGCATTGTTCCTATAACTTCTACTTTGACAAGATTCACGGGAGATTCCATCTCCCCTCTCAGCATCACCACCCTCCTGGTGATCATTGGGGAAGAGCTAAGGTTGAAGACTCAGATGGTCTTGTTCATGGTGGTCGAGCTACCTTCCACGTACAATGCGATTATCAACCATCCAACCCTCAACAAGCTTAGAGCTGTCGTCTCAATATACCACTGTATGGTGAAGTTCCCGACCAAGCTAGGAGTTGGGGAGGCGGGGAGGCAAGGAGCGACCCCCGAGAGTCTAGGCAATGCTACATGATGACAACAACCCTGCCCAAGAAGATCAAGTTAGAGGCATCGATAGCTGACCCTCAAGAGCCCTACAAAGCCGCGTCATGACCCGAGCCCATGGAGCAGGTGGTAGAAATCCCCCTCAACCAGAGACGTCTAGACAGATTCATGAAGGTCGGCTCGACACTCCTCGATGGCGAGCGAATCTAATTCGTGGAGCAAATTTTAATTGCAAAAAGAACCCATCAGAGATAAGCGAGGATAAGACATGGCAGCCCTACACCTCAACAACGTCGATCTCCTTTGTACAACTTCAAGAAGGGCACCTCAATCAAGATGCTCAGAGCATGAGAGCCACATCCCAACCAAAAGCATATAAACCTTCAGCACCAATTAATTACAAGAACCTTGATGAAGAAGTAATGAAGATCTGTCAAACCTCTACCATCCAAGAGTACCAAATCAGGTTTGAAAGGTTAACTAATCAAACTCATGATTGGTTTGAAAAATAGATATTGAGGACTTTCATTAAGGGCTTGAAGCCGGAGATTGAAGAAGAAGTTAAAGCGCGACAACCGTACACACTCAAGGCAGCCATCTCCTTCGCACGACTATACGAAGATAGGCAGAACCAAGATGCTCAGAGGACCAAAGCCGCCGCACGACCAGCCGGTCAGGTTAGTCAAAAAAGTTAACAAGAGAAGAGTTTCGTGACAGATCGACAATGGGCCTATGTTGGCATTATAATAAATTGTGGAGCCGAGACCACCATTGTAAAAAAGAGAGACCTCTATTGGTTGAGCCGAATGAAGAACCCAAACTCAAAGATATGGCTCTCGAGTCTAAGGAGAAGGATATGAAGGAAAAACCACAATTAGTCGCCCGCACCTTTCATGCTCCACCACAGATATTGGACATTGATGGCTTCATCAAGCATTAGGCCGTCACCATCCTCGCCAACACTAGGAGCTCCAACAACCTTATGAATGACAAAAGAAAACATGTGACCTTATGTGGGAAAGGAGAGAATGAAGAAAAGATGATCTTGATATAGTGCTTGATGAAGCTCGCTGAAATCTCAGTCACGTCCGCTGAACCGAGCCGACTCTTCCTACCAGACTTCATGACCCCCGTATGTTGATCTTACAAGGGGAACCACCAACACATATTCGGCCATATTGATGTCCACATTTTCAGAGGACCGAAGCTAAAAAGATCGTCCAGGAGACATGAGAGATACAGATCATTCGACCACAACCTTCCATTGTAATGACACTTTATCTCCAAAAACTTTGCCTCTTTGTCTGTAGGGATAAGCTCTTACTGAAGTGTCATATTCAGCTGAACCAGCTATGGGTTCTGATGTAGTGCTCCCTCATCTCAGGCTACTTCCATGACTTCACCGAGGAGTGGACCATGATGCTAAAAGTCTTCCCTGATGATGACCTCGGATCCACGACCCACGATCGTAAGAAGGAATAGGAGAAAGTCATCCACATGACCCCCATAGCCATGATGCCGTTTATATCGATGCTAGCATTACCTGAACGTGGCAATGTGTTCGTACTTAAAGCAGACACATCCAGAGTTGGGATCGGTGTTACCCTTATGCAAGATAGTCGACTCCTAATTCACACAAAGGCTTCCCCCACACTCCACACAAGATTTTTAAAGGGAATACTCATTGCTACCAAATTTAAAATTTGGCTGGATACAAGTCCATGGCACGAAAGAGGAGTAAGGAATTACAATCCATGCTCACGCCAGCACATGCAAAGAAGAAATGGCCTCCCGACAAACTTTAGAATGAACAAAAAATTTGAAGATCGAGTTTTCTTACACCTCCAGCCCGATCAGCAGGAAACTCGAGCCTTAAGGAAGTGGTCTCCCTATTTCTTTGGCCTTGCAAAATTGGGGAGCACATTGGAGCCCTAAACTGGAGATTAGATCCGCGCACCAAATCAAGATTATAGTTGATCTGCTAGGTATCCCACCTCAAATGGAAATTTAAAGAAGATCAACTAACACCCCAGCTGATGAGGAGGCCAAAGTTTAGTTGATAATAGCATGAGAATATATGAGGAGCTGAAGACCCGATTCCCCGTTTTCATGGAACCTCAGCCTTGAGGACAAGGCTGATTTTAAGAGGGCGGATTTGATAGGACTCCAGCAGGGTTGAGTCCTAATCTCCATAAGAAGTAGTTAATAAAATCCTGCTAGATTATAATAAAGCCACCACTATCTTATAAAGGAGTATGGCTAGGGTTTAGATTAGCCCTTAGGGCTTAGTGGCCGCCACCTCCCTTATTGGGTTGGTTGGCCAGGGTTTCCCCTGCTTAGGTCACCTATAGAGCCAACCTAGCCGCCCCTATTCCTACTAAGGTAGGTAGGCTATAGGAGGGTCAAAGGGATAATTTTACTTAGGCAAGCACCCCCTTAGGCTAGGGTTTTGATTCCTATTTAAAGATGTAACCATCCCCCTCTTGAATCAAGCAATTATCAATTTTATTTCAGCCTTATGCCGAGTATAAAGCTCCTTCTAGGGTTCTATCAGTTCCTCAGGTAGAATGCCAATGTCTTTGCCTAGTCCTCGAGGGGCATGTTAGGAATCATCCTTAAAGTGGCGTAGCATCACCTCAACATATCACCTGAGACACGGGTGAAACAAAAGCCTTGAAGGTTCACTCCCGACCGACAAAAGGATATCGAAGATGAAGGAGGTTGGTTGTTGTAGGCAGGCATTATTGCTGAGGTCAAATACCCGACTTGGCTGTCTAATGTAGTACTCATTAAAAAAGCTAATGGAAGTTGGCAAATGTACATTGGTTATACCAATCTCAATCAGGCCTACCCGCAAAATTACTACCCCTCCTGAGGATTGATCAGTTGGTGGATTCTACCTCGGGGTACGAACTGCTCTCATTTATGGATGCATTCTCAGGCTATAACCAAATACAAATAGCTCCCATGGATCGGTAAAACACAGCTTTCATCGCACACCGAGGCACTTACTACTACAAATAATGTCATTCGACATAAAGAATGCCGGGGCCACCTACCAAAGAATGATAAATCATATGTTCATGGACTAGATCGGGAGAAACATGAAGGTCTATTTCGACGACATGATCGTCAAAAGCAAGCTCGATCGCACCCACCTCTCGGACCTAGCCAAGACATTTCAGACACTAAAGAGGTTCAAGATGCGACTCGACCCAGCCAAGTACGTGTTCAGAGTCACCTCAGGCAAGTTCCTCGATTTCATAATACATTAGCTGGTGATTGACACTAATCCCGAGAAGGTACGGGTGATAAAGGAGATGCAGTCACCTCGGACGGTCAAAGAGGTCTAGCGACTCATGGGGAGATTGATCGCACTAAGTCGGTTTATCTCCCTAGCTGGGGACAAAAGCCTCCCTTTCTTTTGAGCCTTAAAACACACCAAGGACTTCAGTTGGACTCCCGAGTGTGAGGAGGCCTTTTATAAACTCAAGTCTCACCTCATCCACCTATCCCAGCTCACCTCGGTCACAACGAGTGAGCCCCTTGAGCTATATCTCGCGGTGTCTGAGGGTGCTGTTAGCTTGGTCCTTGTCAAGCTTGATGAAGAGAAGCAGCAACCGGTGTATTATTCCAGTCACATACTGACTGGCCCTGAGGAAGGCTATCCTTCGATCGAGAAGTTGGCGTTGGCATTAGTCCTCGCAGCAAGAAAGTTGAGACCTTACTTCCAGGTGCACACTATCAAGGTGATAACCAATCAACCTCTCCGGCAGGTTCTCTCAAAGTTCGACGTGGCAGGTCGGATGCTCAAATGGTCGGTCGAGCTCGAATAATTCGACCTCCAATATGTCCTGAGGATGGTAATCAAAGCTTAGGTAATCGCCGACTTCGTCTCAGAATTGGCCTCTCCTAAGCACTCACCACAGCGAGGGTCGATTTGGACATTGCATGTCGATGGATCAGCCAACTTCAAAAGAGGAGGGGCCGGGCTTGTTGTTAGGGGCCCTCCCAACCAGATATATGAGCACGCTCTCCAGATCAAGATCAAGATCAAGGCCACCAACAACAAAGTAGAATATGGGGCATTGCTGTTTAGGTTGCGGTTGGCCATCGAGCTGCATGTAGAGGAAATCTAGGTCTTCACCGACTCTTAGTTAGTCGCCCGGCAAGTCAACGGGGATTACAAAGCCTGAGAAGCAATCATGATCAAGTATCTTGTCGAATTGCATCAGCTCATTGGTGCCTTTAGGTGTTTCACCATCTCAAAAGTGCCTCAAACTGACAATACAAAGGCTGACGCGTTTGCCAAACTAGCTTTTGTGCATGGCTCTGGAGGATGCCCGTCGGGAGTAGCAAAACTCCTCAAATCGACCATCACCCCCTCCAAGGTAGCCATGACCTTGGTCGAGCACAGTTGGATGGACGAAATACTTCATTACAAGAGGGACGACATGCAGCCCGAAGATCAGGTGGCCGCTCGATGGATCAAGTGAGTCGAGGCCTAGAATTATGTAGTCAACATACGCCTTTATTGAAGAGCCTTTAGCCAACCTCTACTATGTTGCCTGTCCTCGACCGAGGCTGAAACCATCTTGGCCGAGGTCCATGAAGGGATATGCGATGAGCACATCGGCACCCAAACACTAACTTTCAAAATCCTCCGACAGGGATATTACTGGCTGACCATGTTGTCATGGACTTAGCTAGTTTTGCCTGTCATACGGCACCCTTGCGTGTCCGTCCGCAAAGGTCATCCTCCCCGAAACCTCCTAGGGTCCCTTATGACCTACAAAAGATAAAACGATTAGAGGAAGCCTTACAGAAGGATGAGATTGAGAACATCATTAAGGAGATGCTCGACATTGGAGTGATTCGACTAAGATGCAGCCCTTACTCCTTGCTGGTGTTGCTAGAGCGTAAGAAGGATGGTACGTGGTGGATGTGCATTGATTACCGGGCTTTGAACACCATCACCATAAAAAAAAAATATCCTATACCAGTAGTAGATGAGCTCTTGGATAAACTAAAAGGTGTTAGGATCAATTGGCACTGGGGGAGGGGGGAATTAGTGTAAGTGTAAATTTTTCGTTTTAAACAAAAGCTTTTCGCTTAAAGCAAGATAGAAAATCCGAAGCTTTTTGTTCAAGTAAAATAAGTGAGAAAATTGCTAAGTTAATAAGCAAACCTGAAAGATTAACAATGTTGAAGGAAAGTGCTTGATGTGAAAACTTTACTTTCAAAGAGTGAATTTAATCGGAAGCGTCAATACAAAATTCATAAGCAATGAAAGCAAGGAAAGAACTCACAAGTTTTATAGTGGTTCGGCACCAACGGCCTACGTCCACTCCCGAGTCCTCCTTCTTAAGGCACACCGGCGTCCACTACCGATCTTCTTTAGGTGAAGACCAAACCTTTACACTTTGCTTTACAAGGGAGACTTAAGAATTTTCTAACTCTAAGCTCTCTCCCTTACCCCTTTTCTTTTTCTTACAATCCACACAAGTTTTTCACAAAATTTTATCCCCCAAATTATTGTTTGGAATGCAAGAAAACTTGGGGTATTTTAGACCCCAAGTGGCTTCAGATTTTTGGAGCCAAAAATCAAATATCTCGGTACGGGTGGTTTACCCGTCGACCTGGGCGGCTCAACCACCCGAATACCAGGGTACGAGCGGTTTACCCGCTAGCCCTGGGCAGTTTACCCGCCGGTAGCTATTGATTGTCGCCTTATTTCCTGGGTATGGGCGATCCAACCGTCGCTTACCGATGGTTTACCCATCAGAAACTTCACAAAAGTGGTTCCCTCCACTTTCAAATTCTAGCTTGAACCTGATGTTGACCAACTCTTTGGTCAACCAATTGAGCTCAACCTAAGCTCAATCAAACCCCATAGTGGACCTGGTTATATTTTTGAGTTGATTTGGATTTCATCCAAATCACACTCATTTAAGACTCAATCTTAACCTATGACTTAAAATTACAATCAAAACATGACCACCAAGCTTAATGACCTTGCTCCCACAAACCGATAATCTCCAGCTTCTCCAACGACAAGTCTCATGGTCTTCCTCCGGCGATGTCCCGACATGTTCCTAGCGATCTTCTCGATACCTTCGACGAAGTCCTAGCAAACACCCGGCGAGCTCCCACCTCATCATCCAATCCTTGGCTTGACGCCTAAGCTTGATCCTGGGTTCAGTCTGATCTATAACTCATCCCGTCATGGTTAATCCTGCACGATGCTAAATATGTCTTAATTAAATATAATCACAATGGCCAATACATTCATTACAAGACCATCCCAACTCCCGGCAAGCTTTTTAGCTACCCCCGATAATCTTCCGGTGAGTCTCTGTCTTCTTTTGGCGAACTCCCTTACGCCATACTGGCAAGCTCCCGATACCCTCGGTGAGCTTCCGATGCACTCCTGGCGAGTTCCCAACCACATCGTCTGAACCCCGGCCCAATGCATGGATTTGACCTTAGCCAATCCTGATTGTAATAATCTTTCTATCATAATTAATCCTGTATAAATCAACTCTAATAACATATGTTAAATCAATAACCCATCAATTGATTTCTTCACCAAAATCCGATATTCAACAAAAGGAGCCCGAGTCTTCACTAAATGGGATCTCCGTTCCAGATACCATCATATTTAGGTATGCATTGAAGATATTCTGAAAACTGCATTCTGTACACATAACGCCCACTATGAGCTCTTGGTAATGCCCTTCGGACTTATGAATGCTCCTTCAACTTTTTAAAGCTTGATGAACAACATTTTTGGAGGTTTCTAGGCAAGTTCGTGTTGGTATTTTTTGATGATATCCTCATTTATAGCCCTACACTTGATATGCATTTTCAGCACTTACGAATTATTCTAACAATCATTCGGGAGAATACCCTTTATGTTAAATAATCAAAGTATAGCTTTTTATAGTGTAAAGTGGAGTATCTACGATATATTATATCAGAGGATTGAGTGGTGGCAGACCCGACAAAGATCAAAGCAATGCAAGGATGGCCGAAACCAACAAACATAAAATCGTTGCGCGACTACCTTGGACTCATGGGCTACTACCAGAAATTTATGAAAGATTATGGCAAGATGAGTGCCCCACTCATGTCCCTACTGAATAAAGACTCATTCTTATGGTCGGATAAAGCTTCCACAACCTTTGAACGACTCAAGACAACCATGATGACGACGGCAGTCCTAGCACTGTCTGATTTCAACTACACCTTAGTGATTGAAGCTGACGCATCTGGAATTGGAATTGGGGCTATTCTAATGCAAGATGAATGACCTCTTGCTTACACCAGCAAGGCTTTGTCTCCCTCCCATCTTAAAATATCCATGTATGATAAAGAAATGCTTGCCATCGGACACGCTATTACAAAGTGGAGACCTTACTTGATCAGCCGACGCTTCCAGATTAAGACCAACCACCGAAGCCTCAAGTATTTCTTGGAGCAAAAAATATCTTCCCCGGAGCAACAACGATGGGTAACTAAACTTCTTGGCTTTGATTATAAAATTATTTATCAAAAGTGGAAAGAGAATGTTGTTGTAGATGCTCTATCTCAGCTACCAGGATAAGCCAAAATTTCAGCCATCTCCCTTCCCTCCATCGACATCCTCAAAGATATTAGAGAGGAATGGAAGAGCGACCCAGAAACATGAGGCATCATAGACAAATTGAAAAAGAATCTAGGTTCCATGGGTCACTACACTTGGGATTCAAATGACCTACGCTACAAAGACCGAATTATGATTGTTCATTCTTCTCCTTGCATCAAAATTATTTTGCATAAGATGCACTCTTCACCTTCAGCAGGGCACTTCAGATTTCTGAGAATATATAAGAGGGTGAAGCAAAACTTCTCTTAGAGAGGCATGAAAAGATCGATTTATGATTATGTATCTAAATGTGATGTATGCCAGAAGCAAAAAAGGTGAAACAATGGCAAGTCTGGGAAAACTACAACCACTACCTATACCGGACTCAACATGGACTGACATCTCCATGGACTTCATCTAAGGGCTGCCACCATCTCAAGGTAAAAGCACGATCTTTATGGTCGTAGATTGTCTAACCAAATATGCTCATTTCTGTGCTGTGAGACATCCTTATACCGCTGCTAGTATTGCTCAATTTTTTATGGAAAATATTATAAAACTACATGGGATGCTAAGGTCGATTATGAGCAATCGTGACAAGGTGTTTACAAGTAAATTTTGTATCGAGCTCTTCCAACTACAAGACACCCAATTGAAGATGAGCACAGCCTATCATCCATAGACGGACGACCAAACAGAAGTGGTGAACAGATGCCTCGAGACTTACTTACGATGCTTCACCAATGACTGGCCCAAAGAGTGGACAAGGTGGCTTTCTTGGGTCGAATGGTGGTACAACACAACTTATCATTCATCAACTAAATGTACCCCTTATGAGGCATTGTATGACCGACCTCCCTCTGTAATACCTAAATATATAATTGGTGCGGCCAAAGTGGATCAGGTTGACTAAAACTTAATTGATAGGGACAAACTTCTACAGCTGCTGAAAGACAACCGAACTGCCACCCAAGCCCGCTTGAAGCAACAAGCAGACACTCACCGGAGCAAGCAAGAATTTTTGATAGGAGATTGGGTCTACCTTCGCATACAACCATACAAGTAGTTGTCAATCAACACCAGAGTGTCGATGAAGCTATGCCCACGATTCTATGGACCATATCAGATTTTGGAGCGTATTGGAGCTATGGCATACAGATTAAAGCTTCCAGATGACGCTAAATCTATAAGATCCATCCCGTCTTCCACATTCTTGCTAAAGCCAAAATTGGGAGAACATGAGTTGGCTCAGACTCAGTTGCCGAGCACTACAAATGATGACGAGATTCAAGCTCAACCCGAAACTATACTTGATCGGAGGATCGTGATGCACCATCGACGCCCTTCAACTGAAGTACTCATGAAATGGAATAATTTATCATCCGGAGATGTAACGTGGGAGTCTTACGAGGAGCTGAAGACTTGGTTTCCAGAGTTCATAGACCCTTAGCCTTTAGGACAAGGCTGATTCAATGAGGGCGGGCTTGATAGGACTCTAGTAGGGTTGAGTCATAATCAACCTAGAATTAGTCAATAAAAACTCTGTGGGATTATAATTAAACCCCATCTAGCCACTTCTATCCCATAAAAAAGTGTGCTAGTGTTTAGATTGGGGCCTTAGGGCTTAGTGGCCACCGCCCCCTTTACTGGGCTGGTCGGCTAGGGTTTCCTTCAACTAGGCCGGCTATAGGAGGGGCAAAGGGATAATTTTACTTAGGCAAGCAACCCATGGGCTAGGGTTTAGAACCTTATACAATGATGTAGCCCCCCCTCTTTTATCAAGCAAAGATAATCTTTTATTCAGCCTTGTGCTGAGTTCTAGGAGGGAGGAACCCTTATAGCGTTCCAAGGGTTGATCCCCCTTAAAGATCAAAATCTATAGAGCTCCTTTATGAGTTATATCATACCGTCTTCTCTATTATCTTTGTCGCCTACTCCTCTGAGTAGAAAAGGTATAACAACATGTACTATCTACTTTTTTTCTTAGTTGAGCACTCCTGCAACAACCGAAGTCCCTTACTTTTGACTATCTTGATGAGAAGTCCATCGACACCGATCTTATGAAGTTCCTTGGCCTCTACCCTTCCATCCTATCTTGGTACTTGGAGTTTGCCTCAGCATTCTCTGCCTCCTTGGCCCTTTTTACGACCAATGCTCTCCCTTCATGAGAGCAAGAGATCGATGACTCCACGGAAGTCCCACCTCTACGGTACCATGGTGCTGTTGAGCCCATGGCCCTACTAACCGTTGCCTTGCATCTGAATCCGTTTCTTCACAATAGGTAGATCTGCCTCTGTAGCACTGTGGCACTCCTCCGAGTCCACCTCCTTTCTAACCGATGCTTTGCTTTTGGGTAGCTAAGCCCCTCTGGTCTCATCGCCGCTTCCTCGCCCCTTTCGACCACCTGCTTCAATACCTCTATGTTCTCTAAGCAGCTTCCCTTGGTCATTGGAAAGATAAACTACAACTCCCATGCATGGCCTCCGCCATCTTATTGCAGGGCTTACGTCAATTCTGTTCTCCTTAGCCTTATCCCCTGACTCGGCCTTGTCCCCTGACTTATTGGACTCCCTTAAACGAATATAAGCACTGGAGCAGTCCAACTCTCCAGTCGCTCTGATCATACCTCTATATGATCAAGTCCCCTTCGTGGGACTCTATAGTACTTGCACTCAGAATTCTCCCTCGTTGGTACACAGCCCCCATATGTTGATAACCAAGACTTTCATCTGATGCAAGATTCGATGCACACACATGGAAGACTCATCGCTGTGGTACCTTGGCATTCACTCCTTAAATCTATAGCCCTTCTTTCTGTTGTATTGTTCATCGAAGTGGAGTTCCAAATAGCTCCTGATCAAGTCTAATAGAACCCTATAATGAGCTCTATAGATTTTGATCCTTGAGGGGGATCAACCCTTGGAACGCTGTAGGGGTTCCTCCCTCCTAGATTCGACACAAGGCTGAAATAAGATTGATAATTGTTTGATAAAAGTGAGGGGGCGGCTACATCATTATATAGGGTTGCAAACCCTAGCCCATGGAGTGCTTACCTAACTAAAGTTACCATTTTTACCCTTCTATAGCCTACCTGCCTTAGAGGGAATAGGTGGCGGCTAGGTTGGCTTTGTAGCTCACCTAAGCAGGGGGAAACCCTAGCCGACTAACCCAGTAAAGGGGGTGGCGGCCACTAAGTCCTAAGGCCCTAAAATAAACCCTAGCCACACTTCTTTATAGGATAGAAGTGACTAGGTAGGGTTTTATTACAATCTCATAGGGTTCTTATTGATTACTTCTATGTGATTATGACTCAACCCTGCTGGAGTCCTATCAAACCCGCCCTCTTCAAATCAACCTTTTCCTCAAGGTTGAGGTTCCATAAGCTCCTTATATGATTCACATGCTATCATCAACTAAACTTGACCTCTTTAAATCCTAGTTGGAAGGATTTGGGCTGAGTCATTTTCTTTAAATTTCCATTTGTGGTTGGATACTTGGCAGATCAACTGTAATCTTGATCTGGTGTGCGAATCTGATCTCCATGTTAGGGCCCCAATATGATCCCCAATTTTGCAAGGCCCAAAGAAATAGGGAGACCACTTCATTAAGGCTCGAGTTACCTACTGATCGGGCTGGAGGTGTAGAAAAACTCGATCTTTGACTTTTCGTCCATTCTGAAGTTTATCGGGAGGTTGTTTCTTCTTTGCATATGTTGCCATAAGGTTAGTCTTTAGTGATAGCCAATCTTTCTTCTAGAATAGTAACTGCCCTCTAGTATGGTTCGGGATGATGAGAGCCCGATCTGGCTTGAGCATGAATTGCAATTCTTCTAGTTTTACTCCTCTTTCGTGCCATGGACCTATATCCAACTATATTTTAAATTTGGTAGTAATTAGTATCTCCTGTAAAAACCTCGTGTGGAGTATGAGGGAAGACTCAGTGTAAATTAGGAGTCAACCATCTTGCATAAGAATAGCCCCAATTCCAACTCCTGATGCGTCAGCCTCAATGACAAAAGTGCGACTGAAATCAGGTAGTGCTAGGATCAGCGTCGTCGTCATGGCAGCCTTGAGTCGTTTGAAGTCTGTAGAAGCTTGTTCCGACCATAAGAAGAAGTCTTTCTTCAGTAGGGATGTGAGCGGGGCACAAATATTTTCATAATCTTTCACAAATTTATGGTAGTAGCCCATGAGTCCAAGGAAGCCGCACAGCGATTTTACGTTTGTAGGTTTTCGCCATCCTTGCATTGCCTCGATCTTCGTCGGGTCTATCACCACTCCATCCTCTAATATAATGTGCCTAAGATACTCTACTTTATGTTGAAAGAAGCTACACTTTGACTATTTAACATAAAGAGTATTCTCCCGAAGAATCAATAGAATAGTTCGTAAGTGCTGAAAATGTATATCAAGCGCAGGGCTATAAATGAGAATATCATAAAAAAACACCAATACGAACTTATGTAGAAAACTCTGAAAGATGTCATTCATCAGACTTGGGAAAGTAGAAGGAGCATTCGTAAGTCTGAAAGGCATTACCAGAAACTCGTAGTGGCCGTTATACGTGCGGAATGCAGTTTTCGGAACATCTTCAGTGCATACCCGAATCTGATGATAACCGAAATGGATATCCAATTTAATGAAGACTCGGGCTCCTTTTAATTCATCCAAGAACTCTCTACAACTGGTATAGGATATTTGTTGTTGACGGTGATAGCGTTCAAGGCCCGATAATCAATGCACATTCACCATGTACCGTCCTTCTTGCGCACTAGCAACATCGGTGAAGAATAAGGGCTGCAACTCGATCAAATCACCCCGGTGTCAAGCATCTCTTTAGTGATGTTCTCAATCTCGTCCTTCTGCAAGTGAGGATAGTGGTACAAATACAAATTTACTGGAGATTTGCTCAGTAGAATAGGAATACGATGGTCATGCGGTTAGTTCGGGGGCAGCTCGCGCGACTCCGTGAAAATATCCGCGAATTCATCCAGCAAGAGGACAAGCTTAGGATCTGAATTTTGTATATTCTCCCCCTTAGATGGCTACTGGATATGCATCAAAAATCCACCATGTGCTTTGTGCAAAACTTTCTCCATTCGTTGCAACGAAACGATGGAAATTACGCTCCCGCGCTTGCCTCGTAACATGACCTATCTCCCTTTGCAATAAAATTTCATGATTAATTTAGAAAAATTCCAAGAGATATCACCTAGTGTTGTGAGCCATTCGATCCAAAGTACGGCTTCATAATCATCGATGGGTAGGAGGAAGAAATTAGCTATCACTTCTTGGTCTTGGAGGAGTAGTTTCACCCGCGGGCACCGTTGGTCGCAATTGAAGATTCGACCGTCGACGACCTTTACGTCAAACTTGTTGCAACCTTCAATTTGAAGTGTCAAACATGAAGCAACCTTACTATTGAGGAAGTTATTTGTGCTACCAATGTCGATGAGAACGGTGATGGGTTGCTATTTTAGAAGTCCAACTTTTATTGTCTGTGGGTTGGAGTAGCCGGCTAATGCGTGCACTGCATAGTCAACCAGTTGGGACTCTTCCTCAATGACTTCTTCTTTAGGTTGAAGGGCTTCTTTAGATGTTTCATTGTCCTCATCCTCCGCTGATTCAATCACGAGGAGCTGACCCTTTTTGCAGCGATGTTCGTGGCTCCATGGTTTGTCGCAATGCCAACACAACCCCTTCGTCGATCATTAGCAAAGCTCGTCTCTTGTCAACTTTTTTGGAGCGGGGGCTTGGATGGCAGTAGAAGGGGTAGTAGGCCTTGGCATGGCTAATCGGGGAGCGACCCTTATCTCTTGTACCTTGTGGTTCAATCGTTCTTCCTGGATACACGCGAAGGAAATCGCCGCCATAAGTGTGTACGGTTGCCGCACCTTTACTTCTCCTCAGATCTCCAGCTTTAGGCCCTTAATAAAAGTACCTAAAAGTTGTTTCTCAGACCAATTCTCAATTTAGTTAGATAAACACTCAAACCTTGTTTGGTATTCTTGTATTGTAGAGGTTTGATGAATCTTTGCCAATTGTCCGTCGATGTTGTCGAATCGGTTGGTCCGAAATGGTTTAGTAGTCCTTCCTTGAATCGCTGCCAAGAGAGTCCTCCATGGGTGTGTTCAAACTAATAGAACCACTGAATAGCATCTCCCTCAAGGTGTATGGCAGCAATCTCCACCCGTGTAGCGTCGGCGGTTCGGTAGAACCGAAAATAGGGCTCCGCGCGTGAGATCCATCCGATCGGGTCTCCTTCTTTCCATCTTGGAAAGTTAACCTTCATGCATAGATTGTTGGGATCAGAGGTGATGTGTCCATGCTCTTGAGGATCGTCTCACCAATCTGAAGTCTCTCCATGGTGTGACTTCCTCGGGCTTGATGGTCGACCCATGCTGAATTTGACGAAAATTGATCGCATCTTCTCCTTTATGCGGCTTTCAAAGGCTTCGAACTTAGAGTGAAAGACCTCCTCTGATGCCATGGTGTATGCTTCTAGATCTATAATATTGAGATCTCTCTTTTGTTGTCGGGTTAGTGGCATGAGAATTTTGGAGAAGGGGGTGGCCGGTTGGAAGGTGAATCAGTTTGGATGGGAGTAGGCTGCGGTTTAGGGCTAATTTGGATGGTTGTTTGGTTTCTATTTAGGGTAGAGTTTTGAAGGGTTTTTGGTGAGGGTGGTAGGGTTTGGTGATGAGGAAAAGAGATTCCAAAATCCCACAAAAAATAGCACTCAAATCCGATAGAATTCGATGAAAAAAAGTGTTGCGATGTGCTGTCCTGCTGAACAGATTTTACGTTGGAGAAACGATGACTTCTCAACATAAATTCCAGAGGAAAGTTCAAGTGAATTATGCAGAAACCCTGGTTCAGATGTTGGTAATCCCAGTAAAATGTTTGGCGAAATTTTGGCAGCATAACAGTATGGAAATAGGGCAAAAGATGAAAGGTAGATCCTTCGTCGTAAAAATTCTAGAACTGCGTGATAGTGAAAGATTACACAAGAAAACCAGTTCCAGAAGGAATTTCTTTAAGAAATCAATCCTAGATGAAAGCCAAGTTGGAATTGTATAAAAATTTTGGCCAAAAAGGATGAACAAAAGTTTGATTTCAAGAGGCCAATAGATGGAAGACAGATTCTCCGTCGTAAAATTTCAGCACTGCGCGATGAAGAATCACAACGCTATAAGTCTGGATCCAAAAGGAGTTTTTTTATGAGATTAGTATTAGATGAAAGCTAAGACGATCTACGAAATTGTATAAAAGTTTCAGCCAAAATGGATTATTAAAAGTTCAGTTCCAAGAAGCAACAATCAGTTGAAAATTTCTACAGCGTTTCGCCTTCGCAACGATGATAACGTTTGCGACGGTAAAATTTTGCGGCAAGGTAATTTTGGAAAAACTTCTCCCATGTATAAAATAGAGGAATAGCAGTAGCAAGAGGCGTGGGCTTTGGATTTTTTACCAGATCTTTGATGTTGATGTCGAGGAAGGCAGCAGATTGATGGATCTGTGGCTTGGTGGGCGACGATGGAGGCGACGTCCAAAGCAATTATGGGAATTGCTTGAGAAGGTGGAGGTGGCTGAGATGGCTACAGGGCAGCAGGAACATGGCTCTGATACCAAATGATAGGACCCCAGAATGAGGTCTATAGATTTTGACCCCTGAAGGGGATCAACCCTTGGAACGCTGTAGGGGTTCCTCCCTCTTAGATTCGGCACAAGGCTGAAATAAAATTGATAATGGCTTGATAAAAGAGAGGGGGTGACTACATCATTATATAGGGTTACAAACCCTAGCTGATAGAACCATAGAATGAGCTCTATAGATTTTGACCCTTGAGGGGGATCAACCCTTGGAATGCTGTAGGGGTTCCTCCCTCCTAGATTCGGCACAAGACTAAAATAAAATTGATAATTACTTGATAAAAAGAGGTGGAGGCTACATGCTTATATAGGGCTCCAAACCCTAGCCCTAGGGGGTGCTTGCCTAACTAAAATTATCCTTTTGTCCCTTCTATAGCCTACTTGCCTTAGAGGGAACAAGTGGCGGCTACGTTGGCTTTATAGCCGACTTAAGTAGGGGGAAACCCTGGCCGACCAGCCCAGTAAAGGGGGCGATGGCTACTAAACCCTAAGGCCCCAATCTAAACCCTAACTACACTTCTTTATAGGATAGAAGTGGCTAGGTGGGGTTTTATTACAATCTCACAGGGTTTGACTACTTCTAGGAAGATTAGGACTCAACCCTACTGGAGTCCTATCAAACCCATCCTCTTAAAATCAGCCTTGTCCTCAAGGCTGACGGTCCATGAACTCTAGGAACCGGGTCTTCGGCTCCTCATCGGCTTGGGTGTCAGTTGGAAGAATTTGAGCTGAGTCGTCGTCTTTAAATTTCCATTTGAGGTGGGATACCTGGAGGATCAACTGTAATTTTGATCTGGTGCACGAATCTGACCTCCATGATAGGGCCCCAATGTGATCTCCAATTTTGCAAGGCCCAAAGAAATAGGGAGACTACTTTCTTAAGGCTTGAATTTTGTGTTGGTGGAGCTGGAGATAAAAGGGGACTTGATCTTTCTCAAGAAACTTTCTTTTGCTTCGACGTTTGTTAGGGGAAAGTTTCTTCCTTGCATGGGCTGCCACATGGTTGCTCTGCAATAGTAGTCGTGCCTTCTTTTAGAGTAAGGGTTGTCCTCAGATAAAATCTCTAGTGGTGTGAGCCTGATCTAAGTCTGAGGTGGGTAGGAGTGGTGATTTTTTGGGGCCCATTTTTACTTCTTCATGCTGTTGACCATCTTGCATTAGGATGGTGCTGACACCCACTTCGGATGTGTCTGCTCCAATAATAAATATATGAACACGATTTGGTGTGGATGACATCATAGTCGTGAGGGCTATAGTCCACTTGGCCAAGGTGGTGCATCTTTCTTCATAATGAGAGGGATGATGTTCATGCTTCGTTGAGTCCTGCGAATGATCCTTCCCCTTTTTTAATTTCGCCACTGGAGGGGCTTAATTTTCTCGTGGTCTTAGGTCATAGATCGGAGGTCATCATCAAGGAAGTCTTTAAGAATCATGGTCTGATCCTAGGGAAAGTTATGGAAGTCACCTGAGATCATCAACCATGGTGAGTTCGACGGGATGTAACACTTTAGAAGTAGCTTATCTCCGGGGAAAAGGATGTAGGGATGTGTCATAGCGGGAAATAAGCATGGCTGAACAATCCATGTCTCTATCATCTCTTGGACGACCCTTTTATTTTTGACCTTGGAGGTTGTAGGAATAAATCTGGTCGAGCAACAACTGGTAGAAATTTCGGCCTGTTTAGCATAGGGGGGTCAGACAACTTCAGAGGAGGTAATTGGCTTGGTTTGGTGGAGACACCCAAAATTTTAATAAGATGTGGGAGAGGGTTCTTATCTTCAATCTCATGAAATCCTTGAATTTGAATTGGAAAACCACTGGATTTTTCTTTTGGTACCCCCTCTAAGTGTTGTGTTGTGGTTATAGTCGATGGGCTCCCTCGTAGAATCACCTGCTTTCCTTTTCTGAAAAATTTAATGGTTAGCTTCAAAAAATTTCAGAAAATATCTCCAATCATGAACAACCAATCAATGTCATGCACTATATCAAAACCATCAGGAGGGAGGAGGAAAAAATCAACAACTACGTCTTGCTCCTATAGGATTAGTTTTACCCACAGGCACTTCTAGTTGCACTTCAGAATTTGGTCGTTAGCAACCTTGACTTCGAACCCGTTGTAATATTCTTTTTGGAGCATTAAGTGGGCAGCAACTTTACTGCTCATGAAGTTGTGTGTGCTCCCGGTGTCGATGAGGATGATGACAGACTACTGCTCGAGAAACCCTTCGATCTTCAATTTTTGCAGGTTGGTGTAGCCGGCTAAGGTAGGGACCGTGTGAATGGCCGGTTATGGTGTATCCTTCTCCTTCGGCTCGAGAGTCGTATCTTTAAGTTTGGGTTCTTCAATGGGCGCAATCATCAACGGTGTCTCCTTTTTACATTTGTGTTCTAGGCTCCACAATATATCAGAACACCCACATAGGCCCTTTGTCGATCCATCATGAAGGTCTTCTCTTGTTAATTTCTGTGGCTGAGAGGGTTGGCTGATAGTAGGAGGAGGTGAAAGCTTTGGTGCCGCTAGTCGGGAAGCAACTCTAGTCTTCTGAGCTTCATAGTTCAATCGCTCCTCTAATAAGACCCCAGAAGGAGCCCTAGTGATTTTGATCCTTGAGGGGGATCAACCCTTGGAACGCTCTAGGGGTTCCTCCCTCCTAAACTCGACACAAAGGCTGAATTGAAGATGATAATTGCTTGATTAAAAGAGGGGGGTGGCTACATCTTAAATAGGGATCAAAGTCCTAGCCTAAGGTGGCACTTGTCTAAGAGAAATTATCATTTTACCCCTCCTATAGCCATCCTGCCTTAATAGGAATAAGGGGCGGCTAGGTTGGCTCTATAGCCGACCTAAGCAGGGGGAAACCCTGGCTGACTTGCCCAGTAAGGGGGGCGACGGCTACTAAGCCCTAAGGGCTAATCCAAACCCTGGCCATACTCCTTTATAAGATAGGAGAGACCTTATTATAATCTAGCAGAGTTTTTAATGACTTCTACTGAAATGATTAGGACTCAACCCTGCTGGAGTCCTATCATCCTCTTGATGTCGCACAAAGGAGATGACTACCTTAAGTGTGTATGGCTGTCGCGCTTTAACTTCTTCCTGAATCTCCGACTTCAAACCCTCAATAAAAGTCCTCAATCATAAGTTTGATTAGATAACCTATTAAACCTGGTTTGGTACTCTTGGATGGTAGAGGTTTGACGGATCATCGCTAGTTCTTCGCTAATGTTCTTTTTACAATCCAAATTTGCACCACGTTATGATCTTATTGGGCTCGATGATCGGCTCAATTTAAACTCCTGAAAGAGAGTGCGTAATTTAATATCCATACGCGTCTCAAGAGCCTCCAATTTGGCTACGAATAAGCCCACCAATGTCATGACGTAAGGATCTCCAACCTGTCAAATCAAACCGATTAAAGAGTGTAGTTGCAATCTTCAGGTTGAAGGCAATAATGGCAGCGATGTCGGCGCTGCGGTGGTGAAGTCTCAAAGTGGAGGATGGCAGCCAAGGGTAGCAGCAACAGTGGAGGAAGAAAATGGCAGCATTAACGTCGGTTGCGGTCCTTCGGTGATGCTGCAATGTTGACGCTGCAATGTCGTCGAGGCTGTGATTTTTTAGGTGGCTGATATTTGTTGAAAGATGGCAGCCAAGAGATCTTAGTTGGAAAGTAGCAGCGATGGCAGAGGAAAAAGAGGGCAGCAGTAACGTCGGCTGCGGCTACAGTGCGACTTCATGGCTACCGGTGGTGTTGGTTGCAGTAAGGGTGCGGCTGCAATAGGACGAAGATAGGAAAGCGATGTACATGGCTGCAGAGGAAGGTAGCAGCAGTATGGAGTGAGAGACTACTGCTGTTGTGTTCAATTTGTTACTGGCCATGATCAAGATAGTTGGCAGCGAACGATTGTTGCAGGCTGCGATATAAACATATTATAGCGAAAGATCATTTTTGGTAGCTTTTTGCCACAAAGATCACTACTGGCTGTAATCAAGGAGGATAACAGCAAGGCAGCGTTGGGCAGCGAAATATGCATGCTGCCGTTAAAGGGATAAGGGAGATTGGGCGGCTGAAAGGTTGGTGGACCGAAGGCTGTGATTTTTGGGTGCGGTTTGTGGTTGTTTTGGGTGCGATTTGGGGCTGTGGTTTTGTGGAGTTTAGGCTATGAATTAGTGTGGTTTTAGGGCTGTGATAGCAGTAGATGAAGGTTAGGGAAATGGATTTTAGATCTGGGATAGATGGCAGCAAAGGTAGGTGTATCGATAAGGAAAGTTGGCGGAAAAGGTAAGTGGATCGATAAGGAAGTAGGCTGCGGTTAGGGTTAATTGGGATGGTTGTTTGGCTACGGTTTTGTTAGGATTTTTTGGGGAGTAATAGTAGGAATTGAAGATGAGAGGGGGAGTCTCAAATTTGGAAAAGATGGCAGTGAGATCCGATAAAATTTTGATGAAAGATCATTGCGGTATAAGATGTACTACCGAACAGAATTCCTATCGAAGAAGCAGCAGTTTCTCGATGTTAATTCCAGCAAAAATCTGAGAAATTTATAGAGAATTTCAATATCAGAATATTAGTTCAGATGGTGATAGTAGTAGTAATGTGGATCAAGAAAATTTTGGCAGCATAATGGTAGAAAAATTATTGCAAACAAGATCACAGAATTCTTATCGTAAAATTTCAGCACTGCATGACAAAGGATTGCAGCGCTATAAGTCCGGATCCAGAAGGAGTTTTTTCCAGAGATTGGTCTTAGATGAAAGCTAAGATGATCTGTGAATTTGTTTAAATATTTTGGCCAAAAAGGATGAACAAAAGTTCAGTTTTAAGATGCCAATATACGGAGGGCAAATTCTTCAACGTAAAAATTCTAGCACTGCGTGATGATGAAAGATTGCACAAGAAAATCGGTTCCAGAAGGAGTTTTTTCCAAAAATCAATCCCAGATGAAAGCCAATTTGGTCCTTAGAATTGTGTAAAAATTTTAGCCAGAAATGAGAAGAAATAAATTAGTTTCAAGAGACAAAAATGCGACTAAAATTTTTTGCAACGTTTCGCCTTCGCAACAACGATAACGTTTGCCATGAACGAAATTTGCAACGGATAAAATTTGAGAAAAATCTTCAACATGTAAAGTAATGAATCTTGCAGTAGTAAAGAGGCATGGATGATAAAAATATACCTCTAGATCACGCAGGGGGTGGCAGCAGATAGATGGATCTACGGCTTGGTGGGCGATGGTGGATGGAGGCGACGTCAAAAGCAATTGTGGAAATTTCTTGGGAAGGTAGAGGCGGCTGAGATGGCTACAGGGTAGTAGGAACACTGCTTTGATACCAGATGATAGAACCCCAGAAGGAGCTCTATAGATTTTGACCCTTGAGGGGGATTAACCCTTGGAACGCTGTAGGGGTTCCTCCCTCCTAGTTTCGGCACATGGTTGAAATAAAATTGATAATTGCTTGATAAAAAGAGGTGGAGGCTACATACTTATATAGGGCTCCAAACCCTAGCCCTAGGGGGGTGCTTGCCTAACTAAAATTATCCTTTTGCCCCTTCTATAGCCTACTTACCTTAGAGGGAACAAGTGGCGGCTACGTTAGCTTTATAGCCGACCTAAGTAGGGGAAAACCCTGGCCGACCAGCTCAGTAAAGGGGGCGATGGCTACTAGACCCTAAAGCCCCAATCTAAACCCTAACCACACATCTTTATAGGATAGAAGTGGCTAGGTGAGGTTTTATTACAATCTCACAGGGTTTTATTGACTACTTCTAGGGAGATTATGACTCAACCCTACTGGAGTCGTATCACTAGCCCATGAGGTGCTTGCCTAACTAAAATTACTCTATTACCCCCTTATATAGCCTACTTATCTTAAAGGGAATAGGTGGCAGCTTGTTTGGCTCTGTCGCCGACCTAAGCAGGGGGAAACCCTAGCCGACTAGCCCAATAAAGGGGGCGACAACCACTAAGCTCTAAGGCCCCAAAATAAACCCTAGCCACACTTCTTTATAGGATAGAAGTGACTAGGTGAGATTTTATTACAATCTCATAGGGTTCTTATTGATTACTTCTAAGTGATTATGACTTAACCCTGCTGGAGTCCTATCAATGTCCCTCACGGGACATCTCCGCATGTATTGTATTACCGTGAACTATTCCACTACGATCCACTACACCATGTCACCTCCTGGTGACATCTCCATTGAATTCAGATTCTTATGTGATGAACTCGGACTACGATCTCTCCATATGTGGCCTTTGCCAGCACATCGTAGGGCCTCCGCCACCTTCGATTGTATTCGCTCTTTGGGCAATTCACCTTCGATCCCGCACTCTTGGGTCACCCCTGGATGAAGCATTGCTCTAGGACAGTCCATCGCATAGTAGCTCTCGAAGTCCCCAGACTTCGGTAAAATTGGTGCACCATTGTCTGGATCCTAGGCCTCTATCTCCCACTAGCACAATCTTCGTTGCGCACCACTTTCTTCATGACAACTCGAATGACAGCACTGTAGCATATTCTTCAAGAATACCCACCTCTGTATCCTCTTGCCTGATACTAAGGCCGTCTCATCCTAACTTCGCATTCGTAAGTTGAATTACCTTAGTTTCTCCATCAAATGCATCTCTAAGATAAGGTGCATGTGCCTCGAAGCTCCATTCATCTTTGGTACCATGCAAGATGAGTTTGCCTCATCAGAATGAAGAACCCATGGAACAACATTATCCCACTCTTGCCTCTGCAAGAGTTCATATCCTTGACATTTGTCCAAGGAAAGCTTCATGCCTCCGCTCCATGTTTCAACTTCTATGTCGACTCCCTTCGTGCGACTTGGATACTTTACCAAGTTCCACCCAAGTTGCTCCGCCTCTCGATTTGCATTGAGCTTATGGTGGTCCTCGTGCTCACCATTCCACGGGTCAGCGCTCCGTTGAGTTTAATTTTTACATCGACTCTAAGTTTGACTTCATATGATATTGCCATTGTCGCTCCCCCACTTGATCTCGCAATGCATCCACAAATGCATTACTTCATTTGATATCATGCAATGACTCCTCGCTGCTCACTCGGTCCATTGAGCTTTATAGAGATATTACCTTGAGGAACTCTTCCTCAATATGTGTGATATGTTGCAAATGATTCTCCCTCTAGAGAACCAGGACCAATCCCTCTCGAATATCTATCATGTTGGAGCAACTTTCCTCTTTGCATTCTTCCCTCCGGAAGTTTCGGAGACCACCATCCCCTTGGACTACTCTGTCTTATTGAACAATCTATGCATTGTTTTGCCCCTCTACGAATGCGCTTGCTAGATTGTGACTCTTCACTAATCCAGCCCCTGCTGCACCCTTCGAGGCCTAGCATCATGTTGAACTTGTTGCATACTTTAGTCTCCTACGAATGTATCTATTCTATGCCAAAAAAAAAGTTTCAGTGCTCCATGGCACCGAGTTCTGGTCGCCTTGGGATGGCCACGAACACTTCATTGTCTGCATGCAACCCTTGCATGCGTATCGAATTCTTCGAGTTAGCAATTCTCCTCCCCTCTGTGAGCTTGCATAACTCTTTCGGTCGTTGAGCAACATATCCCACTTTACACGGTCTCATCTTTTATGAAGCGTCCCGCTTACCTTGAGCATCATCAAATTTGGTTGCCAACGTCGAGCCATAGCTCAAACTCAGTCATCCCAACCTTTGTGCGTTACACATTCTTTCTAGCTTGCTTGTCCTCGTGGTGCCTCCCACGCAATGGGTTGGCCATTCCTTTGAATGCCAATCAAGGATGCCCGCTCCTCTGAGCGACTCCTTTCGCTACATCTCCATATTCGTTTCTCTCAAACGATCGTGCATGCTGGCTGCCATCCAAGCAGCCCACCTAGGTCTCCCACGTCTGCATGGTAAGTGTTTCTACGTGTGCTTGTCCCACTTTGATGTCAAAATATCACAGACTTAGCTAGTTTTGCTTAAGTCATGCGACACACTTGCATGTCTATCCGCAAAGGTCAGTCTCCCCGAAACCTCCTAGGGTCCCATAGGACCTACAAAAGAGAAAACGGGTTAGAGGAAGTATTTCTCACAAGATCCACAAGCAACCATTTTAGAAAATACTTTATATAGTCAATACAAATTACAACCATGGACTTTACAAGGCTGAAATAAAATTGATAATGGCTTGATAAAAGAGAGGGGGTGACTACATCATTATATAGGGTTACAAACCCTAGCTGATAGAACCATAGAATGAGCTCTATAGATTTTGACCCTTGAGGGGGATCAACCCTTGGAACACTATAGGGGTTCCTCCCTCCTAGATTCGGCACAAGTCTGAAATAAAATTGATAATTACTTCATAAAAAGATGTGGAGGCTACATGCTTATATAGGGCTCCAAACCCTAGCCCTAGGTGGTGTTTGCCTAACTAAAATTATCCTTTTGCCTTTCTATAGCTTACCTGCCTTAGAGGGAATAGGTGGCGGCTAGGTTGGCTCTATAGCCGACCAAAGCAGGGGGAAACCTTGGCCGACCAGCCCAGGGGCGACGGCTACTAAACCCTAAGGCCCCAATCTAAACCATAACCACACTTCTTTATAGGATAGAAGTGTCTAGGTGGGGTTTTATTATAATCTTATAGGGTTTTATTTGACTACTTCTAGGTGATTAGGACTCAACCCTGCTAGAGTCATATCAAACTAGCCCTCTTAAAATCAGCCTTGTCCTCAAGGCTGAGATTCCATGAAGTCAGGGAATTGGGTTTTCAGCTCCTCATCAGGTTGGGTGTCAGTTGGAAGAATTTAGGCCGAGTCATCATCTTTAAATTTCCATTTGAGGTGGGATACCAAGAGGATCAACTGTAATCTTGATCTGGTGCACGGATCTGATTTTCAGGTTAGGGCCCTAACGTGATCCCTAATTTTGCAAGGCCCAAAGAAATAGGGAGACTTGAGGCTTGAATTTTATGGTGGTGGAGCTGGAGATGAAGGGGGACTTGATCTTTCTCAGGAAACTTTCTTCTGCACCAGTGTTTGTCGGGGGAAAGTTTCTTCTTTGCATGGGTTGCCACGTGGTTGCTTTATAATAATAGTCGTGTCTTCTTTTGGAGTGAGGGTTGTCATTTGATAAAATCTCTAGTGGTGTGAGCCTGATCTGAGGTGGGTAGGAGTGGTTATTTTTCGGGGCCCATTTTCACTTCTTCGTGTTGTTGACCATCTTGCATAAGGATGGTGCTGACCTCCACTCTAGATGTGTCTGCTCTAATACTAAACATTTGGCCATGATTTGGTGTGGTCGACATCGTAGTCGCAAGGGCTATAGTTCCACTCGACCAAGGTGGTGCATATTTCTTTATAATGAGAGGGATGATGTTCATGCTTCGTTGAGTCCTACGAATGATCTTTCATCTTTTCTAATTTTGCCACTAGATGGGCTCAATTTTCTTATAGTCTTGGGTCGTAGATCGGAGGTCCTCATCAAGGAAGTCTTTAAGCATCATGGTCCAATCCTGGGGAAAGTCATGGAAGTCACCTGAGATCAGCGACCATGGTGAGTTCGACGGGATGTCTTATCTCCGGGGAAAAGGATGTAGGGATGTGTCATAGCAGGAAATAAGCATGGCCGAACAATCTGTGTCTCTATGATCTCTTAGACGACCCTTTTCTCTTCAACCTTTTGAGGTTGTACGAAGCAATCTGGCCGAGCAACAATTGGTAGAATTTTTGGTCTATTCCGCATAGGGGGGTCGGATCGCTTCAGAGGAGATAATCGGCTTGGTTTGGCGGAGACACCCAAAATTTCAACAAGTTATGGCAGAGGGTTCTTATCTTCAATCTCACGAAACCCTTAAATTTGAATTGGGAAACTACTAGATTTTTCTTTTGGTACCCCCTCCAAGTATTGTGTTGTGGTTGTAGTTGCTGGGCTCCCTCGTAGAATCAGTCCTGTATTACTTTTCTCAACACATGGGTTAGATCATAAATTCGCCAATTGATTTCATCATCATCTGATGTTCAACATGTCGAAGGTCGGGCTCATCACGGTGTCTCCTCCATTCTGATGTGGAAGTGCTGACATAGCGAATCAGTATATGAGGTCCGCAAAAGAGGTGATTCGTAGGGGTCGATATGGTCTTGGAGTGGTGAGGTCGGGTAGAGGAACTAGGATCTACTCAACTGCGATGTCCTCTCTTGGCTGTTGAGTCATCTTCAAGAAACGATATTGTCTCCTAGTAGTAGGGTCGTCTCCTGACCGTTGGTGGTCCTACATAATAGGTCTGTGCCTGGGGCTTCATCACTCGACCTTCGATGCTTAAATCAGCATAAGGTAGAGAAGGAGGATAACAGCAGTGTGAGCTGTGTAAATGAGAAAGTAGAGAGTAGAGAGACTCTTGCCTGCTTGGCCCCCTTTTACTTACTTGCCTGGGGCATGGGTTTTATACCTAGGCACCGAGCGGTCTCGACTTGCATTAGCCAAGGCCCCTTCTTCTTCTGAACGGAAAAGGCATTAATGAGGGTGTCTGCTGTGCTGCAAAGGCCTTAATAAGAGTGGCTAGCTATCAGTTATTATTACAATAGTGTGGCTTGAAATGTCAGGTAGGAGGTGGCTAGGGAGGCTGGGGGTATGCTGTAATCTAAAGGTCTCCAAAATATGGAGTTACTCCCTTTTTTTCTTTTTTGGGGTGTGTTTTTATACCTTTAAAAGAGGAGAGGGGAATTTGTGATGTCCTCCATTGTCATAAAGGAAGAGACAATAGTTTAGGATTACCTTCCTTATCGTAAAGGAGGTTAAAGGGAGCTTGTAGGATTGCCTTCCTTATCATAAAGGGGGTTGATAGGGATGGTTTTGCTCCATGCCAGCTCATCTGCCATAGAAGCCGACACCTAAGTATGACTCTAAGTCACCAGCCCCAAAATAATGTTGCAACGTGTCCCAATCTACCTCATATCAATGATTGGTAGTGTGATCCATTCTTAATAACTACCCTACCCCATCAGAATTAGAGGCCAGATAGATTCCTCCTATCATGATCAGATAGTTAACTTGATCTTATATTGGGCCAACCAGTAAAGAGGCCCAGGGATCATGTATAAAAGTCACCCACCAGCTCACACTGAAGGGGGGCTCTAGACACTAATTAAATCATACAGTATAAATTGTTGTCTTCTCTGCTCCACTAACTTAAGCATCCGAGAGGTCGTGTTGGGTAACCCTGACGTCGGCCTGTCGTGCAGGATAGCTGATATCCCAAAGATGCTCAACTACTAGAGGATGATCCAACCATCGAGGAGGAACCTTACAACCAAAAAGATCCCAATCCATCTACCTAACCACCCCAATCTCGAACCAGGTCCTCACCGACAAAATGACTTTCAACCAAACATCTATGTGATCTTGCCTTGCCAAGTCCCCATATCAACTAGGAAAAGGCACCAGGATGAGTTTGCACCTTCGGTAGTGAATCAAACGAGCTGACTCATCAACCGATGGTACTTATGACACTATCATTCTGGCACTAGAAGGAGGGTCGAACATCATAGGCACACACTGTCGCTCTTCCTGGTGAACGTCCAAAGCAAGGAGGGCTTCTCCTCGCTTTCCCAAGCGGTGGAGGTGAGCCCCTTGCTTACTTTGTCTAAGGCACTCCTCAACCTCAGCATTAGGGGGCCAAGCATCTATGGCTCTACACTCCTACCACACCCTTGGAAACATCGCCTTTGATCCCTTCAAGTCGGCACTCAGCCTCCCTTGCTTATGGGAGAGCCAAAGCCATGCCCTCGACGACTCCCCATAGGATGCTTTGATGACAATCGAGACTTAGGGGCTCTTGCCCCAGGAAATTGTGAGATGAAATGAGGGAAAAGGATTCCAAACATTCCCAGCCCCCACTCAAGAATCATTCCAAAGGCGAACAACACAATCTGAAGAGGTTTTCATTAAACTAAACAAAACGAGTTACAGAAGCAATGTCATCCCGAAGGGGAGGCAACAAAATAGGAGCTAACAAAAATAAAAGAGGAGGGTCATTAAGACCCAACTGCATCAAGCCAGAGGAGGTAGAGCTGGAGGAGTGATTGGGCAATCATCGAATGGAACCTCCACAGGAGCCTATATTTCAACGTCCACGGGAAGCTTTGCATAGAGATCCCCGTCGACCTTGAGTTCGAGATACCTCACTGTTAAGACTCTAGTTAGAAGAGTCCTAATTTAGTTTAATTAAAAAGAGTAAATATGTAAATCATAAGGGTATTCATGTAAATCCTATCTAGTCGACCCTTAATAAAGAAGTAAGGAGGTCGGCTAGGTTAGGATTAGATGGAGGAAGATATTTTAAGAAAAGAGTAGGATGTATGTTACCCTAATTATCCACCCCTTATCCTAATTAAAGAGGGGTTGATTGAGGAGGGGTTAAGTTAGAGTAGAAATATGAAACAAAAAGCAACCGGCCACCCCAAGATGGGCCGGTTGGAAGTTAGACTTAGAGATACATTAGGAGTTGCCTTAAGAGTTGATTGAGAGTAGGAGTCTTGAAGTAAGAGTCCTCTTAGGAATTAGGGTTAAAAGGCCTATAAATAGCCTTGTAATCCTTCACTTTTTATCATCAATAGAAGAGTATTTTCTACAACCTTTGAGTAGCAATTTGAAGGAGAAAAAACCTATAGAGTTCCAAGGAGGCCGATCGCCTATAGTGATCACCCCCAAGCTTAGAATCCGCTAGGGTTCTAACACTTGGTATCAGAGCAACATTCTTGGCATCTCGCTGCCCTTTCATAGCCATCCATCAACCCCCCATAGCGGTCCAAAGCAATTCTCACAATTGCTTAAAGATCGTCATCAAATTCTGTCGTCATCTCCACTACCGTAGATCATCCTATGATCTCCCCGTGAATTGCAACAGGTTCTGGTTTCCTACCTTACTGCTACTATAATTTAGTTATCCCTATTTAAAAATATAAAAAAAATTGTTCTTGTTTGCTGCATAAACTTTTCGTCATAAAGTTTCTATCTTTACAATGAAAGTTACGCTGCAGAATTCCAGCCGCACACCCTTGACTATTTGATTTGCTGATGTGTTTTTACTTATCAAACCTCTACGGAATTCTTATAACGGCTTTAGAACTTCCTATCCTCATATCTCCCTTTGGTTTTGTCGAAAGATTATCAAGATAACCTGCTGATCTTTTACGTCCAACCTGCTGCACTTTAGAAGTAAAAATCCGTTGTTGTACTTCTTCGTGATCTTTGATTTTGTCAAACCTATTGCTATTATTTCTTTTCACAAAATTTTTGTTGGAATTACATCTTCCTTAATAGTAGATCCATCTTGAGTTTCACTTGAATTTTCATTAGAAATTTCTGGAAAAAATTGTTTTCACTGCTGGAATTTTTTCGACGAAAAATCTGCTACTGCACCTATGTCTTTCTTGTTTCTTCTTAACCCACCGAAACCCAACCATCTTACTACCACCACCCAAGACATCTTTAGGGCATCCCTCTAGTCTTAAGATGCAGCCATCATAACCTATTTTCATAACCCTAACACCCCAAAAAATTGTAGCCCAAAATAGAAACCCATTGCAGTCGAACCCTTCTATCACCAACCGATTGTCCGAATCTTCCACCACCCATGCCATTGACCCATCAACATAAAAAAGATAAGAAAATATCTGATCTACAGGCATACACCATGGCTTCCCAAGATCTAATTGATGCCAAATTTGAAGAATTATAATCTCAGCTTGAATCGTGGCTTGAATCGTGCCTGGAGGACAAACTACGCGCTCTGTTCGCGGAGCTCAAAATTGGACAACCACCGAGTCCAACCAAATCTCAATGAAGAGAGAGTTCAGAGATGCCTCCAGAGAAGGAGGGACAACCTTCAGACATGCCTCAGCCATGTATGAGGGTAGACTTCTCACGTTGGGAAAAAGGAGACCCGGCGGGGTGGATTTCGTGCACCGAACATTACTTCTACTACTACCAAACGTCGAACGATGCTCTGGTGGAAATCACTGTCATCCTCCTTGAAGGCAATGCAATCCAATGGTACAGTTGGCTGGAATATAATCATGGGGCTCTGATGTGGAATCAATTTAAAAATGCACTTCTGAACCGCTTCGGACCTACGGAGTACGAAAATATCGACGGACAACTCGTAAAAATTTGGCAAACCTCTACAATTCAAGAGTACCAAACCAGGTTTGAGAAGCTATCCTACCTTGCTCATGATTGGACTGACCGACAATTGCTAGGTACCTTCATCAAAGGACTCAAACTGGAGATAAAAGGGGAGGGTTAGGCACGGTAGCCCCGTACCATAGTTGCTACCATTTCCTTCACCCGAATACAAGAAGAGCAGCTCAACCAAGATGCTGGGAGGACGAGAACCACTCCTAGGCCCACAGTATACAAGTCTCCTTCTATTCCTAGCCATCCTTCACTGCCAAAAAAATTGACAAGAGAAGAACTACATGACCGATCAGTAAAGGGGCTTTGTTGGCATTGCAACGAACCATGGAATCACGATCATCGCTACAAAAAGGGCCGACTCCTATTGATTGAACCTCTTGAACATGTGGAGGAGGAGGTCAAGGAGCATGAGGAGCTGCTCTTGCCAGCTACACGAACCCGCAAATGATGAAAGTGGGAGGATTTCTGAAACAACAATTGATTACCATTCTCATTGACACCGGAAGCACTAATAATTTTATGAACAGCAAGGTTGTTGTCCCGTTGGTCTTACCTATTGAAGATTACAACAAGTTCGATGTTAAAGTCACCGACGAACGAATTCTGAAGTGTGATCGTCAGTGCCCGCAGGTGAAGCTTTTGCTGCAGGATCAAGAAATAATCGTAGATTTTTTCCTCCTCCCTCTTGATGATTATGAAGTTGTGTTTGGCATCGATGGTTGACAATATTATGTGATGTTTTCTAAAAAATTTCAAAATTAATCATGAAGTTTTATAGCTAGGGAAATCAAGTGGTACTGCATGGCAAACGGGGGAGCGACATATCAACGATTTGCACACAACGAATGGAGAAAGTCTTGCACAAAACATGTAACGACTTCTTAGTATAACTTGAGCAGCAATCCATGGGGGAGGCAACCTAAGTCGAAGACCCAAATCTACTTTCCTTTCTTGCTGAATTTTCATATGTATTTAACGAACCATGTAGCCTACCTCCTAGCCGCCAGTAAAAACGCAATAGCAAATCAAATAGTTAAGGGTGTGCGACTAAAATTCTACAGCATAACTTTCATTGTAAAGATAGAAACTTTACGACGAAAAGTTTGTGTAGCAAATAGGAACGAATTTTTTTGGATTTTTTGAAGAGGGATAACTAAATTGCAGCAGCAGTAGTAAGGTAGGAAACCAGAACTTGTTGCAATTCACGGGGAGATCAAAAGATGATTTACGGTAGTGGAGATGATGATGAAATTTGGTGACGATCTTCAAGCAATTGTGAAAATTGCATTGGATGACTATGGGGGGCTAATAGATGGCTGTGAAAGGGCAGCAAGATGCCAAGAATGCTGCTCTGATACTAAGAATTAGAACCCTTATGGATTCTCAGCTTGAGGTGATCAGCCTCCTTGGACTCTATAGGGGTTCCTCCCTCCTTGGTTTTCTGCTACATGAGTTGAAAGATAATTAATATATTGATAATGAGAAGAGGGGAGAATACAAGCTATTTATAGAGCTTCTAAACACTAACTCCTAATAGGACTCCCACTCCAAGACTCCTACTCCTAACACTCCTAATGCAACTCTAAGTAACAACCTCCAAACTAATCCTAATTCCTAACTTAACCCCTCCTCAACCAACCCCTCTTTAATTGGGATAAGGAGTGGTTAATTAGTTTGACATGTATCTTATTCTTCCCTCAAAATATCTTCCTCCCATCTAATTCTAACGTAGTCGACCTCCTTGGTTTTTTATTAGGGGTCGGCTAGATAAGATTTACATGAATGCCCTTAGGATTTACATATTTGTCATCTTTAATAAAACTAAATTAGAACTCTCCTAGCTAGAGCCCTAACAGCAACCCCTACAGTAGATGGTGGCCAGCTCGACCTCCTCCCACAACTGTTGGTCCTCAATAAAAGAACTAACATTGAATCTAAGGGATACCCATCCCTACTCCTCAAGTAGATTTCTAAGTCTGCCAAATGTTACTGCACCATTAATAGTATACATTAGTAACGTGATAAGACCTCAGAAGGAGCCCTATAGATTTTGATCATTGAGGGAGATCAACCCTTGGAACGTTATAGGGGTTCCTCCCTCCTAGACTTAGCACCAAGGCTGAATTGAAGATGATAATTGCTTGATTAAAAGAGGGGGGCGGCTACATCTTAAATAGGGATAAAAACCCTAGCCTAAGGGGGCATTTACCTAAGTGGAATTACCCTTTTGCCCCTCCTATAGCTATCCTGCCTTAATAGGAACAAGGGGCGACTAGGTTGGCTCTATAGCCGACCTAAGCAGGGGGAAACCCTGGCCAACTTGCCCAATAAGGTGGGCAACGACTACTAAGCCCTAAGGGCTAATCCAAACCCTAGTCATACTCCTTTATAAGATAGGAGAGGCTTTATTATAATCTAGCAGAGTTTTTATTGACTTCTACTGAAATAATTAGGACTCAACCCTACTGTAGTCCTATCAAGTCCGTCCTCTCAGAATCAGTCTTGTCCTCAAGGTTGAGGATCCATAAACTCTGGGAACCGGGTCTTCGGCTCCTCGTGTGACTCTCATGTTGCATCTTCAGATGGTAAGTTATTCCACTTCACAAGTACTTCAGTTAAGGGGCATCGTCGGCGCATCATAATTCTTCGATCAAGTATAGCTTCAGGTTGGACTTGGATTTCACCTTCAATTGTAGTGCTCGGCAGTTAAGTCTGAGCCAGTTCATGTTCACCCAATTTTGGCTTCAGTAGGGATACGTGGAAGACGGGATGAATTTTGGCATCATCTGGAAGTTTAAGTCAGTATGCCACGACCCCAATGCGTTCCAAAATCTGATATGGTCCATAAAATTGTGGAGATAGTTTCATCGATGCTCTGGTGTTGATGGATAGCTGCTCGTAAGGTTGTAGGCAAACGTAGACCCAATCCCCTACTAAAAATTCTCACTCACTCCGGTGATTGTCTGCTTGTTGCTTCATGCGAGCTTGAGCGGCAATTAGGTTGTCCTTCAGCAGCTGTAGCAGTTTATCCCTATTAATTAGGTCTTGGTCGACTTGATCCACTTTGGCCAAACCAAGTACATATCTGAAAATTACAGGGGGCAGTCGGCCATACAATGCCACGTAAGGGGTACATTTAGTCGAAGAATGAAAAGTTATGTTGTACCACCATTCGGCCCAGGGAAGCCATCTTGTCCACTCTTTGGGCCGATCGTTGGTGAAGCATCATAAGTAAGTCTTGAGTTATCTGTTCACCACTTCTGTTTGGTCGTATGTCTGTGGATGATAGGCTGTGCTCATCTTCAATTGGGTGCCCTGTAGATGGAAGAGCTCAATCCAAAATTTACTTGTAAACATCCTGTCTCGATCGCACACTATCAACCTTGGCATCCCATGCAATTTCACAATAGTTTTCACAAAAATCTGAGTAATAGTGGCAGCAGTATAGGGATGTCTCACAGCATAAAAATGAGCATATTTAGTTAGATGATCTACCACCACAAAGATCATGCTTTTACCTTGAGATACTGGTAGTCCTTCGACGAAATCCATGGAGATGTTCGTCCAAGTCGAAGCCGGTATAGGTAGCAGCTGTGGTTTATCGGGACTTGCCACTGTTTCACCTTTTTGCCACTGACATGCATCACATTTGGATACATAGTCATAAATTAATTTTTTTATGCCCTTCCAGATGAAGTTTTGCTTCACCCTTTTATAAGTCCTCAGAAATCCAGAGTGACCTACCGAAGGTGAAGAGTGCATTTCATACAAAATAACTTGGATGTGAGGAGAAGGAACAACAATAATTCGATCTTTATAGCGTAAGTCCTTCGAGTCCCACGTGTAGTGCCCTACAGAATCCGAATCCTTTTCTAATTTTTCTATGATGCTTCGGACTTCAAGATCATTCTTCCACTCTTCCCCAATATGTTCGAGGAAGTTGATGGTGGGAAGGGAGATGGCTGAAATTTCTGCTTTCCCCGGGAGCCGAGATAGAGCATCTGCAACAACATTCTCTTTTCCTTTTCGATAAGTAATTTCATAATCAAAGCCGAGAAGTTTAGTTACCCAACGCTGCTGCTCCGAAGAAGATATTTTTTGCTCCAAGAAATACTTAAGACTTCAGTGGTCAACCTTAATCTGGAAACGTCGACCGATCATGTAAGGTCTCCACTTTATGATGGCGTGTACAATGACAAACATTTCTTTATCATATACCGACATTTTCAAGTGTGAGGGAGACAAAGCCTTACAGGTGTAAGTGAGAGGACGGCCATCTTGCATTAGAACAGCTCCAATCCCAACTCCAGATGTGTTAGCCTCGTTCACGAAGGTGCGGCTGAAATCAGGCAACGTAGGACCGACGTCATCGTCATGGCGGCCTTGAGTCATTCAAAGACTGTAGAAGCTTGTTCGGATCATAAGAAGAAGTCTTTCTTCAGTAGGGATGTGAGCGGGGCACTGATCTTGTCGTAATCTTTCATAAATTTCTGGTAGTAACCTGTGAGTCCAAGGAAGCCACGCAGTAATTTTATGTTTGTAGGATTCGGCCATCCTTGCATTGCCTCGATCTTCGTTGGGTCTACCGCTACTCCGTCCTTTGATTAATGTGCCCAAGATACTCCACTTTACACTGTAAGAAATTTCACTTTGATTATTTAACATAAAGAGTATTCTCCCGAAGAATCGTTAGAATAGTTCGTAAGTGCTGAAAATGTATATTAAGCATAGGGCTATAAATGAGAATATCATCAAAGAACACCAATATGAACTTACGTAGAAAACTTCGGAAGATGTCATTTATCAGGCTTTGGAAAGTAGAAGGAGCATTCGTAAGTCCGAAAGGCATTACCAGAAACTCGTAGTAGCTGTTATATGTGTGGAATACAATTTTCGGAATATCATCAGTGCATACCTGAATCTAGTGATAACCGGAACGGAGATCCAATTTAGTGAAGACTCGAGCTCCTTTTAATTCATCCAAGAGCTCATCTATGATGGGTATAGGATATTTGTCCTTAACAGTGATAGTGTTCAAGGCCCGATAATCATTGCACATCCGCCATGTACCATCCTTCTTACGCACTAGCAACACCGGTGAAGAATAAGGCTGCAACTCGGTCGGATCACCTTGGTGTCAAGCATCTCTTTGACGATGTTCTCGATCTCATCCTTCTTCAAGTGAGGGTAGCGATATGGATGCAAATTTGCTGGAGGTTTGCCCGACAGAATAGGAATACGGTGGTCATGTGGCCAATTAGGGGGAAGCCTACGCGATTCCGTGAAAACATCTGCAAATTCGTCCAGCAAGAGGGCAAGCTTAGGATCTGAAATTTGTATATTCTCCCCCTTAGATGGCTGCTGGATATGCATCAAAAATCCCCCATGCACTTTGTGCAAAATTTTCTCTGTCTGTTACATTGAAACAGTGGAGATATGGCTCCCGCGCTTGCCTCGCAATGTGACTTGTCTCCCTTTGCAATAAAATTTCTTAATTAATTTAGAAAACTTTTAGGAGATATCACCTAGCATTGTGAGCCATTCGATCCCAAGCACAGCATCATAATCATCAATGGTAGGAGGAAGAAATCAGTTACCACTTCTTGGTCTTGGAGGAGTAGCTTCACCCGCGGGCATCGTTGGTCGCAATTGAAGATTCGGCCATCGGCGACTTTTACATTAAACTTGTTGCAACCTTCAATTTGAAGTGCTAAATGTACAACAACCTTACTATTGAGGAAGTTATTTGTGCTACCCGTGTCAATGAGAACGGTGATGGGTTGCTGCTTTAGAAGTCCTCCAATTTTCATCGTCTGCGGGTTGGAATAGTCGGCCAACGCATGCACTACGTAGTCGGCCGGTTGGGGCTCTTCCTCCATGGCTTCCTCTTCGGGTTCAAGGCCTTCTTCAGATGGTTCACTATCCTCATCCTCCACTGGTTCAGTCATGAGGAGCTGGCCCTTTTTGCAGCGATGTTCGCGGCTCCACGATTCATCGTAATACCAACATAATCCTTTGGCCGATCGTTCGCGAAGCTCGTCTCTTGTCAATTTTTTTGGTGCGGGGGCTCGGATGGGAATAGAGGGGGTAGTAGGGCTCAGCATGGCTGATTAGGGAGAGACCCTTGTCCTTCGTGCCTCATGGTTCAATTGTTCTTCCTGGATACGTGCGAAGAAAATTACCGCCATAAGAGTGTACGGTTGCCGTGCTTTTACTTCTCCTCAGATTTTTGGCTTTAGGCCCTCAATGAAAGTACCTAAAAGTTATTTCTCAAACCAATCTTCAGTTTGATTAGATAAACGCTCAAACCTTGTTTGGTAATCTTGTATTGTAGAGGTTTGACGAATCTTTGTCAATTATCTGTCGATGTTATCGAAATCGGTCGGACCGAAGCGGTTTAGAAGCCCTTCCTTAAATCGCTGCCAAGAGAGTCCTCCATGGGTGAGTTCAAACCAATTGAACCACTGAATAACATCTCCCTCAAGGTGTATGGCTGCGATCTCCACCCGTGTGGCATCGGCGGTTCGGTAGAACCGAAAATAGCGCTCCGCACGCGAGATCCATCTGATCGGGTCTCCTTCTTCCCATCTTGGGAAGTCAACCCTCATGCATAGATTGTTGGGATCAGAGGTGATGTGTCCATGCTCTTGAGGATCATCTCGCTGATCTGAAGTCTCTCCATGGTGTGACTTCCTCGGGCTTGATGGTTGGCCTATGCTGAATTCGACGAATAAGGATCGCATCTTCTCCTCCATGCGGCTTTCAAAGGCTTCAAACTTGGTGTTGATGGCCTCCTCTGATGCCATGGTGTATGCCTCTAGATCTGTAATATTAAGATCTTTCTTTTGTTCTCGGGTTAGTGGCATGAGAGTTTTGGGAAAGGGGATGGCCGATTGGAAGGTGAATTGGTTTGGATAGGAATAGGCTGATTTGGGGGGCTTTGGATTCGGTTTAGGGTAATATTTGGAAGGGTTTTTGGTGAGTATGGCAGGATTTGGAGATGAGGAAAGGAGAGTCTGAAATCCCACAAAAAATAGCACTCAAATCTGATAGAATTCGGTGAAAAGAAGTGTTGCGATGTGCTGTCGTGCTGAACCGGTTTTTACGTAGGAGATTCCAGAGGAAAGTTTAAGAAAATTATGCAGAAACCCTTGATTTAGATGTTGTCAATACCAGTAGAAACTTTGACGAAATTTTGGCAGCATAACAGTAGTGAAATAGGGCAAAAGATGCAAGGCAGATTCCTTCATCGTAAAATTCCAGAACTGCGTGATGGTGAAAGATCATACAAGAAAACCGGTTCCAGGAGGAGTGTTTTTGTAAAATCAAATCCAGATGAAAGCCAACTTGATCTTGAGAATTGTCTAAAAATTTTGGATAGAAAGGATGAACAAAAGTTTGGTTTCAAGTAGCAATAATCGGCTAAAAATTTCGGTAGCGTTTCACCTTCGCAACGATGATAGCATTTGTGATGGTAAAAATTTACAGCAAGGAAACTTTGGAAAACTTCTCCCATGTATAATATGAAGAATCTTACAGTATTGAAGAGGTGTGGGTTATAAAAATATACCAGAATTCCAGATCAAACGTAGGCGGCAGCGGCAGACTGATTTGATTTGCTGTTGGGGTGGAAGGTGGAGGCGTGTGTCGTAGTAATTGTGGTAATTGCTTGAGAAGGTGGAGGCAGTTGAGATGGCTACAGGGCAATAGGAACATGTCTCTGATACCAGATAATAAGACCCTAGAAGGAGCCCTATAGATTTTGATCATTAAGGGGGATCAACCCTTGAAACGCTATAGGGGTTCCTCCCTCCTAGACTCGGCACCAAGGCTGAATTGAAGATGATAATTGCTTGATTAAAAGAGGGAGGCGGCTACATCTTAAATAGGGATCAAATCCCTAGCCTAGGGGGCACTTGCCTAAGTGGAATTACCCTTTTATCCCTCCTATAGCCATCCTGCCTTAATAGGAACAAGGGGCGGCTAGGTTGGCTCTATAGTCGACCTATGCAGGGGGAAACCCTGGCCGAATTGCCCAATAAGGGCGGCGACGGCTACTAAGCCCTAAAGGCTAATCCAAATCCTAGTCATACTCCTTTATAAGATAGGAGAGGCTTTATTACAATCTAGCAGAGTTTTTATTGATTTCTATTGAAATGATTAGGACTCAACCCTGCTGGAGTCCTATCATAACGAACCAGGGGCTTACAATAATGGAACATAGGCTAGTGCTTCTAACTCCTTAGCTCTTGTATCTAAGCCCATATCCCCTAACCTAAGATCTTATTGTACTCGCTTTAAAACTAGTATACTGCCCCATAACCTCGAAACTGGAATTGAACCTCTGCAAACCAGGCTTGATTGTGTTATCTTATAAGGTTGATACCTCTACTACCAATACCTTCACTCAGAACTCAAACTAACATTTAACCTAATGGAAGGGAATCTGGTACCCCATTTAAATACTTTCTCTTAGAATAAAAAAATAAAACAGTTCTTGTTTCTACTTATGAAGCTCCAGTCTGCCAAAGAGTCAATAAAGGGAGTATGCGGAGGGAAAACCTATAGACCCTCAATGGCGCCATCCCCCCAGAGGGCAAGGGGCTACCTAGCTATCTTGAGGGGATCGAAGGATGGGCTCGAATGAGGCTAGATGAAGACCCTCCCCTGCTAGAGACGATTGTGGGTTAGGATCTTTTTCAAGAGATAGCTGCTCCATATGCAAAGTCACAGCCCTAAGTAATGAATTGTGGGGTTGGAGTAGTCTTCAGATGGCTCTGGGGTCAGCCCAAACAGTGGCCCCGGAGAAGAGTAGCGGAATGATCAGGACCCCCTACCTTTGGCTCCACAAGAGAGACAGAGGGAGGCCCCCGCCTCATGGGCGATCCTGAACTAGGAGCCAGAGCCAACTCTACCACCACGAGTAGTGACTCAAGAGGCTCAGCAGCCTCCTGATGCCTTTGTGAGGGTATAGCCCCACCATGACGTGCTCACTAGAGGACCCCGACGAAATCAAGACTCGCCAGGGGTTGCGGATCCTCCTCAAAGAGGCTAGTGCTGCCCTTAGAGGCCCTGGAGGCCTCAATAGAAGGGCTACGAGAGGAGCCCCGGGCCCTTGACAGCCGCTCGCCCACCTATAGGCCCTCGTCAGACTCGAGAAGGGGAGCAGGGAGGCGGTCTCTTTAGCTCCCGAAGATTCATGCCTGCCAAAGGACTATAAAACTGTTAGAACCCTTGCAAATTCTAAGCTTGGGGTGATCTCTATAGAGGATCGACCTTCTTGTGTTAGAACTCTTACGGATTCTAAGTTTGGGGTGATCTCTATAGGAGATCAGCCTCCTTGGACTCTATAGGGGTTCCTCCCTCCTTGATTTTTTGCTACATGAACTAAAAGATAATTGATCTATTGATGATTAAAAGATATGAGAACACAAGCTATTTGTAGGGCTTCTAAACCCTAACTCTCAATAGGACTCCAACTCCAAGACTTTTACTTCTAACAACTCCAACTCCAACTCTAAGAAGCAACTCCTACTTCTAACAACTCCAACTCCAACTCTAAGAAGCAACGCCTACTCCAAGTAAACCAAAACTCCTCTTCCCCTCAACTCCTAACCCCTAGACAACTCTTAACCATGATATGGCTTGTGGCTATAGGGGTCTCCAACTCCTAGTTTTATTTTTATTCCACCCTAGAGAGTGTCCAAGCTAAGTGAAACTCTCCCCCTCTTGCCCTAGCCAGCCTCTCTTAATAGGAGGAGACAGCTAAGAGACTCTCATCCCATAAGGACTCCTCCCTAACCCTAGCCAACCACTTCTTTATTAGGGGGTAGTGACTAGATTAGGGTTTATTACATTCATGACTCAATTGACTCTTACTCGTATCCAACTCTGACTCAAGTTCAGCTGAATCCTAATCTTATTAGTATTTAGGCTGATTTATTAGAGAGGACTCAAATCTCCTCCTAGCTGACCTAATGTCAGGTCTAGGTTGGCCAACAAGGCCCAATCTAAGGACTCCACCAAAATGACTATGACCTGACTCGGCTAGGAACCTAATAGACTCGCCCTCTTCAAATCAGCCTGGTCCTCAAGGCTGAGCTCCACGTCTCTGGGTCCTAATCTGCAACTCCTCATGAGGCTCCTTCGTGGCCACTATAGTAGGCACGTCCTACTCCTGCAATCCAACATCAGTAGTAGTGATTGGACGGTGATGTGTCACGATCCTGTCATCCCATATAATCATCAACTGAACCTGAGCCTCCTCATCAACTTAGGTGTCGGGTGGATAGATTGGTGCTGAGTTATCCTCTCTAAACTTCTATTTGTAGTTTGATACTTGAAGGATCAATTGTATTTTTGAATTGATGTACGGATCTGATCCATAAGTCACAGCTCCATTGTGATCCCCAATTTTGCAAGGGCTAAAGTAGCAGGGGGATCACTTCCTTGAGGCTCAAATTTTCTGTTGGTAAGGCTGAAGATGAAAGGAAACTCGATCGTCAACATCAAACTTTCTTGTACTCTGGTATTTGTCGGGGGGCTATTTCTTGCTTGCATGGGCTGCCACTTGTTTGTTCCTTAATAGTAGTCGAGCCTTCTTTTGGAATAATTATTGCTCTTTGATAAGATTCCTAGTGGTGTGGGCCCATTTTGAGTCTGAGGAGGGTAGGACCTACAATTTTACTGAGCATGTTTTTATCTCTCCTTTGTGTTTTGACTTGTATCATGTCAAACTTCAAATTCAGTAGCAATTAGTATCCCTTTACATATCAGAAGCATTGTGTGAAATGTAGGAAGAGCCTCGGTGCATATTAGGAGTCGGTCATCTTGCATGAGGGTGGTGCCGATCCCAATTCCTGATATGTCTACTCCAATTACAAACACATTGCCACGATCATGTAATGCTAGCACTAATGTAGATGGCATTGTGACTATGAGGATCCTGTAGATGATGGACGTGTGGATGCCTTCCTCTTATTCCTTCAGTATTTTGATCTCCATCCAGTAAGTTTTGGTGTCACAAATTCCATATCGATATTGTCATTGGAGGACTCAATCTTCTTGCAATCGTGGGCCATCGATCAGTGGTCATAATCAGGGAAGACTTTGAGCATTATGGTTTGCTCCTTGGAGAAGTCGTGGAAGTAGCCCAAGATCTGGGAGCGTCACTTCAGAAGGCATAGCTGGTTCGGTTGGATGTGGCACTTCAGAAAGAGTTTATCCCTAAAGACAAATAGGTAAAGTTTTTGGATATAAAGTGTCATTTGCAATGGAAGGTTGTGGTCAAATGAGCTGTGTCTCATCCATCTCCTAGACAATCCTTTTAGCTTTGGCTCTCTGAGGATGTGGACAGTAATATGGCCGAATATATGATGGTGGTTCTTCCTACAAGATCAGCATATGAAGATCGTATAGTCTGGTAGGAAGTAGTCGACTCGGTTCGGTGAAGGCGCCTGAAATTTCAGCAAGCTTATGCAACCACTGTGTCGAGATCGTCATTACTTCGCTCCCATGTTTCTCACATAAGATCACTTGTTCTCCCTTGTCATTCATAAGATTGTTGGTGAGGACAATGACGGGTTGCTGGTTAAGGGATTCTTTAACTTTGTTGCTTGCGATTCGCATGGCCGGCTAAAGCATGAGTCATGCAATCAGTCGGCTGCGAGTCCTCCTTCGTGTTCTCCTCCTTAGGTTCTTGGACCTCTTCTTCATATTCTTCAATAGGTTTTATCATGGAAAGCTTCCCCTTTTTGCAGTGATGGTTGTGGCTCCAAAGTTCATTGCAATGCCAACAAAGGCCCTTCGTCGATCTATCACGAAGTTATTCTCTTGTCAATTTCTTTGGCAGTGAAAGATGGTTAGGAGCAAGGGGTGCTAAAGATTTATATATTGTTGGTCTAGGAGCGATCCTCATCCTTCGAGCATCTTGGTTGAGCCACTCCTCATGGATTCGAGCGAAGGAGATTGCGACCTTCACGCTTTAACCTCTCCTTTAATTTTCTTCTTGAGTCCTTTGATGAATGTCCATAATAATTTTCTGTCAGACCAATCACAAGCAAGGTAAGATAATTTCTCAAACCTGATTTGGTATTCTTAGATCCTAGAGGTTTGTCAGATCTTGGCAAGTTATTCGTTGATATTCTCGTACTTGGTCGGTCCAAAGTGGTTCAGCAATGCATACTTGAATTGTATCCACGTTGAGGCCCCATGGGTGTATTCAAGTCAATTGTATCACTAAATTGCATATCCTTCGAGGTGGATGATTGCGGTGTCCACCATGGAATCCTCTGGTATTCGGTAATAGCGGAAGTAATGTTCGAAACACGAAATCCATCCCGTCGGGTCTCCTTCTTTCCATCATGGAAAATCCACCCTCATGCGGGGCTATATCATGTCTGAGGGTTGTCCCTCCTTCTCTGAAGGCCTCTCTAAACTTTATCCTTGCTGGAATTTTGTTGGCTTCAAAGATCAGCCCAATCCGAATTCGACAAATAAGGCGCGTAATCTATCCTCCATTGGTGATTCAAGTCGTGATTCAAGCGCCTCCAACTTGGTTCCGAATATATCTCCTGATGACATGATGTAGAACTCTAAATTTGTTGTGATAAGGTCCTTCTCTTGCTGTTGGATCACTGGTATGGATTGGTTGGGTGGATTGGTGTCCGAAAAGGGTAGATGGCTCAAGGCAAAAGGTTACGGTAGGCTGTTGTTTATTGTAGTTGTTGCTGCTATTTGGGATAGCTGTGGATTCTGGAAATAGGTTATGGTGGTTGCGTCTTAAGGCTAGAGGGATGGCTTAGGGTTGCTGTTGATGGCAGTAACCGGTTTAGTAGGGATTGGTGAACAAAAGGGTGATGGATCAAGGTTACGATTTTAGGGTGATGTTTGGGCTGTGATTTTTTGGGGGCTGTTAGGGTTGGTTGTGGATTATAAAAATAGGCTACGATGACTACATCTTAAGGCTAGAGGGGTGCCCTAAAGATTATGTGGGTGGTAGCAACAATTTTGATAAGGATCAGATATGGATGCAGCAAAAAATACCAAAAGGTAGTGCTGTAGAATTCTGTGTCGATAGGTTGCGATAGGTCATTATTTTGGGTTGCGGTTTTGGATGTTGTTTGGGTTTTAGAAATAGGTTATGGCAGTAGTGTCATAAGGTTAGAGAGATTTCCTAAAGACAACATGGTTGGTAGCAACTGATAGAATCCCAGAAGGAGCTCTGTAGATTTTGATCTTTGAGGGGGATCAACCCATGGAATGCTATAGGGGTTCCTCCCTCCTAAACTCGGCACAAGGCTGAAATAAAATTACTAATTGCTTGATTCAAGAGAGGGGACGGCTACATGATTATATAGGGACCAAAACCCTAGCCTAAGGGGGTGTTTATCTAAGTAAAATTACCCCTTTGCCCCTCCTAGGTTGGCTCTATAGCCGACCTAAGCAGGGGGAAACCCTGGCCAACCAACCTAGTAAGGGGGCGGCGGCCACTAAGCCCTAAGGGCTAATCTAAACCCTAGCCATACTCCTTTATAAGATAGGAGTGGTTTTATTACAATCTAGCAGAGTTTTATTGACTACTTCTAAGGAGATTAGGACTCAACCTTGCTGGAGTCCTATCAAACCCGCCCTCTTAAAATCAACCTTGTCTTCAAGGCTAAAGTTCCATGAACTAAGGGAACCGGGTCTTTAGCTCCTCATCAGCTTAGGTGTCAGTTGGAAGAACTTGAGCTGAGTCGTCGTCTATAAATTTCCATTTGAGGTGGGATACTTAGAGGATCAACTATAATTTTGATTTGGTGCACGGATCTGATTTGTCGGTTAGGGCCAGAATGTGATCCCCAATTTTGCAAGGCCTAAAGAAATAGAGAGACCACTTTCTTGAGGCTTGAATTTCATGCTGGTGGAGCTGGAGATGAAGGGGGAGTTGATCTTTCTTAGGAAACTTTCTTCTGCTCCGGCGTTTGTTAGGGGGAAGTTTCTTCCTTGCATGGGCTACCACGTGGTTGCTTTGTAATAGTAGTCGTGCCTTCTTTTGGAGTGAGGGTTGTCCTCTGATAAAATCTCTAGTGGTCTAAGCCTAATCTGAGTCTGAGGTGGGTAGGGGTGCTGATTTTTCGGGGCTCATTTTCACTTCTTCATATTGTTGACCATCTTGTATGAGGATGGGGCTGACCCCCACTCTGGATGTGTCTACTCTAATAATAAATATTTGGCCACGATTTGGTGTGGACGACATCATGGCCGTGAGGGCTATAGTTCCACTCGGCTAAGGTGGTGTATCTTTCTTTATAATGAGAGGGATGATGTTCATACTTCGTTGAGTCCTACAAATGATCCTTCCCCTTTTCTAATTTCGCCACTAGAGGGGCTAATTTTCTCGCGGTCTTGGGCCGTAGATCGGATGTCATCATCAAGGAAGTCTTTAAGCATCATGGTCTGATCCTGGGGAAAGTCGTGAAAGTCACCTGAGATCTGGAAGTGCTGCATCAGCAACCATGGTGAGTTCAACAAGATGTAACACTATAGAAGTAGCTTATCTCCGGGGAAAAGGATGTAGGGACGTGTCGTAGCGGCAAATAAGCATGGCCAAACAATCTGTGTCTCTGTTATCTCTTAGATGACCTTTTTATCTTCGACCTTCAAAGGTTGTATGAAGCAATCTGGTCGAGCAACAACTGGTAGAAGTTTCAACCTGTTCAGCAGAGGGGGGTCGGCCAACTTCAGAGGAGGTACTCGGCTCGGTTGGGTGGAGACGCCCAAAAATTCAGCAAGCTGTGGGAGGGGATTTTATCTTCAATCTCATGAAATTCTTGAATTTGAATTGGGAAACCACTGGATTCTTCTTTTCGTATCCCCTCCAAGTGTGGTGTTGTGGTTGTAGTCGCTGGGCTCCCTCGTAGAATCACCTGCTTTCTTTTTCTAAAAAATTTCATGGTTAGCTTCGAAAAATTTCAGAAAATATCTCCAATCGTGGACAACCAATCGATGCCTAGCACTATATCAAAACCATCAAGAGGGAGGAGGAAAAAATCAGCAACTATGTCTTGCTCCTGTAGGATCAAGTTTACCCGCGGGCACTTCTGATTGCACTTCAAAATTTGGTCGTTAGCTACCTTGACTTTGAACCCGTTATAATCTTCATTTTTGGAGCATTAAGTGGGCAGCAACCTTACTGCTTATGAAGTTGTGTGTGCTCCCGGCGTCGATGAGGATGATGACGGACTGCTGCCCGAGAAACCCTTCTATCTTCAATTTTTGCAGGTTGGTGTAGCCGGCTAAGGTAGTGACCATGCTGTCACGGGCTTAGCTGATTTTGCCTAAGCCGTGCGGCACCCCTGCGTATCCGTCCGCAAAGGTCAACCTTCCCCGAGATCTCCCAGAGTCCCTTAGACTTACAAAAGAGAAAACGGGCCAGAAGAAGCAATTCCCATGGGATCCACAAGCAACTGCTCAAGCAAACACTTCATAAGCCATATGCAAATTACATTCGAGGACATCACAAACTCAGAGAGGTTGCACACAAAGGATAATGGTCCATTACAGACCGAAGTCCCCCACAAGTGCTTACAAGACATACTTGTATTTACAAGCCAAAATTGGCCATAAAGCAAATCAAACTCTGGCTGCTAAGCCTACTGCAAGCCCGCTACTTGCTGTACAATGTATGAATGTATGTACACAAACCGAAGGACACGGACAAACATGAGCATTTCATCAAACACCTTGTTTGCATTTTGACCGTGACATTCTCCCCCACTTATTCCTTCGACGTCCTCATCGAAGTCGCTGTAGACGTTGCATCTCCTTGCATTTTGCTAAATCTTCAATCTTCTGCTTTAGCTGCAACACGCCCCTTTGGCTCCCAGCTGCTCTCCGCCGTTGTTGTTGAGTAGTCGAACTCTGATCTGCCATGCTGCTTCAACTCACCACTGACTGAATCTGGTGTGGGGTTGGCTGAGTTGTGCTGATCCTTGTTGGTTCTCACGGATCCTGCTGATGAAGGAAAAGACCTACCTTATTATGCACTAGTATCGTAGTATACTCATGTTGCTTGAACTAGGTGGATACTTGTTGGAGCTTTAACGAGCATCGCCTCGCAGACTTTGAAGTTTTTAAGGTCCTTCCTTCAAAATGTTTGCCCATTGATCCTTCCTTCATGTATAGTTGTCACTTCCAAGTAGGTTCGCATCATTTCCGCTTTCGATTGTCATTCAATTGAAAAATAAAGCGAACAATCTACTCTCAGTAGTACCGATCACCAATGGTGAGGATTTGACAATTATTATCTTCCGTAAGCTTTCTCTGAAGGGTCACTGAACTTAGGCAGAGCTCCTCTGCCGGATAAGTAAGAGAACTGGGATACTTGACTTCACCCATTCTCTTAGTAGTTGAGAAGGCAAAGGTTACTCGATTTCGCCTGCCTCCTCGAGTTTGTACTTCATGCACTGAGCTGGTTACTAACATTCGCCCGCTCTTTGCTCATACTTCTGAAGCACCTGAAGTGTTTGCACTCCTTCCGTTGAGTTAGCTACTGTGATTCGTCTTCCCACTGCCATTGAACTTCTGGAATGCAAGAAGTTTCGCCCGAAAAGAGCAAAAGTTTACCCCAACTTGGAGTAAGTTTTTGATAGATTTGGTCACCTCTGGGATTGTACCATCTTCTCCATCACCTTTGCCGCCTACTCCTCTGAGTAGAAAGGTACAGTACCGTGTACTGTCTACTTCGTTCCTTGGTCGAGCACTCCTGCGTCAACCCGAAGTCCCTCGCTTTCGACTATCTTGATGAGAAGCCCTTCGACATCGGTCTTATGAAGTTTCTTGGCCTCTGCCCTGTCTTGGTACTTGGAGTTTGCCTTTGCATTCTCCACCTCCTTGGCCCCTTTTGCGACCAATGCTCTCCCTCCATGAGAGTAAGGGATCGATGACTCCACGGAAGTCCCGCCTCTGCGGTACCATGGTGCTGCTAAGCCCATAGCGCTACTCTCCGTTGACTTGCATCTACATCCCTTCCTTCATGATCGGTAGATCCGCCTCTGCGGCACTGTGGTGCTCCTCCGAGTCCACCTCCTTTCTAACCGACGCTTTGCTTTTGGGTAGCTGAGCCCCACTGGACTCGTCGTCGCTTCCTCGCCCCTTCCGACCACCTGCTTCGACACCATTGTGTCCTCCTAGCAGTTCTCTTTGGTCGATGGAAAGACAGACTGCAACTCTCATGCATGCCTCCGCCATCTTGTTGCAGGGCTCACGCCGATTCTGTTCTCCTTAGCTTCCTTGGTAGCAATGTTCGCTTACTCGGCTTTGTCCTCTGACTTGCCGGGCTCCCTTAAGCGAATGTGAGCACTGAAGCAGTCCAACTCTCCAGCTGCTCCGATCATACCTTAGTATAATCAAGTCCCCTCCATGAGACTCACTGGTACTTGCAATCTGACTACTCCCTCGGTGGTACATAGCCCCCATATACTGCCGACCAAGGCTTTCATCTGATGCAAGCTTCGATGCGCACACACGGAAGACCCGCCTCTGCGGTACTGTGGCATTCACTCCTTGAATCCACAGCCCTTCTTGCTGTTGCATTGTTCACCGAAGTGGAGCTCCTGATCATTCACATGATCACGTCCCCCTCCATGGGACTCACTGGTACTTGCACTTAGACTTCTTCCTCGATGGTACACAGCCCCCCCTATGCTGATGATCAAGGCTTTCATCCAATGCAAGCTCCGATGCACACACGAAGACCCGCCTCCGCGGTACCATGGCATTCACTCCTTGAATCCATAGCACTTCTTCTTATTGTGTCGTACACCAAAGTGGAGCTCCCAATAGCTCCTGATCATACCTCCGCATGATCTTGTCCCTCACGGGACTAGATCACCTGTGTTACATTGCCACGAACTATTCCACCACGATCCGCTGCACCATGTCGCCTCCTGGTGACATCTCCATTGCATACAGATTATTGTGTGATGAACTCGGACTACGACTTCTCCACGTGTGGCCTCTGCCAACACATCGTAGGGCCTCTACCATCTCCGATTGTTTAGTTCGCTCTCTTGGCAATTCACCTTCGTCCACCCACTCTTGGGTCACACCTGGACAAAGCATAGCTCTAGGACAATCCGTCGCCTAGTAGCTCATGAAGTCCCCCTGACTTCACTAGAGTTGGTGCACCATTGTCTGGATCCTGGGCCTCTATCCCCTACCAGCACAATCTCTGCTATGCACCTCTTGTTCCTGACAACTCGAATGGCAACACTATGGCATATTCTTCAAGGGTACCCACCTCTGGGTCCTCTTGCCCCGTGCTAAGGTATCATGATCCCAACTTTGCCTCCGAAAGTTGAATCACCTTAGTTACTCCGTCAAATGCATCTCTGAGGTAGCTTGCATGTGCCTCAAAACTCCCTTCATCTTTGGCACCATGGAAGATAAGTCCGCCCCATCAGAATGAAGAACTCATGGAACGACATGATCTCACTCTTGCTTCTACAAGAGTTCATGCCCTTGACCTCCGTCCAAGGAAAGCTCTGTGCCTCCGCTCCATATTCCATCTTCTATGTCGACTCCCTTCATGTGGCTTGAATACTTCACTAAGTTTCACCCAAGTCGTTCCGCTCCTCGATTTGCATTGAGTTGATAGTGGCCCTCGCGTCCACCATTCCACGGGTCAGCCCTCCGTTGAGTTCGATCTCCACATCGACTCGAAGTGTGCCTTCATATGATGTTGCCTTGGATTACTCCCCCACTTGATCTCGAAATGCATCCACCAATGCATTACCTCATTCGAGATCATGCGACGACTCTTCGTCGCTCGCTCGGTCCGTTGAGCGTTTTGGAGATATCTCCTTGAGAAACTCTTCCTCAATATGTGCGATCTGTTGCACATGATTCTCCCTCTGGAGAACTAGAACTTATCCCTCCTGGATATCTGTCCTATTAGAGCAACTTTCCTCTTTACATTCTTCCCACTGGAATTTTCGGAGACCACCATCCCCTTTGGACTACTCCGTCTTGCTGAACAACTTGTGCCTTGTTCTGCCCCGCAAATGTACTTTGCTAGATTGCGACCCTTCGCCAATACAGTCTCCACTGCACCCTCCAGGGTCTAGCAACGTGCTGAACTTGTTGCACATTTCAGCTGTCTAGGACGTAGCCTTTTATGTCAAAGAGAAAGTTCTTATCGCACCTTAGGATGGCCACGAACACTCCGTCGTCCGTGTACAAGCCCTTGCATGAGTTTCGAATCCTTCGAGTTAGCAATTCCCCTCACCTCTGTGAGCTTTGCACAACTCTTTCGGTCGTTACGCAACACCTCCCACTTTGCACGGTCTCATCTATCACCAAACGCCCTGCTTGACCTTGAGCACCGTCAAGTTTAGTTGCCAACGTCAAGCCATAGCTCGAACTCCACCATCTCGATCTTTGTGTGCTACGCATTCTTCTTTGCATGTTTGTCCTCGTGGTGCCTCTCGCGCAAAGGGTTGGCCATTCCTCTGAATGCCAAACCTGGATGCCCGCTCCTCTGAGCGACTCCTTTCCCTACATCTCCATGTCCGTTTTCCCCCAAATGATTGCACGTGCTGGCTGTCCTCCACACAGCCCAACTAGGTCCCCCACGTTTGTATGGCAAGTTTCTCTGCGTGTGCTTGTCCCGCTCTGATACCACATTGTCACGGGCTTAGCTGATTTTGCCTAAGCCATGCGGCACCCCTGCGTATCCGTCCGCAAAGGTCAGCCTTCCCCGAGATCTCCTAGAGTCCCTTAGACTTACAAAAGAGAAAACGGGCCAGAAGAAGCAATTCCCACGGGATCCACAAGCAACTGCTCAAGCAAACACTTCATAAGCCATATGCAAATTACATCCGAGGACATCACAAACTCAGAGAGGTTGCACACAAAGGATAATGGTCCATTACAGACCGAAGTCCCCCACAAGTGCTTACAAGACATACTTGTATTTACAAGCCAAAATTGGCCATAAAGCAAATCAAACTCTGGTTGCTAAGCCTACTGCAAGCCCGCTACTTGCTGTATAGTGTATATACACAAACCGAAGGACACGGACAAACATGAGCATTTCATCAAACACCTTGTTTGCATTTTGACCGTGACAATGCGGGTGGTCGGTTGTGGTGTATCCTTCTCCTTGGGCTCGAGAGTCATATCTTCAAGTTTGGGTTCTTCAGTGGGTGCAATCATCAGCGGTGTCTCCTTTTTACATTTGTGTTCTAGGCTCTACAGTTTATCATAACACCCACATAGGCCCTTTGTTGATCCGTCATGAAAGTCTTCTCTTATTAATTTCTATGGCTGAGGGGGTCGGCTGATAGTAGGAGGAGGTGAAAGCTTTGGTGTCGCAGGTCGGGGAGCAACTCTAGTCTTCTGAGCTTCATAGTTCAATCGCTCCTCTTGATGTCGCCTAAAGGAGATGGCTGCCTTAACTGTGTACGGCTATCGCGCTTTAACTTTTTCCTGAATCTCCGGCTTCAAGCCCTCAATAAAACTCCTCAATAACTATTTTTCAGACCAATCATAAGTTTGATTAGATAACCTTTCAAACCTGGTTTGGTACTCTTGGATGGTGGAGGTTTGACAGATCATCTCTAGTTCTTCGCTAAGGTTCTTTTTAAAATCCAAATTTGCACCGTGTTATGATCTTATTGGGCTTGGTGATCGGCCCAATCTAAACTCCTCAAAGAGAGCGCATAATTTAACATCCATATGCGTCTCAAGAGCCTCCAATTTGGCTTCGAATAAGCTCAATGATGTCATGATGTAAGGATCTCCAACCTGTCAAATCAAACTGATTAAAGAGTATAGCTGTAATCTTTAGGTTGAAGGCAGCAATGGTAGCGATGTTGGGGCTGCGATGGTCAAGTCTCCAAGTGGAGGATGGCAACCAAGGGTAGCAGCAATGTTGGAGGAAGAAAATGGCAGCAGTAACGTCAGTTGCGGTCCTTCGGTGATGCTGCAATGTTGATGCTGCAATGTCATCGAGGCTACAATTTTTTAGGTGGTTGATATTTGTTGGAAGATGGTAGCCAAGAGATCTGAGTCGAAAGCCAGCAGCGATGGTGGAGGAAGAAGAGGGCAGCAGCAACGTCGGCTGCGGCTGCGGTGCGACTTCGTGGCTGTAGGTGGCGTCAGTTGCAGCAAGGGTGCGACTACAATAGGAGGAAGACGGGGTAGTGATGTACACGGCTGTTGCGAAGGAGGGCAACAGTGGTATGGAGTGCGAGACGGCTAATGTTGTGTTCAATTTGTTGCTGGCTACGATCAAGATAGTTGGCAGCAAACGATTATTACGAGCTACGATGTAAACAGATTACAGTGAAAGATCGTTGTTGGTAGCTTTTTGCCGCAAGGATTATTGTTGGTTGTGGTCAAGGAGGATGGCATTAAGAGATCGCTCTTGGCGGCGTTGGGCAGCGAAAGATGTATGCTGTGGTTGAAGGGATAAGGGAGATTGGGCGACTGAAAGGTTGGTGGACCGAAAGCTTCAGTTTTTTGGTACGGTTTGTGGATGTTTTGGGTGCGATTTGGGGCTACGATTTTATAGAGTTTAGGCTACGAATTGGTGTGGTTTTAGGGTTGTGATAGTAGTAGATGAAGGTTAGGGAATAGATTTTAGATCTAGGATAGATAGCAACAAAGGTAGGTGTCTCGGTAAGGAAAGTTGGCTAAAAAGGTAAGTAGATCGATAAGGAAGTAGGCTGATTTTGGTAGCTAATTTGGGGGGCTGTTTGGATTTGGTTTAGGGTAATCTTTGGAAGGGTTTTTAGTGAGGATGGTAGGGTTTGGAAATGAGGAAAAGAGAGTCTGAAATCTCACAAAAAATAGCACTCAAATCTGATAGAATTCGGTGAAAAGAAGTGTTGCGATATGCTGTCTTGCTAAACCGGTTTTTACGTCGGAGAAACAATGACTTCTTAACGTGAATTCCAGAGGAAAGTTTAAGAAAATTATGCAGAAACCCTTGGTTTAGATGTTGTCAATACCAATAAAAATTTTGATGAAATTTTGGCAGCATAACGGTAGGGAAATAGGGCAAAAGATGCAAGGCAGATTCCTTCATTGTAAAATTCCAAAACTGCATGATGGTGAAAGATCGTACAAGAAAACTAGTTCTAGAAGGCATTTTTTCATGAAATCAAATCCAGATGAAAGCCAACTTGATCTTGAGAATTGTGTAAAAATTTTGGCTAGAAGGATGAACAAAAGTTTGGTTTCAAGTAGCAACAATCGACTGAAAATTTCTGTAGCGTTTCACCTTCGCAACGATGATAACATTTGCAATGGTAACAATTTGCAGCAAGGAAACTTTGAAAAACTTCTCCCACCTATAATATGAAGGACCTTGCAGTATTGAAGAGGCGTGGGTTATAAAAATATACCAGAATTTCAGACCAAACGTAGGGGGCAGCGGCAGACTGATTTGATCTGCTGCTGGGGTGGAAGGTGGAGGCGCGTGTCATAGTAATTGTGGGAATTACTTGGGAAGGTGGAGGCGGCTGAGATGGCTACAAGGCAGCAGGAACACGGCTCTGATACTAGATGATAGAACCCCAGAAGAAGCTCTATAGATTTTGATCCTTGAGGGAGATCAACCCTTGGAACGCTATAGGGGTTCCTCCCTCCTAGACTCGGCACAAGGCTGAAATAAAATTGATAATTGCTTAATTCAAGAGAGGGGGCAGCTACATCATTATATATGGACCAAAACCCTAGCCTAAGGGGGTGTTTACCTAAATAAAATTATCTCTTTACCCCTCCTATAGCCAATCTGCCTTAATAAGAATACGGAGTGACTAGGTTGGCTCTATAGTCAACCTAAGCAGGGGGAAACCCTGGCCAACCAACCCAGTAAGGGGGCGACGGCCACTAAGCTCTAACGGCTAATCTAAACCCTAGTCATACTCCTTTATAAGATATGAGTGACTTTATTACAATCTAGTAGGGTTTTATTGACTACTTCTAAGGAGATTAGGACTCAACCCTGCTGGAGTCCTATCAGCAGCAAGATCGGTAAGGTTTTGGTGGTTTGAGAGAATAAGAACGTAAAGGTGTAACAGCAAAATTTTTCATCAAAAAAATTACAACAGTAAAGACATAATTTTTTTCAGCAATTTATAATAAAGATTCAAGTAAAACTCAAGGGGAATCTACTGGTAATGGAGAGTTAATACCGTAAAAAAATTTGTGAAAAATTATGACAGTAAAAGATTCAGCAAGATCAAAGATTACGAGAAGGTGTTGCGGCATAATTTTTTTCGTCGAAAGATTTCAGTAGTATAGATGAGATTCTTTTTCAACAATTTGAAACAAAGATTCAAGTAAACTTAAGGAGAATCTACTAGTAAGGGAAAGGTAATGCAAAATCAAATATCACGGGTATGAACTGCGGTAGAATTTTACGTCCAAAGTGTAGTAGTTTGGACATAAAAGATCAGTAGTTTATATTGATAATTTTTTGACAAAACCAAAAAGGAAATCCGCTGTTATGAAGTATCAAAGCTATCGCGAAAATTTTATAGAGATTTAGCCAGAAAAAATGTAGCAGCAAGATCAAATAAGAAGTGCTATGCGGCTAAAATTCTGCAGTACAACTTTCTTCGTAGAGATGGAAACTTTGCGACAAAAAGTTTATGCAGTAAGATAGGAATGATTTTTTTGGGTTTTTCGAATAAGGATAACTAAATTGCAGTAGCAGTAAGGTAGAAAACCAGAACCTGTTATAATTCACAAGGAGATCAAAGGATGATCCACAGTGGTGGAGATGACATCGAAATTCGACGATGATCTTTAAGCAATTATGGGAATTGCTTTGGGCGGCTGTGGAAGGATAATAGATGGTTGTGGAAGGGCAGCGAGATGTTAATAACACTGCTCTAATACCAAGTATTAGAACCCTTGTGGATTCTAAGCTTGGGGTGATCTCTATAGGGGATCGGCCTCCTTGGACTCTATAAGGGTTCCTCTCTCAGTTTTCTGCTACATGAGCTGAAAGATCATTGATCTATTGATGATTAAAGGAGGGGATAATACAAGCTATTTATAGGGCTTCTAAACCCTAACTCCTAATAGGACTCCTACTCTAAGACTCCTACTTCTAACAACTCCAACTCCAACTCTAAGAAGCAACTCCTACTCCAAGTAAACCAAGACTCCTCTTCCCCTCAACTCCTAACTCCTAGCCAACTCCTAACCATGATATGGCTTGTGGCTATAGGGGTCTCAAACTCCTAATTTTATTCTTATTCCACCTTAGAGAGAGTCTAAGCTAAATGAAACTCTTCCCCTCTTGCCCTAGTTAGCCTCTCTTAAGAGGAGGCGGCGGCTAGGAGACTCTCATCCCATAAGGTCTCCTCCCTAACCCTAGCCAACCACTTCTTTACTATGGGGTAGCGGCTAGATTAGGGTTTATTACATTCATGACTCAATTGACTCCGACTCGTATCCAACTCCGACTCCAGTTCAGCCAAATCCTAATCTTACTAGGATTTAGGCTGATTTATTACAGATGACTCAAATCTCCTCCTAGCTGACCTAATCTCAAATCTAGGTTGGCTAACAAGGCCCAATCTATGGACTCGACCCAAATTACTATGACCCGACTCGACTATGGTCCAAACACCTTGGAACTCTATAGGGGTTCTTCCCTCCTTGGTTTTCTGCACAAAGGCTAAAAGATAATTGATCTATTGATGATTAAAGAGTGGTGGCTATATGAGTTTATATAGGGACTCTAAACCCTAACTTGTAATATAACTCCTACTCCATGAACACTCCTCCCTAATGTAAGACTCCAACACCTAGTGAAACTCTTACTCCAAGGAAACTAAGAGTCCAACTCTTTGTTTAATTACTAATCAACCTTGGAGAGAGTCCAAACTAATGGGGACTCTCCCTCTACCATCCCTAGTCGACCACCCAAAATAGGAGAAGTGGTCGGCTATGAGTCCCTCTTCTTGAGGACTCCTCCTAGAGAGAGTCTCATGCTAAGTAAAACTCCTCCTTTCTAACCCTAGAAGGAACACAACTCTAGCCGACTTCCCCAATCATGGTGGGCGGCCAATTATGGTTTATTACAATTATGAATCAGTTGACTCTGACCCATATCCAACTTCAACTCCTAACCAGACTCCAGTTCAGCCGAATCCTAACCCTACTAGGATTTGGGCTGATTTATTATAATGGACTCAGATCTCCTCCTAGCCAACATAATGTCAGGTCTAGGTTGGCCAACAAGGCCCAATCTAAGGACTCAACTCAATCGACTATGACCCAACTATGCTAGGGTCCTAACTGACCCGCCCTCTTCAAATCAGTCTTGTCCTTGAGGCTAAGCCTCCATGATCTCCTGGTCGAAGTTTGTAGCTTGTCATGAGGCTTCCTTGTTGCATTTGAGGTAAGCGCATCATGATCCCATGATTCAGCTTTATCTTGTATCTGTTTATCAGTAATCGTATTGATAGGACTCCAGTAGGGTTGAGTCCTAATCACCCTAGAAGTACTTAATAAGAACCCTATGAGATTGTAATAAAACCTCACCTAATCACTTTTATCATATAAAGAAGTATGGCTAGGATTTATTTTGGGGCCTTAGGCTTCTTGGCCGTCGCCTCCTTCACTGGGTTGGTCGTCTAGGGTTTCTAGTAGAGGGGCATGGCTTGTGCAGCCACTTAGGCCTCCACCTCCTTTATTTATGCATGGTAGCTATAGGAGGGGCAAAAGGGGAAATTCACTTAGGAAGCACCCCCCCTAGAGGTAGGGTTTGGAGTAAGCATATAGCCTCCACCTCATTCCATCAAGCGAGATCAATCTACAATTCAATCATATGGCCGACTACTAGGAGGGAGGAACCACTATAGCGTTCCAAGAGCTGATCCCCCTTAAAGATCAAAATCTATAGAACTCCACTTTGGGTTCTATCATATGGTATCAGAACCGCGTTCTTGCTGCCCTATAGCCATCTCTGTCGCCTCTACCTTCCTAAGCAATTCCCATAATTACTTTCGACGCCGCCTCCACCGTCGCCCACCATGCCGCAGATCCATCAATCTGCTATCGTCCTCTACGACAACATCATAGATCTGGTAAAAACTTTAAAGCTCGTGCCTCTTGCTACTGCTATTCCTTTATCTTTTATATGTGAGAATTTTTTCCAAAGTTTCTATGCTGTAAAATTCTACTGTCGCAAATGTTATCATCATTGCAAAGGGAAAACATTGTGGAAAAATTTCAGCCGATTGTTGCTTCTTGAACCTGAACTTTTGATGGTCCTTTTTGGCTAAAATTTTTACACAAATTTCTCAATCATCTTAGCTTTCATTAAGATTGATCTCAAGAAAAAATTCCTTCTGGATCCAGACTTATAGTGCTGCAATTCTTCGTCACGCAGTGTAGAAATTTTTCGACGAAGAATTTGCCTTCTGCCTGTTGGCCTCTTGAAACTAAACTTTTATTCATCCTTTTTGGTCGAAACTTTTACATAATTTCATAAATCATCTTAGCTTTCATCTAAGATTGATCTCTGAGAAAAGTTCTTTCTAAAACTAGAATTATAGTGCTGTAATTCTTCATTACGCAGTGCTAAAATTTTACGATGAGAATTCTATGATCTTGTTTGCAACAATTTTCCTACCGTTATGCTGCCAAAATTTTCTTAATCCAAATTACTACTACTATCACCATCTGAACTAAGATTCTGATATTGAAATTCTCCATAAATTTCTCAGATTTTTTTTAGAATTAACGTCGAGAAACTACTGCTTCTTCGATCGGAATTCTGTTCGGCAGTATAGCATATACCGCAGCGATCTTTCGTCAAAACTTTATCAGATTTGCTACCATCTTTTCCAGATTTGAAACTCTCTTTTCCTCATCTTCATCACCTAACACCACAGCCCCAAAGTTCATAATTTTTGGCTGGAATTTTCATTGAGAAACTGTTGTTTCTGCGATGACAATTCCGCTTCTGCAAGGCAGCATACATTGCAGTGAACTTCGTCGAATTCTATCAAACTTTCGCTGCCATCTCTTCCAAATCTGAAACCATCTTTCCCTAACCTTCACCCTCTACCATCATAGCCCCAAAACCCTACCAAATCATAGCCAAAACCATACCCAAATCAGCCACAAAACAACCTAAAACCGCAGCCTCTTACAACCAGCACCTATTACAGCATACCCTTACCGATCCCTATCAAACCTTTGCTGCCATCTATCCCAGATCCAAAATCTTTTTTCCTAACCTTCATCTACTGCTATCACAGCGGCCCTAAATCACACCCAAAATAGCCACAAACCGCACCTAAAAATCACAGCCTTCAGTCCACCAACCTTTCAGCCACCCAATCTCCCTTATCCCTTCAACTGCAGCATGCATCTTTCACTGCCCAACACTGCCAATAGCGACCTCTCACTGTCATCCTCCTTGATCATAGCCAGTAGTGATCCTTGTAGCAAAAAGCTACCAGCAGCGATCTTTTGCTGCAATCTGTTTACATCGCAGCCTGCAATAATCGTCCGCTGCCAACAATCTTGATCGCGGCCAGCAACAAATTAAACACAACTCCAGTCATCTCTTGCTCCTTACCATTGTTGCCCCCCTCCACAATAGCCATGCACACCATTGCCCTATCTTCCTCCTATTGTAGTCGCACCTTTGCTGCAACTGACGCCACCCGCAGCCACGAAGTCGCAGCGCAGCTGCAGCCGATGTCGTTGTTGCCCTCTTCTTCCTCCACCATCACTACTGCCTTCCGACTCAGATCTCTTGGCTGTCATCTTTTGACAGATATCAGCCACTTGAAAAATCGCAGCCTCAATGATATTGCAGCATTACCACAAAACCACAGCCTCAATGACATTGCTACCATTTGCTGCCTTCAACCTGAAGATTGCAGCTACACTCTTCAGTTGGTTATTTGACAAGTGGGAGATCCTTACGTCATGACATCGGTGGGCTTATTCGAAGCCAAATTTGAGGCTTTCGAGACGTGTATGGACGCTAAATTATGCGCTCTCTTCGAAGAGTTTAGATTGGACCGATCACCGAGCCCAATAAGATCACAACGTGGTGTAAATTCATTGTAAAAAGAACCTTGACGAAGAACTAGCGATGATCCATCAAACCTCCACCATACAAGAGTACCAAAATAGGTTTAAAAGATTATCTAATCAAACTTATGATTGGTCTGAAAAGCATATATTGAGGACTTTTATTGAGGGCTTGAAGTCAAAGATTCGGGAAGAAGTTAAAGCACGACAAACATACACACTTAAGGCAGTCATCTCCTTCGCGTGACATCAAGAGGAGCAATTGAACTATGAAGCCCAGAGGACTAGGGTTGTTCCCCGACTAGCAGCACCAAAGCTTTCACCTCCTTCTACTGACAGTCAACCCCCTCAACCGAAGAAATTAATAAGAGAAGACCTTCATGACGGATCGACAAAGGGCCTATGTGAGTATTGTGATAAACTGTGGAGCCTAGAACACCAATGTAAAAAGGAGACACCACTAAAGATTGTGCCCACTGAAGAACCCAAACTTGAAGATATGACTCTCGAGCCCAAGGAGAAGGATACACCACAACTGGCCACCTGCATGGTCCCTACCTTAGCCGGCTACACCAACCTACAAAAATTGAAGATCAAAGGGTTTCTTGAGTAGCAATCTGTCATCATCCTCATCGATGCCGGGAGCACACACAATTTCATGAGCAGTAAGGTTGCTGCCCACTTAAAGCTCCAAAAAGAAGGTTACAGCAGGTTTGAAGTAAAGGTAGCTAACAGCCAAAGTCTGAAGTGCAACCAGAAGTGCCTGTGGGTAAAATTGATCCTACAGGAGCAAGACTTAGTTACTCATTTTTTCCTCCTCCCTCTCGATGGCTTTGATATAGTGCTTCGCATTGATTGGTTGTCCACAATTCGAGATATTTTCTGAAATTTTTTGAAGCTAATCATAAATTTTTTTAGCAAAGAAAAACAAGTGGTTCTACGAGGGAGCTAAGCGACTACGATCACAGTGCAACACTTGGAGAGGGTACCAAAAGAAGAATCCAGCAGCTTCTCAATCCAAATTCAAGAGTTTCAGGAGATGAAGCCAAAGGAGATTGAAGATAAGAACCATCCCCCACAGCTTGTTGAAATTTTGGGAGTCTCCACCAAATGGAGCCTACTACCTCTTGTCAAGATGCCCGATTCTCCTATGCTGAACTGGCTAAAATTTCTACCATCTAATACTCGACCAGATTGCTGGCCATAGTAGATCAAAGATACAAGGGTTTCCAAGGGATGATAGAGACACAAATTATTCGGCCATGTCTATTTCCCGCTATGACACATCCCTACATCCTTTTCACCAAGGATAAGTTACTTCTGAAGTGTTACATTCCGTCGAACTCACTATGGTTGTTGATGCAGCACTTTCAGATCTCAGGTGACTTCCATGACTTTTCCCAGGATCGGACCATGATGCTTAAAGACTTCCTTGATGATGACCTCGGATCTACGACCCAAGACCGCAAGAAAATTGAGCCCCTCTAGTGGCGAAATCAGAAAGGGGAAGGATCATTCGCAGGACTCAACAAAGCATGAACATCATCCCTCATTATAAAGAAATATGCACCACCTTGACCGAGTAGAACTATAACCCTCATGACCATGATGTCGTCCACACCAAATTGTGGCTAGATGTATTGTTGGAGAAGACACACCTAGAGTGGGGGTCAGCACCATCCTCATGCAATATGGTCAATAGCACGAAGAAGTGAAAATGGGCCCCGAAAAATCACCACTCCTACCCACCTCAGACTCGAATCAGGCTCACACCATTAGAGATTTTATCAAAGGACCGCCCTCACTCCAAAAGAAGGTACGACTACTATTACAGAGCAACCACGTGGCAGCCCATGTAAGGAAGAAACTTCCCCTGACAAACGTCAGAGTAGAAGAAAATTTTCTGAGAAAGATCAAGTCCCCTTTCATCTCCAACTCCATCAACACAAAATTCAAGCCTCAAGAAAGTGGTCTCCCTATTTCTTTGGACCTTGCAAAATTGGGGATCACATTGGGGCTCTAACATGGAGATCAGATCCGTGCACTAGATCAAGATTACAATTATCCTCCAGGTGTCCCACCACAGATGAAAATTTAAAGATGACGACTCAGCCCAAATTCTTCCAACTGACACCCAAGCTAATGAGGAGCTAAAGACCCAGTTCCCTGAGTTCATGGAACCTCAGTCTTGAGGACAAGGCTGATTTTAAGAGGGAAGATCTGATAAGGCTCCGGTAGGGTTGAGTCCTAATCACTCTAGAAGTAATTAATAAGAACCCTGTAAGATTGTAATAAAATACCACCTAGTCACTTTTATCATATAAAGAAGTGTGGCTATGTTTTATTTTGGGGCCTTAGGCTTCCTGGTCGTTGCCTCCTTCACTAGGTTGGCCGGCTAGGGTTAGCAGAGGGGCATGGCTTGTGCAGCCACTTAGGCCGTCACCTCCTTTATTTATGCATGGTAGCTATAGGAGGGGCAAAAGGTGAAATTCACTTAGGAAGCACCCCCCTAGGGCTAGGGTTTGGAGCCCTATATAAGCATGTAGCCTCCACCTCTTTCCATCAAGCAAGATCAATCTATAATTCAGTCATATGATCGACTACTATGAGGGAGGAACCCCTATAGCGTTCCAAGGGTTGATCCCCCTTAAAGATTAAAATCTATAGAGCTCCATCTGAGGTTCTATCACATATCTAGATGATGACATGATGTGATCCTGCGATGTCATGTAATCTCCAGTTCGAATTGGGCCTCCTCATCAACTTGGGTGTTAGGTTGATAGATATGGCTGAGTCATCCTCTCTAAACTTCTATTTGTGGTGAGATTTCTGGAGAATCAGTTGTAATTTTGAATTAGTACGCAGATCTAATCCATAAGTTATGGCTCCAATATGATCTCCAATTTTGTAGGTCCAAAGAAACTGGGAAACCAATTCCGTGAGGCTCGAGTCTTCATAGATTCCTATTGGTAGGGCTGAAGATGTAGGAAGACTCGATCTTCAATAGCAAACTTCCTTTTACTCTGACATTTGTCGAGCGACTATTTCTTTCTTACATGGGCTGGCATGTGGTTGTTCTTTAATGGTAGTCAGGCTTTCCTCTGAGATGATGACTGTCCTCTAGTAGAGTCCATGGTAATGTAAGTCTGATCTGTGTTTGGAGGGAGTAGAGACAATAATTTTTTAGAACTTATTTTCATCTCCCCTTTGTGTCATTATCCTATATCATGCCAAGCCACAAATTCAGTAATATTTAGCATTTTTCACATCGTAGATTCATAGCTTCAAGTGATATAGAGAAAGGGCTTTGCTGATATAGGATAGGGGTCGGTCATTTTGCATGAGGACAACACAAATTCTAGCTCCCGATGCATCAATCACAAACACTTTATCGAAGTCGGGTAAAGCTAGCACCGGCGAAGAGTAGGTGCTGTAACATGGTCGAATGATGATAGAACCCCAGAAGGAGCTCTATAGATTTTGACCCTTGAGGGGGATCAACCCTTAGAACGCTGTAGGGGTTCCTCCCTCCTAGATTCGGCACAAGGCTGAAATAAAATTGATAATTGCTTGATAAAAAGAGGTGGAGGCTATATGTTTATATAGGGCTCCAAACCCTAGCCATAGGGGGTGCTTGCCTAACTAAAATTACTCTTTTACCCCTTCTATAGCCTACCTGTCTTAGAGGGAATAGGTGGCGGCTAGGTTGGCTCTATAGCCGACCTAAGCAGGGGTAAGCCCTAGCTTACCAGCCCAGTAAAGGGGGCGATGGCTACTAAACCCTAAAGCCTCAATCTAAACCCTAATCATACTTCTTTATAGGATAGAAGTGGCTAGGTGAGTTTTTATTACAATCTCACAGGGTTTTATTGACTACTTCTAGGGAGATTAGGACTCATCCCTGTTGGAGTCCTATCAGACCCGCCCTCTTAAAATTAGTCTTGTCCTCAAGGTTGAGGGTCCATGAACTCTAGGAACTGGGTTTTCAGCTCCTCATTAGCTTAGGTGTCAGTTGGAAGAATTTGAGTTAAGTCGTCGTCTTTAAATTTCTTTCTGAGGTGGGATACCTGGAGGATCAACTGTAATTTTGATCTGGTGCACGGATCTGACCTCCATGTTAGGGCCCCAATGTGATCCCCAATTTTGCAAGGCCCAAAGAAGTAGGGAGACCACTTTCATGGGGCTTGAATTTCGTGTTGGTGGAGCTGGAGATTAAAGGGGACTTGATCTTTCTCAGGAAACTTTCTTCTGCTCCGGCATTTGTCAGGGGAAAGTTTCTTCCTTGCATGGGCTACCACGTGGTTGCTCTATAATAGTAGTCATGCCTTTTTTGGAGTGAAAGTTGTCCTCTGATAAAATGGCAGCAGTAACATTGGCTGCGGTCCTTCGGTGATGCTGCAATGTCGTCGAGGCTGTGATTTTTTAGGTGGCTGATATTTGTCAGAAGATGACAGCCAAGAGATCTGAGTCGGAAGGTAGCAGCAATGGCGGAGGAAGAAGAGGGCAGCAGCAACGTCGGCTGCGGCTGCGTTGCAACTTTGTGGCTACAGGTGGCATCGGTTACAGCAAGGGTGTAGCTGCAATAGGAGGAAGACGGGGCAGCGATGTACACGGTTATTGCAGAGGAGGGCAATAGCAGTATGGAGCGAGAGATGGCTACTGTTGTGTTTAATTTGTTGCTGGCTACGATCAAGATAGTTGGTAGCAAACGATATAAACATATTACAGCGAAAGATCGTTGTTGATAGCTTTTTGCCACAAGGATCACTGTTGGCTGCGATCAAGGAGGATGGCAGCAAGAGGTCACTGTTGGCAGTGTTGGGTAGTGAAAGATGTGTGATGTGGTTGAAGGGATAAGGGAGATTGGACGGCTGAAAGGTTGGCGGACCGAAGGCTTCGATTTTTCGGTGCGGATTATGGCTCTTTTGGGTGCGATTTGGGGCTATGGTTTTGAGGAGTTTAGGCTGCGAATTGGTGTGGTTTTAGGACTGTGATAGTAGTAGATGAATGTTAGGGAAATAGATTTTAGATCTGGGATAGATGGCAGCAAAGGTATGTGTCTCAGTAAGGAAAGTTGGCTAAAAAGGTAAGTGGATCGATAAGGAAGTAGGTTGCGATTAGGGCTGATTGGGATAGTTGTTTGGCTGCAGTTTTGTTACAGTTTTTGGGGGAGTAATAGTAGGAATTAAAGATGAGAGAGGGAGTCTCAAATCTGGAAAAGATGGCAGCGAGAGCTGATAAAATTTTGATGAAAGATCACTGCGGTATACGTTGTACTGCTGAACAGAATTCCCGTCGAAGAAGCAACAGTTTCTCAACGTTAATTCTAGCAAAAATCTGAGAAATATATGGAGAACTTCAATATCAGAATCTTGGTTCAGATGGTGACAGTAGTAGTAATGTGGATCAAGAAAATTTTGGCAGCATAACGGTAAAAAAATTGTTGCAAACAAAATCACAGAATTCTCATTGTAAAATTTCAGCACTGCGTGATGAATGATTGCAGTGCTATAAGTCCAGATCCAGAAGGAGTTTTTTCTAGAGATCAGTCTTAGATAAAAGCTAAGATGATCTATGAATTTGTGTAAAGTTTTTGGCCAAAAAGGATGAATAAAAGTTCAGTTTCAAGATGCCAATATGCGGAGGGCAGATTCTTCATTGTAAAAATTCCAGCACTGCATGATGGTGAAAGATTGCACAAGAAAACCAGTTCCAGAAGGAGTTTTTTTTTCAGAAATCAGTCTTAGATGAAAGCTAAGATGATATATAAAATTGTGTAAAAATTTTGGCCAAAAAGGAGAAGCAATAAACCAGTTTCAAGAGGCGAAAATGTGGCTGAAAATTTCTGCAGCGTTTCGCCTTCGCAACAACGATAACGTTTGCGACAACTGAAATTTGCAACGAATAAAATTTAGAAAAAATTTTCAACATGTAAAGTAGGGAATCTTGCAATATTAAAGAGGCATGGATGATAAAAATATATCAGATCTCTAGATCAAACATAGGGGGTAGCGACAGATTGATTTGATCTACGACTGGGGTGGAAGGTGGAGGCACGTGTCGCAGCATTTGTGGAAATTGCTTGGGAATGTAGGGTTCTATCATCTGGTATCAAAGCAAGATCATTGCTTTGATATTAGATGATAGAACCCCAGAAGGAGCTCTATAGATTTTGACCCTTGAGAGAGATCAACCCTTGGAACGCTGTAGGAGTTCCTCCCTCCTAGATTCGGCACAAGGCCGAAATAAGATTGATAATTGCTTAATAAAAAGAGGTTGAGGCTACATGCTTATATAGGGCTCCAAACCCTAGTCCTAGGGGGTGCTTGTCTAACTAAAATTACTCTTTTACCCCTTCTATAGCCTACCTGCCTTAGAGGGAATAGGTGGCAGCTAGGTTGTCTCTATAGCCGACCTAAGCAGGGGGAAACCTGGCTAACCAACCCAGTAAAGGGGGCGACGGCTACTAAACCCTAAAGTCCTAATCTAAACCCTAGCCATACTTCTTTATAGGATAGAAGTGGCTAGGTGTGGTTTTATTACAATCTCACAGTGTTTTATTGACTACTTCTAGGGAGATTAGGACTCGACCCTATTATCCTATCAAATGACCCCTATTTCAAGCATCTTTTTTTCAATTCTCTCTACTTTATCTTTCTGGAGATGAGGATAATGATATGGCTGAGTGTTTGTTGGTAGTTTGCCTGGAAGAATCAGAATTTGATGATCATGCCGTTGAGTAGGAGGTAGGTTGCGCAGTTCGGCGAAGACATCTAAAAATTCAGCAAGTAATTTGAGAAGGTTTGGGTCTTTAATTTTTGTTGGCTCCCCCATAGGTTGCTGTTAGAGTTGCATTAGGAAGCCGCTATTCACTTTGTAGAAGACTTTCTCTATTTGCTGCGTTGAAACCGTCGTTATGTTGCTATCGCATTTCCCGTGTAGGATCACCTATTTCCTATGGCTAAAAATTCTCATGATAAATTTAGAAAAATTTCAGAAACATCATCTAATGTAGTCAGCCATTCAATGTTGATCACAGCCTCATAATCATCGAGAGGGAGGAGGAAAAAATCAGTAATGATCCTTTGACCCTGTAGACATAATTTCACCTGCGAACACTTCAAAATTCGGCCGTCGACGACCTTAACATCAAACCTGCTGCAATCCTCGATATGAAGTATTATCCGAGTAGCAACCTTAATGTTCATGAAATTATTAGTGCTCCCAGTGTCGTTGAGGACGGTGATTGGTTGATGTTTAAGTAATCCTCCTACTTTCATCGTCTACGGGTTCGCATAGTCGGCAAGAGCATGCATCGTATAATCAGCCGGCTGCTGTTCTTCTTCCATGACCTCCTCCTCATGCTCCTGTACCTCCTTCTCTAAATCTTCAAAGGGCTCAATCAGTAGCAGGCATCCCTTTTTGCAGCGATGGTCATGGCTCCATGGTTCGTCGTAATGCCAACAAAGGCCCTTCGTCGATCTGTCGCGAAGTTCTTCTCTCGTCAATTTCTTTGGTAGCGAAGGACAGCTAGGAGCAAGGGGTGCTAGAGGTTTATATGTTGTTGGTCTAGGAGTGGTCCTCATCCTTTGAGCATCTTGGTTGAGTCGTTCCTCCTGGATTCAGGCGAAGGAAATTACGGCCATCAAGGTGCGGGGCTACCGTGCTTTAACTTCTCCTTTTATTTTCGGCTTGAGTCCTTCAATGAATATCCCTAATAATTGTTTGACTAATCACGAGCGAGGTTAGATAATCTCTCAAACCTGGCCTAGTATTCTTGGATCATGGAGGTTTGTCAGATCTTCGCAAGTTGTTTATCGATATTCTCATACTCGGTCAGTCCAAAGCAGATCAGCAGTCCGCTTTTGAATTATCTTCATGTCAGGACTCCTTGGGTGTATTCAAGCCAATTATACCACTAAATTGCATCACCTTCAAGGTGGATGATAGCGATGTCTACCATGGAAGCCTCCAGTGTTCGATGATAGCGGAAATAGTGTTCAGTGCGTGAGAGTCATCCCATCAGGTCTCCTTCTTCCCATCGAGGGAAGTCCACCCTCATGTGTGGCTGCATCAAATCAATAGCTCATTCTTCCTTTTTGGAGGCCTCTCTGAACTTTCACCTTATTGTAATTTTGTCAAGCTTGGAGATTTGCCAATTCTGAATTCTGCGAAGAGAGCGCGTAGTCTGTCCTCCAAACGTATCTCAACGGCCTCCAACTTGGCACTGATCAAATCTACCGATGCAATGGCTTAAGACCCTAGATCTGTGGTGTCAAGATCCTTCTCTTGCTATTTGGTCAATGGTATGAATTGGTTGGGTAGATTGGTGGCCGAAAGAGGTGGTGGATCAAGGGTAGATAGCTACAGTTTGGGGCTGAAGGTTGTTGTTTTTGGTTGCTATTGGGGCTATGATTTAGAGTTGTTATAGGCATCGTATAGGAGATATGATGGTTGAGATTTAAGGTTAAAGGAATAGTTTAGAGCTGCTATTGATGACAGCAACAGATTTGGTAGGGATCGGGTGTGGATGTAGCAAGTAGTACCGAAGGTAATGCAACAAAAATTTTCGTCAAACAGGGTGTTGTTGATGTTGCTGTTTGAGACTGTTGTAGAGGCTGTAAGGGGAGTTTGGTGATAGAGGTTTAGGGTTAGAGAGGTGGCTTAGGGTTGCTATTGATGGTAGCAACCGGTTTGATAGGGTTCGGTGGTTGTGGAAGATAAAGATCAGTGGAAGGTTCGGTGGCTGCGGAAGGCTACTGTTTGGGCTATGGCTTTGGCTGCAATTTGGGTTGGCTGTGGATTCCATAAATAGGTTGTGATAGCTATGTCTTAAGGTTAGAGGGGTGCCCTAAAGACTACGTGATTAGTGGTAGCAAGATTGGTAGGGTTTCTGTGGGTTGTGAGAAGAAGAACAAAAGGTACAGTAGCAAAATTTTTCATCGAAAAAATTTCAGCAGTATAGATATAATTTTTTCCAACAATTTGTAACAAGGATTCAAGTAGAACTCAATGGGAATCCACTGGTAAGAGAAAGGTAATATCGACAAAAAAAAATTATGGGAGAATATGGCAACAAAGAATTTGGCAAGATCGAGGAATACGAGAAGGTGCTGCAGCAGAATTTTATGTCAAAGGTTCAACAGTTTGGATGTAAAAGATCAACAGTTTATATTGATAATTTTTGCACAAAACCAAAAGAAAATTCACTGTTAAGGAGTGCCAAAGCCATCATAAAAATTTCTAGAAGATTGGTTAGAAAATTTATGATAACAAGATCAAAAACAGGCAATGGTATGCGACTAAATTCTGTAGCATAACTTTCATCGTAAAGATGAAAACTTTGCGACGAAGAGTTTATGCAGCGAGATAGGAACACACTTTTTTTTTGTTTTTTGGGTTAAAGATAACTAAATTCAGTAGTAAGGTAGAATACCAGAACCTGATGCAATTCTTTAGGGAGATCAAAGGTGATCTGCGGTAGTGGAGATGAAGGTGGAATTCGGTGACGATCTAAGCAATTGTGGGAATTGCTCAGGCGACTGTGGAAGGATAATGAGTGACTATGGAAGGGTAGCAAGACACCAAGAATAATGCTCTAATATTAAGTGTTAGAACCCATGCGGATTCTAAGCCTGGGGTGATCTCTCTAGGGGATCGGCCTCCTTGGAACTCTATAGGGGTTCCTCCCTCGATTTTCTGCACAAAAGCTAAAAGATAATTGATCTATTGATGATTAAAGAGTGGTGGCTACATGAGTTTATATAGGGACTCAAAACCCTAACTCCTAATAGGACTCCTACTCCATGAAGACTCATCCCTAATATAAGACTTCAACTCCTAGTGAAATTGTTGCTCCAAGTAAACTAAAACTCCAACTCCTAATTTAACTCCTAAACCTTAGAGAGAATCCAAACTAATGGGGCTCTCCCTCTACTATCCCTAGTCGGCCACCCCCAAATAGGCAAAGTGGTCGGCTAGGAGTCCCTCTTCTTAAGGACTCCTCCTAGAGAGAGTCCCAAGTTAAGTGAAACTCCTCCTTTCTAACCCTAGAAGGAACATAACCCTAGCCGACTTCCCCAATCATGGTGGGTGGCCAATTAGGGTTGATTATAATTATGACTCAGTTGTCTCTGACTCGTATCCAACTCTGACTCCTAACCAGACTCCAATTCAGTCGAATCCTAACTCTACTAGGATTTGGGCTGATTTATTACAATGGACTCAAATCTCCTCCTAACCGGCCTAATGCCAGGTCTAGGTTGGCCAACAAGGTCCAATCTAAGGACTCGACTCAATTGACTAGGACCCGGCTCAGCTAGGGTCCTAACAAAAATAAGGGTCAAAAGCAAGTGAGAAGAGTCAAAAAAAGAAAATGGTCATACTAGATGGGGCCAGAGGAGGAGTGGCCTCTGCCGAACGGACCTCCTCCATGCACTTCGTGGCCCCATACGAGAAAAGCCTTTCTATCCACTCCAAAGCCTCGGCCTCGCCCTAAGACAGAAGGGGCAGTGTGTTGTTGATAGTGTGCACTACCCACACTACTTGGAAGTCCTAGTCATAGCTCCCACTAACAATGAAGAAGCGGCTCCTCCACCCCTTGTTGCAAGGGCTCGCTCCACTTACTTTAAACCCCATGCAAAGGGACAAGTAGTAGCTGCTCGGCCCTAACTCAGCCAGAAGTACGAGCAGAAAGTCACAAGATAGTGCCGCCCCCACGTCAATGCATGCATGCCCTAAGGAAGACCCTCAGGAAAAGCTAAAAGTTTGGCACCATCTAGGAAGGCGAGATCCACCAAAGTCCCAGATAGGAGAGGGAGGCGCAATCCCACCTCCATAGCATCGACCGAGAGGTAGAACCCCTTAGAGAGCTGGTGCAATCGGCGAACCTCATCCCTAGGGACAAACAAACCAACTTTCATCGAAACCCAAAAGCGATTGTGCAGTTCCTCTAACTACAGTGAGGTCTTCACGGAACTGCAGTCGCAGGACTCCTTCATCTGAACCAGATCTCATGAGCCTCAGAAGGCTCGCTCCTATGGACGAAGAGCTCACTTGGACCACCCTCCAAGAAGAGGTGGTCGACCCACTAGCACCCCTCCAACGCCGAGCAATCGGGCGGAAAGCAATCGGAAGGGAGTCACTAAGAGAAGACATCTTGGCAAGAGAAGACGAAGTCTTGTTGATGAGAATGACATCTTAGTTCACACTAGAGTGTTTGACAGCCAATAGCAAAAGCAGCGATGGAGAAAGAAGAGCAGGAGAATACCGTATAAAGGTGACTCCCTACCCAATAGGTGTCGGTTTGACATAACAGACCACCTAGGGACAACGTGAGCAATAATGATGACGATCGTATCACCTACCCCAGTGCAATCGTAGAAGCGCTAGAAACTAAAAATGGGTGCTCTGATCCCTAAGCAGATCAAACCCACAAAGGAGGGAGACCCTACAAAGAGGGGCGTAAGCGATCAGGATAAGATGGTGCATCACTTCACGAGCGAAATGCTTCGCAATGGCAAAAGCCACCTATACCGAAGCCTCGCTTCAATGCGGATGAATCTGACCCCAGGCGGATCCAGTCTCTTGTTTTAATATGGTTGAGGAGAACCTTTGGATGGTTCTGGACCCCCGCTTCAACATGCTCGAGTTCAACCCCGAAACGGGCCCAATCCTCTACCTCGATGCAGCCAAGCTCAACTACTCGAGGGCTGCACCTAGGTCAAGTTTACATGCTCCCTAGCCATGCACCTTGGCGTGAAGCCCCAAGGGCTACACTTAATCTGAGCTTAAGCACTCCCTAGCAATGCACCTAAGCATGAAGCCCGAAGGGTTGCACCTAGGCTAAGCTTACATGCTCCTTAGCTATAAACCTCGGCATGAAGACCTAAGTACTGGTTACAAGTGCCCTGCAAGCCAATCACGTGAGTGATGGCACGTGTGACACACTGTGTGATCTTTTTTTCTTATGATTAATATTGGCATATTCTCACATTATATATATATATATATATATATATATATATATATATATATATACATTATGATGTCCTGTGTTCTATGCAATGGGAATCGGATCGTGATAAGATCAATGAGATCGATTCACCTTTAAACACAGATCCTAAATAATCACAGTCATAGGTTACTCGAGAGGGACATCGAGATAACCGGACAGACCGGTGTACTATATATCCGTCCATATGATGGAAGCAGCTGGTCTCATAATCACTTGTGTGGAGACACTAAGGATACAGTACAGGTGCTCATTGGAGAATGAGTTCACTGATTGATCCGCTTATGGAATGTTGTATGGTTAATGATACCTAATGTCAGACAGCGATTTCATTGTCCCAATTGTGTTTCTGGTCCTTAGACTTGAGACACCAAGGATGCCTTGTATGAGTACTCCTTTCTTTGACGCCAGACTTACAGGTTTGGAAAGTTTCAGATCTAGTACAACTGGTTATCGGGATTGGTAGTCAACCTTACGAAGGTAATTGAGTGTCAATAGAGGATCATCCACTCTCGGTATCACGAGAGGAATATCCCATATATGCTTGCTTAGACAAATCCATGGCCTGGGTCATTCGGATTGAGAGAGAAAGAGTTTTCCGGGAGAATCCGATTAGAACGAGACTATGACGGATTCTGTATGTGACCTAACAGTACCATACAGTACCATACAGTACCATACAGTACCATATCCAATATATGGTCCCTAGGATATTAGTTGGATAAGGGATTATAGATACACGGTAATTATGGATAGACAGGTCTGATGGATTCGATCCCCCTGCACCATCTGGGGACTATGGCGTAGTGGCCTAGTACGTCCATAGTCGATGAGTCAAGTGAATTATTATGGAGATAATAATTCACTATATCAGAAGGAGTTCTGATGGGAGTGACTCACGGCCAGCACGGTATCGGGCCTAGAGGGTCACACACATATGGTGAATGCTTCAGCGAATAGAGGATTAGATGTAGATCCAATTAGCTCATATTCTCATTAGATGAAACACTATGATGATGGGCTCCTTGATTAAGGCCCAATTAGAGGCCTAAGGAGATTATTGGATAGAGATCCAATAATGCAAGGTTAGTGGGTAATTTGATGGAGATCCAATACCCACTAAGGCAGGAGCCCTAGGGTTTTTGGTGGCTCTCTATAAATAGGAGGGGAGACTCATGGTTCATAGGCTGCAACTTTAGCCACCACCTCCTATTCTCCTCCCTCCCTCTGCGCAAGAGTTACGAGATCAGATTGAAGGAGTTTCGCTGCAGAGATCCATCGTGTGGATACCACTAGAGAGGAGGATGCTTGACCTCCTTCATCTTCTCCTTCCGGATCTGAAATACAATGATATACGATCTCCCTAGGTAAAATTAATCTGTCACACATCGTGGTTTTTCAGTTTTTATGATTTTTCTCGCGACCCCAATCTTTTGCACGACGATTTGATCTGCGTGGAAAACCAATTTTTATTTTGATTTCCGCTATGCATGTGATGCACCCGCTGAAGTTTCCCAACAGTGGTATCAGAGCCAAGGTTTTCATGAGAAAGATTGGTTTTAAATTGTATGTGATAAGATTGTATCGCGTAGAATCGTTCTACGTGTTCTTGCTGCGTTTTCGCCGTGAAGGCAGTGAGGAGGAGGGGCGGCAGCCACGGCCAACCCCCTTGCAGGGCTGGCCACCCATGGTTAGGCCGCAGCCAAGGCCCCCTGCAAGGGGGCGACTAAGGCCAGCCCGAAAGGGAGGCCAACGCATCCCACGGGGGCAGCAGCTACCCATGGGCATGGCCGACTGCGGCCAGCCCGCAGGGGTGGCCACCCCTTGGCAGGGCGGCTGCCAGCGGGCATGGGCAGCCACCGCCTGCGCAGCGGGGGAAAGAGGGGTGAGGGCATCCTTTGGAGAAAAGGACGATCCTGCCCCTATGAATTCTAAAAATTCGGAGGACTATCCTTGTGTACATAATTCCCATAATACCCTCAATAATTCTAAAAATTCCAAGGACTATCCTCTCATCCAGAATTATGAAAATATCCTTGACAATTCTGAAAATTCCATGCATGTCCTTATGTTCAAAAAAATAATTAATTAAATAGTTTAATTAATTATTATATATATCTAATAATCCTACATATGATGTGATGTACATATGATGTATAATGTGGATGGATGATCATGAGCCATGAATTATGATATGTGTAATTATTATTATTATTATTATTATTATTATTATTATTATTATTATTATTATTATTATTATTATTATTATTAGGGCTTGCGTGCCTCTGTTTTTCTCATTTATTATCGGGCCTACGTACCTATGATTATTTGTAATTACATGGAGAGACGCATCGGGAGCGTGGAGATGACAGCGAGACCCACGATGCCGTGGCGGGAGATTACGACGCATGGTGATGTGATGATCCGACGGAACCGATGATGATGAGATCAACAATCACAGGGTATGGAGATGTGTCGATGCACACATAGATCCTATTGTGAGTGATTAGGCCCATTGGCTCGGGCTTAATCATATTATGTGACGGCTCATGATCATCCGATGTGTCTTGCATGTGTGATGTGTTATACACCTACTAGATCTATGTATATATATATTTACATGCGATGTAGATATATATTAAATATGTATGTGTGTGACACGATATATTAGGAGACCGATAGAAAACAAAAACCCCTCCTGCGATAATATTAAGCCGGTAAGCGTGAGGCAATAAGATTGACCCACGTGACCTTCCATCGTTATAGGAAGAAATTGAATCCCGACATAGGTTGAGTTGGTCGAGTCACTCGAGGCTCACCTATCTACGTGATTGAGTTCTTGCCTATGACATATATATGTCACCGATGACCTGAGGACATGGTATGACTTGGTCAAGCAGTCAAGAGCATATCCATCGAATCAGACTCATCTTGTAACGATAGTGATGACCTAACTAAACTTCATCGTTAGTCGAGCAGTCGAGACCATTATGATTCGGAGGCCGAACATGATGGGAATCACAAGGAGTTGTGATTGACAAGAGTTGTCTACCTTTTGGGCTTAGTGTAGTTGGTCGAGTCCCTCGAGATTGCACTAAGACACCAATTGGATCTCGATCCCCACTAGGAGTCTGCCGGAGACTTTCATCTCACGCGTCGATGGTATCGCATGATTCGTTAGGAAAATAGTGGGAGTACATTAAGATAGAAGTCCATATCTTAATTAGTATTTTCTACAAAGCTACATGTTATTTATTTTTTACTTTATCTTATTTTTCAGAAACATGTCGCTCATAAACCCCCTACGTGGCATACTTGATGCCAACTACCTCACTGGTCTAAATTATACAGATTGGCTCCGTAATTTGAGAATTATTCTCACGGTTGAGGAAATCGCATATGTCCTTGATACAATTGTGCCCACGCCGGAAGAAGAGGCAAGCGAGGATGAGATCACTCGTTATGTGAAGTATATAGATGATACAAAATGTTATATGTTGGCCTCCATGACTCTTGAGTTACAAAGGCAACATGAGAGCATGGATGCAGATTCTATCTTTCTTCATCTTCGTCAGCTGTTTGAGAAACAAGGAAGAACTCACTCTTCCAAGCCAGGATGACAGAAGGGACATTGATTGAGAACAATGTCCTAAAGATGATAGAGTGGATCGAGAAACTCACAGGTCTAGGAATAGTCCTAGAGGATTACCTATGCGTTGATCTTATACTTCAGTTCCTACCTAATTCTTTTTGTCACTTTATCATAAATTTTAACATGAGCAAGTTTGAGGTGACTCTCTCTGAGCTCCTCAATATGTTGAGGGAAGCTGAGAGTGCCATCAAAAAGGAGAAGCCAGTTCTCTATATTAGTGAGACCAAAAGGAAAATGAAGACCAGCAAGACCCTTAAGAAGGGCAAGGGCAAAGAAAGACCAGGTAAGGCAAAGGTTAACAAGAAATATCCGACAAAGGACAGAGGACAGTGCTTCCATTATAGCCAAGACGGGCATTGGAAGAGGAACTGTAAGGACTACCTTGCAGATAAGGCGAAACAGAAGCTTGGAGAAGCTTCAGGTATATTCATGATCAATCTCCACTTGTCATATTTTCATGATAACACATGGGTATTGGATACCGGGAGTGCTTATCATATCTGTAATTTGTTGCAGGTTCTGACAAGACCTAGGAGATTGGCCAGAGGCGAGATGGACCTCAAGATGGGCAATGGAGCAAGAGTTGCTGCAGTTGTTGTTGGAGAGGTCACCCTACATCTGCCTGGTGGAGCTATTATTGCACTAGATGCATGCTATTTTGTTCCCTCTATTATCAAAAATATTATTTTTATCTTTTGTTTAACAATTAGTGGATATAAATTAATTTTTTAGAATAATAGTTATTCGATAATTATGGATGATGAGATCATCACTAGAGGGACCCTTACAAATGGCTTATATATGTTAGACACTTCTCCACACATCATGAATATAAACATGTCTAAGAGGAAAAAAAATGAGGTGAATAATGCATACCTATGGCATTTTATGCTAGGTCATATACATGAGGGAAGGATTCAAAAGTTGCTGAAAGATGGATACTTAGATCCATTTAACTATGAGTCATATGCAAATTGTGAACCTTGCCTTCATGGGAAAATGACCAACTCTCCTTTTAGTGGAACTGGAGAGAGAGCCACTGAGTTATTGGAACTCATACATAATTATGTATGTGGTCCCATGTCGACTCAAGCTATAGGTGGTTACTCATACTTCATTACATTCACTAATTATTTTTCTAGGTATGGACACATGTACTTAATGAAGTACAAATCTGAGGCCTTTGAGAAATTCAGGGAATATAAGAATGAGGTAGAGAATCAAATTGGAAAGAGTATTAAAACTCTTCGACCAGATCATGGAGGAGAGTACTTGAGTATAGAGTTCACACATTTCCTCGGGGATAATGGGATTCTATCCCAGTGGACGCCTCCTTATACACCTCAGCTCAATGGTGTATCAGAAAGGAGGAATCGTACGTTGTTAGACATGGTGCGGTCCATGATGAGTTTCGCTGATATACCCATCTCGTTTTGGGGGTACGCCCTAGAGACCACAGCTTATATTCTGAACAGAGTTCCATCAAAGTCGGTAGTGTCTACACCATATAAGATATGGAAAGGAAAGAAACTCGATCTTAAGGTGGTTAAGATTTGGGGTTATCCTATCCATGTTAGAAGATACAATCCCGACAAGTTAGAATCAAGGACAGAATGGTGCACATTCGTGGGATACCCTAAGGAGACTTTAGGGTATTATTTCTATCATCCTGAGGACCGAAAGATTTTTGTTGCCAAGAGAGCTGTGTTCCTTAAGAAGGAACACATTCTTGGTGGAAACAATGGGAGCAAGATAGAATTGAGCGAGGTTGGAGAACCTAGCACCATTCCAGAGCCCGAGTCTGTTCAGATACCTAACACACAAGTTCCAACTTTGCGTAGGACTATTAGAGTATCTCACGCTCCTGAAAGATATGTGGGACATATCAGTGGAGATGACTCTCAGGATGTTGATCCTCAGACCTACGAGGAGGCTATTATGAGTATAGACTCCGAGAAGTGGCAAGAAGCCATAAATTCTGATATGGATTCCATGTACTCTAACAAGGTTTGGAACCTTGTGGATGCACCTGAGGATATTATACCCATCGGTTGCAAATTGATCTTCAAGAAGAAGATCGAAGTAGATGGAAAGGTAAAAACCTGTAAAGCAAGGCTGGTAGCTAAAGGATATCGTCAAAGACAAGGAGTTGACTATGACGAAATATTTTCACTTGTTGCCATGCTTAAGTCCATTAGACTTATTTTGGTCATTACAGCACACTATGACTATGAGATCTGGCAGATGGATGTCAAAACGATATTCCTCAATGGCAACCTCGAGGAGGTGTATATGATACAGTCAGAGGGATTCGTATCCAAAGAGAGTCCAGATAAAGTGTGTGGGTTACTTAGATCTATATATGGATTAAAGCAAGCTTCCCGAAGTTGGAACATAAGATTTAATGAGGTGATCAAATCTTATGACTTCGTTAAGAACCAAGATGAGCCTTGTGTGTATAGGAAGGTAAGTGGGAGCGCTATCACCTTCTTGGTGCTATATGTGGATGACATCCTAATCATTGGGAATGATATAGGAATGCTCTCCACAGTAAAGGCTTGGCTATCTAGAAACTTCTCTATGAAAGACTTAGGGGAAGCATCCTATATTTTGGGGATCTGGATCTATAGAGATAGATCCAAAAGGATGTTTGGCTTATCCCAATCTAGGTACATAGACTCCATTATCAAAAGGTTTGGCATGGAAAATTTCAAGAGAGGTTTTATACCGATGAGACATAGAATATCACTTTCTAGGAGTATGTCCCTAAAGACTCCTGAAGAAAGGGTAGACATGGATAAGATATCTTATGCCTCAGTGATAGGGTCTATCATGTATGCGATGCTATGTACCAGGTCTGATATAACACATGCTCTGAGTGTCACGAGCAGGTATCAAGCAGATCCAGATTTAGAACACTGGAAGGCAGTAAAGTATATCCTTAAGTACTTGAGAAGGACTAAAGATCTTTTACTGGTATATGAAGGAGGTAGCCTCCAGGTTGAGGGATATACGATCTAGTATCTGGTCCTTAGAGAGAAGGACGCTTGACCTCCTTCATCTTCTCCATCCGGATCTAAAATACAGGGATATACGATCTCCTTAGGTAAAATTAATTTCTCACACATCATGGTTTTTTTGTTTTTGTGGCTTTTCTCGCGACCCCAATCTTTTGCACGACGATTTGATCTACGTGGGAAATCAATTTTTATTTTGATTTTCGCTGCGCATGTGATGCACCCGCTGAAATTTCTCAATAGAGGAGGGAGACCCCACAAAGAGGGGCGTAAGCGATCAGGATAAGATGGTGCATCACATCGCGAGCGAAATGCTTCGCAATGGCAAAAGCCACCTATACCGAAGCCCCGCTTCAATGTGGATGAATCTGACCCCAGGCGGATCCAGTCTCTCGTTTTAATATAGTTAAGGAGAACCTTTGGATGGTTCTGGACCCCCGCTTCAACATGCTCGAGTTCGACCCCGGAACGGGCCCAATCCTCTACCTTGATGCAGCCAAGCTCAACTACCCGAAGGCTGCACCTAGGTCAAGTTTACATGCTCCCTAGCCATGCACCTCGGCGTGAAGCCCCAAGGGCTACACTTAAGCTGAGCTTAAACGCTCCCTAGCCATGCACCTCAGCATGAAGCCCCAAGGGTTGCACCTAGGCTGAGCTTACACGCTCCTTAGCCATAAACCTCGGCTTGAAGACCTGAGGCCTATACCTCGGATGAGTGGAGTCAAAAAGGACTCACTCCCGAGTCATGCACCTCCATATGAAGACCCAATGCCTACACCTCGGTTGAGTGGAGTCAAAAAGGACTCACTTCGAGCCGTGCACCTCGACATGAAGACCCGAGGCCTGCACCTTAGATAAGTAGAGTCAAAAAGGACTCACCCCAGAGCCATGCACCTTGACATGAAGCCCCGAAGGCTACACCTAGGCCAAGCTTACACACTCCCTAGTCGTGCACCACGACGTGAAGCCCCGAGGGTTGCACCTAACCTAGGCTTACACGCTCCCTAGTCATACACCTCGACATGAAGACCCGAGGCTTGCACCTCGGATGAATGGAGTCAAAAAGAATTAGTTCCTTAGTTATGCAGCTCAGCATGAAGCACCAAAGCCTGTACCTCAGATAAGTGGAGTCAAAAAGGATCACTCCCGAGACATGCACAATGGCATGAAGCCCTGAGGGTTGCACCTAGGCCGAGCTTACACATTCCCTAGCTGTGCACTTGTTAGGACCGAATCAACACTAAGAGGGGAAGGAAGGGGGGAAGGGGGGGGGTGGGGGAGGGGTTGGGGTGTGTGAGGTGGTGTGGGTTTGAGTTAGTGCTTTTGTAAACTCTCATCGATTTGAAAACTTGTTTGATCAAACCTGTATCTGAAATACATTTAACTTAAAAATGTTTATAAGAGTAGTGAGCAAGTGAATCAAGAAGTAATAAGAATGAAAAGCATGAAAGAGATATGTATACTAGATTTATAGTGGTTCGATCCACGTGACCTACGTCCACTCCTGATTCCTCTTCACTTGAGGCCACCGACTTCCACTACTGATCTTATTTTAATGGGTGAAGATCAACTACCCTTCTTACAACTCTTTCTCCTTTTTATAGGCTCAGGAAGAACTTTTATAACCCTCTTTCATAAAGATTCTCTTAGACTCTCCCTTAGAAATACCTCTAAGCTTCTGGAAGAGGGAACTCAACTTTCTAATAGGGTTTTCATACTACAAAACATAAGTTTTCGTTCTCTTTTCTTACTCCCTCAAGCAAGAATGAGTGGAGTATTTAAAGGCCCCAAATGGCTTCAAAAGTTGAAACCAAAAATTTAAATCCCCGGATTCTCGGGGTACGGGTGATACCACCACCTGCATTGGGCGATACTATCGCTTGTAGAAATTAATGCTAGTGGTACTATCGCCAACCTATGTGATACCATCACCTAACACAATCTTGAAGACTATGTCTTCTTGGCAATACCATCACTAGACCCAACTTTTAGGTCACTAAATGGGACTCCCAATGGGCCCAACTCAACCTCAGATCAGGCCCAATGGCCCCCTAATTGAGTTGGCAATGTTACACCCAAAACCAACTCAATTATAAACTAAATTACATCGATCAAGACAAAACTAATTACAAAGCATGAATCATATGTTGTCCAGCATGTCATTGATTCATCTAGCACTTCGTCCGACCCTTCAACGAATCGTCCTCTCCTTCGACGTATTGCCCAATCCATCGGCATGTTGACCTCCGACAACATCCGACCTTCTTGGCACAATGCTTGATCCTTCTAGCCCAATGCTCGAACTCACAGCATGAAGTCCCTCTGGTACGTCAACCAGTCCTCTGGCCCGATATCCAATCTTTTAACATGTTCCATTCCGGCCTAACGTTTGATTCTCCTGCTTTAATCAATTTTTCTTTCCATGATCGAAGTTATTCCTACATCACTCAAATGCTCATTAAATCGTAACTTCATCAATTGATTTCATCATCAAAATTCAAGATTCAACAATCTCCCATTTTTTTATGATAACAACCAATTGATGACGAAGTTTAACTAAACTCCCCATGTCTATATGCTATATGGAAAGAAACTTTAAATTTAGAAAATCAAGAGTATTGCATCATTGCATGCATCATAAAATCATGTGTATTGCATACATGAATTTGGATCATCATAATTTCAAAATACATCATACCATGCATGATTCAAATTTTAAATCATCATCATAACAATCATCATCATAACTTCTCCCCCTTTGTCATCGATAACAAGGAGAAAGTGCAGCATGCAAGTTATTAAAATATGCAAGCTAGCAATTTTTTAGATGTGCAAGTTAGCAATTATTGCTTCTATTTTGGGATATGCAAGCTAGTATTTATTGCTTCTCTTTTGAGATGTGCAAGCTAGTAATTTTTGCTTCTCTTGAGATGTGCAAGCTAGCATTTCTTGCTTCCTTTTTGAGATATGTAAGCTAGCAAGTTTTACTTTTCTAAAATGTGCAAGCTCACAATTTTTACTTATATTTGTGATGTGCAAGCTAGCAAGTTTTCTCTCCCCCTTTGCCATTGTCAAAAAGAAGGAAATGATACAATGGTGCAAAATCTCTTACATTAATGTTCCAATCATCACATGAAAGATATTATGAAAAATTAATTTGGTGATGAGGTATACAATTCATGAATACATAGGAGTCAAATAAAAATCATGATATGAAAGATATTAATATCAAAGATATTGAAAGATCAAGTCGTGTATACTAAAAGATATAATTCATTTTGACAAATCTCCTATTTTGTAAATAGCGAAAAGAAAACTTAGGAGATCAAATAGTAAGTGATCTTCAAACGAAATATTAAGTCATGAATTTCATGATTTGGATAAAACTCATTCAAATCATCAAAATCACTTTTTCAAATCATTAAAATCACTTTCTTAGTTTAAGAGATTCAATGATATCAAAAATAGATTCTTCAATCTCTTATTGAAAAACTTAATAAGTTTTAGGGATAGAGAAATTTTCAAGAAATGCATTCCACTTTTAGTTTTGATTTATATGATTAATTTTATACAAGCATGCCCTTAATTTTTTTTATGCTAAATCCATGCATCTTGTTTAAATCTAAAAAATAAGTTTCATCATAAAAATCATCAAGATGAATAACCATACACCATTTTCAATTAAAAGATTGATTATAATTATAACAAAAATCACCAAGTTTCAATCATTTTAATTCAACTGATCTTTCCTTTATTATTGGTGTTTTGGCTATTGAGCTATGTGAATTGTGTTGGATCTCTCATCATATGCCTTGAGCATCCACTATCAAGATAATAATTTATGCTCCTAGCTTTCGATTGTAGACATGTTTATAAGAAAGATAGGTTTGTTGTAATAATATATTTTCCTTTTTAAATGACTTCACATTTAGTGCCATTGTCATGCTCATTTTTTAATTTTTTAAATTTACTAGAGAGAAGCATGATCCTATTATTATTATTTAATAATTTATATTTCTTACTAACCTTTTTCATCAAATAAATCATGAATGCACTAAGTAATTTATCATAAGGTAAAGGGGTTTTAGTTGAGTCACATATCTCGTCGTTGTGAGCCATCAAAGCGTAGTTCGCCACCTCATCTTCATTGGTTTGCTCCTTATTTTTTGATGCACTTGAGTCGTCCCAAGTCACCTTGAGTGATTTCTTCTCTTTTAACAACTTTTTCTTCTTTAATTGAGGACATTCGCTTTTAAAGTGCCCTGGCCTTTTGCATTCATAGCAAGTTATTGTGTCATTCTTAAGTTTGTTTTTATTCTTAGATTCTTGTTTTATGAACTTCTAAAATTTTCTTGTTAGGAGTTCAAAGTTATCATCATCACTTGAGCTTTCGCTCAAGTTGTCTTCTTTCATTCTAAGTATCATGTTCTTCTTGGTCTTTGGAAGGTCATTCTTATGTTTGTTATATATTATACAAGTCATCTCAAAGGTCATTAATGACCCGATAAGTTCTTCAAGTGAAAAATGGTTCAAGTCCTTTTCTTCTTGTATCGTAGTTACTTTTGGATTCTAACTTTTTGGAAGGGATCTTAGAATTGTTAAAACCCTTGCGGATTCTAAGCTTGGGATTTGATCTGTATAGGGGATCCCTTGCGGATCTTAGAATTGTTAGAACCCTTACGGATTCTAAGCCTCCTAGAACTCTATAGGGGTTTCCTCCTCCAAGATATTCGGCACACTAGCTGAAGAAAGATTGATCTTATTTATTTTAAGAAAGGAGAAGTTTACATACTTTTTTATAGGGCTCATGAAGAGACCCTCTAAACCAAGACTCCTAATAAGAGTCTTACTAGAAATAAAACTCTAACTATGACTCTTACTTTAAGTGAAACTCTACTAGAAGAGTTTTAACTCTATAAGACTCACAACCCTAGAAGGAACTCAACCTTATCCAACTTCCTCAACCAAGGTGGGCGGCCAATTATGGTTGATTACAATTATGACTCAGTTGACTCTGACCCGAATCCAACTCTGACTCCTAACCCGACTTTAGTTCACCCAAATCCTAACCCTACTAGGATTTGGGTAACAATAGACTTAAATCTCCTCCTAGACGACCTAATGTCAGGTCTAGGTTGGCCAACAAGGCCCAATCTAAGGACTCGACTCAATCGACTAGGACCGAACTCTGCTAAGTTCCTAACATATCCGTCATCTTCAAATCAGCCTTGTCCTCAAGGCTGAGACCCCATGACTCTGGGTCCTAATCTATAACTCTTCATGAGGCTCCCTTGTGGCCCCTGTAGTGGGGGCATCATGATCCTGCGATCCAGCATTATCTTGTATCTTTTTATCAGCAGTATTATTTAGATGATGATGTGTCATGATCTCATGATCCCATGCGATGATCAGCTAAACTTGGGCCTCCTCATCAGCCGAGATATCAAATGGGTGGATCTTGGTTGATTCATCCTCTCTAAACTTTCATTTGTTGTGAGATACTTGGAGGATCAGATTCATTTTTTAATTTGTGCGAAGATCCAATCCACAAGTCATGGCTCCAATGTGATCTCCAATTTTGTATAGTCCAAAGAAACAGGGAGACCACTTCTTAGAGGCTCAATTCTCCATAGATTCCTGCTGGTAGGGCTGAGGATGAAGGAAAACTTGATCTTCAATAGTAAACTTTCTTCTACTCCGACGTTTGTCGGGCAGCTGTTTCTTTCTTGCGTGGGCTGGCATGTGGTTGTTCTTTACTGGTAACTAGGTTTTCCTCTAAGATGGTGGCTGCCCTTTGGTAGAGTCCATGGTAATGTGAGCTCGATATGATTTTGGAGTGAGTAGAAGCTATAATTTTTCAAGGTTTATTTTTGTCTCTCCTTTATGTCATTGACCTGTATCACGCCGAGCCACAAATTCAGCATTGGTCAGCATTTTCTCATTATAGATTGATAGCTTTAGGTGATATGGAAAGAGGGCTTTGCTAATGTAGGTTAGGGGTTGGCTATCTTGCATGAGGATAGCACAAATTTTGACTCCCGATGCATCAGATTTGATCACGAACATTTTGTCGGAGTCGGGTAAGGCTAGCACCAGTGTAGATGGAATCGCAGCCGTGAGGGCATCAAAGGCTACTGTAGCTTTATCCGGCCAGAGGAAGACATCTTTTTTTTAGCAATGTCATAAGGGCAGCACTGATCTTGTCGTTGTCCTCCATGAACTTGCGATGGTCATGCGGTCGGGTAGGGGGCAGTTTTATCAGTTCAACAAACGCATCTAAAAATTCAGCAAGCAATAAGGGAAGGTTTGGATCTTCAATCTTTGTCAGCTTCTTCATATATAGCTACTAAAGTTGTATTAAGAAGCCGCTATGCATTTTCTATAGGACTTTCTCCATACGCTGCGTTGAAACCGTCATTACGTCACTCCCATGTTTCTCGCACAAGATCACCTATTTTCCTTAACTGAAAAAATTCATAATTAATTTTAAAAAATTTCAAGAAATATCACTTATCATTGATAGACATTTAATGCCAAGCACGGCTTCATAATCATCGAGTGGGAGGAGGAAGGAGTCAGCAATAATTTATTGTCCCTATAGTACCAATCTCACCTGCGGGCACTTTCAGTCACACTTCAAGACGCAACCACCGGCCACCTTTACATCGAACTAGTTGCAACCCTCAAAAGCATCATCAGGTAGCAACCATGTTTTCCATAAAATTATTGGTGCTCCCGGTATCTACGAGGACAGTGATAGGCTGCTGCTTGAGGAAACCTACAATCTTTATCATTTGCAAGTTCGCATAACCGACAAGAGCATGAACCATACAATCGGTCGGCTGTAGTTCTTCCTCCATGTTCTCCTCCTCGAGCTTGAGGTCCTCCTCTTCCTATTCAGATTCATCAGCGGGTTCAATCATGAGAAGTCATCTCTTCTTACATCGATGGTCGTGGATCCACGGCTCAGCGTAATTCTAACACAATCCCTTCGTGGATCTATTGTGAAGCTCTTCTCTCGTAAGTTTCTTTAGCTGAGGGGGTCAACCAGAAGTGGATGGAGGTTTGTATGCTACTAGTCGTGGTATGGTTCTTGTCCTCCAAACATTTTGATTAAGCCCTTCTTCTTGCAGTCGCGCGAAGGAGATAGCTGCCATCATTGTGTAGGGTCGACACGCTTTAGCTTCTTCTCGAATTTTAGCTTCAACCCTTCGATGAACGTCTCTAACAACTACTTTTCAGACCAATCCTAAGTTTGATTTGAAATATGTTCATACTTCGTTTGATATTCTTGCACGGTTGAAATTGCCTCCATGTGGGGACTCTATGAATGTGCTTATACCAATTGTACCATTGTATGGTGTCTCCCTCAGGGTAGATGGTAGCGATGTCCACCATGGAAGCCTCCGGGGTTCGGTGATAACAAAAGTAGTGTTCCACACGCAAAAGCCGTCTCGTCATGTCTCCGTCTTTCCATCGGGAAAAGTCCACTAGCATGCATGTAGATGCTAATTTTGTTGCGCATTCTTCTTTCTCCAGAGGGTTCTCCTTTTGATCTGGACTCTCACCTTGCTATAATCTCATCAAGCTTGGTGATCGTCTCAATCTGAATTCTACGAAGAGAGCGCATAGTCTATCCTCCATACGCGTTTTGAGGGCCTCTAACTTGGCACCGATCAGATCTACTGATACCACGACGTAAGACCCTAGATCTATGATGTCAAGATCCTTTTCTTACTATTGGGTTAATGGTATGAACCGGTTGGGTGTATTGGTGGCCAAAAGATGTGGTGGATCAAGGGTAGATGGCTGCAGTTTGGGGCTGATAGGTTGCTATTTTTTGTTACTATTGGGGCTATGGTTTTGAGCTGCTATAGGGGTCGTATAGGGGGTATGATGGTCAAGGGTTAAGGTTAGAGGGATGGCTTAGGGTTGTTATTGATGACAACAACTAATTTGGTGGGAATCGGGTGTGGATGCAGCAAGTAGTACCAAAGGTAGTGCAGTAAAATTTTTAGTCAAAGGGGGTGATGTCGATGTTGTTGTTTGGGGTTGTTGTAAAGGCTGTAATGGGGATTTGGTGATAGAGGTTTAGGGTTAGAGGAGTGGCTTAGGATTACTGTTGATGGCAACAACCGATTTGGTAGGGATTGGTAGCTGAAAGGGTGATGGATCAAGGTTGCAGTTTAGGGTTGATAGCTTGTGGTTTAGGTTGATGTTGGTGTTGTGGTTTGAGAGTGTTGTGGAGGCTGGAAAGGATTTCTGGAAAGGAAGGTTTAGGGTTGTTGTTGGGGGGAGCAACTGATTTGGTGTGGTTGTGACAAGAAGTATAGGATATGGTTGGAAACTTGCGTCAACAATGGAAGATCATGGTAATAGTTTTTTATGCTACTGTTTGGGCCAGCTATAAAGATTGAAAGTAGATTACGATGGCTACATCTTAGGGTTAGAAGGATGCCTTAAGGCTGATGTGGGTGGCAACAACAGATTTGGTAGGATTTGGTGTTGTATGTGGTGAAGAACGGCAAAAGATATAATAGCATAATTTTACATCAAAATTTTCAACACTTTATTTTATATTATTACGACAGTAAAAAAACCATGTGGATAGCAGCAAGATAGATAAGAGTAGTGGCAGTAAACAAATTTGGCATATATCAGTTGTGTATGTAGCAAGAAACACCGAAAAGATGTAGCGTAAAATTTTACGTCGAAGAGCAGCAGTTCGAAGAAAAGTTTTTAGCGGTTTGTCAAAGATTAAAGGAAGAATTCAAGGAGAATCACTAGTAAGGAAATCTAAGCCTGCATAATATTTGTAGAAGAATATAGCAGTAATAAATTCGACAAGATCAAGGAGTACAAGAAGGTGTTGTGGTAGATTTTTACATCTAAAGTTCAACAGTTTGGACATAAAAGTTTCAACGGTTTATATCAAGAATTTTTACGTAGAACCCAAAAGAAATCCGCTGATAAGAAGTGCCAAAGTCGTTGTAAAAATATGTAAAACATTTGGTAGCAAAATAGTGGCAGCAAGATCAACGATAGGCCAATAGTATGCGGCTGAAATCTACTACGTAACTTTTATCGTAAAGATGGTAACTTCGCAACGACAAGTTTGTGCAGCATAATAGGGGGACACTTTTTTAGTTTTTTGGGTTTAGGATAACTAAATTGCAACAATAGTAAGGTAGATTACTAGAACATGATGCAATTCTTGTGAAGATAGCAAGGGTGATCTGCGATAGTGGTGATGACGACGGAGTTGGAGACGATCTTAGTAATTGTGGAAATTGTTTGGTTGGTTGAATGAAGAAGATAGGCAGTTGTGGAAGGGCAGTAAAGCACCAAGAAATGTTGCTCTGATACCAAGTGTTAGAACCCTTGTAGATTCTAAGCTTGGGGTTTGATCTCTATATGGGATCGGCCTCCTGGAACTCTATACGGGTTCCCTCCTCCAAGGTATTCGGCACAATAGCTGAAGAAAGATTGATCTTATTCATTATGAGAAAGGAGAAATTTACATGCTTTTTATAGGGCTCATGAAGAGACCCTCTAAACCAGGACTCCTAATAAGAGTCCTATTAGAAATAAAACTCTAACTCCAACTCCTACTTTAAGTGAAACTCTACTAGAAGAGTCCTAACTCTGAAAGAGCCCCAACCCTAGAAGGAACTCAACACTAGCTGACTTCCCCAACCAAGATGGGCGGCCAATTAGGGTTGATTACAATTATGACTCAGTTAAATCTGACCTGAATCCAACTCCGACTCCTAACCTGACTCCAGTTCAGTCGAATGCAAACCCTACTAGGATTTGGGTTGATTTATTACAATAGGCTCAAATCTCATCCTACCAACCTAATGTCAGGCCTAGGTTGACCAACAAGGCTTAATCTAAGGACTCGACTCAATCAACAAGGATCGAACTCAGCTAGGGTCCTAACAAGAATTTTATTAACAAGTTCAAGATTAGTAAAAGATTTACCAAAAGCTTTTAAACCGTTGACGACATCTCTAAAACATGTGTACATGTCTCCAATGGTTTCGTTTGGTTTCATTCGAAACAATTCAAAACTGTGCATCAAAAGATTGATCTTAGATTCTTTAACTCTACAAGTGTCTTCTTGTGTAACTTCAAGTGTGTGCCAAATATCATGTGCGTTTCACAAGCTAAAATATGATTAAAATTTATTTTTATCTAAAATACAAAATAAAGTATTCATAGCTTTCGCATTTAAAGAAACTATTTTTTTTCAAAATCATTTCATTCATTCATAGGTTTAGAGGGTGTTTAAAAATCAAGTTCAATAATATTCCATAAATTGAAATCCATATAAAGCAAGAAAACTCTCGTTCATGTTTTCTAATACGTGTAGTCCGTCCCATTGAACATAGGAGGACGAGTGATCAAATGACCCTTTCGATTGTTAAGTAAAAGACATTTAGTCTATCTTGGGTGTTAAACTAATTGAAAAAAACTTACCTCTGAAACTAATTGTTATGATCGAATTGGCACTAAGAGAGGGGGGGTGGGGGGTGAATCGGTGCTTTCGTAAACTCATGTTGATTTAAAAACTCGTTCGATCAAACCCGTATCGGAAATGTATTTTAACTTTAAAATATTCTTAAGAGTAGTTAGCAAGTAAATCAATAAGTAATAAGAATGAAAAGCATGAAAGAGATATGAAAACCAAATTTATAGTGGTTCGATCCATGTAACCTATGTCTACTCTCGATTCTTCTTCACTCAAGGCCATTGGCTTCCACTACTAATTTTCTTTCAATAGGCGAAGATCAACTACCCACCTTACAATTCTTTCTTCTTTTCACAGGCTAAGGAGAGAACCTGAAGGAGGAAACTCAACTTTCTAATACGGTTTTCACATTATAAAACATAAGTTTTTGTTCTATTTTCTTGCTCCCTCAAGCAAGAATGAGCGGGGTATTTATAGGCCCCAAATGGCTTCAAAAGTTGGACCCAAAAATTCAAATCTCTGGATTTTCAAGGCACGAGCGATACCACTATCGGCACTGGGCAGTACTACTACCTACATAAATCAATGCTGGTAGTACTACTGCTAGCTTAGGCGATTCCTTCGTCTAACATAGTCTTAAAGACTATATCTTCTTGGGGGTACCACCACCAGACCCAACTTTTGGGACATTGAATGGGCCTCCCAATGGGCCCAACTTAGCCCCAAATCAAGACCAATGGGCCCATAATTGAGTTGGCAAAATTATACTCAAAACTAACTCAATTAAAACCTAAACTACTTTGATCAAGATACAACCAATTACAAAGCATGAATCTTATGTTGTCCAATATATTATTGATTCATCTGGTGCTTTGTCCAACCCTTCAGTGCATCGTCCACTCCTTCGACGTATTGCCCAATCCTTCTAACCCGACGCCCGAACTCATGGCATAAAGTCCCTCTGGCACGTCGATCAGTCCTTCGGCCCGATGTCCAATCTTCTGACATGTTCCATTCGGGCCCCACGTTTGATTCATTTACTTCAATCAATTTGTCTTTTCATGATCGAAGTTAGTCCTACGGCACTCAAACGCTCATTAGATGATAACTTCATCAATTGATTTCATCATCACAATCTGAGATTCAACAGCACCTTGACATGAAGCCCCAAGGTTGCACCTAGGCCGAGCTTATATGCTCCCTAGCCATGCACCTTGACATGAAGACTCAAGGCCCGCACCTAGATAAATGGAGTCGAAAAGAACTCACTCCCGAGCCATGCACCTCGGTGTGAAAGCCTCGAGAGTTGCACCTCAACCAAGCCTACGTGCTACCGAGCTATAAACCTCGGCATGAAGATCCTAGGCTCATATCTTGATGGGGCCGATGCACTTTCAAGCCATACACCCAGCTAAAGGACTTCCATCAGGAAATGTACCCCAAATAGAAGAGCCTACATCCGAGCCATACAAGTGTGCCCTTCGGAAAAAGGCCCCGAAGGATGTCCTTTCGGGCGGACAAATGATAGGGATAGTTTTGCCCTATGTCTGCTCATTTACCACAGAAATTGACACATAAGCAGGACTCTAAGTCACCAGCCCCAAAACAGCATTGCAATGTGTCCCGATCTACCTCGCATCAATGATTGGTAGTATGGCTCATTCTCAATATCCTCCCTACCCCATCAGGATCAGAGGCTAAAGAGATTTTTCCTATCATGATAAGGCAGTTAGCTTGATCTTATCCTAGGCTAATCAGTAAAGAGGCCTAGGGATCAGGTGTAAAAGTCATCCACCAGCTCACGTTGAATGGGGGCTCTAGACAATGACTTATGTCATACAGCTTACATTGTTGTCTTCTCCTCTCCACTAACTTAAGCATCGGATTGACCACATCGAGCAACCCACAACGCCAGCCTATCATGCAAGATCACAAACATCCCGAAGATGCCCAGCTACCAGAAGATGGTCATCTACCTAACCAGGAATATCTCAATCCATCTACACGACCACCCTGATCTCGGACAGGGTCCTCATTGACAAAAACGACTTTCGACCAGATATCATATGTGGTCTCACCTTGCCAAGTCCTCACATCAACTAGAAAGAGGCACTAGGATGAACTTGTACCTTCAGTAGTGAACCAATCAAGTAGACTCATTAGTCGATGATACCTATGACATCATTAGGGATTAAAGAAAATTTGTTATGATTATATTTCTTATCTAAAATGGGGTTTGTAATTGTCTTGCCACCGAACGAGAAGAAAACTTATATTTTTTTTTATTTTGAACAGGTGACCTGAATGAAACCCCATTTATCCCTATCAATGAATCACCAGACAACCACGGGATGTGCAGCCAATGCAACATATGGACCGACTACAGTACAACAATCACGAGTATATATATATGAGCCAGAGGAATCATCAAACATATAGGATTTAGTCATATGCACACTTTTGCCATCCGTTTCTTCCTCGTCCTTGGCTGCTGTGCTCAAATGGCCGTGGCCTGCCGACATATTGTCATTTGCTCAACACGCATCTTTTTAACCGAAAGCTCAAAGTGGGGCACGTGTGTTGTTGGCACGTAAATATCACGCCTTCTTCACTTTATTCTTTCCATACCCATCAAGCGTTGGAACGGCGATCACAGGTATTGTAGGTTTATCCACGATCCATGAAACTGTGTCAGATTTTGTCGCATTGGAGAATATTACTCAAAACATAAAATAATAGCGGGTCAGCAGCGTATATTGTGTTCGAGAGCTATCGGAACCCTAATCATGAGAAGCTCGAGCGTGCAACCCGTCATTTAGTTGGAACTCGAACCAAGTCACGTGCATTCAGTGTCTTATACATATGGATATGACTGCTCTTTCATATATACGTATATGTATACAATGGCACTCGTTGTATTCTGGCACAGCCCACCATTATTGGCACGTTTTGTCGTTTTGTTAGTGCTTGCGAGACGTCAGCCGCAGTTCCAAGAGTCCCAAGTCCAAATCAAAAGCGACATGATTACATTTATATATAATTCGCGATGAGAGGAAGCACTTGTGGCAGCCCAAAATTCCACCTTGTAAACCACGTGGTACCAACAACCAACCGACTCGATGAGCCTCTCTCGATCGGGCAAAACATCCACGTGCTATTCGCTAGATGCCAAAACTCTTGTCGGCTCCCAATGGTCAGCCTCATCCACTCCACCACACCGGTGGCTCCCACGGGTTGCCTCTCCGGTGGCCGCTTGGGTGCTGCTACACCGCGGTGTATATGTTTTTATGGTCCCCATCTCTCTTCTAGCTTTTGCCTGCCGCGTCACCGTGCACGCCTCCGAACAAAGCAGCTGACCCGCCATCACGCGTCATCCCACGGGCGACTCCGCACCACGTGTCGATCACAAACCATCTCAAAGTGAGGTCGTCTTCGCTCCACGTCAGATCCGTCTCCGCCTCTACCTCGTCGAAGCGAGTCGAAACGTGGCGAAATCTGGACTCGCACGCCGGCCGACCCCTCTCCCCCATCAATTATCTTAAAGCCAACAGCACCGAAACGCCCCCTTCCTGCCGTATCAGCCGTCCGATCCACTGTCAAGATTCGCTCGTACAGTGATCGACGCGGCTAACGCGTGTGCCGCACCGGTGGTGAACTCAACCGTCCCTATATAATATAATGCTGCCTCATAAGCCATACCCACACCGAGCAAAACACATTGCGCGACCAACCCTCCTGTTCCTTGCGAAAGAAGAGGAGGAAGTCGGATGGACGAGGCCAACCTGATGTCCGTATTCACCAGACAGTTCATGGCAGCGGCGCCAAGGCCGTGGACCAGGGAGGAGGACAAACTCTTTGAGCGGGCACTGGTGGTGTTCCCGGAGGGCACCCCAAACCGATGGTCTGCCATTGCAACGCAGCTAGTAGGGCGGAGTTCCATCGAGATGTGGGAGCGCTACCAGGCCCTGGTGGAGGATTGTGACATGATCGAACGAGGGATGATCGAGGTGCCAGACTATTGGAGCAAGACGGACGATGGTGGGAGCGACCACAAGTCCAATGGTGGCATGCGGCACCACCAACAACCAACCGCCAGGGGCAAGAGAGAGGAGCGAAAGCGCGGTGTCCCCTGGACCGAGGAGGAGCATCGGTGAGTAAAATATACTAGTGATCCCCACGACACTTAATCATAATTCTCCCGCTCTCATACCCACTCGATAAAAAGAGATCTAGATGATGAGAAGTGAAAGTAAGCTTTTCGTTTTGTTGAGGCACGTGATTTGGTGGTGGTGTAGGTTGTTCTTGAAAGGATTGGCCAAATACGGAAAGGGGGATTGGAGAAACATCTCCCGATGGGTGGTGAAGACGAGAACACCGACACAGGTTGCTAGTCATGCCCAAAAATTCTTCATACGTCAGAACCAGAATAACGACGACAAGAGCAGCAGAGACAGAAAGAGAAAGAGCATCCATGATATGATATAAAATTTAAGATTATACTTATTTTATTAAAATAAATATACGATGGATTAGTGTTATGTTAATCGGTGATTAGAAAACCAAAAAAACACAAAAAAAAAAAAAAACCGTACGAGTTTGCATCCTTCCCAGCTCTCTCTCTCTCTCTCACGATTGCGAACTCCCCAAAAGTATGGCTCCCTCTCTCTCTCTCTCTCTCTCTCTCTCTCTCTGACGATCGGGAACTCCCCAAAGTATGGCTCCGATTGGAGCCAAGCCCTCCCGTGGATCGGTCTCTCGTTGTTCTCAGGTCCATTTCTTCTCCTCCTCTACGGCCGATCCCTTGCTCGAGTTGTTTTGTTGTCAAGGTTCGTGATTAGCGTTTTGTTGCCGCAAGCCGGCCAGGGTGGCTCAGACGGGTTTGCTGGTGCTCAACTTTTGACCAGCACGACACCAAGAACCTCACCGTCTTCCAGCCGATCGACCATTTCGTGGAGGAAAACCTCATGATCGCCCGCTCACATCATCTCCAACAAGTTCGGCATCGAACCCCACGTCCGTTCCCCAACACCCTTCTCCCCCCCCCCCCGCCCCCGGGGCCTGTGGTCGAAACGCCGTCCCTCTTTCTTGTTAAATGGGGTCTTGCTTGCCCTTTTGCCGTCCGATCGAGCGTTTCGTCGTTTTGTTTTGTTCTGTTCGGAGCCGGAAAGACGTCGAAGGACGTCTCTTCGTTGTCGGGAGGTGGTAGCTGGGGATCTCGCTACTGCAATCTTGACTGCGTTGGCTTCTCTGTTGTTGTGCGGGTAACGATTGGAAGATGGCATTTCGTTTTATCTCGGTTTCGATCTACTAGTTCTTTCTGCGGCACCGGTTTTTTACTCCTTCACTTCTCGATTTCAAGTAGATCTCCTATTTTGGGGTTAAGGACTTTTCGTCGGTTCTTGATTCTGTTACCTTTCGAATTCAAGTAGATCTTTATTTTTTTTTGGGTTGAAAACTTCTCATCGGCCATGATTCTTTTACCTTTCGATTTCATGTTGATCTTGTATTATTGGGTTTCATCATTTCTTGGTTCTTTAACTATTCGATTTCAAGTAAATCTTATATTTGTGGGATATGGATCTGTAACCGAGCAAGAAGATCTCGTTCGTTAGTTGAGAGAAATCTTCCCTCAACTATGTATAAATAAGTGTTGCATCAATGAATGAAATGCATCCTTTTGTTCCTTACCTCTGTTTCTAACATGGTATCAGAGCCATGGATACAGAGAAAACTCTCTCATCTCATTGTCAAATGACAGCACATCAGAAGATAAAACAAAAAAATCTCAGCTCATCCCTTCCCACTTGCTCCTCGCATCCCATCGCATCCGACCGTGCATAGTAGCTAATAGAGTCTGACAAACAGCCATGCGCAATTGCCCTTCCCACTAGTGTATCTCCCTCTCACTTCTCGAGAGAAGAAATCTACAATACAACTGCCGCTTCTCTTGCCAGCGAAGCACCTTCCTCCTCTGCCTCCTCGCTGTTGCGCCCTCGACGCTTTCGGTGATGGTGATTGCTCCCCTCTTAGGCACCTGGCGGTAGGCGTCTGTCGTGGAACTTGCTCAGCCCACCAACACTGGCAGAACACTCCCTCTATTCAACTCGAGATGGCTCTACCAGTGTTTTATTCCTCCTACCCACAGCTAGTGTCTCCTCGCCAAGCCGTAACTAGAGGCGATCGTCCAGGTCTGTGACTCTATCTGACTTCTCTTTGTTGCGTCTCACCGCCAGCTGCTCCTCGGCCTTCTCCAAGGTCGTCTTCACTAGTGATCACCCATCTCCCCCAGTCATGGCGCACCTTCGTCAACACCCAAGTGACGTGGGTTTGTGATTGCACCCTCGACCACGTCGCTCTCTACTTGCTCCCAAAGTTCCACACCCTCAAGGCTCTTGGTCTATTTCGAGCTCACACTTGCCATTCCCGAGTTCTACCGCTGCACGATCTGGCAAAATCCTCCCTGTAGAAATAAGCACCTTTCAACAAATCTACACTTCCAAGAAGCCTCCGCCAGAGAAAGCAACAGCACTTCCAGCATAATCCGATGGTCGTTGTTCTCATTCCACTGACACTTGCACAATGTTGTTCTTCCAGTCCAAATTGATCAGTAATCATCCCCATCTGCAACTCTGAAGTCGGCCACAGGACACCTGCTGCTGTTGTTGTTGTACCACCGTCAACGATTCCAAGGCATCCTTTGTCGTTTTGGCCCTCCCGGCATCAAAGCTTTCGTCCCCTTCCTAAACCAGCCGGCACTTGCTGCCCTGCTGCAGTGGGCCGAGGTAGAGTATTGGCCCTCCCCCACCTCCGGCTGCCTGGTCCTCCCTTGACTCGTCAGCAAGGAGTCCTTCTACACGAGGCAGTCTTCCTCATGCTCCACCACTATCACATCAGCTTCAATGAGTAGCGACACTTTCCCTACCTCATCTACAGCAGACAACGGCTTCTACACTAGCCTCCTCTAGTGTTACAACGGTCAGCGTGGTGCACAACAATGAAAGCTATTGTCAAAGTCATCGTCATTCACAACACTTACCGTGGACGCATTCCCCAGCCTGTCGTCCGCACTACATCTTCCAACAATAGCAGTCTACATATCTATGACGTAGACCACTATGTGATGCACCATTTAGCTATCCTCTTCTGCTTTCATCTATCTTGTACCAATGTCTCTATGCCGACCACTACTTCCAGCACTTGCTGCTGCTCGCACGCTCTTGGCTTGAAGCTGACCTCCCTCAATCGACGACCTGTGTTTGTGTTGAATCTGCTCCCCTGTTTCTTTTACTGTAGAAGTGTTGCAACCTATACAACAACAGCAGCCATAACAGTAGTGCCCTCCTTGCTGTCGCGCTTGTCGCTAACCAGTTGACTCTGCCTATCTCCATCGTGTCTGTGCCTTCGACGCCTCCGGCGATCGCTCCCCTTCTCAACAAGCCACAAAGACAAATTCTTCCACTACGGCTACAGCTTTTCCAGGCTCGATGATATATCCCTAAAGTCCTGCATGCTTCCTCCACTCCAAAGTCATCTCTGACACAAAGCTGTTGTGCTACTTCTTTGCCTGTCGATTATCATGCGGCCTCACTCTCTTCTCCCAGGATAGGACTGACGTCTCGGTCGATTGTAAGGAAGGAATATTGTTGCTGCTTCTTGCTTCTCTCCCATTCAGACTTGCAGCCTTGTCTTCCTAATATGATAGTGCTTCCAGCAGTTAACTTTCTTTACCAACAACACATAGCTGCATCCTCTCCTTCATCATCCTGAAAGAAGGTGTTGCCGATTACCACAGGCATGGCTTCTATTCTCATCATCTTCGGCTGCTCCCTGGTATTCTCTTGCTCTTCTACTCTTGCAGTTGCCACATGAGGAATTTTGGCTCCTCGCTTCACCAGGACGCACCATGGTTTGGTGCTCTCAGCCTCGACTCCTTCCCTCTTCTGCTTCAGCAGTCCTTCATCGTTCAACAAAAGCACCAATCTTACGCCAGTTGCAGTGAGCACAACTGCTCACACATCCACTTCATCGCAATTGTAGACTTCGGCCTGAGACCCTCACAAATGCCCACTCCTTCGGCAGCTTGAGCACTTCACAGAGGTTGACGCTATGGTATCACTTCAGAAGCAACAGCGTCCACCGATTGAGGTATCTCTGCACCAGTTTGAGGTTCTTTTTCTTTCTCTCTTCTCTATTTCATCATTGTCACTTCCCTGTCATTGTGACGCCACTTGCTTCTTGGACACTCACGTAGTAGTATACTCCTCGGTCTGCCCACTATCCTATCATTTCTCTTGATTTCTTCTTGACTTGGTGATTCCCATGTCTTCCTTGTCTACCTCTGATGCTCTAACTCTCTTCCCTACTAGGAATCCCTCTCTGCATCGAGGACCTATTTTCATTAATACTGCCTCCCTAATTCCCTTTAATTATATGAAGGCGACAACTACGCATCCTGGCGTGCTCAATTATCTAATCTTTTATTTGGCTATGATTTATTAGGTTATATTGATGGCTCCCTCAGTTGTCTACCAGCAATGATTCATATTCTCGGAGAACCCAAACCAGTACCAAATTCAGCCTATAAGCTATGATTACGCCAAGATAGGCTCATTCTCCAAGCAATTCAAGCCTCTGGGCTAGATCCATCATCCTGCTTGTATCCTCTTGTACTACTGCTGCGGAAGCTTGGACCAAGTTACAAACTACCTTAGCGAATCGCTCGCAGACTCGCATGCTTGGACTACTCTCCAACCTTATGAACTTAAAGCAGGAGGGAAGTATTGTTGTCGACTACTTACAATATATCAAAATGATTATCAATGACCTGGCTTGATAGGTCATTCTCTCACTGATGAAGAAGTTCTCGTCCACACACTTAATGAACTGCGTGCAGATTCCAAGGAACTGGCAACAGCACTTCGAGTACACGATTCTCTCATTTATTTTGAAGAACTTTACAAACAAGCTAACAAACTTTGAAGCTTATCTGAAGCGTGATGATAGGCTACCATGACCTCTGTTAGGACCTCCCATCATAGCTCAGTTAAATGAAAAATCCAAACGACAAAATCGTAAATACAACAAGAATGCTTCAAATGATATAGCCAACTTTTCTCCTACTTCTATGGGCACCACCCCATCTCTTCCCCCTCTATATCCTCCAAACTTTAACCATCGTTAGAGTGCTTCCTTCCAGCCACGTCGTCCTCCTGCGTTTCATCAACAAGTTGTCTGCCAGTTGTGTGACAAAATTGGACACTCTGTAAAAGTTTGTCGGTCTCGACCTCGCCTCCCAGCTTCGTCAACCTGGCCTCAGGCAAATGTCATGACTACTCTGTCAGATAGTCAATCCAATTAGATTATGGACTCTAGTGCTTCCCATCATATCACTTCTTATCTCCAGAACCTATCAATTCATAACAACTATAGCGAAAATGAAGACATCGTCAACGATGATGGTAAAAGAATTCCTATCACTCATACTGGTTCTACGATGCTTAATTCACAAAATTATACTTTCATTGAATTCTTTCCTGATTATTTTCTTGTTAAGGACTTGAGCACGGAGGCATCCTTGGTTCGAGGCCCGAATAAAGACAACATCTACAAATGGTCGTCAGCCTTGTATCTCGCTCGCCCTACTACTAACACTTCCACTGCTGCTCCGGTCAACATATGGCATCAACGTCTTGATCATCCCTCGACCTCTATTCAACAAAAATTATTTTCTCGTTATTCTTTTTCTGTTTTAAAATCTAGTATTGTTATTACTCATTATGATGCTTGTCTTAGCAATAAGAGTCATTAACTACCTTTTGGTACATCGTCTATTTCCTGCTCTAAATCGTTTGAGGTTGTTTATACTGATGTTTGCGGTCCTGCATCAGTTGTTTCCTTTGACAAGTTTAGATTCTATATTATTTTTGTAGAATATTTTACAAAGTATACATGGTTATATCCTTTCCGTCAAAAGTCTGAAGTCGCTGTTGTCTTCTCTAATTTTAAGAACTTAGTTGAGCCCTACTTTTAGACTATCATTAAAACTATATATTCTGATGGCGGGGGTGACTATCAAGCCCTTTCATTTTATTTTCCCGCTTGCGGTATTCAACATCTCAAGTCCCCTCCATATACTCCTCAACTGATTGGCTCTGCCGAATGCAAACATCGACATATTGTTGAAACTGGTCTAACAATGCTCCATCAGGCTTGTATGTCATATACCTTATGGTCTGTAGCATTTCAAACAACTATCTACCTTATTAATCGCTTGCCTACTCCTATCCTACAATATCAATCACCATTTGAAAAGTTATTTCATAAACATCCTAATATGCAAACATTAATGGGTATTTGGTTGTTTGTGTTATCCATGGTTGCGTCCCTACAATTTCCATAAAATGCAACCTCGATCTCGCTCTTGTATTTTCATCGGATATTCTCTTGAACATAATATATTTCGGTGCTATGACCCTCACACTACTAAAGTCTTTGTTTCTAGACATGTCACTTTTTTGAAGTCTATTTTTTTCCTTTCGGGGTCATAGGCACTCTGTTGTCCCATTGGATTCTGATCATTTTAGTACTGGTCAATAAAAATCTTGTTAGATTGTAATAAAGCCACTCCTATCTTATAAAAGAGTATGGCTAAGGTTTAGATTAGCCCTTAGGGCTTAGTAGCCGCCACACCCCTTACTAGGTTGGTCGGCTAGGATTTCCCCCTACTTAGGTCGGGTATAGAGCCACTTAGCCGCCCCCTGTTCCTATTAAGGCAGGTTGGCTATAGGAGGGGCAAAGAGGTAATTCTACTTAGGCAAGCACCCCATTAGACTAGGGTTTTGATCCTTATTTAAAGATGTAGTCGCCCCCCCCCCCCCCCCCCCTCTTGAATCAAGCAATTATCAATTTTATTTCAGTCTTGTGCCGAGTCTAGGAGGGAGGAACCCCTATAGCGTTCCAAGGGTTGATCCCCCTCAAGGATCAAAATCTATAGAGCTCCTTCTGGGGTTCTATCATCTAGTATCAGAGTCACGTTCCTGCTACCCTATAGTCATCTCAGCCGCCTCCACCTTCCCAAGCAATTTCCACAATTGCTACGACACACGCCTCCACCTTCCACACGAGCAGTAGATCAAATCAGTCTGCCGCTGTCCCCTGCGTTTGATTTAGAATTCTGATATATTTTTATAACCCACGCCTCTTCCATACTGCAAGATCCTTCATATTATGCATCGGAAAAGTTTTTCCAAAGTTTCCTTGCTGTAATTTTTTACCGTCGCAAACGTTATCATCGTTGTAAGGGCGAAACGCTGCAGAAATTTTCAGCCGACTGTTGCTACTTGAAACCAAACTTTTGTTCATCGTTTCTGACCGAATTTTTTACAAAATTCTCAAAATCAAGTTGGCTTTCATCTGGATTTAATTTCATGAAAAAACTCCTTCTGGAACCGATTTTCTTGTACGATCTTTCACCATTACGCAGTTCTGAAATTTTACGATCAAGGAATCTGCCTTGCATTTTTGCCCTATTTCCCTACCGTTATGCTTCCAAAATTTCTTCAAAATTTCTACTGGTATTGACAACATCTAAACCAAGGGTTTCTGCATAATTTTCTTAAATTTTCCCCTGAAATTTATGTTGAGAAATCATCATTTTCCCGACGCAAAAATCGGTTCAGCAGGACAGCACATCGCAGCACTTCTTTTCACCGAATTGTATCAGATTTGAGCGTTATTTTTTGTGGGATTTCGGACTCTCTTTTCCTCATCTCCAAACCCTACCATCCTCACCAAAAACCCTTCCAAATATTACCCTAAATCGAATCCAAACAGCCTCCCAAATCAGCCACCCAAATCAGCATACTTCCTTATCGATCCACTTAACTTTTTAGCCAACTTTCCTTACCGAGACACCTACCTTTGCTGCCATCTATTCCAGATTTAAAATCTACTTTCCTAACCTTCATCTACTGCTATCACATCCCTAAAACCACACCAATTCACAACCTAAACTAAACAAAACCGTAGCCCCAAATCTGCCCTAAACTGCAGCCTACTTCCATCCAAACTGATTCACCTTTCAACCGATCATCCCTTCTCCAAAATTCCCATGCCACTAACTCGACAAAAAAAAAATCTCAATATTACAAATCTAGAGGCATATACTATGGTATCAGAGGAGGCTATCGATGCAAAGCTTGAAGCCTTTAAAAACTGCATGGAAGAGAAGATGCGGATCCCTTTTCGCCGAATTCAGCATTGGCCGACTATCGAACCCGAGGAAATCACAACACGGAGAAACTTCAGATCGACGAGATGATCCTCAAAACATGGCCACGTCACCTTTGATCTCAATAATCCACGCATGAAGGTTGACTTCCCTAGATGGGAAGAAGGAGACCCGATCGGGTGGATCTCGTGCGTGGAGCGCTATTTTCGGTTCTACCGAACCGCCGACGCCACACGGGTGGAGATTGCTGCCATTCACCTCGAGGGAGATGTTATTCAATGGTTTAATTGGTTTGAGCACACCAATGGAGGACTCTCTTGGCAGCGATTCAAGGAAGGACTACTGAACCGCTTCGGACCAACCGATTTCGACAACATCGACGGATAATTGGCAAAGATTCGTCAAACCTCCACAATACAAGAATACCAAACAAGGTTTGAACGTTTATCTAATCAAGCTATGGATTGGTCTGAAAAACAACTTTTATGGACTTTCATCGAGGGCCTAAAGCCGGAGATTCGGGGAGAAGTAAAGGCGCGGCAACCGTACACTCTTATGGTGACGATTTCCTTTGCGCGTATTCAAGAAGAACGATTGAACCAAGAGGCGTGAAGGACAAGGGTCGCTCCCCGACCAGCCATGCCGAGGCGTACAGCCCCCTCTACTGCCATCCAAGCCCCCGCAAAATAAAAATTGACGAGGGATGAGCTTCATGAACGATCGGCCAAAGGATTGTGTTGGCACTGTGATGAACCGTGGAGCCGAGAACATCGCTGCAAAAAGGGCCAGCTCCTTGTGATTGAACCAGTGGAGGATGAGGACAATGAACCATCTGAAGAAGCCCTTGAACCTAAAGAAGAAGCCATGGAGGAAGAGTCCCAACCGGTCAACTACGCAGTGCATGCATTTGCCGGCTACTCCAACTCGCAGATGATGAAAGTTTGAGGATTTCTAAAATAGCAACCCATCACCGTTCTCATCGACACGGGCAACACAAATAACTTCCTCAACAGTAAGGTTGCTACACGTTTGGCACTTCAAATTGAAGGTTGCAACAAGTTCAACATAAAGGTCACCAACGGCCGAATCCTCAATTGCGACCAACGGTGCCCGTGGGTGAAACTACTCCTCCAAGACCAAGAAGTGGTAGCTGATTTCTTCCTCCTACCCATCGATGATTATGAAGCCATACTCGGGATCGAATGGCTCACTACACTAGGTGATATCTCCTGGAATTTTTCTAAATTAATTATGAAATTTTATTACAAAGGGAGACAGGTCACGTTACGAGGCAAGCGCGGGAGCCATATTTCCACCGTTTCGTCGCAACGAATGGAGAAAGTTTTACAAAAAGCATATAGTGGATTCTTGATGCATATCCAGTAGCCATCTAAGGGGGAGAACGTACAAAACTCAGATCCTAAGCTTGCCCTATTGCTGGACGAATTTGCGGATGTTTTCTCGGAGCCGTATGGGCTGCCCCCTAACCGGTAGCATGACCACCGCATTCCTATTTTGCCAGGCAAACCTCCAGCAAATTTATGACCATACCGCTATCCTCACTTGCAGAAGGATGAGATCGAGACCATTGTTAAAGAGATGCTTGACACCGGGGTGATTCGACCGAGTTGCAACCCTTACTCCTCACCGGTGTTGCTAATGCGCAAGAAAGATGAAACGTGACGGATGTGCATTGACTCCGGGCTCTAAACGCCATCACCGTCAAGGACAAATATCCAATCCCAATCGTGGATGAACTTTTGGATGAATTAAAAGGAGCCCGAGTCTTCACTAAATTGGATCTCCGATCAGGATACCATCAAATTCGAGTATGCACTGAGGACATTCCGAAAACTACATTTTGCACGCATAACGATCACTATGAGTTTTTGGTAATGCCTTTCGGACTTACCAATGGTCCTACCTTTCAAAGTTTGATGAATGACATCTTTCGAAGGTTTCTACGGAAATTGGTATTGGTATTCTTTGATGATATTCTCATTTATAGCCCTACGCTTGATATACATTTTGAGCACTTACGAACTGTTCTAACCGTTCTTCGAGAGAATACTCTTTATGTTAAACAGTCAAAGTGCAGCTTCTTACAACCTAGAGTGGAGTATCTAGGGCACATTATATCATAGGATGGAGTGACGGTCGACCCAACAAAGATCGAGACAATGCAAAGATAGCCGAGACCTACAAATGTAAAATCACTACGCGACTTCCTTGGACTCACGGGCTACTACCGGAAGTTTGTGAAAGATTACGGCAAGATCAATGCCCCACTCACGTCCCTACTCAAGGACTCCTTTTTATGGTCGGATCAAGCCTCCGCAGCCTTTAAAAGACTTAAGGCCGCCATGACGACGACGCCACTCCTAGCGCTACCCCGATTTTAGCCGAACTTTTGTGATTAAGGTCGACGCGTCCGGAGTTAGAATTGGTGTTGTTCTAATGCAAGATGGTCGACCCCTTGCCTACACTAGCAAAGCTTTATCTCCCTCGCATCTTAAATGTCCGTGTATGACAAAGAAATGCTTGCTATCGTACACGTAGTTACAAAGTGGAGACCCTACTTGATCGGTCGGTGCTTCCAGATTAAGACCGACCACCGAAGCCTTAAATATTTCTTGGAACAGAAAATATCCTCCCCGAAGCAGCAACAATGGGTAACTAAACTTCTTGGCTTTGATTATGAAATTACTTACAGAAAAGAAAAAGAGAATGTTGTTGCAGATGACCTATCTCGGCTACCGGGACAAGCTGAAATTTCAGCCATCTCCCTTCCCTCTATTGACTTCCTCGAAAATATTAGGGAGGAATGGAAGAATGATCCAGAAGCCCGAGCCATCATTGAAAAGTTGGAGAAAGACCCAAGGTCTATGAGTCACTACTTGTGGGATTCAAAGGACTTGTGCTATAAAGATCGAATTATTATTATTCCTTCTTCCCCTTGCATTCAAATTATTTTACATGAGATGCATTTTTCACCCTCAGCAGGGCACTCCGGATTTCTGAGGACTTACAAAAGGGTGAAGCAAAACTTCTTTTGGAAGGGCATGAAAAATCAATTTATGATTATGTATCCAACTGTGATGTATGTCAGCAGCAGAAAGGCGAAACAGTGGCAAGACCGGGGAAACTACAGCCACTACCCATACCAGACTCAGCATGGACCGACATTTCTATGGATTTCATTGATGGGCTGCCACTATCCCAAGGTAAAAGCACAATCTTTGTGGTGGTAGATCGCCTAACCAAGTATGCTCACTTCTGTGCTGTGAAACATCCCTATATTGCTGCTAGTATTGCTCAACTTTTTGTGGAACATATAATAAAACTGCATGGGATGCCAAGGTCGATTGTGAGCGACCGTGACAAGGTATTCACAAGTAAATTTTGGACGAGCTCTTTCATCTACAGGGCACCCTGTTGAAGATGAGCACAACCTATCATCCCCAGACAGACGGCCAAACAGAAGTGGTGAACATATGCCTCGAGACATACTTATGATGCTTCACTAGTGATCGGCCCAAAGAGTGGACAAGCTGGCTTTCTTGGGCTGAATGGTGGTACAACACGACATTTCATTCATCAACTAAATGTACCCCTTATGAGGCATTGTATGACCGATCGACCCCTGTAACACCTAGATATGTGCTTGGTTTGGCCAAAGTAGATCAGGTCAACCAAAATTTGATTAACAGGGATAAACTGCTGCAACTACTAAAAGACAACTTGAATGTCGCTCAAGCTCGCATGAAGCAACAAGCAGACAACCACCGAAGTGAGCGGGAATTCGCAGTGGGAGATTGGGTCTACCTTCGGCTCCAACCATACAAGCAGCTATCAATCAATGCAAGAGCATCAATGAAGCTGTCTCCATGATTTTATGGACCATATCATATCTTAGAGCGAGTTGGGGCTGTGGCATACAAATTAAAGCTTCCAGATTATGCTAAAATGCATCTCGTCTTCCATGTGTCCTTATTAAAGCTAAAGTTGGGAGAACATGAGAAGGCCCAGACTCAGCTTTCGAGCATCACTAATGATGGCGAAATCAAAGCCCAACCTAAAGATATACTTGATCGGAGGATTGTGATGCGCCGACGACACCCTTCAACCGAAGTACTTATGAAGTGGACTAACTTACCCTCCGAAGATGCAACATGGGAGTCACACGAGGAGTTGAAGATCCAGTTTCCAGAGTTTAAGGACCCTCAGCCTTGAGGACAAGACTGATCTGAAGAGGGCGGACTTGATAGGACTCCAGCAGGGTAGAGTCCTAATCATCTTAGTACTAGTCAATAAAAACTCTGTTAGATTGTAATAAAGCCACTCCTATCTTATAAAGGAGTATGGCTAGGGTTTATATTAGCCCTTAGGGCTTAGTAGCCACCACACCCCTTACTAGGTTGGTCGGCTAGGGTTTCCCCCTACTTAGGTCGGCTATAAAGCCACTTAGCCACCTCATGTTTCTATTAAGGCAGGTTGGCTATAGGAGGGGCAAAGGGATAATTCTACTTAGGCAAGCACCCCCTTAGGCTAGAGTTTTGATCCATGTTTAAAGATGTAACCCCCCCCCCCCCCCCCCCCCCCCCCCCCCCCCCCTCTTGAATCAAGCAATTATCAATTTTATTTCAGCCTTGTGCCGAGTCTAGGAGGGAGGAACCCCTATAGCTTTCTAAGGGTTGATCCTCCTCAAGGATCAAAATCTATAGAGCTCCTTCTAGGGTTCTATCAGATTCCTACGACACATCTTCATCCTCCCATGTATCTCCACTAGATCCACACTCTCTTGTTACTTCTGTTCCACAGCTTCCTCCTCCCTCCTCTCCTTTGGATCCTCCTCTTCTTGTGCAATTGCCTCTCGAATCAGAATCTTTGTCTTCACCTCGCTAGGGTACTTTTGTTATCCTTCAGCCTGACTCAAATTGTGATAATCCTCAACCCTTACCCCCCAATATTATTACAGCCTCCCGGCATCTAATGTAAACTCGTTCTAGAAGCGGTGTCTTTAAACCATGTCAAGATCTTGACTTACATACTAGCACTAAACCTTCCCTCGACTCTGTTAAACCAACATCTTTTACTCAGACCCAAAAATCTCCACATTGGCGTAAAGCCATGTGCGAGGAATATGATGCTCTCGTTCATAATGCTACATGGACCCTTACCCCTTCTCACTCCACACAAAACATTATCGGGTGTAAGTGGGTCTTTTGAATTAAGCGGAACCCCGATGGTTCGATTGCTTGCTATAAGGCACAACTTGTGGCCAAAGGATTTCATCAACGACCTGGTGTTACTACACTGAAATATTTAGTCTTGTTGTCAAACCTACTATAATCTGGATTATCCTAAGTCTAGCAATCTCCAAAAGCTGGTGCTTACGCCAATTAGATATTAACAATACATTTTTATAAGGGACTCTCACTGAAGATGTCTTCATGGAGCAACCTTCAGGCTTTACACATCCTCAATATCCACGACATGTCTATAAACTCCAAAGGCTATTTATAGACTCTGTCAAGCTCCACGAGCCTGGTATACTGAACTTGGTCTATACTTGTCTTCAGTTGGCTTCATCAACTCTAAGTCTGATGTCTCCCTATTTCTACGCCAATAACATGAAGGCATCATCTATCTTCTAGTTTATGTTGACAATATTATTGTCACAGGTGATAACTCTATGGAGGTCCAGGCGTTTATTAAGCAATTGACTGACAGATTTTCTCTTAAAGATCTTGAAGACCTGAGTTATTTTCTTAGTGTCGAGGCTACGTTTACATCCTCTACCTCTTTCTTTCACAAAGAAAGTACATTCAAGATTTGCTATTGAAGACGAACATGCAAGATGCAAAAAAGGTTACCACTCCTCTATCTGCTAGTGAATTACTGAAGTTATATAATGGTAGTCCTGCTACAGACCCTACTCAGTATCGATAGGTAGTTGGCTCCTTACAATATCTCGTTCTTACACGTCCATATGTCCCCTTTGCAGTTAATAAATTATCTTAGTTTATGCATCGACCGTCTACTTTACACTGGACTGCTGTCAAATGCATTTTGCATTATCTTAAGGGGACCATCGATTATGGTATTTTTCTTCGCAAACACTCTCCTTCTTAGCTTCATGCCTTTGTCGATGCAGACTGGGCCAATAATGTTGACAATAGAACATCTACATCATGGTATATTATTTTTCTTGGTACTAATCTGATTAGCTGGAGTTCTAATAAACGAAAGACAATTGTCATGTCTACTACTGAAGCTGAATATCGTGTTATTGCCACTACTACTGTCAAACTTAATTGGATCACCAACTTACTTAAGGAGCTTCACATTCACTTTGCTTCTACACTTGTTATTTATAGTGATAATATCGGTGCTACTTACCTTTATGCAAATCCAGTTTTTCACTCCCGCATGAAGCATATTGTTATTGATTTTCACTTTGTGCGAGATCAAGTCGTCCGCCAACAGCTCCATGTTTCTCATATCCACACGGTTGATCAACTCGCAGACTCCCTCATAAAGTCTCTGGCCCGCAAACTCTTTTCCTTGCATTGATCCAAGATCGACGTCCTTAATAGCAGCTCGATCTTGTGGGGGCATGTTAGCTGAACAGATATGTAACCAAACGGATCTATAATCGAACGAGAAAATCTCGTTCATCAGTTGGGAGAAATCTTTCCTCGACCCTATATAAATAAGTGTTGCATCAATGAATGAAATGCATCCTTTTGTTTCTTACCTCTATTTCTAATAATGGGCTTCTCATCGTTGTTGGATACTTTGAACTTACGATTACAAGCAGATTCCTTTGTGTGTGTGTGTGTGTTAAGAACCATCCATCGATTCTTGATTCTTTAAACTTACGATTGCAATTAGATTCCTTTGTGCGTGTGTGTGTGTGTGTTAAGAACCATCCATCGATTCTTGATTCTTCTGCCATTTGATTTCAAGTAGATCTTATATGTGTTTGGGGTATGGACTTCGATTTCAAGTAGATCTTATATGTGTTTGGGGTATGGACTTCTCATCAGTCGTGATTCTTTTGCCTTACGATCACAAGCAGATCTTCTATTTCGTCAGTTCTTGATTCTTGTACCTTACGAATACAAGCAGATCTCCTATTTTTTGGGTTAAGAACTATCCATTGTTTCTTGATTGTTTTAGGTTTGGGACTCTTTTCATTGGTTGCGGATTCATTTACCTTATGATGTGTAGCAAATGCTATACCAGAAGTAAACACTCTCAGGGGAAAATGTGGGGTTTGCCAACCCTTTTTTTTTTTTTTTGTCCTAGCCTAACCTTACTTATACTGGGAATGTACTCGATGAGCATTGTTGTGCTTTTATTGGTATTGTTCAAGATGATTTTTAAATCCTTTTATTCACTATGTTTTTTTCTCTCCTTTACTATTATTCAGTCACTTGATTAGGAATAAATTTCAAGATTTGAAAATCTGTTGTTGATTGTTCTCCAACAGTTTGATGTTATTAATAACACGTGGCTTTTGAACTCATAATGGAAAGGCGGCCTCCCTTAGATAAAAACTAATAGACTTGTTTAGAATGATTGGTTGAGTATATTGCCATATCATGTTAGTGCTACCTTTTCATGGGGTAAATAAGAAAACATTTACAAAATGCTACCTTAGTAAATATTATGTTTCTTAAATTGGTTATGTTACATGTTATAACAATCATTCTCCATAAACTGTTTCTTAAATTAGTTTATTTAAATCAAGAAACATGGACACGCTATTGGGCAGATGGCCCAAATTCGGCCCATAATGAGCTTTAATGAAGTCCACAGCCCAAAATCTCACTTATATTAACCTAAAACCTAGATTATGTGGCTAGGGTTGAGATTAAGAGAGCAGCGGCGGCTGAAAACGTGGGTGAGAGAAAGAAAACTGCAGATTGACAGTAGAGGCCAGAAAACAAGAGATCCAGAAAAGGGAAGAAGACAAGGACAGGAAAAGACTATTCTCAATCATTCAAATCTCAGGTTAGATCAGTTTACAGTGAATTCTTACTGTGATCTCTTGGGAAGGTTTTGGATATTGTGCTTAGGATTATAGTCCTTGTATCCCTGTGATTCCCTTGTGGCTATTGCTTTAGGCTTGGGCAAGAAGCCTTGAGATCTGTATATTCATTGTTTTGATAGTGGATTTTCTCTGGCTTGTCCCGTGATTTTTACCCTTCGAGTTGAAGGGGTTTTCCACGTAAATCTTGGTGTTCATCTGATTATGATTTTTGTTTGATTCCGCTGTGTGTGACGATCTACTAGTACTTGTTCGTATACAAAGTTTATTCTTGTTTTATTCTCATCAACTGGTATCAGAGCAGGATTTTGATGACATTTTAATCTTTTGTATTTGAACATGGAGACCGATAATATTTCTCGCATGATTAGTTTAAATGGAAACAATTGGATGATTTGGAAACCAAGAATGAAAGATCTCTTGTATTGCAAAGATTTGTATGGACCTTTGCAAGGGGACAATGCAAAGCCCATATCTATAACAGATGATGAGTGGAAGAGGTTAGATCGAAAAATAGTTTGCTTTATTCGACAATGGCTAGATGACAGTGTCTTTCACCATGTTTCTACTGAATGTTCTGCTTACGCTCTTTGGAAAAAAGTTAGGTCTTTGTGAAAGAAAAACGGCTGGCAACAAAGCTTTTCTGATCAGAAAACTTGTGAACTTGAAATATAAAGAGGGTACTTCTATTCCTGAGCATTTGAATGAAATGCAGAGTATTTATTACTAACCAGTTATCCTCTATGAAAATGTCTCTTGATTATGAGTTGCAGACATTGTTACTTCTCAGTTCTTTACTAGAAAGTTGGGAGACACTGATGGTTTCCCTCAGTAATTCGGCACCAGATGGTATTATCACCATGAGTCAAGTAACAAGCAGTTTGTTGAATGAGGAGTTAAGAAGAAAGAATTCAGCAACTTCTCGATTAATTCACAAGCACTTGTCTCAGATAATAGAGGAATGTCAAAGTCAAAGGATAGAAGTGGTTCACGCGTGGGTAGAAGCAAGTCAAGATCAAGGAAAGATATTGTTTGCTACAATTGTGGTGAGAAAGGACATTACAAGAATCAGTGCAAGCAACCTAAGAAGAACAAGAAAAGGGGGAAAGAAGGGGAGCATACAGAGTCAAAAGATAATATCACAGCTACAATACAAGGTAGTGATTATTTGATTTTGTCTACTTCGAATGATATTTTTTCTTGTGTGTGCCAGGATCTCGAGTGGATAATTGATACAGGTGCTTCTTATCATGCTACACCACGGAGGGAGTTCTTTGCTACTTACAGGTCTGAAAATTTTGGTGTTATCAAGATGGGCAACTATGGCACAGCAAACATCATTGGCATGGGAGATATCCATATAAAGACCAACCTTGGTTGCAAGTTGGTGCTTAAGGATGCGAGGCATGTGATTGACTTAAGACTGAATTTAATTTCAGTTGGAAGGATGGACGATGAAGACTTTGATATCAGATTTCACAAAAGGCAGTGGAAGCTCAGTAAGGGTTCTCTTATTATAGCTAATGGGAAGAAATGTCATACATTATACAAATTGCAGGCTAAAGCTTGTGGTGAGCAGTTGAATGCTACAGAGAAAGACTTCAGTATAGAGTTGTGGCATAGGCGACTGGGACACATGAGCGAGAAAGAGCTGCAAGAACTTTCTAAGAGAGAGGTATTGTCATACCTCAGAGGTACACGTTTGAACCCTTGTATTGATTGTTTGGCAGGTAAACAACATAGAGTTTCCTTTGTTAGTCCTGCCTTATCTATAAAAATGCATGTCTTGGACCGTCTATACAGATGTGTGTGGTCCTTTGATGACAAAAACTCCTGGTGGATCTGTTAATGTTCCTAGTATCAGTGGTGCACTTTATTTTGTTACTTTTATAGATGATTTTTCCAGAAAAGTTTGGGCCTATGCTTTGAAGACTAAATATCAGGTTATTAATGTCTTCAAAGAGTTTCATGCCAAAGTTGAAAGGGAGACAAAGACAATTGAAATGTAAAAGATCAGATAATGGTGGTGAGTACACAGGATTGTTTAATGATTATTGCATGTCACATGACATCCAGCATGAGTTGATAGTCCCTGGTACGCCTCAGCATAATGCAATTACAGAGAGGATGAACAGCACCATCATGGAAAAGATCAGATGTATATTTTCACAGGCCAAGCTACCCAAAAGGTTTTGAGATGAGGCTTTGAGGACTGCAGTTGATGTAATCAACTTATCACCATGTACAGCTCTAGATGATGATGTTGTAGAGCATGTATGGTCAGGGAAAGATGTCTCATATAGGCATTTAAGAGTGTTTGGTTGTCGTGCATTTACACATGTTCCAAACAATGAGAGGTTCAAGCTGGATGATGGTAAGACAAAAGAGTGTATTTTTCTTAGTTACTCACATGATCAGTTTGGTTACAGACTTTGGGATCCAGAAAAGTAGGTGTTCAGAAGCAGAGATGTTGTCTTCTTTGAGGATCAAACCATTGAGGATTTGAAGAAGGAGGCATCAGCTAAGACTTCTGCAGAGGGATTTGTAGACTATGACTCAGTTATTCCTCTAGTATATCAGGGTGATGGGGGAGATGTGCAGGAAGATGGTGCAGAGCCAAATGTTGATCTACCTACAAGATATGTTGAGCAGGAAGAAGAAAGAGAGCAAGTTCCCACAGAACCTCAGTTAAGAAGATCTTCTAGACCACGTCAACCTTCCACAAGATACTCTACAGATGAGTATGTGATGCTTACTGATGCAGGTGAACCAGAGAGTTACCAGGAAGCAGTTGAAAGTGAGTAGAAAAAGAAGTGGTTTATTGCTATGTAGGAAGAGATGGATTCTCTGCAGAAGAACCACACATATGATTTGGTGCAACTACCAGAGAGAAGTAAGGCCTTGAAGAACAAGTGGGTTTTCAGGTTGAAGACTCAAGAATATTGTTCTCAACCAAAGTATAAAGCTAGATTGGTTGTGAAAGGCTTTGGTCAAAAGAAAGGTATTGACTTTGAAGAAATTTTTTCTCCTGTTGTTAAAATGTCTTTTATCCGTGTTGCTCTTAGTATTGCTGCTAACCTAGACTTGGAGATTGAACAGTTAGATGTGAAAACAGCTTTCCTTCATGGTGATTTGGAGGAGAAAATTTATATGGAGCAACCAGAAGGCTTCAAAGTCAAAGGTAAAGAAAATCTTGTCTGCAAGTTGAAGAAGAGCTTGTATGGGCTGAAGCAAGCTCCAAGACAGTGGTATAAAAAATTTGATTCATTTATGATTAAAAATAAATATAAAAGAACAGCTTCATATCATTGTGTGTACATCAAACGATTTAGTGAGAATTTTATTATTCTCTTACTTTATGTTGATGACATGCTTATCCTCGGAAAAGATATGTCTATGATTGATAGGTTGAAGAAGGACCTGAGTGAGTCTTTTGCAATGAAGGACATGGGGCCAGCAAAACAAATACTGGGCATGCAGATTTCTCGTGACAGAAGAAAGAGAAAGATTTGGTTGTCACAGGAGAAATACATTGAGAAGGTATTGGATAGGTTCAGTATGAGTAATGCAAAGCCAGTTGGTTCTCCTCTTGCAGGTCACTTCAAGTTGTGCTCAAATCAGAGTCCGTCAAGCGATGAGGAGAAGGAGAAAATGCAAAAGGTTCCTTATGCTTCAGCAGTTGGAAGTTTAATATACACAATGATATGTACGAGGCCAAACATCGCATATGCAGTGGGTGTTATTAGTAGATTTCTTGCAAATCCAGGTAAAGAGCATTGGCAGCAGTGAAGTGGATTTTTAGATATCTCAGAGGAAGTTCTAAAGTTTGTTTAAGCTTTGGAGGTGGACCACCTGTATTGACAGGTTACACAGATGCAGATATGACAAGAGATATTGACACAATGAAGTCCACATCAGGTTTTGTACTTACTTTTGCAGAGGGAGCTGTGTCATGACAGTCCAGATTACAAAGGTGTATTGATTTCTCCACCACAGAGATAGAATATATTGCTACTACAGAGGTTTGCAAAGAAATGTTATGGATTAAAGGATTCTTATAAGAATTGAGACTGAAACAGAAAAACTATATGGTGTATTGTGACAGCCAGAGTGTCATCCATTTATGCAATAACTCAACATTTCATTCCAAGTCAAAGCATATAGATGTCAGATATCACTGGATCAGAAATCTGCTTAAAGAGAAGCAGTTACAGCTTCAGAAAATTCACACAGATGATAATGGGGCAGACATGTTGACAAAGGCTTTACCGAAAGAGAGACAGGAGATGTGCCGATAGTTGGTCGGCATGGCTTCACATTGAGAAGTCATGAGACACCCTCTCTTATGGGCTGAAGGGGGAGCTTGTTGGGCAAATGGCCCAAATTCGGCCCATAATGAGCTTTAATGAAGCCACAGCCCAAAACCTCACTTATATTAACCTAAAACCTAGATTAGGTGGCTAGAGTTGAGATTAAGAGAGCAGCGGTGGCTGAAAACGTGGGTGAGAGAAAGAAGACTACAGATTGACAGTAGAGGCCAGAAAATAAGAGATCCAGAAAAGGGAAGAAGACAATGATAGGAAAAGACTATTCTCAATCATTCAAATCTCAGGTTAGATAAGTTTGCAGTGAATTCTTACTGTGATCTCTTGGGAAGGTTTTGTATATTGTGCTTAGGATTGTAGTCCTTGTATCCCTGTGATTCTCTTGTGGCTATTGCTTTGGGCTTGGGCAAGAAGCCTTGAGATCTATATATTCATTATTTTGATAGTGGATTTTATCTGGATTGTCCCGTGATTTTTACCCTTCGAGTTGAAGGGGTTTTTCACGTAAATCTTGGTGTTCATCTGATTGTGATTTCTGTTTGATTCCGCTGTGTGTGACGGTCTATTAATACTTGTTCGTATACAAAGTTTATTATTGTTTTATTCCCATCACACGCCTCACCCTCTAAAAAAGTATATTTTTGTTATTGATACATAAAAAAATTCCTGCATCAATATCCCTTTATGGGAATTCTTTAGGCTACAAAAAAAACCTTAACACAAGAAAACCAGAAAAGCACAATCATACGTACTGGCAATAACGATTGCAATTAATAATTTTTGTTTAGTACTCGTAACCATTGAATTCAATTAATTTAAACCAAGTATATTTGACAAACTGTCTTGGAATAGACACAATAGTAAATAGATATTTGAATTAGATTTAGAAATAATTCAATTACATAAGTGGTTAATCAAGCTAAAAAATAAAATAATATTTAAAGTGAATACATTAAATTCTCACGTTAAAATTGAACAAAGGGTTGATGATATGCTTCCAACATGAGACAAACACAAAAAAACATAAGATAGTATGGCCTATACGTATCTAACGAATGTAACCCAGGAGTCAACATCTAGAGATCTAAGAAGACATCAGCTTTAGAATAGGGTAGAGAGAGAGAGAGAGAGAGAAGAGGATCCTTCTATCTCCAGTTTAGATACCTTTCCTTTCTTTTCGATCTTTTTATTCTCTTAATGATCATACGATCTATATCGCATCGGATTTGGTGGATTTCTTTGTCTTTATATGTCGCAATGTGTTCTTTGGTCATCATCATCGCATAGGCGCGTTGGAGTGCTTGATTCTTAATTCTTAAGTTGTAATGAGTATCTTATTTAGCTTCCGAACCCCATTTTGAAGCTCATTCTTAATTCTTAAGTTGTAATGAGTATCTTAATGGTCATCATCATCATCGCATAGGCGCGTTGGAGTGCTCGGGATTATAGGGTTTCTCTTCCTTTTGTCTTTCTTGGTGTGCGCATCAAAGGGGTTCCCTATATTTAATCTGAGTACATCTCAGAAGCTAAATCCGTCAACCTAAGCTTTAGCGACCGAACACAAGGGATGAACCCCGTAGGTTTTGATTCAATCCTCCTATTGTATTAATGCTTTGGAAGGTTGTTAGAGATCCATGCTACTTGCAATGTTTGTTTATGTTTGTCTTCCCAAAGAAAAGGCACGACAAAGGATTTCCAAAAAAAATTGTGATTCATTTCAGGAATTTGGGTTTTGTTTGGTAATTTTGGGAGATCCAAAATCGTGAACAGGTGAAAGAAACCTATTTGTTCCTTAGAACCCTATTTGAAGATCTAAACTTCAAATTCTAGTGGCTATTTATTGGTCATTGATAGCACTATTTCATATAAGAGTTTCCTTATTTACTTCTAGAAATTTTGGTTAACTGTTTCTTTCTTCTTCTTTTTTTTTTTTTTTTTCTTTCTACACGCTGGAAAACACCACAAAGATTGCATAAAATATTAATTATAAATTCGATAAAAGTTCAGAAATGTTCTCTAACAAGTTCCAATGAACAGAAAAGGGAATCTAAATCAACATCTACGGGACTCATCATTTTGCTATATTAAGGCTAGTTTGATGATTCTAGCTTACAAAAAAGAGCTCTAAGATCGGCACCGAAGCTAAAGAAGGTACCAATTGGAAAACAAGAATTGTGCCCTCGAACTTGTATGCTAAAAGATATGGGACAATAAGCGACTCCATTCATGTGACGATGATCGGAGTGATAGAAGATAAGATGAAGTTAGGATTTAGATATGATTTTCTTAACTGAATGAGGAAATCACGTAGGTTAGTTGAGGAAAATCCTCCTATCTTCACATGTATAAATTAACGATGGATCAATGAATTAATTGGGTATTTTATTACTTCTTCTTATTTCCAACATGGTATCAGAGCCCCTCTCTCTATAAGAGAGATTATTTTTGTTTCTTCACTGTCAAACGATAGCTTTTATTACCGTTTGTTTCTCGACAACCCCGCTGCAAAACTGCAGATACTCAGGGGTCATCTGTCGCCACCCTCCCGGGCATTCTCTGCTCCGAAGATCTCTCCTACCTCATCTGCAGTAGATGATGACTTCTACACCCGCTCGCCGGCATCGTCCCTCCTGCAGCCTTTATTCTCTCTGCCAAGAGCACCTGTAAGGGCCACTTCCCATCGTCTCTCGGTGCTTTGTAGAGAGGGCACTACAAGTTCCTTCTTGCTATCAAATGGCAGCAAATCCCCACCTCGTCGACTGCCCTTTTGCGAAGCCGCAATTGTCGACCCTCTTCTGCAAAGCCGTGATCTCTGTTTCCTGAAAAAAGAAAGAAAAAAAAAAAACAAGGCATCGCCAGCGTCGTTTTCATTCAAGGATCTGAAGATTCGGGTCCCGCTCTATAATTGATGTCCACGTCGCTGGTCTGGCAGCCCTCTCGCTCAACCTCGCTGGCACTTGCCGTTACCATCGCTAGCATCGGCGACACTATCTGCCTCATTGTTACCTACCATCGGCTCACCGTTCGCTCGCTGCTGCTGTCGTCACAACAATAACTCGGTCGCTTCTCTTCGGTGCAGATCCCTCTCTGCATCGTCTCTACACCTCCAAAGAAGGGACCGCAACATTGTGGTCCTGAAATCAGGGAAGAAAGGGAAGCACACCTTCACTACAGCGGCTTCCTTATCTTCTCCTTCGGCAGTTACTATGCTCGCTGCCGACCCCCCTTACTCCAACAATTGCAATCGCAACTGCAACCCTCGCCGGCCACAACTGTTGCCCTCTCCTTAGATCTATCGCTTCTTGTTGTCAAACGACAGTCTCTCATCGACATCGAAGCTGAAGACTTCTAGTGCGTCAGCTTTCTCAATTCCTCTACCGTGGTGTTCTTCTGCACGAGGCCATCTTCCTTGTGCATCACCACTGTCGCATCAGCACCAACAAGCAGCGACACCTTCCTTACCCCATCAGCAATAAGTTCATTCTCGCTGTCAAATGACAGTAAATCTACGACCACACGCTTCTCCCGCTACTCTTCAGATCTACCGATCGCCCCAGCCGTAGCAGCATCTCCTCCGCTGAAGTCAACCGTTGTCAGACCTTCACCGCGGTTGACAACATAGCGGTCTTCTTGACATCGGGTAAAGATCTGTGTCCTTCACAGGAGCTTGATCTTGCGGGGGCATGATAGTTCGATCTAATCGGATTGTCGAATTTGGCTCTAGCAGAATCGTCTGCTCCTTTCTTCGGATTCATTGTCATCGGTTCAAGATCAACGTCCTCAAGTCAAGATCGACGTCCTTACAGGAGCTCGATCTTGCGGGGGCATGATAGAAGATAAGATGAAGTTAGGATTTAGATATGATTTCCTTAACTGAATGAGGAAATCACGTAGGTTAGTTGAGGAAAATCCTCCTATCTTCACATGTATAAATTAACGATGGATCAATGAATCAATTGGGCATTTTCATTACTTCTTCCTATTTCCAACACGAAGAACATGTCGCGATATAGAACAATCAAGAAATCAATCAAATGACAGAGTGAGATAGATCGACCAAGAAATCAACCAAAAACGGTCAAGATGACGCGATCGAGAAAAAAGAAGGATCGGAAAGAACATGAAAGAGGGGAAGGACAGGGAAGAGATCTTCACCTGAGGTCCGCGAATCGTCTTCCCATGCAAACAAAGGAGGGGAAGGAATCGGCGCCAGATCTGAGTTGGCCGGTCATGAAGGCGACGGGATCACGACCAAGAAATAAATCAAATGCAGAGCGCCATAAATCGACCAAGAAATCAACCAAAAGCGGTCAAGATGACACGATCAACAAAACGAAGGATCGGAAAGAACGCGAAAGAGGGGAAGGACGGGGAAGAGATCTTTACCTGAGGTACGCGGATCTTCTTCTCATGTAAGAGGAGGAGGAGGGGAAGGAATCGGCGAAGGATCTGAGTTCGCCGGCGACAAAGGCGACGCGGTCGTGTCCCCGCTCAAAGATCGATTCCCCTCTCCCTCTCTCCGACTTATCACCGTCCGCTCCCGAAGCTTCGAGTTAATGGAACTCTTTTGCCCTTACTATCCCCTCATTTCTCGAACTAGCCTCACTGTTGGTGCTTCTTTTTGAATGATGGGAAACAAGAAAACGTTCTGAATTTGCTACGATTTGAATTATTTTTTTTTAAATGGATTTATGACATGTTGTAAACCGTAATCTTCAAAAAACTGTTTTGGATACATGGGTGTTTTTAAATCGACAAACGGGCCGACTAAAAATGGCGCCAAATTTCCTGCTGACATGGGGGTCACTCGTTCTAATCTGACTCTTTTAAGAATGATAACACGTGGACAAAACTCCTCCTTAATAATAATAATAATATTTATTATTATTATTATTATTAAATATCTTTAAATTTTAAAAAATATAAAGTATCTCAATTAAAAAATTATATTTTTTATAAATAATAATTTTGCCCTTAGTCTTTCATTGGACTCACCTCCACCAACGCTCTACCCAATCAGAGTTGTCACAAAGGATGTCACCTTCATAGCTCTCCTTTCTCATTGAGAGCAAGGCCTTCTTCCATGAAAGTGTAGCGATCAAGACAAGACATGTGCCCAAGGGCTATAACTATTGTGACCTCTTCTTTCTCGTGCAAGGGCGAGATGAGTAAGGGAAGGTCTAACATGACAAAGGTGGCGCTGGAGTGGTGAAGGGTGATAGTGTAAGGGTCAAATTATCTTCTCATGTGATCAGAAATGTTCTATAAAAAAATTTCAATATAATTTTTTTAAAAAAAATTATCATATTTTATATTTTTGAAGAATTTGCTCGTAATCTATTAGATTATTAATATTTTTATAGATTAAGATTCATTTTAGCTCATGTGTCTAAGATAACTCATATACTTTAGAAAATGTAGCATATAAGCATCTTCTGTCAGGTTTAAATTATTAAACATTAGAGTTTGCTTACGTGGTATGCTGACTAATAATAAACTATTAATATAATAACACATATAACTTAAGTTCAAAATATGATCCATTTTAGCCTTATCGTTTTGGTCATGAATCATTTATGTTCTAATAGTTTGCTAGTGTCTAAAATGTCTCCTATATTTTTTAAAACATAGCATATAAGTCTTTCTCGTCGAGTATGAATTGATAAAAATTAGAATCTATTTATGTGGTATACTTACTTATAATAAATAATTAATATAATGATATGAGTAATTTAAGTTATAAAAAAAGTCTAATCTTCTCAAGGAAGATGAAGCGGCGGAGGCCGTAGCAACGAACAAAGGCGAAGAAGCAAAGATAGGAGAGCCCGGAGGCGGAGGTGGGGAAGAGCTAAACCATAATGTCATAAACACGAGAGGTGGGGGCATAGGAGAGGATGAAGTGAGAGGCGACGAGGACAAAAACGTCCAAGAGGAAGAGGGATCAAGAGACCATTACATGCCTAGAGTCGGACTAATCGATGCACATCCACCTAAGATAGGATCGGAAGCTCTTAAGCTTGTCGCTAGCATGAGAGAGGCTATTGATGGTGGTTTCAATACAGTGCCCTACTAGGTAGTAGTGACTATTGCTTACGTGCATACAGTGTCTTACTAAGTAGTAGTGACTCGGTGCTATTGTTGGTGGTCGCTTTCATGACGATACATCCTCCCGCTATTGATGGTGATTTCAATTTTAAAATTTAAATTATATATATTATTATATTAATTATTTATTATGAGTCAACATGTCACGTAAGCGGACTCTAATATTTGTTAACTTAGACTTGACATGAATGACTTATATGCTATATTTTTTAAAATATAAATATTATTTTAGATACGAGAAAAAATATAAGGACCTAAGTGGTCCATAACTAAAACCACAATGACGAATATTTTATTTTAATTTAAATTACACATATCATTAGATTAATAATTTATGATAAATCAGCTTATGAATCATCGTATGTGCTATATTTTTCTAATATAAAAATTATTTAAAAATAAAAAATAAAAAAGATAAATGATTCAAGATCAAAATCGCATGAATAAAATGAAACACGATGCAATTTTTATATGTTAGAAATACGCATCTTATTGATATCTGTCATTGGAGTCGAAACTTACATACCCTGTGTTTATTTCTTCCTCTCCATCATGGGATTATTGCATGAGTTGACCCGAAGCTTCTGCTTCTGCTTCAGCTTTCATTCATATCGGTTGTTAAATGCCCACCAGTATCACATCCTGTCTCCGGTGTCAGCAGACACAAGCTTTTTGGATGAGTGAGGCGGAGCAGCTACCGGTTCGTTCGTTGGAATGAATGCGCTTTGGCAACCTGTTTGTTGCAAGCTCACCTCCTGGCTTAAATTTAGGTCTGAAGCCTTTCACCACCGGTGGTAAGTCTTCAAGTGTTGGGACATTATGGCACCTCCATCATTTCTCATTAACCCTCTTATTTGATGTCCAACACGATGAATAATTACGTTAATTGTATAAGCTCACCGACTCAAAAGTGTTTAATTGATAACACTTTTTGAGTTAAGCTTCAGATTGTCCTGTACAAAGCCTCTGATGAGATGAGGAACAAAAAACACAAACAATCGTCTGTCTATATATGATAAAAGAAGTGCTCTTCATATTCACTTGCTCAAAATGCTAATCTTGCAACATCATTCATATGGCAATATAGGAAATGAGAAGTAGGGGAATTTGTTCTTAATAATCTCTCGACATACGAAGAAGAGCTCTGAGACCTAAACCTCACTCCAAGCTGGAGAATGATTGAAGCCATTAAGCTTTCCAGCTTTCAGTCAATCAATCAATCAATGCTTTGTTAAATTTCTCGTCTTCCCCGGTGGTGGGTGTTTCAAGTCGCCCTCATGAACCTGACCAGAGATAAAGATGAGCACATGCCCAGCCTTGTGCTGAACTCCCAACTCATCACAAAAGTGTCATTAGCAACCCAAGTCAGAACCATTTATATTGGGTGGGTTTTTTTTATGAACCTTTCAATGCTGCGTATTAAAATTGCTCCCAACCCAGTATGACATCATGGAGGGTGATGGGGGACATTAAGAAAGACCATCTAATTCTCCAGCTGGATGTCGTCGCTTGCCCATGATATCTATCTGCAAGGAAAAAATAATTTATTCCCATTTCAATGTCGTAGCATCCATTTAAGACCATTTACTGAGATAAACAGGAGTCATCATCATTTATTCCCATTTACTTGCTTACCTACAAACTATTATTGAAGTCACTGATACGTATAATAATCAATGAATTCCGTGGAAACAAACAAAAAAGAAAAGAAAAGTGGAGGTGACACATTATAAAAAGTCGAGTGCAAGAGACTTACTTTTTTATTAATTAACAACCCCTAAACTTCCATACAACTGAAGTCACTGCCCGCTGACTCAGGTCTCGAGACAGTAGTAGCACAGCTCCAAAGGAGGGTCGAGTCGAATCACCCGACAAAGATTTCGTGGGTGATGTGATCCCTTATGGAGCCCACACATTAGGCATAACGTATAATAAATACATAAATGAAATATTGAAATACCATATATCTATGGATCAACTACTCTTCTGTTAAGAACTTAACCATAACAATGGAATTCACAAAAAAAAAAAAGATTTGATGCAATTTGAATTCACTCAATAGGTGGTGTGTCCATGACTAAAATATATTTGAACTCAAAAGGCAAGATTTGAATGCCCCAAAGCGTATATTTGTAAAGATTGTGCTGTGTCATGAGTTCCTCCTCGTTGTTCCCTTTTTTATCTTCTCCTCAGTTACAAGGGTAGCCAAACTAAACTGCAAAGAAAGGAACCACTTCCTTCCACCCGTTCCAACCCAGTTTGAAGAAGCACGAAGAAAGGTGCTTGAATTCCCACATCGACACATGTGCCTAGTCTAACAGGAACCTACCCCAATTCCAAGGCTTCTGTCACACACACCATTTCTTTTCGAAATGTGTGTTTCAGAGAGGAGAAGGGAGAAGTGCAACTTGTAATTAATTGCACCACCCAGGATTTAAGTTCCATTAAAGCCTCCAGCTTTTATTTTTATTTTATTTTTTCCCCTTTTCTCAATGCTACGTATACTCCAAAACAGGTGAACAAAATAATGAAAGCATGCAAGAGAAGAGGGGAGGGAGGGAACCAACAGAAACAATAAAGTATTCATTCTGCTGATGTATTAAAGAAAACCCATCAACCTTTAATTCCCTTTATTATGTACACCACCGGCCCAGCAACTAAGACCAGGAAGGTGTAGGACACCCTTGGAAGATTGCTTCCTGCATCATCCTGTACCCTTGGGTGCGACTCCAAGAACCATTCACTCTGTTGCTAGGTCCTCATCCACCATATGACTCTTATATATATATATATATATATATATATATATTCACTTGTAGTTCATCGTGTAGGCTTAGCAGACTGCTTCTGCCAAAAAGGAGTGGAGATGAGTCGCAATCATGGGAAGAACCCGAAGGTGGACCTGAAGCTGAACCTGTCAGCGAAGCAGCTGCGAGCAAGAGGCGGGCCGTCAACAAGGGCAGTGATCGAGGAGGAGGAGGAGGAGGATAATGAGTCCTGGTCATCACCATCAATATCACCTACGAGCTCGTGTGTGTCGTCGGAGGGTGAGCAGAAGTCCAACAGCCCGGAGGCAATCTCGATGGTGCTCGCAGGGTGTCCCCACTGCCTCATGTACGTCATGCTCTCGAATAAGGATCCCAAGTGCCCCAGGTGCAAGAGCACGGTGCTGCTCGACTTCCCCCGGGGCAACACCACCGCTGGCAGGAACAGGAACAGGAAAAGCTGATGGTGCTCCCTCCCACTGTTTGTGATATGTTCTCCAATCTTCTCCTAGCGATTCTATCCTCAATCGATCCTAGTTTAGTTCTCTCTCTATAGATCACTATCTTGTGTCGCTGTAAGACTGTGTACACGGGTGAACCCGAGTAGCCCCATCAAAAGCTAGTATAGACTTAGCACTTAATCATCTGAAAAACCAAAAACACAGAGATCAGAAGAGTCATAATAGAAAATTTGCTTTGTCTTTACTGTATAATATGACTAAAATCATATTTTAGCTATTAAGGACTTGTTTAAGTGTATACGAATGGGCCAACTACAACACCAAGCTTGCTTATTTTTCTCGAGTTCTACGGCGCTTGTAGGTAGTTGAAAGCATTGAACGAAAAGGCTACATAAGATTTATAACCAATAAAATCAAATAAATGTGAGTTTTATTGGGACAGTTGAGGATAATGCCAGTGATAAGGTCGGATGACATACACTAATTTATTTATGCCTCCCTCACCACACATCCTTTGGTTTAATTAATACAAAACTGGATCATAAAAACTGTCGCTACATATAGTGTATCGTTATGTACCCACCCCTTGGGCGGCCCATCCATCTAATGAAATTTTGAAGCATGACACTACGAGAGAACCACTGGAATCCTCCAATTAATTTGAAGAAGAAATAGGTAAGATAATATTTACCAATCCAATTAATTAGACGAGGGCACCTTCTCCTGCTCATCAACTCTTCCAAGCTTTCACTGATTGATGCCAATGATCAAGAAAGTCGCCATTAGTGATGTAGTTCATATTGGCCTACTCAATTGTGGATCCCTTATGTTTGTCCTAAAAAAGAAATATCTACTATAAAACAAAATTGACACGGAGCATCAAATCTAGGGCACACAAGCACGATGCATGACAAGCATTCTTGATGTATGTATCAATGGTAGGAAATGCATGGGCCGTAATGATCATTGGATAGGGTTGACGTGGCAGCCATAGATATTTGCCATTCATTTGATGAAAAAATGGAAAAGTCAATTAATCATTGTCCAAAATTAATATTTCTCATTACGTTAGGCAGTATTTGGTAATTAATCTTTGTCCAAATTACTTTGATCTCTGGACTCCCTCGAAGACATGGAGGGACCACCAATGAAAAATAAAAATAAAAATAGGACAACAAATTAAAAGGCCCATGACCTGTCATCATAGTCAAAGTTAGGTTCAGGGCTTCACAAGCAGGGGTGTGTGCCAATATACATTGAATACAGCTTATAGAGAACTCGAAACAAACAAAAAAAAAAAACAACAACAACAACAACAACAAAGGAAGCATCTAACAAAAACGGATGGAAGATAGATTCACTTAATTTCCCAAACACTTGTAATAAATAAATAAATAATCCAAATCGAGTGAAAATTGCAGTGGTGAAACCCTAAAAGTAGCAACAAAAGAACCCACCAACATCATCATCATCAGCTGAATTCAGAGCAGAATACATTTCGCCGTCTAACTAAAAACAGAATTCGAATCGAAAAGAAAAAAAAAATCGAAATCGAGTAAACATTGCAGAAGCGAAACCCTAAAAGTAGCAAGAAAAGAACCCACCATCATCATCAGATGAATTGAGACCAGAATAAACATTTCGCCTTCTAACTGGAAACAGAATTCGAATCCGAAAAGGTACGTCGAGCAACCAAGAACGATCACCGACCTCCTTCAAATGCCGCACCATCTCCGCTGGTGGGACCTGGGCATCAAAAATAGGGAAGAAAGAATGGAAGAAAAGATCAAAAGAAATGGACAACACCAGGAGCCGAATGTTCGCGTAAATTTTACGCGAACCGTCCGATCCTCGACGGACGAGCGAGATCGACAAGGACGGGCCAGGAATCGCGGCCGTGGGGTCCGGACGGCGAACAAGAACCGTTGGATCGCATATCAAGCAGTTCCCCGCTGCCACCTCTCGTTTTTTTTTAGTTAGTGCTACTCCCACCGCCCACCTCCGTCTCCCTCCATATTTCGAGGCGTTGGCTGGTGAGGAGCGATGACGATCGGCACCGGGAGATCGGGCGTCGTGGGTAATGATCGCCGAAGCTCTCTGTTTCCTTCTTTGCATTTTTACCATGTGTTCATGTTCCCCCCGCTGCTTCATGATTCTTTTGATCGCTGCTTGTGCGGAACACCAGTGGATCAGCTCCGACGCTCAGGTGTTTGTTTATATGACTGATCCGAGGTGTGCGTGGTTCATCTTTGACCATACATAGATCTAATCGCTGCGTTGCGATGGGTGGTGGGTAACTGTTGTACATATGCGACTCCAATCGCATGCATCTTCCTATTTCTATCAGTCACTTGGGATGTGTATGGATGGGGCATGAGACAACAAATTAGATCGAACCTAATTGATTGATGATCTCAGTAGCGTATCTCATTCATGTTTGTTGTCGACTTGTTTACTAACCTTCTTTGGAAACTACGTATCCAGAGAATGTTCCAACTTGGTTTCGCTTGGCACTTTGCAGTACCTCGAAACTTCAGACTGCTGGAAGAGCTTGAACGTGGTGAGAAGGGCATCGGGGATGGCACGGTGAGTTATGGAATGGACGATGGAGACGACATCTACATGCGGTCTTGGACTGGGACGATCGTCGGCCCGCACAACGTATGCTTTCTTTTTCTTTTTTTTGGGTAAAAAAAAAAAAACCTGACAAGTTTTAACTTCTTAAGATTTCCTTTTTCTATTCTGCATTGCCTCGCCATTGATTATGGTAGAATACAAGCTGCTGTCCATCGGTTTAAACTCAGAGAGACTTATGGACTATGTATGATGTTGCAGGTTTCTTTTAATCTATTCGACTGGAAATTTGGTTGGCTATTTGTTGCTTTCTTGATCATGTGCAAAATTCTTAGAACCTTTTGTTGTCGGAGAGACTCGGTGGTCGACTCTGCTCAGCTTGTGGCTGTAGACATTGACCTGCCTCGTGTCAGGGGACTGAAATAAATAGTCAAAAAGTCATGCTAGACCGGGTCAACTTGCCTCACTGTTTACATGACCTTTTTTTTTTTTTTTTTTTTTGCATCATATTTTATTTTTTAAATCCTTAAAGATTCCCTAAAGGTATAGCTTAGTGGACTTGTGGTTTTCTTAGACTGGCTATATGATTGTTGTTGTTGTTTTTTTTGAACTTATTTTTAGTATGGTTTTTTACTATTGATCCCATAGTGGATCTGACAATACTGGAGGACACAGGATGGTTTTCTGAGAGCTGTATCCTACTACTACTATTCTGGCATCGCCTGATCTCGTCCCTCCCCCTTCTTTTCCTAAGCTTCTTTCCTCATGTCCACGTTATAACAATCTGATGCTCGGTTTTGTATTGATTGCAGTCTGTGCACGAAGGCAGAATCTACCAGTTGAAGCTCTTGTGTGATAAGGATTACCCGGATAAGCCCCCAAGCGTTCGCTTCCATTCCAGGGTCAACCTGACTTGTGTCAACCATGAAACCGGAGTGGTAACCCCTTCCTGATTCTACTGATGCTTTGGTGTTGGTGGTGATGGTGATGGTGATGGTGATGGTGATGATCCCTGCGCCTTGGTTCAGGTGGAAGCGAACAAGTTTGACATGCTAGCCAATTGGCAGAGAGAGTACACCATGGAGGACATACTGACCCAGCTGAAGAAGGAGATGGCGGCACCACACAACCGAAAGCTTGTCCAGCCCCCCGATGCCACCTTCTTCGAGTAGAGACACGCAGGTCACGAGGTTACTACTTTACGTACGTCCAAGTATCGATGCCTGAACACATCGTACTGTGTTTTTGGCAGATTACACTGTGTAAGCTTGACAGTCTATCGTATGCCTTTTCCTTCTTGTTGTTAATCTGCATTAATATTATCGAATCTGAGTTAATAAATATTATAATTTAATATATTGATTTATAATAAATTATTAATATAATAATATATATAATTTAAATAAAAATATATATATTTTATCGAGGAAAAGACAGAGCGACGTAGATTGTGATGACGTACGAATGCAAATAAATTGAGATAGGAGAGGTCGGAGGTGAAAGTGAGGGAGAGTTGGACTATCACGTCATGGGTGTGATGGGTATGAGCACAAGAGATGATGAAATGAGAATTGATGGGGATAAAGACGTCAAGGAGGAGGACCAAAAGATTGTAACGTTTCGAGCATCGGATTGGTCAACATGCATCCACCTAAGATAGGATTGAAAGTTCTTTAGTTTGTCGTCAACGCGAGAGAGGCTATGTGAGTACGATATCTTGCTAGGCAACGATCGCTCGTTGGTGTTGTTGGTGGTCGCTTCCACGATGATACCTCCTCCAACCAATGATGATGATCTTAAATTTTTTATTTAAATTATATATATTTATTATGAGTCAACATACCAAGTAAATATAATATGATATCTCTAAACTCATACTTGACGAGAGAAGACTTATATGTTACGTCTTTTAAAATATAAAGATTATTTTAGTTACGAGAAAAATCTATAAGGGCCTAAGTGATCCATGATTAGAATTATAGAAGCTAAAATAATTTTTTTTTAAATTTAAATTATATGTGTTATTATATTAATAATTTTTTATGAGTAAATAATAAGTATATTACATAATTAGACTTTATTTGTTAACTCAAATTTGATGGGAGGAAATTATATTAAGTTTTTAAAAATATAAATATTATTTTAGATATTAGTAAATCATATAAATTTAAATAGTTCACGATAACAATTATGAAGATTAAAATGAAACTTAAAAATATTTTGAGTGTGTCACGTATTCGGGAAAAAGCTGACAATATAGCTAAAGAGAAGTCAATCTGCAAGCTCAGCCTGTCTCATCAGGTGACTCGTCCAAGCTTAAGGTCGAGACGTGCTTGCAGCATATGAAAGAGGATGTTCTGCGAACCAACCAGGAGACTTCTCACCGGTGAGTCAGCAGTCATTAGGCAATGCAGGAAAGTGGGTTTTACGGCACGCAAGACTAATAAGACTCGGCCTACCGAGTCAACGCGTTTGACTCGTATGTGGTTTTTAGTTAGCTAATTAATCACATTGGTTTTCTTTGGGGTTCATTATATATTTTATCATGTAATTTTAATTATCTTTAATATTTTGATCTTTATATTTTTAAAAATTATATTTATAATTTTATATTTATAAAAATAAAAATATTTAATATTATTTTTTAATATAATTTATTCTATTGACGAAAATATCTTAGTATTTATCATTGACCATGTGTTAACTCTATCTCGTTTTGATTTATTAGTATAGTATAATATTTTCATCAACAAGCATCGATGACTTAAAAGAAAAAAAAAATGAAACAAGATTAAATATTTATAAGTATAAATATCTCAATATAATTTTAGAAATCGAAATATTAAGGATAGTTAATTATAAAAAATCTATAATTAGTTATTTACTTTTACATATACATAAATGATATTATCACATTTCAGACTATTTAAGTGGCGTTTCACATTCTTCTTTATTTTGACGACGATTTTTTTTTAATTAGATTAATGATGGTAGAATCGGACGGCATTGGTTTATCAGATCAGGACAAGAGATGCGTGCTGATGAGTGATTTAGGATGCCTGACAACCACAACCACAACCACAGACAGAAGTTTCATCGAACTACGGATATCGTTGAACAAATTAAGTGCATTGAACCGAAGATGAAAGAACAGATGCCACTGTGTTCATGCACTCTTCCTCGAATCCACTATCCAAAGGGGGAGTAACATTCATTAATTAAAATTAAAAGAGCGTGCGTCTTCGTCAATTCCCCAATAAAAAAGATCTTTTATGAGATGAAGCCGGTCAAAACCAATCCTCCTACCTCCCCGACCCACGTCTCCTGTCGCCATTAAACACGCGTTTCGTTGAACACGCATCCCCACGACCAAGCCCACCCTCCCTCTCCACCTCGTGTGTATCCTCGAGACAGGGAACACGGATTCCGCCCGCACGCACGCTGTTGCCCGGGAGCTACTACATTATGACGACGGGTCCCACATGACCCCTTCTGTGTGAGCTTCCCTGTACCCTGGGCCTGACCCTCATTCGCCACCGCTTGTACTGCACAGTCCACACTGACCCACAGCCGCCGGTTTTCTATCCACGAGGCCCACCATGCCGACGGTCCTGATGACTTGGTGGTGCCCGATCGCCTCCCGCCGGTTACAATCCTGATCTGGCTCGTTGACCGTGTCCACTCCACTCCCTCCCCCCTCCTCTTCCTCTTCCTCTTCCGCGGCCGCCTCCACCTCCACAGCCCTTCTTGGAAACATCTCACTTCCCCACTACAAAAACCACCCTTCCCTCCCCTCGCACTTCACCCATCCAAGCAGAGCATCTCGGAAGACGAGTCGAGCCGGCGGTGAAAGCGAAAAAAAGGAAACCTGTAGGATTCGATCGGATCGAAGCGGTTTAGCGGCCAAAAGATGCCTTCTTTGGAAGAACCAAAAGAGCCGGTCGAGGTCCAGGTCCGGTCCGTGTGGGCCGATAACCTGGAGGCCGAATTCGACCTCATTCGCGAGGCCGTGGAGCGTCACCCTTTCGCCGCCATGGACACAGAGTTCCCCGGCGTCGTCCACCGCTCCCGGAAGCACCCAGCCATCCTCTGTCCCGCCGAACGGTATACCCTCCTCAAGGCCAACGTCGACGCCCTCCACCTCATCCAGGTCGGCCTCACCCTCTCCGACGCCGCCGGCAACCTCCCCGACCTCGGCGCCCGCGGCTCCGTCCGCTACGTCTGGGAGTTCAACTTTCGCGACTTCGACATCTACCGCGACCGTTACGCCCCCGAGTCCATCGACCTCCTCAAGTCCAACGGGATCGATTTCGAGAAGAACCGGGCGCGGGGGATCGACTCCCACCGCTTCGCCGAGCTCCTGATTTCGTCCGGCCTGGTGTGCAACGACTCGGCCGTGAGCTGGGTGACGTTCCACAGTGCATACGACTTTGGGTACTTGATAAAGATCTTAACTTGCCGCAGATTACCCAGCAGTCTGGGCGATTTCATGGGTTTGGTGAGGGTTTTCTTCGGGGACAGGGTGTTCGACATGAAGCACATGATCAGGTACTGCCACAGCCTGTACGGCGGATTGGATCGCGTGGCGAGCGCGCTTCGGGTCGACCGGGCGGTGGGGCGGTGCCACCAGGCGGGGTCCGACAGTCTGCTAACCTGGCAAGCGTTCCGGCGGATGAAGGAGCTCTTCTTCATGGGGAACGACGACGGGAAGCATGCCGGAGTGCTCTACGGCTTGGAAGTCTGCTGATACCCAAACAATAACAAGTGTTTATTGATTTATTCGTTTGTACTAAGAAAATCTTGTGTATGCTATCTAAGACTTCAATGCCAAAAAATTGGATCTTCGATGGTTAATTCCATTTGCTGCGACAGAGGAAATCTAAGGTTTGGGACCTCGAGGTTTCCTGTGGAATTCACGGTGTTATGCTCGGTTAGGATGGTGATGAAACCGGAAAGATAAAAGAAAAGAAAAGAAAAGAAAAAAACGATGCTGTTGATAAGTTCGAACCAAAGCTGCATTCAGAGTCCAAAGATGCCTTCTTTGACTTTGTCTAGGATCAGTGTGAGGCTCTCTCAGTGCGATAGTTTAGGTAAATGACTGTGCCGCCGTCGGAACTGGAGAAAACAAGAGCGATGCACCGTAGAAGTTGACTTGGCCCATCAGCTTCACTTGCCTCATTTGTACAGTTGACTTGGTCCTCGATGGAAATTTGCCTGACTGGAGAACCCGTGGAGTGAGTCAATAATGCTGATTTTGGTGTTTTCAGCTCCACGAAATTTGATTTGGATCACTTTAAAGATATCGGTGAGGTACTTCAAAGAATGCCAGATCAAATGAACAGAATCCAAGATAAAATAATGTATCACTGTGAAAGAAAATGTTAGTAGGTATCAATCAATAAATGTCTTAATAAACTGCATTTCCCACGGTCTCTCAGTCGTAGACCAGGAAGCTTACATCTAAAAAAAGTAATATGATCACAGAATCAGCATCCCTGTTCATCAAAAAAGATTTATGTTCCCTAACTGAAAGAAAACCTATATGCCGTCCGCTTCCCTCCTCCCTTTTCTGGTGTCCTTCGTGTCTATTCATACTTGGATAAAGAAGCTTAGATCCGGCCGAGCTCCTGTCTTAGTTAAGAGACAGACGTACTTGTGGCGAAGCCAGCCGAGGATAATACATGAAGAGGCAGTCAAAAGGGGCATGTGCAGAGCTGGAAGAAATGATATAGATAGATGCCTTTGAGCGCAGATGGGTGGGAGGGCAGAGACAAACAAAATATTTGCTCGAAGAATCGATACCTTTTCTTCCGCTTGGCGTTGCTTGCATGATTGGAGCAGTGGAGACAGACATTGATACAGGACAAACAAAAGCAGAAGAAAAATGCAACATGTAAAGCTAGCGTGGCCATCCACCGTTGGCTAGTTAGAGAGCTGTGGCCAATGGCCAGCTAATGAACCTTTGATTTGAGACATGACAGCTTAGAGCTGTGTGCTGTTAGCATGCACAAACAAATTAAGTACTCACCGAAACATCTCACTGAATCCGTCGCTAATGGCGACCGCTCTTCCTGCTTTGTGTTAAGTACTACTTTGTCCTGCCACCTGCACACAGCCATCGCCCGCGTTCGGTGATCCTCCGAGTTCTTTTCTTCCCCCCCCCCCCCAGTTTCCCTCCCACCTTCCCTCCCAGTCTCTCGTGGCTGGCTTCAGAAACCTGTCACCCTCTCTATTAATGCCTCGGGACGAGCCAGATTACCAGTAACCCGTAGCACACACAGTTCCGTTCTTTCCACTCCTAAGAAAGAAGCCAAATGGTCGTGAAAGTTGGCTTTATCTCTCTCTTCTTGAGAAAGGGAGACACGAGACCACCCCCTTCTCCTCCTGCTTCATGGCTTTGGCCCTCTTGCAAGCACCCAACGACCCACTCCTTCAGAAAGGAAGACAGCGCTGAAGTTTCCGACGGCTTGGGTTCGTCGTGCTTGGACTTAACCGAGTCGTGCTTTTCGGCGGCGTCGGAGGACGACTCAGCGGCCGAGGGCGTGGAGGCCGTAGTAATTCGTGGGCTACGATCGGACCGGCTCTTCTTCGAGCCGGACAGCACGAGCTCGTTAACTGGGGCGGCGGCGGCGGCCACCAAGGCTGAGAGCCTTCCCTTCGAAGGAAGCATCGCCATGGAAGTGGAGTCCGAGGACCCGTACTGGGATTTCAGGTGGTCCATGGAAGAGATGGCGATGGCCCATGGACTGGTGGATGTGCAGTGGCTCGAGGAGATGCTGTGCTGGTACTTGAAGATGAACGAGAAGAGGTGTCACGGGATCATAGTCGAGGCCTTTCTGGATTTGCTTCTGAGACTTGCTTGTTCTATTACGTCTGGAATGGAGGATGGGGAAGACGATGTATATTAATTATCATAGTGTGTTTTGATTCTCGACAAGATTTATGGGGTGGGGTTACAGATCGATGCGTTCAAGCTGTCAAAGAAGCAAGTTTGAGCCTTCTCTCTTGGCGCCCACAGCGTTGACCCACGTCTTGGGTCCACGAGGCTGACGTGACAATCTGCGCTGAGAGGATCCGACGCGTTCTGATCGATGGCACAACTCTTGACGGATAGTTTTTTGATATGTTGACGTGATTTAGAGGTACGAGGCGGGGGAACCAATGCTACCGGTGCCATCTCCATGGGCTCGCAAACCAACGGTCTCAGTCGGCCGTAGCGCTCCGAGGCAAGCAAAGTATAATCTTGCCACTCTCTCTCTCTCGTTCGGTTGATAACTACCGTTTCCCTCTTCCATTTCTCCATCACCACCACAATGCCGTTGTCTCCTCATCTCCTCCTGCTCTTCCTGCCTCTCCTCCTCCTCTTCTTCTGCGTTACCTCTACTCCAGTCTCTCTCCAACTCAGCCGCCTCCCCGTGCCACCCCATCCCGAACCCCTCCACCGCTTCGCCGCCCTGGCCTCCGCCTCCGCCCGCCGCGCCTCCCTTCTTAAGAACCCCCACCGCCACGCCTCTCCTGATCCTTATCGCTCCCCACTCTTCCCCCACTCATACGGCGGTTACTCCCTCACGCTTGCCTTGGGCACCCCGCCGCAGCAACTTTCCCTCCTCCTTGACACCGCCAGCCACCTCACCTGGGTCCCCTGCACCTCCTCCTACCAGTGCCGGAGCTGCTCCTCCCCCTCTGCTGCACCCGTCATCCCCTTCCTCCCGAAGTCTTCATCCTCCACTCGCCTTGTCGGCTGCCACAACCCCCGCTGTCTGTGGATCCATCCCCGGGACCGCCTCTCCGGCTGCCCCTCCTGCAACTCCACCTCCGCCGACGGCTGCCCTGCCGTCCCCTGCCCACCTTACGCCCTCATCTATGGCTCCGGCTCCACTGCCGGTCTCTTCATGCTGGAGACACTCGCCTTCCCCCACCGGACCGTCCCCGACTTCGCGGTCGGTTGCTCCATCCTTTCCGAACGCCAGCCGGCCGGCGTCGCTGGATTTGGCCGCGGCGCTCCCTCCCTCCCGTCACAGATGGGGCTCAAGCGCTTCTCCTACTGCCTCATATCCCGGCGCTACGACGACGACGCTGTCGAGAGCGGTTTCCTCGTCCTCGACCCCGCCAAGGACGACACCTCCAGCGGCCTCAGCTTCACGCCCTTCCTCAACAATACCGCCGCCGGTGCGGACGAAGCGTCGCCCTTCTCCATCTACTACTACGTCGGGCTGCGCGAGATTGCCGTAGGCGGCTTGAAAGTCGGAATTCCCCGCTCCGCCCTCGTCCCCAACTCCCGCGGCAACGGCGGCGCTATCGTCGACTCCGGCACCACTTTCACGTACATGGCACCGCCGGTGTTCAAGCCTCTGGTCGCCGCGTTCATAAACCGCGTGGCGGGGCGGTACAACCGGTCAGCCGCCGTGGAGGACCGGACGGGGCTGCGACCGTGCTTCTCTCTGCCGCCCGATTCGGCCGACGTGGAGCTACCGGAGCTGACCTTCCGCTTCGAGGGCCACGCCGAGATGCGGCTTCCGCCGGAGAACTACTTCACGTTCACGGGGCCGGATAGGGCGGCAATGTGCCTCACCATCGTCTCCGACAGCGTTGGCGCCGCCTACTCGGATAACGCCGGCGGCCCGGCGATCATACTGGGAAACTTCCAGCAGCAGGACTACTACATGGCGTACGACCTGGAGAAGGGGCGGGTGGGGTTCCGGCGGCAGTCGTGCCTGGGGTCGTGACGAACAAAGCGACATAAATAGGTGTTATTAACCGCCAAAAGGTCGATTAACTAAGGAATAAAACTAGTTTGCCGTTGATAATAACGAACGTACGATTTGTGTACGGTAAAAGCATGAAGATTATGATGACCGTCGTAATTCCCGTGAGATCAGAGTCGTTGGTTATGAATCGCACGGCAGTGATGCCTATTCGTGTCGTTGAGGCTCCTTCTAAGGCGTCTCCTTTTTAGATGCTTTAAAAATGTGCACGCTTTTTGGCACAGCAATTAATATTCTATCTTGTGAAGAGTAAAAGATAACACGACCTGAGTCACACGAGGATCTCAATCTCTTTATGCCCTTTTGCCCTTTCTATTAGCTTCTGCTGTAAGCTTGCTAATCACGATTCTTGCAGATTTAATCTTCCCAATTGTAATAATTGCATGATATTTAACGGTTACCTATCAAATAATACCCGATGGAAGACCAACAAAAAAGAAGAAGAGGAAGATAAACATATGCATCATCAACCGATGAACTCGATACATGCGAGAAAGAAAAAACTATAATGGAAAGGAAACATATCAGCGGATACATCTGCGACTAAACGCGAACAAGGAGCAAAAGAAAACAATGAATGAATAGTATATCCATGCGAAGGTGAGGGGATCAGAAGAGATCCACATCGCACTTCGTCCCCTCGAACTTGGCCGAGCTCCCGGGCACCGGAAGCTTCAAGCTGCAGTCGATTTTTTGCTTGTTGTAATGGATCTTAAAGATCCAAACCTTCAGCCTCAGCCTGGTGTAAAGCTTCACGTCGACGTAGTAGTAGCCTTCCTCCTTCTCTCTGTTGTAGGTCGTGGAGACGGAGTCACCGAGCAAGAGCTGCGTGCCCTGGAACGCCGGGTACAGCATGGTGGTGTTCTTGTGGCCCTGGTAGAAGGTGGGGAGGACGTCGAAGGCAAACCTCGATCCGTCGTACAGCGCTCGGGCCTCCACGTAGTCGTAGTAGATGCTGATCCGCTTGTTCGGGTTGCGGATGCTCATGTCCAGGCTGAGGTTGTACTGCAGACTGCTGTTGTTGCTGGAGAAGGCGAACTGCGTGAGCGAGGCGGTGCCGACGGTTACCTTGACCTCGTTGGGGCGGAAGACGAGCCAGACGACGAGAACGACGATGCCGACAATGATGACGATGGAGATGATGAACTTAAAGAGGGTGCAGAGGAGGCAGCAGGGGCCGCAGCTGGAGCGGCCGCCCACACTGTGGTAGGACCGCGGCGGAGGGACCGGGGGGCCGTAGTAGGCTCCGTTCAGGTGGCCTTGCTTCGAGTCTGCCATGGTGGGGTGGGGTGGGGTGGGGGAGAAAGAGAGCAAATCAGACAGAGGGTGCAAAGAGAGACGAGAAGAGGGTGATGCTGCGGTGCATCATGAGGTGGTGGAAGGCTTGGTCTTTATAGAGAGAGGTATCATTAGGAGGGAAAGGAAGGAGATGAGAAGGTCCCTGCGAAACCCTGATGCGAAAGGAACCCCAAACGCGTTGACGAAGGGGAACAGGCGACGCGGTAGGGAATTGGTGTGCAGCGGAGTCAAAAGGTTGCGATGATCGCAGAGAGAGATTGGCAGCTTATTTACATCGACGCAACGGTCAAATCGGGAAAGAAAGTCCTAGTTGGTTTGGCTATCAACACGAATAGAGATACGGAAGTGCCCACAAATTTAGCTATGTGATAACTCCACAAAGTCTTTATGTGTACGCAATGAATGATATATGTCTTCGTTGGTGGAGTTGGGAAGGAGCTGCTTTCAGAGGAACCAATTCTGCAGATGAGCGTGGGCGACGCGACTTGTTCGAGAACAAAGCTTAATAAATTATGTTCCTAATGTTGTCCGAATTCTGTTATATGTGATTCGAATTAGAGAGACAAAGAGAGGTGGGTGAATTTTGATGCCAAATCTCTTGAGGACGATCAACATGTTAACGATATACAACTACGAAGCCTTCAGAATACGATCGATCGATTGGGTGCGCGAAGAGGAGTCTATGCTTTGCACGGAACAATAGAGCAGTAATTATTTAGTGGATACGTGTGCGACCAAGCTTCAAAGGTCTACAACGCAGCAGCGCGGAGTTCTTTTGGGTTTCTTTCAGATTGTCTTCATTTTGATTTCTTATTAGGAGAAATCGACAACACGAATGACATGTATTACTTGCCAAAGTAAACTTTGACTTAGTAAACTACGTAGTTGTTGATGTTACACGGACATCTTTTTTTGACGAAGCTTCTCTGCGAAGAGTCTCATCCCGTGTTCTCTCTCTCTCTCTCTCTCTCAGTCCCAAACATGTGAACCCACAGTCAAAAAGAGCATCTCCTTCGGAAGGGTAGCATCCATATCACTTCAGTAAGTCTTATAATATACTTAACATCTTTTGTTTTATGTGGAATTTTTTGAGTTCAAATTATTATATACTTTAACATCTCCTTTGGATTGTATACGGGTGTTTTGTCTCTGAGTAACTCCAAACTTTGATCAGAATGAATGACCGAATTCACAGTGGTTCAATACTAATCTTTTTTGTTTTTTGATGAGATGAAAAAAGACGAATTAAAATAACTAATCTCAAAATCATCAACTTGATGCGAATGATAACATTGCGTTCATGTAGATGACTGCGTTATATTAATTCTTTTGAAACCCCATATTGAATTATAGATTAAATTATTATTTAATGCATATTATTAACCTAAGAAAACAGTGGAAATCTCCCAACTAATGAGTGGGCCCCTGACACTCTTAACAGGATATCTCGGCACAATCCGAGCCCACCCAAGTAGACAAGCCCGTGTCTTCAAATGCTGCCACCCAACCTTTTTTTTTTTTCTTCCACTCCACTTCTCCTATGATACCCGAATCATGGTTAAATATAAATCGCACTAGTGGTTAACTATAATTATTTGAATCATAATCACGGTTTATGTGCTTAAATATCATTACGCCACCTGTTTTCATGTTATAATCAATATAGACAAATCGAAATACTTTCGGAAAATGGAGATGACGTGGTAAGATGAGTTCGTGAGAGAGAAGACGTCACCGTCACCGTTACGGCTGATGGCTGTCAAGATTGTAACGGCCTCACCATCAGACGTCGACGCTGCAGACGGTGATCTGCTGGAATCGGAACAAGGGCGGGGCGCCGCCGTGAGACTTGGCGGTGTCGACGGTGAGGAAGGCGGGGCAGTTGGCCTGGAGGTGGTAGTGACCGGAGATCCAGGTGCCGACCTTCCACCGGAGTAGGCCGTCGACGCGGACGTAGAGGAGGAGGTAGCCGGCGTTCTCGTCCTGGGAGAGGGCGTCGGCTAGGTAAGGGGCGAGAGGGACGTCGGCGCCGGAGAGGTAAGGGGACCAGACGGTGACGTCGTTGTGGCCTTGGTAGACGGAGGGGAGGGCGGTAGCGGCGGTGACCTGCTGGCTCTTGTAGAGGACGTAGGCGTCGATGCGGTCGTAGTAGACGCCGATGCGGTCGTTGGGGTTACGGGAGGAGAGTGTGACCTGGACGATGGAGGTGAGGAGGGGGGCGGCGCCAGGTGTGAGGTTGAACCGGAGGAGGTCGGCGTCCTGGAGGTAGAACTTGGGCTTGGTGGGGCGGAGGACGAGCCAAACGACGAGGACGGCGAGGAAGGCGAGGATGAGCAGCACCAGAAAGGTTGCGAACAGGTGGCGGTACAGCTTGTGCCGCTTCTGCTCTCCATGGATGCCGCAGTCCTTCTTCATGGTGGATTCAATGACGATAACGACGAGGGAATCCGAGAGAGGGGAGAAGAGACAGTGGGTGGAGCAGCGAGAGGGGGTGTGGTTTGGCTTATAAAGAAGTGCGCCAAAAGATGGCGCATACTTTGGTGGTAATGATAGGATTGATTGCAAAAAAATAAGTGATTAATAGTGACGTGGCATAACGGTAGGAAAGAGGAAGTGACGGCATGTGCAACAGCCACAATTACATTGGAATCGGCTGTAAGGAACCCTACGGTGAGGGGATCATTCACGAGGATGGCAGTTACGCAAATAAGTAATGCGTGGCGGGCTTTAACGGAAGGGGTTGGCGTTAGAATAACGCAACGCCTCCGACAAAAATAAATACTTCGCCTAAAATGGAGCATATTCTTACTCAGCTTGTACTTGATATTCTTGTTGAAGATTGAATTTCACATGATGTGCATAAAGGAAAAATATATATCTAGAGAGAGAGAGAGAGAGTACTTCGGCTAATATGGAGCATATTCTTACTTGGCTTGTACTTGAAGATTAAATTTCTCATGATGTGCATGAAGGAAAAATATATATCCAGAGAGAGAGAGAGAGAGAGAGAGAGAGAGAGAGAGAGAGAGAGAGAGACTTGGTAAGAGGATAAGAAAGAATGCAGGCCAGTGTGTGTGCCCCTTTTGAATAAGAAGAAAAAGGGACCCAGAAAAGGAGTTGTTGATACTCTGTTCTTGTCTTCAAAATGTACCAACAAATTCAGCTTGAAACCTATGTCTTCTAACATAGTGGTCTTACAGATGAGGCTACATGAGACAGGCCAAAGGCAACATGATAAGAGTGAAAAAGGATGGAATCATTCAGGCTGATGAAACTTGGTATTCTGATAAGCAAAAACAACAACATTTGGTTTATCATGATAGCATCAGCAGTCGAGAAATCTCACTATATTAACCAACCAAGGAACAACAAAGAATAATAAGAACAGAAAATTAACCTCTACAGGCAATAGAAAACATTGGTAATAGATGGTTCTTAATCTTTCCACCAGGTACTTGCAACACCCCAAGCCGATGTAGTTAGTTAGCTGGTTAGTGCAAATAATGCAGAGGCTAGTTGGTAAATCTAAAGAGGAAAGCATGTTAGAATTCTCAGAGTCACATTAAGTTAAAAATGACTAATCAACGCTTTTGCAGACCCTATAGTCTTGTATCCTCCTATGATCTTTGGAGGTCTCCATCAAAGAAAATTTCTTACTCTGAAGAAGTCTGGTAGAGTTAAAAGTCACGGCGTTAGAGATCTAGATGAATTTGAATTAAGTTGGTTACAATTGATATTTGAGATTAAGCACTGATTCAATCCAAAAATTTAACTTTTTAGGTTATGGGTCAAAACTAATATATGTAATCCGACTCTTTCAATCATATCCTATCAATTTATCTCTCTTTTCTCTCACACATAAATACTATCGATGCTCGAAAGCATAAAACTTTCCCCACATTTAAGGGCATTGTCTCATGCATACCAAATTGTTCAACATGTTTATGTGAAATCCACCAAAATATTGGATGCCAAGGAAGACTACTTCCCCCGACCTTTTATATCTTTAATTCATGATCCTAATAAAATAAAATGGTGCTATCGAAGCACAACTCTTCAATTAGGAATTGGCTCTTGGGGGAGTGATCTGAACACAATACGTCTCTCATCACATTCGACCTACATATATGATTCCTTCCAAGAAAATAACTTGGCTTAACCAATCTCCACCACTTTAGAAGGTTTTTGCCAACATTGCGGCCACTTCCTCACTTCTTATTTCAACTTGAATCAACTAATGTCTTGGCAGTCAGGTGAGACACAAGAGAAGCACTCCGTCTTCCCATCCAAAATCAACACCAGTATGGAACCTTCAATAAACATGATATCCGTGGCATTGTAAATTCCAATTCCTAGATTTCGTCAAATCTTCCACATGGATATGTATTTCTTTGTACCATAATGCTCTCTAAATTGATTGTCAGTTCCTTTCTTAGACTGTAGAAAATAGTGCAACACACTGACTGACACAGTTGATTTATCACATTCTAATTTTTTGTTATCAAAAGTTTCCATCCATCTCACCTTTGTTCATCAACAATACTGAGTAACAAATCTATCACAGTCAAAGCAAACACTGGAACCTACATAAAGCATCAGAAACCCATCTCAACTCTAAATCAGAGACAATTGTACTTTCAACCCACACCATTAGATTTTTGAAACATTCCATAAATGATTTCATATTAGACACCTTATAATCACCCTATACACTTATTTTTACATATGCTAATTGAGACCGGGATTGCTCAGTTTGACAATGTCAGAAGGACATGGATACTACCTTGTTCTAAATGGGGCCAAACAATAACATTGAACCAGTGTGGTGACTTCTGTAAAGTCAAAACAAACCAAAGTAACACTGGTTCTGGAATTAGTGACTATTTAGGTAACAAACAACACTTTGGCCTTGGACTAACCTAATTGGCATGATCCCAGTCACTTTGACAACTGATGATAAACAGAGAAAAATGGTTTGGAAGGAATTGACTGAAGTCCCATAAATACCAGTAGTTTCAGAAAAGCCCTGTATATAAGAAAGAAACAAGCAAAACCTACAAATTGCATTCCAATAACCCAAACAAGCAAAACACCAATAATTCCAAAAATAAAATAAAATATTTGCACTCTTATATACTTGCATTTCCCCACCACTTCAGTAACATTGCACAGATTGATAAAACTCAATCGACAAAAAATAACCAAGAGCAAAATATATAACAGAAAACTGCAGCAAAAAAGTATATCATTTCATTCAATTAAGTAATATCCACACTACAGAACAGAGACCTCATACCATGCATGCTTATCTATGTTATGCATTTTAGAAGACATATAAAGCAGAGGAATACGCAATGGAATGATCACCAATCAAAAGAACAGAGACTTCAGACCATGCATGCTTATCTATGTCATGCATTCTAGAATCGTTTAAAGACATATAAAGCAGAGGAAGAAGCAAAGCCAAGATAACCAATCAAGCTCACCATCCTATGTTGACTTGACATTGCTCTGTTGGCCCAGCCATCGATCCAGAGGTGACCGTCTCGTTGATGAGCGATATACTGATGCCCTCGCAGTACACTTTCATCACGCTGCCGCTCGTACTCCACGCGCTCGTCTTAAACCAAACCCACGCCTCCACCATCACGTCGAACCGGACGGCGCCGCTGGTCGCACGATCGCGTGAGATCCCCCTCGCCACGTCAAGACCCACATACTCCTGCCGCGTAGCCAGCGTTGCCTGCAATGTGGTGGAGGTTCTTCCTTCCTGATAGAAAGGGGAAAGTGCTGTATCCGCGAGGATGACGCCTTCGTATGCCACGGCGGCGGCGACGTGGAAGTAGTTGACGCCCATCTTTTTATTAGGGTTGGAGACGTTGAGGGCGAGATTGAAGGAGGAGGAGAGCTGCGGGGTGGGTCCGGAGGGGGAGGAGAGGTTGAAGGCGGTGACGGTGGCGGAGGAGACGATGAAGACGGGGACGCTGGGGCGGAGGAAGATCCAGAGGAAGAAGGAGATGAAGCCGACGAGGAGGAAGGCGACGGAAGCGGCGATGAGGATGCGGTAGAGGAGAAGGTTGCGGTTCGCGGAGAAGGCGGCGTCACTGCTCAGGTCGGCGTAGTAGGGGTCGGGCCGCGGCGTGGCGTAGGTGTACGCGGTAGCGGACGGGAGAGGCGCTGCAATTCCCGCCGCCGGGTACCCGATGACGACGGGTTCGGCGGTGGACTTGGGGTGGTTCGTCATTGAGAGAGAGATAGAGAGAGAGAGAGAGAGGGGGGTTGGGGAGGGGCTTACCGTTAAGACGGAGGCAATGAACAAAATAGACGGCGGATATGGGCCAACAAAATGGACGGCTGGGATGGCCCCATCGAGAAAAAAAGTGGGAAAGATAATGAGATGATGACGTAATATCGGCTATAAAAAAAACTCGGTGAAATGGACGAGAAACATCCCATCGGTCGCTTTTTGTCTTTGGCTGATTGGCAGCCGTCCGATGCGGTGAAATGAACCTAACATCGTCGTGAACGAGAAACATTCAATCCGATTCGGTATTTTATCCACCTCATCTTTCCTCAATAAACCGAATATGCATATCTAATTATGAGTCAATATAGAGAACAAATAATTTTATATTAATATTTATTTAGAAAATAAAATATTAACATCTTGATCAATGTGACATGATTTGGATCTGTATTTTGGATTATCTAATATACCTTTGAGATGAAAACATCGAACTCTCAAGGTGCCATTTATTAGAATACCGAGGTTGAAATAGATTTTTCGATTCTATTCCTCTAACATCTAAGTTAGAAACCTAAAGTGTATGAGTGCGGATGTGAGTAGTCTTAAAAAATCCTTTTTTGTTTGGGGGTCATGCTTTTATACTTGGTCTTGGAGGAGGATAGCTTCTAATCACCTTAACGTTCTCTTATTAGCGTCTTGTCCACGTGAGCGATAAGTGGGAGATAACCTCGAATTGTATGTTTTGTATTCTTGTCCATGTAGACAGATGGGTGAAAGGTGACCTAGATCTTTTTCTCATACCAAGGACTCCATGTGATGATTGAGTGTCAAGAGGGGTCAAAGTACAATGCTTGGTTCATTTGACACGAATGCGTTCAGAATCTCCTTAAGCAAGTGAAGTTTTCTCGACTCAAGAGCCTCGGGTACATTTCGCGTTGCACCATCATCATGGTGATTTCTCCTTATATATGTTGGGTTTTCTTGACTCACGCGCCTCAAGCACATTTTGCCTTGTGCTTTTGTCACAATGGATTTTTCTTTATGTAGGTCAGGTTTGTTGGTTACAGGTGCCCTGTAAAAGTCAATCATATAAAGTGATGACACGTGTGACACACTACATAATTTTTTTTTGTACATTATTATTACGTATTTTTTCACTTTATGTCATTAGTTGCATATGTTACGATCCTTGGATTTATGCAATGAGAATTAGATCGCGATGATATCATAATAATATGATCGATTCACCTTTTAACATTGACTCGAAATAATCCTGATCATAGGTTACTCGAGAGGGATATCGAGATAACTGGGCAAATCGGTGTGCTATGCTCGTCCATATGATGGAGACATCGGGTCTTATAACTGCTGTTTTGAGGACACTAGGGATATAGTGCAAGTGCTCATTGAAAAATGAGTTCACCGATTGATCTACTTATAAAATGTTAGATAATTAATAATACTTGATGTCAAACAGTGATTATATAGTCTCAGTTGTGTGTTTGGTCCTTACACTTGAGACATCAATGATGCCTTATTTGAGTACTCATTTCTTTGATGCCCGACTTACAGGTTTAAAATTTTTGAATCTAGTACAATCGGTTACAATATTAGTATCCAACCTTACGAAGGCAATTGAGTGTCAATAGATGATCGTCCACTCTTGGTATCATAAGAAAATTATCCTGTGTATTCTTGCTCAAGTAATCCTTGGCTAGGGTCTTTCGGATTAAGAGAGGAGTTCTCCGGGAGAATCTGATTAGAACGAGACTCGGATGGATTCCATACTACTGATTTAGTTGGAGCTCTATTTAGAAGATAAGTTGTGTATTCTAGGGATATCCCCAGAATGAGATGGGTAGGTCGATGTAACTCATCATGAACCGCACTATGTCTAACAGTATGTGATTCATCCTTTCCAATACACTATTAAACTATGGTATATAAGGAGAAGCTTATTGTGATAGGATTTCATGGTTTTTGAGGAATTGAGTGAACTTTATACTCAAGTACTCACATCATCGACCTGATCAAAGAGTCTTAATACTCTTTTTAGTCTAGTTCTCTATCTTATTCTTATATTCCCTGAATTTTCTCAAAGGCTTCATATTCATACTTATTAAGTACATATGTTTATACCTAGAGAAGTCATCAATGAATGTAATGAAGTACTAGTAATCACCTATGGCCTGAGTTGATATAGACCACATACATATATATATATGAGTTATATTAATTCAGTGGCTCTCTCTAGTTCCAATAAATGAAGAGTTGATCAATTTCCTTTAAAGGCAATATTCATAGGTTGCATATGATTCATAATCGAATTGATCTAAATATTCATCATTTAGCAACCTTTGAATTCTTCTCTCGGGGATATGATATAGCCTATAATGCCACATATATGCATCGTTTACCTATCTCTTTTCTAGACACACCAACACTCATGACATATGAAGCAATGTCTAATATAAATAAAATATTGATTAATTTTCCTCTACCGATGATTTCATCATCTAAAATTAATGAATAACTATTGTTATCAAAAACTAATAATATATCCATTATTTATCAAATAGGAAATAAAAATAATATTTTTGATAATAGAAGGAACAAAAAAACATACATCTAATGTAATAATGGCTCTACCAAGTAGATGTAGGGGGGACCTCGCGAATAGCAATAGCAGTAGCCTTTGCACAGTTCCCTATCCTAAGATCCACTTTGTCTCTCGCCAATCTCCTAGGCATTGCCAGAACCTGCAACAAATTACAGATATGAGATGTATAGTCAATATCTAATACCCATACATTATCATAATTTTCTAATAGATGAAGATCAATCATAAGTGTCAATGAAGCTTTTGTTTCTCCTCTACAAGATGCTCTTTGTAGTTTCTCTTCCAATGCTCGTCTTTGCTGTAGTGGAAGCACTGGTCTTTGTCCTTTATTGGGTCCTTCTTAGCAACCTTTACTTTTCCTGGTATACCCTTGCCCTTCTTAGGGATTTCTCTATCTTCCTTTTCTTTCTAGTCTTACAAGTATAGAGAATCGACTTTTCTTTTTTGATGGTGTTTCCAACCTCTTTTAATATATTGAGGAGTACATGGATAGTCATCTTAAACTTGTTCATGTTAAAATTCATAATGAACAGTGAAAAGGAGATTGGGAGGGACTGAAGTATGAGGTCCACACACAGGTTATCTTCTAGGACAATTCTTAGACCTATGAGTTTCTCAATCCATTCAATCATCTTAAGGGCATGGTTCTAAACTAATATCCCCTCAGTTATCCTAGAATGGAAAAGACTCTTGGATATCTCATATCGCTAAATTCTTCCCTGTTCCTCAAAAAGCTAACAGAGATGAAGGAGGATAGAATATACATCCAAGCTTTCATGCTACCTGGTGGTCACAGGTGCCCTGCAATCCAATCACGTGAGTGATGGCACATGTGATACACTACGCGATCTTTTTTCTTATGATTATTATTAGCATATTATCACATTAAATTATCTGTTGTATATATATATATATATAATGTGATGTCCTTAGTTCTGTACAATGAGAATAAGATCGTGATGAGATCACGATAATGAGATCGATTAGCCTTTAAACACATATCTTAAATAATCTCTGTCATAGGTTACTCAAGAGGGACATCGAGATAACATGATAGACTGGTGTACTATATACCAATCTATACAATAGAGGCGACCGGTCTTATAGCCACTTATGTAAAGACATTAAAGATATAATACATGTGCTCATTGGAGAACGAGTTCACTTATTGATCCGCTTTATGGAATGTTGTATGGTCAATGATATCTAATGTCAGACAACCATTCTAATGTCAGACAACCATTCCATAGTCTCAATTGTGTATCTGGTCCTTAGATTTGAGACACAAGGATGCATTGTATATGTACTCATTTCTTTGATGCTAGACTTATAGGTTTGAAAAGTTCCAAATCTCATACAATCGGTTATCAGGATTGGTAGCTAACCTTATGAAGGTAATTAAGTGTCAATAAAGGATCATCCACTCTTAGTATTACGGGAGGAATATCTCATTTATGCTTGCTCAGATAAATTCCTGGCCAGGGTCATTCAGATTGAGAAAGAAGGAGTTCTCCAGGAGAATTTAATTAGAGCAAGACTCAGACGGATTCTGTATGTGGTTTGCCAGTAACATATCCAATATACAGTCTCTAGAATCTTAATTGGATGAGGGACTATAGATACACGGTAACTATGGATAAACATGTTCGATGAATTTGATCCCCCTATACCATTTGGGGATAATGACGTAGTGGCCTAGTACGTTCATAGTTGATGAGTCGAGTGAATTATTATAGGGATAATAATTCATTATATTAGAAGGAGTTCTGAAGGAAGCGACTCACGGCCAACTCAGTATTGGGCCTAGAGGGTCATCACATATGGTAGGTGCTTCAACGAAAAGAGGATTGGATAAAGATCTAATTAGCCCATACTCTTATTAGATGAGACCCTATAACGATGGGCTCCTTGTATGAGGCCCAATTGGATGCCAAAGGAGATTATTGGATAGAAATCCAATAATGCAATGTTAATGGGTAATTAGAAGAAGATCTAATACCCAATAAGGCAGGACCCATAGGATTTTTTATGACTCTTTATAAATAGAATAGGAGACATATAAATGATAGGTTGCATCTTTGGCTGCTCCCTCCTATTCTCCTCCTACCATTTGCGCAAGAGTTACGAGAATTGGGGCTACGATTGAAGGAGTATCGTTGCAGCGATCTATTGTGTGGATACCGCTAGAGAGGATGACACTTGATCTCCTTCATCCACTTCATCCGAATATGGAAAAATAGGGATATATGATCTCCCTAGGTAAATAATCTCTCACACGATGCAGTTTTCGATTTTGTGATTTTTCTCGTGACTTAATCTTTTGCATGATGATTTGATCTGCGTGAAAAAATTATTTTGTTTTGATCTTCTACTGAGCATGTGATACTCCCGCTTGGTTTCCCAACAGTGGTATCAAAGCCAAGGTTGTTCATGTGAAAAATTGGTTTTAAACTACGTGTGATAAGATTACATTGCGTAGAACTGTTCTACACGTTCTTGCTGCATTTTCGTAGTGAAGGCAGTGAAGAGAGGGGCAGCCACCTGCAGGCAGCTACTCTTGGCTAGGCCCCGCAGGAGTGGCCGCTTGTGGCTAGGTTGCCTGTATGGTGGCTGGCTGCAACTAGGGCCGCTAGCAAGGGCAACCACCCATGACCAGCCCGCAAGGCGCGGTGCTCGCCAGCAGGGGTGGCGGCCACCCGAGGGCAACAACGCCCGCTCGCGGGGACGGTCACTTGCAGGCAGAGGCAGTCGATGGTGGCGCAGAGCTATCGCTTGAATAAGGGCGACGACAACGATCACTTGAAGAGAGTAAGGGGCTTAGGGTTTCTTTTCGTTAAAAGGATGATACTACTCCTTGGAATTTAGAAAATTCTAAGTTATGTCCTCCTTTATAGTATTTCAAAAAAATCCTCAATAATTCTAAAAATTTCGAGGTTTATTCTCTTGTTTTGAATTTCAAAAATGCCCTTGATAATTCTGAAAATTCCTAGCATATTTAGATTTCTAGAAAAATAATAAATTAAATAGTTTAATTAATTATTATATATCTAGTAATCCTATATGTGATGTGATTTGTACATGTGATGTATGATGTAGATAGATGATTGTGAGCCATGTGTTGTGATGTGTGTAAATGTAATAATAATTATTATTAGGGGCTGCGAGCCTCCATTTTTTCTTGTTTATTGTCGGGCATGCATGCTTGTGATTATTTTATATTTACATGGAGAGGCACGACGGGAGCGTGGAGGTGACAGTGTGACCCATAATGCCGTGGCGCGAGATCACGATGCATGGTGATGCGACGAGGATCCGACGGAACCGATGATGATGAGATCAATGATCACAAGGCATAGAGATATGTCGATACACACATAGATCATATTGTGATTGATTAGACCCATTGGCTCGGGCCTAATCATATTAGGTGATGGCTCATGATCATCTAATATGGCTTACACATGTGATATATGTTTATACACCTACTATATATATATATATTTACATGTGTTATAGATATATATATTAAATATATAAGTGTGTAACATAATATATTAGGAGATCGATACAAAACGAAAACCCCTCCTACGATAATATTAAGTCGCTGAGTGTGAGGTAATAAGATTGACCCATGTGGCGTTCCATCGTTATAGAAAGAAATTGAATCATGACATAGGTTAAGTTGATCGAGTCACTCGAGGCTCACCTATCTACGTGATCGAGTTCTTGCCTACGACATAGAGATATCTCCGGTGACCTGAGGACATGTTATGACTTGGTCAAACAGTCGAGAGCATATCATCGAATCAGACTCATCTTATAACGATAGTGATGACTTAACTGAACTTTATGATTGGTCGAGCAGTCGAGACCATGATGATTCAGAGGCCGAGCATGACGAGAATCATAAGAAGTTGTGATTGACAAGAGTTGTCTATCTTTCGGGCTTGGTGTAATTGGTCAAGTTACTAGAGGTTGCACTAAGATGCTGATTGGATCCCTATCCCCACTAGGAGTCTGTTGGAGACTTCCGTTTTACGTGTTGAGGGTGTCACCTGATTCGCTAAGAGAATAATGGGAGTACATTAAGATAGAAGTTCATATCTTAATTAGTTTTTTTATAAAATCTACATGTTATTTATTTATGCTATATCTTGTTTGTCAAAAACATGTCGCTCGCAAACCCCCTGCATGACATACTTGATGCCAACCGCCTCATTGGTCCTAACTATACGGATTGACTCTACAATTTGAGAATTGTTCTCACGACAGAGAAAATCACATCCGTCCTTGATACAATTATGCCTATACTGGAAGAAGGGGTAATCGAGGATGAGATCACTCACTATATGATGTATATAGATGATGTCATATTGGTAAAATGTTACAAGTTAGCTTCCATGACTCATGAGTTATAGAGGCAACATGAGAGCATGGATGCAGATTCTATCATTCTTTATCTCCGCTAGCTATTTGAGAAACAGGAAAGAACTCAAAGATATGAGATATCTAAGAGACTCTTCCAAGCCAGGATGACATAAGGGGCACCAGTTGAGAACTATGTCCTAGAGATGATAGAGTGGATTGAGAAACTCACAGGTCTAGGAATAGTCCTAGAGGATAACCTATGCACTGATTTTATACTTTAGTCTCTGCCAGATTTCTTTTCTCACTTCATCATGAATTTTAACATGTGCAAAATTGAGGTGACTCTCCTTGAGCTCCTCAATATGTTGAGGGAAGCTGAGAGTGCCATCAAGAAAGAGAAACCAATTCTCTATAATAGTGAGACCAAGAAGAAAAGGAAGATTAGTAAAACCCTTAACAAGGGCAAGGACAAATAAAGACAGGGTAACACAAAGGTTATCAAGAAATACCTGACAAAAGACAAAAGACAATGCTTACACTATGGCCAAGATGGGCACTAGAAGAGGAACTGTAAAGGCTACCTTGCAAATAAGGTGAAATAGAAGCTTGAAGTTCTTATTTTATGGATGTTATATCTGTAATAACACATGTGTATTAGATATTGAGAGTACTTATCATATCTGTAATTCGTTGCAGGTTTTGGCAAGACTTAGGAGATTGGCCAGAGGTGAGATGGGCTACAAGATAGGCAATAGAGCAAGAGTTGCTACAGTTATTGTTGGGGAGGTCACCCTACATCTGCATGGTGGAGTTATTATTGTATTGGATGCATGCTATTTTGTTCCCTCTATTATCATATTATTTTTATTTCTTATTTGATAATTAGTGGATATAAATTAGTTTTTGAGAATAATAGTTGTTCAATAATTATGGATGATATGATCATCACTAGAGGGATCCTGATAAATGGCTTATATGTGTTAGACACTTCTCCATATATTATGAATATAAATACGTATTAGAGGAAAAGAGGTGAGGTGAATAATGCATACTTATGGCATTGTAGGCTACGTCATATACATGAGGGAATGATTCAAAAATATTGAAAGTTAGATACTTAGATCCATCTAACTATGAGTTGTATACAACTTGTGAACCTTGCCTTCATGGGAAGATGACCAACTCTTCTTTCAGTGGAATTGGAGAGAGAGCCACTGAGTTATTGGAACTCGTACATAGTGATGTATGTGGTCTTATGTTGACTCAGACTATAGATGGTTACTCATATTTTATTACATTCACTAATAATATCTCCAAGTATGGATACATGTACTTGATGAAGTACAAGTCCAAGGCCTTTGGGAAATGCAAGGAATATAAGAATAAGGTAAAGAACCAGATTGGAAAGAGTATTAAGACTCTTCGATCAGATCAATGATGAGAATACTTGAGTACAAAGTTCACCTATTTCCTCGAGGACAATAAGATTCTATCCTAGTCGACACCTCCTTATACACCTAAGATTAATGGTGTATCAGAAAGGAGGAATTGCACGTTGTTAGACATTATGCGGTCCATGACGAGTTTCACTGACCTACCCGTCATGTTCTAGGGATACACCCTAAATATCGCAACTTACCTTCTTAACAAAGTTCCATTAAAGTTAATAGTGTCTACACCATATGAGATATAAAAAAGAAAGAAGTTCGATCTTAAGGTGGTTTAGATTTGGGACTGTCCTGCCCACGTTAGAAGACACAATCCCAACAAGTTGGAATCAAGGACTGAATGATACACGTTCGTGGGATACCCTAAGGAGACTTGGGGTTATTATTTATATCATCCCAAGGATCGAAAGATTTTTGTTGCCAAGAGAGTTGTGTTCCTTAAAAAGGAAGAACACATTCTTGGTGGAAATAGTAGGAGTGAGATAGAGTAGAATGAGGTTCGAGAACCTAGCTCAAGCACTATTCCAGAGCCCGAGTCTGTTCAGGTACTTAGTACACAAGTTCTAACTTTGCGTAGGTCTAGCAGAGTATCTAACTCATGAAAGATATGTGAGATATATCAATAAAGAGGACTCTCAGGATGTTGATCCTCAGACCTATGAGGAGGCTATTATGAGTATAAACTCCAGGAAATGACAAGAAGCAATGAATTCTGAGATGGATTTCATTTACTCTAACAAGGTTTGGAATCTTATGGATGCATCCGAGGGTATCGTACCCATCGGCTACAAATAGATCTTTAAGAAGAAGATCAGAGTGGATGAAAAGGTGGAGACCTATAAGGCAAGACTGGTAGCTAAATGATATTGTCAAAGGCAAGGAGTTGACTACCTTTTCACTTGTAGCAATGCTTAAATCAATCAGAATTCTTTTGGCTATTGCAACACACTATGACTATGAGATCTTGCAAATGTATATGAAAATGACATTCCTCAACGACAACATTGAGGAGTAGGTGTATATGATACAATCAGAGGGATTCGTATCCAAAGAGATCCAAATAAAGTGTGTAGATTGTTTAGGTCCATTTATGGATTGAAACAAGCTTTCCGAAGTTTGAACATAATATTTGATGAGGCGATTAGATCTTATGACTTCGTTAAGAACAAAGATGAGCCTTGTGTATACAGGAAGGTAAGTGGGAGCACTATTATCTTTTTGGTGTTGTATGTGAATGACATCCTAATTATTAGGAATGATGTAGGAATACTCTCTACAGTAAAGGCTTGGCTATCCAGAAAATTCTCCATGAAGGACTTAGGGAAAGCATTATATATTTTGGGGATCTGGATCTATAGAGATAGATCCAAGAGGATGCTTGGCTTGTCCCAATCTAGGTACATAGACTTCATCATCAAAAGGTTTGGCATGGAGAATTTCAAGAGAGGTCTCATACCGATGAGACATGAAATATTATTTTCTAGAAGTATATTCCTAAAGATTCCTGAAAGGGCAGATATGGATAGGATACCCTATGCCTCAATGATAGGGTCTATCATGTATGCTATGCTATATACCAGGCCTGATATAGCGCATGCTCTAAGTGTCATGAGCAGGTTTCCGACGGATTTAGGCTTGGAACACTGGAAGGCAGTAAAGTACATCCTTAAGTACTTGACAAAGACTAAAAATCTTTTATTGGTATATGGAGGATGTAGCTTCCAAGTTGAGGGCTACATAAACTCAAGTTTCTAGTCTGACATTGATGATAGCAAGTTAAATTCGGGATATGATTTCACTCTGAATGGAGGAGCAATAAACTGGAAGAGTTCCAAGCAAGATACTATTGCTAACTCGACCACAGAGGCAGAATACATTGCTGTAGCAGAAGCAACAAAAGAAGGGGTGTGGATAAAGAAGTTCATCAGAGATTTGAGATTTGCACCAAGCAGCGTGGAGCCGATTCCCATATATAGCAATAGCTCTAGCAAGGGAACCTAGGTCTCATTAGAATTGTTCTGAGGAGTTTTCACTTAATTAGAGAGATCATAGCCCGAAAAGATATAACAATGGGAAGAGTTCAATCAGAAGATAACATTGCAGATCCATTGACAAAGCCATTGACTCATATTGTATTTGAGCGTAACAGGGTTTTGATGGGGATTAGACACATAGGTGATTAACATTTGGTCAAGTGGGAGATTGCTAGTTACCTTGTAAGCCAATCACGTGAGTGATGACACGTGTGACACGCTGCACAATTTTTTTGTTTATTATTATTATTAACATATTCTCATATTAGAATCAGATCGTGATGAGATCACGATAATGAGATGGTTCGCCTTTAAACACAGATCCCAAAAATCCTGGTCATATGTTACTCGAAAGGGATATCGAGATTACTAGATAGACTAGTGTACTATATACCCATCCATACGATGGAGGCAGTTGGTCTCATAGCCACTTGTGTGAAGACACTAAGGATATAATATTGGTGCTCATTAGAGAATACGTTCATTGATTGATCTACTTATAGAATGTTGTATGGTTAATGATACCTAATGTCAGACAACAATTCTATAGTCACAATTGTGTGTCTGGTCCTTAGACTTCAGACACCAAGGATGCTTTGTATGAGTACTTATTTTTTTTATGCTGGTCTTATAGGTTTGAAAAATTTTAGATTTGGTACAACCAGTTATCGGGATTGGTAGCCGACCTTACGTAGGTAATTGAGTGTCAATAAAGGATCATCCACTATTATGAGAGGAATATCCTATGTGTGCTTGCTCAGACAAATCACTGACCAGGGTCATTCGGATTGAGGGAGAAGGAATTCCTTAGGAGAATCTAATTAGAGCAAGACTCAGACGGATTCCATATGTGGCCTAACAGTACCATGTCCAATATACGGTCTCTGGGATATTAGTTGGATGAGGGACTATAGATACACGATAATTATGGACAGATAAGTCCGATAGATTTGATCCCCTTGTACCGTCTAGGGAATACAGTGCATTAGCCTAGTACGTCCGTAGTTGATGAGTCAAGTGAATTTTTATGGGGATAATAATTCACTATATCAGAAGGAGTTCTGATGAGAGCAACTAATGGCCAGCTTGGTATCGGGCCTAGAGTGCCACACATATATGGTGGATGCTTTAGCAAATAGATGATTGGATAGAGATCCAATTAGCCCCTATTCTCATTAGATGAGAACTTACACTTATAGACTCCTTGCATGAGACCTAATTAGATGTCAAAGGAGATTATTGAATAGAGATCTAATAATATAAGGTTAGTGGATAATTGGATGAAAATCTAATACACTAAGACAAGACCCCTAGGGTTTTTTGTGGCTCTCTATAAATAGGAGGGGAGACATATAGATGATAGGCTGTATTTTTAGCCCCCCCTCATATTCTCCTCCCTCCCTTTGTGCAAGCATTGTGAGACTTGGGGTTGTGATTGGAGGAGTACCACTATAGTGATCCATCGTGTAGATACTACTAGAGAGGAGGACACTTGATCTCCTTCATCCTCTCCATCTGGATCTGGAAAAATAGGGATATACAATCTCCCTAGGTAAATAATTTCTCACATAATGCAGTTTTCGATTTTACAATTTTTCTCGCGACCCAATCTTTTGCACAATAATTTAATTTGTGTGGGAAACCTATTTTGATTTGATCTTCCACTGCGTATGTGATGCTCCGGCCGAGGTTTCCCAACACTACCTTTGTAGCTTAAGAGTCATAGAGGCTAACATGTAGCACTTAACAAGAGTGGAATTATCTATATACTTCATGTAGCGAGCGATCTCATCCTCACTTGCCCCTTCCTTTAGCGTGGACATTATAGTGTTAAGGTTTTACATATACGATCTTCTCTATCATGAGAATGATTCTCAGATTACAGAGCCAATCCATATAATTTAGACTAGTGAGGCGGTTGGCTTCAAGTATGCAACATAAGGGATTTTAAAGCGATATTTTCTAAAAATAAAGGTGCATCACAAAGTAAATAATATACAGACTTTGGATTTTATAAAAAAACTAAGATATAAATTTCTATCTTAATTCACTCCAACTATTTTCTCATGAAACACACAACTCCCTTTAGTATATGAATAGAAAATCTTTAACAGATTTCTAGTAGAGATCAAGATCCAATCGATGTCTTAGCATGACCTTGAGGGACTCGACCAACAACACTAAGCTAAAAAAGGTAGGCAACTCTTGTCAATCACAAGAAGTCATACTCATTTTCATCCTGTTCGCCTCTGGACCATTATGGCATCGAGAAATTCTATTAACCATATGTTTAGTTAAGTCACCACTATCATTATAAAATGAGTATGACTCGATGATATACCCTCAAGGGACTCGACCAAGCATATCATATCCTCAGGTTACTAGTGATATTGCTGGTTACAGGTGCCTTGCAAGCCAATCACGTGAGTGATGGCATGAGTGACACGCTACGCGATCCTTTTGCTTATGATTGTTATTGACATATTCTCAAATTATATTATCTATTACATATATATATTATGATATCTTTAGTTCTATGCAATTTGAATTAGGTCGTGATGAGATCACGATAATGAGATCGATTTATCTTTAAACACAGATCTCAAATAATTATGGTCATAGGTTACTCGAGAGAGACATCAATATAACCATACATATCAGTGTACTGTATACCTGTCTATATGATGGAGGCGACTAGTCAATAGCCACTTGTGTAGAGACACTAAGGATACATTACACGTGCTCATTAGTCCGGTATGGTTAATGATACCTAATGTTAGATAGCAATTCTATAGTCCTAGTTGTTCATTTGATCCTTAGATTGAGACACCAAGGATGTCTTGTATGAGTACTCATTTCTATGACACTGCACTTATAGGTTTGGAAAGTTCCAAATCTGATACAAACGATTACCGGGATTGGTAGTCAACCTTTTGAAGGTAATTAAGTGTCATAAAAGATCATCCACTCTTAGTATCACGAGAGGAATATCTCTTGTGTGCTTGCTCAGATAAATCCCTGACCAGGGTTATTCAGATTGAGAGAGGAGTTCTCTGGGAGAATATGATTAGAGCAAGACTCTGATGGATTCCATATATGGCTTGATAGTACCATGTCCAATATATGATTTTTAGGATCTTAGTTAGATGATGGACTATAAATACACGGTAACTGTAGACAGACATGTCTAATAAATTCGATCCCCTTGTACCATCTAGAGACTATGGTGCAATAGCTTAGCACATCCATAGTCAATAAGTCGAGTGAATTATTATGGGGATAATGATTTACTATATCAGAAGGAGTTATGATGGGAGCGACTGATGGCCAACTCGGTATCGGGCCTAGAGGGTCACACACATATGGTGGATACTTCAGTGAATAGAGGATCATATATGAGTTATCCAATTAGCCAATGTTCTAATCGGATGAGACCCTACATTAATAGACTCCTTGCATCAATTAATTACATGTTAAATTTTAGGGTGCCCTATGTGACCAGGAAAACTTGGCTGCCAAGGTCCCCCATGGCCAGAAGTCTCCAGCTGTAGGGCAGCCTTGGGAGGCCAGGAAACCTTGGCCCCCAAAGTCCCTTTTGCAGCTAGGAGTCCTACCACAAGGTGTGCATGGGCAGCTAAGAAACCCTAGCCACTAACCTACCCCATGCGGTTAGGAATCCCTAGCCATAGGGTCACCATAGACGGCTAGCAAACCCTAGCCGCCAAGGTTCCCCATGTGGCCAAGACTCCTTGGCCGCATGGGGTGCTCAGCCATGGATAAGAGCAACAAGTTTTTCTCTCAGCCATGGTGGTTTTTGGCTAGGCCGAGAGCATCAAGACTTGCTCTCGGCCAAGGCTGCAAGCATCCTTTGGCCAATCTGTAAGGTAGCTACAGTTGCTACCCTTTCTCCTACATTTTCTGTCAACAATTTTGACAAAAAAACATTAATCTAAAGTACATTTCAATGCTGAGAAAATGTGCTATTTAGATCTAAAAATAACGACAAAATCATAGCAACTACGCATAAAATAATTCTACGTGATCCATCATAACACATGTAGTTTAAAAACCAATAATCACACGATGAACCTGACTCTAATGCCACTATTGGCAAACATACTAGAGCTTCATATGGGCATGAAAAAATAAAAATAAAAATGGTTTCCCAAAGATTCAATACTTGGTCATCATGCAATGATTGGTGCGCGAGAAATCGCAAAATTGAAAAACTATGCATTGTGTGTTAGATGTTTTACTTGGGAAAATCATATATCCCCAAAATTTAGATCCATAAGAATGGATGAAGGAGGTCAGATGTCTCCTTTCTTAGTGGGATCTTTCCTCTCCTTTGCACACCACATAGTTGCACTAAGATCTAGAAGGGGCCAACCCTTCTTGCTGTCCATATGAGTTAAGTGCAAAAGTAGTAGCTCTGAACCAGATCTAATTGACGAAGAATGGGATGATGAAGATGTTCATTAGTTGCATTTTAGTTAAGGTCTTCTTTAGTTTAAGTTCTAATTAGGTACATTTAAGTATTAGATCATTATTACTATATCTGGTTTAGTTGGAGATTTTCATTAGAATATTTCTTTTTATGGGGATTTCGGAGTGACGGAGGTGCACCTACCCTCATAATCGAACCTTGTCGGGAAGAGGAACTAGGCACATAGATATACCAATTCTCCGAACCACAATTGGTACACCTTCCGTTAATAAAAGGACCCTCTCTAGTAAAGAAAGTGTACCAAGTACCGGTTCTCTTTATAGGAAGTAGGGCTATCGACAGAGGAGGAGAGGAAGGGAGGAGAATAGGAGAGGGCGGCTAAAAGAAGTCCAGCCGCCTATGAACCCTTTGGTCCTCTCCTATTTATAGAAGTCTCTTGCCACTGAACCCTAATGAATCATGTCCTATTGGGTAGTGGATCTCAATCAAATTACCTAAGCCTCTTGGATTAATGGATTTCTATCTAGTAATATCTTATTAGCTCTTATTGGATCTCATCCATAGTATCCAATAATATAGGGGCTTATTGGATATCCAATAAAATAAAGCTCGACGTATATCTCATATCTAAACCTCTACTCGTCGTGACATCTACCATATGTGTATGACCCTCTAGACTCAATATCGAGCTGATTGTGAGTTGCACCTGTCAGAACTCCTTTTGACTCATAACTCTTTCTAACTCAATGAATTGTTATCCCATAACAATTCACTCAACTCATTGACTATGGACGTGTTAGGCCACTATGCCATAGTCCCCAGACGGTGCAGGGGGATCTAATCCATTGGACTTGTCTACCCTCAATTATCGTGTATCAATCGTCTCTTATCCGTGTAATACCCCAGACACCATATATCAAACATGATACTATCAAGCGTTATAAGGAATCCATCCGAATCTCACTCTAATTAGATTCTCGTAGAGAACACTTTTTCTCTCAATCCGAACGACCTTAGTCAGGGATTTTCCTAACTAAGATCACATGAGATATTTCTCTCATGATAGGATGATCCTCTATTGACACTCAATTGCCTTCATAAGGTCAGTTGTCATTCCCAATAATCAGCTATATTAGATCTAAAACTCTCAAACCTATAAGTCTGGTATCAAAGAATGGAGGTTCGGATCATGATGACACTAAGAGGGAGGGGTGAATTAGTACTATAACAAATATGATCCAATTTTAGAAGTTTGATTGATAAGTCTGTACTAGATATGCATTTAACTAAAAGTCAAGTAAAGGTAGTGAGTGAAGTAAATTTAATCGCCCGATCTATCTCCCGATCTATCAAAGAATGCATTTAACTAAAAGTCTGGTATATCATCCTTTCCTTCAGTGTATCACCCGATCTATCAACCTATTGACTTCCTACAACATCTAATCTTTTAGCATAATTCCCGATCCTTTCGACTTGATACCTGAACTTATGGCACGAAGTCCATCATTTGGCATGCCGACTAATCCTTTTGCTCGACATCCAATCTCTAACATAATATTTTTTGACCCAACGTTTAAGTCTCCTACTTTGATTATTTGTCCTATGATGGTTCGTGTCTGTGATCGAAGTTTTTCTTGCGTCACTTATATTCAAAAGCTTATTAATCCATAATCTCATCAATTGATTTCATCATCAAAATTTAAAATTCAACAATCTCCCCCTTTTTGATGATGATAACCAATTGATGATAGAGTTGTAACTAAACTCCTGTGTATATTGCATTCTGAAAGATTATAATGAACTCAAATTCAAATGATCATATATCATTTTAAATACATATATTGAATTCAAGTTGAAAGAAATTTGATCTCAACATTCAAGCCCAAAAATCAATGTTCGATCAAGTTTAAAAAACCATAATTATTTCAAGTTTTAAATTTCAAAAATTATCAATGTGTCATATCAATCAAAATATAACTATAGGTCAATCATTTGCATAACAAAGAATCATAAGTAAGACATCATGATTCTCCCCCTTGGTTAATAAAAAAAATATACTTTTTCTCTTTTGTTAAAAATATATTTCTCCCCCTGTATTAATAAAAAGACATGAGCTACTATTTCTCCCCTTTGTCATCATTAAAAAGAAGATAAGGATATTATGATATTATGTTGCTACTTCTCTCCATTTATATCAATGTTTCAATTGTAAAACTACTTAGATATCATAACATAAAGGATATTGATATCGAAAATAAGTTCAAGTTATGAGATGCCAATTTGTGATGGGGTATACAAGTCATGAATATAAAAAAATCATATGAAATAAATCTCACGTCATAAATACCGAGAAGTCAAGTGAAAGATAATGATCCATTTGGATAAATTTCCTTTTTAGTAAAAAGAAAGAATCATACGAGAAGAATTAGTAAAATATCTTAATTTATGCATTTAAAAGATTCAACATGTCTAATTCTCTTCTAATAAAATCCAATTGTTCCTTATTCAGTGGTTTAGTAAAAATATTTGCTAACTAATATTTTGTGTCAATAAAATCTAAAGATATATCATGATTGCTAACATGATCCTTAATAAAATGATGTCTAATATCAATGTGCCTAATCCTAGAGTGTTGAATATGGTTCTTTATTAAACAAGTTGCACTAGGCTCATCACATTTTATAGGGATATTTTTTGGGTACTCCATAATCTTCTAAAGTATTTTTCATCAAAATTACCTGTGCACAACAAGCACCTGGAGCAATGTATTCAGCTTTGACTATAGATAAAGCGATAGAATTTTGCTTCTTAGAAGACTAAGAAACAAGTGCATGACCTAAAAACTAATAGGTTCCAGAGGTACTTTTTTAATCTATTACATATCCTGCATAGTTGGCATTAGCATAAGCAATCAAATCAATATTTTTACATTTTGGATACCATAATCCTATATTAGAAGTTCCCTTTAAGTATCTAAAATTACTTTTAACTACTTTACAATGAGATTTTTAGGATTAGGCTAAAATCTTATACAAAACCCAACACTAAACGTTATATCAGATCTAGTTGTAGTAAAATGTAATAAACTAATTAATATACCTTTTTTAAGTCTTTTGATCAAAGCACTCACCTTCATAGTCCATATCTAATTTGATAGAAATGCTCATCGGTGTGTTAATGGCTTTAGCAGTATCAATGTGAAACTGTTTTAATAGATCCAAAATATACTTTGTTTGACTAATAAAAATTTCATCATTTAGTTGCTTAAATTACAATCCTAAGAAAAATATCAATTCACCCATCAAACTCAATTCAAATTCTTAGCTCATACTTTGGCAAATGATTCACATAAGGATTCATTTATATTACTAGAGATAATATGATCAACATAAATTTGAACAATAAGAAAATAATTTTTAATATTTAATAAATAATATGAAATCGACCTTATCTTTCAAAAAATTATTTTGAATAAGAAATGAACTAAGCTTCTCATATCAAGCTCTAGGCGCTTGTTTCAACCTATAGAGAGCCTTAGATAATTTATAAATAGTCTTTGGAAAAGGATCATTTTCAAATGTGGGTGGTTGCTTAACATACACTTATTCAAAAATAAAATCATTAAGAAAGATACTTTTGACATCAATTTGAGATAATATAAAATTTTTAAAATATACATAGATAAAGAGTATCCTTATGGCTTCAAGTCTTGCCGTATGAGCAAAGGTTTGTTCATACTCTATACCTTCTTCTTAGTTGAAACCTTTGGCCACTAATCTAGCATTGTTTGGAACCACGATATCTTGTCCATCTTGCTTATTCTTAAAGACCCATTTAATGTCAATCACAAGATGATCATTGGGTCTAGGAACAAGCATCCAAACCTTATTTCTTTCAAATTGATTTAATTCTTTATGCATTGCCAAGACCCAAGAGTCATTTTGAAAGCATCGTTGATGCATTTAGATTTAATTTAAGATAAAAATGGAGCATTTATATAAATATTTTTAAATAAAGAATGAGTTTGAATATCTCCATTCCTTGTGTAAGGTTTCTTTGGAAATAAATGTATTCAAGTTGCTTTGGAAAAGAGAATTCTCATTCAAATTTAATATATCAAATTCAAAGTCATTATCAAAATCATTTTTCTTAACTTTGGGAGGCTCATTAAAAACAATATAGATAGATTCCTCAATAACTAAAGTTCTTTTATTGAAAATGGGATAAGCTTTAGAGATAGAGGAATATCCAAACAAAATGCCTTCATCTAATTTTGCATCAAATTTTCATAAGGTATTTTTTATTTAAAATAAAACATTTATAATAAAAAACTTTAAAATATGAAATGTTAGTTCTTTCGTTGTTCTACAATTCATAGGGAGTTTTAGATAGTTAAGGTCTTATGAAAACTTTGTTCATAACATATGTTAATGGCTTTGGCTAAAAAATATTTGACTAGACTATGTTCATCAAATATAGTTCTTATCATCTCTTGTATACTCATATTCTTTCTCTCAACAACTTCATTTTATTATGAATTTCATTGAGTAGAAAAATTATGGTCATACACATTCGAATCACAAAATTTTTAAAAATCATGATTTTTAAATTCACCACCATAATCATTGCGAATAAAAGAGATAATAAAACCTTTTCTATTTTAAACTTTTTTGTAAAACTTTATAAAATATTTAAAATAATCACTTTTGTGTGCCAAGAAGTATGTCAGAATATATCTACTATAATTATCAATATCACAAAAGCATATTTACTACCTCATAGACTTATGATATCAATTGATCCAAATAAATCAATATGAATTAATTGTAATGGTCTTGAAGTACTTACTTGATTTTTAGGTTTAAAGCTACTCTTTATTTGTTTTCCTAGTTGGCATGCATCACAAATTTTATTTTTGACAAATTTAATTTTAGGTATTCCTCTTACAAGTTCTTTAGTTCTAATTTGTGAGATCAATTTGTATACCCTAATCTCCTATGCCAAAGCCATATATCATCGTTTAAAATTAAAAAATAAGTTTTCTCATGAAAATTAATAAGATCAATAGTATAAACATTATCGCTCCTTAAAGCAATCATAGATTTGTTCTTATTTGGTATTTCTATGATGCAAGTATTAGATTTAAATTGAATATTATATCTCTTATCATAACTGACTAATGCTTAAAAAGTTATGTTTTAACCTTATACTAAAAGAACATATTCAATAAAAAAAATTGATTTGTTACCAATATTTTCAATACTGATTTTTTTTTGTTATCTCTGAAGGTGACATATCCTCCGTCTCAGCTAGTGTGCTTTGAGAAGTGCTAGATCTTTAGTCATATGTCTTGAGCATCCACCGTCAATAGAAGATTTTTTACTCCTAGCTTTTGTTTGAAGACATACTTACAAGAAAGAGGGGTTTACTTTATGTATCCATTTAACTTTAGGTCTTCATAGTTAGATCTTCTCTTCTTGACTTTTGGCATTAAATCATTTATTATTTTTTAAGAATCTAAATTAATTTATGATAACTATATTTTTGTAAGAGAGCATGTATAAGTATATTGATCAAATCTTTCACAAAAATTATTTTTTACTTTTGGAGGAACATATAGTGTGTGCCTTTTATAAATTTAGTTGGCTTTTGATGTATGCTATTATTTGTGAAACTAATATCTTCATTTCTAAGTCCACAACTTTGATTACCAAGAACCATGATAATGATTTATTTCTAATTTTAAAATTTTCTAAAGTTTATTGTAATAACATATATATATTTTTAAGTGAATCCAACTCTTCACATTTAGTGCAAGATGTTAACGTACAATTATGATAATTTTTAATTTATCAAATTTATTAAAGAGAGATACATGATCCTTTTTTAACAATTTATATTTCTTACTAATTTTTTTAAGTTCATCATACAATTTATGAAATCATCAACTAATCCATCATAAGATAAAGATGTTTCAGGAGAGTTAAATACAATATTGTTGAAGGCTATCAAAATGTAGTTTGCCACTTCGCTTTTATTGATTTGCTCTTCGTCTTTCTATGCACTTAATTCATCTCATGTTGCCTTGAATACTTTCTTCTTCTTTTGGGTTCATAGCTTCTTTTTTAGTTGTGGACACTCATTTTTTAAGTGTCCTAGTTTTTTTGTATTCAGAACATATAATTATATCTTTATTAGGTTCACTTTTGTTATTATATTCTCGTCTTATAGAATTAGTCTTGTTCCTTTCTGAAGTCTTTTTGTAAGGAGTGCTATGTCATCATCATCACTTGAGCTTTTACTCGAATAGTCTTTTTTGGTTCTAAGTGTAATATCTTTCTTATTCTTTGGAAGGTTTTCCTCTTGTCCATCATGTGTTTTGCAGGTCATTTTATAGGTCATTATAGATCTTATGGTTCTTCAACAAGAAGGTTGTTCAAGTCTTTTGCTTCTTGAATTGCAGTTATTTTTGGATCCTAGCTTTTAGGAAGGGATCTTAAAATCTTATTTACCAATTCAAGATTAGTATAACTTTTACCAAGAGCTTTTAAATTATTGACAACATTTGTAAAATAGATGTATATGTCACCAATGGTTTTGCTTGGATTCATTTTAGATAATTTATAACTATATACAAAAAAATTAATTTTAGATTCTTTTACTCTACTTGAGTCTTCAAGAGTTACTTCAAATGTGTGACAAATATTATACGTAGTGTCACAAGGGGAAATACGATTGAACTCATTTTTGTCTAAAGTATAAAATAAAGTATTAATAGCTTTAACATTGAAGCAAAATATTTTTTTCTCAAATTCATTCGATTCATTTATTAGTTTAGAGGATTTTTGAAAATCAAACTCAATAACATTCCATAGATCAAAATCCATAGAAAGTAAGAAAATATACATTCGTATTTTCTAATAAGTGTAGTTCATCCCATTAAACATAGGAGGACGAGTGACAGAGTGACCCTCTTGATTGCCTAAAAAAACTATTAAATCTCTCTTGGGTGTTAATCAAACTAAGAGAACCAGACTCTGATACCAATTGTTAGGATTGTGATGACAACAAGGGGGGGGGAGGTGAATTAGTGCTATAGAAAATATGATCCGATTTTAAAAGTTTAATCGATAAGTTCGTATAAAAAATGCATTTAACCAAAAGTACAAGTAAAGATACCGAGCGAAGTAAATCAGCAAGTAATGGCAAAGCAAAGGTAAGAGAGGGGACACAAATCGATTTATAGTGGTTCGATCTTCCCGATTACATCCACTCCTGATTCCTCTTCTCTCGAGGCTACTAGCTTGCACTCCTGATCTTCCTTTTAATGAGTGAAGATCAACTATCCTTATTACAACTCTTCTCCTTTTAACAGGCTTAGGAGAGAACATTTATACCTTTATTTACAAGAGACCTTAGCCCTTTCATAACATAGAAGTACTTCTAAACTTAAGGAGGAAAAGACTCACCCAATGCTAAAATAGAGTTTACAACACTTTTATCATCAAGAATTCTTCTTCTTGCATCAAGCAAGCATGATTAGGGTATTTATAGACCTCAAAAGACTTCAAAATTTAAATCCCTGAGATTTCGGGGTACTAGCAGTACTACTATCGAAACATGGTCAGGAATCTTGGCTTTGGCAGTACCATCACTGGCCTAAGCAGTACTATTACCACCTTGGGTGGTACCACCATCAGTCATGGGAGGTACCATCGTCAGAACTCTTGTAAAAGCACAAATAGCATTTTTCAACTCTCAAGCGATGCCACCACTTGCGCTTGACAGTACCACCACCCAAGCCAATCTCAAGTCATCAAATTGGCCTTCCAACAAGCCCAATTCTGGCCTGGTTCAAGCCCAATGGGCTTCTAACTAAGTTGGCATAGTTTCTGCCCAATACCAACTCAATTTGACCCTATATAATCTTGATCAAGACTTAACCACTCTCAATCACATATCTCACACAATCGCAAAGCTCTTACTATGTTGTCTAGTATTCTAACATGTCATCTAATCATCCAATAATTAATCCGAACCTCTAGTGCATCGTCTTTTCTTTCGGCATATTGGTCGATCTATCGACATGTTGACTTCCCCCAACATATGATCTTTTTACACAATACCCGATTCTTCCGACCCGATGCTTGAACTCATAGCACGAAGTCCATCCTTTGGCACGTCGACTAATCCTTCAGCCCGACATCTAATCTCTGACATAATACTTTCTAGCGTAACGTTTGATTCTTCTACTTCGATAATTTGCCCTGTGATGATTCATGTCCATGATCGAAGTTTTTCTCGCATCACTTATCTTCAAAAGCTTATTATTTCATAATTAATTTCATCATCAAGATTTGAGATTCAATATGAAGTAGTTAAACAAAGCATCCTTTGTGTCTCAACTCTAAGGACCAGACAAACAACTAGGACTACAGAATCACTGTCTAACGATCAGGTATCATTGACCATCCAATAATTCATAAGCGAATCAATCAGTTAACTTATTCTTCAATGAGCACATGCACTATATTCCTAGTGTCCTCACATAAGCAGTTATAAGAGCAACTACCTCTATCATATGGATGAGAATATAGCACATTGGTCTGTTTGATTATCTTGATATCCTTCTCGAGTAACTTATAATACATATTATTTGGCATCTATTTTTAAATACGAATTTGTCTCATTATCATGATCTCATTATGATCCAACGACATCATAATATATTAATATAATAATAATATATAGTAAGAAAATATCATAATATTAATAACTAAAAGGAGTACATAATATCATTTATGCCATCACTTATACGATCGACTTGCAGGGCAATATGACCAACACCCTGTAGGCCTAATACTGAGCTAGTCGTGAGTTGCACCTCTCTGAACTCCTTCTGACTTAGTGAATTATTATCCCATAATACTTCACTCAACTCATTGACTATAGACGTACTAGTCATAGTCCCCAAACGGTATAAGGGGATATTGTTGAATCCCAAATTTTGATGATGAAATTAATTAATGAATTTATGGACTAATATGCTTTCAAGATAAGCAATATAGGAAAAACTTTGATCATAGACTCGAACTATCGGAGGGCAAATTATCGAAGTAAGAAAATCAGATGTTGGACTGGAAAGCATCATGTCAAAGATTAGACGTTGGGCTGAAGGATGGACTTTGTGCCATGAGTTTGGGTATCGAGTCAAAAGGAAAGGATGATGAGTCGGAGGTTCAGACGAAGTGTTGGATGATTAGATGACATGCCAGAATGTTGGACAATTTGCTAAAAGCTCTGTGATTGTAGTTAAAGTGGTTAAGTCTTAATCGTGATCATTTAGAGTCAAATTAAGTTAGTATTGGGATAAAACAATGCCAACTTAATTTGGAGCCTATTGGGCTTGAACTGGGGTTGAATTGGGATAATGGAAGGCTAATTCAGTGATCTGAGATTGGCTTGGGCGGTGGTACCGCTCAGGCGGTGGTACCGTCCATACTGCCGAAAAGTACTATTTGTGCTTTTCTGGGTATCCTAGCAGTGGTGCCACCCCTGCCAAGCAGCGGTGGTACCACCTAGGCTAATGGTAGTATCGTTTGGTGTCAAAAATAGTACCGCTAGTACCCCAAAAACTCGGAGATTTGAATTTTTGGCTCCATTTATAAATCCTTTGGGGGTCTATAAATACCCCACTCATGTTTGCTTGATGCAAAGATGAACAAGAGAGAATTCTTGAGGTTAAAAGTTTTGTAAATTCTCTTTGAGCATTGGTTAAGTCTCTTCCTCCTTGAGTTTAAAGTGCTACTAAGTTATAGGAGGGTTGAGGTCTCTTATAAAATAGAGGTGTAAAGGTTCTCTTTTGAGCATGTTAAGATTGTAACAAAGGTAGTTGATCTTCGTCTATTGGAAAGAAGATTGGTAGTAAAAATCAGTGGCCTCGAGGGAAGAGGAATCATGAGTAAATTAGAAAGACCGAACCATGATAAATCAGTTTGCTTTCTCTTGCCTTTGCTTTATCATTGCATATTAATTTACTTACTCACTACCCTTACTTATACTTTTAGTTAAATACACTTTCAATATGGATTTTATCGATCAAATTTAATAAATCAGATTCTTTTTGTCAAAGCACTAATTCACCCCTCGCCCCCCTCCTCTCAGTGCTATCACGATCCTAATAGTTGGTATCAGTGCCTTGTTCTCTCAGTTAGATTAACACCCAAGAGAGATTTAATGGCTTTTTCTGACAATCACGAGGGTCATTCTATCACTCATCCTCCTATGTGTTGAATCTTGGATTTTGATGATGAAATCAATTGATAGATTATTGATCTAACAAGGTTGTTAGAGTTGACCGATGCATGATTAACTATGACAGATTACAATCAGAGGATTGACCAAAGCTAAATCCAGGCATCGGGTCGGAGTGAGGATGATACGGTTAGGAACTCGCCTAGAGTACGTCAGGAGCTTACAGAGGGTATCAGGAGCTTATCAGGATGGTGCAAGAGAGTTCACTGGGTGCGGGGGTGAATTAGTGTAAGTGTAAATTCTCGTTTTAACAAAAACTTTTCGCTTGAAGCAAGATAGAAAAATCAGAAGCTTTTTGTTCAAGTAAAGCAAGTGAATGATTCAAAATAAAATGCTAAGTTTCTTCGAAGTGCTTGACTTGAAACCTTGCTTTCAAGGAGTAAATAAAATCAGAAGCGTCACTTGATATTTTGTTGAATATAATTAAGAATATGACAATTGTAAGTAGTAAATGAAACAAGGAACACTTACAATTTATAGTGGTTCGACCTCAACTTTAGCCTATGTCCACTTCCTGAGTCCTCCTCCTTGAGGCACATCAACATCCATTATTGATCTCCTTTGGGTGAAGATTAAACTCTTACAATCTTACAAGGGAGACAAGATTACACACTTGGATCACTCTCTTACCCTTTTTCTTTTTCTTATAATTCACACAAGCTTTTCACATAATTTTGATCCATAAATTGTTGTTTGAAATACAAGAAAACTTGAGGTGTTTATAGGCCCCAATTGACTTCAGAATTTAGAGCCAAAATTCAAACTCACCTAGAAAATTCGGGTACGGGCGGTTCAACCGTCGGCCTAGGCGGGTCAACTGTCGAAAGTACCCAGAATCCAGGGTACGGGCAGTTGAACCATCAGCCTGGGTGATTCAGCCACTGACAGCCGCCTGAAATCCTGGGCGATGGCAGTACAACTATCACTCACCGACAGTTCATCCGTCGAAAATCCTGGAAAAGTGATTCCCTTCACTTTTCCAATCCCGACTTGAACAACATGTTGACCAATTCTCTAGTCAACCAATTGAGCTCAACCTGAGCTCAATCAAACCCTTTTAGTGGACCCGGTTGCCTCTTTGAGTTGATTTGAATTCCTTCTAAATCACACTCATTTAGGACTCAATCTTAATCTATGACTTAAAGATTACAATCAAACATGACCACCAAGCTTACAACCTCACTCCCACAATCCGACAACCTCCGACATTCTCTACGGCAAGTCTCACGGTCTTCCTTCAACAATCTCCCAATGTGTTCATAGCGATCTTCCCGATACCTTTGGCGAAGTCCTAGGGAACTCACGGCGAGCTCCCACCACATCGTCCAATCCTTGGCTTGATGCCTAAGCTTGATCCTGGGTCCATGTTTGATTTATAATTTCTTTTTACCATTGTGGTTAACTTGCATGATGGTAACTATGACTTAATTAATTACAATCATAATGACTAACACATCCATTTCAAGACATTCCCAACTCTCGACAAGCTTTTCGACTACCCCCGATAATCTTCCGGAGAGTCTCGGTCTTCTTTCGGCGAACTCTCTTGCACCATCCTGGCAAGCTCTCGATACCCTCAGCGAGCTCCTGATGCACTCCAGGTGAGCTCCCAATAGCATCGTCTGAACCTCGGCCTGATGCCTAGACTTGACTTTGGCCAAAACCTTGGACTGTAATCTTCTCTCTATTGTAGTTAATCTTACATCAATCAACTCTAACAACCTTGTTAGATCAAACACTCATCAACTGATTTCATCATCAAAATTTGAGATTCAATAATCTCCCTTTTTAATGATGATAATCAATTGATGACATGTGTTAATCTTAACTCCCCCTAAATCCATGTCTCAATAAAGAAATTTTAAATTCAAGAGAACCACAACCTCTTGAATTCAAGTATTATGAAATAAATCATATTCCAAGCAAATTTCAACAAGAATTTACATCAAGTCATCGAATAATGAATTTCAAAAAGAATTTTATAGATATAAATTCTGAAATCCAAGAAAAAATCAAGAGCTACCCATGCAACTTAATTTATTTTATGCAAATTTCAAGCAAGGTAGCAGCACATCATGTATTTTGCATGTAAATTTTGAGAAGAAGTGCAATATATAAAGTCCAAGAAATCTAAAGGAAAATAGTAAATTAAGCTCAAATTTTGAATTATGCATTTCACATGTATTTAGAAAATTTAAAATTTTCTCCTAAGCAAATTATTTCTCATTCAATGTTATCATATCCAATTTGCTACTAATCATATTAATAATTTTATCTCCCACTTTTTGTCATTGTCAAGAAAGAAATATGATTGCATAATTTCTTCTTGACATCCATATTCAAATTACGCCCAAAAGTACAAGGAGACAATGTCATAAAATCAAATCTTTAAATACCAAAAGACATGATTTAAATCAATAAATTTACCCATCATTTTTGTTTATTAATTTCATCATAAGTAATCAAGAAATCTTATGTATTCAAAATTCTAAGTAAAATAGAAATCTAATTATGCAAATCTCATATATTTAAAATTCCTAATTTTTCTTTTAGCAAATTGCTCCTCATCCAATGTAAGTCTTTCATAATCGAAGTATTTAATTTTGTTATTACAAAAATATCACTTTTGTCTCCCCCTTAGTCATTGTCAAAGCAACAATTAAAATACAATAGTACCAAATTTTAAGATTATAACTTTACAAAATGAGATATGAAAATATAGGATCTCAATTTACATATGTGATTTTAAATCATCAAGATCATTGTTTAGATTCATATTATAGTTCCAAATAGATAAACTTATGATTCATTTATAAACTTATTCAAACGAACTTGATTTATGTAAAGATTTCAAGTTTCATTTTCTAAGCTTTGCCTAAATCATGATAATAACTTATTCAAGTTCAAATCATCAAATCATCAAAATCACTTTCAAAGTTCAAGAGATTCATAAAATAATAACATAATCAATTCACTAATCTCTTTTTTTTTAATTATAAGATAGGGAAATTTTCAAAAAGAATATATTTCCTTTTTATTTCATACAAGCATGCCTTTGTCTTTTAAGCCAAATAAAATATGCATCATTATTTAAAACCGAAAAAGAACTTTTATTACGACAAAGATCAATAAGCCATAAATCATAAAGATCATCATGCATAATTTTGAAATATAAACTCATTAAGTATAATCACAATGCATCATTAAATCAAACATGGTTTCATTGAACATAAAGCATCTTCAATCAAAATCAAAAAGTATAAGGAAAATAATCAAGATATACATTATTGTTTCTTAAAAGAAACATAGGATTTATCTTAAGCATTAGATTTAAGTCTAACATTTTGTTCCTTTTATCATAAAACACATAATTTTCATGATCAATATAATTTTTCAAAATCACTAGAAAAAGAATCATAATCCCCTTTTTATAATGTTCTATGCTAAAATTCTATCATTCAACAATAATCATCATCAAAATATTTTCTTCATAAATTTGAATTTAGATAAAGTCTCTAATTCATTTTTGTACTAGCATGCCAAAGTTAGAGTAATCAAGATTACCGAGTTATCCAAAGATTCATTACCAATGATTTTATTTCAATAGTTTTTTGTTATTACTTAGGCTAGTGAGCTTTGAAAGAGTATTAGATCTCCTAGCCTTGAGCATCTACTTTCAAAATATTACTTAGTGCTCCTAGCCTTGTTAAGAGGTAACTTTATATTATGGGAGGTTTTGATTTAGGTACCCATTTGAGTTTAGGTACTTCATGATATGTTCTTCCTATTTTTTCTAATGACTTAAGGTTGTTTATGATTCCTTAAGGAACCCAAACTAATTTATGAGGACTATAATTTTTAAATAAATATTTGTTAGCTTTATGTCCTAATTTTCTACAAAAAATTACATTTGATTTTCAGTGACAAATTTAAGGTAGGTCCTTTAACAAAATGGTTGGTTTTTGTTGAATGTTACTAACAAAATTCTAGTTTTAATGAAAACCTTTTTTAATGAAAACCTTTCTTCTTGAAGCAAGGGGGGTGGGGGGGAGGGGAGGGGAGGGTTGGGGTGAACTAGCGTAAGTGTAAATTCTCGTTTTAATGAAAACCTTTTTTCTTGAAGCAAGATAGAAAAATTGGAAGCTTTTTGTTCAAGTAAAGTGATAGGACTTCACTAGGGTTGAGTCCTAATCATCTTAGTACTCGTCAATAAAAACCCTGTTAGATTATAATAAAGTCACTCATATCTTATAAAGGAGTATGGCTAGGGTTTAGATTAGCTCTTAGGGCTTAGTAGCCACCACACTCCTTACTGGGTTGGTCGACTAGGGTTTCTCCCTGCTTAGGTCGGCTATAGAGCCACTTAGCCGCCTCTTGTTCCTATTAAGGCATGTTAGCTATAGGGGGCAAAGGGATAGTTCTACTTAGGCAAGCACCCCTTTAGGCTAGAGTTTTGATCTCTATTTAAAGATGTAGCTGCCCCCCCTCTTGAATCAAGTAATTATTAATTTTATTTCAGCCTTATGTCGAATCTAGGAGAGTGGAACCCCTACAACGTTCCAAGGGTTGATCCCCCTCAAGGATCAAAATATAGAGCTCCTTCTGGGGTTCTATCATCTAGTATCAAAGTCGCATTCTTGCTACTCTGTAGTCATCTCTGCTGCCTTTACCTTCCCAAATAATTCTCATAATTGCTACGACACGTGCCTCCACCTTCCACCGCAACAGCAGATCAAATCAGTCTACCGTTGCCCCTTGCATTTGATATGAAATTTTGGTATATTTTTATAACCCGCGCCTCTTCAATACTGCAAGATCCTTCATATCATATATGGGAGAAGTTTTTCAAAGTTTCTTTGCTGCAAATTTTTACCATTGTAAACGTTATCATCGTTGCGAAGGCGAAACACTACAGAAATTTTCAACCAATTGTTGCTACTTGTAACCAAACTTTTGTTCATCCTTTCTAGCTAAAATTTCTACACAATTCTTAAGATCAAGTTGGCTTTCATTTGGATTTGATTTCATGAAAAAACTCCTTCTGGAATCGGTTTTCTTATATGATCTTTCACCATCACACAATTCTAGAATTTTACGATGAAGGAATTTGCCTTGCATCTTTTGCCCTATTTCCCTACTGTTATGCTGCCAAAATTTTGTTAAATTTTCTCTAGAATTTACGTTGAGAAGTCATCATTTCTCTGACGTAAAAATCGGTTCAGCAGGACAGCACATCGCAACACTTCTTTTCACCAAATTTTATCAGATTTGAGTGCTATTTTTTGTGGGATTTTGGACTCTCTTTTCCTTATCTCCAAACCCTACCATCCTCACTAAAAACCCTTCCAAATATTACCCTAAACCAAATCCAAACAGCCCCCCAAATCAGCTACCCAAATCAGCCTACTTCATTATCGATCCACTTACCTTTTTAGCCAACTTTCCTTACTGAGACACATGCCTTTGCTGCCATCTATCTCAGATCTAAAATCTATTTTCCTAACCTTCATCTATTGCTATCATAGCCCTAAAACCATACCAATTCATAGCCTAAAACTCCACAAAACCATAGCCCCAAATCAGCCACCCAAATCAACATATTCCTATCCAAACATATTCACCTTCCAACCGGCCACCCCCTTCTACAAAATTCTCATGCAACTAACCCGACAATAGAAAAAAGATCTCAATATTACAAATCTAGAGGTGTATACTATGACATCAGAGGAGGCTATCGATGCAAAGCTTGAAGCCTTTGAAAATCGTATGGAAGAGAAGATGCGACCCCTTTTCGCCAAATTCAGCATTGGCCGACCATCGAACCCGAGGAAATTACAACACGGAGAAACTTCAGATCGACGAGACGATCCTCAAGATGGCCATATCATCTCTGATTTCAATAATCCATGCATGAAGGTTAACTTCCCTAGATGGGAAGAAGGAGACCCGATCGGGTGGATCTCGCGCGCGGAGCCTTATTTTCAGTTCTACCGAACTGTCGACGCCACACGGATGGAGATGTTGTTCAGTGATTTAATTGGTTTAAGCACACTCATGGAGGACTCTCTTGGCAGCGATTCAAGGAAGGACTACTAAACCACTTCAGACCAACCGATTTCAACAACATCGATGGACAATTGGCAAAGATTCGTCAAACCTCTATAATACAAGAATACCAAACAAGGCTTGAGCGTTTATCTAACCAAATTGAGAATTGGTCTGAGAAACAACTTTTAGATACTTTTATCGAGGGCCTAAAGCTGGAGATCCAAGGAGAAGTAAAGGCGCGACAACTGTATACTCTTATGGCAGCGATTTCCTTCGCGTGTATCTAGGAAGAACAATTGAACCACGAGGTATGAAGGACAAGGGTCGCTCTCTGACCAGCCATGCCAAGGCCTACTACCCCCTCTACTACCATCCAAGCCCCCACACCAAAAAAGTTAACAAGAGATGAGCTTCACGAACGATCGGCCAAGGGGTTGTGTTGGCATTGCGACGAACCATGGAGCCGTGAACATCACTGCAAAAAGGGCTGACTCCTCGTGATTGAACCAGCGGAGGATGAGGATAATGAAACATCTAAAGAAGCCCTTGAACCTAAAGAAGAAGCCATAGAGGAAGAGTCCCAACCGACTGACTACACAGTGCACACATTGGCCGGCTATTCCAACCCGCAGATGATGAAAGTTGGAGGACTTCTAAAACAGCAACCCATCACCATTCTCATTGACATGGGCAGCACCAATAACTTCCTCAACAGTAAGGTTACTGCACGTTTGGTGCTTCAAATTGAAGGTTGCAACAAGTTTGACGTAAAGGTCACTGACGGGTGAATCTTTAATTACGACCAACGGTGCCCATGGGTGAAACTACTCCTCCAAGACCAAGAAATGGTAGCTGATTTCTTCCTCCTACCTATCGATGATTATGAAGCTATACTCAGGATCAAATGGCTCACAACACTAGGTGATATCTCCTGGAATTTTTCTAAATTAATCATGAAATTTTATTGCAAAGGGAGATAGGTCACGTTACGAGGCAAGCGCGGGAGCCAAATTTTTACCGTTTCGTCGCAACAAATGGAGAAAGTTTTACACAAAGCACATGGTGGATTCTTGATGCATATTCAGCAGCCATCTACAGGGGAGAACGTACAAAACTCAAATCCTAAGCTTGCCCTTTGCCGGAACAAATTCACGGATGTTTTCTTGGAGCCGCGTGGGCTGCCCCCTAACTGGCCACATGACCATCGCATTCCTATTTTGTCAGGCAAAAATCTAGCAAATTTATGACTGTACCACTATCCTCACTTGTAGAAGGACGAGATCGAGAATATTGTTAAAGAGATGCTTGACACCGGGGTGATTCGATTGAGCTGTAGCCCTTAGTCGTCACTGGTGTTGCTAGTGCGCAAGAAAGATGGTACGTGGCGGATGTGCGTTGACTACCGGGCTCTAAATGCCATCACCATCAAGGATAAATATCTTATCCCATTTGTAGATGAACTCTTGGATGAATTAAAAGGAGCTCGAGTCTTCACTAAATTGGATCTCCGATCCGGATACCATCATATTCGGGTATGCACTGAAGATATTCTGAAAACTGCATTCCGCACGCATAACGGCCACTACGAGTTTCTGATAATGCCTTTCAAACTTACAAATGCTCCTTCTACTTTCCAAACCTGATGAATGACATCTTCCAGAGTTTTCTACGTAAGTTCGTATTAGTATTCTTTGATGATATTCTCATTTATAGCCCTATGCTTGATATACATTTTCAGCACTTACGACTGTTCTATCGATTCTTCGGGAGAATACTCCTTATGTTAAACAGTCAAATTGCAGCTTCTTACAGTGTAAAGTGGAGTATCTTGGGCACATTATATTAGAGAATGGAGTGACGGTGGACCCGACAAAGATCGAGGCAATGCAAGGATGGCCGAGACCTACATATGTACAATCATTACGCGGTTTCCTTGGACTCATGAGCTACTACCAAAATTTTATGAAAGATTATGACAAGATCAGTACCATGCTCACATCCTTACTGAAGAAAGACTCCTTCTTGTGGTTGGATAAAGCCTCTGCAGCCTTCGAACGACTCAAGGTAACCATGACGATGACGTCGATCCTAGCACTGCCCGATTTCAGCAGCACTTTGGTCATTGAGGCCGATGCGTCAGGAGTTGGAATCGAGGCTATTCTTATGCAAGATGGTCGACTCCTAATTTACACTAAGGCTTCCCCCACACTTCATACGAGGTTTTTACAGGAGATACTAATTACTACCAAATTTAAAATATGGTTGGATACAGGTCCATGGCACAAAAAAGAAGTTAAACTAGAAGAATTACAATCCATGCTCACACCAGATTGGGCTCTCATCATCTTGAACCATATCAGAGGGCAGTCGCCATTCCAGAAGAAAGATTGGCTATCACTAAAGACTAACCATATGGCAGCACATGCAAAGAAGAAACGGCCTCCCGATAAACTTCAGAATGGACGAAAAATTGAAGATCGAGTTTTTCTACACCTCCAGCCTGATTAGCAGGAAACTCGAGCCTCAATGAAGTGGTCTCCCTATTTCTTTGGGCCTTGCAAAATTGAGGATCATATTGGGGCCCTAACCTGGAGATCAAATTCGCGCACCAGATCAAGGTTATAGTTGATCCGCCAGGTATCACACCTTAAATAGAATTTTAAAGAAGATGACTCAACCCAAATCCTTCCAACTAACACCCCAACTGATAAGGAGGCCAAAGTTTAATTAATGATAGCATGTGAGTCATATGAGGAGTTGAAGATCTAGTTTCTAGGGTTTATGGACCCTTAGCCTTGAGGATAAGGCTTATCTGAAGAGAACAGACTTGATAGGACTCCGGTAGGGTTGAGTCCTAATCATCTTAGTACTAGTCAATAAAAACACTGTTAGATTATAATAAAGTCACTCCTATCTTATTAAGGAGTATGACTAGGGTTTAGATTAGCCCTTAGGGCTTAGTAGCCGCCACACCCCTTACTGGGTTGGTCGGCTAGGGTTTCCCCCTGCTTAGGTCGGCTATAGAGCCACTTAGCCGCCTCCTGTTCCTATTAAGGCAGGTTGGTTATAGGAGAGGAAAATGAGTAATTCTACTTAGGCAAGCACCCCCTTATGCTAGGGTTTTGATCCATATTTAAAGATGTAGCCGCCCCCCCTCTTGAATCAAGCAATTATCAATTTTATTTCAACCTTGTGCCAGGTCTAGGAGGGAGGAACCCATACATCATTCCAAGGGTTAATCCCCCTCAAGGATCAAAATTTATAGAGCTCCTTCTGGGGTTCTATCATAAAGCAAGAGAATGATTCAAAATAAAATGCTAAGTTTCTTTGAAGTGCTTAACTTGAAACCTTGCTTTCAAGGAGTAAATAAAATTGGAAGCGTCACTTGATATTTTGTTAAGCACATTTAAGAACCAAGCAATTGTAAGTAGTAAATGAAACAAGTAAGGAACACTTATAATTTATAGTGGTTCGCCTCAACCTTGGCTTATGTCTACTTCTCGAGTCCTCCTCCTTGAGGTACATTGGCGTCCACTATTGATCTTCTTTAGGTGAAGGTCCCTTACAATCTTACATTGGAGACAAGATTACACACTTGAATCACTCCCTTACCCCTTTTCTTTTTCTTACGATTCACATAAGCTTTTCACAGAATTTTGTTCTCCAAATTGTTGTTTGAAATGCAAGAAAACTTGGGGTATTTATAGATCCTAATTGGCTTCAGATAAATTTGGAGCTAAAATTTAACTCATCCAAAAAATTTGAGTATGAGCGGTTCAACTGCTGGCCTAGGCGGGTCAATCGCCGAAAGTACCCAGAATCCAGGGTATGGGCGGTTGAACCGTCGGCCTGGGTGGTTCAACCGCTGATAACCGCTTGAAATCCTGTACCACTGCTCACTGGCGGTTCATCCGTTGGGAATCCTAGAAAAGTGATTCCCTTCACTTTTCTATTCCTGACTTGAACCGCATGTTGACCAATTCTCTGGTCAACCAACCTGAGCTCAATCAAACCCTTTTAGTGGACCCGGTTGCCTCTTTGAATTGATTTGGATTCCTTCCAAATCATACTCATTTATGATTAAATCTTAACTTACAACTTAAAGATTACAATCAAACATGACCACTAAGCTTACGACCTCATTCCCACAATCTGACAACCTTTGGCATTCCCTACGGTGAGTCTCACGATCTTCCTCAAGTGATCTCTCGGTGTGTTCCTGACGATCTTTTCGATACTTTCGACGAAGTCCTAGTGAACTCACGGCGAGCTCCCACTACATCGTCCAATCTTTGGCCTAATGCCTAAGCTTGATCCTAGGTCCATGTCTGATCTGTATTCCTTTTTACCATCGTGGTTAACTTACACGATGTTAAATATGACTTAATTAATTATAATCATAATGACCAACACATCCACTTCAAGACCTTCCTAACTCCCGACAAGCTTTTCGGCTACCCCCGATAATCTTCTGGAGAGTCTCGATCTTCTTTTGGCAAACTCTCTGATGCTATCCTAGCAAGCTCCTGATACCCTCGGTGAGCTCCCGACGCACTCCAAGCAAGTTCCCAACCGCATCGTCCGAACCTCGGCCTAATGCTTAGACTTAACTTTGGCCAAACCTCTGATTGTAATCTTCTCTCTGTCATAGTTAATCCTGCATCAATCAACTCTAATAACCTTGTTAGATCAAACACTCATCAATTGATTTCATCATCAAAATTCAAGATTCAACAAAGAAGATCGAGACTCATTAGAAGATTTTTGAGGGTAGCCGTAAAGCTTATCGGGAGTTGGGTTCAAGTGGATTTGTTGGTCATAATTGTAATTAATTAAGTCATAGTTAGCATCATGCAGGTTTAACCACGACGGTGAAAAGGAGTTATAGACCAGACATAGACCCAGGATCAAGCTTAGGCATCGGGCCAAGGTTTGGACGATGCTGTCGGAGCTCACCGGGAGTTCGTTAGGACTTCGCCGAAGGTATCAGGAAGATCGTTAGGAACACGCTAGGAGACGCTGGAGGAAGACCGTGAGACTCATCATAGGAAATGTCGGAGGTTACTAGATAGCGGGAGTAAGGTCGTTAATTAAGCTTGGTGGTCATATATGGTTGTAATCCTTAAGTCGTAGGTTAAGTTTGAGTCTGAATTGAGTGTGATTTGGAAGGAATCCAAATCAACTCAAAGAGGCAATCGGGTCCACAAAAGGGGGTTGATTGAGCTTAGGTTGAGCTTAATTGGTTGACCAGAGAATTGATTAACGCAAGGTTCAAGTCAGGATTAGAAAAGTGAAGGGAATCACTTTTCTGGGATTCCCGACGGTTGAACCATCGGTGAGCGGTAGTTGTACTGTCGCAGCGTAGATTTTTTGGCGGCTGACGGCGCCTGAACCACCTAGGACAATGGTTGACCCGCCAATACCCAAGTTTTAGGGATGCTTTCGCTAGCTGCACCACCGACGTTGGTGATTGTATCGTCTATACTCAAATTTTTCGGATACGTTTGAATTTTAGCTCCAAGTTCTGAAGCCAATTATGGCCTATAAATACCCCCAAGTTTTCTTAGATTTCACACATCAAATTTTGGGATTAAAATTCTGTGAAAAACTTATATAAATTATAAGAAAAAGAAAAGAGAAGGGAGTGAGCTAAGAGTTGTAAAATTCTTGAAAAAACAACGAAAGGTAGTGCTGTAGAATTCTGCATCAATACTGTGATAGGTCATTGTTTTAGGCTACTATTTTTTGTGCTGTTAGGGTTATGAAAATAGGTTATGATAGTTGCGTCTTAAGGCTCGAGGGATGCCCTAAAGATGTCACAGTTGGTGGCAGCAAGATGGTTAGGGTTTGGTGAGTTTAGAGAAGAAAAAAGACAATGTACAGCAGTAGATTTTTTTGTCAAAAAAATTTCAGTAGTATAGATGCAATTTTTCCCAGCAATACAAAATAAGGATTCAAATAAAACTCAAGGGGAATCCACTGGTAAGGAAGAGATAATGTCATCAAAATATTCATGAAAAATTATGGCAGTAAAAGATTTAGCAAGATCAAAGATTATGAGAAAGTGCTAAGGCAGAATTTTTCGTCGAAATATTTCAACAGTATAGACGAGATTTTTTTCCAATAGTTTAAAACAAGGATTCGAGTAAAACTCAAGAAGAATCTACTGATAAGGCAAAGGTAATGCCAACAAATTATGAAGAAAACAACAACAAAAGGTTTAGCAAAATAAAAGATCACGGGTATGAACTGTGATAGAATTTTGCGTCCAAAGTGCAGTAGTTTGGATATAAAAGATTAGCAATTTATATTGATAATTTTTCTATGAAACAAAAAGAAAATTTGCTATTAGCAAGTGCCAAAGCCACTGTAAAAATTTTGTAGAGATTTGGATAGAAAAAATGCAACAGCAAGATCAAATAAGCAATGCTATGCAGTTGAAATTCTACATTGTAACTTTTGTCGTAGAGATAAAAACTTTACGACGAAAAGTTTGTGCAACAAGATAGGAATGATTTTTTTGGGTTTTTTGAATAAGGATAACTAAATTGCAATAGCAGTAAGGTAGGAAACTAGAACCTGTTGCAATTTACGGGGAGATCAAAGGATGATCTGCGGTGGTGGAGATGATAGCGGAATGTGATGATCATTAAGCAATGTGGGAATTGCTTTGTGCAGCTGTGGAAGGATGATAGATGGCTGTTGAAGGGCAGCGAGATGCCAAGAACGCTGCTCTGATACCAAGTGTTATAACACTTGCGAATTCTAAGGGTGATCACTATAGGGGATCGACCTCCTTGGAACTCTGCAGGGGTTCCTCCATCCTTGGTTTTCTGCACATAGGCTAAAAAATAATTGATCTATTATTGATAAAAATGACTGACTACATGAATCAGTTTACAAAGTAGTATCTTGTACCAAGAAACAACTTCTTTTGGTTCATGTATACAAAGCAAATATATATGAAAACATGAGATGTAAATGTGGATACATTGTAAACGTATTAGTTGACTTGATGTGTAGTGTGTTGGGAATGGAGTAAGGAAATGATAAAAACATAATACTATGATGTAATTAAAAGAGAATGATATCAATCAAGAAAACTGAAGTAGTATTAAACAAGAGCTAAAACTAAGAACACATACAATACAATCCCAAGTGCCCATTACTTTGCTTCATGAACTATGGGCCTATTCATAGGACCTAGTGGTAACTACCTCACTTCATTATGTCGCCCATAATTGAGTTAGGTGTAGAAACTACCCCCATAACTTCTAAATCATGGGCTGCTACTTAGAATATGCCTATAATTATCTAGAACACGACAATTACCTAGATAGTTAGCCATATATGAATCAATTCTCAACACACCCCCTTCATTCATAATTACATATATCAATTTGAGACATAAAATAAATATGATTTTGAAATAAAAGTGAATTGGTAAGAATATTTGTAACTTATTCATCTGTACCATAAGACTTCATTGTTATGGCTCCACTTACTATAAGATCCCAAATGAAATGATAGTGTATCCCTATATGCTTCATTCATCTATTAAATGTTAAATTCTTCATCATTGCAATTATCGCTTTGTTGTCATAAAATATTTCAGTTGATTCTTTTTGTTCTTAATTAAGATCAAGAAGTCTTTTAAACCATATTGCTTGATAAACTACTGATGTTACAGCTACATATTTTGCTTCCGACATCGATAACACAGTTATTGCTTGCTTTTTTGAACTTCAAGATATAGCTCCTGATCCGAGGCTAAAAATATAGTCTGAATTACTCTTTCTATCATTCAAAGCTCTTGCACAATCACTACCAGTGAAATCAAATAATTTACACTTAAAATTATGAGAATAACATATATCATAAACTGTAGTTCTAGCAATATAACATAAAATTCTTTTAATAATACCAACATGATGTTTGCTTAGGCTATACATAAACCTAGATACTACACCAATAGAGAAGATAATATATGGTTGAGTATGAGTTAGATAAATCAAACATCCAACCAATTTTCTATAGTATTATCTTACATTTGTCAAACATATATCATCTTTAAGTTTTAATTTCTAATTTACATTCATAGGTATTGATGTAGCTTTGCAATTAATCATATTAGATTTTTTTGATAGATCTAAATACATACTTTCTTTATGAAATAAAATTTTCATATTATCCTTGCTTCGCCTTCGACCCAAGAAAATAGTACAATAAACCTAGATATAATATTTCAAACTTACTCATCATGCAATTTTTAAATTCTATCATAAAAGAGTTAGATAAACCCATATATATAATATCATCAACATAAAGGTAAATCATAATAATATTATGTTTACCTTCCTTTTTTAGATAAAAAGGAGATTTATTATTACTATTCTTAAATCCATTTTGATGAAAATAATAATCAATTTTACTACACCATGCCCTTGGAGTTTGTTTAAGCCCATAAAGAGGTTTTCTTTAACTTATATACATTTTCTTCATGTCATTTAACTAAAAAACCTTCAAGTTGAGTAACAAAAATATCTTTTTATAAATCTTCATTTTAAAACTTAGATTTCATATCAAATTGATGAACAGGCCAACTTAAGCGAGCAGCTAAAGCCAAGAAAGTTCTCACGATCTCGAATCTAGCAACTAGAGAAAAAGTATCATCAAAATCAATACCTTGTTACCGCGAATATCCTTTTGCTATAGGTCAAGCCTTATGGTTTTAGATACTTTTATCTATATTATACTTTGTTTTGAACACAAATTTCAATCCAATAGCTTTCTTTTCGTTTGGTAGATCTATTAGATCTCATGTTTTATTCTTCTCAATTAACTTGATTTTTTCCTTCATTACTTTCACCACTCTTTTCCGACTGCTTCCTCAAAACTTATAGAATTAGAAATAATCATGTTGAATCATAAACTTCTATTAATGATTTGAATTTTCCTGAAATGATTTTATTTGAGGAATCATTTGATAAATTTCAACTATTATTAGGTGAGGTTGACCATAAAATTGTTGGAGCAAGATTTATCACTTGATTATGTGGAGTGTCTAGTTATGTTGGAATCTAAATTTGTGTTTCACCTTTATTGGTCCCCTAATTCCAACTTGTCCTTTCATCAAACATAATATTTCTATTAATAATAACTTTATCACTAACATGATTATATAATCGATATGCATTGGATTGTAAGGAATAACCGATTAAGATTTTTTTAGATTTTTCATTATGATGGTTTTGTAAATATATCAAAGTATAAGCAATATAATCAAAAAAATTTAGATGACTTACACTTGGCTTCATACCAAACAAAGCCTCCAAAGGAATTGGATTCATAACAACATTTGTTGGTGAAATTTTTAACAAATAAACTTTTATTACAACTACTTCTGCCCAAAATTGATTTGGTTCCTTTAAGCAAATTTTTTATCATTTCAATGATATTTTAATTCTTATGTTTAGTTTCAGTGTATATAGTGTTATTAATTTATTACGTATTATTTTTTTTACTAAAAAATTAAACTCATTAGATAAAAATGTACTACATCTATCTATTTGAAGTGTCTTTATTCATATAAACTTTACTTTTCTATAAATGCCTTAAATTTTTAAAAATTATCAAATGTTTTAAATTTCATTTCCAAAAAATATACATAACTCATGCAGCTATAATTTAAGATAATTATTTTGTATCAGCTATAATTTAAGATAATTATTTTGTATCGACTTTTACCAAATGATTTTGTATTCATTGATCCATATAAGTCAACATAAATTAATTCAAGATAATTAGATACTCTTCATGTCTTTCCAATAGGAAGTGTTTTCTTATTTTATTTATCATAAATACATCCTTTATATACATCAAGTATATTAATTTTAAATAATTTAAAAATAATTATTTTTATTTAATAACATTAAATCTTTAATGATAAGGTGTCCATATTTCAAATGTCATAAATCATACTCATTCTTTTAAGTTGCACAAGAACATGATTTTCAATATTTGAAACATTAAGTAAAAATATCTTGTTTTGTGTCATAGAAATATCTATTATAGTCAAAACATATATTTACATCTATTATCCAAAAATTAAATATTATTTGAGATATCATTAACTTATGAATGAGTCATAAATAACTTACTATTTTTTAAATTTTTCTCCCTATTGCTTTCTTACTTACTTTTTTTCTTTTCCAACGATATGCTTTTATGTTACCAAAATTTTTAGAATAGTGATATTGGATTCCACTCTTACAATTTTTTAGATCATAAGTTAATTATTTTTATTCATCATGCCTTTTCTTGTTAATTTTTTATCTCTTCTTTTGAATTAAAAGACTCCTCCTTAACCTAAAATATTTTTTTCAATTTTGTCAAGTGATATGTTAACTCTTTAATTTATCAAATAAAAAATAGATATATATTTTGACTCTTCAATTATAGCAACAACAATATCATTTTGTAATAATTATATAAAGATTTAAGCTTTTGTAATATTTTAGTTTATCAAATTTTAGAATTAAGCTTCTTAAAACTTTTATAATAATTATATAAAGATTCCATTTGGACTAACAATTTCAATCAATTGAGAAAGAAACTATTACGCCGATTCACTATTTTTCATAAACATTTTTAAACTCACGATGAAGAGTTTGAAATCTTTAACGTAATCACTCTCGATGAACCTTGAAATTTAATTTGAAGTATCAATCAAGCTTGTCTTAATATTGTCGCTACTATAATTTTTTAGATGATTGTTTCATATATAGCTTGTTGAATTAAGAATAATATATTTGAATCTTTTTTTCTTCAGGATCTGTATAATTATTTTCTATTAACTCCTAAAGATCCTAAGATTTAAATATAACCTACATCTCGATACTCTAAAATTCATAAAATTTGTTTGAAAAGATGAGCATAAAATATTGAGACCTAGAATTGTAATTGAAACTTAACTCTAATATCATAAATGTTAGGGATAGTGGAGCAAGAAAATGTTAAAAATAAAATACTATAATGCAATTAGAAAAGAATACTTTCAATCAAGAAAGCTAAAGTAATATTAAACAAAGAATAAGACTAAGAATACTAATAAGACATTCCCAAGTGCATACTATCTTACTTCATCAACTACCTCACACCCATTATAGAGTTAGGTACAGAAACTACGCTCATAACTTCTTAAATACGACAACTACCTAGATAACAACTACCTATGAATCAATTATCAATAAAGTGTTTCATACAAATTGGAAGAAAAGTTAAAAACCTCATTACAAAACATTACAGCAATTGTCATTACACACATCTATGGTCTTTTGCTACCCAAAAGAAAAAACAAAGTCTTATTTTGTTCATATTTCACGCTATATACACCATTTTTCTAAAACAAAGAATCTTGGAGAAAAAATTTGTCGAAAAAGGGGTAACCTCTGCAATGGGAGCTATTGTATCGACTCCTTGACACAGATGTAGGAAAAACTACCCAGAAGAAGGATAGAATCCTTATGTCGTCTCACTCATGAACCCCTTGAAGCTCTTGGCTAACCAAATTGCAGTTTCTCTTGGGGAAACCTTATCCTCCTTGCCAAAAGGCTTTAGGACCACCGCTAGTTCTTCCAGCCTATTGTGCTGCAGAAGATCAGCCGAGAGCTCTAACAACCCTTCGAGTGCTTCTGCCCTCTGTCTAAAGGAGTGCACATCCAGTATTTCTTTAACTGGAGTTTCCTCCTTTGACCTGAGGACATGTTCTGATGAAGCTGATCTAACCTCCGTAGTAGAACTTGGTTTTGCTGTCTCTGGGCTACTTGACTTCTCCTTGATACTGCTTTCTGAAGCATTCATCTTAGGTTTCACGGTTTCAACGAATCCGGCAGGCTTCAAATTATTTGGCATCTTTCTCATATCAACCTCATCCTGCATCACGTTCAATAACTTTCCCACATCGATATTCTGAATGCTCTTCTCCTTGTTCTCTAAGATTGGCTGGTCACCACCAACACGAAAGCTGCTGTGCCTTATGACATGTATGACATCATCAAAAACAGGGGTTAGATGAGGTGCTGCTAGTTTTTCCGGCATCTGATTTGGAGCTGGGATATTTTCCATAGGAGTGTTCTTGGGTGTTGCTGAAACAAAAGGCCCGGTATCTGCTATGGAAGATAGGAGCTCCCTGACAGTAAACCTGTCGACACCAGTTTGTGTGATGATTTGACTCTGATTGGGCTTATTCAAAGAATGATCATCCTTGTAAACAACATCTTGATCAGAGATTGAAAAGGTTGGCTCTTGGAGTGAACTCAAACTCATCATTTCATTACTTGACGTACTGTTCTGCAAGTCCACTGCACTGAACCCTGAATTCAGAATAGATCCGCTGTCATGCTCATGACCCTCTGCTGTTGAATCATCGAGGCTTGGATATGTACATGATGATACCAAAGGCATTGATGGATTAGATTCAGAAATTTCAGGGAGCACCATTTTTTCAGCAGAATCAGCTGTAATGTTTGAGGATAACAATATGTTCTGCTCCTCCAGAACTGTTTTTGGAGAATCTTGAGTTGAAACAGGTGGTGCATTCGAATCACCCGTTTCAGTCTGCATCTCTCTTGAAGGATCTAGTGTAACATCTTCTGACTGACTGTTGACTTCCATCGGGTGACAACATTTTTTGTTTACATCACTATCAGGCTCCTGAGTTACATTGGCTGGAACACATTTGATCTCATTTTCGACCGGACAATGATCAACTCCAGCAGATTTCTTGGAAGGTATAGTAGGCTTTCTAGAGATGCTGGACGGTGGAGTCCTTTGCCTTGTCCTAGGAGAAATATTATCTTCTGCAATATACTTGACACGATCTGGTGGTGAAACACCATCATGCCTGACTTTAGTCTTTGGAGAAGGCTCGAATACTGGTAACTGAAATAAATAACAATTGAATCATAGATTGAAATTATAAAGAAATACCTAGAAGTTACATAAGCTTCACTTACCAGTAGCTTAAATCTGTGTGATGCTTGGACATGCTTTTCAGAATCACTATTAGTTTTGGGAGGCTCATCAGGTTGCCCTTCTGCACTAGACTTTGAAGTTGAACAGGCGCTAATAGGCTTGGATGTCCCCTGTGATGGATCTATGCCAGAGTGATGGTTGGAAGCACGTTTTGCAGGGTCCCTTCTAGTTTGAGTTGGTTCATGAGCTTGGCCTTCTGAATTAGGCTTCGATGTTGAACTGGTGCTAACAGGCTTAGACAATTTAGGTGTTGGTTCTGGGCTAGTCTTGTGATTGGAACCACTAGCAACTTTTACACGGGTTGCTCTCATAGGAGAACTTTCTCTTACTTTTCCCTCCTCTTTTAGGACCATGAGAATGTTATTTACAGTTTTTGACTGCTTAGACTCGATTTTTGGCTGCTGATCAACATGTATGAACTTTGATGAATTTTTTCTCTCTATAGCAGCTTTGGAGACCTCATTACCATGTATGGCATCCACTGGTGGAGTATATGCGTTGGGAGCTAAAACATCAGTTAAAGCACTGTCTGCTCCAGTTGTCTTTTGCTGGCAATCGGCTGTTGGACCAGAAATGTTTTGGTCACCTGACCGTAAACTATCTTTGTCACTGCTGGAAACACTACTGCTTTGGCTTTCAGACATGTTCTTCTGACTTCCATGTGAAGTGGAGATGGGAATCTCTGGTGACTGGTTTACACTCAAAGGATCCGGGCATGGACGGTGATCAATGACATATGGTTGCAAATAAGGGTGTTGTAGAATTTCAGATGCCTGATTGGGTTAAATCATAGCATTTTCAGATTATGTTATGAATAGATGCTTATCATCAAGGGCATGCACACACAAACAGATAATTTGTTACAGATGGAGAAGACAACTTAAAGGGCTTACACTTGGCCGATTTTCTGGATTCTTCCTCAGCATGCTTTTGATGATTGCTTTCCTGCATGTAAAACATGAACTGTGGGTTAATAAGTCCATTATTAGCAAACAGCAAACTGAGTATTCAGTGAAGAATATAATCCCATGTTTGTCCAAATATAACTTCTCAGAAAGTGTCATATATGGTAAAAAGAGATCAGAAACATTTTTTTCGGGAATGAGCATCACTGGAAATAAGATTGTTCCATGGTCTGAAAATCTGTTCTAGATCATGTCATACTCCAGCAGTAACAACTAGGACTTATAATGCAGGCTCTGTCGAAATTAATTGCAATTTTATGTTTAAATGCACTGTGTGATGAATCACAATGCCAGCCAAAAACTAAAATATAAACAGCTCAACAATTAATGAGTCCAAATAATTTAATTATTATTTTGATGATAGTGATACTCACAATGGAGAAGAATAACAAGCCGGGAGTGGACCAATAGAGGACCTGTTAATCTTGCTTATCAAACCAGCCATATCCTGAAATTTATTTGACACATCAACCAAAGAAAAGTGGAAGTGATTCTTGTAACCAATGTTGAAACAACATAATGACTATGAACAATAGCAAGAAAGCCAGAAAAGTTTGAACCGCACCAACATGTCAAAAACAAGAAATTACTTCAGCCCTACACTTGAACTGTCTGTGCACATCGGTAAATGAATAAGAAAAGGTATTTAAATTTGATAATTGGAGGAATAGACACTCGCAGATGTGGTCATGGCTTAGTAGTCGAATTATAGATTTATATTCTATCTGAGAATTTGAAGGTTGAGAACTTGTGATTAAGCATTTTAGGTTAGTGATTCAGTCTTATTAATTAACCATCGGGTCAAGTCGTGACATTTACCTCAATGCACCTGTGCCTAGTTATCTTAAAATCCAGAAGAGCCTTAGCATTTTGGGTGAAGTTGAACTCTAGCACAGAGATCACACAGTACCAGTGAACTTTCCTAAATTTTAATGGATGGAAACGGAGACAAATTACTATATTCTTTTAATCAGTTTCAAATTTAAATTAAGAATTATTGAGCAGAAACTTCATAAATTTACAAAAGCATCGTAATAAAGGGATGGTTAAACTTCAGGAAGAACATGTGTAGCAAGTATTATGAAATAAATAGCTTTGGTAAATGGGCTAAAGTTCCAATAAGAGATTGCAGCAGAAACAATGTCAGAGCAAGACGTTGACTGGTCAGCAATGAACCAATAAGATAAACGTCCTCAACCATTTCAGGATTCAGAAGCAGATCAATTATAAAAGTCAGTATACAAGGAAAAAGGTCTTTGACCAGCAAACATGATACCACAAAAGACATTACACTGATACATAAAAGGGACAAATTGCTATCTGGTGCTTATTTCTTTTACTGTGCTTTTGCATTAGTATTCAAATAAAACAATTAATTAAATATGTGAGAGGCTTACAAAAGCTTTAAATGCTGGTCGATGAGCAGCCATCTCATACACACAGCAACCTAACCAACCAATTTAAACTTAGTCATGATCTAGCCATTACTTCATCAAAGTCATTTAACCAACCTGACAAATTCATGAAGTAATCATACCTAAAGACCAGATATCTGACTTGAAACCATAAGGAATATCAGCAAGGAGCTCTGGACACATATAATTGGGAGTTCCAACAACCTACAGAAGAAGACTCCGATTATCAAAATTCCAGTAACATGACAAGCATATACAACCCAAATTACTGCAAAATTCTTGAAAGGTGGAAGTATCTAGAGAACCATTGTCCATCTAATTTCAAGGCTAATTTAACACAGAATTAGCAAACAATTCGGCAGATGTTAATTTTGACATACAAATTTTACTATGACTTCTCCAAGTTGGTAAAGGAACATTCATGCAAAGTTCATACATCTGAAGAGCTACTTGAAGACCAACATTTCCTCCTTGTTCAGCTCGGAAGAACCAGGAAGTCGATCAGGTACACATAAGATTTTGAACAGCGAAGAGAAATAACAGAAGCTTAGACTCATACAATTACCATTATTATCTTATGATGTTTCTTACACCAGAATTTGCCTAACAAACCAGATGACACTATTTTAAAGAACAATATGAACTTACTTCTGATTATAAGTTACTACACTTTGTAATGTTAGTAACTCCTGTAACGTTCAGTTGCACATGATATAACACAGCCCCGTAATCCCTAAGATAATGCTCAGCAGTATAATTCTTTTGGGACAAAACATTACATCTGCGTGGTGTAACATAAGTTTTCACGCAGGTGTTGCCTCTTGGTAATACAATTTACAATTCAGAGAATAATCAAAATAACTAAACAAAAAACTGACAGTAAATCTGAGATGGCAGTCAACCAGTAATACTCCTCGTAAAATGAACTTCACATATAATGGGTTTCCTCATACAGAAGCAAGGGAGTCAAGGACCGAAAGAAGTTATGGCAATATAGCCACCCATCATAAAGAAGGTTCCACAAATGGGAAATACAAGATGTGAAAGGCTGAAAGCACATTTGATAGGCCTTTTTATAAGGAGAACATGGAATACTGAATAAAACATTTGAAAATGGTGACCAACTAAATACAAAGATACTTAAAGAGCCCTGTACAAGAAGGGATTTGATCCTTCTGGGACAATGCAATGATGATTTGAACTAGTCCTAAAGATTAATTATAACATGCAGGTTATATTAGTGTACTCACACAACGCATTGTTACTAATATAAAAACTGTAATCATAGAGGAGTAACTACATTAAATACATAGATTTAAATTCTTAAAAAAATTCATAATCAAAAGAACAACAATCATTAGATGCACTTTTTCCAAACATATGCAGATGAAATCATAGATTTGTGTACTCAAAACAGAAGAAAAAGCTCAAAGATCTGTAGCACATACTGAAGAAGCCAGATCATCTGCTTTCAAAGTTTTAGCAAGCCCAAAATCCCCTGCGCATGAAACACAGAAAGGGAAAAATTAAGATATGCAACAAGAGGAAGGATAATCTAACTTCATGGTTAGACATCAAAGTCACTAACCAAGGCGAACATCTTGATCCTTGGTGAGAAATATATTCGAGCACTGCAGCATAGGTGCAGAAAATACAATGGAAGAAATCAGACAATAGCATAAGCTACAAAAAGCCAGCTGCTGCCAAACTTGTCACCAACCTTGAGGTCTCGATGCAAAACAAAGTTGGAATGCAAGTATTCTACAGCTAATAGCAGCTGGACAAACCATTTCAGCAATTTCTGGTAGAAAGGAACATATCATAATGCCACAGTTATATAAAATCCCTACGCAGGTAGACCAAAAATCAGAAGAAAGAAATATTACCTCCTCCGGAAAATATGTTCCGTTTGATCTTTTCATCAACTCAGCCCTTTCAGACGCAATAAATTAAAGGCTAAGAAATCCGAGAAGGTTGACATGGAAGAGAAACTATAAAAGAACAAACAGTCTAGCACTTACATGTCTCCTCCCTCACAGTATCCAGTGACAATACAAACATAGCAGCCCTGCATCCAGTGGCAACGTTTAGACATATGATGTGACAACGTTTAGACATGCTCAGTCTACTTGTTCCAGACCTTCTCCACCCAGGCTTCCTTGAACTCGACGACATAAGGGTGATGGAGCCGTGCGATAAGAGCCATCTGTGGATGCCAAACTTTGAAATAATTAGAAAGTTTGGTATTAGTGAACCCAAAAGCAGGAAAGTACATGTATTCATTCTTTGGCAGACCTCCTGATGAGCAGATCGCCGGCACCGCTCAGTCTGCCTCGCGAGCCGGATTTTCTTTAGAACGTACCTGAAATCCAAAGGACACCGAGCAATCGATCAAAAAAAGGCTCCAGAAAGGGGCGAATATCGCTCACTGAGCTTATCAGACTTACTTCTTCTTCTCTTGTTTATGGTTCACAAGAATCGCAGCACCGAAGGCTCCCCGGCCGATCTGTTCCATTATCTCATACTTATCCATTCTCGGCTCCGTGAGTCCGATCCACAAAGCGGAACGTTGAAAAGATTAACCGATCCTTCACGAGCTTCAAGAAGAACCGCCTCGGCGAGCCGAATCCTTTTTGTCCTCGAACATAAAACGTCGCTGCTTTCTCTCAATCCCAACTCGAAATGCCTTGCTCCATGGATCAAGCAGTCAGATCCCCTCCTGCCCCTCGGATCACATCGAATCAAAGAACAACAGCTTCCATTTCGGGGCACTGAAGAAAACAAAGCCCAAAGAAATCAATCCTGACTTCCGAGTGCGATTGGAACTCACCAGACGAAATCGATCGGAGCGCCGATCTAAATCATCACCTTCTAACACGCAATGCTGATCGGCAGTCGGATCCCCCGGTCTCTCGCTGTAACAAGCTCCCCGGAGCGGGAACCCGACCTCGGGGGACGATCCGATCGCCTCTCCGGAGACGGATGTAGATCGAGGACGGGAATGCAGCAAGGGGATTCGGCTCCTCGCGCGTCGGAGCGAGGGTGGTTGGTCGCTTTGGGTTCTTCTCTTTCTCCTCTTTATTTCTCTTTCCTCTTTCCTCTTTTACTCACACTCGCTCACGCTGGCCTTGGCACTAATTTAAAATTGCCGGAAGGAATAATTTATAGGAGGGGGAGTGGGTGAAGCGACGGGGAGGGAAGCAGTAGCTAACCATAGGGTTGGGGTGGGTCTTTTGGTGGGTTGAGTTAAAACGAAGGATGGGAGGGACATGTCATGCCGTGCCGTGAGACAGGGAGATGTCAGAACGCAGAAAGGAGCCCTCCGCTGCTGTGATGGCCATTAATGTGACCTCCGCTTGAGAAAATATAATAATACATTTATGGCCCTTTATTAGTAACGATTAACTGCTATAAAATATTCTTTATATTTATAAAGACAATAAAGGCCATTTAAAATTATTAATACGAATTTGATGAGTAAAAGCGGGATATTAAATTAAGTGTTAATAAATTTTAATGTGGATGATAATAATTGATCCTAAAAACTAATATTACGGGAAAAGGTGTGTTTTATGTCATCTCGGCACTTCTCAAGGGTAGATATCGTCTTTGTCTTCCCGCAAGTTCGTCCGAAGCTGTCCGCGTGTCCGGATGGATGCTGGTGTGAATCTTGAAGGCACCCGATCAGGTGATTTCACGCACCTTTTGAAGCCAGACGGAAGCAGCAAACGGCGTGCGCACAGCGGAGCATCCACGACCCGTTGCAACCTCAGCGACGAGTGGGGGGGTCCCGCTATCATGTGAGAGGGAACACAAATGGATCGGCATTCATGTTTGGATCTAGTTTAGGTATTCGGATTCCCCGCTACACCGGGTGATGAGAATATTTGGGTAGAGAACCCCACCGCAACCATGGTTAGCTCGAGTGAAGTGTATTCATATGTAACTCACATAAATATAACCGCTGATGGGTCCCACTCAGTCGTACTCGTTTCATGTATAATATAGGTAGGAGTCTCAAGCCCCGACCGACCGGTCAGCGATTCTTAATGATCGCAACGACGTATATGATATGATTGATCTCAGACTTTTACTCTCCCCATCCATAATCGACATGACATACATCTTCACCGACTATATACTAACTTGAGAGTGGATCGTAATGCAGGTTGGCATGCAAGCACAGCAGATCGACGGGGGTGGCAGGTGAGTCATCGACAGCGTGATTGCTCCATGGCTTACAGTAGCATGATTGTACTTGGAAATCTTTCATATGGATTTGTTTATTGCGACGACTGCAAGGAGGAGGACGACGCTCAGCCATTTACCTCCTTGTAATGTATGTATGTATGTAGTACATGGATGGGAATCTAATGTGAAGTGTTCGTCGTTTAGGTTTCTCGTCGCGCTGGTAATAGAGAGAGAGGATTGGGAACTCCTCCTTCTTCCTCACGTCACGAGTAAGAGAGAGATGATGGCATGGGGGATTCGGAGCACATGGGGAGTGCCGGGTGGTGGTCCTCCGCCGATGGCGACGCTTGCGGACAGCGCGGCCAACTCACCCGAGTGGCTGCAGTGGTGGTGTTCATTTCGAGACAGGAACAACTCAGCTCTGTCCCCGCCTCCACTCGCATTCCCCGATGCCGCCAACTTGCTGCTGCTTCCTGCAACCATGCCAATGTGTTGCCCATCAAGCCATTTAAGAGAGTCAAACAAACCAACCATTAATGTAAACGAAGAAGGTAATGTGTTATTTGGATCTGAATCATGTCACGACCGGATCTAATCTCGCTGGAGCCGAATCGAGGTCGCTTCACTTGGACCCGACTCCTTAGTCCGATCGGCTAGGGTGGGTGGAGATCGATGGCAAGACAAACACAGGGTCCGGGATTTCAAAAGCTCACTCAGAAGGGGCCAACACTTCCACGAAAGATTGATTGGCCGAAAAGACTGTACCCTGTCTGAGGCGATGAACGAGAGAACCCATGTCCGTGGGACGCCGCGGATGGCGAAGTCGGCCTATTTGGGAGGGTGCGTCGGCAACGTGAGAGGGCCCCGCCGGAGCGAGGCAGCTCACGTGGCCGGTCGTCGCAACTCCGGCGTGTGGGGCGTGAGGGTGGTCGCATTGATGGGGGACTCGGGATTAACGTGGTCCGGCACTGGAGCAGCAGCGCACGGCTTGACAGACAGGTCAAACGTCGGATGGGCTGTGGGAGGGACGGTCAACGTCTCCAACCTCGCGGCCAACGACTGGACACCACCACCGGTACTCGAACGCGACGCCAAACTTTGTCCTCTATGTGACACGCCTCACGTCGCAACCGCAGCGTCCTGTCCTCTGTTCACGAGATCCGACGTGGGAGATTTAATATGTTTAGTAAGTGATTATCCAGAATCAGTACGGAAAAAAAAGCAAAAGTATGTTTCAGTTGTTATGATAATTATAATATGTATGAGAATATAATGTAAATTGTTGCATTCTTTATTTTTTTTTTCTTTTTTTCCAAGAAGTATTCGTATTTTCAGAATTTAAAAATATTCATCTTACCTCTCTTTTCCTATAGATCAGACCCAAAAAAAATATTATAACATAATATAAAAAAAATACTGTAACTCTATATTTTTTATATAATTTTTATAAAGATATTATGTTTATAGTGTTTTTACACTGTATTATAGTGTTTTCAATAATAATATGAAAACATTATAATATAGTAAAAAAAATACTATAACAATATTTTTTTAATAATATTAGAAAAATACTGTAACATAATATATTTGTATTGAATTACATTTTCATAGGAATAATTTAATAATATTAGAAAAATACTGTAACATAATATATTTGTATTGAATTACATTTTCATAGGAATAATTAAAAATCAGACCTACAGCTTGCTGTGATATATTATCTTTCAGACAATAATATGTAATGCGGCAAATGAGACCTATTCTTTGATTCTTATGACAAATGACATAAGTGCTCACTGAACGTAATTAAACATAAAGAAGTTGGAAAATTGATACGATCAAATTTGACAGTCAATTGACTCGACCAAAAATACCATAAAAAAAACTTATCGAACCCAAAAAAAAAATAAATTCATCTTCTACCACTGATATATATTCATTGATTGAGATCCGAAGTGCTTGATATGAGAAAAAAATGTCTTTTGCTCTACTCTCTGCATCAATTTGATGAAGCATGAATCACTCTCAAATTTGTCAGAATGATGTCAACAGCCATTGCATCAGCTCATCTCAAAAGCAAGCTAAATGAACAAGGAAACTGCATTGCTCAACTAAACACAACAGCAACCACCTACCTGCGCCCAACAGTGACAATGAAATCTTTTTTATTTACAGACTGAGAAACAAGAAAAAGGAGGAAATTTGCCAGGAGAAGCAAAAGAAGATATCAAGAAACACAAGATGTACCAACTTATTCATCGGCCATCTGTAGAAGTGAAAGAGTCGGCGAATCCAGCAGGCCTGGCTGGGATGCTTCCTTTGCTGTAATCAAGGCTTAAGGAACTGACGTCCGAAGCACCATCAGCTGCTTGCCAACCCTTTACCATCTGAAGAAGGGGTTGGCAAAGGTCAATCCCCAAGTATTCCTCCTGATCATCATTGACAGGCTTCCATTTGTCGACGAGTGGGGCGAGCACGTTCACTGCATGACCCATGTCAGGCCGCTGATGGGGTTCTCGAGCAGCGCAATGACCTGCAAGTTCTGCAATGACACAAATACTCTCAAAGGTCTCATCTGGGACAACAAGTGATGGATCGATTATGCTCTTGAGCTTGTCCTTGTCATTCTTCATGTGACAGAACCAGGATGCCAAGTAACGGCTTTCCTCTGGGCGATCCTCATCCAGAGCCTTTAAACCAGTTATTAGCTCCATCAACACTACTCCAAAACTGAAGACATCAACCTTTGTCGTAACCTTTCCGGTCACTGATGCAACCATGGCAAGAGGTTTTATGTCAATAAATGAGTTGGAAGCCAAAAAAAAAAACACAAGTATCCTCATAATGATTGATTTGAAGAATATGATGTTGCAGTATTCACTTCAAATAAAATTATGATTACTTTGCATGAAAATACAATTAAAAAGATAGATATAGTAAATAAATCATCTTTTTTTAAATTGCAATCACCATTGACAAAGGTGACAATGATATGGTATTCGAGCATACAAGGTCATGAGAAAGTCAGAAGTCAAAGGTTCGAGTGAAATTTTATTATAAAATATTTCAAATTACCAACCTGCCTACATTATCTCATAAAAATTAATTGACACGTGCAACTAACTTGCGAACTATTGAATTTAGAGCTCTTCAGTGGACATCGTAATAAGATAGACATTAAAATAACCACATAAGGGGAATTCAAGAAGCTGGGTTTTCTATTCTCTAATAATTATTTTTCTTCGAGTCTGAAAAAATAAGTATCAACTGAGAAACATGGATTTCACATAAAACATTTTTTGGATTATGAATTAGAAGTAAAAAAAGAAACATCACTAAGCAAGTTCATTAGAAGTATTTTAGTGCTAATATCTACAATCAAAAAACTTAAACAGCAACAATAAGGGTATTCCCATCTCTCACTTTTAATCAACCGTCTCCAACTCATAATTCCAAGGCAAGCAGAAGGGCAGGTTAGTAGAAAACTGTCTCATTCGTATGTTCTCTGCTAATTTTGCTGTTGAATCATCACTAAAGTCGACAAATATTAACAAAAATATTTCAAAGAATAAGATGATATAACCTCAAGCATCCAAGCCAAACATAAATCAATATATGATAAAATACTTAATGCTTTTGCTGTTTTAATGACATAATCATCAAGAGTTGACCAAAGCTAGAGACGAAGCCCTTACCAGCATACTCTGGAGCTAAATACCCAAAGGTTCCTGCAAGTCTAGTCGCAAAGGAATTTTTGCCATCAGGAGCAAGTTTGGCCAGTCCAAAATCCGAAATTTTTGCTCTGTAGTCATCGCCAAGCAGTATATTTGACGATTTAAGATCTCTGTGGATGAAGCACTGATTAGCAAAGTTATGAAGGTACTCAATGCCTCTAGCAACATCCAATGCAATGTTAAGCCTCTTCTTCCAAGACAAAGGCTCCAATTCCAGCTGCTTCCATTGGAAAAGATGCTTGTTTAAAGCCCCTTGAGGCATATACTCATACACTATTAGTCTTTCACTGCCTTCCACAGAGTACCCCAGTATAGACACCAAATTACGGTGTCGTACCTTTGAAAGAACTGCAATTTCTGCTTGAAACTCCTCCAAAGCTGTGTTATTTAGCACTCCAGACTCCATTCTCTTAACTGCTATCATTGTTCCATCATGCAACTCCCCCTTGTAGACCACTCCGAATCCTCCCTGGCCAAGCACATTCTCTGAGGCAAAATTTCGTGTGGCGGCACGAAGAACCTGGACTAATATTACTAAGTCCCCTGACTCAATCACATGAGTATCTACAGTGCTACTGCCGCTTATACTGTGAAGTTCACTAGCTGCTGTACTGTTATTGGCATTATTTGCAACCACTATCTTAACCAAATTGTCTGGATCAGAAGAGTCCCTAGGATGCACAACGATGGTACTTGGTGCAAAGAAAGTATTCCTTCTCCCCTTCTTCCAACGGAAGAGAATCAGCATTACCAGTAGAGTAACTGCAGTCCCAACTATAACTGGAATAATGATGATCAAAATTTTCGAGTTGGAAGATGAAGATGAGCCACCTAACGAGCTTGGTGATTCTGATGGGGTATCACTACCGGAAGGTGATACAGTAGAACTGGAATTGTCCAACAACCTATTTCTATCAAGTATGACTGTCACACCACGGGGGAACTGTGGAATCGGAGGTGAAATATCATTTGAAGAAAGATTCAATAACTTCAATGTCTTCAAGCCGGTCAGCTCCTTAGGTACCATGCCACGAAGGTTGTTACTCCCAAGCAAAATTTCAGCAAGAGAATCCAATTTCCCAAGAGAAGGACTAATTGTGCCATTCAGATGATTGTGTGGTAGATTTATGATAGAAGTCTTCCCACTAGAGCAAGATATGCCAAACCATGTCCCAGTGCAAGAATCATTCCCCAGCCATGATCTCGCAAGATTCTGTGGGTAATTGACTGCACCAAGGAAATCCAGAAGTGCTGCCACCTCCACCGGGCAAGGAATTCCAGGTGCAGGCTGACACAATGAATTGTGAGAATACGTAAAATCGCTGAAGCTGACATCAGGAATTGGCCCCATGAATGCATTATTATCCAAGTGCAGTGATTGGAGATGTGGCAAATCCGTCAGATTAACGGGTATGAGTCCGACGAGCTGGTTATCGTTGAGCCAGATGCGTCTCAAGAAAGCCACGGCACCGATCGAACTTGGAATGGGCCCTGTAAACTGATTCCCATGAAGCCAAACATCATTTAGCATGGTCATTGATGTAATGATTTCGAGTGAACCCGACAACCCTAAACCTTCCTGGTTGTTCAGCCACAGAGTCTGCAACGGCAAGCCCTCATAACTAGCCGGAATCTCACCAGTGAGATTGTTGTAAGACAGCTTCAAATGAGTTAAAGAACGCATGTTTCCCAAGAAACCAGGCAGCGGACCGGCGAGATTACAGTCCACCAAAGACAGATTCATCAGTTGAGCTGAATTCGCCAAGTCCGATGGTAACATCCAACCCGTGCTCTGATTCAATGGGTTCTTATCCAAAGATAGAACCCGCAAGCTATCGAGTCCGACGAAGAAGTCTGCGGGAATGGAGTCAAACTGATTGTAATCGAGGAAAGCATACTGTAAATTAGACAGTCCTTGGAACGATGGCAAGGCTCCAGTCAAATTGTTCCCTTGGAGGCCAATATTGACCAACATGGAGAGGTTGTTGAAGCCTGGTGGGAGAGTCCCGATCAACCCCAGGTTCTTGGCTTGGATCTGAGTGACCCGCGAGCCTGAACAGAAGACGTAAGGCCAGTGCGGAGCGCCGCAAGGATCTTCGTTGTTCGTGGGCCACTTGAGGAGCTCGGCGTTGCTCAACCCTTTCCGGATCTCAACAAGCACGGCGTAGTCGCCGTGGTTGGTGGTCGCAAAGGCCACCGACGCGAAGCCGAGAAGAACGGATAAAGATAGGATCTTGATCCAGTTTCCCAGCGCCATTCTGTTCAAGGACAACATCCCAATCCCAGATGGGCACCAATCCAGGAAATCATCCCAAGGAACAAGAGGAGCAAGAGGAGCTCTGTGAATTTAGAGTGGATATTGGGACAAATAGAAGGAAGGACAGGAAAAATTACTACAAATCATATCATGTTGTTGCGGAAAAATTAGAACTCACTCCCAAATCGGCACAGAAAGAAAAAGACATCCAAGGTAGAGAAGCTGAGAAGAAAAGAGTAACTCACAAAGCCCTAATCTCCGCTTTCGGAACAAAAGTAAAAGGGCCATATCGGTGAGTGGCATCACCTCACTGGGAATCTTCCTATCCCTTTCGCTTTGAGACCACCAAAAGCGGGCAGAGGGCATCACACCCGGAGTGATCCAAATCAAGAACACCACCACTTTCAGAGTAAATGACAGGCTTTTATTGGGTTACACTAGGTTCTGCGCCACAATTCACGTCAAAATCTGATCTTTACGCTAAATTTGGGAACAATGAGTCATCAAATTCCCCGAAGACCAAGAAACAGGAGATAGAGAGAGGAGATGCCAGCGGATAGTAGAATGCCACACGGAAACATGGTCCACAGAGGAAGCCGGAAAAAGGAAGGAGGGAGGGACGGAGGGAAGGAGATGTTCGTGACTTGTGTCGCTGCTCAAGAAAAATGTAACGACTACACAGCCGCTCTCTTTGCGTTCGTCGATTGCGACAGCCGACGAGAGACGTGGCCCACATAATCGCGATTAAGTGTCTTGAGGTGTGGCCCACTTGTACCATCCATCTGAAGATAATGATAATAATAACGAGGATTAGGCCGCCAAGAGACAAAAGGTGAGAATGATTTGGCATCTTAACTTAATTTACTAATCACAATTAGAAGGTCATGCGTGGAATGATCAACATAAGTCATCATCTATATCTATATATATATATATATATATAGAGAGAGAGAGAGAGAGAGCGAGGGTGTGTGTGTGTATTATGGCTGGCATCATTGAACAAAGACAGGTTTGGGTGAGGCATTTCCAATTACATTAGCGAGGGGTTTAACTGCACATAGGCAGTGTTGTTATCACGCTAGAAATTGGATTCCGAGCGTGTCGCTTTTATCATTTGTCGAGACGACAGAGACAAAGAGTGAGAACCTAATTATGCTGCTAAATAAGATGGGGTCATGAAGCATGAGAAGATGTTGGCGACGTGTCTTGGGGGTGTCACCCACCCACTCGTCACCCACCTTGCCATTTTGGTGTCTTGCTCGATGTGGGACCCGGCGACAAGAAGGAAGGAACCTTTCTATTAATGTGTAGAGCTTTCTGGATCCAAGCATCCAATCCGATGTGGATAGGCACAGGTGAGACACCACTCGTCTGTGACGTCCTACGTCATCGTACCATTCATTACATGAAACGTACATACATATCAATCCTGACTTATCTCACATGATAAACCCTCAAGATTTTATCCAAAAAATAGAGAACTATAATCACTCTTTTTTAAAAAAAATTTCCAAGGAGATCAATTTTCAAATGAAAAGTCAAGGTTTTGGATTATATTTTATTATTTTGAGAAAAATAATCAAAGATATAATTATTTAATCTTGAATCAATTAAGACCAATTTTTTTTATAAAATAAATAATTAATAATAATAATAATTCTTAATTTATTATATCAAAGTACTTCTATCCTGATTACAAAAACTCAAAACTGAACAAACAACTGTTTCCTTCGATTCAGAAGAATAAGAAGCAAAATAATAAAAAAAATCAAGAGCATAATAATATATTAGAGAGTGAATATACTGTATGTACGTGTCACCGATCATCATTAGTTGGCCATTATTATTAATAATGTCGAAGGATAATACACGTAGCAGACGACCACAGATACCACAAGTAATAATTAATATACACCCATCAATGATAAAGCTTTCTGTCATAATTATAATATAGAGAAAAAGAAACAAAACAAAACCACGAGCGTTAGGTTCGGATGGCCCTACAACATTTGCCTTCCTTTTTCCTTTTTTTTTTTTTCTTTTTTTTTTGTTGGGGTGCAGGGTGGAATCATGCAGGTAACAAAGAAATTATAATGATCGTTTCAAATCAAACAGTACTATAATTTGGATATATTTCTTGTATTTAATTTTTTGAATGCATGATTATTTATTATTACTATAGTCCAAAACATGATGGTCGGATAAGTTCTATTACAAAAACTATATCGGGTGTGCGAACTAAATGTTTAAGATAACAAATGAATGAAAGCATTTCAATGACATAAGATGTGTTATGAATTAGAACACGTGATCATCGATGGTCATCGAGAGAGATTAAGAAATGTATATGGAATCGTTTTATAGTAAGTATGTGGATCTTTAATAATGGATTAGAACACATGATCATCAATGTGTGACTCTATTATATAGAGTCAAGGATCATTACACGGATGTTAATGTGGGTGCGATGCTTAGTCGATGTGTCAAATGATTCACGTGATGTGACATTTGATCATCTACGAGTGATGCCCTTTGTGTTTCTAACATGGGATGGGTGTTCAGGCATAACGCTCTACCCAAATAAATGACTTAACCGTATCATTGGATGTGGGTGTTATGGTTTCATATGAAAGATGCTTCACATGAATGAATGGATGCATTATGGTTGCCATGTGTCCCATCCGCATGGTCCACATGAATGAGGCGAGAAGCCTCACTGATATGTCGAGATGTCAAAGGTAGCATCGAGTCGACATTAACGTGTTTGCGACGCCGGATCAACGTGTCAGGAGGCTAACATGATTCCTGATAGAATCTGACATGGTATCATATACATGTCAAATCTCTTTATCACCCTAAACCTTCATTGTGTGTTGATATACGAACAATCTTGAGATATAATGTCCTAACCGGTGGATGACCCTTTTTTTTTTAAGACACCAAAGATGGTTCGCGGTCACTCCACCATGTCGGACACATTTTGTTTTGCGCTGCCAGCATAAACATATTTGCAAAGAAATCATCAAGCAAGCAAGCCAAAAAGAAAAAAAAAAAATTCCGTTCTGACGTATTCGACGACCAAAGGAATACAGAGATATCCACTGCCATGACAATTGAAGCCATAATAATCAGTCATCAAACAGAGTATAAATTATGTGATTGGAAGGAACACAAACATTACTATTAGAACTTCTATCTGCCAGGCTGCAGAATCAGAATAAGGAGGGCGAGGACTGTGCCATGTTTCATATGATGACGATGATGATGATGATGATAATAAGAATGTAACCGGAGGCAATTAGCTTTACCCTCCTCCTTCCCGTCACCGAGGCAGAGTCAGATGATTTCCACCCTCCGCTATCCTAACCCTTCCAGAGGCCAGTCCTGCTGTGAGTTCCTCCGCAGGGATCCGGACCACATCAATGCGGTTGCCAATGTCTGCGATGTACCGGCTGGCACAATAAACTCCGACGGCCGTCACCGCCATTCCATACACATTGGTCGTGATGAGGCGGAACGGAGTGGAGAGGACGGCGGCAAGTGGCCCACCGATTATTGATATTGCCTGTCCACTTTGTCCAACGACTCCTCGCTCTGCCACAAGAAGACCTGTCTTGCAATAGATGGCAAAATCCTCGCAGTTGGTTTTGAACACACTGTAGCATCTGAAACCATTGGTATGCAAGTAGTTGGCTCGATGGATGACCATTTCAGATGGATCAGAAACTGCTAGTGTGCATGTTCCACCTCGGGCCTTGGCAAGAAACAGTGCAGGACTGACCCCATACTCGAATCGGTATAGGACCCCACCAGCAAGGAAACAATTGAGGCAAGAAGACATCACTCCACGCGACTCCAATGATTCATTGGTGCATGTCGCGCAGGGGGCTCTACGGGGTCCGGAGCTACTGAGAAAGACATCTAGAACAGTTCCTGTTCCCACCTCCTCGCCTCTTCCTCTTGTGAAGTGGATGACCTTATCATCACCAACATATATACCTGTTTTTTTTTCTCTCTCTCTTTTAATTTAGATGCCAAAAATTATATAAATATTTCTTCTAATTAATATCAGGTAATCAATTGATGAGGCATCTGATGCTTGTAGATTTGTTCGAGCTTAGATGCATAGCCACCAACAAACAAGTTTCAGAGTCTAAATTCCTAGAGAAAATATGGACAACTGGATGGAACTGAAAACACCAACAGCAGCGATGCTGAAAAGTTTATATTGGAAGGTCACCCAGTTGGTTGATGATGATGACCACAACTAGAGGCAATTTGACCAAACTAGCATACGGTAATCAAAATACATTTTGGCAATAAGTCGATGATGGCCAACTTCAAAAATCAGACAATTAATTAATTAGCCAAACTTATAACCATCAAATGTCCCTCCAATGTATTATTCAACAAACTATCGTATAGTCCCTATTTCGTTTATCCTATTCTCGATCCTTCTCCTCCTAGAGACTGCAAGTTGAAGAATCAACCCTACGCTTTATGAGTAAATTGTAAAACCTTGGTACCTCAACTTTGCTTCAACAATTTATTTGTTCAACTTGAAAGTGGATATATTTAATATAGGAAACTCCATAATCTGATGAAGAATTGTCAAAAGACTGAACAGACACCAAGCTCTATCAGCCGAATCTGAATAAATTCACTTATATCACAGATCATGGTTTAGCGTACAAAGAAAGCAATGAATGCACTATCAGTCGAATCTATCTCTATCATATTGCATGATAATACAGAATTGACAATATATATATATATATATATATCTACAAAATTGATATATGATGACCTCGCAGATACAGTGGAAATTGTACTTCACGTATTGTAACATCACTTTTGGGTAGTTTTATTTAAAAAATAAAGAATTCTAACATGTATGGAACAAACACATTAACATACAAGAGAAAACTATCCTCTTAAAAAATTAAGCTCATAGTAACACCACCCTATGCTATTCACTGATCTAAACATGGGTCAATAAAAGATCAGGAACACGTAAAATGACAAGGAAACTAAAATAAAGAGATCGCAGCAGACTGTAAGGCCATAAGCAATGTCGAAAAGCGTTTCACCATGTTTGCGCATGATGAAGCAATCGACTACCAGCAGCACTTGACCGAGTATAAAATCCAGAAGCATATTGATGATAAAAATATAGCTGGCCTTCGATAAGAAGTGATCGAAACTAATGCAGACATTTCGAAGCAACATCAAATTTTTTTAAGATGCTTCCAGACGGCGAAGCGTAAAAAGCTAAACAGGAAACATTTTTAACCACCTAACTCAGAATTATATACCTTCTCTTCGTGACAACGAAATGCAATAGAAAGATATCATAGAGAGAGTGGATGCAAAGTCGCAATTGGAGGAATCGAAAATTAAGCTTCAATTCTCGTATTCAATTTTATCATACACACTTTCCACCGCTGATTTGATTGCAAAAAAGATTTGTCGTTTAGACGTAGTTAACGGGGAATTAAGTCATTCATCAGAAGGATAAGAATTCCATGAAACGTGAAATATCACCAACGATTATCCAACACAAACACGTAACTCATACAAATCCTACCAAATTAGACAACTAAGTAGAACGATTCCATGATTGCATCTATCGGAGCCCATCCAAAGCAATTATAATTCAAATACAGAGAAGAAGATGGATCGCAGAATCTTACCGTGGTGAGCATAGATGTAAGCGGTGCGCCAGGAGTAGATGTGATCCCCTGGCTTCAAACTATCCTTCCCGATCCTAAGTTTAACCGATTGTCAAGTCAAACAAAGCCATCCATCACTCAAACAAAAGCAGATCAAAACACCCACAAAGAAGAGAAAATTCGATCCAAAAAGGACAACCAAATAACGATCCATACCTGTTCGAGAGAAGCCCCATGTTTCCCCACGTCGATCTCGATCTCGTCGATGGGAGAAGCGAGGGACGGAGAAGGGTTCCAAGGTTCCCGCTCTTGCCGCCTTTAAAGGCCTCTATTCGTTTTCCCCCTTCATTAAGGATTTCGCCGAAGCCGCATCCGTCCGATGGGACCGACCTTCGTCCAACGGCTAGAATAGCAGTAGCGTAGCCACGACGGGCAGGTTCTTACTAACCCAGTTTTCGCCAAGGCAGGGCAGGGCACCGCCCCTGGGCGCGGAATCCAATCAGGAACCAGAATCAGATGCCAAAAGCAATTAGGAAAGTACCACGTCATCTTTAATATTCGTGCATGCCGGGACCCACCACAAAAATAAATAAATAAAATAAACTCGGTACTTACAAAGATTAATTAGACGGCGACAAGTAATTACTTAGTCTAAATCTTCTCGCAAAATTGGAACAAAGATAACCTGCAATGATGGATTAACCCTAATCTACCACATCCACTCAACCCTAATTCTCAAGTGGGCCGGATATTGCCGCTATTATTCTAACACATCTGGTTTTGATCCGAATCTTACTTTAAACATGATCTTAAATGTTGCACAGGAGGTGATATCACCATCATAGGGCCTTCTCTAATGCTTTATTTCGGCTTTATGGACATGCTTTCGTTGCCCATCGAAAGAAGCTAAAAGGGATCGATCATTCATGTACAGTATGACATCGGATATGCAGACTTGTAGAGATGAGATAAACATGGGGAGTCCTTCCAAACCCTGGAGTGCAACTTCAGGATCTCCCTGGCCTTCTCCTCCATCTTCCCCCCGCAGCCAACTTGGAGCACCAGGCACAGCTTGGAGACCACCCCCACGTTCACCATCTCCTGCAGCACCGCCGCCGTCGCCGAGTGTCGCGCCACCGAGTGCAATATCCTCACCGCCTTCTCGCTCGCCAGCTGCGACACCCTGAGTATCTTCTTGGACACCGCAGGAATAGCCGCCCGGTGGCGAACCAGCTCCCCCCTCCCGTCCGCGCAACCACAGAGGCAGTCCAGGCCTGCCAACGCCAGCTCACACACTCCCTTCTGGGAGCTCTCGAGCAGCAGTTCGACGAGGGCGTGCACCGCTCCTGCTTCCACCGCCTTGACGCGGTTATTTCCGTATGAACACAGTCTGACGAGCGCATGGAGTCCCGCCTTGGTCGCCTGCTGTGAGATGCGATCACGCACCACGTTCACGATCTCCCGGAACAGCTCCCCGCCTATACCGATCGATCGAACTGGCGGGATTACTCCGAGTAAAGAATTCAGAATAAGCATCGCATTGCTCTGGGACTGGCAGTTCGATCGTCGTAGGATCATCAACAGCGACTCCGTTATGCCGCCGTTCTTCACGAAAACGTCGAGTAGGCCTTCTTCAGAGATTTCAAGAGTCCGAAGGACAACGAGTGCCTCATCACAAGCGGTCGCGGATTCCGAGGCATCACTGGTTTCTCCTTCCGATCCGTAATTGACTATGACTGAAGCCAAGAAGTCGACGACGCCGGGAGTGGCCTCGACGCACCGCCTGTTCCTGTCGCTCTCGGCGACGATCATCTTAAGCTCCCGCAGGGAGCCAAGTCGGGACTGGAGCAGCCTGGCGTCCTCGAGGAGCTTGGCGATCTGCGCCTTGTCGATGGGGGACCTCGGGGTGGGGATCCGATCGACGCCGTTGGAGGAGTTGAGGGTGCACCACGCCTGGATCAGCCGCCGGAGGGTGTGGTTCGGGGTGAGCTCTCGGTCCTCCAGGGGTTGCTTCGTGACCGGGCATGTGCTCTGTTTCATGTCAAAGATCCACCGCTCGATGCTGTCGCGGTCGTAGGTGATGCCGGTCCTCAGGGTCACCGGATCTCTCATGAGCTCCAGTGATATAGGACAAAGAAAGTAGGAAGGGATCTCCACTCCCTCCATCGAAGCCAGCCGAAGAGAGCAGGTGGGTGCAGGAAGAATTCTACTGGGAAGTTTTAGGATCTTAACAGATGAGGCAAGGAAGAGATTTTGGGTTCCTTTCTTGGAAGGATGGAAATGAAGGAATGGGTGTTTATATAGAAAGTGGCGAGAGATTGGGGGAAGATTCAAACCCAAGGAAGTCAACCCGGGGTGGCGGTCTGGGAGGAGGAGGAAGGTCGTGTCACAGAGATGCTAAGTTTGTGGCTGAGGTTTGTTCCATGACCAATACTTTCTTAGGAGGAAATCTGAGGGCGTTATATTTTAGGAGTTGACAAATGACAAAGTAAACCGTTTGACTTTCTTTGTTTTGAGATCCGGGATTCTTCATCGCTGAAACTTTGACCTCCACCTGTGGAAAGAAAACAGGACAGCATCTATATGCATACGTAAATGCTTGCGTTGCTGAATTTTAATGGTTAATGAGATTTGGACACAAAAAAAAGGCATCTAATCGATAGAGAATACTTGATATCATATGCGTGATGATAGCGAGCAGTCATCCAGGAGTCAACATGGAGCTCGCGAACAGCGTAGGTTCGGTGGAAGTGCAGCGAACCCAATGGGCGATGCATAGTCAATTTCTCATCGCTCGGGACCAACATGGTGACACCACATGATAGAGAATTAGACGAATCAAGACATGCGATTAGGAGCATAAGAATCGACTACATGAAGCATCAACGGTCTATAAAGATACATAACATTAATGACATAAAAAATAACAATATTTATATGGAGAAAATAAAAACAAAAAAAAAATCTTTTTACGTATCTATCCCTTTAAATTTAAAGATAACATTATATTTTCATTATTGAATTTTAATATAAAGTATATATATCACACTTAAAATACCTAAAAAATATAAAATATATTATCACAGTGAGTTTCAAAGGGTTCTTTATGTTATTAGAATTTCAATTAATGATAAGATCATAATTAATTGCATATTTTGTAAAAGAAAAAATCAATTGAAAGGAAAGAAAGTAAGGGGTTTTGACCTTTTCTTGACTTGGGAGGTGGCGGTGTGGGAGATTCTCTTGGCGTTCCACCTTCTGTCTGACCTGGGAAAAGAGGAATGAATCCATCACGTGGATTCTTTCCGCGTCCTAATTGCAGTTTCTTCTTTGCATACATACATCTAATCTACACTGTTCGACTCAAGTATAAATTAATATATATTTTTTCATTTCTATTATGTTATTAAATAATTGAAAATAAAAAAAATATTTAAGAAATTATAAATCATGTGAGATGATGAATGCTCATTTGTCGCTTAATCTCTTACTCATCTCATTAGACTAGGTAGTAAATTGTCATTTAATCATCATTCAATACTTGATTGTCACATATTATCCAAGTTGAAAGGAAAGATATGAGAATTATGTTTCACTCGTCTACTCATGTGGATAAGGGTTCGACGTAAACGATTATGTATTGTTCTTCTCTTATCGACTCGTGCATATAAGAAGTCAAGGGTGGATTATTTGAGATAATTAAAGATAGTCTCCTAGTAGAATATTTTATTAAATATTTTATCTCTTTATGATCGGTATAAAATCTTATGTTCAAATAAATAAAAAAAGATCAATTTTTTTATCACTCATGTCCATACTTATATGCCTAGGGTTACTCATCTTAAGAGTTTAACATTTCTATTTGGTAGGTACATTGAAAAATCCAATATAAAAAATATCTTTCAATCTCAATTTTCATATAAGTGGTATCTCAAAAATGGATCGAAGACATGTTGAATTGACTTAGATATCAACCGATGTATCAGTTAAATTTTTTTTATCATATTACCTTTCTAATTAATTAACAATCCTCTTTTAAAAAAAAAAAAACAGAAAATGGTATGGCAATATTAGTCCTTCCGTTGACTTCGATGTTGGAAGTGTGTCCTATGACGGAGGTTTAATCGCGGGTAACTAGTCGGAGGGCGACGAAACGTGGGAGTAAAAGAAAAAGCACGTGAAAAGAATGCGTGGAACAAAATTTGACTGCCGCATCGCACCACTACCACCACTAGGGTCGACCTAACGAGGTGAGAGAGATTAGAAGACTTTTTGACTTTTTCTTCCCTGCTTGAACGCAGTAATAGCAATAGTAGTTTGATTGATGACATTAAATAATATATATGTATATATATATATATAGTTATAGTTTATTATAAATCATCTTGATTATCCGAGACGTCCAGAATACCGAGCCAAAATTTGATCCATGTTAAAACTTGTCATAATTTTTTTTAATGTTGAGGAAAAGTCAGTCAGATTCTTCAGGGAGGCGTGTAAAGACTGTATTAGGGCGCACATCGAACAAAGATATTTCAAATGCTTAATAAAATATTAGAGAGTAAAAAGATTCGAATAATTTAGAAATTTGAGAATTATCTGTAATCTCTCTTGTATAGAGTAGTGTAGTGACTTTTACACTAGTATGAGTACGTGAGTCACAACTTATGCGAGCGGTCGATGTAAAACCAGTGCATGTTGTTAGTGGAAATGGTTGGAAGGAAGGCACGGCGTGGACAGGGAGGCAGGAGAGACACCGACGTCGGGATCACCGTCCACATCTCCCTGAGAGTTAGAATTGGAGTCTCGCCATGTTAATTTTGAATCATTAAGATGTGGAAATGGTGGTCTTCTCTCCAAGTCGAGGTCGATCGGTTCGTCCCGTTCTGACCAAGTTTACGTACGTCGATTAGATTTAGCGTTATTACGTCGCCACGTTGTCCACGAAATCATCCTTAAAGATGGTCGAAATCCCATTAAATGAGGCATCGAACGTTCTATCTGACACAAACAACTTATCTTATGCTACTTTCCTCTTGTCAACCGTCTTATCGAACTTAAGAGGATTCCTGGTTCGGCGATGGAGGAGAGGGAAGAAGACTACTACTTAAGATCCATGTGATGTGTTAGATATATATAACATGGAGACACATTGACAGATACGAGCCCAAAAGATGTGGGTTCTGTTCTTAGTGAGTGTTTTGGATGATGGGTTATTGGAATCCCTCTCTCTCTATTCTTTAAGCTTTCTTTCTTGGGAACGTCACCTGACTCGTGAGGTGACTTTGGTGGGCCCGATTGTGATGTGTCCAATCAGAGGGCGGGCAGGTGAGACATGCGAGACGATGGTAGCTTTGAATTTTCAATTACGATGTGAAACCCACTACGAGTGTCACCCTCGGCGTATGAATCCGTATACTTTGGGTGTCGTTTGCTACGTATGGGTATAGCTTTTATTAGTTTTCTATATTTCTCATAACACCTAATGACTTTTTTTTTTTTTTTTTTGCTCTCTCTCTTGACTTCATAATTGATTATTTATTTATTTATCTAATCCGCTTAATTCATATTCGACGACCTTTTTTTATTGCTTTATATGTCGATCATTAGTATGGAATTACATCATCAACGTCACAGACTCCATAAGATGAGTTAGAGAATAGGTCTAAGAGAGTGCGTCGATGAATATGTTAATTAGTGCCAAGAGATGTCGGCAAAGCATAAAGAGCACTAAGGCATGCTCGGTGATTCGCTTTGGTACTCAAGCCAAAAGTTTCTTTATAAAGTAGGGAAAACATTTTTGTGATCTTTGAGAGAATAAATATTTTATTTAGAGAAGGAGAGAAAGATCTAGACAAAATTTTATAATATCAACATAGTAACAATGTGCCATTTGTAATAGGTGTTATCTTGTGTACTGATATATATATATATATATATATATATATATATATATATATATATATATATATATATATATATATATATATATATATCAGAATTAAAATCAAATAAAAATAGATCACGATAAAGATTACATACCTTTGATATCATTCAAAAAAAAAATTATATGATATATATGTGTACTACCGTCCGATCCAAAAGAAGCTGAAATACCTATCTATAAGGAGAAGCAGTAATATGATATATTGCGTACTCTCTCTTAATCTATAATTTAAAGAGTCCCTATAAGTTCCTCTCATCAATTTTATCTGTTAAATTTTTTTTTTATCACAATTGATATTTATTTCTATTGATCAATAATTATAATAAAAAGAATGAAATTTATAATAGATCCTATCTATTGAAATAAGAGCATATGATCTAATAATAGATGAATAGAATAAGTTAGATTTTAGGTTAAACCATGAGAACATCCATCATAGATATAATTTGAACTTTTACGAAGCGTCATAGAACTTTCTCACTCGTACCCTATTTCTAGAATCAAATTATTTGAACTGGCACAGAGACGTCGATACTCCGATTAGCTAACCGAGTGGGTGAGATTTGACTTTGCATGCAAACTCTTCCCACGCTACTTTGGACCCATTCTAGTAGAAAAGATAACAATCGATTTATTATGAATTATTATTGGGTTCAAGTCGAGATTTCGATAAGATCAAACTTATGAGCATGAATAATCAGAATAGAAAGATCAAACTTGGAGTCTCGTTTCTATCCTATGTTTCGTTTACTTATTTATCTCTCTCTCTCTCTCTCTCTCTGGCTTCTAGAAAGAGCAGGCGAGAGGAATATTTCTTCTCCCTGCGTCATTTGGTAGACTGCAGCAGGCACCTGAAGACCTGTGTCTGCGTCCCAACAACGTAACGTGATCTTAAGATTTGCATGCGACAAGTGCACCGAGCAAAAGCCGAATGATGGCCTTTTGCCACAGATTTCTGGATCCATTTCTGTCCTCTCTGCCGTCAGTTGTCGGGCAACGGAACGGATCGACGGTGTGGTGAGGATTGGAAATGGCACAGAAAAGGCGTTGAAGAAGAAGAAGCATCCTCGATCGATTCAGCGCTCCCTCTGACCACGTCTCGGATTTTGTTGACTGGACTGACCGATTGACTGACTGCATCCGGACTCCACGTCACCACCTTTCCGCCACACCTCTCCCTCTTCTTCCTGGCATCTTCCTAAACGCCACTAATTCCTACCTAATCCTCCCTTAATAAGTCGTCTTACTGCCACCAGTGGTTGGTTTGACTTGGAAACTTCCAAACTGGCTGGCTCTGGTTGGGGTGGGGACATCATCCATGCATGCCGTCTGCTGCTCCAGGAGAGTCTTACTTGATCTAACTTCTCTCCTCCGTCCGTGGACGAGTTCAACGTCAGCCACTGCTTCTTTTTCTTCTCCGATTTCGTTTCTTGTGTTATCATATCATTGTGCACTCCATTACTCCACTGACCTGTTGTGTCTTTATATTTCACGTGCGAGTCCTCGGATTCGACATCCATCCGCCTCCCTCTCTCTCTCTCCCTCTGATCTCTTCGCTTCCCTCCGACACATCCCGTTCTGCTCGCACCATGTCTTCCTCTGATCTCCCCATGGGCGAGCAGTCATCCCGGAGAGAGCTGCACGGCCCGCGCCCGACTCCTCTCAAGGTTCGAAAGGACTCCTACAAGATAAGGAAACCTCCACCGGCTGCGCCACAACAGGCCGCACCGCCGCCTCAGCAGCGGCGGCCCATCATAATTTACACCCTCTCGCCCAAGGTCGTCCACACCACTCCTACCGACTTCATGTCGGTGGTACAACGTCTCACGGGTGCCGCCGCCGCCTCGTCCTTCTCTGCTCACGTTCCTTGTGATGCTTCTGTACTGTCTCCTCGCATCGACGCCGCCGGGATACCGTTCTCTCCGGCTGCTCGTTTGGCCACGTTCGAGAAGATTGCACACGCATCGAGCGGCGAAAGGTTGACGAAGGGGGAGCAGAATATAGCCGAGGTTCTGCTAGGGATCGACGGTGCTGGTGCGTCGACGTTGGACCGATCGGCTGGTCCGTTTCCAGGCATCTTGTCCCCGATCCCTTCTTCCCTGCCATGCATATCTCCCAACTTGTTCGCATCCTCCACCGCTCAGCAGCATCAGATTAACTTCTTCAGCGAACTCAGCCCCGCAATCCACAGCAACAGGAGCTTCATGGGGATCAACAGCTTCTTCCCGAGTCCCAACAATTTCCTATCCAGTGGAATCGTTCCTTCTCCTGCGGCTTACTGGGACCTCTTCAATCAATACCAGGATTAATTCTCAGCAACTGCAGGGAGTAGAGGAGACGAAACACGGTCCCGGAGAAGGAAGAGACAAGGGGCGTTCGGCTCGGCGAGCAGTAACTGCAGATGAGACGTGAAGCTGTCGAGAAAGTGATAGCACGGATAAGTAGGGCACGCATGTAGACAAGATCAATGCCCTGTCTCTGACTTCACGCTATTTTACGTCACGATGAGCTGAAGCTTCTCATGTTTCGATATAGTTAATTGGATTTGTTCTACGGCAATGTACTTATAATAATTGTTTAGATAAAGCTCACGGTGTAAGCATGAGAAGCACAAGATTGACCTAATGTAGTTCTTTTAGATCATTCTTTTGGTAATGATTCTGACATACAGTGTTTTGAGTTTATCATGAGTTCAGTTCGCTGCTTCTACATATTTCTCCTGTTGTTGGTCTCGCTCTCTCTCTCTCTCTCTCTCTCTCTCTGTCTCTGTCTCAAGCTTCTTCCATGAGATGCAAAATCGTGGTTACTCGGAGATCGACTTCGAGAAGAAAGCAGACGTCAGATGGTAAATCAGCAAAAGCAATTAGCAATTGAAAACCACTTACACAAGCAAAGAAAAGTTCAAAAAGATAGAATTGGTTTTCCAACCCTCTCTTTATTTAATTTTTCTTGACATTGTGAACAAAAAAAAAAGGATCATATATAAGAACTATCCGTTATTAAATAATTAGTGATAAGGTATTCAAATCAAATAGAAAAAAAAAAAATCAAAGTAGAAAAGAAAAATTTTATTAAATTTCTTAAAAAAATGCTTACAAATCTTAAATGATCGATTTGACTTGGATATTTAGGATTGAATTTGATCTACACACCTATTTATAGATATAAAATATAAAAATCTATTATCTATACTACTCTATTTAATCTTATTTGAAATCTTCAAATTTTATTTTAATTTTTTCCCCTAAAACTCTGTTTATTCTTATTTAAATAAAGATTAATTTATGATTTTTCAAAATATACTTTAACTTTTTAACACCTCCATTTAAAGTATACTTTTGAGGATAAATCCTGACTTGATTTGCAAAGTCATGCCCATAAGGATCACTTGTATAAATTAGATCCTACACAAAGTGTTCTCCAGAGTGCACTGTGAATGTTACCATCTAGATACTTTCTTATATTGTCGAAAATCTACTTGAATCAAATTGATCAATTTAGAAATTTTTAATACCTCTTGTTGACCTGAGCTTGATCCAAACTTATTAGATGACCATTAAAATCTCTAACTGGACTTCGTATAGAAGGTACAATATCCATACGATGATCAAATTTTAGAATAGACTTGTGTAAATTAGAAATAGTATCAAATTCCTCACAGAAACCAATAAATAGGTAATGATCTGAATCTTTCATCTGGAAAGGTCTAAATCTGTCCTTAGGCAATCCAAATCAGAATCTTTCATTCTATCAATTTAAACTTTTTCTAGAATCTCATTAGCCTTAACACCTTTCACTTCGTCAAAATAAGTAGGCTCAAGATTATTAATTAGTTCAAAAAATAAAAAATAATATATGTTTATATTGTCTACATCTCTATGACGTGTTGGTTTGACAATCATTATTTTTTTATCTTTTCAATGTTAGAATTTTCTCTTTATGAACATTATTACTCTCAGTATCGTTTTGTTCCATCATTATTGATGAATAAATTAATGATAAATCTTCAATTTACATCTCATATACAATGAAAAACACAAACAAAATTAAAATTTTCAAAGTCAATTATTTGAGCATTGTGCCATGATTGATGTGTTAAAAATTTATAAAATTGAAAACCTTACATATCATGTGAGATGCATTAACTAGGAAGATCGTATATTCATGAAATTTCTCAATTTAATGGATAGGATAAAGGAGAACTCACGTGCTTCTCTCTAGCAATGATTCATGCTAGTTACAGGTGCCCTACAAGCTAATCATGTGAGTGATAACACGTGTGACATACTGTATAATCTTTTTATTTATTATTATTATTGACATATACTTTATGTTACATGTTGCATATATTGTGATGTACTTAGATCTGTGCAATGAGAATCATATCGTGATGAGATCATGATAATGAGATTGATTCATCTTTAAACACATACACTAAATAGTCTCGATTATATATTACTTGAAAGAGACATCGAGATAACCGAACGGACTAGTGTACTGTATACCTGTCTATATGATGAAGGAGGTTGGTTCCATAGTCACTCGTGCGGGGACACTAAGAGTACAATACAAGTGCTTATTGAAGAATAAGTTCACTAATTGATCTGCTAACGGAATGCTCAATAGTTAATGATACCTAACGTCCGACGACGATTCCATAGTCCTAATTGTGTGTCTGGTCTTTAGACTTGAGACACCAATGATGCATTGTTTAAGTACTCATTTCTTTGACGTCAGAGTTATAGGTCTAAAAAGTTTTAGATTTGGTACAGTTGATTATCGGGATTGGTAGGCAATATGATGAAGTCAATTAAGTGTCAATAGAGAATCATCCACTCTCGATATCATAAGAAGAATAAGTGGAATAAAGCGAGACTTTGATAGATTCCATATGTGGCTTGATTATACTATTCCCAATATACAGTCTCTGATATATTAGATGAATGAGAGACTATAGATACACGATAACTGAGGATAAACAGGTCCAATAGATTAGGTCCCCTATACCATCTGGGACTATGATGTAATGACTTAGTACGTCCATAATCGATGAGTTGAGTAAATTATTATGAGATAATAATTCATTGAGTCAGAAGGAGTTCTGAAATATGGAACTAACGACCAGCTAGATATTGGGCCTAAATGGTCATACACATATGATAGATGATTGTGGTGAGTTGAGGATTAGATAAGAGTTATCCAATAAGCATATATTCTCATTAGATGAGACTCAACATTAATGGACTCCTTTTATAAAGCTCAATTAGATGCTAATTGAGATTATTGGATAAAGATCTAATTATCAAAGAAGTGAAGATAATTGGATAGAGATCCAATACACACTAAGGTATGATCTATTATGGTTTTTGGTGGCTCTCTATAAATAAGAGGCATGAGTGGCCATCATAGGTGATAGGCTATATCTATGGTCACCTCTTCCTATTCTCCTTCTAATGAGAATATTATAATGTCCATGGTTCTGTGCGATTGGAATTAGATCGTGATGAGAGCACGATAATGAGACCGATTTACCTTTAAACACAGATCATAAATAATCCCGGTCATAGGTTACTCAAGAGAGACATCGAGATAATCAGACAGATCTGTATACTGTACACTTGTCCATATGATGGAGGTGACTGGTCTTATAGCCACTTGTGTGGGAACACTAAGGGTACAATATAGGTGCCCATTGGAGAATGAGTTTACTGATTGATCCGCTTATGAAATACTGGATGGTTAATGACACCTATCATTAGATAGTGATTATGTAGTTTCAATTGTGTGTCTAGTCCTCAGACTTGAGATACAAACAATGTCTTATTTAAGTACTCATTTCTTTGATTTTGAATTTACATGTCTGAAAAGTTTTAGATCTAGTATAGCCAGTTTAGATAATCTTAATAAGGCAATTGAGTGTTAATAGAGGATTATCCACTCTCGATTTTATGATAGGAATATCCCGTGTGTTATTGCTTAGACAAATCCTTGGCCGGGGTCGTTCAGATTGAGAAAATGAGTTCTTCGAGAGAATCCGATTGGAATGAGATTTGAATGATTCCGCATGAGGCCTGATAGTACCATGCTCAATATACAGTCTCTGGAATATTAGATGGATGATGGACTATAGATACACAATAACTAAGGATAGATAGGTCCGATGGATAAGATCTCTTGTACCATTTAGGGACTCTGGTATAGTGGTATAGTACATCTTTGGTCGATGAGTCGAGTGAATTATTATGAGATAATAACTAACTGGGTCAGAAGGAGTTCTGATAGGTAAGACTTACGGCCAGCTCGGTATCAGGCTTAGAGGGTCACACACATGTAGTAGATGTTTTAGTGATTAGAGGATTGAATATGAGTTATCCAATTAGTCCTTACTTTGGATGAGACCCAATATTGATGGACTCCTTACATAAGGCCCAACTAAAGGCCAATTGAGATTATTAGAGAGAGATCCAATAATCTAAGATTAGTAGGTAATTAGGTGAAGATCCAATACCCACTAAGGTAGGATCCATTAGTGTTTTTGGGTGGCTCTTTGTAAATAAGAGGTACGGGCGGCACATTAGTGATAGGTTGCACTTTTGGCCGCCCCCTCCTATTCTTCTCCCTCCCTCTATGCAAGAGTTATGAGATTTTGGGCTGCGATTGGAGGAGCATCGCTATAATGATCTATCGTATGAATACCGCTAGAGAGGAGAATGTTTAACCTCCATCATCCTCTTCATCTTGTCACAAACTTAGCTGGTTTTGCCTAAGTCATGCGGCACCATTGCTTGTCCGTTTAAAAAGACCAGCCTTCCCAAAACCTCCTAGGGTCCCTTAGGGCCTACAAAAGAGAAAACGAGTTAGAGGAAGCATTTCCCATGAGATCCATAAGCATCCACTTTAGCAAATAATTTATAAAGGCAACACAAATTACACCCATGGACTTTACAATCTCTGAACGATTGCACACAAAGGATCAAGGTCCATTACAGACCGAAATCCCCACAAGTGTCCACAGGACACAACTCTCATTTACAAGCTAAAACCGACCACAAAAGCTAACTAACATAGGGTTGCCAAGCCTATTATAAGCCCACTACTTACTGTACAAAACATGTACAAAAACCAAAAGATATGGACAAACATGAGCATTACATCAAACACCTTATTTATATTTTTATCTATGACATTCTCCCCACTTATTCCTTCGACGTCCTCGTCGAAGTCATTGTAGACGTTGCATCTTCTCACTTTTTGTTAAATCTTTAATCTTCTGCTCTGGTTGCAACATGCTATTCTCCGTCGCTGTTGTTGAGTATTCGAATTCTGATCCACCATGCTGCTTCGACTCACCAATGACTGACTTTGGTGTAGGGTCGGTTGAGTTGTGTTGATCCTTGTTGATTCTTGCAAATCCTTTTGATAAAGGAAAAGACATTCCTTGTTTTGCACCAATATCTCAAACGTCTCATGCCACTTGAACAAGATGAATGCTTGTTGGAGCTTTAACGAACATTATCTCGTAGACTTTGAAGTTTTTAAGGCCCTTCCTTCACAAAAATGGCCCATCGATTCTTCTTCAACTTAGTTGTCACTTCAAAGTAGGTTCCCATCACTTCCGCTTTCGATTGATATTCTATTGGGAAATGAAGCAGACATTCTACTCTTAGTAGCACCGATCATACCTCAGCCATCCCAAACAGCAGTAGCCACTCCAATAAACAACAGCCGACCATAGCTTTTCACCTTGAGTCATCTATCCTTTTCGGACACCAATCCACCCAACCAATCCATACCAGTGATCCAATAGTAAGAGAAGGACCTTATCACAACAACTTTGGAGTTTTCATCATGTCATCTGGAGATCTATTTGGAGCCAAGTTGGAGACGCTTAAATCACAGCTTGAATCATGTATGGAGGATAGATTGCATGCCTTATTCGTTGAATTTAGACTGGGCCGATCTTCGAGCCCAACAAAATTCTAGCAAAGAGAAAATTCAAAGAGGCCTTCAAAGAAGAAAGTATGAGCCACTAATATATGATTCATGAGGATGGACTTCCCTTGATGGGAAGAAGGAGACCCGATGGGATGGATTTCACGCGTCAAACATTACTTCTATCATCACTAAACATTGGATGATTCCATGGTGGACACCGTTGTCATCCACCTTGAAGGAGATGTTATACGATAGTATAATTCGCTTGAATACAACCATTGGGCTCCAACATGGACACAATTTAAGTATGTAATGTTGAACCGCTTTGGGCCAACTAAGAATGAGAATATCAACGAACAACTTGCTAAGATCCGACAAATCTCCACGATCCAAGAATACCAACCAGGTTTGCAGAATTATCTTACCTTACTCATGATTGGACTGACCAACAACTAGTAGAGATATTCATCGAGGGGCTTAAGCCGAAGATTAAAGGAGAGGTTAAGGCGCGACAACCCCGAACCGTAACGACTGTAATTTCTTTCGCCCGAGTACAAGAGGAACAGCTCAACCAAGATGCTCGGAGGATGAGAACCACCCCTAGACACACGAAATATAAATCTCCTTCTGCTTCCAACCATCCTTTGCTGCAAAAAAAAATTGACAAGAAAAGAACTACGCGATCGATCGGTAAAGGGTCGTTGTAGGCATTGCAATGAACCATGGAGCCGCGATCATCATTGCAAAAAGGGCTGCCTCCTACTAATTGAACCTCTTGAAGACCTAGAGGAGGAGGTCCAAAAGCATAAGGAAGAGGTCACGGATGAAGAATAGTAGCTGATTGATTTTATGATGCATATTCTTGCCGGCTACGCAAACCCGCAAACGATGAAAGTGGGAGGACTTCTAAAGCAACAACTGATCACCATTCTTATTGACACCATGAGCACCAATAACTTTATGAACAGTAAGTTTGTTACCCAATTAATGCTCCAAAATGAAGATTGCACTAAGTTAAATGTTGAGGTCACCGACGGCCAAATTTTGAAGTGCGACGAAAGATGTCCGCATGTAAAATTATTACCACAGGACCAAGAGATACTTGCTGATTTCTTCCACCTTCCTCTTGATGATTATGAGGCCGTGCTCAACATCAAATGGCTAACTATGCTAGGTGATATTCTTTGGAATTTTTCTAAATTTATTATGAAATTTTCAACCATGAGAAACAAGAGATCCTACGTGGGAAACGTGGGAGTGACGTAACGATGACTTGCACGCAGCTAGGAGAAAGTTTTGACCAAAGAAATAACAGCCTCCTAATGCAACTTTAGTAGCACTCTATGGGGGAGCCAATAAAATTTGAAGACCTGAATATACTCCAACTATTTGCTAAATTTTCAGATATTTTCATCAAACCACGTAGCCTACGTTCTAACTACCGACATGACCACCAAATTTTGATTCTCTCGGGCAAACCAGCAGTAAACTCTCGGTCATATCATTATCCTCACCTCCAAAAAGCTGAAATAGAGAGAATTGAAGATGAGATGCTTGAAACATGGGTCATATAGCCAAGTTACAGCCCCTACTCTTGGCCGGTGCTAGCTGATAGAACCCCAGATGAAGCTCTTTAGATTTTGATCCTTGAGAGGGATCAACCCTTGGAACGTTGTAGGGGTTCCTCCCTCCTAGATTCGGCACAAGGCTGAAATAAAATTGATAATTGCTTGATTCCAGAGAGGAGGCAGCTGCATCATTATATAAGGATCAAAACTCTAGTCTAAGGGGTGCTTACATAAGTAAAATTATCCATTTGCCCCTCCTATAGCTAACCTGTCTTAATAGGAATATGGGGCGACTAGGTTGACTCTATAGCCGACCTAAGTAGGGGGAAACTCTGGCCAACCAACCCAGTAAGGGGGCGACGACCACTAAGCCCTAAGGGCTAATCTAAACCCTAGCCATACTCCTTTATAAGATAGGAGTGACTTTATTACAATCTAGTAGAATTTTATTGACTACTTCTAGGGAGATTAGAACTCAAATATGTTGGAGTCCTATCAAACATGTCCTCTTAAAATCAACATTATCATTAAGGCTGAAGTTTCATGAACTCAGGGAACCGGGTCTTCAGCTCCTCATCAGCTTGGGTGTCAGTTGGAAGAACTTGAGCTGAGTCATCGTCTTTAAATTTGGTGGGATACTTGGAGGATCAACTATAATTTTAATCTGGTGCACGGATATGATCTCCAGGCTGGGCCCCAATATGATCCCCAATTTTGCAAGGCCCAAAGAAATAGGAAAACCACTTTCTTGAGGCTTAAATTTCATGCTGATGGAACTAGAGATGAAGGGGGACTTGATCTTTCTCAGGAAACTTCTTCTGCTCTGGCGTTTGTCAGGGGGAAGTTTCTTCCTTGCATGGGCTGCCACATGATTAGTCTTTAGTGATAGCCAATCTTTCTTCTAGAATGGCGACTACCCTCTGGTATGGTTCAGGATGATGAGAGCCCAATCCAGCGTGAGTATGGATTACAATTCTTCTAGTTTAACTCCTCTTTCGTGTCATGGACTTGTATCCAACCATATTTTAAATTTAGTAGTAATTAGTATCTCCTATAAAAATCTCGTATGAGGTGTGGGGGAAGCCTCAATGAAAATTAGGAGTCGACCATCTTGCATAAGAATAGTCCAAATTTTAACTCTTAACGCATCGACCTCAATGACCAAAGTGCGACCGAAATCGAGTAGCGCTAAGACTGACGTCATCGTCATGGCTGCCTTGAGTCGTTCGAAGGTTGCAGAGGTTTTATCCAACCATAGGAAGGAGTCTTTCTTCAGTAATGACGTGAGCGGGGTACTGATCTTACCATAATCTTTTACAAAATTTTGGTAGTAGCTCATGAGTCCAAGGAAATCGCGTAATGATTGTACGTTTGTAGGTCTCGGCATCCTTGCATTACCTCGATCTTTGTCGGGTCCATCGTCACTCCATCGTCTAATATAATATATCCAAGATACTTCAATTTATGCTATAAGATGCTGCACTTTGACTATTTAACATAAGAAGTATTCTCCCGATGAATCATTAGAACATTTTGTAAGTGCTGAAAATGTATATCAAGCGTAGGGCTATAAATAAGAATATCATCAAAGAATACCAATACAAACTTACGTAGAAAACTCCGGAAGATGTCATTTATTAGTCTTTGGAAATTATAAGAAGCATTCATAAGTCCAAAAGGTATTACCAGAAACTCATAGTGGCCATTATGCATGCAGAATGCACTTTTCAGAATATCTTCAGTGCATACCCAAATCTGATGGTATCCGGATCGGAGATCCAATTTAGTGAGGACTCGGGCTCCTTTTAATTCATCCAAGAGTTCATCTACGAATGGGATATGATATTTATCCTTGACATTGATGGTATTTAGAGCTCGGTAGCCAACGCACATCTGTCACGTACCATCTTTCTTGCTCACTAGCAACACCGATGAGGAGTAAGGGCTACAGCTCGGTCGAATCACTCCGGTGTCAAGTATCTCTTTAACAATATTCTCGATCTCATCCTTCTGCAAGTGAGGATAGTGGTACGGTCATAAATTTGCTAGAGATTTGTTTGGCAAAATAGGAATGCAGTGGTCATGCGGTCGGTAGGGGGCAGCCCTCGCGGCTCCAAGAAAACATCCGCGAATTCATTCAGGCAAAGGGCAAGCTTAAGATCTAAGTTTTGTACGTTCTCCCCCATAGATGGCTGCTGAATACGCATCAAGAATTCACCATGTGCTTTGTACAAAACTTTCTCTATTTGTTGCGACGAAGCGGTGGAAATTTGGCTCACACGCTTGCCTTGTAATGTGACTTGTCTCCTTTTGCAATAAAATTTCATGATTAATTTAGAAAAATTTCAGAAGATATCACCTAGTGTTGTGAGCCATTCGATCCCGAGTATGGCTTCATAATCATTGATGGGCAGGAGGAAAAAATCAGCTACCACTTCTTGGTCTTAGAGGAGTAGTTTCACCAGCGGGCACCATTGGTCGCAATTAAAGATTCGACCGTTGGCGACCTTTACATCAAACTTGTTGCAACATTCAATTTGAAGCACCAAACGTGCAGCAACCTTACTATTAAGGAAGTTATTGGTGCTGCCGGTGTCGATGAGAATGGTGATGAGTTGCTATTTTAGAAGTCCTCCAACTTTCATCATCTGGGGGTTGGAATAGCCGACCAATGCATGCACTGCGTAGTTTACCAGTTTGGATTCTTCCTTCATGGCTTCTTCTTTAGGTTCAAGGGTTTCTTCAGATGTTTTATTGTCCTCATCATCCGCTGGTTCAATCATGAGGAGCCGACCCTTTTTGCAGTAATGTTCGTGGCTCCATGGTTCATCGTAATCCCAACACAACTCCTTGGCCGATCGTTCACGAAGCTCGTCTCTTGTCAACTTTTTTAGTGCAGGAGCTTGGATGGCAGTAGAGGAGGTAGTAGGCTTCGACATGGCTGGTCAGGGGCGGCTCTTGTCCTTCGTACCTCACGGTTCAATTGTTCTTCCTGGATATGCGCGAAGAAAATCGCCGCCATAAGAGTGTATGGTTGTCACGCCTTTACTTCTCCTCGGATCTCCGGCTTTAGGCCCTTGATAAAAGTACCTAAAAGTTGTTTCTTAGACCAATTTTCAGTTTAGTTAAATAAACGCTCAAACATTATTTGGTATTCTTATATTATAGAGGTTTGACGAATATTTGTCAATTGTCCATCGATGTTGTTGAAATCAGTTGGTCCGAAGCGGTCTAGTAGTCCTTCCTTGAATCACTACCAAGAGAGTCCTCCATGAGTATGCTTAAACCAATTAAACTACTGAATAGTATCTCTCTCAAGGTGGATGGTAGCAATCTCCACCCGTGTGGCGTCGGCGGTTCGGTAGAATCGAAAATAGTGCTCCGCGCATGAGATCCACCCAATCGGGTCTCCTTCTTCCCATCTAGGGAAGTCAACCTTCATGCATAGATTATTGAGATCAGAGGTGATGTGGCCTTATTCTTGAGGATCGTCTCACCAATCTAAAGTTTCTCTGTGTTGTGATTTCCTCGGGTTCGACAGTCGACCAATGCTGAATTCGACGAAAAGGGATCGCATCTTCTCTTCCATGCGATTTCCGAAGGCTTCAAGCTTTGCATCAATAGACTCCTTTGATGTCATAGCATACGCCTCTAGATCTATAATATTGAGATCTTTTTTTTGTTGTCAGGTTAGTGGCTTGGAGAAGGGGGTGGCCAGTTGGAAGGTGAATCGGTTTGGATGGAAGTAGGCTATGGTTTATGGCAGATTTGAGGATGCGGTTTTATGGAGTTTAGGCTATGAATTGGTGTGGTTTTAGGGCTATGTAGCAGTAGATAAAGGTTAGAAAAATAGATTTTAGATCTGGGATGGATGGCAGCAAAGGTAGGTGTCTCAGTAAGGAAAGTTGGCTAAAAAGGTAAGTGGATCAATAAGGAAGTAGGCTGATTTGGGTAGCTGGTTTGGGGGCTGTTTGGATTCAATTTGGGGTAATATTTGGAAGGTTTTTTTGTGAGGATGGTAGGGTTTGGAGATGAGGAAAAGAGAGTCCAAAATCCCACATAAAACAACATGCAAATCTGATAGAATTCAGTGAAAAGAAGTGCTGTGATGTGCTGTCCTGCTAAATCAATTTTATGTCAGAGAAATGATCACTTCTCGATGTAAATTCCAAAGGAAAGTTCAAGAAAATTATACAAAAACCCTTGGTTCAGATATTATTAATACCAATAAAAAGTTTGACAAAATTTTGACAGCATAACAGTAGAGAAATAGACAAAAGACGAAAGATAGAGATTCCTTCATCATAAAATTCTAAAACTACGTGATGGTCAAAGATTACACAAAAAACTAGTTCCAAAAGGAGTTTTTTCATGAAATAAAATTGAAATGAAAGCTAACTTGATCATGATAATTGTGTAAAAATTTCAGCTAAAAAGAATGAATAAAAGTTCGGTTTCGAGAGGCCAATTGATGGAAGGTAGATTCTACATTGTAAAATTTTAGTACTGTGCAATGAAGAATTGCAGTACTATAAGTCCAGATCTAGAAGGAGTTTTTTCACGAGATTGGTCTTAGATGAAAGCTAAGACGATCTATAAAATTGTATAAAAGTTTTAGCCAAAAAGGATAATTAAAAGTTTAGTTTCAAGAAGCAATAATCAGTTGAAAATTTCTGTAGCATTTCACCTTTGCAACGATGATAATGTTTGCGATGAACAAAATTTGCAGTGGATAAAATTTGGAATAAATCTTTAACATATAAAGTAATGAATCTTGCAGTATTGAAGAGTCATGAATGATAAAAATATACCAAAATTCTAGATCAAACGTAGGAGGCAGCGATAAACTGATTTGATCTGCTACTAGGGTAGAAGGTGAAGGCGCTTGTCGTAGTAATTATGGAAATTGTTTGGGAAGGTGGAGGTGGCTGAGATGGCTACAGGGGCAGCAAGATCACTGCTCTGATACCAGATGATAGAACCCCAAATGGAGCTCTATAGATTTTGATCCTTAAGGGGGATCAACTCTTGGAACGCTGTAGGGGTTCCTCCCTGCTAGATTCGACACAAGGCTGAAATAAAATTAATAGTTGCTTTATTCTAGAGAGGGGGCAACTACATCATTATATAAGAATTAAACTCTTAGCCTAAGGGGGTGCTTGCCTAAGTAAAATTATCCCTTTACCCCTCCTGTAGCCAACTTGTCTTAATAGGAACAGGGGGCGACTATGTTGGCTCTATAGTCGACCTAAGCAGGAGGAAACTCTGGCCAATCAACCTAGTAAGGGGGCGACTGCCACTAAGCCCTAAGAGCTAATCTAAACCCTAGCCATACCCCTTTATAAGATAGGAGTGGCTTTATTACAACCTAGTAGGGTTTTATTGACTACTTCTAGAGAGATTAGGACTCAATCCTGCTAGAGTCCTATCACTAGCTTTACCCAACTTCGACGAAGTGATTACTATTGATGCATTGAGAGCTAGAAATTATATTATCCACATGCAAGATGGTCGATTCCTAGCCTACATCAGCAAAGCCCTCACTCCAAATCACCTGAAGCTGCCAATCAATGATGAGGGAATGCTTACTTTTACTGAATTTATTGCTTGGTATGATATAGGATAATAGCACGAAGAGGAGATGAAAGTAAGTCTTGAAAAATTACAGCTTCTACTCTTTCCAAACTCAGATAGAGCTCACCTTACCATGGACTTTACTAGAAGACAACTACCATCACAGAGGAAGGTCTGGCTATCAATAAAGAACAATCACATGCCGGCCCGCACAAGAAAAAAATAGTCGCCCGACAAACACCAAAGTAGAAGAAAGTTTGTTGTTAAAGATTGAGTCTTTCTATATTCATCCCTACCAACATAAATTTATGAAGACTCGAGCCTCACGGAAGTGGTCTCTTAGTTTCTTTAGACCCTATAAAATTGGAGATCACATTGGAACCATAAATTATGGATCGGACTAATGCACAAATTTAAAATTACAACTCATCCTCCAAGAATCTCACCGTAAATGGAAGTTTAGAGAGGACAACTTAATGAGGAGGCCCAAATCCAGTTGATGATTCCATGAGATCACGGGATATGACACATTATCATCTAGTTACTACTACTGATGTTGGACCCCATGAACAAGGGCCACGAGGGACCCTTGTGATGAGTTGTAGATCACGATCTAGAGACATGGAGCTCAGCCTTGAGGGCAAGGCTAATTTGAAGAGGGCAGGTCTATTAGGATGCTAGCTAGGAGAGTCTTAATTTAGTTTCATTGAAGAGGACAAATATATAAATCCTAAGGGCATTTATGTAAATCCTATCTAGTCAACCCCTGTTAAAGAGGTGAGGAGGCTGGCTATGTTAGGATTAGTTTGGAGAAAGATATTTTGAGGGAAGAATAAGATACATGCCACCCTAATTAACCACCCCTTATCCTAGTTAAAGATGGGTTGGTTGAGGAGGGGTTAAGTTTGAATAGGATTATGATTAGTTTGGAGGTTGATTCTTAAAGTTGGAGTAGGAGTTGTTGGAAGTAGGAGTTGCTTCTTAGAGTTGAAGTAGGAGTTGTTAGGAGTAGGAGTTTTAAGTAGGAATCATATTAGAAGTTTAAAAACTCAATAAATAGCATTGTATTCTCCCCTCATTCACATCAATAGATCAATTATCTTTCAGCTCATGTAGCAAAAAACCAAGGAGGGAAGAACCCCTATAGAGTTCCAAGGAGGCCAATCCCCTATAGAGATCACCTAAAACTTAAAATTTACAAGGGTTCTAACATTGGATCATATCCATAGGATCCAATAATAAAGGGGCTTATTTGATATCCAATAAAATATGAGCTCCACGAATATCTCATATACAGACATCTACTCGTCACAACATATATTATATGTGTGTGACCCTCTAGGCCTGATACCGAGATGGTCATGAGTCATTCATATTAGAACTCCTTCGAATATAGTAAATTATTATCCCCATAAAATTCACTCAACTCATCGATTAAGGACGTACTAGGCCACTACACCAAAGTCCCCAAATGGTATAGGGGGATCTGCTCCATCAGATATGTCTATACATAATTACCATATATTTATAGTCCTTCATCCATCTAATATCCTTGGAACCATATATTGGACATGATATTGTTATATTGAATCCATCAAAGTCATGCTCGAATTAGATTCTCCTAGAGAACTCATTCTCTCTCAATCCGAATGACCCTGGCTAGAGATTTGTTTGAGCGAGCACACACTAGATATTCTTCTCGTAATATCGAGAGTAGATGATCCTCTATTGACACTCTAATTACCTTCATAAGGTTGACTACCAATCCCAATAATCAATTATCTAGATCTGAAACATCCAGACCTGTAAGCGGTGTCAAAGAAATGAGTACTCATACAAGGCATCCTTGGTATCTCAATTTTAAGGATCAGACACATAACTGAGACTACATAATTACTGCATGATGTTGGGTATCATTAGTCATCCAACATTTCATAAGCAAATCAATTAGTGAACTCATTATCTAATGAGCACCTGTACTATACTTCTAGTGTCCCAACATGAGCGACTATAAGACCAGCTACCTCCATACACTAGTTTGTCCAGTTATATCGATGTCCCTCTTGAGTAATCTATGACTGAGATAATTTAGAATCTGTATTTAAAGATAAATCAATCTCATTATTGTGATCTCATCACGATCTGATTTTCATTGCACATATCTAAAAACATCATAATATACATCCAAATAATATATAATGTAATAAAATACTAGTAATGATAAGTAAATAGATTATCACAATATGTCACAAGTGTTATCTCTCATATGATTAACTTATAGGGTACATATAACTAGTAAAATAATAGGAGTAGATACGGATGAGGAAGGATATGAGCCAAAATCCATAGAAGCATTAAATGATAAAGGTATCTTAACAACAGGTTTTCAACATATAACATTTTATTATTGTAATTGATATTTTTAAAATAATTAATTATGAATGATAATAGCAACGAACTTCATCAAACACAACATCTCAAGATACCACATTACCTATGAGTTTGTGGATCCATAAATTTTTAACTTTTCTTCCTTTTATCATTTTCAATAAAGATGTATTTCTAAGCTTTAAGTTCAAGTTTGCATCTCTTTTAAGTTTGGTACGTGGACATAACATGAAACATGAGTTCATATGGAGACTTTAGATTGATTGAACTAAGAGGAATTCCATTAATAACATAAGTTGCACATGTCATACCTTCTACCCTTAAGGTTTTTGATAAATTCTTTGTATAAAGCTAACGTTTACAAGTCCCCACAAGATATAAAATCTTTCATTTAGCTTGTATTTGCACATGTAAGTTCCCTTTTAATATCATGCTCATTACAAAAAGAGAAGAATCTCTTAGAAGTAAACTCTCTATCGTTATAGGTGCACAATCTTTTGATTTTTATTTCAAGAGCACTTTATACTGTTAACTTGAACTCTTGAAATTTAAAAAAAAAAAATTGATTTTTTTTCTTCACAAAATAGATCCAAGTAAACCTTGTAAAATCATCAATAAATAGAAGTATATAACAAGAACCTAAATAAGATGATGTTTGGGTAGGGCCTTTTAAATCGCTATAAATAAGCTCCAAAAGAAATTTACATCTTGAAAGTAATCTATCAAAAGGTCTTGTTACCACTAATAGTCATAAGATTGGGAAGAACATTTACTAAACTTTTTTGCATCATAATCTTCAATTTAGGAAAATTTATAGTACTAAGTCTAGCATGCCAGATTGATGCACCATCATTTGTACTTATTTTATCAACATAAGAGTTTAATGCTAACAAAATATATCAGTCTTTAACTCTTTTACTAGTATGTAATATATCTATATTTAATTCTTTTATATTATGAAGAAACTTGAATTTATTTAGACTAAAAAGAATATAATTTCTAACATCAACTGCATTTGCAATACAGAAGTTCATAACTGATACATGGTACATACTCTTTAATGTAATAGGATTATTGTTTTTATCTAAGATTATAACAATGCTTTCCTTTTTCAGTTGGTGAACAGTGTTATCTACTATGATAATTACATCATTATCTTCATATTAATGAAAATTAATAAATTTGGTTCCATTACCAGTGAGATGATGATCACATCCTGAATTAACAATTAAGTCATTTTCAAAATTGATAGATGTCATAGCCTTAGTAGTTTCAGCCATAAATCATTTGCCTCAATCTTCATCAGTAGCATTAAAATAATCTTCTTTATTTGTAATATTTTATTATGTAATCTTGACAGGATAGTTTTTCTTATATGGCCTAACTTGTCACATCTATAACACTTGATCTCCTTTCAATTTACACTATTGTATGAAGAATACTCTTGCTTGATGTTAGCATCAATTTTCTTCTCTTTATCATTATCATTACCAATTTTCTTATTTATAAAAATATCATCCTCATCTCTCGTGAAATAGAAGTTCTTGTCGAGTTAGGGATTTCTGAGAAGTAAGAAGATTTTCTAACTCTACTAGGATGGTTGTTGAACGACGAATAATATATAAAGAATATATTATTTTCGAGGACGACGAATAATGTAATGTTTCGTTCATGCATCAAAAATAGGATCTAAGAGTGATATATCTGAATATAAATGTTTAATCTTCAAAAAACACTAAGAAATTAAGAGATCACCTTGATAGTATTTTTCAAATCATTGTTAGAGCCATATTCTTTTTATTGAGCAATGAATCAAGAGTGATCCAAATCTATGAAACTGATTTGCAATGAATAATGTATTCAAAGATATCATGAGAAATAAATCCTTTTTAACACAAATTCAGCCTTGCAGTTAAAATCTTTAGTCTTTGCATAACATTTCCATCTGCAGCATGTGGTACTGTTGTTGTATTACCACCAATCACATCTCATATATTTTTTCCTATAAGATAAGACTCCAAACAAGTCTTCCCGATCATATAGTTAGACTGATTGAGAAGTTTAATACAAAATCCACTAACTTAACTATAATTTTTCATAGTAAAAAAGGGGTATCTTCTTCACCAAGAAAAAACACAGATGACCACCCTTGTGACTCTGATACCATGTGAAGAAAGAGCATAAACAAGTGTAACCCTTTCTCAAATAGTAATAATAAGGTACTACTAGCCTAAGATCAGACTAAATAGAAAAAGAAGAAAACCAAGTCGAAAAGAAAAAGAAATTTTCAAAAAAAAAAAAAAATTTACAGATCTTGAATGATTTTTAGACTTGACTTAAATACTTGAGGCTTGAATTTGACCTACACTTAGATGTCATCTATTTATAGATGTAAAATACAAGAGTACCTAATCTCAACAACTCTATCTAATTTTATTTGAAATATTCAAAAATACTTTTTAAAAAAATTCTTATCCCTAAAATTATATTTAATCTTATTTAGAATATAAAATATTAATTTATGATCAATCCAAAATATAACAGACATCACATAGAAAAAATGTGGAGGATCACAAGCCAAGTCAGTGCCCAACTAGTTCCAGTTTAAAGAGATGGCCCAGCTAGTTTATTGAGGATCAACTTGCGCTGTCAATAAATCACAAGCTGTTGTATCAATCAAGTGATCGGTATACTATCGAACTGATTCTTTGGAATTAATGAATTCTGACAGCCATAAGGCTATCTTCCTGTACCATATCAGCCTCTCCCTAAGCCTAACATTCTAACTAGGAATTCCTAATTTAGTTTTATTAAAAAAGATAATTATGTAAAATCTAAATACATTCATGTAAATCATATATAGCCGACCCCTATTAAAGAAAGTAAGGAGGCCGGTTAGGTTAGAATTAATTAAGATATTTGAAGGAAAATTAAGATGCATGTTACCCTAATTAACCACCCCTTATCCTAGTTAAATAAGGGATTGATTGAGGAGATGATTAAGTTAGAATAAGATTAGGAAATAATAAAGCAATCGACCACCCTTAGATGGGTCGATTGGAGGTTGGACTTAGGGTTGCATTAGGAGTTGCTTTAGGAGTTGGTTATGAGTAAAAGTCTTGAAGTAAGAGTCCTATTAGGAGTTGGGGTTAGAAGGTCTATAAATAGCTATGTAATCCTCCACTTTTTATCATCAATAGAAGAATATTTTCTGCAGCCTTTGAGTATCAATTTGGAGGAGGAAACCTCTATAGAGTTCCAAGGAGGCTGATCCCCTGTAGTGATCACCCCCAAACTTAGAATTTGCTAGGGTTCTAACACTTGGTATCAAAGCAACATTCTTGGCGTCTCGCTACCCTTCTACAGTCATCCATCAGCCCCCTATAGCCGTCCAAAGTAATTCACATAATTGCTTGAAGATCGTCACCAAATTCCATCATTATCTCCATTACCACAGATCCTTTTATCTCCCCATGAATTGCAATAGGTTCTAGTTTCCTACCTTACTGCTACTGTAATTTAGTTACCCCTATTCGAAAAAAAAATACAAAAAAATTTGTTCCTATTTGCTGCATAAACTTTTCGTTGTAAAGTTTTCATCTTTACAATGAAAGTTATGTCGCAGAATTCCAACCGCACACCCATTACTGTTTGATTTGCTGCTACATTTTTACTAATCAAATTTCTATAAAATTTCTACCATAGCTTTATAACTTCCTATCCTCAGATCTTCCTTTAGTTTCGTTAAAAAATCATCAAGATAACCTACTCATCTTTTATGTCCAAATTACTACAATTTAGAAGTAAAAATCTGCTACCGTACTTCTTTGTGATCTTTGATTTTGCCAAACCTATTGCTATTATTTCTTTCCATGAAATTTTTGTCAGCACTACCTTTTCTTAAATTTTTGTTGAAAATATTTGGAAAAAATTACATCTTCACTGTTGGAATTTTTTTAACGAAAAATCTGCTATAGCACCTTTGTCCTTCTTCTTCTTCTTAACCCATCAAAATACAACCATCTCGTTGCCACCACCCAAGACTCTTTAGGGCATCCCTCTAGCCTTAAGACGCAGCCATCATAACTTATTTTTATAACCCTAACACCCCCAAAAAAATGCAGCTTAAAACAAAAGGCCATTGCAGTCGAACCCTTTTATCACTAACCGATTGTCTGAATCTTCCATCACCTATGCCATTGACCCATCAACAGAAAAAAGACAAGGACATATCTGATCTACAAGCATATGCCATGGCTTCCCAAGATCCAATTTATGCCAAGTTTGAAGCATTGGAATCTCGGCTTGAATCGCGCTTGGAGGACAAACCGCACGCTTTGTTCGCAGAGTTCAAAATTAGACAACCACCGAGTCCAACAAAATCTCAGCGAGGAGAGAGTTTAGAGAGACACCCCCCCCCCCCCCAAAGAAGGAGGGATAACCTTCAGACATGCTTCAGTCACGCATGAGGGTGGACTTACCACGTTGGGAAGGAGACCCACCGGGGTGGATTTCACGCATCAAACATTACTTCCGCTACTACCGAATGTCGGACGATGCTATGGTGGAAATCGCTATCATCCACCTTGAAGGCAATGCAATCTAATGGTATAATTGGCTGGAATATAATCATGAAGCTCTGATGTAGAATCAATTTAAAAATGCACTACTAAATTGCTTCAGACCTATGGAGTATGAAAATATCAACGACCAAGTCACAAAAATTCAGTAAACCTCTACAATTCAAGAGTACCAAACCAGGTTTGAGAAGCTATCCTACCTTGCTCGTGATTGGACTGACCGACAATTGCTAGGTACCTTCAACGAGGGGCTCAAGCTGAAGATAAAAGGGGAGGTTAAGGCGCGACAACCTCGTACCATAGCTATTGCAATTTCCTTCGCCTGAATATAAGAAGAGCGGCTCAACCAAGATGCCTGGAGGATGAGAACCACTCCTAGGCCCATGGCATACAAGCCTCCTTCTATTCTCAACCATCCTTCACTGCCAAAAAAATTGACAAGAGAAGAACTACATGACCGATCAGTAAAGGCGCTTTGTTGGCATTGCGAACCATGGAGTCACGATCATCGCTGCAAAAAGGGCTACCTCTTATTAATTGAACCTCTTGAAGATGTGGAGGAGGAGGTTTAGGAGCATGAGGAAGAGGTCACGGAGGAAGAAGAGTAGCTAGTTGATATTATAATGCATGCTCTTGCCAGTTACGCGAACCCGCAAATGATGAAAGTGGGAGGATTTTTGAAGCAACAAACGATTACCATTCTCATTAACACTGGAAGCACTAATAATTTTATGAATAGCAAGGTTGCTGTCCAGATGGTCTTATCTATTAAAGATTGCAGCAAGTTTGATGTTAAAGTTGTCGACGGATGACTTCTGAAGTGTGATCACCAGTGCCCGCGGGTGAAGCTTTTGCTGCAGGATCAAGAAATAATTACAGATTTTTTTCCTCCTCCCTCTTGATGATTATGAAGTCATGCTTGGTATCGAATAGCTGACGACATTAGATGATATTTCTTAGAATTTTTTGAAATTAATCATGAAGTTTTACAGCTAGGGAAAACATGTGGTACTGCACGACAAATAGGGGAGCAACATATCAATGATTTGCACATGATGAATGGAGAAAGTCTTGCACAAAACATGCAGTGGCTTCTTAGTACAACTTGAGAAGCAATCTAAGGGGGAGGCAACCGAAGTTGAAGACCCATATCTACTTCCCTTGCTTGCTAAATTTTTAGATGTATTTGACGAACCGTGCAGCCTGCCTCCTAGTCGTCAGCATGATCATCGGATACCGATTCTTTCGGGCAGACCTCCAGCAAACACTTGACCATATCGGTATCCTCATCTACAAAAGGATGAAATAGAAAGGATTGTAAAGGAGATGCTTGAAATAGGAGTCATTCGGTTGAGTTACAGCCCCTACTCTGATGGGAATAAAATAAGAATAAACTTTGTATATGAACAAATACTAGCAGACCGTCACACACAGCGTAATGAAACAGAAATCATAATCAGATGAACACCAAGATTTACGTGAAAAATTCCTTCAACTCGAAGGGTAAAAACCACAGGACAAGCCAGAGAAAATCCACTATCAAAATAATGAATATACAGATCTCAAGGCTTCTTGCCAAAGCCCAAAGCAATAGCCACAAGAGAATCACAGGGATACAAGGGCTATAATCCTAAGCACAATATCTAAAACCTTCCCAAGAGATCACAGTAAGAATCCACTACAAATTGATCTAACCTGAGATTTGAATGATTGAGAATAGTATTTTCCTGCCCTTGTCTTCTTCCCTTTCCTAGATCTCTTATTTTCTGGCTTCTACTATCAATCTACAGTTTTCTTTCTCTTACCTACGTTTTCAGCCACCGTTACTCTCTTAATCTCAACCCCAGCCACCTAATCTAGGTTTTAGATTAATATAAGTGAGGTTTTGGGCTGTGGGATTCACTAAAGCCCATTATGGGCTGAATCTGGGTCATCTGCCCAACAACCTCCCCCTTCAGCCCATAAGAGAGGGTGTCTTATGACTTCTCAATGTGAAGCCATGCCGACCAGCTGTCGGCACATCTCCTATCTCTCTTTCGGTAAAGCCTTTGTCAACATGTCTGCCCCATTATTATCTGTGTGAATTTTCTGAAGCTGTAACTGCTTCTCTTCAAGCACATTTCTGATCCAGTGATATCTGACATCTATATGCTTTGACTTGGAATGAAATGTTAGGTTCTTGCATAAATGGATGGCATTCTGGCTGTCATAATACACCACATAGTTTTCTTGTTTCAGCCCCAATTCTTATAAGAATCCTTTCATCCATAATATTTCTTTGCAAACCTCTGTAGCAGCAATATATTCTGCCTCTGTGGTGGAGAAAGTAATACACCTTTGCAATCTGGACTGCCATAACACAGCTCCCCCTGCAAAAGTAAGTACAAACCTGACGTGGACTTCCTTGTGTCAATATCTCTTACCATATCTGCATCTGTGTAACCTGTCAATACAGGTGGTCCACCTCCAAAGCTTAAACAAATTTTAGAACTTCCTCTGAGATATCTAAAAATCTACTTTACTACTGCCCAATGCTCTTACCTGGATTTGCAAGAAATCTACTAGTAACACCCACTGCATATGCAATGTCCGGCCTCGTACATACCATTGCGTACATTAAACTTCTAACTGCTGAAGCATAAGGAACCTTTTGCATTTTCTCTTTCTCTTCATCACTTGATGGACTCTGATCTGAGCACAACTTGAAGTGACCTACAAGAGGAGAACAAACTGGCTTTGCATTACTCATACTGAACTTATCAAATACATTCTCAATGTATTTCTCCTATGACAACCAAATCTTTCTCTTTCTTCTGTTACGAGAAATCTGTATTCCCAGTATTTGCTTTGCTGGCCCCATGTCCTTCATTGCAAAAGACTCACTCAGGTCCTTCTTCAACCTGTCAATCATAGACATATCTTTTCCAAGGATAAGCATGTCATCAACATAAAGTAAGAGAATAATAAAATTCTCACCAAACCGTTTGATGTACATACAGTGATCTGAAGCTGTTCTTTTATATTCATTTTCAATCATAAATGAATCAAACTTTTTATATCACTTCTTAGAGCTTGCTTCAGCCTATACAAGCTCTTCTTCAACTTATAGACAAGATTTTCTTTACCTTTGACTTTGAAGTCTTCTGGTTGCTTCATATAAATTTTCTCCTCCAAATCACCATGAAGGAAAGCTGTTTTCACATTTAACTGTTCAATCTCCAAGTCTAGGTTAGCAGCAATACCAAGAGCAACACAGATAGAAGATATTTTAACAACAGAAGAAAAAATTTCTTCAAAGTCAATACATTTCTTTTGACCAAAGCCTTTCACAACCAATCTAGCTTTATACTTTGGTTGAGAATAATATTCCTGAGTCTTCAACCTGAAAACTCACTTGTTCTTCAATGCCTTACTTCTCTCTGGTAGTTGCACCAAATCATATGTGTGGTTCTTCTGCAGAGAATCCATCTCTTCCTGCATAGCAATAAACTACTTCTTTTTCTGCTCACTTTCAACTGCTTCCTGGTAAATCTCTGGTTCACCTGCATCAGTAAGCATCACATACTCATCTGTAGAATATCTTCTGGAAGGTTGACGTGGTCTAGAAGATCTTCTTAACTGAGATTCTGTGGGAACTTGCTCTCTTTCTTCTTACTACCCAACATGTCCTGCAGGTAGATCAACATTTGGCTCTGCACCATCTTCCTACACATCTCCCCCATCACCCTGATATACTGAAGGAATAACCGGGTCACAGTCTACAAATCCCTCTGCAGAAGTCTTAGCTGGTGCCTCCTTCTTCAAATCCTCAATGGTTTGATCCCCAAAGAAGATAATATCTCTGCTTCTGAACACCTTCTATTTTTCTTGATCCCAAAGCCTGTAACCAAACTGATCATGTGAGTAACCAAGAAAAATATACTCTTTTGTCTTACCATCCAGCTTGGACCTCTCATTGTTTGGAACATGTGCAAATGCACGACAACCAAACACTCTTAAATGCCTGTAAGAGACATCTTTCCCTGACCATATATGCTCTACAACATCACCATCTAGAGCTGTACATGGTGATAAGTTGATTACATCAACTGCAGTCCTCAAAGTCTCATCCCAAAATCTTTTGGGTAGCTTGGCCTGTGAAAGCATACATCTGATCTTTTCCATGATGGTGTGGTTCATCCTCTCTGTAATTGCATTATGCTGAGGCGTACCAGGGACTGTCAACTCATGCTGGATGTCATGTGACCTGCAATAATCATTAAATAATTCTGTGTACTCACCACCATTATCTGATCTTATATATTTCAATTGTCTTTCTGTCTCCCTTTCAACTCTGGCATGAAACTCTTATCACCATGTACATGGTGAAAGACACTATCATCTAGCCATTGTCGAATAAAGCCAACTATTTTTCGATCTAACCTCTTCCACTCATCATCGGTTATAGATATGGGCTTTGCACTGTCCCCTTGCAAAGGTCCATACAAATCTTTGCAATACAAGAGATCTTCCATTCTTGGTTTCCATATCATCCAATTGTTTCCATTTAAACTAATCATGCAAGAAATATTACCGACTTCCATATTCAAATACAAAAGATTAAAAGCCACCAAAACCCTACTCTGATACCAGTTGATGGGAATAAAATAAGAATAAACTTTGTATACGAATAAATACTAGCAGACCGTCACACACAGCGGAATGAAACAGAAATCACAATCAGATGAACACCAAGATTTACGTGGAAAACCCCTTCAACTCGAAGGGTAAAAACCATGGGACAAGCCAGAGAAAATCCACTATCAAAATAATGAATATACAGATATCAAGGCTTCTTGCCCAAGCCCAAAGCAATAGCCACAAGAGAATCACAGGGATACAAGGACTATAATCCTAAGCACAATATCCAAAACCTTCCCAAGAGATCACAGTAAGAATCCACTGCAAACTGATCTAACCTGAGATTTGAATGATTGAGAATTGTCTTTTCCTACCCTTGTCTTCTTCCCTTTCCTGGATCTCTTATTTTCTGGCCTCTACTGTCAATCTACAGTCTTCTTTCTCTTACCCACGTTTTCAACCGCTGCTGCTCTCTTAATCTCAACCCAGCCACCTAAGCTAGGTTTTAGGTTAATATAAGTGAGGTTTTGGGTTATGGGCTTCACTAAAGCCCATTATAGGCTGAATCTGGGTCATCTGCCCAACATACTCTTCACCGATACTCCTTGTACGAAAGGACGGAACATTACGAATGTGCATCAATTACAGAGCTCTCAATCGTATAACTGTCAAGGACAAGTACCTTATTCTAGTAGTAGATCAATTGCTTGTTGAATTAAAGAGAGCACGAATCTTTACAAAGCTGGACCTTCAATCCAGATATCATCATATATGAGTATGCGAAGAAGACATACCATAAACTAGCTTTTGGACACATAACGACCACTACGAATTTCTGGTAATGCCCTTCGGTCTCACCAATGCTCCCTCCACCTTCTAAAGCCTTATGAATGATATCTTCTGGAATTATTTTCGTAAGTTTGTATTGATTTTCTTTGATGGCATCCTTATCTATAGCCCTTCTACTGAAAGTCATTTTGAGCACTTACGACTTATTTTGACAATTCTTCAAGAGCATGTTCTTTTTATCAAAAAATTAAAGTGTAGCTTTCTTCAACAAAAGGTGGAGTATCTTGGGCATATCATATCAGAGAAAGGAGTGGTGGTGGACCCTTCCAAAATTAAAGCAATGTAGAACTGGTCGACTGCAAGGAATGTAAAATCGTTGCACGACTCTCTCGGGTTAACAGGGTACTCTCGCAAGTTCGTGAAAGACTATGGGAAGATTAGTGCGCCTCTCACTTCCTTGCTGAAAAAAGATATTTTTCAATGGTTGGATAGAGCCTCCACCATCTTCCACGAACTTAAGACTACAATTATGACAACGCCCATGCTAGCACTACCTGACTTCGACAAGACTCTTGTTATTGAAGCCGATGCCTCCGGAGTGAGAATAGGTGTTGTGTTAATGCAAGATGGCCGCCCCCTAGCATATACAAGTAATGCTTTATCTCCTTCCCACCTCAAGATGACTATTTATGATAAGGAGATGTTCGCGATTGTGCACGCAATGGCTAAGTGGAGACCATACTTAATCGGGCGATGCTTCCAAATCAAGACCGACCATAAGAGCCTGAAATATTTCTTGGAGTAGAAGATATCTTCCCCCGAGCAGCAAAAATGGGTAGCAAAGCTTTTTAGATATGATTATGAAATAATTTATAAAAAGAAAAAAGAGAATGTTGTTGCAAATGTGCTTTCACGACTATCAGAGCAAGCTGAATTTTCGGTTGTTTCACTTCCGACCAACAACTTCATTGAGAACATTAGAAAAGAATGGCAAGATGATCCAGGAACCAAAAAGATCATAAAGAAATTGGAGGAAGAACCAGATTCCATAGCTCATTACAACTGGGACTCAAGAGACCTATGTTATAAGAGACGCATTGTGCTTGCGCCAAACTCTAGTTGCTTAAAGACCATCCTTTAAGAGATGTATTCTACACCCACGATCGGGCATTCTGGGTTCCTTAAAACCTATAAGAGAATTAAGCAAAATTTTTATTGGGAAGGGAAAAAAAATATTATTACTAAATTTGTGACACAATGCGATGTGTGCTAACGACATAAAGGCGAAACAGTGGTAAGCCCCAGAAAGCTACAACCTTTACCCATCCCAGACTCAATATGGACCGATATATCAATATACTTCATCAAAGGGTTGCCCTCATCACAAAGAAAATGTATGATTCTTGTTGTTGTTGATCATTTTACAAAGTATGCTCACTTATGTATAGTTCGCAATCCCTACACTGCTTCCAATATTGCTTGAATCTTTATAAAAAATATTATAAAATTACATGGTATGTCGAGATCTATTGTAAGTGATCATGATAGGGTCTTCATAAGCAAATTATGGACAGAATTATTCCAGATGCAGGGTACTAAATTGAAGATGAGTACAACATATCATCCACAAATCGACGACGAAACTAAAATGGTGAACAGGTGTTTAGAGACATACCTCATATGCTTTGTCAGTGACCGACCAAAAGAGTGGACAAAGTGGCTCCCTTGGGCTGAGTGGTGTTATAATACAACTTATCATTTATCCATGAAAATTACACCCTATGAGGCTATATATAGTCGACCTCCTCCTGTAATCCAAAAATATATATTGGACACATCTAAAGTAGAACAAGTAGAAAGGGAACTACAGGACAGAGACAAAATACTAAAGCTATTAATAGACAATCTCACTGCAGCTCAAGCAAGGATGAAACAACAATATGATCAACACAGAGGTGAAAGAGAATTTTCTATGGAAAATTGGGTATTTCTACGGCTCCAGCCATACAAGCAAACATCGATCCAGACTAGAGCATCCATGAAGCTTTCACCTTGGTTCTATGGACCCTACCAAATTATGGAGCACATCGGGGCAGTAGCATACAGATTGGACTTACCCGCCGACTCATGAATCCATCTAATCTTCCATGTGTCATGCTTAAAGCTCAAATTAAGACAAAACGAGACAATTCAAAGACATCGATCTAATATGACTGTCCAAGGAGAACTCTAGACTCAGTCGAGTGTCATTATTGACCATAGAATCGTGACATGACAATGACGACCTACTACTGAAGTGCTAATACAGTGGGCGAACCTTCCAAAAGAAAATGTCACTTAGGAAAACTATGACGATTTAAAAATCAAATTTTCAGAATTCATGGAGCATCAGTCTCGAGGACAAGGCTGAGTTTAAGAGGACGGGTCTGTTAGGACTCTAGCTAGGGGAGTCCTAATTTAATTTAATTAAAGAGAGCAATCATGTAAAATCTAAGGGCATTCATGTAAATCTTATCTAGTCGACCTCTATTAAGGAAAGTAAGGAGGTCTACTAGGTTAGGATTAGTTTAAGAAGATATTTGACGGGAGAGTAAGATGCATGTTACCCTAATTAATCATCTCTTATCCTAGTTAAAGAGGGTTTGGTTGAGGAAGGGATTAATTAAGTTAGAATAGTATTAGAAAATAATAAAGCAACCGACCACCCCTAGATGGGCCGATTGAAGATTGGAATTAGGATTGCATTAGGAATAGAAGTCTTGAAGTAGGAGTTGGGGTTAGAAGGTCTATAAACACCAATGTAATCAGTCACTTTTTATCATCAATAGAAGAGTATTTTGTGAGACCTTTGAGCAACAATTTGAAGGAGAGAATTCCTATAGAGTTCTAAGACGACCGATCCCATATAGTGATCATCCCAAGTTTAGAATTCATTAGTATTCTAACATCTACACCATATGAGGTACTAGTTATCGGGATTAATTGGGTCAACGACTTAAACAGGTACATAGATCAAATCTGATCAGCACAAATGTGAGTCTGTGTTTACTGCATTGCAGCAAATTCAGCTTACTGCATTTGACATTCGAGCTTGTTCTTTGTGTATGTTATATGTCTCCACTGAAAAGTCATCTCTTCTTCATTGCACTGAGGCAATCCGAAGGAAGAGTACAAACGTCATCGCTCGCTCACAGTGGCTCTACGATGATGGGGTACTTGTTCTTGGGCATGCGAACCAGAGTAGCATGCAAGCTGCTGTCTTCATCCAGAGGTTTCCACCTGCAATCAAAGGTTCCACGTGAGTTCCATTTACTTGGAAGGAAACAGCTCTCGGTTGCTTCGATCTTCTACTTGTATCGGCATATCAGATGGTGGATGAAGATGCAGATCTCCAGCTTCGCCAAGTGCATTCCTGGACACATCCGCGGTCCGCTTCCGAACCCGAGGAAGCTGTATGGCTTCAGTGGTTTCTGCCACAATGGTACAAGATGCATGAATGGTTTGGGTGTCAGCTGGAAACATTGCTCTGTTTCTCCTACTTACGTCGAATCTGGAAGGATCGAATTTCTCAGGGTCAGGGAAGACATCTGCGTCATGGTGCATCGATACGACGTCCAGATTCACTGACCAATCCCTCTTTATCGTATGACCTGAGGAATTCAAGAAACTTAGAGGTCGGGTCAACTTGCTTCGGCAGAAATCGTAACTACGCTGGGTTTAATTTGCAGCTTCCAACCATCGACGGCGAAGTCCTGAGGTGCTTTTCTGGAAAACCAGGGTAGGATGGTGGCCTTTCTCAGGGTTTCGTTTATCACCTGGGCTTCAAGAAGATGAAGGTGAGCAGCAATTCAATGCAGTCGAGGTTCGTGAATAACTTGGATGATCTCGCTCTCACCTTGTTGGTGTAAGGCATGCTGTTGACTTCAGACCAGGTGAGATATGAGCTGCTGTTTCTAGCATTTCGGATCCTACCATGCTCTTCCTGTCAAGTGTACTCGTTGTGAGACTCCAGAATCAGTGTTGCAACAACGAGTTCGCACTTACTCTGAGATTTTGCAGAGCATGGGGGTTGTCTCCCAGGAACTTGATGAGCCACGTAAGTGCAGCGGTGGTAGTATCATGGCCTGCAATGAGCAGAGTCAACACGTTGTCCTTCAGCTGTGTGTCGGTCAGCTTATTTGCATCATCACCACCATCCTCTTCTTCTTTGCGGTGCTTTCGCAGGAGGGTTTGCAGGAAATCGTGGTGCTCGTGTTCGCCGTTCCTCCTCCTGGAGATCATCGAGTCCAGCATCGCGTACATTCTGTTCCGAGCCTGTGCCATTCAAGTACCACGAGCATCATCATAGTTTGGTTTTCCTGTTGCTTGAATATTCCACGGGTCATGTGCATTACCTGTATACCGCGGTGGAACGTAGTTCCAGGGATCTTGAGAGGCAAGGAGGCAAAGGTGGATGATATAAGCTTGAAATTTGCGCGAAACTCGTCCTGCTCACCTCCGGCTGGCTCCAAGCTCATCATTATGCTGCTGATCACTTTGAGAGTGAACTGCCATCGCGAGAGGACGAGGAATTTAGAAGGAGAATCGCAGGTCTCAGTGCTTGCGCATCAATCTTCTTGGCTTACCGTAGATGCCTCCTCCAGGACGAACACCGGTCCCCCGGGCCACCCCTCCAGTGTCTTGATCGCCCAGTCATCGATGAATCGGAAGTGCCGCTTGAGCGAATCTACCGACAGGGGCTCAGCGATCAATCGGCGAAGCTGCTTGTGCTCCTCACCCGCTGTGGTGAGCAAGCTCGTGGGGCCGAGAACTTGTTTGCCTGCGTACGACAGGTTGAGGCTCACGCTTCCATCTTTTCCGGACAACAAGATTCTGCTCGCTTCCCTTCCGGTCACGAAGACCGTAGGCCTTCCCAAGATGCTCGTCTTGAACACCCTTCCGTGACTGATGGCGGGGAACAGAGAGAATCCATGGTCAAGATGCACTGTAGATTGATTACATAGTCTGATGCTGGAATTCATGCAAACCTGTGCTGCCTCTTCTTGATGAAGCTGTAGATACCCGAAGGGCTCGAGAAGTCCGACAGAAACGAGAGCGTCTCTCCTATCAGAGGCCAACCCATGTTCCCTGGGATTTTTCGCATCTCCGTTTGGGGCTTCCACGATCGCAGCCATACAAAACCTGTTATAACGAGTACGAAGAACAATGCAAGGATCTGTGTGCCACTCGGGTCCATAACTTCCAACTCCAGAATTGAGATGCTCCGAAGGAACCCAACATGTATATATCGGCCCCGTGCTTTCGATTTCATGCATGGAAGATTCCGTCTGAAGTGTTGCAGAGGATGTCTTCCTCGTTAATTTCCATTGCCTCTGCCGGCTTTGTGATCCAAGCAACTTAGTTATCCACCACGAGCATTTGTCCATAGCTGATACCGGTTGAAGAAGTTGATGCCTTCTGTTTGTCAGCACCCTTCCTCGTCGATACATTAGATAGCAATTTCTTGTTTGCATCGCTGGCTCAGTCCACAACAAATGATTCAAGGAATCTAAGATGTGGGATGATGAATGTATGAGGCCGCCCATCACTCCATTTTCCCACCTCTCAGCCTGAACAGAGGCTGATCAAAGAGCAAACTGATTCATGGTGAATTTGGTAGCAGATCAGATAATGGACACAAAGCAACAGGCCATTCAGTTGTTTGTCTGCATCACACACACACACACACATCATGCAACATAGTGCAAGCTGATTCACACTTGCTTTCTGGTTTGTTCATTTGTTTCCAGCACACATTGATCCAAAGGCTACACTCGAGCTTCTTATTCATGAGCTTTGTTTGCCCTATGATCTTAAAGCAGAAAAAGTCCCCTCCGTGGCAGGATATGGTGAACAAGACTTTTGATCTTTGGAAACCACTAGCTTGGTTAGTGGCCAGGCCATAGCTGGATTCCCAACACAATCATTGGTGGATCAAGATCAGCTGCTGCATGTAAGAATCTTTATCTGACCGAGGGTCAGGTCAGTCTTCTACAATTTCGTATTGTTGGCAAAAGTAAGAGTCATTGTGTTGCTTGACTGATCCCTGATCAACTTTTAGGACCTGCACAAAGGGATAAGAAATCTGGGTAGCTTTGATCTCAATGTTGTTGGCAAATAAATTCTTTCGAAGCGATGAACTAAAGCAGTTCGTCTGGTGCTGCTACCATACCATTCGATTTCAGATGAAGAGTCATCCCAAACTGAGACCACCTGATGATCATCACAGAATCAAGAATCATCCTGGAGAATTGCTTTATTACGGATTTCGATCACTGATCATCTTCTACCTATGCACAAAACATGTTCATGGTTTACCTACTAAAAAGGATACCCTAAAGCTGTGAATCATGCTGATGAGATATAAGAAGCTGTACCTTATCTTATGACCAGAAAAGAAAAGACAAAAAAAAGGACATGCACTTAAGCACTAGACATGTTGAATTAGACAAACACTAGGTAGCCAATCTGAGGAGTCTCTCCACCCAGAGGGGATGGATCACAGGAAGACCACATACACGATTCGAGCACCGACTGCTTGGGGAGCAGTGGGGGCAAGGGACAAGAAGAGACATTATTGAAGGCCTCCCATTGCTAGTGGGTGGCAGTCGTGTGGAATGCATACTCCCTTCCCATTTAGTAATGCTATAGACGGTGTCCTGCAGCACCAGCCACCCGGGTGCTGGTCTATTCAGCAATCCATGATCAAACCTGTATCAATAATATTTATGCTTGTATAAATTAGAGAACATTATGTATGATATGACGCTTTAGTTACTCTCCCTTGTGGGTCTGATACCTGTGACCAGCGGTAATATGGGTCTTAACGCAAACCAAACCAGAGGAAAGGAAATGCAGGGAGACAGGAAAGAAAGAAAGCTTTAAAAAGCATATGTACATGAGTCTATCTGATTCCTTATGCTTACCCTAAAGCGTGAGCTTGGTCACCTCCTGAAACTTTCATGAACGACATCATGTAATTAATGGAACTCCCAGAAATGGTCGGAAGCAACGACAAGTGCTCCTCCGACTTTCTACTGTTCTAGCCAGTTCATTCATGGAACTCCATTTCATTAAGGCTGTAGAGCGTGTATAATTTACCTCCTAAGGCTCACAGACAATACTTGTTGTTTCCAGGAGATAGGTGAGTCCTTGACTTATGACCCTCCTTGTCCTTCGCTCCAAGCTTATCAAAGTACATGTCCATGGAAATCTTGTAAGCTGCTACTACTACAAAGTTGCCTATCTCCGCCTTTATCTGCCACTGTTCTGCTACATGCATCAGGACCCATCTTGTTTGATAATGCCATAGAGGTGTACCGGCATCGTCCACTAGTTAGTGCCGCCACCATCATGCGTCTTCACCATTATAAAGCCCTCGCCACGGCGTGTGTCTGCCACACTACTCTTCTACCACCCTTGCTTACTCTTTCACCTTACCTACGCACCCCATGGCCCTGGGTGATACCAAGCTTCCCCTCGAAGGCGTGGAAGGCCAAGCGCCCGACGTCGGGGAGCAAGACTACACCCAGCGTGCGCAGTGGCTACGCGCGGCTGTTCTCGGGGCGAACGATGGGCTCGTCTCCACCGCTTCGCTGATGATGGGAGTTGGGGCGGTGAAGGACGAACCTAAGGCCATGATCATCTCGGGCTTCGCCGGCCTCGTCGCCGGCGCATGCAGCATGGCCATCGGGGAGTTCGTCTCGGTGTACGCACAGCTGGATATCGAGGTGGCGCAGATGAGGCGGGAGCTACAGACGAAAGGCGACGGAGCTAGCACCGATCGGCTGCCGAGTCCGGTGCAGGCGGCAGCGGCGTCGGCGCTAGCATTTTCGCTGGGGGCGGTGGTGCCGCTCCTGGCAGCCGGGTTCATAAGCAACTACAAGGTGAGGCTGGGGGTGGTGGCAGCGGCGGCCACCGTAGCGCTGGTGGTGTTCGGATCCGTCGGGGCGGTGCTGGGCCGAGCTTCGGTGGGGAGGTCGTGCCTGCGGGTGGTGGTGGGGGGATGGGCGGCCATGGCCATGACCTTCGGGCTCATGAGGCTCTTCAGCGTCAGTGCCCTTTGATCTCTCGTCCGCATGTCGTGGTGAGCTCAGAACCGTGTGGGGATAGTTTAAGCTGCCTCTCCTCCTAAGCTTGTTGGTGGGGGAATAAATGTTGTGGAGAAATGGGAAGCCAAATAGTACCGAGTGTGATTTATGCACATCATCTCTTCATCAACGTTGTGCATGTGGTTTCTACGTCAAAATCACATCCTCTTTCTTACAAGGCATCCGATTGGAGTGACGCTCGTATGCATGTCCTTCTTCACTCCTCTGCAGCTGATTCCCATGGAAATAATATATATATATATATATATATACGGCAATCCATTGTCAGCCATAATAATGCTTGTGGGAATCATAATCAGTGTAATGATATAGTCGATGGCGACACCATATTAAAGCTCCTCCTTTGCCCTTTTCTTTTTCTGAGATAAGACAGCCACCTTGCAAACTTTTCGTGACAGTGGTGGTGACGAAAGAATGTTTGAGATTCCCGGTTCATTTTTATTGATATCCTTCCAAATCTATGTTCGTAACAAGTTATTGAACTATTATCACAGTGATCGATCATCAAAGGTGATCGACACCGGATGAGTTGTGGTAGGACTCTACTTGTTTCTCGGGGCCGAAGAAAGAGATGCAGCAAATTGAGGTGAAGAGGCCCATGGAACATAAACGAACTCGTTGTTGCATGATGTTCGACCATAGACTCATCATTCCTTCTCTTTTAGTCTTCTTTACTCGTCCAACATTCATCTGCAGTCGAAGCTTTGGTCCTCTGTTGAACGAAGGATTTGGTCACTACTCCTGAAACACCTGCCCATGAATTGGAAGCTGCAAGTGAATCCATACCATGCAATCTCTCTCTCTCTCTCTCTTTTCAAAAAGAAATTTTTCTTTACAAATACTTGCATGTTATTGGATAATAACTTCTCATACTTGTTGGAGATTATTATTTACAATCATATTATTAGTATTATATATATATATATATATACTCTTCTTCTTCCTTTTTGTTTTTCCTTCTTCTCTGCTTCTTTTTCTTTGGGAATACGCTATTAAAGGGATGGCGATCGGGGTTGGATGACGAGGATGTAATAAAGAATTATGGGAAAGAAAAAAAAAAGGTTAAATTTGGTAAATATAAGATCATAAATAGTAATATTTTTTAAGGAATCTTCGATAACAAGAGATTATGAAGTAAACAAATCCTATTCTGTAACTTCTAAGATGTGAGAATTTGGCTTTTGTTTTCTTTAGATGTTTTGCACCCTTACTGATTCAGCTGCGCATATCATCATGTATTATTGCCACCATATTTTTTCTTGGAAAGCTTAAAGAATGTTTTCAGAAGAAATATCCATCCGTCTTTATGTGACATTAGAAGCACTCTCATAGCATGTGTTGTACGATTTGCAGTGAAACATATACCCCATTTCATATCCTAATCTTGAGAACTTGAATCCCTGCGCCTTGATCTATGTTTCCCCATGACAAAGGGAAAATAATCCAGTGAAATATAACATCTATTGGATTATCGTAGCAATCGAGACATGGATTAGATGCGGAAATCTGATGCAAAGTTGTATGGCCTGATTGTGAGGAGCGTAGGATTCATGGTGCAAGCAAGCGTGGCTTCGATAGACATCACAGACTCCATTCCTCCCTCCGTAGACTGTTGAGCATGGAAGATGATGGCATCAAATAAATGGGAGTAGTTTGGCTGTCCCAGTTCAACACAGTGATACTGCAACCATGAGGAAGGATGACCTTTGCACCTCCATATTATTAATCATCACCTTTGCTGAAGCTTATCCTGATTCATGCACTGGGTTGATGGTGGCTACAAGTCAATGGCAGAGAAGGTGATACAACCTAAGCAGACAGTTTGTCACTATGCTCAGGTAGGATAAGCTTGATCAATAAAATAGATGATGTCTCAGAAGTCAGAAAAAGCTCAGCTTTGTGTAGAATAATACTCAAGTATTCTTTGAACTTTGTTTGGAGTAGTTGTGTGACTCGTTGATGATGAGAATTGGTTGTGCAGTCTTGGTCTGTTTGTGATGAGAATTGGTTGTCATGAGCCATGGCTTGCACTTGCCAATAGGTCATCATTCTCCTCAGCACTGCATGAGGATCATGCAATGGAAAGCATGCATTTTATATATACTTTTATCTCAACTGAGACAAGGCAAAAGAAGAAGAAGAAGTGGAGATGGCAGAAGAGCCTCATGCTCTTCTATGAGGGCCCAACCGGAGCTCCCTTACCATGTTCTTCTTTACTGCAAAGTTGAGGAGGCAATGATATGGGTCCCATATGTATAGTTGACCTATCATTGTTGTACCAAAGAAGCCTAATATGTATGCCATTGCAAAGTTGTGGTTGGGAGCAGGTAACCTTAAATAACAGTACAAATACACATGGTGGTGTGTTTCATTCTGCCATCATCACATCAGGAAGTAATCCATTGTGACAATGACTTTGGAGTAGCTCATGTCTTGTTCTGAACTTATGATTTTGAGGTGAAGAAGCTTTTAACACAACACTATTGTCATAACATAGCAAAAATTAATCAGGGTGGTCAACCCTACATATCCAATATCAACCAATCCTGGATTATATTTGAAATCATAGCACTGTATAAATTTGTTCATTTATGAAGATATATACGTAGAAATAAAAAAAAATCTAACCTCATATCAAAACAAAAAAAATAAACTAAAATATCTAAACAGAGAGTTAACGAGACAAAACATAGAAGCATGTGAAAGCTATCTTAAAATGTAGGCGGTGAAATAAAAATGAAACTCTAGCATCAACAACTTCAAAAAAAAAAAAAAAAGAAACATCATGCAAAAGGAATCAGAGGATTCATAGACTCTTAAGTAAGACTTGAAGGATAAAAGTTATTCATGTGTCAGAAAATTACAAAAAATTTGATTGCATAAGGAGCAATTTGGGATTGTTTTTCACTCTATCAAATGCTATCAAGTGGTAATGTATGAGTACATCATACAATATGATACGCGCACTCCACTACTATGATGACATATAAAAATACAAGAGTCACAGTGATATAACTAGAGACGTGTTATATCTCGTCTTATGTATGTTGAGAATGACATACACACAATGATATACATACCAATATGTGGAAGATATGAAAAAAAAAGAAAAAAAAAAAGAGAGACATACGACTCGAGACACTATAGAGAAAAATAAAAAATATTTAGATATTTTTTAATTTTTTTTTATCTCAAATAATCATATTTTGAGTGGTGAAATTTTATCGATCTCGAAATATAATTATTTTTATGACTCAAAAAATGATTGCTCGAGGTTCCTATAAAACAATTCTAAAGTTATAATCAGATTTTGAGTCATCAAAATAACTTCTTTTGCTTACATTGATGATCTCCCGTGCGCTATGGACCACACACCCACATCAAGTGGAATGAGGTGCTTTAGGGCAATTATTGACCCAAACCCCTTTCGCGGGCCTCCACACCAAATGATGCGTTAGGTACTAATCGAGGTGGAGTCATGTTGGATCGCTATGCACTCACCTTCCTCTCCCTCGTGCGGCTGATATGGGCACACAAATAATAGCTAAATCTTCTTTATTCTACGGTTTAATCCCTCTATCATTGAGACTATGAATGGTCATATATTGCAGTTTGCCAATATCTTACAGTTAATAATAAATTATAACATGCAACCATATATTTGTTAAAAAAAAAAATATTATTATTAACGTCTTCGTTGATCTTGATCTGTATCCGAAGAGTCGTGCAAAATAAAATGTGAGTCGTTTAAAGTGCTTCAAGTGCAAATCTCAATATAATGTAAACCTTTCCATCAGGTTTTATTTATATGTGTCGATCATCGAATGGAAGCATCTACTGTGGTCCTATTTGTTCTTTTGGTGCCTCAACCCAAGGAAGTTAACAGCAAAGTACTCTTTCATCCATAATTTAGATATAAACATCTACTAACCATAACTACATGACAATAATAGACCATCCATCGTTGGTCGTGTTATTCTTCCTAATCTAAGGATACCTCCGAGTAATATAATACATCATGATCGCCCAGCAGCCATCCGATCTCCGATCAAGGACCCAGATTCCTTGATCACGTTGAGGCCAACGCCAGGCGAGGCGACCAGCGGAGCCGTTATCCGAACGGACGGAGGTCGGCGGGTGGCGGAGGAGGAGGGCGCAGTCCGTGGTTCCCGTCACGCGACGGTGCGGGTAGGCCCGCTTCTTAAGGTCTCATACGAAACGGATGCTTATCGTCTTACCTTCTTCGGCCACCTGCCCTGCGATTGGCGGCTGTAGACTATGGCCCCATGTGGGTCCTACGTATTGTGTCGAAAAGCTCTCGCGTGAGGAAAGGGGGGTAACTGGCGTACGCGCCTACTTTCCCACCCTTACCCCTTCACAAGACACCGGCTTCTCTGTGTGTGTTCGTGTCGTCGTGTGTGTGTGTGTGTGTGTGTGTGTGAGAGAGAGAGAGAGAGAGAGAGAGAGTAAGCGGCGATAAGGGATCCGGGGGGGTTCTTGGAGGGACGATTCCTTTCTTGGGACCGAGTCGAAGGTTCGGGTTTGCTGCGTGGAGTTGTGCGTTTCTTGGGGGCTCTTGCACCTCGATTCAAGACACTCGAGGTAGATTGTGGGTTCCGCTCATTTCTTTTTCGTCGAGAGATTGTAGATTCAGAGCTGTGTGCATTATCGACATCTTTCTTGGGACAATTTCGCAAATACTTGGAAAGAACCGTTTGGTATTTCGGGGATTTCAACTGAAATTTGGTGTTTTCTTGGATCGTCTCGCGATTGGGTTGGGGGCTTTTCGGAGAAGCCTTAAGGTCTGGTGTTTTGACTGCTAAAGGTCCGATCTTGGAATTGTTTTGTCATTGATTTTTTCTTGATTTCATCGCGTCTTTCTGATATTTCCCCGTTGGTCTCTCACTTAGCTCGAGGTGATTATGAGAAGTCGTGAAATTGTTTGATTTGGTGCTTCCGTTCCCTTGATCTGGAGAGTAGTACATCACCTTTCTGTGTGGTTATGTTTCTGCCTCTGACTTCTTCCTACGGATCGCTGCACGTCGACACTGGTTGCGGCGTTGGAACTGGATGAGTTCGTTGCGCCAACGTCTGATTGCTAAAACGAGTCGAGGGCAACTAGTTTTTTGTGTCCCATGATTCATGCCGGGCGATTCTGCCCACCTAAGCCCCTGTTTTTAGGGGAAGGAGAGAGAGAGAGAGAGAGAGAGAGAGAGTCTACCATGGACGTGGGCACTTGTGGTGTCTTATGTGGTCGGTTTTCATGGCGAACTAAAAGAAAAAAAAAAGCTTTATTTTTATGTAATCTTGTAACCTCTTTTGTTTGATTAATTACGAAGCTAATCATTGACTTTCATCTTAGATCAAGAATTTACTAGTGATTTTGTATCAGATCGTTTGCATTCAAACCAAAATGTGTTCTATACCTAGTTTAATGCTTTGAATTCCTTCTCTTTTCATTCTTATTATTACTCTTGGAAACTGAATTGATATGGCTTTATTCAAATGAAAGACATTAAGTTTTGAAGCCATATACAGGAGCTTTGCTGTGATAACTAATTCACATAAGTAGCTCCGATCTAGATGGATGTCCACCGACTATGTTATTCGAATGCATAAATTGATCGTGGGAAGATGGTGGACCTATGTAATGTTCTTAGTCTTTCTTTACCATGCATTACATTGGCTCGCTGTGATCTGGTATATGTTGGCCCATCTTTGAAACCATTTGTTTTTGTGCAATTAAATTGTGATATTTTGTGATGGCATCCTTTTGTTTCCAAGGTAACGCGGCTGATGACCAGTTGGAAGCTTAGATCATTGAACTATATAAGTTAATGAATTATGCTGATTTCTTGGACAATCCACTTAATCACTGGTTCTGTTTTGGCAGCCATACAATCCATTGAGACTGAGCACGTTAAACTTTTTTGTGGCTCGTGGATACATAAAATCTTTGGCAAGGTAATGAGATTAAACTTTTGCCTGTTCAAATGTCTGCTTTTATATATGCTTTCCAAGACCACCTCATTGATCCCTTGTCACTGTACTGCTAGCCCCTTGTATGTGCAACAGCTCTGTTCTGCATACAAATCTACTTGAAGTCGGCCCAGATGTCGTTTCGTAGGATAGTTCGTGATGTAAGGGATAGCTTTGGTAGTTTGTCAAGGCGAAGTTTTGAAGTGAGAATTTCAGGTCTTCTGGGTCATCATAAAGGAAAATCTTATAGTTCTGTGAATGAGCCACATGATTTCTCTCAAATTACCCAGCAGAGCCACTGGGCCACCCTTCCTCCTGAGCTACTTCGTGATGTGATTAAAAGGTTGGAGGAAAGTGAAGCAGCATGGCCATCACGCAAGCATGTTGTAGCTTGTGCTGCTGTGTGCAGGGCATGGAGGGAGATGTGTAAAGAGATTGTTAGAAGTCCAGAGTTTTGTGGGAAGCTCACTTTTCCGATATCACTAAAACAGGTAATATTTTTATTCTGACCAAGTTACTAGTGACACAATAGATGTGAGACAATGTTACATATCCTTAAGTCTGGGAGTTGCTTTTGTTACACTATTAAAATTTCAATACTTCATCAATTTCTGGTTTTTTGTTTGTACAGCCTGGACCTCGAGATGGGATGATCCAGTGTTTCATTAAAAGGGACAAGTCAAAATTAACCTATCGTCTTTATTTGTGTCTTAGTCCTGGTAAGCTTGCTCTTCATTGATAAATTCTCCTAACAAGTAGTACTTATAAGTTTCGTTTATGTGTCCCCCATTACATGGGGCATTCCCATGTGATGTCCAAACGAGGCATGTGTAAAGATATGAACAATTTATTCTTTTATAAAGGACAGTGCCACCATATCAAGGTTTCCCTGTTTTCTTTGTGGTCAATAAAATAAAGACAAATTCTTCAGTGATTTATTCTTAACTCGTGCCCCTCTTCCAATTATGTTTACAACTTACCATGTTGGTAGCCTGCTTAATGAAAAGGTTGACTTTGGGTTTCTTATTTCCATTTATCTAGACCCATTTTGGCCAGAAGCAAAAATACGTATCATGCACCCTTTATGGAGTTAGGGTTTCCTCCATGCAAGATATATCTTGTTCTTTTAGGTGTCCCCAGGGTGATAATTTATGAAATGGTTTTTAACAAATACCTTAGGTGCAGATTCTCTTCTTACTTTCCTAGATAAATAAAAAAATCCTTATATGTTGTTACTCTTTATTGTGCTTACTCTTCAGTTTGGTTTGTGATTCTATGGCTCCAACATTGCTGTTTCTATTCTGGTGCGTCATACTAATATCTTATTCTTCATGTCATTGATCTCAACTTTTCTTTTTATATCATTTACTATATGTTAGTCCGTGCTGTGTGAATCTTCACCATAGGGATTATGTGAATCTCTTTCTTTTATAAATTAGTTCCAGTTAATATTTTGCACTACTTTATCTTATAAAGGTCAATGCATTTTATATTTCGTCTAGTTTCATTTTTATTATTTTCTGATTTTATTTTTATCATTTTGATTCATTGATATATGTTTTTATTATTTTTTTATCCAGAGATTACATGCTTTTTGCTAGTACAATTAGCTTATAGTACAATAGGGCTGGCTTATTTCTTTCCTTGGGTTCCAACCCAAATGAAACTACTGGCTTGGATCCTGCTCATTGGTGCCAAGGAGATCCATGTGACCTATATGCATGTGGCCAACACACTTCCAAAGCAGATTCTACAGACATAGGGTTTTGTGTTGGGACATAAGTTTGTGTATCTTATCTGCTAAACATTCTACGATAAATACCGGAAGCATCTCCGATCCTGTATGCCTATTTTTTTCCTTAAGTAGATATTGTTAATTCTCTGTCACAATAACAATGATAAAATAACTGCTCAGGTAACTACTATCCCTTATTTTATATGCAATTATTGTCATCCTCTTGCCTTTTCCTAACATAGCCAGCCACTCTTCTATAAATTCTTGTGCTTCATCAGTTCTTTTGTAAAAATGTGGTTGCCTTGTACAAACTCTTCATGTATTTTGTCTTATATGCAAAGCTAACGGACAAATTGGGAATTTAGGCTGGTTTTTTCCTTACTCTGGTCAATCTCACTAGGGATTTTGTCGCTGTAGATTATCCTTCCACTAGCTAATTTTTAATTTCGCTTGTGTTCCTTTTCTTTTCATGGTGCATTAAATTATTTTTCTTTGCTTATATCATTCTTCGTTCTGTTTTCAAAATTTAATGAACTTTTTGTTTTTGGTTGAATTTCTTATGTAGCTGTGCTTGTTGAGAACGGGAAGTTCCTCCTATCAGCTAAAAGGAACCCAAGGACAACCTGTACAGAATATGTCATTTCAACAGATGCTGATAACATATCAAGGTCAAGCAGCACCTACGTCGGAAAGTTGAGGTACTGGATTTTAATTGTAAGATCTTTTTCCTATAAATTGAACTAGAGGCGAGAATCCTAAATTTGGTTGCTTCCTTGTGGCATTCTTCATAGGTCAAATTTTATTGGCACAAAGTTCAGGATATATGACACCCAGCCTCCATACAGTGGTGCCGCTCTGTGTCCTGGACGAACAAGCCGCAGGTTTTACTCCAAGAAAGTCTCTCCCAAGGTCCCGTCGGGCAGCTACCCCATAGCTCAGGTAACATACGAACTGAATGTCCTAGGCACACGAGGACCACGCCGAATGCACTGCATCATGCACTCTATTCCCGCATCAGCCGTGGAGCCTGGCGGCATCGTCCCTGGCCAACCTGACAACCTAGTTGCACGCTCCTTGGAGGATTCCTTCCGGAGCATGTCCTCCCTTTCCTCCTTCATGGACCGATCTTTAGATTTCAGCAGCTCTCACTTCTCTACCACTACTGGAGGAGCTCAAGAGGGGTTTGAGGCTACTACCGATACCAAGGAGAGAGCGTTGGTGCTGCGGAACAAACCCCCCAGGTGGCACGAGCAGCTGCAGTGCTGGTGTCTTAACTTTCGGGGCCGGGTGACCATCGCCTCCGTGAAGAACTTCCAGCTCATAGCTGCAACACAGCCCACTGCGGTTGGCCCGACGACGACGACGACGGCTCAGCCATCTGGGTCAGGTCATGATAAGATTATACTGCAGTTTGGCAAGGTGGCAAAGGATACGTTCACCATGGATTACAGGTACCCACTTTCAGCCTTCCAGGCTTTTGCCATATGCCTAAGTAGCTTTGACACCAAGTTGGCTTGTGAATAGAACGAGAATCGATGGTATATAAAATGGGAGGGGAACAACAGGCTACTCTGCATGTCACCTTGTGTTGTAATTCTTGTTGGTTACAAGTTCTCCATTCCTACCAGCTGCTTCGGGTGTGTTTAAGGCTAATATGCATGCTGTGCTACTGTCTGTCTCCGTCGCTTGGAAAAAAATCTTCGAATGGTAGTAGTCAGGGCAGGCTAAAAACATGTGCATTCTATAATTAGGAACGTTCCTATTGTTAGTTTCCAATTAAAAGATATTTATTATATGAAGCTGTAGTTAATCGGTAAACTTCTTTTGCCTTGTAATAAATAAATAATTGATATATGTATATGATGAATTCCTAGAAAATATCTTTTTAAGAATTTTTCGTAAGAGGGGTGAAGGGTTGGTTCATTGCGTGCAGCGCACGCTCCTCCTCTCTGCTGCCATCAGGTCCCCCTCCTGCCTTATCTGCATGCAGCGCACGTTGTGACTGACGGTGAGGACGTCTGTGTTCACTTGTTGCCCAAATTTCTCATCTATGTATCTCGTCGGATCTGTTACTTTAGGTTTCAGCTTCTCGTGATGGATTCGTCGATGTTCCTCTTCCAATGGATTAGATTTCCTTGAGAATCCACCTTGTTGATTTATAATCTTCCTTGTAATTTTGATGTTGTAGCTAGTCTTTCTCTTTAGTTGTAGAAGAACCCTAGTAAGGAGAACCAATATCGACATCAATGATGTGAAATAAGAGGATTATACAGCGGGTGATGAAGACCTTTTAAATTTAGGACATACAATATTTTTCATCTCATAAAAAGAAATTACTAGCTTACCTAGTATGCCGGCTAATATCTTTTATGAATTCTTGTAAGATAACCTCAAAAAAGTTTATCGAGATATGATGCTAGCTGCTAAAGAGATCATTGAGATATGCTACATCCACCACCTTTTCTTGCAGAGAACAAGTTGTGAAGGAAAAGTGGCCGAGAGTGGAATTATTCCTTATAATTTATGTAGTTCTGACACTTAAGAGCTAAACAGTCTTCCTCCATATGAAATTTCTTTAGCCACATGTCTTATTTCACTAAATTGGTGGATTCATATTTAGAAACTCACAACTGACAATGATAAAAAGCATCAGTTGATCCAGTACATCTCACACAACATACAATGTTGTATTGGCTTCTGAGGATTCCTAAAGTAACATACTAGTTTGTTGTAGCTTACCTTCTCAGTTTATTATTAATTTTTTTTTAACTTACCATTTTTGGGAATTAAGCATTTTGAAACATTGCTAGTATATTCAAATAAAATATACCCATGGAATTCTTTATTCTTAGAGAAGTGTTAATTTGGGTGTTGTATCAAAGCTTCTGTTGCCATTGTTTATGGCAACATTTGCTGTTCAAATAGATCAAACATATGATACTTTCACCATCCCAGTGTTTGTCATATAGAATTGGACAAATTAAAAAAGGAAATCCAGTACACCAGGCCGGTCTAGTTTTCGGGTCTACCTATGTTTGACAATCAGATAAAGAAAGCATTGTACTTGTGGAAAATATCATCAATATTTGACATTTCTGGATCACCTGCTAATGATGCATACAGGAAAAAGGTGTTGTCTCTCACACTATCTATTGATGTATGCAGAACTCCATAAAAACTCTAATTATGTTAACACGGTGTTCGTGCTGAAATAAATTAGGAGCAATAGTGGTCCAATTATTTTTTTCCTGTGAATTATGCAAATCAGATAGATGTTTGGCAAAGATTGACTTGATATGAACATATATATCGTGACACTCAGAGCATGTGCTATATTAGGCCTGGTACATAATATAACATACATGATATATCCTATCGCTGAGACATAGGGTATCTTATCTATATCTGTCCTTTCTTTAGGAGTCTTTGGGGACAAGCTAAGCATAATCTTGGATTTATCTCTATAGATCTGAATCCTCAAAATATATGATGCTTCCCCTAAGTCCTTCATAGAGAAGTTTCTAAATAGCCAAGCCTTAACTAAGGAGAACATTCCTACATCATTCCCAATGACTAGGATGTCATCCACATATAGCACCAAGAAGGTGATAATGCTTCCACTTACCTTCATGTACACATTAGACTTATCTTCATTCTTAAAGAAGTCATAAGATCTGATTGTCTCATTAAATCTTATGTTCCAACTTCGGGAAGCTTGCTTTAGTCCGTAGATAGACTTGAACAATATGCACACATTATCTGGACTCTCTAAATACGAATATCTCTAGCTGTATCATATACACCTCCTCCTCGAGATTACCATTGAGGAATATAGTTTTCACATCCATCTACCAGATCTCATAGTTATAGTGTTGTTGCAATGTCCAAAAGAATTATGATAGATTTTAGCATATTTACAGGTGAGAAGGTCTCGTCATAGTCAACTCCTTGTCTTTGATGATATCCTTTGGCCACTAGCTTTGCCTTATAGGTCTGATAGAACCCCAGATGGAGCTCTATAGATTTTGTTCTTTGAGGGGGATCAACTCTTGGAATGCTATAGGGGTTCCTCTCTCCTAGTAGTTAGCCATATGGCTGAATTGTAGATTGATCTTGCTTTCTTAAAAGAGGTGGAGGCTACATGCTTATATAGGGCTCCAAACCCTAGCCCTAGGGGGGTGCTTCCTAAGTGAATTCCTCCTTTTGCCCCTCTTATAACTACCATGCATAAATAAAGAGGGCGACGACCTAAGTGGCTATACAAGCCACGCCCCCTTTGCAAGAAATCCTAGCCGACCAGCCCAGTAAGGGGGGTGGCAGCTAGGAAGCCCTAAGGCCCCAAAATAAACCATAGCCACACTTCTTTATAGGATAGAAGTGACTAGGTGGGGTTTTATTACAATCTCACAGGGTTCTTATTGATTACTTCTAGGGTGATTAGGATTCAACCCTGCTGGAGTCCTATCAAGCCCGCCCTCTTTGAATCAGCCTTATCCTCAAGGCTAAGGGTCCATGAACTCTGGGAACCGGGTCTTCAGCTCCTCATATGATTCCCATGCGATCATTAATTGAACTTTGGCCTCCTTATCAGCTTGGGTGTCAGTTGGATGATTTGGGCTGAGTCATCTTTTTTAAATTTCCATTTGAGGTGGGATACTTGGAGGATCAACTGTAATCTTGATCTAGTGTGAGGATCTGATCTCCAGGTTAGGGCCCCAATGTGATCCCCAATTTTGTAAGGCCCAAAGAAATTGGGAGACTACTTTCTTGAGGCTTGAATTTCGTGTTGGTGGAGCTGGAGATGAAGGGGAACTTGATTTTTCTCAGGAAACTTTCTTCTGCGTCGGCGTTTGTTAAGGGGAAGTTTCTTCCTTGCATGGGATGTCACATGTTTGCTCTATAATAGTAGTCGTATCTTCTTTTGGAATGAGGGCTGCCCTCTGATAAAATCTTCGGTGGTGTGAGTCTGATCCGAGTTTGAGGTGGGTGGGAGTGGTGATTTTTTGGGGCTCATTTTCTTTTCTTTATGCTATTGACCATCTTGCATGAGGATGGTGCTGACCTCCACTTTGGATGTGTCTGCTCCAGTAATAAACATCTAGTGACAATTTGGTGTGGACGACATCGTGGTCAAGAGGGCTATAGTTCCACTCGGCCAAGGTGGTGTATCTTTCTTTATAGTGAGAGGGATGACATTCATGTTTCATTGAGTCTTGCGAATGATCCTTCCCATTTTCTGATTTCGCCACTGGAGGGGCTCAATTTTTTCGCGGTCTTGGGCCGTAGATCAGATATCATCATCAAGGAAGTCTTTAAGCATCATGGTCTGATCCTGAGGAAAGTCGTGGAAGTCACTTGAGATCTAGAAGTGCTGCATCAATAACCATGGTGAGTTCGACGAGACGTAACATTTCAGAAGTAACTTATCCCTGGGGAAAAGGATGTAAAGATGTGTCGTAGCGGGAAATAAGCACGGTCGAACAATCTGTGTCTCTATCATCTCTTGGGCGACCCTCGTATCTTCAATCTTCTGTGGGCAGAAATCTGGCCGAGTATTAGATTGTGGTAATTTCAACCAGTTCAACATAGGGGAGTTGGGCATCTTAATTAAAGGTAATTGGTTCGATTTGGTGGAGACTCCCAAAATTTTAGCAAGCTATGAGGGAGGGTTCTTATCTTCAATCTCTTTTGGCTTCATCTCTTGAAACTCATGAATTCGAATTGAGAAGCCACTAGACTCTTCTTTTGGTACCCTCCAGATGCTGTGTTGTGTTTGTAGTCGCTTGGCTCCCTCGTAGCACTACCTGTTTCCTTTGCTAAAAAAATTTATGGTTATCTTTAAAAAATTTCAGAAAACATCATCTAGCGTGGATAACCAATCAATGCCGAGCACTATATCAAGACCATCGAGAGGGAGGAGGAAAAAATTAGCAACTACGTCTAGCTCCTGTAGGATCAGTTTTACCTGCGGGCACTTCTGGTTGCACTTAAAAATTTGGTCATTAGCTACCTTGACTTTGAATATGTTATAATTTTCTTTTTCAGCATCAAACGGGCAACAACCTTGCTACTTATGAAGTTGTGTGTGCTCCCAATGTCGATGAGGACGATGACATACTGTTGCTCGAGAAACCATTCGATCTTCAATTTTTGGAGGTTTGTGTAGCCGGCTAAGGTTGGGACTGTGCAGGTGGTCGGTTGTGGTGTATCCTTCTCCTTAGGCTCAGGAGTCGTATCTTCAAATTTGGGTTCTTCAGTGGGCAACGGTGTCTCCTTTTTATATTGGTGTCCTAGGCTCCATAGTTTATCATGCCAACTTAGGCCCTTTGTCGATCTGTCACGAAGCTATTCTCTTGTTAACTTTTTCGGATGAGGTGGCCGACTAGTGGTAGATCCGGCTGAGGGTCTCTATGCTGCTGGTTGTGTGATGGCTTTGGTCCTTTGAGCAACTTGGTTCAGCTTGTCTTCGTGTAGTTGTACGAAGGAGATGGCTACCGTAAGTGTGTACGGCTATCGCGTTTTAACTTCTTCCCGAATCTCCAGTTTCAAGCCCTCAATAAAAATCCTCAATATATGTTTTTCAGACCAATCGTAAGTTTGATTAGATAATCTTTCAAACTTGGTTTGGTACTCTTTGATGATGGAGGTTTGACGGATCATCACTAGTTCTTCGTCAAGGTTCTTGTAATTGATTGGTGCTGAAGGTTATATACTTTTGGTTGGGATGTAGCTCTCAAGCTCTGAGCATCTTGATTGAAGTGCCCTTCTTGAAGTTGTATAAAGGAGATCGATGTCGTCGAGGTGTAGGGCTATTGTGTCTTATCCTTGCTTCTTATCTTTGATGGGCTCTTTTTACAATCAGAATTTGCTCCATGTTGTCATCTTCTTGGGCTTAGTGATCGGCCCAATCTAAACTCCTCGAAGAGAGCGCATAATTTAGCATCCATACGCGTCTCGAAAGCCTCTAATTTGACTTTGAATAAGCCCATCGATGTCATGACGTAAGGATCTCTAACCTATCAAATAAATCGACTAAAGAGTATAGCTGTAATTTTCAGTTTGAAAGTAGCAAATGACAACAATGTCGGGGCTACAGTGGTGAAGTCTCTAAGTGGAGGATGGTAGCCAAGGGTAACAGCGACGATGGAGGAAGAAGATGGCAGCAGCAATGATGTCGGCTGCGTATCTACGATGATACTGTAATGTCATCGAGGCTATGATTTTTTAGGTGGCTGATATCTATTGGAAGATGCAGCCGAGAGATCTGAGTTGGAAGGCAGCAGTGATGGAGGAAGAAGGGGGCAACAACAACGTCGGTTGCGGCTGTGCTGCGACTTCGTGGCCACAGGTGGCGTTGGTTGCAGCAAGGGTGTGGCCACAGTAGGAGGAAGACAGGGCAACGATGTACACGGCTGTTGCAGAGGAGGGCAGCAGCGGTATGGAGTAAAAGACCACTGCTGTCGTGTTCAATTTGTTGCTGGTCGCGATCAAGATAGTTGGCAGTGAACGATTATTGTGAGCTACGATGTAAACAGATTACAACGAAAGATCACTGCTAGTAGCTTTTTGCCACAAGGATCGCTACTGGTTGCAATGAAGGAGAATGGCAGCGAGAGGTCGCTGTTAGAAGTGAAGGGATAAGGGAGATTGGGTGGCTGAAAGGAGGGTGGACCGAAGGTGGAAGGCTGTAGTTTTCGGGTGCGGTTTATGGCTGTTTTGGGTGCGGTTTGGGGCTACGGTTTTATGGAGTTTTGGCTATGAATTGGTGTGGTTTTAGGGCTGTGATAGTAGTAGATGAGGGTTAGGAAAAAGGGTTTTGGATCTGGGATAGATGGCAGCAAAGGTTTGATATGGATCGATAAAGGGTATGTTGCAATAGGTGCTGGTTGTAGAAGGCTATAGTTTTAGGTTATTTTGTGGCTGCTTTGGGTATGGTTTTGGCTATGGTTTGGTAGGGTTTTGGGGATGTGGCGGTAGAGGGTGAAGGTTAGGAAAGATAGTTTTAGGTTTGAAAGAGATGGCTGCGAAGGTTTGATAGAATTCGACGAAGTTCTCTGCAATGTACGCTGCCTTGCAGAAGCAGAATTGTTGTCAAAGAAATAATAGTTTCTCAATGAAAATTTCAACCAAAAATTATGGAATTTGGGGCTGTGGTGTCAAGGGATGAAGATGAGGAAAAGGGAGTTTCAAATCTAAAAAAATAGCAGCGAAAACCTAATAGGATTCGACGAAAGATCGCTGTGTATGTGTAGTTTTGCCGACATAATTTACATTGAAGAAGCAACAAGTTCTCGACGTAATTTCCAATAGAAAATCTGAGGAAATTATGCAGAATTTAAGTAGTCCAAAAAATAGAAAAAAGACAGCACTTAAATCCGTTGTAATTTGATAAAGAAAGGTGCTGCGAGGTGCTGTCCCGCTGAACAAATTTTACGTTGGAGAAACAATGAATTCTCAATGTAAATTCCAGATATAAACTCATGGAAAATATGCAGAAATCCTCGGTTTAGATGTGGTCAATATCATCAAAAAGGTTGATAAAATTTTGATAGAGTAACGGTAGGAAAATAGGGTAAAAGATGGAAGATAGATCTTTCACCGTAAAATTTTAACACTGCGTGATAACAAATGAAGGCACAATAAAACCGGTTCTAGAAGGAATTTTTTCCAGAGATCAATCTCAGATGAAAGCTAAGTTGATCAATGCAATTGTGTAAAAATTTTGGCCAAAAGGAGAAGAAATAAACTAGTTTCAAGAGGCAAATAAGTGGGTGAAAATTTATGTAGCGTTTCGCCTTCGCAATAACGATAACGTTTGCGACGGTCAAAATTTGCAACGGATAAAATATGAAAAAATTCTTCAATATATAAGATAAAGGATCTTGTAGTATTGAAGAGGCGTGGGTGATGAAAATATACCAGATCTCTAGATCAAATGCAGGGGGCAGCGATAGATTGATTTGATCTACAACCGGGATGGAAGGTGGAGACGCGCGTCGCAACAATTGTGGGAATTGCTTGGGAAGGTGGAGGTGGCAGAGATGGCCACAGGGGCAGTAGAAATGCTACTCTGATACCAGATAATAGAACCATAGATGGAGCTCTATAGATTTTGATCTTTGAGGGGGATCAACCCTTGGAACACTATAGGGGTTCCTCCCTCCTAGTAGTCGACTATATAGTTGAATTGTATATTGATTTTACTTTCTTAAAAGAGGTAGAGGCTACATGCTTATATAGGGCATTAAACCCTAGCCCTAGGGGGGTGCTTCCTAAGTGAATTCCCCCTTTTACCCCTCCTATAGCTACCATGCATAAATAAAGGGGGCGGCCTAAGTGGCTGCACAAGCCACGCCCCTATGCTAAAAATCCTAGCCGACCAGCCCAGTAAGGGAGGTGGCAGCTAGGAAGCCCTAAGGCCCCAAAACAAACTCTAGCTACACTTCTTTATAGGATAGAAGTGACTATGTGAGGTTTTATTGCAATCTCACAGGGTTCTTATTGATTACTTCTAGGGTGATTAGGACTCAACCCTACTAGGTCTCCACCTTTTCATCTACTATGATCATCTTAAAGATTCATTTACAGCCGATGGGTATGATACCCTCAGGTGCATCCACAAGGTTCCAAACCTTTTTGGTGTACATGAAATCCATCTCAGAATTCATGGCTTCTTGCCACTTCCTAAAGTCTATACTCATGATAGCCTCTTTATAGGTCTGATGATCAATATCCTGAGTAGTCTCTCCACTGATATGTCCCACATATCTTTCAGAAGGGTGAGATACTCTACTGGACTTACGCAAAGTTGGAACTTGTATGATAGGTACCTAAACAGACTCGAACTCTAGAATGGTGCTTGAACTAGGTTCTCCAATTTCGCTTAACTCTATTCACTCCCACTGTTTCCACTAAGAACATGTTCCTTCTCAAGGAACACAACTCTATTGCCAACAAAGACCTTCTGGTCCTTGGGATGATAGAAATAAAACCCACAAGTTTCCTTGGGGTATCCCATGAACTTACACCATTCTGTCCTTAGTTCCAACTTGTTAGGGTTGTGTCTTATATAATGGGCAGGGCAACCCCAAATCTTAACAACCTTAAGATTAGAGTTCTTTCCTTTCTATATCTTATATGATGTAGACACTACCAACCTAGATAGAACTATGTTCAGAAGGTAAGTTGTGGTCTCTAGGACATATCTCCATAATGAGATGGGTAGATCAACAAAACTCATCTTGGATCGCACTATGTCTAACAGTTGCGATTCCTCCTTTCTGATATACCATTGAGCTAAGGTGTATAAGGAGGTATCCATTGGGATATAATTCTATGGTCCCTAAGGAAATGGGTGAACTCTGTACTTAAGTACTCTCCTCCTCGATCTAATCGAAGAGTCTCAATACTCTTTCCAATATGGTCCTCTACTTCATTCTTATATTCCCTGAATTTCTCGAAGGCCTCAGACTTATACTTCATCAAGTACACGTGTCCATACCTAAAGAAATCGTTAGTGAAGTATAAGTCTCTAGTAGTACCCACACGATGTATTTGATCGGTATCTCTAGTAGTACCCACATGATGTATCGCTATAGTGATACTCGTCCAATAACAATCTCACGTCTCGTAACTCTTACGTAGAGGGAGGGAGGAGAATAGGAGGGAGTGGCTAAAGATGTAGCCTATCAACTATGAGCCTCCCCTCCTATTTTTAAAGAGCTACTAAAAATCCTAGGGGTCCTGCCTTAGTGGGTAGTGGATCTTCATCCAATTACCCACTAACCTTGTATTATTGGATCTCTATCCAATAATCTCCTTTGGCTTCTAATTGGGCCCCATGTAAGGAACTCATCAGTGTATGATATCATCTAATGAGAATAGGGGCTAATTGGATATCTATCTAATCATTTATTTGTTGAAGCATCCACCATATGTGTGACCCTCTAGGCGCGATACTGAGCTGGCCGTGAGTCACCCCATCAGAACTCCTTCTGATATAGTGAATTATTATCTCCATAATAATTCACTTGACTCATCGACTATAGATGTACTAGGCCACTGTGTCAAAGTTCCCAGACGGTATAGGGGGATCAAATCCATCGAACTTGTTTGTCCATAGTTACTGTGTATATGTTGAATCTCGGATTTTGATAATGAAATCAATTGATGGATTATTAATCTAACACCTGTGTTAGAGTTGATTGATGTATGATTAACTACGACAGTGAGAAAATTATAATTAGAGGTTTGGCTAAAGTCAAGTCCAGGCATCGGGTCGGAGTGAGGACGATGCAGTTGGAAACTCGCCTGGAGTGCGTCGGGAGTTCACCGAGAGTATCGGGAGCTTGCCAGGATGGCTCAAGGGAGTGTTGGTTACAGGTGCCCTACAAGCCAATCACGTGAGTGATGACACGTGTGACACGCTGTGTGATCTTTTTGCTTATGATTATTATTGGCATATTTTTACATTATATTATCTATTGCATATATATTGTGATGTCTTTGGTTTTATGCAATAAGAATCGGATCATGATAAGATCACGATAGTGAGATTAATTCACCTTTAAACATAAATCCTAAATAATCTTTGTTATAGGTTACTCGAGAGGGATATCGAGATAACCAAATAGATCGGTGTACTATATACCCGTCCATATAATCAAGACGACTGGTCTCATAGCTACTTGTGTGGAGACACTAAGGATATAGTACATGTGCTCATTGGAGAATAAGTTCACTGATCAATCCGCTTATGAAATATTGTATAGTTAATGATATCTGATGTCAGACAACGATTATATAGTCCCAGTTGTGTGTCTGGTCCTTAGACTTGAGACACCAATGATGTCTTATTTGAGTATTCCTTTCTTTGACGTCAGATTTACAGGTTTGGAAAGTTCCAGATCTAGTACAACTGGTTTTCAGGATTGGTAGCCAACCTTACGAAGGCAATTGAGTGTTAATAAATGATCATCTCCTCTCGGTATCATGAGAGGAATATCCTATATGTGCTTGCTCAGACAAATCCCTAGCAAGGGTCATTCGGATTGAGAGAGAAAAGTTCTTCGGGAGAGTCCAATTAGAGCAAGACAATGATGGATTCCATATGTGACTTGATAGTACCATATCCAATATACGGTCTCTAGGATATTAGTTGGATGAGGGATTATAGATACACGATAACTGAGGATACTCAGGTCCGATGGATTTGATCCATTTATACCGTCTGGAGACTATGGTGTAGTGGCATAGTATGTCCATAGTCGATGAGTCAAGTGAATTATTATGAGGATAATAATTCACTATATTAGAAGAAGTTTTGATGGGAGTGACTTATGGTCAGCTTGGTATCGGGCATAGAGGGTCACACACATATGATGGATGCTTCAGCGAATAGAGGATTGGATGGAGATCCAATTAGCCCTATTCTCATTAGATGAGATCCTATGCTGATGGGCTCCTTGCTTAAGGCTCAATTAGAGGCCTCAGGAGATTTTTGGATAGAGATACAATAATGCAAGGTTAGTGGGTAATTGGATGAAGATCCAATACCCACTAAGGCAGGACCCTTAGGTTTTTTTGGTGGCTCTCTATAAATAGGAGGTAAGACTCATGGTTGATAGGCTGTAGCTTTAGCTACCCCCTCCTATTCTCCTTCGAGTTTCGTTGTAGAGATCCGTCGTGTGTATACCCCTAGAGAGGAAGACGCTTGACTTCCTTCATCCTTTCCGTCCGGATTTGGAATACAGGGATATATGATCTCTCTAGATAAAACAATCTCTCACATGATGTAATTTTTTATTTTTTGTGGCTTTCTTGTGACCCAATCTTTTGCACGATGATTTGATCTGCATGGGAAACCTGTTTTTGTTTTAATTTCTGCTGTGCATGTGATGCTCCTACTGTGGTTTCCTAACAGTAGTATCAACCAAGGTTTTTGTGCGAAAGATTGGTTTTAAACTGTATGTGATAAGATTGCATCGCGTAGAACTGTTCTATGCGTTTTTGCTGCATTTTCGTAGCGAACGCAGCGAGGAGGGGTGGTCGGCCACGGCCAGACCCCCTATAGGGGCATTCGGTTGTGGCCAAGGCCCCATGCGGGGGGTGATCGGTTGTAGCGCGGTGCCCGCAAGGGAGGCCAGCGGCGCTTGCCGAGCGATCGCCAGGGGCGGCGGGTAAGGGTAGCCGTTGCCTGCGCTGCAGCGGTGGCCGAAGAAAAAGGGCAAGAGGGTTTAGGGTTTCTTTTTTGAGAAAAAGGACTATTTTACCCCTTTGAATTTGGAAAATTCTGAGGATTATCTGCTTATGTAGAATTTCCAAAATATCCTTAACAATTCTAGAAATTTCGAGGACCGTCATTTTATCCAAAATTTTGAAAAATGCCCTTGACAACTCTAAGAATTCCCAACATATCTTGATTTTTAGAAAAATAATTAATTAAATAGTTTAATTAATTATAATATATATCTAATACTCCTACATGTGATGTGATGTGTACATGTGATATATAATGTAGATGGATGATCATGAGCCATATGTTGTGATGTGTATAATTGTGATTATTATTATTATTATTGAGGCCTATGAGCCTCTATTTTTCTTGTTTATTGTCGGGCCTACGTGCTTGTGATTATTTGTAATTATATGGAGAGGTGCGACGGGAGCATGGAGGTGATAGTGGGACTCACGATGCCGTGGCAGGAGATCACGACACATGGTGATGTGACGAGGATCTGACGAAACAGATGATGACGATATCAACAATCACAAGGCATGGAGATGCGCCGATCCACATATAGATCATATTGTGAGTGATTAGGCCCATTGGCTCGGGCTTAATCATATTAGGTTATGGCTCATGGTCATCTGGTGTGGCTTGCATATGTGATGTGTTTGTTATACACCTACTATATATATATATATATATACATGCGATGTAGATATATATTAAATATGTATGTGTGTGACAAGACATATTTCGAGACCGATATAAAACAAAAACCCCTCTAACAATACTATTAGGTCGATAAGCATGAGGCAATAAGATTGACTCATGTGGCCTTCCATCCTTATAGGAAGAAATTGAATCACGACATATGTTAAGTTGGTCGAGTCCCTCGAGGCTCACCTATCTACGTGATCGAGTTCTTGCCTACAACATATATATGTCACCGGTGACCTAAGGACATGGTATGACTTGGTCGAGCAATCAAGAGCATATCTATCGAATCAGACTCATCTTGTTACGATGGTGATGACTTAACTGAACTTCATGGTTGGTCGAGCAGTCGAGACCATAATGATTCGGAGGCCGAACATGACGGGAATCACAAGGAGTTGTGATTGGCAAGAGTTGCCTACCTTTTGGGCTTCGTGTAATTGGTCGTGTCCCTCGAGGTTGCACTAAGATGTCGATTGGATCCTGATCCCCACTAAGAGCCTGCCGGAGACTTCTGTCTCACGTGTCGAGGGCGTCGCGTGATTCGTTAGGAAAATAGTGGGAGTATATTAAGATAGAAGTCCATATCTTAATTAGTATTTTTCATAAAATCTGTATATTATTTATTTATGCTATATCTTGTTTGTCAAAAACATGTTGCTCACAAACCCTTGGGTGGCATACTTGATGCCAACCGCCTCACTAGTCCAAACTATATGGATTAGCTTCGTAATTTGAGAATTATTCTCATGGTAAAAAAAATCACGTACATCCTTGATACAATTATGCCCACACCGGAAGAAGGGGCAAGCGAGGATGAGATCACTCACTATGTGAAGTATATAGATCATTCCATATTGGCAAAATGTTGTATGTTGGCCTCTATGACTCCTGAGTTACAAATGCAACATGAGAGCATGGATGCAGATTCTATCATTTTTCATCTTCGTCAGCTATTTGAGAAATAGGGAAAAACTCAAAGATATGAGATATCGAAGAGACTCTTCTAAGTCAAGATGACAGAAGGGACATCAGTTGAGAACCATGTCCTAAAGATGATAGAGGGGATCAAGAAACTCACAAGTCTAGGAATAGTCCAATAGGATAACCTGTGCATTGATCTTATACTTTAGTCCATACCAGATTCCTTTTCTCACTTCATCATGAATTTTAACATAAGTAGGTGACTCTCCCTAATCTCCTAAATATGTTGAGGGAAGCCGAGAGTGCCATCAAGAAAGAGAAGTCAGTTCTCTATATTGGTGAGACCAATAAGAAAAGAAATGCTAGTAAGACCCTTAACAAGGGTAAGGGCAAAGAAAGACTGGGTAAGGCAAAGGATGCCAAGAAAAATCCGACAAAGGACAAAGGACAATGCTTCAACTATAGTCAAGACTGGCATTGAAAGAGGAACTGTAAATGCTACCTTGCAGATAAGGCGAAACAGAAGCTTAGAGAAACTTCAGGTATATTCATGATCAGTCTCCACTTGTTAGATTTTCATGATAACACATGAGTATTGGATACCGGGAGTACTTATCATATCTGTAATTCGTTGTAGTTTTTGGCAACACTTAGGAGATTGGTCAGAGGCGAGATGGACCTTAAGATGGGTAATGAAGCAAGAGTTGCTGCAGTTGCCGTTGGGGAGGTCACCCTACATCTGCTTGGTGGAGCTATCATTGCATTGGATGCATACTATTTTTTCCCTCTATTATCAAGAATATTATATCCATATCTTATTTGACAATTAGTGGATATAAATTAGTTTTTGAGAATAATAATTATTCAATAATTATTGATGATGAGATCATCACTTGAGGGACATTGATAAATGGCTTATATATGTTAGACACTTCTCTAGATATCATGAATATAAATACGTCTAAGAGGAAAAGAGATGAGGTGAACAATACATACCTATGACATTGTAAACTAGGTCATATACATGAGGGAATGATTCAAAAGTTGTTGAAAGATGGATATTTAGATCCATTTGACTATGAGTCATATGCAACATGTGAACCTTGCCTTCGTGGGAGATGACCAACTCTCCTTTTAGTGGAATTGGAGAGAGAGCCACTGAGTTATTGGAACTCGTACATAGTGATGTATGTGCTCCCATGTCGACTCAAGTTATAGGCGGTTACTTATACTTCATTACATTCACTGATGATTTCTCTAGGTATGGACATGTGTACTTGATGAAGTACAAATCAGAGGCCTTTGAGAAATTCAGGGAATATAAGAATTAAGTAGAGAACCAGATTGGAAAGAGTAATTCTTGATCATATCAAGGAGGAGAATACTTGAGTACAGAGTTCACCCATTTCCTCAAGGACAATGAGATTATATCCCAATGGACACCTCCTTATACACCTCAGCTCGATGGTGTATCAGAAAGGAGAAAACACATGTTGTTAGATATGGTGCGGTCCATGATGAGTTTTACTGACCTACCCGTCTCATTTTAGGGGTATGCCCTAGAGACCACAACTTACCTTCTGAACATAGTTCCATCAAAGTCGGTAATGTCTACACCATATGAGATATAGAAAGGAAAGAAATCCGATCTTAAGGTGATTAAGATTTGGGGCTATCATGCGAAGACATAACCTCGATAAGTTGGAATCAAGGATGGTACAATGCATATTCATGGGATACCCTAAAGAGACTTTAGGGTATTATTTTTATCATCCCGAGGGTCTTTATTGCTAAGAGGTATGCGTTTCTTGAGAAGGAACACATTCTTTGTGGAAATAGTGGAAGTGAGATAGAGTTGAGCGAGGTTAGAGAACCTAGTTCAAGCACCATTCCAGAGTCCGAGCCTGTTCAGATACTGACACACAAGTTTAAGCTTTATATAGGTCTAGCAGAGTATCTCACTCTCTTGAAAGATATGTGAGACATATCAGTGGAGAGAACTCTCAAGATGTTGATCCTCAGACCTATGAGAATGCTATTATGAGTATAAACTCCGGAAAGTGGCAATAAGTCATGAATTCTAAGATGGATTTCATGTACTCTAACAAGGTTTGGAACCTTGTGGATGCACCTGAGGGTATTGTACCCATCAAGTGCAAGTGGATCTTCAAGAAGAAGATCAGAGTAGATGGAAAGGTGGAGACTTATAAGGTAAGGCTGGTAGCTAAAGGATATCGTCAAAGACAAGAAGTTGACTATAACGAAACTTTTTCACCTGCAGCCATGCTTAAATCAATTATATTCTTTTGACCATTGCAGCATATTATGGTTATGAGATCTGACAGATGGATGTAAAAACAACATTCCTCAATGACAACATCAAGGAGGAGGTGTATATGATACAATCATAGAGATTCATATCCAAAGAGAGTCCAGATAAAGTGTGCAGCTTAGATCCATTTATGGATTGAAGCAAGCTTTCTGAAGTGGGAACATAAGATTTGATGAGGCGATTAGATCTTATGACTTTATTAAGAACGAAAAGGAGCCTTGTGTGTACAAAAATGTAAGTGAGAACGCTATCACCTTCTTGGTGCTATATGTGGATGACATCCTAATCATTAGGAATGATGTAGGAATGCTCTCCACGATAAATGCTTGACTATCTAAAAACTTCTCCATGAAAGACTTAGAGGAAGCATCTTATATTTTGGGGATTCAGATCTATAGAGATAGATTCAAGAAGATGCTTGGCTTGTCCCAATCCAGGTACATAGACTCCATTGTTAAAAAGTTTGACATTGAGAATTCCAAGAGAGGTCTCATACCGATGAGACATGGAATATCACTTTTTGGGAATATGTCCCTAAAGACTCATGAAGAAAATACAGACATGGATAGGATACCCTATGCCTCAGTGATAGGGTCTATCATATATGCTATGCTATACACCAGGCCTGATATAACACATGCTCGAGTGTCACGAGCAGGTATCAGGCGGATCCAGGTTTAGAACACTAGAAGGTAGTAAAGTGTATCCTTAAGTACTTGAAAAGAACTAAGGATCTTTTACTGATATATGGAGGAGGTAGCCTCCAAGCTGAGGGCTACACGGACTCGAGTTTTCAATCTGACATTACTGATAGCAAGTGAAACTCAGGGTATATTTTCACCCTGAATGGAGGAGCAGTAAGCTGGAAGAGTTCCAAGCAAGATACTACTGCTAACTCGACCACAGAGACGGAATACATTGTTGCAGCTGAAGCAGCAAAAGAAGGGGTGTGGCTGAAGAAGTTCGTAAGAGATTTGAGAGTCGTACTAAGCAACGTGGAGCTAATTTCAATATAAAGCAATAGTGACAGGACAATGGCTCTAGCAAGGGAACCTATGTCTCATCAGAATTATTCTGAGGAGGTTCTAATTAATTAGAGAGATTATAGCCCGAAAAGATATAACAATGGAAAGAGTTACATCTAAAGATAACATTGTAGATCCACTGACGAAGCTGCTGGCTCAGGTTGTATTTGAGCGTCACAGGGGTCTGATAGGGATCAGACACATAAGTGATGGGCTTTTGGTCAAGTGAGAGATTGTTGGTTACAAGTGCCCTACAAGCCAATCACGTGAGTGATGACACGTGTGACATGCTGTGCGATCTTTTTGCTTATGATTATTATTGGTATATTCTTATATTATATTATTTGTTACATATATATTGTGATGTCCTTGGTTCTGTGCAATAGGTATCGGATCGTGATGAGATCACAATAATGAGATCGATTCACCTTTAAACACAGATCCTAAATAATTTCGGTCATAGGTTACTCGAGAGGGACATCGAGATAACCTGATAGATCGATGTACTATATACCCATCCATATGATGGAGGTGGCTAGTCTCATAGCCACTTGTGTGGAGACACTAAGACATAGTACATGTGCTCATTGGAGAATGAGTTTACTGATTGATCTCCTTATGAAATACTGTATAGTTAGTGATACCTGATGTCAGACAATCATTCCATAGTCCCAATTGTATATCTAGTCCTTAGACTTGAGATACCAATGATGCATTATTTGAGTACTCCTTTCTTTGACGTCAGACTTGTAGGATTGGAAAGTTTCATATCTGGTATAGTTGGTTATTGAGATTGGTAGCTAACCTTATGAAGGTAATTAAGTGTTAATAAAGGATTATCCACTCTTAGTATCACGAGAGAAATATCCTATATGTGATTGCTTAGACAAATCCCTAGCCAGGGTCATTCGGATTGAGAGATAAGGAGTTCTTTGGGAGAATCTATTAGAACGAGACTATGATGGATTCCGTATGTGACCTGATAGTACCATATCCAATATACGATCTCTGTGATATTAGTTAGATGAGAGATTATAGATATACGGTAATTGAGGACAGACAGGTCCGATGGATTTGATCCCCCTGTACCTTCTAGGGACTATGACGTAGTGATGAGTTGGATGAATTGGATGAATTATTATGTTGGATGAGTTGGATGAATTATTATGGGGAAATAATTTACTATATCAGAAGAATTTCTTATGAGAGTGATTCACGGTCAACTCGGTATCGGGCCTAGAGGGTCACACACATATGGTGGATGCTTCAGCGAATATAGGATTGGATGAAGATCCGATTAGCCCCTATTCTCATTAGATGGGACCCAATTAGAGGCCTATTAGATAGAGATTCAATAATGCAAGGTTAGTGGGTAATTGAATGAAGATCCAATACCCACTAAGGCAAGACGTTTAGGATTTTTTGGTGGCTCTCTATAAATAGGAGGGAGACTCATGGTTGATAGGCTGCAACATTGGCCACCCCCTCCTATTTTCCTCCGAGTTTCACTGCAGAGATCCATCATGTGGATACCGCTAGAGAGGAAGACACTTGACTTCCTTCATCCTCTCCATCAGAATATGGAATACAGGAATATATGATCTCCCTAGGTAAAACAATCTTTCACATGATACGATTTTTTATTTTTTGTGGCTTTCTCATGATCCAATATTTTGCACGACGATTTGATCTACGTGGAAAACCTATTTTTGTTTTGATTTCCACTACACATATGATGCTTCCGCTGAGGTTTCCCAATAGCGAGTTCGCAGGAAGAAGATTGAGACTCGTTGGAAGATTACGGAGGGTAGCCGAAAAGCTTGTCGGGAGTTGGAAAAGTCTTGAAGTGGATTTGTTGGTCATATTGATTGTAATTAATTAAGTCATAGTTAGCATCGTTACAGTTGAGTCATATTTGAGTTAGATTTGGAAGGGATTCAAATTAACTCAAGTGAGGCTAACCAGGTCTACTATGGAGAGTGGATTGAGCTTCGGTCAAGTTTAATTAGTTGACATGAGAATTGGTCAATAGGAGATACAAGTTGGAATTGGAAAAGTGAAGGAAATTACTTTCCCAGGTTTTCCGGCGGTTGTACCATCGATAAGCGATGGTTGTACCATCGTCGCTCAGGATTTCGGGCAACAGGTGGCGATTGTATCACCCAGGTCGACGGTGAGGCTAACCAAGTCTACTATGGAGAGTGGATTGAGCTTAGGTCGAGTTCAATTGGTTAACCTAAGAATTGGTAATAGGAGGTATAAGTCAAAATTGGAAAAGTGAAGGGAATCATTTTTCCAGGTTTTCTGGCAGTTGTATCGTCGGTAAGCAATGATTGTACCATCATTGCCTAGGATTTCAGGAAGCAGGCGGTAGTTGAACCACCTAGGCGGCGATTGTACCACCCAGACCAGTGGTTGAACCGCTCGTACCTTATTTTTATGGTAGCTTTCGATGGTTGTACCGCCAGCGCCGATGCGTGTACTGTACGTACCCGGATTTTCCAAATACGTTTGAATTTTGGCTCTAAATTCTGAAGCCAATTAGGGCTTATATATATCTTAAGTTTTCTTACATTTCATACAATAATTTTTGGGTAGGAACTTTGTGATAAATTTTGTGTGAAAATTGTGAGAAAAAGAAAATGGGTAAGGGAGAGAGGAAAGTCTTGTACAACTTATAGTTCTCCCTTGTGAGGTTGTAAAGTTCATCTCTTAAGCCATTTAAAAGGAGAGAGGAAGCATTAAGGGTTTGATCTTCACCCAAGGAAGGTTGATAGTGGACGCCAGTGGGCCTCGGAGAAGAGGATTCAGGAGTGAACGTAGGCCAGGTTGAGGCCGAACCACTATAAATGTGAGAGTGTTTTAATTGCTTTCATTTTACTTTTGATTTCTCTTAAATACTTTCCGAAATATCAAAAGAAGCTTTCGTTGTTCCTTCTTCACTTTTCGGAAGAAAGGTTTTTAATCAAGCATTATCTCTCTTGCTATAATTCACCCCCTAGTGCCAATTGATCATAACAATTGGTATCAGAGCAAGGTTATTACTCATTGGATTAACAACCACTTGAGTAAATGACTTTGTTTGACATGAATGAGGGACATTCTATTTCATATTCTCCTATATTCAATGGGATGAATTACACATCTTGAAAAATTCGAATGTGTATCTTTTATATTTTGATAGATTTTGATTTATAGTGTATTGGAATGATTATAAAAAATATATGTTTTCTTTAGGTGCAAAAGCAATGAATGCTTTATTTTGTACACTTGATATAAATAAATTTGATCGGGTTTCTTGTTTTGATTCAGCTTTCGATATATGGCATACATTAAAAATGACACATGAAAGCACAATTAAATAAGTGAATCATTAAATGAAATGATCCATAAAAATAAACTTGATGAACACCTTTCAAAGAACAAGAAAGATTGTGAACTGAGAATGACATATTACTCCTTGAGTGAAACCTTGAGTGATGAGAACCTTGAACTTGAACTGTTGACAAAAGAACCGAGAAATTTAATGAATATAAAGAAAAATAAACTTGAAATTGAGAAAACCTCTTGCTATGAATGCAAAAAGCTGAGACACTCTAAAGATGAAGAGCACAATCAAGAAGAAGTGGTGAATCTCACGCTTATGGCTATCGACAACGAGGTAAGTGAGTCTTTAAATATTTTTTCTGAATTATTAAAATGTTTCATGAATTGTTTGATGAATTTAGAAAAAATAGTAAATATTATAAGTTGTTTAAGAATGAACATGATTCGTTAGTTAGTAGATTTGATCAAATGCATGATACATTATCATCACATAATCATTGCTCTAAATGTGAAATGCTAGATGATGTAAAAGAGGAAAATATAATGCTTAAACAAACATTAGAAAATTTTGAAATAGGGAATTAGTCCCTTAGTATGATCCTTGCTAATAAAGGTATGTTAATAGAAGAAAGGGTAGACTTTGTTGGTAATACTCAACAAAAGTCAGTCATTTTTGTTAAAGGACTTACCTTAAATTTACCATCAAAAGTTAAATATAAATTTTATGAAAAATTATGACATAAAGTTTACAAATGTCCATTTAGAAATTATAGTCCTTACAAGTTAATTTGGGTTCCTAAAGGAACCATAAACAACCTCAAACCAATAGAGAAAATAAGAAAACATTCCACGAAGGACCCAAACTCAAATGGGTACCTAATCTAAAACCCACCATATTATAAATTTGTCTCCTAACAAGGCTAGGAGCACTAAATAATATTTTGAAAGTAGATAATTAAAGCACATGATTTGAGATATAATACTTTTTCAAGCTCACTAGGCTAAGTAATAATAAGAAAAGTTATTGAAAATAACATTATTGGTAATGAATCTTTGGATGATTCATTGTTATGATTAATCTTGATTACTTCCAATGGTGCATGACTTTTTGCGTAACTAGAGCATGCTAAAATTAGAACAAAGAAAGTTTAGTGCAAAATTATCTAAGTTGAAAAATATGAAAAAGAGATATTGATTATGCTTCTATGCTTGTATTGACTTGTAATGGTTAAATGGGTGTACATTGTGTTGAGATAAAATTGGATGAACTGATTAAATGCTAAATTTGAACTTAAAAAATTATATATATGAAATCATGCTTTATTTTATTATACAGTTGAAAAATTAAAAATTTAAATGAGAAGGAACATTTCTTGGTAACATATAAGACTTATTTAAGAAACAAAAATCATTGGATTGGAAATATACCAAAATATTTTGTTTGAAAATATCTTGTTGTAATAATCATAATGATTTTGTTTGAAAATATTTTACTCGTATGGAAATTCCATATTGTAATGATATTGATGATGTTATGTTAATGTTACGGTTGAAGAAGTAACTTGAAATATGATTGAATGGTTGAATATTAGAATTTAAGCATAGAATAAAATAAAAAAAGGGAGAAAAAGATCATGCTTCATTTATTAATATTTTAAAAAATTAAAAATATTTTTGAAATGAGAATGAAATGAGCATTGTAACTCATTTTTTTTAGACTCACTAAAAAAGGAAAAATCATTAGAATGAATCAAAACTCTTATTTGAAAATATTTTATTTTAATAAATTTGATGATTTCTTTTGAAAATAATTCTTGGATTTTCGGTTTTGAAATGTTTGAAAATATTTTACTTGTTTGAAAATATTTATTATGATTTTGATATTTTCTTTTATAAATAAAACTCAGTTTTTGATGACAATGTATAAAAGCATTCTTGAAACAAATCACATGAAACAACTAAAAAGGAGTATATTTCTTGAAAACATCTTTATCCTATGAAGCCTTCAATAAGAGATAAAATGATACCTTTATTATTAAATCTCTTATACTATAAAATTAATTTAATGATTTAAACTTGAAAAAGTTTTCATCATGATCATGGTCTTGACTTCTCAATGTTTATAACTTGATATTTCTATATGAATCAAGATCCTTCTTATTTGATCTCTTAAGATTCAATTTTATTATCTAAGAGAATATTTATTAAATTAATCATGTCCTTTGATATTCATGAATGTATTTTGATATTAATGCCCTTCTTGACATGATTTATTTTATAACTCATGAATGATACACATTATCACCAAAATTAATATTCATTAAAACTTGTGATAAGTTAAAAATTAAAAGCGATTTGTTTTATCATGAACATTCCTTGATTTCATGACTTGACATATTCTTTATGCAATCAAGTTTAAATCTATATGTTTTTTACTTTTTAATAAAAATGAGATTTATAATGTTGATAATTATAATTGAGATTTTTTTTTATCAAGATCATTCTTCGATTTTATTAAAAAGATTTATCTAAATGAATTCGGTCTTAAGATTTATCTTGGATGACTCAAGAGTATTTGATCCCCTAAGACTCATTTTCATTATTTGTAAAAAAAAAAAGGAAGGAATAAATTTATTAAATCATGCCTCTTGGATTTGAATTTTCATGACATGATACCCTTATATTTTTGGGTGTAATTAGAACATTGATGTAAAAAAAATATATTATTGTATTTGGAGATAAAATTATTAATATGATTAGAAGCAAATTGGATATGATAACATTGAATGAGAAACAATTTGCTTAGAAGAAAATTTAGAATTTTAGAATTTTCTAAATGCATGTAAAATGCATGCTTCACAATTTAAGCTTGGTTTATTATCATGTTTTCTTTTGGAATTCTTGGCCTTTATAAATTGAGCTTTTTATCAAAATTTACATGAGATAATTTTCAAAATACATGATTTACTTAATTTGCTTGAAATTTATATAATATAAATTTAAATGCATAAGTAGCTCTTAGCTCTTCTTGGATTTCTAAGATTTTTGAGATCACCTTCCAAGAAGGATTTACCTTGATATTGACATTCAAAGTTCCTTTTGTGATAATATTTTTATCCTTTCTCAAAAATCATTTTAATTCATGAATTTTTATGATGCTTGATATAAGCTCTTTTTTTTTTGTGATGATATTTTAACTCCCCGCCATTGTTCCTGCTAGTTTCTTATTTACAAAAAGGGAAGATAAATTTTCATGAGAAAATTATGTTTTACTAAGGGGGAGTAATACAAAATTTATTTAGTAAAAATATGAAAACTTTGACACATGATGACCTTATGTATCATAAAATTACTTGCTTGTTATTTCACCTTTTTTTGTTGATGATAAGGGGAGAAAAATGATATATTGATGACATATGTAGAAAAATGGAAAATAGATATTTCTCCTATTTTTGTTGATAAACAAAGAGGGAGAAATAATTGATGATTTAAGGAAGAGAACTTCAACTTAATGACTTTGAAAATTTGATGATTCATGATTAGTTAAGATAAATATAATGTATGATTTGATAATTTTGAAATTCATGATATATAATTTCAAAATTTGATAAATGAATGTTATGATACTTGAATTCAAGAGTAGTTGGTTCTTTTGAATTTAAGTTTTTCTTATTTAAATCATGGCATGGATTTAGGGGAGTAAGGTTTAACTTCCCTAATCAATTGATTGCCATCATAAAAAAGAGAGATTGTTTAATCTCATATTTTGATGATGAAATCAATTAATAGATTATTGATCTAACATGTGTATTAGAGTTGATTGATGCAAGATTAACTATGGCAGAGAGAATTACAATCAATGGTTTAGCTAAAGTCAAGTCCAGACCTCAGGCCGGAGTGAAGATGATGCAGTTGGGAACTCACCTGTGCTTCGGGAGCTCACTGAGGGTATTAGAGCTTGTCAGAATTGCGCAAGGGAGTTTGCTGGAAGAAAATTGAGACTCGTCAGAAGATTAACGGGGGTAGCTGAAAAGCTTGTCAGGAGTTTGGAAGGTCTTGAAGTGGATTTGTTGGTCATGTTGATTGTAATTAATTAAGTCATAGTTAGCATCGTTAAGGTTGAGTCCTGTTTGAGTTAGATTTGGAAGAAATCCAAATTAACTCAAGTGAGGCTAACCGGGTCTACTATGGAGAGTGGATTGAGCTCAAGTCAAGCTCAATTGGTTGACTTGAGAATTGGTCAATAGGAGGTATAAGTCAGAATTGGAAAAGTGAAGGGAATCACTTTTTTGGGTTTTCCTGGGGTTGTATTACCGATAAGCAGCGATTGTACCGTCGCCACCCAGGATTTCGACAGCAGGTGACAGTTGTACCGCCTAGGCCGATGGTTGTACCGTCGCCCAGGAATCAGGGCAGCAAGCGATGGTTGGATCGCCTAGACCGACAGTTGAACTACCCATACCCTATTTTTAGGGTAGCTTTTCGACGATTGTACCATCAGTATCGGCGATTGTACCGCTTGTACCTAGATTTTCTGATACGTTTGAATTTTGGCTTCAAATCCTGAAGCCAATTGGGGCCTATATATACCCCAAGTTTTCTTACATTTCATACAATAATTTTTGGGTAGAAATTCTGTAATAAATTATGTGAAAATTTAAGAAAAAGAAAAGGAGTAAGGGAGAGAGAAAAGTCTTATAGAACTTGTAGTTCTCTCTTGTGAGGTTGTAAGATTCATCTCCTAAGCTTGTTAAAAGGAGAGAGGGAGCTATAAGGGTTTGATCTTCACCCAAAGAAGGTTGATAGTGGACACCGGTGGGCCTCGGAGAAGAGGACTTAGGAGTGGACGTAGGCCAAGTTGAGGTCGAACCGCTATAAATGTTAGTGTGTTTTAATTGCTTTCATTTTACCTTTGATTTCTCTTAAACACTTGATAGTTAGATATGAAGTTTCAATCTCTCAACTTCTTTCAAATCGGCTCTTAATCTGTTTTATCAAAATATCAAAAGAAGTTTATGTTGCTCACTTTTTACTTTACGAAAGAAAGGTTTTTAATAAATCACTATCTCTATTGCACTAATTAACCCCCCCTCCTAGTGTCAATTGATCCTAACAATATTTATAGTCCCTCATCCAACTAATATCTCAGAGACCATATATTAGACATGGCACTGTCAGGCTATATACAGAATCCATCTGAGTCTCGCTCTAATCAGATTCTCTCGAAAGAACTCCTTCTCCCTCAATCTAAATGACCATAGTCAGGATTTGTGTGAGTAAACTCATATGGGATATTCCTCTCACCATACCAAGAGTGGATGATCATTTATTGATACTCAATTACCTTCCTAAGGTTGGCTACCAATCTCAATAACCAATTATACCAGATTTGAAACTTTCCAAATGTCACATCATGTACCCTTTTTTTTGACAAGATCATATCTTTCACATATTCAGAGCCAAAATAAAATTATTTTATTCATAATTATAAATATTTATTATAATTCATTTATTCATCAAATTATAACTAAAAAATATTTATTGAAGAACATGATAATTATCCAAATGGCTCTACCTAACGGTAGAGGAAAGTCAGCTCTCTACTGGACCCCGATTTAGTGCTAGTGGGAGGTTGCTATGATAGTAAAAAATAAATAAAATTCAGCAACGCTGGGTAGGAACCCCAAAAGTCAACTCAAAGTGAATACATAATCAAAATAAATCATCTCATTGGCGTATATCAAACACCTAAAGGAGCACTCCCCCAACTACGGATGGAGAGACTTTATCCTACGAGATGAGTTTGGGTTCTCTCAACTACGGATGGAGACAAACTCATATCGCACTCCCAACCGTGGATGGAGTGGTGTCCCTCACCCACCAAAGTGGGGACACGTTCCTCCTAACTGCGGATGGAGGAATCGTCTAGCCGCTACGTCTGACGGCCCGCTAATCCCCAAAGGGAATCGCCCTACCTACCCTTGGCAGGAAAATAACACCATCTCATGCTGGTCATATCGAGATATAAAATTACATCAAAATATCTTTTCCAATCCCGTTCATGTCAAGTACTAAAATCTAGCCTTTAATTGACTTGAACACTAGTTTAATCGGTCCAATTGAACTCAATTTAACTAAAACCTAGTTGAACCATTCTTTAATCCTCATTTACTGGTCTGAAATCACCGTAGACTAGTATAATATAGACTAATTTAGGTTCAATCTAAGTTAAACATACTTGAATTAGTCAACCAATTCGGATTCACCCTGAATCGATCTAACTAATCAAATATAGTTTGATTTAATCAATGGTTGGACTCAAATCTAATAAATGTATAATATTAGACTATTTTTAAATCAATTTTTATATAATTTTATGAACAATATATTTTCAATAAAGATTGCATATAAAGAAAAACACTAAAGATAAAATTAGGAGATAAGACTTAATACAATGAAATAACTTTTCAAATTCAATAAGAATTAAAAATTATACTTTCAATACATGTCAAATCTCAACAAACTTAACTTTTCATCATAACACAATGCACATAAAAGAATATCCAAAAATATTTTAATATAACATAAATGTTTTCTTCTAGATAAGACAAAAAGATAAACTGTAGTATCAAAAATATCATGCATTACTATATAAAATATATAAAATTTTAGCATGTTTAACTTCAAAAATAAAAATCATAAAAGATGATCGAAAAATATCTCAAAAACTACAAATGTCATATTTTAATCCTACAATAAAAATTTTCAGGATTGATAAATATTTTTGAACTACAAAAATTTCAACACTTAACAAAAAAAAACTTTTATTTTTCTAAAGAAAGGTAGGGAAACCTTCTTCTCATCCACAGGTTGCAACTGCTCGTTCCTTCTGTTGCTGAGCTCGGCTAGATGAGAAACAAATGAGAGTAATCCCTCCCATTAAAGAGGAGGCAGTGAGCCTTTCATTAAAGGAATTTTTTTTATTTTTATAATTATTTAATATTAATTCTGATTTAATATGTTAACAAATATAACCTACTCCTATTTGGAATGGTTAATATTTATTTCTTAATTTACAATGGCAAACAAGGAAATATAAAGTAATATTTTTTAAATCATAATAATAAATAAGGAAGTACATAATTAGTGCTTAATCAAATATTTGATTGATTACACTTCTCCCTTTCTATAGGAAATTTGGTCCCAAAATTTAGCTTACCTTAAGAGAATAGATAGGGATACTGCTCTCGTATATTTTCTTCTCTTTCCCAAGTTGCCTCTTCATTTGCCAACAAATCTTTACTAAAGGTATAACTTTATTCCTTAGAACATATTCTTTTCTTTGTAAGATCTGGGTTAGTTGTTCTATAAAAGTAGCGTCATCATCTCTGAGTTGTAAAGGTTGGTAAGATATAATGTGTGATAGATCTCTGATATATTTTCGGAGTATATAGATGTGAAATACATCGTGAATACCAACCAAAATCGGAGGCAATGCTAATCTGTATGTCATAGGCCCGACCTTTTGTAAGATCTCAAATGGGCCAATAAATCTAGGGGCTAACTTTCCCCTTTGACTAAATCTCATGACTCCCTTGGTTGGGACACTTTTAAGAAGACGTGCTCACCAACTTGAACTCTAGATCTCTGCGCCTTCGATCTGCATAACTTTTCTTACGACTTTGAGTTGTTAATAATCTCTTATGTATAATTTGGATATTATCAACATCTCTTTGAATTAATTGAGGTCCCGAAATCTTTCGTTCTCCAACCTCATCCCAGTACACAAGTGATCTGCACTTTCTTCCATAAAGAGCTTCAAATGAGACTATATGTATACTAGAGTGATAACTATTATTATAAGAAAATCCAATTAGGTGTAAGTGAATATCTCAACTTCCATCAAAGTCCAAAGCACATGCTCTTAAGAGATCTTCAAGAGTTTGTATTGTTCTCTTAGATTGACAATCAGTTTGGGGATGAAAAGCTGTACTAAACTTTAACTGTGTGCCCAAAGATTTTTGTAAACTTTCCCAAAACTTAGAGATAAATCTTAGATCCCTATCTGAGATAATGCTAACTAGCGCCCCATAATATCGAATAATCTCCTTAATATATAAGCTTGCTAATTTGTCTAATGAATACTTCTTGTTAATCGGGAGGAAGTGAGCAGATTTAGTAAGTCTATCTACTATTACCCAAATCCCATCATGTTCTTTCGTAGTCTTGGGTAATCCTGTCACAAAATCCATAGTAATTTGCTCCCACTTCCATTCAGGAATTGAAATCCTTTGTAATTTTCTTGTAGGCACTTGATGTTCTGCCTTTACCTATTGAGACGTCAAACATTTAGAGACAAACTCTGCTATGTCTCTCTTCATGCTATGCCACTAATAGTTTTGGCGTAAATCCAGACACATCTTGGTAGCCCCGAGGTGGATATTAAATTTTGATTTATGTGCCTCCAATAATTACATATTTACTAGATGACTTTCGGGAACACAAAGTCGGTTGTGGAATGAAATAAAACCATTTTCACTTTGGATGAATTCAGGTCGAGATCCTTGAGCTATCTCCTTAGCTATCATATGAAGATATGCATCTTCCTTTTGACTTTCTTTAATCCTTTCTACCAAATATGATTATGCTATCAAACATGCAATAAAGCCTTTATTTGTTTATGATAAAAGTTTAAATTTTAAATCTATAACTCTGTCATTATATAATTTCTTTGAATATTCATATAGGCCATAAGACTTGGAGTATTTCTGCTTAAGGCATCAATGACTACATTTGCCTTCCTAGGATGGTAGTTGATATTAATAATACTTGCCTTTCAGAATAAAGGCACCTTCCTAGGATGGTAGTTGATATTAATAATACTGGCCTTTCAGAATAAAGGTCAAGTAGCCTTGACATCCTTTCAGCAATAGTTGGGTAGCACTCAAGGTAGAAATAATAGGAGAGAGTTTTTCTTGAATCCCAATGAACTGAAAGGGTGGTTGATCAAGAGGTGAGAAAGTGAAAATCTTTTGGAAACAATCTACACTTGCATGATATGCTGAAAGCCTGTCTATACCCAAAATAACATCAAAATCTTAAAACTCTAGCAAAATAAGATCTACTAGCGAATCATGACTTTCAATAGTAATAATACAGTTTCTAAATATCTAGTCAGCTATCAAAGAGTCTCCAACTGGTGTTGCTACCATTAGCACATTATTCATTGTCTCAGGAGTCTTATGCAGTTTCATAACAAAATAAGGCGATATAAAAGAATACGTGGAACCAGAATCTATAAGCACAGATGCCAGCATACCACAGAGTGTGATGATACCTTTAATAATAGATCCACCAAGGCTTCAGCATCTTGATGGGTCAGTGCACACACCCTCGCTTATCTTTCTTCTCTAGGTTATGGTTGTTGCTGACCAACGATTTGAGGTGGAGCTTGACGTTGATGTTGCTTCCGTGGATAGTCCCTCAACATGTGCCCCAGTTGTTGATAATAAAAGCATACACACTGTCCCATGGGGTAAGAGATGAAGTATGATATGTTTTCCCACATAAATACATCTTATGATTATGCTAAATAAAAAGCTAAGTATAAGAATAGGTATAATAAAAAATAACAAAGTAGAGAGATGCTCACAGATTTATAATGGTTCGGCCCTAATCTTGGCCTACGTCCACTTCCGAGTCCTCTTCATCGAGGCCCACTGGTGTCCACTACCGATCTTCTTTGGGTGAAAACCAAACCATTACAAACTTTCAACTTACAAGAGAGACACTTTACAAGAATACAACACTTAACTCACTCTCTTCCTCCTTTTTTTCTCTTACACACTTTTCGCATACACTTATTTTCAGATATTTTTGCCCAATGACTTGTGTGAATACTTGTGCTAAATGCAAGAAAACTTGGGGTATCTATAGGCCTCAATTAGCTTCAGAATAATGGAGCCAAAATTCAAATGTTCCCGAAAAAATCGGGTACGAGCAGTACAACCGTCGGCGCCAACGGCACCGTCGTTGATAGTTACCCTGAAAATAGGGTATGGGCGGTATAATCGTCGGCCTGTACGGTCCAACCATCGATAGCCGCCTGAAAACCTAGGTGACGATAGTACAACCACTGGCTTGGGTGGTACAACCGTCGCCTGCTGCCCGGATTCCTATGCATGACGGTACAACTACCGCTCACTGGCGGTACAACTGCCAGGATTTCTGAAAAAGTGATTCCCTTCACTTTTCCAATCCTGACTTGTACCTCTTGTTAACCAGTTCTCAAGTCAACTAATTGATCTCGACCTGAGCTTAATCCAATCCCTTTGAGGACCTGGTTGCCTTACATTGAGTTGATTTGGATTCCTTCCAAATCATACTCAATTAGGCCTCAATCCCTAACTACGACTCACTGATTACAACCATAAGGACCATCAAGCTAAACAATGACCTAACTCCTACTAATCCGGCAGCCTCCGACATTCTTGCGGCGAGTCTTACGGTCTTCCTCCAGCGATCTCCCGGCGTGTTCCCAACGAGCTTCCCGATTCATTCGACGAACTCCCAGCGAACTCCCGACGAGCTCCCATTACATTCTTCGATCTCTACCCCTCGACATTGATCATCTATTTTTTATTATACCTATTCTTATACTGAGCTTTTTATTTAGCATAATCATAACTTAGCCTCGTTCAATAGCTTATTGCTCACTTATTCAATGAAACGCTTCCTATTTCTGGTTTTTCGATTTTGATTCTCACTAATTCATACCTCCCAACCCCCCTCCCTTAGTACCAATTGATCCTAACACTCGCATTGCCTCGGAAGGACGGGTTGTTCTTCGATCTCTACCCCTCAACATTGATCATCTCTTCTATGTCAGATCGAGATGTCTCTCCTTTCTTGCTAGTTCTTTTGGATCTTATGGTCATTAGTCCATTGAGGTTCATGCTCCATCTTCGGGCAGTCCGAGGGTGGAGCACGTCAGGTCATCCACTTCGATGGGTGTGTCACTTGAAATCCCAAAGGCTCTTTGTGACTTGGAGTCCATGAAGAGTTCTCACATTTGTGATCCACCCGGTGGTGAGAACAGCCCCCTTGGATCACTTGTGATCCCGATATTACATCCCGACCAACTTTAAGCTACATGCTTCTCGACCTAATCAGCACCCTTTCAACCTGGTTCCAAGGGCTTTCTACTTATCATGTGACACCCTCTAGGTGGGACTCTATCTTCCACTCTATCCTATAATAGTGTCATATCTCCAATGTGGAGAATTTCACCTTCACCTTCTTAGATGACACCCAATTCATGGCGCTATCTCATAGTTTTTATCAGGGAATCTAACATTCTAGCATCGTCCTAACTTGCACCCTCTTCGCTTCTCACTTTCAATTATTTAAAGGATGAAGCATCTACTACTCGGCTACCCGAGGAGACTTTTGGGTGGGTGGTGTCCCTTCAAACAACAAAAAGGTTAGAGGGAATGCTACTTTTTCATTAGCACCAGCTTGCAATATGTGTCTCCTGAGGGAGATCTTTCCTCCTTCGAGGTGATGAGGAAGATAGGTGAGAATTGGCTGGTCGACATAGGTCTTAGCTCGACCCCTCGGGGTACGACCCAAATCATCCCTTCCTTTGCTCGAGCTTCGCCTTTAATTTTTTATGGTGTGCCTTGTCCACAGGTATAAACCCGCATGGCTTAAAGAGGAAGGGGCTAGGTTCCGCGTCGACCACTGCATAGCCTTGCTCAGGCCTAGTGGCCACCTAAGAACCGTCAGTGGAGGTAGTGGATCTACCCCGGTCGGGTCATGACAGTAGTGTCGAACGGCCCAAGAAGAAGCATAAGATCATAGTGAATAGGGTCTCATGCTCTCAAAAGAGTGATGTTCTTGAAGGTTCAGCTCGAGGGTCGGGGGACTCCCCGATGGCTCCCATAGGTGGCCGAAGTCTCATGTCGGACCCGAGAAAGAAAGAGGGAAGGTCGTGATCGATTAGAGATCTATGAAGGGGGAAGTCCCTTCCCTTCATAGCCTTGCAGATGGTCGACCTTCCCAACTCACCCTCAGATGCCCTGTTGGATCCCCGTTAGGAGGGCTTGAAGCGCATGTTGAAGGTTTAGTGCAAAGGCAACTGTAGAACAATATTGTCACGAATCATGATGCCTAAGGATGGCGAAACAAATATACTACTCCCCCTCGAAAATCCTAATCGACATATGCTTCCATAACAAAGTGGTGGTAAATTGTATTGTGGATGGCTTCTTTAGTTTTTATGATCGACTATGTGACGACTTTGATCGACTGATTTCAAGACACTAATGCTGTCATTGACCAACAGGCCATGATGATCAATGACCTTTGAGCTGAAGTGGAGTACTTGAAGAAAAGAGGGATTCGTGCCACTTTTGCTGAGGTGGAGGCTCAAGCGACGAATTTGGCGAGTCGATTGGAAGACGCAGAGCTGCGTCTAGCAAATCTCACCAAGCAATTGAAGGAAGTATGAGGAAACAACCGTCGGATGGACGATGAGATGCCATGGCTCAATGAGGAGTTAGAAACGATGAAGGTGGAGGCTCGGGATGTGGAGGGGCTGGAAGGTGAGAAGAGCCACATACCATTGTGGGAGAAGGATGCAATCATTGCTTACAAGGCATCCATCGAGTTTTAGAAGGGTTTGGAGAGTACAAAGTGGGTTCATACTAGTTCAAATACCAGGTTGCTCTGACCCACTTCAAAGCAAGGTACTCGCAACTAGAAGTCGAGGACCTGTTCAAGGATTATCTTGAGGATTAGGATGTTCCGATGAAGGCCAAGATGTCCTTTGACGATAGTGTCGGCTCACCTCCTTATCTGATCGCCTGAACACCCATCTTCGTTAGTCGACCTTTCTTTTGTAATCGAGTCAATTCACTCGATGTGTCAAGTTCTTAGTAGTGTGACACCCTCCGTGGTCTCGAGGCGATATGTTATGTCCCCAATGACCTCAACCACACGATAAGGTCCTTCCTAGATTGGTGCTAGCTTTCCTTGGGTTATGGTAAGGTCACTGACCTCGGCAATCCTCAATCCTGACCTTCCACAAGCGGACTTCGCAATCATAGAACCTCGCCATTGCTCTTTTGTATCTAAAGGCCTGTAGGTGTGCCTCAGCTTTAACCTCGTTGATCAAGTCAAGTTTGACTCGAAGTCCTTCTTCGGATATGCATTTGTCAAAGCTTTCCACCCAAGGAGTTGTGAATACTATCAGGATGACTTCAACATCGAACGTCAAGTTGAATGACATATCACATGTGCTGGTCTTAAGTGTTGTATAGGACACCCATAGGATGCTCGATAGCTCATCCACCTATGTGTCTTTCACCCCCAAAGACCCCCTTTTTTAGTCCTTCTAGGATGGCTCGTTTGGTGACATGACCAGATCGTTGGTTTGAGAGTGAACCACTAAGCTAAACATTAACTGAATCATGTAAAACTGATAGAATTCCTTGAACCTTGCGTTGTTAAACTAAGTCTCGGTGTCAGTAATGAGAGCCTTTAGGATTTCGAAACGGATAATGATATTCTGTCACACAAATCCTTAACTTGCTTCTTAATGATCGATGCTAGTGGCTCAACCTCCACCCATCGCATTCAGTAATCTATTCCCATAACGAGGAGTTACTCGACCCTCTTCTTCCACATCAAAATCTCAATGGTGACTAATTGATGTACTATGATTGGTTATCAAAATATTTCCTATCAGAAGTTCAAGAAGATTACCAACTTTTGAAGATTCAAAGTCACATCAAAACAAACCCAAATCGACATTATGCTCAAACTTCAACAGAAGAAAACAACCGTAACAAGCAAACAGCAGGCATTATGCTCTAGTTCAAGTTGTCCTAAATGAACCCAAACTAAGGTACCAAGTTCATACATTTAAGAGCTTGCACAAGTTAATGGACGTAGCCAACGTGGGACAAGAAACGAAACAGAAGAGCCATAAACAACCGAAATTTTAAACCTCAACCATTCAATGGACTGTAAAACAAACATCTTATAAAGTTTCCAAGACACCGTGGATAAACATCCCAACTTTCACGCCATTATACGGGCTGATCTCACATAAAGGCTATCCACAACCTTGCCGATGTTGGCTATGGTCTCCAGGGTGGCAGGAAAAATTGCATCAGGCTTGGGATCGTCGAAGATAACAAGACAACCTGCACCTTGGTCCAAGGTCCCTGCAAACTTCTTGTCGAGGATCATCTGAGACAGCTTCTTCTCCACATGATCCACTGGCAACTCGATCATCTCAGCTACATGTGCGATCTCCACCCTCGAGTAGGGTTCAATCAACCTGCACAGGTTCTGCTCCAGGAGGGTGTCGTACAATGACGACAGATGCCTATGAACGATTGGATCTTCCTCCAACTGGGCCCTGTAATCCCGAAGAGCGGTTTCAAAGAACTTCAGTGACCGTTTCGAGTGTGCATCAGCAACAGCTTTCATAGCATCCAAGTCAGGACCTACGTACTGCAATCCAGCCTTAGAAGATATTATTCCTGAAACATCATCAGCTTGGCTAACCATAATCTTGCACAGAAGCATGTATTTGAGGCTAAAGACAGCCCGGGGATCCTCAAGAGCATTAAATGCTTCAAATGCTTCAAAGAAGTAGCTGTAAGCGGTCTTGTAGTCCTTCTCTTCAGCATGAAGGATGCCACTTTGTAAATCTATTGTTCCCTGCTGTGCTGGTGGAACATAAATGGCATTAGCAGCAGTTCTTGCTGCCGTTAATGCAGCTTTTGCCTTGGGTAGATTTCTCAGGGAAAAGTGAAGCTTGCTCTCCAAAAGGTCGATATCCACTAGAAGTAACTTGTCATCCAATCTCCTGACCTCCTTGATTAGGCTGGAGAGAAGTGTCAAGGCTTCAGAATACTCCTTATTTTCCATCAACAGGGCTGCAAGCCTAGCCTCAACTCGTTGCCTGAGGAATGTTCGTTTCTCTGCACGGGTCCATTCCACCATTTCCTTGCAAAGAGAGATTTGGAGATCAGAGGTTCCTGGTATCTTTGCAACAGCATCTATAATTCCCCTCACTATTTTTGCAGTTTTTGCCTTGGGAATCAATGAAAAGAAGGGTCTAAGCTGGGTAAGGAGGCTTCTCAAGTCCTCAGCTTTTTTCTCCTGTGTAAGCAGTTCAGTAAGATTTGAGATTGCCTGTTCTTTTATGCGCAATGCCTCTGGAGCAGCCGATGGGTTTTCAAGGAGTCGATAGAGCATAGAAATGGACTCAGAAGCATCTTTAGCCTCCAATGCCTGTGCTATTGAATCAGTAGTAGCAGGAAGATATGAGGCTGAAAACATTGAGACCACGTAAGAACCGTCTGAAAGATATAGAGCTAAGAAACACAAGTAAAGACATTATGAGGAAAAGGAAGATCAATCTATTTAGATATGGTCCGCAGTTCAGATGGTCTACACTGAAAACACAAATTATAAAAGCAGAAATATATGATCAACAAGAGTCTTTGTTACCAACTAATCCAATGATAAAAGCATAACTGACAGATCACACATGCAAAGAGAACAAAAAAAAAGAATTCCTAGAAGCTGGCAGATTAAAAAACTGAAAACATTGAGACCACGTAAGAACCGTCTGAAAGATATAGAGCTAAGAAACACAAGTAAAGACATTATGAGGAAAAGGAAGATCAATCTATTTAGATATGTTCCGCAGTTCAGATGGTCTACACTGAAAACACAAATTATAAAAGCAGAAATATATGATCAACAAGAATCTTTGTTACCAACTAATCCAATGATAAAAGCATAACTGACAGATCACACATGCAAAGAGAACAAAAAAAAAAATTCCTAGAAGCTGGCAGATTAAAAAATTGAAAGATTTTTCCCACGCTTCATTGTCTTATACCTCCTAAAGTTTGCATTTGACCAAGAAAGGTACGATTGGTCTAAATCCCTCAAACATATATGTCACGTGTCAAGTTACTCCATGATCAGAAACACAACAGCGACAATAACAAACATGGCAAAATATCCCAACTACTTGGAAGCAGCTACATGCTCTCTTCTTGCCATTGAGCTCCGTGTAAGGTAGTTTTTTCTAGTAAAATTTAAAGTGGTCATCTTTTCCATTGTTTGCTACAGGGATCTTTCCCTGCATTGATTTTTGTGTAGGGTATCGCTATGAATCAAATCTGTTTTCTATTGTTTCTATTAAGGTTTTTCTATGTGTCCATCTACCTCTTCTCATGCCATAGATCCTAATCGATTCATCTTGTCCAAGACATGCATAGATCTCATTTGAACACATTCATATCATCTTAGATGGTTTGCTTTCATTTTGTTCTCCATTAGAGCTGCACCAAATTGTAAGTAGATGAAAATACTTTTTTTTTGTCTTTTCTAAGAACCTTGTACATCCTCCTCAACATCCACATCTTGGGTGTACTAATTTCTGTTCATGTTCCCTAAATGCCCAACACTCCAATACATAAGCAAAGTTAGCTTTACATCCATAAAGCGCAGCATCATCTCATGATCACTAACGATGAGAATACTTGTTGGCTTTACATCAGAAATATGCTCACTAGCCAAACTCAAATTGTGATATGTCTGAATCTGCTAAAATGGATCACGAAATCAATTATTTTGAAGTGATCATTTGGCCTGTGATCAGCCCATATCAACAAGACCATCTGCAAATAGATCGTGACTAATAGGATAGAAAGAAATTGGCTTGTCTGACCAATAACCCATCAGACATCCAATATAAGTCAAGATTTGGCAAGGATTAACCTAATTGGCCCACAATTGGTCATTCTGATGATCTTTGATATACATGGGGTTTCAGAATGACCCAAACTGGCCAATTATAATGGATACAACAGGTTCCCTCTTCACAAGGCTAAAGAAAGCCTGAAGGGAACATGTTTATGACAACACACACGGCAAAAGCATGAAAAAAGGAATCAATTAGAATTCAGTGCAATAAGAGAAAATGAGGAACAATAAGCAAGTTACCGAAACATATACGGAAACCCTAATACATAACATGCAAGTATGAATTGGTCCAATAGAAAATAAAATCTTACCCATGCTTGTGTCAAACGGGATCCTTTTCTACAAGAAACCAATCTGCAACCAGAAAAAGGGCAAAGCAATGCATCAGTATGGCTGCATCTTGTGTGGATTAGATCAGGTTATAAATAAACCTAGTGCTAACCCAGGTTATGCTGGGTGAAATTGCCAGTTCATATGTGTCTCATTAAGATACTAGCTACCACTGAAAAACCACTAGTTAATGCACTTATGCAACAGACATAAACCAAGCATTCAACTGTACCAACAGTACAAAATGCACTAACTCAACCAATGCATGCATGTTCAAAACACAAATTGACACCCAAACGCATGAGTATAAATACACAATAGGTAAGGGCATAACAAAAGTTGGAATGATAATGACCATTTCTAACATTTTGAAAGGAGTCTCCTGTTCTCATCTAGTTGAACCAAACACCTAAGCAAATCTGTCCGACATCAACCTTTGGAGCTTATAAACTAATTTTCTCAAAAAAAAAAAAAAAAACTGTCAGATTCCGTAAGGTTGCCTTGAAATTTCTTTTCACTTTATGATCTCTAAATCAATCCATCCAAGTAAAAGAAAATAAATCGCATACGAAGCACAAGTACCGTGTGTCGCTAATCTATGACTACTGCCGCACGATTAGCTAAATTATGAGTTCTACAGGTGAACATTAATCGTCCCATAGCATCATTGTTTTTTAGTACCTGAAAAGAGGATACTAACAAAGCAACTAAATGGAAGTTTGAGAAGTTGCAAAAAGGTAGTTTTTCACATCGGACAGATCTGATGCTTCGATTGCTCGAGAAAATTGGTCCTAAGAATTTATCAGGGAGAGAGAGAGAGAGAGAGAGAGAGAGAGAGAGAGAGAGAGAGAGAGAGAGAGAGAGAGAGAGAGAGAGAGAGAGAGTACCTTGAGAAGCCTAACGTGACGGCCAGTGGCGAGATCCGGAAGAAGAGAGGAGAATTGGGACGGAAGCGAGAAGACCGAATAGCTTTTAGGGATTCGGCGAGTATTCTTAAAGAAGAAGAGGAACGGGCCGGGTTGGGTCGAGATTGACATATCAGGTTATCCCAAAGTCTGGAAACCACACATTGGGCTCGTATTAGGCTCCAACCAACCCCATCTGATGTCGAGCTATCACAATACACGGAATAGAGATGGAAAGGTGATAATTATTTCATTAAAAGTTCAAAATCTTTTTAAAGTATATATATATATATATATATATATATATATATATATATATATATATATATATATATATATATATATATATATATATATATATATATATATATATGTGTGTGTGTGTGTGTGTGTGTTTTGTTAGGATCAATTCACTAAGAGGGGGGAGTGAATTAGTACAAGAGTGAAAGTGTCCGATCCGAAAAACTTGCTAACGTAAAGAAGAAAATTCGGAAGCACTTTTTGAGTTTCGTTGAAAATGAATAATCAAATGATTTAAGAGAAAGTCGTAAAATGATGCTCTATCTTTCTTTAAACTAGTTAAGAGCAATTAAAAATAGTAAATAAGATAAGAGCATAGAGCTCACAAATTTCTAGTCGTCCGGCCACAACTTGGCCGACGTCCATTCCCCGAGTCCTCTTCTCTGAGATCCATCAGTATCCACTATCAATCTTTTTTGGTTAAAGACCAAATCCTTACACTTGCCGCTCTTCTTTTCACCGGCTCAGGAGAGGAACCATTAGGACTCTAGCTAGAGGAGTCCTAATTTAGTTTCATTAAAGAGGACATACATGTAAATCCTATCTAGTCGACCCCTATTAAGAGATGAAGAGGCCGGTTAGGTTAGGATATTTGAAGGGAAGTAGAAGGCACATGTAACTCTAGTTAGCCACCCTTTATCCTATTTAAAGAGGGGTTGATTGAGGTGGGGCTAAGTTAGAGTTAGATTATGAATCAATAAACAATCGGTCACCCCTAGATAGGCCGGTTGGAGGTTACTTCTTAGAGAAGCATTAGGAGTTGTTAGAAGTAGGAGTCATATTAGGAGTTAGGGTTTAGAAGGCCTATAAATAGCCTTGGAACCATTCACTTTTTTCATGAAAATATGAATATTTTCTACAGCCTTTGAGCAGCCACTTGGAGGGAGGAACCCCTATAGAGTTCCAAGGGGGTCGATCCCCTATATAGATCACCCCAAGCTTAGAATTCCCAAGGTTCTAACACTTGGTATAAGAGCAGCGTTCTTGGCGTCTCGTTACCCTTCCACAGCCGCCCAAAGTAATTCCCATAATTTCTTGAAGATCGTCACCAAATTCCACCGTCATCTCCACTACCGCAGATCATCCTTTGATCTTGCTGTGCATTGCAACAGGTTCTGGTTTCCTACCTTACTGTTGCTGCAATTTAGTTATCTCTATCAAAAAAATCTAAAAAAGGAAATTCATTCCTATTTGCTACACAAACTTTTCATCGCAAAGTTTCCATCTTTACGATGAAAGTTACACTGCAAAATTTCAGTCGCATAATCTTGCCTAATTGATCTTACTGTTGCATTTTTACTGACCAAATATCTACAAAATTTTTATGATGACTTTTCACTTCCTAACATCGGATTTTCTTTTGGTTTTATCGAAAAATTCTCAATATAAACCACTGATCTTTTATGTCCAATCTGCTGCACTTTAGATGTAAAAATCTGCTGCAATACCTTTCTGTGATCTTTGATTTTGTCGAACCTTTTGCTATCTTTCCTTCCACAAAATTTTTGACAACATTATCTCTCCCTTACCAGTAGATTCCTCTTAAGTTTTATTCAAATCTTTGTTGTGAATTATTGGGAAAATTGCATCTTTACTGTTGGAATTGTTTCAATGAAAAATCTGTTGCTGCACATTTGTATTTCTTCTTCTCCTTAATCTACCAAACCCTAACCATCTTACTACCACCACCCAAGACGTCTTTAGGGCATCCCTCTAGCCTTAAGACGCATTTGTCATAACCCATTTTTATAACCCTAACAGCACCCAAAACCATAGCCCAAAACAATAAACCATTGCAATCGAACCCTTCTATCACCAACCTATTATCTGAATCTTCCACCACCCATGCCATTGACCTATCAATAGAAAAAAGACAAGGACATCTCTAATCTATAGGTGTACGCCATGGATTCTCAAGATCCAATAGATGCCAAATTTGAAACATTAGAATCCTCGCTTGAATCGCACTTGGAGGACAAACTACGTGCTTTGTTCGCGGAATTCAAAATTGGACAATCACCAAGCCCAACCAAATTTTAGCAAGGAGAGAGTTCAGAGAGGCCTACCAAGAAGGAGGAACATCCCTCAGATATGCTACAACCACATATGAGGGTGGACTTCCCTCGATGGGAAGGAGACCCGACGGGGTGGATTTTGCCCGTCGAATGCTATTTTCGCTACTACCGAACCTCGGATGATTCTATGGTGGACATCGTTGTAATCCACCTTGAAGGAGATGCAATTCAATGGTACAATTGGCTGGAATATAATCATGGGGCTCTGACATGGAATCAATTTAAGAATATACGATTGAACCGCTTTGGACCAACAGAATATGAAAATATCGACGCCCAACTCACAAAGTTCCGACAAACCTCTATGATTCAAGAGTACCAAACCAGGTTTAAGAAGCTATCCTACCTTGCTCATGATTGGACTGATCGATAATTGTTAGGAACATTCATAGAAGGACTCAAGCCGGATATAAAAGGGGAGGTTTAGGCGTGGTAGCCCCGTACCATGTTGGCTGTAATTTCTTTCGCCCAAATACAAGAAGAACGACTCAACCAAGATGCTCGGAGGATGAGACCACTCCTAGGCCCATGCACATAAACTTCCTTTTGTTCCCAATCATCTTTCGCTAGCAAAAAAATTGACAAGAGAAGAACTATATGACCGATCAGCAAAGGGTCTTTGTTGGCATTACGACGAGCCGTGGAGCCGCGATCATCATTGCAAAAAGGTCCACCTCCTACTGATTGAACCTCTTGAAGATGTGGAGGAGGAGGTCCTGGAGCATGAGGAAGAGGTCGTAGATGAAGAACAGCAGCTGGTTGATATTACGATGTATGCTCTTGTCGACTACGCAAACCCGCAAATGATGAAAGTGGGAGGACTTCTGAAGCAACAACCGATCACCATTCTTATTGACACCAGGAACACTAACAATTTTATAAACAGCAAGGTTGTTGTCTATATGGCCTTACCTATTGAGGATTGCAGCATGTTTGACGTTAAGGTTGCCGACGGACGAATTTTGAAGTGTGACCACCGGTGACTACGGATGAAGCTTTTGCTACATGATCAAGAGATAATTACATATTCTTTCCTCCTCCCTCTTGATGATTATGAGGCCATGCTTGGTATCGAATGGCTGATGATATTATGTAATGTTTCATATATTTTTTTAAATTAATCATGAAATTTTGTAGCAAAGAAAAATAAGTGCTGCTGCACGGCAAACGGGGGAACGACATATCAATGATTTGCACTCGACGATTGGAGAAAGTTTTGCACAAGACATGTAGCGGGTTCTTGATACAACTTGAGTAGCAATCCAATGGGGAGCCAACCAAACTTGAAGACCCAAACATACTTTTGTTGCTTGCTGAATTTTAAGATGTATTTGATGAACCGCGCAGCCTACCTCCTAACTACTAATATGATCATCATATATCGATTCTTTCGGGCAAACATCCAGCAAACACTCAGTCATATCGGTATCCTCATCTTTAGAAGGATAAAATAGAAAGGATTATAAGGGGGATGCTCGAAACAGAAGTTATTCGACCAAGTTGCAGCCCCTACTCTTCACCGATGCTCCTCGTACGAAAGAAGGACGGAACATGGCGAATGTGCGTTGATTACCAAGCTCTCAACGGCATAACCGTCAAGGACAAGTACCCTATTCCAGTAATAGATGAATTGCTTGATGAATTAAAGGAAGCACGAGTCTTCACAAAGCTGGACCTTCGATCCGGATATCATCAAATACAAGTGTGCGAAGAAGATATACCGAAAATCACCTTTCGAACGCACACCAACGACTATGAATTTCTGGTAATGCCCTTCGGTCTCACCAATACTCCCTCCACCTTTTAGAGCCTTATGAATGATATTTTCTGGAGTTATCTTCGTAAATTTATGTTGGTTTTCTTCGACGACATCCTTATTTACAACCCTTCTCTTGAAAGTCATTTTCAGCACTTACGACTTGTTTTGACGATTCTTCGAGAGCATATTCTTTTTGTCAAAAAAATTGAAGTGTAGCTTTCTTCAACAAAAGGTGGAATATCTTGGACATATTATATCAGAGGAAGGTGTGGCGGTGGACCCTTTCAAAATTGAAGCAATGTAGAACTGGCCAACCCCGAGGAACATAAAATCGCAACGTGGCTTTCTCGATTTAACAGGCTACTACTGCAAGTTCGTGAAAAACATATTGAATCTCAAATTTTGATGATGAAATAAATTGATGGGTTATTGATCTAACAGAATTGTTAGAATTGATTGATGCATGATTAATTACGATATAATGATTATTACAATCTGGATTGGCCAAGGTAAAGTCCATGCATTGAGTCGATGAGGTTGGGAACTCGTAAGGAGCGCATCGGGAGCTCGCCGAGGGTATCAGAAGTTTGTCAGGATGACGTAAGAGAGTTCGCCAGAAGAAGATCGAGACTCGCCGGAAGATTATCGGGGATAGCCGAAAAGCTTGTCGGGAGTTACGATGGTCTTGTAATGAATGTTTTACAATTATGATTATATTTAATTAAATTATAATTAGCATCATGCAGGACTAACTATGATAGGAGCAATAGAGTTACAACTAGATGATGGGCCAAGATCAAGCTTGAGCATCGGGCCAAGGACGATGTAGTGGGATCTCACCGAAGTTCGCTAGGTGATTCGCCAAAGGGATCGGGAAGCTCGTTGGGAACACGTCGGGAGTGCTGGTTACAGGTGCCCTACAAGCCAATCACGTGAGTGATGACACGTGTGACACGTTGTGTGATCTTTTTTCTTATGATTAATATTGACATATTCTCACATTATATTATCTGTAACATATATACTGTGATGTCCTTGGTTCTGTGCAATGGGAATCATATCGTGATGAGATTACGATAATGAGATCAATTCATATTTAAACATAGATCCTAAATAATCCCGATCATAGGTTACTCGAGAGGGAAATCGAGATAACTAGACAGACCGGTTTACTATATACTCGTCCATATAATGGAGGTGATTGGTCTCATAGCCACTTGTATGGAGACACTAAGGATATAGTACAGGTGCTCATTGGAGAATGAGTTCACTGATTGATCCACTTATGAAATGTTGTATGGTTGATGATACCTAATGTCAGACAGTGATTCCATAGTCCCAGTTGTGTATCTGGTCCTTTGACTTGAGACACCAAGGATGCCTTGTATGAGTACTCCTTTCTTTGACGCTAGACTTACAGGTTTGGAAAGTTCCAGATATGGTACAACTAGTTATTAGGATTGGTAGCCAACCTTACGAAGGCAATTGAGTGTCAATAGAGGATCATCCACTCTCGGTATCACAAGAGGAATATCCTATATATGCTTGCTCAGACAAATCCCTTGCTAGGGTCATTCGAATTGAGAGAGAAAGAGTTCTCCGAGAGAATCTGATTAGAGCGAGACTAAGACGGATTTTGTATATGACCTGACAATACCATGTCCAATATACGGTCTTTGAGATATTAGTTAGATGAGGGATTATAGATACACGGTAACTGTGAACAGACAAATCCGATGGATTTGATCCCCCCTGTACCGTCTGGGGACTATGGCGTAGTGGCATAGTACGTCTATAGTCGATAAGTCGAGTGAATTATTATGGGGATAATAATTTACTATATCAGAAGGAGTTCTGATGGGAGTGACTCACGGCCAGCTCGATATCGGGCCTAGAGGGTCACACATATAATGGATGCTTCAGCAAATAGAGGATTAGATGGAGCTATTCTCATTAGATGAGACTCTATGCTGATGGGCTCCTTGATTAAGGCCCAATTAGATACCTAAGGAGATTATTGGATAGAGATCTAATGATGCAAGGTTAGTGGGTAATTGGATGGAGATCCAATACCCACTAAGGCAGAAGCCTTTGAGTTTTTGGTGGCTCTCTATAAATAGGAGGGGATACTCATGGTTGATAGGCTGCAGCTTTAGCCACCACCTCCTATTCTCTTCCCTCCCTCTGTGTAAGAGTTGCGAGATCATATTGTTGGAGGAGTTTCGATGCAGAGATCCATCGCGTGGATACCACTAGAGACGAGGACGCTTGACCTCCTTTATCTTCTCCATCCGTATCTAGAATACAGGGATATACGATCTCCCTAGGTAAAATCAATCTCTCACACATCGCGATTTTATCAATTTTTACATTTTTCTCGCGAGCCCAATATTTTGTACGACGATTTGATCTACGTGGGAAACCTGTATTTTGTTTTGATTTTCGCTACATATGTGATGCACCCGCTAAGGTTTCCCAACAATGGTATTATAACCAAGATTTTCATATGAAAGATTGGTTTTAAATTACGTAGAATCATTCTACGCGTTCTTGCTACGTTTTCACAGTGAAGGCAGTGAGGAGGAGGGTCAATCAGCCACGGCTAGCCCCTATGCAGGGCCGGCCACCCACGGCCAAGCCACGCCCAAGGCCCCCTGTAAGGGGGCGACCGGCTGCGGCCAGGGCCAGCCCGCAAGGGAGGCCGACACCGCTCACGGGGGCAACAGCCCGTAGGGGTGGCAGCCGCCCACGGGCACACCTGCTTGCAACGCGACGCCCGCAAAGGGATCTTTACCTATGAGTTGTTTCGAATGAAAATAAGTGAGTCTATTGGAGACATGTTTACGGATCTCAAAATCTTTACGGATGTCGTCAATGGCCTAAAAGCACTTGGAAAATATTTTTCAAATTTTGAATTAATTGGTAAGATTTTGAGATCTTTACCTAAAAATTGGATCCTAAAGTAACTGTTATTCAAGAGGCCAAAGACTTAAATTGATTGGCTCTCTTATGACATATGAACTAAATTGTAAAGCTCATGATGAGTTTGATGAACCCCTTCCAAAGAACAGGAAGGATATAACACTTCAGACAACAAATAACTCTTCGAGTGAAACCTCGAGTAATGAGGACAATGATATTGCTTTGTTATTAAGAAAGTTTAAAAAATTTATAAAAATAAATAAGAACTATAAAAATAAAAAAGAACCGAAGAAGGACAATGTCATTGCTAGGAACGCAAGAAGCCAAGGAGATCAAAAGATCAAATGCACAACCAAGAAGTGAAGAACCTTGCTCTTATGGCCATTGTCAATGAGGTTAGTGATTCATTAAGTAATTCTATTTTAGAATTATTAAATATGCTTCATGATTTGTTTGATGTATTTAAAAAACTTAGTAAATCTTTTAAGTTGCTTAAACATGAACATGATCTATTAGTTAGTAAAGTTGATGAAATGCATGAGTTATTAGCACCACACAATCCTAGTTCTAAATGTGAAATGCTAGACAACATTAAAGAAGAAAATATCATACTTAAGATAATGTTAGAAAATTTTGAAATTGGTAATAAATTTTTTAATATGATCTTTGCCGATAAGGGTCATATTAATAGAAGAAATGAAATAGGCTTTGTGGGTAATATCTAACAAAAGCCAACTATTTTTTGTTAAATATCAATAAAAGCCAACTATTTTTGTTAAAGGACCAACCTTAAATGTGCCATCAAGAATTAAGTGTAATTTTTATGGTAGATTACGACATATGGCTTACAAATGTCCACCAAGAATTAAGTATATTTTTCTTATCTCTTTGGACCTTGATCTATGGAGTATTGTTGAGAATTGATTTGACAAATCTTCCAAGCCAATGAATGAACCAAATGATTTGGAAAGAAAGAATTTTTCTTTAAATGCCAAGGCTATGAATGTCTTGTTTTGTGCTTTTGATAAGAATGAGTTTAATCGTGTTTCCGTTTGCGAATCAACCTTTGATATTTGACACACTATAGAAATCACACACAAGGGGACTAGTAGAATAAAAAAATCTAAGATAAATATTTTAGTTCATAAATATGAGTTGTTTCGAATGAAACCAAGTGAGTCTATTGGAGACATGTACACCTGTTTTACGGATATCGTCAATGGCCTAAAAGCACTTGAAAAATATTTTTTAAATTTTGAATTAGTTAGTAAGATTTTAATATCTTTATCTAAAAATTGGATCCTAAAGTAACCGCTATTCAAGAGGTCAAAGACTTAAATAACTTACCTCTTGAAAAATTGATTGGCTCTCTTATGACATATAAACTAAATTGTAAAGCTCATGATAAGTTTGATGAACCCCTTTCCAAAGAACAGGAACGATATAGCACTTCAGACACCAAATAACTCCTCGAGTGAAACCTCGAGTAATGAGGACCATGATATTGCTTTATTATTAAGAAAATTTAAAAAATTTATAAAAATGAACAAGAACTATAAAAACAAAAAAGAACCGAAGAAGGACAATATCATTTGCTATGAACGCAAGAAGCTAAGGAGCTCCAAAGATCAAATGCACAACCAAGAAGTGGAGAACCTTGCTCTTATGGCCATCGACAATGAGGTTAGTGATTCATTAAGTAATTCTATTTCAGAATTATTAAATATGCTTCATGATTTGTTTGATGAATTTAAAAAACTTAGTAAAACTTTTAAGTTGCTTGCTTAAACATGAACATGATTTGTTAGTTAGTAAAGTTAATGAAATGCATGAGTTATTAGCATCACACAATCCTAGTTCTAAATATGAAATGCTAGACAACATTAAAGAAGAAAATATCATACATAACGTTAGAAAATTTTAAAATTGGTAATAAATCATTGAATATGATCTTTGCCAATAAGGGTCATATTAATAGAAGAAATGAAATAGGCTTTATGGGTATACCTAACAAAAGCCAACTATTTTTATTAAATACTAACAAAAGCCAACTATTTTTGTTAAATGACCAACCTTAAATATGCCACCAAGAATTAAGTGTCATTTTTATGGTATATTATGACATATGATTTATAAATGTCCATTCAAAAAGTATAGTCCTCACAAATTAGTTTGGGTTCCTAAAGGAACCATAAACAATCTTATACCATTAGAGAAAATGGGAAGAACATGTCACGAAGGACCCAATGTTAAATGGTACCTAAATCAAAACCTCTCATAATATAAAGTTATTTCCTAACAAGGTTAGGAGCAATAAAAATATTTTGAAAGTAGATGCTCAAGTCATATTACTTGAGATCTAACACTCCTTCAAGCTTACTAGCCTAATTAGTAATAAGAAAATTATTGAAATTAAAAATTATTGACAATGAAATATTTTATGGTTCATCATTATACAATTAATATTGATGATGTATAGCTAGAGTATACAAGTATGAAAATGAACTAGAACCAAAGAACCTTAGTTATTAAAAAATATATTTTGAATGAATGCTAAAATTATTGACTTGTTTAAATGTAAAGACTATTGTTAAATGGTTCAAATATTGATAAAGTCTACGGAATGATTGATTTAAATGATTGAAATGCTATGATTGAATGATTTTGTTGAATGATATAATTTGAACATAGAACAATATAAAAAAGGGAGAGAAAAATCATGCTCCATTGTCTAGTATTTTTGTAAATTAAAAATATTTAATGAGAATAAAATGAGCATGGTAACTCACTACACTAAATCTAAAAATCATTGGAATTGAAATAAATTAAAGTTTTTATTTGAAAATATTTTATTACAATGATGTTGATGAAATTTTATTTTTGACTTTAAATGATATTGCATTCTTGAAATAAATTTCAAAAGAAGGATGATTATTCTTGAAAGAATTTTTATTCCATTAATCCTTCAACAAGAGACAAAATAATACTATTATCGTTGAATCTCTTAAACTACAAAAATGGATTAGTGAATTTTAGTTATTGAAAAATAATCTATGATACTTTCATTGAATTTCTCGAAAAGTGAATTTTGATGATGATTTTGGATAAGTTTTCAAATGATTTTATGTTAAAAAGAGATTAATGAATCGATTATGTTATTTTTATGACTCTTGAACTATGAAAGTGATTTTGACGATTTGATGATTTGAACTTGAATAAATTATTATCATGATTTTGGCAAGTTTAGAAAATAAAACTTGAAAATCTTCTATTTTATCATCTAAGAAGAGATTTATTAAATTAAATCATGTCTTTAATATTCATGAATGCCTTTTGATATCAATATTTATCTTGACATGATTTATTATAAAACTCATGACATAACTTATCACCAAAATTAGTATTTCTTAAATTTGTGATACGTTAAAAATTGAAAGAGATTTGTATTATCATGAATATTTTCTTAATTTCTTAACTTGACTTATATGTTATGGGAATTATGTTATTGATCTCTATAATTTTCTCTTTTAAATAAAAATATGATTTATGATCTTAATAATATTAATTGAAATTATTATTAAGATCATTCTTCTTTATTAAAAAGATTTATCTTGGATAAATTGAGATTATCTCCTAAGATTCATTTTATTATTAAAAAAACTTATTAAACGAAAACATGTCTTTTGATATTCAAAATTTTGATTTTATCTTTAATTACATGATCTCCTTATACTTCTTGGCGTAATTTGAATATGAATGCTAAGAAGAAATTATGTTATCATATTTCTTTCTTCACAATAACAAAAAAAATGAGAGATAAAATTATTAATATGATTAGAAGTAAATTAAATATGATAACCTTGAATGAGAAACAATTTGCTTGGAAGAAATTTTAGAATTTTCTAAATGCATGTAAAATACTTGATTTACAATTTGAGCTTGATCTACTATCATGTCTTCCTATGAAATTCTTAATATTTTTTATCAAAATTTATAATATATGATTTTTTGCTATACTAGAAATTACATAAGATTATTTTAAATGCATGAGTAGTTCTTAAACTTTTGAATCTCCTTGATTATTTAGAAGTTTTGAGCTTAATTTTGAAATTTACATCTTTAAAATTGAGTATTTTTGTGATATAATATTTTTCATTTCTCTACCTTGATTCTACCTTCTTGCTCACACATGTGGAGAAAGGAAAACATTAGCATTTCAAGAGACTAATAAGTCTATTAATTACATTTTGAACCTCTTGAAAGTGATTTTGATGATTTTGAAATTGAATGAGTAATTTATCTATATCATGGTTTTGATTTCTTAGAATTATAACTTGAAATCTTTTATGAATCAAAATCTTTTGTTATGTGTCTTCATATTATTTAAAAGGAGATTTTTATACAAATCATGAACTTGACAACTTAAAATTTCTTATGGATAAATCAAGAGATTTTATTTGTTTTTCATATGACTTATCTCTTGATATTCATAATTTATTTTCATAAATTGAATATCTTACCACCATGTTAATTTTTCTTGATATATTTCATGTGATGATTGGTATATTTCATGATTTATTTCTTAAAAAATGATGTAATGGGAAAAGTTTTGCACTATTCTAACCATCCCTTCTTTTTGATAATGACAACGGCGGAGCAAAACTTGTTAGCTTATAAAATTAGTAGCTTGAACAATGCAAAGGAAGCAAATATTTGCTAGCTTGCACTTCTGAAAGCGAAGAATGAATTCACTAGCCCGCATGTTTTAAAGTAATGAAAAATTTGTTAACTTGCTAAGCTTTCATATATCAAAAACTTGTTAATTGTTCTTCTCCTTTTGTTGATGACAAAGACAAAGAGGGAGAAGGTATAATGATGTGAAATCATGTATGATGATCATGCATGTAATGATGATTTTGAAAATATACTAAAGATAATAATTTTTTATTATTCTGATTTATTTGCTATATTTTCTTAAAATTTACATGAGAAAAATTTGTTGAGCTCATATTCGAAATTTTATATATACAAGATTGAGGTTGAAACTTAGAAATGTTAAATCATGAAAATATATAAATTGCTAATATAGATTTCATGAAATGAAGCCTTTTTGTGATAATATATATTTTTTGAAAACTTTCTCCATGATTTTATCTTATTGTTTTAAAAAAAGTGAGAAAAAAATTACATGAAGATGTGACACATTTGAAATTTACAAGATATAATTTTTGATATCAAGAGATGACTTTTGGTATATTTGAAATATATAAGTAATCTTTAAATCTCCTGAACTTTTGAGCTCATCTAAGTATTACTTTTAAAATTTATTAAGAGCTCTTCTCTATTATGAAATGATTCAATAATACCTCCCTTATTTCTCTCCTTATTAAAGGGGAAGAAAACTTTATAATGCATATACTAAGAGGGAGTAATGTCATCCTATGCTTTAAAATTATTAGCTATGTTTCACCTTTTTATTGATGACAAAAGAGGAGAAATATATATTGATGACCCATGATGAATATATTGATGACAAATGATCTTATTTAAATATGTGGATATCTTGGATAAGGATATGAATTAGACATCTTGGATATAGATGCTTAATTCCTTTTTACTCATGAGTTGATAATTTGATGTAAATTTGTGTTAAAATTTACATAAAATATTGATTACTTGAAATTAAGAGTGTGTGATCCTCTTAAATTTAAGTGGCATAGATTTAGGTGGAGTTAGGATTAACTCCTGTCATCAATTGATTGTCATCATAAAAAAGGGAGAGGTTGTTGAATCTCGAATTTTAATAATGAAATCAATTGATGGGTTATTGATCTAACAGGATTATTAGAATTGATTGATGTAGGATTAATTATGACAGAATGATTATTAAAATCAGGATTGGCCAATGTCAAGTCCATGCATCAGGTCGATGCCGTTGGGAACTCTTTAGGAGTGCGTCGGGAGCTCGTCGAGGTATTCAGAGTTTGTCAGGATGGCGTAAGGGAGTTCCCTAGAAGAAGACCGAGACTCGTCGGAAGATTGTCAGGTGTAGCCGAAAAGCTTGTCGAGAGTTAGGATGGTCTTGTAATGGATATTTGGTAATTATGATTATATTTAATTAAGTTATAATTAGTATCGTGCAGGACTAACTATGACATGAGCAATGAAGTTACAACCAGATGATGAGCCAAGATCAAGCTTGAGCATCAGGCTGGGGTTCGGACGATGTAGTGAGATCTCGCCAAAGTTCACTAGAAGATTTACCGAAGGGATCGGGAAGCTCGCTAGGAACACGCTAGGAGATTGCCGGAAGAAGACCGAAAGACTCACTGCAAGAATACCGGAGGCTACCGGGTTGGCGGGAGTTAGGTCTTGGTTTAGCTTATTGGTCATTAAGTGTTGTAATCATTGAGTCATATTTAGGAATTAGGTCCTAATTGAGTTGGATTTAGATGAAATCCAAATCAACTCAATAAGGTAACCGGGTCCACTATAGAGTTTGGTTGAGCTCAGGTTGAGCTCAATTAGTTGACCAAGGGAATGGTCCACTGATGGTTTGAGCCAAAATTTAAAAAGTTGAGGGAACCACTTTTACAAAAATTTCGGTGGGTAAACCATCGGTGAGCGACGGGTGTACCGTCGCCACCCAGGCTTTCGGACGACTGACCCGCCTAGGCTGGGCAGTTGAACTGCCCATACCCAGGAATCTCGATACTTTCAGCGGTTGACCCGCCTAGGACCGACGGCTAAATCGCCCGTACCCGATTTTGTTCGAGTATGTTTGATTTTTAGCTCCAAAAATCTGAAGCCACTTGGGGCCTATAAATACCCCAAGTTTTATTACATTCTACACAATAATTTTTAGGGATTATATTCTAAGAAAATATTATGTAAGAATTATAAGAAAAAGAAAAGGGGTAAGGGAATGATCAAAAAGTGTAATCTTGTCTCCCTTGTAAGCAAAGTGTAAGGGTTTGGTTTTCACCTAAAGAAGATTGGTAGTGGATGCTTATGTGCCTCAAGAAGGAGGACTCGGGAGTGGACGTAGGCTGTTGGCGCTGGACCACTACAAAAATTGTGAGTGTTTCCTTGCTTTCATTGCTTACATATTTTTGTATTGACGCTTCCAATTTAACTCAACTCTTTAAAAGCAAAGTTTTCATGATAAGTTTTTCCTTCAAACATTGCTTATCTTTCAGGTTTGCTTATTAACTTAGCAACTTTTTTTAATCACTCACTCATTTCACTAAGAACGAAAAGCTTCAAATTTCCTATCTTGGTTTAATCTAAAAGATTTCATCTAAACTGAAAATTTACATTTGTACTAATTCACCCCCCTCCCCCACTCTTAGTGTCAAATTGATCCTAACAAAACTATAGAAAGATCAGTGCACCCCTCACTTCCTTGCTGGAAAAAGATGTCTTCCAATAGTCTGATAAAGCCTCTACTGCCTTCGACGAACTTAAAGCCGCAATGATGACAACACCCGCACTAGTGCTACCTGACTTCAACCAGACTTTTATTATTGAAGTCGATGCCTCCGGAGTAAGAATAGGTGTTGTACTAATGCAAGATGGTTGCCCCCTAGCTTATACCAGTAAGGCCTTATCTCCTTCCCATCTCAAGATGACTATTTACGATAAGGAGATGCTTGCGATTGTGCATGCGGTGGTAAAATGGAGACCGTACTTGATCGGGCGATGCTTTCAAATCAAGACCGACCATAAGAGCCTAAAACATTTCTTGGAGAAAAATATATCTACCCCCGAGCAGCAAAAATGGGTAACAAAGCTTATTAGATATGATTATGAAATAACTTACAAAAAGGGGAAAGAGAATATTGTTGCAGATGTGCTTTCGTAGCTACCCGAGCAAGTTGAATTTTTTACAGTTTCACTTCCGTCCGATGACTTCCTTAAGGATATTAGGAAGGAATGGGAAGATGATCCAGAGACCAGTAAGATCATAAAAAAAATGGAGAAGAACCAAGCTCCATGGCTTATTACAATTGGGACTCAAAAAACTTGCACTATAAGGGATGCATTATGCTTATGTCGAATTCTACTTGCATAAAGACCATCCTTCAAGAGATGCATCCACACTGGTGGTCGGGCACTCCGGGTTCCATAGAACCTATAAGAGAATTAAGCAAAATTTTTATTGGGTAGGGATAAAAAATATTATTGCTAAATTTATAGCACAATGTGATGTTAGGACTCTAGCTAGAGGAGTCCTAATTTAGTTTCATTAAAGAGGGCATACATGTAAATCCTATCTAGCTGACCCCTATGAAGAGATGAAGAGGCCGATTATGTTAGGATATTTGGAGGGAAGTAGAAGGCACATGAAACTCTAGTTAGCCACTCCTTATCTTAGTTTAAAAGGGGTTGGTTGAGGTGGGGTTAAATGTTGGATTAGAAATCAATAAGCAACCAGCCACCCCTAAGAGGCCGGTTGGAGGTTGCTTCTTAGAGAAGCATTAGGAGTTGTTAGGAGTAGGAGTCTAGAAGTAGAAGTCCTATTAGGAGTTAAGGTTTAGAAGACCCATAAATAGCCTTGTAAGTATCCACTTTTCTTCATGAATAGATGAATATTTTCTGTAGTCTTTGAGCAGCAACTTAGAGGGAGGAACCCCTATAGAGTTCCAAGGAGGTCGATCCCCTATAGAGATCACCCTAAGCTTAGAATCATAAGGTTCTAACATGAACCTTACAAACTCACAAGGGAGACTTTACAAGAATTATAACTCTTTTTCTCACTCCATTGTCCCTTTTCTTTTTTTGCATAATTTTAGCACATTATTTTTCATAAAATATCTAGTCTAAAGTGTTGTGCTAAATGCAAGAAAACTTAGGGTATTTATAGACCCCAATTGGCTTAAGAAATTAGAGCCAAAAATTTAAATGTATCCAAAAAAATCTTGGTACAGGCGGTACCACCGCCAGCGCCGATAGTACTACCGTCAAAAGCTGCCCAAAAAATAGTACAAAGATAGTACAACCGTCGACCTGGGCAGTACGACTACCGTCCACCAATGATACAACCGTGGGGAATCTTGGAAAAAGTGATTCCTCCACTTTTCCAATCCCGACATATACATTCAGTTGACCCATTTTCTGGTCAACCAATTGAGCTCAACTTGAGCTCAATCTAAACCCAAATGTGGACCCGGTTTGCCTCACTTGAGTTAATTTGAATTCCTTCCTAATCTAACTCAAGTAGGACTAAAATATTAATTGATGCTAACTACGACTAATCAATTACATCCAATGTGACCATCAAGTCAACAAGACCCTCCTAACTCCCAACAAGCTTTTCGGCAACCCCCGACGATATTCCAGTGAGTCTCTTAGTCTTCTTCCGACGAACTCCCAATGCCTTCCTGGCAAGCTCCCGATCACCTTCGACTCCCAGCAAGCCCCCGATACCTTTAGCAAACTTTCGGTGAGTCTCTCGATGAGTTTTCACTGCATCGTCCGAACCTCGGCCCGATGCCCGGACTTGACTCTAACCCACATCTGATTGTAATTTTATTTTTCTGTTATAGTTAATCCTGCATCAATCATCTCTAATACACATGTTAGATCAATAACTCATCAATTGATTTCATCATCAAAATATGAGATTTAACAATCTCCCCCTTTTTTATGATGATAACCAATTGATGACATGAGTTAACATTAACTCCCCCTATATCTATATCATACTCCAAATAAGGAAAATTTAAATTCAAGAGAACTAACCACTCTTGAATTTAAGTATCATAACATCCATTTTTGAAATGATATGCCATGAATTTCAAAATCATCAAATTATCAATGATACATGATATAACATTAATTTCAACCAACAAATCAAGAATCATTCAATTTTCAAGAATATTCCAAGAATTTCAAAATCCATGCATTAGCCATACAATGATTTTAAAATTTTCCTTCTTTAAAAAGAAAAATACCTCATTTTACTGTTTACCATTTTTCATCAATATGTTATTTCTTTTCTTTTGTCATATATGTATCATTTTTTTATCAATATGTTGTTTCTTCCCCTTTGTGTATCATTTTTCATATTTGCGTCATCAATACACTATTTCTCCTCCTTTGTCATCAAAAAAAGAGGTGAAATAATGAGCAAGTAATTTCATGATATATAACTCATCATGTGTCAAAAAAATTATATTTTTATATATATTGATTGAATATTTTATACTTCATTGCTCCCCCTTACTAAAATTGGATAAAAACATAGTTTTCTCATGAAAACATGGGAGGGAAGTGAAAAATATCAACACAAAAATAGGGCTTAATCTTGTAAATTCTAAAATTCAAGAAAATTAAGAACTATCTACTAATTTAATACAGGTTTATCATAAGAGTAGTAAATCAAGCAGATCATCCATTCTCATGGTTTAGCATTCCTAGCTCTCTTTTAATAAAATCAAATTACTCTTTATTTAATGGTTTAGTAAAAATATCTATTAATTGATACTTAGAATTAATAAATTTTAAAGATATGTCATGATTGTTCATATGATCGTTAATAAAGTGATGTCTAATATCAATATGTTTAGTTCTTCAATGTTGAATGAGACTTTTAGTTAAACATACGGTACTTGTGTTGTCACATTTTATAGGGATATTTTTTAATTGAATTCAGTAATCTTCTAATGTGTTTTCCATTCAAATACCTTGGGCACAACAAATACTAGCTGCAATATATTCGGCTTCAGCAGTAGATAAAAGTAACCAAATTTTATTTCTTGAAAGACCAAGAAACAAGTGCATGCCCTAAAAATTGACATGTCCCGGTAGTATTTTTTTTATTTATTCTACATTCTCCAAAATTGGCATTTGTATAAGCAAGCAAATTAAATTTTTTGGATTTTGGATACCATAATCTTAAGTAAAAAGTTCCTTTTAAATATCTAAATATTCATTTAACTACTTTAAGGTGAGAAAGCTCGGGATTGGATTAAAATCTTACACACAATCCAACACTAAACATTATATCCGATCTAGTAGCAGTTAAATACAACAAGCTATCAATCATTCCTCTATATGTTCTTTGATCAAAATTTGTTTCCTCATTATCCAAGTCTAATTTTGTAGATGTACTCATGGGTGTATTTATGACCTTAGCATTTTTCATGCCAAAACATTTTAACAAGTCTAAGGTATATTTAGTTTGACTAATAAATATACTATCATTTAATTATTTTATTTGTAATCCTAAGAAAATGGTTAACTCACTCATTAGACTCATTTCAAATTCTTGGCTCATACTTTTGGTAAAAGATTCACATAATGATTCATTTGTTGAACTGAATTGGCTTCCCCTAAATATAGATGTTTAAGGTTTTGGTGAGGGAGGATCAATTCTCCTAGGCAACCTAGTCCAAATATTGTTTCTTACAATGGATCTTAGTCTTCTTAAGAGATTTCTATAAATGATATTATATCTATCAAACTTGATAATTTCTTCATTTGGTGGAAGAGCTATATTGTGTGCATGTATCAATCTAGTTATTAATTCACCATATGGAAGCATCATATCATGTTTTGCCTTAACAAATATCCAAAATAGTAATCATATTGAGTCATGATCTAATGCATAGTACCTAGTTCCATTTTGTTAATTTCGTCATGATGAAATTGTTTAAGAAGTAGAATACTAATCACTATATAATGAAGTAGTTTTGTGTTGAAAGGTAGCATGTGCTCACAACTTTTAGAAACAATAGATAGATTTGGGTTACCAAAAATGGTGCCTAAGGCTTCACAATAAGTAACCCCTATTAATTCAGTGCCTCATTATCCTCTAGAGTAGCAATCACTTCTTTTTTTTAGGTATTCCTATGAGATTATAAATTAAACTATCCATAGTAGTTATATGATGGCCCAAGATATATGTAGAAATCCTATCTTGATCCATCTACATACAAGTTATTGTAGAATAATCTAACAAGTCAAGGATAAATGGGTTCATTCATTTGAAGGATGGGTAGGGCATCTAGGTTAGCAAACCATTGGATTGGTTCTAAATCTCTAAAGTCTTCTAGATCTACATATTTACCCTTATGAAGACTTTTAAACTCACTGGTGTTATGATCAATTGGTACTAAGAGGAGGGGTGAATTAGTGCAAGATTGGTAATGTCTGATTCAAAAACCTTTGCTTATAGATTAAGAAATAAAATCAGAAGCATCTTTTGTACTTTATTAGAAATGATTAAGAAACTGATTTAAGAGAAGTCATTGAGAATAATGCTTGTATTTTTCTATGAACTAATCAAGAGCAATAGAAAGTAGTAAATAAGACAAGTAAAGAGCACTCACAATTTATAATGGTTCGACCGTAATCTTGGCCTACGTCCACTTCCCGAGTCCTCTTCATCGAGGCCCATCGGTGTCCACTACCAATCTTCTTTGGGTAAAAATCAAACTTTTACAAGCTTTTCATTTACAACTCACAAGGGAGACCTCTTACAAGAAATACAATACTTAACTCACTCCCTTGCCCCTTTTTTTGTTGCACACTTTTAGCACACTTTTTCACATATTTTTGTATCCGTTGACTTGTGTGAATGCTTGTACTAAATGCAAGAAAACTTAGGGTATTTATAGACCCCAATTAGCTTCCAAATTTGGAGCCAAAATTTTAAATACACCCGAAAAAGTCGGGTATGGGTAGTACCATTACCGGTGCCAATGATGCCACCGTCGAAAGCAGCTCAGAATACTGGGCAACGATGGTACAAGCGCTGACCTAGGTGGTACATCCACCGGGAATCCCGAAGAAGATATTCCTTTCACTTTTCTAATCCCAACTTGTACCTTCTATGGATCAATTCTCAAGTCAACTAATTGAGCTCGACTTGAGCTCAATCCAACCACTTTGTAGACCCGGTTGCCTCACATTGAGTTGATTTGGATTCCTTTCAAATTAAACTCAATTAGAGCTCTGTCCCTAACTATGACTCACTGATTACAACCATATAGGACCCTTAAGCTTAATAAACGACCTAACCCCCATCAATTTGGCAACCTCCGGCATTCTTGTGGTGAGTCTTATGGTCTTCCTCCGGCGATCTCCCGGCGTGTTCCCAGCAAACTTCTCGATTCCTTCGGCAAACTCTTGGCGAGCTCTCACTGCATCATTTGAACCTTGGCCTAATACCCAAACTTGATCCTAGCCCAACATCTGGTTATAACTCATTTTCTCCATCATAGTTAAACCTGCATTACTTTCTCTAACACACATGTTAGATTAAACACTCATCAATTAATTTCATCATTAAAATCTGAGATTCAACAATCTCCCCCTTTTTGATAATGACAATCAATTAATGATGGGAGTTAATCTTAACTCCCCTATTTTTCATGCCATAATAAGGAAAACTTAAATTCAAGAGAACCATACACTCTTGAATTCAAGTATTATGATTTGTCAAGCAATTAATATTTCAAGGATGCAATGAAACACTCATACATCAATTTCAATAAAAACTTGCTTTGAATTATCAAGTTATCAACTCATAAAAGATTTTTATAAAAACAAATTATGCATCAATTATACATTTGAAAATCTCCATTTAAGTCATTAATCATATCTCCCCTTTGTTTATCAACAAACAAAGAGAAATGCCTATTCTAAAATTTTCTTACATGTGTCATCAATATCCATTTTTTTCCCTTTGTCATCAACAAAAATGTGAATTGTAGAGCTAATGATTTCAAGGCACATGTGTCATTGAAAAATATTCCTATTAAATGTGACAATATAAGTGTCATATGCCCAAAAATCTCATCCAACACTCAAAAACTAAGCACATTGACATTAGACATCATTTTATTATGGATCATATGAATAATCAAGATATTTCATTAGAATTTATTGATACTAAGCAGCAATTAGTGGATATTTTTATAAAAATATTAAATCAAGAGCAATTTGATTTTATTATAAGAGAGCTAGGAATGCTAAACCATGAGAATGTATGATTTGTTTGATTTACTATTTTAAATCAAATTGCATGAATGTTTGACTCATACATTCTTAACTTTAGATTTTAAAATTTACTAGATTAAAATCTATTTTTGTGATGATGCTTTTTAAATCTCCTTCCTTATTCCTATCTTCTTGTTTGCAAAAAGGGAAGAAAATTTGCATAAATGATCTTCAAAATCATAATTTGTTATTTTTCAAAATTACTTGCTATTTTTGCTTGAAATTTACATAAGATGAATTAAATGCATGAATAGCTCTTAGATTTTTTAATCTTCCTAGATTTCTTAGATTTTTTTAGCATATTTTTGAAATATTCTTTTAGAAATTCACTTCTATAAGATTGAGAATGATGTTTTACAACTCCTCTCTTATTTTCTTTCCTTTTTTTCAGAAGAGGAAAATTTTTTATGGCTTATAACCTATTTTACTAAGGGGGAGCAATGACACATGTGCCTTGAAATTATTAGCTCTACATTTCATCTTTTTATTGATGACAAAGGGGGAGAAATGGTTATTGATAACACATATAAGAAAATTTTAAAATAGGTATTCTCTTTGTAGATTGATAAACAAAGGGGAGAAATTATTAATGACTTAAGGAGAGATTTTCAAATGTATAACTGATGCATAATTTTTTTTATTCAACTAAAATGGTGTATATATGCAATAAATAGCCCAAATCAATCATTTCATTCAACCTAATCTTGATCATCAAAATTCCTTTGTAAATTTTAGTGATCTTTCATTAGGAAATATTTATGTTCAAATGCATCATCAATCAAGGTTATTGTAATATGATATTTTCAAATGAGTAAAATATTTTCAAATGAATTCATTATGATTATCACAATAGGATATTTTCAAACAAAATTTTTTAGTTTATTTCCTTTTCATTTAATTTTATCTCAAGACAACGTACACACATTTAATCTATACAAGTCAATATAAGCGTACAAGCATAATCTCATCAAAATCTCTCTTTCATGTATATAATTTTACATTAAAAAAAGGTAAACTTTCTTCGTTCTAATTTTAGCATTCTCTAGTTATGCAAAAGCCATGCATCATTGAAAGCAATCAAGATTAATGAATCATCTGAAGATTTATCACTAATAATTTTATTTTTAATATTTTTTCTTATTATTACTTAGGCTAGTGAGCTTGAAAGAGTGTTAGATCTCAAGTTATATAACTTGAGCATTTACCTTCAAAATATTATTTAGTGCTCCTAGCCTTGTTATGATGTAAATTTATAGTATGGGGGTTCTAGGTTTAGGTACCCATTTTACATTGGGTCCTTCACGAAGAATTTTATCTTTCTTTTCTAATGGTTTTTTATTGTTTATAGTTCCTTTGGGAACTCAAACTAATTTATAAGGACTATAATATCTAAATAAATATTTGTTGGCTTTATGTCTTAATTTTTTATAAAAATTATATTTAATTTTTGATGATAAATTTAAGGTAGGTCCCTTAATAAAAATGGTTAGCTTTTGTTGAATGTTACCAACAAAGCCTATACCCTTTCTTCTATTAGCATGACCCTTATTAGCAAGGATTATATTAAGGGATTTATTCCATATTTCAAAATTTTATTTGTTTAAGCATGATACTTTTCTCTTTAACAGCATCTAGCATTTCACATTTATAGCAAAGATTATGAAATGATAAAGTATCATGCATTTGATCAAATCTACTAACTAAAGAATTATATTTCTTTTTAAGTGATTTATAAGATTTACTAATTTTTCTAAATTCATCAAACAATTCATGAAACATATTTAATAATTTAAAAAAATAATACTTGAACATTCACTAACCTCGTCTTGGATAGTCATTAGAGCGTAGTTGGCTACTTCTTTCTTGGAGTGGTCTTCTTCATCCAATAAGCTTGAGTCATCCCAAGTTGTCAAAACAGTCTTCTTCTTGTGGGATGCCTTCTTCTTTAATTGAGGACATTCACTTTTGAAATATTCAGGCTTCTTACATTCAAAGCATATGATGTTGTTCAATTTTGGTTCATCTTTATTTTTATAATTTTTATTATTTTTCATGAATTTTTTAAATTTTATAGATAATAGTGCAATGTCATGGTCCTCATCACTCGAGGAGTCATCTACAGTTCTTAGTGCTACATCCTTCTTGTTCTTTGGAAGGGATTTATCAAGCTCGTCATGAGCTTTACAGTTCAGTTCATATGTCATAAGAAATTCAATAAGTTCTTCAAGGGGCAACTTATTAAGATCTTTAGCCTCTTGTATAGCAGTTACTTTAGGATCTCAACTTTTGGGAAGAGATCTTAATATTTTACTAACAAGTTCAAAATAAGACAAATATTTACCAAGAGCCTTAAGACCATAGATGACATCCGTGAAACGGGTGTACATGTCTCCAATGGACTCATTTGGTCTCATTCGAAACAATTCATAACTATGAACTAAAATATTAATTTTAGACTCTTTAACACGACTAGTGCCTTCATCTGTGATTTTAAGAGTGCCAAATTTCGTAAGCAGTTTCACAAACAGAAACCTGATTAAATTCATTCTTATCAAGTGTATAAAATAAGGCATTCATAGCCTTTGCATTTAACAAAAAATTCTTTCTTTCCAAATCATTCATTTCGTTCATTAGTTTGAAAGATTATTCAAAGTCATTTTTAACAATGTGCCATAAATCAAAATATATAGAAGTGAAAAAAAATATGCATCCTTGTTCTCCAATACGTGCAATATATCCCATTGAACATGGGAGGACATGAGATAGAATGTCTCTCATTCATGCCAAATAAAGTCATTTACTCAAGTGAGTGTTAATCCAAATAAATAAAACCTTGCTCTAATACCAATTGTTAGGATCAATTGGCATTGGGTGGGGTAAATTAGTGTAAGAGTGGTAGTGCTTGATTTGAAGACCTTTGCTTGAGGAAAACGAATAAATAAAATTGAAAGCATCTTTTGTACTTTATTGGAAACGATTAAGAAACCGATTTAAGAGAAGTCATTGAGAATGATGCTCGTATCTTTCTATGAACTAATCAAGAGCAATAGAAAGTAGTAAATAAGATAAGTAAAGAGCACTCACAATTTATAGTGGTTTGGCTGTAATCTTGACCTACGTCCACTTCCTAAGTCCCCTTTGTCGAGGCCCATCGGTGTCTACTACCGATCTTCTTTGGGTGAAGACCAAACCCTTACAAGTTTTTCAATCTCAACTCACAAGGGAGACCACTTATAAGAAATACAACACTTGACTCACTCTCTTGCCCCTTTTCTTTTTTTTTACACACTTTTAGCACACTTTTTCACAAATCTTTTTTCCCAATGACTTGTGTGAATGCATGTGCTAAATGCAAAAAAACTTGGGATATTTATAGACCCCAATTGGCTTCAGAATATAGAGCCAAAATTCTAAATGCACCTGGAAAAGCTGGGTATGGGCAGTACCATTACCGGCGCCAATGGCGTCGCTGTCAAAAGCAGCTCGGAATACTAAGCGGTAGCAGTACAATCATTGGCCTGGGCGGTACAATCGTCGGCCACCAGCGGTACAACCATCGGGAATCCTGAAAAAGTGATTCCCTTCACTTTTTCAATCCAGACTTGTACCTTTTGTTAATCAATTCTCAAGTCAACTAATTGAGCTCGACCTAAGCTCAATCAAACCCCTTTGTGGACCCGATTGCCTCACATTGAGTTGATTTGGATTTCTTCCAAATCAAACTCAATTAAGACTCAATCCCCAATTACGACTCACTGATTACAACTATACAGGACCATCAAGCTTAATAAATAACCTAACCCCCATCAATCTGACAAACTCTGGCATTCTTGCGATGAGTCTTACGATCTTCCTCCGGCGATCTCCCAGTGTATTCCCAACGAGCTTCCTAATTCCTTCGATGAGCTTTCACTGCATCATCCAAACCTTGGCCCAATGCTCAAACTTGATCCTAACCCAACATCTGGTTATAACTCCTTTTCTCCATCGTAGTTAAACCTACATTACTTCCTCTAACATATATGTTAGATTAAACATTCATCAATTGATTTCATCATCAAAATCCGAGATTCAACAAATTGTTAAGAATTTTAGGGCATGTTTATAGGTATCAAAGAGTATAGGGTCAAAGGTTTCATCTAATATCTTCTTTCCTGTCCCTTGAAAATCTTCTATGAGCCATTTGGACTACATATATTGCAAATAAAATGTAAGATCAAACAATAGATTGATAGAAGGATTTTGAGAGTTACCTTTGTTGTGATCTCCTAGAGATGAAGATTGGTCCTTAGTTTTGAAAAATATAAGGATTTCTCTTAGGTTTCTAGAGTAAAAGCAAAGAGAAAGAGAGATGGAGGGGGTTTTAGAGAAGTGTAGAGAGGTTTAGGGTCGGTTCCAATGTTGACCCTAAGTGAGGTTTATATAGGCAGGGTTTCGAGCGGTAGAACGGCCACCTGAGTGGTCCAACCACGTCTAGACAGTGTGGTCTGGCGGTCCCACCACCAGACCAACGGTGCCACAGCTAGTGCACTGATTTCGGCAAATATTTTTTATATATATGTATAGTAAACAACCTATTTCAATTATCATAGCATTTTAAATCAATGTTACATCCAAGCTAACAAACATCAAAATCTCATTTTTTTCATAAATTTTAATATTTTTTATTAAAAACAACTAAGGTTTTATAGTTCTCGTTTATACTCTAGTCATGCATCATCAAAAATCAATCAAGATTTGTTGTATGATAATCAACTATTAAAAGATTTGTTGTCAATAATTTGAACTTAATTTATATATTTTAGTCATCGATGATTAGGCTAGTGAGCTTGAAGGAGTGTTAGATATCAATTACTTTTAAAACATTATTTAGTGCTCCTAACTTTAGTTTGGAGATAAACATACAAGAAAGATTGCTTTAATTTAGTTATCCATTTCATTTTGGGTCCCTCATGAAGAGCTTTACCAAATTTATCTAAAGGTTTTTTGTTGTTTATGGTTCCTTTAGAAACCCAAATTAATTTATGTAGACTATACTCTTAAACAAACATTTGTAGGCTTTATGTCCTATTTTTTCATAAAAATTATATTTTATTTTTTATGGTAAGTTTAGAGTGGGTCCTTTGATGAAAATAGTTGAGTGTTGCCAACAGAGCCCATACCTTCTTTCATATTAACATGGCCCTTGTTTGCAATGATCATGTCTAGGGATTTATTCCCTATTTCAAAATTTTCTAATATTTGTTTTAATACAATGTTTTCTTTTCTAAGTTCATCTAAGTTTTTACATTCAGTGCATGAAATATTTGATGATGGTGCTATATGTATTTATTCAAATCTACTAACTAGAGAATAATGCTCTTTCTTAAGTAACTTATAAGACTTACTAATTTTTCTAAACTTGTCATAAAGTTCATGAAACATATTTAGTAATTCAATAAATGGAATATTGGAAGACTCACTTGCCTCATCATGGATGGCCATCATAGCATACTTGGTGATTTCTTCTTTGACGTGGTCCTCTTCATCCGATGAGCTTGAGTCATCCCAAGTCGTTGAGATAGCCTTTTTCTTATGCAGTGCCTCTTTCTTTAATTGAGGATATTCATTTTTGAAACGTCTTGGCTTCTTACATTCGAAGCATATGATGTTGTCCATTTTTTGTTCATTTTTATTTTTATAATTTTTATTCTTTTAAATAATTTTTTTAATTTTTCTGGATAATAGTGTAATATTATTGTCCTCATCACTCAAGGTTTCACTCAAGTCATTTGTAATCCTTAGTGCCAAATCCTTCTTGTTTTTGAGAAGGGGTTCATCATATTCGTTATGAGCTTTACAACTCAGTTCATAAGTCATAAAAGATCTAATCAGTTATTCAAGAGGAAAATTATTAAGATCTTTGACCTCTTGAATTACAATTACTTTAGGATCACAACTTTTTGAAAAAGATCTTAATATTTTACTAACAAATCCAAAATTAGAAAAATATTTACTAAGAGCTTTTAGACCATTGATATCATCTGTGAACCGCGAGTGTACATGTCTCCAATGGACTCACTTGGTTTCATTCTAAACAATTTATAACTATGAACTAAAATATTAATTTTAGACTTCTTAACTCTACTAGTGTCTTCGTGTTTGATTTTAAGTGTATCTCAAATATCATAAGCAGTTTCACAAACAGAAACTTGATTAAATTCATTCTTATCAAGTACATAAAATAAGGTATTCATTGCTTTTGCATTTAACAAAAAAAGCTTTCTTTTCAAAATTATTTTGTTTGTTCATGGGTTTAGAAGATTTTTCAAAATCGTTCTCAACAACGTGTCATAAGTCAAAATCCATGGAAATAAAAAAATATACATTCTTATTTTTCAATATGTATAATATGTCCCTTGAACATGGGAGGATGTGTAATGGAATATCCCTAGTTCATGCCAAATGATGTTATTTACTCACTTTGGTTTTTAGTCCGATGAGTAGCACATGGCTCTGATACCAATTGTTATGATCAATTGGCACTATGAAGGGGGTGAATTAGTGCAAGAGTGAAAGTACCCGATCCGAAAAACTTACGTAAAGAAGAAAAATCGAAAGCACTTCTTGAGTTTCGTTGGAAATGAATAATCAAATGATTTAAGAGAAAGTCGTAAAATGATGCTTGTATCTTTCTTTAAACTAGTTAAGAGTAATTAAAAGCAGTAAATAACATAAGAGTAGGGAGCTCACAGATTTATAATGGTTCGACCACAACTTGGCCTACGTCCATTCCCCGAGTCCTCTTCTCTGAGGTCCACCAGTGTCCACTATCATTCTTCTTTGGGTGAAGACCAAACCCTTATACTTCTCACTCTCCTTTTCACATGCTCAGGAGAGGAACCTTACAAACTCACAAGGGAGACTTTACAAGAATTACAACTCTTTTTCGCACTCCCTTGCCCCTTTTTTTTCTTGCATAATTTTAGCACACTATTTTTCACAGAATTTCTAGCCCAAAGTGTTGTGCTAAATGCAATAAAACTTGGGATATTTATAAACCCCAATTGGCTTCAGAAATTGGAGCCAAATATTTAAACATATCTAAAAATTTTGGGTACAAGCGGTACCACCGACGGTACTACCATCAAAAGCTACTCGAAAAATAGGGCGGTGGCCCGACCTGTGTGGTACGATCGTCATCCACCAGTAGTACAACCATCATCCACCAACTTATACCTACAATTGACCCGTTTCTTGATCAACCAATTGAGCTCAACCTAAGCTCAGAAACCCAAATGTGGACCCGGTTTGCCTCACTTGACTTAATTTGGATTCCTTCCAAATCTAACTTAGGTAGGACTCAAACTTTAATCGATGCTAACTATAATTAATCAATTACAACCAATGTGACCATCAAGTCCAATAAGACCCTCCTAACTCTCTTCAAGCTTTTCAGCAACCCCAGATGATCTTCCAACGAGTCTTTTGGTCTTCTTCTGGCGAACTACTGATGCCTTCCTAGCAAGCTCTGAATCACCTTCGGCGAGCTCCCAACAAGCCCCCGATACCTTCCGTAAACTTTCGCCGAGTCTCTCAGTGAGCTCCCACTGCATCGTCTGAACCTCGGCCCGATGCCCAAACTTAACTCTGGCCCACATCTAATCGATAACCTATCAATTGATTTCATCATCAAAATATGAGATTCAACATGTTTTATATGTTACGAAATGATTTCATTAACAGCTTGATTAGCCCAACGTAGTTTAAACCTGTGTGCATAGAGCTTTCCAGGATGCTTTTGAGGTTAAAATGCCAAGCTCCTGAGGTGTCATCTGTATAAAGACTAAAGTTGAGAGAGATTTCCCAATTTGATTCCTTTGACACCCAAGTTGATAACCCGAGGTATGTCGATATAACCACGAGTGCGCAAAAGTGATTCTCTTTTTTACTAGGTTAAAATTCTTATTGATCCCTTGTACTATGCCTCAAAATCAAAGTCACCCCATGTACTTTAAAACTCGTCTAAGTGACCTCTCATACTATGCCTCAAATTCAAAGTCACCCCTCGTACTTTAAAACTCATCTAAGTGACCCCTCATACTATGTCTCAAAATCAAAGTCATCTCCTGTACTTTAAAACTCGTATAAGTGACCCTCCATACTATGCCTCAATTTCAAAGTTACTCCCTATACTTTAAAACTCGTCTAAGTGACCCCCCACTATATCTCAAAATCAAAGTCACCCTCTGTACTTAAAACTCATTTAAGTGACCTCCCGTACTATGATTTCACATCAAAATGGCCCCCTTTATTAGAAATAAGGTTACGCCAGGTAAAATAATTTAGGAGATTATTTTTATTTGATGGTTATAACTAAATAGTCTCAAAGCCCTAATCTATTTTCCTCTCTCTTTCTTTCTTCTCCAACCTCTGTTGGCGTTCATATCATATATGAAATTAGCCCCCTTCTGAAGAGAGGAGCTTGCTCCCCACCTCCTCGCTCGGCCTCCGTCAAACCCCCACCGCCGCCTTCAACTACCTCCCCCTCAAGGGGGTCGATCCAAGGTACCCCTCTCCATACCCTTCCATCTCCAAATCCCCATGAGTACCTCAATTTCTTTCGTTCTTTTTTTCTTCCCTTTCTCCTATTTCTTGATGCTATGGCTCTTTTTTTGGTTGGAAATCCATTCAAAATTTGGGTTGTCTTGGAGAAACTGAATCTCTTGGTCGTTCTTGCTACTGAATCTCTTGGTCGTTCTTGTTGTTGTCTATGCGAGTATATATCAGAATACGTCTCAGTGCTCAAATCTAAGAATTTTCTCCTTTGGGTTTTAAGGGTTTTGTTCCCAAACGATATGCTAGGGCTTGAGGAATCCGGAGATAAGCTTGTAGATACTTTTGATTCATCGATTGGGAAAGGGAATACAAAAGGAATTAAGTCAAAAGGAAGAAAAAATAACTATTAATGTTGTAACGGAAGCTTTTGCATGACGGAGCAACTAAATTACCTTGTAAACTTGAGTAGCTAAGCTTGTCCGCATGTGGTGAATAGAAGTCAATTGGCCATTCAATGTTTGAAGTATGCCCTCCATGGTATTGGTTAAGTTTGATTGATGCATCAAGCAATTTAGCTTAGTTATTGTTATGAACATTAGACACTTAATGTATCACATCATATCAATTTATCAGAAGAGAAAATTAATAATCTATAGCAAGACTTCCAGAACCATATCTTAATTTTTTGTAGGATAAATTCCTGAAGGACATCTCATCTCATATTACTTGATGATGATCTGAGAATAATTGGTCTGATAATTCTATTTTTTATTTTATGAATATTTAGCAATATTGATTTATGTCTACATCTTTAACTATTAACAACACTTCTTGGAAATGAACTTTAATTTTTAGCTATTGATGTACCACGTAAATTTTTAGCTTTTCCCTATATATTTGTGTGAAGGTTTAGGTTATGTGTCTCATCTATTTTGTGGTACTTCTAAATTATGATAAAAAACTATGGAACATTTCTTATGTTTAAAATTTAGGTTTAGATTTCATTGTTGAAGTCTTGCATTAAATTGACAGAACTAATATACTAATAGTGCACAGTTTAGCAGGTGTCCCTTGGACCGAAGATGAGCTTCTTCAGAAACTGGGAAAAGGTGATTGGCGTAGAATAGCTCAAAACTTTGTTATATGTATGACCCCAACATAAGTTGCAAGTCATGCACAAAAGTATTTCATTTGATAGAGCAATGCCTCACGAAGAAAGAGATGATCTAGTTTCGTTAGACGGTGACTCAGACGAAAAGGATACAAAGAATAATGATAACTCGTCGAGTAGTAAACATATCGATATACGTGAATGTGTTTTCAAAATTAACATTCCAAATATTAATATGGTGGAGTCTGAATATGAGGATGACACAGAGAGTTTATGTCCTCCCAAGGATTTTGGGAGTCAGGATCATTGCGAACTTGCATTTAGAGAGTTTAACTCTGATCATGATTTTGGAGAGAATCTTACACTAAATATTGGTGACTACTTTAGTGATGTTAAGATATTTCAGAGTTATTTGCGTGAGTACAATATACAAGAGGGTTTTGACTTCAAGTATTTGAAGAATGAAAGTATTAGAGTAGTTGCAGTTTGTATGATAGCTGGGTGTGGGTGGAAGATTAGAGCCAGCCCCAATCATATGCTCAATTGTTTTCAAGTGAAGACGATAACTAACACACACAGTTGCGGGGGCCATGGCATTAATCACCATATTACTAGTTCTTTCTTAGCCAAGAAGTATCTTGCCACATTGAAGGATGACATATGGTGGCCTAATAATGCATTTAAGAATTATGTGAGACGGAGGTTTAATGTGAAGGTAACATAACAAAAATGCTATCGTGCAAAGAGGAAAGCTCTAAAGATCCTTCAAGGTGAGGATAGATTTCACTTTTCCAGGCTAAGGGATTATGTATCTATAATCCTAGAGACTAACCCAGGGTCAACATATAAGGTTGGAACCGATCCATATGATGGAAACAGGTTCAATTGCTTTTATTACTGTTTGGCTGCATGCAAGCAAGGATTCATTGAGGGTGTAGGCCCATAATTGTAATTGATGGTTGTCATTTGAAGACTCGTCACAAAGGAGTCTTATTATCAACCATTGGAATATATGCCAATAATGGGATGTTCCTAATAGCATGGGTGGTAGCTAGTATAGAAAATAAACAAAATTGGAAGTGGTTTCTTGAAGAGCTATTATTCGACACCGAATCAGTTGAGGTGCACGATTGGAATTTCATGAGTGATCAACAAAAGGTATTTTAACTTCCTATATCATGCTTTGGATGATATAAGTTATAATTGTTTACTAACCTTACTTGGAATATTATGTATATTATTAATTTAGGAGCTCATTGAGGCATTTTCAGAGGTTGTGCCATGTGCGAACCATAGGATTTGTGTTCGCCACATGTACGAGAACTTCAAGAAGCAATTCAAGGGTGAGGTCTTGAAGGACCTCGTGTGGCAAGCAGCCTCCTCGACGACTGAAAGGGAATTTGGTTACTACATAAACCAAATCAAAGAGGTTAATGAGGATGTGTATCATTGGTTGGCAGCAAAGGACAGTCGTCAGTGGTTAAGGAGTGGCTTTGCATGGTATATTACCCTTCATATATTTTGTTTGTTATTGTTTTACAAAAAAAATATATCACTACTAACTTTGACTTTTTTTTCCCAATTTTAGGCATCCCAAATCTTACATATTGGTCAGTAGCATCGCAGAGACATTCAATTCTTAGATATTAAAAGTACAGTACCAATCGATTATCACCATGTGCGAGATGATTAGGAGAATAGTGATAAAGAGAATTGAGACCCAAAGAGCCAAAATAGAGGGTCATTGTCATGGTATATGTTCTAGAATCTTGAAGAATATGGATGAATATAAGAAGCGATGCAAAGATTGGATTACGGTTTGTACCGATGATGATGTATTTGAGGTGAATCATTTTACTGGAAAAAGACATATCATTAGGCTAAGGGAACGGTTCTACAATTGCAACAGATGGGGGCTCATAGGTATTCCTTGTCAGCATACCATAGCCGCCATATATTTCCAGAGGTAAGCCCCATAAGACTACATAGATCCTTATTACCATAAGGATATGTGGGGGAAATGCTACAGCGGGAGAGTTCTTACAATGTCTGGTTAGATAACTTTTTTTATCTATTATAGGTTTTATTTCAATATTATAATCCACTTATGGATCCTTTACTAAAGATTGTCACTTACAGATATTGATGATTGGCCTTCCGTTGGTGGATTCCCTATCGAGCCACCACATTTCAACAAAAGGATTGATCGACCCAAAAAAGTGAGAAAACAAGTTAATGGTGAGGGGCAACCATCACAAATGAGAACAAAATCAGGGCACCCAAACAAGTGTGGGCGATGTGGGCAACAAGAACATAATGCTCGTCGATGCCAAAATAACATAACTAATCTCGTACATGCAGCGCATTGTCAATGGTCTACAAATAGGACGAAGCAGCATATGATGATATTAAAGCAAGCTGAAGTAATAGAACCAACCCAATTGGAACCAGGCCCAAGTCAACCACCACTGGAGTGAGTCTCAATCTCAATCACAAGTACATTTTCAACAATATTATTAATTATCACATAATTTGATAATTAAAACTAACTTTATGAAAATGATCTTTAATATAGGAACAATGCCCAACTAAGATATATATCAAGACTACAGCAACACAATGCAACTTCTCCCCAGATAAAAGGAAGAAGCAAGCTCATTCTGAAGCAAGACCTAGGGAATGAAGCGATTAGGGCAATAATTAATAGTAGTTGACTATTGATGTTTACATACATCTCACTTTTTGTTCATAAGTTAGGTACATGAGATAGATTATTATTGATGTACATTTCACTTAACATAGTTATTGGATTAATAGTAGTTGGGTATATTAGATGTTTGTATAATATGTTTAATTGGCAAGGTTTCTAACTTTATGGTAGTTAAATCAATTAGTTATATCTTATTATTCTTTATAGGTTATGTGATTGATTGTAAATGGGATATGTCCGAGTTTTAGGGGAGGTGGTGCTACCAAAATTTTAGTCACACTTAAAGAGTAAATAATCGTAACAATCTTGCACGTTAAGATTTTTAGGAGATTGATTTTTTAATTACTTAAAATAATTAAGTGTATAACAAATAAAAACCATCATCAATCAAGCTTAAGGAGTAAAATAAATTCAAACAATGCTGAAAGTTAAGACCAATTTTATTTATGACTTTTATATCACTTAATACTATTGTATTAACATTCAAGGGATAAATTTGATGAATAATGATAATATGGTAGGTGTATTTGATTAACATATTATAGTACAGGGGATATCTTTGATTTTTTAAGTACTCTTCAGATAGTTTAGCTATATTGAAGAAAATCAAATAACCACCACCCCCACCCCCGTTCCCCCCCCTCCCCCCCCCCCCCCCCCCCCCCCCCCCCTAAGTTTTAAAAATAAACATCGTTATCATTTTTATTAACAAAAGGGATTCATTTAACGTCAATAGAATAGTACAAGGAGCCACTTTAATGCGAAATCGTAGTACATGGGGTTACTTAAATGAGTTTTAAAGTACGAGGGGTGATTTTGATTTTGAGGCATAGTACGATAGGTCACTTAGACGAGTTTTAAAGTATGGAGGGTGACTTTGATTTTGAGGTATAGTATGGGGTCACTTAGATGAGTTTTAAAGTCTGAAGGGTAACTTTAATTTTGAGGCATAGTACGGGGGGCCACTTAGACAAGTTTTAAAGTACGAGGGTTTATTTAACATCTATATAATAGTACGAGGAACTACTTTAATGCGAAATCATAGTACAGGGGTCACTTAGATGAGTTTTAAATACGAGAGATGACTTTGATTTTGAGACATAGTACGATGGGTCACTTAGACGAGTTTTAAAGTAAGGAGGGTGACTTTGATTTTGAGATATAGTATGAGGGTCACTTAGACGAGTTTTAAAGTACAAAAGGTAACTTTGATTTTAAGGCATAGTACGAGGGGCCACTTAGACGAGTTTTAAAGTACGATGGATGACTTTAATGTGAAATCATAGTACGAGAGATCACTTAGATGAGTTTTAAAGTATGAGGATGACTTTGATTTTGAGATATAGTACAGAGAGTCAATAAGAATTTTGACCATTTTACTATGTTAAAAATAAGCTTTTATACCTAGTTGTAAAGAAGGAAAATTATGTGAAGAGATAGTCCCTAACTATCTCTAACAATTTCTCTTTGAACTTTTTACCACGTGACAACAAAAGTGAGATAAGTTGCAAGAAACACGTTTGGGAAAAATTATTTCAACGGTGAATATAGATAATTAACGATATCTTTCCTATCAATATCCCATTATAAATAACAGTTGATTTATTTATCAGTTATAACTCTATTTTATATTAATACCTTTTACCAACTTATTATCATAATAAAAATATTTTTATATTTAAAATATTTTATATTAATACCTATACTAAGTGGATATGCTGGTGTATCATATTCACTTAGTATAGGTTAAAAAGGTTCAATATTGGATAAACTTTTTGGAAGTGTTAAAAGATAATGATATTTTAAGTATTTTTATATGTTTAGTCCATATTGGATAGACATGCATCCGACGCATTCTAAAGTTGCTTTTTTTTTCTTTTTTTTTGCATGTTCTATTCGTCCAATGATGAAAGCATTTTGAAACATTTTCTAAATGTTTCTTCCACATATGCATTAGTCTATGTGTTAGTCTAACACATTCTGAAACATTTATTCCACGTATGCATTTATCTAAAATAAAAAATAGATAAAGTGACATCATAGAGCATTCTCTTTATGCATAACAAATGGTCAAATTTCTACGGTAGCAAAATAATTCTTTTTCCTTTTTTATATCAAAATAGATTCATTATCAAAATACTAATTAGAGCAATATAAATAGTAAAATAATGAATCGATCACAAAGCTAGACATCACAACACCGTAATCCATTTCAAACCTTCACTATTACTAATAATAATAGGTTTATAATAAATCATTTTCAGAATAATTAGAAAATCATAATAATATCAAAAATACATATGAATTTTATTAAAAAAATTTAAATCTCACCATGTGAGTATATCAAAAAAAGTAACTTAGAGAGTACAAAATCATGATTGTAACTCAAAAAAAAATTTAAATCTCACCTTATTGCAAGAATTCTTCACATAAAATTTATACTGCTTGATCATCTATCTTGCCAAAATCTCAAAAACCTAACTTTCTCTCTGTTTGTCACCGCCACTGTTATCTCCTCACGCTGCGTACGTCTTTTTTTTTTTTTTTCTAAATTAATCAAGTTTGGGCTCGCCCGCTCACATATGATAAACTCTTATCTCAAAGCAAAATGAGAATATATGGGATACAACTATTATTTTCGATCAATTGAAATATATGTAATCTAATCCACTCTTACTAGAGATGTGTACCAAAATGATGAAAAACCTTCTGGATATGCGTCATCAACGTAGCATCATAGTTACAGCACAGCTTATTAGTATGAACTTTGACAGAGAACTGAATGTGGCAACCACACAATTGGCCTCAGATGCCTCTTGTGGTGTTGGATCACTCACTGGTGATGCATAACTCAACCACAGTTTAAGCACTTGGGAAGCCAAGGAATCTGTTTTCCACCACGACAGAGAAAAAGCAGCAGCATCATTCTTGAATTGTTGAAAGAATATATATAGATATATATGATTGGAGTACCATTGGCCACCCAAATGAATAAAATCTAAACTTTACAGCAGAGGATCCTGTTCTTGAGGCATCCTCACCAACTTTTCCCAAAAGAACTCAGTGGTGTCACAGCCACAATGACGACCACATGCTCGCCAAGCCTAAGAGCAGCACAGCTAGCCATTTCCCTGTCGACGATGCTCGTCTGGGTGATCCACTGCATATCAGCTTGTTGATGTGGTAGGTGCACACCCTCTGCTTCCGGCTGCAATGGTAACAATTGATGACAAGGGGAAGAGCTCTAATCAAACCTGCTCACGGTCTCAGTGCCAAGCAAGTCTCACCGACCTCTGAATTCAAGCGACTAAACATTCTTTTGTGTTCAACTTGCTGATGAAACTTGATGGCATGACAAAACTTGGGGTCCATGATGGTTCATGTTGTCTTGAGATAGAACACTAAAATGCAAGCTATGAATTCAATGCCATAGTGAGATCAAATCGAGTGTGCCTAAGGCCAAAAGACATCAGATCCAAAAGATTGATCGGACTGGTGAACATGCCAATATTTAAAGTCTAGGATGCTGGATTCATGTCAGGAACAATAAACAAGGTTTTGAGTCTCGATAGTAAGCAAAATTAATTGTTTGATTAGCAGTAGGAGTTCTAATGGAACGATGTTAGCTAGCTATATATATATATGAGTCGAGAGATCGAGAGAGGTGGTGATATATGGACATGCATTTTTGTATTATTACCAATCTTCCGTATGTATATTGCTTGGGTCGATCATCTATCTTCCCTACAATTTCCAACCTACTGATACTGAGGTAACAGTAGTATAAGGAGGCTGACCGCCAAAATGAAAAGAAGGCAGTGATGGATTATTGGATACCTTTTGGAGCAGAAACTGATGATGTAATCGCCGCCGATGCAGGTAAAGATGCTGCTGGGATCGTCATAGGCGTAGCTATAGGCGCCGGGGCAGGCTTGCTTGAAGATCTTGGAGTAGTACGTCGGCTGGCACGTCACCGGGTTGCCGAACACGCCGCGGCAGCAGTACTGGTCGGTGCTGAACACGTCGCACGCGCTCCGGCAGGCCACCGTCTTGCCGTCGACATTGACGGCCAGTTCCGAGGGGCAGTTGTCGCGCAGGTCGCCGTCGCAGCCGGCGGAGCTGCAGTTGCCACCCTGCCCGTTGACCGGCGTCACCGTGACGGGCAGGTTGAAGCCGTCGACGAGGCTGACGTCGTAGAAGTCCAAGGGGGCGAGGGTGAACTCGGCTAGGGTGGCGGGGGTCTGGCCGGAGGCGGAGCACTTGAGGACGGAGCCGCAGGCGCCGGTCTGGCACGAGCCGTTCCCGTCTCGGTCGAAGTCGCACCCGGTTCGCCCCCAGATGCGTCCCACCCACCCCACCGGCGCCGTGAACACCACCGACTCCCCGGGCTTCAATGGGAACCCACCGCCGTTGAAGCTGTTCCCCGGCGTGATCCCCGGCCATATCGTCGTCTTGCAGTAGTTGATTATGGTGAAAACTCTCGCCCCCTCCGCCGCCTCTTCTCCTGACAACTAAAAACCCTCAGATATCTCCAAAGCAAGCCACCGATCAAAGAACAACCTTGACTTCCCTCACAACCAGGAGAAGCACAAAACAAGCTAATAACAGATGATGGTCCAATCAAATAAGACTATCAGAACGGGATTAGAGAAATCGATGCATACCCAATAAGAAGACGATGAGGAGAGCCCTGAAGAGGAGTTTACCATGGTAATCATCCATTTCTTCCGCTATTATAATCTCCCTCTACGACGACGATGGGGGAGGAGGTGCCCCATGGGGTGAATAGGGCCGAATATTTTAATGGTTTATAGCGTGGGGAAGAAGAAGCGGATGGGGAAGAAGGAATATTTGGGGATAAATCCAAGTGCTGAACAGGGCTACCTTGCTTCAGGTAAGGGAAGAGCAGGGTGTGGATTCTTCTTCCTCCTCTCCTCCATCTCTCTCTCTCTGCTTTCTCCTCTGCTATGTTGACCCCTTTCCCACGGATCGAGGCAAGTTCTGCTGGCCCCCGCCGTGCGAACCCCCATTTGTTTTGCTTTCCTGGGCCTTCGGTGGCCAGTAAAGAAGCTAAGCCAATGCGGACACGCATCCATGCATCTTTTCCAGAGAAAGGCCTGTAATCGAGTGCCCTTTTTCCTTAATATGGGCGTTCATACATTTATCTTAATTCAAACTCAAACCCAAAATATTTTCTTACGTAAATCTTATAATTAATAGATTTCTCTTACCTAACTCCAAAATCTTATGTTCTCATTTCTTGTAATTAACAGTTGATCTTTAGCCTCTTCTTCCCATCGATTGGTGCTGCAAACAGGCAAACAGTGAAGAAGTCGGGGGTTTGATGCTCGAAACGAACAAAATAGGCGCCCACGGTGCTGTCCGCAGCTGAACCCATTATCTCAAAAGCCACAGTTAGTAATAATAAAGCCACATCGTACAACAACAGCCCATCTTCTTCTTTCTTTGGATCCTACATGTGATATATATATACATATATCTGTGGAGGATGTGTTGTTCCTCGAGTTATTAGCGTCGTTAGAACTCTTTGGATCAAGCAGCGGGTAAACGAGCAGGTAGTTTTCATTTACACAAGTCAAAGAAAGCCAAATGTGGACATCCCCTGAAGTGATGTACTTGCATTAATTAGTGTGTAAACAATGGGTCAAGTTGGGGGGATTATTAGTAGCACTCCCCCCTCACCAGCTACAAGCTAATGGGACTTACGGTGGTGGCCACTATAGGACTCCTAACTACGTACTTCTCCTCGTCGTCCACCCAAGTCAATGAACCATGAAGCACCGCATCCTTCTTCTCCCTCGTGTTCTCCTTCAGCGTCAAGGTGAAGCTCTGCTTCTCGTACTTCTCCTTGAAGGACAGCTTTTCTGGCGCCACGCTGACGGTGAAGCCCTTGATGTCCACGAGCTTGGCAGTGTAAGACGCCACCGGATTATCCCCGATATTGGTCACCGTCCTTCGGAACTCGCGGACCGAGGGAGCGCCCGCTGATGTCTTGTTTGGATCGAAGTAGGCGATGAAGGACGGGTAGTTGAGATCCAACGTCGGGTTCGAACAATCTACGGTAGCGGTTCTGGTGATGGTCCTCAGCTGCCTGCTGGTGAAGTTCATGGCGCACAGGAGGTTGACGTAGTCCTCGGTGCCGGCGTCGTAGACGAGGCCGGGCTCCAGCGCCCGGTTGGGGTCGATATGCCCCGCGCCCATGGCCAGTGGACTCGCATGCTTGTTTCTGTTACCCATGTCCTTGATGGGCGCCCCGGTGTTGTCCAAATGGCTTGCGGTGGTCATCAGAGCCGATCTAATGGCCGCCGGGCTCCACCCGGGGCGTGCGGCCTTGAGCGAAGCGGCGACGCCGGACGCGTGGGGACAGGCCATCGACGTTCCCGAGTCGATGGCGAATGGACTGTACAAATTGTGCGTGCCGACCCTCCCCACCGTCGAGTTCTGCGCCCACGACGCCAGGATGAGCGATCCCGGAGCCATCACGTCGGGCTTCAAAACGGTCGGGCAGCTCGCCGACGGCCCTCGAGAGGTGTAGGTGGCCACCGTCGGCGCGGGCTTGGTGCCCAAGACCGTCTGCCGGAACGTTATGGTGGCTATGGGCTCAGAGCTCCTGTGGATGTAGTTTAAGATGGTCGGGCCATCTTGTGGGCTTATGATGGCCGCAGGGAAACTAAACTGGCTGTATAAGTCCGAAATGGAGTCGTTTGATATGAAGAGGCCTGCGTCCACTTTGGCATACCGAAGATACTGGATGGCACCGCCCAAGCCATCCGCTTGGCATACCACTATCTTGTGGCGTGTCTTCTTTAGCAGGGTGGTGTTGTCGCAGGACTCCAGGAACGCCATGGGCATCTGCTTCAACGAAGCAGGGCTTCCTGGATAGAGTGATTGCCCGGTGACGAGGGTACCATCCCCGAGGCCGATCAAGGCAGCGAATTCCCGGTCGACGGTGCCGGCGGCGACGGTCAGGACCCACGGCGTCCCGTTGTGCAGGAAGCCTAAGAACGGGCCTTCGTTGCCTGCCGACGTCGACACGAATATGCCCTTCTGCACGGCCGCGAACGAGGCCACTGCGATCGGGTCCTCGTACAGAGCGACGTCATCCAAGCCCAGCGACAGGGAGATGACGTCGACGCCGTCGGATATGGCTTGGTCTATCCCTGCTATGACGTCCGACACGACCGCTCCTTCGTCCCACAGGACCTTGTACATGGCCAGCCTCGCGCGGGGCGCCATGCCCCGCGCAACGCCGGACGCGTACCCGAAGAACGACGCACCCTCCACGTAGTTCCCCCCGGCGGTGGACGATGTGTGCGTGCCGTGACCGTCGGTGTCCCGGGGAGAGTTGACAGCGATGGTCAGGTTCGGGTCGCTGGCCAGGAGCCCCTTGTTGAAGCTCCGGGCGCCGATGAGCTTCCGGTTGCACGCCGACGAGCTGAAAGCCGTGCCCTTCTCGCACGCGCCCCTCCACCGGGATGGAATGGCGCTCAGGCCATCGTCCCGGAAGCTGGCGCTCTCGGGCCATATCCCTGAGTCCAGCACCCCGATGATGACGTCCTCGCCGTAGTTCGAGGCCGGCCATAGTCCGGTGCTGGCGCTGAGCTCGAGGAAGTCCGAGGTGTGGGTCGTGTCCTTCTTGACGGGCGCGTCGCGGTAGCACGACAGGAAGCCATGCGACTTCTTGAGCTGCTCCAGCTGCGCCGAGGAGAGCCGGGCGCTGAATCCATGAATGGCGTTGTCATACACGTACACGATCTTCTCGTCGGTGGGGATGGCGTCCGAGGCTTCTGCGGTGGCAGCAAGAGTGGCAGCGTACCAGCTGCGGCGGCCGGAGAAGGCGCTCGGCATGGCGGCGGAGTCCATGTGAACAATGTAGGTGTCGACATCAGCCGACGTTGATGCCAAGCATACGGCGGATGCGGCCAACAGCATCCACAACAGCCCGAGGAAGGACTCGAGAAGCGCCATGGAGATGGGAATGCGTCTCGATTGACGACTTCAGGACTGCACAAGGCATGAGATATAAGGGACCGATGGGCGAATCTGGCGGTTCCATTGCATCGCGATAGCAGCTACGAGGGGAGCAAGCAGTAGAGGGTGGCGCCCGCCCAGTCATTCCTTTGATACCAACCCTTGTGGTGGAGATGCAATTGGCGTGTTCCTCTGCGACACCCATGACCCGCTCTCTGTCTATCCACGTATATGGCCCATTCCGTGCTCTCGCCTTGCTTTAAACGCCCACAAGTATTTTATCGTGCCATACCAACAGCAGATAACCCTTGTCGAGGCTGCCTTCATCTCCATGCATGCTGTGCCAGCCCCCAATCACCTCAGGGTCGAGGCTTTGCTATTACTTGCAAGTCACCGAGGAGTACGGACGTCGACAGATGCGAGGATCGAAAGGGAAGCCCATATCATCAGGACGAACGAAGGACTGGGACAAAGAGGGCTTCATTCACACGATCACAGGACTCCCCTTCTCTGAGGTGATGTTCGAACCAAAAGGCGCACACACATTGAAGGAGTGGGGTGGTTGGCCGATCACCATTAAACTGTGCCCTTCGTCGACAGGCAACGACCGTGTCACGCGTATGAGTGCCACGTCACATTAGGTGAGAAGACAACAAGAATAGCATGGTGACGACACCTTAAATACCGATCCGTTGTCACACTGGTCTACTGCAGGGTTATGGTCTCGGTCGATGGAGAAGAAAAGGATTAAATACGCATCGTTTTTCCATGTCGTCTAAGAGATGAATTTGATATCATCTTCTCCTATTCCTTCCTTCTTAATTCACCATCACCACCACGAGCATCTTCGTCTTCTTTTTTTACTTTGATCAACCATGGAAGGTTGCTGAGACCCCGGAGATGACGAAGATTAAGAGAGAAGTAGAAGCGAGGGATAAGCTACCTAGTCTTTAATTGGCAATGATTGGAAGAATTGACTTGAAGCTTTTAGATCACAGCGATGTCCGATTTCAAACGATGGCGATATAACAGAAGTAAACATCTAATGGCTGTTCAAGAAAATATCGCAATCATCGATCCCAAGAATAAAATTCTCATGGTAAAAGCATCTCCATGCTGGCGAAGCTCAATCATGGAGGTGAGGGGATGAGCTGAGATGGTTGGAGGCTTCCACGAGAGGGACCACCAACCACCACGTAGGAGTCAATTAAGTGGTGAAACGTCACATTGCTCGGACCACATTGTTGGTGTATGGTTGGGAGATTGCATTATGGACGCGGACCACCGAGTGGGGCCCTTCTTTGCTCTCATTGGATTGGTTCCTGAATTGGTGCAAAATTACGGCGAGGACTTTTGTCCTCTGGCCCTCGTGATTTCATGATAATGTGATGCACGTTGCTTACAGCTACACTTCATTCAGGTTTATTTTATGCATCACATCATTGATTTTGACTTAATGATTGGGATTGAAGGCATTTATGTGCTGGTTTAAGAGCAAGTTGTGAATCGCGAGTTAGAAAGAGACCACCGATTTGACTTCCCTGTTGTTGGGGGTTGGCTCAATCATTACATCCAGCTCCGGATATGCATGTTAGGGCCGAAGCACGAGGGTTATATGTCTGAGCCAAAGAGTAGTTCTTGTGGGAGTTTTAGGGCACAACGGTGTGGAGCTTAATGCCTAAATGTGGATTTGGTATTATATAATTGAGATCTTATGATGTATTTTACCAATGAGACGATTGAAAATGATGCTGATATTTCAACACAAAATTGTAGAACGTTTGACCGTCACCTTTTGCGTGCATGTTATGCTGTCGGTTCTTCACATGCCGTGTTGCGGACACTTTTGCGTCCGTTGAAACGATCGTGGCGTCAAGAGGAAGCGATTCTTACGTAAAATATTATGGGATGTGCCTAATAGGCATCATAACCACTGGTAAATGCACCGTCCACGTAATAAATAAGACAACCACAACATCTCCACAAGTTTTAATTCTATGCAGCTAAAATTAACAGCAAAGTATATAATACAATTAAAAAAAAACACACACACACACATACAGAAGAAGAATTCACATAAAAGAATAAATTGGTATCGTAGAAGTTTACACTCATCCATAATAATCAGATACAAACGCAACCTCGTCAAAAGCACCAGAAGCCGCTAGCATATACATTTGCAGCACTCTCCGCTATTGCAGAATGCAAAATCTAAACTGCTGCAGAAATTCTAAGCATTTCTCCAACAGATTATATTGTTCAGGAACATCGCCAAACCTTTGCTTTGTTACAACTTGTCTTTGAGCTTGTGCTCTGATTAAAAAGCCCATGACCCACATAATAGCGATAGAACTAAAGAAGAGAGAAATTATAGAGAGATCAAGCCAGGGGGAGATTGTGGTGAACCACTCTCCAGCAAGACACTCCGACTACAATAGGATCTCGAAGTGCTCGACGACGATTGGAGACACCTTGCATCACCACTATAGAGAACCACCTCGTTTTTGTGTGTTATTGCTTTGCCAGTCCCCCCACTGCCATAACCATCGCTGCCTTCATTTCCAGAGAAGCCATTTTGCGCTGGATCCAAATGCTCAGAGAACACCCTGAGAACTTGCTTGATTGATGGCCTTGCTCTCCCTTCCCTGTGGGTACACCACTGCACAACCCCTACCACCATATGCAGCTGCTCAAAATCAAATAAGTCCCCAATGGCGGGGTCTACCAATTCCGATAACCTTGAATTTGTTGCCATGAATTGCTGAGACCACTCAACCAGATTCCTGTTTTCTTGTATGGCTCTCCTCCCGGTCACCAGTTCCAGCAATAACACACCATAGCTGTATATATCACTCTTCTCTGTCAGCTCTTGAGTCACCACATATTCAGGATCCATGTATCCTGTATGTTAAATATTTAAAAGATTACCATTTTTCCTACTGATGGATTATTTGCGCTGTAGAAAACCATTTAAATTTCTGTTTTATCCACCAAGCAAGAACTAATCAGCAGTTATGAGATAAATGCAATACTTGATACTCGTAGCTCAAGCTAGGTTCCAAGTGTCAATGATTAATTAAGCAAATGAATTAAACTATCTGGCTACCTGTGTTTGGAAAATTTTGCAACTGCAAATACAAGAATATCAGTAAATATTGAAATTGTCTGTCTGCATTCTAAGTTCTAGCTACAGATACCATTTCTACAATAAACTAGACCCTCTAACTTACATTCCACATGAAATTGACTTGCCAGCACACAAAATTGCCAATATTAGCAAATTGAAAGCCACCATTCCGGTTGCCTTTGTCTACCACCATAGCAGCACCCGATCACCACTGCACCACTGCACCACCCCTACCCATCATTATCACCATTTCTGGCATATACCTCTATGATCATGACTCTTTCTTCCACAAACATTCTGTTTGTCAATTGCCATGATTTGTATACTAAATGATTTTAAATTAGATAAGTTGGATCCATCTCACATTGTTCTAAGATATGTTATCTTGTTTTACTCTAATCCAGCAATACGGGAGTTTCAGGTATAAGTTTTGAGCAGTTATGTCATGGATCAGAGATGCATGCCTGGAGTTCCGCGAATATCTGTATTTACTGGCTCAAAGCAGATAGAACCATTTCTCGAAGCATGTGCAAGACCAAAATCTGCCACCTATATACAAACAAGTGCTGTGATCCACAAACCGAGTAAAAGAGAGAATCAAAATGCGTGATAATAATTTACCTTAGCTACAAATTTCTCATCCAAAAGAATATTGCTCGACTTTATGTCTCTGTGGCAGAGGGGAGGATCACAAAAAAAATGGAGATACTCCTGCAATATTGTAACTGTTTCAGAAAAGCATTTTAGAAGTGTTATCATTTGACAACAAGAATGGCATACAACCTGCATCCGGTTTTCAATCACCACACAAGATTCCATGACAGTTCATGGTACTAACAATGAATCCACTACAATCACCAGAAACGGAAATAAATCAAGCACTGAATGTGAATTTATTTTAAGTGTTTCTTCACCACCAGCTGCTAGCAGCCCTCAGCCAGAGAATTTCACAATGAGTTTATCAATGGGTTTACATCATGCTTAATAAGTAGTAAGTTCCTTCCAATGACGGGTTGAATTAATTCTCTCTAGATGCTCTATCATACATCTCAAACCATAACAAGTTTATGGTCGGCGCACAAGTTTCATGAATTACAAAGCCACAATTTATATCAGAATACAAATCCGGCACTAGGTGTTTCCGTATGGTGCTGGTGCTAGCAGGCTTCTGTGTAAGAACACAGTGATAAGCTTCCCTTTAGCTGGCAACTTATTCTAAGAAGTATAAAATATTTTGTTACTAGAGCACTGTAACAGATATTACATGAAATTTGACCTTTCCAAGAAATATTCAGACAAATCATTATAAATGTCTAAAAGGAAGAATTTCAAAGAGATAGTCAGGCTTCACTCCAGAAAAGAATGGATCATGTGATTTCATGTGGAAGCATCAAATAAAGCTCAAAAGGGAGTTTAGATATGCTTCTTTAAATGCAGTGGCATAAGCTACAATAGAAAGCTGCAAAGGGCAACAAGAGGTTGCAAATCGAGTATGCATATTTGTAAACCAAATAAATAAATTAATGCTATAAGCACCATCAGCTAGGAATAGAGTCATAGAGGAGTGGGAGTTCCAAAAACAATGCAGAAGAGACTCCACATGGAAGACCTCAAACTTCGATAAGCAAACCTCAAACATTCAGCATAGATATTCCAAAATTTTTCTTTGCTGTGGAAATATTAATTATTTACCAGGGCATTGGCCACATCAATCGCAATTTGTAACCTAGTCCTCCAGCTTAATATATTCCTTCCTGATGCTGCATCAGTAAATGGCAACCAAGTAAAGAAACAACACAACATGTAACTTGAGCACAGAAAGCCACAAGAATTGAAGGATTACAATGAAGATGATCCTTAACGCTTCCATTCTCCATATATTCATACACCAGAAACCTGAAAAGTATTGAGGCAAAGGAAATAAGCATTCAGGTAAAATCTCATTATTTACAAAATCAAATCTGTACCTCTCATTTCTTTCAGCACAGAAATCCTTGAGAGCAACAAGATGGCGATGATGCAGTCTGGCAAGAAGCTCAATTTCCCGGCAGAACTCTTCCTCACCCTGCTTGGAAACTTTGTTCATACGCTTTACAGCAGCTATGGAGCCATCTGCAAATTGAGCCTTGTAGACAGTACCAAACCCACCTTTGCCTATAACAGTGCTGAAATTTTCTGTTGCCTTCTTTATTTCCACGTAGGTGAATCTTCGAAACATTGTTGACGGACCTAAAGGAGAGTATATAGCAAACAGAAACTTTAAACCCAAGAAGTTATGTTAACTTAGTAGTTAGTACGAATCACTTATTGAGTTTGTAGTCCATCAACCTTCTTTAGGTGAAAACTCAATGAATAACAGAAGTTTCACATAGAATATTTTACTAGGTTTACCAACTAAAGTAATGTTAAGGATCCAGTCTATCACGATAGCTAGAAAATATAGACAAACATGAGGAAATGTTACTGAAATCCTAAATGATTCTACTGTTCCATTTGTTCTCAGCTATATTCCATTGATTCTTCTACACTAAATAGTTCTTTTCACTTTGATCAAACAAGCTTTTAGCCTATAATGCCTGGCTTTTTTAGCACAATGAACTGAAATGTTAAGTAGGTGTACATGAGCGAGTACAAACAAGAAATAAACCTTCTTGACACCTCCGGACTTGAGTGTTTGGCAATGAGAAAGCATCCCAAGAGTTCTCTATCGGGGTTTCTGCATTTTTGAGTTCCCTGCTTTTCTTACGAATAAGCATTATCAAGATCAGAAGCAACAGAACTGTCAGCCCTATGACCCCAATGCCAATTCCTGGAATCAGAGTAAGGTGGTAGGTGTGATGAACTTTGTTGATAGGAATGGCATTTAGATGTTGCCTCGGAGCTTGAGCAGAAACAGAACTTGGAGAAGATGTAGAATTTGGAGATATAGGTGTAGATGATTCAGAGGATGACACTGAAAAGTCATCAGCAAGTTTAGTTACTTCAGAAAATATTTAAAGCAATAAGGAAAACGTAAGTGAATTAAGTTTAGACCCAATAAGCATGCAGTAATTTGAGAAGGCACACTTGAGCTAGTAATTGACAACTGTAGATGATAACGATACATTTAGTATTAGAATAAACAGCAATGTCATTCTGCCAATAAGATTAGGTCGTGCAACAACACTCAAAATGTTTCAGAAGCATTAGCAGTCTTTCCATGTCTTGGGTTCGCTTAAAGGTGCAGAAGTAATTTTATTTTATAACTCTTTCCAGTGGTTTGATTTAGAATATGTGTACCCGATCATAATTTCATTTCTATGACAAAACCTGGTATCACTAGGTATGTCTCTGACTGATGTACAATTGTGGTAACTTTCAGGACAAGTTACACACAACCGTGACATTCCTGTTAAGGCTGTAACAGACATCAACCTAAAAAAATCTCAATTTACAGTCTTTATCTTTCCTAGACTATCTACATAATACAATGGTCTATGCAGATGCCATTATCTAACATCGAACTTTCACGGGGTTAATGTCAACGGCTATCATTCATACATCTTTCTGTTCTGTTTGCTTAATATTTATATTTATCACACTTTTTGTCTACCAAAAATATAGCCTCGCAGATAGTTATGATATTAGCCCTTTTCTTTTTTAGAGTGCTAATTTGATCCACAGAATGGGGAAAAACATCTCCAATTCATTTCACCGGCTGTAATTTTCATAAATAGCTTTATTTCATCGTTTATAACATAAAATCAAATAGTAGGAAAGTCTTGTCATGGCAATCCCACATTTCATAATAGACAATTAAGTGGCAAACACACTGTATCATACTCCCAAATTTGTAACAAGTTGGTTTATATCATCTCAGGAATCATACTGCATACTTGTCATCCAAGTATAACCAATGTAGTTCTAAATGTATAAATGACTGGCTATACATATGAATAATTAAAGTGTTACTTTGGAAAGATATATGCAGTCAAATCTCAAATTAATCAAACCTGGAAGAACAGTGAGCCCTTGAACACCAAAGAAGCAAGTGGCCATATCAACAGCAGAAAATTTGCCACCTTGGTTTGCAAGTGTCACAAAAACTGCATCGCGACAGACACTTAATGTGACATTATCATCTATTGCTATGAGGTGGTGAAGGTATACAATGCCAGAGTTAAGGCACCTCTTGCAACTATTATCTAATGAAAGGGGCACATTACAAGTTTCGATAACATCACTAAAATTGGGGGACTGCATCATTTCCAACACAGTTGTTCTACCCTGGCACTGATAAGAAACTCGAATTTTTGGCCCCAAACCACAAAAAGCAGTGGCATCAGCTGGAATGCCATATAAGTCGAAGGTTTCTGAAATGGAACTAAGGCAGACTTCAGTGAATGCTGGCGGAACTCCAAGCCTGCCAGTTGCATTTGCAAATCGAGCAATAGAAATTGCAACAAATGCATTAATATAACGGCAGCAATTCCCTCGCTCATTTTGATTTGAACAAGCAGAAGATGCTGAGGTGAAGTTTGACCAACTAAAGTCCAGGGGACAATCTGCATGATAAAATGAAATATATTATTATGCCATAAACAGACATATTTAATAGGGAAGAAGGACCAAATTAAATAAGAGGAGCACAAAGCAAATGAACAAAATAAAAAAAATTAAATAACAGCATGTGTACTAAAACGTTTTGAAAGAGCAATAATGAAACAAGTTATATACAACTCAAAAAACTGTTGAAAGAAATAAGGGAAATTCAAACCCATCTATCCTACCAATATAACCCTTTTAGTATTTTCTTTTTTTACTCAAATATATGTTTTATCACGTTAACCATTTAATCATAAGCCATCATGGAGAGGACTGAAAACTGTAAACCTTTACACTTCTTATGGGGCCTCTTGATGCTCATGTGTATTCGTTCTTCAACAAGTAGCCCCACAATTGAACTTAAGTTTGCATGTTGTCCATACGGTGATAGGATGATTTCGCTTATGACAAGATTGTGCATATTGATCCTCTCCAAACCTTGCATCAATGAAAGCCTCGTTCGTGTAGATCGAACAGTATAATCATTCACCATAAACATGATATGTAGGCAAGAAATGACATGTTCCGTATAACAAGGCTTTAACAACATACAGAATTTGCATTTTCTCCATCTTTCAGTCTTGTTTGCAACTATGTTACGACCATTGATCCCGGTGAAGAATGCGAAAGCCTGCTATATAACCACCAATCAAATAAACAAGGACAACCTAACAAAAAGTAATGCATGATTCCCCAGACCTGGTTTACACTATATATATGAAAAATCACGGTCCAAGATGACAAGACCAGCATAAACCCACTTGAAAATCTTGTCCTGATCCATTAATTCAAGTGATCTACAGGGAACTGTTTTACAGGGACTCCAGCATTCGTCCCTGGTCTAACTCTGGAGATGAGATACATGACCCACTTTAAATTTGTCTGTTCATAATTACTGATCGCCACTGAAGATGTCAGGAGTCGAGCAACAGATCAAGCAGTCTATATGAGGCAGATACCCTAATCTTCGCTCTCAAGACACGGGGAAAACGAATAATGCGTGCTTACTACCCGAGATAAGATCCGAAAGAAGCAACTCAACCGAAGTTCAAAATCGATCAACCCAAAAAAAAGGAGGAACCCCTTTAGTCGTCCCTCGCCTTTCACACAACAAAAAAAGCTCACAATTAACCACGATGAGAAGAGAACAAATACAGAGAAGCTTCAGAACTAATGAGCTAAGAGATGCAGCATCATTATCGGTACCGTAAACAAGCCCAGGACAAAGCAACCAAGCACCATTAACACGCCCCATCTCACATTCGAAAGAGCACAAGAAGGCATCAATGCTAGGAGAGCTCACCCCCAGCGATCACTCGAAGGCTGCTGCGGGATCCGAGGGAAGCCAATGCCAGGAACAAGACCAGATCATGGGCGGCCGGCATGAGGAGAGGAAGAGAGCCAGTACACTTAGCGGAGAGCGGCGTCCGCGTGGGGTATGTCCACCCTCGCCTACTTTATCAGCTCCCAACCCTGGGAGCGGCCCGGGTCTGGTCACCGGCGAGTGAACCAGAGGAACGCGGTCACCTGGTCCGGATTATTTGAGCAAAATAAACGAACCCCTGAATCGCCAGCCCATACCTATACAAACCTGCGGGACCCTCGGGGTACAGCACCGGCTCCTAGGACGCGGTTGACGCAGACACCGAATAGCCTTTTCGATGATGTGTAGAATTGCTACTGGTCCAACCAACAGGACTCAAACGCATGGACTGTTACACGTTGGCATAACCGGAGGTTTTGTGTTCGAGATGCGAGAGGGGATGGGCGGGAGGACCAAAGTCCGGCTTCAGGGCTAAGGTATCGTGAGGGGTGGAAGGAATGGGGAAAAGAACAAGTGGATGCAAAGGGATTGATAGAGACGACACGAGCGAGGCGTCGAAAAGCGCGGGGCCCGTCCCTACTTGGGAAAAGGAAGCTCGTCCGGCCTTTTGATAAAAGGAGGCTCGCACGAGCGAAATAGTGCCCGAAACTTGCGCACAGCAATGGGCACGTGTGTTCGAACGGTAAAGGATGGACGTGACGCATCATTTTTTTTTTGAATTAAATAAAAATTAATTACTTCGTTTCTTGATTAGTATCTGAGATAAAACTCATAAAGCTTTTGTGAATGATTTAATAATATAAAAACCTAATAATGAGTCAAATTAATCAGGTAATATATAAGATTGAACATTAATTCAATCCAAAAACTTAAATTTATTAAATGATGAATTAAAGCCAATATATTATCTAACATATTTATCTATTCAGCTACATATCTTTTTTTTTTTAATTCACTCATTTAAAATAAATATATGATACTAAGTTAGAAAATTGAATAACGCTAAGTTTGAGTCAAACTGATTAATATTAATATATATTAAATTTGATAATAATTCAATCAAACTTAAATTTATTATATTACGGATAAAACCATATAAATATTATTTGATTCATTATAATGTTACTAATATATAGTTATTTTAATTATTTTTTAAAATGTCGTTTCACTCGTAAATATTTGCTTAATACTGATATACAAGTATATATGATGTGTATTAGTAATATATTTATATAACATACATATAAAATAAAATATTAATGTGTGAATAATGATACAACAAAAAAAGTATCACTGGGAGTATTAGTGACACTGATAAGATACAAGCTACAAATTAAAAAAAAAAAAATGTTCAAGAAGACAAATGGTCTCCATACTATATAGATGATATTTTTATCGCTTATGGCTAATATATCATCGTTTTCAAAATGTTATTAATTGTGTCATGGTTGTTGCATGTCCCATAGAATTGATGTAATAATATTCCACTAAAATTGAGAGATATACATAATTATTCTCAACATCATATATGAGTATAATGATCCTAAAGACATGTTATAAAAAGGTCCCTCAAATACATACAATAATACTTCACGAGCTATTTGTGCATCCAATTATAGAAGTTTTGGCACGGAGTTGATACCTTATTCCTTATTCTAATTTAAGTATACTATATGTTTTATCAGGTATAATACTATTTATACTAATTTAAGTATACAATACTATATGTTTTTAAAGTACGATGCTATAGAAATTCAATGTTTTATGATTTTAATTAGAGATAAATGTGGAATAGAATCTCGATTGGCTCCAAATCAATTTTTCAATTGAGCAATACTATATATATTTATATATATATATATAATATTTTTGATAGAGATGACGACGGATTAAATAAATGCGGGCCACCTATGAACCTAAGTAATTAACTATACACTATAGGCGCTTTATCCATTAAAAATTTAAAATTCATGACAAAATTCAGCACTTCACCTATATAAACTCATAAACGTTGATTCAATTGACTCATTAGAAAATAGAATTGTTCAGTTGCATTGGAACATTCAAGATCTGTGCCTTGTATGGACCGTCATCTAACTTGATAACATTCTTCCATATTCATGGTCAACCAAAACCTTGCCAATTGCAGTCAAACTCGACGATATCTAGATGTTCGACCAACTGCTGAACGCTCGTCGCGTCACGGACTTTGATTGCGGCCGAGTCGAACCCAATCGCGTCAAACTTGAAGGCCGCACCCGTATTGACTCGTTCTCGCCCGCCGTCCCCATGCAATAAATATCTTCGGTGGCCGGTGAATGGAAAACTAAACCCCTTCCAATCACTGGGGCCGTAGAAGCAAACGAAGAAGCCTGAGATGAGCAGCAGATCCGCCTCCATGTTCCCCGCTTTCCTCCTCCTCCTCCTCCTCCTTGCCTCGCCTATTCTCTCCTCCGCAGCCAAGGTCTTATTTCTTTCTCTCTCTCTCTATTTTTTTAGGCCAGTCATTTCATCGTTTCCATGACCGATCGATACTGTTGTTAGCTGGGAGAGGCGTGCTCGGCCGACGGGGACTGCGACGCCGGGCTGCGCTGCGACGGTTGCGGCGATCAGCAGGGCGCGTGCGTGCGCATTCAGCCGTATGATCCGAGATCGAAGGTCTGCGTTCGTCGTCCTCTGTTGTCTTGATCTTGAGTTTGCGGTTTTGGGTGGTTGGTATGTGGGCTAATTTGGAATCGGATGTGCGCAGGGGAAGGATCTGCCGTTCAACGAGTACTCGTGGCTGACGACGCACAACTCGTACGCCATGACGGGGGCGAGCTCCGCCACCGGCACTTCCCTTTTCACCTTCACCAACCAACTGGACAACGTCACCTCCCAGCTCAATGTACGCTTCGCTCCGGCTTCACCTTGGCCTCTCTATCTCTCTCACTCGCATGTTTCATTGCGCCTTGGCTTTCGCATAGTTACCTCGCTGATATGTACGCCTCACCGGCGGTGTTGGGACCCAAAATAGAGGTGCTCTGTGGTTCGGGCCGCGGATACCTTGCAACTCGGTGTTTCTAGAACGTTCCCTGGAACGAGGTATCGCGGCGGGTGGTCGCGGGACTCACAAAACATGATAACTTAAGTCGAATAGCCGAAAGTTTGGAACCCTTTCGCTTACCCGGTCGCTTGTCTGCCTTTTGATTGGGGCCTTAGACGGGTTCACTGGGACCCACTTGCGAGGTTTAGACGTGGGGGATTACGAAGGGTCAGGAAAAATATTCTAGAGAGAGAGAGAGAGAGAGAGAGAGAGGCGGCTCACTGCCTTTTTTTTTTTGACGCGGGAAGGGAAAAAGTCGAACAAACTCGTTCTAAGCTCTAGAAAAACAAAGATTATTCTATCATCTATACGTTGCTTGTTCTGCTTTGTGTTGAAATTTTGTATTATGATACAGATTGATTGCTTTTGAACAGCAACCTTTGTTATTTCAAACCACCCCCATGTGAGAATGACATTTATATGCCAAGACGGAGGCGGCAGACTGCGAATCAGAACAATTAGCTGGCCAATGAGATCGTCGTACATAAATGTATAATAAGTTAAAGATGTTGTGTCATCGAATTGTCACATGTTCAAGGCATGGAGAGAGAGTCTAGAGAGATGGCCCTATATTAAGACAAATTTGACTTCTTATATTAATCATGGACCGATTCTGCATATCATTCGATACTGCATTTTATATTTTTTATGGTATTAATTATTTTTTGTCATTGATAATGTTTTTTAGATTATTTATACATTAATTTGTTGACCAACTTGTTTATTAGTCAATATAATATTAAGTGTCATGTTATTAAAATTCCTTTCAAAAAATATGATTTAATAGTTATATAATATATATTTGTTTATCTTCTCCTGTTTAATAAGAGAAGTAGCATACGGTATTATTAAGGTTATTTCTTCATCATTAGTAGACTTTTAAAACACAATTTTGGTGCCATGCAGTGTTAGGTGTAATTTCAAGCACGCCAGCGCTGGCCTGCTTAGTTTCTTGTCCTTTGTGTGAGCCACCATTTTTAGATACAACACTTTGTTCATCGTGTAGATGCAACTTTGATTTGGAACACATCAAACGTCACGAATTTTAGACCCATCAAAATATATTAATGGTTAAGGATGCTTAAAAGTTGTTGGGTCTGGGATCGTATTCCTTACCCAAAGCACAAAGATGCTAATGATGCCACTTTTTTTTTTTAATTAGTCATTACTCGTCTCATGGCTTAGTAGAACAGATAATTGGACTTTTATAGCATCACCATGGTTAATTCCGTCTTGCTCTACAAATTACTGCATGGCTTGCTCATGTGGTCAACGAGTTTTGAGCCATGACAACTCTGATTTCATCCCTCTCTGAGTTTATCTGTGAGTGTATATGAAATGGCACGGAACACAGATTTACTGAAAGAGAGAAGATAGCTGATTCTGTTCTTTTACCTTTTATCCAAAGGTAGATTTCAAGATGCAATCATAAGAATCACATTTGGCATTTGCAGAATCTTTTTTGTTAATTGCAACCAGTGACTAAAATTACAGGGGGTGCATTAGTTTGGTATAAAATCTTTCTGAGGGAACACAATACTTATATTATAGACCACGCAGAAAGTTTCCATGTGCACTTTCATTTTGTTCTTATATGAACTTCCATAAAAGAAGTATTTGAATCTGATTGCAGAATGGCATCCGAGGTTTGATGCTGGATATGTACGACTTTGAAAATGACATCTGGCTTTGCCACTCCAATGGAGGCCAATGCTATAACTACACTGCCTTTGTAAGTCTTAAACTGGTTTTCCTTGAGATCTCTTAGTTAACTACAAATTCTAAATGGCTGTTGATCAGCAACCTGCCATCGATGTTCTCAAAGAAATCGAGACGTTCCTAGCAGCAAACCCTTCAGAAGTCATTACCATATTTGTTGAAGACTACGTCAAATCCACCAAGGGTCTCAGCAAGGTGTTCAATGCTTCAGGTCTCATGAAGTATTGGTTCCCAGTGGATCAGATGCCCAAGAATGGCAGTGACTGGCCTTTGCTAAGTAACATGATCAACAAGAATCATCGTCTTCTGGTCTTCACATCTATAGCTTCCAAGGAGGCTTCTGAGGGCATTGCATACGAGTGGAATTATGTGGTAGAAACTCAATGTAAGAAGAGATTATTGCTTTGACTCCCTAGTATTGAGTAGTCATATTTGCATCTGATTGTGCTTATCTCTCAATTCTTATTATGAGTTGCAGATGGTGATCAAGGAATGAATCCGGGCTCATGCCCCAATCGAGCAGAGTCGTCACTCATGAGCACCACGTCCAAATCTCTTGTACTGATGAACTATTTTCGAACGGATCCGAGTCTGACTAATGCTTGCACTGATAACTCTGACTTACTTCTTAGCATGCTTAAAACTTGCCATGATTTGTCAGCCAACCGCTGGGCCAACTTTGTAGCTGTTGATTTCTACATGGTACTACTATATACTATTTTCCTGTTTTGTTTCCACTTTACACGGTACTCTGGATTTTGATCTAATTCAATTGCTTCATTCATGATGCAGAAAGGTGATGCACCTGAAGCTGTAGATGTAGCAAATGGCCATATGGTTTGTGGTTGTGATAATATTGCCTATTGCAAGGTGAGTAGATGTTACACTGTTTGATAATCAATCACAAAAAACATATGTAGACATGGAACCACAATGCATGAAGAGATTAGTGTTAGTACACATGGCACTATCAAGGATCACACAATTTATCTCTTTAGATTAATACTTTTAAGTTTATAAAGAACAAGGATTGCAAAACCAAATTGTACCAACCGGGTATGGGCAGTATATATCGATACATGAACCGCCTGCTACTGAGCGGTACCCTTGACTAGCCTCATATCGGACGATACAGAGTTGTTTTCGTCTCGTTATCGTCCGAAACAAGTTGGTAATGATCAATTTTGACCATCATTGCTCACTACCGATCGGTATCAGCCTCGCTACGGCCTGGCTATGGCGAGGGAAGAAGAAGCGACGAAAGAGAAGGAAGAAGAAAGAGAAAGAGGGAGAAGAAGAGAGAGAACCTTGGGATGGTGTTGCCCTCTAACGGTGAGGCGGCCGCTAAGCTTCTTCTTCGTCGAGTTCTTTGCCGAAGGTTGGAGACATCTGCAGCCTTTGTCTTTGTTGAACACCGTATGTGAGGAGAACCTTAGAATGGCGCTGCCCTCTAACGACGAGGCTGCAACTTCTTCGTCGTTGTCTTCTTCTCGTTTGAGGCAACGAGGAGAAGAGGAGGCCTCAATGGCATCGCCGAGGCTTCTCCTCATCCGCACTAGGAGAAGGAAACGAGGCGATATCGCCTCTTTTTTTATGTTATTATTATTATTATTACTCTCATGAGAACACCAAACAAACCCATACGCCGATCAGTTTGTATGAACGTTCATAACTTGGCAAAAGTTCATTTAACAATGGTCATCAAACGATGCTAGCCATTTGAACAAATTAACATAACAAAAATAAGAGGGTATAAAATCCCGTGTCAGTTATGCTACAAGCAAATTAACATAGCATTCCCATCCACCTAATCATGATATAAGCAAATTTTAAAAATAGTTGGCCATTATCATAGTTTATTAAAAAAAAAAAGTCTCTCTTTCTGATGGTGTTAAGGACCCAAATCTTACCATCTATTTATAAAGCATAGGGTTATTTCTCTAATCTAGTCATTCAGCACTTTAAGAATGATACACAAGACTTCTGCACCTCCATATTTGGCAATCTTGTGAGTGTGTATGCACTTCTCCATAGGTATGATTTCTTGTGTGCCATCAGAGAAAACCGTAATCTACTATTTATCTTTCTAAAAACATGACTATTAGATATATGCTCCTGCAAATCATAGGAATCCCTTTTAATACAAAACATTATACCCTTCAGTGTCCATTTTGTAAATATAAATGAATCCTAATGGATCCTCACATTATGGTACATTAGGATCCCAGTTCCTTAATGATATGTATGTCATCCAAGGCACAAAATGGTGTTTCTAAAGTTGGCATAGTTATATAGGACATTTGCATTTTTAAAAGATCCAATAGGATAGATACTACGCTCTTTTGCACAGCACACCAGAAATTTTCCTTTAAATTAATTAACAGAATGAATAGTATCTATCCATTGTCAATGAATTCTAACCTGTTGATGGGCTGGCTCATCGTGACAGGCTAATGCCACCTTTGGCACTTGTGATGCGCCTCCGAAGCTGTCACCGGCAGCGCCTACCTCAGCTCCGACATCTGATGCCTCCATTGTCGGAAGATTATCTACGTTTTCTACGGTGATACCAATCACAGTAATCTTGCTACTGGAGATTATTTCACATTGACCAATTTGTCCCATGAGCTGTGTCTCCTATTGTATGAATTGCTGGCCAATTTATTTTTTGCGTGATTTTTTGTTTTGTTAGTTATTTCTTTTTTTTAGTTTCTCGCCTTGGAGTGGATTTGATTGTATTAGTGTTACATTGGTGAATGATTTGGTTTCATATACCAAGAAATAAATTCTAAACCATATCGAAAGGCTTTTTTTTGTAAGTTGTCTTAAAATCAAAGTCATCCTTTATACTTTAAAACTCGTTTAAGTTATTCCTCGTACTACGATTTCACATCAAAGTCAACTTTCGTATTTTAAAACTTATCTAAGTGACCTTCTATGTTATGTCTCAAAATCAAAGTCATCCCTCATATTTTAAAACTCGTTTAAGTAACTTCTCGTACTATGTCTCAAAATCAAAGTCACCCTCTGTACTTTAAAACTCGTCTAAGTGACCCATCGTACTATGCCTGAAAATCAAAGTCACTTCCTGTATTTTAAAACTCGTTTAAGTGACCTCTCGTACTATGTCTCAAAATCAAAATTACCCCTCGAACTTTAAAACTCGTCTAAATGACTCCCCCTTACTACGATTTTGTATCAAAGTGACCCTCTTTGTTAGAAATAAGATTACATCGTTATTTAAAAAAATTAAAAAAATATTTTTATTTAAGGATTAGAACTAAATAGACCCAAAAGACAATCAAGTGGTTAAGGAGCGGCTTTGGATGGTATATTGTCATTCATATATTTTGTTTGTTGTTATTATGCAAAAAATATATCACTACTAACTTTGACTTTTTTTCTCAATTTTAAGCACCCCAAATATGACATGTTGGTCACTAGCGTTGCAGAGACATTCAATTCTTAGATATTAAAATCATGGGACCAACCGATTATCACCATATGTGAGATAATTAGGAGAACGATGAAGAAAGAAAAAAAAAGGAGAAAATGGATTAAGATTTTTGGACTATTTAATTATAATCCTTAAATAAACATAATTCTCTAAATTATTTTACTAACAACGTAACCTTATTTCTAACAGAGGAGATCACTTTGATGTGAAATCGTAATATGTAGATGAGTTTTAAAGTATAAGGGTAACTTTGATTTTGAGGTATAGTACGAGGGTCACTTAGACGAGTTTTAAAGTATGAATGATGACTTTGATTTTGAGGCATAGTACGAGGGTTACTTAAACGAGTTTTAAAATACGGGAGTGACTTTGATTTTGAGGCATAGTTTGATAGGTCACTTAGACGAGTTTTAAAGTACGAGAGGTAACTTTAATTTTGAGTCATACTACGAGGAGTTATTTAGACGAGTTTTAAAGTATGAGGGGTGATTTTTATTTGAAGTCCTAATACGAAGTTAAATAAGAATTTCGGTTAAAAAAGAAAAAAACTAATGTTTCATTATTTATAACGATACGATGGAATGCGTCGTGCATTATTTCCGAGACTATTTGCTGTATGTGCAGCTGGCAGGGCTTACAAAATTCTAACGATATGATGGTTTGATTAATAACAGGGGCAGTAGGGAATATGAAAAAAATTGACATGACTACTGTTTCAATTGAATCGGTCTAAATAGTTTGACAGTTTAGAATAGAATTAGAACCAGGGTCATAGGTTCGGTTTCCATATTTGAAATGAAATCAGAATTGGAATCGACCATTCCAAATCGAATAAATAAAAAAATAAAATACAAATAAATTGTATGTGACATGGGCTAGATTTTTTATGAAATAATTTAATTATTTTTTTTATCAATTGAAATCGGTGGATAAGATTGAAATCGGAACTGAATTGATGATTTTGGTTTCGAAACATGAACCATTTGGAATCGGTTTGATTTTGATTTTTAATTTTATAAAATCAAAATTGATGTTTTCGAATCCATGATCACCCCTAAAAACTGCACCGGTCCAGAACACCTTGGAATATGCTCGATCTAAAACTTGAGTGTCTCCCGTTGTACACATTAGAATAATTGAGGACGTATGTATTGCAATCACTACTCTATTTATTTTATCCTATTGCTGAATACAAATAAGTAAGGTATTTTTTAATGTGATATGGAGCAGCTTTCTGTAATAAATTAACCAGTCAAAGAATAATAAATGGGTGGATGGAAGGAATTCACATTCATGTTTGAATCGTCTAATGCTTTAATATGTGGAATCGAGATGTCCATTTCCGTCAGCTTATCAACTAAGAGTCCTCGAGAGTCTGAGGAGGACACGCCTCGTCTCATATGCAGCAACCATGGCCTTCAAGCCTCTCCTCCTCCTCCTGCTCATCTCCTCCCTTCCCCTAATCTCCTCTCGTTCGGAGCTGCATGACTACCCGCCGTTGGCCGATGGGCTGGCGTGGGACTTCTACGACGGCACCTGCCACGAGCTCGAGTCCATCGTCCGCGGCCACCTGCGTTCGGTGTTCGACACCGACGTTGGCCTCGCCGCCGGCCTCCTCCGGGTCTTCTTCCACGACTGCTTCGTTCAGGTACTGGCCGTCTCTTGCCATTTACTGGTTGTTTCGACTAAGCCACCGTTTGTCAGGGGTGCGATGGCTCCGTTCTGCTCACCGGCAGTGATAGCGAGCAAGCATCGCCACCGAACCAGACGTTGAGGCCGAAGGCCCTCCAAGTCATCGATGATCTCCGGAGCCTGGTGGAGCATGCTTGCGGCTTAGTGGTTTCTTGTGCCGACATTACTGCTCTTGCTGCCCGGGAAGCAGTATTCTTGGTATGCATACACTTCTGTTCTTGTCACTCCTACATTTCTTTGCAGGGCTTCCACGCTACCAGAAAGAAGAGATGAGCTGCAACAAATACCACTGGAATTATTTCGGATCATAATTAGAAAAAGCCACGGATAGTTGACCTTTCTATGGACACACATCCAAGATCATAAATCCGGTTCGAATCTTAAGGCGAGCCTTCTTCATCTTATTGCTGCAGACGGGAGGACCCTATTTTAAGATGCCATTGGGCAGGCGCGACAGCCTCACGTTCGCTCCCGCTGCCGACACGATCGCCAGCATCCCTTCCCCCCGCTCCAACGTCACAACCCTCCTGAAGACGTTCAAGGACAAGAAGCTGAGCCTCATGGACCTCGTCGCCCTCTCCGGGGCGCATACCATCGGCGTCGGCCACTGCGCCGCCTTCGCCGACCGCCTTTACCCAGCGCAGGACTCCGACATGGACCCCTCCTTCGCCAAGCGGCTGTACTCCACGTGCCCGACGGCGACGGCCGCGAACGTCACCGGTTTGGACTTCCGGTCGCCCGACGCCTTCGACAACATGTACTTCGTCGACCTTGTGAACGGCGAGGGGCTGCTGGCGTCGGACCAGGGGTTGTTTGGTGATGAGAGGACGAAGAAGGTGGTAAAGAAGTTTGCCGGCGAGCAGAAGCGGTTCTTCAGTAAGTTTGTGAGGGCGGTGATCAAGATGAGCCAGTTGGATGTGCTCACGGGGTCCAAAGGTGAGATTCGCCGGGACTGTACCGTCCCCAACTCCGCCGCTGTAGGGCTTTCTGCTATGTAGGTGGCGCTGCTGCTGCATCTGCCTCTTCTTGTTGCTTGCAGTACAATAATGTTGTCTCTCTTGCTTTTGCTATCAGCGTAAACTATGCAGAGTAGATGTAATTTTCTCAGGTCAGGTGACAGAAAGGATTGCACATTTTGCGTGGAATGAACTGCTGACTATGTTGTAGAGGATTCGATGGCGAAGATGACTTTGCAGCTGATGTTTTGTTGTTTATTCATTACTCTTCTCTCTCTCTTCTCTTACTCATCTCCTTAATTTTTTTATTATAAGTGCATGTGATCATATTTATTTATTTATATCTAAAATAATTTTATATTTTATAAACATAATATATAAATCATTCCTATCAAATATTAGTTATTAATTAAGTGACATATTGATTCATAATAAATTATTAAATTTAATGATATATATTTTAAATAAAATTTATTTTTGTCCGTATGGACTATTTAAACTCTTATAGGTTTTCTCATATCTAAAATAACTCTTACATTTTAAAAGACATAGCATATAAGTTATTCATGTCAAATTTGAGTTAATAAATACTAAAGTCTACTTACATGACATATTGATTCAGGATAAATTATTAATATAAGACACATAATTTAAGTTAGAAAAAAAATCAATTATGAGTTAGCATAGCACATAGATAGACTCTAATCTCTTTTAACTCAGACTTAATGGAAACGACTTATATGTTATGTTTTTTAAAATATAAAAATTATTTTAGACACAATTAAAACCATAAAAGCTTAAGTGGTCCCAATTAAAATCACAAGCGTTAAAATAGGTCTTCTTTAAAAAAGCTTAAATTACACATATTATTATATTAATAGTTTATTAAGAATCAAACTCTAATGTCTATTAACTTAGACTTGACGAGATGGACTTTTATACTATGTATTTGAAAATAAGAATTATTTTAGACATGAGTAAATGATAAGGACTTAAATGATCGATGACCAAAACTAGAAAACTTATTAAATATATCATAAAACTAAATTTATATTAAATATATCATAAAACTAAAAAACTTAAGTTATCCTAAAAATATATATTAATTTTTATAATAAATTATTCTACATTATCTAGAAAAGTTATTATGTTTGAGTTACACTCATTCACATAACATATTAATAAATATATTAGTTTCTATATAAAATTATCTTAAATTCATAATCAAATTAAAAAATTCAAGTTATCCTTAATAATATATTAATATTTATGTAAAATTATTTTAAATTATCTAAAATATCATTCATTACACTTCGTGTACACTCATTCATCGAACTAATCACAAAATTCTATATATTCTATTTTTAATTTCTTATATTAACTTAATTGCACTCAAAGTTGAAACAAGTTAAATTCGATTATCTAACCTATTTTAATATTAATATTTTTTATTTTTAGATATTTTAGGATAATTAATTATCAAAACTTTAAAAAATTTACTATAATTTGATTCTCATAATATTTTTACTATTTTTATTTTATAATTAAATTTAAAAGTTTGTATATATTTTTAATAAGTTATGTAAATGAGTGTAACTTGATTATAATATGAGTGTAACTTGAACGTAAAAAATTCAATATGACATGATCTGACCTGATTCAAAGAGATCCGACTCGAATCAAATTGACTCATGGATCGATCGAGTTTGAAATAGCTTGATTCAAGAGTATTATCAAAAAATAAAAAAATATCTTTATTTGAAAACTAAGTATAGGTATACCAACCGATAAAACTCGTTATCAGATTTTTTTCAAGAAATTATCCTTTCCTTTTTGCTTTTTTTCCCTCATATAATATATGTACGTATGATATTATGAAAAGACTAATGTCAAGTTGAGGGTCACAGTCACAATGATTCATTGAGTTTTGGACGGGCATTGGTGTGACTCATGAGCAATCTTAAAGTATATCTCTAACATTAACGCTTCATTTTCTTGGGGGATGTTATGTACATGTTATTTTGTTGTTGGAGATATATAGATTTCATAAATCGTAAAATTAAATGTTAGAGACCTTTTATTGCTCTGATCACTGAGACAATAAGTTTCGGATGCACTCACTTTCACTCGCTTACGTTAGTCTTTCACATGTGGCTAGAAAATAGAGCTTATATCCGATGTGATGGATGCTATGTACATGAAAGTGACGCTATGGTGGCATGATTCCGGGATGATCCGGTTTAGCCAACCAGTGATCGATCGATGCCCTAATCCAACGCCTGTTCCAAAATCATTGGCTCTAGCAACATCTGTTTCATAAAGATGTCAATTATTTTTTTTGTCCATTCGATGTTTAAATATGTATATTTAAATGAGGTATACACTTATTCAATGAGGTATCATCATCAACATAATTGTCTGGATGTGCTTTGAGAAATTTATAAAAAAGATCAAGCTGAAGATAAATTTCTAGATTCGATGACTTCCAAATTAACTGAGTTTGAGGATAAAAATAATAAAATGATGAAAAAGTAAGATTTGACCCTTTTTATCATGATTTTGTATTGTGTAGAAGAGAAAAAAAAAATTCTTTAGAATATTTTAGAGGAGCTTGCATTCAACTTATATCCACATGAATGAATAGACAAAAAAGAACTTGCATTCAACTTATATCTACGTAATCGCATCTCTTGAATTCTCGTTCACTTATGCATGAGAAAAAGTAACTTGCATTCAACTTATATCCACATAAATAGACAAAAAAAGGTAGATTATATTCATGCAGTTGATTAGGCTATCATGCGTGCAACTACATGATCATTACTCCTAATATTTTTCCTACCAGATACTATCATATATATATATATATATATATATATATATATATATATTAACCTATTATTTAATTTTATCTTATAAAAAATTTAGGTTATGGAGCCATGATCCATTGATTCAATCACTAAACTAACTAGAAATTTGATCTAGTTCTCATAAATATGCTAAGGGTGGTGTTATTTTTTTATTAAAAAATTAACGACAATATATAAATATAAATATTTTATATAGTATAAAGAATATATATGTTTTATAATCTGTATATTATTCGGTTTTATTGCTTATGCGCCTCAGCACCCCTCCGCGAGTGACGTGCTCAACCCCATCTGATGACCCGCGCGCCAAAGGGTTCAAATAACACGATAGACTGACTATAAATAGAGTCGGACGCCTCCTTGGCGACAAAATTCCCACACAAGCTTTCTCCAAGAACCTGCCCACCGAAAAGTAACTCCAATCTCTCGTTCGTTGCCCGCCTCTTCCGATCATTCGATGCGATTCCCCGCAGGAGGATTGGTAATGTACGTACGTGGTGAAGCGGGACGAGCGGGTGCGAGGTCGTACCCTTCGACAAGATCACGCCAGCGTCTACAAGGGCGTGACCACCAGCCACCTCAACGATTACGCCTCGGTACCCCCCACCTCGGCTTCTTTTTGATGCTCGATCTTCCCCGTTTGCTCTCCTCGTGTTGGTCGCCAAGATTTGTGTTTCTGCCCTTTTTTCTTGGGAAAGCGTCAATGATCTCTGCTTTTCCGAGTCCTTTAGTTTTGTTCTTTTTGTCGTTGGTAATTTCCTCTGAGTTCCGTTGATTGCACAAAATTGGTGATGATAATTAATTCATGATAGAGCTAATGTATCACCATTTTTAGTGAGAGATCTGGACAAGAACCTTCGTTGATTGCAAATGATGTTTATGAGATGATCTTGAAGGTCCATGTTTGCTACCGTTCATGGAACTATTGTCTTGGAATTTTCTGATGCATACAGTTACTATTACTATCTCTGCGGGTTGAATCCCAACATCTATTACTTGCTTGTGGTGATGATAAATTTTGTAGCTAAAAATAATCTACGTTACTCCGTCATTGCTATCCATATGTTTATTCAAATCTGGGATGATCTCTGATCTTAGTTGAATTTTCCCCCTTTCTTTTATGATAGGCATGTTTGCTTTTGGTTAAATGATTAATTTGTTCTAATAGGGGTTTTAATGTAGATTGTATAACTCCAATTGAATTATTTCAGAATGCTGCTTGATTGGATATGAGCTAATTTATGATTGAGACTTTAGTCATGGTTATTGTGCTATTTGTTTTTTGTGCGTAATAAATATGTAGGTTGTGTAACTCCAGATTGAATCATTTCAGAATGCAGCTCGCTCGGACAAAAACTTCGATTATGATTATTTTGGATTCAAGAATCTTGAGAGTTAGTACCTCTTGAAAGTTTCTGGTAAGGTAGGTGAGAGACCACAGCACATGCCGATTGGAGCCGTTGTTAGAATCCGCAAAGATGACAATGACTCTGCCATTAGAACGTTCATGTCTCAGCGGCGATTCACTCATGCTTCCCCTACCTTGTCCAACACAGGCACCCCCAAGCTTCAGGTATCAGACACTGGACTTAATTCTTTTGCAAAGCTGCAGTTATTTCTTCTTTGGTGGATTTCTTGCTAGCTAGTTAAGTAGGTGTTTACTATTATGCATGAAATAAGATAGCATTTAGGGAACAAATTATACTTTGAAGGAGTGCTATATTAGGTCAGTCAGCTGAAAGAATTGGTGTTTCCATTCCCAATATTTGTGAAACCTTGGGAAAGATAATATAGAGGAACAGGGAGACCTACATGATTGATGTATGTAGCTTTTTTTATTTCCCTAATGAGAGGGAAGGGGTGCCATGAGGTTTACCTTTCGATAGATTGGATGCAACCCAATTCTCCTTGAAGTTGATACGGATAACAATTTTGTTGCGATGGTCCATTTAGTAAACCGAGGCAATTGTGTAACTCATAAAGATGCCTTGTGGTTTGTGTTTGATCCAATCAGTTTATGATTTGAAAGAATAATCATGCATCACTTCAAATATGTTCTAATTAGTTTCCATTTATGAATTTAAACTTAAAACAGAGAATTCTTGGGTTCAATCACTTCAGAATGGATTTTAATGGTATGTTCATTTAATGGATCATCAGACTGAATTGTGTTTCTCAGAATGCAGATGAAAAGATTGGATTGGATTGGATTTTTGGGAACACATCAGATCCTGAACAATCTTGATCTTATCAGATTGGACTGTGTTTTCAGAATACAGATCAAAGACCACTTTTTGATCAGACCATTATATCCCTGTCCAATGCTTTAAAAGTGTTCAAGCATAATGGCGTTTTTGGTTCTAAACTGTGTTTCTTAGTAAAACTGACCTGACACTTGAAGGGAAAAGTAAAAGAAAATTTGTTACAAGTCTTGGAAATTCCTTGACATATTTCTTCCGTTACGAGAATTACAGTTTTCTTGGTGTATAATGGCTGATCACCTCTTTTACTATCGTATGGTTTCTTGAAATGTATTATTTTATCTTTTATTGTGTCGAAGGTGGTCGATGGGGTTACCTAGGGAGATCGTATATCCCTGTATTCCAGATTCGGATGGAGAAGATGAAGGAGGTCAAGCGTCCTCCTCTCTAGCGGTATCCACACGATGTATCTCTGCATCGAAACTCCTACAATCTGATCTTACAACTCTTGCTCAGAGGGAAGGAGGAGAATATGAGGTAGTGGCTAAAGCTGCAGCATATCAACCATGAGTCTCCCCTCCTATTTATGGAGAGCCACCAAAAATCCTAGGGCTCCTATCATAATGGGTATTGGATCTCCATCCAATAACTCACTAACCTTGCATTATTGGATCTCTATCCAATAATCTCCTTAGGCATCTAATTGGGCCTTAAGCAAGGAGTTCATCAGCATAGGGTCTCATCGAATGAGAATATGGGCTAATTTAATCTTCATCCAATCCTATATTCGCTGAAGCATCCACCATATGTGTGTGACCCTCTAGGTATCGAGCTGGCCGTGAGTCACTCCCATCAGAACTCCTTCTGATATAGTGGATTATTATCCTCATAATAATTCACTCGACTCATCAACTATAGACGTACTAGGCCACTACGCCATAGTCCCCAAACGGTACAAGGGGATCAAATCTGTCGGACTTGTCTATCCACAGTTATCATATATCTATAATCCCTCATCCAAATAATATCCCAGAGTCCGTATATTGGACATGGTACTATTAGGTCACATACGGAATTAGTTTGTCTTACTCTATTCAGATTCTATCGGAGAACTCCTTCTCTCTCAATCCGAATGATCTTAACCAGGGATTTGTCTGAGCAAGCACATATGGAATATTCCTCTCATGATACCGAGAGTGGATAATCCTCTATTGACACTCAATTGCCTTCGTAAGGTTGGCTACCAATCCCACTAACCAGCTGTACCAGATCTGAAACTTTCCAAACCTGTAAGTCTGGCGTCAAAGAAAGGAGTACTCATACAAGACATCCTTGGTGTCTCAAGTCTAAAGACCAGATACACAACTGAGACTATGGAATCATTATCTGACATTAGGTATCATTAATCATACAACATTTTATAAGCGGATTAATCAGTAAACTCATTCTCCAATGAGCACTTATACTATATCTTTAGTGTCTCCACTCAAGTGGCTATGAGACCAGTCGCCTCAATCATATGGACGAGTATATAGTACACCGATCTATCAGGTTATCTCAATGTCCCTCTTGAGTAACATATGACCGGGATTATTTAGGATCTGTGTTTAAAGTTGAATCGATCTCATCATCGTGATCTCATCACGATCCGATTCCCATTGCACAGAACCAAGGATATCACAATATATATGTAACAAATAATATAATGTGAGAATATGCCAATATTAATCATAAGCAAAAAAATCATACAGCATGTCACACGTGCCATCACTCACGTGATTGGCTTGCAGGGCACCTGTAACCAGCAATCTTCCACTTGACCAAAAGCCAATCACCTATGTGTCTGATCCCCATCAGACCCTTGTGACGCTCAAATATAATCTGAGCTAGTGGCTTCGTCAGTGGATCTGCAATGTTATCTTCGGATGGAACTATTTCCATTGCTATATCTTTTTGGATCATGATCGCTCTAATCAGATGGGACCTCCTCAGAATAATTCTATTGAGACCTGAGTTCCTTTGTTAGAGTTATCGCCCTGTCGCTGTCACAATATATGGGAGTCAGCTCCACGCTGCTTGGTATGACTCTCAAATCCTTGATGAACTTCTTCATCCACACCCCTTCGTCTTGCTGCTTCTACTACAACAATATATTCCGCCTCTGTGGTCGAGTCAGCAGTAGTATCTTGCTTGGAACTCTTCCAACTTACTACTCCTCCATTCAGGGTGAAAACATACAATAAATTTGACTTGCTATCATCAATGTTAGATTGAAAACTCGAGTCCGGGTAGCCCTCAACCTAGAGGCTACCTCCTCCATTTACCAGTAAAAGATCCTTAGTCATTCTCAAGTGCTTAAGGATACACTTTACCGTCTTCCAGTGTTCTAAACCTGGATCTGCCTAATACCTGCTCGTGACACTCAGGGCATGTGCTATATCAGGCCTAGTACATAGCATCATATACATGATAGACCCTATTACTGAGGCATAAGGTATCCTATTCATGTATGTCCTTTCTTAAAGAGTCTTTGGGGACATACTCCCAGAAAGTGATATTCCATGTCTCATCGGTATGAGACATCTCTTGGAATTTTTCATGCCAAACCTTTTGACAATGGAGTCTATGTACCTAGATTGGGATAAGCCAAACATCTTTTTAGATCTATCTCTATAGATCATGATCCCCAAAATATATGATGCCTTCCCTAAGTCTTTCATGTAGAAGTTACTAGATAGCCAAGCCTTTATTGTGGAGAGCATTCCTGCATCATTCCCAATGATTAGGATGCCATCCACATATAGCACCAAGAAGGTGATAGCGCTTCCACTTACCTTCCTGTACACACAAGGTTCATCTTCATTTTTAACGAAGTCATAAGATCTGATCACCTCATCAAATCTTATGTTCCAACTTTAGGAAGTTTGCTTCAATCCATAAATGGATCTAAGCAACCTGCACACTTTATCTAGACTCTCTCTGGATACGAATCCTTCTGGTTGTATCATATACATCTCTTCTCAAGGTTGTATTGAGGAATGACGTTTGACATCCATCTGCCAGATCTCATAGTTATAGTGTGTTGCAATAACCAAAATAATTCTAATGGACTTAAGCATGACTACAGGTAAAAAGGTTTTGTCATAGTCAACTCCTTGTCTTTGACGATATCCTTTAGCTACCAGCCTTGCTTTATAGGTCTCTACTTTTTCATCCACTCCGATCTTCTTCTTGAAGATCCATTTGCAGTCGATGGGTATAATACCCTTAGGTGCATCCATAAGGTTCCAAACCTTGTTAGAGTACATGGAATCCATCTCAGAATTCATGGCTTCTTGCCACTTCCCGGAGTCTGTACTCATAATAGCCTTCTCGTAGGTCTGAGGATCAACATCCTGAGAGTCATCTCCACCGATATATTCCACATATCTTTCAGGAGGGTGAGATACTCTATTGGACCTACGTAAAGTTAGAACTTGTGTGTTAGGTACCTGAACAGACTTGGGCTCTGGAATGGTGCTTGAGCTAGGTTCTCTAACGTCGCTCAATTCTATCTCACTCCCATTGTTTCCACCAAGAATGTGTTCCTTCTCAAGGAATACAGCTCTCTTGGCAACAAAGACCTTTCAGTCCTCAGGATGATAGAAATAATACCCATAAGTTTCCTTTGGGTATCCCACGAATGTGCACCATTCTGTCCTTGATTCTAACTTATCGGGGTTGTGTCTTCTAACGTGGGCAGGACAACCCCAAATCTTAATCACTTTAAGATCGGACTTCTTTACTTTTTATATCTTATATGGTGTAGACATTATCGACTTTGATGGAACTCTGTTCAGAAGGTAAGCTGCGGTCTCTAGGGCGTACCCCTAGAACGAGACATGTATATCAACGAAACTCATCATGGATTGCACCATGTCTAACAGCGTGCGATTCCTCCTTTTTGATACACCATCGAGCTAAGGTGTATAAGGAGGTGTCCATTGGGATAAAATCTCATTGTCCCTAAGGAAATGAGTGAACTCCATACTCAAGTACTCTCCTCCTCGATCTGATCGAAGAGTCTTAATACTCTTTCCAATTTGGTTTTCTACCTCATTCTTATATTCCCTGAATTTCTCGAAGGCCTTAGATTTGTACTTCATTAAGTACACATGTCCATACCTAGAGAAATTATCAATGAATGTAATGAAGTACGAGTAACCACCTATAGCCTGAGTCGACATGGGACCACATACATCACTATGTATGAGTTCCAATAACTCGGTGGCTCTCTCTTTGGTTCCACTAAAAGGAGAGTTGGTCATCTTCCCATGAAGGCAAGGTTCGCAAGTTGTATATGACTCATAGTCAGATAAATCTAGATATTCATCTTTTAGCAACTTTTGAATCATTCCCTTATGTATATGACTTAGCCTACAATGCCATAGGTATGCATTTTTCACCTCATCTCTTTTTCTCTTAGACATATATATATTCATGATATGTGGAGAAGTGTCTAACACATATAAGCCATTTATAAGGGTCCCTCTAGTGATGATCTCATCATTCATAATTATTGAACAACTATTGTTATCAAAAAATAATTTATATCCACTAATTGTCAAACAAGAGATAGAAATAATATTTTTGATAATAGAGGGAACAAAATAGCATACTTCTAATGCAATAATAGCTCCACCAGGAGGATGTAAGTTGACCTCTCCAACAGTAACTGAAGCAACTCTTGCTCCATTGCCCATCTTGAGGTCCATCTCGCCTCTAGCCAATCTCCTACGTCTTGCTAGAACCTGCAACGAATTACAGATATGATAAACACTCCCGGTATCCAATACCCATGTGTTATCATGAAAATCTGACAAGTGGAGATTGATCATAAATATACCTGAAGCTTCTCCAAGCTTCTGTCTCGCCTTCTCTGCAAGGTAGTCCTTGCAGTTCCTCTTCCAATGTCCGTCTTGGCCATAGTAGAAGCATTGTCCTTTATCCTTTCCCGGGTATTTCTTGGCAACCTTTGGCTTACCCGATCTTTCTTTGCCCTTGCGCTTCTTAAGGATCTTACTAGCATTCCTTTTCCTATTAGTCTCACCAATATAGAGAACTAACTTCTCTTTCTTAATGGTACTCTCAGCTTCCCTCAACATATTGAGGAGCTCAGGTAGAGTTCCTTCAAACTTGTTCATATTAAAGTTAATAATGAATTGTAAAAAGGATTCTGGTAGGGACTGAAATATAAGATCAACATACAGGTTATCCTTTAAGACTATCTTTATACTTCACAAAGCAAGCGATCTCATTATTGCTTGTCCTTTCTTCCAGCGTGGGCACAATTGTATTAAGGACATATACGATTTTATCTTCCGCGAGAACAATTATCAAATTGCGGAGCTTTTGGACCAATGAGGCAGTTGACATCAAGTATGCCACGTAGGGGTTTTGCAAGCGACAAGCAAGATATAGCGTAAATTAAATAACATACCGATTTTACAGAAAATACTAATTAAAAGATAGACTTCTATCTTAATATATTCCCACTATTTTCTTAGCGAATCACGCGACACCCTCGACACATGAAACGAAAGTCTCCAGCAGACTCCCAGTGGCGATCGGGATCAAAGTGACATCTTAGTGCAACCTTGAGGGACTCGACCAATTACACTAAGCCCAAAAGGTAGGCAACTCTTGCCAATCATAACTCCTTGTGATTCCCGTCACGTTCGACCTCCGAATCATCATGGTCTCGAGGGACTTGACCAACCATGATATTCAGTTAAGCCATCACCATCGTTACAAGATGAGTCTAATTTGATGATATGCCCTCGAGGGACTCGACCAAGCATACTATATCCTCAGGTCACCGGTGACATCTCTATGTCATAGGCAAGAACTCGATCACGTAGATAGGTGAGCCTCGAGGGACTCGACCAACTCAACCTATGTCGTGATTCAATTTCTTCCTATAACGATGGAATGCCACATGGGTCAATCTTATTGCCTCATGCTTACCGACTTAATATTATTGTAGGAGGGGTTTTTGTTTCGTATCGGTCTCCTAATATGTCGTGTCACACACATATATATTTAATATATATTTACATCGCATGCATATATATATATATATATATATATATATATATATATATATATATATATATATATATATATATCTAGTAAGTGTATAACACATCACATATGCAAGCCACACCAGATTATCATAAGCCATCATCTAATATGATTAAGCCTGAGCCAATGGGTCTAATCACTCACAATAGGATCTATGTGTGCATTGGCGCATCTCTATGCCATGTGATTGTTGATCTCGTCATCATCGATTCCGTCGGATCGTTGCATCACCATGCGTCGTAATCTCCCACCACGGCATCGTGGCTCCCGTTGTCACCTCCACGCTCCCGCTGCGCCTCTCCATGTAATTATAAAAAATCACAAGCATGCAGGCCCAACAATAAACGAGAAAAACGCATGCTCGTAGGCCCCAATAATAATAATTATTATAATTACACACATCACAACACATGGCCTATGATCATCTATCCACATTATACATCACATCATATGTAGGATTACTAGATATATATAATAATTAACTAAACTATTTAATTAATTATTTTTTCTGGAAATCAAGACATGCTCAAAATTTTCAGAATTGTCAAGGGTATTTTCATAATTCTGGATGAGAGGACAGTCTTCAGAATTTTCAGAATTATCAAGGGTATTTTTATAATTCTGGATAAGAGGACAGTCCTCAGAATTTTTAGAATTGTTGAGGGCATTTTTGAAATTCTGTACATGAGGACATTCCTCGAAATTTTTAAAATTTAGAGGGGTAGGATCATCCTTTTCTCAAAAGGATGCCCTAGCCCTCTCCTTGTCGCCCTCAGCGCTGTCGCCGTCGCTGCCCCTACGCAAGCGACAGGGCTGGTCGCTGACGGCCGCCCCCCTTGCAGGCACACCGCGGGCGGTAGCCCCTTGCGGGTTGGCCGCTGGCGACCGCCACTTGCGTGCGTCGCCCTGCAGCCTGCCCCTTTGCGGGCGCCGCGCTGCGGGCGGTTGCTGCCCTTGCGGCTGGCCGCAACCCGTCGTGCTCGCAGGCGCCGCCCCTTATGGGCTGGCCTTGGCCGCGACCTGACCGTGGGTGGCCGGCCCTGCATGGGGGCTGGCCCTGGGTGGCCGCCCATCCTCCTTGCTGCCTTCGCTGTGAAAATGTAGCAAGAATGCGTAGAATGATTCTACACGATATAATCTCATCACACACAGTTTAAAACCAATATTTCGCACGAAAACCTTGGCTCTGATACTACTGTTGAGAAACCTCAGCGGGTGCATCACATGCACAACATTAATCTAAACAAAAACTGATTTCTTATGCAGATCAAATTATCTGCAAAAGATTGGGGTCGCGAGAAAAACCGTAAAAATTGAAAATCGTGATATGTGAGATTGATTTTACCTAGGGAGATCATATATCCCTGTATTCCAGATCCAGATGGAGAAGATGAAGGAGGTCAAGCGTCCTCCTCTCTAGCGGTATCCATACGATGGATCTCTGCAGTGAAACTCCTCCAATCTGATCTTGCAACTCTTGCTCAGAGGGAAGGAGGAGAATAGGAGGTGGTGGCTAAAGCTATAGCCTATCAACCATGAGTCTCCCCTCCTATTTATAGAGAGCCACCAAAAATCCTAGGGCTCCTGCCTTAGTGGCTATTAGATCTCCATCCAATAATCCACTAACCTTGTATTATTGGATCTCTATCCAATAATCTCCTTAGGCCTCTAATTGGACCTTAAGCAAGGAGCCCATTAGCATAGGGTCTCATCTAATGAGAATAGGGGCTAATTGGATCTTCATCCAATCCTCTATTCACTGAAGTATCCACCATATGTGTGTGACCCTCTAGGCCTGATACCGTGCTGGCCGTGAGTCACTCCTATGAGAACTCCTTTTGATATAGTGAATTATTATCCTCATAATAATTCACTCGACTCATCGACTATGGACGTACTAGGCCACTATACCATAGTCCCCAGACGATATAGGGGGATCGAATTCGTCGGACCTGTCTATCCACAGTTACCATGTATCTATAATCCCTAATCTAAATAATATTCCAGAGACCGTATATTGGGCATGGTACTGTCAGGTCACATACGGAATCAGTTTGTTTTGCTCTATTCGGATTCTACCGGAGAACTCATTCTCTCTTAATCTGAATGACCATGGCCATGAATTTGTCTGAGTAAGCACATATGAGATATTCCTCTCGTGATACTAATAGTGGATGATCCTCTATTGACTCTCAATTGCCTTCGTATGGTTGGCTACTAATCCCGATAACCAGTTGTACCAGATCTGAAACTTTCCAAACTTGTAAGTCTGGCGTCAAAGAAAGGAGTACTCATACAAGGCATTCTTGGTGTCTTAAGTCTAAGGACCAGATACACAACTAGGACTATGGAATCACTGTATGATATTAGGTATCATTAACCATACAATATTCCATAAGCGGATCAATCAGTTAACTCATTCTCTAATGAGCACCTGTACTATATCCTTAGTGTTTTCATACAAGTGGCTATGAGACCAGTCGCCTCCATCATATGGATGGGTATATAGTACATCGATCTATCCGGTTATCTCAATGTCCCTCTTGAGTAACCTATGACCGGGATTATTTAGGATCTGTATTTAAAAGTGAATCGATCTCATTATCGTAATCTCATCACGATCTGATTCCCATTGCACAGAACTAAGGATATCATAATATATATGTAACAAATAATATAATGTGAATATGCCAATATTAATCATAAGTAAAAAGATCACACAGCGTGTCACACGTCCCATCACTCACGTGATTAGCTTGTAGGGCACCTGTAACCAACAGTACCACCATTCGGCCCAGGGGAGTCACTTTATCCACTTTTTTAGTTGATCACTGGTGAAGCATCATAGATAAGTCTCTAGGCATATGTCCACCACTTATGTTTGACCATCAATTTGTGGATGATTGGTTGTTGTTAGAACCCTTACATATTCTAAGCTTGGGATGATCTCTAGGGGATCGACCTCATTGGAACTCTATAGGGGTTCCTCCCTCCTTAGTATTCTGTACTATGGCTAAAAGATAATTGATCTATTGATGATAAAAGAGGGAAGAATATAGGGCTTCTAAACCCCATACCTAATATGATTCCTATTTAGGACTCCTACTCCTAACAACTCCTAATAACTCCTACTCCAACTCTAAGAAGCAACTCATACATCAAACAACTCTAACTCTAACTCTAAGAAGCAACTCATACTTCCAACAACTCCAACTCTAACTCTAAGAAGCAACCTCCAAACTAGTCCTAATCCTATTCTAACTTAACCCTCCTCAACCAGCCCCTCTTTAACTAGGATAAGGGGTGGTTAATTAGGGTAACATGTTTCTTATTCTTCTATCAAAATATCTTCCTCCAAACTAATCCTAACCTAGCTGGCCTTCTCACCTCTTTAATAGGGGTTGGCTAGATTAGATTTACATGAATACCCTTAGGATTTACATATTTACCCTCTTCAATGAAACTAAATTAGGACTCTCCTAGCTAGAGTCCTAACATACTCGCCCTCTTCAAATAAGCCTTGCCCTCAAGGCCGAGTTCCATGTCTCTGGGTCGTGATCTGTAACTCGTCACGAGGGTCCCTCGTGGCCTTATAGTAGACACATCCTGTTCTTGGGGTCCAACATCAGTAGTAGTGACTAGATGATGATGTATCATGATCCCATGATCTCATGCAATCATCAGCTTGATTTGAGCCGCCTCATCAAGTTGGGTGTCAAGCGGATAAGTCGGGGCTGAGTTGTCCTCTTTAAACTTCTATTTGTAGTGAGAATCTTGGAGGATGAGTTGTAATTTTGAATTAGTGAGCAAGTCTGATCCATAATTTACGACTCTAATATGATATCCAATTTTGTAGGGTCTAAAGAAACTAGGAGACCACTTTCGTGAGGCTCGAGTCTTCATAAATTTCTGTTGGCAGGGATGGATATGGAGAAAGACTCGATCTTCAATAACAAACTTTCTTCTACTCTGACGTTTGTCGGGCGGTTGTTTCTTTCTTGTGTGGACTGGTGTGTGGTTGTTCTTTAATGATAGCCAGACCTTCATCTGTGATGGTAGTTGCCTTCTAGTAAAATCCATGGTAAGGTGAGCTCAATCGGAGTTTGGAGCGAGCAGAAGCTGTAATTTTTTAGGACTTACCTTCATCTCCTCTTCATGCTGTTGTCCTGTATCATACGAAGCCACAAATTCAGCAAAGGTTAGCATTCCCTTGTAGTTGATTGGTAGCTTCAGGTGATTTGGAGTGAGGGCTTTGCTGATGTAGGCTAGGGGTCAACCATTTTGCATGTGGATAACATAATTTTTAGCTCCTGATGCATTAATAATAAATACTTTATCGAAGTCAGGTAAAGCTAGCATCGACGAAGAGAAAATGCTGCAACTTGGCTGAATGACCTCCGTTTCAAGCATCTCATCTTTAGTACTCTCTGTTTCAGCTTTTTGGAGGTGAGGATAATGATATGGCCGAGAGTTTACTACTGGTTTGCTTGGGAGAATCAGAATTCGATGGTCATGCCAGCGGTTAGAAAGTAGGCTGCGTTGTTCGATGAAAATATATGAAAATTCAGCAAAAAATTAGAGTATGTTTGGGTCTTCAAATTTTGTTGGCTCCCTCATAGAGTGCTATTGAAGTTGCATTAGGAAGTCATCGTTTTCTTTGTTCAAAACTTTCTCCATTTGCTGCATGTAAGTTGTCGTTACATCGCTCCCGTGTTTCCCGTATAGGATCTCTTGTTTCTCATGGCTGAAAATTTTTATAATAAATTTAGAAAAATTTCAAGGAATATCACCTAGTGTAGTCAGCCATTTGATGTCGAGCACGACCTCATAATTGTCAAGAGGAAGGTGGAAGAAATAAGCAAGTATCTCTTAATCTTGTCGCAATAATTTCACCCACGGACATCTTTTACCGCACTTCAAAATTTGACCGTCGGTGACCTCAACATCTAACCTATTGTCATCTTTATTTTGGAGTATTAATTGGGCAGCAACCTTGCTATTCATAAAGTTGTTGGTGCTCATGGTGTCAATAAAACGGTGATCGGTTGTTGCTTCAGAAATCCTCCCACTTTCATCATTTGCGGGTTCGCATAGCCGACAAGAGTATGCATTGCAAAAATCAACCAGCTACTATTCTTCAACTGTGACCTATTCCTTATGCTTATGGACCTCCTCCACCACATCTTCAAGAGGTTCAATCAGTAGGAGGTGGCCCTTTTTACAGCGATGAGCACGGCCCCACGGTTCATTGCAATGCCAATAAAGACCCTTTGTGGATCTATCGCGTAGCTCTTCTCTCGCCATTTTTTTCGTAGCAAAGAATGGCTGGGAGTAGAGGGAGGTTTATATGCTGCTGGTCTAAGATTAGTTCTTATCCTCCGAGCATCTTGGTTCAGCAGTTCCTCTTGGATTCGGGCGAAAGAGATTGCGACCTTCATGATGGGGGGCTACGATGCTTTAACCTCTCCTTTAATTTTTGGCTTGAGTCCTTCGATGAACGTCCCTAATAATTATCTGTTAGACTAATCACAAGTAAAAGATAATTCCTTAAACCTGGTTTGGTATTCTTGGATCGTGGAGGTTTGTCAGATCTTGGTAAGTTGTCCATTGATATTCTCGTACTTGGTCGGCCCAAAGCGGTTTAGCAATGCATACTTGAATTGTATCCACGTCTGAGCCCCATAGTTATATTCAAGCCAATTGTACCATTGTATAGCATCTCCTTCAAGGTGGATGACAGTGGTGTCCACCATGGAACCCTCCGATGTTTGGTGATGATGGAAGTAACGTTTGGCGCGCAAAATCCATCCCGTCAGGTCTCCTTCTTCCCATTGAGGGAAGTCCACCCTCAGGCATGGCTCTCTCATATTACACTAGGGTGATTCGAACGAGCTGCAGCCCTTACTCCTCACCGGTGTTGCTAGTGCGCAAGAAAGATGATGAACTCTTGGACGAATTAAAAGGAGCCCGAGTCTTCATTAAATTGGATCTTCGATCCGGATACCATCAGATTCGGGTATGCACTGAAGATATTCTGAAAACTGCATTCTGCATACATAACGGCCACTACAAGTTTTTGGTAATGCCTTTTGGACATATGAATGCTCCTTCTACTTTCCAAAGCCTGATGAATGACATCTTCTGGGATTTTCTACATAAGTTCGTATTGATATTCTTTGATGATATTCTCATTTATAGCCCCACGCTTGATATACATTATCAGCACTTACGAACTGTTATAACGATTCTTCGGGAGAATACTCCTTATGTTAAATAGTCAAAGTGCAGTTTCTTATAGTGTAAAGTGGAGTATCTTGGGCACATTATATTAGAGAATGGAGTGGCGGTGGACCCGACAAAGATCGAGGCAATGCAAGGATGGCCGAAAACTACAAACGTACAATCATTATGCGATTTCCTTGGACTCATGGGCTACTACCAAAATTTTATGAAAGATTATGGCAAGATTAGTGCCCCACTCACGTCCTTACTGAAGAAAGACTCCTTGTGGTCGGATAAAGCCTCTGAGCCTTCGAGCGACTCAAGGCAGCCATGACGATGATATCGGTCCTAGCGCTGCCTGATTTCGATCGCACTTTGGTCATTGAGGTCGATGCGTCAGGAGTTGGAATTAGGGCTTTTATTATGCAAGATGGTCAACTCCTAATTTACACTAAGGCTTTCCCCCACACTTCATATGAGGTTTTTACAAGAGATACTAATTACTATCAAATTTAAAATATGATTGGATACAGGTCCATGGCACGAAAGAGGAGTTAAACTAAAAGAATTACAATTCATGCTCACGCCAGATTAGACTCTCATCATCTTGAACCATACCAGAGGGCCGTCACCATTCCAGAAGAAAGATTGGCTACCACTAAAGACTAACCATATGGCAGCACATGCAAAGAAGAAACAGCCACCCAACAAACTTCAGATTGAAGATCGAGTGTTTCTACACCTCTAGCCCGATCAGTAGGAAATTCAAGCCTTAATGAAGTGGTCTCCTTATTTCTTTAGGCCTTGCAAAATTGAGGATCACATTGGGGCCCTAACTTGGAGACCAAATTCGCCCACCAAATCAAGATTACAGTTGATCCGCTAGGTATCTCACCTCAAATGAAAATTTAAAAAAGATGACTTAGCCCAAATCCTTCCGACTAACACCCCAGCTGATGAGGAGGCCAAAGTTCAGTTAATGATAGCATGAGAGTCACATGAGGAGTTGAATATCTAGTTTCCAGAGTTTATGGACCCTCAGCCTTGAGGATAAGGTTGATCTGAAGAGGGTGGACTTGATAGGACTCCAGTAGGGTTGAGTCCTAATTATCTTAGTACTAGTCAATAAAAATCATATTAGATTGTAATAAAGCCACTCCTATCTTTTAAAGGAGTATGATTAGGATTTAAATTAGTCCTTACGGCTTAGTAGCCGCCACACCCCTTACTGGGTTGGTCGGCTAGGGTTTACCCCTGCTTAGGTCGGCTATAGAGCCACTTTGCCGCCTCCTATTCCTATTAAGACATGTTGGCTATAGGAGGGGAAAAGAGGTAATTCTATATAGGTAAGCACCCCCTTAGGCTAGGGTTTTCATCCCTATTTAAAGATGTAGCCGCCTCCGCTCTTGAATCAAACAATTATCAATTTTATTTCAGTCTTGTGCCGAATCTAGGAGGGAGGAACCCCTATAGCGTTCCAAGGGTTGATCCCTCTCAAGGGTCAAAATATATAGAGCTCCTTCTGGGGTTCTATCATAACTCCTCTCTCAATCTGAATGACGTTGGCTAGGGATTTATCTAAGCAATCACACATGGGATATTCCTCTCGCGATACCGAGAGTGGATGATCCTTTGTTGACACTCAATTACATTCATAAGGTTGGCTACCAATCCCGATAACCAACTATACCAAATCTGAAACTTTCCAAACCTGTAAGTTTGGTGTCAAAGAAAGGAGTAAGGCATCATTGGTTTCTTAAGTCTAAGGACTATATACATAATTGGGACTATGGAATTGTTGTATGACATTAGGTATCATTATCCATACAACATTTCATATGTGGATCAATCAGTGAACTCATTCTCCAATGAGCACCTGTACTATATCCTTAGTATCTCTACACAAGTGGTTATGAGACCAATCACCTCGATCATATCGACGGGTATATAGTACATCGGTATGTCCCATTATCTTGATGTCCCTCTCGAGTAACCGATGATCAAAATTATTTAAGATTTATGTTTAAAGGTGAATCGATCTCATTATTGTGATCTCATCACGATTCGATTCTCATTGCACAGAACCAAGGACATCACAGTATATATGCAACATATATATAATATGAGAATATGCCAATATTAATTATAAGCAAAAAGATCATGCACTGTGTCACACATGTCATCACTCACGTGATTGGCTTGCAGGGCACCTGTAACCAGGAAAGGAACCAAAATCAAGAGCATCAAGGGTCAAGTCGAACCCATTCAAGAATGAGTCGTAAGAGCACTGCTTGGGCCGAGAAGCATGTAGCTCGTAATTGGGCGGGATACTATAACGCTTTCGAATGCAACCGATGAGTTCCTCAATCACAAACGACTTGAAATCGTGCAACACATGTCATCACTCACGTGATTGGCTTGCAGGGCACTTGTAACCAAGAAAGGAACCGAAATCAAGAGCATCAAGGGTCAAGTCGAACCCATTCAAGAATGAGTCGTAAGAGCACTGCTAGGGCCGAGAAGCATGTACCTCATAATTGGGCGGGATACTATAACGCTTTCGAATGCAACCGATGAGTTCCTCAATCACAAACAACTTGAAATCGTGCAATAATTTCAAAGCTTCCAGAGCCCGAGAGACCATCTCATTCATCGAAAACACCCCTCCTGAGGACGAACTGATCACTTCTACCCCAAGGCTACCCAAGGTCGATGCCATTGCCTCAGGTGCCTCCTAACCGACATGAAGCTCCTATAAATGAAGAAAAGAGGGAAGCATGGGAAGGGGGAGTAGTGGCAACGGATGGGTGAGCGAGTAGAATGAGGAGGGGTGAAACTCCCAGAGGAACTTATGGGGAAAAGCCCTTCATCCGAGATGACCCTTCACCTCTGTGAGGAGGAAGATAGAACACCTCATCGTTATTGCCCCTTGGGAAACGAACAGCTCGTCAGAGCGTCTCGATCCCATTGGTGGGAAAACACACCAATGGCCTCTCACCAAAATAGGAACTCCCATCAAAAACTCCAAATAAAAAAAAAGGCTCAGCCTCCCACCAAATCAGGAGCCCCTAGCGAGAACTCAAGCAAAATCGCCCAAGTTAGTGTGGCTTGGTCAGTTACAATCTCATTATCCCAACCTCACGGCCCAGATTGAGCCCGAGCAGTGTTGCTCGGCTAGTCACGACTCCAGTCCCCGAGTAGTGTTTCTCAGCCAGTTACAATGCCAAGCCGCACCTTGCGGCCTAAAAATCATGCTTGAGTAGTGTCACTCGACTAGTTATAATCTCAAGCTATGCCTTGCGGCCCAAAATCATGCCCGTGTGGCTCGGCTAGTTACAATCTCAAGCCGCACCTCATGGCCCAAATCGAGCCCAAGCAGTGTTGCTCGACTAGTAACAAGCCATACCTTTGATAGAACCCCAGATGGAGCTATATAGATTTTGATCTTTGAGGATGATCAACCCTTGGAACGCTATAGGGGTTCCTCCCTCCTAGGGTTGGCCAACAAGGCTGAAATATAATTGATTCTTGCTTGATTAAAAGAGGTTGAGGCTACATACTTATATAGGGCTCCAAACCCTAGCCCTAGGAGGGTGCTTCCTAAGTGAATTCCCCCTTTTGCCCCTCCTATAGCTATCATGCATAAATAAATGGGTCGACGGCCTAAGTGGCTGCACAAGCCACGCCCCTCTGCTAAAAAACCTAGCCGACCGGCCCAGTAAGGGGGGTGGCGGCTAGGAAGCCCTAAGGCCGTAAAATAAACCCTAGCCACACTTCTTTATAAGATAGAAGTGACTAGGTGGGGTTTTATTACAATCTCACAGGGTTCTTATTAATTACTTCTAGGGTGATTAGGACTCAACCCTACTGGAGTCCTATCAAGCCTGCCTTCTTTGAATCAGTCTTGTCCTCAAGGTTGAGGGTCCATGAACTCTGGGATCGGGTCTTCAGCTCCTCATATGATTCTCATGTGATCATTAACTGAACTTTGGTCTCCTCATCAGCTTGGGTGTTAGTTGGATGGATTTGGGCTGAGTCGTCTTCTATAAATTTCCATTTGAGGTGAGACACTTGGAGGATCAACTATAATCTTGATCTGGGGCGCAGATCTGATCTCCATGTTAGGGCCCAAATATGATCCCCAATTTTGTAAGGCCCAAAGAAATAGGGAGACCACTTTCTTGAGGCTTGAATTTCGTGCTGGTAGAGCTGGAGATGAAGAGGAACTTGATATTTATCAAGAAACTTTCTTCTGCTCTAGTGTTTGTCAAGAGAAAATTTCTTCATTGCATGGGCTGTTACGTGGTTGCTCTATAATAGTAGTCGTGCCTTATTTTGGAATGAGGGTTGCCATCTAATAAAATCTCTGGTGGTGTAAGCCTGATCCGAGTCTGAGGTGGGTGGGAGTGGTGATTTTTCGGGGCCCATTTTCACTTCTTCGTGCTATTGACCATCTGGCCAAAATTTGGTGTGGACGACATTGTGGTCGTGAGGGCTATAGTTCCACTCGGCCAAGGTGGTGCATCTTTCTTTATAGTGAGAGGGATGACGTTTATGTTTCATTGAGTCCTACAAATGATCCTTCCTCTTTTCTGATTTCACCACTGGAGGGGCTCAATTTTCTTACGGTCTTGGGCCGTAGATCAGAGGTCATCATCAAGGAAGTCTTTAAGGATCATAGTCTGATCCTAGGGAAAGTCGTGGAAGTCACCTGAGATCTGGAAGTGCTGCATCAGAAACCATGGTGAGTTCGGCGGGATGTAATATTTCAGAAGTAACTTATCCCTAGGGAAAAGGATGTAAATATGTGTTGTAGCGGGAAATAAGTATAGTCGAATAATCTGTGTCTCTATCATCTCTTGGGCGACCCTCGTATCTTCAATCTTATATCGACAGCAATCTAGTCGAGTATCAGATGGTGGTAATTTCAGCTAGTTCAACATAGGGGAGTTGGTAAGAGGTAATAGGTTCAGTTTGGTGGAGACTCATAAAATTGCAGCAAGCTATGGGGGAGGGTTTTTATCTTCAATCTTTTTTGACTTCATCTCCTGAAACTCATGAATTTGAATTGAGAAGCTGCTAGACTCTTCTTTTGGTACCCTCTCCAGATGCTATGTTGTGTTCGTAGTTGCTTAGCTCCCTTGTAGCACCACCTGTTTTCCTTTGCTAAAAAATTGTATGGTTAGCTTTGAAAAATTTCAGAAAACATCTCCTAGCGTGGATAACCAATCAATGCCAATCATTATATCAAGACCATCGAGAGGGAGGAGGAAAAAATCAACAACTACATCTAGCTCCTATAGGATCAGTTTTACTCGCAGGCACTTCTGGTTGCACTTCAGAATTTGGTCGTTAGGTACCTTGACTTTGAATCCATTATAATCTTCTTTTTCGAGCATCAAACGTGCAGCAACCTTGCTACTTATAAAGCTGTGTATGCTTCCGACGTCGATGAGGACGATGACAGATTGTTACTCGAGAAACCCTTCGATCTTCAATTTTTGGAGGTTTGTGTAGCCGGCTAAGGTAGGGACGATGTGGGTGGTCGGTTGTGGTGTATCCTTCTCCTTGGGCTCACGAGTCGTATTTTTAAATTTGAGTTCTTCGGTGGACGCAATCATCAGTGGTGTCCCCTTTTTATATTGGTGTTCTAGACTCCACAGTTTATCACAATGCCAACATAGGCCCTTTACCAATCTCTTGTTAATTTTTTTAGCTGAGGTGGCCAACTGGTGGTAGATGGGGACGAGGGTCTTTGCACTACTGGTCATGCGATGGCTTTGGTCTTCTAAGTATCTTAGTTCAGCCTGTCTTCGAGGTGTAGGGCTGTCGTGTCTTATCCTCACTTCTTATCTGATGGGCTCTTTTTGCAATCAGAATTTGCTCCATGTTGTGATCTTCTTAGGCGTAGTGATCAGCCCAATCTAAACTCTTTGAAGAGAGCATGTAATTTAGTATCCGTACGCATCTCGAAAGCCTCCAATTTAGCTTCAAATAAGCCCATTGATGTTATGACATAAGGATCTCCAACCTATCAAATAAACCGACTGAAGAGTGTAGCTGTAATTTTCAGGTTGAAGGTAGCGAATGACAGCAAATGTCGGGACTGCGATGGTGAAGTCTCCCAGTAGAGGATGATAGCCAAGGGTAGCATCGATGGTGGAGGAAGAAGATGACAGCAATAATGTCGGCTGCGTGTCTACGGTGATGCTGCAATGTCATCGAGGCTACGATTTTTTAGGTGGCTGATATCTATCGGAAGATGACAGCCGAGAGATCTGAGTTGGAAGGCAGTAGTGATGATGGAGGAAGAAGGGGGTAACAACAACGTCGGCTGCGGCCGCTACGACTTCATGGCTGTAGGTGGTGTTGGTTGCAACAAGGGTGTGGCTGTAATAGGAGGAAGACGGGGCAACGATGTACACGACTATTGTCTATGAATCAAGATAAAGTCTTATCACAAAAAATCTTAAATCCCCTTTTTATAAATGTCAATTTTAACGAGAATTAATTTGAAGATGAGCTCAAAAATCCGAGAAATCCAAGAGCTACTTATGCATTCATCTTATGTAAGTTTTAAACATAAATATCAAATCAAGAAATTTGAAAAATAGTAAGTAAATCATGCATTTTGAAGATAATCTCATGTAAATTTTAATAAGAAGCTAAATTTTATAAAGGTCAAGAAATCCAAAAGAATTTATGATAGTAAATCAGGCTCAAATTGTAAATCATGCATTTCGTATGCATTTAGAAAATTTTAAATTTTAAATTTTCTTCTAAACAAATTTTTCCTCATTCAATGTTATAAGATTCATCATATCCAATTTTCTTCTAATTATATTCATAATTTTATCTCCCCCTTTCGTCATTGTAAAAAAAGAATATGATAGTATAATTTTTCTTTTTACATCCATATTCTAATTACGACCATAAGTACAAAGAGATCATGTCATTAAGGATGAAAAATCAAATTGTAAGTACCGAAAGACATGATTTCTTTTAAGAATTATCTCCCTCCCTCCCTTCCCCTTTTTTTAAATAATGAAATTAAGTTTTCGAGGATTAAATAATCTTAATTATTCTAGATAAATCTTAAGACATCCTATTTATTTAGATAAATCTTTTTAATAAAACAGAAGTATAATCTAGATAAAAATCTCAATTATAATTATTAAGATCATAAATCTCATTTTTATAAAAAAGAGAAAATATGAGAGATTAAACACGATTCCCATAAGGATAAGTCAAGTCAAGAAATCTCATAGAAGTTTTAACTTATCATAAATTAAGAAATAAAAATTTTGGTGATAAGTTATACTAAGAAGGAAGTCATAAATAATCATGTCATTAAAGATATTAATATCAAATCATGAATACTAAATAACATGACTTATTTTGATAAATCTTTTCTTAGATAATAATAAGAAGGGTCTTCATTTATCAATTTATAAATATCAACAAAATTAAAATCATGATTTTACAAAATGAGATATGGAAATACAGGATCTCAATTTATGTATAAGTGATTTCAAATCATAAAAATCATTGTTTATAAAAAGATTCATGTTATAGTTCCAAAAGATAAACTTATGATTCATTTATAAAATTCTCTTTTATAAAGGAAAAGAATCTTAGTAAACTATCTTGGTTTATATAAAGATCTCAAATTATAATTTTTAAGATTTCAATGTCATGATTTGTATAATAACTTTTTTTAAATTTAAATCATCAAATAATTTTTGTCGTTTAAGAGATTCAAAAATAATGATATCATTTTATCTCTTGTTGAATGATTGATAGGATAAAAATATTTTCAAGAAGAATTATCATCCTTTTTAGTTTTTTCATATGATTTGTTTCAAGAATGTTTTTCAAATCAATGAATTATCGTTTAAATCCAAAAACCAAATTATATTCTAGAAGAAATCATCAAGGTCATTACTATAACACATCAAAATAATAAAACATCTTCAAAACAAAATTTTAACCTATCTCAATTTCAACATTTAAATGAGTCTAACTCTTTACACCTAGTGCAATGAGTTAACAAACTCATTTCTAAATTTTTATTTATTCTATGTTCAAATTAAAAGGAGTTAACAAACTCATTTCTAAATTTTTATTTATTCTATATTCAAATTAAAAATAATATATCATTCAATTATACAACCTTCTTTAGGTTAATATATAACCCATCCAACATTTCAATCATTCAGGCCAATAATTTTTAATCTATCATCAAAATCACTTTTTCCATAGATTTCAACTTAGATAATTTTGCATTAAAAATAACTAAACTTTCTTATTCTAATTTTAGCATACTCTAGCTACACAAAAGTCATGCACCATTAAGAGCAATGAAGATTAATTATAACAATGAATCATCTAAAAATTTGTTAACAATATTTTATTTTTAATAATTTTTCTTGTTATTACTTAGGCTAGTGACCTTAAAAGAGTGTTAGACCTCAAGTCATGTGTCTTGAGCATTCACTTTCTAAACATTATTTAGTACTCCCAGCCTTACTAGGAGACAACTCTATAAGATAGGGGGTTTTGGTTTAGATATTCATTTGTGTTTGGGTGCCTCATGAAGGGTTCTTCCCATTTTTCTAATGGCTTGAGGCTGTTTATAATTCCCTTAGGAACCCAAATTAATTTATATGGACTATATTTCCTAAGTGAAAACTTATAAATAAAGTGTCCACATCTACCACAAAAATTACATATATTTTCGGGCAAAAAGTGTAATATGGATCTTCTAATAAAGGTAGTTGGCTTTTGATGAGTATTGCTTATTATGCCAATACCTTCCTTCCTATGAACATAACCCTTATTTGCAAGGATCATGTTTAGGGATTTATTTCATATTTTAAATTTTTCTAAAGTTTGTTTTAACATGATATTTTCTGTTTTAACTACTTTTAATGTTTCATATTTAGAGCAAGAATTGTGTGATGGTTACGCATCATGCATTTCTTCAAGTTTACTAACTAATGATGCATGCTCTTTCTTAAGTAGTTTATAAGATTTTCTAATTATTCTAAATTCATCATAAAGGTCATGAAAAATATTTGATAATTCATCAAAAGTAAATGAGACATTGGAGGAATCACTTACCTTATTGTTAATGGTCATAAGCGTAAGATTCTCCACTTCTTCTTGATTGTGCTCTTCATCTTTGGAGCGCCTCGGCTTCTTACATTCATAGTAAGAGGTTGTCTAATTTAAGTTTATTTTTATGGTTTTAATTCATATTTATTAATTTTTTTTGTTCTTTTGTCAAGAGTTCAAGTTCAAAGTTTTCATCACTCGAGGTTTCGCTCGAAGAGTCATATTGTTATGATCAATTGGCACTAAAAAAAACTTTGGTTTAAGAAAAACTTGCGCTCAAAGTAAAATCGATATCGGAAGCGTTTCGTTCAAGTAGAGTAAGTGAACAATTTATAGGACACTGCTAAGTTTCTTGCTTAAAGAACGCTCAAGTAAGAAAATATAAATCCAAAAGAAAAGATAAGAGATAATCACAAATTTATAATAGTTCTGCCTCAACTGGGCCTACGTCGACTCCCTAAGTCCTCTTCATCAAGGTCCACCGATATCCACTACCAATTTTCTTTGGGTGAAGATCAAACTCTTACACTTCCCACTCTCCTTTTCACAGACTCAGGAGAGGAACTTACAAACTTTTACTCTTACAACTCACAAGGGAGGCTTTACAAAGATTACAACTCTTTTTCTCACTCCCTTGCCCCTTTTTCTTTTCTTGCACAATTTTAGCACACTATTTTATAGAATTTATAACCCAATGTGTTGTGCTAAATGCAAGAAGACTTAGGATATTTATAGACTCAAATTGGCTTCAGAAATTAGAGCAAAAAATTCAAATGTATCCGAAAAATCCGGGTACAGGTGATACCACCGTCGACGCCAGCGATACTACCATCGAAAGCTGATCGAAAAATAGGGCGGCAACAATACAATCATCGACCTGGGCGATACAATCGCCAACCTGGGCGGTACGATCGTCGCCCACCGACGATACAACCATCGAGAATCGTGGAAAAGTGTTTCCTCTCCTTTTCCAATCTCGACTTGTACCTTCAGTTAACCCCTTTCTAGGTCAACCAATTAAGTTTAACCTGAGCTCAATCCAAACCCAAGTGTGGACCTGGTTTGCCTCACTTGAGTTAATTTGGATTTATTCCAAATCTAACTCAAGTATGACTCAAACCTTACTGATGCTAACTATGACTAATTAATTACAACCATTATGACCATCAAGTCCAACAAGACCCTCCTAACTCTTGGCAAGCTTTTTGGCAACCTCCGATGATCTTCCAATGAGTCTCTTGATCTTCTTCCGGTGAACTCCTGACGCCTTCCTGGCAAGCTCCCAATTACCTTCAACGAACTCCCGACAAACTCCTGACAAGCCCCCAATACCTTCGGCGAGCTTTCAGCGAGTCTCTCGACGAGTTCCCATTACATTATCTGAACGCCGGCCCGATACCCAGACTTGACTCTGGCCCACATTTGATTGTAATTTTCTTTCTATGTCGTAGTTAATCCTACATGAATCATCTCTAACACACATATTAGATCAACAAACCATCAACTAATTTCATCATCAAAATCTGATATTCAACATATATATCATTTTTACAATATCATTCCTGTTCTTTGGAAGGTCTTCTTGTGTTCTCAAAGTAATTTCCTTCATGTTCTTTGGAAGGTGTTCTTCAAAGTCATTTTTGTAAGTCTTTTCATTTAATGATTCATTTAATTTAGTTGTGCTTTCATATGTGATTTTTAATATATGTCATATATCAAAAGCTGAATCACAAGAAGAAACCCGATCAAACTCATTTCTATCAAGAGCACAAAATAAAACATTCATTGCTTTTACATTTAAAGAAAAAGTCTTTTTTTCCAAATCATTTCATTTATTTATTGGTTTGGAAGACTTTTCAAAACCATTTTCAGTTGTGTCATAAATCAAAATCCATATAAATAAAAAAATATGCATTCTTATTTTCCAATATGTGTAATCCGTCTCATTGAACATAGGAGAACGTGCAATGAAATGTCCCTTATTCATGCCAAACGAAGCCATTTACTCACTTGGGTGTTTAGTCCAATGAGTAGAACCTCGCTCTAATACAAATTGTTATGATCAATTGGCACTATGATGGGGGGAGGGGGTGAATTAGTGCAAGTACTGAAAACTTCAATTTAAGGAAAACTTTCACTCAAAGTAAAAATGATATCGAAAGTGTTTTGTTCAAGTAGAGTAAGTGAGCAATTAATCTTATAGAATGGTGCTAAGTTTCTTACTTAAAGAAGGTTCAAGTAAGAATATGCAAATCCAAAAGGAAAGATAAGAGACACTCACAGTTTATAGTGGTTCAGCCACAACTTGGCCTATGTCCACTTGTTGAGTTCGCTTCTTCAAGGTCCACCGGTGTCTACTACCGATTTTCTTCGGGTGAAGACTAAACCCTTACACTTCCCACTCTCCTTTTCACAGGCTAAAGAGAGAAACCTTACAAGCTTTACAATTACAACTTTTCAAGGGAGACCTTTCCAAAAATTACAATATTTTTTGCTCACTCCCTTGCCCCCTTTCTTTTTTCTTGCACACTATTTTTCGCATAACTCTATCTCAATGCCTTGTGCTTAATGCAAGAATACTTTGGATATTTATATATCCCAATTGGCTTCAAAAATTGGAGGCAAAAATTTAAATATATTCGAAAAATTTGGGTACAAGCGATACAACCGTTGAAAGCTGCCTGAAAAATAGGGTGGTAAATCTCTTTAATAAAATGAAAGAGTCAATATAAAAATCTCAAGTTATAATTATCAAGATCATAATTCTCCCCTTTAGTAAATGGTAAAAAGAAGAAATTATAGACGTTAAAAAATTTTTGATTCCCATAAAAGATATCTCAATTCAAGAAATCAATGAAAAGTTCATGATACGTTTTAAATAAAATCTCATTCAAATTCAAATCATTAAAATAACTTTTATAGTTTAAGAGATTCAAAAATATCATGAATAAATTTATCAATCACTTATTGAAGACCCGATAAGATAGAGATTGAGAAATTTTAAAGAAAAATACTTTCTCTTTTTAGTTATTTCAATTCATGCTATTGATTTCATATAAGCATGCCCAAGTTTTTTTTTAATGTCAAAACCATCCATCATGTTTCAAACCGAAAAGAAATCTCTATTATAAAAATCATAATCATTTAAGCATAAATCATCCAAAAAATTATTAAAACAAAATCATCAAGTTTTAATCGTATATATAATTAATTATTTATTTTTTGAATAATTTACATTTCTTACTAACTTTTAATTAAAAAAATTATGAAAAGCATCAAGTAATTCATTGTAAGGTAAAGAAGATTTATTTGAGTCACTTACTCTATTGTTGTGAGCCTCATCTTCACTTGTTTGCTCATCGTCTTCAGATGCACTTGATTCATCCGAAGTCGCCTTGATCGTTTTTTTCTTCTTCTTTTGTAACTTCTTCTTCAATTTGGGGGCATTCACTTTTAAAGTACCCCAGCCGATTGTATTTATAGAAGTTATTATATTCCTTTTTTATTTATTTTAATTCTTATATTCATGTTTTATAATTTTTTTGAAATTTGTTGTGAGAAGTTCAAAGTCATTCCCGTCACTTGAGCTTTCGCTCGAGTGGTCTTCCTATGTTCTATGTGCCAAGTCCTTTTTGTTCTTGGAAGATCGTTCTTATGTCCATCATTCGAGTTACATGTCATTTTGTAGGTCATTAAGGACCGGTTAAGTTCTTCAAGTGAATAACAATTTAAGTTTTTTTCTTCTTGAATGGCTGTGACTTTTGAATCCCAACTTTTAGGAAGGAATCTTAGAATTTTGTTAACAAGTTCAAGGTTAGAAAATTTTTTACCAAGTCATTTCAAACCATTGACGACATCTATAAACCGGGTGTACATGTCTTTAATGGTTTCACCTGGTTCTATTTTAAACAATTTAAAACTATACATCAAAAGATTAATTTTAAAATTTTAACTCTACTTATACCTTCATGTGTGAATTCAAGAGTGTGACAAATCTCATGAATAGTTTTGCATATTTAAAACCGATTAAATTTATTTTTATCAAGAGCACAAAACAAAGCATTCATTGCTTTTAGCATTCAAAGTGAAAGCCTTCTTCTCCAAATCATTCTATTTGTTTATTGGTTTGGAAGACTTTTAAAAACAATTTTCATCGATATTCCATAAACTAAAATCCATAGAAAGCAAGAAAACTCTCACTCGAGTTTTTCAATATATGTAGTCCGTCACACTGAACATAGGAGGATGAGTGATAGAATAACCCTCTTGATAGTTGGAAAAAATCATTTAGTCTCTTTTGGGTGTTAAACCAATTAAGAAAAACTTGGCTCTTATACCGATTGTTAGGACTGAAATCGGCACCAAGAGGGGGAGTGAATTAGTGTTTTGAGAAAATAAGTCGATTTAAAAGTTCGTTCGATAAAACTTGTATTGGAAATGCATTTAAATGTAAAGACATTTGGAAGAGCGCAAGCAAAGGTAGTAGATAGTTAAATAAGAAAGCAATATAGGTAAACAACAAAGGAGAGAAAGCATACCAATTTTATAGTGGTTCGGTCCATGTGACCTATGTCCACTCCTAATTCCTCTTCCGAAATTATAACAACGTTTTCACAAGTTTTCCTTCTACTTTCTTGCTATCCAAAGCAAGAATACTTGGGATAGGCAATGGTACCACTACCGAAATAATTAAACAATCCAAGATTTTAGAGTACGAGCGGTACCCCACCAACATCAATGGTACCACTACCGAAAAGAGCCCAAGTTTTTGGGCACGGGTGGTACCATCGCTCGGAATAGGCAATACTACTACTGTCAAGCGGTGGTACCATCACCTAAGATTCTTAAGTTTAGCCCAACCACTGGCCAAAATGCTCGAGGCTTAGCCCAATGGTGGCTCCATGTTGTGTCGAGTTCAAAGCACTCGGGAGTTCAGAGCACTCCATATACACATAAGTAGCCCTTTCCGACGGGGTCCCCTCACCATGCCCGAATACTAGGTCAACTCTGATACCAAATGTCATGACCCAGGTTGATGAGCTAACTATTTTAATAGCTTAAGTTTGGCCCAACCACTGGCCAAAATACTCGAGCCGGAAGTTAACAATAGTACACTCATCAACCCTTATAAGACATTCATATGTTCCCACATTTTCAATGTGGAACTAAGGGGTGTTACACTCTCTGATCAATGAAATAAGCCTTCTAATATGCACAAATTAGCCTTAATTAAGGCTTAATCAAGGCCAAATAGGTTCTTAATTGAGTTGGCATGGTTACACCCAAAACCAACTTAATTACAATCACAACTACTTCAATCTAGATATAGTCGATTACAAACAATAATATTAAGTTGTTCGACATGTCAATGGTTCATCTGGTGTTTCGTCCAAACCTTTGGTGCATTGTTCTCTCTTGTGGCGTATTGCCTAATCGGCATGTTGACCTCTGCAACATCCAATCTCCTTGGCGCAATGTATAATCTTTCTAGCCCGATGCCTGAACTCATGGAACGAAGTCATTCTACCGGCACGCCAATCATTCCTCCAACCCGACGTCCAATCTTCTAACATGTTCAGTTCCAATCGAACATCTGATTTAACTGCTTTAATCGATTTGCCTCTCCTTGATCAAAACTAGTCTTGCGTGAAATTATGCATATGATTCTTGTAATAATGCCTATTTAATGTTGCTATGATTTATGATTAAAGTTGTTTTGACTTGAATTCAAAGAGTTCAGAGGTTATCATGTTCCATTAAAAATTCAAGTTCATTTTGGCATATAGACAAGGGAGTTTAATTAAAACTATGTCATCAATTGATTGTCATCATAAAAAAGAGAGAGATTGTTGAATCCCGAATTTTGATGATGAAATCAATTGATGAATTTATAAACTAATATGTTTTTAAGATAAGTGACACAGAAAAGACTTCGATCACGGATATAAACCATCATAGGACAAATTATCGAAGTAGGAGAATAAGACGTTGGTTGGAGGAGTATCATGTCGGAGATTGGATGTCGGGTCGGAAGATTGGTTGATGTGCCGAAGGATAGACTTTGTGCCATGAGTTGGGCATCGGGCCAGAAGGATTGGGTATTACGCAAAAAGATCGGATGTTGTGGGAAGTCAACATATCGATAGATCGAGCGATACGTCGAAGAAAAGGATGATACACCGAAAGATTGGACAAAATGCTTGATGATCAAATGATATGCCAAAATGTTGTATAACGTGTTGATTGCTTTGTGATTGTGCTAGTGTGTGATTCAATGGTTAGGTCTTGATCATGATCGTTTACAGTCATATTAAGCTGGTATTGGACCAAACCCATGCCAACTTGATTTGGGGCTCATTGGGTCTGAACTACGACCGAATTAGGTCTGATGAAAGGCCAATTCGATGTCTTAAAAATGACCTAGGTGGTGGTACCGCCAAGTCCAGTTGGTGGTTCCGCCTAGAGTGCCGGAAAGCATAATTTGTGCTTTTCTGGGCTTTCTCGTGGTGGTACCGTGACATGCGACGGTGGTACTACCTAGACTAGTAGTAGTACCACCAGAGCCTACATTCCTGAGCTTTGTTCAACGGTAGTACTGTCCGGTGCTGACGGTGGTATCGCCAATACCCCAAAAAATCGGGGATTTAAAATTTTGGCTCCAATTTTGAAGTCATTGGGGGTCTATAAATACCTCACTCATTCTTACTTAATAAAGCATGAATAAGGGTGAAAAAAGAGAATTCTCAACGTTAAAGTATTGTAAACTCTTGAAAGAGTTTGAGTGTCTTCCTCCTTGAGTTTAGTGGTTATTCTAAGGAGGTGTGAGGTCTTGTGAGAAAGAGTTCGTAAAGGTTCACTCTTGAGCCTGGTAAAAGGAGAAGTGATGTAACAAGATAGTTGATATTCACCCATTGGACAGAAGATCGGTAGTGAAAGCCGGTGGCCTCGAGAGAAGAGGAATCAGGAGTGCACGTAAGTCACGATTACCGAACCACTATAAATCGATTTGCATTTCCTTATTACTTCTCCTTATCATTTACTTACTGATTTACTTTACTCACTACTTTATACTTACACTTTCAAGTTAAAACGCATTTCCGATTCATATTCTCATTCTAACTTTTTTAAGTTAGATTTTTTTTTGCAAAAGCACTAATTTAAAAACTCCCCCTCTTAATGTCATTACGATCCTACCACCCTTAGTGTCCCCACACGAGCGGCTATGAGACCAACCACCTCCATCATATGGATGGATATATAGTACATCGGTGTGTCTGCTTATCTTGATTTTCCTCTCGAGTAACATATGATTGAGATTATTTAGAGTTTGTGTTTAAAGATAAACTGGTCTTATTATCGTGAGCTCATCACGATCTGATTCCCATTACACAAACCCAAGAACATCACAATATATGCAACAGATAATATAATATGAGAAAATATCAATAATAATAATAATAATATAAAATGACTATGTAACGTGTCACACGTGTCATCACTCACGTGATTGGCTTGCAGGGCACCTGTAACCAACACAAGTACCCGAGAATAAGTGTCAAGGAGAACCTCTTCGCTCAGCGGCCCGAAGATCTTGACATCACTGGGGAAGTGCAAACCCCTTTCGACGACAGCGCCAACTCGTCCTCCTCTTCTAATTAAATGCTTCAACCTCTTTTTTTATTTTTTTATCATTTTTGAATGGTTCTAGTCTGGGTCCACCGAATGCAAGCCTTTGATTAGAAGCACCACACTAGTGCAAGCCTTTCAATTTTAATGAATTTTTCTTTCTCCATGTGTCGTTCTATCGTGGGTTTTCAATCGTGGTGGTGCTTTAAGGACAGAATCCTTTTTTGTTGATGTGCTATGCTCAAGGTAGAGTCCTACTTTCCATAATCCCAAGGTAATGGGTTCCCTCTCGGGTGTGGCCTCATCAAATAGTTCTTTGGGGAGTTGGAAGAGCAAGTTCTTTTGGGGAGTTGGAAGAGCAACCTCAGGTGGAAGGATCCCCCGAGCTAAATTCGGGAGTGGCTTGGCACTTAGTTGTGGTACCTTAGGTCAGGGGTATCTCCTGTCGGGATGATTCTTGGGTTTGCGCTAAGGTGGAGGTGCCTTCCTACTAGACGTGGGGGAAGGTGTCCTTGTTCGAAGGAGTTGAGTGCCGAAGGGGGCGCCTCCTTACTGGAGTGTTTGTTGGGAGGAAGCGTAAATAAACGTTCTCATGACATTTAGGCCCTCCTTCTAGAGCCAATCTGATATATCATATTTTGTCCTAAGTCAAAATGTTGTTGCCTTGGTGTCGTTGACAGCCAACACGGCCTAGTTCGGTCCCAAAGACAAAAATTTGTTTGAGGGGCCCACTCCGGGGCGAGTGTGCAACCCGAGCGGGGAGTTAAGATGGCCAGCGAACTCTTGATGTGTTGCTAGCTAATGTATGATCATTTTAACCATCGTCTACTGAAGGGAGCTCGGGGTCATCAACGAGGTACGCCTTAACCATGCCTGGGTGCATTCGACCTCACCTTGAGGTAGTCCTTAGACGCACCTAGGTCTTGCACAAATGATTAATGGCAAGGGGTTTTCCGCCTCGACCTATCTGACGCTTAAGTTAGTAATCTTATAGGTTCAAATAGTTCAAAAGGAGTAAATCCTTTTTTTCATTTTTATGTCTAGGATACACTTTTATATCTTGAAAGATGGGAAGAAATTTTGTAATGTCCTCCCTTATCATAAAGGAAGAGAAGAAAATTTAAGATTATTTTTCTGTCATTAAGGGAGAGAAAGAAGTTTGATTCATCAATCTTCTGCAAAAAAACACTTTGAACACTGACCACACTTTCATAGGGGTAAAAGTGTTTTCATGTTCAACGTATCTATCCTACAAAAAAGCACCCAAGGACTGTGTATCCATTTCTGGTGCATACAGTAACTATCTTGACATATTACACTCCAAATGAACAAGCTCTTATCCCAATCGTAACGAGGGAAATTATGTGAAAATTATTTATAGGCAATCGGGACTCAACATGAACCGAATGAGTCGAAGAATAATAACACGTCAATTCGGTAGGTCACATTAGCATAACTGAAAGTGATTATAGAATGAATGTTATAAGAGCTTATTCAAGTATGATATCACTAATTCTGCTTTCAGAATTTATTCTTTACTCTAAAACCTCTTTCAGCCCCCCTTTTTTTTTGTTGTCTAAGAGAACTTTGCCTTCAACAAAATCGCCTCGAGGGTTTGGACCAAAACTCTCTTGAGTGAACTTTTTCCTTACCGAGTAACTTCAATCAAGTCAGTTTACCATTCCATCTCCATCCTACTCGAGTATTGGGCTCCCTTCTCTCTTAACTCGAGATTTCCTCCGAAACTCATTTCGAACGTAGTTTAGTCTTGATTTCTATCAATATCCTCAATTACCCATCTGATGTAAAAAAGATGATCCTCAAAGATCATATAACAACTATGAATAACAACACTGACATCTGGTGAGATGGCTTCTGGATTTTGAATCGATGCTCAATATGTACATCATACCCACAAACTAATTCAATAACCACGATATCATGATCATAACCGCAAACTAATGCACATGATCCAATATAATGTAACTGAATTGACTTAGCAAAGAGGAAATAAACTCATCATGTATGCCATAATTAAATCTCAAGACAAGAAGTTACTAAAAGATGGATTAGGAGGTGTCCTCAAAACAACTAAAGCTGTCATACAGTAATGAAGTTCAACCATACAAACCAAAAGAGAAAAAACTAAATTAAACACTTGAAGCTGAAAAAAATCCCAAAGAGAGGTCTCGGAAGCAATCACAACATAACTAAATGGGTTCAACAGCATCACAAAGAAGCAATTAGCATCACCTACTAGGTTAATCCACATAGATGATGGGGACAAGGCAGTACTTTGAAATGTCATATGGGGCAAGCATAAAAAAACCACACCTGTAAAAAACAAAAGGAATGTCAAGCACCAGCTTTACTAATTGGTCACTGAAACTACTGGAAGAGTAGTTTTACAATGATCAAACAAGCATAGTAACATTAAAGGTAATCTACTGTGTTAACACAAAAATCATTCAACTTATTCAATTCGAATCCATCTACAAAGTTCAACAATCATAGATCTAGTATCTTGGCACACAGGATGGGGTCTATGTTGGTCCTCATCTAGTCAACTTCATTCATCAAAAGCAACTTGAGTAGAAACCCCAGGTACCATAGATTCAATAATTCAAGAGGAAGGGAGATTGATGAACACTTCATTCATTCTGCAAACGTTGGGTGGCTGAAATAGAGAGATGCATTGGTTTATGACTCACTTTGGATCATTTTGACCACTTAGAGAGACCTACGCTATTGGTTTCAGGTTTATGGATCAACACATTATGATGTGAAATCTAAGGTAAAAAAATATTGTCACCTAGGTTATATTTTTTTCTATACTCAAAATCTTAGCTTTATATAAAGTGCAAATCTTTGCCTAACATGACATTTATAAAGATGACCATAGAAAGACCAAATATCTTCGTAAACAGCTCAAGTTCATCAAACCGAAAGATAGCATTCTAATTTGCAAGCATAGGAAGGATATTTTGGTGAAAAAATTTGTTAATTTAACTGTTTGAATTGGTAATTGCTAAATTTCTCATTTCAACAAACCTCCTTTGACGAATTCATGGTAAAATCAATTATGAAAATATGTCTGTACCAGCTCCAGAAAAATATTCCATGCACGCAAGAGGAGACAAAAAGGAGACTAGCTAATATAGGCACTAGGGTTTACTATAGCTTATTGACTACAAAATGAAAATAATAACTTGATATTACAGGAACTATATGTACACAAATCTAGAAAAACAAGTTTGAAAGTAGAAACATGAGAAAAATTCACATGAACTAAATAAATAAACACTCTCCAAGTCCCGTAATATCAATCTTAACACGTAGGACATATCATAATTATGAACCGAACGCAAGTAGAGAACCAGATAGTTATTTCAATCTTTTGTGATGTAAATGTTATATGAACATCTATATTGTTGTGAGAAATTTCAAATTTTAGCTATATACAAGAAGAAAAGAAACACGAGTACATTAAACATACCTGCAAGAAGCATCATAGAAACACAAGCACCATCTTTTTCACTGACAAGCTCCTATAGCAGAAACTCTTGGACATTGAATGACCAACTGCTTATGCGGATAGTGAAAAGAAGAACCATGTGATCCATCTCCACCTTCAGTGTCTTCATATTCTCTGTTGGCATCATCATTAGTGGGTTGGTCTATATGGATTACTTGACCAAACAGCTGGATTGATCCTGTACTAGTTTTTTTAACTGGATCACTTTCTGGTTCAGGTATCTTTCTGTCTAAAACCTGGATGCTACTACCCTGGCTAGGAGATGATCCTCCTGATTGTGAAATGCCCCCAATTTTTAGTTCCACGGATACATCATTCTTTCGTAATGTATTAACACCGTGTAAATCATTGAAAACTGTTTGATTGGTATTCATTATGGAGTCACATAAACTGGGTGTACCAATGGAATAATGCCTGGCTCCCTGCATGCCAGCAGGAAATACACTGTAACTGAACACAGAGGAGGACAGACTACTGACAATTGTGCCCTTCAATTCTCTCACTGGGAAGAGCATGTCACCCTCTCTATCACCACAGAACTCTGAACTCTCGAGCATCTTGATTCTCTTTATAACAGAAAATTGAGATTCTATCTGAGGACCAGCAAAAACCAACACCACCTGCCAGGGACTAACATTTCCCACGTTTTGCAAAATCTCTGGTTCATCCCAGGTAACCTAATAGAAAAAGGAAACAGGGACAACATATTGGAGCAAACCATGAAGACAAACCAATGCTCCTTTGACAATAATTAAGGTGAAATAAGAAGTTGAACAGAAAATCAAATAAAAAACCATATCTGGTATTGATTACTCAGAAACATAAAAATACATAATTGCTGTTTCATAATTCCTCTATAAGTGCATGTATATTAAACAATAAAATGCATATCTTGATAGAAAATGAAATCCTATCGCATTGCAGTAAACATTCCCATGCTCCAATCTAATCCATAGACGACATAAATAATTCCTCATAAACATATTGATAAAACAGTTGCTGAAAAGACAAATGCACCAATCCTGAAACCTGAAGAACCTCAAGTCTTGTGCAAGAATTTATAGTATCAGTTATGTCCAAGTATTCAATTATGTCGCTGCAGTAACATTGGAGGAAAATGATTTATAGCCAAGACAAAGTAAGATCGAGTTCTTAATAATCATTCAAATTAGCTACATAGCACATTCACTTCCAACATTACTTCCCAGACACCACGCTCTGAAACTCATGAATAAAGAAGAAAATAATCTAATTCCAACAGAAGCAGCCAGTCCAGTGTACCCTTGCTTGTGCTAAAACCAAAGAATTCAATAGAAACCAATGTTTTCCTTACCAAGCGGTAAGGCCCCGTACCGCCCGGTACATACCGGTCCGGCAGCTGACCGGTACGTGGACCGGGCGGTACCCCTAAAATCGGCCGTCGGCGGTCGATTGATGGAGAAATCGACCGTCGGCGGTCGATTGAAGAAGAAAAAGGGAAAAGAAGAAGAGGAAAAGAAGAAAGAAGTACTTGGCCACTGTCCTCGTCTGCGGGCTGCCCGCGCGCCCTCGCCGCCCTCGCAGCCTACGGGCGACTATCGTCCCTGCGCAGGGAGGCGAAACGTCTCCCCACACTAGGAGAGAGACCGAGGCAACGTCGCCCATTTATTTATTTTTAATATTTTTTATATTTTTAATATTATATTATATAATATTATAATAATTTAATAATACCGGGTGGTACGTACTGTACATACCGCCACAGTATGGTACCATACCAATACCGACAAAATGTTGATATACTGGTACAGACCGGTAAGTATAACGTTGATAAAAAACAATCAAATTCAAGATCTTGTTTGGCATTTAGTAATTAGTTTAATCTTACTTAACAATAAGATCTATTTATATCAATACAACCAAACGTGTTACCTGGACAGGCATCCACAAGACTTAATTATGTCTAACACATTAGTAAGTCAAATATTTATCAAGACTAGAAATAGAATTTCAAGTATTAATCAAGTAAAGAAATCAACAAGTAATAAAGCACATGTTACCACAATAATAATAATGATGGAAAATTTGGGTTTTATAACTTCATACAAAATTCTCTGTGTCAAAACATAATACACATGTAGTCACCAAATATTACTTGTTCCATATGTTTCATGTCTTCTATATCTTCTTAATGAACTGTTATCAGGATATGTAACAAAAATGCAGATCAGAATTCCACAAATAAGCAATATTGCTTGAAGTTAATATTAACATGTTTGATTTGAAGATTGGTATTGATCACCAACCTATTGAATTATGACAGATTTTGTTAGGCGAACTCATCTTGATAGTGAAGGTCAATCAATTCAGCCCACTAACCTGCAAAAGACCATTTACTTGCCGAAATATATTAATATAGAATTTTAAAAAAGCATGTTCCTTCTAAGGCCGGTATAGAATCTGAGCAATCCCATTTGTCTTCAATGAAGATGGTTTAAGTAACAACTTTGAATTGCTTTTGTTCAACTAACTTGGTTCAATGTGACGCAAATCAGGCTCCAATATTGCTTTACATCTTAAGATTGGAAATAAATCTAACTATGATAAATTACCATTGCAGAAACTAAGCTTTTGGCGCTAAGCCAATTTGATAAAAACTAGGAAGTACAGAAAATGCTAGTACTTATCATCATCATCATCATCTAAAATTGGCCTATAGAGCAGTAAATTTCAGGACAAGCACATCATCTAATATTGTTTTAAAGGTTCCATGTACCATTAGCAACATCATGAAAAGATTGTCTAGTTTCAAGGACTTTATCATAGGAATTCAAGATACGTAGTGATGTGGTAAAGATATTTGGTGCAGTCTTACAACAGCAGTAGCACTTTTTGGAGTGTATCTGCATAAGACATAAGAAAGATGGACCTAAGGTTCAATATACAAGTTCCAGTGTTATCAACACCTAGACCTAAGAGATATCAAACACCTAGACCTCATTTGTTGCTTGAAGAACCAAGGACATAAACATGTGAAGCTAATGGCACTTGCTAGATACATTTGGTTCCCACAAGAAACAGTCCAAAATCTTACATGTATCTTGAAATGTATAAGTACCTTAAAGAGGTAGCGGATGGAGGTAGCCAAGCACCTATGGTAACACCATGAAACGGGATAGAGGTATCGGAAGAACAGTGTTGTGCAACATTCATTTCTTGTTTTCGTCAAGACTGTTAGTATGATTTTTGTAGAATATAATTTCCATAAATACACTTAAGATAAAACCGAGGATCAACATACAAGTCATTTCTTATTATGCCATAGGAACAGAAGCATGAATGGGGGGAGTACATATCATCTGTTTCACAATATTTATTTGTGCAGATACACCTTCCAGAGGCTCAGCTGCTGACCAACAGCAGACATGGCAGAATCAACATCTCCAATCTGCTGTCATAAGTGACTAGCATGGTGAAATTTCTGCCATACACGGCCCTAGACTGGCTTGTCATACCATAATCATTGTCCTGACGCTAGCATCAGATCTTTGACTTCTTTTAATACTGGACCCACAGAGCTCATGACATAGGCTAATCAAAAGCAGACATTTACATGATAATAAGTCTAAGCAAATAAGATACACTGGGGTGCACGTTGATTTTTGGGGTGGACGAAACTAGTTTGATTCTAATGGTCAGAAATCAAATTCTTTGTCTCGTTAGGTCAATTAGGATACGGAGGAATCCCATCTTTTTGTTACTTCTGTTTCTGAAATGTACCAACTCTATGAAACCATGGCCTGCAGTTACTACAATACACTCAGGTGCCATGCAACACTTAACGATTGCTAACCACGTCTCTAAATTAAATGATAGAACACAACCGGAAAGCTGGCTGATGCCCCAACTCTAGACTTAGATCAAACTGTAGAATTAAAATGTACTACACGGTGATGTGTGAATGCATTAACTGTCACCAAATATTTATATTGATGTCCCAATGCGATCCAGTCATTGATAGTGCTGTAGTAGCACCCACCTATAAAAAAAAAACGAAAGTAGATATACTATTCAACTCTAAACCGGCAAGTTCGGACCAAACGCCAAAATTAATTATTACTTGATGGACAAAACTAAACAAATATTTTCAACCCAACAAAAAAAAAAAGAGGAACAAAGCAAATTTGAAATGAAGTCAAAAAGACAGAAGTGTACCACTACCAAGGATCGATCGAACTAGCTTCAACGATAGCAAATCAACAACAATAAACGAACAAAGAAAGCAAATCCAGCAACCGATCACATGAATAACCGAAGCATGAGAGGTAAAAGAACTCGTACCTCAAGCATTCTCCATGGCGAGCGTGGCCACAGGTCCACGCTATGCATCCTCACTGAGGATACTCTGCCCTCATACCAAGTCATCCTCGCTGAGTCCTCCGTCTCCACCGACATCCTAACTCGCATTCCAGTAGTCCAACGCACGCTCATCGCTGCTTCCACTGCTTCCGCCGCCACCACAAAGTCTGAAGATCCAGCCCTCGCGTAATATAAGACCTTGAAAGGGAGATCCATCCCAGCCAATCTAACCGCCGCCACCACCGATGCGGCGGGAACTCTACCTCTAGCGTTGCTAGAGAATCCCTCACTACCAGCGAGGTGGTCACCTCTATTCACTAGGACCGTGGCTGGTGGACCGCAGGGAGAATAGTCCACAGGGCCGCAGAAACGGCCGGTGCGGCGGATGCCAACCAAGATCTGGCCAGATGAGTTTCTCATGAACACCACCGAGTCGCCGGCGATGAGCTTCTTAGAGTTAACGAACTTGCTCCATCCAGTGGTCAGGAGATGGCGCCGCGGAGTTCCACGGTAGATGTGCCGAAACTTCCAGTGATTTCCGTGGACGTCGTAGACCAAGATGAACTGCGCCGGCGGATCGGCGTTGAAGTCGAGACGGGGGAAGATCGAGTCAGCGCAGAACCTCGGCACCGAAAACCCGCCCCCATTGTTAGCGTCGCTGGGGGTGAGGATCTTGGCGAAGGAGACGAAGCCACCGCCGCCTCCATCTGCGACCTCCGGCAGGGACGGGCAGGAGGAGGGGGTCATACACGCCGGCAGCGGCACGTCGGCGGAAGGGACGCGGGGGTCGAGGCTGATGCAAGCGAAAACCTCGTCCGTGTCAGGATTAGCGTGGAGGCGGACGGCGGAGATCCGACAGAGGACGGCGTTAAAGAGGGACGGGAGGGCGGAGAAGTCGGGCCGGGAGGTGGCCTGCTCGGCGTGGCCCTGGGGAAAGTAGTACACGAGGGATCCCACGGCGGGGATGCGCGCGGCCGTGCCGGCGCAGGCCTTCCACGCCTGCGGTTCCACCGTTGGCATCTCCCTCGCGGGGCCCGCCGCCTCCGCCTCCGTCGCCATTAGAATTAGGGTTTGGAGACGGGGAGTTGAGATTTGGATCAAGTCGGGGGCGGTGGGAGTCGGATACTTTAAAGGACGGAGCGCGTATCCGGAGAGGAGGAGAGCAAGTTGCAGAGAGAGGGAGTGTCCGTCAGTGCGTGCGTGTGGGTGTGTGGGGGTGTCTTGGGGCCGGGAAGTAGCGGAGGAAATTACGAGGCCTGCCACTGGGAACGAGTAAGTATAGCTGTCGACACACACATTGCCAGAAGGCAATTTCGATGGAATCCTCCTACCTTGTGATACCTATTTGGGGCCATGATCGAGCGCTTTTAAGAGTCGAACATGTTGAACGCCGTCACGGAGATAAGAAATCGGAGGCTGGACACGGTTGTCCAAATTTCAACAACTCATCAATCGATTCGAACTCGTGACAAACAGGATATTCTACCAACGGATCGATTAACGCGGAACCAGTGACGCTTGTGCAGGCGATTGCATCAGGATTTTGCGGTCTACACTCCGGACGTGTGATGGAGGAGGGAACAAGGAGAGGACGAGGCACAAAAAGGCAGCATGTCTCGGTCTCTGCCAGCCCCAAGGGTTGATGTGGGTGGGGTGGGGGGGGGGGGGGGGGGGGGGGGAGGAAGGGATTTGTGGGTGCCCGCGTTTTGACCGATCATCGCGAGTAGGACAAGGAGGTGGTCAAGGTGGGCGCCTCTCGCGCAAAAGAGCAAACACGCGACGGGCAGTCGGCAGTCCATCGGTCAAGGGGTGTTAACGCCCTCGTAAACCTGGTCGGGTACAAGTGATGACATAAAGGCGTCACGTGTGGCCAGTTTCTCACCTGCCGTGTGCCAGTTATATGCGAGATGGACTGTCCGTTGTGCAAAGAAAACAGGTTATTTTCTCCGTTTTAATTTTAGAGTAGAAAAGTGGTGGTTGTCTTATCCAACATTATTGCTGTGTTTTAATGTATAGGAATGGATAAGCTCTACATATAGATTGATCGTGTTAGGATAATTTATTTGAAGGCTATTATGAAAAAGGGATAAATTTCTAAATCGTAATCTTATCTCCAAATCATATATATTCATAACACATACTAAAAGAGAGTCATATCCTTCAAAAGAATAATGGATCATCCTATTAATGTACCAAAAAAAAAATCACCTGTAAGATATTCACAAATTGGTTTGACTTAAAAAATTGAGATAGAAACATAAGTGGAGAAAGGTTCGGTTAGCAAACAAGCACAAGAGAAGAAAACTTTAAGTCAAGAAAGGGTCTTATTAAGATGTATAATCTTTGCTAGAGAAAGAAACTGTTGACGAGGGAATCGCGTTAATAGCTTCGATTCGACAAAACAGCCAAGCACATATTAAAATCTGTAAAAAGCACGAACCTTTTTGGTGCTGTTTCTTGCTTCTCTTATATTATTACCCTGGTTCAAAACCCTGAAAGATTTAAGAAAAAACCCAAAGAAATCTAAACCATGATCAAAAGAAAGTTCGATCAAGAGAAACCGTAGCAACGGGGGAGAGACGAGAGGGTTGAGAGAAGACGACGGAGGAAGCCCTAGAGTCTAAGTTCCGAGAAGAAACCCAAAGAAATCCCAAGAACAAAGAGGAAGCCCAAGGAGAATTTAAAGGAAACGAAAAGAATCTTACATGACCGAGACAGATGAAGGAAAACGAAAACGAACACTGTTCATGGACCTTCAACTGGACTTGTCGCTCCCGCAGACATCAGAGAATCTCAATCCTCGTTGTCTTCCTCACATTCGCACATTCGGATCTTGTTGAAGCAATAACCAATAAAACCAAAGGATGCAGGAATGGAACCAAGTAAACCAAGCAGCAGAAGAAACAGGGAAGAGGAGAACCGATCGTTCAGATGAGAAGGGGCAAATGCGGTATGACGGTTGCAATTTGAAGATGGTGGGTCGAAACGGCTTCAACGGAATTGATCCTGTTTTAAGAGGGTTCGTATTGAATTTGATGTAATAAGGTTAAGTAGCATCTACTCTTACAATAAAATATATAGTGTAATTAATATTACAATATAGTTGCTTATTACAGTTATATACTATCAGAATGGATGGAGTATTATCTAAGAGTTGCTAAATTGCTGGTCCGGTCCGATCAGATCCGCAATGGGTTCAGAAAATTCAAAAGTAGTAGTCAAATAAATAAAAAATGGAGATGCGGGGTATCTATCCCCATACCTCTAATATGCTAAGCGAGCGCTCTACCATCAAAGATACATCCCCATTTGACAATTTAGCGATCTTAACTTTATATGATATTACACTTACGTTCAACAACCCTAAGGATCCTGCATTGATACATCAATTCTATATGTGTGCCCTACTTGTTTTTGCATGCAATTCTTTTGCCCATCTTTATTTACATCAATGCTTGGGTTGCCACAACAGCAAAGATAACCCAACTTAACTCATATTTGCAGCTTCAATCGTTGCTATCTTTCCACAACAAAGTTGATTTTTATTTTGTTGTATTGTCACTTTGATGGGGGCAGTGTAAAACATATGAAATTTCATAAGTGTTGTGTCAATAGATTTGGACTATAACTAATTAGAGAAGCCTTAGAGTAAAAAAGAAAAAAAATTGCCAAATAACACCTTGGAATCACGCTAGGTGGCCACAGATTAATTGAGAATGATCCTCGGCAAGTCTGATGAACCCAAAAGTCTTGACCCATTGATGACACTCTAATCCTAAGGCCATGTGTCATCCACAAACACTTTCATTGCTCATCTACTTTGAACTCAATATGCAATATGCCTATAACCAAGCCTTTATATATACTTCATGCAAGATAAGTAATTAGGATATGGGACTAAATAGCCTCTAAATCAGCACTCTAGCGGGCTAACTTTACTTGCATCTATGCTTCACTGCTGGCTTTCCACAAAAATAATGACCATAATTAACCAAGTCTTGCAGCTTCAGCATTGCTTATTTTGTTATTGTAGTTGCTATTGACAACCAGATGAATCTAAATCAAAGATATATGGATAAGACTGTTGTGCAAGGGAGTAATTTAATTGGAAAAAGAAAAAGCAGAAAATTACCTACTATTTTCTTCCACTATCCGAAAAGGAAAATAAAATTTTCAATTGAGAATCATTAGGCCGTGTCATCCACAAAAATTATCTACTTTGATCATAAGAAGATAGCTATATGAACCTACGGAACAAAACCTGTTCAAGTAAGGTCTTAACTTATGCTTAAGCCAGGCCTCTATTTATGCTTCATGCAAGATAAGTATACAGGATGTGGGACAAAATAGCATCTAAGTTGGTGTTTAAACGAGCCAACTTTACTTACATCTATGCTTCATTACTAGCTTTCCACAACAATGGTGACCCCAATTACCTAGGTTTTGTGGCTTCAGCATTCCTTATTTTGTTGTTGCAGCTGCTATTGACGACCAGATGAATCTAGATCAAATATATATGGATCAGACAGATGCGCAAGAGCCTAGTTTAATTGAAATACAAAAATTACCAACTATTTTCTTCCACTATGCAGTAAGGAAAACTATTAGTAATATCAATTTCTTTAACATTTTTGCATCATAATTCTAATACATTTTTACTTCATAATTGTCACTATGATGGGGTAGTGTAAAGCATATGAAACGTCACAAGTGTTGTGTTGATAAGATGGTGTACAAGTTAGTCAGACAACCTTAAAATCACCCTAGGTGGGCAAAACCAATTGAGAATAATCCTTGACATTTTTGAACTCAAAAGTTTTCACTCATTAATCAAGACAACAATTGTACCAGCTTATATAACAGATCCTATTCAAGTAAGGTCATACATACCATGTGCATAAGCCAGACCTCTAATATATGATTCATGCGAGACAAGTATTTAGGATGTGGTACTAAATAGCCTCTAAGTTTTCCCTCAAGCGGGACAACTTTACTTACATCTATGCTTCATTATTGGCTTTCCATTGATGACACCAATTAACTGGGTTTTGCAGCTTCAGCATTGCTTATTTTGTGGTGGCAGTTGCTATTGCCGACCAGATAAATCTAGATCAAATATATATGGATCAGCCAAATGCGCAAGAGGCTAATTTAATTGGAAAGAAAAAGCAAAAATTACCTACTATTTTCTTTCACTATCCAGAAAGGAAAACTAAATTATCATTGGTAATATCAATTTCTTTAACATTTTTGCTTCATAATTCTAATACATTTTTACTTCATAATTGTCATTTTGATGGGACAGTGTAAAGTATATGAAACTTCATAAGTGTTGTGTTGATAGATTTGGACTATGCCAAACCACAGATGATTTAGAGTAAAAAAGAAAGAATTTTGTCAAAAAAAAAAGGGGTGTTATGGATTGGACAGATGCCCAAGAGACTAATTTAATTGGAAAACCTGCTACTTTCTTCCACCTTAAGTGTAAAAAGAGAATTTTGTCAGAAAAAGGGGGAAAACTAAATTATCATCGGTAATATCAATTTCTTTAACATTTTTGCTTCACAATTCTAATACATTTTTACTTCATAATTGTCATTTTGATGGCACAGTGTAAAGTATATGAAACTTCGTAAGTGTTGTGTTGATAGATTTGGACTATGCTTAATCACAGACGATTTAGAGTAAAAAAAAAGAATTTTGTCAAGAAAAGGGGTGTTATGGATTGGACAGATGTGAAACTTCATAAGTGTTGTGTTGATAGATTTGGACTATGCTTAATCACAGACGATTTAGATTTAGGGTAAAACAGAAGAAATTTGTCAAAAAAAAGAGGTGTTATGGCTTTGGACAGATGCCCAAGAGGCTAATTTAAATGGAAAACCTACTATTTTCTTCCACCTTAAGAGTAAAAAGGTAATTTTGTCAGAAAAGGGGGAAAATTAAATTATCATTGGTAATATCAATTTCTTTAACATTTTTGCTTCATAATTCTAATACATTTTTTACTTCATAATTGTCATTTTGATGAGACAGTGTAAAGTATATGAAACTTCACAAGTGTTGTGTTGATAGATTTGGACTATGCTTAATCACAGATGATTTAAGAGTAAAAAAGAAAGAATTTTGTCAAAAAAAGAGGTGTTATGGATTGGACAGATGCGAAACTTCATAAGTGTTGTGTTGATAGACTTGGACTATGCTTAATCACAGACGATTTAGAGTAAATAATAAAGAATTTTGTCAAAAAAAGGGGTGTTATGGATTGGGCAGATGCACAAGAGGCTAATTTAATTGGAAAACCTACTATTTTCTTCCACCTTAAGAGTAAAAAGAGAATTTTGTCAGAAAAAGGGGGAAAACTAAATTATCATTGGTAATATCAATTCTAATACATTTTTTACTTCATAATTGTCATTTTGATGGGATAGTGTAAAGTATATGAAACTTCACAAGTGTTGTGTTGATAGATTTGGACTATGCTTAATCACAGACGATTTAAGAGTAGAAAAGAAAGAATTTTGTCAAGAAAAGAGGTGTTATGGATTGGACAGATGCGAAACATCACAAGTGTTCAAGTGTTGTGTTGATAGACTTGGACTATGCTTAATCACAAACGACTTAGAGTAAATAATAAAGAATTTTGTCAAAAAAAAAGGGGGAGGGGGGGGGGGGGGGGGGGGGGGGTGTTATGGATTGGACAGATGCACAAGAGGGTAATTTAATTGGAAAACCTACTATTTTCTTCCACTTTCAGAGTAAAAAGAGAATTTTGTCAGAAAAAGGGGTGTTATTAATCTGTCAGACAATCTTAGAATCAACCCAGGTGGCCACAGCCAACTAAGAATGATCCTCTACAACTTTGAACTCGAAAGTTTTCACCCGTTAATCATGCTCTTATCCTAAGGTCACGAGGCATCCACCAGACATTATTGCTTGTCTACTTTGAACTCAAGAAGACAGATGTACGAGCCTATAGAACAGATCCTGTTCAAGTAAGATGGGGACTTGTGCCTAAGCCCGGCCTCTAACATATATGCCTCTATCTTAAGATAAAAAAATGACCAGGGAAAGCAAACACTACTCCCAAACCCCTCTTCAAATTTGATGTGTTTATTCAGTATATGAACTTACAATGTTCCAGATTTATTCCTTTGTTTACTCTTTTAGTTAATTATAAATCATCATAATTCCTATAGAATGTCATGCACTACCAATCAAAGGAACTACAGTAACTCCATAATCTCTCCTTGTTCCGTAATGCAAAAACTACAACTAATATTATATTCACAACGTAGAGTGATGTCTCTACAGAATTATACATCCTGACAATTACAATCTGCTAACTGGAGAGTACTGACCTAAAATGTGATAGAATCTAGAGTCAAAATCATCATATTATTGCATGTAACGACAGTGATATGGCAATAGAAAACTTCATATGAATTGATGATGACAAAAGCTGTTTAAAGTCAAGGGTATAAAGAACTAGCATCTAAAATCTAGTACAAAATTCAAATAAAGCATCTCTGAATTTGCAAAACACTTCCATGAAGAAAGTCTTTACTCTGCCTCAACCGAAACAATAGAGCAAAATAAAGTTGATAGTATATTTCCAACTACGATATGCTTCATAGAAAGAGATGTCCAAACCATCACTGTTTGTTACTTGAACAAAAAATATTAACAGAACTTTAAAAGTTTCCCAGTCTTCTGAAATTTCAGTAGGGGAAAAAGAAATCACAAAGCAATGGAACAACTTCCCACCTTGAAATCTCAAATATAATAGTGCTTTAGTACCCTTGTTCATCGTATATCGTTAAAAGTTGATCATCGAGTACTGGAATTTTTTATAATTTCAGACTTCTTCTAGATACAAGGATAAGGTGAGACTTTTTCCCTTCACGAAAAACTTATCTACAGAGCTTGTTGGTTGGTAAGCTTCATATGGTTTAATTGTTCAATGGGCATTTAATAATTTACCCAGTAGATGTACGCTGAAGTAACAAAAATTCTTAAAGAATAGAGATATTTTTATTATATAAGCAACAAAGCTAATATCAGAAACTTGCTTCAACATAAATTTAAATTGTACCATCATTAAACAAGTACATTTCTTATGTGGCCTAAAAGAAAAGGAAAGGCATTACCATTATTGTGCCTCATGTAACCAACCATAAATGATTATTTGTTATAAGATACACATGATACCCACCTATGAACAAAAAAAGTTGAAACCAAGGATTGCCAAACCGGTCCGTACCGGCATACTGAGCTCTGTTTGGTACAGTATGGTATCCAGTACCGAGCGGTATGGTATCCAGTACCGAGCGGTATGCACAGGGGCATACCGCTCGGTATAATATAATATAATATAATATAAGTAAAAAAAAGAAAAGGGCAACGTTGCCTCGTTCGTTCTCCTCACGCGGGGAGACATTTCTTCTCCCCGCACGGGGAGAAGAAATCGCCTGTAGGTGACGGATCGTGCGACACGGGGAGACCGAGCGACGAATCACACGATGCGGGAAGAAATCCAGGTTCTCTTCTTCTTTCTCCCTCCCTTGGCTGAGACCACTCGAAATCGGCCGACGATGGTCGAAATCGGTTGGCGACGATCAAAATCGACCAACGACGGTCAAAATCGACTGTTACCAGTCAATTTCACGTGGTAACAGGCAGAAACAACCATTACCTGGCGGTACCGCCCGATAAGGCAAACCTTGGTTGAAACCATGAGCTATAAGAGAAGCCTGGTCGAGTCAATATAACAACAACAGGGAAAGCACAATACGTAAAACTTCTGATCCTTGAGGTTAAGTTGAAGAACCATCATTTAGACCATTAAACTTACGAAGAATAAGAACAGATTAATAGCAAGAAATTACTAGTAGTTGTTACAAGTAGTTTCGAAAAAGTAAAACCTCAAAGATGACCCAATTGAACATGATATAAGACTGACGCTTCTGGAATATGCAACAAAGACAAGCCAATTGAACAACCTACAACAGAGATGACCCAACATAAACTAATCATCAAAAAGAAACATCACCACAAGATCAAGGGGTTCTTTTCATCCAGAATTTTTGCAATGGAAAAAAGTTTCACAGATTCTGAAAGGAAACATACACAAATATGACATGTCCTATTGAAAACAACAATAATAAAACAGTAGCAAGATAGTTTATCAATTCCAACCTTCAATTCACTTGTTGGGTATCTCCATAAGTCATATTTGCTGGTGCTTTGAAATCACCATCCAGGGCCAACCTTTCTGTTGCTGATATAACTCCGAAAATAATTTCTCTATTTCATGCTAAATCTACAGAATTATTGCCACATGTAAATCAGTTTTGTTTAATTCCAAGTTTTAATCAGTAGTCACACTTGCAGATCAGTTCAGATGTCAGTGTACAATAAGGAAAACTTCTTACAACATCAACATAAAAAGTCAAAAGAGCCCTTTAGTGGCTGCAAGCTCCAAAACCTTTTCTTGATATTGCCCAACATGCTGTCTACCTGCAAAAAGTAAGCACATGATCAGCTCAAAAATCCAACATAAGAATGCTTAAAAAACTCAGTGAGTATAGGGGATTGATCAAGAAACAATTAATTCACAATTCACCCCTTTAGATTAGATCAAACATGTAGTCCAAATTATCAGGATGCAGATGCAGAAGAATCTTCAAGGTCAAAGGGCCTTGTTATGACAGACTCGTCATAGACAAAGAATAACAGCAGCAACTTCTAAACATGGTTCATCTTATCGGTCCGTACCAATGTATCGACCGATCGTCGATATCATACGTGCTGACATACCGATACATGGTACGATAGAATGTACCAACAGACCTGTATGTACTGCCCATACCAGTCCTTTGCTGGATTGGCACATACCACCCATACTAGGTAGTATGCTATGGTACAATGAACCTTGCTTCTAAGTACCACAACCCTTTCTATTGTGTTTTATTTGTAACCCATTTCAGTTTACCATAAACCAAGGTTCACAATCTCATACCGTACTGACATATCGATCAGCTATTGGTACAGTATGTACCAAGCATACCGACGCATGGTACACTAAGATACCAAGTTATACTAAGCGTACCGGTCCTCTATCGGACCGGTACATACCGAACGTACCGAGCAGTACGATACGGTATTGCAAACCATGCCATAAACCCATTTTTGGTTTTTAGCATGGCTGCAAGTTCTCCTGGATTTTTTTCTCCTGCCCAACATAGTTTCAACCTGCAAAACTTAAGTGCTTGATCAGCTCAAATCAACAACATAAGGATGCACGACAAACTTCACAAGTTTATATGGGACTAAATAAGAAACAGGCATTTTCATAAAGCTAAAAAGTAAGATCTCTGTTCAGAATTTATAATGTGGGGGTTTAATCATCCCTGGTACCATGACATTTTGACGGAGGTATGGAGGAATGAGATTACAGGCTGCACCATGTTAAAAGCTGTTAGGAAACAAAGAAATTCAAAATCCAAATTGAAAACTCAATAAAGAGAATCATGCTGATATCAGTAGTATGGCAACGAAGAAAAGAGAAGAAATGCATTAGTTATAAAGGAAAATTGATATTAATGGAGCTACTGAAACACTGATTTCTGCTGCGAACATTTGCTACAGGAGTACTAAAAAACTGTTGCAGGATAAGGAAACCATTTTCTATGCAAAATCCAATAAAATAGCTTACACTAGGAGATGGGAACAATTCATTTTTCTTAAGCTCTATAAAATAAATGAGGGATTACAATACCATGCTATCTATATATAGTATATGTGGGCTAATTACATATTACCTCTATACTTGAATCCTACTAGCATCGTGATTCTTGTACTTAAAAAATTTAAATTAGAATCCTTATAGTTCTAAAAATGAAACATATAACCTCAATTGCCCTAGCGCCGTTAGTTGATTTGACGGAAAACACAACACGTGACCACATGTTGGATTGACGCGAAAGTGATGAGCAAAAAGATAATTTTAACATTCATTTCATTTTCAATGACTTTATAGGCAAAAAAGTAATTTGATATCCCACGTGCTGAAAACGAAAGGGATATTAAAATTACCTTATTGTCCATCACTTTCGCACCGATTCAGCACGTGGTGTCACGTGTTTTTTCCGTCAATGTAGTTAATGATGATAGGGCAAATGGGCTTATTTGTTTTACTTTCAAAACTATAGGGGTCCCAATGTAATTTTTTGAAGTACAAGAACCACGATTAATAGGGTCTAAGTATAAGGGGTAATATGTAATTAGCCCAATATTTGCAAGGAAACAACTTAGCTTATAAAGATGCAATAGCTGCTGTGAACACCAAGGTTGAAATTCTTGCTTCGGAAGCCAGAACAAGTTTCTCTCCAACACTATCGAAAGAGGAACCCATGTTATTAGAGAAAGATGGAATTTCTCTTATTAAGCCGGTGGATAGATAATAAGGAAACGTGAGAGTGTATATGCTCCAATTCCACGTACAATTACAAAATGTTATCCTTTGAAAACCGTGATGGATTCTGCATTACAATATTCAACATGTTAGGGCTAAGAAGTTAAGAACAGCAGACGCAGAACACACAAGTAAAGCAATTAATGAGAGAACATGAAAGTATAAAGTTTGTTAACTCGTAATTTGTTGCCTGTTTAATTCTTATGAAACCTACAGCATGAAGAACAAAAAGGAAATTATCACACCTTACCGTGCACTCCATCATGAGTTATCCCCAACTCAGAGACAAGATCCCATGTACTGCAAAAGCAAGAACGGAGTCAGAGAACAAGAATAGAAACCCCCAAGAACAAGAAGAAGCCTAACAGAGGCCTAAGATTCGAGAGGGAACCTAAAGAAATCCCAAGACCAAAAAGCTTCGTTCGAAAGGAGCACTATAAAAGGGAAGAGATGAATACAGAAGGCGGGAGGAGAGGAAGCGAAACCTAAAGAAACCGTAAAACCGTAAACGATTCAAGAAGAGGCTTAAAAGAAATCCCAAAAACATGAAGAAGCCTCGTAGAAAGTCGAGAAGAAACCCCAACAGAAAGAGATGACGAAGGAGCTTGGGGAAGCTCTGTTCGCGAACCTTCAGCCAGTCGACCTGACGCTCTCCGTTACTAAGAAGTGCTCGGCGTAACTCAAACAGCCAAAGAACGGGATAAGGTAACGTGCGCGAGCTCCTGCTGCGCGTTCCCCTCGTCGCTCTCGGATTCTTTGTCATATCGAATAAGATGCGAAGAAATTATGTATCGCATCGAAGTGAATAATATTTATTTTATCTATTTCATTAAGTTATTCTCAACTTTTCATGGTCATAATTTTTTATCATATTTCTAAAAGATTAAGCTTCTGTTAATTTTAGACTGATATAATAAAAGTATTGTGAGAGAGTTGTTATATGTACTTGAGAAATATTTAGTTGATGTTTGATAATTTGATCGTTGATGAAATAAAAATTAATGGTAATATATTTCATGAGTGGAACGTGACACATAGGTAGATGGTGTCATAATATATTGTAGAAGTGAATGTGAAGTTCATATCAAATTCTCATTGGTGACCCAATTGAGTTCTATAGCAGTAGTGGTTATGGCTCGATATTCAGCTTTAGTTGTGAACCTTGTAAATTATCTTCTATTTTTTAGAAGGATTAGATTTACTCCATGAAAAATAATATAACTTGATGTAGATATTATATCATCAATGTTTCCTAACCAATTAGCATCAACAAAGGTATGGAGATGAAATAACAAGTGTTTACGAAGAAAAAGTTCATCCTTCTAAACTTCTTCCTTTTGGATTTTTGATTGACTTAAGCTATGATGGTTTATCTTGTCATCCTTTAGTCATGTTTCAAATACGTTTCATAATCAATCAACTTGTCATATAATTTTTTGAATGACATTGGTAAGTCTCATGCCCGAATTGCTATCGTCAATTCCTTGTTTTCATCTCCTAAGCTATCGACAACTATCGCCAATTCCTTGTTTTCATCTCCTAGGCCATCGACAGTATAGACAATGACTTATTAATCACTGAAGGAGTGACATATTAAAGCCAAGTGTACGCCGAGCACTTTTATATTTTGCATATAGTTGACAATAGCACTTCCCTCTTATGTGGGTTTTTAGACTGGATAAGAGATTGAGCAGGGGAGTGCGAGAATGAATGACTAGGGTGGTTTGTAACTTAAATTATGCTTCTGCTATAGTATTGCATGAAGATATTAATGGTGCAATGGATCCAACAACTGAGACTTGAATTGTTTGGTGGATAAGACGATCATGACATAATCATAGTTTGTGAGCAAGATTTGATACTAAACTAGGTTCTCCTAAAATTTAGATCTTCTCTGGTGGACAACTGAAAGAGCCATCAATGTAGCCTAGTAAGTTATATCCAAATAGGAGATTAGTGAATTATGCTCGTTAAGATGCATAGTTATTGTCCTTAGATAATTTGAAGAGAATTAAAGTTACATCATTAATGAAGATAAGTCATGTATATTGAAAAGGACTATTATTCCTTGAGGGAACAATAATTGAACTATCATATATAGAAGATGAAGATATTTAAAGGATATATGCTGATCTAATAGACCAAGATGTGAGTCTACGACAGATCAACAAAGGATTGCTGATCAGGAAGGTTTCTCTTCCTAGGCTGTGCTATGAGGGTTTTAAGCAAGTTGTAGCTCTTTGTTCTATAGATCTGATAAGTAACTTGACCACAAGTCCGCAGATCTAGGGTCTTTGGCTATAAAAGATCTTATATCTGATATGTTTCATGATATGATACAAAACTTCTTCATTGTTTGCGATGAAGACGACTGCAAGAAGCGCTCTAGCTTTAGCTGTAGAAGATCTCAGATCCGTAGATCTAGGCAGATCTCGATGGGTTGAAGGTGCAGCTTGGAGGAGGCGACTACCAAGGAGGGTGGAGATGGGCTCCAAAAGCTTTGGGGTGTTAGGATTGGGGGCCATCCTTGGGGACATAAGAGGGGTGGACAAGGAGGGTGGCTTCTACTACTGGCAAAGGGAGGTGTTAGAATCCTTGTAGATTCTAAGCTTGGGGTTGATCTCTATAGGGGATCGACCCTCTTGGAATGCTATAGGGGTTTCCTCCTCCAAGGTATTTGACACAAGGCTGAAGAAAAGTGATCAATTCTTATTCAGAAAGAGGGGTGGCTACATGCTTAAATAGAACTCAGGAAACCCTAACCCTAGCCAACCAACCCAAGAAGGAAAGGGGGCAACGACTAGACATTCCTAACCTAGTGAGGACTCCTCAATCAAGGGGGATGATAACTAAATTAGGGGGATCCTATCCTAATCGACTCCTCATGATGGTTATATTAGGGGGATATTACATGACTTCTCAATCATATGGATGTTGGCTAAATTAGGGGGATCCTCCCCTAGGCGACTCCTCATTCAAGGGGGATGATGGGTAGATTAGGGAGATATTATATGACTTAAAACTTTATTGACTCCATGACATATTGGACTTAGGACACATCCAAGCTAGGGTCCTGATAAACCCGCTCTCTTTAATTCAGCCTTGTCCTTAAGGCTAAAGCTTGATAAACTCTGAAAATCTGATTTTCAAGTCTTTGTAAGACTCCCATGCGGCATCTTCGGTGGGTAAATTTGTCCACTGCACCAACACCTCAGTAGTGGGACATCGACGACATGTCACGATCCACCGGTCAATGATGGCTCTCGGTTCGAACTGGAGTTCTTCATGGGCTGTAGTGTTCGGTAGGTGACTTTGGGTCGTCTCGTTCTCTCCAAGTTTGGGCTTCAGGCACAAAACATGAAAAATTAGGTGGATCCTAAAATCTATGGGTAGGTCTAGCCTTTATGCCACTATTCCAATACACTTTATGACCTGATAGGATCCGTATAAGCGAGATGATAGCTTCATGGATGCTCTAGTGTGGACATTCATTTGCTTGTAAGGCTGGAGCCGAAGAAAGACCCAATCTCCCACTGAGAATTTCCTCTCACTTTTGCGCATGTCGTATTGTTGCTTCATCCTTGCTTGGGCCACCGAAAGATTATCTTTTAGTAATTTCAGAAGTTGATCCCTCTCCATGAGTTTCCTATCCACCTAATTTACTTTGGCTAAGCCGATTGCATATTTTGGGATTACAAGGGGTGGTCGGCCATGCACTGCTTCATAAGAAGTACATTTAGTAGAAGAATGGTAAGTCATATTATACCACCACTCGGCCCAGGGGAGCCACTTCGTCCATTCTTTTGGCCGGTCATTGGTGAAATTATTAAATCTCAAATTTTGATGATGAAATCAATTGATGTGTTTGTTGATTTAACATATATGTTAGAGATGCTTGATGCAGGATTAACTGCAATATAGAAAGAAAATTACAATCAGAGGTGGACTAGAGTCAAGTTCGGGCATCGGGTCGGGGTTCGGACAATGCAGTGGGAACTCATCGAGAGACTCGCCAGAAGTTCTCTGAAGGTATCAGGGGCTTATCGGGAGTTCACCAGGAGCTTGCCGAAGGTGATCGGGAGCTTGCTAGGAAGGCGTCAAGAGTTCGCTAGAAGGAGACCAAGAGACGCACCAGAATATCATCGAGGGTTGCCGAAAAGCTTGTCGGGAGTTAGGAGGGTCTTGATGGATTGAGCTCATGTTGAGCTCAATTGGTTGACCTGGAAAGGGGTCAACTAAAGATACAATTCATAATTTGAAAAGTAGAGAAAACACTTTTTCGGGATTCCCGACGGTTGTACCGTCAATGGGCGATGGTTGCACCACCTAGGTCTATGATTGTACTACCCAAGTCGGTGGTTGTACCATCGTCGCCCTATTTTTCGAGCAGCTTTCGATAATAATACCGTCGGCGTCGGTGGTGGTATCGCCCGTACCCAGATATTCCAGATATGTTTAAATTTTTTACTCTAATTTTTAAAGCCAATTAGAGTCTATAAATACCCCAAGTCTTCTTGCATTTAGCACAACACATTGGGCTAGAAATTATGTGAAAAATAATATGCTAAAATTGTGCAAGAAAAGGAAAGGGGGCAAGGAAGAAAGAAAAAGAGTTGTAATCTTTATAAAGTCTCCCTTGTGAGTTGTAAGAGTAAAAGTTTGTAAGGTTTCTCTCCTGAGCCTATGAAAAGGAGAGTGGGAAGTGTAAGGGTTTAGTCTTCGCTCGAAGAAGATCGATAGTGGACACCGACGGACCTCAACAAAGAGGACTCGGGGAGTAGACGTAGGCCAAATTGAGGCCGAACCACTATAAATTTGTGAGTGTCTCTTATCTTTTCTTTTAGATTTATATGTTCTTACTTGAACCTTCTTTAAGCAAGAAATTTAGCATTATTCTATAAGATTAAATTGCTCACTTACTCTACTTGAATGAAACACTTCTGATATCATTTTTTACTTTGAGAGAGTTTTTCTTAAACCAATGTTTTCAGCACGTGCAATAACTCATCCCGCCCCCACCCCCGCCAGTGCCAATTGATCCTAACAAAAATATTTTAGGTATGTCTCCAAGCACCTGTCCACCAGTTCGGTCTGGCCGTCGGTCTAAGGATGGTATGTTGTGCTCATCTTTAATTTGGTACGCTATAATTAGAAAAGCTCTGTCTAAAATTTACTGGAGTGCCCGTCGCTGGTGTGGTATGCATCTCTTGTAGGACGATCTTTATGTAAGGGGAATTCGGCTAGTAATATGCATCCCTTATAGCGTAAGTCCTTCGAATCCCAACTGAAGTGTGTCACGGAGTCTGGTTCTTCTACTAATTTTTTGATGGTTTCTTATACTTCGGGAGTCTCTCACCATTTTTTCCTAATATCTTTGAGGAAGTCGCTGATCGAAAGAAAGATGACCAAGATTTCAGCTTGCTCGGGTAATCGGGAGAGCACATATGGAACCACATTCTCTTTCCCCCTTTTATAAGTGATTTTATAATCGTATCTGAGAAGTTCTGTTACTCATTTTTACTGCTCGAGGGTTGATATCTTCTACTCTAAAAAGTATTTGAGGTTCTTGTGGTCGGTCTTTATTTAAAAGTGTTGGCCGATCAGGTAAGGTCTTCATTTTATCACCGCGTTCACGATTGCGAGCATCTCTTTATCGTAGATGGATATCTTCAGGTGGGAATGAGATAATGCCTTGCTGGTGTAGACAAGGGGTCATCCTTCTTGCATAAGGATAGCATTGATCCCAACTCCTGATGCATCTGTTTCGAGACGAACGTCTTATTGAAGTCGGGTAGTGCTAGCACAGGTGTAAACGTCATTGTTGGCTTGAGAGCATCAAAGGCAGCGGAGGCTTTGTCCTACCACTGAAAAGCATCCTTTTTCAGCAAGGATGTGAGGAGGACGTTGATCTTTCTGTAATCCTTGATGAACTTACAGTAGTAGCACATCAGTTCGAGAAATCCGCACAATGCCTTTGCGTTTTTAAGTGTCAACCAACCATGCATTGCCTCGATCTTGGAAGGGTCCACCACTGCGCTTTCCTCTGAGATGATGTGCCCAAGATATTCCACCTTCCGTTAAAGAAAGTTACATTTTGATTATTTGACAAAAAAAGTATGCTCTCGAAGAATCGTCAAAACAAGTCGTAAGTGGCGGAGGTGACTTTCAAGCGAAGGACTATAAGTAAGAATGTTGTTGAAGAAGACCACCACAAATTTACGGAGGTAAACCCAAAAAATATCATTCATCAAGCTTTGAAAAGTAGAGGGAGCATTGGTGAGGCCAAAGGGCATTACCAGAAATTCATAGTGGCCATTATGTGTCTGAAAATCGATCTTCGTTATGTCTTCTTCTTGTACTCAAATATGATGATAACTGGACCATATATCTAGCTTTGTGAAGACTTGTGCTCCTATCAGTTCATCAAATAGTTCATCCACCACTGGAATAGGATATTTGTCCTTAACTGTAATGCTGTTGAGAGCTCGGTAGTCAACACACATCCGTCATGTTCCATCTTTTTTGCGTATGAGGAGCACCAATGAAGAGTAGGAGCTATAACTTAGCTAAATGATCCCTGTATCGAGCATCTCCTATACAATCTTCTCGATTTCAGTCTCTTGAAGATGAGGATAGTGATATGACTGAACATTGCCTGGTGGTTTTCCCGACAGGATTGGTATTCGGTGGTCGTGTAATGAGTAGGAGGTAGGCTGTTTGGTTCGGCGAAGACATCTGAAAATTCAGCAATCATTTGGAGGAGGTTCGGATCTTCAATCTTTATTAGCTCCTTCATTTGTAGTTGCTGGAGTTGTATTAGGAAGCCGCTATGTATTTTTGGTAGGACCTTCTCCATGCGTTGCATCAAAACTGTTGTTGCTTCGCTTCCTCGTTTCCCGCATAGGGTCACCTATTTTCCTTTACTGAAAAATTTCATAATTAACTTTAAGAAATTTCATGAAACATCACATAGCATGGACAACCATTCAATGTCAAGCACTGCCTCATAATCATTGAGTGAGAGGAGGTAAAAGTCGGTAAAAATTTATTATCCTTGTAGAGTCAATTTCACACGCGAGCACTTTCGATCGCACTTCAAGATTTGGCCATCAGCCACCTTGATGTTGAATCTACTACATTCCTCAATTTGGAGCATCATCCAGGCAACAACCTTGATGTTCATGAAGTTGTTGGTACTCCCGGCATCGATGAGGATGGTGACGGGTTATTGCTTGAGGAAACCTCTGATCTTCATCATCTGCGGATTCACATAGCCGGCTAGAGCATGGACCCTACAATCGGCTGGTTGTGGTTCCTCCTCTGTGTCCTACTCATCGTACTCAAGGTCCTCCTCTTCCTGCTCAAATTCTTTAACGGGTTCGATCATGAGAAGCCTCCCTTTCTTGCAACAATGTTTGCGGCTCCAGGGCTCGTCGCAGTGCCAACAAAAACTTTCACAGATCTATCATAAAGTCCTCTCGTTAATTTCTTTGGTTAAGAGGGTCGATTGGCAGTAGGAGAGGCCGAAGGCCTAGGTGCTGCTGGTTGGGTGATGACCCTAGTCCTTCAGACATCTTGGTTTAATTGCTCCTCATTAGTGTGTATGATTGTCACACCTTGACTTCTCCTTAGATCTCTTGTTTGGTTAGATAATCTTTCAAACCTCGTTTGATATTCTTGAATTGTGGACGTCTGACGGATTTTCGCAAGTTGGTCATCGATGTTCTCATACTCGATTGGTCCAAAGTGAATTAGCAGCCTGCTTTTAAATTGTCTCCATGTAAGGACTCTGTGTGTGTGTTTGAACTAATCGTACTATTGGATCACATCTCCTTCAAGGTGTATGGCAGCAATGTCCACCATGGATGCATCTGAGGTCTTGTGATAACGAAAATATCATTCCGCGTCTCTATCTTCCCGCCTAGGGAAGTCTACCCTCATGCGTGGGTACGAAGAGTTCGTCGCAGGTTCTCCTTTCTTCGGAGGGTTCCCTCTATGATCTGAACTTTCACCTTGCTGAGATCTCCTCAGGCTCGGTGGTCGACCTAAACTGAATTATATAATAAGACCCATAGTTTGTCCTCCATACGCGTCTCAAAGTCCTTCAACTTGACATCAATTAATTATTCTGATGCCATGGTGTACAACTCCATATCTGTAATGTTGAGGTCCTTCTTTTGCTGTCGAGTTAAGAGCATGTATTGGTTGGATGATTTGGTGGTCGAAAGGGATGGTAGACCAAAGGTTAAGGGTTGCGATTTGGACTTAGTAAGCTGTTGTTTGAGGGGTAGTTTGTGTTACTGTTTAGGGGTTATTGGGTGTAAAGGGACTATGATAGTAGTGGCTTAAGGCTAGAGAGGCTTACAGTTGCTGTTGATGACAATGACAAGTTCAGCAAGATTCGATTGCGTATGCAGCAATTAGACGCTAAAAATATGGTGGCAGAATTTTCATTGAAGAGAGCAATTTCTCGATGAAAGTTCTAGCAATAAGCCAATAGTGTGTGGAGAAATTTGATAGCAAGAATTAGGTGTTTATGACAACTAATTTAATGAAAATATAAATAGGAATTCGGTAATAATACAGTAAGAAACACCAATGAATGTTTTGGCAGCAGAATCCTTGTCGAAAAAATCAATAGTCTTGTGACGAAAAGTTATAACAGTATACGAACATTATAGAGATAATTTCGACAAAAAATTGATATAGATGAAAGCCAAGTCGATTAAACTATGTATAAGTTTTTGTCAGATAAAAATGGATTGGTAATTGGCAGCAAGTATGCGTCTGAAAACTTTGCAACGTAACTTTCGTTCATAAAGATAACAACTTTATGACGATAAGTTTTTTGCAGTGAGAAAATGTTTGCAGCAAGGAATAGATGTAATTATTTTTAGGTTTTTGGATATAAAATTATAGAAGTAGTAATGTTCTTGTGATAGAAGCAATACCAGATCCTGTCAATTGGAGTAGTGACGACAGATGATGATGATAGTGGAGGCAACAATGGGGTTAGCAATTATGAAAATTGATTGGATGATGGTAGGCGGTTGAAAAGATAGCTAGACATCAAGATCGTTACTCTAATACTAAGTATTAGAACCTTTGTGGATTCTAAACTTAGAGTTGATCTCTATAGAGGATCCGCCCTTTTGGAATGCTATAATGATTCCCTCCTCCAAGATATTCGGCACAAGACTAAGGAAATGTGATCAATTCTTATACAAAATCTGACCAACCTAAGAAAGGGAGTGGCGGCTAGGAATTACTAAACTAGTGAGGACTCCTAATCAAGGGAGATGACTAAATTAGGATTCTCCTATGATAGTTAGATTAGGAGATATTGTATGATTCAATATTTTATTGACTTAATAACTTATTGGACTATATTTTATTGACTTAATAAATTATTGGACTTAGGACGAGAGGGGTGGCTCATTGTGGTGCATCCGTCGGCAGTGAAATATAGGGGAGAGATCAGTAGAGAAGCTTACAGGTGTAATATTTGTTAGGGTCTAGTGATCGACGATGGATGAAGGAGCAACACCGAGTGAACTCCACGTGAGCGAGATCGATCGATCGGTAGAAGATAGATGTGGTAAATGAAGGCTGCTGCAGCGGCAGTGATAGGAAATCTGCTGCAAACATGGAATCAAAGGGCTGCAGCACAAGGTTCTTCCCTTGATGGCGATGAAACGAGTTGGCTGCAATTTGGTTGACGGCGAAGAGAACAGGCCCCTGAGCAAGACCGCCCAGTAGACCAGCGAAACAAAAGGGAGGTGAGGGAGTGGTGACATCGGTGGAGAGATCCTAGAGCCGGAGAGGGCAAGTTGGTCGTCAGAAGAGAGGACGAAATAGGAGTGTACGACCAGGCGCCACAGCGGGTAGAACGTCCTTGGTGTGGCCGAAGAAGCAACGGGAACCAACAGAAGAGGAATTACTATCTTTGATGGAGGCAAGAATTGATACATCTATTGTGCTGCATAGATGGCTGAAGATCTGTGAGAGATGGACGACATCAATAGGCGTCCGATGGCCGACCTCAAAGAAGACGAGGAGAATGGCCCCCGCGGACGTCGCGCCACAGGTTCGTCGCTGAGGAAGAATAGGGAAGGGAGGACTTCACCGGTGAGGAGGTCCTGGTTTGCCGACAAAGAGCACTTCGGGGCTGTTGTTGCTGCAGTAACGGCAGCATCTCAACAATGCAGATCGACAGCGAGAACCAACAAGGAACTCATCGAGTCGGCTTGTGGCTGCATGATTGCTGACATGATTGCCGAGATCCCAATGCTAACACCGGAAAGCTGTGGTTTTTCATGTTCTCGGCAAAAACTTCGGATTGCTATCATCACTAGACAACAAGGAAGAATAATACCATGACAAAATAAGATGCGAAGAATTTGTATATCTCATTCAAGTGAGCAGTATCATACTGGTTTAGAGGGAGTTAGAAGAGAGAGATTTTCTATATTCTAATCTTATCATCTAAATTTTTCTATCCTTCAGATCTCTTGCCAATAAACATTCAAGGATCTATCACTCGGATCTCCTGGCAACAAGTATTCAAGAAACGGCTTCAAGAACTCGAACGGAGTTGATAAGAGAGGTGAAGTACGGGATCAAGTGCATCAATCACCATGTCTCCAGGAAACATGTTGCTACGTTCTGACTGGTTCTCTCAACCTCGTTCGCTAGTTTCAAACAATCTAAACGAGAAACAAAAACCAGTTCAAGAACTCGAACAGAGTCTAGAAAAGAGACCAAGTATGGGTTGTAGGACATCACCTAGCCTCCACATTCTTAGAAACCTATCCGCATTCTGTGGGGATCATAGTTCATTGGTTTCATGGTAAGTGATCGGAAATGATCAAGTCAGCAATGTCGAGAAAGCGTATCGTTCTCCCTTTTATAGGGTTGGGAGTCAGCAATGCCGAGCCCCAATTGCTGACTCCCAATAGACATCGATTTCTTGGTTGGGGCTCAACCGATTCCACAAGACCCTGACGAGTCCTTGAGGTTGATCAAGTCTTCCTATGCATGTACACGAATCATAAAGCATGCCCTCCATGAGTTGAAAATCTAATTAACTAATTAATGGTTAGACTTCCAAGTGACATATATATATATATATATATATATATATATTAGTAATTAGATTATGTTAATTATTAAAAATGTGTTGCCAAGTTACCCTTTCCTAATTTAGAGATTAAGAACATGGATACTTGAGATGCAATTTCTGATAGACCAAGGGGTTGGTTCTTTATTCTTCAATATCTTGATCAAGGTGAGATCATCACTTTCAAGCTCCAGTTTGTTGATGCCTTCTCCTGTAGCAATCGGCAACCCTTCCTTCTAGATGGATATTAATGGAAAGAACATATTTGTTGAATTTGATGGGAATATAAATAGGTCATTTCCAAGCTTTACAACCATAGATAGATATGTAAAAGCTTTGAAAAAATAATAATAAAGCTCAATATTTGGTAACAGATGGGCGATTGGAAATGAAAGTAGGTGACATTTTTCAAGTGAAACTCGTGAACCTTTTTAACGAATCCATGTTGGCAATTCACCATGACAAGCCGATGATACCGGCCTAGTGAAAGTGTTTGGTGTATAATATAAACGTTATAATAGCCATCATATCATTAATAGGGTAGTCAAACAACTACAAGCCATTCGATCAACAGTGGAAACATCTATTAATCTTCTAAAACCCAACCACAGATTTGGAGAGACATAAGTTTCCGAAAGAATGTGACATAAAAATGGACAAGCACGAGTTCTGAGTGGTTGATGAGCAAAAAGTGTGTAAATATTCGTTGACAAGGGATGTAACGCAGAAGGCAGTACTTCAACAACAAATTACGGCAGACACCATGAAAAGAATTAGATTTTGTTCTACAATGTAAAAAAAAAAGATGAAGAAAACTCTCTAGACCTAAATTGGTCGTGCAAATATCAAGATATATGCTGCGTTGACCTCACAAAGTCTATGTACAAACGTACAGATGGACAGTACCCAGAAATATATTACAGCACTCCCAATTTTCCATCGTACCAAAGCCAATTGAAAGATAACAGATCCATTCATGAAATCTAAATCATCTTTTGCTTTGGCAAGAGAACATGGCTCTCGGAAACAGATGCCACCTCAGAAGAGCTTTATGCGGGTATGGATCTCGCTACGGCAGATGGGGCATGTTTGAAGACTGGGACCACACTCACAACACGTCTGATGCAAAGAAGACACATAGTGTAAGCCTACTGTGACTGATTACGGCTGGTAACTATCAATATTGGGTTAAGAAGGTGGAAATGTAAGACGTAAGTCAAACGAAATCAAACCATTGGTCAGAAAAAAACACTTGAAACATATAACTCTTTCTTCAAAGAGCAAAAGATGTTGGGTGCCATATAAAACAATGCACAAGAATCCAATTTATGAGTCACTAAACACCAACAACAAAAACCATGTTCCCAAAGAGCAACCAAAAAATGATAGGCAGTGAGATATTTCACCTGATGCCCACAGCCAAAAGCCATATCCTTGGGGTTTGTAAGACAAATCGGACAAATCTGCCAAGAGTGAAATAAAAGACTTGTCAGCAAAGCTCGAGCAAAGGAAAAAAGTAGTTACAGATGACAATCACTGAAAGCAGAACACCGTTCTGGATCATACTACAGAATAATGAGATGTGATTTCAGCACTATAAGATATTGAAGGGAACAAAATGTCATGTCTCTTTGGGAGTGTACCTGATTATCATATGAAGAACTTGGTGCCGAAGGAGTTGTACTTGATGCAGATGTGGATGCCAACGCCGATGCAGTCTCATAGCCAGAGTATGATGGTGCACTCTGCTGGAAACTGGTTGATTTGAAACTGTTAGAACCAACAGAGTTTCTATCATAGCCTCCAACAGGTGGAGGAAGAGGAACCCTCTCTGGAGACTTTGCAGAACGACGGCTGTTCAATAACAAAGATATCAAAACATGTACAGAGAAAGCAGAACTAGATGGTCTCTAGATAAAGCAAAATCAGATCAAAGGCTTTGGATACATACCCCAAAATTCCCAGTTCAAGTGTTGCTTTATATTGTGAAGGTATCTCCATTAATGCTGCAAGGGCAAACGCCGTCTCTTTTCTCGCTTGGGGCATGTTCTTTGACATTATCTCCGTAAAATTTACAAACTAGAAAATATGCAGTTTCACAGAGATAAAAGCTACAGTAGATAACAGATTCATTCTAGTATAAACTTATACAGATTTGACATCCAATACTTACCTGGAAATTGTCAAAGGCTCGTGCAGGAATGTTATCGTCAAATTCTTTCATCATGTCCCAAGGGCCATCTCCAACTCCAACTAATACTATAGACAAGGGAAATTCACTACAACAGAGAAGAATCAGGGATAGGTACTTTAGTAACAAAAAAGTCATCAATAACTGTCATCTCCATTCTAGTCAAATGAACACATGACCATGACATCAATAAAAAGCATTTGTTTCATAAATTGACCATGACATCAATAAAAAGCTGAGGGTTGAAACCCGTTAGCAAGAAGAAAGAAGGCACCCTCCTTAGAGACCAAGGTACATAAGAAAGACCATCCGGATTCAAGGTACTTAGCCGATCCAATGCCATAAATTGATGAGTCGGTTATTACAGAAGAAGTTGTGCTCGAATCAGTTATTACAGAATCCGCCTCAACTGTCTCAAATGGAAGAATGGATGAAACCCGCTGAAAGAGGTAAGAGAGAAGAAGACCCAAATGAAATGAAAGAAAAGGATTCGCTCGACCGGGTGGAAAGCAGACTGGGAGGTCCCCAGTGGCAGAAAAATGTTGAAGGTTTCCATACATACTATAAAGGTTGGCTCACTCCACATTCGAGAGGCCACAAGGCAAAAGAAAGGAAAGAGAGCCTATACTAACCTACTATACTATATATATATTCTATTACATTCCCTTATAGTCCCCCACTGGTGGTTCATAAAGTCAATCTTAGAGTAAGAGTAGATTGGGGGTGCCTCTTGCTATTGCCCATGGAGCACTAAGTCAATAAGTTTCTTTATGGTTAATAAGAAGGGCTTATTATTCTTTAGAGTCGGGAGAGGAAGGAGGGATGCTAGATTGCGCAGCGGAGCAGGAAAATTGGAGTCTTCTGTTAGATTTGGGGTGGCGATAGATATGATTGGACCGATAGTTGTTATTCTATATAATTCAAATGACCTAAGTAATCCACATATTATTCAGATGGTATGTAAAACCATAGAATCACCTGATCTCTACCTTTAATGCAATTCTTTGCACAACAGATGAACAAATGAAATACTATTTTTACCTAGCTTTCACAATTGCCTCAACGGTCTTATGTTCTTGAGAGCTCAGTTGCCCATATTCAGTATCCACACTTCTAGTAACCTGTGTAAGCCAACTATTATTATGAGAAAATCATCAATGTCAATAAGCAAACACAAGCAAGGACCACAGTTGACCAAATTACTTACTGTAAGAAAGCAAATACCATAATGTTATATATATATATATATATATATATATATATATATATATAACATTAGAGTTGTCGAAACTATCAAAGAATATCTCATAGTAATCCAATGTACATTCATCAAATTAGAGTTGTTGAAAGAGGAGGAAAACTAGACAGGACTTGGATGGAAGTGAGGAAGGAGATAATAACAGATGGGTTAATCAAGGACAGGACACACTAAAAGTTGCAGAGCTAAACACAAAGAAAGCTGAATCTTGTCCTCGATGGCTCCGTAAGTCCCACTAAATACATTATTACCACAGTTTCATCAATCACTATTCTGTAGAAGTTTCTCATTATGCCCCTATCCTTGGGACTCATCCCAATGACCTACACACAACTTATACCCTTGTTTTACAGCATTGCCATCATTTAAGGCTAAGTTTGATTAATGAACAAGCTCATCTTTAACAGGATTCCCATTATGCTAACTCATGATGGTACAACCATTAACATGTATAAAATCTGTAATCAGAAGCCAAGCTAGCAAGCCAAGCGATAAAGACAGACGAGTCTGTTAATAATAGTAACCTGTTGGCAAATAAGGAGGATAGTCAAAAGACCTAGTGAAAGACTTATGGATGTCCTTTCCTAATTTTTTAATTGCTCCTATTTCTCTACCATTTCAACAGATAAAAATGCTATACAAATTCCATAAAGCAAGAAAACTAATTATTTCATATTGCTAAAACTTCTTATGAGCCGTTGCACATATTAGTTGAAATTTCTATCACATCATCAAGATTAATGCCTCATCCATTACGAACCAGTAAAATCACTGTCACTGCCTCCAAGGTTCGCCGTACCGGTCCATACCGGCATACCAAGATTTGGCCAGTATGGTACGGTATGTCGGTACAGCTCGGTATGCTTGGGCATACCGAGCGGTACAAAATAAATAATATTTTAATGATTAAAAAATATTATTTTTTTAATACCAGAAAAATTAGAAAAAAAAGTTAGGTTAGGGTTTGTAAGATAGAAATTGGTATAGATTCAACAAAATCAATATAAATTAGGCAAAAATAATATTACATATCTTTTTCGAGCTTTGAGGAACCGTTTTGAGAAAGTGAGAGTTTGAGAAAGAGTGAGTGTGTGAAGTGAAATGGGAGAAGGGTGCATTTAAATAGAGTTAGAAAGAGTTTTTCGACCGTTACAGGGTCTGTAACGGTCGATTTTGACTATTACAGGGTCTGTAACGGTTAATTTTGACCTTTTACAAGGTCTGTAACGGTTGATTTTGACCGTTACAGGGTTTGTAACGGTTGAATTCGACCTTTGCAGGGTTTGTAACGGTTAATTTTGACTGTTACAGGGTCTGTAATGATCGATTTTGACCGTTACAGGGTCTGTAGTTCGTACCACCTGGTACAGGGCGGTCCGCGTACAGGTAAAGCATCAGACCGGTACATACTGCCCGTACAGGGCGGTATGGAAAACCTTGACTGCCTCCTCCAAGTTGTCTCTAGGTATCTATATCTGGACTCAAAGATGCACCAAAATTGCATCAAGAACTAAGGTCTCAAATCTGACCATGCTGATCAATACACACCAGCATCTATTGGTCCAACGGTACCAATATCAAAACAAAACCTTGATACCTATATAACAATTTGTTATTGTTTTACTCAATGGTACTGGGTGGCACACGTTGATGTACCACCCAATATACCAGTATTAAAATAGTCTGATAGGTGACCAAAACTAGTTTTGATCAAGATTTAAATCCTTGTCAAGTACAATTACATAAACATAAATATGAAATATCATACCTGCCCATCAGCAATTATCAATAAGACATGATACTGCCCTCCACTCTCTTCCACAATGGTCATAGCCATTTCAATGATTGGTGCAAACGAGGTTGGACCTAGAGGGAAAAGAAGTTTTAAGTCACAATAATTACATATGCCAGAAATAGTTGACAGCAGCAGAAGTACCAGCTAATCTTAAATGTGGTACAAGTTCTTTATATCGCTCTAGGGCCTCTGAAAAGCCATTGCATGGTCTCTCGTCTGGATAGAAACTAAAGATATCCTGGTCATGTGTTGATGCTGCCAAATCATAAAGAAAATTCAACATCTTCACATAAAAAATAACAGTCTTAAAAAGTACCTTACTTCAGATGATATTTACCATCTCCAAAACCAAAGCAAGGGATCAAGTTATCCTCATCAAATGCTGATAAGGTTCGTCCAATGATCGACATTGCTTGTTCATATGGATTTGGTGAATCACCAATATGATGCAAACTGCGGCCTCTAAATGAATGTTTACCTAATTATCAGATGATGTCTAGTGTCAGTATATATGATTTTGATATTATAACTACATTTAGTAATTGACTAAAATATATTCCATGTAATAGAGTCACCAGTCCACTCATTGCTCTTTGTGAAATCAACACCAACAATAAGATTTGAAGACTCAAGGCCAGCTTGTGAAAGAGCCTCAGTAACCTGAATGAGAAATTTTCAAACTATTTTAGTTAGAAAGGAAAAAGAATAGGAAGCATGGTGGAACTACTATATATATATATATATATAACACATCTGCAGGCTCAAAAAAGCACAAGAAGTGATATAGATACTACTAGCATGCCAAAATATATCTCCACCAATATGTTACAAATATGGCCCTAAGAGATCCATTTTGGACTCATAAAGACCACACCATCAAAATTGGATCTATATGAAGAATCATATCAATCGAGTGATATTCTCATTAAAAGTTGCTGGAGTAGTTAAATCAAAGAAGTACCCAATATACGCAATAATGATTCCAAAACCTAGAGAGATTTAGGATTGCACCATAATATAATGATTGATGGGCCACTAAAATGATAGGGCATGAGAATAAAGATGAGTTATGAATGTGTCTGAGGCTATCACAGAAAAGGTTCTAAGGAAAACAGAAAAATGTTGCAAAAACAAAGGAAAACATGTAGCAAAGATGAATTAGAAAGAAGCAAAAAAAAAAGCATTTAATATTGGTAATGATGCTGCAACTTTAAGAGGTATCACTTGTATGTCGTCTTTAGACAAGATTCAAAAAGCCCTAAGCTTTCAACAAAATTGACGCCATAACATAAATAGAATCCTCTCCACACTGACAAGATTAAGGACTTTAAGCACCAAAAGAGATATCACTGCAAGGGAGAACAAGAAGATTCTGCACAGCTAGGATTCCCTATATGAACTAAAACTTATTGGTGTTGCAAAATACACTAGACAGCAAGCAGCAAGCATGGTGTTGCAAAATACACTAACAGCGCATCAAATATATTGAAACCGAGAACAATAAAATATCTATTACACTCTAGGTCAGATGCAAAGTTAGTCTGATACAGAATGTCTCAAGAAATTTAATTTGGATATGTTCAATGGAATATAGGTCTCAACTAACTGTGGTGTCACTGTTGTTTAACTTTACACACCAATATTACTGTTATCATTTGGTGCATCTTAGACATGTCAGTTCCCATCAAAACATTCCGAACCTATTCAAACTCAAGGCTGTGGTCTATTTTTAGGTGAAAAATGCTGCTATCCAAGATGGTGTTAGATTGCATGTCCTATTATCATTTGGTGCATCTTAGAGAAGATATTTCCCATCAAAATATTCCTGGACAATTCAAACTCAAGGCTTTTATCTAGATTTTTAGGTGAAAAGGCTGATATCCAAGATGGTGTAAGATCACATGCTGCAGCAGACACTAAGCTAAACCTGGATATGAGATAATTTTAAGAATCATGTCTTTTCTCTTTCATCTCAACCTGTTGCCAAGCCAAATGACTATGCCACCACCTGCAACATCAGTGCCAAATATGGTTCTTACCTTAAAGCCACACCCACCAACCATTCACTCACTTTGTCAGTAACAAGCCACAATTTGGATGGACCTGAATCAGCCAGCAACTATATGAACAATCTCAGCCAGGTCAGAGAAGATAATCACAAAAGAGAACATGTTTCATTCTGATAAATTTGGAATACCAGTGATTTAATCATATTCCATATACGTATAAACACAATATAATAAATTTCACCCTTATGATTTTACAAGATCCAAAGATTCAAAATCAAGATCACGATTGATAGTAGGATATGTAGTTGCAATTTGACTTTGATCGAATCAGATCATGAGATCATATTTTTCTTGAAGTGGCATGAAACAGTCATAGGTTAGTCAGAGATCAATCAGGACTTGACAGTAGGATTTGTAGTTGCAATTTGACTTTGATTGAATCAGATCATGAGATCATATTTTTCTTGAAGTAACACGAAACAGTCATAGGTTAGTCAGAGACCGATCAGGACTCGAGACTGGCAAGATGCATCCCAAAGGCAACAAATGGCTTAATGGCCCAATATCTAGCGAATCCACAAAGATTTGGTGGAAATCAATTACAATAGCCAAAACTTGATAACGATTGAATGGGTTGGTCCAATGTTAACTGGGAGGCATCAAATGTCCTGAAAGGAAAACAAAAAGCAAGTTTTTTAGCATCAAACATAGCTAAACTGGTATGGAGCAAACCAAATAGCATCCAGATAACCAAGTCATCCAAAATTAATATTTATATCTTTGAAATATAATACATCTTGGAAACAAAATACAAAAAAAAACCAAACTAAACTTGTTTAATCAAGTTTTTCATGCAGTTTGGTTAAGTTTGAATCTTTTTCCTGAAACCAAACTGGACCTTGTTCTCCCATCATTGACTAGATTTCCAGCATCCCAAATTTAACGGAATTCTTATGTGGTGATTGTCAGAGAAAACACTCTTGTTATGAGGCCCTGGTGGCTCTTATGATGACCAAGTGGTCTTATTCACAACAACCATTTTAGCTGCACTAAGATGCCAAGGTATAGGCACAAGACGAAAACTGAGGTGCAAGTTTAACATTTGTTGAAGCAAAAGTACGTGATATGAGTACTTGTCAAAATATTTAGCGAGATTAAGAAATAAGTAGAACTGGGATGAAATTATCATTCACTAATATCCAACTAACCAAAATAAATAATCTGGCTCGGTAGCTCAGACAAGGAGGATGAACTGATATAGGAAAAGGGCATACCCAGTCTATGAGGCTCTCGTCAATGCGTGGTCTGGGGGAGGGTCAATGAACTGATATGTGACACCCAATTGTTTTATCCTCTTTTCGTCGTTCAATAGGCAAAAGATTCTTCGTTGATTGGCATCACTTTTTTCCTCCCAAAAGGCAACCTTTAGCATCATAAAGCATCTGAGCTGTTAGAAAATTTTATGGGGCATGCACCAAAGGCGCACCCATCTGAGTTGAGGTTCACTGGACCTCATGCCTCAATTGCTCCTTAGGCATGCCTTTTATAATACTCCTATTGATATATAAAATTTCCAATCCTGCCGACACACACACATCAAAGATCATGAATACCGACCACTGCTGATATCTGTGTTTTCCTTTTCTCTCTTGTCAAAACCATAATTACAACTGCACTGTTGACCAAGATTCTGCATCTAGTCTTCCACCCCATTATTCAGTCACCAATACGCCCCTACCTAAAACACCACAACATGACAGATCTCTCCCAACCTCACTCCATGATTTCGTTTCCTTCCAACTTGTCGCTGGAGAAGAAAGAAGAAGAAAAGAAAGTGACAGCAACTAACATCAAGAAACCGCTGAATCACACTTAGGGTTTGACCAGATGGAACATCAAAACTATTTCACATAGCAAAGATCTGAGGGTTATAATAATATTTATACAAAATGTCATAATCAAATTCAATCTTCTTTTCTTATGATCTAAATACATGCGAATCTAGCAACTAGCGCCCTCCTTCCATGGAATTCCGGAGAAATCAAGAAGACAGATCGATTACCTGATCCAGCGAGTTGTAATTGTCGCTTATCCTCGAATACCGCCGATCCAGCGTCCTCGGCCTCGACACAGCGCTGTGCTGCGGCTGCTGCGGCGGCGGCGGCGGGTAGGCTTGCGGAGGGGAGGCATAACTCCAAGAAGGAGGTGGAGGAGGAGGGGGAGAGGGGTCGTAATCTTGAGAATAGCTGTGCCCCCAAGAAGAAGACTGCTCCCTCGAATGGCTCCGCTGTTGGTAGGATCTGTAGCGAGACCTCGAATCCCTCGAGCTCCCACCCCCCATCAAGCCCTCACCGCCACCATCAACAACAACAATAACAACAACGAGGAGCAAAGTGGGTGGGGTAAGACTGCTCGAGGGGAAAGACAAAATGATTGGCGGAGTGGAAACAAGACGTGATGGACTGAATGAGACCAACTCTAAGAAGTGCTTTTGCTTTTACCAGAGCCAACGGACGAAAGTAGAAAACAAACACAAGCCGTGTGTGTGTTACTTTGGATCGGATGACAAAGTTAGGTCACCGAGGAAACACTTTTGCGTCCACAAAGCATACAGCAAAAGCAATTCAGCTTTTGCTGAATATATATATAATAAATATATATAATCAATATATATGGATAGAAATAAAATATATATATATATGGATGGATCAAATATTAATCAATATATATATATATATGGATGGAAATAAAATAATAAATATATATATATTAAAGTTTATTATTTAAACTTAAAGCAATAGCCATAATAGAATCACAGAGATACAAGGATTATAATCCTAGGCACAATATCCAAAACCTTCCCAAGAGATCACAATAAGAATCCACTGCAAACTAATCTAACCTGATATTTGAATGATTGAGAATAATCTTTTTCTACCCTTGTCTTCTTCCCTTTCCTGAATCTCTTATTTTCTGGTCTCTACTGTCAATCTGTAGTCTTCTTTCTTACACCCACGTTTTCAGTCGTCGCTGCTATCTTAATCTCAACCATAGCTACATAATCTATGTTTTAGGTTAATATAAGTGAGATTTTAAACTGTAGGCTTCATTAAAGCTCATTATGAACTGAATCTGGATCATCTGTCCAATATATATATATATATATAGAGAGCTAGAGAGGATTTCCTTTAGAAAAAAAAATACTAGCATTGATGTTTTGATTTTTTTCATAATAACAGAAATACCCTTATCCTTTCCTCTATGGTCATCATCGTTGCCCGTCCTTTTCGTCATCTCCTCCCTTATTCTCGCTTCTCCTTCCTCCTCTTCCTTTCTTTGCTCGGACAAAAAAGGACGAGCAACGTATGTAATGACAAAAAAGGTAAAAAGTGTTCATAGAATTATAAAAACAATAAGAGACATCATTTGAGAAAAAAAATAATAAAACAGGAGTGCTTTCGAGAACAAAAAAATAAAAATAAAAAAAAGGACTTTTGAGGGAGATCGCCCAAAAAAAAACTTGTGAAATAATGGCATGGAAATGTATTAAGTTGACCAAAGAAACATTGATTATATAAATATTATATATATAGATGTAAAATCAAATATATCTCTTTAAAGTTGACTAAAGTGAGAACTTGCATACATGTCATTAGTTAATCTTCTTCGGTTTACCGTTAGCATTGTATTATTAAAACTCTAATTAACATAATAGCTTTATGTATATATTAAATATTAATATGATGATGGTGTATCAAATTCATTTACCAAATATCGAGAGTCCAAAATCTTATTCGTCATATTTGAAGGTGTTCCTTCTTCACTATTTATTCTTTATATAAAAATATAATAACTTCTAGAAAATATTATATATACCATTATTTCATACTTATCCTTTAAATTTAAGTTTAATAAATAAATATTCAAATAATCGATAAAATTTTAAGAGAGAGTTAAAAGTTTAATTTTATTAGTGACCATGTTTATCTGAAGGGATATTTTGACCATATCTATCTAAAAGTTTAGTTTAAATATTTGAAGGGATATATACATGTACATATCTATCTATATAAATGCTATATTGAAATCTAGATGGTCAAATATGTTATCTTGACAAAGAAGCAATTGCCTTTCAAAGACAAATATGTTGTGACCAGAATAGCACTGGAGTTCCCATTTGTTTATATTAAATAAATGCATACATTTACTTATATCAACTTCCGCGTAGTATAAGTGTTCAAACATGATAGAAATGCCTAAAATATACTTGATAAAGATTAAAGTTTTGACTTTTCTTCTCTTTTCTCATTCTTGACTTGATCCTGAAAATAACTTTTGGGCATGTTCCAAAGTATTGACTTCAATTTCCTCTTTATATGCACCATTGATTTTGTCATAGAAGAACTTGGTGCCTTTTGGTAAACATTTTTGGTTAACCAAATATGAAATCATGATCATAACACCATCTATTGGTACTTTGAAGGTGCTAATGGTTTTTATTTTATTTTATTATTATATTAAACTACACATAAAATCTCTTTTTACCAATTAGAACACTTATTGGTTGCATAATAATACATTAAAGATGGAAATGTTTGGGAAATAGACAACATTAATGTCAGATTTTTTAAGTGTTACCCACCTCACCTATTTTAATGAAAAAAAAATTAAAGTTCTTCCTTATGTAAGGTCAAATAATAATAAGTCTCCTTTTATACTATTTATAGAATAATCAAACTTTTATTTCAAAAATTTATTTTCCTTGTAAAGAAGTTTTTTTCATAATTGAATTCCTTATTCTCTACTAATATTAATTTCAAAATTTTAAAAAAACTTATCAACCGTAACATTGGTCTAAGTATGCTTCTTTTCATTTCATTCGATCATACGTGGAGTTAACGTTAGAGGATTTGATAACCCTTCCTTCCAAACCAATCTTTTGCTTCATCCAATGATATCATCTGTTTAGAACTTAACATTAGAGAGGATGAAAAGATCCGAAATATCATAATTTATGAAATTTATAGATAGACGAAAAAAAAAGGATCTAAAATGTCATGATCTAACATGAGGTCTTTATGGAATAATCAAATTCTGAGTTTTAAGGTTTATTTTTTTTTTCATAGAGAAGTCTTTCCATATTTGGAGTTCTTCTCCTCTGAAAAATGTTGTTCTTCTTATGCTTCATTGATTTAATTACAGTCAAACATATGAGGAGGTGATGAAGAAGATCTGACGACTCTCAGGTTCCACTCCAAGCTTTTGCTTCATCCAACTTCGTAGCAATCCACTTCTTCTAATCACGCAAGAGAGAGTGTAGCATAGTTAAGAAGAGAAGGGCCTGAAAGATCAGAATTCACAAGAATATAGAACTGCATTTAATCCAGCACATATATGGGAAAGAAACATTTAGGTTGAGGAGCATTTTCCAGAGAGATTTGGGACAAATATAAAGAGGGAATGCCGGTGATCACTGATCGAGATGATACTAAATCATCCTCCAGAGTTGTCCAGCTATCCAACCAGCAAACAACATCTGCAAGCTCATCAGCATGTGGGCAGCAAATGACAGGAGCATCTCAACAAGGATTGAGTGACTGTCATATTCAGCAAGCAGTGCCTTTGGTAAAGCTTCAAACCTACTCTTTCAATCCCCTTTTTTCTTGGTCAATTCAGTCCACATGGAAATCTATTGAAACCTTATGTTGTGGATGATAGGTACCCCTACCAACACATGCACATGCCAGAGTTTCTCTCTATGCATCATGAAACATTATCACCCACTGCTTCAAAACCATGCAGCATTAAGGATTGATGCAGAAGTTGCCATCCACTTCTTAGTTTTCTAACATATTGATGATACTAGGGCCATCATCTGAGCATACTGATAAAATAGATTAGCAAAAAATTGGTTAGTTCTCTAAAAGACAACCCATGCAATCAACATGGAGAAAAGAGTGGAGGAATCTAGCAAGGGAACCCAGTTTCCTTGATCTGGTTTCTGCACAGGGTGGGAGAAACTAAGGAACCCCAAGCAGATATGATAAGCTTATGTTGTTTGTCCTCTTCTGTGGCACCACTTTATAGGGGTCTCTGTCTCCTGCAGCACCATTCAGCTGCTTTACTCTTGATACCTGTTCTACTTTTTTGCCAAAGCATGTCATATGGCTGGCTGTTCATGCTTCAATCAAAGTAATCACAGAGGATAGGGGAAAAGATCCAGCTGAAGTTTGATGGTATGTGAGCAGGGTATCAAAGCTGCTTTCTTGTTGCCACATCAAAGCATCTAAGGAAGACAACCACCACACAAGACGACGGTCTTTGGCCGGTAAGAGCAGAAACAACACGTCACTGAACAACACAAGGACATTAAGCATGGAACAATGACCAACTATGACTGGTTGACATGTCTAACCCTCTTGTGGCCGAGCTTCCCACCGGAGTCGCCCCCGGACGACGCCTCCATCGGCCCGGTGAAGGAGAGGGAGAGGTCGGCATACAGGTCGACGACACGGCGGATGTTGTTGTTGAGCTCCCTGATGAGGCCGACGTTGCGGCCAAGGTTGTCGGGGATCATTGTCTCATGGTTCTGGTTGATCTCATTGATCAGTAGCCTGTTCTGATTCAAGATGCTCTGCACCTGAACGAAGCTCTTCTGGAAGGCATGGAAGGCCTTGTGGTCCACTTGGTTTCCATTTCCATGGACTGAGAAGGTGTCTCCTCCCTCCATTTCCACCTCCAATCTGCTCCTCCTCTGCTGGCGATCGAGTCAATCCAACCAAGCACTGAAAAGATGACAGCAAAAGGAAGTGAGCATCGCAAGACACAGTTATTGAAGAGTCTATTAATGGAAGAAGGATCCTGACAGCAGATTTGAAAGCAAGGACACTGTGAGAGCTACCGAGTATAAAGCTCTAAGGCAAATAATAGAGAGGGAAGGAAGGCACCTATCGAGTGGTATTTGGGCTTGAGAGGGATGAGGCAGGGACAAAGGAGAGAGAGATCATGGTTTCCTAGTCTCCTTTCCACAATGTGTACAACAAACAAAATCTTTACATGACAGCATGGAAAAGCTGGTCCATAACAAAAACCTCAAACAGGACTGGGAACAACCACATGGCAGAAAGAAAGCAAAAGGAATGAGAACAGCCAATGCACTGCAAAAGGGAAGGCAGATTGGCATTTTAATTTAAAGCAAAAAAAAGAAGAGGAGGGGGGGGGGGGGTGTGTGGGTGGGGATTTGGGATAGAGGGGATGAAATCATCTTGCTTTTCATGTGTTCTAGATAAATATTTTATGCCATGTGAAGACAAGAATCTGCAGCTAAGATGAACCTGAACTTTGAGAGAAGAAAACCAATGGAAGAATAGCACCACTTCAAGTGAAAGAAGGAAGCTCAAAGGTAATTTCTTGGAGAAACAATTCAACCATATCTTCGGAGAAGCTAACACTGCTGCTAACTGGGCAGCATCTTTTGCTAAGAACTCTAGTTCTTCTGTTTTGTGGCAAAGCAACTTGCCAGCTCAAATTTCTAGCATCATTACCTCTGAATTCCAGACTTCTGAGCAGTTAATCTAGTATTTTTAGTTTGAAAAAAAAAAGTGAAGGAAAATGAATAGTCTGCCCAAAAGCAAAGTGAAGAGGATCCAGCAACAAATATCATATTTTGAGCCATACTTCTAAACAATTTTCTTCAGAAACAAAGATACATAAACAAAAAAACAAAGACACAATTTTTGATGTCAGATCCTCCATAACCTTCACAAACCAGCAGGAGAACAAAAACAAATCCCACAAGAACATGGAAAGGAAACAAAGGTGCATATTCTTTTGCATCAGGCATACCTTCTGAGTTGGAAATTTCAACAATCCCAGCACGTAGAGAGAGAGAGAGAGAGAGAGAGAGAGGAAATAGATTGAGGAAATGTGAGAGAGTATGAACAGGCGAGTAGAATCTACACTTATGTGACTATATATAGCAGTGGGTCCACTGACTAAACAAAGAATGTGGGGGGTGATTTGTGGGTGATGTTTAGATGTGCACTTGAGAGAAGACTTCCTGGTTTTCTTTACTTGGTCAAGTCACCTTCACAAGCCTAAATATTTCACATCATGTCATGCCGAAATATCAAACATGCAACTCAAAAAAGGCAAAATTTAAGTTCCCATACATGAAATGCTAGTTTGTCATGGCAAGTAGTTTCCAGCAATCCAGACTTCCCCATCCAATCCTTGCCCAATTTCTTTCATTTTATTTGACCCATGTCTTCTATATCAACATTCAGAGCTGAGATAAGATTACAAGTAGAAATGCAAAGTTTAATAATATAAAGTTTCTGAACAATTATTACTGTGACATCAATTCCTTCCACATAAACAATTTGCAGAAAAGTCAACGTGAGTATTTTATTAAGGAAAACTTAGATGAGCTGTTGGAGAAAAAGAAGAATAAATAAATAAATAACTGGTGTTGAAACTTTATAGGATTATTTGCACAAATAGAGATGAAGACTTTGTTTCATGTTGAGTGCTTTTTGTAAGGAACAGAGACAGAAATATATAAATGAGTAACACATATTTGCTACTAAATTAATAAATATGTATGAATAATGGCTTATGCCTTCATATTAGTCATCACTTGCGTGGGAATAAGGTGTTGGACTCATGGATGATGGAATATTAATTCTGGATTAAGTCAGATATAAATAAGTGTTTAAGAAAACTGTGGTCAAGAAAAGACTATTATGAAACAATTTCGATGCTAAATCTTATAAAGAATTTTACAACTCTTTTCCAACTATATACCTGTTTAAGTATATATGAGATCATACTCTCCAATTCCATCCTGTCCAATTTCAGATACTCGTAAGTGTAAACAATAATTTAATTTTTCCCAGAGGAAGTGCAAGCAAGACAAAAGAATTGGCAAAATAAGAAGTAGTAGTGTGTCCGATGCAGGCAAGTACAGAATCCAAGTGTCCAAAAACTTGAAAGGAAACATTTCTCAAGGAAGAGGATGATGAAAACCAAGGTGTCACAGCTCTGCTTTTGACAGGTTCTCATGCTTTCATCTCTTCTCACATTTCCTCTGTTAGCATATTCGGTTCATAGTTCCCAGTGAAGTTGTAGAATCTGCAAACCAAAATGTGGAGATACCTCAAAGCTCAGTGGCTCTCACAGCCATCATGTCTGATAAATAAGAACACCTGTCATGACATGTGCAATCCATAAACTGATTGCTTGGGAGAAAGTGACCCTACTGAGGCCAGCATGCAATCAAAGTATCTTTTGTGTTGGTGCACACTATTCTACGTCCCGGCGTGGCACACGGAAACCCAGGAGTGCTGTAATTTAAGGTTTCCTATTGTCAAATCTAGACACTAGGTTGGGATCTTTGCTACTGTTCCATCACCTTTGTCATGCAGTTAAACAAATGGAAAGCCAGCCTACATGTCCATTAGTTCGTGCGTTAGGCGGTGGGAGGTGGAGAGCAGCAGACATAAAATAAGTGCAGTGTCTAATCCGCAGTACTAATCTTATCCGATGGTAAAAGCTACTCCAACCTGAGAAGATGCATGGTGTTGAAATACTATTGAGACGATGCATATGCAAACCTCCTTGCAATGGGTCGAGGATTCGAACCTCATGTCCTCTTTGTCTCTTTGCTCTCAGTGAGGAGTTGGTATACTCTTGTGGGATCTGATGCCCCCAGTTGAAGAAGAAGCCATTCCCCACCTAAACAGCATGTATGATGCTTAGAGCTTATCAATAATCGTCCCGCTTAGCAGCTCTAACTCCATCAAAATGGTAGAGTTTCTACTTATCTTCCAGTGTTTCCCCATTCTTTATCTGCAAAGACAAGCAGAGGAACTACGCCACCAGCGACGAACTGGGAGCCCCACAAGCCGATCACACCGTCCGTAGCAGCATGCTGATCATCTACCTCGTCTTCCTCGACGCAGGCGCCCTTTTCGATGGCGGCATTACTATTCTGGCCAACTTCTTCAACCCCAACCATGACGTAATTATCCTTTAGCTACCTGCAGTTGGACCTCCATGGCACCGGGTCGTAGAACTATCGGCAAAGCGGAGGGCGGAGTCGATGCTGAAGAGTGTAGACGTGGTCTCGATTCAGCTGATCTATCGCCGTAGGTGGCCTAGGCTTGGCAGAACCGGGTGGCCGCCAACAGCGTGGCATTGGCGGCGATGGCTGACCTGGGGTGGGTGTCCGTCGCATTTCCATTGTAACGTTAAGAGTCAGTGCGCCGGTTACCGGTTCAGTTTCTGTTCGAGTCGAACCAGGCTCGGTTCAGAAAGCAAAACATAAGCCATCACCAAATTGATTGTATCAAATTGTGTGGTTCATACCGTACCAGACACGCGAGCGAAACGAATTGATCTTTCAAACGCACCTGATAACCGAAGTATCAACACTACCAACTCATCTCAGCCATAGTAGGCCACCTCAACGACAAAGGATCAACCCATGATCCCTATCTTTTGGCTTCTCAAAGAGAGCCTGTAAGATCCACTCCTCTTTGGCATCATGACTAAAAAAAGGGTTATGCCATTGTAATAATGGCTGGCATCATGATTCGCCTCTCTCACACCTTCCTTCTAGACGACTTAAGGAGGGACGAGTCCTTGCCTAACTCAAAGCGGCTAAAAGATTAGGGAACATCATCCCGATCACCCAGCATCGACGTCGGTCTCGGGATAACGCGTCGATAAGCCACCTCCATTAAATGACCCTTAATGAGCGGGGTGTTGGTTACAGGGCCCTATAAGCCAATTACGTGAGTGATGACACATGTGATATATTGTACGATCTTTTTACTTATTATTATTATTATTATTATTGATATATTCTCATATTATGTTACTTGTTATATATATCGAGACAGATCGATGTGCTATATACCCGTCCATATGATGGAGGTAGTTGATCTCATAGCTGCTTGAGTGGGGCTAGATATATAGTGTAGGTGCTCATTGAAAAATAAGTTAAATGATTGATCTGCTTATGGAATACTGGATGGTTAATGATACCTGATGTCAAACAGTGATTTCGTAGTCCAAGTTGTGTTTGGTCCTTAAACTTAAGATACCAATGATGTCTTGTTTGAGTACTCCATTCTTTGATGCCAAAACTATAAGTATAGAAGTTTAAATTTGATATTGTCGGTTATTAGGATTGTTGAATCCCAGATTTTGATGATGAAATCAATCGATGAAGTTATGATCTAATAAGCACTTGAGTGACGCGGGACTAACTTCGATCATGGACAGATAAATTGATTAAAGTAGGAAGAATCAGACGTTGGGCGGAATAGAATATGTCAAAAGATTGGACGTCGAGCCAGAGGACTGTCGACATATCAAACGGACTTTGTGTCGTGAGTTCGGGCATCAGGTCAGAAGGATCAGACATTGTGCTAAGAAGATCGGATGTTGCGGAGGTCAACATGCCGATGAATCAGACAATACGTCGAAGGAGAGGACGATGCACTGAAGGATCAGAGGAAGCGCTGGATGAACTAGTGACATGTCTAACAACATAAGATTTATGCTTTGTAATTGATTGTGTCTTTGATTGATGTAGTTTAGGTTGTAACTGAGTTAGCTTTGGGTGTAACCATGCCAACTCAATTAAGGGTCCATTAGCCCTAATCTGGAGTTGAGTTGGGCCCATTGGGAGGTCCATTCAGTGACCCAAAGATTGGGTCAAGCGGTGGCACCGCTAGACCTAGCGATGGTACCGTCAAGAAGACATAATCTTTAAGACTGTGTTAGGTGATGATACTGCCCAAACTAGCGACGATATCACCCAAACAGTCTCCCAAACTGTATCAGGCAGTGATACCGCCCAGGTTAGTGGTAGTACCACCAGCATTGATTTCTAAGGTGGTAGTACCACCCAGTGCAGGCGGTGGTACCGCCCGTACTCCGAAAATAAAAAAAATTAGATTTTAGCTCCATCCTTTTGAAGTCATTTGGGGCCTATAAATACCTCACTCATTCTTGCTTGAGTAAGCAAGAAAAAAGAACCAAAACACAAAGGTTGTTCTAAAGGAAAGAACAAAATCCTTATAATAGAGGGTTGTAAAGGTTCTCTCCTGAGCTTGAGAAGGAGAGAAAGAGTTGTAAAGAGGGTAGTTAATCTTAGCCCATTGAAAGAAGATTGGTAGTGGAAGCTGGTGGCCTCGAGTGAAGAGGAATCGGGAGTGGACGTAGGTCATGAAGACTGAACCACTATAAATTCAGTGTGCATTTTCTTTTATGCTCTTCATTACTATTGCTTTCTGATTTAACTACTTACAACACTTTCCAAATCAAAACACACTTTCGATATTAGTTTTCATCGATCAAAAAATTTTAAATCGAGGTTTTTTTTATAGCATTAATTCGTCAAAGGTTTGAAATCACTTTGGTAAAAGTTTTACTAACCTTGAACTTGTTAATAAAATTCTAAGATCTCTTGTAAAAAGTAAGATCCAAAAATAACTAACATTCAAGAAGCAAAAGACTTAAACTATTTTCCACTTGAAGAACTTATTGGTCATTAATGACCTATGAGATGACATGTATAGCACATGACGAACATGAGAACAACTTTCCAAAGAACAAGAAGGACATGACACTTAGAACTATGGAAGACAACTCGAGCAAAAGCTCAAGTGATGATGATGACTTTGAACTCATCACAATAAAATTTAAAAAGTTCATATAACAAGAATCTAAGAATAAAAATAAAATTAAAAATAACATAATAACTTGCTATGAATGCAAAAGGTTAGGGCTTCAAAAGTGAATGTCCCCAATTGAAGAATAGGTTACCAAAAAAGAAAATAGCACTCAATGTGACTTGGGACGAATCAAGTGCATCCGAAGACGAGGAGCAAATCAATGAAGATGAGATGACAAACTATGCTCCAATAGCTCCCAAAAGGTTTGTAAGAAATATAAATTATTAATAATAATGATAATAATAATTAAAGGATCATGCTTCTCTCTAGTAAATTTGAAAAATAAAAAATTGAGCATGACAATAGTATTAAATGTGAAGAATTAGAGTCATTTAAAAATAAAAATATATTATTACAACAAACGTATCTTTTTTATAAATATGTCTACAATTGAAAACTAGGAGCAAAAATTAATATCTTCATAGTAGATGCTCAAGACATATGATAAGAGATCTAACACTCTTCACATGGCTAACTAGCCGAAACAATAATAAATCTTTTGATTGAAGATGGTCTATGATTATTAAATTTGATAATTTTTATGATGAAACTTATTTTTTGATTTTAAATGATGATGCATGGATTTGACATAAAAGAAAACAAGGGCATGCTTGTATGAAATCAATCACATAAATCGAAACTAAAAGTGGAATGCATTTCTTGAAAATTTCTTAAATTTTTTTGAATATTTTAAACTAAGAAATTGATTTTGATGATTTGATAAAGTGATTTTCGTGATTTGAATGAGTGTTATCTAAATCATAAGATTCATGACTTAAGATTTATTTTAAAAATCGTTTACTCCCGATTCCTCCTTCGTCGAGGCCAATGGTGTCCACTAATGACCATCCTTCAATGAGCGAAGATCAACTACCCTTTACACACTTTTCTTCTTTTCTCAAATTTAGGAGATAACCTTTACACTTTTCAAACCTTTAAATATAATTCACTCGTAGAGAAGAGGAGGGAAACTCTCAAACAAATTCAACAGAATTTTCATAAATTTTTTATTATTAGATCTTGCTATCCCAAGCAAGAATACTTGGGGTATTTATAAACCTCATTTGACTTCAGAAATTGGAGCAAAAAAAAAAAAAAATCAAACACCTTAAAATTATGGGGTACGGGCGGTACCAACGATACCACATGATTCTGGGCACTAGCGGTACTACCGTCAAGAAAAGTGGTACTACTGCTACTTGGGCGATACTACCATCGATAGCCGATGGTACCACTACCCAAGTTTTTTGAAAAAGTACTTTTCGTACTTGAGGTATGTTGAATCTTAGATTTTGATGATGAAATCAATTGATGGATTATTGATCTAATATATGTTGTTAGAGTTTATTGATGTATTATTAATTACGACAGAAAGATTATTACAATCATTATTAGCCAAGGTCAAGTCCATTCATTAGGACGGGGTTCGGACGATGTGGTTGGGAACTCGCCAGGAGTGCGTCGGGAGCTCGACGAGGGTATCAGGAGCTTGCAAGGATAGTGCAAGGGACTTCGCCAGAAGAAGACCGAGACTCACCAGAAGATTATATTTAATTAAGTCATATTTAGCATCGTACAAGTTTAACCATGACGGGATGAGTTATAGATCATACATGAACCCAGGATCAAGCTTAGGCATCAGGCCAAAGATTGAATGATGCAATGAGAGCTCGTCGGGCATTCGCTAGGACTTCGCCGAAGGTATTGGGGAGATCACTAGAGGAAGACCGTGAGACTCACCGCTAGAGAAGCCGGAGGTTGCTGGTTTGTGGGAGTAAAATCATTAAGCTTGGTGGTCATGTTTTGATTGTAATTTTAAGTCATAAGTTAAGATTAAGTCTTAAATGAGTGTGATTTTGGTGAAATCTAAATCAACTCAAATATGCATCCGGGTCCACTATGGGGTTTGAATGAGCTCAGGTTGAGCTCAATTGGTTGACCAAAGAGTTGGTCAACATCAGGTTAAGCCAAAATTTAAAAAATGGAGGGAACCACTTTTGTGGAGTTTCCGACGGGTAAACCGTCGGTAAGCTTGTAAACCGCCACTACCTAGGTTTCCCGGCGGCTGACGGTGGGTAAACCACCCAGGGTCGACGAGTAAACCGCCCATACCCTGGTATTTGGGTGGTTGAGCTGCCCAAGTCGGCGGGTAAACCGGCCCGTACCTAAATTTTCCGAGTGAGTTTGATTTTTGGCTTAAAAAATCTAAAGCCACTTGGGGTCTATAAATACCCCAAGTTTTCTTGCATTCCATACAATAATTCGAGGGAAAAATTCTGTAAAAAACTTGTATGAATTGTAAGAAAAAAGAAAGGGGTAAGGGAGTGATCAAAGAACTGTAAATCTTATCTCCCTTGTAAGCTCAAGTGTAAGGGTTTGGTCTTCACCCAAAGAAGATCGGTAGTGAATGTCGGTATGCCTCAAGAAAGAGGACTCGAGAGTGGACGTAGGCCGGTTGAGGTCGAACCACTATAAATTGTGAGTGCTCTTTTCTTGCCTTATTTACTTCTTTCTATTGCTCATAATTAGTTCAATAAAGTTACAAGTATCATTATCATAATTTCTCTCAAATTAATTTTAAATCGATTTTATCAAAATATCAAAAGAAGCTTACGTTGTTAACTCTTTACTTCATGAAAGAAATTTTTTAAATGAGCACTATTACACTTGCACTAATTCACCCCCCTCTTAGTGCCAATTGATCCTAACAATTGGTAACAGAGCTATGTTTTTCTCATTTGGTTTAACACCTAAGAGAATGACTCTTTTTGGCTTTCAAGAGGGTTTTTATATCGTTCGTCCTCCCATATTCAATGGGACGAACTATACTTATTGGAAAACTCGGATGAGAGTGTTCTTGCTTTATTTAGACATTGATTTATGGACTATTATTGAAAAAGAATTAGAAAAGTCTTCTCTTCCAATGAAGGATTGGAATGATTTGGAGAAGAAGACTTTATCTTTAAATGCCAAGGCTATGAATGCCTTGTTTTGTGCCTTAGATAAAAATGAATTTGATTGGATTTCTCATTATGATTCGACTTTTGATATATGACATGCATTAGAAATGATACATGAAAGCACAACTAAATCAAGTAAATAATTAAATGAAATAATCTATAAAAATAAACTTGAAGAACACCTTACAAAGAATAGGAAGGATTGTGAACTAAGAATGACATATGACTCCTCGAGTAAAATCTCGAGGGATGAGAACCTTGAACATGAACTTTTGATAAATAAATTGGAAAATTTAATGAACTTGAACCTTAAAAATAATCTAAAGATGGACAAAACCTCTTGCTATGAATGCAAGAAGTCAAGGAGCTCCAAAGATCAAATGCTCAACCAAGAAGTGGAGAACCTTGCTCTTATGGCCATCGACGATGAGGTTAGTAATTTATTAAGCAATTCTTTTTCTAAATTATTAAATATACTTCATGATTTGTTTGATAAATTTAGAAAACTTAGTAAATCCTTTAATTTGCTTAAACATGAACATGATTTGTTAGTTGGTAAAGTTGATGAAATGTATGAGTTATTAGCATCACATAATCATAGTTCTAAATGTGAAATGCTAAACAACATTAAAGAAGAAAATATCATGCTTAAGACAATGTTAGAAAAACTTAAAATTAGAAATAAATCATTGAATATGATCCTTGCCAATAAAAGTAATATTAATAGAAGAAATGTTATAGGCTTTGTTGGTAACATTCAATAAAAGCTAACTATGTTTGTGAAAGGACCTACATTAAATTTACCATCGAAAAACAAATATATTTTTTATGGTAGATTATGACATAAAGCCTACAAATGTCCATTTAAAAATTATAGTCCACATAAATTAATTTAGGTTCCTAAAGGAACCATAAACAACCTTAAGCCATTAGAGAAAATAGGAAGAACATATCATGAAGGACCCAAACTCAAATGGGTACCTAAATCAAAACCTCATATAATATAAAGTTACCTCCTAACAAGGCTAGGAGCACTAAGTTATGTTTTGAAAGTAGATGCTCAAGGAACATGACTTGAGATCTAATATTCTTTCAAAGCTCATTAGTCTAAGTAATAATAAGAAAATTATTGAAATTAAAATTATTGACAACGAATCCTTTTATGGTTCATCATTATACAATTAATATTGATGATACATAGCTAGAGCATACAAGTATAAAAACGAATTAGAACCAAAGAATCTTATTTATTAAAAATATGTTAAAATTTACATGAATGATATTTTAATGATGATTGAATAATAGGTTCAAAATCATTAGCTTGGATGTTGGTTTAAATATAAAAATTATTGTTAAATAGTTCAAATATTGACAAAGTCTATGGAATAATTGATTTAAATATTATATTGATTTAAATGATATGATTGAATGATGAAATTTAAGCATTGAACAATATAGAAAAGGGAGAGAAAAATTATGCTTCATTGTTTAGTATGTTTATAAATTAAAAATATATTTAATGAGAATGAAATGAGTATGGTAACTCACTACAGTAAGTCTAAAAATTATTGGAATTGAAATAAATCAAAGTTTTTGTTTGAAAATATTTTATTGTAATGATCTTGATAAAATTTTGTTTTTGACTTTAAAATGACATTGCATTCTTGAAATAAATTTCAAAAGAAGTACAATTATTCTTGAAAGAATTTTTATTCTATTAATCCTTCAACAAGAGACAAAATAATACTATCATTGTTGAATCTCTTAAACTACAAAAATGGATTAGAGGACTTTAGCTATTGAAAAATAATCTATGATACCTTTATTGAATTTTTTGAAAAGTGATTTTTATCATGATTTTGGATAAGTTTTCAAATGATTTTGTTTTAAAAAGAGATTGATGAATCTATCTAATGTTATTAATAATTTTGATGATTTTATCATTATCTTGATAAGTTGAAAAATTGTAACTTGAAATCTTTACATAAATCAAATTCGTTTAGAGAAGTTTATAAATGAATCATAAGTTTATATATTTGAAACAATAACATGAATCAAAATAATGATCTTAATGATTTGAAATCACTTATATAAGTTGAGATCCAATATTTCCATTCTTATTTTGTAAAATTATACTTGTATCTTGATAATTTTCATGTATTAATATTTTGCTTACAAAATTGATCTCCTAAATTTTTTATTATCTAAGATGAGATTTATTAAATTAAATCATGTCTTTAATATTCATGAATGTCTTTTGATATTAATATCTTTCTTGACATGATTTATTTTAAAACTCATGAATGACATAACTTATCACCAAAATTAGTATTTCTTAAATTTGTGATAAGTTGAAAATTGAAAGAGATTTGTATTATCATAAATATTTTCTTAATTTCTTGACTTGACTTTTACGTTATGGGAATCATGTTATTGATTCTATGATTTTCTCTTTTTAATAAAAAAAGATTTATGATCTTCACAATTAATTATTTTTTTAATCAAGATCATTCTTCTTTTTTATTAAAAAGATTTATCTTGGATTGAGATTATCCCCTAAGACTCATTTTTATTATTTATAAAAAAAGGAAAGAAACTTATTAAATGAAATCATGTCTTTTGATATTCAAAAATTTGATTTTATCTTTAATGATATGATCTTCTTGTACTTTTTTGCATAAATTTGAACGTGGATGAAAAGAAATTATGCCATCATATTTTGTGACAATGACAAAAAAATACCAATATGATTAAAAGAAAATTGGATATAACAACTTTGAATGGGGAATAAGTGCTTAGAAGAAAATTAGAACTTTCTATTTTAAATGCAAAATATTGGATTTACAATTTGAGCTTAATCTACTATCATGTTTTCTTTTGGAATTCATGATGATTATTATCAAAATCTATATGAGATATGATTTGCTTGATTTGCTACATTTCTTAAAATTTACATAAGATAAATTAAATTGCATAGATAACTCTTGATTTTTTTCTTGGATTTTGGAATCTACATCTATAAAATTAACATCTATAAAATTGAATATTTTTATGATGTTTTTCATTTCTCTACCTTGATTCTACCTTCTTATTCACACAAAGCAGAGAAAAAAAATCATTAGCATTTCAAGAGATCAATAAGACTATCAATATCATTTTGAATCTCTTGAAAGTGATTTTGATAATTTTGAAATTGAATGAGTTCTTTACCTATATCGTGATTTTGATTTCTTGGAATTATAACTTGAAATCTTTTATGAATCAAAATCTTTTGTTTTGTGTTCTCGTATTATTTAAAAGGAGATTTTTATACAAATCATGAATTTGATAACTTGATATTTCTTATGAATGAATTAAGAGATTTTATTTGTTTCTCTTATGATTTGTCTCTTGATAGTCACAATTTGTCTTCATAAATTATATATCTCATCACTATGTTAATTTTTCTTGATATATTTCATGTGATGATTTGAAAAATAATATAATGGGAAAAGTTTTGCACTATTGTAACCATCTCTTCTTTTTGACAATGACAAAGGGGGAGCAAAACTTGTTTGCTTGCATGATGTAAAATTGCTAGCTTGAACATTGCAAATGAAGCAAAAATTTACTAGCTTGCACTTCTCAAAAGAGAAGAAAGAACTCACTAGCTTGCATGTTCTAAAGTGATGAAAAATTTACTAAATTGTTAAGTTTTCATATATCAAAAACATGCTAATTGCACTTCTCCTTTTTGTTGATGACAAAGAGGGAGAAGGTATGATGATGTGAAATTATGAATGATGATCACACATGTAATAATGATTTTGAAAATCTACATAAAAATAATGATTTGTTATTATTCAGATTTATTTACTATATTTTCTTGAAATTTACATGAGAAAGATTTGTTGAGCTCATATTAAAAATTTTATATATACAAGATTGAGGTTGAAACCTAGAAATACTAAATCATGAAAATATATAAATTACTAATATAGATTTTATGAAATGAAGCCTATTTGTGATAACATTTTTAAAAATTTTCTCAATGATTTTATCTTATTGTTTAAAAAAGAAAAAGAAAACTTGCTTGAAGATGTGCCACATTTGAAATTTACAAGAGATAATTTTTGATATCAAGAGATAACTTTTGCTATATTTGAAATACATAAGTAGTCTTTAAATCTCTTAAACTTTTGAGCTCATCTTAGTATTACTTTTAAAATTTATTAAGAGCTATTCTTTATGATGAAATGATTCAACAACACCTCCCTTATTTCTCTCCTTATTAATCATAAAGGGGAAGAAAATTTTATAATGCATATACTAAGGAGGAACTATGTCATCATGTGCTTTGAAATTATTAGCTATACATTTTACCTTTTTGTTGATGACAAAGGGGGAGAAATATACATTGATTACATATGATATTAATTGATGAATACATTAATGACACATGATATTGTTGAAATATATAGATATCTTGATATGGGTATGGATTAATATATCTTAAATATGACTATGAGTGTATAATTATTTTTACTCATGATTTGATGATTTGATGTAAATTTTATGTTAAAATTTACGTTGAATGTTGATTGCTTGAATTTAAGAGTGTGTTTCTCTTAAATTTAAGTGGCATTGATTTAAGGGGAGTCAGAATTAACTTCTATTATCAATCGATTATCATCATAAAAAGGGGGAGATTATTGAATCTCAGATTTTGATGATGAAATTAATTGATGGGTTATTAATCTAACATATGTTAGAGTTGATTGATGTAAGATTAATTACGACAGAAAGATTATTACAATCAGGATTGGCCAAGGTAAAGTCCATGCATTGGGCCGGGGTTCGGATGAAGCGGTTGGAAACTCGCTAGGAGTGCATCGGGAGCTCGCCGAGGGTATCGAAAACTTGCTAGGATGGCGCAAGGGAGTTCACTAGAAGAAGACCGAGACTCACCGGAAGATTGTTGGGGTAGCCGAAAAGCTTGCTGGGAGTTGGGATGATTTTGTAATGGATATATTGGCAATTATGATTGTATTTAATTAAGTTGTATTTAACATCATGCAAGTTTAACCATGACGGGATGAGTTATAGATCAGACATGAACCTAAGATCATGCTTAGTCATCGGGCCAATGATTGGACGATATGGTGGGAGCTCGTCGGGCGTTCGCTAGGACTTCACCGAAGGTATTAGGAAGATCACTAGGAACACGCCAGGAGATCGTTGGAGGAAGACCGTGAGACTCGCCGCTGGAGAAGCCGGAGGTTGCCAATTTACAGGAGTAAGGTCATTAAGCTTGGTGGCCATATTTTGATTGTAATTTTAAGTTATAAGTTAAAATTGAGTCTTAAATGAGTGTGATTTGGATGGAATCCAAATCAACTCAAAGATGTAACTGGGTCCACTATGGGGTTTAATTGAGCTCAGGTTGAGCTCAATTGGTTGACCAAAGATTTGGTCAATATCATGTTCAAGCCGGAATTCGAAAAGTGGAGGGAACCACTTTTGTGGAGTTTCCGACAAGTAAACCACTGGTAAGCGACGGGTAAACCATTGCTGCCTAGGTTTTCAAGCGGCCGACAATGGGTAAACCACCCATACCCTAGTATTCGGGTGGCTTAGCTGCCCAGGTCAACGGGTAAACCGCCCGTACTTGGATTTTTCGGGTGAGTTTGATTTTTGGCTCCAAAAATTTGAAGCCACTTGGGGTCTATAAATATCCTAAGTTTTCTTGCATTACATACAATAATTTGGAGGAAAAATTATGTGAAAAACTTGTGTGAATTGTAAGAAAAATGAAAGGGGTAATGGAGTGATCAAAGATTATAAATCTCATCTCCCTTGTAAGCTCAAATGTAAGGGTTTGGTTTTCACCCAAAGAAGCCGGTGTGCCTCAAGAAGGACTCGGGAGTGGATGTAAGCCGATTGAGGTCGAACCACTATAAATTATAAGTGCTCTTTTCTTGCCTTGTTTACTTCTTTCTATTGCTCTTAATTAGTTCAAGAAAGTTACAAGCATCATTCTCACAATTTCTTTCAAATCGGTTTTAAATAGGTTATATCAAAATATCAAAAGAAGCTTCCATTGTTAACTCTTTTTTTTACGAAGGAAAGTTTTTAGACGAACATTACACTTGCACTAATTCACCCTTCCTCTTAGTGCCAATTGATCATAACAAGTTATACCATTTTTTTTTACCTGATTGTACCTCCTTCCAAGTCATCAAAATGAGCTATCTAATTAGCTCAAATTAGTTCTTAATCGGATCCAATTGCTCCTAATCGAGTTAGTAGGATTTCTCTAAAAGTAACTCAAATTAAGACCCTAACTACAATAATTAAGATTAAAGCAATTAAAGCAAGTAATCTCCATTGTATGACATGTCAATTTGTTTATTCAAACTTTCAGCGAGCTCCTGGCAACCTTCCAACGAACTCCCAACCAGCTCTCGCTGCATCATTCGAAGCTCGACATATCCCCAATTCTTCCATCCCGATGCCCGATCTTTGACTCTGACACGTCAGATTCTTCTTTAATTATTTTTCGTTCTCACAATCGTAGTTAGTCCTGCATAACTTTTCTCAACACATAGGTTAGATCATAAATTCACCATTTGATTTCATTATCAAAATATGAGATTCAATAGGATTAACACCCAAGTGAGTTTTAATGACTTTTTCTAGTATTAATGAGGATTATTCTATTACTTGTCTTCCTATGTTTAATGGAGCAAACTATACGTATTGGAAAACTTGAGTGAGAGTTTTTACTTTGGATTTCAATTTATGGAATATTGTTGAACTTAGTTTTCAAACACCTCCTAAACTTATGAATTAATGGAATGCTTTTAAAAAGAAAATTATTTTTTTAATGAAAAAGCTATAAATGATTTATTTTGTGCTTTGGACAAAAATAAATTTATTTGTATTTCGACTTGTGAAACTGCACATGTTATTTAGCACACACTTGAAGTTACATATAAAGGCACTAATATAGTTAAAGAATCTAAAATAAATTTTTTGATATATAGTTTTGAATGGAACCAAGTGAAACCATTGGAGATATGTACACTCAGTTTACGGATGTCGTTAATGGCTTAAAAGCACTTAGTAAAAGTTTTTCTAATTTTGAACTTGTTAATAAAATATTAAGATCTCTTCAAAAAAGTTGGGATCCTAAAGTAATAGCAATACAAGAAGCAAAGGACCTAAACAATTTTATGCTTAAAGAACTTATCAAGTCTTTGATGATCTACGAAATGACATGTATAACACACGACGAACATGAAAATAACCTTCCAAATAATAGGAAGGATTTTGTACTTGGAACAAAAGAAGACCACTTAAGCAAGAGCTAAAGTGAAGATGACATAGAACTCCTCATAAAAAAACTTAAAAAAATCATGAAAAAGAACAAGACTAATTAAAACAAGAATCTAAAAATGAACTCGAATTAGACAAAACCACTTGCTATGGACGCAAAAAGCTTGGGACTCTAAAGATGAGTGTACATAACTGAAGAAGAAGTTGCCAAAGAATAATAAAATACTCAAGGATAAATCAAGTGCATTCGAAGATGAGGAGTATTCCAACAAAGACGAGATACCGAACTACGCTTTGATAGCTTTCGACAAAGAGGTATGTGACTCACCCGAAATGCCCTTACTGTGAAATTACTTGATGCATTTCATGAGTTGTTTTTAAATTAGTAAGAAATATAAAATGCAAAACAATGGGATTATGCTTCTCTTTCTAGTGATTTAAAAAAATTAAAAATTTGATCATGGCAATTACATGCAAGAAGCAATAATGTATATCATGATGATTTCTATATTGTGTTTCATTTTCAAATGATGATGTAATGCTTTTGTATGAAAGACTAGGGCATCACACAAATTGAAACTAAAAAGAAATGCATTTTTTTTAAATTTCTCTATCCTATCTAGTTTTCAATAAGAGATTAAAAAATCTATTTATGTCGTTTTGAATCTCTTAAAAGTGATTTTAATGATTTAAATTTAAATGAGTTTTATCCAAATCTTACACTCGATACTTGAAACTTTATATGAATCAAGATTTTTTTATTAATTGATCTCTTAAGATATCTTTTTGTTATTTAAGAGGAGATTTGTCAAAATGAATCATGTCTTTTGATATTCACTAATTGATCTTTCTTGATCTTTAATATCAATATCTTTCTTATTATGATTTTTATGACTCTACTTTTATGTTTGTATATCTTATGTTATGATTATAATATTGGTGTAAAAGAAATCAAAAGTGCTAGCTTGAATATTAAACTTAGGTATGTTAAGTCTCCCAAATGGATAAATTCTTCTTATACATTTTTTGGATCATTATCTTGATTACTCGATTTTTATGACTTGAGTTATCTTTTTAAATCAAGATCGTTTCCTATCATTTCTTCTATTTACAAAAGAAGAGATTTGTCAAAAATGACTTATGGTCATTTGGTATTCATGACTTGATCTTTCATGATTGAAATATTGATATTTGTCATGATTTGAAAATTAATATAAAGGGAAAAGAATTACAATATTATATTACTCTCTTCTTTTTTATAATGATATAGAGAGATAAAAACTTGCTAACTTGCATATTTCAAGGACAAAACTTGCTAGCTTGCACATCTCAAAAGAGAAGAAAGAAATGCTAACTTACTTATATTAAGAGAAGCAAAGACTTGGTAGCTTGTATATCTCAAAGGAGGAGACAATTTGCTAGCTTGCTGCACACTTCATGAAGAAGCAGAATTTGCTAAACTTGCACATCTCAAATATTGCTAGTATGCATGTTTGAAAAACTTGCTAGTTATACTTTTCTCCGTTTAAATGATGACAAAGGGGGAGAAGTTATGATGATGATTTAATCATGTATGATATGATGTACTTTAAGAGTGAGAAGTTATGATGATAACTTTAAATTTGAATCATGTATGGTACGATGTACTCTAATATTTTAAAATGATTTAAAATTATGCATGCAATACACATGATCTTATGATGCATGCAATGATGAAATAATTATAATTTTCTAAATTCAAAGTTTCTACCAATATGACATATTGATAGGGAGAGTTTAGTTAAACTCTATCACCAATTGATTGTCATCATCAAAAAGGGAGAGATTATTAATTCTCATATTTTGATGAAGAAACTAATTGATAAACTATGATCTAATATGTGTTTGAATGATGCATGACTAGATTCGATCAAGGAGAGACAAATTGATTAAAATAGTGGAATCAGATGTTGGGCCGGAATTGAACATGCTAAAAGATTGGACGTCAAGTTAAAAGAATGGTCAACATGTTGGCAGAAGGACTTCATGCCATGAGTTCGGGCATCGAGCCAAAAGGATCTGACATTGCACCAAGGAGGTTGGATGCTGCGAAGGTCAACATACTGATTGGGCAATATGCTGCAAGAGAGGACGATGCGTCGAAGGTTTAGACGAAGCATCAGATGAACTAATGATATATCAGATAACTTAATATTCTTGTTTGTAATCGATTATGTCTAGATTGAAGTAATTATGATTGTAATTGAGTTGGTTTTAGGTATAACCATGCCAACTGGATTAGGGGTGTTGAATCTTGGATTTTGATGATGAAATCAATTGATGAAGTTTTGATCTAATCAACATTTGAGTGATGTAGGACTAGCTTCGATCAAGGAGAGGCAAATTGATTAAAGCATGAAGAATCAATTGTTGGGTTGGAGTGGAACATGGCAGAAGATTGGTCGACAGAAGGCTTCGTGCCATGAGTTCCGACATCGAGCCAGAAGGATCAGAATTGCGCTAAGGATCTCAGATGTTATGGAGGCCAACATGTCGATTGGGCAATACCCCGCAAGAGAGGGCGATGCGCCAAATGGTCAGACGAAGCACCAGATGAACCAATGTGATATGACCCTAACAGGATAGGGTCCACATCTATTAACTCATGTTCTCTATTGAGTCATGTTGGTCAGTCTAGTCAAGTCAATTAGACATCTATTTGATTAGGAGTCCTAGTCGGAGTTGGAGTCTATTTGATTTAGAGTCCTAGTAGGAGTTGGATTCGACTAAGAGTCACTATAAATAGGGTTGTAACTATTTCTTTTTAATCAATCAATGAAAGACTTTTGATTTTAGCCTATTGGTTAAAACCCTAGGAGGGCTATCCCCTATAGTGATCAAGGAGGCTTGATCTCCTATAGTGATCGCTTATCCCCTCTTCCTCTTCGATAGAAACTTAAGGGTTCATATCATTTGGTATCAGAGTAGCGATCCTCGGTGGTCCCACTATGATTCCACAGATCTCCACTGTAACTTCTTGAAGATCTTGCAACCCTCTCCCTTGCTGCCATCGCTGCTACCATCCAAACCCTAGATCGCAGCCACTTCGTTGCTACCGTTCATCAACCTCACCGTCACCCTTGCCATCTGCAATTGCAGCTGCCACTTCCACCAATTATGTTGCCGCCATCTAACCCTAGATTGCAACTGCTCCTCTCACTTGCTGCTATTGCTGCTACCATCCAAACCCTAGATCACAGTTGCCTCTCTCATCCTCTTGCTGTCAATGCTGCCATCAACCTCAAGACCGTAACCTCCCCCTCTCATCCCACTTACTGTCGCTATTGCCATCAACCTCAAGATTACAACCGCACCCCTCTCATACTCTTGTTGTCACTGCTACCATCAACCTCAAGATTGCGACCACTATCTCCAGTCAACTACTCGGCAGATTGGTGACTTCCACATCAGCAATTCTATTGCATCCAAGGCTTACTACACCTGCGTCAAAAATTGATGCCCCTAACCCGACATCAGAAAAAAGAACTAAACATCATTGATCTACAATCCTACATGATGACTATAGATGATGAATTAGAGGTAAAGTTTGAAGCTTTCGAGGCTCGCATAGAAGATAAATTGAAAAACCTTTTCAGCGAATTCAGTAGAAGTTTATTGGAGAGCCCAAATAAATCTCAAAACATAGTGAAAGTTTCAATCTCAAGGGAGCCGATCTGAAAAATATGATCAAGGTCAGGACATAGGATACCCATGCATGAGGGTGAAGTTCCCCAGATAGGAAGATGGAGACCCAATCGACTGGATCTCATGGGCTGAAAAATTCTATCATTTTCACAAGACCCAGGAAGAATCCAAGGTGGAGATAGCCTCTATTCAACTCGAAGGAGACATGATCCAGTAGTATGATTGGTATGAGCACACTCACAGAGTACACTCGTGGGACCAGTTCAAGAGCAGGCTCTTGATTCACTTCAGATCATCGATGTACAAGAACGTTGATGGACAACTTGCCAAAATCCATCAGACTTCTATAATATAGTAATACCATAGCAAATTTGAGCCTCTATCAAACCAAACCTGAGATTGGATCGAGAAACAAATGGTAGAAACATTCATTGAAGGGCTCAATCCAGAGATTCTGTGCAAAGTTAAAGCTCACCAACCATGTACTATGATGGTTGCCATATCCTTTGCCCGTGTGCACAAAGAAAGGCTTAACATGAACAACCGTAGGGCTAAAAGTATAAACAAATTAGCAGCAAGCAAGCTAATAGCACCACCTGCGGCTAGCCGAAGCCCTACACCAAAAAGACTTACTAGAGAGGAACTCAGGGAAAGATCGACCAAAGGGTTGTGTTGGCACTATGATGAACACTTGAGTAGAGATCATCGCTGCAAGCAAGGAAAGTTCCTAATGATTGAACTTATTGAAGAGGAACCAAAAGCCGAAGATATGGATCCAAGCTTTGAAGATGAGGATATGGAAGCAAAACCGATCACCAGCACTATACATGCCCTAGCCGGCTATGCCAACCCGTAATCAATGAAGATTGGAGGGTTCTTAAAGCACCAACCGGTCATAATTCTGATCAATACAGGAAGCACTAATAATTTTATGGATAAGAAGGTTACTGCCCGGTTAGCCTACCGAATTGAGGAGTGTGACAAATTGGAGGTAAAAGTTACCGACAGATGAATTTTAACCTACAACAACAAATGCTCAAGGATCGAACTAATTATAAAAGGCTAGGAAGTAATTATGGACTTCTTTTTGCTGCCCTTAGAAGATTATGAAGTAGTGCTCGGGATTGAGTGGTTGACAACCCTAGGTGACGTTTCTTGGAACTTCTCTAAGCTTATCATGAAGTTTTTTATTAATGGAAAATAGGTGATTCTAAGGGAAGTGCGGAGGCAAGATCACCGTTGTCACTAGCCAGCAGATGGAGAGAGCTCCAAAAGACACATGTTGAATCTCAAATTTTGATGATGAAATCAATTGATGAGTTTTATGATATAACCTGTGTGTTAGAAAAAGTGATACATGATTAACTACAATAGTGAAAAGGCAATACAATATGATGTTGGGCCAGAGTCAAGTTTGGGCATCGAGCTGGGGTTCAGACAATGCAGTGTGAGATCGTCGGGAGTTTGCCAGGAATTTACAAAGGTGATCGGGAGCTCGCTGGGAGAACGCTAGGAGTTCATCAGAAGATGATCGAGAGACATGCCAGGAGTTCGCCGGAGGATGTCAGGAAGTTCGTCAGGAGTTCAGAAGATTGATTGACATGCCAAACAATAGAGACGTTTGTAATTGTGTCTTAGTATGTCATAGTTAGCATCATGTGTTTTGAGTCTTAATTGAGTTAAATTTGATGTTTGTAAATCTAAATCAACTCAATGAGTGGCAACTGAGTCCACTTTAGGTTAGGATTTGACCTCAGGTTGAGCTTATTTCATTAATTTGGAAAAAAGTCAATAGAAGGTACACCTTGGGTGTAGAATAGTATAGGAAAGTATTGTTCCCGGGCTGCCCGATGGTAATACCACCGGCGATGGTAGTACCACCATTGCCCCTATTTTTGAGGCACTTTTGGTGGTAGTACCGTCAGTGTCAGCGGTAGTACCGTCTGCATCTGATTTATTTTTAGAAAAGGTTAAATTTTGGCTCTATTTTTTAAGCTAATTGCGGTCTATAAATATCCTAAATATTCTTACATTGGTGAGCAAGAAAGTGATAAGAAAGTGCAAGAAAAGTGGTCATAATCTTGGTTAAAATTTTGAAAAATTTGAGAGCTTCCCTTGTGTGCTTCAAGTGTAAAGTGAGGTTAAGAGAAGAGTGGAAGATTGTAAAAGGTTTCTCTTCTGAACCTGTGAAAAGGAGAGTGTAAAGGTTCTTCTCCTGAGCCTGGGAAAAGGAGATATGTAAAGGGTTTTGATCTTCACTCATGGAAGAAGATCATTAGTGGATACCGGAGGGCCTCAACGAAGGAGGACTCGGGAAGTGGACGTAGTGTCACGAACGGTCATCGCTTAACCACAACTCTTCGCTCAATGAACCGTTCGTCACTTTTATTTGCTTGTACAGATGTTTGGCAGCATATTTTATCTTAGTTTTGTGTGATTTTACCTTAGTAATGCAAGAAGAAATAGTTTGTAAGGCTACAGAATGATCGTTCGTTGTGCAGAGCCAAAACAACCCAATTTTGGGCTATTTTCGTGTGCTGTGGTGACCTGGCCGAGTGGTGCAAAACGTCAGCCATCTCAGCCCTCTAGAACCCCCCAGGTGGCACAGGGCTGGATGGGGCTTCGAGATAGTATCAGGCATGAGCATTCATCGACTGTTAAACTCGTCTTGTGTCTGATACCTTGGGGATCATCGTTTATGGACTTGCGATTGTTCCTACAGCCCTCTAAAGTTCTATTTTGCTCTCTTTCTCTCATTTCTCTGTTGCACATAATGTGTTTAACGAATTACTTATAAAAGCTGCCCTCTTTGCGAGACGTCGGGACTTGTCCGTCGCTCATCTTCAAAACTAATCAACTTCTCTTTTGTAGGTCCTTCAAGACCTGCGTAAGGTTGCAAGTGGGCTGACCCTTTGCGAGCAAATACGCTTTGGTGTTTTCATGACTTAGGTAATTTTAGCTAAGTCCGGAACATTGGGCAAATGTTGCTTCATGACTTAGGCAATTCCAGCTGTCTTCAAGTTTATCGTTAGGGTGCCGCACGGCTTAGACAAATTCAACTAAGTCCATGACATTATGGTATCAGAGTAAGAAAGCAATTCGAACAAGCAAGCGAAGATGATTCACAATCTCGCCATGGCGAAGCACCATGGTGAATCGAGCAAGATGGGGCAAGCCGAACCTTTGCCCTAAGCGGCCGTAGGTGGGCTGCAAGTGCAAATTCGCTCGTAAGCTGTTGGAGCCGCTTATGAGGAGTGCGATAGTGAACAAGATGAGCATGAAGTTGGGTACTCTTCGCAAGCAAAAGAGGTGCAATCTAGTGTGCCAACTAGGAAAAGGAGTCACAAAGAGAGACTTGCAATGGTGGAACCCGCCTTCATATTCTTGAAGCGATCTTGGAGGAACTCTACCAGGCCATGGAAGGATCCTTGGGGTAGAGAGCTCGCAAGAAGAAGCTGAATCTCAGATCGACAGGGTTGAGTCCCTGGTTGATCGACTGACGGAGGACACCAAAGACTCTGTACGACATCTACATGAAGTTATGGCGGAACTCACAGCTAAAGTGACATTGCTTACTAGAACTTTTAATGCAGGAGGGAACAATACTCGCGGTGCACCACCACAAAGCTTCAGAGCACCAGAGCCGTATTGCTACGGGGGCACTAGAGATGCTAAAGAGCTTAAAAATTTCCTATTCGACATGGAACAATATTTTCGTGCTACGAGACCCGATTCAGGGAAAACCAAAGTTTCTATAGAAACCATATACTTGAATGTCGATGCAAAACTATGGTGGCGAACCCGTTGGGAAGAGATCCAGTAAGGCCGATGCCAAGTGGATATATGGGAAGACTTGAAGTGAGAGTTAAGAACTCAGTTTTTGCTCGAGAACACAAATATTGTCACAAGAAGAAAATTGAGACAACTCTGCCAAAGTACCTCCATTCGAGACTATGTGAAGCAATTCTCGACACTAATGCTGGATATACAAGACATGTCCGAGAAGGACAAACTATTCAGCTTTCTTAATGGCTTAAAGCCACGGGTGCAACAAGAATTGCATCGGAGGAATGTCACTGACATGGTCGGGGCAATTGCAGTCGCAGAAAGGCTGACTGATTTTATTTCTTCGGAGGACTTGGGAAAGAAGAAACAATCCTCAGAAAATCATCCAACAAAATACTCCCGAACGAAGGAGTCTAGGGGCAAACAAAACAAGAAAAGCTTCCACAAGGAACCAAGCTCAAAAGGCAAAGCCCCAAAATCTGGCAGATGCTTCTTGTGCGGAGGACCACACATGGTGAGGGAGTGCCCACAAAAGCATACACTCAATGCTTTAATGACATCTATACACCCCCACAAGTCGAACAAGGGCAAAGCTGTCGCCCTTAGTTTGAGCAGTTCGGAATCCAGCAGTTCGGAATCCAGCAGTGACGATGAGGAGTTGCAAGGACCCCGAATGGGAGCAATGCGCTTATTGAATGCATTGCGGGGTCAAGTGGAGGAGAACTTAAAGGCAAAGCCATCAAAGGCAGTGAGCATCGAGCTAATGTAAATGGACATCAAGTTAAATGGCCGAACAACCCGGGCAATGGTGGACACGGGCGCTACCCACAACTTTATTGCTGATAGAGAAGCTAAGCGACTTGGACTAATCTTGAAGAAGAATTCAAGTCGTATGAAAGCTGTAAACTCGGAGGCCAAGCAGATTTCTGGACTAGCAAAGGGGATCCTTATCAAGATCGGAACATAGAATAAAAGCACAAACATAATGGCGGTGCCCTTGGATGACTTCCAAGTGATTTTGGAATGAAATTCATGCACGGAGCAAAGTTGGTGCCTATGCCATTTTTAAACTCCCTATATCTAATGGGAGATGATGACCCCTGCGTGGTTCCAGTTTCTCGAGGAGAAACCAAAGATCCATAATAAATATCATCATTATAGTTGAAGGAGGTATGAAAAGGTCAATCGACCTTTGTAGCAACCGTAAAGCTAGAAACACATGATAGGGAGGCCATTCAAGAACCTGCTGAGGTGGCGAACATCCTAAAGGAGTTTTCAGATGTGATGCCGACTAAGTTGCTAAAAACTCTACTAACACGCAGAGGCGTGGATCATCATATAGAGCTAGAGCTATAAGTTAAGCCTCCAGCGAGACCACCATACCGCATGGCCCCTCCAGAGTTTATAGAACTCAAAAAGTAGTTAGACAAACTGCTGAGTAGTGGTCTCATCCACAGTTCAAAGGCACCGTTCGAAGCTCTAGTCATCTTCCAGAAGAAACAAGATGGGAGCCTTCGATTATGTGTCGATTATCGAGCTTTGAACAAAGTGATGATGAAGAACAAATATCCCATCCTGCTCATCGTGGATTTGTTCAATCAACTGGACATGGCCAAGTACTTCTCCAAACTCGACCTTCGGTCGGGGTACTGGCAAGTGCGTATTGAAGAAGCTGACGAGGTGAAGACTACTTGTGTGACTAGGTATGGAGCATTGGAGTTCTTGGTAATGTCTTTCGGCTTAACCAATGCTCCAGCCATATTCTGTACTCTAATGAACTAACTATTCAAGGAATATTTGGATAAGTTTGTGATCGTCTACCTGGATGATATAGTCGTCTATAGCCGATAACTTGAGGAGTATGTTGAGCACCTTCAAACAATCTTCAAAGTTTTTAGGGAGAACACTTTATTTGTAAAGAGAGAGAAGTGTTACTTTGCTCATACGAAGATTCTATTCTTGGGGCATCAAATCAGCGATGGTTCTATCCGGATGGATAAATCGAAGGTGCAAGCTGTTACAGAATGGTGAACACCAAAGAAGGTGCCAAAGTTGAGATCCTTCCTTGGGTTCATCAACTATTATCGATACTTTATTGCTGGATATTTGAAGTGTGTAGCTCCACTGATGAAGTTGCTTAAGAAGGAGCTGTCTTGAAGATGGTCAGACAAATGTGAAGTGGCATTCCAAGACCTAAAGACTACCGTATTAGAGGAACCAGTACTTAGATTATCGGACTATGGGAAGTCTTTTGAAGTCTATATAGATGCTTCTGACTTCGCTATTGGGGAAGTACTTATGCAAGAGGGTCATCCAGTGGCCTACGAGAGTCGTAAGCTCAACGAGATCGAGCGACAATATCCAGTTCATGAGAAGAAGATGACGGTGGTGGTCCACTGTTTACGAGTATGATGACATTACCTTTTGGGAGCATCATTCGTGCTAAGAACGGACAATGTTGTATTGAGTTACTTCCAGACTCAAAAGAAACTCTCTCCAAAATAAGCACGATGGTAGGACTTCTTGCCCAAGTTCGACATGGTAATAGAGTACAAGCCCGGAAAGGCAAATGTCATGATCGATGCATTAAGCTGAAAAGTTGAATTGGTGAATGCTATACAATTGGAAGGCGGAGGCCAAGCAAGCTAGTTACACTCCAACTTTCTTTCCAGGATCAGGGATGGACTGTATAGTGATCCTTATGTAGTAACCCTAATGCAGCTCATTAAAGAAGTCAAGACACGATGGTTTTGGGTCAAGGAGGGACTCATCTATACCAAAGGGAACAAAGTTTATGTTTCACGAGCGGACAAATTAAGGTGTGAACTCTTGAAAGAGTGTCATGATTCCCGTTGGGCCGGACATCCTAGCATCCACCAAACAATGACACTCATGGAGAGGGCCTTCTATTGGCCGAAGATGGAGACTGATGTGGAGGATTATGTTTGAACATGTCTTACTTGCCAACAAGATAAGGTAGAGCAACGAAAGCCAATGGGACTTCTAGAGCCGCAGCCCATACCTGAAATGTCATGGGAGAGCATATCTTTGGACTTTATATCAAGCTTGTCGATAGTAGGGGGACTCAGATTGATACTCGTGGTGGTCGATCAAATTTCAAAATATGCAACATTCATTGCTGCACCCCTATACTGTTCAGTAGAGGCGGTGGCCAAGTTGATGATGAACCATGTGGTGAAGTATTGGGGAGTCCCGGATAATACCATTAGTGATCTAGATTCGTGGTTCTTGGGATGGTTTTGGACGTAACTCTTCAAATTACTAGGGTCCAAATTGTACTTCTATACAAGCCTCCACTCTCAGACCGAGAGTTAACTCACTCTTGGAGTAGTATCTCTAGCACTACGCAAGTGCCAACCAACGAGATTGGATGAAGCTGTTGGACATAGCCCAATTCTCTTACAATTTGTAGTGGAGCTCTACGTCCAACAAGAGCCCCTTTAAGATTATCATGGGACAATAGATGTCGACTCCTAACATATTGGCTGTTGGTTATATGTGGAGTAGTTTGTCAGCATATCATTTTGTAAAGGAATGACATCGAAATGTAGATATTGCTCGAGCCTACTTAGAGAAGGAGGCCAAAAAGATGAAGAAGTGGGCAGACTTAGGAAGGCGACAACATGAGTTTAAAGTTGGTGACTTGGTGTTAGAGAAGCTCCAACCAGCATCACTCCAGTTCTTTAGGCACAAAGTGCACAAAGGATTGGTGCGTAAGTATGAAGTCTCTTTCCCAATTATCAGTAGGGTAGACAACGTCTCTTACAAGTTACAACTGCTGGCATAGCTCAAAATCCATAATGTCTTCCATGCAAGCAACTTGAAAGCCTACCATTTAGATCTGCAAGATACTCCGTGAAATATTTCAACTCAACTACCTCCAATCAAAGCCTCCCATGAGAAGTGAGTTGAGACTATTCTAGTGGATCGCAAGATTAAGCTACCTAGCGGAGTAGAGCAAACTGAGTACTTGGTGTAGTGGCAAAAGCTTTCCCAAACATAAGCTAGTTGGGAGCTAGAAGACACCCTACGAAATGAAGAAGACAACATTAAAGCCTATAAACAAGCATCAATGAGGGCTTCGACAGTTTAAGTGGCGGAGAATTCATGAACGGTCGTCGCTCAACCACAACTCTTCACTCAGCGAACCGTTCGTCGCTTTTGTTTGCTTGTACAAATATTTTGTAGCATGTTTTGCCTTGGCTTTATGATTTTGCCTTAGAAATATGAGTAGAAATTGTTTGTAAGACTATAGAACGATCGCTTGCTGCATGAAGCCAAAATAAACCAAAACTATCCAATTTTGGGCCATTTTCATGTGCTGCAGTGACTTGGCCGAGTGGTGAAAATGGCAGTCATCTCAACCCTCTAGAACCCCCTGGGAGGCACAGGGCTAGATGAGGCTTCGGGATAGTTTCGGGTGTGAGCATTCATCGGCTGTTGAACTCATCTTGCGTCTGATATCTTATGGACCGTCATTTGTGGACTTGTGACCATTCCTACAGCCCTCTAAAATTCTGTTTCGCTCTCTTTCTCTCATTTATCTATTGCACATAAGGTGTTCAATGAATTGCTTGTAAAAGCTACCATCTTTGTGAGACGTTGAGACTTGTTCGTCGCTCGTCTTGAAAACTAATCAACTTCTCTTTTGTAGGTCCTTCGGGACTCGCACGAGGTTGCAAGTGGGCTGACCCTTTGCGGGCAAATATGCTTCAACTTTTTGATGACTTAGGAAATTTTAGCTAAGTCTTTAAATTAGGCAAAGGTTGCTTCATGACTTAGGCAATTCCAGCTAAGTCTTTAAATTTACCGCCAGGGTGCCGCACGACTTACACAAATTCAGCTAAGTCCATAACGGTAGGTCAAGTTGATGACTGAATAATAGGACTCCAGTAGGGTTGAGTCATAATCTCCCTAGAAGTAGTCAATAAAACCCTACTATATTGTAATAAAGTCACTCCTATCTTATAAAAGAGTATGGCTAGGGTTTATATTAGCCCTTAGGGCTTAGTGGCCGCCACCCCCCTTATTGGGTTTGTAGGCTAGGGTTTGCCCCTGCTTAGGTCGGCTATAGAGCCAACCTAGCCAACCTAAGCAAGTAGGCTATATAAGAGGCAAAAGGATAATTTTAGTTAGGCAAGCACTCCTTTGGGTTATGGTTTGGAGCCCTATATAAGCATGTAGCCTCCACCTATTTTTATTTAGCAATCTACAATTTTAATTCAGCCTTGTGCCGAGTCTAGGAGGGAGGAACCCCTATAGAGCTCCTTCTGAGGTTTTATCATCTGGTATCAGAGCCACGTTCCTGTTGCCCTGTAGCCATCTCAGCCGCCTCCATCTTCCCAAGCAATTCTTACAATTGCTTTTGACGTCACCTCCACCGTCACCCACCAAGCCCCAGATCCATCAATCTATTATCTTCCTCTGCGTCAACATCAAAAGATCTAGTAAAAACTCCAAGCCCATGCCTCTTGCTACTACTATTCCTCTATCTTATATGTGGATAAAGTTTTTCCAAAGTTTCCTTGCTACAAAAATTTACTATCGCAAACGTTATCATCGTTGTGAAGGAAAAATGCTGCAGAAATTTTCAGTCGATTGTTGCTTCTTGAAACTGAACTTTTAATCGTCTTGTTTGGTCGAACCTTTTGTACACCTTTAAACACAGATCCTAAATAATCCCGGACTCGAGAGAGACATTGAGATAACCAGACAGACCGATGTACTATATACCCATCTATATGATAGAGGCATAGCCACTTATGTGGAGACACTAAGGATATAGTACAGGTGCTCATTGGAGAATGAGTACATTGATTGATTCGCTTATGAAATTTTGTATAGTTAATAATATATAATGTATGTCAAACAGCGATTCCATAGTCCTAGTTGTGTGTCGAGTCCTTAGACTTGAGACACTAAGGATGCTTTGTTTGGGTGCTCCTTTCTTTAACATCGGATATACAGGTTTGAAAAGTTTCAGATCTAGTATAGCTGGTTATAGGGATTGGTAGCCAACCTTATGAAGGCAATTGAGTGTCAATAAAATATCATTCACTCCCAGTATCATGAGAGGAATATCTCATATGTGTTTGCTCAGATAAATATCTGGCCAGAGTCATTCGGATTGAGAGAGAATGAGTTCTCCGGGATAATCTAATTAGAGTGAGTCTTAGATGGATTTAGGTGACTTGACAATACCCTATCCAATATACGGTCTCTGGGATATTAGTTAGATGAGAGATTATAGATACACAATAACTGATAACAAAAAGGTCTGATGGATTTGATCCCCCTGTACCGTTTGGGGACTATGGTGCAGTGGCCTAGTACATCCATAGTCGATGAGTCGAGTGAATTATTATGGAGATAATAATTCACTATATCAGAAGGAGTTATGATGGGAGCAACACACCACTAGCTTAGTATCGGGCCTGTTAGGATCAATTGGCACTAAGAGGGGAAGGGGGGGTGTGGGTTGGGGTGAATTAGTGCAAGTGTAAATTCTCTTTTTAACGAAACTTTTCGCTTTAAGCAAGATAAAAAAATCAAAAGCTTTTCGTTCAAGAAAAGCAAGTGAATGATTCAAAAATAAAATGTAAAGTTTTATGGAAGTGCTTAACTTGAAACCTTGCTTTCAACGAGTAAATAAAAATGGAAACGTCACAATATTTTGTTGAACACAATTAAGAACCCGACAATTATAAATAGTAAATGAAACAAGTAAGGAAGACTTATAATTTATTGTGGTTCACTTCAACAATTTGCCCTATGATGGTTTGTGTCCATAATCGAAGTTTTTTCTGCGTCATTTCTCTTAAAAGCATATTAGTTCATAAACTCATTAATTGATTTCATTATCAAAATCTGGGATTCAACAGAAGCCGCCATGACAGACTCATTTTCCTGCCCAAGCGCTCAAGTCAAGACCCATTACAATGGAAGCCGCTATGGCAAACTCATTCTCATGCCCAAGTAATCGAGCCAAGACCCACTATGGTAGAAGCCACCATGACAGACTCATTCTCTCACCTAAGTAGTCGAGCCAAGACCCACTACGATGAAAGCCACCATGGCAGACGCGTTCTCCCACCCAAGCGGCTGAGCTAAGACCCACTATAGTGAAAGTCACCACGACGAACTCATACTCCAGCTATTATAATCGAACCAAGACTCATTATGGGTGAAAGCCACCACGGTGGACTCATACTCCAACTATGATGGTCGAACTAAGACCCGTTATAAAAGAAGCTATCACGGGGGATCTACATTCCCACCCAAACGATTGAGTACTTGCCCCCTCGATAAGCGGAACCCCAATCTCCCGTGCGGAAAGGGGAGGCAAAAACAAAGAAGAAAACATCCTACAACAGAAAGGGAGATAAGAAATTAGAGAGAGAATGGGCTCCCATATGGAAGAGGGAGAAAAAAGAGAGGATCTATTAGGCCAAAACCTATCACTCTTACCATCATGACAACACTCATCACAACTTAGGAATATGGTCCACCACGCCAAACCCCAGGTCTACAACAAGTTCAACAAAAGGTCCGTAATGAAAACGACACCCGCATATAAACACGAAGCATGCAGAAAATGAAAAATAATGACATACTTCAAGACTCCCTTTCATAGCTTCGAAGCAGCCTTCCAGGGGGATGAATGATAGAGAAAGTTCCAGCACTACCAACTCATCCTACCACTTGGGCCGAAAAGGCCACCTAAGAAAAAGTATGGGAGCTCCCACCAACTCTTTGTAGCCACCGATGGGGGATCAGCCCATGATCCCTGCTTGTCCTAACTTCCCAAAGAGAGCATGCAAGACCACTCCTTTTCTGGATGACTGAAGGAGAAACCACATTAATGGTCGATAGTATGGTTAGCCTCCCCCACACCTCTCCCTTCCAGACGACTAAAGGAGAAACCACTTCTTGCCTGACTCAAAGTGACTAAAAAGTTAGATAGGGAACGCCATCCCAATTGCCCAACATCGACATAGGCCTCGGGATGACGTGCTAGTAAGCCGCCTCCATTAAATGACCCCTGACGAACAAGGTAGGGGGGACCCTCACTAATCTCGTCCTTGTCGTCAAGCGCCCAAGTATAAAAACCAAGCCCCAGGTCGAGCAAGGGTAAGCAGCGAACACCGAACTCTCTTGAATATTGCTAACTCTCTCCTTCCTATCCCTCTGACTTAATCATCAGAGAGGTCACGCCAGGACATCCCTCGACGTTGGCCTATCATGTAGGATCCCCAACGCGATTGAGGAGATACTGTGAGATGACTCCCCCATGGGCAAGACGGTCTGTCTTCCCAAACCAGTTCGCTCCCTCCACAAGCAGAAAGTTTTCCATGCCAACAGATCCCTAACACGATTGAGAAGGTACTACGAGACGACTCTCTTAGGGGCAACATAATCCATCCTCCTAAACTAATTCACTCCCTCCATAAGCAAAAAACACTCTCCACGCCAGTTCTTTACATCGACACCTCACGTTAGCTCTCTATGTCGACTCCCCCACAAGTTGCTCTCCACAATAACTTCCTACATCGACGCCTCATGCCACCTCTCTTCGTTGACTCACTACAGACTAGCTCTTCATAGTAATTTTATACATTGACACCTTACATCTGCTCTTTATAATAATTCTCCACGTCAGTTTCTACAAAGGATCTATACTTCCGGTATTGAATCAAGCTGAACTGTCTCTCACTCGACGGACTGTGTACTAACACCACCCAGCAACCTAAGTCGCAATCGTTTTGAATGATGTGGTCCATGTTTAAAAACGTGAACCAATAGCGAGCTTTCGGTCTACTGATTCCGAACCGGCTTAAACCCTCCCACCCCAATTACACTTCTAACAATACCCTACGCGGAACAAGGATTTCATGTCCACCAGTTTCTACCTGCTTTCGCATTGCATAAAAGTATATGGGTCCCATCTAAGTTCCAACTAAAAGTCACGCGTGATCGGGGTAAGTTATTGGTAGGTAAAAGAAGTTATGTTGTTCATTCGAATTAGCCGTAAATGGTGGTTAAAACTCGGAGCAATTATTTCTAGAAACTTGTACCCGAGGAGTTTACCTGAGAAATCTTTCTTAGACCCACTTTGGGGTCAGATAATTACTCCAATAGCACGAAAGGTAGGGTAAGGTGTCCTGTTCAACCTATAAAGTTAAATGATCTCGCTGTTCTTTTATGTTCTTTGATGTCCTTCTCGCTTTTCCATTCTTCTCTTCTATTTATCGTCAGGCGACGGTTGGATCAACCGACCCCGTTGGTATCCCAAATCACGAATCATACCTGGAGATCGAGCCGAAGGCGGTTCGAGAAACAAGCCGAAGTAGGAAGCCTTCTGCTTCTCCGATCGATCCGAGTGTCTCAGATCTTCTTGATCCCGTCCAGGTGATTTCTTTTCGCCTCCTCCTTCCTACTTCGCTTTAAGGAATTGCAAGATTTTGCTTGTGTTTTCCCGGCTTGTAAGGTTTCATGGGAGATTTTGCTGTGGTCTGACCCGAGGAGAAACGATGATTCATTGTACGTTTAAGATGTGTAGCGGTGATGTTTCGATTTGTTTATCTGTTACATGCGACTAGTTTGGTTCGATGCTCTCTAAATGTTCACTGTTTGAAAGACGATTTGGTGGCCATCGGAGTTGAGAGGTCCATTCTTGAGTTCCTTTCCTTCTTTGCTGGGTGTAGGGGCTCCTGAGGGAGGACAGTTTGGAGGTTGAAATGGGGAAATGTAGATTCCAAGTCTCTTTCTAATGATATTACCCATCAACTCCCTGTGCCTAGGTCACCCATATTTCTAGGGCTGAAATGGCCATCCAAATGATATTTTCAGAGCATTACGATATGCTGCCAGGCTTCCTTACAAACTGTTGGAAATCTCTTCTTGCCGTGTAAGACCTGTTGCAGCAGCATATACAGTCTTTTATAATCTTCTTTTAGTTTTAATTTTATTTCTCTCCTTTGCTAGGCTAAGTTTTATAAAATTTCAGCTACATGGACAGATGATGCATGGGTTTCCTATTGAAACTTTTGAGTTACTTTATGGACTGGTGTTATTCTTGTGATCATGAATGCTTCTTCTTCTTCTTTATTTTTGATGTTTTTTGGCAGTTGTACTTGGTGTTGGTTTTTCACACATAATGGTCAAGGATTCTAGATGTCACTACTATTCTAAAGACATTCTGATAGAATTAAACTTCAGTTCAATTTCCAGAATATTTAATTTTCATTCTGGTCAGTGTGTTTATTGCTTGCAGACTTGGTTACAAGTTTTTCCAGCTCTAACTTTTTTCCGGAAAATTAAATTGTTTCTAGTGGTTCCTTGCACCCTTGGATTGTGATGCTTGTGCAATATATTAATCCGTTGGCACCTTTTCTCAAACCAGGTTTATGGTGCTTCTGACTTCTGTTCTTCATATTTAAATTGTGGTGATACCATCATCTCCTTCACAATTTAACAATAATTATGAACCTACCCAACAATGTGAAGCTGCTTTTGTTTAGAAATATTGCTCTGGCTTCTCAATTCTAAAGTTGGAAGACATGGCAAAATTTGGAAGTGGTGGTCGCAGGTACCCAAGCTAGTAAATCACTTTAGATTATGCAGCTTTTGCAATGAAGAACTGAATTCATGCTTGACATAATCTGATGTATGTTACTTTGTGACTTGCAGTGCCCTTCCCAGAAAATCAAATGAGAACATGAGGCTTATTATTTCAACAGTCATTGGAATTGTGTTAGGTTACTTGATAGGTATTTCCTTTCCCACGGTCAGCATAACCAAGGTAAATAATTCTGTTGCTACTTTTATTTTTTGATATTCAGAACTTGTGCTCCCAGAAGCGATGATAATTTTACTTGCTAAATTTTGCAGCTTCACTTTCCTTCCAGCATTATATCATACATTGAAGACAGGAATTCAGGCATCACTACCCAAACCTTATTGAACCATGCTTGGACCTCAGCTAATAATCAAAATAGAAATAATGCTACTTCAAACACAACTGATGCTTTAAAGGTGCTTTGCTTCTCTAGCTGTTGGCTCCAGCTAATTGTTTTTTGGCTTATCTTTTGTTGTACTTGCATTTTATATTCACTTTATTTGTGAAGTCCTTAGCCAACACAATCTGGTATGCAGAGAAAAAAATGAAATGGCTTCTGAATTTGGTTTTCTATTTTAATTATAGTTAGGTTGGAGAAGATCATCTGTAATATGAAGAGTTTGAATTATTAAAAGGATCTAACTGTCGATGTGAGCTTATGGTGCTATTGTAGTCTCATAAAATTTTTCCATCATGTGAATCAAAGAAACTTAATTACTTTTCTGGCTGTAGATTTATGTTGAGTTAATTTTCTCTAATGTTATATTAGCTGGATTTGTTGGAATTAGAGAGATGAGAGTTAAAGTCTGTTTATGTAATCTGTAAATAATACAAGAAATATGAGGAAATCAAATTTTCACTCCTAATACTATCTGTATATTTTACTAGCAAAGTAAAGATGTAGTTATATTTAAGATATCTCTTTGGTGCATGTTTTCCTATTGAAGATGTTGTTTTAATTTATGAGAGGAATTGAGAGTTTAATTTTAAACATAATCTATCAAGATAATTCTTAGAAACAAGAGCTTTTAGCATAACTAGAACTAAAATTAAATATACAAATATAAACTTCAATGATACCCAGAGAAAATTTGAGAATATGCTGTCAGAAACTTATAACTCAACAAACATAGGAATGTGTGGCTGATAGTGTAATCCATTTTGCATTTATATTTTATATTAATTTTTAAGTTATCCAAACCCCTCTTCTCTTGGAAAGTCCTTTCTCAACATGATGAAAGAACTTTTTTTTTGTGCAAACTAGTGGGCTTATATTTGAATGTACATATACTAATCTACTTCTATGATTTATCTTATCTATTGTAGTATACACATTTTTGTCAATACTTGCAACACGTAGGTATCTGATTATGTAATTTACAGGATTCACAATGTTGCCCATTGGTATGGATGGTATTTACCGATCCGACTAACCACCAGCACGCAGACCAGGGTGAACTAGCCATATCTATAATTATGCAATCTACAATGTTTATGATAGGACCCTAGCAAGATTGGGTCCTAATCACCCTAGAAGTAGTCAATAAAAACTCTGTGAGATTTGTAATAAAACCCCACCTAGTCACCTTTATCCTATAAAGAAGTGTGGCTAGGGTTTATTTTGGGGCCTTAGGGCTTACTGGCTGTCGCCCCCTTTATTGGGCTGGTTGGCCAGGGTTTCTAGCAGGTATAGGCGGCCATAGAGCCATCTTAGCCGCCGCCCATCCCTAGTAAGGCAGGGCGGCTATATGAGGGGCAAGGGGGTAATTTTACTTAGGCACCCCCTAGGGTTAGTGTTTTGAGCCCTATATAAGCTTGCAGCCTCCTCTTTCAAGCAAGCAAGAATCTATTTTACTTCAACCTTGTTGGCCGACCCTAGGAGGGAGGAACCCCTATAGCGTTCCAAGGGTTGATCCCCCTCAAAGATCAAAATCTATAGAGCTTCATCTGGGGTTCTATCATCTGGTATCAGAAGCGCATTCCTGCTGCCCCTGCTGCCATGTCTGTTGTCTCCACCTATCTAAGCAATTCCCATAATTGCTGCAAGACGCACCTCCATCTTCCACCCCAAGTCACAGATCCATCAGTCTGTTACTGCCTCCCTGCGTTGAACTAGAGATTTGGTAAATTCCACCACCCACGCCTATTCACTACTATAAATCCTTTACCTTACACGTTGAAGAGGTTTTTCCATATTTTCTTCGTTGCAAAATTCTACCGTCGCAAACATGATCATCATTGCGAAGGGGAAACGTTGCAGAAATTTTCAGCCGCACTGTTGCTTCTTGAAATCGGTTTATTGCTCATCTATTTTGGACAAAAATTTTACACAACTTCATAGATCATCTTAGCCTTCATCTAAGATTGATCTCTGGAAAAAATCCTTTCTGAAACCGGTCTTATTGTGCTGCAATTCCTCGTCGCGTATTGCTGGAATTTTACGATGAAGAATCTATCTTCCATATTTTCATCAATTTTCCTATTGTTACGTTACCAAAATTTCGTCGATCTTATTTGCTGATATTACCCACATCTAAACCGAGGTTTTGCTATCTAAATTCTGCAAATTTTCCTCGAATTTCCTCTGGAATTTACGTCGAGAATTTGTTGTTTCTCCGATGCAAATTCTGTTCGGTAGGACAGCACGTACGCAGCACTTTCTTCATTGAATTCCATCAGATTTTGTTGTTGTCTCTCCCGGTTTTTTAACTCTCTCCTCATCTTCAAACCCTACCATCATCGCTCAAAAATCCTACCAAAACCGCACCCTAAACCGATCCAAATCAGCCTCCAAAACCAGCCCTAACCGTAGCCTTCCACTCCATCGATCCATCTACCTTACCGGCCACCTTTTCTCTAAAAAAAAAAAAAATCCTCATACCCTTAACCCGACAACAGAAGAAAGACCTCAACATCACAGATCTAGAGGCCTATACCATGACATCATAAGAGGCTATTAATGTTAAGTTTGAAGCCTTTGAGAACCGCATAGATGAGAAGATTCGGTCCCTCTTCGCCGAATTCAACATGGGCTGACCACCGAGCCCAAAGAAATCATAGTAAGGAGAAACCTCAGGTCGGAGAGATGATTCCCAAGAGCGAGGTTGCACCATCACTGATCCATGTAATCCATGCATGAGGGTAGACTTTCCTAGATGGGAAGGAGACCCAATCGGATGGATCTCGCGCGCGGAGCGCTATTTTCGGTTCTATCGAACCGCCGACGTTGCCATAGTGGAGATTGCTGTCATCCATCTCGAAGGAGACGCTATTCAGTGGTTCAATTGGTTCGAGCACACCCACGGAGATCCCTTTTGGCGGCAATTCAAGGAGGGATTATTGAATCGCTTTGGATCGACCTACTATGAAAATATTGACGGACAATTGGCGAAGATTCGGAAACCGCTACAATACAAGAGTACCAAACAAGGTTTGAGCGATTATCTAACCAAGCTTGTGATTGGTCTGAAAAGCAACTCCTAGGCACTTTTATCGAGGGCTAAAAGCCGGAGATACGAGAAGTAAAGGCGCGGTAATCGTACACTCTTATGGCGGCTATCTCCTTCGCACAAATACAAGGGGAACGATTGAACCACGAAGCCCGAAGGACGAGGGTCGCTTCCCGACCAGCAATGCCGAAGCCTTCAGCCCCCTTTACTGCCATCTGAGCCCCTGCACCAAAAAAATTGACAAGAGACGAACTTCGGGAGCGATCGGCTAAAGGACTATGTTGGCACTACGACGAACCTTGGAGCCGCGAACATCGCTGCAAAAAGGGGCGGCTTCTTGTGATAGAACCAATAGAGGATGAGGACATTGAACCATCTAAAGAACGCCTCAAACCCGAAGATGAAGCCACGGATGAAGAGCCTCAATCGATCGACTTTATGGTGCACGTGCTGACCGGCTACTCCAACCCGCAGACGATGAAAATTGGAGGACTTCTCAAACAACAACCCATCACCGTTCTCATAGATATGGGTAGCACAAATAACTTCCTCAACAACAAGGTTGTTGCATGTATGGCGCTTCAAATCGAAGGTTACAACAAGTTCGATGTAAAGGTCGCCGATGGCCGGATCCTTAAGTGCGACCAACGGTGCCCTCGGGTGAAATTGCTCCTACAATACCAAGAGATTATAGCCCACTTCTTCCTCTTACCCATCGACGACTATGAAGCCATACTCGGAATTTAATGGCTCACAACCTTATGTGACATATCCTGGAATTTCTCTAAGTTGATTATGAAGTTTTATTGTAAAGGCAGGCAGGTCAGCTGACGAGGCAAGCGCGGGAGCCATATATCTATCGTTTCGATGCAGCGGATGGAGAAGGTTTTGCACAAGAAATATTGTCACGGGCTTAGTTGATTTTGCCTAAGCCGTGCGGCACCCATGCGTGTTCGTCCGCAAAGGTCAGCCTTCCCCGAGATCTCCTAGGGTCCCTTAGACTTGCAAAAGAGAAAACGGGCCAGAAGAAGCAATTCCAATGGGATCCACAAGCAACTGCTCAAGCAAACAATTTATAAAGCCAATACAAAATACACCCATGGACATTACAAACTCAGAGAGGTTGCACACAAAGGATAATGGTCCATTACAGACCGAAGTCCCCACAAGTGCTTACAAGACACACTCGTATTTACAAGCCAAGATCGGCCACAAAGTAAACCAAACTAGGGCTGCTAAGCCTACTGCAAGCCCGCTACTTGCTGTACAAGGTATGTACACAAACCGAAGGACACGGACAAACATGAGCATTTCATCGAACACCTTGTTTACATTGTTGTCCGTGACATTCTCCCCCATTTATTCCTTCGACGTCCTCGTCGAAGCCATTGTAGACGCTGCATCTCCTCGCCATTTGCTTAATCTTCAATCTTCTGCTTTGGCTGCAACACGCCCCTTTGACTCCCAGCCGCTCTCCGCCGCTATTGTTGAGTAGTCGAACTCTGATCCGCCATACTGCTTCAACTCACCAATGACTGAATCTGGTGTGGGGTTGGCTGAGTTGTGCTGATCCTTGTTGGTTCTGGCAGATCCTTCTGATGAAGGAAAAGACCTGCCTTATTATGCGCCAGTATCGCAGTATACTCATGTTACTTGAACTGGGTGGATGCTTGTTGGAACTTTGACGAGCATCGCCTCACAGACTTTAAGGTTTTTGAGGTCCTTCCTCCACAATGTTTGTCCATTGATCATTCTTCCACGTTTAGTTGTCACTTCTAAGTAGGTTTGCATCACTCCCGCTTTCGTTTGGCATTCAATTGGAAAATGAAGCTGACAATCTACTCTTAGTAGTACTGATCACCAATGGTGAGAATTTGACAACTATTGTCTCCCATAAGCTTTCTTTGAAGGGTCACTGAACTTATGCAGAGCTCCTCTACTGGATAAGTAAGAGAACTAGGATACTCGACTTCACCCATTCTCTTAGTAGTTGAGAAGGCAAGGTTACTTGGTTTCGCTCACCTCCTCGAATTAAGAGAATTGGGGTACTCAGTTTCACCCATTCTCTTGAGTTGAGAAGGCAAAGGTTACTCGATTTCGCCTCCCTCCTCGAGTTTGTACTTCATGCATTGAGCTGGTTACTAACATTTGTCCGCTCTTTGCTCACACTTCTGAAGCACTAGAAGTGTTTGCACTCCTTGCGTTGAGTTAGCTACTGTGATTCGCCTTGCCTTCCCACTGCCATTGAACTTCTGGAATGCAAAAAATTTTGCCCGAAAAGATCAAAAAGTTTACCCCAACTCAGAGTCCCCCAACTTGGAGTAAGTCATTGATAGATCTGGTCGCCTCTGGGATTGTACCGTCTTCTCCATCACCTTTGCCGTCTACTCCTCTGAGTAGAAAAGGTATAATACCGCGTACTGCCTAATATGTTCCTTGGTCGAGCACTCCTGTATCAACCCAAAGTCTCTCGCTTTCGGCTATCTTGATGAGAAGCCCATCGACACCGGTCTTATGAAGTTCCTTGGCCTCTGCCCCTTTTACGACCAATTTTCTCCCTCCATGAGAGCAAGGGATCGATGACTCCACGGAAGTCCTACCTCTGCGGTACCATGGTGCTACCAAGCCCATGGCCCTATTATCTGTTGCCTTGCATCTGCGTCCCTTCCTTCGTAATCGGTAGATCCGCCTCTGCAGCACTATGGCGCTCCTCCGAGTCCACCTCCTTTCTAACCGATGCTTTGCTTTTTGGGTAGCTGAGCCCCTCCGGACTCGTCGTCGCTTCCTCGCCCCTTTCGACCACCTGCTTCAACACCACTGTGTCCTCCTAGCAGTTCTCCTTGGTCGATGGAAAGATAGACTGCAACTCTCATGCATGGCCTCCGCCATCTTGTTGCAGGGCTCGCGCCGATTCTGTTCTCCTTAGCTTCCTTGGTAGCAATGTTCGTTTATTCGGCCTTGTCCTCTGACTTGCCGGGCTCCCTTAAGCGAATGTGAGCACTGAAGCAGACCAACTCTCCAGTCACTCTAACCATACCTCTATATAATCAAGTCCCCTCCATGAGACTCACTGGTACTTGCAATCTTACTTCTCCTTCGATGGTATACAGCTCTCATATGCTGATGACCAAGGCTTTAATCTAATGTAAGCTTCGATGCACACACACGGAAGACCGGCCTCTGCGGTACCATGTCATTCACCCCTTGAATCCACAACCCTTCTTGCCACTGCATTGTTCACTGAAGTGGAGCTCCCAGCAGCTCCTAATCATTCACATGATCACGTCCCCCTCCATGGGACTCCTTGGTACTTGCACTTGGACTTCTTCCTCGGTGGTATACAACCCCCATATGCTGATGACTAAGGCTTTCATCCAATGCAAGCTCCGATGCACGCACGAAGACCCGCCTCTGCGGTACCACAGCATTTACTCCTTGAATCCATAGCCCTTCTTCTTGTTATGTCGTACACCAAAGTGGAGCTCCCAGTAACTCATGATCATACCTCTGCATAATCCTGTCCCTCACGGGACACGATTGTCTGTATTGCATTGCCACGAACTATTCCACCACGATCCGCTGCACCATGTCACCTCCTGGTGACATCCCCATTGTATACAGATTCTCGTGTGATGAACTCGGACTACGACCTCTCCACGTGTGGCCTCTGCCAACACATCATAAGGCCTCCACCATCTTCGATTTTTTGTTCGCTCCCTTGGCAATTCACCTTCGTCCACCCACTCTTGGGTCACACCCGAACGAAGCATAGCTCTAAGACAGTCCGTCGCCTAGTAGCTCCTGAAGTCCCCTGACTTCACTAGAATTGGTGCACCATTGTCTGGATCCTGGGCCTCTATCCCCTACCAGCACAATCTCCGTTATGCACCACTTGTTTCTGACAACTCAAATGACAACACTATAGCATATTCTCCAAGAGTACTCGCCTCTGCGTCCTTTTGCCCCGTGCTAAGATATCCTGATCCCAACTTTACCTCCGCAAGTTGAATCACCTTAGTTATTCCGTCAAATGCATCTCTGAGGTAACTTGCATGGGCCTCAAAGCTCCCTTTGTCTTTGGCACCATGCAAGATAAGTCCGCCCCATCAGAATAAAGAACCCATGGAACGACATGATCCCACCCTTGCCTTTACAAGAGTGCATCACATGATCCCACTCTTGCCTTTACAAGAGTTCATGCCCTTGACCTATGTCCAAGGAAAGCTTCGTGCCTCCGCTCCATGTTTCATCTTCTATGTTGACTCTCTTCATGTGGCTTGGATACTTCACCAAGTTCCACCTAAGTCACTCCGCTCCTCGATTGGCATTGAGTTGATAGTGGCCCTTGCGTCCACCATTCCACGGGTCAACCATTCGTTGAGTTCGATTTCCACATCGACTCTAAGTGTACCTTCGTATGATGTTGCGTTGGATTGCTCCCCCACTTGATCTCGAAATGCATCCACCAATTCATTACCTCATTCGAGATCATGCGATGACTCGTCACTCGCTTCGTCCATTGATCTTTGAAGAGATATTGCCTTGAATAACTCTTCCTCAATATGTGTGATCCGTTGCACATGATTCTCCCTCTAGAGAACTAGGACTTATCTCTTATAGATATCTGTCTTATTGGAGCAACTTTCCTCTTTGCATTCTCCCCACTTGAAGTTTTGGAGACCATCATCTCCTTCGGATTACTCCGTCTTGCTGAACAACTTGTGTCTTGTTCTACCCCCGCAAATGCACTTGCTAGATTACGACTCTTCGCCAATACAATTCTCACTGCACCCTTCAATGTCTAGCGACGTGTTGAACTTGTTGCACACTTCAGCCGCCTACGGACATATTCTTTCCATGCTGAAGAGAAAGTTTTGATGCTCCATGGTGTCGAGTTCTGATCGCGCCTTGGGATAGGCACGAACACTCGGTCGTCCATGTACAAGCCCTTGCATGAGTACCGAAGCCTTTGAGTTAGCAGTTCCCCTCACCTCTGTGAGCTTTGCACAACCCTTACGGTCATTGAGCAACACATCCCACTTTACACGGTCTCATCTTTCACCAAGCGCTCCGTTTTGCCTTGAGCACCATCAAGTTTGGTTGCCAACGCCGAGCCATAGCTCGAACTCAGCCATCCCAATCTTTGTGTGCTACGCATTCTTCTTCGCTTGCTTGTCCTCGTGGTGCCTCTCGCGCAAAGGGTTGACCATTCCTCTGAATGTCAAGCCTAAATGTCCGTTCCTCTGAGCGACACCTTTCCCTACATCTCAATGTCCGTTTTTCCCCAAACGGTTGCGCGTGCTGGCTGTCCCCCACACAGCCCAGCAAGGTCCCCTACGTTTGTGTGGCAAGTGTTTTTGCGTGTGCTTGTCCCGCTTTGATACCACAATGTCACGGGCTTAGATGATTTTGCCTAAGTCGTGCGGCACCCATGCGTGTCCGTCCGCAAAGGTCAGCCTTCCCCGAGATCTCCTAGGGTCCCTTAGACTTGCAAAAGAGAAAACGGGCCAGAAGAAGCAATTCCAACGGGATCCACAAGCAACTGCTCAAGCAAACAATTTATAAAGCCAATACAAAATACACCCATGGACATTACAAACTCAGAGAGGTTGCACACAAAGGATAATGGTCTATTACAAACCGAAGTCCCCACAAGTGCTTACAAGACACACTCGTATTTACAAGCCAAGATCGGCCACAAAGTAAACCAAACTAGGGCTGCTAAGCCTACTGCAAGCCCGCTACTTACTATACAAGGTATGTACACAAACCGAAGGACACAGACAAACATGAGCATTTCATCGAACACCTTGTTTACATTGTTGTCCGTGATAATATGGCGGGTTTTTGATGCATATCCAGGAGCCATCAGAGGAGAAGAACGTGAAAATTTCATATCCTAAGCTTGCCCTATTGCTGGACGAATTCGCCGACGTTTTCGCGGAGCCGCGTGGACTTCCCCCTATCCGGCAGCATGATCACCGCATCCCTATACTTCTGGGCAAACCTCCAGCGAACTTAAGACCGTACCACTATCCTCGCTTGCAGAAAGATGAGATTGAGAACATCATTAAGGAGATGCTCGACATTAGAGTAATTCGACCAAGCTGCAGCCCCTACTCCTCGCCGGTGTTGCTTGTGCGCAAGAAGGATGGTATGTGGCAAATGTGCGTTGATTACCATGCTTTGGATGTCATTACCATCAAAGATAAATATCATATACCGATAGTGGACGAGTTCTTAGATGAATTAAAAGGAGCTCGAGTTTTCACTAATTGGATCTCCGTTCCGGGTACCATCAGATTCGGATATACGCTGAAAATGTTCCAAAAATAGTATTCCGTACACATAACGGCCACTGCAAATTTTTGGTAATGCCCTTTAGACTCACGAATGCTCCTACTTTTCAAAGCTTGATGAACGACATTTTTTGGAGGTTTCTACGTAAGTTTATATTGGTATTTTTTGATAACATCCTCATTTACTACCCTACGCGTGATACGAATTTTCAGCACTTACGAATTGTTCTAACGATTCTTCGGGAGAATATCCTTTATGTTAAACAATCAAAGTACAGCTTCTTACAGCGTAAAGTACCTTGGGCACATTATATCAGAGGACGGAGTGGCGGTAGACTCGACAAAGATCGAAGCAATGCAAGGATGGTTGAGACCTATGAACGTAAAATCGCTGCGCGGCTTCCTTGGACTTACGGGCTACTACCGGAAGTTTGTGAAAGATTCTGGCAAGATCAGTGCCCCTCTCACTTCCTTATCGAAGAAAAACTCCTTCCAGTGGTCGGACAAAGCTTCCACAGCCTTTGAGCAGCTCAAGGCCCCCATGACGACGACACCGGTCCTAGCATTGCCCGATTTCAGCCGACTCTTTGTGATTGAGGTCGACGCATCTGGAGTTGGAATTGGAGCAGTCCTAATGCAAGATGGTCGACCCCTTGCCTATACCAGCAAGGCCTTGTCTCCCTCCCACCATAAAATGTCTGTGTATGACAAGGAGATGCTTGCGATCGTGCACGCTGTCACAAAGTGGAGACCCTACTTGATCGACCGAAGCTTTCAAATTAAGACTAACCATCGAAGTCTCAAATACTTCTTGGAGCAAAAAATATCATCCCCAGAGCAGCAAAGATGGGTAACGAAACTCTTTGGTTTTGATTATGAAATTGTTTATCGAAAGGGGAAAGAGAATGTTGTTGCAAATGCTTTATCTCGGCTGCTGGAGCAAGCTGAAATTTCAGTCATCTCTCTTCCTTCCATCGACTTCCTCGAGGGCATTAGGGAAGAATGGAAGAACGACCCAGAGACCCGAGAAATCATAGAGAAATTGGATAAGGATTCGGGTTCCGTGGGCCACTACACTTGGGATTCAAAGGACCTACGCTACAAAGGCCGAATTGTGATTGTTCCTTCTTTCCCTTGTATCAAAATTATTTTACATGAGATGCACTCTTCACCTTCAGCAGGGCCACTCTGGATTTCTGAGAACATACAAGAGGGTGAAGCAAAACTTCTTTTGGAGAGGCATGAAAAGATTTATTTGTGATTATGTATCTAAATGTGATATATGCCAACAGCAAAAGGGTGAAACAGTGGCAGGTCCGGGAAAGCTACAGCCATTACCTATATCGGACTCGACATGGACTGACATCTCCATGGACTTCATTGAAGGGTTGCCACTATCACAAGGTAAAAGTACAATCTTCGTGGTGGTAGATCGTTTAACAAAATATGCTCATTTCGGTGCTGTGAGACACTCTTATACCATTGCCAATATTGCTCAACTCTTTGTGGAAAATATTGTTAAATTACATGGGATGCCAAGCTTGATTGTGAGCGATCGTGACAGGATGTTTACAAGCAAATTTTGGACCGAACTCTTCCAATTACAGGGCACCCAATTAAAGATGAGCACAGCCAATCATCTACAAATGAACAATCGAACAGAAGTGGTGAACAGATACCTCGAGACTAATCTACGGTGCTTCAACAGTGATCGGCCAAAAGAGTGGACAAAGTGGCTTCCTTGGGCTGAATGGTGGTACAACACAACTTATCATTCATCAACCAAATGTACCCCTATGAAGCATTGTATGGCCGACCGCCTCCTGTAATACCTACATATGTAATTGGTGCGGCCAAAGTAGATCGGGTCGACCATGACTTAATTGATAGGGACAAGCTTTTGCAGCTGTTGAAGGACAACTTAACTACAGCCCAAGCCCGCATGAAGCAACAAGCCGACACTCGTCGAAGTGAGCGGGAATTTTCAGTAGGAGATTGGGTCTACCTTCACCTACAACCATACAAGCAGCTGTCAATCAACACTAAAGCATCGATGAAGCTATCTCCTCGATTCTATGGACCAGATCAAATCTTGGAGCGTATTGGGGCCGTGGCATACAGATTGAAGCTACCAGAAGATGCTAAGATCCATCCCATCTTCCATGTATCCTGCTTGAAGCCCAAACTGGGAGAGCATGAGTCGGCCCAGACCCAGTTGCTGAGCACTACAAATGATAGCGAGATTCAAGCTCAACCATAAGCCATACATGATCAGAGGATTGTGATGCGCCGTCGACGCCCCTTAACTGAAGTATTAGTGCATTAGAACAACTTGTCACCTGAAGATGCCACATGGGAGTCTTATGAGGAGCTGAAGACCCGATTCCCAGAGTTCATGGACCCTCAACCTTGAGGATAAGGTTGATTCAAAGAGGACAGGCTTGATAGGACCCTAGCAGAGTTGGGTCATAATCACCCTAGAATTAGTCAATAAAAACTCTGTGAGATTTGTAATAAAACCCCACCTAGTCACCTCTATCCTATAAAGAAGTGTGGCTAGAGTTTATTTTGGGGCCTTAGGGCTTACTAGCCGCCACCCTCTTTATTGGGCTGGTCGGCCAGGGTTTCTAGCAGGTATGGGCAACCATAGAGCCATCTTAGCCGCTGCCCATCCCTATTAAGGCAAAGTGGCTATAGGAGGGGCAAGAGGGTAATTTTACTTAGGCAGCACCCCCCTAGGGTTAGGGTTTTGAGCCCTATATAAGCTTGTAGCCTTCTTCTCTTTCAAGCGAGCAAGAATCTATTCTACTTCAGCCTTGTTGGCCGACCCTAGGAGAGAGGAACCCCTATAGCATTTCAAGGGTTGATCCCCCTCAAAGATCAAGATCTATAGAGCTTCATTTGGGGCTTTATCAGTTTACAATGCTACCTATTGGTATGGTCAGTATTTACCAGCCTAATAGACTATCGGCATGCAGACTAGGGTAAACCTGACGTTATGTCCAGTATAGGACTTGTACCTCCCTGCATGCAATATAGGGCTTGTACCTCCTAGTGTCCAAAACAGGGCTTTTACCGACAACAAAGTTCAAAGATTTTTCAGCATCTTTTCAGGTTTTCTCTGGAACTTGGTATGTACCAATGTACTGACACACGCTGGTATAGCTTGAACCTGTACTGGTGCAGTCCTGGATCAGTACAGATATGGTACTGGAGATTGTGTTCCTTGGAAATATGCACACGTTTATCTTCTTATATATTTTTTTACTTGATAATGCACAAACAATATATGCAACATTTGGTTACAGATTGGACTTAAATTTTGTTGGTATGAACTTTTTCTTTTCGAAGTGAAATCCCCTTCGATATGAGACAATGGTTCATGTTAACTCTAGTTAAAGGATTTACTGAATTTTGATTCTTTATATTGATTGTCTTGCAGATTTATGTTCCTACAAATCCCAGAGGTGCAGAAAGACTACCACCTGGCATCATTGTGCCAGAATCAGATTTTTATTTGCGCAGATTATGGGGTAACCCAGATGAGGTAGGTAGCTCTCGATGAATTTTTTATAGACATTTTTTAATCTAATGATGTATTTCTCCATAACTGATGCTGACAGTTATTTGTGCAGAGGTTAGTAACAAGTTTTTTGTATTCTTTTGGCCATAATATTCTTGAATTATGTCATAACCTATTTTTTTATTGTAATAACAATATTGAATTTCCAATTAGACTGCATATATTGGAATATACACACACAAAAAAATCCCACATATTTGCTAGATTCTAAGAATGACAATAAATATGCACTGTGAGATGCCATATATATTATTTCACTCAGACACTAAAATCAAACCCTTTAACCAATTATGCAAGAACATTGTAGTCGAATTTTTGCAGTTAGTATATTATTGTTTTTGAGATCATCAAAGCTCAAACCTGTGCGTGATTTTTCTAAGAAACATTTGTTTACAAATTAATGTTCTTAGTCTTGATGTAAAATGAATATTGAAGCCGACATATGGTGAAAAGCAATTAATGCAGCCATGGATTTGCCTTGCTCCCATGCCATCATGTTTTGCCTTATTCTTTCAGATGGTACCATATCATGGATTCTTGCTCATCCTAGTCCAAGGGTGCCTCACGACATAGACAATTATAACTAAGTCCATGCACAGCGGTAGCTTCACACCATAACATGCCCTCTAAGCTTGACCAAGTTTTTTGTGAAATCAAAGTTTATACAGCTCTACTGAATTTGAAGATTGTTTCTTTGCACATTAATATACATATAGAAGCTTGAGTTATGAGTCAATGTGGTTCATGTTTATCATCTTGTATGATAATCTAGTGGGAAGCGTATGTTGAATTAAGCAATTATGAGAACAGATTGCTAGTATGATCTGAACAGATCTTCTTCAATTTGGTATATGTTATATTTTGTTGCCAGACACATTAACATGGATTAAAATACCACCCTTATGGCTGGTACTTGACAGTTCCACAACCAAGACATTAGATCTTGTTGTTATGTATATTATGTTTGTTTTTATTATTCATCATCTGGTCATAAACCAGAGTTTAAGCAAGCTTTTCAGAAATTATATGATGCCCTTTTCCTCTTAAACTTCATCTATTGGGTTTAGACTAGATTGCTCTTATTGTGTGACTTTGAGGTTCAATGCTGCTTGGGATTGTTACAAAATGGGTATTCTGCTAGCTAGACTCTTGCTTTATCTGATTCTATATTGGTAAACATTTATTCTAATATGGATATGTTTGCTCTCAATTGTAATTTAACAATTTTCTGGAACCTGTCTTCATGTTGTGCCTACATGTGTAGTTCTGTCTTTCCTAAAGTTGTTGCTTTTTGTTTAAATTGAATGGTGCAGGATCTAATCACCCGGCAGAAATATCTTGTGACATTCACTGTTGGATATGACCAGAAAAAGAACATTGATGCTGCTGTTAAAAAGGTGAGTAATCAGCCGTTAACTGAGTTCTAAAGAAAAGGATTCTCAACTGGTACATGTTTTCTAATATTTTTGTTGTTACTATACGAAACTTAAATCAAATATATATAATAACTTCCTGTTTCTGATTTTTTTAAATTTCACTAATGGTGCTTATTAACGTCTAGTTTGTAAATTCTATTCCCTCACATCATTTGGTAATACAATTTGTTTTCCTTTTCGACTTTGAATTTGAAGTTCATGTTTAAAGATTGATCACTAGTTTACCTGTTTTCCTTTTCTACTTTGGTTTGAAGTTCAGTTTGTTTTCCCTCTCAGATTGATTGCCAACTCTTTTTTTTATTAAATTCAATTTATATCTTCATGCTCTCTTTGGTAGCAGTGGAGCTGCATGTATGGAGGTCTCAGAACCTTCGATTATTAACTATAATATGGTGCAAGGGTAGTTGCTGATTGCAATGTGTTTTTGTGCTATAAGCTTGTTTGTCTGATCATTGTCTTTGGCTTATCTGCGTACGAACAGATACAGCAGGTTTAATTGATTCGCTTTTTAACTTATTTTGGATCTTGTTTTACTGGCTTCGTTAAGGTTGAGTTACTAGTTGTTCACTGTCCATGTAGAAAATAAAGCAAAGAACTGGTTCTGGCTTCCCAATTGGATCCATGCATGTCAAATTGCACATCCATTTCACCTTCTCTCTCTTTTTTTTATACCACAGTTGCATAAATTTGTGAAACATTGAGTCAGTGGTAATAGTATTGATGCTGCTTAATACCATGTAGCTTTCTTCATGTTTCATGGGGACTGGGCATTGTTGCTTCAATATGTTGCATCACGTCACGTATTGAATTATGCAGCTCCATTAACTATTTCTTTTGATGTGATTGAATGAAGGGATTTAATCTGTCCCTGATTTGGTTCTGACACTGCTAAGTAGCTGTTGAAGCAGTTTCTTGTATGGTTTCTTAACCTGATCAGACACTGACTTTTTGTTATTTTGCTTCTGGAGTTTGAACACTGCACCAGGGAAATTGGCTTTGTAGACTGTAATTATACTTTTATATAGTTTGTCTATGATAACAAGTTAAACCTCATATATTTAATTGTTACTTGAAGATTTTTTGCTGTAGTTGTTTGATTGTGAGAATCTATCCTACAGTTCTCTGAAAATTTCGCAATACTATTGTTTCATTATGATGGTCGAACTTCTGAATGGGATGAATTTGAGTGGTCAAAACGAGCTATTCATGTGAGCACCAGGAAGCAAACTAAATGGTGATCATCTCAGCTTGTTGTGTGGTCTTTATGTGTTTACTCTATGTGACATGGTCAAAACTTGGAAGTTTCTAATTTTGTTACTTCATTTAAGGTGGTATGCCAAAAGGTTTTTGCACCCTGACATTGTGGCACCATATGAGTACATATTCATTTGGGATGAAGACCTAGGAGTTCAGCATTTTGATGCTGAAGAGTAAGTGATGAATTTGTTAAGCAAGAAATCCTTTAAAAAAAGGCCTAATGTAATTGGAGTTTCTTTTTTTTTCTTCATATCTTAGGTATATCAGATTAGTAAAAAAGCATGGACTGGAGATTTCACAGCCTGGCTTAGAGCCTGACAAAGGGTTAACATGGCAAATGACAAAAAGGAGAGGTGATCGTGAAGTCCACAAGTGAGATTTCTAGATCCTTTTTCCTGGGAACGAATGTTAACATGATTGTTGTCTGGTATCTGGTCTGAATTTATTTTTAAATTGCCTGTATACTTGGGTAACTGACGGATGGTCTGTTTTCGTTATAGGGAAACAGAGGAAAAACCAGGCTGGTGTGCCGACCCCCATCTGCCCCCATGTGCAGCGTATGCATTACTAATCTTGCCCCTGCAGTTATCCTTTTAACGTCAAAACTAAATACTGTCTGCTAACAGGTTTGTTGAGATAATGGCAACTGTGTTCTCTAGGGATGCATGGCGTTGTGTATGGCACATGATTCAGGTAGAGTACATCTTCATTGTTTCATGTCGTGTACACCTCTGTTTGCTATTCCTCAAGTGCCACTGCTGATGCAGAATGATTTGGTCCATGGATGGGGCCTTGATTTTGCTCTAAGAAAATGCGTAGAGGTACAATGCAGAATTGACTTTGTTGTTGCTCTTTTGGCTGTAATTAATTATATCTGACTATATTGATCGTTGTATCTCTTTACATAGCCGGCTCATGAGAAAATTGGAGTCGTAGATTCACAGTGGATCGTTCATCAGGTGGTTCCTTCACTTGGAAACCAGGTACGAGGACAACCCAAATGTGTTGCTATGGCTGAGTGTCTTGTGAGCTTCTGTGATTGTTTGTCATATAGGCCTCCTTTGACATTCTCTTTCTACTTGGCAGGGCCACTCAGAGAACGGCAAGGCACCATGGGAAGGGGTAAGTGGGCTTATTTCTCACTTGTGCCTGTGACCCAAAAATTTGTTTGGCTCATTTTGACCTTTTGGGCTAGTGATGACCTTTAATAAGACGTAATAGGAATGTGTTGGATTTATGTGCCCTAATGCTCCAAATATTCCAGTGGGTTCATTGACAAACGTCTCACTTGTTTTGGGATGATTTTACAGGTCAGAGAAAGGTGCAGAAAAGAGTGGGGGATATTTCGGAAGCGATTGTCCGAAGCTGAGAAGGCATATTATCTTTCAAAAGGGATCACCTCCCCTAACTCAACAGGTGTTTAAATTCATGTATTATTTCTTTTCCTCCTGCATGTTTTATTGGATACCATTGATCGGTTGGTTGGGTGTATATAGATCTGTCATTCTATATTTGATAGATTGATCCTTTGTGTGTTTTTTTTTTTGTGAGTTTCACTCCATAGTTCCAGTATGTTCTTTTAATCTTTGTCTGTTGGTATTAATGATTACTCAGCTCCCTAGATAGATAGCCACATTAGCTTTTGTATGATGATTAAATGGGACTGACTACATGGGTGTCAAAGCAGATGTATACTTTGAACCTTTCACCTGGGAGAACTCAACCCTGGTCACTAAAGTTTTCTCCACCGGGGGCTGGCTGGGGGGACTCTTCGGCTGTAAGGCAGGGCTCTTTGTTCTTTTCCTGTGTACCTAAGCGCCTCCCGTGCTCTCTGTTTAACTTGGATTTCCGGTGGACATGCAGCACAGCCCTAGACGACGTCTTCTTCTGCGTCCTTAAATAGTATTATTATATATGCATGCACACGCCATGAGCACTTTTCAATCTTAAATAGTTAATTACATATTGTCTTTGTAGTTAATTATTTTTATTTATACTTTAAAAATTATATTAACTTTTATAATTACGAAAATAAAATATCTAGATCTATTTATTCTAATAATTTTTAATTTTATTAATAAAAATATAAAAATAAATTTAATATTTTGATGGTGACAGATGACATCGACATTATTAGTGTCGACATCGACATAGTTATACAGCGATCATTTTCCCCTGGATGCCTTCGTGATCGCCCTCCGACTCCTCTCCCCTACTATCACCCAGCACGCCATCTCCTTTGCCCCCATCCCACTGTCATCGTTGGCCAGAGGGCTTAGCCGACGACGACAATGAGCACGAAGGGGAGAGGAGATGGCCCTGAGGGCTTTGCCAACCAGAAAATGTTAAAGAGAAATTATCTTTAAGCAATCAATGACACATCCTTCATTAAATAAACCATTAGGTGCCAAGTCAAAAAGAAAATTTTAATATTTAATCTTTTTTTATATAGACAAAGCCACTCAACAAAACCTGGCATTGTCATATAGCTTCCTGCCACCCTCCATAAGAAAGCACGATTTGGAGCTGCCTCCGATGAACCCACACCAAAATTTCTGCACTATGCTCTCGACAGCCTCCTTTGGAAATGAGTAGGTGATGAAATGCATGCCGAATCGAAGGTGCTGCATCTGGTGTTCTGTGCAACCTATGCCACGGGCTACATGGTTTACTCAGCTCTTCATTTCATTGCCTGGTCACCAGCAGAGAAAACTTTATCCATGGCATCAAAGTAGGGCCAGGTTTTTCTAGTTTTCTCATTCCTTTTACTTTCCTGCGATGGGAAAAATGTAATATGAGCAATAAATTTATACTAATTAACCCAGTTACATTTTTCTATATACATATTTTTTTTATAAAAAAAAAAAAAGAGAAGATGGTATGTCTTGATAAGAATATCTACTTCCAAAATCAACCAAACACATGTGTCAAGTTGGTCTTGATAATGATAACAGCATGTCAGGCAGGTTCTTATTTCAGTCATGATCTCTTTAATTAAGAGACACCTGTTGCCTGGGCTAGCACAAATGCAGCATTTCCCTTTCAAGAACTAACCAGAATAAATAATTTGAAAATCAAAATGTGCCACTGAAGTAGCCCTAAGTAGCAGAGAATTAAAGGCGTAACAGAAAAGATACCTCATATTTCTGAACCAGTGATGCCCAGAGAGACTTGCATTGTGCGGGACTACGATTTATTCCATGGTTTAACATATCAGTTGTTATCTCTTCCCAGAGAACCATTCTTGCTTTAACACTCCGGAATTTGCTATCCAATCCAGCGCGTAGTATTATCAGTCTTTTCACCTCCTCAGGCTTCCACTTATTACGTTTTGTAGATTTCTTAGCATTTAACAATCTGTTGGGCCCCTTGCTGCCAGGTGTTCCGTTTTTATCAACACCCATATTCTCTTCCAAAGCACAGTCACTAGCTGTTGCCTGTTGGACAGAGGAAGATGCTTTGACAGGTTCATCAGTATCTTCTGGTTCGTGGGATGCATGAGAAGATAATTCAGCTAGGCCAGAGTTTTTAGTTGCAACCTCAGGCATTGTTTGATCAGCATCAAAACTCTCGCCTACAAAAACAGAGATCAAATAGTGTCAAAAGGCCAAGGTATACAAACATAAAATTTATGAATAACAACATGGATAAGAACATAAAGCCGATATAAAGCACTAAATCTACCAACTAAGCTATTAACTAAAGCTGCTAAAAGAATATTGTATATTTCTAAACAACTACGAGCTACTTGTTAAAGAAACAATACATTTCTCCTCCATAATCTGCTTATTATTCTTATCCATAGCAAAAAAAACCAGATTAATAGTCGATGAGCACATGGTACCTTCAGAAGAGTCCATTTCTATGTTGTCCACATCGATGGCAGAATCCCTAACTACATCAAACTGCCTGCTTGAAGGAATAGAATCACTATATTCATTGAACTGTCTACTTGAATGCTTTGTTGCACGAATATTGAATGCCTGAGCAGCAGCAGAGAGCCCCAAACTACCACGAGATTTTCCAGATAATCGAGTCTTCAATTCTTCAGTTAGAACTCCAGTAGTGTTCTCCACTGCAATTGCAATGACATCAGGTCTTTTACTGCTGTATTTCCTAACAATCTTCCTTAATACTTCAGATACGATTCGTTCCATGTGAACCAGCGGACAATTCACAGGACAGCTTGAGAGTGCAGCATGTGCAGCTTTATACAGAGCATCCAGAAGCTTTCCTCTATCTAGCCATAAACAACGCGTGGTGATTTTTATTTTTCCTTTTAAACATGCTTGTGATGAACCATTTACAGCTTGAGGGCGCAAAATCTCCATGCTGGTAAAATAAGAATAAGCAATCATTGTGAATTGTTTATCCTTAACAGTTCTGAATAATTATTACTGGATAAATGATGGAACTATATCTGTGAACCAGAAAAAGAATATAAAAGATCCTTCAACATAGAAGACAACAGAAATAAAATAATATCTTGAACTTGAAATGCATGAAATTTAAATCAAAACAGAAGAATGGAATGACCGTAGATAGAACAATGAAAGGCAATGAAACAAACATATTGTTACATATTCTAATTTACAATAGAAGTTTATTTCTTGATCCATCATGTTGCTGTAGACAGAATCATATACATGGAACCAAATAAGAAAAAGAATGAATGAACAGCTAGAGATCTAGAATATAACTATTGCTTTACCTTTCTATTCTCATGGGAATGCAAGAACATGGTCAAGATGGGTCCACTAATGTGTGCAATACACAACTTTTTACAGTGGAAATGAATAAGCTTCACTGTGAATAGAACAAAAACTATAAAGTGAAAATGAAATCCAGTTTTCTATTTAAATCCAGGTACTACATTACTGCCCTAATTTTTCGGAAAAAAAACCAATGAAATCTAGAATCTCCAAGAAAATGTGGCATCAGATAGGGTACTGCAGTGTATAAACTTTAAAGACAACAAATTTATATTCTTTAAGGAATTTGAGTGAATGTCAGAATTTGCATATTTAACAGTCTTATACTATCAAATATCAAATATACTATCACAGTAACTAAACCAATAATATCTATTTTCACCTGTGGAAACATACTTGGCTAAAAAATTTCTAAAATAATGTGTTAAAATTCAAAATATATCCAGTACCTGACAACTATAATACCATCAGATGCAATTCTTAACCTCTCATCAATACAAAGTTCAGCTGACGTTCCAAATGCTTTATCACCATCACTATACATCAACTGCCACGGACGATTATGTGTTACAAACGAATCAACATCACAAAACAACAAAGAACAATTGAAAATCAAACCTCTAATGCCTCCTTTCCTAGTGAAGAAAACCCATTGGACAGAACTCTCCTGTTCCGGAGATGTGAAACACCAAGCATCTCTCCATTCTTTATTACCTGCAATCAAAAAGAACTAATGCATAAGGTTCACGCCAAGCTTATGTGATAAAATAACACAAAACTACAATGTATAATGTGATAAAGAAAATCTTGGTGTATTTCATCTTGAATGAGAACCACCCACACCTTTTTCCATCTTCTAAACAGAATTGCCCTCTTTTATTATTGCCCTTATCTGATCAAATAAATTTACATGTTAATATATAACTATTTGCTATGGTTTACAAAACTTGATCCAGAATAATTTCCTATAGAATCTAAACACCAACCCTCACCATCTCAACTTTTCCCCTTCACCATAAACCAAAACCTCATGATTTCTTTATGTGCAAGAAATCTGAGTTACTGAAAAACCTCTATCAAATAGAAACCTCCAAATGATATAAGCAGAGAAATGGCCTGTAATTTACAAAATTGAGTATGATGAAAAGGCTCCCCACAACAGACCTTGAACATCAGCACAAATCTAGATGGCTGCAACATTAAATTAGAGATGGTCTTTCTGTAAATTGTGACAAGTTATAACAAGATTAATCTCAACCTGGAAAAAAAAACTACATTGCCTTCTAACAGTCCTGCACAATACCAAGTTGACCAGGTTGGTATGCGTCGGTACAGTAATGGAGGGAAGGCAGTAAAGGCATGAAGAGTGCATACTGACATTGATAGCAACGGAAGCAATGAAGAAGAGGATGGGCAACAAAAGAATCAAGAAAGATGACTATTTGAGGTTCGTATTTGGGGTTATATGATCATATATAGGTACTATATTGTCACGAACTTAGCTGGTTTTGCCTAAGTCGTGCGGCACCCTTGCGTGTCCATTCGCAAAGGCCAGCCTCTCCGAAACCTCCTATGGTCCCTTAGTGTTGAATCTCGAATTTTGATAATGAAATCAATTGATGGATTTATGATCTAACCTTTGTGTTGGAGATAATGATGCAGGATTAACTACGACTGAGAAAAAGCAAAACAATTAAGAAAGAATATGTCGTTGGGCCAGAGTCAAGATCGAGCATCAGGCCGGGTTTTAGACGATGTGGCAGGAGCTAGCTAGGAATTCGCCAGAGGTTGCTAGGGGTTCGCCGGAGGTTGCCGAGAGTTCGCCGAAAGGAGATCAGGAGCTTGTCGGCGATTCGGCAAAAGGATGCCGAGGGTTCGTCGGGAGTTCACCGAAAGATCGATTGACATACTGGACAATGAAAATTGTGTTTGTAATTGTTTGTCTTAATTGTTGTAGTTAGCATTATGATTAGAGTTAGTTTTACCAACTCAATTAGGGGCCAACTGGGTCTAATTTGAGCTCATCTCGTTGACCTGGAAAGGGGTCGACAAAAGGTACGCTCGAGTATGAAATAATACTTAAAAGGTACTGCTCCGGGTATCCCAACGGTAGTATCGCCTAGGTAGGTACTGTTCCGGGTATCCCGACGATAGTATCGCCTAGGCAACGGTAGTACCACCCCAGGCGACTGTAGTATCGTCGGCGTCCAGTTTTCCGAGGAACTTTTGGCGGTAGTAGTGTCGATGCCGACGGTAAAACTACCTACCCAGATTTTTCAAAGAAGGTTGAATTTTGACTCCAATTTTTTAAGCCAATTGGAGTCTATAAATGCCCCAAGTATTCTCGCATGGAAAAGCATGAATGTGAAAGAAAAAATTGGTAAAATTATGTTGAATTGGGTTGAGAGCTTCCCTTTTTCTTTCAAGAGTGAATTGTGTAAGGGAAGGGCTGAAATTGAGTTGAAAAGGTTGATCTCCTAAGCTTGAGAAGAGGAGAGTGTAAAAGTTGTTCTCCTGAGCTTGTGAAACGGAGAAAGGTGTAAGGGATGTTTGATCTTCGCTTGTGAAAAAAGATCGATAGTGGACACCAGTTGGCCTTGAGTGAAGAGGGAACGGGAGTGGACGTAGGTCAAAGTTTTGACCGAACCACTATAAAATCTGTGAGCATCTCTACCCTTGCCTCTCTTTACTATTGCCTCTCTTTACTATTGCATTTGAATTTGATTGTTCTTAATTAGTTCTAAGAAAAGCATGAGCATCATCTTTTGCTTTTTTCTTTACTATTGTTCTCGAACTTTGTTGCTCTCAACTACTTCCAAGAAAAGAACTTGTGATTTCGGTTTTACTAAAAGCAAAGTTTTTAAAACCGAGTCTTTTAGCACTTGCACTAATTCACCCCCCCCCCCCCCCCCCCCCCCCCCCTCTTAATGTCAACTCGATCCTAACAGTTGGTATCAGAGCCACGTTCGACTCAATTGGATTAACACCCAAGCGAGTTTAATGGTTGTTTTTGACATGAACGAGGGTCATTCCATCACACGTCCTCCTATTTTAATGGGACGGACTACACATATTGAAAAACTAGAATACGGATTTTCTTGATTTCGATATATTTTGAATTGTGGAATATTGTCGAAAATGGATTTCAGAAGTCATCCAATCCTATAAATGATTGGAATGATCATGAAAGAAAGATGTTTTCTTTAAATGTCAGCTATAAATGCTTTGTTTTGTGCTTTAGATAAAAATAAATTTAATCGAGTTTCTACTTGTGATTCGGCTTTTGATATATAGCACATAAAGCACAAGTATATTAAAGCAATCAAAAATAAATGAAATAACTTGCAAAGAAGAACATGATAACAACCTTCCAAAGAACAGGAAGGATTTGATACTGAGAACACAAGAAGAACACCTTCCAAAAAACAGGAAAAACATTAAACTGAAAACAACATATGACTCCTCGAGTGATGAGGACTATGACTTTGAACTTATGACAAAAGAATCTAAAAAATTCATGAAAAAGAACAAAAAACACAAAAATAAACTTAAAAAGAACAGAACCTCTTGCTATGAACACAAGAAGCCAAGGCACTCTGAAGATCAAGAGGACAACCACGAAGAAGCAATGTTTTACTTACCGATCCATACCGGCGGACCGGTACCGACATTTTGTCGGTACAGGTACCGTGGTGGTGCACACAGTGCATACCGCACAATATTATTAAATTATTATAATATTATATAGTATTAAAAATATAAAAAAATATAAAAAAAAGAAATAAATGGGTGACGTCGCCTCGATCTCTCTCCTAGCGCGGGGAGACGTTTCGTCTCCCCACGCGGGGACGATAGTCGCCCGTAGGCTGCGAGGGCGGCGAGGGCGCGCGGGCAACGCGCAGGCAAGGACAGCGGCCAAGTACTTCTTTCTTCTTTTCCCTTTTTCTTCTTCAATCGACCGTCGACAACCGAAATCGACCGCCGACAGCCGAAATCAATCGTCGACGATCGATTTTAGCGGTACCGCCCGGTAGCGGCCGGTCCGCATACCGATCAACTGCCGGACCGATATATACCGGGCGGTACGGGGCCTTACCGCTCGGTAAGGAAAACCTTGCGAAGAAGTAGCAAACTACGCGCTCATGGTCATCCATGATGAGGTAAGGAACTCTTCCAAAGCCTCCTTTACTTTTAAAGAGTTGTTAAATGCCTTTCATGAATTATTTGATGAGTATAAAAAGATTAGCAAAACTGATAAATCACTTAAAATGAATTATACATTACTTTCTAGTAAACTTGAAACTTTGCATGATGCATCAATACCATATACTTTTTGCTCGAAATGTGAAATACTAGATGAAATTAATAAAGAAAAATGTTATATTAGAACAAACCTAAGAAAAGTTTAAGATAGGCAACAAATCTATAAACATGACCCTTGTTAATAAGGGTCATGTTCATAGGAAAGAAGGTATTGGCTTTGTGGGTAACACTCAAGTGTTACCCACAAAGCCAATACCTTCATTAGAGGACCTACATTACACTCTTCATCCGAAATCAAGTATAATTTTTGTGGTAGACTTGCACATTTTGTCGATAGATGCTCATTTAGAAGGTATAGTCCACACAAGTTGGTTTGGGTTTCTAAAGGAACCATAAGGAACTCAAAGCCATTAGTAAAAATGGGTAGAACTTATCATGAGGGACCCAAAGTCAAATTGGTACCTAAACCAAAACTCCCTTCATTGTAGTTTTAGCTCCAAATAAAGGCTAGGAGCACAAAATAGTATCGTGATAGTGGATGCTCAAGGCACATGACTTGAGATATAAAATATTTTTCAAGCTCACTAGCCTAAACAACAATAATAAGAAAAATTATTGGAATTAAAATTATTGGCAACAAATCTTTTATTGATTCATGGCTATACAATTAATCTTGATTGTTTTTCGATGATACATGGCTTATGTATAGCTAGAGCATGCTAGTACAAAAATGAATTAGAACTAAAAAACTTTAGCTATTTTTAATAGAAAATTATATACGTTGGAATTTTTCGAAAAAGAGATTTTGATAATGATTGAATGTTAGATGGGTTGTATGTTAGATAGGATTGATAGGTTAAAAATTATTGGCTTGGATGTTCATTGATTTAAATGTAAATGTTATTGTTGAATGATTCAAATGTTATATTAACGGGTTGACTTGAAATAGGTTGTATGTTGTATAGCTTGTAATTGAATGATTGATTTGAAAATTAGATGGGTGGTATGATTCAATGTTCGATTATTCTTAAATTGATGCTTGAAATAAAATTTTAGAAAAAACGTGCTTCTCTTCATAGTGTTTTTGGAAATTAAATTTTTTTTTTAAATGAGAATGACAATTGCATGTTAACTCCTTGCACTAAGTGTAAAGAGTTAGACTCACTTAAGAAGGAAAAATCGTTGTAATTAAAATAAATTGGAACTATTGTTTGAAAATGTTTTATTGTTGATCTTGATGATTTCTTTTCAAATGATACTTGAGTTTCGATTTTAAACGACAATGTATCAATTTGGTATAAAAGATAAAGACATTCTTATATGAAATAAATTACATAAATTAAAACACAAAAGCGAAACGCGTTTTTGAAATGTCTCTATCCTATCAAGTTTTCAATAAGAGATACAAGTGATGAATCAATGTATATCATTATTTATGAATCTCTTAAACCATGAAAGGGATTTTGATGATTTGATGAACTTAAATAAGTTATTATCCAAATCATGATCTTGACATTTTGAAAATTATAACTTGAGATCTTTATATAAATCAAGATCGTTCACTATGATTCTTTCGTTTTTATTAAAAAAATTATTCAAATGAATCAAGATTATTTTGTTACTAAAAAGACGAGATTTGTTAAAATAAATCATATCTTTTGGTACTTGTGAATTGATCTTTCATATTATATCCTTAATGACATAATTTTCATCGTATTATCCCTTTATACTTATGGTTGTAATTAGAATATCGATATAAAAGAAAATTTGTACCCTTATATTTTACAATAACAAAAAAGAGAAAATTGCTTAAAAGAAAATTAAAAAAGTTAATCCTTCTAAATGCATGATTTGCTATCATATTATTTTTTCAGATTTCTCGTATTGAGCCTTTTCTTAAAATCCACATTAAATGATTTTAATCTTCTAAATGCATGAGTAGCTCTTATATTTTTCTCGGATTTTTTGGCCTTCGCAAATTAAGCTCTCTTTCGAAATAATTTCATATCATTCTTTCCTCTTAAAATTTATAAAAGAAAAAAAAAGTGATTCAAGAACTTTTTGTGATGATTGATATGTGATTCATGAGCTCTCTTTCGAATCCTCCCTCTTAAGAAAAAATATTTTGATTCTTGGATTCATGAATCTTTGATGCAATGCTTTCAAATATATCCCCCCCTCTTGATATTTAATTTGTTTTTTTTTTATACTTGATCATTGATTCTTCTTCTTATATTTTATTTACAAAGGGGGAGAAAGATATTTGATATGGCATTTGTGATTAATAAAATCCTCTCTTTATTCTTCTTCTTATTTTACAGAGGAGAAATGGAATAAATTCCTCTCTTTATGTGATGAAATATGTGTTGAACACTTAGTGTTCAAATATGTGACGAATATTTTTTTTTTTTGTTGATAACAAAGAGGGAGAAATTACATGATTGATGGTATAAGTGAAATGTTGTTTAAAAATCTTTTAAAAGTTTGAAGCATATTCTTGTTTGAAATTATAATCTTTAAAATGTTTGAAACAAATTCTTGTTTGAAATTATAATCTTTGAAATATTTGAAACATATTCATGTTTGATATTTTTATCATGTGATGAACATTTGTTTTGAATATTTGTTTAGAAATGGTATGTTGAACATTTTTTCTTTTTTATTGATGACAAAAGGGGAGAAATTGTATATTGATGACAAATGACATATTTGAATATTTGTGATAAATGTTCAAATATAATAATATTTAAATATGACGAATATTTGTGAGAAATGTTCAAATATAAGTTACATTTCTCCTTTTTGTTGAACAAAGAGGGAGAAATAGTATATTGATGACGTTTGTTTTGAAATGTTTATCATGTAAAATATATGTTGTTTGAAATTTTTATATATGATACCAAAAAAGATGAATGTTTGTTATTAAAAATTCTATCATATATGGTATCATGGTAATGAATGGTCAAATTATTAAAGTTCCAATGTTTAGTAAAAATTGTCAAATTGCTACCTTGAATTCAAAGGTAATTGGCTCTTTTGAATTCAAGTTTTGCCTATTTCAAATATGACATATAGATAGGGAGAGTTAAGGTTAACTCCGTCATCAATTGATTGTCATCATCAAAAATTGGGAGATTGTTGTATCTCGAATTTCAATGATGAAATCAATTGATAGATTTATGATCTAACCTGTGTTGGAGATAAGTGATGCAGGATTAACTATAACTGGGTAAAGGCAAAACAATTAAGAATCTGTCGTTGGGCCAGAGTCAAGATCGAGCATCGGTCCGGGGTTCGGGCGATGTGGCGGGAGCTCACTGGGAATTCGTCGGAGTTCGCTGGGAGTTCGCTGATCGGTGGTCGGGTTCTCGTTGGGGGGTTCGCCGGAGGTTGCCGGGAGTTCATCGAGAGTTTGCCGATAAGTTGTCGAGAGCTCGTCAGGAGTTCAATGAAAGGATGCCGGGAGTTCGTTGGGAGTTCGTTGAAAGGAGATCAGGAGCTCGCCTGGGGTTCGCCGGAAGGATGCCGGGAGTTCGCCGTAAGATCGATTGACGTACCGGACAACGACGATTGTGTTTGTAATTGTTTGTCTTAAGTGTCGTAGTTAGCATCATGATTAGAGTTAGTTTTACTAACTCAATTAGGGGCCAACCAAGTCTAATTTGGGCTTGATTTGAGCTCATGATAGAGCTCATTTCGTTGACATGGAAATGGATCAACAAAAGGTACACTCGAGTACGAAACAGTACTTAAAAGGTATTGTTCTAGATATCCCCACGGTAGTACTACCACCGCCCGAGTTTTCGAGCAACTTTTGGTAGTCATATCGCCGGTGCCAGCAATAGTACTGCCCGTACCCCGAATTTTTTGAAGAAGGTTAAATTTTGGCTCCATTTTTTAAGCCAATTGGGGTCTATAAATACCAAGTATTCGTGCATGAAAAAGCAAAAATGTGAAAGAAAAATTGGTAAAATTATGTTGAATTGGGTTGAGAACTTCCCTTTCTATTTCAAGAGTGAATTGTGTAAGGGAAGGGCTGAATTGAGTTGAAAAGGCTGATCTCCTAAGCCTAAAAAAAGGAGTGTAAAGATTGTTCTCCTAAGCCTGTGAAAAGGAGAAAGGTGTAAGGGGGTGTTTGATCTTCACCCGTGAAAGAAGATTGATAGTGGACACCGGTTGGCCTCGAGCGAAGAGGGATCTAGAGTGGTCGTAGGTCAAAGTTTTGACCGAACCACTATAAAATTTGTGAGCATCTCTACCCTTTCCTCTCTTTACTATTGCATTCGAATTTGATTGTTTTTAATTAGTTATAAAAAAAGCACGAGCATCAACTTTCGGTTTCTCTTTACTATTGTTCTCGAACTTTGTCGCTCTCAACTACTTCCAAGAAAAGAATTTACGATTTCGGTTTTACTTCGAGAAAATTTTTTAAATCAAGTCTTTTAGCACATGCACTAATTTACCCACCCCCCCCCCCCCCCCCCCCCCCCTAGTGCCAACTCGATCCTAACACTTAGGACCTACAAACGAGAAAACGTGTTAGCATTTCACCCGGAACCCACAAGCAACAATTTCAACAAATACTTTATATAGCCAATGCAAATTACAAACATGGACTTCACAAACTCTAAACGGTCGCACACAAAGGATCATGGTTCATTATAGACCAAAGTCCCCACAAGTGTTTACATAACATAACTCTCATTTACAAGCCGAATCGGTCACGAAAGCTAACCAAACTAAGACTGTCAAGCCTACTGCAAGACCGTTACTTATCGTAAAAGTATGTACAAAAACCCAAAGACATGGACATACATGAGCATTACATTGAGCACCCTCTTTATATTTTTATCTGTGACATTCTCCCCCACTTATTTCTTCGATGTCCACGTCGAAGCCGCTGCAGACGCTGCATCTCCTCGCCTTTTATTGAATCTTCAATTTCTACTCTGGTTCCAACACGCCTCTTGGCTCCTAGCTGCTCTCCGCCGCTGTTTTTTAATAGTCGAACTTTGATCCGCCATGCTGCTTCAACTCACCAATGACGGACTCAGGTGTGGGGTCGACTGAGTTGTGTTGATCCTTGTTGCTTCTTACGGATCCTTTTGGCAAAGGAAATGACCTTCCTTGTTTTACGCCAGTATTTGAAACGTCGCATGTCGCTTAAACTGTGTGGATGCTTGTTGGAGTTTTAACGAGCATCGTCTCGCAAACTTTGAAGTTTTTGAGGTCCTTCACAAAATTCGCCATCGATTCTTCTTCAACTTAATTATCACTTCCAAGTAGGTTAGCATCAATTCCACTTTCGATTGACATTATATTGGGAAACGAAGCGCACAATCAACTCTCAGTTGCACCGATCACCAATAGTGAGGATTTGATAACTTTTGTCTTCCATTAAGTTTCTTCGAAGGGTCTCTGAACTTACGTAGAGCTCCTTTGCTGGATAAATAAAAGAACTAGGGTACTCGATTTCGCCCATTCTCTTAAGAGTTGAGAAGCAAAAGTTACTTGACTTCGCCCGCCTCCTCGAGGTTGTATTTCATGCGTCGAGCTGGTTACTAGTCTTCGCCCGCTCTTTGCTCACACTTCTGAAGCACCTGAAGTGTTTATACTCCTTGAGTTGAGTTAGCTACTGTGATTCGCCTTCTCACTGCCATCGAACTTCCGAAATGCAAGAAGTTTTGCTCGAAAGAGCAAAGTTCCACCCCAACTTGGAGCAAGTCTTAGTTTTGGTCGCCTTTGAGATTGTACCGTCTTCTCCATCATCCTTGTCACCTACTCCTCTGAGTCGAAAAGGTACAGCACCACGTACTGCATACTTTGATCCTTGGTCGAGCACTCTTGCATCAACTTGAAGTCCCCCACTTTTGGATATCTTTGTGAGAAGCTCGTTGACACCGATCTTATGAAGTCTTCTGGCCTCTGCCCTTTAGCCTTGTCTTGGTACTTAGAGTTTACCTCTGCATTCTCCACCTCCTCGACCCCTTACACGACCAACGCTCTCCCACCATGAGAGCAAGGGATCGATGACTCTACGGAAGTCTCGCCTCTACGGTACCATAACGCTACCAAGCCCATGGCACTACTATTTGTTGCCTCGGATCTACATCCCTTTCTTCGCGATCGATAGATCTGCTTCTACGGAACTGTGACACTCCTCCAAGTCCACCTCCATTCTGACCGACGCTTAGCTTTTTAGGTAGCTGAGCCCTTCTGAACTTGTCGTCGCTTCGCCTCTTTCGACCACCTGCTTCAACACATTTTTGTTCTTCGAGCAGTTCTCCTTGGTCGATAGAAAGACAAATTGCAACTCCCATGTATGGCCTCCGCCATCCTGTTGCAGGGCGACTCGTGTCGATTCTGTTCTCCTTAGCTTCCTTGGTAGCAACATTCACTTACTCGACCATGTCCTCTGACTTGTCGGGCTCCCTTAAGCGAATCTAAGCACTATAACAGTCCAACTCTCCGGCCGCTCCGATCATACCTCTGTATGATCAAGTCCCCCTCGTGGGACTCGGTGGTACACAGCCCCTATATGCTGATGACCAAGGTTTTCATCCGATGCAAAATTCAATGCACACACGGAATACCCACCTTTGCAGTATCATGACATTCACTTTTTGAATACATAGCCCTTCTTATTGTCGTGTTGTTCACCGAAGCATAGCTCCCAATAGCTCCTGATCATACATCTGCATGATCAAGTCCCTCACGGGACTTCTCCCGCGTGTGCTGTATTGCCTCAAACTATTCCACCACGATCTGCTGCACCATGTCGCCTCCTGGTGACATCTTTATTGCGTTCAGATTCTTGTAGGATGAACTCGGACTACGATCTCTCCATGTGTGGCCTCTGCCAACACATCGTAGGGCCTCCGCCACCTCCGATTGTTTTCGTTCCTTTGGCAATTGACCTTCGTCCACCCATTCTGGATGGACGAAGGTCCACAGACTTCACTGAAATTGGTACACCATTGTCTGGATCCTGGGACTCTACCCCCACCAACACAATCTCCGCTACGCACCACTTTCTTCATGACAACTCGAATGCAACACTATGGCATATTCTTCAAGAGTACTCGCCTCTTCGTCCCCTTGCCCCGTGCTAAGGCCTTCTGATCCCAACTTCGCCTTCGTAAGTTGAATCACCTTAGTTCCTTCGTTAAATACTTCTCTGAGATAAGGTGCATGTGCCTCGAAGCTCCCTTCGTCTTTGACGCCATGCAGGACGAGTTTGCTCCATCAAAATGAAAAACCCATGGAACGACATGATCCCGCTCTTGCCTCTGCAAGACTTCATGTCATTGACCTCTGTCCAAGAAAAGCTTCGTGCCTCCACTTCTTGTTCCATCTTCAACGTCGACTCCCTTCATGTGACTTGGATACTTCACCAAGTTCCACCCAAGTTGCTCCGCCCCTCGATTTGCATTGAGTTGATGGTGGCCCTCGTAACCACCATTCCACAGGTTAGCCCTGTGTTGAGTCCGATTTTCACATCGACTCTAAGTGTGCCTTCATTTGATGTTGTCATGGTCGCTCCCCCACTTGATCTCGCATGCATCCACCAATGCATTACCTCATGCGAGATCATGCAATGACTCCTCGCCACTCGCTCGATTCGCTGAGCTTTGTAGAGTTGTTGTCTTGAGGTACACCTTAACATGTGTGATCTGTTGCACATGATTCTCCCTCCGGAGAACCAAGACTTATCCATCCTAAATATCTGTCCTATTGGAGCAACTTTTCTCTTCGCATTCTTCCCTCTAGAAGATTCAGAGACCACCATCCCCTTGGACTACTCCACCTTGCTGAACAAATTGTGCATTATTCTGCCCCCACAAATGCACTTGCTAGATTGCGACTCTTCGCCAATACAAAGAATTCATTAACTATAACAACATAGCCACAACTCCGACTTTCATTCCTGTAGCTTCTTTCTCAAATCTCTGTAGCTAAGTCTCACCCGAAGGGGGAATTCTTTAACTATAAAAACATAGCCACAACTCCGATTTTCCCTCGTAAAATGAGGTTTTTTCCACTTTCTAATTTAACATAGTAAATTCTATCTCTTTTAACATATTAAATCAAAATAGTCTCCTTCAGAGAAGGAGTTCCACTTCTTTAAGTCTAAATAAAAGTAGTAATTTTAATTCAACTCTTTTTCAATTCATATCTCAGCCTCCTGTAGCTCAGTCTCCTCCTTGTGAGGAGTTCTTCTTGGCTGTTTATTAATTGAGTTTAGTTCTAAGTAGCCCAGTCCCCCCGAAGGGGGATTCCGAAGATATCTTTCATCAAATCGTTCCCCGAAGCTAAGAGGAAATTCCCTAATGTCCTGTTTTAAAACCTAACTAAACAGTAATTGGAGAAAGAGTACGAGCTACTAAACTAAGGGATAGGAAAGTCAGACTTACATAAGTAAACTCAGGATGGAAACCAAAAGTAGAAATGATCAACTTGGATTGGAATTCTAAGATGGAGTACTAGACTGCATTGTCGGATAATGTGATAGAGCAATTGCATAGTCCAAATCAGTAGCTAGAGAATAGAGGTAGTATATCCATTTAAGAGAAAGGAAATTAAGAGCATAGGGCCTAGTAGTTGATAAGAGCATAAGGCCCAGTATTTGCTTGTCAAGTTCAATCTATTAGTTAGTGTTTAGGTCTCGTACCTTTACTAGCTTTTTCTTCTTATTTGAATTCATTAGTGCAGTAAGGTATTCTAAAGTCTCCCACTGCACCCTTCAAGGCCTAGCAACATGCTGAACTTATTGCACATTTCAGCCTCCTGTAAACATATCCTTCTCATGCCGAAGAGAAAGTTTCAATGCTCCATGGCGTCGAGTTTTGATCGCCTTGGGATAGCCACGAACACTCCATCATCCGTATACAAGCCCTTGCATGACTACCAAATTCTTTGAGTTAACAATTCCCCTCACCTTTGTGAGCTTTGCATAACTCTTTCGATCGTTGTGCAACACATATTACTTTGCACGGTCTCATCTTTTACTAAGCGCCCCGCTTACCTTGAGCACCGTCAAGTTTGGTTGCCAACGTTAAGCCGTAGCTCGAACTCAGCCTTCACAACCTTTATGCACTATGCATTCTTCCTAGCTTGCTTGTCCTCGTGGTGTCTCTCGCGCAAGGGTTGGCCACTCCTCTGAGCGACTCATTTCCCTACATCTTAATGTATGTTTCCCCCAAACGGTTTCACATGTTGGCTGCCCTCCACGCAGGCCAACTAGGTCCCCCACGTTTGCATGACAAGTGTTTCTACGTGTGCTTGTCCTGCTCTGATACCATTTGTCACGAACTTAGTTGGTTTTGTCAAAGTCATGCAGCACCCTTGCGTGTCCGTTCGCAAAGGTCGGCCTCCCCGAAACCTCCTATGGCCCCTTAGGACCTACAAAAGAGAAAACAGATCAGAGAAAGCGTTTCACACGGGATCCACAAGCAACCATTTCAGCAAACACTTTATATAGTCAATGCAAATTATAAACATGGACTTCACAAACTCTAAACGGTCGCACACAAAGGATCATGGTCCATTACAGACCGAAGTCCCCACAAGTGTCAACATGACACAACCCTCATTTACAAGACGAATTAGCCACGAAAGCTAACTAAACTAGGGTTGCCAAGCCTACTACTTGCTATACAAAGCATGTAAAAAAACCCAAAGACACGGACTTACATGAGCATTACATTGAGCACCCTCTTTATATTTTTGTCCGTGACAATATGGTAGAATTACTGACTGATATAGCTCAGTACCAATAAGATTATAGGGCAACGTGCTCAGTATTGAAACAGATCGTGCAATTTGCTTGGTCCATGTACTGATAGGCCATCAAACTGATATATATTAGTCCATATTGACCAATATGTTCAAGATTTGATTCCGTTGCCCCACCCAACAGACATAAGTTATGGGCACAAATAGTTACCATGCATCACTCACTTAAAACAAACAAATTTAATTGTTGGATTAATAAAATAATCTTTAGCCACCATTGGCTACCAAAATGTAAATTTGTGTGAGCTAGTAAAATAGGCATGTTACCATGTTTTAGCTACTCCACAGTGTGCAACCGAGTTGACATCTATTTTGATTGAAACTAATGAGCTTGGAATCATGTCAGCAATTTAAATAGTTGACATAAAAAGAAATACCTAAATGACTAAGTGATATGAAACATTGGATTCTTATAGGGAAATTTTAGAGAATCCACCATGTGGAGCCCAAGAAGGTTAACACATTTTTAATATCTCTGCTGGTAGCTGATTTCTTACAAAATTGGTTATCTTCCAGGCTATACAATTTTACATTGAGACTGCCAGGAAAACATATAATTTGAAGTTTGAACATTGAACAGATAACACAAATTAAAATTAAAATTCAAAATGACAAATCACTATCAACATACATGTTCAGGCTGGAAATAGGGCATTAATTTTTTCTCCAAGTGACAAAAATCATAACCAAACCATACTGATTACTACATGTTCTACGAAATATTTAACTAGTGAAGAAAATAATGATGATCTAAGGCACAGATTCTTGATCGAATCATCCAAGTAATAAATGACTTACAGCGGTATGCCGTATCCCAGTGGATCTTCCAAGTAATTCATGCTCTTTCAAAAACAACAGTTCCCCATGAATGGGTAGAAAATGTTGAGGTTTCACAATTTTAAGAACTTCCTCCTACAAAATTTAATAAGATTAGAGTGCCATTTAGATTCATCTTGTCAGTTGAACATTTACATGGAAGGCTGAATAACAGGCCAACCTAAATAATATGAAAAGTTACAAATAAGTGTAAAAGAAAAATAATGCAGATACCAATTCTCCACGGTAGGCATGGCCAGATGTATGCAATCCAGCATTTTTGCCCATTATGATCGTTGGACCAAGCTCTGATATGCGGTTTAGCATCTTCATCACTCGAGTCTCATTTCCAGGAATTACCTATAACAAGAAAACCATGTCCAATTTATTAAAAAAACCATAAACAATGACATTATGTCACCAATACAATGCTGTTAAAAATCAGGCAGCAAGGCAATTTGGGAAACAGATTGATACTTAAGTATAAAATTGGAGTTTCCAAGTGCAAGAAGACAATGACCAAAAATATGGAAACAAAAGGCATGGTAATATCCAAGAAATTGATACTCACCTTAGCAGAATACAAAACAACATCATCTTTTCCCAGTTTTAGAGAATGGCTGCTACCAAAGGATGCAAGATTTAGTGCAGCTCTTGGTTCTGCCTGGCACAATGATCAACACATTTGCATGTTATTGTGAATTTGTGATGATCTTTGTGGACAGTACATTTAATTATATTGTTGTGACAGCATCACACAAATTTTCATGCCCCCAGATTGACAGCAAGAACATCTTACTTGGGAACCAGTCGTCACAATCAGCAAATCTTTTGGGGCATAAGCATTAATATCCTCTACTTTCACCTACAAAAAGTTTGCCACAATGTTAAGTAGAGAGAATATATTACACAAAAAATAGCCATATAGAAGAAAAGATGGGAAAATTTTCTCCTCTTGAGTTCTCATTTTTTGACCTCTTTCAGAACATGGAATAAGAAATTGAAAAAGTTAAGACATGCTAATAACATTTCCTTACCAAAATAGAAGGATCAATTGGTGCCTTTCCATCCTTGAAAGCGGCATCTAAATAAGTTCTCAGAGACATACCAACTAATACCTGTTGATTAATCATAACTCTCAAAGTATCCAAAATGATTGTGTATCATGTAGTCAGAGAACATTGTATATCAGGAAACAATCAAAAGAACTAAATAATTTGAAGCAGCTTACCATTTTTCGTCCAGTTAAATCAGCAGCAGCTTTGACACTGCCAAGACGATGTATGTTAGAAGCAAATTGTGTAGTTATAACCCTTCCTTTTGCCTCTGAAATGCGTCGCAGTAATGCATCTGCTACAGCCGCTTCACTGACAGATCTTCCAGGTGACAAAACATTGGTTGAGTCACTCATCATCTGTAAAGGAGTCAACAATTTCAGCTCTTTATCCTCCATTCCAAATTTGTGAAAAAATTCAAAACAATAAGAAAAGGCATGTCGAATAAATAAAACAAACAATGAAGAAACACATCCAGAAGAAATAACCTTTTTACTAATGAAACAACAGACTATCAAATCCTCTAGATGGGAGAAAAGAACTTATTATATTACAATCATCCTAAGCTTGAGACAGCCCTTATGCCATACACCATAAGTCACTAGCATATTCAAAAGATCCACATGGAACCTCCTCTAGCTTCAATGCTTGGATCTATCAAAAACTATGTTAACACTAAAGGCTGTGGTATATAGATAAGGCTAATGGCATGAATAAAAAAAGCATGATTGGCACTATGCTATCAAGATTTGACTATTGCTTCATTTGTGAATGCCAGGTAAGAAAATGCAAGTTGACATAGTTCCAATAGATATTTAACTTATAAGACTGTTGATTTATTTTAAAAGAACAAAAGTTAATCCATATAAAAAGTAATTACCAGTTCCAACAAAGAAAAAGCATGCATCTACATCATGTTACAAGATGGCAAAAGAGTGAGTATGATGTCACCAACTCTATGGACTGAAGCTTGACTAAGATATTCAGCTTGAATTTATGAAAGTAGAAGGAAAGTTTAAGAAAGATTATTTGTGGAAATGAAGGATGAATGCTTGACTGATCTCTCACAGATAACAGAAGTTGACCCATGTGATCAGATGATTGTGTCTGAGAACATAACTTCTTCTCGCCTCTCCGTACCCACGTGATCAGATGAATGTGTGATTGATCTCCGACAAATAAAAGAAGTCGACCCACGTAATCAGATGATTGTGTCTGAGAACATAACTTCTCCCCTCTCTGTACTCTCTTCTTTTACAAATACAGTATCCATGATGTCATAAATTTTCTGATGTTGAGACTGTTATTGAGAGTAAAAATGTATATTGACCACCAAAAAGTCATTTCCATTATAACAAGAAAATATAAATGAAAGGAAAAACAAAGGTTCCCATTTTAATAACAGTACAGCTTTCAATATCTCACTCCTTCCACTAGAATATGAGGTCCATAATCCATTATAGATGCCAAGTACTGGATAGGTCACTCCTTCATTTACAAGATGATCTAGGTACAAGGGTTAATGGTTGGTGAACACTTAGGCGAAAGAAAACCAAGGGAAGCCAAGAAAAGCAACATAAAACCATGATGTGACAGGACGTCTTCTGAAGAGAAGACAAAATACAAGGATGAATATAAACAAAAGATCAGTTTTTGTACTTCGTTCAACACCAAATGAATCGTTCAGGGAGATACAGTCCATTAAATGAGATAGGATAAAGAACAAATGACAAAATCCCAACTTCCTCTTGTTTTCTTTTTTTTTTTTGTGCATCTCCTCCAGTGATCCTGAACTCCTGACACTTTAGCTTTGAGATCAAGCCTTAGTTCTTTGACAAGAGAGATAAACCACAAAGACTAGAGTAGCCCAGTCATCAAAAAATTCCAAAACCTAGTGCTCACAGATAATCATTTCAACAAACAGATAGAGAACATTCACCTGGGCCTTAACCAATACAACCATACACCTCCTGTTCCATTTGGATTATTCAAAAAATATATTCAAGCCAAATATTAGCACAATGGTCAGATATGCTAATCGTGCTTGCCATTTGATGGGTTGCGAGATATCTAAACCAATAATGCATTTTTCTTTTTTTTTCAAAGTTAAGTGTATATGTATGTATCTCCCTCCAACATTAGTGATTTGCACTCAGACACACACTCTTCACAACTCAAAAGCTTATGGGTATGTCATTGTAGTTAATCTATGGCAGTTGAATGTCTTCAATCAATATCAATGTACTAAAAAGAATTGCATATATATTTTCTTCTAAATTTGTTTTTTTTTTGTATTTCTATGATTTAAGTCTAAAAACATGAAAAATAATTAGTGAAAGTGACAAGGGGCATTGTTGGATAAAATAATTTTCAAAATTACTGGTAAGCGTGATCAAGAATGACTAACCTGACTTTATTGGATGAATGCTAAGAGGAGTGACATATATCGAGAATTAAATGTTTGAAGTGATATATGCATAAATATAAATATATCTCAATACTATAGTAAATTTTGGAAGGGCAATATGCTATTTCCAAACTATCAAAAGGATAGATACATAAAACTTCTATTTCTTTAGCAAAAATCTCCACTGCCTGCAACAGACAGCATTTAACAGCGTCTTAATTTTAATTGACTCACACAATCTGTCAACAAATTCAGTTTATATTCGATTGCAAAAGTTCTGGCAACAAAGGGACCGTCATACATCTCTTTCCATAGCAAAATCCACTAGAAGTGCACCTTTGCAGTTCTTCAAATTCTGGATCTCAACTTTGTATCTGTTCAACTTCATTTGTTATCTCATGATCAGGTTAGGTCTGATAGCTAACCTGTTGTGGCATTGGCAGTTGGCGCCACATATCTCGAAGGTGGTCGAGCTTCTAACCAGTCAGTTCAAAGTGCTAGTTACCCACGATCAAATTCCAACTTGAAAATTATACACTTTAACATTGCAGTTAGTATATCATAATCATCAAAGAACAATTGTCACACTTGACAATATATCAACTAATTAACATTACAAGAACTCTAGTGGTAGAGTTTTTTTTTGTTGTGCAAAGGGTAAATAACGAAGACGAGATTCGAGCCTAGCACCTTGAGATAAATTGTCAAAAGTTTTACCGGCTAAACTAGCAAAATCTTTAGCGGTAGAGATTGAATGTTATATTACTTCAAAGTTCAAACATCAAAAGAAATTCAGTAAATAAATAACAGAACTTTTGTCTAAACAGCTCTTCTAAAACACAAGTGGCCACACATTTCACTGTTGAACATGCAACAATCATCTGGGGTTCATAAAGTAAAGTGTTTGTAAAGTATCCAACAGAAAACAATTTATCCACAGATAAAAATAACAATGTAGATGAATGAAACTTTCTGCCAGACACTAACAGAATCTAGGATCAATATCTTTAAATAAAAGTTGGACAAAGGGGGAAGGGTAACTAACAATCAGAATTCTAGAAGTCCAATATTACGAGTAACACTTACCAAAGTCACCCCTTCTTTGGAAAGTTGCTCCAAAGCAACACGGTCAAACACTTTGCCATCTAGTGGTGACTCATCAATCTACAAAAGCACTTGTTATAGTTGAGCCATTAGAAGGAAAACAAGTTGACAGAGGCATGACAAGAATAACAGAAATATTACCTTCCAGTCACCAGTATGAAAAATAGTGCCATCACTGCAGCGGAGCACCAACCCACAGCAATCAGGGATTGAATGGGTAACTCGGATGGGCTCCACTTCAAATGGACCAGCATGGAACTTCTTTCGAACTTTAAATTCCTTAAGCCTGGATGGAACAAAAATCCCAAACTCCTTCAAACGTCTCTTGATCAGCTGTCCACAAACAGCACAAAGCTCATTGAACTAAATGTCAAATGGATGCAAGAAAGAGATCTTCAGAACAAGAAAATTTCAGACTGGGAATATAGCGACAGAAGAAATTGCATGGACATCATACAGAATTTACTCATTTCACTCAAAAAAGAAGGTAAAGGCATAATCATCTAATGTAATATATTGCTTAAGGATTGCAATTGTTGGATAGGTCCGAAAACTACAACCTTGCCTTACTAAGATGTAACAAATATTTCCCACCCACCAATTCTTGTTACTAAAGAAAAAAATGGACAAAATAATTCTACAAAGTAGAAACCCAAGTAAAAGAAAGGAGTGGGAAAAAGAACTAAGCTTTTTCAACACATCATCATGATTCATAAGTCTCTTCATTTATATAGCAATTATTTCCTTCTTTGCCCAGTTATCAGCTCCTAAACCATACTTGAGTGAATAACATTGGCAAACCCATATTTGCAATCAGGTTAACTTCGTGCACCAAACGAGGTCCAGGTAAATTTTTTTCCATTCCCATAAGATTAGGACCAAAGAATCTTGATGTCCAATTTATTATAAATTTCCTAAGCATAAAGAAACCCTTCACGGTGTAAACCATGACAATAATTAAAACATGTTCACTACAAAGATATGCCTACCTCCATCGTAAAGGATGAAGCAAAAATTGGAGTGTGGGAGTCCAGAGCTGGTATAACCTGTAAACATGCTCCAAAAAAGCAGAAACAATCAGAGCAGCAGAACTGAATAAGTAGCATGTCCACATGATCTAGACAACTTTAGCAAGACAGAAAAAAGTTCATATATCAAATTCCACATGATATAGATAAAGGATTATCTCCAAAGAACCAACCGTATATGAAAAATTGGAAACAGAGCAATTTTTTGGAGTTGAAATATTTCAAGCTGCAGAAAAAAAAAATTAGATAAAATGAAGTATAAGTATAATTTCTACTTAGAAAAGCTATTTTAGACTAACAGTATTTTGCAACAAAGCAGCCACCTCTACTAACTTGCTATGTTATCCACTCATACGAAGTCAGTATCTACTGAGCAGAAAACAGAACTGCAGGTCAGTTAAACTAAGTGGATTGGTGACACAGGAAAAACTGCATTGGGGCTTTAGTACGGAACTTTTCTAGGTTTAGCATTAAATCATGGTAAATCAAAATAGAACGTTCCTGCTTTTCTCTTATTTTAAATAAATTTTCATCATAATTTTTTCTATTGCAATAAAATTGTCTAGATTTAGTGTATCTGGGATGCATGTTTTAGAAGCAGTTCATACTTTGTTGTCCAGAACTGCAGTCTAAGGATGTATGTAGCTGTTGAATATCTAACCAACTTAAGAAAAGTTCTCGGACATTCTTTTCAAAGAGAGAGTTTGACCTATTTTTTAAGAGTAGAGTGGCTTGAGGTGGCATGTCTCTTTCTTGAGCTTTTTTTACTTCAAAAAGATATCTTCAAGGTAACTAAAGTAATTTTGCTTATTTTAGGTTCATCTTATTAGTATCTGGAATCAAGCTTCATGTTTTATGTCTGGATTTTAGCTAATATGTTGTCCATGGAAAGGACAATTTGGTCCCAGAACAAGCAGGAAGCTAGGCCATGTAATTGCTATAAGAGTCTGTCATCTTTGGCCAACTATTGCCAAATGAGAAAGGAAAACCGTGGGATACTAAAGTGGGCCACCCAGATTGAAAATAAGTGGGTGGTTTGCTACATAATCTTTTAACTCTATGTTTGTTTCCAAGAAATTAAGAAATGGAAGTCCACCAGGAATTCAACTGCAAAAGATAATTAAGGAAGAAAAATGTAAAGAGGAGACTTGAGTAAAATTTCACTATCCATGATTTTTTCCTCCCATGAAGGTAAAGTGATATTTCAAGGAAAATCATCTACCCATTTATTTTTCCTTAGTTTTCTGCACCAACCAAATTCTCTGCAACAAGTCAATGTGGCTGACCCCAAAATAGTTGAGACATTACTGCCGGTTGATGGTTGTTATCATTGATCTTTCTACAACAACCAAACAACAAAAAATCTTCACTACTCTTTCCTTTCTTTCTGTTTTCTTCTCATTTTTACATATTTTTTTAATCGCTTTCACTCTCTATGGGATTAAGATAATAGTCCTAGATGAGAGAAAAACCACTAACCAATAGTTTCTTTAACTGATATATATAGTAATTTAATTTTATTCTTTTTCTTTCTTTCTGAGAGTAATGATCACCTAGTTAAGATACGACACCACTTACAAAAGATACATTGATTTTATTTGAATCTTTCAGCAACCCATGAACCCTTTCTGTTTATGTAAGACTACTGGCCTGGTTCATTATCTATTTCTTATTCCTCTAGTATTCTACTCTTCATATCGTTCTGTCACGAATGGTCGTCGCGCACTCGCAACAACTTCGCTCAACGAACCGTTTGTCGCTTTTGCATACTTGTACAAATGTTTGGCAATCTGTTTTGCCTTAGTTTTATATGGTTTTGCCTGAGAAATGTAAGCAAAAATAGTTTGTAACGCTGCAATGCGACCGCTCACCGCGCCAAGCCAAAACTGCCAAAAACAACTTCATTTTCGCATGACGCGGCCTGATTTCTGCAGACCGTGGTGTGGTGCGAAATGTCAGCCATCTCAGCATCGTGGAACCCCCCGGGTGGCATAGGGCTAGATGGAGCTTCGGTATTATGTCGAGTGTTGAACATTCTTCACAAGTTGAGCTTGTCTTCATGCCCGACACCCGATGAACCGTCGTTTGTGGACTTGCAATTGTTCGTTCAATCTTCTAAAGTCTTTTTTCGCTCCTTTCTCTCTTTTCTCTCTTGCACTCAAGATGTTTGTTGAATTGCTTATAAAGCTACTCTCTTCGCGAGACGTCGGGACTTGTCCATCGCTCGCTTTCAAACTAATCAACCTTCTTTTTCTCAGGTCCTTCGGGACCGACACGAGGTTGCACTTAGGCAGACCTGTTGCGAACGAATAATGCATGAGAGTTTCATGACTTGGGCAATCCCAACTAAGTCTGAGACATTGGCACAAGGGTGTTTCACGACTTAGGCAATTCCAACTAAGTCCTTAAGTTTGTCGCAAGGGTGTCGCACGACAAAGGCAAATTCAGCTAAGTCCGTGACATTATGGTATCAGAGTGAGCAAGCAATTCGAACAAATAGCGAAAAAGTTTCGCAATCTCGCCATGGCGAAGCATCGTGGCGAATCGAGCAAGATAGGGCAAGCCGGACCTTTGCCCCAAGCAATCGCAAGTGGGCTACAAGTGCAAACTCGCTCTCAAGCTGTTGGAGCCGCTCATGAAGAGCACGACAACAAAAAAGATGAGCGATAACTTCGGTATTCTCCGCGAGCGGAGGAGGCACAATCTGGAGCGCTAATCAGGAAAAGAAGCCACAATGAGAGACTTACAATGGCAGAAACCCGTCTCGATGTTCTTGAAGCGAGTTTGGAGGAACTCTACCAAGGCCAACGAAGGCTCCTTCGAGTGGAGAGCTCACAAAAAGAAGCTAAATCTCAGATCGACGAGGTTGAGTCCCTAGTCGACCGACTGAGGGAAGACACCAAAGACTCCATGCAACATCTGCATTAAGTTATGGCGGAACTCAGGTCCATGGTGACGTTGCTCACAAGGACTCTTAATGCAGGAGGGAGCAACCCCCGCGTTGCACCACCACAAAGCTTGAGGGCGCTCAAGCCGCATTGCTACGAGGGTTCCAGGGATGCCAAAGAGCTCGAAAATTTCCTGTTCGACATGGAATGGTACTTTCGTGCTACGAGGCTTGACTCTGAAGAAACCAAAGTTCCAATAGCAACAATGTATCTGAATAGAGATGCGAAACTTTGGCGACGAACCCGTTGGGAAGAGATCCAGCAAGGCTTGTGTCGAGTGGACACATGGGAGGACTTGAAGTGAGAGTTGAGAACTCAATTCCTACCCGAGAACACAAAGTTCGTGGCAAGAAGAAAGCTAAGACAACTCCACCAAAGTACCTCCATTCGCAACTATGTAAAGCAATTTTCTGCACTGATGTTGGACATATAGGACATGTCCGAGAAGGTTAAGTCATTCAGCTTCCTTGATGACCTAAAGTCGTGGGCACAACAAGAACTACATCGAAGGACTGTCACTGACGTGGTCGGGGCAATTGCGGCCACAGGAAGGCTCACTGATTTTGTTTCTTCAGAGGACTCGGGGAAGAAGAAGCAATCCTCAGGAAATCGCCCACTCAAATATTCCTGAGCGAAGGAGTCTGGGAGCGAACAAAGGAAGAAGAATTTCCACAAAGGACCAAGCTCAAAAGGCAAAACCCCGAAACCTGACGGATGTTTATTATGCGGAGGACCGCACATAGTGAGGGAGTGCCCACAAAAACAGGAACTAAATGCCTTAACTGTATCAGTCCAACCCCATAAGTCGAACAAGGGCAAAGTCGTCGCCCTTAGTTCGAGCAGTTCAAAATCTAGCAGCGACGATAAGGAGCCGCAAGGGCCCCGAATGGGAGCAATGTGTTTGTTGGATGCGGTTGCGGGGTCAAGTGGGGGAGAACACGAAAGCAAAGCCACTGAAGACAGGGAGTAGCGAGTTGATGTATGTGGACATCAAGCTTAATGGTCGAACAACCCGTGCAATAGTGGACACAGACGCTACCCGTAATTCTATTGTTGATCAAGAAGCAAAGCGACTTGGACTAATCTTAGAGAAGAACCCAAGTCGTATGAAGGTTGTGAACTCGAAGGCCAAGCGGATCTCCGGACTAGCAAAGGGGGTCCCCATCAAGATCGGAACATGGAGCGGGAGCACAAACATGATGGTGGTGCCACTGGACGACTTCCAAGTGATTCTCGAAATGGAGTTCATGGCCAGTAGCGAAGTTGATGCCAATATCGTTCCTAAACTCCCTCTGTCTAATGGGAGGTGATGACCCTTTCGTGGTTTCAATTTCTCGAGAAGAAGCCATGGATCCATAATAAATATCGACATTACAATTGAAGAAAGGGGTACGAAAAGGAGAATCAACCTTTATAGCGGCTATAAAGCTAGAGGCACTTAACGAGGAGGTCATTCAAGAACTTGTTGTGGTGGCAAACATCCTGAAGGACTTCTCGAACGTGATGCCAATCGAGTTGCCGAAAACTCTACCACCACGCTGAGGCGTGGATCATCATACTGAGCTAGAGCCAAGAGTTAAACCTCCAGCAAGACCACCATACTGTTAGGATCGAGTTGGCGCTAATGGGGGGGGGGGGTTGCATTAGTGCAAGTGCTAAAAGAAAAACTCGGTTCGAAAAATTTTGCTTGAAGTAAAACCGAAATTGTAAGTTCTTTTCTAGGAAGTAGACAAAGTTCGAAAGCAAGAGAAAACCGAAAGAAGATGCTTGTGCTTTTCTTTAAACTAATTAAGAACAATCAGATTCGAATGCAATAGTAAAGACAGGCAAGAGTAGAGATGCTCACAGATTTTATAGTGGTTCGGTAAAAAACTTGACCTACATCCACTCCCGAGTCCTCCTTCGTCGAGGCCCACCAGTGTCCACTATCGATTTTTCATGGACGAAGATCAAACACCCTTTTACACACCTTTCTCCTTTTCACAAGCTCAGGAGAACAACCTTTACACTCTCCTTTTCTCAGGCTCAGGAGATCAACCTTTACAACTCAATCAACCCTTCCCTTAAACTCACTTTCCACTTGAAAGACAAAGGGAAGCTCTCAATCAATTTTCATAGAATTTACCCAAGTATTTTTCCTTTCCCACTTTCTTAGCACTTTCTTGCTTTCCCATGCAAGAATACTTGGGGTATTTATAGACCCCAATTGGCTTTAAAAATTGGTGTCAAAATTCAATCCTTCTCTGGAAAATCTGGTACGGGCGGTACTACCATCGACACCGACGGTACTACCGCCGAAAGTTGCCCGAAAACCTATGCGGTGGCAATACTACTGCCGGCAGCCGACGGTACCACCACCCAGAATCCCGATATTTTCATACCCTGAGCTGTACCTTATTTTGACCTGGTTGGCCCCTAATTGAGTTAATAGGATTTCTCCAAAACTAACTTAAATTAGAACTCAAATCAAGATGGGAACTACGACACTTAAGACAAATAATTACGACACGCAATCTTCGTTGTCCGACACGTCAATCGATCTTTCGACGAATTCTCGGCATCCTTCCGGCAAACCCCCAGCAAGCTCCGATCTCCTGTCGGTGAACTCCCAGCGAGCTCCCGACCACCTATCGACGAACTCCCAGCAACCTTCAGCGAATTCTCGGCGAGCTCAAGCCGCATCGTTCGAACCCCGGCCCGATGCCCGATCTTGACTCCGGCCCAACGACAAATTCTTCCTTAATTGTTCTGTCTTTCTCCAATCATAGTTAATCCTGCATCACTTATCTCCAAGACATATGTAAGATTATAAACACACTAATTGGTTTCATCATCAAAATCCGAGATTCAACACATACCGCATGGCCCCTCAAGAATTGGCAGAACCTAGGTAGCAGTTAGATGAACTGCTAAGCGGTGGTCTCATCCGCAGCTCAAAAGCATCATTCAGAGCTCCAATCCTCTTCCAGAAAAAACAAGATGGGAGCCTCTAATTATGCATTGACTATCGAGCCCACAACAAAGCGATGGTAAAGCATAAGTATCTCATCCCGTTTATCGCGGACTTGTTTGATTAATTGGGCAAGGCAAAGTTCTTCTCCAAACTCGACCTTCGGTCGGGGGACTGGCAGGTGCACATTGCAGAAGGCGAGGAAGCGAAGACTACCTGTGTGACCAGGTATGGAGCATTCGAGTTCCTGGTGATGCCTTTCGGCTTAACCAACGCTCCAGCCACATTCTGTACTCTAATGAACCAACTATTCAAGGAGTATTTAGACAAGTTTGTGGTTGTCTACTTAGACGATATCGTCATCTACAGCCAAATGCTCGAGGAGCATGTCGAGCACCCTCGAACAATCTTCAAAGTTCTCAGGGAGAACACCTTGTTTGTGAAGAGGGAGAAGTGCTACTTTGCTCAGACAGAGATCTTGTTCTTAGGGCATCGAATCGGTGATGGTTCCATTCGAATGGACAAATCTAAGGTGTAAGCTGTGGCAAAATGGCAAACACCAAAGAAGGTGCCAGAGCTGAGAATTCTTCCTTGGTTTCGTCAACTATTATTGGCGCTTCATAGTTGGATATTCGAAGCGCACAGCTCCACTAACGGAGTTGTTGAAGGAGCAGTCAAGGAGATAGTCGAACAAATGCAAAGCGGCATTCCAAGACCTAAAGATTGTTGTGTTGGAAGAATCGGTACTCAAATTGTTATACTATGGGAAGTCCTTTGAGATTCATACAGACGCTTCAAACTTCGCAATTGGGGGGGTACTTATGTAAGAGGGTCACCTGGTGGCCTATGAGAGTCGCAAGCTCAACGAGACCGAGCAGCGATATCCAATGCACGAGAAGGAGATGACAGCGGTGGTCCACTGTCTACGAGTTTGGCGACACTACCTCCTTGGAGCGCGATTTGTGCTAAAGACGAACAACATCGCGTTGAGTTACTTTCAAAATAAAAAAAAAACTCTCCCCGAAGCAAGCCTGATGGCAAGACTTCTTGGCTGAGTTCAATATAGCAATAGAGTACAAACTCGGAGGAGCAAATGTCGTAGTTGATGCATTAAACCGAAAAGTAAAGCTGGTGAATGCCATACAGTTAGAAGACAGAGGCCAAGCAAGTCAGTTGCACTCCAACTTCCTTTCTTTAATCAAGGATGGACTATACAGTGATCCCCATGCAGTAACCCTGATGCAACTCATCAAAGAGGGCAAGGCACGACGATTTTAGGTCCAGGAGGAACTCATCTACACCAAAGGAAACAGAGTTTATATTCCACAGGCGGACAATTTGAGGCACGACCTCTTGAGAGAGTGTCACGATTCCCTTTGGGTTGGACATCCGATAATAGCTCTCGTGGAGAGGGCCTTCTATTAGTCGAAGATGGGGACCGACGTGGAGGAGTATATTCGAACATGTTACCTGCCAACAAGATAAGGTAGAGCAACGGAAGCCGATGAGACTTTTGGAGCGTTGTCCGTACCAAAAAGGCCATGGAAGAGCGTTTCCTTCGACTTCATATCAAGCTTGTCGACAGTAAGGGGACTCGGATCCATACTCATGGTGGTCAATCGGTTTTCAAAGTATGTAACATTTGTTGCTGCACCCCTACACTGTTCAGCAGAGTGTGGTGAAGTATTGAGGAGTCTCGCACAACATCATCAGTGATCGAGATGTACGGTTCTTAGGATGATTCTAGACTCAGCTATTCAGACTGCTGGGGTCCAAGTTACACTTCTCCACAAACCTCCATCCCTAGACGGATGGCCAGACCGAAAGAATAAATTCACTCCTCGAGCAATATATTCAGCACTACGTGAGTGCCAACCAACGAGATTGGGTAAAGTTGTTGGACATAGCCCAATTCTCCTACAACTTGCAGCGGAGCTCTACGTCCAACAAGAGCCCCTTCGAGATTATTACGGGACAACAATCGTCGACTCCTTACACCTTGGCTATTGATTATACAGGGAGTTGCCCATCAGCATATCACTTCGCAAAGGAATGTCATCGAAATGCAGATATTGTGCAGGCTTGCTTGGAGAATGCGGCCAAAAAGATAAAGAAGTAGGCAGACTTGGAAAGGCGACCACAGGAGTTTAAAGTTAACGACTTAGTGTTGGTGAAGCTCCAACCAGCATCACTCCAGTTCTTTAGGCCCTTCCCAATTATCAACAGGGTAGGCAATGTCTCCTACAAGTTGCAACTACTGGCGTGGCTCAAAATTCACAATGTCTTCCATGCAAGCAACTTGAAAGCCTACCACTCAGATCCGCAAGATGCTTTTTAAAGTATTTCAACTCAACTACCCCCCACCAGAGCCTCCTACGAGAAGTGAGTTGAAACCATACTGGCGGATCGCAAGATAAAGCTATCCAACGGAGCGGAGCAAACCGAGTACTTTGTGAAGTGGCGAAAGCTTCCCCGAACAAAAGCCAGTTGGGAACCTAAAGATGCCCTACGATATGAAGAAGCCATCGTCAAAGCCTACCAACAAGCGTCGACGAGGGCGTCGATACTTTTAAGTGGGGGAGAATGTCACAAACGTTCGTCACACACTCGTGACATCTTCGCTCAACGAACCGTTCGTTGCTTTTGTATACTTGTACAAATGTTTGGCAGCCTGATTTCTGCAGACCGCGGTGTAGTGTGAAACGTCAGTCATCTCAGCAGTCCGGAACCCCCCAGGTGGCACAGGGCTGGATGGGGCTTCGGTATATGTCGGGCATTGAACATTCTTCATAAATTAAGCTTGTTTTCGTACCCGGCACCCGGTGAACCGTTGTTTGTGGACTTGCGACTGTTCGTTCAACCTTCTAAAGTCCTTTTTCACTCCTTTCTCTCTTGCACTCAAGGTGTTTGTTAAATTGCTTATAAAGCTTCTCACTTCGTGAGACGTCGGAACTTGTTCGCCACTAGCTTTTAAACTAATCAATCTTCACTTTTAGAAGTCCTTTGGGACCAGCACGAGATTACACTTAGGCTGACCCGTTACGAACGATAACACAAGGGCATTTGATTACTTAGGCAATCTCAGCTAAGTCTGAGACATTGGCACAAGGGTGCTTCACGACTTAGGCAATTCCAGCAAAGTCCTTAAGTTTGCCGCAAGGGTGCCGCACGACTTAGGCAAATTCAGCTAAGTCCATGACAATTCGGCATTTGATTATCATAGCCAAGGTTTGCAATTTCAATTTGTACCGCCCGGTATGGGCAGTACATACCAGTTTGCTGGGTTACCGGTACGCGGATCGCCCGCTACCGAGCTGTACCGCCAAAAATCGACTGTTGACGATCGATTCCGATCGTCCGCGGCCGATTGAGGGAGAAATCGATCGTCGACGATCGATTGAGGAATAAAAAGGGAAGAAGAAGAAGAGGAAAAGAAGAAAAAAGAAGAGGAGAAGAAGATACTTTCCCCGCGCCATCCTCGCTCGCGCGCCGTCGCGGCCCTCGCCCGCGGGTCGCCCGCGTGCCGTTGCCGCGCAGTCACGGACTTAGCTGAATTTGCCTAAGCCGTGCGGCACCCTAGCGGCACTCTCGAAGACTTAGCTGAAATTGCCTAAGTCGTGAAGCAACCTTGCCCACTGTTCCGAACTTAGCTGGGATTGCCTAAGTCATGAAACGCCCACAGCGTTATCTGTCCGCAAAGGGTCAGCCCTCTTACAACCTCTTGCGGTCCCGTAGGACCTGCAAAGAAGAAATTGATTAGCTTAGAAACAAGCGACGGACAAGTCCTGACGTCTCGCAAAGCGGGAAGCTATACAAGCAATTCGTCGAACACCTTGAGTGCAGCAGAGAAAAGAGAGAAAGAGAGCGAAACAGGACTTTAGAGGGTTGTAAGAACGGTCGCAAGTCCACAAACGACGGTTCCCAAGGCATCGGACGCAAGACAAGTTCAATTGTTGATGAAAGCCTACGCCCGACATATACCCGGAACCCCATCCAGCCCGGTGCCACCCGAGGGGTTCTAAGGTGCTGAAATGGTTGACATTTCGTACCGCTCAGAATGGTTGCCGCAGCACACGAAAAAGACCCAAAAACGGGACTGTTTTGGCTCCGCGCAGCGAGCGATCGTTCTGCGGCCTTCTACACTACTTTCGCTCACATTTCTTAGGTAAAAACATATAAAATCAAGGCAAAACAAGTTGACAAACATATGTACAAACAAGAAAAGCGACGAACGGTTCATGGAGCGAAGATGTTGTGGTTGAGCGACGACCGTTCGTGACAGCACGGGTGCTTTTTCTCCCGCACGAGGAGATAGAACGTCTCCCCGCGCGGGGAGAAAGATCGAGGCGACGTCGCCCCTTTTACTTTTTCTTTTTTTATATATATTAATATTTTTATATTATATTGTATTTTAATATATTGGGCGGTATGTACTGTATGTACCGCCCGATATCGGTACCGAGATAATCTCGGTACACCGGTACGGACCGATAAGTCAAACCTTGATCACAGCAACAACATAAAGTTTTCTTCTTTAACAGTCATCTATATTTTGTGACAGCACCCTTGTTGCAGCATTAACTTTCGGGTCTTATCCCAAGGAATTCTCTCTTTAGTCTGTTGAAGAACTTATTTATTCCCGATTAGACTATCGCAAACATAGGTTCCATAAAATCAGGCTCAAATCCAAAAATTTAAAGTTGGAAAAATATCAAAGTACATCCAAAGTTTTTGTTGGATCTACTTATTTCGAAATATGTATCTTACTAAATTTAACCCAGGCAAACACTTCCAAAAGAATCGACTAACTCAAAGGCACAACTTTAACTAATTACTGCTTGGAATTACTCAAAATCCAGCATAATCATTAGTTATAGAGACACATTGGTAGTATCATTTTTGGACATTTTCCTGTTTGGTTCTCTTAACTTACTCTGCAAAGATGGGAGAGGCGATCCGAAAAAGAAAAGGCACATAATAAGAAATTTACACAAGCATCGCAAAAGATGAAAGGCTAAGTAATATAATATTACTTGCCCTTAGAAAGGCATTCTCAAACTCACGTGGAAAAGGTGTGAAAGCCAATGATTCATAACAACTTCCATGCAGAATTTTATTTTTTTACAAATAAAATAATGGGTTACAATTACCAGATCTATTACATTTCAAACAAATTCCATTGAATGCACAATGAGAGAACCACATTAGCACCCACATAAAGTAAGAGCTTCAAGTAGAAGATAGAAAACTTTACCCAAGGCAACGCACCGATGTGATCCTCATGGCCATGCGTTATAACAAGTGCTTCAATTTTATGGCTCCATCTTTTGATAAACGTTGTATCAGGTACAATCTTCTGGGCTCCAAACTCATCATAACTGATATGCATATAGGACGTAATTAAAATGAAACCATTTACAATGAAAGAGAAAATGTACACAAAAGTATGCAAGTCAACTGAAAGATTAAAAGGAAATGGCAAGAAGCACGTATGGACTAGTAAATACAATGGTGATATCACAAAGAAAAGAAACGTCTGAACTGAATGCACATGCCACCACCAAGTAACAATAGCTAGGTAGCACACATAAAATGAGGGAGAACCTATGAACTTCATTGTAAATTGAATATAAGAAATGACATGCCTACATGCCAAAATATTAAGCGAGAAAAGACATGTATAAACAGACCATGAGAGAAAGAGAGAGAGAGAGAAATTGTTTGCCTACTTACTTTTGTCTTGAATGAAACAAAAGAAAAACCTATAATTCTAACCATTTGCATGTTTTATGAGGACACGTGCAGATGAAGATTTTATCCATATCAGAAAAAGTATCAATTCATTAACTTAACTTTTCCATGGTAAGATACAAAATGTTAAGGAGACACCCTGTTTTCCATCATGTTTGCTGTTTCTATGTCTTTCAAGAGCAACCTCATGTTTCTTGATATTCAAAATGTTCAGGTAAAAAAGTATCATGGTTCTAAAGATCACAAACATCCAATACTAGCCAACAATTATAGGGGTTTCAAGACTGCACAACTCCAGACAAATTTAAAAAGTTACTGATTACCAAAATTACTAATGATGCAGTTTAATGTCTGCACATACTCTGGGAACATGATGCCTGCATCAATTAAGATATAACGGTCAAAGTTGCCTACGAGCATGCAATTCATTCCAATTTCACCCAGACCACCTATTGGAAGAACACGGAGTGGTGGGCCATCTAATCCTTCATAAAATTGTTCAAGTTTGCGCTGCACGGAGTCTTCCATACTTTTCCCTGCTCCATCGGTCCTTCTGGATCTTCTTCGTGGTGCTTTTGATTCTCGGGCACCTATCAATGCAAAACAAAATAAAACCCAAAATATGATATATCCATTCATTGCTATCCAACCATCATGCTTTCATGCTAATTGGCTGACATAGGAAGGAAAAGAAAATTAAAATTAAACCGAAAAAATGGTTAAAGAAAATGACAAAATGATTCTAAGCAATTAAACCTCTTTCTTTAACTTCCAAAGTCAAGGTCATATGAATAACGCTACACGAAAAGAACAAAGGGTTAGAGTTTTTAAATTAGCAAATTTTGGTTAGATGAGAAAGAATAGAAGCCAACCAGCAAGAAAATGACAAAATGATGCTAAGCAATTAAACTTCTTTTCTTTAGCTTCAAAGTGAAGGTCATATGAATAACGCTACAAGAAAAGAACAAAGGGTTTGAGTTTTTAATTAGCAAATTTTGGTCAGATGAGAAAGAAAAGAAGCCAACAAGCAAGAGATGCATTGAAGCATCGACAATGATCATAGCTTTCCAAAACAAATATTGTTAAGAAACGAATTGGTCACACAAGAAACTCAAGAAAACACGCCAAGGTCCCTTTACCTAGCAGCTATTGATTCAAGAAACCGTTTGAAAGAGTAAATGCCATAGGTACAGATGGCATCAAAGTGTTGCTTCAAGAAACAACATCTCCTAAGCACGCAGTAGTTCCACAAAGATGAGAACGGAAAGAAGCCAACCAGCAAGAAATGCACATCGACAAAGATCACATATTCTTGAATCCCAAGAAATGAATTGGTCACACAAGGAACTCAAGAAAACACCCCAGAGTCACCATATTTACCGGATATTGCTTCAAGAAGTCGTTTCAAAGGGAAAATGCCAAATGTATACAGTCACAGGAAGAGAAAAAAAAAAAGGATTTAAGTTTTCGAATTAGCAGCATGTTAGTTTGGAACAACATCTCAAACCCTAAGCACGCAGTGGTTCGACAAAGACGAGAACGGAAAGAAGGCAACCAGCAAGAAATGCATCGAACCATCGACGAAGATCATAGCTGATCGAAACAAACATTGCCAGGAAACGAATTGGTCACGCAAGAAATTCGAGAAATTCACCAGAAACTATTGATTCAATAAATCGTTCCAAAACTTTCCCCATTGTTTCCTGGAAAAAAACTCGCTCACTAGCCAAGTCCTACGAAGGAGGGAACCCTCCACGCCTGTTAATTCAAGAAACCAAGCCATACAAGGGAAAACAAGAACGCGAACCTGCGACTGGGGGAGGAGATCCAAGGGAGCACCACACGGCGGTTCGTGGAATCTTGGGCCTCCGGGAGAGGCCGCAGGGGCAGAGAGAGGGGAGGGGGGAGAGAGAAAGCATGGGGTCCCCCGCCGAGAAAGAACTTAAAAACCCTACAAGAGCGCTGGGGGGAGGTCGCCTCCTCGGAATGGGGAGGAGCGAGGAAATGAAAACGAGCTGCAGCAGTGACCCTTCTTCGCGGCGGACGGCGGACGGCGGACGGGTGCCGAGCGGAAATATCCCCTTATCGACTTCGGTGCATGTGGTATATAGGGAAATCTGATTTGAGATTCGTGTTAGGCGAAATCGTAGCCGTTTATACTTGGCTTTATGGGGACTTAGGCTTTGAGAGGCTGTGTTACAGGATATCCGTCGGCCACCGTGCTTCGTCTCGCGGGGCTTATGGGGGGAGGGGATTCAGCTTCCTCACTCGTGTTGCACGACATCCGCGGTCCACTTATGCTTCTGCACAAGCCCATGGTCACCACACTAGTGGGCTTCATTTGTGGATTCTGCTTTGAGATTTGTGTTGCACGAAACCCATGGTCACCACACAAGGCAGCGGGCAATCTTAAAGCACCATCTCGCGAACTCGTGTCTTTGAAGTCAACTTTATAGATCTTTTGAAGACATGAGAATGTTTCATATCATAGGATATCCCGAAATATATATATTATTTTATTTTTCCGATGGTGATGACCTTGGAAGCAATTTCGGGAAAATTTATATTTCGAATAATAAATAATATTAATTGAGAAATTGGTTTAGTTAACAAGGAATAATGATTGGATCACGTAAAACTTTTGAATGATCTTAATTTAAGACTTTGATATCAATCGATCTGTTCGTTCGTTGATGTAAAACTATATACATCGATCTTACATTGAAGAGTCCAATGTTTGACCTATTGGTGTATGGATTAGCGAATATTATATTAGTTGGGATGTTAACCATTCGATCCTGATTTCGTAAATATAATCTTGTTTGCTTTCGATTTCAAACATTTGTTGTGTTGGGAGGATTGTTATCCAGCAACATGAAATTCAAAGATGAGACATAAATGATAAGAGAAACAAACCCATACTTCTCCAGCCATTAAAGATCAATTGCCATAAGCGATGATAGGAGATATATTAAATTATGTTTAAGCATCTTAAAAATGAAAAGTCAACACGAGTTGCCTCATTGCAAGGGGCACCCCTTTCGATTCACATGACACTTTGCAGGTCCTTTTCCTATGAGTTCAAGAATTTTCAATATTGTTTCAGGTGAATTTTCAATCTTGTTTGACACTAGGCACCCTTGCAAAGTGTCATGTGAATCGAAATCGGTTATCCCCCAATCGGTTATGCAAGGGTGTCTTGATCTCTCTTCCTCCTCTTACACATGCAACGGTGGATCCCGCAATCGGTTATTGATTCCGGCCGCTGGATGTTGCCCGGAAGAAGCCACGCACAGCTTTTAAAGCCATCCCCCTCTTTGTAAAACGAAAGAGATTTTTTTACCGGAATGAATCGAAATTACTCTATCTCTTAACTACATTAAACGAAAGAGTTTAATGTCGTTAAGAGATAGAGTAGAGTTGTTTAATCTACACATATATTGTACTAATAATTGCCCGTAATTATATGGAGAGAGAGAGAGAGAGAGAGGAATAGTGGACAAAATCCGTCTCGCTTTGCTCTCACTCCTCTGCCTCGGCTCGCAAAGAGAACGCCTTTTATATTAGCCCTACTCGTGCATTCAATGAAGGAACCCTCTTCCTAATGAACGAGGTGGTGGAGACGAGATCTCAATCGTCTTGCCACGGAATGCGTCCTGTCATCTGAATTATCGTTTCCAGCGCTAGCGATTGGGACGTGGCTGTTCTTTCGGTACGTCTTTGATCGATTCAAGGGATGTGGATGTTTCTGTCGGTGATTTATTTCATTCTGGAGCATCAGAGACGCCGGAACTCGTGTTTTCCGGTTATTTCCAGTTGGGAAAATGCCTTTTTTGTTGTCGACTTCGGATCTAGCTTTCTGTTCTCGTGTATTATTCCGCGAAGGCTTTTGCTTTCGGCTTTGTCAGAAGATGGGGTTTAGGGGAGGGTTATGCTTCAGAGCTTTGTTGGCTTTGTTTGTGCTTACTGTTTCTTTTCATTTCTCCCCCTATCAGTTGATTCACCCTGTCGTCGAGGGAGACTAATGGATGCGGCCGACGTCGAAGGGAATTTATTGGTTGCTGGTGACGCAAAGGTATTCTTTCGAATCCGCTTTCAGGTCATCTAATTTGGGATTCCTTTTAAACGAAAATGAGACTCAAAAGACCACGAATCGAGATAAGATTTATATCATGATTGCTTGGTTCTTCTTGTTTGTTGTTTTACTTGCCCTTCTTTTGAGCGAGACAACTCCTTTTCTTGATGGTTTCATGATTTCAAAGCTCCACACACTCTGTTGCAATGCCTACATTACAAGGCGTGTTAACGAATTAATGTCGTTTTGTTAACTTTCTGCAAAGAATATTAAGAGAATATCTCTTAATTTCAACTTAATAAATTTCGTATTTTCATATATATATTTATCAGAAAATGGTGTAGTTGGAACAATTGTTTTCTCCCCGAGGTTATTGTAGTACTAAGTGACTTGTTCTGTGTATAAGCAGGTACATGGAAGAATGTTTAGGGTGCTCCATGCAGTTGTTTGTAAGGTGTTGGAGATCTTTCCGTTAATCGAAGCAGCAAGGCCCAGAAGTGAGTCCGGCATCCAAGCACTGTGCTCGTTGCATGTTACTCTTGAGAAAGCCAAATGCCTGCTTCAGCATTGCTCAGAATGTAGCAAGCTTTACTTGGTGAGTTTTCTTTTCACGTCTGCCATGTAAGCCCTGTTGACCTTGACCATATGGAATTGACATGAAGATCGCCTGTATTTGTTTGTATGTACTTTTGCTGTAGTGAACATTTTACTTATGACAATAACTTCATGCTAAATTGGCAGAACAAATTTGTATGGGTTATAATTAGTGATCATCCAAAGTTTTTGTCATCATAGGATCTATTTCTCTGACGACCTTTATCTACACAAAAAACAAAAACATTATTCATTTAAGAAATAGGAATGATCCCTTCCTATGCTGCCTAAGGATCTGTGCCAAATTTGGAGCTTTTTAACTGTACAAGCTGCTTTTTATGTTTGCCTAACTAATGAATTTGATCTAGTTAATTGATTTTCTTTTCTTTTATTTTTTCTCCTTTTTCCTGGTCAAAATTTTGCTCTCTTGCCACGGAGCTGTTACTTTCTTGAAGCTGTATTTTATTTCATGATGTCTTAGGCAATAACTGGGGACTCAATTGTAACGAAGTTTGAAAAGGCAAAATGTGCGCTTCAAGAAAGTCTTAGACATGTCGAAGAAATAGTCCCAGAACCTATTAGTTGTCAGGTATGCATTTACAGTTATTTGCATATCATTGTATGATAGTATCATTGTCAAAATTTTGACTAGATATTATATCAAGAAATTTATATGTCGGCCAAAAAAGTAATCACTTGTAATCTTCACTCGATTTCTTTCATGTGGAAATGAAGCTAGCCTAATTTAGTGACACTAGGTTGATTTTCATTTATAAAATAAACCTGATTTTAGTTTTTACTGATGGGGAAAGCCCCTGTAATTGGATAAAAGCTGTACAATAATAGGCAGCATTCCACTTCTACCACCATTTAAAATTGATTTTTGGTTGTTCTAATAATAGTTGGCAGCTGCTATTCTTTTTCCTTTTTATACTCCTTGAACTTCAGGCGCGTGCATACTTTGGGTGAACATCGGAGCTCACAGCTTGCAACAAAATGGTTACCTGCCAACCAGCAATAGCAAATTTGGTCTGAATAGTAACTTGGTCCTTTTACTGTTGTCAGGACCTTTGACCTGGAAGCTACCAAGCAATGTGTGATAGTTAGCAACATTGCTGTAGTATCAAACTATGCATATATTTTGACTGAAAGATACCACTAGGGCAGTCTAAAGTCTAAACGTGTAAAATCAGGAGAGTACCTTTTTTTCAGAGAAAAGTTCTTCAATTTCATTTCTACTCGTTTATGTTTTATTTCACTAAATGATTATGTTCTTTTCTTGTCATGCTAGATTGTTGCAATTGTTGGTGGGCTGGAGGAAACTGTGTTTGAATTGGATCAATCAGAGAAGCAGACAGGTGAAAAGGTAATCAATCTCGTTGCTTCAGAAAGAGGGCAAATTTAAGAATAACTTGAATGACAGTGAAGAGCTCTAACTTTTCCACCAAGCTGCTTCAAGGCTGGGGATTACTTCTTCCCGAGCAGCACTGACGGAAAGAAGAGCTCTCAAAAAACTTATTGAGAGAGCTCGTGCTCAGGATGACAAGCGGAAGGAATCTATCGTATCTTACTTATATAATCTCATGAGAAAGTACTCAAAGCTTTTCAGAAACGAGCATGCAGATGATACTGATTCTCAGGGATCAACTCCACGCTCTCCTACCATACAAGGATTTGAAGATGACTCCAATCCATGTAGGAATAATCACACATGCGAGAGACAGCTAACAAAGCCATGCTCTTTCAATTTCAAACAAAGTGGAAGAAATTCTGGGAGTATGCCAGTCCCTCCTGAAGAATTCATATGCCCCATCTCCTTGCAGCTCATGTTTGATCCTGTCATTGTTTGTTTCATCTGGACAGACCTACGAACGCTTCTGCATTGAGAAATGGTATAATGATGGCCATAGTACCTGTCCAAAAGCCCAGCAGCAGCTGTCCCATCTGTGCTTAACTCCAAATTATTGTGTAAAACGACTCATTGTTAGTTGGTGTGAACGAAATGGGTTTCCCATTCCAAATGGTCCACCAGAGTCCCTGGATGTCAACTATTGGAGGTTGGCTTTCTCAAAATGTCAAGCCATCAACACCAATTCTTTTGGCTATACAAGCTCTTGCAAATTGAAATGCGACAAGGTCCTTCCTCTGGAAGAGAATCTCAATCGAGAGGAGCTCAGAGAGAATGATGCTGAATCTTTAGACAACCACTACCACGATTGCGGATTAGATGAGTTTGAAAAATATGGAAGCTTGCTGTCAGCTCTCCATGAGGCTGAAAGTGCTCAGAAACAGTTTAGAATCGTTGAGCAGATCAAGAATCTGCTGAAGGAGGATGATGAAGCAAGGATCTTTATGGGTACTAATGGGGCTGTGGAGGTGCTTATACAGTTTTTGAGGATGGCTGTCCACATTGGTGATGAGAAGGCCCAAGAAGCTGGTGCAATGGCCCTTTTCAACCTTATGGTCAACAGTAATAGGTAATAGATCTCATGATAGTTTGCATTCTGCTATCAGTGTTCATGATAGATAGGATTTTGCAGTTGTTGCCTTTTTGTATTTGGCATTCAACACCAGTGTTATACCTGTTCATCCCCTTGGTTATCAGTCCAACCCAGACTTAAAAACTTTTCACATCAATTACTGCATATATGCCACATATCAACTATTTTGTCTATTTTGGTCGTTTGTAGTCTCATGACAAATCTTCTTCTATCAGGAACAAGGGACTGATGATAGCAGCAGGACTGATACCATTGCTGGAGCAGATGTTCTCAAACTCAGATATGTACAAGTGTGTAGTTGCCCTGTACCTCCGCCTGTCCTGTCTCGACGAAGCCAAGCCTCTTATTGGCTCAAGTATGGCTGTCCCTTTCTTGATCCAGGTTCTACGAGATCACAGCATTGAAAGAAGCTCCTGCAAGTATGATGCCCTCTACATCTTGTACAACCTCTCCACACATCCGCCCAACATCCCTTCCCTCGTATCATCAGATATCATTAACAGTCTCCATCCTTTCCTTGGATTTCCTTCTGCATCTGAAGTCGTAATGTTGGCCGAGAAGGCTCTGGCCATCTTGATAAACTTAGCAGCAAGCCGAGCAGGAAGGAAAGAAATCACGTCAGCCCCAAGCATTTTCCGTGGTCTTGCAGGGGTCTTGGACTTTGGTGAATCTACAGAACAAGAACAGGCTGTGTCTTGCCTATTGATTCTGTGCAGTGGTGATGAGAGATGCAGCCAGATGGTCTTGCAAGAGGGGGTGATGCCATCACTAGTATCAATATCAGTGAACGGAACAACCAAAGGTAAGGAGAAGACAGAAAAATTGTTGAAGCTGTTTAGGGAACAGCGCCAGCAAGAGCCTTCCACCCTGAAGCAGCAACCACAACAAGTCGAGAAGAATGGTGGTTGCGAGATGATTGTAGAGTGGAAGACACTGAGTTCAGGCGGACACTGAGTTCAATATGGAAGAACAAGAGTTTCTCGGTATAGCGATGCTAGTGTTTTCGGTCCACTGTCATGGTAGTAAACATGCTTCTGTATCTTCTCTTTGCTTTTAAATTTCTTTATCTTTTCCTCAAGGGTAATGTGGCATTTTTCCCTTTGCCTCCCTTCGTAAAAGAGATGAACAGGCTTTCTGTTATTGTTGTATGTTGCTATCTTTTGGTAGCATGCAGCATCTTGTGTTTTTTGATATGTTCTAGCGGAAAAAATCGGTGATTCCTCCAGCGCAAGAAATCTACCGAGCATCATCAACAGAACCAGTACTGAGATAATAAGTAGCAATTTCTGCCATCAACTGCTGTTCTCTAGAAAATTACAGGAGAAAATAAGAAGAATGACAGGTAGACAGCAATTGAATATGCTGTCTTAGTGAGCACATATACGTAAGGATAAAAAATGGCACTTCTCATTTGAAACACATATTTATACAGAGTTTAAGGAAATATTTTTCTCACCTAGATATAGAGTTTAAGGAAATATTTTTCTCACCTAGATCTTCTCCTTCAATTAGAGAAGTCTCTTCAGTTAACATGTCCTCGCAAGATCGAGCTCTTGTTAAGGATGTCGATTTCGGATCGATGTAAGGAAAAAAGTTTACGGGTCAGAGACTTCGTGAGGGAGTCGGCGAGTTGATCAATCGTGTGGACATGCAAAACATGAAGCTGCTGACGGATGATTTGGTCTTGCACAAAATGAAAGTCAATAACAATATGCTTCATGCGGGAGTGAGAAACCGAATTGGCACAAAGGTAAATAACACTGATGTTATCACAATAAATAACAAGCGTAGAATTAGAGTGAATTTGAAGCTCTTTTAAGCAAGTTGGTGATCTAATTAAGTTCGGTAGCAGTAGTATCAATAGCATGATATTTAGCTTCAGTAGTAGACATGACAACTGCCCTTTGTTTCTTAGAACTCCAGCTTATCGGATTAGCACCAAGAAAAATAATATATCCTGATGTAGAGGTTCTATCATCAACATTTCTGACCCAATCAGCATCAACAACAACATGAAGCTAATAGGGAGAGTGTTTGCGAAGAAAAATACCATGATCGATGATCCCCTCAAGATAACGTAAAATACGTTTTACAACAGTCCAATATAAAGTAGACAGTCGATGCATAAACTGGGATAACTTATTAACTTCAAATGAGACATCAAAACAAGTAAGAGCGAGATACTGTAAGGAGCCAACCACCTATCGATACTGAGTAGGTTCTGTAGCAAGACTACAATCACATAACTTAAGTGACTTACTAGTAGATAGAGGAGTGGTAACCTCATTTGCATCCTGCATATTCGTCTTCAAAAGCAAATCATGAATGTACTTTCTCTGTGAAAGAAAGAGGTCAGAAGATGTAAACGTAGCCTTAACACCGAGAAAATAATTCAAGTTACCAAGATCTTTAAGAGAGAATATATCGGTCAATTGCCGAATAAACGCTTGAACCTCCATAGAGTTATCACATGTGACAATAATATCGTCCACATAAACTAGAAGATAGATTGTATGCCCATGTTGTTGGCGTAAAAATAGAGAGACATCAGATTTGTTGATGAAGCTGACTGAAGATAAGTAAATACCAAGTTTAGTATACCAGGCTCGTAGAGCCTGACGAAGTCCATAAATGACCTTTTGGAGTCTACAGACATGCTGTAAATATTAAGGATGTATAAAGCCTGAAGGTTGCTCCACGAAGACGTCTTCAGTGAGAGTCCCTTGTAAAAAAGGTATTGTTAACATCTAATTGGCGTAAGCACCAACCTTTGGATATTGCCTGACTTAGGATAAGCCGGATTGTAGTAGGTTTAACAACATGACTAAATGTCTCAGTGTAGTTAACACCAGGTCATTGATGAAATCCTTTGGCCACAAGTCGTGTTTTATAGCGAGCAATCGAACTATCAGGGTTCCGTTTAATTCGAAAGACCACTTACACCTGATAATGTTTTGTGTGGAGTGAGAAGGGGTAAGGATCCATGTAACATTATAAAGGAGAGCATCATACTCCTCACACATGGCTTTACGCCAATGTGGAGATTTTAGGGCCTAAGCAAAGGATGTTGGTTCAGTAGAGTCGAGGGAAGGTTTGGCGTCAGTATGTAAGTCAAGAACTTGATGTGGGTTAAAGACACCACTCCTGGAATGAGTTTGCATTGGATGTCATGAAGTTATAATAATACTAAGGGGTAAGGGCTGAGAGTTATCGCTGGTTGAGTCAAGTGGAAGGACGACAGAAGCACCCTAGCAAGGTGAGGATGAAGGCTGTGGTTCTAGAGGTAATTGTACAGGATGAGGAGGAACCAAAGAAGAGGAGGGAGAAGGAAATTGTGGAACAAAAGTAATAAGAGAGTGGGGATCCAGTGGAGACGCATAGGAGGATGAAGATGTGTCGTAGAAATCCAATGGGACGACAGATTGCCCATGATCTCGAAAGGGAAATACAAACTCCACAAAAGTGACATGTCTGGAAACAAAGACTTTAGCAGTGTGAGGGTCATAACACTGAAATGTATTATGCTCAAGAGAGTATCCGATGAAAGTATAAGGGCGAGATCGAGGTTGTAGTTTATGAGAATTGTAGGGACATAACTAAGGGGAACATAGACATCCAAATACCTTTAATGTTTGTAAGTTGGAACATTTTTGAAATAGCTTTTCAAATGGTGATTGATACTATAGGACAGGAGTAGGCATGCGATTAATGAGGTAGACAGGAGTTTGAAAAGCTACAGACCAAATGGTAGATGGCATGAAAGCCTGATGGAGCATTATTAGACCAATTTTAACAATATATCGATGTTTACGTTTGACAAAACTAACCGGTTGAAGAGTATATGGAGGGGACTTAAGATGTTGAATACCGTAAGCAGATAGATAAGATGCAAGGGCTTGATATTCACCCCCACCATCAGCATAGATTGTTTTAATAGTAGTCTGAAATTAGTTCTCAACTAAGTTCTTAAAGTTGGAGAAGATAATAATGACATCAAACTTTTGACGGAGAGGATATAACCATGTGTACTTTATAAAATAGTCTACAAAGAGAACATAAAATATAAACCTTTCAAATAAGACAACTAATATAAGACCCCAAACATCTGTATAAACAATCTCAAATGGTCTAGAGCAGGAAATAGAGGATGTATCAAAAGGTAGTTGATGACTCTTATTGCTAAGGCAAGTATTGCTAGTTATAGGTGCCTGCAAGCCAATCACGTGAGTGATGACACGTGTGACATGCTGCATGATCTTTTTGCTTATGATTAATATTGATATATTCTTATATTATATTATCTGTTGCATATATATATTGTGATATCCTTGGTTCTGTGCAATGAGAATCAGATCATGATGAGATCATGATAATGAGATCGATTTACCTTTAAACACAGATTCTGAATAATCTCGGTTATAGATTACTCCAGAGAGACATCAAAATAACCAGACAGACTGGTGTACTATATACTCGTCCATATGATGGAGGCGGTTGGTCTCATAGCCACTTGTGTGGAGACACTAAGAATATAGTACATGTGCTCATTGGAGAATGAGTTCATTGATTGATCCGCTTATGAAATGTTGTATGATTGAAGATACCTAATGTCATACGGTGATTCCATAGTCCCAGTTGTGTATCTGATCCTTTGACTTGAGACACCAAGGATGCATTGTATGAATACTCATTTCTTTGATGCCAGACTTACAGGTTTAGAAAGTTCCAGATCTGGTATAATTGATTATCGAGATTGGTAGCTAATCTTACGAAGGTAATTGAGTGTCAATAGAGGATCATCCACTCTCGGTATCACGAGAGGAATATCTCATATGTGCTTGCTCAGACAAATCCCTAGCCAGGATCATTCAGATTGAGAGAGAAAGAGTTCTCCGGTAGAATCCGATTAGAAGCAAGACAAACTGATTTCGTATGTGACTTGACAGTACCATGTCCGATATATGGTCTCTAAGATATTAGTTGGATGAGGGATTATAGATACACGGTCAGTGTGGATAGACAGGTCCGATGGATTTGATCCCCTTATACCGTCTAGGGACTATAACATAGTGGCCTAGTACGTTCATAGTCGATGAGTTAATAATTCACTATATCAGAAGGAGTTCTGATGGGAGTGACTCACGGCCAGCTCGGTATCGAGCCTAGATGGTCACACACATATGGTGGATGCTTCAGCGAATAGAGGATTGAATGAAGATCCAATTAGCTTATATTCTCATTAGATGAGACCCTATGCTAATGAGCTCATTGCTTAAGGCCCACTTAGAGGCCTAAGGAGATTATTAGATAGAGACCCAATAATGCAATGTTAGTGGGTTATTGGATGGAGATCCAATACCCACTAAGGCAGGAGCCCTAATGTTTTTGGTGGCTCTCTATAAATAGGAGGGGAGACTCATGGTTGATAGGCTACAGCTTTAGCCTCCCCCTCCTATTCTCCCCCCTCCCTCTGCGCAAGAGTTGTGAGATCAGATTGGAGGAGTTTTCCTACAGAGATCCATCGTGTGGATACCGCTAGAGAGGAGGATGCTTGACCTCCTTTATCCTCTCCATTCAGATTTAGAAATACAGGGATATACGATCTCCCTAGGTAAATCAATATATCACATATCGTGGTTTTATCGATTTTTATGGTTTTCTCGTGATCCCAATCTTTTGCATGATGATTTGATTTGCGTGAGAAATTAATTTTTATTTTGATTTACATTGCGTATGTGATGCTCCCGTTGAGGTTTCCCAACAAGCATCACAGTGAGTAATAACATTACTAAATTTAAAAATAATAATATAATAGCGAGAAAGTAATTTTTGCTGAATAGAGGTCGAGAGATGACCAAGACGTCGATGCCATATATCGATTAGAGCAGTAGTGGAAGAGTTAACAGTAAGTCGAGTGAGATCCAAGGCTGATGGTCATTCATAGATGTTGTCTTTATTCGAGTCGCGAACCAAGGATGCCCCCCTTAAGTCCTTGACAAGAAAATAATCAGGAAAAAATTAAATAAAAGTATGGTTTTGTTGGTAGAATTGAGAGACAGAAATAAAGTTTCTTTTAATATGAGATGCACACAAAACATTATCGAGTGTGAAAGAAGTGGTATTGGAACTAAGCGTCGTAGAACCAATATGAGTGAAAGGAATTCTTTTACCATCATCGATGACGATATCTTCATTTTCGCCATAGCCACTATGGATCGAGAGGTTCTAGAGATCAGAAGTGATATGGTGGGAAGCACCATAGTCCATAATCCAATTGGACTGACTATTAGACGGAGTAGTCATGACATTTGCCTGAGGCCAGGTTGACAGAGCTGAGAGGTGAGGGCGAGATCAATAAACTTTTGCAAAGTGATCGATTTTGTCACACAATTGGCATATGACCGATTGATGAAATGTAGGAGGAGGATGAAGTGGCTGGAAGGAAGCACTCTAATGATGGTTGAAATATGAAAGATGTGGAGGAGGAAGAGACGTGGTGGTACCCATAAAAATGGGAGGAAAGTTGGTCATACCTCTTGAAGCATTCTTATTATATTTATGATTTTGCTTTGTGGATTTATGGTTGAATTGAGATGTGATGGGAGGTCATGGCAAAGGTCTTGACAGCCTATCGTGATGCTTCATGTAAGCTTCATAGTCTATCAGCTTGTCGTAAAGTTCTTAAAAGGAGGTTGGAGAGTCACATGCTCAGAGTGCTGCTGCTAGTTCTTTGAACTCTGCACTCGATCCATTAAGCGTGTGGACGAGAGCTTCTTCATCAGTGAGAGAATGACCTATCAAAGCCAGGTCATCGATAATCATTTTGATATGTTGTAAGTAGTCGACAACAGTACTTCCCTCCTGTTTGAAGTTCATAAGGCTGGAGAGTAGTCCAAACATGCGAGTCCTTGAGCGATTCGCCAAGATAGTTTTTAATTTGGTCCAAGCTTCCACAATAGTAACACAGGAGGACACAAGCGGGGTGATAGATCCAGCGATAGAGGCTTGAATTGCTTGAAGAATGAGCTGATCTTGACGTAATAAATAGCTTGTAGGCTGAATTTGGGACCGGGCTGGGTTCTCCTGCAACATAGATCATTGCTTGCAATCCGCCGAGAGGAGCGGTGGCGGGAGATGGCCGAGGAGGCAGATGTAGGGTGGGATTCTTCTCTAGTAGGAATAACTGAATGGTGGCACTCCATGCATCATAGAAGCGAGTGGGAAGGGATGGGCCGGGATCTTTTGTTATGATGTGGTGTCATTTGACAACGAGAAGAGAGAGGTTCTGATACCATGTTGAAGATGAAAGTAAAGATAAAAAATGACATACATCATTTATTATTGAAACACATATTTATACAGAGTTTGAGAGAAGATTTTCCTCAACTAATGAACGAGATCTTCTCGTTCAGTTAGAGAAGTCTGTTCAACTAACTAACAGAGGCAACGCCTGTGGTATATCTCTCATACCTTTGTTTTGTTGAGAATTTATTTATGTAGTTACATAGGTAGTTAATACGTGAAGGAGTTGTGGAGGTAGTGGCCTATGATTAATGATTTAGTGGGTAGTTGCTAATCATGAGTGAGATAGTGGGATAAAAAAGTGGTGTGAGGTAGTTACTATTATGTCCTATAAATAAGACCTTAGTTCATGAAGAAAGTGAGCATAGAGTGTGCTCATTTGGAGATAATATTGTAAGTGTTATTTCTCTTTTACCTCATGTTTAATATTACACCGTTTTCTTGATTGAAATCATTTTTTGTTAATTGGATCATAGTATTCTATTTTTATCATTTCGTTGTTTCTCCTTCCCTAATATTTGTGGATGTAACTATAAATCAAGGGTGAGTGTTGAAAATTGATTTATGATAGTTACATAGATAGTTAATATGTGAAGGAGTTGTGAAGGTAGTGGCCCATGATTAAAAATTTAATGGGTAGTTGCTAATCATGGGTGAGATAGTGAGGTAAAAAGGATAGTTAATAAATATGTGAAGGAGTTGTGAATGTAGTGGCCCATGATTAAAAATTTAGTGGGTAGTTGCTAATCAAGAGTGAGATAATGAGGTAAAAAAATGATATGAGGTAATTAATATTATGTCATATAAATATAACCTAAGATTATGAAGCAATTGAGTGTATTTGGAAATAATCTTATAATAATTAGTCCATATTTAATACAATATCATTTTTTTTATTGAAATCTGTTAGTTAAATCGTAGTTTAAGACTGCAACGAGATGTTTAAAATATAGGGAAATAGAGATTAGCAGATGAAAGATTCACATACATTTGTCAGAAACGCTATCCTCAATCGAAACCTACTCTCGCTATTTACAGTGTCCACCTCAACAATCAACCGAGACGACAGCGATTACATCGAGACTCCATTTCTCATCGTTCTGTGCACCAGAATGAAGGCACGGACAAAAACAAATCAACCAACATCATAATCTCAACGCAAAACCTCCTACGTGATTACCATCGCCACCGCACGCCGGCGATGCTCCTCCCACACCGTCAATGGTCATAAGATGCTGCGTGGGGAAGCAGCAGTGGTCCGGGAGCAGCAACGACACCCTGCTGCTCCCAACTGCTTCGATCAGCATCAGCACCATGTAAACCAACCCCACGGCGGCGATCCCCACCACAAGACACGCCTCCTGCGTCGGACCTGCCATGAGCACGAAGAGAGAGAAGAGGGAGAGAAGGAACTGCTGATCCAATCCGAGTTCCACAGAGATGATGATGGAGGAGGTGTACGTGGATGCAAGGGTATGTTCCATACGCTTGCTTATATATGCATCGGAGAGCTGGAGATGCATTGAACTCAAGGTATTCAATGGCCACAAAGGGGAGACCATTGTACCTGCGGTGTCTGGGTTCATGGGATGGAATCCAGGAGGTGGAGGGTGAAGCGACAGGTTCAATGAACCTGAAACGACCGATGCGGCTTTTGTGGCGGGCTTCGCCAGGTAACGTGGGGGGGCCTTCCTGCCTCATCCATACATAATATGTCATCGGATCGGACCCACGTAGCATTTATATCGGAATCCGATAAATTCAGAGTCATTTCGGGTTTTGGATCGGGTGCTACAATTACATTCGCATCACTTCACTTCATTACCGGGAATATATAACCACCCCCCCCCCCCAACCACCCCACCCATTTGGAAACGAAGTGCCGAAGCTGTCGCGTGACGTTCTTCGCCCTTTTCTTTCTTCGGGAAGAACTCATCACACCGAAACTCTAAACCCCCGGTATAACCCCAACCCTAAATCTTCCTTCCCCTTTCCCTCACCTGATGGCGGCAAGAGGAAAGCCGGTTGCGCAACAACCCGCACCAGCTGTGGTGCCGATGGACGACGTCGTGCAAGCCCTAATCGAGCACCTCGTCGAGCCCCTCCTCCCCGTGAGGGTTTCTTCGGCGGCGCCACCGACTATCGACCAGCAGAACTCCGTCGCCAAACAGGCATGCCATTCCTCAATATTTGATCTTCTTGTCTTCTCGGTTGATTCCTGAAGGAGGAGAACCAAATATCTTCGTCACTGATGATAAGTCTTGTAGTGTGCTGTACCAGGAACATTGTCATGTACATGTATACTTTTCCCCGACAATGTAGTGACTTGACCTATGTCTATTAGGTTCTTCTCACCATAAGATATGTCCAACCATTCGGAATATTGGATGTATCGAATATAGCATATGTTGTGTGAAAATCCATCATTATATCAAATTATAAAAAGTGTCTGAAGTAAAAAGTAAGAAGCCCAAACAACCACGAAACATGTTTAGACAAATATCACTCATAAGGAATATGATTTAATGCTGAAAATTAGAAAATCATTTTACCTTCTTCTTAAGCATATGATCGATGATTTTATTATCTGGTAGTGCTTCATGATTGTAAGTTTGCTTTTCAATATTTTACTTACTTTTTGTCTCCATCATCCACTATCCTGGAGCAAATCCTTGAACTTGTTCGTCACCACTTAACCAATACATGTTTTTCTAATTAATAAATGGTTACTGTGAGAAAATTCAGTTCAGTTAGCCTTTTCTGTTGTTTTATGATCTTAGAGTTGCCAGCTTATACTTCAGGAAAGAGGCAGACATGAGTTGTTTTTAGATATAGCTGTGTCAAAATGATAATAAAATAAGTTCTCTTGTTGTTAGGATCTCACGATGATTGTTCATTAATCATGTTAAGGTATATGTGAAGCTTGATTGAAGAAAACTTGATTCCACAAAATAAATTATTGGTGTTCAATTTATGGATTGGAAATATAGAAAGACAGAGTAAAACAAATAGAGGTGGGCACATAATTAAGCCCTACTTGCAATTTTCAAAGACATAAGTGATAAATGGAGAGCCACAACACCACAGTTAAAAATTGCTATTGGATAATCAGGGATTGAGTCATAAAATAACCTTTCTACTTGTAGAGGTTTTGTTCATTGATGCTTCTCAGGTCCCGTATCAGTAGAACCCTCATTTACTTGATGCCTTAATGATGGAAATGGTTGACCCCCTGATATATAAACAACGGTAGATAAAATGATAACATATTGGTATAAGCATCATTTACTTGGTTGGCTCTGATAATAGGCAATGGTTGATCCTTAGTGATAGACCATGGTAAAATTATGCTGTGCACTAGAACAAGCCAAAGTTCACTGGACCGAAATCAGGTCTCACTGTGGATGATATGCTTAGGATTGACAGGATTTACTTGATTAGATCAGTATGATTGGGATTAGCCTAGAAATAATTTTATAAATAAAACACCCACAAAATATTGAAAATAAAAGATAAATTTAGAAATTTAATATCAAATAACACATGTAAAAAGATTATTTTACCTTCTTATTCCATAGTAAATTTATTTTCTTACTAAATATCTTTCTTCCCATAACAGTGAAACTAAAATATAAGAGATGACAAAAAAAAAAAAAAACTATCATGTGTGCATTATACAAAAAGACCCAAAGCATATCCTTACTAGCTTGGATATAAGCTATTCACCATTATGAAATAAAAGAACAAGGTCATGCACTTGTCCATACTGTTATTCTTTCAATGGTGGGTAAACTTGAGAAACAAAATTGTCTTCTGGCAGTGTTCTTTTCAAGTTTATAACTGGCTGAAGATATAAATGGTTGGTCAACTCACCTAGAAATAGATATGTGTTGATACAATATTCTAGTTCAAGTTTATAACTATCTGGAGATATAAATGATTAGTGCATTTAAAGTTAATTTTTTGATAAGAATGGGGATGCTATACCTAATTCCTTTGAATACGGTATATGTTTGGCTCATGTTCTCTTGGTTGGCCAGTGCTTGTGTGGTTCTAACTAAGAAGCCTTTTTCCATTTATATGTTCCAAATAGTTAGTTTTATCAAATTTATACTGGAGATTTTCATCATGTAACATATGTTACTAATGTTTGACAACAAAGATAATAGTTGAGTATGACACCACTTTACATATGGCTAATTTCTCTCTGTATTTGCAAAGTCAAATATGGCTAAAGATTAAGCTTTTAGTGCAGCAAAGCTTCGTTGATTGACTGGTTATAGGAAACTTAATTTATTTGCTGTCTCACTTTGTCTTATTCTTGCATCTCAATGTTCTTCTGCCTGAGAATTTTTTTTATGGCATATTCTCTTGACATAAAATTGTGTTATGATGCAGATTCATTCAGTTGTGCTTCTTTACAACTATTATCACCGGAAGCAATTTCCACAGCTTGAGTTTCTTGGTTTTGAAGCTTTTTGCAAAGTAGCTACCATAGTTAAACCAATTCTCCTTACATACATGAATGTCATGCACAAGAATGCTGTGGAACTCCAGGATTTGGACCAACAGCTCTCAGTTATGGAAAAGAAGATCATGGATGCCTGCAATATTTCTTCAACCTTAGATGCATTAAATAATGCTCCAAACATGGACAGATGGCTGGTTTCTCGGGTTGCTGTATTTCTTGTAGATGCTTCCAAGGAAAAATGTTTCCTTGACTTTGGCTCTATGACGCAGGGGGTCTGGTCTTTGGTGGAGAAAGAAATTGACAAACCAATTGCTTTAGTGAGTAGCACAAAGATGAAAGAACATACATCCAAAAACAAAAGTTTCTCTTGTGAGTATTCAGATGGATTATTGGAAAATGAAGATTCACTTCAGCAGCTTGCATTTTCTGTTATGGAGCAAAAGACAGGTGCTAACATCTGTATATCACCATAATTTAAAGATGTCTGCCATTTATATTTATGTAATGTTGATTAGATTCTGAAGACACAATTGTGAATATCTTAAGTAGCAGTTGCATCCGGGCATTTAAATTGCCAATGTACATGTTGTCATACTGTTACTCTAATATTTCATAGCTTGAAACTGATGACTGATTTGATATAAATGGGTGACTAGAATACGATTAACTAAAATAAGTGGTTTATTTCACTTCCATACATTTTTCATTCATCTAAAAGACTATGGAGGTTGAAGGGGGTGTGTGTGTGTGCGTGTATGTATATATATATATATATATATATATATATATATATATATATATATATATATATATATATATATATATATAAAATAATAATTTATACTAATTTTGTATTTTTCACTATATTATTTAATTAATTATACGTTTGTTTTATCTTATTTTAATGTATTAATATAACATATGATAATATAAATATCACTAATCATATTATGAAATTTTTTTATCACGGGCTTAAAGATGGGAAAAAGTTTGTTGTCTTGAGTAGTTTTTCATAGCTCTTGACCTTTATTCTGGGTAACAATTAAAAATTTGATTCTTGTTAGTTACTTGCTTCTGTCTTTGTTCCAATCAATAACTTATGCTTTCTTGGTGCATTAGTGGGTTATCGTAGTTGATGTAAAAATTGATATTTATTTGAGTGAAGGATTTTCTTTATTGATGTCGTAAATTGATGGATACATAGTAGATCCCCTAAAGGAGTTACCCTCTACAGAAGCAAGGTTATCAATAATCTTCAAAGTGAACGACATACCTGTCTGTTGCAGAAACAAAGGAAAGCATAGTAGTAGCAAAGTTGTTCAATGTTCAGGGTGAATTGAGGTGCCAACATCTGTGGTGTCTAGCCATGAGATGCATACAACACAAGCACCTACGAAATCATGTAATAATTTAAGGAAATTTATTATTAAGATTTAAGATACAATAATTGATATATGATGTATTATAATAAGATCTATTATTTATCATTAGTTCAAAGGATAGAATGTCTAGAAAACAATGCAGGTGGTGAAGAACAATAGCAAATCAGCATATATTAATGTTAACAATATATTAAATCAAGTAATAAACAATCAAATAATAACAGATAGGATGATGAATAAATTATGAACCAATATACTGAAACAATCTTGTGGTCTTTTTGTTTTTCTTTAAGAACTGGACTTTTACTACTGAAAGGAAGTAACTATTATGATTTCTTCCATCACACAGATTTTCTAATGGCTAATTAAGGAAGAAATAAACATTTAGGTGTTGAGTCTTCTGAAAATGCTCATTAGCAATGTGCCTAAGGGGCATTTCAGAACTGATCCCAGTGAGTCTCACAGCTGATATGTACCTTTGGTAGCACTTGTTTGCAGGTAAAGGACATAGAGTGCCATCATTGGTATTTCACATACTAGTGGGAACAAGTCTCTTGCTTGTAGTTGTAACTATTCATTCATTTTCTTACCTATTTGAGACTGGAAATCATAGTAATACAAAATTCCAGTTAATGGTGCCACCTTCAGATCTAATTTTTCATCAAAATATACCAAATTGTATGCCCATGGTGCTTTTGTAGGTTTTGGTTTATTTAAACAAGGCCTTCTCTCTACCCATGTTCCATTCATCACAAGGGTAGTTTGAGGTACGCATAGCATAGGCAGGTAGATAACATATTGCTCTTGATCAAAAGGAACTCCAAGTTTGTCCTGATCATCATTTATCTGTGTCTAGTCTTCTCTAAGCGAACTGTTCTCTGAAAACCTGTTTGGTGCTGGAAAATATTTTTTGAATGTTTCCAATATTATTGATGTCTGTCACACATGATGCACTTGCTCTGATTTTATGTACAGTCACCTCTGTTAACTGATTTCTCATCACTAGGCTAGTGTATTTATGCCTGATGTATTAGAGCCTTAATTACAAATGAGTTCAGTTTCTTATTGCTTTTTTTCTTTTTATTCTCATATCAAAAAGAAAATTTTCTACACTGGAACAGGTATTAGCCGCTCAAAGCTCTCTATTCTAGAACGTCATCTGACTTACTCATTAACTCAGGAGAAGACAACTACCAGGTTCTATGTAATGAAATCTATGGAAGTGGTGAATGATGGACTTGTGGAATTTTCTATTAAACATGTATTGACCAGGTATGCTAGCATGATAATTATATGTAGGTTTATATTTGACAATTACACTTTTGTGTTTTTGTTATTCAAACATATGATGTTTATGCTATGCATGTCTTCACAAAAAAATGCCAAGCCTTGGATTAAGTAATATTCTGAGACTCTGACCCTGTTTAATTACCTAACTTTGGAGGCTAATATTGTTTTAACTTTTACAGCTTGAGTGGGCCCTTCATCGTGACTGGTTTAACTCCTGAAGTGACATTGGCTGTTGAATACTATCATTTGTTGCCGTATGTTAATATATTGTCAGACTGGCTGTCCAGGTATGTAACTATTTGTCTAATTGAATGCCACCTTAAACCCAGGTCACTAGGAACAAGACATCTTGGCTTGACTTTTGCTATAACATCAGCTTTACTGAACAGGGAAGCACCTCATGCTGATTTTTTGGGTTTGCCAATGCACCAGCCTGAAGTCAGTGAGTGTTCATTGCAGTCAGACAGGGTACCTGCAGTGGTATCTCATGGAATGAACAACTTGTCTGGCCAGGTTGAACAAATTGTGGCCACAAGTAGTAACAATATCAGTAAAGCTGCAAATGAAGTAACAAACAAAAAGAGCAGCAGTTTGCATCCTACAAATGGCCCTAACAATGGCTGTACTGAGGAGGTATGATCTTTATTTTCTTCTCCAAATCTATCTTTGTATCTTTGATTGAGAATTGTTTAATCGAAGTTCCATTGCCTTTTCATTTGCATATTTTATTATTTTAACAAGAAATATGTTGTTTGATCTTTGTTTACTTAATTTTATCACATAACAATTAATTCTTTATGGCTATAACAAACTTGCTAGAATAGAATTTTGGCTTTCGGCAAATTGAGATACTAGTTTTGGTGAATTTAATTGGCAGCTTCTGGTATTGTGAAGGAGTATGTGATGGTGTTTCAGTGATATACTTTGAGTACTGTGGTAACATTTGTTTTACAAACTAACTTCTGATACATGGTGACCGTTGTGAACATTCACTAGTTTTATTTTCTCTCTTTACTTTGTTATGTTATGGCTGTCGACAAGGATTCAAAATTCATCCTGATACCAGCTTCACTTACATAACAAACCAATACAGTAGCTTCATACTGGATGGTCTATCAGCTACTATCTTGTGGTATTAGTGAATAAAATATTAAAAAATAAAAATGAACTATTGAGCTATATATTTTGCTGCCAACAATTGGTCACAACGGTCACATACTCCATGAACATGCAAAGATTAACAGTTGGAGTAAACTTGCAAATGTAAATATTGTGATGCCAATAATTTTCAAACTTGCAAGTTGGAGTAAAATATTTACTCCAACTGTTAATCTTTGCAAATTGAGCTACATCATGTAACTTGAAAAGATTAACAGTTGGAGTAAACTCTTTTTTAGGTTGTTGTTGGTGGGGTGAGGGGGTGGGGGGGGGGGGGGGGGGTGGGTTGGGTTTGATAGGAGCTCTGGGCATGGCTCATCATGAACTTTTTGTGTACCATCTGAATTCATCCATTTGCTTTTACTCCTGGATATTTACATTTTATTTGCTTTTGTTTCTATCTCTGTTATCATTCCTTTTCATTCTTTTTGTCCCTTAACCTTTTTTTTTTACTTTTTCCTGATTATTCCCTTCATTTGGAAGAACAAGCTGTTGTAGATGCTTGTTGCCAAGTTGTACTTGTGTCATGATTATAAAAAAGGGGCTTCATATAAGGGCTATTTGTGGTATCTCAGATATACCCTTGTGCTGTCCTGCCTTTCTTCATCCTCTCACATAATACAGTTAAATGAGGTATCTGAGGGTCCTTGTTGGAGATGTTTGTCTTCACTAAATGAAACCAAGTGTAGTGGAGAGAGAAGGTGATAAATTACTTCGTCCATGTTTATGCACTAGACAAAAAGATGGTTTGGCTTCTCTTATAAGAATAAGAGGGAATGAACTTTGATAATGTTTAGTAAATTGAAAAACTTGAAACCAAAGTGGCTTATTCCATTTAGCGAATTCAACATGCATTGTCAAAAGAAACCAAAGATGACCTAGTCCACTTAGACTTCTTTGCAACAATAGGGTCATAAACTATTTTAAATATGTTACTGCCAGCATAATGTTGTTCAGTTATAAACTCTTAGTAGATGCATCTATGAAGTATGAAGCATGGTTTGCAAATCGTACTTTACCAACATACTGGGCTCAGTATATATATATATTATATACTGAGCGGTATGCTCGAGCGTATTGCTTGGTATATATATATATATATATATATATATATATATATATATATATATATATATATATATATATATAAAATAGTAAAAGTTAAAAATTAATAAAGAAAGGGCGATGCCACCCTCGTTTCTTCACCCCGCGCGAGGAGAAGAAACATCTCCCTGAGAAGCCCGCGCGAGGGGAAGAAACGTCGTCACCTCGTTTCTTCTCCCCGTGTGAGGAGAAGATACATCTTCTCCCTGAGAAGCTTGTGCGGGGAGCGAAGCCTCTGCGACGTTGCTGATACTTCGCGCCCTCTTTTCTTCTCCCCACGATTGCCGAAGCTTATTCTCCCAGCGAAGCCTCCTCGAGCCCGCTAGCGATGGATTGGGATCGTCGATGGAGAGCGGCGTCGGATCTCTAGGTTCTCCCTCTTCTTCCTTCTCCCTCGACTGATACAGCCCAACAACGGGCGGCGACGAGCGAAATCGACCGTTATTGGCCTATTTCGAGTGGCAACGGGGCGGAAACAACCCCAATCGGTGGTACCGCCCGGTAGCTACCGGTCCGCATACCGGTCAGCGGGCGGTACGATTCGAAATGTCGAACCTTGGTATGAAGTATGAATTAGTTAAAGAGAAGGCCAGCATAACCTTGTTCTAGAGAACAACACTGAAAAGCAAGAGTGGGTGAGTACTCAATCCAAGTGGGGATTGCATGCTTACATCAGGGAACTGTCAAGTAAATGTATCTATTATGACTGTTATCCCTCTCTATTTGTGACGTTTAATATGTATATTTTATCCAGCTATATCAATCTAAAATCTCTGCTGGCCCTTGATAGGCGGACAAGCTCAATTCAGTAAAGAAGCCACACATCACCAAAAGCAATGATGGGGAAACTTTTGGCCAGGTTGAACAAATTGTGGCCACAAGTAGTAACAATATAGGCAAAACTGCAAATGAATTAACAAGCAAAAAGAGCAGCAGTTTGCATCCTAGAAATGACCCCAGCAATGCCTGGGCTGAGCAGGTATGATCTTTATTTTTCTCCAAATCTATTGCCATTTCTTTGATTGAGGATTGTTTAGGAGTTCCATTGCTTTTCATTTGCATATTTAATTATTTTAACGAGCAGTATGTTGTTTGATTTTTGTTTACATAATTTTATCATATTACACTTAATTTTTTATGGCTATAATAAACTTGCTTGTAGTAGAATTTGCTTTCAGCAAATTGAGATACTAGTTTTGGTGAAATTAATTTGCAGCTTCTGGTATTGTGAACGAATATGTGTTGGTGTTTCAGTGACATACTCTATTTGTGACATTTAGTATATATTTTATCCAGATATATCAATCTAAAATCTCTGCTGGCCCTTGTTAGGTGGACATGCTCAATTCAGCAAAGAAGCCACGTTTCACCAAAAGCAATGATGGGGAAACTTTTGGCAGGAAAAGCGCTTATCTTACTTCCCAAGATGCAGCACCTCCCTCTTTTCTACCGCTCCTCCCAGTTCAGCATACATCTGAGAATTATGATGAATTTAATTTTGTTATGGCTTCAAAGAGAAATGATCTTCTTCAAGCTTCATTGAGAATTCTTATAAAAAGACGAAATGATCTGGTATCAGACTTTTATGTTATTATCATATCCTTTTCCCTGTACTCTGTAGTTATACTAATAAATTTGCTTTCTCCTAGGTTCAACAACAACGTTGTTTAGAAGACGAAATTGCTCGGAGCGAAATGAACATCCAAGCGATAGTGAACGGTAAAAATTGATAATATGAGATGCATGTATCCTTTGAGCAATACCATGTTTAGTTTTTGCCTGCTGTTATTGGCTTTGTAGCTGTCGTCAACACACTCACAGTTAGACGGATAAACTTTAAACGATACTTGTTTTACACTGACTTTCTTACAACACAGGCAACACGTCTGTTTAGTTTATTAATTTGATTTAATCATAGTTATTGATTAGATAATGCCAAAACACATAGGCAGTCAATTGTATATTTCAGTTGAAAGCAGTTTTCTGTAGCACAATGCTCTAATTTATGTTTATTAATAATCTGAAAAAGGGCAAGGAAGCATGAAATCAAAAGTCGAGTCGATGATTGAAGCATGTAATGCTCTATGTTCTGATGTAAGAGGATATCCGCAAGAGATCAAAGTCAAGAGATTATCGGAAGCAATTCTTAGATCAAAAAGCTCATCTCAGGCAAGCAATATTATGCATTTATGGGATAGCTTTTTGTTTTCTCTCTTTCTGGTTTGGCAAATGAACCTGTCCTGTGTGTGTGTGTGTGTGTTGGGGGGGGGTTGTTGGTGGGGCTAATTAAAGAATTCCAACCTCGAATCGCCTTTCTATTGGATAAATGATCTTTGTGTTTTGCAGGAACTCGATGATATGTGTTGTGAGAATGGCTGGATTCTACCGAGATACAACGTGCTTCCATCAACTGCTGACAGTAGGACACGATGTCTCTTCTTCTGTTATTTCAAACATCATAAACTGACCGCATTAACCTATTTCAGAAAACTATGGTACATAGATAGAACCATAATCTAGCACGATAACTCGTCTATAATTGCCTTGTATAAGCTAGAGAGTTTTTTTAAATGTTCTTTTTCAGTAGTATCCAGGAGGCTCCAGGAACACCAAGGAATAAATACTTGCCACCATAATTTTCTTAGGGAACATTGCCACAAAAGCATGGATCGTTGCTTTCGAAATATTGTCGTTGTAAAAGGAGAAATCTTGAAAGCTTTCCTTGGTTTCTACTCACGAGCAGTTTTTCTCGCAGGATGTTTTCAGGCCAGCGTGATCGTCAAAGGGATTGATTTTGAGATGACTGCGCACGGAGATTCGATGAGCAGTCCCTGTGAAGCACGTTTAGCTGCAGCTACCAATATGTTAAGCAAAATTCGCAGCATGGTAGAGCAACGTGCATGAACAACACAGCATAGCAACATGAAGAAGGGAAAAGAAAAAAGTGTAGATTGACGCCATGAAGGCTTTAGTAGAACACACCATCTTCATCTTTTATCTTTGTTGTTTTGGATGAAGGCTTTGGTAGTAGAACACGCAATCTTCCTGTTATATCCTTTGTTGTTTTGGATGCAAGGGTGTTGGAATGCAACTATGATTTATGTTTACATTAGTTAGAGGGGGTAATTTATAGAAATAGTAAAATATAAATTATATTATCAATAATAAAAATTAATTTTTATGCTATAGTTTGATGTCACTATATATATATATATATATATATATATATATATATATATAGTAGTAAGTATCAGCTTTTCACTAATGCCAACAAAAGAACTCAACTAGTCGGGGGTGGGCGTTAATCATACTCGTATTCATTTCAGACGTTCTTTAATTAGTAACTATAAGAATCGAGCTGCTGCTGCTAACAAAAGGCTACAGCTCGAACTGGGGTTTATAATAAGAATTGGGCTACTAGTGGTTATATGATTGAAACAAGCAACAGGGTAAATCGAACTACTGCTTCCAAGCCGAAACTCCATTCTGATTTATCTTACGACGCTACAGTTATCTTTACTTAGCTACAGATATGGTTCCCACTCCAACTCAGGACTTGGGAGACGAAGAACTTTCTCTCAAATATTGAAGTTGTCAACTCGAACTACTGAAAGGAGGCCGAATGCTAAGGAACGATATAGCCGTGCTTCACTGAAAGTATTGTTTGGGGGCAGACTCAAATCTCTCAAGTAAGTTGCAGTTACAAAAGAAGAAGGAGATGCTCGTGTTGCTGTTGTCTATAAGTCTGCAAGTAGAGAGTTGAGGTCGTAAAAGAAGAAATGACAATAGAAGCTCCAGTTAAGTGCCCCCCCCCCCCCCCCCCCCCCCCCACCCCACCAAACCTAAGAGAGAGGAAACCTTTATTTATTCAATTCTATTAAATAAAGGGTACTACTCCCACGGCCCTCCGCATCTAAGAATGGAAGGAAGGAACTTTAAGATGAAACTACCACCAACAACACAAAGAGACTCTCTCCTATCACTTTTAGAGACTTTGCTGAAGGGAAGAGTGCAATTATCGTTGTAAGGGAGGGAGGAGAGGCTTTCAAACCTATGGTCGTATAAAAACCTATGTGAAACTAAACTTCTGGCTACCAGTAAAAGAACAATAACTCTTACCCTTTCTTTGGACCACTACTACTTGTTGGGATTGGGGCATTTAACCGGACTTGCTTCTGACTGTTACTGAAGTCCACTACTTGTTGGGATTGGGGCATTTAACCGGACTTGCTTCTGACTGTTACTGAAGTGGTTGCTTCTTTTCTATTTGGTATTATTGCAGTTTAAGTCTGAAGTTTAGTTTTTACCTTCGTTTGACCTATTAAGTAAGAAATCGGATCAAAAAATAAGCGGAAGAAGCTGTTGATGGAAATTATGTTTCTTTTCTCAATCAACCGCGCCCTAAGGATCAGAAGAATAATCTATTTTTGAATGCCCACATAGCTATGTTTTTTTACATGAATTCCATTATGGGTGCTCTATAGATTCAATTGAATTCTTAACTTCCTGTAGGAGGCTGGGGCATAAATCTAAAATCTACTACTGGTCGGTACAGCGGGTAATAGTAATATTGAAGTGTAGTTCAAGTGTTGCCAACAAGAGAAGAGAGAGACCGAAATCCGCAGGAGAAAGCTATAAAGCAGGTAATATTGCTTTGTTCGTGTAGAATGCATGGTTCAGAGAGGGCGGAATAAAGTAATATAGGCTCGAGCGCTTGAGATGCACATGAATCTAAACATAAAGTATTAAACCATTACTTTTGCTACTACACAAGTATTTGTTGCTGGGTTTATCTCTCAACTCGAAGTCAAGAACCAAATGAATTTGTCAGTGTGTCACGGGCTTAGTTGAATTTGTCTAAGTCGTGCGGCACCCTTACGGCCCTCATAAAGACTTAGCTAAAATTGCCTAAGTCGTGAAGCAACCTTGCCCAATGTTCTGGAGTAAGCTGGGATTGTCTAAGTCATGAAACACCTAAAGCGTTATCTGTCCGCACAGGGTCAGCCCTCTTACAACCTCTTAAGGTCCCGTAGGACCTGCAAAGAAGAAGTTGATTAGTTTAGAAGCGAGCGACGGACACATCCCGGCGTCTCGCAAAGCGGAAAGCTATACAATCAATTTGTCGAACACCTTGAGTGCAGCTGAGAAAAGAGAGAGAGAGCGAAATAGGACTTTGGAGGGTTGTAGGAACGGTCGCAAGTCCGCAAACGACGGTTCCCAAGGTATCGAACGCAAGACAAGTTCAATTGCTGATGAACGACTATGCCCGACATATACCCGGAGCCCCATCCAGCCCGGTGCCACCCGGGGGTTCCAAGGTGCTGAAATGACAGACATTTTGCACCGCTTAGAAAGGTTGTTGTGGCACACGAAAAAGACCCAAAAACATGGTTGTTTTGGCTCTGTGCAACGAACGACCATTCTGGAGCCTTCTACACTACTTTTGCTCATATTTCTTAGGTAAAAACACATAAACTCAAGGCAAAACAAGCTGCCAAACATATGTACAAGCAAGAAAAAACAACAAACGGTTCACGAAGCGAAGATGTTGCGGTTGAGTGACGTCCGTTCGTGACATTCTCCCCCACTTAAACTGTCGACGCCCTCGTCGACGCTTGTTGGTAGGCTTTGACGCGAGCTTCTTCATGTCGGAGGGCATCTTCTGGCTCCCAACTGCTTCTGTTTGAGGAAGTTTTTGCCACTTCACCAAGTACTTAATTTGCTGTGCTCCATTGGGTAGCTTTATCTTGCGATCCGTTAGAATAGTTTCAACTCGCTTCTCGTAAGAGGCTCTGCTGGGGGGTAGTCGAGTTGGAACATTTCGAGAATCATCTTGTGGATATGAGTGGTAGGCTTTCAAGTTGCTCGCATGGAAGACGTTATGAATTCTGAACCATGTAGGCAGTTGCAACTTGTATGAGACATTGCCTACCCTGCTGATGATTGGGAAAGGCCCTTCATATTTGCGCACCAATCCTTTGTGCACTCTGTGCCTAAAGAACTGAAGTGATGCTGGTTGGAGCTTCACCAACACCATGTCGCCAACTTTAAACTCTTGTGGTCGCCTCCCCAAGTCTACCCACTTCTTCATCTTCTTGGTCGCCTTCTCCAAGTAAGCCCTCGCAATATCTGCATTGCGATGCCATTCCTTTGCAAAATGATAGGCTGATGAGCTACTCCCTGTATAGCCAATAACCAGGGTGTGAGGAGTTAATGACTGTTGTCCCGTAATAATCTCAAATGAGCTCTTGTTGGATGCAGAGCTCCGCTACAAGTTATAGGAGAATTGGGCTATGTCCAACAGCTTCACCCAATCTCGTTGGTTGGCACTTACGTAGTGCCGCAGATATCGCTCCAAGAGCCAGTTGATTCTTTCTGTTTGGCCATCCGTTTGGGGGTGGAGGCTTGTGGAGAAGTATAACTTAGATCCCAATAACTTGAACAACTTGGTCCAGACTCGTCCCAAGAATCGAGAATCTCGATCACTAATGATGTTGTGTGGGACTCCCCAAAACTTCACCACATTCTTCATCATCAACTTAGCCGCCTCCTCCGCTGAGCAATGTAGGGGTGCAACAATAAATGTTGCATACTTAAAAAATCGATCAACTACCACGAGTATCGATCCAAGTCCCCCTACTACGGGCAAGCTTGATATGAAGTCCAAGGAAATGCTCTCCCAAGGCCTTTCTGGTACGGGCAGCGGCTCCAAAAGTCTCCAAAAGTCTCACTGGCTTTTGCTGCTCTACCTTGTCCTGTTGACAAGTAAGGCATGTTCGAACATATTCCTCCACATCTATCCCCATTTTCGGCCAATAGAAGACCCTCTCCACGAGAGTCATTGTTCGGTGGATACCCGGATGTCTAGCCCAAAGGGAATCGTGACATTCTTTTAGGAGTTCACGCCTCAAGTTATCCGCTCGCGGAACATAAACTCTGTTCCCCTTGGTATAGATGAGTCCCTCCTGGACCCAAAATCGTCGTGCCTTGCCCTCTTTAATGAGTTGCATCAGAGTTACTGCCTGAGGATCTCGGTGCAGTCCATCCCTGATCCTGGAAAGGAAGTTGGAGCGCAATTGACTTGCTTGGCCTCCGCCCTCCAACTGTATAGCATTCACTAGCTCCACTTTCTGACTCAATGCATCGGCCACGACATTTGCTTTTCCGGGCTTGTACTCCATTACCATGTCGAACTCAGCCAAGAAGTCCTACCATCGTGCTTGCTTTGGGGAGAGTTTCTTTTGAGTTTAGAAGTAACTCAATGCGACATTGTCTGCCCTTAGCACAAATGGTGTTCCCATAAGGTAGTGTCGCCACACTCATAGACAGTGGACCACCGATGTCATCTCCTTCTCATGCACATGATATCGCCGCTCGGTCTCGTTGAGCTTGTGACTCTCATAGGCCACCGGATGACCTTCCTGCATAAGAACTCCTCCTATAGCAAAATCAGAAGCATCTGTATGGACTTCAAATGACTTTCCATAGTCCGGCAATCTGAGTACAGGTTCCTCCAACATAGCAGTCTTTAGGTCTTGAAATGCCACCTCACATTTGTCCGACCATCTCCATGACTGCTCCTTCTTTAGCAACTCTGTCAACGGAGCTGCGCACTTCGAATACCCAACTATGAAGCGTCGATAATAGTTGACGAACCCAAGGAAGGATCTCAACTCTGGCACCTTCTTTGGTGTTCGCCAGTCTGCCACAGCTTGCACCTTAGACTGGTCCATTCGGATGGAACCATGGCCGATTCGATGCCCCAAGAATAAAATCTCCGTTTGGGCGAAATAGCACTTTTCCCTCTTCACGAACAACGTGTTCTCCCTGAGAACTTTGAAAATTGTTCGGAGGTGTTTAACATGCTCCTCAAGTGTTTGGCTATAGACGACGATATCGTCTAAGTAGACGACCACAAACTTGTCCAGATACTCCTTGAACATCTGGTTCATTAGAGTGCAGAATGTGGCCGAAGCATTGGTTAAGCCGAAAGGCATCACCAAGAACTCGAATGCTCCATACCTGGTCACACAGGTAGTCTTTGCCTCATCACCTTCTGCAATGCGCACCTGCCAATACCCCGACCGAAGGTCAAGTTTGGAGAAGTACTTTGCTTTGCCTAATTGATCGAACAAGTCCGCGATGAGCGAGATAGGGTACTTGTTCTTCACCGTCATCTTGTTAAGGGCTCGATAATCGATGCATAATCGGAGACTCCCATCTTGTTTCTTCTGAAAGAGGACTGGAGCTCCGAAAGGTGCTTTGGAACAGCGGATGAGACCACCGCTTAGCAGTTCATCTAACTGCTTCCTCAATTCCGCTAACTCTGGAGGGGCCATGCGGTATGGTGGTCTCGCTGGAGGCTTAATTCCTGACTCCAGCTCAATCCGATGATCCACGCCTCTGCGTGGTGGTAGAGTTCTCGGCAACTCTGTTGGCATCACATCCAAGAACTCCTTCAGGATGTTCGCCACAATAGCAGGTTCCTAAATGGCTTCCCCATCAGGTGTCTCCAACTTCATAGCCGCTATAAAGGTTGATTCACTTTTTCGTACCCCTTTCTTCAATTGTAAAGTCGATATTTGTTGTAGGTCCTTAGTTCCTCTCTGAGAAACTGGAACCATGCAGGGATCATCACCTCCCATTAGACACAAGAAGTTCAAGAACGGTACTGGCACCAACTTCGCTGCGTGCATAAACTCCATTCCGAGAATCACTTGAAAGTCGTCTAGTGGCACAGCCATCAAGTTTGTGCTCCCACTCCATGTCCCGATCTTGATGGGGATCCCTTTCGCTTGTCCGGAGATCCGCTTGGCCTCCGAATTCACCGCCTTCATACGACTTGGGCTCTTCTCCAAGAGTAATCTAAGTCGCTTAGCTTCGCGATCGGCAATAAAATTGTGGGTCGCGCCCGTGTCCACCATTGCACGGGTTGTTTGGCCATTAAGCTTGATGTCCACATACATCAACTCGTTGTTTCCTGCCTTCAGTGGCTTTGCCTTTGTGTTCTCCCCCACTTGACACTGCAACGCATTCAACAAACGCATTGCTCCCATCCTGGGTCCTTGCGACGCCTCACTGTCGCTACTGGAGTCAGAACCGCTCGAACTAAGGGCGATAGCTTTGCCCTTGTCTGACTTACGGGATAGAACCGATGCTGTTAAAGCATTGAGTGCCTATTTTTGTGGGCACTCTCTCACTTTGTGTGGTCCTCCACACAAGAAGCATCCACTAGACTTGGAGACTCTACCTCTTGAGCCCAGTCCCTTGTGGAAATTCTTCTTCTTTTGCTTGCCCCCAGACTCCTTCGCTCGAGAGTATTTAGATGGGCGATTTCCCGAAGAGTGTTTCTTCTTTCTCAAATCCTCCGAAGAAACAAAGTCAGTCAGCCTTTCCGCGGCTACAATTGCCCCGACTACGTCGGTGACATTCCTCCGATGTAGTTCTTATTGTACCCATGGCTTCAAGCCATCGAGGAAGCTGAATAGCTTGTCTTTCTCAGACATGTCTCGAATATCCAGCATCAGTGCTGAAAATTATTTCACATAGTCTCAGATTGTTGTACTCTGGCGGAGTTGTCTCAGTTTCCTTCTTGCGACAAACTCTGTGTTCTCGGGCAAGAATTGAGTTCTCAACTCTCGCTTCAAGTCTCCCCATATATCCACTCGACATCGGCCTTGCTGGATCTCTTCCCAACGGGTTCGCCACCAAAGTTTTGCATCCCCCTTCAGATACATTGTTGCTATCGCAACTTTGGTTTCTTCAGAATCGAGCCTTGTAGCACGAAAATACTGTTCCATGTCGAACAAGAAATTTTCAAGCTCTTTGGCATCCCTAGCACCTCCGTAACACTGCGGCTCCGGTGCTATGAAGTGTTGTGGTGGCGCAGTGCGGGTGTTGTTCCCTCCCGCATCAAGAGTCCTTGTTAACACCATCACCTTAGTCGTGAGTTCCGCCACAACTTCATGTAGATGTCGTACGGAATCTTTGGTGTCCTCTGTCAGTTGATCAACCAGGGATTCAACATTCTTGATCTGAGTTTCAGCTTCTTCTTGCGAGCTCTCTACCCCAAGTAGCCTTCCTCGGCCTTGGTAGAGTTCCTCCACGCTCGCTTCAAGAACATCGAGGCGGGTTTCCGCCATCGTAAGTCTCTCTCTGTGGCCCTTCTTCCCGGTTGGCGCTCTAGATGGTGCCTCCTCCCCTCGAGGAGAATACCCAACTTCCCGCTCGTCTTGTTCACTGCCGCGCTCCTCATAAGCGGCTCCAGCAGTTTACGAGCGAGTTTGCACTTGCAGCCCACTTACGGCTGCTTGAAGCAAGGGTCCCGCTTGCCCCATCTTGCTCGATTCACCACGATGTATCACCATGGCGAAATTGCGAATCTTCTTCGCTGTTCTATCTTTTCGGTCATTCTATATTTGCTGATTCTCATCTTCAAAGAGCATTGATGAAGTAAGAGCTTCTATCATGTTAGGCTATGTTATTTTCCCATTTCCAAATTAACCAAGTCAGTTAAAAGTACTGGCATCATTGATAAGACTCCCAAAAATGCATAGTCCATAAAGGGGTGCATCTGCGACAAGACTTCCACAACCATATCTTAATTTTTTGTAGGATAATTTCTTGAAGGACATCTCATCTCAAATTACTTAATGATGATATGAGAATACTTGGTCAAATAATTCTATTCTTTATTTTACAAATATTTAGAATAATATTGCTTTATGTCTACATCTTTAACTACTAGCAATACTTTATAGAAATAAACTTCAATTTTTAGTTGTTGATATACCATGTAAATTTTTAGCTTTTCCCTATATATTTGTATGAAGGTTTATATATCTCATCTATTTCATGGTACTTTTGAATTGTGATAAACTACAGAACATTTCTTATGTTTAAAATTTAGGTATAGATTTTATTGTTGAAGTCTTGCATTAAATTCAGAGAACCAATATGCTAATAGTGCACCGTTTAGCAGGTGTTCCTTGGACCAAAGATGAGCATCTTCAGAAACTAGGAAAATGTGACTGGTGTGGAATAGCTTGAAACTTTGTTGTATATAGGACCCCAACATAAGTTATAAGCCATGCACAAAAATATTTCATTTGATAAAGCGATGCCTCACAAAGAAAGATACGCTCCAACTTCGTCAGATGGTGACTCAAACGAAAATGATACAGAGAACAATGATAACTCGTTGAGTAGTGAGGATATCGATATTCCTGAATATGTTTACAAAATTAACATTCCAAATATTGATACAGTGGAGTCTGAGGATGACGTAGAGAGTTTATGTCCTCCTAAGGATTTTGAGAGTCAGGATCATTGTGAACTTACATTTAGAGAGTTTAACTCCAATCATGATTTTGGAGAGAATCTTACAATAAATATTGATGACTATTTCAGTAATATTAAGAGGTTTCAGAGTTATCTGCATGAGTACAATATACAAGAGGGTTTTGACTTCAAGTATTTGAAGAATGAAAGTATTAGAGTAGTTGCGGTTTGTATGATAGTTGGGTGTGGGTGAAGGATTAGAGCCAGCCCCAATCCTATGCTCAATTATTTTCAAGTGAAGATGATGACTAACACATACAGTTGTGGGCGCCATGGCATTACACACCAGATTACTAGTTCTTTCTTAGCCAAGAAGTATCTTGTCACATTGAAGGATGACATACGGTGGCCTAATAATGCATTTAAGAATGATGTGAGGCGGTAATGCGGATAGATTTCACTTTTCCAAGCTAAGGGATTATGCATCTATAATCCTAGAGACTAATCTAGGGTCAAAATGTAAGGTTGGAATTGATCCATATGATGGGAATATGTTCAGTTGCTTTTATTACTGTTTGGTTGCATGTAAGCAAGGATTCATAATAATCATAATAATCATCCACGTTAAGATTTTTAGAAGATCGATTTTTTAATTACTAAAAACAATTAAGTGCATAACAAATAAAAATCATCATCAATCAAGCTTAAAGTGTAAAATAAATTCAAACAATGATGAAAGTTAAGACTAATTTTTTTCATGACTTTTCTACCACTTAATACCATTGTATTAATATTCAGGGGATAAATTTGATTAATAATGATAGTACACGAGGTGTATTTGATTAACATATCATAGTACATGAGATGTTTTTGATTTTTTAAGTTCTCTTTGCATAGTTTAGCTATATTGAAGAAAATCACCCCCCCCCCCCCCCTCCCCAAATTTTAAAAACAAACATTGTTACCATTTTTTATTAACAAAAGAGGTTTGTTTAACTTTTATAAAATAGTATAGGAGGCCATTTTGATACGAAATCATAGTACAGGGGTTACTTAGAGAAGTTTTAAAGTACAATGGGTGACTTTGATTTTGAGGCATAGTAAGAGGGGTGGTCACATAGACGAGTTTTAAAGTACGGGGGTAACTTTGATTTTGAGGCATAGTACGAGGGGTCACTTAGATGATTTTAAAGTATGGGGGGTGACTTTGATTTTAAGGCATAGTACGAGGGTCACTTAGACAAGTTTTAAAGTACGAGGGGGTGATTTTAATTTTGAGACATAGTACGGGGGGTCACTTAGACGAGTTTTATAGTACGAAAAATTACTTTGATGTGAAATCATAGTATGAAGGATGACTTAAATGAGTTTTAAAATAGGAGTGAATTTGATTTTGAGACATAGTACGAGGGGATCAATAAGAATTTTGTAAACCAATATTCTAATAATATAATCTAACAAATAGAAATAGTGTAGTTAACTATAACTAAAATAGAAATAGTGTAGTTAATTGGAAGTGGGCATTCGGCCTTCCCTTTCATATATATCATAGTCTTGCTCACAATGAAGAAAGAACTTGCACATTAGGAGCTCACACTACGAATGTATTCTCTAGTCGACTTAACAATAAACACCGCTAACTTATTTGTTTCGGGGTAAGATTCCATGCTTGTTGACTATGCTCTACTCTATGGTTCAATTCCTTGTGCGTTTTATGTGGGGATTCGTTCGCAAATACATTATCTTAATATCTTATATCTTACAAGTCCCACCGTCAACATATTATATATATTATAATATATATATATATATATATATATATATATATATATATATATATATATATATATATATATATATATAGTAGTCTTGAAAATAAGAAAAAAAAGAGAATAAGAGTCAAGCTTCTTTGTTATGTAGATTCACGGCGCATGTCAATTAGAGTGCATTGCTTCACCATATTCAAGGTATACTATTGATTATTATGGTAAAAGGTATGTAAATTCAATCTTAGGATTAAATTTTTACATTATAGTTTTATATATTACAGTCAAATTGTTATAGTTGCTGTGAATTTGATAGTAGGGGGCAGCAGCCTCAGGAGTAGATGAAGGGACCGACGCCCATAAGCATGATTTTTTTTTATATGGAATCAAAGGGGCTCATACCTTCACATTTGCTCTAAGAGCATAGCAGGAGTGGGGAGGAATCTTTCACCGCATTGATACTTTCCCATACAATGAATGCTACTTGAGCTTTGCAACTCGACTACTTGGTTGGATGAAATTGAAGTTGAACTTGAATTTATATTTGAAACCCATCAACCTAACCTAACCTAACCCAGTGACATAGAAAAACTCTCCTACGCTAAGGAGGAGAATTTTAGCGGTACCTCGAGGGACAATGACAAAGCCACTCACTCAAAAACTCTTTTGTTATCGTCGCTCCCTCTTCGCACTTCACAATATATCTAGTAAGAATTCTCGATACTCGTCGCTATCCATCAATGGATCTTTCGGGAACAATGAAGTAAGTATATGGAATTCGCTCGAAACCCTTGGAAGCCTTGGGCATCGATGGAAATGTGTCCCCCATGATGGCTTAAGAATAAGATATAGTCTCTCTAGTGTTAAAATCCTCCTTTGCCTTCGCTAGCCTATGGAGATCACCTGGATGGATCCAACTTGAAGATGCAGAACACGCTCGAATCCCTCCTATGGACGACCACATTGCTCGTGGTTCGAATGATCAACAATTTATCACTGACTCATGCATCCAAGCAAGGCCTTATAAAATTTGTGCACGACATTATATTACATGCGATTAACATCATCCCACTTCCATGTCGAGCACCACCAAGTTATAGCCCAAATAACGGACATAGCACTATCTTTTCTGGTTCTATGACGCCACATCAAACAGGTTGGTGGGAGTATTATAGAGGTCCAGGGAGGAAGCATTGTCACTTACCATCGGTGATTCGTTCCTTGGGCGTCATCTAAAAAGTTTTATATTAAAGTGCTAGAGGGAGATGTCTTCCAAGGAGCTAACTATACATTGTAGTTAATTATTTTTTAACATTTTGATTCCTATATCTTAAAGAATTACAATGACATTCCTATGATTATCAAAGTAAATCATCTAGTTTCATTTTCCTAGTGTCGTCAGTTTTATCAACGAAAACACGAAAACAAAATGCAAAAAAAATAATTTTAGCATTCTAGTTGATAGTGACGGACAACGATATCAATAGGGGTCGCGAATGACTGTTGTGGATGAGAAGAGTGACGATTAAAGGTGACGGACAATAAAACAAAATGCACACCTACTTGTGGACGAGGAGAGTGGCGGACACAAAAATAATATCAATAGAGGTCGCAGGTGACTGTTGTGAATGAGGAGAGTCACGGACACGAAAACAAAATACACACCTACTTCATGTTACTCGAAATTAGTACTCAACATGTTACTCAGACAATCAGGTGAGGTCAAGTTACTGCAAGAAACAGTAAATAAAACACTATCAGTTTTTGCTTTCTCAATGACTCTTACTTGTTCTTAATTTCTAAGAAGATTCCTATGCAGGTAAAAAAAGCTCAAAGCTGGATTAGCACTTGGGGTCGGAACTTGACATGTCATAACCAAACAATATGCCTCTAGAAAGATTTAGACATCAGAAGCTCCTTCCTTCACTGCCACAAGCTTATATGCGCCATGAATTAGACCCCCAACCAAGCTGCACCACTAGCGAATGAAAAATGAAAGATGGATACATAACATGAGAAATTTCACATTATTATTATTTGCAATGTCAAGCATAATGAGTTAACCGAGCAAACAAAAAACTTTGAGAAAATCTGCAATAACACAATGGTATCCAATAAAAAGATCTTTCCCATGGTTTGCTTCTCTTTGATCATATTCTCCTGTTATAACCCACTCCCTCGGTGCCGGGTTTCTTTGCTTCCAGGGTTAATACAGTGTGCTTCTGCATAAATAGAGAAGGAAACAAATGAGGGTACGCACAAATGAGTTACCACAATCAAATCATTTATAGTGATCCCATTTTGTTGAAATGATTATAGGGTGCCCTCCTGTCCTACTTAAATGAAATGACTAAAAGGAAGCAAACACAAAAAATATTCTACACGTATTACACCACTGCTATCAGATAGTAACAATAGGGGGGGCACCCTATAAGTTTGCTGGGGTGCTCTTCAGATGGAATGCCAAGGCACCATAAGACTTGACAACTTTTATACAATGGATGATACCAAAGGTTGTGAGTGAGAAAAGAAAATTACAAAAAAAAAAAAAAAAAAGATTTTTGTTAACTGCAGGAAAACAAATTGGAACCTAAAAATGTGCTTCATGATGTAAGACAGATGGGATCACCAACCGCTATAAGGTTATACTGCTGCTTTCAGCCATCAACATTTTGGTCATGGTCATCGGGTCCTCTGTTTCTATTGACTCCATAGTCTGCCCAAGGCAGTATTGACTCAAGGAAGGCAATTGCAGCGTTGCGGCGTAAATCCAAACGTGGAGCATGGCCTATCTCAGGAACAGCTTCTCTATCAGCATCTGGCATCTCATGCACCAGTTGAGGGCCAACCATGAAGTGTCTTATCTCTTCAGGAGGAAGTGATGGAATCACATCAGAGAAATCTGAAACCATTAGATAAGAATACCTGTCACATAATGAAACATTATTATTAGCTTGGAACATTCACATCATCTCTCATTTCAAAATTACAAACTGATATTGATTTTCGTTCCTCATTTGCAATGCCTTCAAGAACATAATGTCAAAGAGAGAACCAAAGGAAGTAATAATAACTTACTCATTCTTTTCTGATGAAAAAGCTTCCTTCCTTACACATTCCCAATCCCTGGCTTCGCTGCTACTTTGCTCAAGTGATTCAGCCACTAGCAAAGCTGCATCTTGTAATAAAGCTTGCAATTCCGGAAACCTCCATAATATATAACTTCGTTCAACATATATATTTATCAGGTGGTCAAGAGAGGGGCTTCCTGCTTTTGCTGAACCAAAAAATGAACATTTGAGTATTTGGGTCCATGCTGAATCCTTCAGAGGTGCCTTAGTTACTAGTTTCTGAAGCACTAGAGGATGAAGCATCAAGGCCTGTTTCATAAGATCTTTAGAAGTAGCTTTCTCACTGTGATTTATACTAGATTCATCACCGAACTCAAGGTAGAAACGGGATACAGCAAGAGAATATGAGATATTAGGCAACAACCACAATGAGTTGTCAGTCCCATATTCATCAACAAATTGTTCCAACCATCTATACTCTTGTGCTCTAAGTGAGAAGTAATCAATGCAAAATAATGTTCCCTTTGGGTCATCAGAATCCAATGACAGTAGCAGCTTGCAAACCTCTAGAGCTGACCGGTGACAACCACGTCTGTCCATGTTTTTCATGTGGCTGAAAAGGGCTGAAAAAATTGGTTTATTTGTATCATGGCTATATTTCAACTGGCAATTACCATGCAGGGGTGTAAATAGTGGATGCCATGCACACTCCAATGCATATAAGCACTTTTCAATCATCTCAGCAGATGTTTGATGTTCTCCTGAATACTTGAATAATTCAGCAAAGGTCAATAAAGCATCTACATGATAGGGATGACGCGCCAAGATATCCCCAATAGCATTAATATTGTTGGCTGCTTTGGCAGCTTCGAATGCTTCTTGTGCATGTTTGTAAGATGTGGAGTACATGTACCTGCATTGTACACCAGGTGCCAGATAAGCAGCTAAAAAACTGCTTGATATATAAAATTGTCCAAAATTTTCTGATATATACATACAGCAATGCATATTGATATATGGATGGAAATGAATAGCATATAAGATACCTGAATATGCTATCATCAAAACTAGATACTATGTAAACATGAAAGTATATGCCACCATAATCATCCCTCACAATCTACTGCTAAATGGAAAACAAAAACCTATTTTTCAGCCCATTCCATGAGGCCTCTTTTTGTGCTCATGTGAATTGAATATTAACATAAATATTCTGTCCATAACGGTCACTGTGAAAGGATCTTGATCATATCAAATTGCCTTAAGCAATCCTGATCATGTGTCAGCTAGCACTTCCTTCCATAACTCTATCTTGTTGTTCATATCAAATTGCGTTAAGCAATCCTACCCACATAAATGTTCCTACCATAACTCTATCTTGTTGATGCTGGGCAACTGTCTCAGCTAGCACTTCCTTTCTGAAAGGAAAGGAATATTAAGAAATGTGTTCAATGTCACTTCTCTAGTATGAGAATCTTATGCTGTATGAAAACTAAAAAGCTTATATAAAAGAAATAAAGCAACTCAATCTAGAATTTAATAATCTGTAATTCAGAAAATAAAAGACCCATGATGCCCCTGATTTTATGCATAGATTAGTATTAGTATTTTGCAAAAGCTATGTGAGATCCTGTTACAACAGGTGAGGGTGAAATTCCAGGAGCTCTGCAGATATATTACTAATTATCAATGCAAGATATGAGGAACAAAGGGTACCTAAAATAGTGCATCCCATCCTTTGTCTCCAGAAGCTCCATAGTCATGGAATTGTCCCATCGAGGCCAAAATCCTGATGGAGAAGCAAGATATGTTTTCCTTAGATTATAGGCTGCTTGCCTTCCGCCATGCATTTGTCTTGAGCTGCCAACACGATGTTGGTTCTCAAAAGAGTTGACAACTTTCGAACCAAATATTTTCCGCAGCTCATTCTCAGCTTTTAAATATTTTGGATCAATTACTAGGACAGAAGATCTGCCATTCTTGTTATTTTCGTGAGCCTCATTTCCCAATGCTTTCACATTTTCAGACAAACTTTGATTGTTAGAAGGCTTTGTGTTGATTGATAGCTCTTCTAGAATCGAATCCAGCGACTTTTCTACTTTAGATTCATCTTTGTTCTTTTTTTTCTTTTTCTTTGATTTAGAAGATAGAATAGTATTAGCAGGTTTTCTGGCCACCAATTCTTGTCCACCGGCATCATGTGCTTGCTCTTGAACATCAAATTGCTGATCATCCTCCTGAAAAGAAAAACACCATTTATGACCAGACCTGGCTGAACAAGTGTTCTGTGTTAAGAAGTGTACAACATTGTAAGTTTACATCTTCTAATTAGCTAGTTTTCTCCTGTGTCTCTTTTCAGTTCTGTTTATTTCACAACATGGATAAGATCACTTGCAAATGAAGATCAAGCAAAAGGAAGAAAAACACCAGAGCTAACAAATATATTAGAAAATAATTATCAGATCGCAAAAGATAAAAATAATTTTGTAACTCCTAGCAACTGTAGAATGAACCAAGAATTTAAATTTCAACCATGCCGGATAGCACTGACTGGAATTTATTGATCTCAATACAATACAATTATTATTTTTATTATTTTATACAATGAAGTTGGGTGGCATATTGAGGCAAATCAAGAAAATGCATCAAGCTACAAAGCAAACTTTTCGGTAAGTTCTGATGTACTGATTCCTCTAAACAAGTAGCTTTTCCAAAACAACATGCAGTGGATCATCGAGGAAGTAGCACAGTGGGGCCATCTGAATGAATGTGTACCAATCAAATGTCACATCCAACAATCCTCATCCTAGAATCAGATAAAAATTCTCCCATATTCAATCACCTGCTACCTTCCAAGACCAGAACCTAGATGCAACGTTTATGTTCTTGAGCAATTTAGAACGTAGAGAAGAAATTGAAAAAAGGAGAAAGGTAAGCAAAAGCTCAATCGACTTCTTCACAAATTGTCAAATATAGCATCTCAACTATTAATATATTGTGTTTAGATACTGCAGAGACGCATTTTTATGGTGAAAAAAAAAACAAAAAATCGGCAGCGTCAGTTTGTCCACTTCTCCATCCTCTGTTGTGTCCTCACCCTATCACCTTTGCGATAATTATGCCCACAAGCATTTAGATGATGCCAAGTTGCAAGATGAAAAGAAAAGCACTAAAAAATATCACTCCGCCATCTTTGTGTCTTCGTACTTTCAAATTTACCACATCCAAATAAATCGCTGTTAGCACAATTATCCTCCGTATTATCTATTTCAATTTATCGATCAAGTGTTCGAACCATCCATTCTCATGCAATTAATCAAAACCCTAGCAAACAATGTTCATAAAAGAAGCATCCAATCCATGTAATTCTCAGATCATCAAACAGATAGGGTGAAATAATCAAGGAATGGGAAGAAGAAATCGAAAAAACCTATAATCAACCTGATCATCGAGGAGATCGAAAGGGTTCTTGAAGCGAGAACCGCCGGGCGGAGAATCAGATTCCTCGTCGATTTCGATGGCGGCGGCTTCCGGATCGAGATCGGAGGAGGCGAACCTCTTCTCTTCCCGTTCCTTGAGGACTCGCCTCAGCAAACGGCTGGACATGGCTGCGTCCTTTGAATCCTACCGATAGCGATTACCCAACCCAAGCACCGTTTCTTGAACGGCCTATAAGAAGGAGATGACCTACTTGCGGTGACGAAAAGACATAAATAAAAGGAAAAAAATATAAAATTACATATTTATTGTTTCTGTTACGAAATGACATAAATATTCCTATTAGTTTTAGGATACCAAAAATCATCTAAGAATCTTCTCTCCTTTTCTTTTGACAAACATTACTTAATTCAAAGATATTTAACAGTATATTTGATTGTTAACGAATATATATATATATATATGTATGCAGAGTGATGTAATAGTTAATATGAATATGAGGTATTGTTCATGTGGATACGGACTTTTGATAGTGATAGATCATCCTAAATTTTTTTATCACATATTTATAATTTATATTACCTATTAAATGCTAGCTAAAATATTTACTAAGTTAAAAGTTTCACTTAATCCATCTCCTCTTTTACTAGTCTTTATGAGATCATGAAAGATTTGAAGGGCTAACATTTTAAGGGTCACATGTTTATAATCCTAAATCCTTTGTCACATGTTACTTACTAAAATTTGTCACATGTTACTTACTAAAATGTTTGCTAAACTAAAAGTCTTATCTAACCCGTCTTCTGGTGTCGCACTACTACTTAAACAAAACTAATTAAACCCATGATATATATATATATATATATATATATATATATATATATATAATTATTTTTCTAGAAATATTGGAGGTGCATTATTCTTTGTTCTGATTAGTATCCTTTGTGGATCCTAGCATAGTAGGATAAATTTAATTATAAGTGATATTATTTATGCAAATATGTAGATATCATATTTCTTTGGGGGTACATTAGATTTGAAAAAGCTTGTTTTAGGTGATTTAAAAGGCTTTTAGTGACAGAAGAACCACCATGGCTTACTTATATGAGTAAAGCTGCTACCGTTGACCTTCGAATGGATGTAAAATTTATGCATCAACTTGTTCTGTTTTTCATGAAATTCAGAAAAAGAAGCTCAAGAACAAAATTAACTCTGCTTTGTATTTGAATCATCTCTATTTTAATATCTTATTGTGTGTGACATCTTTTTCTTGAGACCTACTATATATATATATATATATATATATATATATATATATAACATATCATTAACTGTAATATTCCTGCTGTTTTGCAGGTAGCTAAGTCTGAAACATATCCTGCATCTTATTGTGACTAGTTTTGCCGGATTTATTACTTGATATTTTTTTATATGTCTTGGAAACTTAATATATTTATCTGGTTGAACGAGGAATAATATCCTTGAGTATAAATAATTATGTCTAATGATAAAAAAATCTTAAATTTGCTTTAGATAAAAAAGAAAACAAGTCACTAAGAGATAGAAACATTTTTTATTGGACAAGATTTATTTACATCTCAATGGAAAGAATGGTCAGAATCATGAAATATATATATTGTAACTTCTTCAAGTGTGACTGGCATCATATTTGCTATAATAAGGGCAAATTTCAGTTCATTTATTTTGCGAAATATTGCCACATGCTAGATATAGTAGGCTCAGAAAACTTGAGTAATCACAAGTAGATTATTGATTCCTGTAGTATTTTACTCACAGGTAGATTAGTTCCTCCTGTGGTATCAAGTTTGAAGAGTAAGTAAAAACAACACATAGATACATACATGCATATTGAGACATGACACTTGCCATGTTTGCTGCTGTAACAAAAAGAAGTCTACAAGAGTTTCTTCTTCACTACTAGATATGCAGTTTAACTTGGGATTGTAATCCATTATTCATAAGGTTTCTTAGGTTTTGCAATAGCATCACTATCTTTCTTGGTTAATTCTTTGAATTCACTGTTGCCTCTACGCCAAAGGAAAGAAAAATCTTTGTCCATATTATTAGTATATTCCTTTAATTACTGTCCCCTCTTGTTGTCATCGAAGATTTCTGAACGTCGTAGTTCCCAAGATCTTAACTCTTCTTTTGATTCTCTTTCATCCTTTAGACTTTTGACAAACAAAATGTTCGCAAACTAGTGTAAACACTAGAAGAATGGAATGCCTAAGAAAGGATTCATAAGCTTGAAGAAGGATTTGGAGTGATTAGAAAAAAGAACTGGTGATATCTCCCCACAAACGTTGTAGTAATACTTGCATACCTATCCTATGGTAGAACCTCTCTTCTACCCTTTAATGTTTCTCGATTCTGCCCGGTGATCAAGTGACGCTTGTGGGCTGGTGTTGTTACTGGGGCTGATTAGAAACTTCGCACAGGAAGCTTTGTGAAGTTTATGTTGACAATAACCTTTGATATAGTGTGAAGTTTATTTCCTGCTCATCTTTTAACTCAAACAAACTAATGACAACAACATTTGTGGAAGGTTTCCATATTTAAAGCAATATGTTGGTTTATCAAAATTCTAAACCTTAACTTCAAATAATTTAGGACAACCTAATCATGAATTTTAATATTCCTAAGATACCCATATATATATATATATATATTATATATATATATATATATATATATATATATATATATATATATATATATACTTAAATTTCTTTAATTTATCACTTAATTCCAATCCTCTTTTAACCCCTTCCATACAATCTTTTTTTTTTTCATCATCATCATCATCATCATCATCGAGATATAATTAGGGTTTCAAAATTGATGCTCCTGGGAATGGTTGATAAAATACGTTTTATGAAATAATAATAATAAAAAAATTATATTTAATAAAATTGATGATTGTATTAAGGGATTATTCTTAATAGAAAAAAGAAAAAGGTTAATAACAATCTCCAACCCCTAATCATTAGGCACAGCGAAGTGGCACCATGCTTTGTTCTGATTAAAACTTATTCCCTGTTTAAATGAGAACATAAGCCATTACCTATTCCTGTGATCTCAGGGGAACATAGTCTCCGTTCTTTTCATCCACCTTTCCTAGTTATTGTTGTTGCACCATTGCACCACTAGTGAAAGATAGCAAACATCACTCCTACGAAAGCCTAACCACGCATCAAGTATCAAATACTTAAAGCCTTATATTATATTTAGATTTGGATCCTAAGTTGAGAATGAAATATAGCAGCACTTCGTCCAGTATCAAACACAAAAAAAAGACCACCTTCTTTACAAGGACTCGAACCGGTTGTCTCATCTCTAAATCCTGCAACATCTCTAACATTCTCAGTTATCAGTGATGTGGTTAACAGACAAAAGATTCATGCTCATGTTTTGGAACATGAAAGAGGACCCCAAAAAAAAAAAAAAAAAACACAAGTAGTGAAGCTTTCTTCTCTACAAACAATGGGTCAAGAATCATTAGAAATGGTCATGTGCGAAGTTCAGGTTATAACCTGTAAAAGAAAATGTTATACAAATCACCTGGTCACCAAAAAATCACACTGGCACAACAATAAGAGAAAGATAGGAGAAGAGAGTGTGTGGGCAAAGAAACATGGTCCAAACACCTGCCTCTCATTACATAATTATATCATATTTTATATCCATTTCCTACATTGAAACTTATTTGTTTTCTTTTAACTATGATATAATTTATTGTTCACCCTTTTTTTCATATTTTGAAATTTTATTATCCTTTTTTTCAAGAAAAATGAAAATTATACTAAGATGATAAAAAAAAAAACAGAGAGATTACAGCAAATCCTGTTCACATCACAGTGAACCAAAAAGTCGAGATCAGAGGCAAACCTATTTCCCAAAAACAGTCAGGTAGATGGAAGTTCTTGCCCAGGTAGCATGACAATGTGCTGGCTTGCCCAGAAGATGAAAATTTATTGATTACATTCTACTGGCATGATAGATTTAATACAACTCTCTCTTCTATCCTTCAATCTATACATCTATACATGGAAAAAGAGCAACATTCAAATTTTTGTCATGTAGAAGTTGCATGCATTAACTCTATTTTTTAACATACAAGACATATTATTATAAAGCTATCCACCTCAGAAATTCTGAGAGCTTTGTAAATAACAAATTTAAGAATTTCATGCAGAAATTCACTATTGATATCTCACTCAATCATTTTCTGCATTTGAATGACACATTTGGAAATCATAGTTTCTTTTCAACATAAGTAACCACTGCATTTCTTGTTGCCAATGAAACATACATCAAATGAACATCCAACACATCCAACCTCACAAGCAAACTTATCATCAGATTAAATTCTGTCTCAATGAAAATATAGTATCATCTCCTTGCTATGTAGTCTTAGTATTAGGAGTTTCAGGTCAAGGAAAATTCATGTTAACCAATGTCATCCATTGAGGATGTTTCTTTGAAGATCATTTACTTCAGAAACTATAACTTAAAACTGTCTTTGATAATAATGACTACTTTTAGCGTTTTGATCTTTAACTCAGAGAGTATAAAACAATCTTATATCAATCTGTAGTAATTAGCAACAAAAACCAAGCCACATTAAAGCAACAAACCTCTATCACAGAATATAACATAAATACAGAATGTGGATTTCTTCTGGTGCCTCCTGTTGCATTTAATGGACATTAAGACTCACTGATGGATGATAATACTATTTAATGGGACACCTTTTATTTCTAGAACATGTATTTTTAGTAGAATTCACCTTATGTTCTTGAAGTTTCTGCATGATTATTATAATTTTAAACATGCAACTGGTTCTACACATTCAACTACATTAAGCCTTCCAGATTTCACTTATCCATTCAATAGACTGTTAAAACATCTTATTGTACTCACATGTAATTTATGATCTCATCCAAAAAAAATTTCTTTTGCCATTATCATAAAATTATAGCCTCCCCAGGTAAGGTTGCTGAGAGATCAGGGTTAGAGTCCCAGAAACAATCTTTTTAAAATATTTAAATGTAAGGTTGTATACATGACTCTCTCCAGACTCCACATTGATGGGAGTTTTGTGTGTCGTATACTCCCTTTATCATAAAATAATAATCATGAAAGTCTAACTTGATATAATATTTACCACCGCACTTAATAAATCGGATTGCAAATTAACCATCAACTTATCCCAATTTAAATCCTCTATGTCTATTAAGTTCCAATATTTACAAAGATAACTAACTATACTAGGCATGTTAATTTTTTTTTGCCTATAAATCTGAACTTGCTCCGATGAATTGAACACTTTATTCGTTTCTCCTTTGCTTTATTATGTAAAGATAAAAATAAGTCAATGTTGAGCAGTCAGGCATTATTCAAAACAAGCTATAGGATTTCATTATCATACATGGTAAAGATCAACAACTTTTTTATACCATAAACAGATATACTCTTATTCTTGAAACATGTACTCAAAGCTGCTATGATTATATCAAAGGCTGAGTTGTTTCACAGGCAATCCATATTAGTCTAGAATGTCTTATCTTAGTTAGTTTACAGAACTTTAAAAAAGTCAGTTGTACATCCGTCTTTTTTTTTCTTGTTATTTGGTACTGCATCATTGCATGCTTATGTCAAGTTAATATAATTACTACAAACAGAATTTACAATTCAAATCAGTCGACCATACTTGCTTAATTCAGCAACAAACAACATATACTTAGGTATCAGCAATTAAGATGTATCTGGAGACTAAATTTTTACTCCTGCAGTGTCTAAATCAAACAATGTCGTCCTTCAGAGAAATATCAGATGTATGAGACGGACACATAGAATAAAGTCCAGGCAATCATATATGTCAGGTGATATTCTTATTCTTTACAATCCTCCAAAAGCAACTTTATAAAGATAGTTCGTGTAACAAATAAGATGATCCACACATTCCAACAGGAATAAACAAATTTTCGCTTGAGAAAGAATGAACTGACTCAAATCAACAGCAGCGATCACGTTATAGTGGAGAAAAAGTCCAGCTTGTAGAGAAGAAGCCAAGCCAAAAGAGATCAGCCTATGAATAAAACGCCAAGACACAAAAAGTTGGCTAAATAATGATGCCGACAGTGTACCATTTTACTACTATGTGTAAGTGACATTCTGACTTACACCTCTTCAACATACTAAAATAAACAGACAAGGCACAGGTTAAAAAGGCTAAAAAATGAACCGTAAAAATGAAATAATCAAAATAGATAATTGAACTATATGAGAAAAATACAAATTCAAAATAGCCTCAATCCTTGAAAAGTTTCAAACTGTGTGTACCTTTTTGCAAAATACAAATTACATCCATCCTTCCTGCAATGTGCATACACAAGACAAGTTGCAGGCACAACGACTTCAAGCTTATTCATCCAACAGGAAAAGAGGCATATAGATGGTTCACAGTTGGTGTATGCAATAGGGAAGAATCTCAGACAAATCTAGAACCAAAAGAAACTCATTTGACTTCAAATTCAAGAAATGTTAGGCAGGAAGAAACTTCATTACCACGAAATCTAATAAAAGAAACATTAAAATTGCCAAGACAATGTTTTTAAACCCAAACTAGCGCAACAGTATTAACAGCTATAACACAACAACATGAATTGGAGACTATTCTGCTACTGCAGTGTCATTAATCCGTTACTAGTACAAACACCATTTAAGTGCAGCTCAAAGAAAAGGTTGGCAAAGATGAGGATTCTCCTGTATGTTAAAGTACATGGAATTCGAAATTTTATTGATAAGTTTATGTGCCTTGGATATTACTCAAGCTACGTTCACCTCATCCAATTCACTTGCACATCTTCGCTTGGTTCCTAAAGGGGAAACGTGACAAATGGATTTTCGCTACAACTTGTACACTAATTGGAAATAAGCATCGACATCGTTGGGCGCCAGGTCAGTTAATCATGCTTTCATTCAGTTATATTATATCTATAGAACTATAAAGTAGAGCATTCACTTGTAATAGAGTGAAGAAAATGGCACCTTTTTTAGAGAAACAATGAAGCTCAAAAGATACTTCAATATATCTACTAGCCTCAACATAGAATGTATGCGAGGATAAGAAGAAGCATAAAGCAGTAGTATGTAAGTTATCAACTTCGCCTAAATCAAACTGAAAGCAAACCGATTTTAAGATCGAAGTGATAAGAACGAACCTAGAGGGCTCCTAGGCACAGAACACGCTTCGTCGCGAGGGCGAGCGAACCGGGTGACGACGAGAAAGAGCACGCTGGTACACACAACCATGGCCGCCCGCATGATTACGGACCGGCGTGCTCTCTCTCGTTGTCAACCACGCATGCGACCTTCAGAAGGCGACATCAAAATCCGGAATCGATCATTCAACCGCCGGATCCAGCGGAAGACGATCGAAACCCTCAAAAAATGGGGAAAATTCTTGGTCCGAAGCAGAAACCGAAAAAACACTAGAATGATCGCAGTTCAAAATAGAACTACAATCTCAATGAAAAATAGATGGGAACAAAGAGAATAAAAGGATGGATCGAATCAAAGAGCAGCAGATGGTGATAAGACAAAAGGATGGAGAGGGCTGCGCCTCCCACAAAGCCGTCTTATAACGAGCGGAGTTTTACGGAGACGGTAAAAATATAGATATATAATAATCATCAATAACATAACCGACAGCAGAAGGGTAAACTTCGGACATCGTCCTTCTTCGGGGGACCCACGGTTTGGGAGGGGGAGGAGGAGGTACGCGTGTGGGTCAGGATGGCCAGGTGTTTGGGCTCATAGAGAATTGGGTGGTGATGGGGTGTCGGGTTTGGTTGGACAGGACACCGTGTCCGGACGAGTCGGCAATCGAAACGTGTCCGGTCTGGAATCACAACGGTTGCGGTGGCGGTACGGAACTGTCCCTCGTCCTCGTCCGTAACTACGAGAGTGCCACCGCGGTTGGCCGGCGCCGTCTCGGGGGGGAGGGGGTGGAAACACTTCCGCAGTCGTATCGGAGAATTAAATACTATAAATATAAAAAAATAAACTATTATAAAATAGCACAACTAATCATGTAAAATCTTATATATGAGAATTAAATAGATCCATAATTGTAACTAAATAGCTCCAATTGTCTTGTCAAAAAGACATATGATAAATAGGGAGCGCTCCTTAGGAAAAAAAAAAAAAATGGACGTCTTGCAAAAAAGTTTTTTTTTTTTTTAAAAAAAAAGGAGCTTCTCTGAATATTCGCCCAAAAATACTATCTAAATAACTAAAAATATTGATGTATATGATAGAAGTAAGTTTTTATCTTCTTTGTAGTCTTTGAAAAGCATGTGATTATAATTTCACAAAATTAAACCGTAAATAAATATGTAAAATGAGAAAATATGCAACATAAATTATTTCTGATCGCAAGATCTGTCAAAGTCTGGTATAAAATTTGGAACAAAATCATTCACAAACTATCCCACAATCTGATCTCTTTGTGGAATATAAGTAGTATTGATGATTTTTGAATAGTATAAATAAGGTGCTCATACTATTTCTTAAACCTGCATCTGCAATGAACTTAGCAGAACAAAGGTTATCAAAGATAAATATAAGATGCTTGTATATATTTATAGCCATCTCTCTCTCTCTCTCTCTACTATGATGTGATTTAATATAAAACCGAAGTATATCTTTATTATGACTTTAGGAAATATTATTTTCATGTTAGGAGCTAAACGATAAGTAGCAATTTGTATGTTTTCTAGATAAGGTAATTCATGTTAAGGGTTAACAAGCTTACGGTCCCTTTTTCTATTACTAACTCTCTTGTTATTAATAATGTTTTTTAAATTTATAAAAGATTATTTTATTATTTACAATCCCAATACTATTAATTTTACCTATTGTGAGATGTTTGGACTTGTGCATCCCATCCATTTATCTCCTTTTCTTCCACCTAATTGCTATTTGATATGTTGATGCTTATCGCAAGTATAGTCAGAGACGATGTCAATCATCACCAATATTGCTCGTTGTGAATACTAGTGAATGTCATCCGACCTCATTTATTGTCCCCTAAATGTCATCCTCCGAGAAGGAAGAAGACGAAGTAGTAGAAGAATAAAAGAATATTTATGTATATGTGTAAATGGATAGATTTAAAATATTATTTTTTTTTTTAAAAAAATTATAAATAGTAAATCAAGATTATAAACAAAGGTGAAAAATACAAAGTTGTACATTATAGTTTCTCTGCCCATCACTGGATCCTCAACCCAATGAAGGTTGGAAGCAAACTCACAGTTGATAAAAGGTGGGCGACTTATTCAAAGGGATGTTTGGATAGTCAAAGGCTTCTCCCACAATTTTATGTGCTGTCAAATCCAACCACGATAATGATGATATAAGTTAAAATTTCAAAGATTATTGGAAACCTACAATACAGATGGTCCATATGTCAAATTGAGTTCTTTCAATTATATTATTATCACGATAATGATGATATAAGTTATATTGATGATCAATTAAAATATTTTTTATTATTATTCATAATGGAGGATGTTTGTTATCTTAATATACTTTCAATTGCTTCCATGATGGATGGAACCATTAAGGATAATGCATTAAGCATTTTTATGAATTACATTGAATTGAGATCATTGTCTAACCTATATATAGGCCTATGGCTATCCATCAAGGAAGTGTTGTCATCTTTGACATTCCATAAGGCAAAGACTAGAAGACATCTATAGTTCAGTGTTCTTCATCCAAAAGCCTATTCTATTTCATATTCCATTGCATATTCAATTCCTCAATTATTTTTTTTTTACTTACATTAGTGGTATTAGAGTCATACTTCATCCATGTTACTTAAAACATAAAATGTAAAATTTTGAGGTGTTTTTTTTATGGAATCGATTTATTTTGATTCAATCCTATATTTTATTTTAATCGGTGTTCTAGTTCTTCTTATTTTACAATTAATTTATCATATTCATGTTTTCTCATCCATTATAATTATTATATAATGGGTTATTAGTTTTGTCATTTTGCTTATACTTAAGAAGATAAAACCAATTTTAAGACATGCATGTGTCATGAAATATGTTAATATTTCTTAGAACTATCAAGTGATTTTTTAGGTGTATAAATTTTATAAAAAATATGCTTTGAATTATTTTATATATATTGATTATCTTTTTTTTGGACACATTAAGTTAATTTTTATTATATGGCTTGTAATTGACAAGTTTTTTTTTTTGAATCAGTTAAAAGCTATACCTTGCTATATGTTGAGATTCCTTTAAAAGGATTATGTGACTTTTGTATATATATGTATGTGAACTATGTAATTTTAATTATTTCCTATATGATAGATACTTCAACGTATGGATTTACTAATGAGCTTACTAGGAAATGTCATATAAGCTTAGGAGTAGCCACCGCATCCTAAGTCACAGTATAATATTGATTAACAATAGTCATATCTATGATAAAAAAAGATGATTGGAATAATTACGATATAACAATAGTCATATCGTAATTATTCTTTATGAGTTGATTGGAATAAAAAAGATGATAATTTGAGTATTAATTTTCTTAGATCCACAGGTGTGAAAAGTTATCTTGGTGCTTTTGTTATTGTCCTTAGTAAGAAAGAATTAAAGTTTGATATAGATTCTTTCTATACATGATGCACTTCTACTCACAGGAAGGTTAGGATTTATATTGATATAGATTATTTATTTTATAGAATAAATTTGATTATTTTACTTGATTTTATAGTTTTTTTTTCTTTTGCTCTTATTAATGATATTCCTATTTTAAGTGGTGCTTTTTTTTTTTCTGACTTGAATAAAAAAGTTTTCCTAGCTCTTTGGTGCATGATCTTGAGTTGCTTCGTGTGGATGAATCACTCAATTAGAATCAAATATACAATTTGAGAAAACAACATATGAGCAATAAAAGCGATCCAATCACTCATTAGATCTTATGTCAGTGAGCATTCATGATTTTGCTCTTGAATACAACAAGGTGGAAGATATTATAAAAATCATTGAAAAAATAATTTGTAACTTTAAATAAGATACTTGCTAGCACCCTAATGAGAAGGTTTTGAGTATAAACTTTAACAATTCTAAAATTAGCACATAATGCAAATGAGAGACATTGTTGCCCGACTTAACTTAAGTCTTTTTAGTCCATTTTGTATTAAATTCTTTTTCTATAGAATTTGACTCATTAAAAATTTTCTATAACACATAAAACAAATGATCATTTTAATAAATTTTTAGTGTGTGCAAGAATAAGAAATGTTACACAACATGAGAAGGTTGATGAGCAAAAGAGATAGTGCTCATTGACCAACCCACAATAAGGGTTACAAGTGAAAGGGAAAGAGTGTCCATAAAGAAAAAAAAAATACTTATCAACACAATATCAAGATTATAAGGTTTATTGTTTCTTTTATAATATCAACACAATATCAAGGTAATAAGGTTTATTATTTCTTTTATAAGAAGAAGGGACACATAAAGACTATCAAAACTATAAAAGTAGCTTTTAAAAAAAATTATATCTCTCTAATATGTTATAAATTATTTCATTATTGATGCTCTTGATGATACTTATTAGATTGATTTTGGTTCATCAATCCATATTATGAATATCATCCGGGCCTTTTTAGATCTAAAATAGTCGAAACAAAATGAACAAAATATATATTCATTAGAAATTAAATTTACTTTGGATCTTGAAAACACTATTTATGTTCCATCATTCATTAGAAATTTAGTTTTTGTTTTAAGACTTACGCAAATAGGTTTTCCTTTTCATTTTAAAAACTTTATGTTTAGCATTTCACAAAATAAAAGAGTTATTAAAACTGAATCCTTAGTTGATGGTTTATTTAAATTTGATCTAAATTCAAATTTGAACTTAACTATTTTAACATGCATGATCGAAATTTTGGACATAAGCGTGGTATTATTATAAATAAGCATTCTTTCAAATTATGACATAGGAGACTATGTCATATCTACAATAAAGAGATTAGTAAACAATGGAGTTATAAAAACTCTAGATTTTTTTTTATTGATTTCGGAACTTATGTAGATTGCATAAAAGGCAAGTTATCCAACAAGTTCACTAAAGGTGTTAAGAGGAGTTTTGAAAATTTAAAGATCAGAGATATTTTATCTCTCTATGCCCTCGATAGTCAGAGATATTTTATCTTATTCATAAATGATCAGATAAGATTCATAGATCTCTATCTTCACTCTTGATGCTTTTATAGCTTATAAAGCAAAAGTAGAGAAACAAATAGACAAAATATAAAAAAATATATAAATCAGAAAGAGACAAAGAGTTCTTACGAAAGGTACGTAGAAAAATAGGATAAATGATGGGGCTATTTACTAAGTTCCTTGAAGAAGAATGCATTATTAGGTAATATAAAATGTCTAACATACCTCAAGAAAATGGGGTTGCCAAAATAATGAACCACACACTTATGAACATGGTAAAAAAAAAAAGTGATGAGTACTTCTAATTTATCTATATTCCTTTGGAGTTAAGCACTAAATATCACTGTATATATCTTAAACAGGTCCCATTTAAAGTTATTCCTAAAACTACAAAGAAATATATATATATATATATCTTAAACAAGTCCCATGAAAAGAGTGAAAACCAAGTTTAAGTTATTTATATATATGGGGTTGTCTAGTTGTAGTAAAGATTTATAATCGTCATACAAAGAAATTAGACCCTAGAACATTTTATTTAGTTCATTGATTATACTATTAATTCTAAAGGATATAAATTTTATTATCCCAATCATATATTTAGAATTATTGAAGCAAAGAATGCAAAATCTCTTGAGAATCTTGAACACAATAGAAATGATTTTTCTTAAATACAATTTGAGAAAGTAAAGACTCAACGTAAAGAATCAAATATTAATATTGGTTTGATTTATGTTGACCAACCTTACTTATCATGGTGAGGAACTGCCTTAAGCAGAACATACTGCCCTTAATTTACAAAAATAAAAAGAATATTATGACATTGAGGATAATAAGGATAAAAAAATGTTCATCATTCCTAATGATTTCATTGTATACTTACGTATGCTTTATTTTAGTGTTGGGCTCAAGGACGATCCTTGGCTATTTACGTAAGTCATGAGCGGAGAATAGCAACTACAAACTTTTATAATATCATAAAATCAAACACAAGATCTCGTTGAATTATCAAAAGCAACTGCAATCATTGGGTCTATAAGCCTAAAAAAGATATCTCTAATAATGTTTAGAAATATAAAACCCTACTTATAATTAAAGGTTTCATTCAAAAAGAATATATTGATTATTATCATGACACATTCTTCCTTATTTATAGGAAGGATTCATTATGGATAATCATGACTCTTGTAGTTCATCTTGACTTATAGTTACATCAAATGAATAAAAAAATAATAATATTCTTAAATAGAAATATTGAGGAATAAGTATATATGGATCAACCTGAATATTTTTGTGATAAAAGTTATTTAGTCTATAAGTTAAAAAAAGTTAATATATGGATTAAAATAGGCTTCAAGATGATGGTACACTAAGATTCATAATATTATTGTCTCTTCTGGTTTTATTGGAAACATGGTGGATCAATGTGTATATGTTAAAGTTAGTGTGACAAAATAATTTTTTTTAGTCTTATACGTTGATTACATCTTACTTGCCAGTAATGATTTGAGTGTGCTACATGTTCTTTTTTTCTTCAAAATTTTAAGATGAAATCTTTTATGTTATTGTTATAGAGATTCACAAAGATAGATTTGAAAGATTACTATAAATATCTTAAAAAACATTTGTTGAAAAGATTTTTGAAATTATTTATAATATTTAATTATTCTTTAGAAAAGAAGCAAATAAAAAATATGTATGGATTCATTGTTGGAAACTTATGCCAGTTACAAGTGCTCTATAAGCCAATCACGTAAGTGATAGCATGTGTGACACGTTACATAATATTTTATATTATTATTAGTATATTTTTATATTATATTATTTATTGAATATATATATTGTGATATCCTTGGTTCTATGCAATGGAAATTATCACACAATAATGAGACCTTTTCGCCTTTAAACACAGATCATAAATAATCTCAATTATAGGTTACTTGAGAGAAACATCGAGATAGCCGAATAGACTAGTATATTGTATACCTATCTATATAATGGAGGCGGTTTGTCTCATAGCCACTTGTATGGAGACACTAAGGGTATACAGTACATGTGCTCATTGGAGAATGAGTTCACTAATTGATCTGCTTACGGAATGCTGGATGGTAAATGATACATATCGTCAGATAGAGATTTCGTAATCCCAATTGTGTGTCTGACCCTTAGACTTGAGACACCAAGGATGTCTTATTTAAGTACTTCTTTCTTTGACGTCGGACTTACAAGTTTGAAAAGTTTCAGATTTGGTACAATCAGTTATCGGGATTTGTAGCCAATCTTATGAAGGCAATTGAGTGTCAATAGATGATCATCCACTCTCGGTATCACGAGGAATATCTCATGTGTTATCGCTCGGATAAATCCTCGACATGGGTCGTTCAGATTGAGAGAGAAGGAGTTCTCTGGGAGAATCCGATTAGAGCGATACTCGGTCGGATTCCGTATGAGGCATGACAGTACCATGCCCAATATACGGTCTCCGAGATATTACATGGATAAGGGACTATAGATACATGGTAATTGAGGACAGACATATCTAATAGATAAGATCCTCTGTACCATTTAGGGACTATGGCGCAGTGGCCTAGTACGTCCATAGTCGATGTGTCGAGTGAATTATTATGAGATAATAATTCATTGAGCCAGAATAAGTTCTGACAAGTAGGACTTTTAGCCAGCTCATTATTAGGCCTAGAGGGTCACACACATATGGTGGATATTTCAGTGAACAAAGGATTGTATATGAATTATCTAATTAGCCCATGTTCTTATTGGATGAGACCCAACATTGATGGATTTCTTGCATGAGGCATAGTTAGAGGCTAATTGAGATTATTGGATAAAGATCAAATAATCCAAGATTGAGATTATTGGATGGAGATATAATACCTATTAAGGCAAGATCCATTAGGATTTTTGGTGGCTCTCTATAAATAGGAGGTAGGGGTGGCACATTAGTGATAGGCTGCACCTTTTGATGCCCCCTCATATTCTCCTTTCTCCCTCTACGTCAGAGTTGTGAGCTTTTGGGCTACGATTAGAGGAGTATCGCTGCAATGATCTATCGTGTGGATACCGCTAGAGAGGAGGACGTTTGACCTTCTTCATCCTCTCCATCTAGATCTGGATTTTAATAGATATACGATCTCTTTAGGTAATCAATCTTTCACGTATCGCAGTTTTTATTTTTGTGGATTTTTATCGCACCAATCTTTGTATGACGATTTGATATACGTGAGAAACCTGTTTGGTTTTCTTTCTTCTGCTACACATGTGATGCTCTCGTTGGATTTCCCAACAGTGGTATCAGAGCCAGGTTGCTCATGCAAAAGATTGGTATTTTTTCTTTAACTATGTGTGATGAGATTAAATCACGTAGAACTGTTCTATGCGTTATTGTGGCGAACATAGCACTTGTGGCCAGGTCGCCTACAGTGGCGGTCACCAGCGACTAGGCCGCCTACAAGGGCGACCGACTGTGGGCACGACGCCCGCAGCCAAAGGCCTCGACGCTTGCCACAAATAGCAACGATCGCTCGTGGAGGCGAGACCTGCAGGCATAGCGCCCGCAAGCAGGTCGCTTGTGGGCAGAGACAACACTCGCTTGCAGGGGCAGTTGCCCGAGGGCAGTGGTGGCCGCCAATAGGCAGGGGCAACCGTCGCCTATACAGGGGTGATGGTGACAGAGCATAAGAAGGGGATTAGGGTTTTTGGAAAAAGGATTATCCTGACCCTCGAAATTTGAGAAATTCTAAGATCTATCCTTTTGTCCAGAATTCTAAAAATACCCTTAATAATTTTAGAAATTCCTAACATATCTAAATTTTTAGAAAAAATAATTAATTAAATTATTTAAATAATAATTAATTATCTAGTAGTCCTATATGATGATGTGTACATGTGATGTATGATGTGGACGGATGATCATGAGTTATTTGTTGTGATGTTTGTATGATGATGATGATTATTATTATTAGGGCTTATGAGCCTATGTTTTTCTCATCTATTATCGGCCTACGTGCTTATGATTATGTTGTAATTACACGAAGAAGCGTGACGGGAGCGTGGAGGTGTCAGTAGGATTCCTGATGCCATGGCGAGCAATAGCGACGCATCATCCGATAGTACCGATAATGACGAGGATAATCTCAAGGTATGAAGACGCGTCGATATAAACATAGATCTTATTATGAGTGATCAGGTCCATTAGCTCGAGCCTAATCACATTAGGTGATGGTTCATAATCATCCAATGTTACATGCTTATGTGATATGTGATTGTACACCTACTATATATATATATTAAATATATATGTATGTGACACGATATACTAGGAGATCGATATAAAACAAAAATCCCTCCTACGATAATATTAAGTCGATGAGTGTGAGGTAGTAAGATTAACCCACATGGCCTTCTATCGGTATATGATGAAATTAAATCACGATATATGTTGAGTTGATCGAGTCCCTCGAGGCTAACCTATCTACGTGATCGAGATCTTACATATGATATAGAGATGTCATTAGTGGCCTGAGGACATGGTATGTTTGGTCGAGTCCATCGAGGGTATATCATCAAATCAGACTCATCTAGTAATGATGGTGATGACTTAACTGAACATTAGAATTGGTTGAGTCCTTTGAGACCATGGTGGTTCGAAGGCCGAACAGGATGAGAATCAAAAAGAGTTATGATTGGCAAGAGTTTCCTATGTTTTTGGACTTGGTGTGATTGGTCGAGTCCTTCGAGATTACACTAAGATATCGATTGGATCTTGATCCTCACTAAAAGTCTATCGAAGACTTCTATTTTTTGTCAGAAAGATGTTGCAAAACCCCTACATAACATACTTGATGCCAACCGCCTTACTAGTCCAAACTACACAGATTGGCTCCACAATTTGAGAATTGTTCCCAAAGGGCAATCAAGGATGAGATCGCTTATTATGTGAAGTATATAGACCATTCCACCTTGGCAAAGTGCTATATGTTGGCCTTCATAACTCCCGAGTTACAGAGGCAACATGAGAGCATGAATGCTAATTCCATCATTCTTTATCTTCACTAGTTGTTTGAGGAACAAGGAATAACTCAAATATATGAGATATCCAAGAGTCTCTTCCAAGCTAGGATGATAGATGAGGTATCAATTCAGAACTATATTCTAAAGATGATAGTTGATCAAGAAACTCATAGGTTTAGGAACAGTTCTAGAGGATAACCTATGTGTTGATCTTATACTTCAATCCCTGCTAGATTCCTTTTTATAGTTCATCATGAACTTCAATATAAGCAAGTTTGAGGTGACTCTAACTAAGTTCCTCTATGTTAGTGAGATCAATAAGAAAAGAAAGGCTAATAAGACACTTAAGAAGGGCATGAGTAAGGGTAAACCGGGTAAGACAAAGGTTGTCAAGAAAGACTCGGCCAAGAACAAAGGCCAATGCTTCCACTATGGAAAAGATGGGCACTAGAAGAGGAACTAAAAGGATTATCTTGCAGAGAAGGTGAAATAGAAGCTTAGAGAAGCTTCGTGTACATTCATGATCAGTCTCTATTCATCAAATTTTCATAATAACATATGAGTATTGGATACCGAGAGTACTTATCATATATGCAATTCGTTTTATATTCTAGCAAGGCCTAGGAGACTGGCCAGAGACGAGATAGACCTTAAAATGGGCAATGGAGCAAGAGTTGCTACAATTGCCATTGGGGAGGTCACCTTACATATGCTTGGTGGAGCTACTATTACACTAGATACATGCTCTTATATTCATTCGATTATCAAAAATATTATTTTCATTTCTTGTTTGACAGTTAGTGGATATAAAATAGTTTGTGAGAACAATAGTTGTTCAATAATTTTGAATGATGAGATCATCACAAGAGGGACCTTGGTTAATGATATATGTGTTAGAACTTATCAACACATCATAAATGTAAATACGTCCAAGAGGAAACGAGACGACGTGAACGAGTAATACCTATGGCATAAGGATTCAAAGAGTAAATCCTTGGATCTATTCGACTATAAGTCATATACTATTTAGATCTATTTGACTCTGAGTCATATGCAACTTACGAAACTTGCCTCATTGAAAGTTGACCAATTCTCATTTTAGTAGAACTGGCGAGAGAGCCACTGAGATATTGGAACTCATACATATTGATGTATGTGGTCCCATATCGACTTAGGCAATAGGTGGTTACTTATATTTCATTACATTCACTAACAATTTCTCTAGGTATGAACATATGTACTTGATGAAGTATAAGTTCGAGGCCTTCGAGAAATTCATGGAACATAAGAATGAAGTGGAGAACCAGATTGGAAAGAGTATTAAGCATTTTCGATCAGATCAAGTAGGAGAGTAATTGAGTACAAAGTTCATCCAGTTCCTCAAGGACCATGAGATTCTATCCCGATAGACACCTCCTTATACACCTCACTTCAATGGTGTATAAAAAAGGAGGAACTACACACTATTAGACATGATACAGTCAATAATGAGTTTCACAGATATACCAGTCTCATTCTTGGGATACACCTTAGAGATCATAGCTTATCTTCTGAATAAAATTCTATCTAGGTCGGTAGTGTCTATACTATATGAGGTATGTAAAGGGAAGAAGCCTGATCTTAAGGTTGTTAAGATTTGGAGCTGTCCTACCCATGTTAGGAGACACAACCCCGATAAGTTGGAACCAAGGATAAAATGATACAAGTTTGTGAGATACCCTAAGGAAACTTATGGGTATTATTTATATCATTCCGAGGACTAGAAGGTCTTTGTTGCTAAGAGAGCTATATTCCTTGAGAAGGAGCATGCTCTTGATGGAAATAGTGGGAGTGAGATAAAGTTGAGCAAGGTTAGAGAACATAGCTTAAGCACCATTCCAGAGTCCGAGTCTGTTTAGAAACCTAGCACATAAGTTTCAACTTCGCAGGTCTAGTAGAGTATCTCACCCTCCTGAAAGATATGTGAGACATATTAGTAGAGAGGATAGCAGAATATTGATCCTCAAACCTACAAGGAGACTATTATAAGTATATACTTCAGAAAGTGGCAAGAAGCCATGAATTCTGAGATGGATTTCATGTACTCAAACAAGGTTTGGAACTTTGTGAATGCACCTGAGGGTATCGTACCCATCGGTTGCAAGTGGATCTTCAAGAAGAAGATCGAAGTAGATGAAAAAGTAGAGACCTATAAGGCAAGACTAATGGCCAAAAGATATCATCAAAGGTAAGGAGTTGACTATGATGAGACCTTCTCAACCTTAGTCATGCTAAAATCTATTAGAATTTTTGGCCATTGCAGCACACTATGACTATGAGATCTCGCAGATGGATGTGAAAATTACATTTCTCAACGACAACCTCGAGGAGGAGGTATATATAATATAGCTAGAGAGATTCGTATCCAAAGAGAGTCTATACAAGGTTTGCAAGTTCTCATATTTGATGAGACGATAATATCTTATGACTTTGTTAAGAATGAAGATAAGCCTTGTGTGTATAGGAAGGTAAGTGAGAGCGCTATCACCTTCTTAATGTTGTATGTGGATGACATCCTAATCATTGGGACTGATGTAGGAATGATCTCCACAGTTAAGACTTAGCTGTCTAGAAACTTCTTCATGAAGGACTTAGGGGAAACATTCTACATTTTGGAGATTTAGATCTATAAAGATAGATCTAAGAGGATGCTTGACTTGTCCCAATCCAAGTACATATACTCCATTATCAAAAGGTTTGGCATGGAGGATTCCAAGAGATGTCTCATACCGATGAGACATGAAATATCACTTTATAGGAGTATATTCCCAAAGACTCCTAAATATAGGGTAGACATGGATATGATACCTTATGCCTCAGCGATAGGGTCTATCATGTATGATATGCTATGTACCAAGTTTGATATAGCGCATGCTTTGAGTGTCACGAGTAGGTATCAGGTGGATCCAAGTTTAAAACACTGGAAGACAATAAAGTGTATCAGTAAGTACTTGAGAAGGACTAAGGATCTTTTACTGATATATGAAGGAGGTAGCCTCTATATTGAGGGCTACACGAACTCAAGTTTCTAGTCGGGCATTGATGTAACAAATCAGACTCAGGGTATGTCTTCACCTTGAATGGAGGAGCAGTAAGTTGGAAGAGTTCCAAGCAAGTACTACTGTTGACTCGATTACAGAGGTGAAGTACATTACTACAATAGAAGCAACAAATGAAGGGGTGTGGATGAAGAAGTTCATCAAGGATTTGAGAGTCATACCGAGCAGCGTGGAGCTGATTCCCATATATAGCGACACCGATAGGACAATAGCTCTAGCAAGGAAACCCAGGTCTTATCAGAATTGTTCTGAGGAGGTTCCAACTGATTAGAGAAATTATAGCCCGAAAAGATATAACAATAAAAATAGTTCCATCTGAAGATAATATTGTAAATCTACTGACAAAGCTACTAGCTCAAACTATCTTTGAGCATCACAAGGGTCTGATAGGGATCAGACACATTAGTGATTGACTTTAGGTCAAGTGGGAGATTGCTGGTTACAGGTGCCCTGCAAGCCAATCACATGAGTGATGACAAGTTTGATACGCTAGACAGTCTTTTTATATTATTATTATTGATATATTCTCACATTATATTATCTATTGAATATATATATTATGATGTCATTGGTTCTGTGCAATGAGAATCAGATTGTGATGAGATCACGATAATGAAATCGATTCACCTTTAAACATAAATCCTAAATAATCTCGGTCACATATATTACTCAAGAGGGACATTGAAATAACCGATCAGATTGATATAATATATACCTATCCATATAATAGAGGTGGTGCTGGTTACAAGTGCCCTACAAGCTAATCACCACGTGAGTGATAACACGTGTGACACGTTGCACGATATTTTTGCTTATGATTATTATTGACATATTCTCACATTATATTATCTATTACACATATATATTGTGATGTCCTTGGTTTTGTGCAATAAGAATCATATCATGATGAAATTATGATAATGAAACTTATTCACCTTTAAACACAGATCCTAAATAATCATGGTTATAGGTTACTCGGGAGGGACATCGAGATAACCGAATAGATCAGTGTACTGTATACCTGTCCATATGATGGAGGCAACTAATCTCATAGCTACTTGTGTGAGGACACTAAGGATACAGTACAGGTGCTCATTGGAGAATAAGTTCGCCATTTGATCCGCTTAAAGAATGCTATATAATTAATGATACATAACATCAAACAATGATTTCATAGTCCCAATTGTGTCTCTGGCCCATAGACTTAAGACACTAATGATGTCTTATTTGAGTACTCATTTCTTTGACATTAGACTTATATGTTTGGAAAGTTTCAGATCTGGTACAATCGGTTATCGGGATTGGTAGCAACCTTACAAAGGCAATTGAGTGTCAATAGGGGATTATCTACTCTTGCTATCATGAGAGGAATATCCCATGTGGTCTTGCTCGGACAAATCCCTGGCTAGGGTCGTTCAGATTAAGAAAGGAGTTCTTCGGGAGAATCCGATCAGAGCGAGACTTAGACAGATTTAGTATGTGGCCTGACAATACCATATTTGATATATGGTCTCTGTGATTTTAATAGATGAGAGACTATGATATCAGTAACTGAGGATAGACAAATCCAATAGATAAGATCCCTTGTATCATCTGGGGACCATGACATAGTGGCATAGTACATCCATAGTCGATGAGTCAAGTGAATTATTATGAGATAATAATTCACTAAGTTAGAAGAAGTTCTTACAGGGAGGACTCACGACTAGCTTGGTATTGGGCTTAGAGGGTCACATACATATGATGGATGTTTCAGCGAGTAGATGATTGAATATAAGTTATCTAATTAGCCCATATTTTTATTGGATGAGACTCAACATTGATGGATCACTGCTTGAGGCCTGCTAATTAAGATTATTGGATAGAGATCCAATAATCTAAGATTAGCGGGTAATTAGATGGAGATCCAATACCCACTAAGGCATGATCCACTAGGGTTTCTTGGTGGCTCTATAAATAGGAGGTAGGGGTGACACATTAGTGATATACTGTACCTTTGGTCGCCCCCTCCTATTCTCCTCCCTCCCTCATCTTCTACATAAGAGTTACGAGATTTTGGTTATGATTAAAGAATCATCGCTATAATGATCCATCATGTGAATATCGCTAGAGAGGAAGACATTTGACCTCCTTCATCCTCTATATTTGGATCTGGATTTTCAGGGATATACGATCTCCCTAGGTAATCAATCTCTCACGTATCATAGTTTTCTTTTTTGTGAGTTTTTTCACGCACCAATCTTTGGAGGTGACTTGATACATATGGAAAACCTATTTTATTTTTTGTTTCTTTCACTACGCATGTGATGCTTTGTTGGTTTCCCAATAGGTGGTTGGTCTCATAGCCACTTATGTAAAAACACTAAGGGTATGATAAGGTACTCATTGGAGAATGAGTTCACTGATTAATTCGCTTACAAAATACTAGATAGTTAATGATACCTATCGTTAGGCAATGACTTAGTAGTTCTAGTTATATGCCTTTTGACTTGAGACACTAAGGATGTCTTGTTTGAGTGCTCCTTTCTTTGACGTGAGACTTACAAGTCTAGAAAGTTTCAAATCTAGTACAATCGGTTATTGAGATTGATAGCCAACTTTACGAAGGCAATTGAGTATCAATAGAGGATCATCTACTCTTGGTATTACAAGAGGAATATCACATGTGTTATCCCTCAGACAAATTCTTAATCGGGGTTATTCAGATTGAGAGAAGAGTTCTCTAGGAGAATCTAATTAGAACAATATTCGAACAGATTCCGTACGAGGCTTGACAGTACCATGCCAAATATACGATCTTAGGGATATTACATGGATGAGGGACATCCATAGTTGATGAGTCGAGTGAATTACTATGAGGATAGACAGGTCCAATGGATAAGATCTCCTATACCATCTGGGGCTATGGCGTAGTGGCCTAGTACATCCATAATCGATGAGTCGAGTGAATTATTATGTGATAATAATTCACTGAGTTAGAAGGAGTTATGACATGTATGACTTACAATTAGCTCGGTATTGGACCTAGAGGGTCATACACATATGATAGATGTTTCAACGAGTAGAGGATTTGATATGAGTTATCCAATTAGCCCCTATTTTTATTGGATGAGATCCAACATTGATGGGCTCCTTGTATGAGATCCAATTAAAGGCCAATTAAGATTATTGGATAGAGCTTCAATAATATAAGATTAGTGGGTAATTGGATGAAGATCCAATACCCATTAAGGCATGATCTATTAGGACTTTTTGGTAGCTCTGTATAAATATGAGGTAGGGGCAACACATTAGTGATAGGCTGCATCTTTGGCTGCCCTCTGCTATTCTCCTCTCTCCCTCTACGCAAGAGTTACGAGCTTTTGGGCTACGATTGGAGGAGCATCGCTACAACGATCCATCATGTAGATATCGCTAGAGAGGAGAATGTTTGACCTTCTTCATCCTCTCCATTTGAATCTGGATTTTAAGAGATATACGATCTCCCTAAGTAATCAATCTCTCACATATCACAGTTTTTATTTTTGGAAAATTTCATACACCAATCTTTGCACGATGATTTGATATACATGGTAAACCTGTTTTGTTTTCTTTCTTCTGCTGCGCATGTAATGCTCCTGTTAGGTTTCCCAATAACTTAGTGTATGCACAAGCCTACACACAACCTAATAGCATTTATAATAGAAATACTTAATAGATATCAAAGTAATCTAAGAATGACTTACTAAAAAGCATCCAAGAAGGTCGCAAGGTATTATATACTAGCTTGCTTGATATGTCTCACCCCCTAAGCCCCTAAACTCTTTGGGAGAGAACAAGGTCCTAACTTAAGTTTTAATTTTCTCTGGAAATGGTTATCACCCTAAAGAATGATATATTATACTTGGTGATAGATAAAATTTTGGTACCCTCTAAATGACAAGCCATTTCCAATCACATGTGCACCACTTCGATAAAGAACCATAAGCGTACCATAAACCAACTCTAAACCGACACAACCCAATACATGAAAGGCATATGTGAAATCCAAACTAGCACAAGATAAACCCACACCATTGGGATGAAATATAATCCACCAAGGGATGCACCTCTAGAGAAGGTGCCTCTGAATGGACAAACGACCAACCCAAAACATTGAATACACCATTTGAGCAGAAGGAAAACAAACTCCCAAGGACAGGTATAAAAAGGGTCCCAAGGCAAAAGCCAAGGGACTGATAGAAAAAATTCGTAAAAAAAATACTAACTTAGGCTTCAGAGGGGCCATGCCAGAGCCTCCTCCAATGCTGGCATGTATGTAGGGATTCTGTGGATGCCTCCCAAGAAGATGGTCACTTCCTTCCCCTTCTCCTCGGAAGAAGCTTTCATTGTCAGGAGATTCGTGGATGCTTCTACCTCGTCAGGATTGGACCTAGTTGTGGAGTTCAGAAGCCACGACAGAAAGGGTACAAATCATTTTGGCATAAGGAGGGTCGATGATGTCAGAGTGACTACGAACAAATGATTGTAGACAATGCCTGTCCGAGGAGATGCCTACCACACACCTCCCTTACCTCCCTGGAAGCCGACCACCCATTCCCCGTGAATAGATGGGAATGCTCCCACCTAAGCTTCCACACGCAATGGCCGCTACACCAGTGATTTTGGGTTTCCACCTCCGAAAGCAAGCATAGGACAAATGATGGTACCTGTAGAAGCATTTCTCAACCTCACCCAACAAGTATAAGCGTTGACAAGTATAATGCAAACATCACACCCCATCCGCCTCGACTCCTTCAAAAAGCGGCTCCTCCTTAGCCACATTCGCTCGTATCTCAGCCAACTTCAATATTACCAAGACATAATATTTCACCTACGGGCCCACCATCTATGATCCCCAACATTGAGCCTCTAACCGAGAAACAAACGAAGGATGCTAGACTTACGTCAGGAAACGACGTCGGACGAACCACCTTCACCTCCCCTGAAGCAAATGTACTACAACCTGACTCATTGGAAAACTCCTTACAAATCTAGCTACGAAGCATAAATCGATGGTTAGATGAAATTCAGATGGAGGTACACAAAACCAAGGAGGATTAAAGTTATCATACAAGCGGAGGTCTCCCTTCACGCAGGAAATCTAGGACCAACCCATTTCATTCAATTTTTGTCTCCCAACGCTAGAAGCTTACAAAGGCAGTGTTGATCCTATCGAACATGTAGTTGCCTTTCATGCTAAATGGCATTGTATGACACTTGTGATGTACTGATGTGTCGTGTATTTCTCACCATCCTCCGAGGGCCGGCTCGAATATGACCCAGTCGATTACAACCACTTTCAATCTCATCTTTTGATCAACTTGCCAAGGAATTCAAGCAACGTTTCCAAGTCAATGTAGGACCTAAGCCATCAGCAACAACTCTCTTTAGGCTAAGGCAGAAGGATGAAGAATCCCTCTCCCTCTTCGTCACCCACTTCACCAAAGATATTCAAGGGGTGTCCGATACTCATCCCTCTCTAATCATATAGGCTTTCATAATAGGGTTGAAGTCTACAAGATTCTTGTGCCATTAGTAGAAAAATCACCAGCTATAATATTAGAAATGTTCCATAGAGCTCACCAATTTATTACCTTTCAAACATTGGTGGCTGCCAAGCACGAGGAAATAAATAAAAGACCTCGCACGAAGCAATCTAGGAGACCATCCCCTAAATCATCTAGGAAGAGGTTCGACATGTATAAACCTTTGATCCCAAGGCCACCATCACCACCTCTCAACACCTCAAGAATAGAAATATTTCTCCAGATGAAAGAAATAAGACTCTTAAGGGAGCCTAGACCAATAAGAATCTAATCAGAGTTTAGAGACAAAACAAGATACCATAGATATCGTTGAGGTTATGATCACGACACAAAAGAATGCCTTGATCTACGATACCAAATCGAGGACCTCATCCTTAGAGGACATCTCGAGCAATATCTCTGGAGAACTTGAGAATATTCCCCACTCTTATTGCCCAATAGAAAAACAAAGCAGTGTAACCGTAGGCGGACTTGTATTCGGTGGGAGAGGTGTTGGGAAGAAAAGCTTATGCACGAGCCCCAATAGAAAAACACCTCAAACCAAAGGACGACTTGGAGATCACCTTCAGAGTAGAAGTCGAATATCCATATTATGACGATGTTATAATAATCTATTAGAACCAATTCTAAGCTTGGGATGATCTCTATAGGGGATCGACCTCCTTAGAACTCTATAAGGGTTCCTCCCTTATTGATTTTCTGCACAAAGACTGAAATAATTGATCTATTGATGATGAAAAGAGGGTAAAATACATGTTACTTATAGGGTTTCTAAACCCTAACTCCTAATATGACTCATACTCTATGAAGACTCCTCCCTAATAGAAGACTCCAACTCCTAGTGAATCTCCTACTCCAACTAAGACTCATCTTCCCCTCAACTCCTAACCCCTAGCCAACTCCTAACCTTGATATAGTCGGCGGCTATAGGGGTTTCCAACTCCTAACTTTATTCGTATTCCACCCCAGAGAGAGTCCAAGCTAAGTGGAACTCTCCCCCTCTTGCCCTAGCTGGGCTCTCTTAAGAGGAGGAGGCAGCTAGGAGACTTTCATCCCATGTACTCCTCCCTAATCCTAGCCAACCACTTCTTTACTAGGGAGTGGTGGCTAGATTATGGTTTATTACATTTATGACGTATCCAACTCCGACTCCTAACCAGACTCCAGTTCAGTCGAATCCTAACCCTACTAGAATTTAGGATGATTTATTATAATAGACTCAAATCTCCCTCTAGCCGACCTAATGTTAGGTCTAGGTTGGCCAACAAGGTCCAATCTAAGGACTCGACTTAATCGATTAGGACCCGACTCAATTAGGTTCCTAACAATCCTGCCATCTTTAAATCAGTCTTGTCCTCAAGGTTAAGGCTCCATGAACTTTGGGTCATAGTCTGTAATTGTTCTTGAAGCTTTCTCATGGTATCTACGACAGGCACACCATGGTCTAGCAGTCCAGCAATATCTTGTATCTCTCCATCAGGGGTAGTAGTATTTTTTTTTGGACAGTGGTGCATTATGATCCTACGATCCCACGCAATCATTAATTGAACTTGAGATCAGGTAGATCGATCTGGGTTGAGTCATCATCTCTAAAATTTCATTTACGATGAGATACTTGGAGGATCAATTGTATTTTTGAATTAGTCCACCGATCTGATCTATAAGTCACGATTCCATTGTGATCCCCAATTTTGCAAGGGCCAAAGTAGTAGGGGGACCACTTCATTAAGGCTCGAGTCTTCATAGACTCCTGCTGATAGGGCTTAAGATGAAGGAAGACTCAATTATTAATAGTAAACTTCCTTTTGCTCTGGTATTTGTCGGGGGATTATTTCCTTCTTGCATGGGCTATCACTTAATTGTTCTTTAGTAACCGAGCCTTCTTTTGGAATAATGGCTACCCTTTGATAAGGTCCTTAGTGGTGTGAGTCCATTCTGAGTCTGAGATGTTTACATCTCTCCTTCGTGCTGTTGACCTGTATCATGCCAAACTTTAAATTCAGTAGCAATTAGTACCCCTTTACATATTAGAAGCATCATGTGAAGTGTAGGAAGAGCCTCAGTGTGTATTGGGGGTTGGCCATCTTGCATATGGATAATAAATTCTAGTTCTCAATGCGTCAATCATAAACACTTTATCGAGGTCGGGTAACACTAGCAACCGTCGAAGACTAGGGGCTGCAACTTGGTCAGATGACCCATATTTCAAGCATCTCATTTTCAATCCTCTCTATTTTAGCTTTCTGAAGGTGAGGATAACAATATTGCCAAGTGTTTGTTGCTAATTTGCCCAGGAGAATCGATAGTCGGTGGTCATGCCGTCGGGTAGGAGGTAGGCTGAACGGTTCGACGAAGACGTCTAAAAATTCAACAAGTAATTGAAGAAAGTTTGTCGGATCATCACAGTGCGGGGCTATCGTGCTTTAACTTCTCCTTTTATTTTTGGCTTAAGTCCTTCGATGAATGTCTCTAATAATTATTTGTCAGACCAATCATGAGCGAGATAAGATAATTTCTCAAACCTGATATGATATTCTTTGATCGTGGAGGTTTGTCGGATCTTCGCGAGTTATTCATCGATATTTTTGTACTTGGCTGGTCTAAAGCGGTTCAACAGCTCGCTTTTGAATTGTATCCATGTCGGGACTCCTTAGGTGTATCAAGCCAATTATACTACTGAAATGCATCTCCTTCGAGGTGGATGACAGTGGAAGCCTCCGGTGTCCGATGATAACAAAAGTAGTGTTTCGCGTGCGAAAGCCATCCTATCGGGTCTCTCTCTTTCCATCGGGGGAAGTCCATCCTTATGCATGGCTGCATCAAATCAATGGCTCATTCTTTCTTTTTGGGAGGCCCCTCTAAACTTTCACCTTGTTACAATTTTGTCAGGTTTGGAGATCATCCAATTCTAAATTCTACGAATAAAGTGCACAATTTGTCCTCTATGCGTGATTTAAGCCATGATTCAAATGCCTCCAACTTGGCATCGATTGAATCTTGAGATGTCATTATGTATGCCCCTAGATCTGAGATGTTTCTGTCTTTTTTCTGTTGATGGGTCAAGGGCATAGGGTGGTGGAAGGTTTGGTGGCAGCAGAATATAAGATCGGTGGTGGAGGGTTATGGCTGCGATAGGTCGCTGTTCTGGGCTATAGTTTTGGGTGCTGTTAGGGTTATGGAAATAGGTTATGATAGCTACGTCTTAAGGCTAGAAGGGTGCCTTAAGGGTGATGGGGGTGGCATCAACAAGTTTGGTAAGGATTAGATATAGGTGCAACAAAAAAACACCGAAAGGTAGTGCTACAGAATTATGCATCGATAGGCTGCTGTTGGATATGTAGTTAATGCTGTGGTTTGAGGCTACTAGAGGTTGTAAGGGGGGTTTGGGGATAGTAGTTTAAGGTTAGGGAGATGGTTTAAGATTGCTGTGGGTGGCAACAACCAGTTTGGTAGAGCTGTGACAAGAAGTGCCAAAGATGTTGCTGCAGAATTTTTTATCGAGAACAACAGTTTTGCAACGAAAGATCCAATAATGATTTAGAGGATTACGATAGCAAAAAACCCATGAGGATAGTAGTGAGATAGATAAGAATAATGGCAGCAACAAGTTGGGTCAAGATAAGGCATGTATGCAGCAAAAAACACCGAAAAGTATGGTAGCAGTAAAATTTTATGTCAAAAAATTTCAGCAAGATAGATGCAAATTTTTTCAGTAGTTTGTGACAAGGATTTAAGTAAAATTCAAGGGAGATCCACTGGTAAGAGAAAGATAATATCGACAAAAAAAATCATGAAAGAATACAACAACAAGGAATTCGACTAGATCAAATATTATAAGAAGATGATGTTGCAGATTTTTACGTAAAAAGTTTAGTAGTTTTGATGTAAAAGATTAGTGGTTTATATTGACAATTTTTGCACAAAACTAAAAAGAAATCCACTATTAAGGAGTGCTAAAGCCATCATAAAAAACCTTATAAAAGATTAGTTAAAAAATTACGACAGTGAGATTAAAAAAACAGGCAGTGCAACTTTCATCGTAAAGATGGAAACTTTGCAATGAAGAGTTTATGCAGCGAGATAGGAATAATTTTTTTGGTTTTTTTGGGTTAAGGATAACTAAATTGCAGTATCAGTAAGGTAGAAAACAAGAATCTAATGCAATTCTTGGGTAGATCAAAAGGTGATCTGCGTGGTGGAGATGACGGCGAAATTCAGCGACGATCTAAGCAATTGTGGGAATTGCTTGGGTAGCTGTGGAGGGATGATGGGTGGCTATGGAAGGGTATCGAGATGCCAAGAACGGTGCTCTAATACCAAGTGTTAGAACCCTTGTGGATTTTAAGCTTGGTGTGATATCTATAGGGGATCAATCTCCTTGGAACTTTATAGGGGTTCCTCCCTCCTTGATTTTCTGCACAAAGACTGAAAATAATATTGATCTACTGATGATGAAAATAGGGCTGAATATATGCTATTTATAGGGTTTCTAAACTCTAACTCATAATAGGACTCATACTCTATGGAGACTCCTTCATAATGAAAGACTCCAACTCCAACTAAGACTCCTCTTCCCCTCAACTCCTAACCCCTAGTCAACTCCTAACCTTGATGTAGTCGGTGGCTATAGGGGTCTCCAACTCCTAACTTTATTCTTATACCACCCTAGACAGAGTCCAAGCTAAGTAGAACTCTCTCCCTCTTGCTCTAGCCGACCTCTCTTAAGAGGAGGAGGAGCTAGGAAGCTCCCATCCTATAAGAACTCCTCCTTAACCCCAGCCAACCACTTCTTTACTTGGGGTGGCTGCTAGATTATGTTTTATTATTTTAATGAATCAATTGACTCTGACCCGTATCTAACTCTGACTCCTGACCAGACTCCAGTTCAGTCGAATCCTAACCATACTAGGATTTGGGTTGATTTATTACAATGGATTCAAATCTCTTTCTAGCTGACCTAATATCAGGTCTAGGTTGACTAACAAGGCCCAATCTAAGGACTCGACTTAATCGACTAGGACCTGACTCAGCTAGGGTCCTAGCATAATCTTAATTAGAATCGCCAATACCCGAGTAAAGAGAATTATGATAGATACTGGGAGTTTTGTAGACATCTTATACTTTGATGTATTCCAAAAGCTTAGACTTAAAGAAAAATATCTCACCCCTATGGCATCAGCTTTCACCAAATTCACAGGGGGTTCAATTTCTCCCCTCGACACCACCACATTACCTGTCACTATCGGTAACGAGCCAAGATCAAAGACCATGATGGTTATGTTCATGGTAGTCAGCCTCCCATCTGCTTAGAATTTGATCCTTGATCACTCTACTCTCAACAAGATGAAGGTAGTCATATCAACTTTTCACCGAGTAATAAAATTCCTGACTCAAGCTAGGATTGGTAAAACCAGGAGCAACCCCAAAGAGTCAAGGCAATGTTTCCTGACAGGAACTTCCCTCCTGAGAGAACTAAAACCAAAGCTTAGCATAATAGAACCCTGGGATGATGTAAAGATTTCAATACATCCTGAGTCAATGGAGCCAGTGCTAAAAATTCCCCTCGATGAAAGTCATCTGGATCAAGTGGTCAAGATTGCGTCGACCCTCCTTAAGAAAGACCAAGTCCAACTCATCAATTTTCTCACAAAGAATGTCGACATATTTGCTTGGTCTCCCATGGACATAATAGGAATTGACACGAAGGTCGTGCAACATAAATTGAACATTCTGCCTATAGCACAACTAGTAAAATAAAGATCACAAAAGTTCGTTCTCAACTGAAAACAAGCCACAAAAGTTGAAATGGAACAATTGTTAGAGGCAAAATTCATAATTGAGGTAAAATATCCCAATGGTTATCCAATGTACTACTAATCAAAAAATTCAATAGGAACTCGAGAATGTGTGTCAACTATATCGACCTCAACGGGGCATGTCCCAAAGATTGTTATCCCCTTCCCAGAATAGATCGGCAGGTGGATGCCACTTCAAGACATAGACTTCTCACCTTCATGGATGCCTTTTTAGGATATAACCAAATTAAAATTGCCCCTTAAGATCAAGCACATACTTCCTTTATTATTGACCAAAGCATATACTATTAAAAGGTCATGCCTTTCAGCATCAAAACATTGGAGCCACTTATTAAAGGATAGTCAACAAAATGTTCAAGTCATAAATTAGAAGAAAAATGGAAGTATTCGTCGACGATATGATTGTAAAAAGGAAAGCAGCAAATATGCACTTGACATATCTCTTAGGAACATTCAAGACACTCAAACAGTTTAACATGTGACTTAATCCTTCAAAGTGTACCTTCAGAGTTAGTTCTGGAAAGTTCCTCGAATATATCATTCAGCAGAGAGGGGTGGACGCTAATTCGAAAAAGATACAAGTAATAACAGAAATAAAACCACCTCGATCAATTAAAGAAGTTCAATGCCTCACTGGAAGGATAATGGCCCTCTGCTAATTCTTATCTCGGTCAAGAGATAAGTGCCTTCCTTTCTTTTGGATCTTGAAGCAAACCAATAACTTTAAGTGGACCTAAAAATGCAAAGAAGCATTCAAAAATTTAAAGACACATCTCACCTGTTGGGCAGATGGCCCATATTCAGCCCATAATGGGCTTTAGTGAAGCCCACAGCCCAGAACCTTACTTATATTAACCTAAAACCTAGATTAGGTGGCTAGGGTTGAGATTAAGAGAGCAGCGGCGGCTGAAAACGTGGGAGAGAGAAAGCAGACTGTAGATTGACAGTAGAGGCCAGAAAACAAGAGATCCAGGAAAGGGAAGAAGACAAGGGCATAAAAAGACTATTCTCAATCATTCAAATCTCAGGTTAGATCAGTTTGCAGTGGATTCTTACTGTGATCTATTGGGAAGGTTTTGGATATTGTGTTTAGGATTATAGTCCTTGTATCCCTGAGATTCTCTTGTGGCTATTGCTTTGGGCTTGGGCAAGAAGCCTGAGATCTGTATATTCATTATTTTGATAGTGGATTTTCTCTGGCTTGTCCCGTGGTTTTTACCCTTCGAGTTGAAGGGGTTTTCCACGTAAATCTTGGTGTTCATCTAATTGTGATTTCCATTTCATTCCGCTGTGCATGACGGTCTGCTAGTATTTGTTCGTATACAAAGTTGATTCCTATTTTATTCCCATAAACTGGTATCAGAGCAGGGTTTTGGTGGTATTTAATCTTTTGTATCTGAACATGGAGACCGGTAATATTTCTCGCATGATTAGTTTAAATGGAAACAATTGGATGATATGGAAACCAAGAATGGAAGATCTCTTGTATTGCAAAGATTTGTATGGACCTTTGCAAGGAGATAGTGCAAAGCCCACATCTATGACAGATGATGAGTGGAAGAGGTTAGATCGAAAAACAGTTGGTTTTATTCGACAATGGCTAGATGATAGTGTCTTTCACCATGTTTCTACTGAATGTTCTGCATACTCTCTTTGGAAAAAGTTAGAAGGTCTTTATGAAAGAAAAACGGCTGGCAACAAAGCTTTTCTGATCAGAAAACTTGTGAACTTGAAATATAAAGAGGGTACTTCTATTCCTGAGCATTTAAATGAAATGCAGAGTATTACTAACCAGTTATCCTCTATGAAAATGCCTCTTGATGATGAGTTGCAGGCATTGTTACTTCTCAGTTCTTTGCCAGAAAGTTGGGAGACACTGGTGGTTTCTCTCAGTAATTCGGCACCAGATGGAATTGTCACCATGAGTCAAGTAACAAGCAGTTTGTTGAATGAGGAGTTAAGGAGAAAGAATTCAGCAACTTCTCAGATTGATTCACAAGCACTTGTCTCAGAGAACAGAGGAAGGTCAAAGTCAAAGGATAGAAGTGGTTCACGTGTGGGTAGAAGCAAGTCAAGGTCAAGGAAAGATATTGTTTGCTACAATTGTGGTGAGAAAGGACATTACAAGAATCAGTGCAAGCAACCTAAGAAGAACAAGAAGAAGGGGAAAGAAGTAGAGCATACAGAGTCAAAAGAGAATATCACAACTACAGTACAAGGGGGTGATTATTTGATTTTGTCTACTTCTGATGATATTTTTTCTTGTGTGTGTCAGGATCTCGAGTGGATAATTGACACAGGTGCTTCTTATCATGCTACACCACGGAGGGAGTTCTTTGCTACTTACAGGTCTGGAAATTTTGGTGTTGTCAAGATGGGCAACTATGGCACAGCAAACATCATTGGCATGGGAGATATCCATATAAAGACCAACCTTGGTTGCAAGTTGGTGCTTAAGGATGTGAGGCATGTGATTGACTTAAGACTGAATTTAATTTCAGTTGGAAGGCTGGACGATGAAGACTTTGATGTCAGATTTCATAAAGGGCAGTGGAAGCTCAGTAAGGGTTCTCTTATTGTAGCTAATGGGAAGAAATGTCATACATTGTATAGATTGCAGCCTAAAGCTTGTGGTGGGCAGTTGAATGCTACAGAGAAAGACTCCAGCATGGAGTTGTGGCATAGGCGACTAGGACACATGAGCGAGAAGGGGTTGCAAGAACTTTCCAAAAGAGAGGTATTGCCATCTCTCAGAGGTACACGTTTGAACCCTTGTATTGATTGTTTGGCTGGTAAACAACATAGAGTTTCCTTTGTTAGTCCTGCCTTATCTAGAAAAATGCATGTCTTGGACCGTGTCTATACAGATGTGTGTGGTCCTTTGAGGACAAAAACTTCTGGTGGATCTGTTAATGTTCCTAGTATCAGTGGTGCACTTTATTTTGTTACTTTTATAGATGACTTTTCCAGGAAAGTTTGGGCCTATGCTTTGAAGACTAAAGATCAGGTTATTAATATCTTCAAAGAGTTTCATGCCAGAGTTGAAAGGGAGACAGAAAGACAATTGAAATGTATAAGATCAGATAATGGTGGTGAGTACACAGGATTGTTTAATGATTATTGCAGGTCACATGGCATCCAGCATGAGTTGACAGTCCCTGGTACGCCTCAGCATAATGCAATTGCAGAGAGGATGAACCGCACCATCATGGAAAAGATCAGATGTATGCTTTCACAGGCCAAGCTACCCAAAAGGTTTTGGGATGAGGCTTTGAGGACTGCAGTTGATGTAATCAACTTATCACCATGTACAGCTCTAGATGGTGATGTTGCAGAGCATGTATGGTCAGGGAAAGATGTCTCCTATAGGCATTTAAGAGTGTTTGGTTGTCGTGCATTTGCACATGTTCCAAACAATGAAAGGTCCAAGTTGGATGGTAAGACAAAAGAGTGTATTTTTCTTGGTTACTCACATGATCAGTTTGGTTACAGGCTTTGGGATCCAGAAAAGCAGAAGGTGTTCAGAAGCAGAGATGTTGTTTTCTTTGAGGATCAAACCATTGAGGATTTGAAGAAGGAGGCACCAGCTAAGACTTCTGCAGAGGGATTTGTAGACTGTGACCCAGTTATTCCTCCAGTATATCATGGTGATGGGGGAGATGTGCAGGAAGATGGTGCAGAGCCAGATGTTGATCTACCTGCAGGACATGTTGAGCAAGAAGAAGAAAGAGAGCAAGTTCCCACAGAACCTCAGTTAAGAAGATCTTCTAGACAACGTCAACCTTCCAGAATATACTCTACAGATGAGTATGTGATGCTTACTGATGCAGGTGAACCAGAGAGTTACCAGGAAGCAGTTGAAAGTGAGCAGAAAAAGAAGTGGTTTATTGCTATGCAGGAAGAGATGGATTCTCTGCAGAAGAACCACACATATGATTTGGTGCAATTACCAGAGGGAAGTAAGGCCTTGAAGAACAAGTGGGTTTTCAGGTTGAAGACTCAAGAATATTGTTCTCAACCAAAGTATAAAGCTAGATTGGTTGTGAAAGGCTTTGGTCAAAAGAAAGGTATTGACTTTGAAGAAATTTTTTCTCCTGTTGTTAAAATGTCTTCTATCCGTGTTGCTCTTGGTATTGCTGCTAACTTAGACTTGGAGATTGAACAGTTAGATGTGAAAACAGCTTTCCTTCATGGTGATTTGGAGGAGGAAATTTATATGGAGCAACCAGAAGGCTTCAAAGTCAAAGGTAAAGAAAATCTTGTCTGCAAGTTGAAGAAGAGCTTGTATGGGCTGAAGCAAGCTCCAAGACAGTGGTATAAAAAGTTTGATTCATTTATGATTGAAAATGAATATAAAAGAACAGCTTCAGATCATTGTGTGTACATCAAACGGTTTGGTGAGGATTTTATTATTCTCTTACTTTATGTTGATGATATGCTTATCCTCGGAAGAGATATGTCTATGATTGACAGGTTGAAGAAGGACCTAAGTGAGTCTTTTACAATGAAGGACATGGGGCCAGCAAAGCAAATACTGGGCATGCAGATTTCTCGTGACAGAAGAAAGAGAAAGATTTGGTTGTCACAGGAGAAATACATTGAGAAGGTATTGGATAGGTTCAGTATGAGTAATGCAAAGCCAGTTGGTTCTCCTCTTGCAGGTCACTTCAAGTTGTGCTCAGATCAGAGTCCGTCAAGTGATGAGGAGAAGGAGAAAATGCAAAAGGTTCCTTATGCTTCAGCAGTTGGAAGTTTAATGTACGCAATGGTATGTACGAGGCCGGACATCGCATATGCAGTGGGTGTTACTAGTAGATTTCTTGCAAATCCAGGTAAAGAGCATTGGGCAGCAGTGAAGTGGATTTTTAGATATCTCAGAGGAAGTTCTAAAGTTTGTTTAAGCTTTGGAGGTGGACCACCTGTATTGACAGGTTACACAGATGCAGATATGGCAAGAGATATTGACACAAGGAAGTCCACATCAGGTTTTGTACTTACTTTTGCAGGGGGAGCTGTGTCATGGCAGTTCAGATTGCAAAGGTGTATTGCACTCTCCACCACAGAGGCAGAATATATTGCTGCTACAGAGGTTTGCAAAGAAATGTTATGGATGAAAGAATTCTTACAAGAATTGGGGCTGAAACAGGAAAACTATGTGGTGTATTGTGACAGCCAAAGTGCCATCCATTTATGCAAGAACCCAACATTTCATTCCAAGTCAAAACATATAGATGTCAGATATCACTGGATCAGAAATGTGCTTGAAGAGAAGCAGTTACAGCTTCAGAAAATTCACACAGATGATAATGGGGCAGACATGTTGACAAAGGCTTTACCGAAAGAGAGACAGGAGATGTGCCGACAGTTGGTCGGCATGGCTTCACATTGAGGAGTCATGAGACAGCCTCCCTTATGGGCTGAAGGGGGAGGTTGTTGGGCAGATGGCCCATATTCAGCCCATAATGGGCTTTAGTGAAGCCCACAGCCCAGAACCTTACTTATATTAACCTAAAACCTAGATTAGGTGGCTAGGGTTGAGATTAAGAGAGCAGCGGCGGCTGAAAACGTGGGAGAGAGAAAGCAGACTGTAGATTGACAGTAGAGGCCAGAAAACAAGAGATCCAGGAAAGGGAAGAAGACAAGGGCAGAAAAAGACTATTCTCAATCATTCAAATCTCAGGTTAGATCAGTTTGCAGTGGATTCTTACTGTGATCTATTGGGAAGGTTTTGGATATTGTGTTTAGGATTATAGTCCTTGTATCCCTGAGATTCTCTTGTGGCTATTGCTTTGGGCTTGGGCAAGAAGCCTGAGATCTGTATATTCATTATTTTAATAGTGGATTTTCTCTGGCTTGTCCCGTGGTTTTTACCCTTCGAGTTGAAGGGGTTTTCCACGTAAATCTTGGTGTTCATCTAATTGTGATTTCCATTTCATTCCGCTGTGCATGACGGTCTGCTAGTATTTGTTCGTATACAAAGTTGATTCCTATTTTATTCCCATCATCACCCGTTTACCCAACTCAATTCACTTGACCCCGACGAACCATTATGCATATATCTAGTAGCCTTTGAACATGTTGTTAGTTAGTGCTTATACGAGAAGACTTGAGGATGCAACAACCTATCTATTACATTAGCCACGTCTTGAATGGACCAAATGAGCGATATCCACCAATGAAAAAACTGGCCCTGACACTAACATTGGCAGCCAAGAAACTAAGACCTTACTTCCAGGCCCACACTATAAAGGTAATCATCGATCACCCACTTTGACAAGTCCTCTCTAAATTTGATAATGCTTGGCAGATGCTCAAATGATCGCTCGAACTAGGAGAAGTCGATATATAATATGTGCTAAGGACAATTATCAAAGCTTAAGCACTAGCCGACTTCATCTATAAATTCACATTTATAGAAGATAGAAGTAACCAAGGAAATACCAAAGAGAAATGGGCATTATATATTGACAACTCTACCACCGATGAACGAGGAATCAAAATTGTCCTAAAAGGGCCGAATAAACAACAATACAATCTTGCTCTCCGATTTGATTTTAAAGCCACCAATAATAAAGCTGAGTATGAAGCATTATTATTAGGGCAACGATTCACCCAAGAATTACAAATAAGAGAGTTGGACGTCTTTAGCGACTCATAGTTAGTGGTGGGACACGATGGGAACTATGGAGCCAGAGATTCAACTATGTCAAAAGACATGGTTGAGGTATGATGTCTCACTAGTTATTTCAATTATTTTTCGATCAAAAGAATCTCAATGATAGAAAATGTCTAAGCCGGCGCACTAGCAAAAATGATATATGTAAAGATAGCAGCATCTGACCTCCTAAGAATAGAAACACTCATCTATCTAACCATTGCTATGGAAAGCATCAATGTAATCGAAGAGACACCCAATTGGGTAAAAGATATCCTCTGATATAAGAAAGATGGGACACTCCTAACTAATCGAGATACGTCTAGGAGGCTAAAACACAATCATACATGGTATTGCGGTGAATACCATGTAATCAACAATTAGCTATACTGAAGGTCTTTCAGCAAGCCCCTTCTTCGGTGCTTAACACATACAGAAGCCAAGATAATATTGGTTGAGGTTCACGAACTAATATGCGGTGAATATATTAGAGGATGAACTTTAGCCTTTAAAATTCTCAGACAAGGCTATTATTAGTTGAATATGCATCAAGACACGATCACTTATGTCCAACGATGTTAGCAATGCTAGATGCATGCCCAGATACATCATCAACCTGCAATTCCATTAACCTCGATCGACAATGCTTAGCCTTTCGCCCAATGGGGAATTGTCACGCTCCCTGAATTATCATATTTGAGAGGCATGAAACATATTATAAATCAATAATATTATAGTTCATCAATAATTCGAACTCATCATCCAAACTAATATTTGAGAATACTGATAAAACATTCAAACATCAATCACAACCTATAAAACTTGTGTAGTTTATGATTATATACTACATCACTCGATAATCTACAGGTGTGGGAATCTTTATAATTACAAAACCAACATTACCACAAGTTCATATAATTATACGAATTAAACTTAACATCCCAAAATCCAAAACATGAGAGGTCCTTTAAACTTAATAAAACATATAAGTTCAAATTTACCATCAACATTTCATTAGATGTAAAGTGTACTATACAACAAAACATGTCAACCAATAAAGATTCGCCCAAAATCCTTTAGCTTTCCTCTGCCTTAGCCCAATTCTAAATTTTTTCATGAGTGACAAGCTAACCTGAATAATTTATATAGCAATGAAGTGAGCATATAAGGCTAAGCAATTGACTAATATATCCAAGATGAAGAAGGATAGTTTTTAAAAAAAAATTTGATTTCAAATAGCAAAGCAAAAGTATAAGAATCGATAGATAGCATCTTGTTAGATACAAAATCACAAATCATTTCATTCAAAATATATTTTGATCATAAAAGTAGAGGAAGAGTAGTTGAAGCATATCATTGGTATGAAATATCTCGGAACATATCAATGTTGTATGAAATAACTCGGAGCATATCAATGGAATGTGAAATATTTCGAAGCTGATCAATGATATGAAATATTTCGAAGCATATCAAAGTTGAAAACATGTTTCAGAGTATGCCAGTGATATATGAAATATTTCGAAACATATCAAAAGTGTAAATATATTTCGGAGAATCTTAAAGGCATATGAAATAGTTCAGAGCGTATCAAAGGCATAAACATGTTTCATAGCATATTAAAGTCGTAAACATATTTTAAAACATATTAATGACATATGAAATATTTAAAAACATATCAAAGATGTATGAAATGTTTTAGAACATATCAACGACATATGAAATATTTTGGAGCATATTAAAGATGTATGAAATGTTTTGGAACATATCAACGACATATGAAATATTTAAAAATATATCAAAGACGTATGAAATGTTTCAGAATATATCAACGACATATGAAATATTTTGGAGCATATTAAAGATGTATGAAATGTTTTAGAACATATCAACAACATATGAAATATTTCGGAGTATATCATAGACGTATGAAATGTTTAAAAAATATCAATGACATATGAAACATTTTAGAGCATATTAAAGATGTATTAAATATTTCGGAACATATCAAAGATGTATTAAATGTTTCAGAACATATCAACAACATATGAAATATTTTGGAGCATATCAAAGATGTATGAAATGTTTCAGAATATATCAACGACATATGAAACATTTCAGAGCATATCAAAGATGTATGAAATGTTTTATAATGTATCAACATATGAAACATTTCATAGCATATCAAAGATGCATGAAATGTTACAGAACATATTAATGATATATGAAGCATTTCAGAGCATATCAAAGATGTATAAAATGTTTCAGAGTATATCAACGACATATGAAATGTTTTGGAGCATATCAAAGACATAAACATATTTCGAAGCATATCAAAGATGTACGAATCATTTTAGAACTTATCAAATAACAAATAAGAAGTAGAAGCTCAAATGTCATATCTGATGTCACATTCATTTCATTCTTATCCAAAGTGCACAGATAAACTTATAAGCAATGTTTTAGATATCATATCAAAGACATAGATGATGAACTAAGATCAGACAAAATATGATCCATTCATTTTTGGATGACCACCAAACAGAAGTCTCCCACGTTTGAGAGCTCCATCCACCCACATTTGGGTGAAGTCATAGGGAGCCGATAGAGCATCGTAGGCTCTAAGCATAACTCCCTTTACCATTTTTAGCAAAAGTTTATATTATCCCACAAACATCATATTATAAAAGGATATTGTGAACAATAACATGGTAGATATCGGAAGCACATACAGAACAACAAAATGTATATATACCAATATGAAACAGCACGATGCAACATAAATTTTTCATAACAGATTCAGGTATGTAAATAATTTAAGGACAAGAGCATATAAAGATTCAAAACAATAATGTAAGGCTCAAATAAAAAAAAGACTTTAGCTAAAATCACAAACAAAATATGATTTGATATAATACCAAAAACATATATGGTAAAGTGGGATCACAAACAGATTATGATCCATTCATTTCTAAATGACCATCAGACAAGAGTAGAGCATCATGGGCTCTAAGCATAACTCTCTTTACCATTTCTAGCAAAGGTTCACATTATCCCATAAACACCAGAGTATAAAAGGACATTGTGAACAATAACATGGCATATACCGGAAGCATATGCAGAATAACAAAATCTAACATAAACTTTTCATAACAGATTCAGGTATACAAATAATTTAAGGACAAGAGCATATAAGAAATTTAAAACAATAATATAAAGCTCAATTGAATAAAGGACTTTAGCTGAAATCAATTTTCAAATAGATGAAACAAGAATTGGTAAAATCATCAAATGCTTGATTCTAGCATAATTTGATATACACATTGCAGAAATTATTTGAACAACCAATTATGCTCCAAATTACTGAAGAAAAGTATAATTTGAAAGATATATAAATCTATTTTCAAATGAATTCACTTCTATATAAATTAGAGTTTCCAACAAAGAGTTCCAAGTAATTTAGTAACAAAAGGTGACAAGATAATATTTTTGTTTTATAGAATCCACAGAGTTGAATAGAATAAATATTTCAGTAGCCATTTATATTTCAAATCTATCAAATCAGGCATGAAAGAAAAATGTAGAAGTCTAGTTTCTCCTGAAATAATTTTTGCATAAATCAGAGTTTTTAGCAGAGAAATAAGCAATTTAGCTTCAAGAGGTCACATATTACAAAGTCTGTTTTACATATTCTTTAGGATCAATTGAAATAAGAGTTTAGAGGGGCATATAAACTCAGTTTTAGTATCAAAAGAAAGGTTTAGGAGTCTATTTTCAGATGAAATAGGTTTTGCCTAAATCAAAGTTCAGTGTAGAAAGTTATGGCAAAAATAAAGCAGATAGGTTAGAATCTCAAAATTTATAAATTTATAGATTTATAGTTGAATGAGAAATACATTATTTTTTAAGTCACAAATATTTCAAAATCATATCAAACTGAGATGTAATCAAGGATGATGATATTATGTAGGATGGGGTTAGAACATTTGTCTTGGAAGAATTGATTCCCAAGAGTAGAGGAATTGATTCAAAACCTCAAACAAATGTAGAACTTCTTCTTCAATTCCTCTTCCCTTTTCAAGTGTATGTTGCAACAAGTCTTTTTTCCTCAATTTTTGGGTAAGTTTTCTCCTCTAATTGTTACTTAGTTTTGGCTAACATAAAGGCTGCTAGGTGACAAGCATGCAAGAAATATGCTCATGTGTCACTTATGCAACAAGCATAAGTGGCACCTCTTTAAGTTAGCTAGTGACACATGCCCTCCTCTTTTTTCTAAAAAAAATTAATGTGAATCTTCCATAATTCATATCAGATTTCTAAGATTCAATTTAGGTCCATAGCAATAAGTTTTCAATATAAATTATTTAATTTAGAGAATTGTTAAATAAATTATCATATTTGCAAATAAGTCCTCATAAGCAATATACTATTAAACAGATTCTCATTTTACAAATAGGTCATCACCAATAATTTGAAAATAAATCATGAAAAATATTTTGAAAATGAGCGATATTACAAGAATGGACATCCTTGGACCCTTTCCCCCAGCCTCTGGATAATAGAGATTCCTTATCGTAGAAGTCGATTATTTACAAAATGGGTAGAAGCTAAACCTCTTACATCCATTACCGAGAGGAAAGTAGAAGGTATCACACGATATGGTATACCCAGGGCAATAATCGCTGACAACGAAACCCAATTCAACAATGCAAATTCAAAGACTTCCCAAAATCCTTTGGAATTCAATTGAGATTTAGCTCAGTAGCACACCCCAAACAAATGATTTAGCAGAAGTAACCAATCAAGCTATACTCGAGGGGTTAAAAAAGTGAATTAATGGAGCACAAAATTCTTGGGTTGATGAACTCTCAAATATCTTATGGGCATCACAAACCACCCTAAAAACATCTTTCAGGGCAATCCCCATATAGCCTAGTGTTCGAAACAAAGGTAGCACTCCCCCAGAGGTAATATTCCCAATTCTTCAGGTCGAACATTTCGAAGAGAACATATAAGAAGAGGGACTATGAGCTAATCTAGACCTCATCCACAAATGGAGAGCTGCGACGGACCTACGCTGTCTGACATACAAGAAAGCAGTAGTCAAGCTCCACAATCAACGAGTTCGCCCTTGGCGAATCAAAATAAGTGATTTTGTCTTGCGCAAAATTGAAATCAGCGACTCAACAAGAGCTCGTGATAAGTTAGTATTTAACTGGGAAGAGCCTTACTGAATAATCGAGATAGTCCGTGGGGAAAATTACCACCTTGCAACCATGGAAGGAGAACAACTACTAGGGACATGGCACATATCAAACTTGAAGAAGTTCTATACCTTAAGACGAATTCTCGTCGAACACCTAATGGGACGAATGTACCAAATAATGTAAATTTGATTGACCAAATAAAAAGAAGTTCTTCAGCTTCAGAAAAGCTTGAAGGTTGTTCCTCAATTGAGCAAACAATTCTCCCAAATAAAGCAACTTGATGTCGAAGGCTGAGGGTTATACTTAGGACGAGCCCTTGCACTCCCCTTAGCTGTGCACTCGGTGTTAAAAGCTGAGGGTTGCACCTAGGTCGAGCCTTCATGCTCCCTCTAGCCATGCACTTAGTGTCAAAGACCGAAGGTTGTACCTAGGACAAGCCTTTATGCTCCCTCTACCTATGCACTCGGTATCAAAGGCCGAGTCTCCGTACTCCTCTTAGTGCTAAAGGTCGAAGGTCACATCAAGGCCAAGCCTCTGCACTTCTATAACTGCATACTATGTGAAAAAGATCAAAAGGAAGATATACTTGTCAAAAAAAAAAAACAACTATGTACCTAAGAAAGGCATGGTACGCTAATGTGAGGGAGGGAGAAAATGATAGAGAAAATTTTAGTACCTTCCATATGATAAGCCGCTTCCACTCACATGTGGCACTTCAGGAAAGAACCAGAAGCGTACCATAAACCAACTCTGAATCGATACAACTCAATACATGAAAGACATCCCTCGGATTTGAACCAGTGTAAGATAAATATAATCCACAAGTGATGCAACCCCAGAGAAGACGGGAATAGAAAAAGTACCTTCGAATGGAGAGACGCCTCATCCAAAACATGGAAGACACCATTTGAGTGAAAGAAAAATAAACTCTCAAACTGAGGTATAAAAAGAGTCTCGAGACAAAAATTTCATTAGAAGCCATGATAGAAAGGATACAAATCACTTCGCAATGTTGATAACAAACTTCGTGGTAGACCAACAACCAACAATTAAGTGAAAGACCTAAGTGCCCTCAATGAAACGAATGAATCACTGACCCTATACTTGATAGCACTTGACAATTTTTGAGAAAAAAAAAAACAGAATTATTTCTCAGCTTGTCTAAAGTATATATTGTCATATTTCTCAACATAAAAGACCGATGGCACTTTACGTTCGTTGTTTTCTTCTCTGATCTCACGTCAAACCACTGGGACAGTGTAGTCTGGAAAATTAACAGATGCACAATAGATAAGCAGCTATAAAAAAAGAGAAGAAAATAGGAAAGAAAAAACAAATCATTGGATGGAAATCAAGAGGACGCCTACTTACTTCCACATTTGGTTCCATGAGGAACTAATTTGCCACAGTATCTGGCAACAAAGATTGCTTTCTCCAAGCTCATAACCTCCTCAGTCTCCGGAGGGAGATAACCACAAAAGCATGGTACGTCCAGTTTGCAGACCTCAACACAACAGGCCTTAGAGGGGTTAGCTTTTGGCCCTGGGACAAGCACATAGTCAACGCATTGGTTGACTAGCTCTATAAGCTCAACTCCACAAATCTCTATCTGTGCCCTTGCAGTAGAAGTAGAGAGGACAGCTGCAACCATGGCCAGGGCGAACAACAGAAATAAGGAAACCCTAGGTGCTGCCATCTTTGTGGACTCTCAAACTTGGAAGCCTAAATCTATCGCTATTCTGCTTGTGTCTTAAATTGCTTAGGGTATGAACCCGTAACCGGCAAATGTCATAAAAACATCCATTAATTGCACGACAAAACAAACTGAGAGGAATGCGTTAGATGTAAATTAATCATGGATATTACTGGTACTCGCCTATCCGTAAATGTTGGGAGTTATGTGTTAGGAGTCGATCTGTTTCCGCATTCATAGATGGTCTTCTTCCCTTTTTTGCCTCGTGGGACTCAGTGCCTGTTCGCTGTTTTCAGATTTTTAATATGCATGATGATGATTGTATATGGTCGATAGTGTTTGATTTTGTTTATGTTATATATGATGAAGTTATGATTGATACAAAGACGACCTCAAACGAACCAACACCATGGAGCTCTCCTGGGGTTGTGACCCCTCTCTCTTCCTCAGACCTAACATGTGTACTCAAGTATCCATGTGCAGAGATGACAGGGTTTAGCGTTCTTCTGTCGTCTCATGTACTGGGGGGGGACCTAAGAACCCATATGACACTGACTGGGGTCTACTTTCCCTGGTAGTTAAAATAGTTGCTCATCTTTTGGCAGACCACTTCAAGGATCTGAAGGCAGAGCCTCTTTTGACCGCTGTGTTGGATGTGGAAAGACTGGAACTTTTCAGATCTCATTATGCACTTCCAACACAAAGACTGCATAAATCTAGTACTTAGCAATCGAGATCCCACCACCACCACCACCACCACCACCACCCCGGGGGGACGTCGGCCGGGTTCGTGGTGTCTACTGTTCCTCTCTCTCTCATCATGTGCGCTTTGCCCGCCAATTATTATTATTATTATTATTATTATTATTATTATGTTAGGGCTCCATGCACGCTGTCTGTCCGTCTGTCTCATTTCTTTATCCTCGAGATCGGCCCACGGCTGGTCGGGCGATGCACACGTTGGCATGCGTTGATGAAATCAGATGGTCAGTACATCGCCGGTTCCATCCTGGCGATTCGCGAACCCTTGATGATTCTGCGGGGGTCCATCAATAAGATCGGAATCAGACGGCCTCCGTTCCCTCATCATCAGGTTTATCTCTTATGCTCTTTTTTTTTTTTTTTGTATTGGGGGGCGGGGGGTTGTCGTCGTTGGGGAATGCCGCGAACAAAACGACGAATCGCTTCTCCGACACACCCACGCAGGCAGCCTTCGCCGCTCCTCTTTCTCTTCTTTTTATTTCCTCTCTCTCTCTCTCTCTCTCTCTCTCTCTCTCTCTCTCGTCGACTCCTTTGACTCCTCTTCCTTTATTTGATTCACCTCTTCCGGCTTCTCTTCTCCTTGCCCCAAAATCGATAGACAAGGGAGGTGGATGGGGGTGGAGAGGAATCACGGTGGGTGCATGGCTGTCAGGTCGGTTCCTCCGCCCTCCATCCCCAAGTGTTCTCACCCTGCTTCCGCCGCTAATGCCGGTTAGTGCTATCGCTCTTCCTCTTTTTTTTTTTTCCTTGTAGTCGTTTTCCGGCTTCCGTTGTTTGTCTCCTTTGCGAGATTCCGTTCGCTGCACGGGAAAATCTACGGATTCTTTCGCACTTTCCAGCATTTAAAACACGGGAAGATCAAATAATAGTTATATCCGCTCAAGGCGCTAACTTTTCTTCCTAGATTTTAGGGTTTTTTTTGTCGACCCATATTTGGTGTTATTCTGTGCCCTTTCTTAAGAGTGTGTGTGTGGTTGCAGCCGAAGCCATTGAGATTAGAGATACTCTTTCTCGCTGAAGTTATATTATTTTTAGAGGTCTTGTAGATAAGTCTTCGAGCTTTCATCGTCTTCCGGAGTGGTTGAACTGAAAGTGTTGCTTGTGGTGTGTCTCACCTGATCCGGTTGGTTTGATTGGAGATGTGAGTTATACGCATTGAAGATTAGGACTTTGTGGGGCTCCTTAAACGCTGGGAAAACGTTAGGTGTGGAAAGTTGAGGCGAGAACCTGTGGATGTATAATCGTTGTATCTTAACTTAGGAAGGATGACACCAGTTGGGTGGGATAGCATGTCATCTGATGTGTGCTTGCCTTGCAAACATATAAACCTCCTGCTAGTTCTTCACTCAATTTGTTTGTTTGTATCAGGAGCTGGCTGATGTTATTTTACTGTTTTGCCCCTGACTTGTTGTATGCTACTTTATCCCCTCCCAAATCACTGGACTTCGTCCCTTCCACTGTATGGCTAATGATATGATCATTGTACTATAATGTGGGTCCTCACATGTTGCCTTTTGCAAGTCCTGGTGTTCTTGCAAAATTTTCAGACTCTACCTTAGCCAACTAATCGATTGCTGCTAATCGTACCCATATCAGAACCAAGTCCGGCTAGTATTTGCTGTCTGGTACCTTATGAAAATTCTAATAAAAAAAAAGGGCCCCTTCCTTTGGCATATTTTGTAGAGTGGATTTCTGATAGTTGTGACATATTTTGATGGTTGAATCACTGAGAAGATATCCCTATTAATTATGTACAGATGATCAGACATGTGGTTCACCAAGATGGATTGAAAAAGGTCTTTCCTGTGTTTGTATGAAGCGAAAAGGAACCTATGAGCGCATTTGCATCAATCTCACCCCTTTACAGGTACAATTCAATTAGTATTGATACAAAAGCTTATCACCACAAAATTTATGTTTGGCTTTATGTATCCAGTCCTTCGTGTCTTATCTTGTTATTGGTGCTTGCATGATGCTAATCCACCAGATCTTGGAGTTGACATCACCTAATTCTTTTCCTTTTAATTTTACGCTACTTTTTTCTATATTAATAACGTATGTCCTAAGTAAACAGGAATCTGGATAACAGTACTTAGATGATTGTAAATATTGTCATTTCAGGAAGAAAGGCTACAAAGGCTGAAGCATCGTATGAATGTTTATTTTGATGCCTCGAGACGAGACCATCAGGTAATGTTTGATGTAACTTTTTGAAATCGCTGGATGTATAACAGTCGCATTTTATTTGTCCATGCCCATTGATTAAACCTAATGATTCTTTTATAAATGATCACCGTTGAGCTAAAGATAACGTGATATTTAGCTCCTTGGTTTGCAAGTTTTCGTATTAGTCTATACACTTTGATGTTATGTTGGCTCGAAGAATTTGATGTTGTGTCATATTCAGTCATACCATGAATTATTATATGTTAATTGTTGCATTTGTTCTATGTTCAAATGGAAAAACTTAGTTTTATCCTGACAGGAAGCTCTGAGAGCTCTATGGTATGCAACATATCCCAATAAAGAACTAAGTGGTTTAATATCTGACCAGTGGAAGGAAATGGGCTGGCAGGGCAGGGACCCATCGACTGACTTTAGGTAGGTTTGTCATTATTGTTAATTTATGCTCCGAATTAAATCAAAGTCTCTCTTTATTCATGTTATTTTACATGTTGAACAGGGGTGCTGGATTTATATCTTTGGAGAACCTGCTGTTCTTTGCAAAAACATTCTCTGTAAGATTGGATAAACTGCTTCAGTTATATTCCTTTGTATCAGATTAATCACAATCATTCTTCTTCTAAACCATTTTCTGCCTTAGGAGAAAGTAAAATTGAGTAGTTTTTCTACAGAATTCCTTCCAGAGGTTGCTAAATAAACAATGTGGGAAGCGGGCCACATGGGAATACCCATTTGCAGTTGCTGGTGTGAATATCACTTTCATGATTATGCAAATGTTAGATCTGCAGTCTAGTAAGTGTTCCTTTATGACAATATTTTTGTTCACAAATAATGATTCATCATATTCAGATTTGAATTAAAAAAATATTAAGAACTGAGCCAAAAACAAAGAAACAAATGAAAATAAGACAGTTAAGTTAACAAAATGAAACTATGGTCAGAAAGTTTAATAAGTACTGATAAGAAAAAGGAAAATGTCCACTTCTATTAGACTTGTGTTTCTTGAACCCTAGAAGGATTTAATTGTTGAACCAGGATTGTGGTTACAATGGTGCGAGGCACGCTGGTAACTGGCGGAATGATTTTAGCACATGGTTCATGTTGACCATCTGAAGCTTTGTTCCTGCTAAAGGATGTGTCAGCACACCTTGGAACAACACTGAGGCTATTCCAGTACATGCTGACACAAAATGTGCCAATTGGCATGGACCCAGTAATCATGTGCAACTTGTATAGTTGTCTAATATTTGTTCCCTAGTTAGACTGTGGTTGGCTTTGTCCTGGTCATTTTGCTTGTGGTGCTAGTTCTATGCACTCAAGACTCTTGACATTTTTGAGTCAAATTGCTTCTCTTATGGCTGTGACAAGGACAGATAGAAGACAAAACATGGTATTATTGTGAATCAATTTTGCTTTGAGTAATCCTCACAAAGGCATATAATGGAAAAAGAAACTGAAAATAAGATCTGCAGTGGGAATTTGATTGTTGCAGTTGAATTCTCTCTGGATCTCAACCTTTTATATATGAAGTCTAGCTATAACTTAGTTTCTGTACATTGTTCATATTTGGTTGGAAGCAAGAGTTTGCTGTTGTTATTCAGTATTCAAATATTATTTTCATGACTTTGAAGTGACATTAGTTTGTATCAATTCAGCTGATGTTTACATTTGCACAGACATTTAAATTTAGTTCAAACTTGAACCAAAGCCATGCCTAGGTAAGTACAATAAAAGATTCCTAGTTCTAAAATGATTCACATATACAATGAACAAGGTTTGAATCATCATATTTAACTGCACACTTTGAGCTGCTCAAAATTAGGAAAATTCAAATAGTTTAAAATAGTGAGCAAATCTTGATAGGTATATTTTGGTTCTTGTGTCGAAAAATTGTTCAAGTATTTATAGGATTAAGAAAAGAACACACAAGAAAGTAACTGTTGGATTGGCTCATATATCTTTATTTCTTTTCCTCCCTCTCTTTTCTTATCTTCACATTAACTGATTTTTTATATTGTTCAAAGCATGGGTTTCTCTTATTGATCCTTGAATCTTTATGGCTTTCTTCTTTCTTTGTTCCTTCGATAGAATCAGACCACGTGGAGGAGCTTACGATGTTTGAGACTCTTCAATGACTCCAAGAGCCACAAGTTTGCAAATAGCGTCATGCATCTTTCCATCCCTCGACGAAATCGACGAGGTTGAATACTTCTCCCTCATGTTCTTTTAATTTCCTTTGACTCGATTCGTGATTTCTCCTTCAAGAGAATTGAGAAGGCTTCCTCTAGGATTTCTTAGCTTCTTTCTCAATTTTTTTAGGGTTTCTTTAGACATTTTCTTATTCTTGTGGTTTTCTTTTAGTTCCTCTTACCTTTTACCTTTCCCATCTCTCTCCCATTTGTACTGATCCTTTTGATTGAAAACTGATTAATCTCAATTTCAATCAAAAGGAACTGTTTCTCAATCAAAGGTAACCGTACAAACAGGAGAGAAGGATGGGAAAGGTAAGAAAATTTAAAAGAAAACCAGAAGAATAAGAAAATGACTGAAGAAAACCTAAAGCATTTGAGAAGGAATTTAAAGAAATCCTTAGAGGAAGCTTTCTGGCTTCTCTTGAAGAAGAAATTACCAATCGAGTCAAAAGAAATCGAAAGAACATGAGGGAGAAGAAACAAAGAAAAGAAAGCCATAAAGATTCATTGATCGAGGAAAGAAACCCGTGGTTTAAACAACATAAAAGAATAGTTAATGTGAAGATAAGGGAAGAGGAGAGGAAGAAAAACCAAGAAATGATCATATGAGCCAAGCCGGCAGTTACTTTGAAAGAAAAAGGGAGACTTATAGGGTTATGAGATTTATTCTATTCATTACTCAATCTAGCAGCTCTTACCTAAGCAATGTCGATCTTGTTTTACATGTAATGCAATTCGTTGGGAACCCACGATCTATTGAACCTGGAAAATTTCATTTGTGTTACATTTCTAAAATTTCTTGTTGGCATGAGCTGTTTGTATATAGTATTTTTATAGGCTTGTTCCTTGCTAAATATAGATGCCTTTTGAAATCCTTTTAGCTCTTAACTCTTAAGCATGAGTATTTGATCGTGATAAACCTACAGTGGTATATAGTTGAAATCCTTTTTGCACATCCCAACTTGTTAATATATGTGATGGTTGATTGAGTTTTTACTATATTAGAATGATATGTATGCAGCAAAAGCAAGGACATTTGTCAGAGCTGTTTTCATTCAAATGCTGTCAGGTGAGGCTTCAACTTATCCCAGATACTCTGTAAGATACTGTGTAAATTGTGTGCTTATGATTTGTCATGATGCAGAGGATGAATGGGCATTCGACCTGCTTTACTGTGTAGCTTTCGTGATCATGGACAAGCAGTGGTTAGAGAGAAATGCGTCTTACATGGAATTTAATGTTGGTATTTCTTTATTACGGTCTCATCTCTGCTTAACTCCATATTGGTTATTTTTTCTTTAATTTGAGAAATATATTTGTTGGTCCTTAGGAAGTTCTGAAGTCAACTCGTGTACAGCTGGAGAGGGAGCTTCTGATGGATGATGTAATGAGGATAGAAGACATGCCGTCATATAGCCTTCTTTTATGACTGCTTGTTAAAGACTAAGATTTCTTGAAGTGTAAAGTTCGCCTGTCCGCTCGCTTTATTTCTTTTATCCACTTTCTTCACTGGTACAAAATTTTTCTTTTTCTTGACAACTCAAGTGAAGAAGAAATTTTTACATTTCAAGAAATCAACCACTCTGGCAAATTTTTAGTTGACAAATCAGTTTTTACACACATATATATATGTATATATATATATATATATATATATATATATATATATATATATATATATACACATATATATATATATACACATATATATATATATACACATATATATATATATACATATATATATATATATATATATATATATATATATATATATGTATATATACATATATATATATACATATGTATATATACATATATATATATACATATATATATATACATATGTATATATACATATGTATATATACATATATATATATATATATATATACATATATATATATATATATATACATATATATATACATATATATATATATATATATATTTATTTATTTGAGGTATATTGTGTCTTTGGATGGATTAGAGAAAACATTTAATTCACAAGCTCTAAACGGTCCTACTATAAATGATTCAAGGTGGTACGTTGTGGTCAAAAGTCTTCACATGCGCCCATATAACACTATTGCAGAACAAGATTTTGAACCAAACCTAGACATCATCCAAAAATCCAAAAGCCCATTCAGTCATGTGTCACCAGGATAGTTACTGGGTGTTGTGTTGGCCAACACTTCACACTACTCTATAAAGCTAGAAAACCCCTAACATGACTGCTTGGATGATTTATTTCTAGGCAATTTTGCCTTTGTGTGATGATTGTACATAACCTACCTTTACAAACATAAAACAACTATAAAAGCTAACTAAAATAGGACTACTATGCCTATTGCAAGCCCTCTACATACTATGTAAAGCATGAATAAAATCAATATATATGAACATACATAAGCATTACATCGAAATACTATATTTACAGCTTTGTCTGTGACATTCTCCTCACTTATTCTTTTAGACGTTGCATCTCCTCGCCTTTGCAGAATTTTCAATCTTCTACTCCAATTGCAAGTTACATCTTGGCTCCTAATTGCTCTTTGCCATTATTATTAAGTGGTTAAACTTTGATCTGTCATATTGCTTCAACTCGCTAATGACTCTAACTATTGTGTGGGGGTAGTCGAGTTGTGCTAATTTTTATTGGTTCATACAGATCTTTCAGATGAAGAAAAAGACATTTCCTTACAATGCGTTAGTCCCTCAAACATCTCAAACTGCTTGAACTGGGTAGATGTCTATTGGTTAACGAGCATCATCTCTTAAACTTTAAAGTTCTTAGGGTTTTTTCTTTTGAAATTTACCCATCAATTTCTTTTCTACTTAGTTGTCGGCTCTAAGTAGGTTGACATCACTTTCATTTTAGATTAGCATTCTATTGAAAAATAAAGTAGATAGTCTATAAACAAGAGAATCAGGATATTTGGTTTCATTCATTCTCTTAACGGTTGAGAAGGTAAAAATTACTTGACTTTACTTGCTTCATCGACGATTGTACTTCATGCATCGAGCCAGTTACTAGCATTCGCCTACTCTTTACTCACAATTCTAAGGCTCCCAAAGTGTTTGCATTTCTTGTGTTGAGCTACATACTATGATTCACTTTCTCACTACTATCGAACTTTTAGAATGCAAAAAGTTTTGCTTGAGAAGAGTTTTTTCACCTCGACGTGGACCAAGTCTCCAATAGTTTGGGTCGCCTCTTGAATTATACCATCTTCTCCATTAGTTATGTCGTCTACTTTATATATAAAAGGTACAATACCGCATACTGCTTACTTTATTATGATCTTTGTGAGATGAACTCGGACTATGATTTCTCTATGTGTAGCCTTTGCTAGTATATCACAAGGCCTCTGTCACCTTTGAATATGTTCACTCCCTTTATAATTGACCTTCGTTTACTTGCTTCCGAATCACACCCAAACGAAGTCTACTAAATTTGCTAAAATTTATGCGCCATTGTATAGATCATAGGCCTCTGCCTCCCAACATAATCTTTGTTGAATATCATTTTATTTTCAATAACTTGAATGACAATACTACTGTGTATCCTTCAAGAGTACCTATCATTGCATCCTCTTCCCCCATGCCAAAATCTTCTCACCCCAACTTTTATATTCGCAAGTTAAATTATCTTAATTCTTCCATAAATACTTTGTCGATATATATATATATATATATATATATATATATATATCACCTTTTATATCTTTCTCTCTCTTTCGCTGTACATTAAGACGAGTTGGGGTTCCACCTTCCCACGCGACTAACAAATTGAGCCCTCTCTCCTTATAAATCTCGGGCTGCTTTGCTGTTTTATAGTGGCAAACTTGGCTTTAGACTTCTTTTACTTTCCTCCTATTTGAATTATGATAAGACGGATGTTGACCTGGCTACCATGCCCCCGCGCCCTCGGACAGTAGGCCCGCCGACGTGGTCGACCTGACGTGTTGGAGTCGGCCTGACACAAGCATGGAAGGGTCAGCCGTCGTACGGTCGACCTAACAAGGGTAAGATGGGCAAGGTCGACATCCCCCAGTTGTAGGGAGGATGACCCGCGCCTCGTCGCAAGGACCACAGACAGCGTGGTAAGGTGCGACGGTATGGTAAGTAATAAGGAGGATAAGGACCTCAGGTACGAACGCCTTGCAATCATTGCTATAAAAGCCCCTGTCCTCTATAGAGTAGGAGGATCGCAAAATTGACAACCAAACTAACTTGACCATCAGAGAGGTCACGTCGGGAACCCCACCCGACCCGACCTTCTTGCAGGATTCAGCGGTTGACCCGAGCTGAGACACTCTTTCTCGACCCAAGCTCCACCACGCCAGCAGCCAACCTCCCGAGCCAGACCCAAGGGCTCCTCCCATCCTACCGAGCTCCACCTCTCTGCCGAGACGACCGTAGGCAAGCTAGCGCACACGGGCCTGAACCAGTAGTGCCCGCTCATTAGACATAAAGGCAGACCGCGCCTACTGGGTAGGCACCAAAGATTTTCCTTTATCATTTTGGCGCTAGAAGGGGAGCCCATGTCGCAAGAATACCCGTTTGGTAACTAGGGTGCGGAGCATCGCTCGAGCCCAACCACCCTCAGCCAACGGAGGAGGTCACCGCAGTAGGGCCGACTCCGAATCGATTTTAGACAATGATGACCGACCCAGAGTTTCCCTCACCTGCATCCAACCCTGCCCTGTTCGTCGTCACGACTGAGGCTTTTCTCGGCCTCATGAACCAGGTCCAAGCGCTGCCGACATGGTGCCAACCATAGTACCATACCTACCCCACTCATATAGTCGGCAACTCAACAGTCGGCTCCCCCGACGGTAATTTTACAAACGGAGTCACCTGTGGCCCCGAACCGGGAGACCCAACTCGAGGCGGAGCCGCCACTGCGCTAGGCCGCGGAAGCCCACGTAGCCTCCCTGACCACCACACCAGCTCAGTCGCAAAGCCGCTCTTGCGATCCGGTTCAAACCAGTCCCGACTTTGACACCCTATCATTTGATTCCGCTGACTCGTTGAACAAGTCTGCCAAGTCCATCAGCGACTGGACGAGGTCCAGAAGGAGGTCCTCAATTCAAAGGGGGAGATTGGAGAAAGCTCAAAAGGTGGTTCCCCATTCACCCCCGAGATACAAGACAAACCTATCCCAGCCAGCTTCAGACTCCCGACCCTCGAACTTTATGATGGCGGCGGTGATCCGACAGAGCACATCGTAGCATTCCACGCTCAGATGGCCCTGTATGACACGTTCGACGCACTGATATGTCGGGCTTTCCCAACCACCCTAAGACGATCGGCTAGTACCTGGTATTCTTGTATCAAATCCGCTTCTATATCTTCGTTTGATTTATTAGCGAAAGAGTTCGAATTAAACTTCTTGGCGAGTGCACACCCAAAACCGACCACCGCTTCCCTCCTGGGGTTGGTCCAAGGGAGCAACGAGTCCCTCTCCCAGTTTATGGAACTATTCACCTCATAGGTCCAAGGAATCCCTGATCTCCATCCGTCCTTAGCCATTCAGGCATTTTTAACGGGACTTAAACCATCGAGGTTCTTTTGGTCGCTGATCGAGCGATCGCCTGAGATAGTGCCCGAGATGCTATAGCGGGCGCACCAGTACATGGCCGCTGAGACGTTGGTGGCAGGCAAGCGAGACGATTTAAAATGCCCCCTAGTGGAACAACCCCGAGGACACCCCTCGGGGCCACCTAAGAGGAGGGAGGACAGGTTGGACATGTTGCCATCGAAGCCCCCCCCACCCCCGCCCCCCCCCCCCCCCCCGATCCCCCTCAACTCGACTCGAACAGAAATCTTTTTTCAGATTCAAGAGAAGGGCCTCTTGAAGGCTTCAACCCCAATGAAGTCACACTCTGAAAGGTGCGACCAAAGGAGGTATTGTTGCTTTCACAGGGAATACGGCCCGACACGGAAGAATACCGTGATCTACAGTATCAAATCGAAGACCTCATCCGACACAGGCACCTGCATCGGTATGTCCACGACCAATCCTCACTTCTCCCTAGCTGACCTCCTCGAGATTCATCGCCCCGACCTAAAGGTCCAGTCGAAAAGCAAATCGACGTTATCTTCGGGGGGCCAACCTCGGGCGGTAACAGCTCCTCGGCGCGCAAGGCTTATGCACGCACTGAGGTCGGAAAGAGACCAACGCATGACGAAGACCTCGATATCATATTCAGGTCGGGGAGCGAGGAGTATCCCTGCCATGATGATGCATTGGTGATCTCCATCCGAATGGCCAACGCCTGCATCAGAAGAGTCATGATTGACACAAGAAGTTCGACCGACATTTTGTATTTTGATGCCTTTCAGAAATTGGGACTAACCGACAAAGACCTCGTCACCCTAACATCTACTTTGACAGGGTTCACCGAGGACTTCGTCTCTCCTATGGGGGCGGCCACGATTCCTGTCACGTTCGGAGGACAACCGAGGTCAAAAACTCTCATGGTGTCATTCATGGTGGTAAAGCTCCCATCAGCATACAACGCCATCATCAGATGGTCGACTCTCGACCGGCTCAAGGTGGTCGTCTCCACCTATCACCGGCTCAAGAAGTTTCCGACCCGAGCAGGGGTCGGTGAGGTCAGGAGTGACCCAAGAGAATCCAGGCAATGCTATTTAACGATAACAACATTATCCAAGAAATTGAAGGTCCAGGCGGTCGCGGTGGACCCCTAAAGCCTTGAGGATAGTGCCCGGGATCCCCATCCGGCGGAGCAAGTTTTGGAGGTGCCCCTCGATCCAAGTCGCCCGGACAGGCTGGTGAAGATCGGGTCGGGGCTCGCGGAGGACCCCTTCACCATCCACCCCGAATCCAAATCCACGACAAAGAGGCATCCAACCAACAGCTGCACGAGAACCTCGACTTGCTGGAGGAGAAGTGAGCCGACGCTCATCTGCGGACGCTAGCTTATAGAAGGGTTGCCGCCAAGTTTACAACCCCTGAGTGCGCCCTCGGCTCATCAAGGCAGACGACCTAGTGCTACGAAAAGCTAAGGTCAGCGACCCGACTCGGTCCCACGGAAAGCTAGCGTCGAACTGGGAAGGTCCTTACCGAGTCATGGATGTTGTCCGAGAAGGGACTTATACACTGGAAACAACGGAGGGGCGAGTGCTACCCAGAACTTGGCACATTTCAAATCTACAAAAATTTTACCCATAATGTGGAAAGAAGTGCTCCGAGTTGTATTGATAAAAATGTGATTACAAAAGACGTCGGGAACAAAATAAGGCTTTCCCCGACCTGAATTACAAAATGACTAAATGACTGAATTACAAAGTCAGGACTCGGGCAGGTCCGAGCGTCGAACGCTTGCTGCCTCTCCATCGGCACCAGATCGTCCTCGGGGTGGATGGTGAAGGGGTCCTCCTCAACCTCCGAGTCCGGGTGTAGGGCATGGAAGCGGGCCAACGCCACCCGATACCCATACTTGTAGGTGACTCGGCCCATCCTCTTCGGCCCCTCCTTGAAGCCGACCGACTCCTTATAACGGTTGATTGCTTGCCTGGGTAGCTCGGCTCGGGCGTTCTGCAAAGCCTTCACAGATTGCAGCAGCTCGTCGTCCATCTTCCGAGTTCTGACCCGCGCCTCCTTCAGCAACCTCTGGATCTTAGCTAGGTTGCTCCGGACTTCATTCAGCTCTTTCTCGGAGGCCTCTAGCCGCTGGAGCGCCTCATCTCGCTCGCGCTTGGTTTTCTCGAGCTCCTGCTCTAGCTCGAAAGCGCGCTCCTCAGCCTTGCCGATCGCCTCCGGACCCCCTCCAGACTTTAGGGCGTCGAGTTCCTACTGAATGTGGGAGATCTGATAGTCCATGAATGTGATCAACTGGCCTGCGTCATGGACTCGGTCGAAGAGCGCCATCTGGAAGTGCTGGCTCTGCACAAAATGACAATGATAAGAGCTCGGTCAAAAGAAAACTTGCGACGCCGAGACAAGGGTCGGGAACTTACCAAAACCATCTCCTTGGCAGCTTGGGCTAGCAAGACCTCTGAGGGGAGCGTGTATAGCTCCCGCGCTAGCTGAGGGTGGAGAAGTCCCCTCTCGAACTCCTCGGCGGCCGACGAGTCATTCCAGACTTTCGTCGAGTTTTTTAGCCCTCCCCCCCCCCCCCCATCTGGCCTTCATCTCCTCGTCAGGGTCTTGATGGCCCAAATTGGACATATGCAGGGCATAGTACCCTGCATCGTCCTTGTGGACCTTGGTCTTGAAAAGGTCCTTCATGGACCTCGGGCGGTGGTGGACTAGCGACGCGTACCCCTCGTCGGATTCTACGAGCGTCTCAGGCTCCTCGGATGGTGCTACTGGCTCCTTGCCCTTGGAATGAGAGCGAAATCCCCCTTCGCCTTGCCAAGACTTGTGTCTCCTCGTTAGGACCTTCACCTTTTTCTGCCGCCGAGCTGGATCGTCGACCTGCTCAGTCGGTGCATCAATCGGCCTCTTGGAAGAGGCCTTCGGGGCTTCCCTCGCTGGAGAAATGCTGACCTCCCGGGTTGGTGTTGCGGTACGAACCAAGGAGGCTTTACCTTCGGACACTTTGGGCATCCCGCGCAGGTCGCCGAGATCCATCCAATCTGCATCCCGACTTACAGGTTAGAAAATAACTCAAAAAGTTGAAATAGAGCAAACACAACAATACCCCTAGAGGCCGAGCTGAGACCTGCCTTGACCAGCCAAAGCTCGGTCATCTCCTTGATCGCGCATGAAGAGGAAATGATTCCCTTCAGTCTGCTGACCAGGATGAATTCCTGCTCAGATAAGTACGGGGGGGGGGGGGGGGGGGGGGGGTGGGGCGTTACCGATCGGGTGTGCTGACCAGTCAAGCCTAAACCCCCAGACCGAACCACTCACAAAAATGTAACGAGATTTTCAACCTTTGTTATTGGAAGGTGCCCCGCTGACCCTAAAACTGACTCGGGTGGTGAGATAGTAGCCGCCCCGACTCTTACAAAGGCGAAAACACGCTATAAACAAGTCCCGAGTCGGGATGATCCTGGCCCCTCAGCACTCGCCCAGAAACATGACAAGGTAGCACCATGAGTTGGGTGCTACTTGGCTGGGGGAGATCCTCCACCATCTGAGACACTCTTCTATAAGGGGATGTAGCGGAAACTGAAGACCGGCCTCTAAAGCATCCATCGAGATGCACATGTCGGGCGCGTCCGAACTGTAGGGACCCGGGTTACGAAACATGCAACCCGTATTCGGTTGGGATGCTGTACCGCTCCCTAATCACAGCAAGTGACCCCTCGATCATTGTTGTGTCTAGGTCATGATCTACTTTCATGACCTCCAAATCTCTTAGGGCCCTCGCATCGACTGGCGACGGGGGCCCCGAAGACGCTCCCGAGGGACTGGCCTCGGGATCACCCAGGCTCACTCCTCCCGACGCCAGGGAAGAAATGACCCTAACACTACTCGAAGAGTCCGAGGAGGTCATTCCGACCTGTTCAAAAAATACTGACTTAAGGGATGCTAGGTGGCTAAGGGGAGATCCGAGGGAGAAGCAAAGAAAGATAAAATGAACAAGTGAGGTCTCAACTTGGCCGTAGGAAATTTATAAGATCCAAGAGTGTTGTTTCAGCTTCCCGAGGTAAACCAAAGCACCACCCCAAAACCACCCAGTGCATTAAATGCATCATCGCATTGAATGTAAACCCACGCTGAGGGCACTGCGACGTAGGAAAAATAATAATAAAATACATATGTAACAGTAATGAATAAAAATGATGATAATAGTGGCACGATACAAGTCCCCTCTCGGCCAAATCCCCAGGATTTGTGCCCGAGTTCACCCTCTCGACCAAATCCCCAGGATTTGTGCCCGAGTTCACCCTCTCGACCAAATCCCCTGGATTTATGCCCGAGGTCACCCTCTCGGCCAAATCCCCAGGATTTGTGCCCGAGTTCACCCTCTCGGCCAAATCCCCAGGATTTGTGCCCGAGATCACCCTCTCGGCTAAATCCCCAGGATTTGAGCCCGAGTTTACCCTCTCGACTAAATCCCCAGGATTTGTGCCCGAGTTCACCCTCTCGACCAAATCTCAAAGATTTGTGCCCGAGTTCGCCCTCTCAGCCAGTCCGTTCCCCAAGCCCTTGCTCGATCCGATCAACTCCTGCTCAATCGGATCAATTCATGAGTTCCTGCCCGGTCGGATCACCTCTCGAGCCCTTGCTCGGTCGGATCAACTCATACTCAATTGGATCAATTCCTGAGTTCCTGCCCGATCGGACCATTTCCCGAGCTCCTGCTCGGTCAGATCAACACCTGCCCAGTCGGATCATTTTCCGAGCTCCTACTCGGTCAGATCATCTCCCGAGCCCCTGCTCGGTTGGATCAACTCATACTTAGTCGGATCACCACCCGAGCCCTTGCTCGCTCGGATCAACTCCTGAGTTCAGGACCCAGCCTCCCGGGCTCCTGCTCGGTCATCAACTCATGCTCAATCGGATTAGTTCCCGAGCCCCTGCTCGGTCGGATCAACTCATGTTCGTTCGGATCAGAGACTAGCCTGACCTCACTATCATCTGACGGCTCATTACAAGACCTCATCTTCGGCACCCTAATCAGGAACCTCGAGAAGGTCTTCTAGGGGGGGGGGGATTGATATGACGGATGTTGACCTAGCTGCCATGCCCCACGCCCTCAGACAGCAGGCCCGCCGATGTGGCCGACCCGACGTGTTGGAGCCGACCTAACACAAGCATGGAAGGGTGAGCCGTCGTATGGCCGACCTGATAAGGGTAAGGTGGGCAATGTCGACATCCCCCAGTTGCAGGGAGGACGGCCCGCGCCTCGTCACAAGGACCACAGACGACGTGGTAAGGTGCGGCGGTATGGTAAGCAATAAGGAGGATAAGGGCCTCAGGTACGAACGCCCCGTAATCGTTGCTATAAAAGCCCCTACGTCTCTACGGAGCAGGGGGATCGCAAAATCGACAACCAAACTAACTTGACCATCACAGAGGTCACATCGGGAACCCCACCCGACCCGACCTTCTTGTAGGATTCAGCGGTCGACTCGAGCTCCACCACACCAGCAACCAACCTCCCGAGCCGGACCCGAGGGCTCCTCCCATCCTACCAAGCTCCACCTCTATGCCGAGACGATCGCGGGCAAGCTAACGCACACGGGCCCGAACCAGCAGTGCCCGCTCAGCAGACACGGTGGCAGACCGCGCCTACTGGGTAGGCACCAAAGATTTTCCTTTATCAAATTATTTTAATTATTATTAGTTGATTACCTCATAAAATTATAACTATTTTCCTACATATCTTGAATAAAAGAAGAAAATACTATATTTGTCCTCTTATGTCTCTCATCTATCGTTGAATTAATAACCATACAAATGATTTTTTTTGGTATCAACTTAGACTAAGGATATGTTCCAGATCATATTTGAAATGTCCAACCTAATGCGTATTTTAAATATAAATTAATATTTAATATTTTTTAAAATTATGTTTGATCCGGTTGTTGTGTTGCAAATGTTTGATGCTAATAATTTTTAAAAATTATTATAGTCTACTATGACATTCTCTAAAATCACAAGATTATTGCTATATAATAAAAACCATGACCCACATTTTTTCTCCATTTCTCTCGATTTCTATCGATCTTAATGTAGTGACATGATTTATGACTTCTATAAGATAAAACTTTATTTATTTATTTTTAAAACTATTTAATATATATTTACATTATTATATTTCTTATTTACTATATATCTAGGCCGTACGAATTTTTTACAAGATTACATATATTCATATATTTAGTTTGTTTATTTACTTACTAATATATATATATATATATATATATATATATATATATGAATAAATATTAAAAAATTAAAAACGATAAATTTATCACATAATATATAATAAAAATTTGAAATATAATTTCACTAAACACCACTTACATCAATATAATTTTAAAATTTAGTTTACATCTAGTGTTTATCAAACACTCAATAAATAAATAGCGTTATGTGATGAGTTTGAATTCCATAATTATAAATAAATGTATTATTGATCACGCAATCAAAATAGATGGTGACTAAATAGTCTAATTTAGGTTTGAGCCATAAACGAAATCCAAGTTGGATTCTACGTTCTCTCTCTCTCTCTCTCTGTACAGAATAAAGAATAAAGTACATAATAGGTTTGAGCCATAAATAAAACGATGCAAGTCAAAAAGAATAAAGAAAAATACAGCATAAGTATTTATATATTATATATCGTATTTATCGCATAAGTATTTATTTATTGCATAACCAAGCAACATGATCTGACGTGACGCGTAACTCTGAAACTTAACTTAAAGAAAGAACCCAATATATTTATTAATTTGTAATTACCTGTTCTCCTTAATTTCATCGAATCTCCCCTTATAAACACAGGCTTGATTAGCTCTAATAAAGTTTATATTGAATTGCTGCAGGAAGAATAAGTAACGCCACTTCTGCTACTTTTTCTTCCAACGATTCATCTCAAAAACGCTGCAAATACTTCCACATTTTTATTTGATTTTTTATTTATGTGCATGAAAAAAGAAATGAAGCCACGAGTGATTTGATTTATTTTTCTTTTGCTTTCTCTCTTTTTGAAATTAAAGGAAAAAATAAAATAGAAAATAGAAAAAGGAAAATACTTTTCGCCCGCTGTACAAATGGAAAACTCGACTTTACGTTCTCTCTCTCTCTCTCTCTCTCTCCCCATTTAATTCATCATCTCTACGCCGCCCGCCGCATCGAGCCACCGCTCCATGGGAGCGCACTCCGCCTTGTGCGCCAGCTTCCAGTGCAGCGCCTGGCACGCCCTCGAGCAGTAGTTCACGACGCCGCACACGGAGCAGCGCCGGAACTCGTGCCGCCTGGACTCCGCCCTTCCGCACCCGCCGTGGGAGCAGAGGCGGAGCCCCTCCTCTCCCGGTCCGCTCTCGTCGGCGCCGCCCCTCGACGCGAACCACTCCGCCATGAACCGGTTGGCCGGGTGGGCCTCCGGGGCTGGTACATTGCAGCCGAAGTCGCTCAGCAGGGAGCAGCCGGAGGCCAGGCCGTCGCGGTGGTGGTGCTGCCAGGCGGAGGAGGAGGCGGCGGCGGCGGCGGGGGAAGAGGCGTTGAGGACCGCTGCAAGCTCCCTGGCGTTGGCCTGGATGAGGAAGCGGCGGCCTTCTGCGACGTTCCGCCGGACCCCGAATCCGTCCTGGAGGCAGTGGCCGAGCTCCCGAAGCGCGTCGACATGGCCGAGGACGGCCGCGCGGGCGCACAGCGCCACCCCCGCGCCAAGGTCCTTGTCGCGCTTGGACCCTCCACTGCCGTTGAACTGTATAACTGCCAGCGAGTACAGCGCCGCCGCGTGGGACCCCATCGCCGCCCGCGCCATCAGCGCCGCCCCGCTCCCCCGGCTCTCCAGGCAGTAGAACCGAATCTGCAGAAACCAACCACACAACAGAAGTCAATAAACTCTTCCAGTTCCAAAATCCTTCCTTTTCCGTCAAGAACCAAAAACAGCAGAGACGCCTCCTACCATGCCCAGCATGTAGCAAGCTTCGAGATTTCCGGCGTCGGCGCACTGCTTCAAGAACCTGTGCGCCGATTCCGTCCAGCCCCTGGCTCCAACCGCGAGCGATTTCACCGATGCTTTGGCGAGAACCAGCGGACTTAATCCCAACCCGTTCAGCCTCTTACACCTACATTCGTTCCAACGAAAAGATCATATCTTAAACGTAGAATTAGAATCAAACGAGACACCGCAGGAGGAACAGAAGAAACGCAGTACGTTATCCGGACGCTGGCGAGATCCGACGGAGCCGCGGCGGAGGCGCTCAGCTTGGAGAGGATGGAGACGACGAGGTCATCCGGGAGGGTATCGAACAAGTCAGGCCACTCAGCGGCGGCTCTCTCCTCCGCCATCCTCCCTCCAACTCGGTGGAGCCTCCGCCTCCTCTTCCTGCCCCTACCGGCCTCCTCCTCCTCTACCGCCCTCCACTGGGCCTCCCACTGCGGCGGCCCGGGGTAGCAGAGCCCTCGTCTCGTCCTCATATCTCCAGCAGCCCGTAACCCGTTCGCCCGTGTGCAGAAGGCGAAGGATGTCTCAGGGGAGGAGGGAGGGGGGGGAGGGGGGGTGGGGGTGGAGAGAGAGAGAGAGAGAGAGAGAGAGAGAGGGAGAGCTGCTCCCTTTTATACACGGAGACGACTATATCTGGAAAGCTCCCGATACGTAATGACTCTTTTGCCCTCGCGAAACGGTGGGATTCACCCGGTAACGCAGGTCAAAGGGGGTTGACAGTTCGCTCTCCGTCGCGTCACCCCAAAGGCTCTCACAGCTTCCCATGCACACATCCCCGTATTATAGCGTAACACGTTCCTTGGCCGGCCTCAGGTCAAGTAGTATGTGTGAGTGAGTCAGTGAGAGAGAGAGAGAGGGATAGGTGTTTGGCCATGGGAGGAAGAGGTGGTTAATAACTTCTGGCTTTGGCGAAGTAAACACGGTTAGGAGTTAACCGCAGCTGGATTAACAGGAAATCGAAACGGCCTGCACAAACTTAGCCTCAGGTGAGGGAGGAGGGGAAAGGTCAACCTTCTAATTCAAAGAAGGATCACAAGGAAGAGGTGTGAGATTTGGGTTCTTTGGTCTCCTCCTAATTTGGGTTCGAATGTTGTGCTAAACTTCTCTTCCATCTCAGGCACGGAATATGACATAAATCTGCGTAATAATTTTCATCTGACACTAAAATGAGAGTTAGTGGTGGTGTGATTTATTAGGCTGGATTAGTCAGACGGTAATCATGAGATCAATCACAAAGTAATTACTCGTCAAGTCAAGGTTGACCTAACTTGTGGTTGCTTTACTCGGAAGAAGAGGAGATTACGTTGGGGCACATCTCAAACAAATAAGGTGGTCATCGATGCTGTCGACTACATAATGTTCCTACTCAACTTGAGGTAGATATATGGATGGAATTAAAGGATAAGATCACTTCTGCTACGAAAGAAATGTAATGGGTTGCGTGGATTCCAACATGAATTGTGTTCTTGTTAAGCAGATGGTGGCAATTCTTAATAAACTCTATTAATTCATTTAAGTATTATGCATTACAGCTTTTGATGAGTCATAAACATTTCTTTTGCTTGAGTTCCACAAGTTGAAGTCAGTTCTTCCTTTCTGTTGCTTAGAACGTTTTGTTTGCTTTCGTTAGGCGGATTAAGCAGCAGTAAATATAATAATCCGATGTTAAACGTGAGGACCAACACATTATATATATATATATATATATATATAAACAAACAGAGGGCATGTGAGACACATGCTCCCAGTTTTACGGCCAATAACCGGGCATTAATCTAAGAGGAATGAGTAAGCCAGCCGAGAGCTTACCTTTGTGTGTCTTAGAAGTTGCAATCGATACTCCAACAAGTAATCAAGAGTTTACTCTTCCATCCGGTAGATACAAATGCCCATCAACAATCGAAATTAAATAAGGTTAATGGTTCAATGATACTGGATGGAATCAAAATTGAGTACTAACGGTTTGATTCTAATTTAATTCTAAATCGATTAGATAAAAAAAAAGGGATCAAATACCACCCCCTCCAAACGATAAATTTATTTTTAATTTAATAAACAACTAATTGGGGATGTGTTTTTTTTAAAATATATATATATATATATTCAATTCTGAATTGGAATCGACACCAAAACCGATTGGGAGTTCCAATTTCAAATTTTGTGATTGAATAAAACTGTCAAATTCGAAGATCGAAACTCTCGTTATAATAGAATGTAAGATTAGAGCCTCTCCCCGTGTATTCAATGGGATTCCACCTCAGCATCCCACCTCCTCCTCCTCCTCCTCCTCTCTCTCTCTCTCTCTCTCTCTCTCTCTCTCTCTCAGAAACCACATATGTACTGGACGAATATGCTTGCTCACCGTGCACAGTGATCTGGTAAAAGTTGCCTTAGGATTCTACAGTCTCTCTTTCTCTCTCTGAGAGACCACATATGTACTGTACAAATATGCTTGCTCACCGTGCACAGTGCACAGGTAAAGGTTGCCTTGGGATTCGACAATGGTGCTGCCGCTCCCTCGCTCCATCGTTCCTTCGTTCTCTGATCCCCAAGAAGACTGCTGAAGTATCTATCAGTTTCAACGTTCCCCGCATGGGCCTCAGTGCATGCACGTGATCTACTACTCTTTCTTTTCCTATACAACCTACGTATATTATAGGTTACTATTATTTTGATGATTATGTTTAAAATAATCCAAGTAGTTAATATGATGATAAAATTAGTTTAGATGAGGATAAGATTTATTTAAATATGATAGATTTTTTAGTATTTTAAAATATTTATATTCTATCTTTTAATTAATATAAATAGGTGCTCTTGGTTTATTCCAGAGTACAGGAGTACATCAAATCAGGCCTTACAGTAAGTGTTCCTAATCAACTTCTTCCTATCCTCAAAGATGATAATTATCAGTTTTGGGCTATTAAAATGAAAACTCTCCTTGTTTCACAAGGATTATGGAAGTTGGTAGAAAATAGTTTTGTTGAGTATGATCTGCAGGATCCTAAGATTACTAAGGATCAAAAGCACCAGATGAATAAAAATATACAAAGAGATGCAAAGGCCCTCTATATGATACAACAAGTAATAGATGATTCATTATTTCTCCGAATCATGATGGCATCAACATCAACAGAAGCTTGGAATATACTAAAAAATATGTTTGGAGACACAAAGAAGGTAAAAATTTTAAAGCTTCAAATTCTTCGTCGTGAATTCGAAATACTTATGAGATATTATGGTGAAAATCTAAAAGATCAAACTGTAGTAAAAAAATTTTACGAAGTTTATCTTCAAAATTTGATATGATATCTACTGTTATAGAAGAAGCTAAAGATATAAATACATTATCTATTGATGAATTAATGAGATATCTTTTAGTCTATGAACAAAAAGTGAATAGATCTTCAGATGAAACTTTGGAACATGTTATTCAAATGAAGATTGATCAGAAGAAAGATCAAAAAGAGAATTTAGAAATCAGATCTCAAGGGAGAGATCAAAAGGACAGAGGACGAGGCCGACCAAATGAAGGTAACAAAGAAACTCAAAAATATTTTTGTTACAAAAAAATAGGGCATATTGAAAAAAATTGTTGATACAAAAATAAAAATCTAAATATTCCTCTATGTTCTTATTGTGGAAAATATGGACATTTTGAAAAAGATTGTTGGAATAAAAATCAAACTAACTATCACGAGGAAAGTAATGATGACAAAAGAGATGAAGAGAATATTTTCTTTACAACATCTGATGAAAAATATTCTAGATTTGTTTGGTTTTTGGATAGTGGATGTAGTGATCATATGACAAGGGATAAAAGTCTATTTCAGAAGCTTGATGATTCGGTCAGATCTACTGTGCAGATGAGAAATGGTAAAAAGGCTCAAGTAAAAGGAACATGAACAATTGCTATAAACACAAACTCTGGTAAAAAAATTATTGATGATGTATTATTTATTCTTGATTTAAAACAAAATCTTATTAGTATATGACAACTAATGAGAAAAGGATATTATGTTATTTTTAATGAAGAAAAATATCTGATTTATGATAATAAAATTGGTAAATTGATAGCAACTACAAGGATGATAAAAAATAAAATGTTTGTCTTATTATTTTCGGACTTTGCTACTCCTACCGAAGAATCAACATTATGAAAAAATAGTTATGATCATTTAAAATTCTGTGGATCTATGCAAACTATCTCAGATGATGCAGGTCGTAATGTTGATGACACACATATACAGAAAATAGGTGAAACTATAAACTCCAAGGATAATAATAAAAGTACACATACAGGGTTGGTAAAAGTTTCTAATGACATGAAGAAAGCCAAGAGAAAGAAAAGAAAAATAAAGCTTCCACATGCAAAGGGATTTAATCCTACAAATGCAGAGTTTCCATCATATCATCAAAGATGGCTACCGAAGAGAAAAATGTCAAGAGAAACGATAAAATATTTCAGGTCAGAAGTTCTCAAAAATTTATGGACAAAGAAAAAAATATAAGATAGCTGCTGCAACAACGAAATCAGCTTGCCGACGTCTTCACAAAAATTTTGACGAAAAAAATATTTCTTTAAAAATAATTTTAAATTATAACTAATTGAATTAAGGGGGTGTGTTGAAAATAATCCAAGTAGTTAAGATGATGATGAGATTAGTTTAGATGAGGATAAGATTTATTTAGATGTGATAGATTTTTTAGTATTTTAAAATATCTGTATTCTGTCTTTTAATCAATATAAATAGGTGCTATTGGTTCATTCCAGAGTACTATTCTCTTCTCCTTCTCCTTGAAGTTCTACAGAAAAACAGATCAGTGGATAGAAGAAAATGACTTATTATACTCTTTTCTCATTTTTACTCTTTCCCTACGGATTAAAAAAGACAAAAGTTAGGAAGCATGCACAGGTAAATAGGAAGAATTTAGGAAATAATATATTTTTTATTAGAATGATTTAAATATTTAAGATTAGATAAAATAAAGGATAAAAATTTAGATAAGACGAGGATAAGATTTATTAGGATATAATATATTTTTTAAATATTTTAAAATATTTATACTCTATCTTTTAATCAATATAAATAAGTTCTATTAGATTGATCAAAAAAATATATATCAATTAAAAAGAAGGAAAGACTAGTAGATCCAGAAAAAAAAAAGATGGTAGGTATTATAATAAGTATTTCTTATCAACTTATTCTTGTCTTCAAATATGATAATTATCAATTTTAGACTATTAAGATAAAAACTTTATTTATTTCATATCGATTATGAAATTTGATAGAAGATAGTTTTATTCAGTATGATCTGTAAGATCTTAGTATTATAAAAGATTAAAAAATCATATGAATATACAGAATGATGCAAGAGCTCCTTACATGCTATACTAATCAATAGATGAATCTCTATTTTCCATAATCATGATGGCATTAATATCAACAGAAATCAGGAAGATATTAAAAAGTATATTTGGAGGCACAAACAAGGGAAAATTTTAAAACCTTCAAATTCTTCAACATGAATTTAAAACTCTTATGATTAAAAATTATGAATCCATCGATGATTTCTTCTCAAAAGTCTCTTCTATTGTGAACCAAATGAGATCTTATGGTGAAAATCTGAAATATCAAACTATAGTAGAAATTTTTTATGAAGTTTATCTCTAAAATTTGATATTATTTCTACTGTTATAGAAGAAGCTAAAGATATAAGTACATTGTTATTGATGAATTAATGGACTTTCTTTTAGTTCATAAACAAAAAGTGAAGATATATTCATTTAAGACTTCAGAACATGCTCTTCAAATAAATATATATAAGAAAAAAGAAATAAAAGAAAAACTCAGAATTTAAATTTCAAAAAGAGAGATCAAAATGGTAGAGATCATGATCGATCAACTGAAGGTTAGAGGAATATGAACGAAGGTGACAAAAAAAACCCATCGATGTTTTTGTTATAAAAAAATAGATATATTGAAAAAGATTACCGGTACAAAAATAAAAATCAAAATGTTTCTCCTTGTTCTTATTGTAAAAAATATGGTAATCTTGAAAAAGATCATTGAAACAAAAATTAAATAAATTATCATGAGAAAAATAAATTAAAAAAGGATGAAAAAATATTTTCTTTATAGCATTTGATTAACAATATTATAGATCTATTTGATTTTTGGATAGTGGATATAGTAATCATATAAGAGGGGATAAAAGATTATTATTATATAGATAAGAAATGACAACAAGGTTCAAGTGAAATGAAAATGAATAGTTGCTGTGAACACTAAATTTGGTAAATAAGTTATTAATGATGTAATATTTATTTCTGATTTAAAATAAAATTTCATTAGTCTAGGACAACTAATGAGAAAAGGATATTATACTATTTTCTATGATAAAAAAAACTTGATTTATAATTTTTTTTTAATTGATAGCAATTGCAAAGATGACAAAAAATAAAGTGTTTCCCTTATTATTTTTAATTTTTTTAATACTACTATGATGAATCTAAATTTTTGTGAATCTATACAAACTACCTCGGATGGTACAAGTCATAATAATTAGAAAATAACAGTTGATGAGACAAATGAATAGAAAAAGGATGAGGCCCTAAACTCCAAGGATAATAAGGAAGGTACATATAAAGTAAGGGTAGAAGTTACCGAGGATGCAAAAGAAATCTAAAGGAAAGAAAAAAAAAAGAAGAAGCCTCTGGGAATCGATCTTACAAATATATCTCCTCCACCAAATCCTGAAAGATGACTACCAAAGAGAAAAAACTCAAGTAATAGACCTAAAAGAAAAGACAAAAGAAGACAGGTAAAAAATTCTCTACGTCTACTACAGCATGAATGATCCGTTTATAAAAAAGTTTAGTGAAATAAAATTTTTATTCCAAAGATAATTTTAAATTATAACTATTTAAATTAAGGGAGTGTGTTAGAATAATTCAAATAGTTAGGATTAGATAAAATAAAAGATAAAAATTTAGATTTAAATTTAAATTAGATAATGATGAGATTTATTAGAATATAATATATTTCTTTAGTATTTTAAAATATTTGTACTCTATATTTTAATTAATATAAATAAGTGATATTAGATTGATCAAAAGCACCATAGATTGAAAGTACTTCAAGTTCCTCTATTATTTTCTTCTTCTTCTTCTCCCTAAAGTTCTATAAAAAAAGTCAATAATGGTATGTTCAATAAAGACAAAAAAAGTATACATCAATTAAAAAGAAGTAAATACTAGTAGATCCAGAAAAATAAAAAAAAGAGAAGATGGCAGGTATTGTAGTAACTGTTCCTTATCAACTTATTCCTATCTTCAAAGGTGATAATTATCAATTTTAGATTATTTAGATGAAAACTTTATTTATTTCATATGGATTATAAAATTTGGTAGAAGATGATTTTGTTCAGTGTGATCTGCAAGGATCCTAGTATTTCAAAAGATCAAAAAAATTAGATGACTGAGAATATATAAAATGATGCAAAAGCCCTTTATATGCTATAATAATTAGTAGATTAATCTTTATTTCCTAGAATTATGATGGCATCAACATCAACATCAACATCAACATAAGTTTGGAATATATTAAAAAGTATATTTGGAGGCACATGGACAAGGTAAAAATTTTAAAGCTTCAAATTCTTCGACATGAATTTGAAACTCTTATAATAAAATATTCTGAATATATCACTAATTTTTTCTCAAATGTCTCTTATATTATAAACCAAATGAGATCTTATGGTAAAAATCTAAAAGATCAAACTGTAGTAGAAAAAGTTTTACAAAGTTTATCTCCAAAATTTAATATGATTTCTACTGTTATAGGAAGCTAAAGATATAAGTGTATTATTTATTGATAAATTAATGAGCTCTCTTTTAGTTCATGAATAAAAAGTGAACAGATTTTCATATGAGAATTCAGAACATACTCTTCAAATAAAGATAGATCAGGAAAATGAATAAAAGAAAAACTCACAAATCAAATATCAAGGGAGATATCAAAATAGTAGAGACCGTGATTGATCAATTGAAGATCAAAGGAACATGAATGAGGGTAACAAAGAAACTCGTCGATGTTTTTATTACAAAAAATAGATATATTGAAAAAGATTATTGGTATAAAAATAAAAATCCAAATATTCCTCTATATTCTTATTGTAAAAAATATAGTTATCTTGAAAAATATTATTGGAACAAAAATCAAATAAGTTGTCATGAAAAAAATAATGATGAAAAAAATGATGAAGAAAATATTTTCTTTATAGTATAAAAAATATTATAGATTTGTTTGATTTCTGGATAGTGGATGTAGTAATCATTTGAGAGGTGATAACAAATTATTTCAAAGGTTTAACGATTCAGTTAGATCTACTATATAGATAAAAAATGACAACAAGGTTCAAGTGAAATGAAAATGAATAGTTGCTGTGAACACTAAATCCGGTAAAAAAGTTATTGATGATGTAATATTTATTTCTTATTTAAAATAAAATTGCATTAGTATAGGATAAAAAATAAAGTGTTTCTCTTATTATTTTTAGATTTTTCTATTACTACTATTATTGATGAATCGACATTATGACATAAAAGTTATAATCATCTAAATTTTTGTGGATCTATGCAAATTATCTCAGTAGGTCATAATAATTAGAAAACTATAGTTAGTGAGACAAATGAACAAAAAAAAAAATTAGATCCTAAACTCCAAGGATAATAAGAAAGGTACACAAAAAGTGAAGGTATAAAGTTCCTAAGAATGTCAAAAAAAGCTAAAGGAAAGAAAAGAAAGAGGAAGCCTCCAGGAATCAATCTTACAAATATTAAGCCTCTACCAACTCCACAAAGATGACTGACAAAAAGAAAAAGTTCAAGTAATCGACATAAGAGAAAAGATAAAAGAAGATAAGAGATTCTCAAGAGTATATGAACGAGGAGAAGCATAATATAACTACTGCAACACAGATGATCTTTTTATCAAAAAGTTTTAGCGAAAGAGAATTTTTTATTCCGAAGATAATTTTAAATTATAATTATTTGAATCAAGAGGATGTGTTAGAATAATTCAAATAATTAAAACTAGATAAAATAAAAAATAAAAATTTAGATTTAAATTTAGATTAGATGAGGATGAGATTTATTGAGACACGATAGTTTTTTTAATATTTTAAAATATTTGTACTCTATCTTTTAATTAATATAAAAAAGTGCTATTGGATTGATCCAAATCAATGCTCATTGAAATTACTCCAAGTTTTAGCTACTATTATATTTTCCTTCTTCTTAAAGTTCTATAGAAAAATCAACAATCTTTTGTCTTATTAAATAGGGAAAATTTGTATTCTTCATGCTACTTGATTAAAATCTAAAAGCCTCAAGTGTAAAGATAGTGAAATTGGCAAAGTCTACACGTCCATAGCAACTAATACACTATCTTGATTTGGATCATCCATTATTTCTTTTACAGGGCATAGAATTGGATATCTGTGGATGGTGTTGTATGATTGGATTGGGTGATACCGGGAAGGGAGAAAGAGGAATAAAATTTGGAGAAAAATGAGAAATCAAAAGATGATTTGTAGAAAATGAACAAACTCAAAACAAAACTTATGTAAAATGGATAAAATGTTCACTACCAAGTTTAGTGACGCAAGAGGATATAGAAAATTTATAATCTCAAGAAAATTAAACAAGAATACAGAACTAGATCAAAAGACTCATCACTCAAGGACGCATCCAAAAAATACATATTTTTAGAGACTCTAGAGAGCTTTTGCCAATACAAATCAGTTATCAAAAAGTTTTTTCTAGCCCTAGAATATCAAAATAAGTACTAGTGCATGAAACATTCCTTCATGCATAGGGAACTCTGATATTAAGTATTTCACATCTGCTAACTAACCCCTTTATACATTCATTGGTCATGAAAAAGTTATCTTGAAATAACTTTAACTTTGTCTAAGGAATATGCTCATGAGTTATCATTTTTGAGTGGGCTATGTTAAAAACTCTAAAATGTTGTAGTGGACTGTGGGGAATACCATAAGATTAGCAAGATATATAAGTGTTTATTGTAGCAAATTAGACACTCTCATGTCAATCTCCCCTGGTTGAAAAGGACTTGTCCTCAAGTCTTCATTTGTTTCATCACCATGATAAGGACTTAAATCAACCACATTGGATGTTAATGATACCCTATAATCTTCAGGTAGATCAATCTCATAAGCATTCTCTCCAATTCTTTTAAGTACTTTGAATGGACTATCAGCTTTTGGTTTCAACTTTTCAAATTTACCTAGTGAAAACCTCTCCTTCCTTAGATGAATCCAAACCAAATCACCCTCATTAAATCTCATATGTTTTCTGTGTTTATTAGCTGCTCGCATCAATGGTTGCTTTAACATTGTCATGCAACTTCTTTATCTATTTAGCCCTCTCGTCAGCATCTTCACTAAATTGCTTAGTTGTAGAACGAGGGACTAAGTCCAAAAGACCAGTAGGATTAGCACCATAAACAACCTCAAAAAGACTCTTACCAATGCTATTATGCATGAAACGATTATAAGCAAACTCAATTTATGGAAGAATGAGATCTCATTACTTGGTGTTCTTACCAACATAGCTTCTAAGCAAGTTCCCCAAGTTTTTGTTCGTTACCTCTGTTTGCCCATCGGTCTGTGGATGATGAGAGCTGCTGAAATTCAAAGATGACACCAATTTCCTCTATAGAGTCCTTCAAAAATAGCTAAGAAATTTTGAATCTCGATCAGATACCATAGTTCTTGGAATGCCATGCAATCTAACGATCTCCTTGAAGTACAAAATGAGATGCACCATTTGATTTATTGTAGAGAACAAAGTGAGATATCTTTGAGAATCTGTCAATAACAACCATGATAGAATCTTTGTTCCTTTGCGTTCTTGGTAGTCCCAAGATAAAATCAAGACTCACATCCTCCCATAGAGCATTCGGCACTAGTGATGGAGTGTACAAACCTAAATTTTGGCTTTTTGTCTTGGCCAAGTGACACACTCTGTATTGCTTTACAAATCTCTCTACATCTTTGAACATCTTATAACAATAAAAATTTGATTGAATAAGAGTTAGAGTTTTGTCCCTTCTAAAATGGTCTCCCAAAGTACCCTCATAAGCTTTAGCTATAATTACATATCTCAAAGAACAAGATAGAACACACAAGACATTAGCTCGAAAAAAAAATCCATCAAAGATATTAAATTGTTGAAAAGAATCTAATTTATAATTCTGCTATATTGAGCTGAAATCCATATCATCCTGATAGAGATATTTAAATGTCTCAAATCCAATCACTTTAACTTCCATGGCAGATAATAAATAATATTTTCTGCTCAATGCATCAACAATTACATTTTGAATACCAGATTTATGCTTGATTGTGAAGTATAAGATTGTAGAAACTTCACCCAAGCTGTATGCCTCTTGTTTAGCTTGTGTTGGTGATTAATAAACTTCAATGCCTCATGATTTGAATATAAGACAAATAGCTGGGCATGAAGATATCGACTCGAATGAGATAAAACTTGATAAATGACATAGAACTACTTATCATAGGTAGAATATTTTCTCCTTGTATCATTCAGCTTCTCACTAAAAAAGATAATGAGTTTTGATTCTTGACTCAAAATAGCATAAATTCCCACATTGGAGGCATCACATTCAACCTCAAACACTTTATCAAAATTGGATAGTACCAAATAAGAGATTCAGTTACCTTTCTTTTTACTAATTGAAAAGCTTCATTAGCCTCATTAGTCCACTTGAATTTATCACCTTTCAGACATTCGATGATTGGAGCAACAATCAAGCTGAAACCCTTGAAAATTTTCTGTAAAAGGAAGTTAAACCATGAAAACTCCTCACATCATGCAATGAAGTCGGTGTTAGTCAATTAAGAATAGTTTCTACCTTACTTTGATTCATCATGATTCCATCTTTTGAAACAACATATCCAAGAAATACCACACTATGAGTAAAAAAATCACACTTCTTCATATTAGCATAAAGCTTTTGCTGCCTCAAGATAAGAAAAATCTTCTTAAGATGATTTATATGTTCTTCCTCACTTTTGCTCTACACCAATATATATCAAAATAAACCACAACAAAAGTTCCAAGACATGCCTTAAGTATATGATTCATAAATATTATGAAAGTACTAGGAGCATTAGATAACCCAAATGACATAACCAATCATTCATATAAGCCTTCTTTAGTTTTAAATGATATTTTCCACTCGTCTCCAAGCCTCATTCTTATTTGGTGATAGCCACTCTTCAAGTCAATTTTAGAAAAAATAAAAGCATCATATAATTGATCAAGTAAATCATTTAACCTTGGAATAAGAAAACGATAGTCAACAGTGATTTTGTTGATGGCACAGTTGTCAAAACACATTCTCCATGAACCATCGTTTTTAGGCACGAACAAGACTGAAACAATACAAGGACTTATACTCTCTCGAATCAACCCTTTTTTCACCAGTTCATCTAATTGTCTTTGAAGTTCTTCATGCTCATTAGGACTCATTATGTAAGCTGCCTTGTTAGGCATAATAACCCCCGGAATAAGGTCAATATGATGTTGAATGTCTCTTAATGGTGGAAGACCATGTTGAATCTTTTCTAGTATAATATCTTGAAACTCCTCCATGATTAGTTTCATGTTTGTCGGTGGCTCCTTGTGATATTCATTCTCTTTTACGACTACTAGAGCCAAGATATGACTACCCCTTTCCAGTTTACCCTTCCATTCACCATAGGACATAAAAACACTAACTTTCTTGTTTGGTGCATTAATTTTAGAAGGCTGTAATAGAGCTAAAATAATCTTCTTTTCATTCACCTTAAAAGAATAAGTATATTTATAGCCATCATATAATTACCTCCTATCATAATGTCAAGGTTTACCCAATAATAAATGACAAGTATCCATAGGAGCAACATCACACCATACTTCATCTTTATAATACTTACCAATAGAAAATAGAACTAAACATCTTTTAGTTACCTTGATGTCTTTTTTTTTGTAGCCAACATAATTGGTAAGGATGAGGGATTATGTCTAACTTTAGCTTCTGCACCATCTCGAAAGATACCATATTATCAAAGTTGTCACTATCAATGATCACCAAGCACACCTTGCCATTAGATGTACATTTAGTATGAAACATATTTTTACTCACCCAACTTTCAACCTCAGCCACATAAGATACTTGTAAGCTACATTGTAACACAATAGATAAACTACGATCAGCATAAGTAACATCTTTCTCATCATCATCAAATTTTTGTTCATCATTGGCTTCATTTCCTTCTTCATCACTGTGTTCTTCAACTAATGTAACAATCTTCCTATTTGGACAATTTGAAGCAATATGCCTAAAACCATGACACTTGAAGTATTTTCGGTCATTTGGTGCAGAAGAATTAGGTAGTAGTTTGTTGTTGGCTGATCCTTCACCATTGTCTTGCCCCTTTGAAACTATTTTGCTTTGGTGAGTAGGCTTAGAATTTTTTCCTCTCATATAGCCATCTTTCGTCCCATATCGAGAGCCCTTTTCAAACTTCTATTGTTTCTCTACTTTTAAAGTCAGCTTACTCACATCATTTAAAAACTAATATGATTGGAGTTGAACCACTTTGATAATTTCATATTTCAAACTACCTAAGTATCTTGCAATGGTTTGTTCTGTTAGTTCTATAAGCTCTCTTTTTAATATAGAATTATCAAATTCTACTGTGTACTCCTCCACACTAAGATTTTTTTACTTAAAATCATGGATTTTCAGAAAGATTTCTTGCTTATAGTTGTCAGGTAAGTATTTTCTTTTCAGCTCCATTTTCATTTTCTCCCATGTTATGATTTTACTCTTCCCTCTTTGATTCTTCATATTTTTCCACCAAAAAGATGCATTTCTTCTAAGTTTTAGTACCATAAGTTTTACCTTCTTTTGTTCTAGTGGTTCATGAAAATCAAATATTCTTTCCTCCATATTAAGTCAATCAATAAAGTCATCAACATTGATTTTCCCTTCAAACTCTGGAATATCGATTTTTGGGTTGTATTTGTTCTGTCATTCATCTTGGTCTCTACACCTTGGCTGAAATCTTTGAAACCCCCTTGGGTAAGATGGTGCATCATCATCAGAACCATACATTTGGCCGATATTTTCATGTTGATTATTTTTGTTCTAAAGTTCTTCAATAATTTTATTTTTTTCTTGTAGACTATGTAACAAACTTTTTAGTTGCAACTTCAAGGATTCAACGTCATCTTCATGGTCATTACCCTCTCCAACTGTATCTTTTCCACTTCATCTTGCCATGATCTTTAGCCTTCAGCTCTGATGCCAAACTGATACCGGGAAGGGAGAAAGATGAATGAAATTTAGAGAGAAACGAGAAACTGAAAGACGATTTATAGAAAATGAACAAACTCAGAACAGAACTTGCATAAAATGGATAAGAAGTTCATCATCAAGTTTAATGACGCAAGAGAATGCATAAAATTCATCACCTTAAGAAAATTAAACAAGGATACAGAACTAGATCAAAAAATTCACCACTCAAGGACGCATCCAAGAGATACAGAGTTTTAGAGACTCCAGAGAGCTTCTGCCAATATAAATCAGTTATCAAAAAGTTCTTTCTAGCCCTAAAATATCAAAATAAATACTAGTGCATAAAACATCTCTTCATACATAGAGAACTATGACATTAAGTATTTCATATCTACCAACTAATCCTTTTATGCATTTCTTAGTTATGAAGAATGACATCTTAAAATAGATTTAACTTTGTCGAAGGAATATGCTCATGAGTTATCATTTTTTAGTGGACTTGATTAAAAACTCTGAAATATTATAATAGACTATAGGGAATATCATAGGATCAGCAAGATACATAAATATTGATTATAATAAATTAGAGACTTCCGTGATGAGATTAGATGTAATCCACTAGATGATGTCATGAGTATTGATTGAAGCTTGTGAATCCAAGTCCAGATGAACAGTTCTTTCTTTACCTTCCTCCTTCGGTGATGTAAAGATTGGGCTGAGGAGGGTAAAAACAAAGAGGTGGAAGTCATGACATCAATCGACCAAATTGTTATGTTATCTTGGTCCGGATAAGATGGATAGGTAGGTACGTGGAGAAACGCAAGAAAAGATCACACTGTAATCTGCATGCATTCAAAGTCACTTTGCCCCCATGCAACAAAATTAGGTTAATTTCGATGCTACTTATCACAATCAATCTTAGTGCCACATCACACACCGTCGATCACCTCGCCAACCTAACATGTCTAACACACGAATAATTTGGTACCATGTCATGCCCATCAATCGCCTCGTCAGCTTGACGTATGTAAGTTGATGTCATCTTTGACACTCAATTATCCCGACACATCAATCAATCGAGGTCTCTTCATCTCATTATTCGAGTTCTTTATAAAACTCTTTCTCAAATAATTGAAGTGCACAATATGTTTTTATTTTTCGAATCTTTGTACCACTATACAAATTTAAACATTGGATGGACTTTGTCAAACGTAAACTTTGCATGATTCTATTATCGAACTCTCCTATTTTCTGGCATCAAACTTGTGAGAAGCTCAGATGTTGGATTCAAATCGAAATTAGACACGTGGAACAACTAGAATTTGTTGTAAAACTATGTAACTCAATGTCCCTAATCTAAAATGATATGTGATTGTTGTTTAACTTGATAAATCTAAAATCATATACAAAATATTTTAGGTAATTTATCAAAAAATCCTATAGTTTTAGACTTTTATTAGATGACACCCTCATAATTGATTTTTACAAATATATGTCTCTTTTAAAAAAAAAATTAATAACACCCTTGAACAAAGCTTTTTTAAGTTAGAGATTTATAAAAATTGATTCAATCCCATCTAGATATCACGCATTGGGTTCGATCGATGTGGATCAAGTTGAGTCCGATCGTAACAAATCGAGTCAGATCCGATCATAACGGATCGGGTTGAACTTTGTTAAATCTACGAACGAGTATAGCCTGAGTGTAACGCAAGTGAAACCAAGATATTTTGATCAAACTAATCAAAACTTCTCTAGAACTACTAACACATGATTTAAGTTATTTAATAATTTTTTTTAAATATTTTATGATTTTAGAGTGAATAATTTTTCAAATAGGATAATTTTTTATTAAGTTGAGTATAACTCATTAAGTTTTTATCAAATCAACTTCTCCAAACCTATTAGGATAAGATAATAATATGTTTACTATTATTATTATTATTATTATTATTTATTTTAAGATGATTAATTTTTAAAAAGATATTTTTGGGTTAAATTTATGATTGAGTGTAACATAAGTGTAACTCATTTTTCACCAAACCTACCCAAATTTCTTTGGAACTAATAAGGTCAGATGTTAATAAGTTTAGTTTTATTTTTTTATTTATGTTGAATTTAGGATGATTAATTTTTTAATATATGAGTGTAATTCGAACATAACAATTAATCTAACTATGGGAAGGAGGCGAAGAAGGGGAGAGAGGGAGTGGTGGTGGAGTAAAAGAAAGAAAAAAAAACAAAGGTGAAGGAGGAGGGGGGAGGGAGAGCAAGAGTCGGCAAATGAAGAGGAGGAAGCCAAGGGGGGCAAGGGCAAAGGCGACGAAGTGGGAATAGAAGAAGGTAGAAATAGAGGTGGAGTGAGGAGGAAGAGAGCAAACTAAAGAAAAGGTTGCAGAAGAGGAAACTAATAAAGAGGGGAAAGAGGAAGAGACGAGGCAGTGGGAGGGGGTGGAGTGGAAGCGAGAAGATGTGGGGTAATTTAAAAAATTCAATAGGCTCAAGTAATTAAATTGAATAATTTGGGTTGAACTAAACTGGTTTGTTCGATTCATCTACAAAAAATTAATTCAGTTTAAAAAAAAATCTAAGTCAAACTTAATAAAAAAAAATAATCATCATTTATTTATAATTTTATTAAAGATATTTTAGTCAAAATAATAAAAAAAAAACACCTCCAGTAAAAATCAAACATGGATACCATTTGGTAAAAACCCATTACTTAAAAGAGTTTTTTTTTTTAGTAACTACCCAAATATTTAAGCTCAACTTAAATAAATATATGGCCATCTGATCTTTGGATAACATTCGCCAATAATGGATGAAAAACTATTTTCTCTGTTTTGTAATATTTCATTAATATCAACGTCATTCTAAAGGGAAGCAACATTTCAGTTGACTTAAATTTAGGTTGACCAGTTTTCATCCCCATGGCCACTTGCATGAGCTTAAATTGAGATTTTCTTTATTTCCCCCAAACATTTATTTGGTCAACTACAGTTTTACAACATCATAATTTATGCCCATCCATTTCCCCACATCTTCATCCTGAGAATTAATATCAAGTATATAAAAATGATTGTCATTTGTCACAAGATGGGGAACATTGGAAACATCGAAACTATTAATCTTAATCTTTATATCCTTTAATTGTTTACATGAATCAACTCGATTCATGTAAACAATTAAAGGATATAAGGATTCAGTTTGATTGAGTTGATTTAACTATGTTGTAGATGTCAATCTCAGATTTTAGATTGGATTCCAGGTCAGATTCCACATCTCTTCTAAATTAAATCTAAAAAGAAGGTACCCAATATTCATTTGGCAAAGGAACATGTCCATGTCATATGGGACTGAAGGTTTAGAATCCAAGACTTGGATTCTCCGTACCAACTGCCAGAAGGTAAAAACCACGGGAATCTATTACGGTGTTTTCCTAAGATAAGCCGACTCCCGAACAGCTGCCTTCCATCTCACTCCCATTAATCAATTGTAAGTAAAAAGAAAAGATTCGACCTTCAAGAATGGTGTCAAAACACCTATCCATCCAAGAATCCGATGCTCGTCTCCAAGTGAACCATTTGTTAGTGTGCTTCTAAATGTTCAGTAGAAAACATGCCATGATAAGAGTAGAATGCATGCCGCTTTGAAGCCTTGATGGTAAAATTTAGATTGAAATTATTGTTGATGTTTTATATTATACTTCAAAATTAAAATCATATTTAGTACTTTAAAACTTATATAAATAATCTCATATATTATAATTTTACATCAAAGTTACCTCCTTATTATCATGTAGACATTAAACAAATATCTTCTATTAATAAAAAGGATAATAATATTTATTTTTAAAATTTGGAGGGATCTATTTAATTTTTAATATAATCAAACTATGTAAAGAGAACTTAAAAAATCAAATGCACTCCTTGTACTATAATGTGCTAATTAGATACACCCATTGTATTATCGTTATTCGTCAAATTTATCCCGTAAACGTTAATATAATGGTATTAAGTGATAGAAAAGTCATGAAAAAAAAAGTCTTTAACTTCCAGCATTAATCGAATTTCTTTTACACTTTAAGCTTGATTAATGATGATTTTTATTTATTATACACTTAATTATTTTAAATAATTAAAAAATCGATCTCTTAAAAATCTTAACGTGCAGGATTGTTACGATTGTTTACTTCTTTTAAGTGTGACTAAATTTCGACAATACCTCCCCTAAAACTCGAACATATCCCATTTACAATCAATCACAGAACCTGTAAAGAACTATTTTGAACTATCACAAAGTCAAAAACCTTGTCAATTAAGCATGTCATACAAAAATCTTATGTACCCAACTACTAGTAATCCAACAACCATATCAAGTGGAATGTATATCAATAATAATCTATCTCATGTACCATATTTTTGACAAAAGATGTCACTTTGATATGAAATCATAGCGAGGGGTCGCTTATATGAGTTTTAAAGTACGAGGGGTCTATAAGAATTGCAATCATTATTTTACCTAACGGCGTAACTATATTTCTAACAGAGAGAGCCACTTTAAAGCAAAATCATAATACAAGGGGTTACTTATACCAATTTTAAAATATGAGGGATGACTTTGATTTTGAGACATGGTACAAAGGTCAACAAGAATTTCGACCTAAAATTTATGCTAATGATCAATGTTTATGCTACGATAAATGCATTGGTATTTGATATATATATATATATATATATATATATAAACCCGTATAGTCATTTCTTCAAACATGTAAGACATGGACAGAACCATAAAATAGACCCGCCTAGACATTTCCCCGAGCACATGGCGCTCGCGAAGAAAGATCAGAAGTGCTCAAAATCTGTCCATAGAATAAGCCAACCCCTATGCATATGATAATAAGGCAACATCAGAGAGATGGGATACCTTCAGAAATCCTCATAAAGCTTGAAGACATGGATGGCTTCGGTCCCATTCAAGCTTGGCATCGCGGAGGCCTTCTGGTACTCGCCCACCCTCTTCTCGAAGAAGTTGGCCTTCCCCTGCGGTGAGATGAGCTCCATCCAGTCGAAGGGGTTGGCCGCCCTGTACATCTTGCCGTAGCCTAGCGCCCTGAGCAGGCGGTCGGCCACGAACTCGATGTACTGGCTCATGAGATGACCGTTCATCTCGACGAGAGTGACAGGGAGCGCGTCACAGAAGAAACTCCCGTTCAATGTCAACAGCGTCGCAACGATTGCCTGGACAGCTTGTTGCGGAGGAGGCTGTAGAGGAGGCAGGCGAAGTCACAGTGGAGGCCCTCGTCGCAGAAGAATGAATTTGTTGGAGAAGGTGAGGCCGGGCATGAGGCCACGTTTCTTGAGCCAGAAGATAGCGCAGAAGGAGTCGGTGAAGAAGATGCCCCTGATGCAAGCGAAGGCAACAAGGTGCTCGGCGAAGGAGCCAGAGGAATCGATCCAGCGAAGGGGCCAGTCGGCCTTTCGAACGACGGCGGGGATGGTATCGATGGTGTGGAAGAGGCGAAACTTCTCGTCGGGGTACTTGACGTAGGTGTCGAGGAGGAGGGAGTACATCTCAGAGTGGATGTTCTCGATGGCGATCTGGAAGCCGTAGAAGGCGCGGGCCTTGGGGAGCTAGACGTCACGCATGAAGCGGACGGTGAGGTTCTCGATGACGAGGCCATCAGATGTGGCAAAGAAGGCGAGGACGTGGGAGACAATGCGAAGCTCATCGGGGGTGAGACGGTGTTGCCAGTGGCAGAGGTCTAGCGACAAGTCCACCTCCTCCACTGTCCAAAAGGAGGCCACCGACTTCTTGTAGAACTCCCAGATGGAGGGGTAGGTGATAGGGAACATGCAGAAGTGATCCGGGTTCTTCGCCGGCAATGGCTCGGACTCCTCCATTCCTCCTTGTTACTGGAATTCTCGTCTCGACTATGTCGATCCGACGTGGCTCGACTTGAGAAGGCGGTCGGATGCTGAGATGCCAAGGCTCCTCTGGATCTGGACCGGGTACGTTGACATTGAAACGTGGGATCACCTATAAGAAAGACCTAGATCGGGAGATTTTTGTCCACTCAGGTCCCTCCGACAGCAAAGTTAGAGTTTGAGAAAGTGATCTCGAGTTTTTCTCTCATAGTATTGGTCATGGCAAGGGGTATTTGCACCTATAGGTTGAATGGCAATCGTACTGTAGCAGTGAATAGGTTTGGCGCCTTCGGTCGAACCTGCGTACGGTCTTATGTTGAACGACACCTCCACCGACCATCATAGTCCCTATCGACGAGACTGGCAACCATGGGTATGACTTTCTGTAGGATCGACGCGATCCTTGGTCTAGGTCGTTCGAGCTGTCAGGGGATAGTCCACGTAGTTTTCGAGCCGCCACATTGGGGGTGACTGGTTGGGATGGCGTGGCTGCTATCGTGGACCATTCCCCCCCCCCCCCCCGAGGGAAGGCTCCACATAGGTGCTTAAAGTGGAGCATTGGGGGGGCTTTCGTTACTAAACATTGTTGGAGTATCCGAAGTTGTCATGCCCAAGATGGACCACGACTGGATGGGATGGGGGCAATTCGAGTTGGTGGGGCTCAACCCTGTCAAGGCGGGTTGGAACTATGAGGCATCAAGATTGAGAGTCTGTTATGATTGGTCGGCTCTGAGCCCCTAGTTAGGACTGGAAGCTTGCTTAGATCTTGTTCGGGACTAAAAGCCTTTGGTCGGGGTTGAGAGCTCGTTTAGATGATATTTGGGATTAAAGGTCCTTGGTCGGGATCGAGGGCCCGTTCATATGATATTTGGGACTGAAAGCTCTTGGTCGAGACTGAGAGCCCATTCAGATAATATTTGGGATTGATTTGGTCGGGGTTGAGGGCCCGTTCAGATGATATTTTGGATTGAAGGCTCTTGGTCAAGACTGAGGGCCCGTTCAAATGATATTTGGGACTGAAAGCCCTTGGTCGGGATGAGAGCCCGTTTAGATGATATTTGGGATTGAAAGCCCTTGGTTGGGATTGAGAGCCCGTTCAAATGATATTTGAGACTAAAAGCCCTTGGTCGCCTCGTGGAACGAAACCACATCACGATGTCTCGTCCGTCATACGACATCAAACTAGTCGCACGGCTGGAGATATCTGGTGAGATCCTCACCCTGACATCCTGATTTCCTCGATGCTTGGGTGATCTTATCCCCCGATTTTGAGATTTCCTGGGTGCGTGTCACGCAACAAGCATGCTACGTGCACCACTTCTAATGCGGGCCTGTTGCGCGAGGGCGCCATTCTTTTCTCTTTCCCCCTCTTTCTTTTTTTTGGGTGCACGATACCCAAAGTGTCGGAGTGAGTTGTCCTGAGCTTCGGGTAGGCGAAATGTCAGAGTAGCGATAGGGTTCAACTATAAATCCCCCCTCCAGCTGGCATAGTTTTGCGTTTTTGCTGCTTCCTTTCCTTGGCTCTGGTCTTCGTCTCCGGCTTTTCCTTTTTCGGCTCTGACTCTTGGTCTTCTTCTCTGGCTTTCCTTTTTCCTTCCCCGGTTGTTTCTCGAGCAGGTCGGGATGTCTTACCGTGGCTCTTCTTCTAATTTGTCTCCCAAGTTATTGTCCAAGAGGGCAACCCTGGTTGACTCCAAGGTCGCGGAGGCCTTGGAGGCAATGAAGTCGTGTTACGACAGTGACTCGACCTTAATGGCTCGTCGGCTGGTCGAAGTCTAAGAACGTTTTCGTATTCCCTTGGAATATGAACTCCACATTCCTCTTCCTGGGTAGTGTCCCTATGACACTTCCCGAATGGCTTCGATCTGTCGACCAACACCCTTGAGGCAGGACTTTGATTTTTGCTCCACCTAGTGATTGAGGCCTATCTCATTGGGTGGCAGATTTTTTCTTCGTAGATGGCACCCAACTCATGGCACTATCTAGTGGCATTCCTCTGGGCATGTTATGGGTCGAGCATCGCGTCGACCCAGGACCTATTCATGGCGTGCTTCTGCCTTTGCCGGGGGCAGGCCGAGTACTATCTGACAGCAACAAAGGGTGGAAAGTAAGGTTTTTCTTTATTTCTTGTGGTCGGGTGTGGGGTTTCTAGCCTGAGTGGACAGCTCGACCAATAAATTACCCGACCCCCATTCTTTCAGGGGATGAGTCCAAACTGGTTGGGATTCTTTGGGGGATCCTTTCATCTTCTATGGTCAAAAAGGACATGATCGAGGCCTGGCTGGTCGAGGCGGGGCTCAGTCTGCTCCTTGAGGTATGTCACACTTTTTAATTTATTTTGTTGGGTTTTATGATCTGACCTTTCCCTTCTGTGCTGCAGAGATGTTTAACCTAGTGAAGATGAAGTCAGCCAGTGGTGCTGCAAGCCGTGCAATTCCTCCATCCGCAACCGACATTCCCCTAGCTCCAACTGCGGAGCGTCCAACCTTGGGGGCCGAGAAGCGCTAAGGGGCTAATGGAGAGGAGCCACTGAAGAAGAAATGCAAGGTGGCAGTGTCGAAGTGGTCGGGGAGCGTCGCCAGGGGTTCCATGCAGGTTCAGTCTAACAAAGGGAAAGGGTTGACGGAGGCCGAGGAAGTCCCTAACCATGGGTATTCCCTGTGGGAATTGTGTGAAGTGGATGACCGGGCAAGGGCTGACCGGTACTTTGCTGTCTGAATGCCAGAGATGCCTCAGGCCAAGGACGATGAACCTCTCGAGACTCGATGGTCATCTCTCTTTGGATCGACCTGTGTGTGGACTGAAGGTCCACTCACTGCTGAATTCATGTGGGGGGGCCTCCATCCTTTCTTGGCGAAGCAACTATATGAGTGCTCCTCAAAGGAGTTGATGGATCGAGTCGCCAAGTTGGCCGTCTGGGTATGTAGGCTTTATAATTATCTCGGTTGGCTCTGACTGGTTACATATTTTTAACTTCGTTCTTAGCAGGGTCTTCATTTTGTCAGCGCTCTCATCGACCGGGTCCATGATGCAGGTTAGATGATCCACCTGATGTGTAAGAGGAATTCGACGCCTCGTGTCGCCGTCAAGTCACTGAAGTTAGGGCCTGGCCAAGAGGCGGTGACGGTGGTTGAACATTGGGCGGGCGAGCTACAATCATAAGTTGATCGGCTAAGGACCGAGCTTGAAACCTTTGAGCAATGACTAAGAAGCTCGAACAAGAGGTCAGCACTGTCACACCGGGCTGTAGAAGGCCCGAGACAACTGAGCCCAGCTAGAGGAGGAGGTTCTGTCCTTGACCAAGGTGGTGACACTTCTTCAGTCGGATTGAAGGTTGAAGGTTGAAGGTTCGAAGGTGATTACCCAATACAAGGTTTCTCAGGGGTTTGAATATGGTCTTGAGAGGATGGGACGGGTGAGTTACGAATTTGGGTACCAAGTAGCGCTCGAGTGCTTTCGGGCCAAATACCCGGATTCGACTATTAAAGAGAACCCATTCGCTGAACTCTCTGAGGATATGAACATAAAGATGGATCTCTGCCAGCCTTTTGATGATAGCGCCACCCCCCGAGAAGTGACTTGATTTTGTAGTGTCTTGTCGGGCTCTAAATTTGATGTTATCGATTGCCCAACCACTAAGGTAATTTTCTTTTATAGATCAATGGAACTTTTGTGTCATTCTCTTGTGGATTGTTCAACCTTGTGGTTTGGTTCCTTCTGAATTCCTTACCCTAAAGGAATCCCGCTATGCTGTGTTAGGCATAGAATTTCTTCAAGTTCGGGATGTGCCATGTTTGGGGTATGGTTCGACCGTCCATCGCAGCTAGGTCGTAGGTTCTGTCTCGGATAGTCCAGACAACATGGTATGGTCCCTCCCATCTCGGGGTTAGCTTACCACGAGAGTGTTCAGGGTCGCTGACTTCGACTTTTCTTAAGACGTGGTCACCGTTGCTGATTGGTCAAGGTCGAAACTTCCGATTGTAGAGTCGAGCGATTGCCTTTCGATAATGGAGGGTCCGTAAATTGGCTCTTAGTTCTTCAACTAAGTCTAGGTTTTCTCTGAGGCCCACCTTCGATGCTCTAGGGTTGAACTGCTCGACCCTTGGGGTAGGAACTACTACTTTGGGGGGCGAGATGGCCTCGGTCCCGAAGGCCAGGCTGAATGACGATTCCTCAGTTGGCATCTTCGGAATTGTTCGTAGGGCCCATAGAATGCTCAGGAGCTCATCGACCCAGGTGGCTTGGGCTCTGGTCACGCTTCTTTTTAGTTCCTCAAGGATGCCTTTATTGATTATGTCGGCTAACCCATTAGCTTATGGGTGAGCGATCAAACTGAACTTCAACTGTATCTGATAGCTTTGTTAGAAGGCCCTGAACTTTGAATTATTGAATTGTGTCCAGTTGTCGACAACTATAGTTCTCGGGATGTCGAACCTTGTGATGATATTTTTTCAAATAAAGCCCTCAATTTGTTTTTCAGTAATCGAGGCTAGGGGCTTGGCCTCAACCCATTTGGTGAAATAGTCGACCTCGACGATCAAGAACCTTTGTTGTCCCAAGGCTAGAGGGAATGGGCCGACGAGGTCCATCCCCCATTGTGCAAAGGGCCATGCATAGTCGGTCAAGGAGAGGGGAAGGGCTAGTTGGTGAGGGATGCACACATGTTTTTGGCATTGCACGCACCTCTAGACGTAGACCGTCGCGTCCGTGCGCATGGTTGGCCAATAGGGTGGAGAACTTTGAATGTTAGGGTGCATCCTCTGATGTGTTTACCGCATATTCCTTCGTGAACCTTAGAAAGAATCGATTGGGCTTTGGTTGCCGATATGTCACGGACTTAGCTGAATTTGCCTAAGCCATGCGGCACCCTTGCGGCACCCTTGCGGCCCTCCCGAAGACTTAGCTGAAATTACCTACATCGTGAAGCAACCTTGCCCACTGTTATAGACTTAGCTGTGATTGCCTAAGTCATGAAACACCCAAAGCGTTATCTGTCCGCACAGGGTCAGCTCTCTTACAACCTCTTAAGGTCCCGTAGGACCTGTAAAGAAGAAGTTAATTAGCTTAGAAGCGAGCGACGGACACGTCCCGACGTCTCGCAAAGCGAAAAGCTATACAAGCAATTTGTCGAACACCTTGAGTGCAGCTGAGAAAAGAGAGAAAGAGAGCAAAATAGGACTTTAGAGGGTTGTAGGAACGGTCGCAAGTCTACAAACAACGGTTCCCAAGGTATCGGACGCAAGACGAGTTCAATTGCTAATGAACGCCTACGACCGACATATACCCGGAGCCCCATCCAGCCCGGTGCCACCCGGGGGGTTCCAAGGTGCTGAAATGGTTGACATTTCGCACCACTCAGAAAGGTTACCGTGGCACACGAAAAAGACAAAAAATAGGGCTGTTTTGGCTCTATGCAGCGAACAACCATTCTGTAGCCTTCCACACTACTTTCGCTCATATTTCTTAGGTAAAAACACATAAACTCAAGGCAAAACAAGCTGCCAAACATATGTACAAGCAAGAAAAAGCAACGAATGGTTCACGAAGCAAAGATGTTACGGTTGAGCGACGTCTGTTCGTGATATTCTCCCCCACTTAAACTGTCGATGCCCTCGTCGATGCTTGTTGGTAGGCTTTGACGTGAGCTTCTTCATATCATAGGGCATCTTCTGGCTCCCAACTGGCTTCTGTTTGAGGAAGCTTTTGCCACTTCACCAAGTACTCAATTTGCTGTGCCCCATTGGGTAGCTTTATCTTGCAATTCGCTAGAATAGTTTCAACTCGCTTCTCGTAAGAGGCTTTAGTGGGGGGAAGTCGAGTTGGAACATTTCGAGAATCATCTCGTGGATCTGAGTCGTAGGCTTTCAAGTTGCTCGCATGGAAAACGTCATGAATTCTGAACCATGCTGGCAGTTGCAACTTGTATGAGACATTGCCTACTCTGCTGATGATTGGGAAAGACCCTTCGTATTTGCGCACCAATCCTTTGTGCACTCTGTGCCTAAAGAACTGGAGTGATGCTGGTTGGAGCTTCACCAACACCATGTCGCCCACTTTAAACTCTTGTGGTCGCCTCCCCAAGTCTACCCACTTCTTCATCTTCTTGGCCGCCTTCTCCAAGTAAGCCCGCGCAATATCTGCATTGCGATGCCATTCCTTTGCAAAGTGATAGGCTGATGGGCTACTCCCTGTATAGCCAATAATCAGGGTGTGAGGAGTTGATGGTTGTTGTCCCGTAATAATCTCAAATGGGCTCTTGTTGGATGCAGAGCTCCGCTGCAAGTTATAGGAGAATTGGGCTATGTCCAACAGCTTCACCCAATCTCGTTGGTTGGCACTTACATAGTGCCGGAGATATCGCTCCAAGAGCGAGTTAATTCTTTCTGTTTGACCATCCGTTTGGGGGTGGAGGCTTGTGGAGAAGTATAATTTAGATCCCAACAACTTGAACAACTCGGTCCAGAATCGTCCCAAGAACCGAGAATCTCAAGGCAAAACAAGCTGCCAAACATATGTACAAGCAAGAAAAAGCAACGAACGGTTCACGGAGCAAAGATGTTACGATTGAGCGATGTCCGTTCGTGACAGATAGGCATCGGAGCAGTGATTGGTCGAACGCTCTCCGATAGAGATGCCCATTGATGACGCAATACCAAGCCTCGACTCTTTTGACTTGGCGAGCGGTCGCTTTATTGACCGACAACATTGTGTCCCTTTTATAGCTTAGTATTTCCTCCCTCTAGTCAGGATTAGGATCATCTGTGGCCACCTCAACCATGGAGATCGTTGGTTTGTGGAAACTGCGATCTTCGATGGATCGCTTTTCGAGGCCCCTGTTGAAGCCAACTTTGCTAACGCATCTGCTTGAGAGTTCTTAGTGCGTGGGATTTGTGGGATGGTAAAGTATTTAAATGTGTCGACAAGGCGGCATGCCTCAACTAAGTATTTGGCCATGTTGAGTCCCCGAGCCTCGAAACTCCTGCCAACCTAGTTGGCAACAAGCTGGGAATCAGTGAATACCTCGAGGTGCTCCACTTGGAGTTCGATTGCCAAACGTAGTCCGAACAATAATGCTTCATATTCAGCCTTGTTGTTAGTGGCTGGAAACTCGAGCCAGAGTGCGTGCTCTTGGGTCTACCCGTAAGGGTCCTTCAAGACCAACCCAGCTCCTCCTCTTGTTGCTTTTACTGAACCGTCGATATGGAGTGTTCAGGCTGATTCCGCCTGGGTGGACTCTAGCGCCATTAACTCGAGACTAAGTCGGCTATCGCCTGGGCCTTGATGGCTATCCTCGAGACATATAGCAGGTCAAACTTGCTGAGCTCTATTGACCATTTAAGCATCATTCCTGCAGCATCAAACTTAGAAAGAATCAGATGCAGGGGTTGGTCAGCTACTACTGTGATTGTGTGGGCATGGAAGTACAATCGTAACTTTCTTACTGCAAGGATCAGAGCAAGGTCGAGCTTCTTGATCGGGGGGTAGTTCTCCTCGGGACCGCATAAAATGTGATTAGAGTAGTACATGAGCTGCTGCTCCTTCCTGTCGAGCTTTATCAGGATTGAGCTGACTGCATGTTCCGAAGCGGTAAGGTACAGCTCGAGGGGCTCCCGGGACCGATTGAAGAGAGCTGAGGTAGTTGGGCTAGGTGGTTTTTGAGCTCTTGAAAAGCCTACTCACACTCGGGACTCCAGTTGAAATCTTTAGCTTGTTTCAGTGCTCGGAGGATGGGATAACTCTTGTCGCTTGCCCGAGAGATGAATCGTCCAAGTGCGACTAGCCTGTCGATAAGCCGCTGGACCTCTTTGACTATGCAAGGAGATTGCATGTCTATGATCACCCTGACTTTTTCAGGATTCACATCGATGCCTCACTGGTGAATGATGAAGCTGAAGAATTTCCCGAAAGCTACCCTGAAGACACACTTGGTGGGATGAGTTTCATTCCAAACTTCCTGAGGGTAAGAAATGTCTCAACAAGGTCAGCAAGGTGTGCTTGTGCATACTTGCTTTTGATGATCATGTCATCTACGCAGACTTCCATGTTCCGATCGACCGATTCTTGAATAGTCGGTTGACCATCCTTCGGTAAGTAGCAGTGGCATTCTTTAGTCCAAACGTCATCACTTGGTAGCAATAGGTGCCTTGATGCATAATAAATGTCATCTTCTCCTGATCTCATGCGGCCATTCGGATCTGGTTGTAGCCCAAGAACACATCCATGAAAGATAGTAACTCGTAGCTTGAGGTTAAGTCTACTAACTAGTCGATCCTTGGTAGGGGATAACAATCCTTCGGGCAGGCTCGATTGAGATCGGTGTAATCAACGCACATACGAGAGCTTCCATTAGCCTTTTTGACAAGAACTACATTAGACAGCCAACTCGAGTATCTGACCTTTATGATGAACCCTGCCTGCAATAGCTAGTCGATTTCCTCCACGATGGCCTTTTATCGATCAGGGGTAAATTTTCAGGGCTTTTGTTGCATCAGCCGAGCTCCCGGGATTGTGTTGAGTTGGTGTTGAGCTATCTTCAGGTGGATGCTTGGCATGTCGCTTGGTGACCAGGCGAAGACGTTAGCATTTTGCCCAAGGAATTCTATGAGTTGATTGCACTGGTCTTCAAGGAGAACCAACCCGACCTTGAGTGTCCTCTCTGGATACTTTGGGTCTAAAGGCACCTCCAGCGCTTGTTCGGTAGGCTCAGGCCAGGACTCTGGCTTGCTGGGTTCCCTGGGATCGGGAACCGGGGCCTCTTTCTTGGCTTCTTTGGGGATGGTTGTCACCGCCAGGTAACATTGTCTTGATTCTCGGGGGTCGCTTTTGACCTCGCCCACTCCGGCACTTGTCGAAAACTTCATGTTGCAGTGGTACGTCGAGACGATGACTCTCAACTTATTGAGGGTCGGTCGGCCAATAATCGCATTGTATGTCGAGGGGAGCCTAACCACCATGAACGAGACCATTAATGTCTTGGTTCTCAGTTCCTCGCCAATGGTGACGGGTAGATTTTTGACGTCGAGGGGGGCTATCGTGTCTCCAATGAATCCTGTTAGAGTAGAAGTCATGGGGAGGATGTCTTTATTATATATACCGAGCTTCTGGAAGGCATCGAAGTATAATATGTCCGCCGAGCTTCCTGTGTTGATCATGATGCACTTAACACGAGCATTTGCTATGTGGGCCAAGAGCACCAGGGCATCATCGTAGTTTGGGTATTCTTCCTCTCTTGACATGAAGGTGATATCGAGGTCACACTGCTGTCTGGGCCTCTTCTGCACCTCGGTTCGGGTGTAAGCCTTCCGGGTGAAGGAGCTGTCGCCACCTACGGCCAGGCCACCAACTAGATTTGTTTTTCTACCGAGCCTTTTGGATGAAGCGACGGCTCACATGGCTTCCTCACGTATCGACTGAGGTGGCCACGATGAATGAGGTCTTCAATATTATTTTTTAAGTCATAACATTCCTCCGTGTCATGGCCGTAGTCTCGGTGGAAACGACAGTAGCATCATCGATCCCTCTCTTCGGGTATAGACTTCATTGGATTGGGTGCCTTAAGGAGTCCTTTCTCTCGGATCCGGAGGAAAATCTTAGTCTGGGTCAAGTTGAGAGGGGTGTTCGGGAGCCTCAGGATGGTCTGTTCAGTGCTTTCCTTTCTCCTTCTCGACGGTCCTGGAGGGAGACCTCTGAAATATTTAATTCGAGGTCTCTTATGGTCCTCGCGTTTTACTGTTATTAATGCATCAATAGCGATATATTGATTGGCCCTTTGTAGCATCTTTGGTACCATTGTAGGGGGGTGTTCGACCAACGACCATAAGAAACAAGAGGGTTTCAAATCAACCCAATAAAAAAAAAAAATGCCTGGATGACCAGCAACGGATGTGCGTCAGGCATACTTCTGGTCACCGTCGTGAACCGGGCAACATACTGTGCTAGTGGTTTGTTTTCCCTCTGACTCATCCCGAGGAGGGATGTAGCCGTTGGTTTCGGGCATGTGCTGGCCAAGAAATTCAGTTCAAACTCCTTGGCGAGTTGATCAAAGGAGAAGAACGAGGAGGGTTTTAGTCGGCTATACCACATTTGGGCTGATCCTCACAAAATGTTAGGAAGGCTCAGCACATCAAGGCGTCAGACGTTCCATACAACGCCATCTGAGCCTTGAACGCAGCTACGTGCTCCATCGGGTCGGCACTACCGTCCTATGGCTCGAGCGTCGGGATCCGGAAGTGCTGCGAGATCGGTTTGTACCTTAGCATAAAGGGAGACCCGTCGATGCTATCGTTGCCCTCCCCGACTCCTTCCTTCGACTTGATGAACTCCTTGATGTCGTTTATTTCTGGTTCATCAGGCGCAATTGCGCCCGTAGTGAGTCGGTGGAGTCAGAGGAGAGGGTGTTAGGGTCGGGCATGATGTGGACTAAAGTACTGACAGTGGTTGCGTGTCGTCCCATCGGGTCTCCCATAGGCGGGAGATTGTGTTCGGGGAGAGTTTGTGGAGGCTCACCACCCGACTGATGCATGACTGAGGGTTGCTCTCTCAGAGATAATATTCTGGGTGGGGCCGTGGGAGTCAGTTGGTGTTGCAAGTTCGACGGCTGTGCGAGCTAGGGGATGTAGGGGACGATCACTTGGATTATTCTCTCCAAGCCTGTACTTGCTGAGTGAGCCCAAGAAAGGCTTCGGGGTTCACCGTCACACCTCCGGGGTTAGGCATAGGGGGAATAAGTACAGGGTCATTAAACAAACACCAATAACATCTTAGGGTTTGAGAAATTGAACTCTCGTCATCGTGGAGGGAAAAAGGAAATGGTGGGATTGCTACGGGAACTTTTTGTCTTACCGACGGAGCGTCCTCCTCGAGGTTATTGAGTGCTGAGTGCTCCTGCAACATGGGAACCCACCTCCTCATTAGAATACCGCACTGCTTAGACAAAACCATAGACCATGATTCAAATTCCATGTCGAATGAGAGAGTCTTGGGCCCCACCTCCTCATATGGGTCTGATATGATCAGGCGGAGTTGGGTAAGGTTTGGATGAGAGGGAAGCGGTGTGACAGAGGAGTGCCACGTGGGGCCATGACTGTGGTGGTATACGGATGGGCGGATCAGCGTGGGGACGTTTGACGTAAACGATGGACAGTAAGGGCACAGAAGGCGCGAAATATCCGATGGGTCACCACCGGCATAAACACAGACACTTCCCAAGTGTTTCCGTCACTGAGAACCCACCTGACTCGTGATTGATGGAATATTGGTGGGTCCCGTAATGATACCGGATCACAAAACAAGTAGGCGGCGACAGTGCTCAAACTTGCCATATTTACGTGGACGCGTATTACCAACAAATTTATTTCGTTCTTTTTCCTCCACGTATCATTTTTTTGCCGTCCCAATACAAAAGTGCTACAGGATTAGAACAGCTTCGAGCACAGGGGACAACCTAACAGTGTCATTTGATATCAATGGTTGAGGAATGCTGCGATGTGTCTTACAATTTAAGATGATAATACTGAGAAATTTATATGGCAGGATTCGGGTACGGATTTTACTATAAATAGTAATACTTTTTTATCAGCTATATCAAATTGTAATCTGAATATTGTAGATGTTGACTCTTTTGGCCATGTTTTAGTGCTTCAAAGAGTGTTATGCTTTCTGTTTGTATCAGAGATGAGGAAGATGATGTGCGAGAGTGCCCCACTCATTGCTTGTATCAGAGATAAGGCTGATGGTTTTGCACATCATCAACTTTTGTTGTTGATTTTACGCTGAATAGCCACTACCTACCTCACCATAAAAAAAATTATCATGAAATGAGCTATCAGTGAATAATAGCATTACACTGAACAAAGATTGATGTCAGAATTCATGTTTCTTTAATTGGATCCTTAATATTTTTAGATATATAAAAAATAATCATAAATAATGGTTGTCGCTTTTCTCCGAATAGACAAAAGATTATTAATCTTGTGATTACGATGAATGGTGATGTTATTGCAGCTCAGCCAGAAGAATCATAAGGAGTTGACAATGATGATTCAAAGAAGATATAAAAAAGATTGAATCAGAGTACAATTCTGATTGTTTCAAGGATGCACCTCATCATATTTGTCTTCAAGAATTTGAACCTAAATTTAATGGTTAAATTCATTTTACTCCTGTGATTAATATAAATTTTTATAATTTATTTATGTCTAAAATAATTTTTATATTTTTAAAAATATAGCATATAAGTTCCTTCCGTCAAGTTTGAGTTAATAAAAGTTAGAGTCTACTTACACGATTAACTTATAATAAACTATTAATATAATGATACGTATAATTTATTTTTTTAAAAAAAATTCATTTAAACCTCTGTGGGTTTGGTCATAAATCATTTAAGCCCTTATAATTTTACTTATGTTTAAAATAACCTTACATTTTTTAAAAACATAACATATAAGCTCATCCTATTTAGTCTGAATTAACATGTGTTAGTCTACTATGTGACATGTTGACTCATAATAAATTATTAATAAAATAATATATAATTTAAATTAAAAAATTAAGACCACCATCAATAGCGAGAGAAGGTGTCATCGTAGAAGTGACCACTAGTAGCAACACCGAGCTGCTACTATCTAGTAGGGCGTCATACCCACACAACCTTTTTTGCGTTGATGATAAGCTAAGAAGCTTTTGGTCTCACCTCATGTGGATGTGTATCGATCAGTTCGATGCTAGGCACTCAATAATCTCCCGATCCCTCTTTCTCCTCCTGAGCATCTTCATCCCTACTACCTTTCACATCATCCTTTTATACATCCCCACCCCGCTATGTCTATGATGTGATGGTCTAGCTCCCATTCACCTCTGTCTCCGGCTTCTACTACCTTTGTTCGTCGCTAGGCCTTTGCCGCTTTCTCTTCCTCGATAAGATGGATTATTTTTAATTTAAATTATACGTATCATTATATTAATAATTTTGTTATGAGTTAGCATGTCATATAAGTAGTGTATAATATCTGTTAACTCAGACTTGACAAGAGGGGCTTATATGCTATGTTTTTAAAAATATAAGGATTATTTTAGACATGAGCAAAACTATAAGAACTTAAATGATCCATGACCAAAATCACAAGGGTTAAAAACCAAAGCTTCTATTCCTATTGTGCTTGGTGATACACTCCCAACTAATGAGATGTGGCTTTAGTGTTGGAAAAATGTTGCTAAAAGACTACTCTAGAGAGATAAGTAATTCTTCTAAAAATATGATACAAAATTCTAGTACACATAAGATAGTATAGAGTTAATGGCTAAATTAATTAAAATAAATTTCTTAGCTTAAGAATTTTTTTTTTTGCCAGCATTTGATTCTAAGAAGAGTTTTATCTATAAGAGACTATTCGAGGAAGGTTGAAAGGTGTTTATGAGAGACAAAGGAGCCAAGGTAGCTATCACACCTCCCAATTTATTACATTCAAGAGGCATAAATCTATCTTAAATTAAAAATATTATAATTCATCCACAATATAAATCCATAATGAGAATACTAAAAAAATATTCAAACATTATTTATAACTTATAAAACCTATATAATTTATAATCATACACCACATCACTCGATAATCCACAAAACCTAAAGCCAACTTAATAAAAATATTAACCATACTTATAAATCTACAAGTCTGAGAATTTATGAATTATAAAGCTAACTATTTATCATAAGTTTATATCATCATAAAACTAAACTTAAGATTCCAAAATTTTAAATATGAGAGATATTTATAAATAATTTAAAATATATCATTATAAATATTTCAGAAATGAGTGATATTATACACCCCCAGAAGAAAAATTTAGTATTATAAATTTATCGGTCTTCCATCGTTAAAAAGATGAGAATAAACTTTCTTTATTTCCTCCTCTAGCTCCTAGATTTCTTCTATAAAATGATGTTTCCAAATCATTTTAACTAGAGGAATGATCATATTCCTTAAGATCTTTTCTTTCTTATTAATAATCTGCATATGTTCTTCCACATGAGGCAAGTCTTTATCAATCACAATCAGTTCATACTTAATGATATGAGAGGGATACTGTATAAACTTTCTGATTGACTATCGGTTTAAGAGTGATAAGCAATACTAAACTTAACTTTAGTATCCATAGATTCCTAAAATCTTCTCCATAATTTGAAAGGAAATTTGGAGTCTCTATCAAAGTTGATCTCATTTGGAATTCCATGAAATCTTACTATTTCATCAATATATAAATCTATAAGCCTATTAAGAGAATAAGGCATATTGATAGGTAAGAAATATACAGATTTTATGTTACCTATCAATGATGACCTAAATAGCAACATGCTTTCTAGAGGTTTTGGGTAGACTTGAAATAAAGTTCATGATAACAAATTTTCATTTTCATTCAGAAATATCTAAAAGTTGCAACAACCTTCATGTTTCAAATATTCTACTTTAATTAACTGATAACACTAAAAAACTTCTAACTTGTATCCAATTCATTGGTATTTCCCCTTTAACTAACACTTTCATTTTCTTTAGTTCAATAGAGGTACACTTTTTTAAGGCAACTTCATTCCACTAAAACTCACATTTTCTTGACTTTGCATATAACTTTTTTTTTCTCTTGGTATGGACAATACATTTCCCAAGTGTTCCTCATGCTCTAGATTTCTCCTCAAACACAATAATATTTCATCAATGAATATAATTACATAGTCCTCTAAGAATGGTTGAAATATCCTATTCATCAGTTCCATAAAAGCTGTAAGGGCATTAGTCAAGCCAAAATGGTAAGAATTCATGGTGATTCTAGAAGCTATTTTTAAGATATCTTCTTTCTTAATCTTCAAGTGATAATAACCAAATCTTAGATCAATCTTGAAAAAGACTAGTTCACCCTGTAATTGATCAAACAAATCATCAATTCTGGATAGTGGATACTTATTTTTTATGCTCACCTGATTCAATTGTCTATAATCAATACAAAGCCTCAATATTCCTTCCTTTTTCATAATTAACAATAACAGAGCCCATGGTGAGACGTTAGGTTGAATGAAACTCTGATTTAATAGTTCTTATAGTTGCTTCTTTAATTCCACTAGCTCGAGTGGTGCCATTCTATAGGGAGGCTTAGATATTAGGGTAATCCTAAGGATCAAATCAATAGCAAATTCACCCTCTTTGTCTGAAGGTAATCTAGGCAAGTCATCTAGAAATACATACGAGAACTCCTTGACTAATGAAGTTTCATTTATATGAGTTTTTTGATCTGAATGCTCATTTATACTTTAATATAGCATCAATAACCCTTCTACATAAGACGATGAGATTAAAGTGCTGATATTAGGTAAGGGGGTAAATCATGCTTAATACCCTTAAAATAAAAGATAAGCTAATTTCGTATGCAAAAAGTGATTATTTTTGAATAGCAATCAATACTAGAATGATAGGTAGATAACCAATCTATGCCAAGTATAATATCAATACCCGTGATCTCTAGGAGAATCAAATCAGGAAAGAGTTCATGTCCTCCAATAGAAATCAAACAAGATGAATAAATCACATTTGTTATTAAAGAATCCCCATCAACAGTAGTTACATATAGCATGTAATCCAGTAGTCTAAGTTGAATACCAAAGTGGTAAGTAAAACATTACAAAACAAATGATAGATCCCGGGTCAAACAAAACTTTTGTATTTCTATTATAAACATGAATGATACATTCAATCACTAGTTTAGAAGCTCTAGAATCCTATTCAATGATAGCTTACACTTTGACATAGGCCGATGAACTAGGTGCTGGTTACAGGTGCCCTACAAGCCAATCACGTGAGTGATGACACGTATGACACACTACATAGTCTTTTTACATTATTATTTATTAGCATATTCTCACAGTATATTATCTATTGAATATATATATTATGATATCTTTAGTTCTATACAATGAGAATCAGATCGTGATGAGATCATGATAATGAGACTGATTCGCCTTTAAACATAGATCCTAAATAATCATGGTCATAGGTTGCTCGAAAGGGACATCGAGACAACCGGATAAATCAATGTGTTGTATACCCATCCATATGATGGAGGCAGCTAGTCTCATAACCATTTGTGTGGAGATACTAAGTGTTGGTTACAGGTGCCCTGCAAGCCAATCACGTGAGTGATAGCACGTGTGATATGTTGTGTGATCTTTTTTTGCTTATAATTAATATTAGTATATTCTCACATTATATTATATGTTGCATATATATTATGATGTCCTTAGTTCTGTGCAATGAGAATCAGATCGTGATGAAATCATGATAATGAGATCGATTCACCTTTAAACATAGATCATGAATAATCCCGGTTATAGGTTACTCGAGAGGGACATCGAGATAACTGGATAGACTAATGTACTATATACCGATCCATATGATGGAGGTGACTGGTTTCATAGCCACTTGTATGGAGACAATAAGGATATTGTACATGTGCATATTGGAGAATAAGTTTACTGATTGATCTGCTTATAAAACATTATATGGTTAATGATACCTAATATCAGATAGTAATTTCATAGTCCCAGTTGTGTATCTTGTCCTTAGACCTGAGACACCAAGGATACCTTGTATGAGTACTTCTTTCTGTTGGGAAACCTCAGCGGGAGCATCACATGCGCAGCGAAAATCAAAACAAAACAGGTTTCCTATGCAGATCAAATCATCGTACAAAGATTGGGTTACAAAAAATCCATAAGAACAGAAAAAATTACATCATGTGAGAGATTGGTTTACCTAGGGAGATTGTATATCCCTGTATTCTAGATCTGGATGGAAAGGATGAAGGAAGTAAAGTGTCTTCCTCTCTAGAGATATCCACCATATGTGTGTGACCCTCTAGGCCCGATGCCGAGCTGGCCGTAGTCACTCCCATGAGAACTCCTTCTGATATAGTGAATTATTATCTCCATAATAATTCACTCAACTCATCGACTATAGATGTACTAGGCCACTACGCCATAGTCACCAAATGGTACAGGGGAGATCGAATCCATCGGACCCATCTGTCCACAGTTACTATGTATCTATAATCCCTCATCCAACTAATATCCCAGAGACTGTATATTGGACATGGTACTGTCATGTCACATACAAAATCCGTCATACTCTCACTCTAATCGGATTCTCCGGGAGAATTCATTCTCTCTCAATCCGAATGACCCTGGCCAAGGATTTGTCTGAGCAAGCACACATGAGATATTCATCTCGTGATACCGAGAGTGGATGATCCTCTATTAACCAGTTGTACTAAATCTGAAACTTTCCAAACCTGTAAGTCTAGAGTCAAAGAAAGGAGTACTCAAACAAGACATCCTTAGTGTCTTAAGTCTAAGGACCAGATACACAACTGAGACTATGGAATCGTTGTCTGACATTAGGTATCATTAACAATATAGCATTCTATAAGCAGATCAATCAGTGAACTCATTCTCCATTGAGCACTTGTACTATATCCTTAGTGTCTCCACACAAGTGGCTATGAGACTAGTCGCCTCCATCATATAAACGAGTATATAGCACATCGATCTGTCCGGTTATCTCGATGTCCCTCTCGAGTAACCTATGATCGAAATTATTTAGGATCCATATTTAAAGGTGAATCGATCTCATTATCGTGATCTCATCATGATCTGATTCCCATTGCATAGAACCAAAGACATCACAATATATATGTAACATAAATATAATGTGAGAATATACAAATAATAATCATAAGCAAAAAGATCACACAGCATGTCACACATGCCATCACTCACGTGATTGGCTTATAGTGCACCTGTAATCAGCAATCTCCCACTTGACCTAAAGTCAATCACCTATGTGTCTGATCCCCATCTGACCCCTGTGATGCTCAAATATAATCTGAGCCAGCGGCTACGTTAGTGGATCTACAATGTTATCTTTGGATAAAACTCTTTTCATTGCTATATCTTTATTGGTCATGATCGCTCTAATCAGTTGGAACCTCAGAAAAATTCTAATGAGACTTAGGTTCCTTTGCTAAAGCTATTGCCCTATTGCTATCGTAGTATATGAGAATTAGCTCCATGTTTCTTGGTACGACTCCCAAATTTTTGATGAACTTCTTCATCCACACCCATTCCTTTGTTGTTTTTGTTGCAATAATTTATTTCACCTCTATGGTCGAGTCAACAATAGTATCTTGCTTGGAACTCTTCCAGCTCACTGCTCCTTCATTCAGGGTGAAAATATACCCTAAGTTTGACTTGCTATCATCAATGTCAGACTGAAAACTCAAGTCCGTATAGCCCTCAACCTAGAGGCTACCTCATCTATATACCAATAAAAGATTCTTAGTCTTTCTCAAGTACTTAAGGATACACTTTACTGCCTTCCAGTGTTCTAAACCTGGATCTGCCTGATACCTGCTCGTGACACTTAGAACATGGCTATATCAGGCTTGGTACATAGCATAGCATATATGATAGACCCTATCACTGAGGCATAAGATATCTTATCCATGTATGCCCTTTCTTCAGGAGTCTTTGGGGACATACTCCTAGAAAGTGATATTCCATATCTCATCGGTATGAGACATCTCTTGGAATTCTCTATGTCAAACCTTTTGACAATGGAGTCTATGTACCTAGACTAGGACAAGCCAAGCATCCTCTTAAATATATCTCTATAGATCCAGATCCCCAAAATATAGGATGCTTCTCCTAAGTCTTTCATGAAGAAGTTTCTGGATAGCCAAGTCCTTACAGTGGAGAGCATTCATACATCATTTCCAATGATTATGATGTCATCTACATATAGCACCAAGAAGGTGATAGCATTCCCACTTACCTTCCTATACACACAAGGCTCATCTTCGTTCTTAACGAAGTCATAGGATCTGATCATCTCATCAAATCTTATGTTTCAACTTTGGGAAGCTTGCTTTAGTCCATAAATGGACTTGAGCAACCTACACACTTTATCTGGATTCTCTCTGGATACGAATCCCTCTGGCTGTATCATATACACCTCATCTTTGAGGTTGTTATTAAAGAATATCATTTTCACATCCATCTGTCAGATCTCATAGTCATAATGTGCTACAATGGCCAAAAGAATTCTAATGGATTTAAGCATGGCTATAGGTAAAAATGTTTCGTCATAGTCAACTCCTTGTTTTTAACGATATCCTTTAGCTACCAGCCTTGCCTTATAGGCCTCCACCTTTCCATATACTCCGATCTTTGTTTTGAAGATCCACTTGCACCTGATGGGTACAATACCCTCAGGTGCATCCACAAGGTTTCAAATCTTGTTAGAGTACATGAAATCCATCTTAGAATTTATTAATTCTTACCACTTCCTGGAGTCTATACTCATAATAACCTCCTTGTAAGTTTAAGAATCAACATCCTAAGAGTCATCTCCACTGATATGTCCTACATATCTTTCAGAAGGGTGAGATACTCTGCTAGACCTGCATAAAGTTGGAACTTGTGTGCTAGGTACCTAAACAGACTCGGATTCTAGAATAGTGCTTGAGCTAGATTCTCCAACCTTGCTTAACTCTATCTCACTCCCATTGTTTCCACCAAGAATGTGTTCCTTCTCAAGAAACATAGCTCTTTTAGCAATAAAGACCTTTCGGTCCTCGGGATGAAAGAAATAATACTCACAAGTTTCCTTTGGGGTATCCCACGAACTTACACCATTCTATCCTTGATTCCAACTTGTCGAGATTGTGTCTTCTAACGTGGGCAGGACAACCCAAAATCTTAACCATCTTAAGATTAGACTTCTTTCCTTTCCATATCTCATATGATGTAGACACTATCGACTTTGATGGAACTCTATTCAGAAGGTAAGCTGCGGTCTCTAGGGCGTATCCTCAAAATGATGCAGGTAGGTCAGCGAAACTCATCATGGATCGCACCATGTCTAACAGCGTGCGATTCATCCTTTCTGATATACCATTGAGCTGAGGTGTATATGGAGGTGTCAATTGAGATAGAATCCCATTGTCCTTGAGGAAATGGGTGAACTCCGTACTCAAGTACTCTCCTCCTCGATCTGATTGAAGAGTCTTAATACTCTTTATAATCTAGTTCTCAACTTCATTCTTATATTCCCTGAATTTCTCAAAGGCCTCGAACTTGTACTTCATCAAGTACATGTATCCATACTTAGAGAAATCATCAGTGAATGTAATAAAGTATGAGTAACCACCTATAGCTTGAGTTGACATGGGACCACATACATCACTATGTATGAGTTTCAATAATTCAGTGGCTCTCTCCAGTTCTACTAAAAGGAGAGTTAGTCATCTTCCCATGAATGTAAGGTTCGCAAGTTGCATATGACTCATAGTCAAATGGATCTAAGTATCAATCTTTCAGCAACTTTTGAATCCTTCCCTTATGTATATGACCTAACCTACAATGCCATTGGTATACATTATTCACCTCATTTCTTTTACTCTTAGATGTATTTATATTCATGATGTGTGGAGAAATGTCTAACATATAAAGCTATTTATCAGGGTCCCTCTAGTGATGATCTCATCATCCATAATTATTCTCAAAAATTAATTTATATCCACTAATTGTCAAACATGAGATGAAAATAATATTTTTGATAATAGAGGAACAAAATACCATGCATCTAATGTAATAATAGCTCCACTAGGCAGATATCGGATGACCTCCCCAACAGCAACTATAGCAACTCTTGCTCCATTGCCCATCTTAAGGTCCATCTCGCCTCTAGCCAATCTCCTAGGTCTTGCCAGAACTTACAATGAATTACAGATATGATAAGGACTCCCGGTATCCAATACCTATGTGTTATCATGAAAATCTAATAAATGAAGACTAATCATGAATATACCTGAAACTTCTCCAAGCTTCTATTTCGCCTTCTCCGCAAGGTAGTCCTTACAGTTCCTCTTCCAATGCCCATCTTAGCCGCAGTGGAAGTACTATACTTTGTCCTTTGCTGGGTCTTTCTTGGCAACCTTTGCCTTACCCGGTCTTTCTTTGCCCTTGCCATTCTTAAGGGTCTTACTAGCCTTACTTTTATTCCATTAGTCTCACCAATATAGAGAACTGACTTCTCTTTCTTGATGGTACTCTTAGCTTCCCTCAACATATTGAGGAGCTAAAGTAGAGTCACCTCAAACTTATTCATATTAAAGTTAATAATGAATTGTGAAAAGGAATCTAGTAGGGACTGAAGTATAAGATTAACATACAGGTTATCCTTTAGGACTATCTTTATACTTCATAAAATGAGCGATCTCGTCCTCGCTTATCCTTTCCTCCGTGTGGGCACAATCGTGTTAATGATATATATGATTTTCTCTTTCATGAGAATAATTCTCAAATTGCGGAGCCTTTGGACCAATGAGGTGGTTGGCATCAAGTATGCTATATTGAGGTTTTGCAAACGACAAACAAGATATAGCGTAAATAAATAACATTCAAACTTTACAGAAATACTAATTAAGATATGGACTTCTATATTAATGTACTCCTACTATTTTCCTAGTGAATCACTTGACACCCTTGACACGTGAGACGAAAGTCTCTAGCAGACTCCTAGTGGGGATCGGGATCCAATCGACATCTATGTGCAACCTCGAGGGACTCGACCAATTACTACACTAAGCCCGAACGGTAGACAACTCTTGTCAATCACAACTCCTTGTAATTTCTATCATGTTCGGCTTCCGAGTCATCATGGTCTCGACTGCTTGACCAACCATAAAGTTCAGTTAAGTCATCACCATTGTTACAAGATGAGTCTGATCAATGGATATGCTCTCGACTGCTCGACCAAGTCATACCATGTCCTCAGGTCACCGGTGACATCTATATGTCATAGGCAAGTACTCGATCATGTAGATAGGTGGGCCTCGAGGGACTCGACCAACTCAACCTATATCTTGATTCAATTTCTTCCTATAACGATGGAAGGTCACGTGGGTCAATATTATCGTAGGAGGGTTTTTTGTTTTGTATCGGTCTCCTACCACATCGGATGATCATGAGCCGTCACCTAATATGATTAAGCCTGAGCCAATGGGCCTAATCACTCATAATAGGATCTATGTGTGCATCGACGCACCTCCATGCCCTGTGATCGTTGATCTCATCATCGTTTCCGTCGGATCCTCGTCACATCACCATACGTCGTGATCTCTCGTTACAACATTATAGGTCCCGCTGTCACCTCTACGCTCTCGTCGTGCCTCTCCATTTAATTACAAATAATCATAGGCACGTAGGCCCAACAATAAATGAAAAAAATAGAAGCTCGTAGGCCCCAATAATAATAATAATAATAATAATAATAATAATAATAATCATAATTATACACATCACAACACATAGCTCATGATCATCCATCCACATTATGCATCACATGTACATCACATGTATGATTACTATATATATTAATTAATTAAACTATTTAATTAATTATTTTTTAGAAATTAGTACATGCTCGAAATTTCAAGAATTATCAAGGGTATTTTCATAATTTTGGATAAGAGGATAGTCCTTGGAATTTTTAGAATTATTAAGGGTATATTCGATATTCTAGGCATAGGACAGACCCTAGAATTTCTCAAACTCCAAGGGACAATATCATCCCTTTTACAAAAGGATACCCTAGCCCTCTTCTCTCACCCTCACTACGCCACCACCGTCGCCGCTGCCCCTGAGCAGGCGTCGGCTGCCCTTGCCCGCCGACGGCCGCCCTGCCAAGGAGCGGCCACCTTTGCGGCCGACACCGCCACCCTTGCTGGTGGCAGCCCCTTGCGGGTGCCACGTTGCAAGTGACTGTGCCTGCGGGCGGTCGCCTGCGGGCTACTACCCTTGTGAGCGACTGCTTGCGGTCATCCAGTCGCCGCCTTGCTGGGAGCCTTGGCCGCAGCCGACTACCCCTACAGCCAGCTTGGCCATAGGTGGCTGCCCCTACAAGGGGCCTGGCCATGGTCGACCACCCCTACAAGGGATATGGCCGTGGCTGGCCGCCCCTCCTCGTTGCGTTCATTGTAAAAATACAGCAAGAACGCGTAGAACGATTCAATCTCATCACACGTAGTTTAAAACTAATATTTCGCATGAAAATCGTGGCTCTGATACCATTGTTAGGAAACCTCAGTGGGAGCATCACATATGCAGTGAAAATCAAAACAAAATAAGTTTCTCATGCAGATTAAATCATCGTGCAAAGATTGGGTCGCAAGAAAGCCATAAAAACTGAAAAAATTACATCATGTGAGTGATTGTTTTACCTAGAGAGATCATATATCCTTATATTCCACATCCGAATGGAGAGGATAAAGGAAGTCAAGCGTCTTCATCTCTAGCGGTATCTACATGATAGATCTCTGCAGTGAATCTCCTCTAATATGATCTTGCAACTCTTGTAGAGGGAGGGAGGAGACTAGGAGGAGGAGGCTAAGGCTATAGCCCATCAACCATGAGTCTCCCCTCCTATTTATAGAGAGCCAAAAAAAAAAAACCTAGGGCTCCTGCCTTAGTGGGTATTGGATCTTCATCTAATTATCTACTAACCTTGTATTATTAGATCTCTATCCAATAATCTCCTTAGGCCTCTAATTGAGCCTCAACCAAGGAGCCCATTAGTATAGGGTCTCATCTAATGAGAATAGGGCCTAATTAGATCTCCATCCAATTCTCTATTCGGTGAAGCATCCACCATATGTGTGTGACCCTCTAGGCCCAATATCGAACTGGCCATGAGTCACTCCCATCAGAACTCTTTCTGATATAATAAATTATTATCTCTATAATAATTTACTCGACTAATCGACTATAGACATATGAGGCCACTACGCCATAGTCACCAAATGGTATAGGGGGGATCGAATCCATTGGCACTGTCTGTCCACAGTTACAGTATATCTATAATCCCTCATCCAACTAATATCCCAGAGACCGTATATTGGACATGGTACTGTCAAGTCATATACGAAATCTACAATAGTCTCACTCTAATTGGATTCTCCTGGAGAACTCATTTTCTCTCAATCCGAATGACCCTGGTCAGGGATTTGTCTGAGCAAACACATATGAGATATTTCTCTCATGATACCGAGAGTGGATGATCCTCTATTGATACTCAATTGCCTTCGTAAGGTTGGCTACCAATCCCCAACTGTACCAAATCTGAAACTTTCCAAACCTATAAGTCTGGCGTCAAAGAAAGGAGTACTCAAACAAGGAATCCTTGGTGTCTCAAGTCTAAGGACCAAATACACAACTGAGACTATAGAATCACTGTCTGACATTAGGTATTATTAACCATACAAATTTCATAAGCGAATCAATCAGTGAACTCATTCTTTAATGAGCACTTGTACTATATCCTTAGTGTCTCCACACAAGTGGCTATGAGATCAACAGCCTCCATCATATGGACGGGTATATAACACACTGATCTGTCTAGTTATCTCGATGTCCCTCTCGAGTAACCTATGACCGAGATTATTTAGGATCTATGTTTAAAGGTGAATCGATCTCATTATCGTGATCTCATCATGATCCGATTCCCATTGCATAAAACCAAGGACATCATAATATATATGTAATAGATAATATAATGTGAAAATATGTCAATAATAATCATAAGTAAAAAAATCACACAGCATGTCACACGTGTCATCACTCACATGATTGGCTTGCAGGGCACCTGTAATCAGTACTTTCTTTAACGCCAGACTTACAGGTTTGAAAAGTTCCAAATTTGGTACAGTTGGTTATCGAGATTGGTAGCTAACCTTATGAAGGCAATTGAGTGTCAATAGAGGATCATCCACTCTCGGTATCATGAGAGGAATATCTCATATGTGCTTGCTTAAACAATCCCTGGCCAGGGTCATTTGGATTTAGAGAGAATGAGTTCTCTAGGAAAATCTGATTAGAGCGAGACTATAATGAATTTCGTATGTGACCGGACAGTACCATGTCCAATATACAGTCTCTGAGATATTAGTTGGATGAGGGATTATAGATATATGGTAACTAAGGATAGACATGTCTGATAGATTCGATCCCCCTATACCGTCTGGGGAATATGGCGTAGTGGCCTAGTACGTCCATAGTTGATGAGTCGAGTGAATTATTATGGAGATAATAATTCACTATATTAGAAGGAGTTTTGATGGGAGTGACTCATGGCCAGCTCAGTATCGGGCTTAGAGAGTCACACACATATTGTCACGGACTTAGTTGAATTTGCCTAAGCCGTGTGGCACCCATGCGACAAACTTGTAGACTTAGCTAGAATTGCCTAAGTCATGAGGTAACATTTGCTCAATGTTTCGGGCTTAGCTGAGATTGCCTAAGTCATGAAACGCCAAAGCGTATTTGCTTACAAAGGGTCAGCCCAATTGTAACCTCGTATGGGTCCCAAAGGACCTGCAAAAAGAGAAGTTGATTAGTTTTAAAGATAAGCGATGGACAAGTCCCGACGACTTGCAAAGATGGCAGCTCTTACAAGCAATTCATCAAACACCTTGAGTGCAATAGAAAAAGAGACAAAGAGAGCGAAACAGGACTTTTGAGGGTTGTAAGAACGATCGTAAGTCCACAAACAATGGTTTCCAAGGGTGTCAGACGTAAAATACTTCAACTGGTTTTGAAAGCTTATGCCCGACTACTATCCCAAAGCCCCCATCCAGCCCTATGCCACCTAGGGGGTTCTAGAGGGTTAAGATGACTGACATTCCATGTCGCTCAAAAAGCTTACCGCAGCATGCGAAAATTGCCCAAAACTGGGCAGTTTTGGGATGTTTTGGTTCTGCACACTGAATGGTCATTCTACAGCCTTCCAGACTATTTTTGCTTATATTTCTTAGGCAAAAATACTTAAAAACATGGCAAAACAGGCTGCCAAACATCTATACAAGTAAGCAAAAGTGACAGACAGTTTGTTGAGCGAAGGTGTTACGGTTAAGCGACGACCGTCTATGACATTCGCCCCCACTTAAACTGTCGACGCCCTCATCGACGCTTGTTGGTAGGCTTTGACACGGGCTTCTTTATGTCGTAGGGTATCTTTTGGTTCCCAACTAGCTTCTGTTGGGGGAAGCTTTTGCCATTCCACCAAGTACTCCATTTGTTATGCTCCGCTGGGTAACTTAATCTTTCGATCCGCCAGAATAGTCTCAACTCGCTTCTCATAGGAGGCTCTGATGGGAGGTAGACGAGTTGAAATATTTCGCGAAGCATCTTGTGGATCTGAATGGTAAGCTTTCATGTTGCTTGCATGGAAGACATTGTGAATTTTGAGCCATGCCGGTAGTTGCAACTTGTAAGAAACATTGTCTACCCTGTTGATAATTGGGAAAGGTCATTCATACTTACGCACTAATCCTTTGTGCACTTTATGCCTAAAGAACTGGAGTGATGCTGGTTGGAGCTTCACCAGCACCAAGTCACTAACTTTAAACTCCTGTGGTCGCCTTCCCACATCTGCCCACTTCTTTATCTTTTTGGTCGCCTTCTCTAAGTAGGCCCAAGCAATATCAACATTTCGATGCCATTCCTTTGCAAAGTGGTATACTGATGGACTACTCCCTGTATAACCAATAGCCAATGTGTGAGGAGTTGACGGCTGTTGTCTTGTGATAATCTCGAAGGGGCTCTCGTTGGACGTAGAGCTTCACTACAAGTTGTAGGAGAATTAGGCTATATCCAACAGCTTCACCCAATCTCGTTGGTTGGCACTCACATAGTGCCAGAGATATTGCTCCAAAAGCGAGTTGATTCTTTTTGTTTGACCATCTATTTGGAGGTGGAGGCTTGTGAAGAAGTATAACTTAGATCCCAGCATCTTGAATAGCTCGGTTCATAATCATGCCAAGAACCAAGAATCTTGATAACTAATGATGTTGTGTGCGACTCCCCAATACTACACCGCATTCTTCATCATCAACTTGGCTACCTCCACTACTAAACAATGTAGGGGTGCAGCGATGAACGTTGCATACTTCGAAAACTGATCGACCACCACGAGTATCGATCCAAGTCCCCCTACTGCAGGCAAGCTTGATATGAAGTCCAAGTAAATGCTCTCCCATGGCCTTTCTAGTACGGGCAGCGGCTTCAAACGCCTCACCGGTTTCTACTGCTCTACTTTATCCTGTTAGCAAGTAAGGCATGTTTGAACATACGCCTCCACATCTGTCCCCATCTTTGGCCAATAGAAGTCCCTCTCCATGAGAGTCATTGTTCGATGAATGCCCAAATGTCCTACCCAAGGGGAATCAGACACTCTCTCAAGAGTTCACACCTCAAGTTGTCCACTCATGAAACATAAACTCTATTCCCTTTGGTGTAAATGAATCCCTCCTGGACCCAAAATCGTCATGCCTTGCCCTCTTTGATGAGTTATATTAGGGTTACTGCTTGAGGATCACTGTACAGTCCATCCCTGATCCTGGAAAGAAAGTTGGAGTGCAACTGACTTTCTTGGCCTCCGCCTTCCAACTATATAGCGTTTACCAGTTTCACTTTCTGGCTCAATACAACGGCCATGATATTTATCTTTCCAGGCTTGTACTCCATTACCATGTCGAACTTTGCCAAGAAGTCCTGCCATCATGCTTGTTTCGGGGAGAGTTTCTTTTGAGTCTTAAAGTAACTCAGTATGACATTGTTCATCCTTAGCATGAATGATGCTCCTAAAAGGTAATGTCGCCAGACTCATAGACAGTGGACCACCACTGTCATCTCCTTCTCATGCACTGGATATCACAGCTCGGTCTCGTTGAGCTTGCGACTCTCGTAGGCCACTAGATGATCCTCTTGCGTAAGTACTCCCTCAATAGCAAAGTCAGAAGCATCTGTATGGACTTTAAAAGACTTCCCATAGTTTGGTAATCTGAGTATTGGTTCCTCCAACATAACAGTCTTTAGATCTTGGAAAGCTATTTCACACTTGTCCGACCATCTCCAAGACTACTCCTTTAGCAACTCTGTCAATAGAGCTGCGCGCTTCGAATAACCAGAGATGAAGCGCCGATAATAGTTGATGAAACCAAGGAAGGATCTCAGCTTATGTACCTTCTTTGGTGTTCACCATTCTACCACAGCTTACACCTTTGACTCATTCATTCGAATGGAACAACTACCGATTCGATGCCTCAAAAATAGAATTTCTATCTATGCAAAGTAGCACTTCTCCCTCTTCACAAACAAGGTGTTCTCCTCGAGAACTCTGAAGATTGTCCGAAGGTGTTCAACATGCTCCTTGAGTGTCTGGTTGTAGACGATAATATCGTCTAAGTAGATGACTATAAACTTGTCCAAATACTTTAAAAAGATGGTTGGAGTGTTTGTTAAGCCGAAAGGCATCACCAGAAACTCGAACACTCCATACCTGGTCACACAAGTAGTCTAGCCTCATCACATTCTGCAATGCGCACTTGCCAATACCTCGACCGAGGTCAAGTTTGGAGAAATACTTGGCCTTGCCTAGTTGATCGAACAAATCCGTAATGAGCGAAATTGGATATTTATTCTTTACCATCACTTTGTTCAGGGCTTGATAGTCAACACATAATCAGAGGCTCCCATCTTGTTTCTTTTGAAAGAGAACTAGAGCTCAGAATGGTACCTTTGGACTACGGATGAGACCACTGCTTAGCAGTTCATCTAACTGTTTCCTCAATTCTGCCAACTCTGGAAGGGCCATGCGGTATGGTGGTCTCGCTGGAGGCTTAACTCCCGGCTCCAACTAAATATTATGATCCATGCCTCTGCGTGGTGGTAGAGTCCTCGACAACTCAGGTGGCATGACATCTATAAACTCCTTCAGAACTTTTACCACCGTAGCAAGTTCGTGAATGGCCTCCCCGTCAAGTGGCTCTAGCTTCACAGCAGCCACAAAAGTTAATTCTCCCTTTCGCACCCCTTTCTTCAATTGTAGTACCAATATTTGTTATGGGTCCTTGGTTCTCCCTCAAGAAACTGGAACTACGCAGGGGTCGTGGAATGGTATCGACACTAACTTTGCCGCCTGCATGAACTCCATTCCAAGAATCACTTGAAGTTGTCCAATGGCACCGCCATCATGTTTGTGCACTCGCTCCACGTTCCAATCTTGATAGGGACCCCCTTTGCTAGTTCGGAGATCTGCTTGGCCTCCGAGTTCATAGCCTTCATGCGACTTAGGTTCTTCTTCAAGACAAGTCCAAGTCGCTTTGCTTCACGATCGACAATAAAGTTGTAGGTAGCTCCTATGTCCACCATTGCAAGGGTTGTTCGGCCATTAAGCTTAATGTCCACATACATCAGCTTGCTACTTGCTGCCTTCTGTGTGTTTGTCTTTGTTCTCTCCCCCACTTGACCCTGTAATGCATTTAACAAATGCATCACTCCCATTCGGGGCCCTTGCGACTCCTCGTCGTCACTACTGGATTCAGAACTACTTGAATTAAGGGTGACAACTTTGCCCTTGTCTGACTTATGGGGGTGTATTGATGCCGTTAAAGCGTTGAGTGCCTACTTTTGTGGGCACTCCTTCACCATGTGTGGTCCTCTGCACAAGAAGCATCCACCATATTTTAGAGCTTTGCCTTTCGAGTTTGGTCCCTTGTGGAAGCTCTTCTTCTTCTGTTCACCCCAAGACTCCTTTGTATGAGGGTATTTTGATGGGTAATTTCCCGAGGATTGTTTCTTCTTTCACAAGTCCTCCAAAGAAACGAAATCAGTTAGCCTTTCTGCAGCTGCAATTGCCCCGATCATGTCGGTGACATTCCTTCGATTCAGTTCTTGTTGTACCCATGGCTTCAAGCCATCGAGGAAGCTGAATAGTTTGTCCTTCTCGGACATGTCTTGTATATCCAGCATCAGTGCTGAAAATTGCTTCACATAGTCTCGAATGGATGTACTTTGGTGGAGTTGTCTCAGTTTCCTTCTTGCAGCGAACTTTATGTTCTCGGGCAAAAACTAAATTCTCAACTCGCGCTTCAAGTCTTCTCATGTATCCACTCGGCATCGGCCTTGTTGGATCTCTTCCCAACGGGTTCGCCACCAAAGTTTTGCATCTCTATTCAGATACATGATTGTTATAGAAATTTTGGTTTCCTCCAAATCGGGCCTCGTAGCATGAAAATACTGTTCCATGTCGAACAAAAAATTCTCGAGCTCTTTGGCATCTCTAGTGCCCCCATAGCAATGTGGCTCTGGTGCTTTGAAGCTTTATGGCGATGCAACGCGGGTATTATTCCCTCCCGCATTAAGAGTTCTAGTGAGCAACGTCACTTTGGCCATGAGTTCCGCCACAACTTCATGTAGATGTCGTATAGATTCTTTAGTGTCCTATGTCAGTCGGTCGACCAGGGATTCAACCCTGTCAATCTGAGATTCAACTTCTTCTTGCAAGCTCACTACCCCAAGGAGCCTTCCTTGGCCTTGGTAGAGTTCGTCCAAGCTCGCTTCAAGAACATCAAGACGAGTTTTCACCGTTGAAAGAATCTCTTTGTGGCTCCTTTTTCCAGTTGGCACACCAGATTGTGCCTCCTCTGCTCACGGAGAGTACCTAACTTCACACTCGTCATGTTCACTATCGAGCTCCTCATGAGTGGCACAAGCAGTTTGTGAGCGAGTTTGCACTTGCAGCCGACCTACGGCTGTTTGAGATAAAGGTCTGGTTGCCCCATCTTGCTCGATTCACCATGGTGCTTCATCATAACGAGATTGCAAATCCCTTCGCTTGCTTGTTCAAATTGCTAGCCTGCTCTGATACCACAATGTCACGTACTTAGCTAAATTTGCCTAAGCCGTGTGACACCCTTGCAGCAAACTTGTAGACTAAGCTGGAATTACCTAAGTCGTGAAGCAACCTTTGCCCAATGTTCCGGACTTAGCTGGAATTGCATAAGTCATAAAACATTAAAGAGTATTTGCCCACAAAGGGTCAGCCCAATTGCAACCTCATGCGGGTCCCGAAGGACCTACTAAAAGAGAAGTTGATTAGTTTTGAAAACGAGCGACAGACAAGTCCCGACGTCTTGCAAAGAGGGCAGCTCTTATAAGAAATTCATCAAACACCTTGAGTGCAACAGAAAAAGAGAGAAAGAGAGCGAAACAAGACTTTAGAGGGCTGTAAGAATGGTCGTAAGTCCACAAATGACGGTTCCCAAGGTGTCGGACATAAAACACTTCAATTGGTTTTGAAAGCTTACGCCCAACTACTATCCTGAAGCCCCATCTAGCTCTGTGCCACCCGAGGGGTTCCAGAGGGCTGAGATGGCTAACATTCCGTGCTGCTAAAAAAGCTTATCGTAGCACACGAAAATGGCCCAAAACTGGGCAGTTTTGGGCTACTTTGGTTCTACACACTGAACGGTCATTCTACAGTGTTCCAAACTATTTTTGCTCGTATTTCTTAGGCAAAAATACTTAAAAATAAGGTAAAATAGGCTGCCAAACATCTATACAAGTAAGCAAAAGCGACAGACAGTCTGTTGAGCAAAGGTGTTACGATTGAGCGATGACTGTCTGTGACATATGGTATTGGGCTTAGAGGGTCACATACATATAGTGGATGCTTCAATGAATAAAGGATTAGATGAAGATCCAATTAGCCCCTATTCTCATTAGATGAGACCTGCATTGATGAGCTCTTTGCATGAGGCCCAATTAGAGGCCAAATGAGATTATTGGATAGAGATCCAATAATGTAATATTAGTGGATAATTGGATGAAGATCCAATACCCACTAAAGTAGGACCCTAGTATTTTTTTATGGCTTTCTATAAATAGGAGGGGAGACTCATGGTTGACAGGCTGCAGCTTTGGCCTCCCCCTCCTATTCACCTCCCCCCCTCTGCACAAGAGTTGTGAGATCAGATTAGAGGAGTTTTGCTGCAGAGATCCATCATGTGGATACTATTAGAGAGGAGGACGCTTGACCTCATTCATCCTATCCATCTGGATCTGAAAATATAGGGATATACGATCTCCTTAGGTAATCAATCCATCACATGATGCAGTTTTATCAATTTTTACGGCTTTCTTGTGACCCAACCTTTTGCACAACGATTTGATCTACATGAGAAATCGGTTTTGTTTTGATTTCTACTGCGCATGTGATACTCCCGCTGAGGTTTCCCAACACTAAGGATACAATACAGGTACTTATTAGAGAATGAGTTCACTAATTGATCTGCTTACGGAACACTGTATGGTTAATGATACTTGACCGTAGTCCTAGTAGTGTGTCTAGTCCTTAGACTTAAGACACCAAATATGTCTTCTTTGAGTACTCATCTCTTTGATGTAGGACTTATAGGTTTGGAAAGTTTCAGATCTGGTATAGCTGGTTATCGGGATTTGTAGCTAATCTTACGAAGGCTATTGAATGTCAATAGAAGATCATCCACTCTTGGTATCATAAGAGGAATATCCCGTATACTCTCACTCAAGTAAATCCCTGATTAGGTTGGTCAGATTGAGAGAGAATGAGTTCTTCGGGAGAATTCGATTAGAGCGAGATTAGATGGATTTCGTATGTGACCTGCTAGTACCATACCCAGTATATGATCTATAGGATATTAGATGGATGAGGGATTATAGATATATGGTAACTGAGGACAGACAGGTCCAATGGATAAGATCCCTTATACCGTCTGGGGACTATGACACAGTAGCCTAGTACGTCCATAGTCGATAGGTTGAGTGAATGAGATAATAATTCGTTGAGTCAGAAGGAGTTTTGACAGGTGGGACTCACGATCAGCTCGGTATTAGGCCTAGAGGGTCACACACATATAATGGATGCTTCAGTGAATAGAGGATTGAATATGATATCCAATTAGCCCATATTCTTATTAGATGAGACCCTACATTGATGGGCTCCTTGCATCAGGCCCAATTAGAGGCCAAAGAAGATTAGTGGATAATTGGATGGAAATCCAATACTCACTAAGGCAGGATCCCTAAGGTTTTTGGTGACTCTCTATAAATAGGAGGTAGAGGCAATACATAGATGATAGGCTGCACCTTTGGCCGCCCCCTCATATTCTCCTCCCTCCCTCTGCGCAAGAGTTACAAGATTTATGGCCGTGATTAGAGGATATCGCTATAGCGATCCATCGTGTGGATACTACTAGAGAGGAGGAGGTTTGACCTCCTTCATCCTCTCCATCCGGATCTAAAAAATAGGGATATACAATCTCCTTAGGTAAATAATCTCTCACATGTTATGATTTTCGATTTTATAGCTTTTTCTTGCACCAATATGATCTATGTGGGAAACTAGTTTTGTTTTGATCTTCCACTACGCATATGATGCTATTGCTAAGGTTTCCCAACACTAGGAGGCAATGACTCTCTCTTCTTGTTCAAATGATAATCTATTACTTTATAAGCTAGCTTTCCATATACAAACAAGCTTGATAGAACTCCAGTAGGGTTAAGTCCTAATCATCTTGGTACTAGTCAATAAAAACCCTGTTAGATTGTAATAAAGCTACTCCTATCTTATAAAGGAGTATGACTAGGGTTTAGATTAGCCTTAGGGCTTAGTAGCTGCCACCCCCCCTTACTGGGTTGGTTGGCTAGGGTTACCCCCTGCTTAGGTCGGCTATAGAGCCAACTTAGCCGCCTCCTGTGATAGAACCTCAGAAGGAGCTCTATATATTTTGACTATTGAGGGGGATTAACCCTTGGAACACTATAGGGGTTCCTCCCTCTTAGATTCGACACAAGGCTGAAATAAAATTAATAATTGCTTGATTCAAGGGGGGAGGCGGCTACATCTTTAAATAGGGATTGAAACCCTAGCCTAAGGGGGTGCTTGCCTAAGTAGAATTACCCCTTTGTCCCTCCTATAGCTAACCTGCCTTAATAGGACAATGAGGCAGCTAAGTGGCTCTATAGCCGACCTAAGTAGGGGGAAACCCTAGCCGACCAACTCAATAAGGGGTGTGGCGGCTACTAAGCCCTAAGGGCTAATCTAGATCCTAGCTATACTCCTTTATAAGATAGGAGTGACTTTATTATAATCTAACAGGGTTTTTATTGACTAATACTAAGATGATTAGGACTCAACCCTTCTGGAGTCCTATCAAGTCCGCCCTCTTCAGATCAGCCTTGTCCTCAAGGCTGAGGGTCCATAAACTCTAGAAACTAGATCTTCAACTCCTCATGTGACTCCCATGTTATCATTAACTGAACTTTGGCCTCCTCATCAGTTGGGATGTTAGTTGGAAGGATTTGGGCTGAGTCTTCTTTAAATTTCCATTTGAGGTGGGATACCTGGTGGATCAACTATAATCTTGATCTGGTGCGCAAATTTAATCTCCAAGTTAGGGCCCCAATGTGATTCTCAATTTTACAAGGCCCAAAGAAATAGGAGACCACTTTATTAAGGCTCGAGTTTCTTGTTGATCGGGGTAGAGGTGTAGAAAAACTCGATCTTCAATTTTTCATCCATTCTAAAGTTTGTTGGACGACCATTTCTTCTTTGCATATGCTGCCATATGGCTAGTCTTTAGTGATAGCAAATCTTTCTTCTGGAATGGTGACTGCCCCTGGTATGGTCCAGGATGATGAGAGCCCAATCTGGCGTGAGCATGGATTGCAATTCTTCTAGTTTTACTCCTCTTTCGTGCTGTGGACCTGTATCCAACCATATTTTAAATTTGGTAGTAATTAATATCCCCTGTAAAAACCTCGTATGGAGTGTGATGGAAGCCATGGTGTAAATTAGGATTTGACTATCTTGCATAAGAATAGCCTCAATTCCAACTCTTGACGCATCAGCCTCAATGACAAAAGTGTGGTTGAAATCGGGTAGCGCTAGGACCGACGCCATCGTCATGGCTACCTTGAGTCGTTTGAAGGCTGCGGAGGCTTTATCCGACCACAAGAAGGAATTTTTCTTCAGTAGATGTGAGTGGGGTACTGATCTTGCCATAATCTTTTACAAAATTTTGGTAGTAGCTCGTGAGTCCCAGGAAACAACGTAGTGATTGTACGTTTGTAGGTCTCGGCCATCCTTGCATGGCCTCGATCTTTATCGGGTCCACCGCCACTCCATCCTATGATAAAATGTGCCCAAGATACTCCACTTTACGTTGTAAGAAGCCGCACTTTGACTATTTAACATAAAGAGTATTCTCCCGAAGAATCGTTAGAACATTTTGTAAGTGCTGAAAATGTATATCAAGCGTAGGGCTATAAATGAGAATATCATCAAAGAATACTAATATGAACTTGCATAGAAAACTCTGAAAGATATCATTCATCAGGCTTTGGAAAGTATAGGGAGCATTCATAAGTCCGAAAAGCATTACTAGAAACTTGTAGTGGCTGTTATGCGTGTAGAATGCAGTTTTCAAAATATCTTCAGTGCATACCCAAATCTGATGGTATTCGAATCAGAGATCCAATTTAGTGAAGATTTGGGCTCCTTTTAATTCATCCAAGAGTTCATCTACGAATAGGATAGGATATTTATCCTTGACGGTGATGGCGTTTAGAGCCAAGTAGTCAACACACATTCGCCACATACCATCTTTCATGCGCACTAGCAACAATGGTGAGGAGTAAGGGCTACAACTCGGTCGAATTACCCCGGTGTCAAGCATCTCTTTAACAATGTTCTCGATCCCATCCTTCTGCAAGTGAGGATAGTGGTACGGTCATAAATTTGCTAAAGGTTTATCGGGCAATATAGGAATACGATGGTCATGCGACCGGTTAGGGGTAGCCCGCACTCTCCAAGAAAACATCCGCGAATTCATTCAGGCAAAGGGCAATCTTAGGATCTGAGTTTTGTATGTTCTCCCTTGTAGATGGCTGTTGGATATGCATCAAGAATCCACCATGTGCTTTGTGCCAAATTTTCTTCATTCGTTGCGACGAAACGGTCGAAATTTGGCTCCTGCGCTTGCCTCGTAACCTGACCTGTCTCCCTTTGTAATAAAATTTCATGATTAATTTGGAAACTTTTCAGGAGATATCATCTAGTGTTGTGAGCCATTTGATCCTGAGTATGGCTTATAATCATCGATGGGTAGGAGGAAGAAATCAGCTACCACTTCTTGGTCTTGGAGGAGTAGTTTCACCCGCGGGCACCGTTGGTCGCAATTAAAGATTCGACCGTCGGCGACCTTTATGTCAAACTTGTTGCAACCTTCGATTTGAAGTGCCAAACGTGCAGCAACCTTATTGTTGAGGAAGTTATTGGTGCTGCCCGTGTCGATAAGAATGGTGATGGGTTGCTATTTTAGAAGTCCTCCAACTTCCATCAACTGCGGGTTAGAGTAGCCGGCCAATGCGTGCACCGCGTAGTCGGTCAGTTGGGACTCTTCCTTCATGACTTCTTCTTTAGGTTCAAGGGCTTCTTCAGATGTTTCATTGTCCTTATCCTCCACTGGTTCAATCATGAGGAGCCGACCCTTTTTGTAGCGATGTTTGCAGCTCCACGGTTCGTCAGAACATGAGGTAGCTAAGTGGCTCTATAGCCGACCTAAGCAGGGGGAAACCCTAGCCGACCAACCCAGTAAGGGGTGTGGCGGCTACTAAGCCCTAGGGGCTAATCTAGACCCTAGCCATACTCCTTTATAAGATAGGAGTGACTTTACTACAATCTAACAAGGTTTTTATTGACTAGTACTAAGATGATTAGGACTCAACCCTGTTGGAGTCCTATCATCCTGTTCCTATTAAGGTAGGTCGATTATAGGAGGGGCAAAGTGATAATTTTACTTAGGCAAGCACCCCGTTAGTCTAGGGTTTGATCCCTATTTAAAGATGTAGTTGCCCCCCTCTCGAATCAAGCAATCATCAATTTTATTTCAGCCTTATGACGAGTCTAAGAGGGAGGAACCCCTACAACGTTTCAATGGTTGATCCCCCTCAAGGGTTAAAATCTATAGAGCTCCTTTTGGGGTTCTATCATCTGGTATTAGAGCCGCATTCTTGCTGCCCTGTAGCCATCATCCATGCCTCCATCTTCCAAGCAATTCCCACAATTGCTTTTGACGTCGCCTCCATCCACCATCACCCACCAAGCCGCAGATCCATCTATCTGTTGCCGCCCCCTGCGTGATCTAGAAATCTGGTATATTTTTATCATCCACGCCTCTTCAAAACTACAAGATTTCTTTATACATTAAATTTTTTTTCTAAATTTTATCAACTGCAAATTTCGTTCGTTGCAAACATTATGGTTGTTGCGAAGGTGAAACGTTGCAGAAAGTTTTGGCTGCATTTTCGCCTCTTGAAACTAGTTTATTTCTGCTCATTTCTGGCCAAAATTTTTACACAAATCTAAGGATCAACTTGGCTTTCATCTAGGATTGATTTTTGGAAAAAACTCCTTCTAGAATCAGTTTTTTTGTGCAATCTTTTACCATCACGCAGTGTTGGAATTTACAACGAAGGATATGCTTTTCATCTTTTGCCCTATTTCCCTACTGTTATGCTGCCAAGATTTTGTCAAACTTTTTACTGGTATTAACAACATCTAAATCAAGGGTTTCTATATAATTTCCTTCAACTTTCCTCTGGAATTTACTTCGAGAAGTCATCGTTTCTCTGACGTAAAGCCGGTTCGGTATGATAGCACATTGCATCACCTTTTTTTACCGAATTCTATCATATTCGAGTGCTATTTTGTTTGAGATTTTGTACTCTCTTTTCCTCGTCTCAAAACCCTACCATCTTCACCAAAAACCCATCCAAACCTTACCCTAAACTGAACCCAAATAGCCACCTAAATTAGCCCTAAAACGCAACCTACTCTCATCCAAACCGATTCACCTTCCAACCGGCCACCTCCTTCTCCAAAGTTCTCATGCCACTAACCCGACAACAGAAAAAAAACCTCAATATTACAGATCTAGAGGCTTATACTATGGTTTTAGAGGAGGCTATCAATGCAACACTTGGAACCTTTGAAAATCGCATGGAAGAGAAGATGCGATCTCTTTTTGCCGAATTCAGCATTGGTCGACGGTCGAGCCCGAGGAAATCACAACACGGAGAAACTTCAGATCAGCGAGATGATCCTCAAGAACGTGGCCACATCATCTCTGATCTCAATAATCCATGCATGATGGTTGACTTCCCTAGATGGGAAGAAGGAGACCCGATCAGGTGGATCTCATGCACGGAGTGCTATTTTCGGTTCTACCAAACCGCTGACGCCACACGGGTTGAGATTGCTGCCATCCACCTCGAGGGAGATTTTATTCAGTGGTTTAATTGGTTTAAGCACACCCATGGAGGACTCTCTTGGTAGTGATTCAAGGAAGGACTACTGAACCACTTTGGACCAATCGATTTCGACAACATCGACGGACAATTGGAAAAGATTCGTTAAACCTCCACAATACAAGAATACCAAATAAGGTTGAATGTTTATCTAATCAAACTGTGGATTGGTCTGAAAAATAACTTTTAGGGACTTTTATCGAGGGCCTAAAGTCGGAGATTCAGAGAGAAGTAAAGGCACAACAACCATACACTCTTATGGCGACGATTTCCTTTACGCGTATTCAAGAAGAACGATTGAACCAAGATGCACGAAGGACAAGGGTCACTCCCCAACCAGCCATGCTGAGGCCTACAGCCTCCTCTACTGCCATCCGAGCCCCCGTACCAAAAAAATTGACAAGGGATGAGCTTCGTGAACGATCGACCAAAGGATTATGTTGGCACTGTGATGACCCGTGGAGCCAAGAACATCGCTACAAAAAGGGCCAGCTCCTTATGATTGAACTAGTGGAGGATGAGGACAATGAACCATCTGAAGAAGCCATTGAATCTGAAGAAGAAGCCATGGAGGAAGAGCCCTAATCGGCCGACTATGCAATGCATGCATTGGCCGGCTACTCTAACCTACAGACGATGAAAGTTGGAGGACTTCTAAAACATCAATCCTTCACCATTCTCATCGACACGGGCAATACAAATAACTTCCTCAATAGTAAGGTTGCTGCATGTTTGGCGCTTCAAATCGAAGATTGCAACAAATTCGACGTAAAGGTCACCAACGGTCGAATCCTCAATTGCGACCAACGGTGCCCGCGGGTGAAACTACTCCTCCAAGACCAAGAAGTGATAGCTGATTTCTTCCTCCTACCTATCGATGATTATGAAGTCATACTCAGGATCAAATGGCTCACAACGCTAGGTGATATCTCATGTAATTTTTCTAAATTAATCATGAAATTTTATTACAAAGGGAGATAGGTCATGTTACGAGGCAAGCGCGTGAGCCATATTTCTACCGTTTCGTCGCAACGAATGGAGAAAAGTTTTGTACAAAGCGCATGGTGGATTCTTGATGCATATCCAGTAGCCATCTAAGGGAGAGAACGTATAAAACTCAGATCCTAAGCTTGCCCTTTTGCTAGATGAATTAACGGATCTTTTCTCGAAGCCGCACGAGCTACCCCCTAACCGGCTGCATGACCACCGCATTCCTATTTTGCCAGGCAAACCTCCAGCAAACTTGCGACCATACCGCTATCCTCACTTGCAGAAGGACGAGATCAAGAACATTGTTAAAGAGATGCTTGACACCGATGTCACAGACAAAAATATAAATAAGGTGTTCGATGAAATGCTCATGTTTGTCGATGTCCTTCGGTTTTTGTACATACCTTATATAGCAAGTAGCGGGCTTGCAGTAGGCTTGGCAGCCCTAGTTTGGTTTGCTTTATGGCTGATTTTGTCTTGTAAATATGAATATGTCTTGTAAGCACTTATGGGGACTTCGGTCTGTGATGGACCATTATCCTTTATGTGTAACCTTTCTAATTTTGTAATGTCCATAGGAGTAATTTGTATTGGCTTTATAAAGTGTTTGCTTGAGCAATTACTTATGGATCCTATTGGAATTGCTTCTTTTGGCTTGTTTTCTCTTTTGTAAGTCCTAAGGGACCCTAGGAGATCTTGGGGAAGGCTGACCTTTGCGGACGGACACGCATGGGTGCCGCACGACTTAGGCAAAATTAGCTAAGCCCATGACATTGTGGTATCAGAGCGAGACAAGCACACGCAGAAACACTTACCATACAAATATGGGGGACCTAACTAGGCTGTGTGGAGAACACCTAGCACGCGCAACCATTTGGGGGCAATAGACATTGAGATGTAGGGAAAGGAGTCACTTAGGGAGCGGGCATCTAGGCTTAGCATTCAAAGGAATGGCCAACCCTTTGCGCGAGAGGCACCACGAGGACAAGCAAGTGAAGAAGAATGCGTAGTGCACAAAGATTGGGATGGCTGAGTTCGAGCTACAACTCGACGTTGGCAACCAAACTTGATGGTGCTCAAGGCAAGCGGGGTGCTTGGTGAAAGATGAGACTGTGCAAAGTGAGAGGTGTTGTGTAACGACCAAAAGAGTTGTGCAAAACTCACAGAGGTGAGGGGAATTGCTAACTCGAATTATTCTACACAGACGATGGAGTGTTCATGGCCATCCCAAGGCGCGATCGGAATTCGGCGCCATGGAGCATCATAACTTTCTCTTCGACATGAAAAGGATACGCCCGTAGGCGGCTGAAATGTACAATAAGTTCAGCGCATTGCTAGACATTGAAGGGTGCAGTTGGAGACTGTATTGGCGAATGGTCGAATCTAGCAAGTGCATTTGTGGGGGACAGAACAAGGCACAAGTTGTTCAGCAAGACAAAGTGGTCCAAAGGGGATGGTGGTATCCGAAACTTCCAGTGGGAGGAATGCAAGATAAAAGTTGCTCCAACAGGACAGATATCCAGGAGGGATAAGTCCTAGTTCTCTAGAGGGAGAATCATGTGCAATAGACCGCACATATTGAGGAAGAGTTCGTCAAGGCAATATCTTCACAAAGTTCAACGGACCGAATGAGTGACGAGGAGTTGTCGCATGATCATGAATGAGGTAATGCATTGGTGGATGCATTTCGAGATCAAGTGGGGGAGCAATCTAAGGCAACATCATGTGAAGGCAAACTTAGAGTCGATGTGGAAATCAAACTCAATGGAAGGCTGACTCGTGGAATGGTGGACTTGAAGGCCACTATCAACTTAATGCAAATCAAGGAGCGGAGCGACTTGGGTGGAACTTGGTGAATTATCCAAGCCGCATGAAGGGAGTCGACATAGAAGATGGAACATGGAGTGGAGGTACGGAGCTTTCTTTGGACAGAGGTCAAGGGCATGAATTCTTGTAGAGGCAAGAGTGGGATCATGTCATTCCATAGGTTCTTCATTATATTGGGGCGGACATATTTTGCATGGTGCCAAAGACGAAGTGAGTTTCGAGGCACATACAAGTTACCTCTGAGATGTATTTGACAGAGTAACTAAGGTGATTCAACTTGCGAAGGTGAAGTTGGGATCAGGAGACTTTAGCACGGGGCAAGAGGACGCAGAGGTAGGTACTTCTTTGGACTTTAGCTTTCTTTGGATAGAGGTCAAAGGCATAAACTCTTGTAGAGGCAAGAGTGGGATCATGTCATTCCATAGGTTCTTTATTCTGATGGGGTGGACTTATTTTGCATGGTGCCAAAGACGAAGCGAGCTTCGAGGCACATATAAGTTACCTCTGAGATGTATTTGACGGAGTAACTAAGGTCATTCAACTTGCAGAGGTGAAGTTGGGATCAGGAGACTTTAGCATGGGGCAAGAGGACGCAGAGGTAGGTACTCTTAAATAATATATCACAGTGTTACCATTCTAGTTGTCAGGAACAAGTGGTGCATAGCGGATATTGTACTGGTAGGGGATAGAGGCCCAGGATCAAAATAATGGTGCACCAATTCTAGTGAAGTCAGGAGACTTTAGGAGCGACTAGGGGACAGACTGTCCTAGAGCTATGCTGTTGGGAAACCTCGGCGGGTGCATCACATGCGTAGTGGAAATCAAAACAAAAATTGATTTCCCACGTAGAACAAATTATCGTGCAAAAAATTGGGGTCGCGAGAAAAACCACAAAAATTAAAAAATCATGATATGTGATAGATTAATTTTACCTAGGGAGATCGTATATCCCTATATTCCAGATTCGGATGGAGAATATGAAGGAGGTCAAGCATCCTCCTCTCTAGCGGTATCCACACGATGGATCTCTTCAATGAAACTCCTTCAATCTGAACTCGCAACTCTTGCACATGGGGGGAGGAGAATTGGAGGGGGAGACCAAAGCTGCAGCCTATCAAGCATAAGTCTCCCCTCTTTTTTATAGAGAGCCACCAAAAATCCTAGGGCTCCTGCCTTAGTGGGTATTGGATCTCCATCCAATAACTCACTAACCTTGCATTATTGGATCTCTATCAAATAATCTCCTTAGGCCTCTAATTGGGTCTTAAGCAATGAGCCCATCAGCATAGGGTCTCATCTAATTAGAATAGGGGCTAATTGGATCTCCATCCAATCCTCTATTCGCTGAAGCATCCACCATATGTGTATGACCCTCTAGGCCCGATATTGAGCTGGCCGTGAGTCACTCCTATCATAGCTCCTTCTGATATAGTGAATTATTATCCCCATAATAATTTACTTAACTCATCAACTGTGGACATACTAAACCACTACTGCATAGTCCCCAGACGGTATAGGAGAGATCGAATCCATCGGATCTGCCTATCTACAATTACTGTATATCTATAATCCCTCATCCAACTAATATCCCAGAGACTGTATATTAGACATGGTATTGTTAGGTCACATACAGAATCCGTCATAGTCTCGCTTTAATCGGATTCTCCCGGAGAACTCTTTCTCACTCAATCCAAATAACCCTGGCCAGGGATTTGTTTGAGCAAGCACATATGGAAATTCCTCTTGTGATACCAAGAGTGGATGATCCTCTATTGACACTCAATTACCTTCGTAAGGTTGGGTACCAATCTTGATAACCAGTTATACCAGATCTAGAACTTTTTAAACCTGTAAGTTCGGCGTCAAAGAAAGGAGTACTCATACAAGACATCCTTGGTGTCTCAAGTCAAAGGATCAGATACAAAACTAGGACTATGAAATCACTGTTTAATATTAGATATCATCAACCATACAGTATTCCATAAGCGGATCAATCAGTGAACTCATTCTCCAATGAGCACCTGTACTATATCCTTAGTGTATCCACACAAGTGGCTATGAGATCAGTTGCCTCCATCATATGGACGGGTATATAGTACACTAGTCTGTCTGGTTATCTCGATGTCCCTCTCGAGTAACCTATGACCAGGATTATTTAGTATTTATGTTTAAAGGTGAGTTGATCTTATTATCGTGATCTCATCACGATCCGATTTTCATTGCACTGAACCAAGAACATCATAGTATTTATGCTATAGATAATATAATATAAAAATATACTAGTATTAATCATAAGCAAAAAGATCACACAACGTGTCACACGTGCTATCACTCACGTGATTGGCTTGTAGGGCACCTGTAACCAGTAATCTCCCATTTGACCAAAAGCCAATCACCTATGTGTTTGATCCCCATCAGACCCCTATGACACTCAAATACAATCTGAGCCAACGACTTCGTGAGTAGATCTGCAATGTTATCTTCGGATGAAACTCCTTCAATTGCTATATCTTTTCGGGTCATGATCCCTCTAATCAAATGGAACCTCCTCAGAACAATTCTGATGAGACCTGGGTTCCCTTGTTAGAGTTATCACCCTGTCGTTGTCATAATATATGGGAGTCAGCTCCATGCTGCTTGGTATGACTCCCAAATCCTTGATGAACTTCTTCATCCATACCCCTTCCTTTCCTGCTTCTACTGCAGCAATGTATTCCACCTCTGTGGTCGAGTTAGTAGGACTATCTTACTTAGAACTCTTCCATCTTGCTACTCCTCCATTTGGGTGAAAACATACCCTGAATTTGACTTGCTATCATCAATGTCGGACTGAAAACTCGAGTCTGTGTAGCCCTCAACCTGGAGGCTACCTCCTCCATATACTAGTAAAAGATCCTTAGTCCTTCTCAAGTACTTAAGGATACACTTTACTGCCTTCCATTGTTCTAAACCTGGATTTGCTTGATACCTACTCGTGACACTCAGAGCATGTGCTATATCAGTCCTGGTACAAGCATCACATACATGATAGACCCTATCATTGAGGCATAAGGTATCTTATCCATGTTTGCCCTTTCTTCAGGAGTCTTTGGGGACATACTCCTATAATGTGATATTCCATGTCTCATCGGTATAAGACCTCTCTTGAAATTCTTCATGCTAAACCTTTTGACAATAGAGTCTATGTACCTAGATTGAGACAAGTCAAGCATCCTCTTAGATCTATCTCTATAGACCCGGATCCCCAAAATATAGGATGCTTCCCCTAAGTCTTTCATTGAGAAGTTTCTAGATAGTCAAGCTTTTACTATAGAGATCATTCCTACATCATTCCCAATGATTAGGATGTCATCCACATATAGCACCAAGAAGGTGATAGCGCTCTCACTTACCTTCTTGTACACACAAGGCTCATCCACATATAGCACCAAGAAGGTGATGTCATCCATATATAGCACCAAGAAGGTGAGATACTCTACTAGACCTATGCAAAGTTCGAACTTGTGTGTTAGGTACATAAACAGACTCGGGCTCTGGAATGGTGCTTGAGCTAGGTTCTCCAACCTCACTCAATTCTATCTTGCTCCCACTGTTTCCACCATGAATGTGTTCATTCTCAAGGAACATGGCTCTCTTGGCAACAAAGACCTTTCGGTCCTCGGGGTGATAGAAATAATACCCACAAGTTTCCTTTGGGTATCCCACAGATGTGCACCATTCTATCCTTAATTCCAACTTATCAGGGTTGTGTCTTCTAACATGAGTAGCACAGCCCCAAATCTTAATAATCTTAAGATTGTGCTTCTTTCCTTTCTATATCTCATATGGCATAGACACTACTGACTTTGATGGAACTCTGTTCAAAAGATAAACTGCGGTCTCTAAGGCATACCCCTAGAATGAGACGGGTAGGTCAGCAAAACTCATCATGGACCGCACCATGTCTAACAGCGTGCGATTCCTCCTTTCTGATATACCATTGAGCTGAGATGTATAAGGAGGTGTCCATTGGGATAGAATCTCATTATCCTTGAGGAAATGGGTGAACTCCGTACTCAAGTACTCTCCTTCTTGATCTGATCGAAGAGTCTTAATACTCTTTCTAATTTGGTTCTCTACTTCATTCTTATATTCCTTGAATTTCTCAAAGGCCTCAGATTTATACTTCATCAAGTACACGTGTCCATACCTAGAGAAATCATCAGTGAATGTAATGAAGTATGAGTAACCACCTATAACTTTAGTCGACATTGGACCACATACATCACTATGTATGAGTTCCGATAACTCGGTGGCTCTCTCTCAAGTTCCACTAAAAGGAGAGTTGGTCATCTTTCCACGAAGGCAAGGTTCGTAAGTTGCATATGACTCATAGTCAAATAGATCTAAGTATCCATCTTTCAATAACTTTTGAATCATTCCCTCATGTATATGACCTAGCCTACAATGCTATAGGTATGCATTATTCACCTCATCTCTTTTTCTCTTAGACACATTTATATTCATGATATATGGAGAAGTGTCTAACACATATAAGCCATTTATAAGGGTCCCTCTAGTGATGATCTCATCATCGATAATTATTGAACAACTATTATTCTCAAAAACTAATTTATATCCACTAATTGTCAAACAAGAGATAGAAATAATATTTTTGATAATAGAGGGAACAAAATTGCATGCATCTAATGCAATAATACCTCCACCAGGTAGATGTAGGGTGACCTCTCCAACAGTAACTACAGCAACTCTTGCTCCATTGTCTATCTTAAGGTCCATCTCACCATTAGTCAATCTTTTAGGTCTTGCAAGAAAATGTAACGAATTACAGATGTGTTATCATGAAAATATGATAAGTGGAGACTAATCATGAATATACCTGAAGCTTCTCCAAGCTTCAGTCTCGCTTTCTCTGCAAGGTAGTCTTTATAGTTTCTCTTCCAATGCCCATCTTAGTCATAGTGGAAGCACTGTCTTTTATCCTTTACCGGGTCTCTTTTGGCAACCTTTACCTCACCTGGTCTTTCTTTGCCCTTGCATTTCTTAAGGGTCTTGCTGGCCTTCCTTTTCTTTTTGATCTCACCAATATAGAGAACTGGCTTCTCCTTCTTGATGGCACTCTCAGCTTCCCTCTATGTCATAGGTAAGATCTCGATAACGTAGATAGGTGAGCCTCGAGGGACTCGACCAACTCAACCTATGTCGTGATTCAATTTTTTCCTATAATGATGAAAGGCCACATGGGTCAATCTTATTGTCTCATGCTTACAGACTTAATATTATCATAGGAGGGGTTTTTGTTTCGTATCGGTCTCCTAATATGTCATGTCACACACATACATATTTAATATATATCTACATCGCATGCAAATATATATATATACATATATCTAGTAGGTGTATAACACATCACATATGCAAGCCACACCGGAAGATCATGAGCCGTCACCTAATATGATTAAGCCCGAGCCAATGGGCCTAATCACTCACAATAGGATTTATGTATGCATCGACGCATCTTCATGACCCGTGATTATTTTTCTCGTCATCATCTGTTCCATCGGATCGTCGCATCACCTGCGTGTGATCTCCCGCCATGGCATCGTGGGTCCCGCTGTCACCTCCACTCTCCCACCACGCCTCTTCATGTAATTACAAATGATTATAAGCAGGCCCGACAATAAACAAGAAAAATGAAGGCTCGCAAGTCCCAATAATAAGAATAATCACAGTTACATATATCACAACACATGGCTCATGATCATCCATACACATCATATATCACATGTACATCACATCATATATATGATCACTAGATATATATAATAATTAATTAAACTATTTAATTAATTATTTTTTTAGAAATAGGATATGCTTGGAATTTCTAGAATTGTCAAGAGCATTTTCGTAATTTTGGATAAGAGGAAAGTCCTCGGTATTTCCAGAATTGTTAAGGGCACTTTCAGAGAAGGGAGGACAATCCTTAGAATTTCCAAAACTATTGAGGGTATTTTAGAAATTCATTAAAGTGAGACAGAATTAGAGTTTCTTAAATTCTGAGGGATATAATCATCTTTTTTAAAAAAGATGCCCTAGCCCTCTTTGCCTTCACTACGCCGTCGCAGTCGCCCTGCGATTGCAGCGGTGGCCCTTTGTGGTTAGCGTCGCTGCCCCAGTTGGCGGTAGTCCCTTGCGTGCTGGCCGCTGCCGGTTGGCGGTCGCCCCTTGCGGGCGCGCCACGGGCAACCGCCTTTTGCTAGCGGCTACCACCGTAGCCTTGGCCGCAGCCGGTCGCCCTTGCAAGGGGGCTGGCCGTGGTCGGCCGCCCTTGCAGAGGGCCTGGCCATGGCCAACCGCCCCCTTTCCTTGCTGTTTTCGCTGCGAAAACACAGCAAGAACGCGTAGAATGATTTTACGCGATTCAATCTCATCACACGCAGTTTAAAACCAATCTTTCGCACGGAAACCTAACTCTGACACCACTATTAGGAAACCTGATAGAACCCCAGAAGGAGCTCTATAGATTTTGATCGTTGAGGGGGATCAACCCTTGGAACACTATAGGGGTTCCTACCTCCTAGACTCGGCACAAGGCTGAAATAAAATTGATAATTACTTGATTCAAGAGGGGGGGCGGTGACATCTTTAAATAGGGATCAAAACCCTAGCTTAAGAGAGTGCTTGCCTAAGTAGAATTACCCCTTTGCCCCTCCTATGGCCAACTTACCTTAATAGGAACAGGAGGCAGCTAAGTGGCTCTATAGCCGACCTAAGCAGGGGGAAACCCTAGCCGACCAACCCAGTAAGGGGTGTGGTGGCTACTAAGCCTTAAGGGCTAATATAGACCCTAGCCATACTCTTTTATAAGATAGGAGTGGCTTTATTATAATCTAACTAGGTTTTATTGACTAGTACTAAGATGATTAGGACTCAACCCTGCTGGAGTCCTATCAAGTCCGCCCTCTTCATATCAGCCTTGTCCTCAAGGCTGAGGGTTCATAAACTCTGGAAATTAGATCTTCAACTCCTAATGTGACTCTTATGCTATCATTAACTAAACTTTGGCCTCCTCATCAGCTGGGGTGTTAGTTGGAAGGATTTGGACTGAGTCATCTTCTTTAAATTTTCGTTTGAGATAGGATACATGGCAGATCAACTGTAATCTTGATCTGGTGCACGAATTTGATCTCCATGTTACGGCCCTAATGTGATCCTCAATTTTGCAAGGCCCAAAGAAATAGGGAGACCACTTTATTAAGACTCGAGTTTCCTGCTGATCGGGGTGGAGGTGTAGAAAAACTCGATCTTCAATTTTTCATCCATTCTGAAGTTTGTCGGGAAGTCGTTTCTTCTTTGCATGTGCTGTCATATGGTTAGTCTTTAGTGATAGCCAATCTTTCTTCTGGAATGGTGACTGCACTCTAGTATGGTTCAGGATGATGAGAGCCTAATCTGGCGTGAGCATGGATTGCAATTCTTCTAGTTTTACTCCTCTTTTATGCCATGGACCTGTATCTAGCCATATTTTAAATTTGGTAGTAATTAGTACCCCTATAACAACCTCATGTGGAGTGTGAGGGAAGCCTAGGTGTAAATTAGGAGTCGACCATCTTGCATAAGAATAGCCCCAATTCCAACTCCTGACGCATCAGCCTTAATGACAAAAGTGCGACTGAAATTAGGCAGCGCTAGGACCGACGTCATCGTCATGGCTGCCTTGAGTCGTTCGAAGGTTACGGAGGCTTTATCCGACCACAAGAAGGAGTCTTTCTTCAGTAAGGATATGAGTGGGGCACTGATCTTGCCATAATCTTTCACAAAATTTTTGTAGTAGCCCATGAGTCCAAGGAAATCGCGTAGTGATTGTACATTTGTAGGTCTCAGCCATCCTTGCATTACCTCGATCTTTGTCGGGTCCACCGCCACTCCATCCTCTGATATAATGTACCCAAGATACTCCACTTTATGCTATAAGAAGTCACACTTTGACTGTTTAACATAAAGAGTATTCTCCCAAAGAATCGTTAGAACAGTTCGTAAGTGCTGAAAATGTATATCAAGCGTAGGGCTATAAATGAGAATATCATCAAAGAATACCAATACAAACTTGCGTAGAAAACTTCGGAAGGTGTCATTCATCAGGCTTTGGAATGTAGAAGGAGTATTCATAAGTCTGAAAGGTATTACCAGAAACTCGTAGTGGCCATTATGCGTGCAGAATACAGTTTTCAGAATATCTTCAGTGCATACTCGAATATGATGGTATCCGGATCAAAGATCCAATTTAGTGAAGACTCGGGCTCCTTTTAATTCATCCAAGAGTTCATCTACGAATGGGATAGGATATTTATCTTTGACGGTGATGGCATTTAGAGCTTGGTAGTCAATGCACATCTGCCACATACCATCTTTCTTGCGCACTAGCAACACCGGTGAGGAGTAAGGGCTGCAACTTGGTCGAATCACCCTGGTGTCAAGCATCTCTTTAACAATGTTCTCGATCTCGTCCTTCAACAAGTGAGGCTAGTGTTGTGAGCCACTCGATCCCAAGTACGACTTCATAATCATCGATGGGTAGGAGGAAGAAATCAGCTACCACTTCTTGGTCTTAGAGGAGTAGTTTCACCCGCGAGCACCGTTGGTCGCAATTGAAGATTCGACCGTCGGTGACCTTTACGTCAAACTTGTTGTAACCTTTGATTTGAAGCATCAAACGTGCAGCAACCTTACTGTTGAGGAAGTTATTAGTGTTGCCCATGTCGATGAGAATAGTGATAGGTTGTTGTTTTAGAAGTCCTCAAACTTTCATCATCTGCGGGTTGTAGTAGCCAGCCAATGCGTGCACTGCGTAGTCGGCCGGTTGTGACTCTTCCTCTATGGCTTCTTCTTTAGATTCAAGGGCTTCTTCAGATGTTTCATTGTCCTCATCCTTCGTTGGTTCAATCACGATGAACCGGCCCTTTTTGCAGCGATGTTCGTGGCTCCACGGTTCGTCGTAATGCCAATAGAACCCCTTGGCCGATCGTTCATGAAGCTCGTCTCTTGTCAACTTTTTTGGTGCAGGGGCTTGGATGGCAATAGAGGGGGCAGTAGGCCTCGACATGGCTAGTCGGGGAGCGACCCTTATTCATCGTACCTCATGGTTTAATTATTCTTCATGGATACACGTGAAGGAAATCACCGCCATAGGAGTGTACGGTTGCCGCGCCTTCTCCTCAGATCTTCAGCTTTAGGCCCTCGATAAAAGTACCTAAAAGTTGTTTCTCGGACCAATTCTCAGTTTAGTTAGATAAATGCTCAAACCTTGTTTGGTATTCTTGTATTGTAGAGGTTTGACAAATCTTTGCCAATTGTCCATCGATATTGTCGAAATTGGTTGGTCTGAAGCAGTTTAGTAGTCCTTCCTTGAATCACTGCTAAAAGAGTCCTCCATGGGTATGCTCAAACCAATTAAACCACTGAATAACATCTCCCTTGAGGTGGATGACAGCAAGCTCCATTGTGATGATGCATGGATTGTTGAGATCAGAGATGATATGACCATGTTCTTGAGGATCATCTCTCCGATCTGAAGTTTCTCCGTGTTGTGATTTCCTTAGGCTCGACGGTCGGCCAATGCTGAATTCGATGAAAAGGGATCGCATCTTCTCTTCCATGCGGTTTTCAAAGGCTTCAAGCTTTGCATCGATAGCCTCTTCCTATGCCATAGTATATGCCTCTAGATTTGTAATATTGAGGTTTTTTTTGTTGTCGGGATAGTGGCATGGGAATTTTGGAGAAGGGGGTGGCCGGTTGGAAGGTGAATCGGTTTGGACGAGAGTAGGTTGTGGTTTCGGGCAGATTTGGTTGGCTGTTTGGGTTCGGTTTAGGGTAAGGTTTGGAAGGGTTTTTAGTGAGGATGTTAGGGTTTTGAGATAAGGAAAAGAGAGTCCAAAATCTCACAAAAAATAGCACTCAAATCTGATAGAAATCGATGAAAAAAAGTGCTACGATGTCTGTCCTGCTGAACTAGTTTTACATCGGAGAAACGATGACTTCTTGACATAAATTCCAGAGGAAAGTTCAAGAAAATTATGCAGAAACCCTTGTTTCAGATGTTGTTAATACCAGTAAAAAGTTTGATGAAATTTTGGCAGCATAATAGTAGGGAAATAGGGCAAAAGACGAAAGGTAGATTCCTTCATCGTAAAATTCTAGAACTGCGTGATGGTGAAAGATTACACAAGAAAAGCAGTTCCAGAAGGAATTTTTTCGAGAAATCAACCCATATGAAATTCAAGTTGATCTTTGGAATTGTATAAAAATTTCGGCCAAAAAGGATGAACAAAAGTTTAGTTTCAAGAGGCCAATAGACGGAAGGCAGATTCTCCATCATAAAATTTTAATACTGCACGATGAAGAATCGCAGTGCTATAAGTCTAGATCCAGGAGTTTTTCTATGAGATCAGTCTTAGATGAAAGCTAAGATGATCTACGAAATTTTATAAAAGTTTCAGCAAAAAAGGGTGATTAAAAGTTCAGTTCCAAGAAGCAACAATCAGTTGAAAATTTCTGCAGCATTTCACCTTCGTAACGATGATAACGTTTATGACGGTAAAATTTTATAGCAAGGAAATTTTGGAAAAACTTCTCTCATGTATAAAACAGAGGAATAGCAGTAGCAAGAGGCATGGGTTTCAGAGTTTTTACCAGATCTTTGATGTTGACGCGGAGGAAGGCAGCAGATTGATGGATTTGTGGCTTAGTGGGTGACGATGGGAGGCGACGTCAAAAGCAATTATGGGAATTGCTTGGGAAGGTGAAGGTGGCTGAGATGGCTACAAGGCAGTAGGAACATGGCTCTGATACCAAATGATAGAACCCTAGAAGGAGCTCTATAGATTTTAATCCTTGAGAGGGATCAACCCTTGGAACGCTATAGGGGTTCCTCCCTCCTAGACTCGGCACAAGGCTGAAATAAAATTGATAATAGCTTGATTCAAGAGGGGGGTGGCTACATATTTAAATAGGGATCAAAATCTTAGCCTAAGGGGGTGCTTGCCTAAGTAGAATTACCCCTTTGCCACTCCTATAACCGACTTGCCTTAATAGGAACAGGGGGCGGCTAAGTTGGCTCTATAGCCGACCTAAGCAGGGGGAAACACTAGCCAACCAACCCAGTAAGGGGGGCAGTGGCTACTAAGCCCTAAGGGCTAATCTAAACCCTAGCCATACTCCTTTATAAGATAGGAGTGATTTTATTACAATCTAATCTGATTTTTATTGACTAGTACTAAGATGATTAGGACTCAACCCTGCTGGAGTCCTATCAAAACATCAGCGGGTGCATCACATGTATAATAGAAATCAAACAAAAACTAGTTTCCCACGCATATCAAATCATCATGCAAAAGATTGGGGTCACAAGAAAACCACAAAAATTAAAAAACCATGATATGTGAGAAATTGATTTTACCTATGGAGATCGTATATCCCTGTATTCCAGATCCGGATGAAGAAGATGAAGGAGGTCAAGCGTCCTCCTCTCTAGCGGTATCCACACGATAGATCTCTGCAGCGAAACTCCTCCAATCTAAACTCGTAACTCTTGCGCAGAGGGGGGAGGAGAATAGGAGGGGGAGGCCAAAGCTATAACCTATTAACCATGAGTCTCCCCTCCTATTTATAGAGAACCACCAAAAATCCTAGGGCACCTATCTTAGTGGGTATTAGATCTCCATCTAATAACCCACTAACCTTGCATTATTCGATCTCTATCCAATAATCTCCTTAGACCTCTAATTGGGCCTTAAGCAAGGAGCTCATCAGCATAGGGTCTCATCTAATGAGAATAAGGGCTAATTGGATCTCCATCCAATCCACTATTCACTGAAGCATCCACCATATGTGTATGACCCTCTAGGCCCGATATTGAGCTGGCCGTGAGTCGCTCCTATCATAGCTCCTTCTGATATAGTGAATTATTATCCCCATAATAATTTACTTAACTCATCAACTGTGGACATACTAAGCCACTACCGCATAGTCCCCAGACGGTATAGGGGGGATCGAATCCATCGGATCTGCCTATCTACAATTACTGTATATCTATAATCCCTCATCCAACTAATACCCTAGAGATTGTATATTGGACATGGTACTGTTATGTCACATACAAAATATGTTACAGTCTCAGTCTGAATGATCCTGGCCAGAGATTTATTTGAGCAAGCACATATTTGATATTCCTCTCGTGATACCGAGAGTGAATGATCCTCTATTGACACTCAATTGCTTTCATAAAGTTGGCTACCAATCCCGATAACCAGTTGTACCAAATCTAGAACTTTCCAAATCTGTAAGTCTGACGTCAAAGAAAGGAGTACTCATACAAGGCATCCTTGGTGTCTCAAGTCAAAGGACCATATACACAACTGGGACTATGGAATCGTTGTTTGACATTCAGTATCATCAACCATACAACATTCCATAAGCGGATCAATAAGTGAACTCATTCTCCAATGAGCACTTGTACTATATCCTTAGTGTCTGCACACAAGTGGCTTTGAGACCAGTCGTCTCCATCATATGGACGTGTATATAGTACATCGATATGTCCGGTTATCTCGATGTTCCTCTCGAGTAACCTATGACCGGGATTATTTAGGATCTATATTTAAGGGTGAATCGATCTCATTATCGTGATCTCATCAAGATCTGATTCCCATTACACAGAACCAAGGACATCACAGTATATATGCTATAGATAATATAAGATAAGAATATGCCAATACTAATCATAAGCAGAAAGATCACACAACATGTCACACGTGCCATCAGTCATGTGATTAGCTTGTAGGGCACCTGTAACCAACATATGCTTCGTACAGGTGCGACCCAAGAGTGGGTGGACGAAGATGAATTACGAAGGGAGCAAACCAAAAATCAGAGATGACGGAGGCCCTATAATATGTTAGTAGAGGCCACACATGGAGAAGTCGTAGTTCGAGTTCGTCACACGAGAATCTTTATGCAATGGAGATATCACCAGGCAACGGATCGTGGTGGAATAGTTTGTGGCAATGCAACACATACGGATATGTCCCGTGAGGGATAAGATCATGCGGAGGTATGATCAGGAGCTATTGGGAGCTCCACTTTGGTGTATGACACAACAAAAAAAAGGGCTATGGATTTAAGGAGTGAACATCGTGGTACCGTAGAGGCAGGTCTTCATGTGTGCATCGGAGCTTGTATTGGATAAAAGTCTTAGTCATCAGCATATGGGGGCTGTATACCATCGAGGAAGAAGTCCAAGTGCAAGTACTAGTGAGTCCCATGAAGGGGGACGTGATCATGTGAGTGATTAGGAGCTGTTGGGAGCTCCACTTCGGTGAATAATGCAATGACGATACCGTAGAGGCTAGTCTTTCATGTGTGCACATCAAAGCTTGCACCAAATGAAAGCCTTGGTCATCAGCATATGTTGGCTCTTTACCACCGAGGGAGAAGTCAGATTGCAAGTACTAGTGAGTCTCATAGAGGGGACTTGATTATATAGAGGTATGGTTAGAGTGATTGGAGAGTTGGACTGCTTCAGTGCTCACATTTGCTTAAGGGAGTCCGACAAGTCAAAGGACAAGGTCGAGTAAGCGAACGTTGCTACCAAGGAAGCTAAAGAGAATAAAATCGGCGCGAGCCCTGCAATAAGATGGCGGAGGCCATGCATAAGAGTTACAGTCTGTCTTTTCATCGACTAAGGAGAACTGCTATGAGGACATAGTGGTGTTGAAGCAGGTGATCAAAAGGGGCGAGGAAGCGACGACGAGTCCGGAGGGGCTCAGCTACCTAAAAAGCAAAGTGTCAGTTAGAAAGGAGGTGGACTCGGAGGAGTGCCACATTATTGCAGAGGCGATCTACCGATCGCGAAGGAAGGGATGCAGATGCAATGTAACGGATAGTAGGGCCATGGGCTTGGCAGCGCCATGGTACCGCAGAGGCAGGACTTCCGTGGAGTCATCGATCCCTTGCTCTCATAGAGAGAGAGGATTGGTCGTAAAAAGGACCGAGGAGATGGAGAATGCAGAGGCAAACTCCAAGTACTAAGACGGGGCAGAAGGGCAGTGGCCAAGGAACTTTATAAGACCAGTGTCGATGGGCTTCTCATCAAGATAGCCGAAAGCGAGGGACTTCGGGTTGATGTAAGAATTCTCGACCAAGGAACGAAGTAGGTAGTACGTGGTACTGTACGTTTTATACTCAAAGGAGTAAGCAATAATGGTGATGGAGAAGATCGTATAATCCCAGATGCAACTAGAATTATCAAAGACTTATTCCAAGTTGGGGGACTCTAAGCTCATGACAATGCAACACATGCGAACATGTCCCGTGAGGGATAGGATCATGCGGAGGTATGATCAAGAGCTACTAGGAGCTCCACTTTGGTGTACGACACAACAAGAAGAAGAGCTATGGATTCAAGGAGTGAATCGTAGTACCGTAGAGATGGGTCTTCGTGTGTGAATCAGGGCTTGCATTGCATGAAAGCCTTAGTCATTAGCAAATGGGGGCTATATACAACCGAGGAAAAAGTCCAAGTGCAAGTACTAGTGAGTCCCATGGAGGGGGACATGATCATGTGAGTGATCAGGAGCTACTGGGAGCTCCACTTTGGTGAACAATACAACGGCAAGAAGGGCTATGGATTCAAGGAATGAATGTTATGGTACCACAGATGTGAGTCTTTCATATGTGCACATCAAAGCTTGCACTAGATGAAAGTATTGGTCAACAGCATATGGGGGCTATGTACCAGTGAAGGAGAAGTCAGATTGCAAGTACCAGTGAGTCTCATAGAGGGGACTTGATTATATAGAGGTATGGTTAGAGTGACTGAAGAGTTGGACCGCTTCAGTGCTCACATTCACTTAAGGGAGCCCGGCAAGTCAGAGGACAGGGCCGAGTAAGCGAATGTTACTACCAAGGAAGCTAAGGAGAACAGAATCAGCGTGAGCCTTGCAACAAGATGGTAGAGGCCATGCATGAGAGTTGCAGTATGTCTTTCCATCGACCAAGGAGAACTGCTAGGAGGACATAGTGGTGTTGAAGCAGGTGGTCGAAAGGGGCAAGGAAGCGACGACGTGTCCAAAAAGGCTCAGCTACCCAAAAAGCAAACTGTCAGTTAGAAAGGAGGTCGACTCAGAGGAGCACCACATTACCGCAGAGGCAGATCTACTGATCATGAAGGAAGGGATGTAGATGCAAGGCAATGGATAGTAGGGCCATGGGCTTGGCAGCGCCATGGTACCGCAGAGATGGGACTTTCGTGGAGTCATCAATCCCTTGCTCTCATGGAGAGAGAGCATTGGTCGTAAAAGGGGCCGAGGAGGTAGAGAATGTAGAGGCAAACTCCAAGTACTAAGATAGGGCGGAAGGGTAGTGGCCAAGGAACTTTATAAGATCGATGCCGACGGGCTTCTCATCAAGATAGCCGAAAGGGAGGGACTTGAGGTTGATGTAGGAGTGCTCGACTAAAGAAGGAAGTAGGCAATACGCGGTATTGTACCTTTTATACTAAGAGGAGTATGCGACAAAGGTGATGGAGAAGATGGTATAATCCCATAGGTTACCAGAACTATCAGACACTTATTTCAAGTTGGAGAACTCCAAGTTCATGGCAATGCAACACATGCGGACATGTCCCGTGAGGGACAGGATCATGTGGAGGTATGATCAGGAGCTACTGGGAGCTCCAATTTGGTGTACGACACTACAAGAAAAAGGGCTATGGATTCAAGGAGTGAATGTCGTGGTACCGCAGAGGCGGGTCTTCGTGTGTGCATCAGAGCTTGCATTGGATGAAAGCCTTAGTCATCAGCATATGGGAGCTATATACAACCGAGGAAGAAGTTCAAGTGCAAGTACCAATGAGTCCCATGGAGGGGGACATGATTAGGAGCTATTGGGAGCTCCACTTCGGTGAACAATGTAACGACAAGAGGGCTGTGGATTCAAGGAGTGAATGTCATGGTACCGTAGAGGCTGGTCTTTCATGTGTGCACATCGAAGCTTGCACCAGATGAAAGTCTTGGTTATCAACATATGAGGGCTATGTACCATCGAGGGAAAAGTCAGATTGCAAGTACTAGTGAGTCTCATGAAGGGGACTTGATTATATAGAGGTTTGGTTAGAGTGATTGGAGAGTTGGACTGCTTCAGTGCTCACATTCGCTTAAGGGAGCCCGACAAGTCAGAGGATAAGGCCGAGTAAGCGAACGTTACTACCAAGGAAGCTAAGGAGAACAGAATCGGCACAACCCTACAACAAGATGGTGGAGGCCGTGCATGGGAGTTGCAGTCTGTCTTTCTATCGACCAAGGAGAATTACTAGGAGGACACAGTGGTGTTGAAGCAGGTGGTCGAAAGGGGCGAGAAAGCGATGACGAGTCCGGAGGGGCTCAACTACCCAAAAAGCAAAGTGTCGGTTAGCAAGGAGGTGGACTCGGAGGAGCGCCACATTATCGTAGAGGCAGAACTACTGATCGTGAAGGAAGGGATGCAGATGCAAGGCAACGAATAGTAGGGCCATCGGCATGGCAGCGCCATGGTACCGCAGGGGCGGGACTTCCGTGGAGTCATCGATCACTTGCTCTCATGGAGAGAGAGCATTGGTCGTAAACCGAGGAGGTGGAGAATGCAGAGGCAAACTCCAAGTACCAAGACAGGGCGGAAGGGCAGTGGCAAAGGAACTTCATACAATCAGTGTCAATGGGCTTCTCATTAAGATAGTCGAATGTGGGAGACTTCGAGTTGATGTAGGAGTGCTCGACCAAGGAATGAAGTAGATAGTTCTCGGTACTTTACCTTTTATACTCAGAGGAGTATGCGACAAAGGTGATGGAGAAGACAATATAATCCTAGAGGCGACCAACACTATCAAAGACTTACTCCAAGTTGGGGGGACTCCAAGTTCGTGGCAATGCAACATATGCGGACATGTCCTGTGAGGGACAGGATCATGTGGAGGTATGATCAGAAGCTACTGGGAGCTTCACTTTAGTGTAGGACACTACAAGAAGAAGGGCTATGGATTCAATGAGTGAATGTCATGGTACCGCAGAGGCGGGTCTTCATGTGTGCATCGAAGCTTGCATTGGATGAAAGCATTGGTCATCAGCATATGAGGGTTGTATACAATCGAGGACGAAGTCCAAGTGCCAGTACCAATGAGTCCCAAAGAGGGGGACTTGATCATATGAGTAATCAGGAGCTGCTGGGAGCTCCACTTCAGTGAACAATGCAATGATAAGAAGGGTTGTGGATTCAAAGAGTCATGGTACCGCAGAGGCGGGTCTTTCATGTGTGCACATTGAAGCTTGCACTAGATGAAAGCATAGGTCATTAGCATATAGGGGCTATGTACCAGCGAGGGAGAAGTCAGATTGCAAGTACCAGTGAGTCTCATGGAGGGGACTTGATTATATAGAGGTATGGTTAGAGTGACTGGAGAGTTGGACTGCTTCAGTGCTCACATTCGCTTAAGGGAGCTCGGGAAGAGAGAGGACAAGGCCGAGGAAGCGAATGTTACTACCAAGGAAGCTAAGGAGAATATAATTGGTGCGAGCCCTGCAACAAGATGGTAGAGGCCATGCATGAGAGTTGCAGATGTCTTTCCATCAATCAAGGAGAACTGCTAGGAGGACATAGTGGTGTTGAAGCAGGTGGTCGAAAGGGGCGAGGAAGCGACGACGAGTCCGAAAAGGCTCAGCTACCCAAAAAGCAAACTGTCGGTTAGAAAGGAGGTGGACTCAGAGGAGCGCCACATTGTCGCAGAGGTAGATCTACTGATCATGAAGGAAGGGATGTAGATGCAAGGCAATGGATAGTAGGGTCATGGGCTTGGCAGTGTCATGGTACCGCAGAGGTGGGACTTCCGTGGAGTCATCGATCCCTTGCTCTCATTGAGAGAGAGCATTGGTCATAAAAGGGGCCGAGGAGGTAGAGAATATAGAGGCAAACTCCAAGTACCAAGATATGATGGAAGGGTAGTGGTCAAGGAACTTGATAAGACTAGTGTCGATGGGCTTCTCATCAAGATAGCCAAAAGTGAGGGACTTCAGGTTGATGTAGGTCCTCGACCAAGGAATGAAGTAGGCAGTACGTAGTACTATACCTTTTCTACTCAGAGGAGTAGGTAGTAAAGGTGATGGAGAAGATGATATAATCACAGAGACGACCGAAACTATCAAAGACTTACTCTAAGTTTGGGGACTCCAAGTTGGAGTAAACGTTTTGCTCTTTTCGGGCAAAACTTCTTGCATTCCAGAAGTTCAATGGCAGTGGGAATGTGAATCACAGTAGCTAAATCAACACAATGAGTGCAAACACTTCAAGTACTTCAGAAGTGTGAGCAAAGAGTGGACGAATATTAGTAACCAGCTCAATGCATGAAGTACAAACTCGAGGAGGCAGGCGAAATCGAGTAATCTTTGCCTTCTCAACTACTCAGAGAATGGGTGAAGTCGAGTATCCCAGTTCTCTTACTTATCCAGTAGAGGAGCTCTACATAATTTCAGTGGCCCTTCAAAGAATGCTTATGGAAGACAATAGTTATCAAATCCTCACCATTGGTGATCAGTACTACTGAGAGTAGATTGTCCATTTTATTTTCCAATTGAATGTCAATCGAAAGTGGGAGTGATGCGAACCTACTTGGAAGTGACACCCAAACGTGGAAGAAGGATCAATGGGCAAATATTATGGAGGAAGGACCTCAAAAATCTTAAAGTCTACGAGGCAATACTAGTTAAAGTTCCAATAAGCATCCATCCAGTTCAAGCAACATGAGTATACTGCGATACTGGCGCATAATAAGGTAGGTCTTTTCTTTAATCAGAAGGATTCGTGAGAGTCAACAAGGATCAGCACAACTCAGCCAACCCCACACCAGATTCAGTCATTGGTGAGTTGAAGCAACATGGCGAATCAGAGTTCGACTACTCAACAATAGTGGCGGAGAGCGGCTGGAAGCCAAAGGGGTGTGTTACAACTAAAGTAGAAGAATGAAGATTCAGCAAAATGAGAGGTGATGCAGCATCTACAGTGGCTTCGACGAGGATGTCGAAGGAATAAGTGGGGGAGAATGTCACGGATAAAAATGTAAACAAGGTGTTCGATGAAATGCTCATGTTTGTCCATGTCCTTCGGTTTGTGTACATACCTTGTACAGTAAGTAGCGGGCTTGTAATAGGCTTAGTAACCCTAGTTTGATTTGCTTTGTGGTCGATTTTGGCTTATAAATATGAGTCTGTCTTGTTAGCACTTGTGGGGACTTCGGTCTGTAATGGACCATTATCCTTTATGTGCAACCTTTCTGAGTTTGTAATGTATATGGGAGTAACTTGTATTGGCTTTATAAAGTGTTTGCTTAAGCAGTTGCTTGTGGATCCCGTTGGAATTACTTCTTCTAGCTCATTTTTTCTTTTGTAAGTCCTAAGGGACCCTAGGAGATCTCGAGGAAGGCTAACTATTACGGACGGACACACATAGGTGCCGCATGGCTTAGGCAAAATCAGCTAAGCCCATGACACTAGGATGATTTGACCGAGTTGCAGCCCTTACTCCTCACCGGTGTTACTAGTGCGCAAGAAGGATTACGTGGCGGATGTGCATTGATTATCGGGCTCTAAACGCCATCACCGTCAAGAACAAATATTCTATTCTAGTCGTAGATGAACTCTTGGACGAATTAAAAGGAGCCCGAGTCTTCACTAAATTGGATCTCCGATCCGGATACCATCAGATTCAGGTATGCACTGAAGATATTCTTAAAACTGCATTTCGCACGTATAACGGCCACTATAAGTTTTTGGTAATGCCTTTCAGACTTACAAATGCTCCTTCAACCTTTCAAAGCTTGATGAATGACATCTTTCGAAGGTTTCTACACAAGTTCATATTGGTATTCTTTGATGATATTCTCATTTATAGCCCTACACTTGATATACATTTTGAGCACATACGAACTGTTCTAACAAACTTCGAGAGAATACTCTTTATGTTAAACAGTCAAAGTATAACTTCTTACAACATAAAGTAGAGTATCTATGGCACATTATATTAGAGGATGAAGTGGCGGTAGACCCAACAAAGATCGAGGCAATGCAAGGATGGCTGAGACCTACAAACGTAAAATCACTATGTGACTTCCTTGGACTCACGGGCTACTATCAAAAGTTCATGAAAGATTATGGCAAGATCAATGCCCCACTCACGTCCCTACTAAAGAAGGACTCCTTTTCATGGTCGAATCAAGCCTCTGTAGCCTTTGAAAGACTCAAGGCCACCATGACGATGACGCTAGTCCTAGCGCTACCCGATTTCAGCCGAACTTTTGTGATTGAGGCCGACGCATCTGGAGTTGGAATTGGGGTTGTTCTAATGCAAGATGGCTGACCCCTTGCCTATACTAGCAAAGCTTTATCTCCCTCACATCTTAAAATATCCGTGTATGATAAAGAAATGCTTACCATCGTACACACAATTACAAAGTGGAGACCCTACCTGATCGACCGACGCTTCCAGATTAAGATCGACCATCGAAGCCTTAAATATTTCTTGGAGCAAAAAATATCCTCCCCAGAGTAGCAATGATGGGTAACTGAACTCCTTGGCTTTGATTATGAAATTATTTACCGAAAAGGAAAAGAAAATGTTGTTACAGATGCCCTATCTCGACTACCGGGACAAGCCAAAATTTCAGCCATCTCCCTTCCCTCCACCAACTTTCTTGACAATATTAGGCATGAATGGAAGAATGATCCAAAAGCCCGAGCCATTATAAAAGGTTGGAGGACCCGGGGTCCATGGGTCACCACCCGTGGGATTCAAAGGACTTGCGCTACAAAGACTGAATTGTTATTGTTTCTTCTTCCTCTTGCATTCAAATTATTTTGCATGAGATACATTCTTCACCCTCAGTAGGGCACTTCGGATTTCTGAGGACTTACAAAAGGGTGAAGCAAAACTTCTTTTGGAAAGACATGAAAAAAATCAAATTATGATTATGTATCCAAATGTTATGTATGTCAACAGCAGAAAGGCAAAACAGTGGCAAGTCCAGGGAAACTATAGCCACTACCCATACCGGACTCAGCATGGACCAACATTTCTATGGACTTCATCGAGGGGCTGCCACTATCCCAAGGTAAAAGCACAATCTTTGTGTTGGTAGATCGCCTAACCAAGTATGCTCACTTCTGTGCTATGAAACATCCCTATACTGCTGCTAGTATTGCTCAACTTTTTATGGAACATATAGTAAAACTGCATGGGATGCCAAGGTCGATTGTGAGTGACCATGACAGAGTATTCACAAGTAAATTTTGGATAGAGCTCTTTCATCTACAGGGCACCCAGTTGAAGATGAGCACAACCTATCACCCGTAGACAAACGACCAAACATAAGTGGTGAACAGATGCCTCAAGACATGCATACTATGCTTCACCAGTGATCGGCCCAAAGAGTAGACAAGGTGGCTTCCTTGGGCCGAATGGTGGTATAACATGATATTTCATTCATCAACTAAATGTATCCCTTATGAGGTATTGTATGACCGATCGACCCCTGTAATACCCAGATATGTGCTTGGTTGGGCTAAAGTAGATCAGGTTAACCAAAATTTGATTAACAGGGATAAACTGCTGCAGCTGCTAAAAGACAACTTGAATGTCGCTCAAGCCCGCATGAAGCAGCAAGCAGACAACCATCGGAGTGAGCGGGAATTCGTAGTGGGAGATTGGGTCTACCTCCGGCTATAGTCATACAAGCAACTATCAATCAATGCAAGAGCATCAACGAAGCTGTCCCCATGATTTATGAACCATACTAGATCCTAGAGCGCGTTGGGGCCATGACATACAAATTAAAGCTTCAAGATGACGCTAAGATACATCATGTCTTCCACATATCCTTATTGAAGCTAAAGTTGGGAGAATATGAGAAGGCCTAGACTTAGCTGCCAAGCACCACCAATGATGGCGAAATCAAAGCCCAACTTGAAGCTATACTTGATCGGAGGATTGGGATGCGCCAACGATGCCCTTCAACCAAAGTGCTTGTAAATCAAAGCACAACTTACCATCCAAAGATGCAAAATGGGAGTCATATGAGGAGTTAAAGATCCAATTTCCAGAGTTTATGGACCCTCAGTCTTGAGGACAAGGCTGATCTGAAGAGGGTGGACTTGATAGGACTTCAGCAGGGTTGAGTCCTAATCATCTTGGTACTAGTCAATAAAAACCCTATTAGATTGTAATAAAGTCACTCCTATCTTATAAGGGAGTATGACTAGGGTTTAGATTAGCCCCTAGGGCTTAGTAGCCGTCGCCCCCCTTACTGGGTTGGTCGGCTAGGGTTTCCCCCTGCTTAGGTCGGCTATAGAGCCAACTTAGTCGCCCCCTATTCCTATTAAGACAGGTCGACTATAGGAGGGGCAAAAGGATAATTTTATTTAGGCAAGCACTCCCTTAGGCTAAGGTTTTGACCCTATTTAAAGATGTAGCCGCCCCCCTCTTGAATCAAGCAATCATCAATTTTATTTCAGCCTTATGCCGAGTCTAGGAGGGAGGAACCCCTACAGCGTTCCAAGAGTTGATCCCCCTCAAGGGTCAAAATCTATAGAGCTCCTTCTGGGATTCTATCAAAGCTCCAATCACTTGAAAATATTGACTTATTTCATGATTTAACCTGCATTTTGAATATGATTAAGTCTTTTATAGTGACTTTCATTTCACAAATCTAGATATCTTTACCCTCCTGCTATTACTTTCTACTTCATTTTCTCTCTTACTTTTGTTATTAAACTTGTTTGTTATTTCAACCCCTAATATCCAAATATTCTCTTTCCAATATAAAGGTTGCAAAAGAATTTTTAGATAATTAGGGCAATTTAAGACATCAAATATTTTTTTTCATTTGCATCATCCATTGTTTGTCAACTATTGGATTAGTTCACCCTTGAAATATGGAGGATTAAGATTCTTAAATTTCTATTCTCAACCAATTCTGATTGATATCCTCAAACCTTTTTGTTCCACTCGATTAATTAGAAGAAGATGAAGCAAGAGGACCAATGTCCTTATCATCCTAGATTCCTAAAAGACATAAAAAAAATTTCATTGATCAGTATATAACTTACTAAGTATCAGTATACTTTGCACATCAAAAATATCTAATATCTTAGTAATCCTCAAATCATGCTCTGATATCACCTTTGTCACACCCCCCTTTTATCGCATTCAAGAGACGTGAACCTATATTAAATTAAAAATATTATAATTTATCCATAATCAAAATCTAAGATTCAAACTAACATTTAAGGATACTGAAAAAATATTCAAATATTATTCATAACTTATAAAACCTATGCAGTTTATAATCATACACTGTATCACTCAATAATCAACAAAATCTAAAGTCAACTAACAAAAATATTGACTCAATCTATAAATCCATAAGCATAAGAATTTACAAATCACAAAGCTAATTATTTATCATAAGTTTATATCATCATAAAACTAAACTTAACATTCCAAAGTTTTGAACATGAGATGTCTTTTATAAATAATTTAAAATAGATTATTATAAATATTTTAGAAATTAGAGATATTACAATAGCATGTGTAGACAAGAGGAGTCTTTACTAATACTGAGAGAAGAATAAATTCTATATTTGATTTGGGGGCTACAAATTTATCGTGTTTATATTGAGGTTGATAAAAGAAGAGTAAAGCTCGAGAACTTTACCCAAATAAAGCAGGCTTTAGGAGAACTTCTAAATGTAATAAGAATGATATCTATAAAAAGAAGTGTGATATTTTAATATCTTTAATGTTAAAGGAGATAATATCATGATAGTGTATGTTTCGCCGTAGAAAAGACTTATTGAATAATAATAAAATAGTATAATAAGAGTTTATCATTTTATTTAATTCCATGATTGATGCTTAACTAATTAGTGTGAGTTACAATTGCTCTATAAGCCAATCACATGAGTGATGATATGTGTGATATACTACATAATATTTGTACTTATTATTATTATTGATATATTCTTATATTATATTATCTGTTGTATATATATATTACGATGTCCATGAATATGTGCAATGAGAATCAGATTGTGATTAAATAATAATAATGAGACCAACTCGCCTTTAAACACAGACCGTCAATAATCCCAGTCATAGGTTACTCAAGAGAGACATCGAGATTACCAAAGAGATCGGTGTACTATATACACATTCATATCATAGAGGCGGTTGGTCTCATTGTCGCTCGTGTGAGGATACTAAGGGTATAGTACATATGCTCATTGAAGAATGAGTTTACTAATTAATTCACTTATAAAATATTATATAATTAGTGATACCTAACGTCAGACAGCGATTATATAGTCCTAGTTGTGTGTCTAGTCCTTAGACTTGAGACACCAAGGATATCTTATTTGAATACTCCTCTCTTTAATGCCAGATTTATAGGTCAGGAGAGTTCCAGATATGGTATATCCAATTATTGGGATTGGTAGTCGATCTTACGAAGGCAATTAAGTATCAATAGATGATAACTCACTCTTGGTATCATGAGAGGATTATCTCATGTGTTATCGCTTGAATAAATCTTTGGCTAGGGTTGTTCAGACTAAGAGAGATTGAGTTCTTAAGAAAAATCCGATTAGAGCAAAACTTGGATGGATTCCGTATATGGCCTAATAGTATCATGCCCAATATACGGTTTCTAGGATATTAGATGAATGAATGACTATAAATACACGATATTGATGATCGATAGGTCCAATGAATTTAATCCCATATATCATTTAAGGACTATGGTGTAGTGGCCTAGTATGTCCATAATCGATGAGTTAAGTGAATTGTTATGAGATAACAATTCACTGAGTCAGAAGGAGCTCTAACATGAGGAATATGGTAGATGATTGCATTCGAGTAGAAGATTGGATATGAGTTTTCCAATTGGCCTCCAATCTCATTGGATGAGATCTTGCATAAGGCTCAATTAGAGGCCAATTAAGATTATTAGATAGAGATCCAATAATCTAGAGAATGAGGGTAATTGGATGGAGATTCAATACATACTGAGGCAGAATCTACTAGGGTTTTTGGTAGCTCTCTATAAATAGGAGATAGTGACAGCACAATAGTGATAGGCTACACCTTTTATCGTCTCTCCTATTCTCCTCTCTCCCTCATCTTCTTAACCGACCAGCCATTCCCTACTATAAGAGGGCAGTGAATTAGATAACATATCATTTTTCACGAGTGCTACGAGAAGATACGTAAGAGTTACGAGTCTTTGGACTACGATTGGAAGAGCATCGCTGTGATGATCCATCATGTGGATATAGCTAAAGAGGAGGGCATTTGACCTCTTTCATTCTCTCTATCTAAATTTAAAATTTCAAGGACATACGTTTCCCTAGGTAATCAATCTCTCATGTATTACAGTTTTCGATTTTTATGATTTTTTACACACTATTCTTTACACAATGACATGATAAACATGAAAAATTGATTTTGTTTTAATCTTTCATTACACATATGATACTCTTTTATAATTTTTTAATAATTAAAAATATAAATATTATTAAGAAACAGAAGAGAGATGAAATAGAATCCCAATCACGAAATAGATGGAAACTCTATTCAGAAGAGTATTTTAATAATAACATTCTAGAAAAGGCTATCAAGGGTATTATAGAGATCCAACTCAAGAAAATTTACCTTTGTCATTGGCCATCTAGTGAGCAACTGAGATTTGTCCTCAAGATTATCAAAATAAGGTTTAAGCTTATCGATCATGAGCGTTGACAAGAATTTTATAGATAATATTATAAAGCCCTAGGCTAGTCTTCAATTGTAGAGCAGTTGGTCTTCTTAGCAATGAAAATTAAATGGGTTCTTCCCCAACTGAAAGAAAAATTATTGTTATGGTGAAAGTCTCTAAAAGCTAAGAAAGGGTATCCTTAAGGGTTTCCCATAGAGTAGAGTAGATTTTATCAAGCGAGAACTTATAGATAACATTACTTTGGGTAGTGTTGGGATGTGATTCAGGGTGAGAATAATATTACAAGCAACAAAACACCAATTGGTAAAACCAGCAATAATGTTATGAGTAATGGTGATGAGCTTATTTCTCCCCGTCCGAATAGAGCAAATAAAGTTGGCCTTCTCCCCGAATTGAATGGACCTATGAGAGATATTTATGTGTTTTTGTCCCCATCCTCTAACCTAAGGATCTTCGCTTTAAACCATAAAAAAAGATGATCATGTCAGGTATGAGTGACCAACTTATTGTAGAGGATTTGACGAATATGATTATTATCTTTGCTAAGAGTGTGAAAGATCTCTTTAGCCTTAAGGCAGAAGATAGAATTTTGGGTTACGAAAGAATGAGACCATAGAGGCCATCGTAGTTTTAGATTGAGAATGAAATCTAAGTTTTTAACCTCAGGAATATTGTTCCGGTGAGAATGAATTCGAAAACATTTGTGGAGAGATTTTTGAAATAAATTTTGATTGACATCGATAAATTAGAAGAAAATTTCCTTTTCCTTTCCAACACCCGGAGGTGACAGCTACTGCTTAGCAGGAAAGGAAAAGATCATTATTAAGATACGTATCTTTTGATACTGTTATTCAAAAAAAATTTCATTTCATATGTGAGCATATCAATGTCACATCTAAGATATGTAATAATATCAATATGTAAAGAGAACTAGACTTCCCTTCTCCTCTCTTCTTATAGTTTTATAGGACCACCATAATCGATGGATTCAGGAATAAGAACATGAGAGAGGAACTATAATCTCTCAATTGACTCATCACGTGTTTCTATCATTTTCATAATCGTTCCTCCCTCTTGTATTCCTAAGAGATCCTGTCTATTTATAACTGAGAGCAGAGGATCTAAAATAAGTAATTAGGAGAGTTCCTCCCATCAAGAGCATCTTCTAAATAATCTCACTTTAATTGGACTTTGTCTCCATTGGCTAATAACCATAATTAGAATCCAATCATATCCATAATATATCTTACTTAATCAAATAGGGATACATAATCTAATATTCTCCGACTTGGCTCATTAATTTAGTAATATACAAAAGTGATTCAAAATTTTGAAAACAAGTTTATACAATTGGATTCTAAAATAAAAAAAACTATTTACACGTGCACGAATTTTAAAATAGGCCAATGAGTCTAATAAATATAATAATACTACATTAAGTCTGACTGGCAATACGAGTCATAATTACATGTCATCAATGTCATACTTCCTTCTATATACCATAACACTATTAGCCTTTCATAATACGGTACAAAATGACCCTTGTAATTTATCTTATCAAGACAATCATATCATCACATTCAATCATAATATGTACGTATATAACTGTGAACAGGATAACATAAATAAATAAATTTAAGTATGTAACCAAAAATATCAATTATAGTGTCTAATCAAATATACATCACCATATCTTTTACGGGTTACTCACAAACCCAATCACAAGATCGTGTTCCTTCAAAACACTTTAGGTTGTAAGTTCTAAGTGAATGGATCAGCAATCAATATAGTGAAACTCAAGTTAGTAATTGACATTAAATATTTCTCGACTCATTTTCTCTAACCATCAAGTACTTTATACCATAATACATAGAGATACAATAATACTTGAAGAAAACTATTGTGATATATCATAAAATATCTTCAACGACCTGGCAATTGAGTTTGACCACACCAAGTCCTGAAATAAAATTTTACAGTCATAAATTTGATCAGTGGCCTTAAAGCATGCCATAAAATTAAATTATATTATTAATAGTGTAATAAATTACTCTTTCGATTGATTTAGATATTAATTATAAGGTGACCGTCATATTATCGAGTAATTTATAAAATCAACACTTGAAAATCACCATTATTTCAAGCTGATATAATTTTATACATGTGAGCATATAATCGTCCCTTCTAGATATCTTATTACTTTTCTTTGCAGTCCTTTAATATTTGGATCGAAATCATGTCAACTTGATTTGGAGCCTATTGAACCTAAACTAGGGCAAAATTTGGCTTGATGGAAGGCCAATTTAGTGATCTGGAATTGGCTTGAGCAATGGTATCGCCAGGCTCAGGCGATGTTTTATATTGCCTAAACAGTCGGAAAGCACTATTTATGATTTTTCGAGTATTCTGATGATGATACAGCCCCTTGGCAATGGTGGCATCACCTAAGCTAATGGTAGTACCATTAGAGCATAGATTCTCGGGCTTTGTTCAGTTGTAGTACCATTCGACGTCAGTCTATCACAAACTTAGCTAGTTTTGCCTAAGTCGTGTGACTTGCGTGTCTGCTCACATAGGTCAGCCTCCCTAAAACCTCCTATGTTCCCTTAGGACATACAAAAGAGAAAACGGGTTAGAGAAAGTGTTTCACACGAGATTCACAAGTAAACATTTCAGTAAATTCTATATAGTCAATGCAAATTACAACCATGGGCTTTACAAATTATGAACAATCACATACAAAGGACCATTGTCCATTATAGATTAAAATCTTCATAAGTGTTCACATGACATAACACTCTCATTTACAAGCAAAAAATGACTATGAAAGCTGACCAAACCAGAGCTACCAAGTTTACTGCTAGCCCGCTACTTGTACAAAATATGAACAAAGATCGAAATAAACGAACATACATAAGCATTACATCAAGCACTCTCTTTATATTTTTGTCCGTGACATTCTTTTCTACCTATTCCTTCCTCGTCGAAGCTGTTTCAGATGCTACATCTCCTCACCTTTTGCTGAATCTTCAACTTATGCTCTAGCTGCAACACACCCCTTAGCTTTCAACTACTCTCCTCGCTGTTGTTAAGTAGTCGAACTTTGATTCGACATGCTACTTCAACTCGTCAATGACTGACTTTGGTGTGAGTTTGTCTAAGTTGTGTTGATCCTTATTGATTCCTATAGATCCTTCTGTTGAAGTAAAATACCTTCTTGTTATGCGCTAATATCTTAATTGTCTCATATCGTTTAAATTTGGTAGATACTTGTTAGAGTTTTAACGAGTATCACCTCAGAGACTGTTGAGGGAGAAGGCCACCTGCAAAATCAACACTGCTTGCTCAGAGATCAATTGCTGTTGGTGTCAGTTGCAAGCTATCGTCGAGAGGGACAGTTCTTTAACCAAACCAAGTTATTCATAAGTTTGGGTCTTGAATTAATCCGGTCCGAACTCGAACCGAACCGGGTAATTTAACGTCGGGCCACCGTGAGCCACTCGTTCGCATTAGATTTCAACTAGTAGACCTCTTCTGGAGCGGGACGGGACGGGAAGCCAGAGAGAGAGAGAGAGAGAGAGAGAGAGCGGAGAGATACGTGGGTGAAGAAAGAGATCAGCCATGGCGTGCAGAAGCGTTGTGATGCGCTCGATGCTGTTACCCGAGCAACCATGGCGGCCCTCCTGCCGCCCGATCCTTGGAGCTTTCCATTCGGTAGCTCCTATTCTGGTCCGGCCCCGAGTTGGGGCTCCATTCGGAGCCGCTCCTCTTCGGTGCTCCCATGGCGACGCCCAGACGCCGGCCTCCCGTTCGTCCTCTCCTCAGGACGACCAGGGACCTCCCCAGGAAGCTGTCCTCAAGGCCATCTCTGGTGAGTCCCTGAAAGATCCAAATCTGTTGTCGGTAGCGTTGTGATCTGTGGCTGATCGGTATAATTGCTCCTAATTGGATCCCTCTAAGATTCCTTTCTTTCTTATCGGGCTTTGTCCATATGAGGCGACGGAAGGGAGTTCGAACGTATTGGGAAGGGGAAGAAGGAATGTATTTTTGAAAGAGTGAGTAGAGTATCTGGGAACTGATTTGTGCTTCTGTTTGATGAAATGATTGCGGGGACACACCAATTTTGCGATGGAAAAAATTGTTGGATTTTTTATGTGGGATCATTGCTATCTGTGATTTTGTATATTTTGAAGCCGCAGGTAATATATGATTGAAAGTAAATTCAGCATATTAGGCAACCAACTCTTGTTGGGTTATCCTCTAGTCTTCTACAACAACAACAATAAAGCTGTAACTCCCAATTATTTGGGGTCAGTTATATGGATCTTTTGCCGCTATTGCTCTATGTATAAAGCCATATCTTTAGTTAAGTTTAGAATATTTAACTCTTTATTATAGTTTCTATTAAGATCTTTTAAGTCTTCTTTTATCTGTTTTTGTATCACTAACATTAATCATTTCATTCTTCTGACTATAGCATATATGGAGATCTCCTAAACACATGGTCATACCATCATAAATGATGTTATCTCATTTTATCCTCTATCAAAGGGATTCATAGTTGTTCACGAATAGATGTATTTTTTTTAATCTATTCTAGTAACTCCACACATCCATCTCAATATTCTCATCTCGGGTATACAAACTTTTTGTATATGTTGTTCTTTAACTGTCCAACACTCATATCTATAAGTATTGTTGGTCTCACAACTATCTTATAAAATTCTTCTTTTAATCTGAAAGGTATCTAATGATCGGACAAGATTCCCGTTTTTACTCTATAAATAATATCTTCATCGATCTCTTCATTTTATCGAATAATTGATCCAAGATACCTAAACTTTTACTTAAAGGGACCTTTTGTCTATCCAATTTAACTATATTCTCCTATATAGTCCTAGAATCACTAAAATTACATCTTAACTATATTATAAGGTTTGCTTCATAGCTCAAGTTTATAATTAATTCCACTGCTTCCATCAACTAAGATGATATCATCAGCAAATAACATACACCAGAGAAATCTATCATAGAAGTGACTAGAAAGTTTATCTATTATCAATGTGAAAAAGGTAGGGACTTAATGCGGATCCTTGATGTAATCTTTTGCTAATAGGAAACTCACTAGGCACATTCCATATATTCTAATATTAGTAGCTACATTATCCTGTATATCTTTAATAATATCAATATAATTAGTGGATACATCATTCTTTTCTAAAATCCACCATAACAAACCTCTAGGAGCCCTATCATAGGCTTTATATAAGTCAATAAGAATCATATTCAAGTCTTTCTTTTTCTTCCTATAATTTTTCATTAATTATCTTAATAAATAAATAGTTTCTATGGTTGATCTTTAAGTATTTGTTTTAAGATTTATCCTACTTTTAATAACTCTTTCCTAAAGTTTCATAGTATGGCTTATGATTTTAATTCCTTATAATTTGAATAATTTTGTATGTCACCCTTATTTTTGTAATTGTCTCTTAAAACTCTTTCTTCATTCATCAGACATCCTTTTGAATCACATGGTTCTGTTAAATAAGCTAGCTAACCAAGCTACTCCCCTGTCCCCTAAAGTTTTTTTGGACCTAAATGGGGATACCATCAAGTCTCACACTCTTAGCTAATTTCATCTTCTTTAATGCGTTTTTTACTTCACTAGCTCTTATTTTACGAACAAATCTATGATTATTGTTAAATCTAAGTCCTGTATGGAATATTCATGAAATAATTAAATCCTTATACTTTTTTTCTTTAGCTTTAGCAATTCTATATATATCTTTTTCACCATCTTTAGTACCTTCTTATGAAAATTATCATAAGCTTTATATCTTGTCATACTAATTGTTTTTTTAGCCTCTTTCTTGAATTCTTTATATCTTTTACATTTTTCTCATTTTTATAATTTTGTCAATCTTTAAAATATGATCTTTTAGTAAAAAGTACTTTTTGAATTTTTCTCGCACCACCACCAACTCTCTCTTAAGGTACCTTTACCTTTTGTTTTACCAAGAATATCTTTTGTTAAGCTCCTAATTTTATTAGCCATTGTAGTCCAAATAATATTAATATTATACTCATTCGAAGTTACCTCTCTTTTCATCATATTCTTAAAAGTGTTTACACTATCATCTTTAAAATTTCACTATCTAATCATAGTAAATTCTTTTACTATCTTTTTCTTCTTTCATTTTAGTAGTAAATATCTACTACCATCAATCTATGTTGATTTGTGAAGCTTTTGCTAGGTATAACTTGATAATTCTTAGAAATAACTTTGTCTACCTTTCTAGTTAGAAAAAAATTTATTTGACCATTGTGACCATTAAAAGTAATCAAATGTTAATCTCTAAGTGAATATTTATAATTATAAGATCATACGAAATTGCAAAATCCAAAATCATACTACCATCTTTATTTCTCTCTCCATAACCAAAGCCCCCATGCACCCATTTATATTCATTATTATGTTTTCCCTACACGACCATTCAAATCTCCTCCAACTATAAGTTTTTCAGTTATAGACATTCTTTGAATGATATTATCTAAGCTTTCCCAAATATCTCTTTTGGTTTGATCTGCCAATCTGACTTAAGGGGCATTAGCACTAATACATTCAAAAACATCTTGTCCTTTAACAAATTATAGAACTATAATTCTATCTTCAAATCTTTTTTACATGTATAACATTATTCTTAAGATCCTTACCAACAATAATTCATTCATCATTTCTGTGTTTAACTTTTTCAGTATATCGAATATTCAATCTAGTATTGTCAATCACTCTAGATTTTTCTCCTACCCACTTATCTCTTATAAGCAAGTAATATTTATTCTTCTTCTGATCATAGTGCCTATCAATTCTAATCCCTTCCCTAAAGGTGTTCCGAATGACGATCTAGCTCTATACTGAAATCGGTTAAGATCCATGTTAATGAGATCTGACATAATTATACATTAGTTGTCAGTGACCTAACGCAATCCTACACTTTTTTCATCCAGCTTAGGACCAACATTAGTGGTGTTTGGGTTATCTTCTAGTCTATTTTAGCTTTTTCATTTTTATTTTAATTTTAATTTGGGGAGAGGAGGCAAGGTGTACAAGAAATTCAAGGGTTGGTAACAACAGGTTAGAGAATAATAACAATAGCCTCAACCAAATAACAGAGACCTAGGCTTTTGAGGTAAAAAAAATTGGGAAAACCATATCTTTTCCTCTAGTAATCAGCGGATAAGTATGGTAGATGAACGTAAATTATGAAGACATATTCGTTCAAAATAATTACAGATATGAATTGGATACAGATCAGATAAATGTTTATTTTGGGTACATATTCGATGCTGGACTGCTTTTGGATATATTTTATATTTTGGGTGGGTACAGATACAAATAAGATTCAAAATGGATTTTAGACTAGTAAAAATATTGACGAAATTGAATACAGATAATATACATAAGAAGTCATGCATTTGATGTATTTTTGAAATACATTATGCAATCATTTTGATGTATTTCCAAAAGATGTTAGTAGATCCATTTATTTTGACTGTTTGGTTTCATTCTTTTTCCGTTATTTGTCAATTTAAAGTATCAGATACTGTTCTGATACTTTGTTTTAACCCCCCACCTTTTAATTTATGTTGGCACTGAATCCAGAAGTATCAAAGTCTGAAGGAAGGGTTGCACAAACCACAAATGTTGTTATTGGTGGTACAGTGATGGATGATTCTACTGATGAATGGCTTGTTTTAGATAAGAAGGTACAATTTTGTTACAATACACTGCCCTATTCTTTCACCCCCTTCCCCCCCCCCCCCCCCCCCACCTTAATTTAAAGTCAATTGTGCAAAATTAATTTGTTTTTGTACCTGTCACTATTGTTGAATTCATTTAACTATTTTTGATGACAGCAACAGCACAATATAAGTTCAAAATTCTTTTATCACCTTTTAATTCTAGTACATTTATAAGCATCTAGGCTTTAGTTTATTTTATTCCTTTGTTATTCTAGGACATTTTTATTTGAGCTAGACATCTGGCTGGTTATCCCATATGAGTGAAAGATCATTTACTGGAGTTATATATGAGTTCCTCGAACCCTCATGCTCCCTTAATACAAAATCCACTCAAGGCAAATGTGTATTTATGCTAAACCATTGCTAGGAACATAGTTATAATGCATAATTGTCCCGATTTGTGTCAGTTTCTAATACTACATGCAATTTTTTTAAAGTACTCAGATCTGCAACCGACCTTTTCAGTGTCATTATAGATTAAAAGATAAGCTGAATTTATGAACATTTCCTTTTGTTCATGTTGTGAGTTTATCCAATTTTTAGCTGAGTGGTCTAAATGATTACCTGTGGAACCTTATTTAAATTAGTGGTTCAGAGGCTTTTTTTTCATTTTATCAGTATGCTGACATTTTTCTTGTAAGCTGAATTTATGAACATTTCCTTTTGTTCATGTTGTGAGCTTATCCAATTTTTAGCTAAGTGGTCTAAATGATTACCTGTGGAACCTTACTTAAATTAGTGGTTCAGAGGCTTTTTTATCATTTTATCAGTATGCTGACATTTTACTTGTACAATATGGTGAACTTCCTGATGCTTCTTCACCTTTTCTACCAATTGATTAAACAAAAAACACTAGAAGGAAGAAAAAATAATTCTGTCTATTATGTGGAGTTTTGAGAATGCAAGTCTATTCATCAATTTATCTGTTTTTCAGGTTAATTCATACCCCACGGACAGACGGTTTACCGCAATAGGAACTGGGGGTGATGAATTTGTCCAAGCAATGGTTGTTGCTGTTGAATCTGTGATCCAAGAACCAATTCCAAAGGTTTGTGTGTTTCTGTTCTGAAAAAAAATAAACCATTCATCAATGTAGTCAAATAATTGTTAGATGACTTGCAAAATTTTACTGGTTTATATGTATTGTGCAAGGCAAGATTTTATGGTCAGTAATTTCTCTTGCAACTTTTTAAGAAGCCAACCTAAATGATAATGGTATTAAGGCATGAAAGACAAGTGCTGCAATACTACTAATAAAGCAAGACTGAAGAAGTGAATAAATTGAGCCTTGAACTAAAGATTGATTCTTTGGTTTCTTCATGCTGTCTTGTAACTGTATCATCATTTCATGGGCTTGATTTGACACTCTGCTAGACTGAAACTATACAGTTGCACTTGCAGTTATGTACATCTAGATCTCCTACATCTTGGATTTTATAATGAAGATGGTTTTGATTGTATAATGAAGGTGATATTCATGTATAACCTTATGATGCTTTTCTCAAGGTTTGACTTACCGGTCTGTACTGGTATACCGAGTTCATCTTGATATCGGTATGGTACTGGTACCAGGCGGTACGCACAGTGCATACCGCCTGATATATTAAAAATATAATATAAATATTGTATAATATAATATTAATGTGTTAAAATATTAAAAAAAAGAGAAAAGGGGCGATGTCACCTCGATCTTTCTCCCCGCGCGGAAGAAAAAGCGCCCGCGACCCACGGCGGCGATGGCGCGCAGGCGCTGGCGACCCTAGGGCGGCGACGGCACGCAAGCGGTGACGGTGCACGGGCAATAGGTATTCTTTTTCTCCTCTTTTCTTTTTTTTCTTCTTTTTCCTCTTCTTCTTCCCTTTTTCTCGCTCAATCAACCGCCGACGTCGATTTCTCCCTCAATCGACCGTCGGCGGTCGATTTCTCCCTCAATCGACCGTCGGCGGTCGATTTCTCCCTTCAATCGACCGTCGACGGTCGAAATTGATTGCCGACGGTCGATTTTTGGCGGAACCGCCCGGTAGCGGGCGGTCCGCGTAGCGGCAACCTAGTGGACCGGTATGTACCACCCGTACCGTGCGGTAAATGTCGAAATTGCAAACCTTGGCTTTTCTAGACTTTTGATACTTCATGAGTTCTTTTCTACCATTTACCAACAGGATCATTTCTATTTTTACATTATTTATTTATTATTGTTATAGTCCATATTAGAATTTGACTATGAAATTTTCAACCCATGAAAGTTAGTTGTTTGGTGGGTTCATGAGTTGTTTATATGAATGAGTTGCAACTAGTTCCCTTGATGTTTGAAGCACTGTACTACTTACTCTTTCTGCTTGTACAAATTAGTATGCTTGTTCCTATTATAAATGAACATCATGATGTATTCAAATTTGTGTCGTGGCCCCTTCTTACATTTCCTTCCCCCAAAGATCATCCATCTTAGTAATATAAAAATTCATCATTCCAACCAGTTGATCTCATTCTTCATCTCATGTGGGCTCCTTATTGGTTTTCTTACTTTCTAAGTTGCTTTCGGAATTTGATTTAACCAGTTTCTCAAAGACGTAGGAGAGAAGGTTTTGAGTTCAGTGGTTCAAGGGTTTTGTCCAGATGCTGGAACAGTAATTATCATGATTCCATACCATTTCAATGCTCTGGAACTGGTTGACATGGGGATGGATGCTGGCAGAAATAATACATTATACATAAGTTAACCAATGAACATAGCATGATTATTGTGCTTGCCAACACCCAGGTATTAGCATCGGTTCCTTAGCATCATGCTGTACATGCTTTTAAGAAAAAAGGTGTATGTAAAATTGGGAGTGCCTATATTGTGCTGTGATGCCTACATATATGATTATGGGACCTTAACTGGAATTGTACTAGCTGCCCACTATGGAGCTGCATGAACCAGTACTTAGAATGCTGCTACCAGTTGTATTACTTTCTTAGGTGTTATTTGTGATAATTGTTTTAACTTTCAAGACTTGGTGTATGATGTAAGTCTGCATGGTTTTTCCACAGTACCTCTATAAAGCAATTTTTTGAAAGTTATGTGAATTGCTGATGGAATAGCTTATCTATTTGCTGTTCTTCCATCAGTTATTGAGTAACAAGATTTGCATCTGCTGGAATATTAGGTAGCCTATATTACTTGATTTTGATTCTTTACAAGATTGCTGTCTTCTTGCTGCACCGATTACTCATCGCCTTTTCTGTGGCTTGTTTGTATCTGGTGATCTCAATGGTTCTTTTGCTCTTGTTTCTTTGGTCTTTTCTTCTTGTCAGTTCATTTTTAATTCATATCCTCAAGAATACTAGTTTATACCAGAACACATAGGTTTGTGGAACTCAATCCAAGATTTGGAGGAACACTTATGAAGTAATTGGCAATCATGAAATTCTTGTGCAGAGGAGATCCTATTGTGAATTCTTAAGCAAGATAAGGTTATTGCACGAATGCTGCTGTTTTTTTTTTTTTATCCCAAAGCCGAACTGAATTTGTAAAAATGCTTATACGAAACTACCAGATGCATTTACCTACCAGAGTTGACATTTTGCTTGATTTGTTGCTCGTTGATGGAAGCAAAATGAATACTCTGAGGTAGAGATTGTTTGCCTTTGGCTTTTGTATGCACGAAGGCATAGAAATCATGATTTTGAAGTTAATACTCCTGGGAGTCCATGCTTTTCTCATTATTTATTCAAATAGCCATGGATGCTCAGTTCAGGCAAAGAATACGCATTGTCCAAAAAAATTATTTTGTATAGACCCATACTCATTTGTGTAGGCTTGCTAATTATTTCCATTGATGCTTAGTTTTCTTCGTAGTGTCTAAATGTATCTAGTGGCAATTGATCAATTATTTTACTTCACATTACATCAAGGTTTTGCACTTATTTAGTTCTTTTTTCCTGAACAGGGTAGGGTGAATCAGAAAATATCTTCAAGGGGAAAGTATGTGTCAGTAAATATTGGTCCTATTCGTGTTATCTCGAGTGAACAGGTATGCTTCTTTTTTTTCCCCCTTTTTTTGTTTTTTCTTCCCCACATGCTACTCTTGAGAGAAATTTCATGCCTTGGTGATTATGTGCTAATTCTTGCAAGACTGAATTGGGTGCATGATGTTTCTTATTTATTATCATTTCCGCTGTGGCATATGATGTGTTTCAATTGGCCTTTTCAGGTCCAAGCTGTATATAATGCCATGAGGAGGGATGATAGGATGAAGTACTTTTTATAGATCAGATGAACACATTTCTAAAAGCAGTTTTGGCGGTTCAGCTCTTAATCCATCTTTGATAATCCTTGGCAATTTGGAAGCTTCCAGGTAGTATGGGCACCCAATTTTTGAAGTTTTTTCTATTTTTTTGCAAGTCTTTTGCCTTGTACCCTTTTGAAAAGTAATTTATCCAAGAACTGTTTGATTTCTGGCAGGCTGGAGGGCAAAGCGCCTTGTATCAAATGCTCAGATCTGCTGATTATCAAAATTCGGGAATCTATTGTCTTAAAATCATTCAAATCACTGGTAGATAAGCATAATTATGGAATTGAAATTTGCTCATAAAAGAGGATTTGAAGAATAGTTGTTGGTAGAATTCTTTTTCTCAATAGATGACTATTTTCGAGGCTTTTAATTATTGTTAGGCGTTTTTTTAATTACATTAAACTCCATTTAAGACGGTATCATATGAATTCGAATCTGAAATCTTCCAATTGCATACATAGCATTAACCGTCCCTCAAACTGAAACATTGGCACCAAATGTGAGCCCTGCAAATAAGGTATGTGGGCTGTTGAGTACGTCAATTATGATTAATTCCTGCTAGGAATCCTATTAGATTTGTTTTTATATCGAGTGTTTATTGGATTGAAAAATAAAATTAATATGAGATCTTGTTAATAGTTTGGTTTTTTAAATTCCGATCTTAAAGCATATAAATCAAACATAAGAAGTATTTCGATTCTGATTCCAATGATATAATAATAATAAAAAATAATTTTTTAAGAAAATATATTGGGTAATATTACTTTAAACTTTCAACATTTGATATATGTATATCGTATATCATCATAAAAAAAATTATTTTTTATTTTTATTTTTGTAAAGGATATGTGGTGAGGATAAAAATAAATCCTTAATGTTTTAAAGTATTAAGTTGCATGTAATTAGTTTTTTCAATTGGATCGGTTTGATTCAAATTTGATAACCAAGTTTCTCAATGACTTGCAAAAATTAAATTGTGAAAAAGAAAAGCTAATAACCAAGTTTTGTAGAGTGGATTATGAACTCCACGTTGACTATTCGGTATATATATATATATATATATATATATATATATATATATATATATATATATATATATTCTTGTCAGATTATCATGGATTAGGAACTAGTATGATCATGCCTGAGCCAAAAGGCTTGATCACAAACAAAAACCCTATATGTCTTGGCATATTTCCATGCCTTGTGAACTTCTAGCTAATCCTTTTGATCCCGTTAGTAATTCCATGATTTCGTTGTGTTCTTCTTGAGTAATTATAATTTAATTATAAGCACATATAAATGAGAAACCTCGATCTCAGGGAAGGTATAATTTTTTTAGGAACATATAATTTTTTATATATACCACATTTGATGAGAGAGAGAGAGAGAGGGAGGCTCGCTGCACCAATAAGTCATCACACACACACACACACACACACAATCATCCACATAGCCACCCAAAACATGCATATATATATATATATATATATATATATAACTAGGTGATAATTAATTAAAATCTTTTTAATAATTAATTTTTAAATAATTATTAATCCGTATTGGGAAACCCTAGTGGCCAAAGTGCAAGCCGCTAGGACCCTGGCCGCGAGGAGTCGTCGGTGCTCTCGGCTAAATTTCTCTCGACTAGGCTACTTTCAACCAAATTGCAAGTCACAACCCTTATGGCCAGATTACAAGCCGCAACACTTGTGGCCAGATTACAAGCTGCAACACTTGCGGTAGTTGCCCAGTTTGTGATGATAAAACTATTAGTCATTTGAACATTTTAGATGCAAAAAATGTATGCTATTCTATTCTAAAATCAGCGAAAAACATAACTTGTTTACAAAAAAACTGATTCTTCATAGATTGAAATCGATCATCATCCTGGGCAACTTGGCTATGATACTATTGTTGGAATCTAAGTATCTCATGCGAATCAAACAAAATAAAAAATCATTCCTCAAACAAAATAATATCGGATTGCCAGGAGATGACCGGGAGTGAAAACTCAAAACCACATAAAAGTGGTTCTCACCTAAGGGAACTCGTATATCCCCTCACGCATAAATCTTGGCCTGCTAAATGAAGGAACTCTCTTGAACTCCTCTCTAGCGAAAGTCCACACAATGGACGACAGTGGCAACGCTCCTCCTCATGGTTGACTCTCTTCTTGTGACGACACTCCACGTAGCAAGGCGACAATAGTAGTGAGCAAGAAAGGGGTCGGCCCTCTTGTTATTCTCTTGCACTAGGGAGGTTGTAAAGAGAGATATAAAGGAGAGATGGGAGATCGACATCTCCAAAGTGCCTAGTGTTGAATCTCATATTTTGATGATGAAATCAATTAATGGGTTATTGATGTAACATGTGTGTTAGAGTTGATTGATGTAGGATTAACTACGACAGAGAGAAACTACAATAAGATGTTGGGCCAGAGTCAAGCCTAGGGCATCGGGCGAGGGCTTGGACGATGTAGTGATTACTCGCCAAGAGACTCGTCGGAAGCTTACCAAAGGTATCAGAAGCTTATCGGGAGTTCGCTGGGAGCTTGCCAAAGGGATCGGAGACTTGCCGGCCGGAAGCTTGCCGAAGGTATCAGAAGCATGCTATGAGTTCGCTGGGAGCTTGTCGAAGGTGATTGAGAGCTTGCCAGGATGGTATCGGGAGTTCACCAGAAGAAGACCAAGAGACTCACCGGAAGATCGTCGAGGGTTGCCGAAAAGCTTTCGGGAGTCAAGAGGGTCTTGTTGGACTTAATGGTCACATTGATTGTAATTAATTAGTCATAGTTAGTATCATTAGGTTGGATTCAAACTGAAGTTAAGTTTGGAAGGAATTCAAATTAACTCAAGTGAGGCAAAACTGGTCTACTATGGGGTTTAGATTGAGCTTAGGTCGAGCTCAATTGGTTATCCTGGGAATTGGTCAATAAGAGGTACAAGTCAGGATTGGAAAAGTGAAGGAAATCACTTTTCCGAAAATCTTGACAGTTGTACCGTCGGTGAGCGATGGTTGTACCATCATCGCCTAGGATTTTGGGCAGCAAGCAACGGTTGTACTGCCCAGGCTGGCGGTTGTACCATCATCACCTAGGAATTCGGGTAGCAAGCGACGATTGGACCGTGCAGGCCGACGATTGTACTATCGTACCCAGATTTTTCGGGTGAGTTTGAATTTTGGCTCCATTCTTCTAAAGCCAATTGGGATTTATAAATACCCAAGTTTTCTTGTATGTAGCATAAAGTTTTTGCACAACAATTGGGCTAGAAATTATGTGAAAAATTGGGTACTAAAAGTGCGCATAAAAAGGAAAGGGGAAGGGAGTGAGCTAAGTGTTGTATTCTTGTAAAGAGTCTTATTTGTAAGTTGAAAGCTTGTAAGGGTTTGGTCTACACCCAAAGAAGATCAGTAGTGGACACTAGTGGACCTCGGAGAAGAGGACTCGAGATTGGACGTAGGCCAGGTTAAGGTTGAACCACTATAAATATGTGAGTATTTCCTATCTTGAATTTTATTTAGATTTGTATCTTCATACTTAAGCTTTCATTAAGCAAAAATTCTAGCATTGTTCTATAAGTTAAACTGCTCACTTACTCTACTTAAATGAAACGCTTCCGATATTGGTTTTATTTTGAACAAAGTTTTCTTTAAACCGAGTTTTCATCACTTGCACTAATGCACCTAGCCTATGATTCTTGGGGAACCACTCTCATTTATAGAGAGCCCCTCTAAGTAACCCTAATGGATCCCATGTAATGATTTAATAAGGATCTCCATCCAATAACTACTTTAAGCTTCATGTTATATTGGGTCTCACCCAATGGATCCATTAAAATGTCAAAAGATGCTTATTAGAGATATCATATCTAATCCTTTATTTGTCGTGTTGTCCACCTTATGTGTATTACCCTCTAGGACCAATACCAAGCTGGCTGTGAGTTACATTTATTATAACCCCTTATGACTCAGAATTCCTTCTAATTCAGTGAATTATTATCTCCATAATAATTCACTTAACTCGTAGACTATGGACATACTAGACCATTACGCCATAGGCCCCAAACGGTATAGGAGGATCCAATCTATTCAACTTTATCTACCTTCAATTCCCATGTATCTCTAGTCCATCATCCATCTAATATCACAGAGATTGAATATTGGGCATGATGCTGTCAAGCCCATACATAATCTATCTTAGTATTACTCTTATCAAATTCTCCCATAAAACTCATTCTCTCAATCTGAGTCACACTTTTTTTGAATTCTCATAATGAACTCCTTTTTTCTTAATCTAATTAACCCTAGTTAGGGATTTTCTTAAGTGAGAATATACTACATATTCCTCTTATGATACCGAGAGCGAATCATTTCGTTATTGATATACAATTACCTTTTTAATGTTGGCTACCATTCCCAATGACCATTTACCAGATCTGAAAACTTTTAACTATAAGTCTGGTATTAAAGAATAGAGTACTCAAATAAGACATCCTTTGTGTCTTAAGTTCAAGGACAAGATACATAATTAGGACTATGGAATCACTGTTTAATGATGAGATATCATTAACCATCCAACATTTTATAAGTGAATCATTCAATTAACTCATTCTCCAATAAGCACCTACACTATTTCCCTAATGTTATCACATTATGAGATCAACTGCATCCATCATATGGATGAGTATAGTACACCGATATCTAAAAATATTTAAAATTTAAAATTTTGATATCCTTCTCGAGTAACCTATAACTAGAAATATTTAAAATTTTATGCTTAAAGAGAATTAGCCTCATTATCATGATCTTATTATATCTAAGTTTCATTACACAGATTCAAAGATATTATAATATTTATAGTTGAAATGAAATATAAAGTGAAAAAATATATTATTAATATTAAGGAAAAAAATTATGCAACAGATCACAAGTGTCATGACACACATAATTAGCAAGTTTGCTATCGTATTTGTAGCTATGTCATTTGGGCACTTATGGAGACTTTTGATCACAGTAGACCACCTTGAACTCCTTATCATGCGATTGTTGAAGGCTTACAAAGTCTATATTTATAATTTACATTATCTATTAAGTGCTTGTTGAAATGGTTGCTTGTAGATCATCTAACTCATCTTCTCTTTTATAGGTCCTTAAGGGGCCATAAGAGGTTTCATGACGATTGACCCTTTATGGATGGACAAATAAAGGTGTCATATGACTTAGGAAAAATCAGTTAGGTTCATGATAGATAGCATCAGAGCAGGGCAAGTACATTTAGAAATATTTGACATGTAAACACAAGGGACCTTGTGGGGCTGCATGATGTGCAATTGGCACACGTGATCGTTTGAGGGAAACAAGCATTGAGATATACAGAAAAGAGTCAATTAGAAGAGTGAGCATTTGAGATTACCATTTAGAGGAATGACTAACCTTTCGTGCGAGAATCACTCTAAGGACAAGTGAGTTAGGAAGAACATATAAGCACAAAGGTTGGGATGGCTGAGTTCGAGCTATGACTCAATGTTGGTAACCAAACTTGATAGTGTTCAAGGTAAGCAAGGCATTTAGCAAAAGATAAGACCGTGCAAGATGAAATGAGTTGCTTAGCGATTGAAAGAGTTATGCAAAGCTCACAGAGATGATAAGAATTGCTAACTCGAATAATTTGATACTTATGCAAGGGCTTGTATGTGGCCGATGGACTATTCATAACCATCCCAAGGTGATCGAAACTCGACGTCATGGAGCATTGAAACTTTCTCTTCGGCATGGAAAGGATACATCCGTAGGAGGCTAAAGTGTGTAATAAGTTCAAAATATTATTAGGCCTTGAAGAACGTAGTAGGGGTTGTATTAGCGAAAAAATCATAATCAAGCAAATGTCTTCGTGTAGTGGAACAACGCACAATTTATTTAGTAAGGTGGAGTAGTCTAAGGGAATGATGGTCTCCAAAACTTCTAGAGGGAATGATACAAAAAAAAAATTGCTCCAACGGGATAAATATCCAAGAGGGATAAGTCTGGATTCTCTAGTGGGAGAATCATATGTAACAAATTGCACATATTGAGGAGGGGTACCTTAAGACAATAACTCTATAAAGCTCAACAAACAGAGTGAGTGACGAGGAGTCATCATATGATTTTGCACAAGGTAATGCGTTGATGTATGCATTGCAAGATCAAGTGTGGGAGCAACCCAAGGCACACCAAATGAAGACATACTTAGAGTTGATGTGGAGATTAGACTCAACCCATGGAATGGTGGGTACGAGGGCCACCATCAACTCAATGCAAACCGAGGAGCAGAGCAACTTGAGTGGAACTTGATGATGTGTCCAAGCAGCATGAAGGGAGTTGACATCTAAGACGGAACATGGAGTGGAGCCATGAAGCTTTCCTTATATAGAGGTTAAGGACATGAACTCTTGTAGAGGCAAGAGCGTGATCATGTCATTCCAATAGTCCCTCATTCTGATGGAGCAAACTCAACCTGTATAGTGTCAAAGTCAGAATATGCTGCAGTGCTACCATTCAAGTTATCGCAAAGAAAGTAATGTGTAATGGAGATTGTGTTGGGGGGTAGAGACTTAGGATCCAGACTTCGAGAGCTGATAGGTGATGGATTGTCCTAGAGCTATACTCCGTCCAGGTATGACACGAGAGCGGGTGGACGAAGGTCAATTGCCAAAGGAGCAAACACAATTAGAGGTGGTAGAGACCCTATGTTATGTTGTCAAAGGTCACGCATGGAGAGATCAGAATGCAAGTTTATCCCACAAAGATCAGAATTGAATGGAGATGTCACCAAGAGGCGACATGGTGTAACAGATTATGGTGGAATAGTTCAAGGCAATGTAACACACACAAGCGAAGTATCGTGAGGGACTTGATCATATGAAGTTATGATCAGGAGATACTAGGAGCTTTACTTTAATGAACAATATAATGATAAGGATTATGGATTCAAGAAGTGAATGTCATGGTATCATAAAGGTAGATCTTTCATGCATGCATTAAATTTTGCATCAAATGAAAACTTTGGTCATCTACATGGGGCTACGTATTACCAAGGGGGAATTTTGAGTGCAAGTACTAACAAGTCACATGATAGGGGCTTGATCATATAGAGGCATGATTAGAGTGGCTAGAGAGTTGGATTACTTCAAGGTTGATATTCGCTAAAGAGAGCCCGACAAGTTAGAGGACAAGGTCGAGTAAACAAACATGGCTACCAAGGAAGTAAAAGAGAATAGAATCGATACGAGCCCTATAACATGATGGCAGAAGCCATGCATGATGGTTGCAGTCTATTTTTCCATCGACTAAAGCAAACTTCTTAGAGAACACAAGGTGTTGAAGTAAATAATCGAAAGGGGCAAAGAAGCGACAACGGATCTAGAGGGACTTAGCTACTAAAAACCAAGTATCGGTTAGAATGGAGGTATACTCGGAGGAGTACCATAGTACCATAATGGCGGATCTGCCATTTACGAAGAAAGGGAGGCAGATGCAAGATGACAGATATTAAGGCCATGGGCATGATAGACCATGATATGTAAAGGCGGGACTTCCATAGAGTCATTGATGCCTTGCTACCATAGAGAGAGCGCTTGGTCATGAAAGGGGTTGAGGATGTGGAGAATGCCGAGGCAAACTCTAAGTACAGAGATAAGACTGAAGTGTAGAGGCTATGAAACTTTGTGAGATTTGTATTAATGGGCTTCTTATCAAAATAGTCGAAAGTGGGGGACTTTGGATCGATGCAAGAGGGCTAAACCAAAGAACAAAGTAAGCAGTATGTTGTTCTGTACTTATCTACTTAGAGGAGTAGACAACAAAAATGATAGAGAAGATAGTATAATCCCAAAAGAAACTAAAATTATTAGAGACTTACTCCAAGTCGAGGCAAAATGTTATTCTTTACAGATAAAACTTCTTGCATTACAGAAGTTTAATAGCACTAAGAAGGTGAATCACAGTAGCTAACTCAATACAAGGAGTGCAAACACTCGGTTGCTTCGGAAGTGTGAGCAAAGAGTAGGTGAAGGCTAGTAATCGGTTCGATGTACAGAGTACAACTCTCGAGGAGTGAAGTTAAGTAACATTTACCTTCTAAATCCTTAGGAGAATGAGCAAAACTGAGTATCTCAATTATCTTATTTATCTAGTTGAGGAGCTTTGTACATGTTCAAAGATCCTTCGAAGAAAATAAAAGATAAGTTGCCAAATCGTCACCAATGGTGATTGGTGTTACCGAGAGTAAATTATTCACTTTATTTTCTAATATAATGCCAATTGAAAGTAGAAGTGATGTAAACCTACTTGGAGGTGACAACTAAATAGAAGAGGAATTGATTGGCATATTTTATGGAGGAAAGACCTCAAAAACTTTAAAGTCTATGAGGCAATACAAGTTAAAGCTTCGATAGGCAGCCACCCAGTTTAAGCGGTATGAGACATTTGAGAGACTAATGCACATCCATGAAGGTCTTTCCTTTATCTAAGGGATCCATAGGAACTAACAACGATCAACACAACTCGATCGATCCCACACCTGAGGTAGAGGCGTTGGCGAGTTAAAGCGGTATAGTGGATTAAAATTTGATTATTCAACAATAGTGACGAGGAGCAACTAGGAGCCAAGAGATGTATCACAACTAGAGTAGAAGATTAAAGATTCAGTAAAGATGAGGAGATGCAACATCCACAAAAGCTTCGACGAGGACGTTAAAGAATAAGTGAGGGAGAATGTCATAGACAAAATTATAAACAAGATGTTTGATGTAATGCTCGTGTATGTCCATATCTATCGATTTTGTTCATGCTTTGCACAACATATAAAGGACTTGTTGTTGGGCAGATAGCTCATTATCCACCCCACAGTGGGCTTTATTAAAGTCTACAGCTCTAACCCTTTTCTCTTAACCTAAACCTTAACTCTTTTAACCTAGATTTGGTAGCTAGGGCTGAAAAAAGAGGACAGTGACAATTATAAACATGGTTGAGAAAAATGGAGAAACTGTAGTGGCAGTTGTGTGCAGAAAAATAAGAGAAATAGAAAAGGGAAGAAGACAAGGACAATGCAAAGGCTATTCTAAATCACCCAAACAGTGTTCTCACCTCAGGTGAGATCAGATTTACAGTGGATTCTTATTATGATCAGTTGGGGAGGTTTTGGATATTATGTATAGTAACGTAATCCTTGTATCCCTATCATTCTCTTGCACTTGTTGCTTAGGTTTGGGCAAGAAGCTTGAGATTTGTATATTTATTATTCTTATAGTAGATTTTCTCTGGCTTGCCCCATGATTTTTACCCTTCAAGTTAGTGGGGTTTTTCATGTAAATTTTGGTATTTCATTTGATTATGATTTCTATTTGATTCGACTATGTGTTACGGCATGTTGGTATTTGTTTGTATACAAATTCTTTTTTATCCCATCAATTGGTATCAGAGCATATTTTGGTGGCATTTAATTTTTGTATTCGAATATGGAGGCTGGTAATGTTTCTTGCAAGATTAGCTTGAACAAAAACAAATAGATGATATGGAAACCAACAATGGAAGATCTCTTGTATTGCAAGAATTTGTATGGACCTTTATAATGGAATAATGCAAAGCCTGCAGCTATAACAGATGATGAGTGGAGAGATTAGACCAAAAAATGATCGGGTTTATTCGACAATGACATGATGACAATGTCTTTCACCATATTTCCACTGAAAGTTCTGCATACTCTCTTTAGAAAAAGTTGGAAGGTCTCTATAAAAGAAAAACGACTACCAACAAATCTTTCTTAATAAAAAAACTTATGAACCTGAAATATAAAGACGACACTTTTATTTTTTAATATTTAAATAAAATACAGAGTATCATTAACCAGTTATCCTATATGAAAATGTCTCTTGATTATGAGTTGCAGGCATTGTTACTTCTCAATTCATTGCCAATAAATTAGGAGACATTAGTGGTTTCCCTAAGTAATTATGCACCAGATTGTGTTGTCACCATGAGTCAAGTAACAAGCAGTTTGTTGAATGAGAAGTTGAGAAGAAAAAATTCAGCAATATCTCAGATTAATTCATAGGCACTTGTCTCAGAGAACAAAAGAATGTCAAAGTCGAAGGATAAAAGTGGTTCTAGGTAGAAGCAAGTCAAGATTAAAAAAAAGATATTATTTGCTATAATTATGGTGAGAAATGACATTATAAGAATCATTGCAATCAACCTAAGAAGAGAAAGAAAAAGGGGAAAGAAGTGGAGCCTACAGAGTTAAAAAGATAATACCACAGGTATAGTGCAAGGAGGTGACTATTTGATTTTATCTACTTCTAATGATATTTTTTCTTGTGTGTGTCAGGATCTTGAGTGGATAATTAACATAGGTGCTTTTTATCATGCTACACCATAGAGAGAGTTCTTTACTATCTATACGTTTGAAAATTTTGGTGTTATCAAGATGGGGTTGCAAGTTATTTCCAAGAGAGAGGTATTACCAGACCTCAGAGATATACGTTGAAACCCTTGTATTGATTATTTGCTAGCAAGCAATATAAAGTTTCCTTTGTTATGCTACTTTGTCTAGAAAAATATATGTCTTGGATCATATCTACACAGATGTATGTGGTCCTTTAAGAACAAAAACTCCAAATGGATCTATTAATGTTTCAAGAATCAGTGGTATACTTTATTTTATCACTTTTATAGATAACTTTTTCAGAAAAGTTTGGGCTTATACTATGAAGACCAAAGATCAAGTTATTAATATCTTCAAGGAGTTTTATGTCAGAGTTGAAAGGGAGATAGAAAGACAATTGAAATGCATAAAATCAGATTATTATGGTGAATAAGATTGTTTAATAATTATTGCAAGTCACATGACATCCAGCATGAGATGATAATTCATGGTACGCCTCAGCATAATGCAATTGCAGAGAGATTGAATTGCACCATCATGAAAAAGATCAGATATATGCTTTCAGAGGCCAAGTTACCCAAAACATTTTGGGATGAGGCTTTGAGGACTATAGTTGATGTGATCAACTTGTCATCTTGTACAGTTCTAGATGGTGATGTTGCAAAGAATTAAACCCTTGAGGATTTAAAAAAGGAAGGACTAGCCAAGATTTCCGTAGAAGGATTAGCAGACTGTGATCCAGTTACTCCTCCAGGACATTAGGGTGATGGGGGAGATATGCAAGAAGATGGTGTAGAGTCTGATGTTGATCTACCTGGAGGACATGTTGAGCAGGAAAAAGATATGGAGCAACTTCCTACAGAATCTCAATTGAGAATATCTTCTAGACCACGTCAACCTTCTAGAAGATACTCTACATATGAGTATGTGATGCTTACTGATGCAGGTGAACCAGAGTGTTACAAGAAAGCAATTGAAAGTGAGCAGAAAAATAAGTTGTTAGTTACTATACAAGAGGAGATAGATGCTATGTAGAAGAACTATACATATGATTTGGTGCAACTACCAAAGGGAAGTAAGACCTTGAAGAATAAGTGTGTTTTGAAGTTGAAGACTCAAGAATATTGTTCTCAACCAATGTACAAAGCTAGATTGGTTGTGAAAGGCTTTGATTAAAAGAAAGGTATTTACTTTGAAGAGATTTTCTCTCATATTGTTAAAATATCTTTTATCTGTGTTGCTCTTGGTATTGCCGCTAACCTAGACTTGGAGGTTGAGCAGTTGGATGTGAAGACAACTTTCCTTCATGGTGATTTGAAAAAAGAAATTTATATAGAGCAACTAAAAGGATTCAAAGTCAAAGGTAAAGAAAATTTTATCTTCAAGTTGAGGAAGAACTTGTATGGGCTGAAGCAGGCTCCAAGACAGTGGTATAAAAAGTCTGATTCATTTATGATTGAAAATAGATAAAAAAGAACGACTTTAGATCATTGTGTGTACATCAAACGGTTTGGTGAGGATTTTATTATTCTCTTACTTTATGTTGATGATATGTTTATTCTTGGAAAAGATATGTCTACAACTGATAGGTTGAAGAAGGAATTGAGTGAGTCTTTTGCAATGAAAGATATAGGGCCAGCAAAGTAAATACTAGCCATGCAGATTTCTCGTGATAAAAGAAACAAGAAGATTTAGTTGTCACTGGAGAAATACATTAAGAAGGCATTGGATAGATTCAATATGATCAATGTAAAGCCAGTTAGTTCTCCTCTTTCAAGTGACTTCAAGTTGTGCGCAGACCAAAATCCATCAAGTGATGAGGAGAAAGAGAAAATGTAAAAGGTTCCTTATGCTTCAGTTGTCAAAAGTTTAATATACGCGATGATATGTAAAAGGTTGGGCATCACATATGCAGTGGGTGTTGCTAGCAAATTTCTTGCAAATCCAGGCAAAGAACATCGGGCAGTAGTGAAGTAGATCTTTAAATATCTTAGAGGGAGCTCTAAAGTTTGTTTAAGCTTTGGAGGTAGATCACATGTGTTGATAAGTTACACAGATACAGATATGGCAAGAGATATTGATACGAGGAAATCTACATCAGATTTTGTACTCACTTCTGTAGGGGGAGCCATGACAAGGTAATCTAGACTACAAAGGTGTATTGCTCTCGCCACCACAAAGGCAAAGTATATTGCTACTACAAATGCTTTCAAAGAAATGTTATGGATAAAAAAATTCTTACAAGAATTGGGGCTGAAACAGAAAAACTATGTGATACATTGTGACAGCCAGAGTGTCATCCATTTGTGTAATAACTCAACCTTTCATTCCAAGTCAAAACATATAGATGTCAGATACCACTAGTTTAGAAATGTGCTCGAAGAGAAGCAGTTACAACTTCAGAAGATTCACACAAATGATAATGAGGCTGACATGTTGACAAAGACTTTACCAAAAAAATGTAGGAGATGTACCGATGGCTAATCAGTAAGCTTCACATTGAGGAGTCACGGGACAACCTCCCTTATGGGCTGAAGGGGGAGGATATTGGGCATATAACCCATTATTCAGCCCATAGTGGACTTTATTAAAATTCACAGCCCTAACCATTTTCTCTTAACCTAAACTCTAACTCTTTTAACCTAGATTTGGTGGCTAGGACTGAAAAAAGAGGGCAGTAGCGACTGTAAACGTTATTGAGAAAAAAGGAGAAGCTATAGTGACAATTATGGACAGAAAAATAAGAGAGGTGTCACACCCCCCGAATTATCGCATTCAAGAGGCGTGAACCTGTCTTAAATCGAAAGTATTATAATTCATCCATAATCCAAACCCAAGATCCAAACTAACATTTAAGGATACTGATAAAAAGCATTCAAACATTATTCATAACTTATAAAACCTGTGCAGTTTATAATCACACACTACATCACTCGATGATTCATAAAATCCAAGTCAACTCAACTAAACAAAACCACATCATAAATCCACAAGTGTGGATATCTATATGATCACAAAACCAATATTTACCACAAGTTCATATCATTATACAAATTAAACTTAACATTCCAAAATCCTAAACATGAGAGATCCTTTAAAATATTTACAAGACACATCACTTCAAAATTTATCGATAATATTCATTAGATGCAAAGTGTACTTATATAATAAAAACATATCAAATAATAAAGATTTGTCTAAAATCTTCTAGCTTTCTACTACCTTAGTCCAATTCAAATGTTTCAATGAGTGATAAACTCACCTGTAAAATTTAAATAGCAATAGAGTGAGCTACAAAGCTCAACAAGCGACGAACATATCTAAGGTAAGGGAGGATAGCTTCAAACAAACTTGATATCAAATAGCAAAACAAAGGTATAAGAATTCATATAATTACAAATCATTTCATTCAAAATATACTTTAATTATAACAATAGAGGAAGAGTAATTAGAGTATATATCATTGGTGTGAAATATCTCGAGACATATCAATATCCTATGAAACAACTCGGAGCATATCAACAAAATATGAAATATTTCAGAGTATGTTAATGGCATATGAAATATTTCAAAGTATATCAAAGGTGTAAACATGTTTTGGAATATATCAATGATATATGAAATATCATGGAATATATTAAAGGCGTAAACATGTCTCGGAGCATATCAATGGTGTAGAAAATATTTGAAGGCATATCAAAGGCGTAAAAATATTTTGGAGTATATCAATAATATATAAAATATTATGAAATATGGTAAAGGTGTAAACATGTTTCAAAGCATAACAAAGGTATATAAAATATTTCGGAGCATATCAATTATATATGAAATATTTCAATGCAAATCAAAGGCGTAAACATGTTTCGGAGCATAACAAAGGTATATGAAATATTTCGGAGCATATCAATGGTATATGAAATATTTCAAGGTAAATCAAAGGCGTAAACATATTTTAGAGTAATATGAAATATTACAGAACATATCAAAGACATAAACATGTTTCGGAGCATAACAAAGGTATATGAAATGTTTCAGAGCACATTAATAGTATATAAAATATTTTATGGCAAATCAAAAGCATAAACATGTTTCAGAGCATAACAAAGGTATATAAAATATTTTGAAGCATATCAATGGTATATGAAATATTTCAAGGTAAATCAAAAGCGTAAATATGTTTCGAAGCGTATAAATGGTTTATGAAATATTTTAAATCATATATAAAATATTTCGGAGAATATCAAAAGCGTAAACATGTTTTAGAGTATATCAATGTTGTATGAATCATTTCATAACTTATCAAATAACAAATAAGAAGTAGAAACTCAAATGTCGTATTTGACATCATATTCATTTCATTCTTATCCAAAGCATACAAATAAACTCATAAGCAATGCTTAGGATATCATATCAAAAACATAAAGGGTGAAGTGGGATCACAAACATAGTATGGTTTATCCATTTTTTAATGACCACCAAATATAAGTCTCTCACGTCTGGGAGCTCTATTCACCCACGTCTGAGTGAAGTAATAGGAGGCCGATAGAGCATCGTGAGTTCTAAGCATAACTTCCTTTACTATTCTAGCAAAGGTTCACATTATCCCACAAACACCAGAGTATAAAAAGGATATTGTGAATAATAACATGGCACATAACGGAACAACAAAATGTATATATGTCAATATGAAACAATACGATACAACATAAACTTTTCATAAAAGATTCATGTATGCAAATAATTTAAGGACGAGTGTTGGGAAATATCAGCGAGTGCATCACATGCACAGCGAAAATCAAAACAAAAAATCGATTTCCCACACAGATCAAATAGTCGTGCAAAAGATTAGGTCGCGAGAAAAATATAAAAACTAAAAAATTACGGTGCATGAAAGATTGATTTTACCTAGGGAGATCGTATATCCTTGTGTTTCCATATCCGGATGGAGAGGATGAAGGAGGTTAAGCATCCTCCTCTCTAGCGGTATCCACACGATGGATCTCTACAACGAAACTCCTCCAATCTGATATCGGAACTCTTGTGCAGCGTGAGGGAGGAGAATAGGATGTGGTGGCTAAAGTTGCAGCCTATCAACCATGAGTCTCCCCTCCTATTTATAGAGAGCCACCAAAAATCCTAGGGCTCATGTCTTAGTGGGTATTGGATCTTCATCCAATTACCCACTAATCTTGTATTATTGTATCTCTATCCAATAATCTCCTTAGGCCTCTAATTGGGCCTTAAGTAAGGAGCCTATCAGTATAGGGTCTCATCTAATAAGAATATGGGCTAATTAGATCTCCATCCAATCCTCTATTCGCTGAAACATCGACCATATGTGTGTGACCCTCTAGGCCCGATACTGAGCTGGCTGTGAGTCGCTCCCATCAGAACTTCTTCTAAAATAATAAATTTTATCTCTATAATAATTCACTTGACTCATCGACTGTGGACGTACTAGGCCACTACGCCATAGTCCCCAGATGGTACAAGGGGATCAAATCCATCAAACCTGTCTGTCCACAGTTACCGTGTATCTCTAATCCCTCATCCAACTAATATCTCAGAGACCGTATATTGGACATGGTACTGTCAGGTCACATACGGAATCAGTTTATCTTGCTCGAATCGGATTCTACTAGAGAACTCTTTCTCTCTCAATCCGAATGACCCTAGCTAGGGATTTGTTTAAGTAAGCACATATGAGATATTCCTCTCATGATACCGAGAGTGAATGATCCTCTATTGACACTCAATTACCTTCATAAGGTTGCCTACCAATCCTGATAACCAACTATACCAAATCTGAAACTTTCCAAACCTGTAAGTCTGGCATCAAAGAAATGAGTACTCATACAAGGCATCCTTGGTGTCAAGTCAAAGGATCAAATACACAACTGAGACTATGGAATTGCTGTTTGACATTAGGTATCATCAACCATACAGTATTCCATAAGCGGATCAATCAGTGAACTCATTCTCCACTGAGCACATGTACTATATCCTTAGTGTCTCCACACAAATGGCTATGAGACCAGTCACCTCCATCATATGGACGTGTATATAGTACACCGGTCTATCTGGTTATCTCGATGTCCCTCTCGAGTAACCTATGACCGGGATCATTTAGGATCTGTGTTTAAAGGTGAATTGATCTCATTATCTCGATGTACAGAACTAAGGACATCACAATATATATGCTACAGATAATTTAATGTGAGAATATGCCAATAATAATCTTAAGTAAAAAAGATTGCACAGCGTGTCACACATGTCATCACTCATGTGATTGGCTTGTAGGGCACCTATGACTAGCAAAGAGCATACAATAATTCAAAGCAACAATATAAAGCCCAATTAAAGAAAAGCCTTTAGCTGAAATCAATTTCCAATGGGATGAAACAAGAGTAGGTAAAATCATCAAAAGCTCGATTCTGGCAGAATTTGAGATGCATATTGCATGAATTATCTAGATAACCAATTATGTTCGAAATTACTCAAGAAATGTATCATTGGAAAGCTATGTCAGACTACTTTCAAATGAATCCAAATTTATAAGGTTGTGTTTCTAACATGGAGTAATAAATAATTTAGTATAGAAAGGTCAAAATTTATCATCCCTATTTTGCAGAACCGATAGGACTAATTGAAACAAATGTTTCGATAGGTAAATATGTTGTAAATATTTCTAGTCAGGTATACAAAGAAAGATATATAATTCTAGTTTCTAATGAAATATGTTTTGTCATAATTGTATTTTTTAATAGAGAGTTACAAGAATTTTAATATTAGATATTATAATATCTATTTTACATATTCTAAGGATCAATTGAAACAAAAATTTAGATAGACATATGAACTCCAAAATCTTTAATTCTAGTATAAAAAAAGATCTACTAATCTACTTTTGGATTAAATAGGTTTTTCCTAAATCAGAGTCAGAATGTTATGGCAAAAATAAAGTTGAAAGGTCAGAATATCAAAAATTTTAGATTCATAGATTTACATCTAAATGGGAGAGAAATCATGTTCTAAGCCACAATTCTTTCAAAATTATATCAAACTGAGATAAAATCAATGATTAAGACTCATGTTGGATGGGGTTAGACACTTGTCTTATAAATATTTGATTCTCAAATGTGAGGAATTGATTCCAAAACTTCAACTTCAATTCTTCTTCCCTTCTCATTCTCAAATGTACGTTGGTTGCAACCATTTTTTCTTAATTTTAGGTAAATTTTCTTCTCTAATTGCTTAAGTTTGACTAATACAAGGATTGTAAGGTGACAACCATTCATGAGAGAAGCTTAGGTGTCACCCATGCAACAAGCATAAGTGACACCATCTTTAAGCTAGTTAGTGACACATGTCTTCCTCTTTTTTTTTTAAACTTAATATGAATATTTCATAATTTATATCAAATTTTTAAGATTCACATTTAGGCCCCTAACAATAAGTTTTTAATATAAAATTATTTAATCAAGAAAATTATTAAATAATCCTCATATTTATAAAAATAGGTTCTCATAAATAATTTAAATTATATCATTAGAAATATTTTGCAAATGAGGGATATTACAAATGCAGAAAAGAGAATAATATAAGGACAACATAAAGGTTATTCTCAATCATCCAAACGGTGTTCTCACCTAAGGTTAGATCAGATTTACAGTTGATTCTTACTATGATAAGTTGGGGAGGTTTTAAATATCATGCATGGTAACGTAATCCTTGTATCTTTGTCATTCTCTTGTGATTGTTGCTTAGGTTTGGGCAAGTGGCTTTGAGATTTATACATTCATTCCTCTTATAATGGATTTTCTTTAGCTTACCCCATAGTTTTTACCCTTCAAGTTGGTGGGGTTTTCCATGTTAATCTTGGTGTTTCATTCGATTATGATTTTTGTTTGATTTTGTTGTGTGTTACAGCCTACTAGTATTTATTAATATGTAAATTCTTTTTTAACTCATCACTTCAATAAGCTTGACAGCCTTATTTTGATTGGCTTTTGTGGCTATTTCAGGCTTGTTAATGTAAGTTTCATGTAATTGTGGCACAGAGATAAAATTATCCAAAAATAAGTCATCTAGACAACCATTTTGAAAGTTTTTTTAGCTCTGTAGAGTGGTGTAGAGTGTTAGTCAACATAACACCCAAGAGCCACCTAGGTGGCAAATGGCTGGATAAGCCTTTGAGTTAGTGTTTAGGGTAGGTTCATTGTCTTATTTCGTAGCAATGTTATGTGGGGCACTTGTGGGGACTTTTGATCGCGACAGACTACCTTGGACCCTTTATCGCGTGACTATTCAAAAATTATGAAGTTTATGTTTGTAATTTATATTACTTATCAAATATTTGCTGAAATAACTGCTTATGGATCTCGGGTTAAACACTTCTTCTAATTCATTTTCTCTTTTGCAAATCTTAAAAGACCATAAGATGTTTCAAGAAAGCTGACCCTTTATGAATATACAAAATTGTAAACAAGGTGTTTGATGTAATGCTCGTATACGTTTGTGCCCCTCGATATTGTTCATGTTTTATACAACATATAGATGACTTGTAGTAAGCTTGACAGCCCCATTTTGGTTGGCTTTATAGCTATTTTAAGCTTGTTAACTTAAGTTATGGACAGTTATCACATAAAGATAAAACTACCTAAAAATAAGTCATCTAGGCAATCATTTAAAAAAAAAAATAGTTTTGTTGAATGGTGCATAGTATCAGCCAACACAACACCCAAGAGCTACTTAGGTAGTACATGACTGGATGAGCCTTTGAAGTAGTGTCTAAGGCAAGTTTGTTGTCTTGTTTCATAGCAATATCAAGTGAGCATTTATGAAGACTTTTAATCATAGTAGACTACCTTGGACCCTTTATCGCATAATTGTTCAGAATTTACGAAGTTTATGTTTGTAATTAATATTACCTATTGAGTGCTTGGTAAAATAATTACTTATGGATCTCGAGTTAAAACATTTCCTTTAATTTATTTTTTCTTTTGTAAGTCTTAAGGGATCATGAGAGATTTTTAGGAAATTGACCCGTTATGAATGGAAACACAAGGGTGTCACATGACTTAAATAAAATAAATTAAATCCGTGATAATACGAGGTAGGTAAAATCAAGTAAACTAGAACAACTTTCAAACCATAAATTAACCAATTTTTTTACCTTTCAATTGCCACATCTATGAGATCGATATAAAGTGACACTAAAGAAAGGTGATGTAGTTGAGTTGATTTTTGTTGGAACAAACAACAAATCCAAACCTCACCATATCCTCATAAGAAAAGAAAAGGAGAGTGAAGAAACCAATCGACACAGCAGTCACTGTTGGGCAGATGGCCCAGATTCAACCTATAATGGGCTTTAGCGAAGCCCACAGCCCAAAACCTCACTTATATTAACCTAAAACCTAGATTAGGTGGCTAGGGTTGAGATTAAGATAGCAGCGGCGGCTGAAAACGTGGGTGAGAGAAAGAAGACTGCAGATTGATAGTAGAGGTCAAAAAATAAGAGATCCAGGAAAGGGAAGAAGACAAGGGCAGGAAAAGACTATTCTCAATCATTCAAATCTCAAGTTAAATCAGTTTGCAGTGAATTCTTACTGTGATCTCTTAGGAAGGTTTTGGATGTTGTGCTTAGGATTATAGTCCTTGTATCTCTGTGATTCTCTTGTGGCTATTGCTTTGGGCTTGGGCAAGAAGCCTTGAGATCTGTATATTTATTATTTTGATAGTGGATTTTCTCTGGCTTATCCCGTGATTTTTACCCTTCGAGTTGAAGGGGTTTTCCATGTAAATCTTGATGTTCATTTGATTGTGATTTCTGTTTGATTCCACTGTGTGTGATGGTCTACTAGTATTTGTTCGTATACAAAATTTATTCCTATTTTATTCTCATCAACTGGTATCAGAGTAGGGTTTTGGTGGCATTTAATCTTTTGTATTTGAACACAGAGGCCGATAATATTTCTCGCATGATTAGTTTAAATGGAAACAATTGGATGATATGGAAACCAAGAATAGAAGATCTCTTGTATTACAAAGATTTGTATAGACCTTTGCAAAGGGATAGTGCAAAACCCATATCTATAACAGATGATGAGTGGAAGAGGTTAGATAAAAAAACAGTTGGCTTTATTCAATAATGACTAGATGATAGTATCTTTCACCATGTTTCTACTGAATGTTCTGCTTACTCTCTTTGGAAAAAGTTAGAAGGTCTTTATGAAAGAAAAACGGCTGGCAACAAAGCTTTTTTTATCAGAAAACTTATGAACTTGAAATATAAATAGGGTACTTCTATTCCTGAGCATTTGAATAAAATGCAAAGTATTACTAACCAGTTATCCTCTATGAAAATGTCTCTTGATGATGAGTTACAGGCATTGTTACTTCTCAGTTCTTTGCCAGAAAGTTGGGAGACACTGGTGGTTTCCCTCAGTAATTTGGCACCAGATGATATTGTCACCATGAGTCAAGTAACAAGCAGTTTGTTGAATGAGAAGTTAAGGAGAAAGAATTCAGCAACTTCTCAGATTAATTCACAAGCACTTGTCTCAGAGAACAGAGGAAGGTCAAAGTCAAAAGATAGAAGTGGTTCACGCGTGGGTAGCAAGTCAAGATCAAGGAAAGATATTATTTGCTACAATTATAGTGAGAAAGGACATTACAAGAATCAGTGCAAGCAACCTAAGAAGAACAAGAAAAGGGGGAAAGAAGTGAAGCATACAGAGTCAAAAGATAATATCACAGCTACAGTACAAGGTAGTGATTATTTGATTTTGTCTACTTCCGATGATATTTTTTCTTGTGTGTGTCAGGATCTCGAGTGGATAATTGACACAGGTGCTTCTTATCATGCTACACCACGGAGGGAGTTCTTTGCTACTTACAGGTCTGAAAATTTTGGTGTTATCAAGATGGGCAACTATGGCACAGCAAACATCATTGGTATGGGAGATATTCATATAAAGACCAACCTTGGTTGCAAGTTGGTGCTTAAGGATGTGAGACATGTGATTGAATTAAGACTGAATTTAATTTCAGTTGGAAGGCTGGACGATGAAGACTTTGATGTCAGATTTCACAAAGGGCAGTGGAAGCTCAGTAAGGGTTCTCTTATTGTAGCTAATGGAAAGAAATGTCATACATTGTACAGATTGCAGGCTAAAGCTTGTGGTGAGCAATTGAATGCTATAGAGAAAGACTTCAATATAGAGTTGTGGCATAGGCGACTGGGACACATGAGCGAGAAAGGGCTGCAAGAACTTTCTAATAGAGGTATTGTCATACCTCAGAGGTACCTTAGAAGTTTCCTTTGTTAGTCCTGCCTTATCTAGAAAAATGCATGCCTTGGACCGTGTCTATACAGATGTGTGTGGTCCTTTGATGACAAAAACTCATGATGGATCTGTTAATGTTCCTAGTATCAGTGGTGCACTTTATTTTGTTACTTTTATAGATGACTTTTCCAGGAAAGTTTGGGCCTATGTTTTGAAGACTAAAGATCAGGTTATTAATGTCTTCAAATAGTTTCATGCCAGAGTTGAAAGAGAGACAGAAAGACAATTGAAATGCATAAGATCAGATAATGGTGGTGAGTACACAGGATTGTTTAATGATTATTGCAGGTCACTTGGCATCCAACATGAGTTGACAATCCCTGGTATGCCTCAACATAATGCAATTGTAGAGAGGATGAACCGCACCATCATGAACAAGATCAGATGTATGCTTTCACAGGCCAAGCTACCCAAAAGGTTTTGGGATGAGACTTTGAGGACTGCAGTTGATGTAATCAACTTATCACCATGTACAGGTCTAGATGGTGATGTTGCAAAGCATATATGGTCAAATATGTCTCCTATAGGCATTTAAGAGTGTTTGGTTGTCGTGCATTTGCATATGTTCTAAACAATGAGAGGTCCAAGCTGGATGGTAAGACAAAAGAGTGTATTTTTCTTGGTTACTCACATGATCAGTTTGGTTACAGGCTTTAGGATCCAGAAAAGCATAAGGTGTTCAGAAGCAGAGATGTTGTCTTTTTTGAGGATCAAACCATTGAGGATTTGAAGAAGGAGGCACCAGCTAAGACTTCTGCAGAGGGATTTGTAGACTGTGACCCAGTTATTCCTATAGTATATCAGGGTGATGGGGGAGATGTGCAGGAAGATGGTGCATAGCCAAATGTTGATCTACCTGCAGGACATATTGAGCAGGAAGAAGAACGAGAGCAAGTTCCCACAGAACCTCAATTAAGAAGATCTTCTAGACCACGTCAACCTTCCAGAAGATACTCTACAGATGAGTATGTGATGCTTACTGATGCAGGTGAACCAGAGAGTTACCAGGAAGTAGTTGAAAGTGAGCAGAAAAAGAAGTGGTTTATTGCTATGCAGGAAGAGATGGATTCTCTGCAGAAGAACCACACATATGATTTGGTGCAACTACCAGAGGAAGTAAGGCCTTGAAGAACAAGTGGGTTTTCAGGTTGAAGACTCAAGAATATTGTTCTCAACCAAAGTATAAAGCTAGATTGGTTGTGAAAGGCTTTGGTCAAAAGAAAGGTATTGACTTTGAAGAAATTTTTTCTCCTGTTGTTAAAATATCTTCTATCCGTGTTGCTCTTGGTATTGCTGCTAACCTAGACTTGGAGATTGAACAGTTAGATGTGAAAACAGCTTTCCTTCATGGTGATTTGGAGGAGAAAATTTATATGGAGCAACCAGAAGGCTTCAAAGTCAAAGGTAAAGAAAATATTGTCTGCAAGTTGAAGAAGAGCTTGTATGGGCTGAAGCAAGCTCCAAGACAGCGGTATAAAAAGTTTGATTCATTTATGATTGAAAATGAATATAAAAGAATAGCTTCAGATCATTGTGTGTACATCAAACGGTTTGGTGAGAATTTTATTATTCTCTTACTTTATGTTGATGACATGCTTATCCTCGGAAAAGATATGTCTATGATTGACAGGTTGAAGAAGGACCTGAGTGAGTCTTTTGCAATGAAGGACATGGGGCCAGCAAAGTAAATACTAGGCATGCAGATTTCTCGTGATAGAAGAAAGAGAAAGATTTGGTTGTTACAGGAGAAATACATTGAGAAGGTATTGGATAGGTTCAGTATGAGTAATGCAAAGCCAGTTGGTTCTCCTCTTGCAGGTCACTTCAAGTTGTGCTCAGATCAGAGTCCGTCAAGTGATGAGGAGAAGAAGAAAATGCAAAAGGTTCCTTATGCTTCAGCAGTTGGAAGTTTAATGTACGCAATGGTATGTACGAGGCCGGACATCGCATATGCAATGGGTGTTACTAGTAGATTTCTTGCAAATCCAGGTAAAGAGCATTGGGCAGCAGTGAAGTGGATTTTTAGATATCTCAGAGGAAGTTCTAAAGTTTATTTAAGCTTTGGAGGTGGACCACCTATATTGACAGGTTACACAGATGCAGATATGCCAAGATATATTGACACAAGGAAGTCCACGTCAGGTTTTGTACTAACTTTTGCAGGGGGAGCTATGTCATGGCAGTCCAGATTGCAAAGGTGTATTGCTCTCTCCACCACAGAAGCAGAATATATTGCTGCTACAGAGGTTTGCAAAGAAATGTTATGGATGAAAGGATTCTTACAAGAATTTGGCTGAAACAAGAAAACTATGTGGTGTATTGTGACAGCCAGAGTGTCATCCATTTATGCAAGAACCCAATATTTCATTCAAAGTCAAAGCATATAAATATCAGATATCACTGGATCAGAAATGTGCTTGAAGAGAAGCAGTTACAGCTTCAGAAAATTCACACAGATGATAATGGGGCAGACATGTTGACAAAGGCTTTACCGAAAGAGAGACAGGAGATGTGTCGACAGTTGGTCGGTATGGCTTCACATTGAGGAGTCATGAGACAGCCTCCCTTATGGGCTGAAGGGGGAGGTTGTTGGGCAGATGGCCCAGATTCAGCCCATAATGGGCTTTAGTGAAATCCACAGCCCAAAACCTCACTTATATTAACCTAAAACCTAGATTAGGTGGCTAGGGTTGAGATTAAGAGAGCAGCGGCGGTTGAAAACGTGGGTGAGAGAAAGAATACTGCATATTGACAGTAGAGGCCAGAAAATAAGAGCTACAGGAAAGGGAACAAGACAAGGGCAGGAAAAGACTATTCTCAATCATTCAAATATCAGGTTAGATCAGTTTGTAGTGGATTCTTACTGTGATCTCTTGGGAAGGTTTTGGATGTTGTGCTTAGGATTATAGTCCTTGTATCCCTGTGATTCTCTTGTGGCTATTGCTTTGGGCTTGGGCAAGAAGCCTTGAGATCTGTATATTCATTATTTTGATAGTGGATTTTCTCTGGCTTATCTCGTAGTTTTTACCCTTCGAGTTGAAGGGGTTTTTCACGTAAATCTTAGTATTCATCTGATTGTGATTTATGTTTGATTCTACTGTATATGACGATTTACTAGTATTTGTTCGTATACAAAGTTCATTCTTATTTTATTCTCATCAGTCAGCACCGTAGGCTATAGATCCAAAAATGATCATGCTAAATAATAGAAAAAGGAGAGAAAAAAAATAATCATGAATGCCCCTCAACGATAAAGCTAACTCCACAAAATATGGCGATGGAAACATCTCACAGTACAACAGCAGCCTTGTCCTTGGGAAATTAAAGGTTCATAATGGTCAGCTCCGACACCAGAACCTACCACATGTAGATTCTACTTGGTATTTAGAACAAGGACAAGATACAGCATCTCAAAATGTGGACTATGTAAAACATATTTGGATAAAAATATTGCATCTTCATTACAACCACAAAATGTTTTCAGTTAACGAGCAGCAAAGTCTTTGATTACATAACATGGATAGCATATGTATTATTTTATGTCATTGAAATCAAACAAAGATTAGAACAAAAATAGCTGATTTCCAAACGCCCACACACGACATGACAAGAACACCCTCCTGGTCATCTATTTGTTTGTATAAAAAGAAATATATAAAAGCTTTAAACGGTCTGAAACATTGGTGGACTATACCAAAAATCAACATCAGGCTTGAGCTGGATACCATTTTGCATGTTAAAGAAGATAGTGAGGTAGGTAAATGGGACATGAACTTTGAAGAACAGTAGAAAATTTCCTCAAAAGAGTGTGTACAGCAACAAGAAAAGAGAGACTGATTTATTCGAGAGGTTTAGTTACAGAGATCTATCTGATACTAGACATTGCACGATACTGTAACGAAGGTCTATTCATAAACAGGAAAAGTGGAGGTTCACAAATTTGAACCCTAGGTCAGTGAGGGAGAAAGAACACAATCATCAACCATTCCATCTGAACCATGTGCTTCAACATGAAAAGATGAAAGAAAATGACAAGATATAGTAGGCATGACATAGAAATACTAAGCAGCATTCTAAAAACTAAACACAGACAAAGAAAATATGTTCACTTTTTGTGTGTGTCGACTCAAGCAATGTTGTCTTATGCATCACTGGTCCAGCACTAGTGTCTGTATATAATGCAATCTAAACATAAGAACAAGATTGTTGGCCTGGACGTGTTTCAGATCCATGCAAAGAGACAATATGAGATGCACAACGAATCAAATGGGCAGAAGCAGCAGAGTGATGAGTACAGAAACAGTCATGTAAGAATTGTGTACAAATTCCAAATCAGCAGAGAAAAAAAAATCACTTTTCTCCAATAATGCTAATGTAAAAATTACATGAACTGTTTAAATGTATAACAAAAACCATTTAAATACTAAACCACCTGTGGAACAAACAACATACTACTTGTTGGAGCATGACACTCACCCCGGACACTTCTGGCCGGAACTCTGTTGCCAACCTCTCAATGGCAATATCATCACCAAAGGCTGCAGCTTGGCCATTACGGTTCTCATCTATACTCAACAGACCCTCCTCTATGTATTGTAATGTAATGATTTAGATATGATTTTCTTAATTGAATGAGGTAATCTCATAGATTAGTTGAGAAAAATTCTTATATCTTCACCTGTATAAATTGATGATGAATCAATGAACTCAATGGGCATTTCTTTACTTCTTTCTATTTCTATTATGGTATCAAAGCTCCTCTCTCTATAAGAGAGATTATCTTTCTTTTATTAACTATCCAACGACAGTTTCTATCTCTTCTTATTATCAAACGACAGTCTCTCGTCGACGTCAAAGCCACTCTCCACAGCTTATGGTGCGTCGACTTCCTTTCTTTATCCACTGTCAAATGACAGCAAATCTATGACTGCAGCACTTCTCTCGCTGCCCTCATTTCCTCTTCCTCAGCAGAGATTAGCGATGCTGCCAGCCACAGCGTCATTGTCTCTCCCTCCCTTTTCCGGCGATTTGCTTCTAGCCGCAACCGCCACTGCCGATCGCCCCAGCCGTCTCCTCCCCTGCATCCTCCTCTGCTGTCGTCGACAGCGCCTCGCCGCATCTTCCGATGGCACCACCCGCCTCTCCCACGACAGTTCCGCTGCCCCTTCGTCATCTCAAACAGGTCCAGCGACCTGTGCAGTCCCGGTGGCTCCAATCGCCCTCGTCGGCACCATTTTCCTCTCCTTCTCTGCTGACAGCGTTGCCTTGGCTGCCAGCCCTCGCTACTGCCACCAGCATCGGCCTTGCTGCTTGCCTAGAGCAAGCTTTCTTCTCGCTGTCAAAAGGCAGCAAATCTCCACCCCATCGACTTCCTTTCTGAGAACCCGCAGCCGTCAGTTGACTCCTCTTCTGCAAAGTCGTGATCTCTATTTCCCGACAAAAATAAAGCATCACTGCTGCACCCATCGCCAGTGTCATTCTCATTCGAGGATCTAAAGATTTGGGTCCCGCTCTATGCCGGCGTCCACGTCGCTGGTCTGCCAGCCCTCTCACTCAACCTTGTCGGCACCTGCCACTGCCATCGCTAGCATCGGTGACACTATCGGCCTCAGTGTTGCTTGCCATCGACTCATTGTTCGCTCGCTGCTGCAGCCATCACAGCAACAACCCGGTCGCCTCTCCTCTTTGGTGCATATCCCCCTCTATATCTACGTCCTCAGCCTCCGTCGCCGTCGACTCCTCTCGGCCGCCTCTCCTTTTCGGTGCAGCTTCCCCTCTGCATTGTCGCTACACCTTCAAAGGAGTGACCGCAGCATTGTGGTTGTCTGTTATCTAGAAAATTCCCCATTAACTTCTCTACCCGACGTTACATCTTCGATCTTCCTCCCCAGTGACTGCTGCATTTCCTCGTGTCCTTCCTCTGCTTCTAATGCACCTGGCTCGGACGAGAATGAGCTGAACCCTTCCTAATCCTGAAGTCGGGGAAGAAAGGGAAGCACACCTTCACTACAGCGCCTTCCTCATCTTCTCCTTCGATAGCTACTCCTCCTGCCACCGAGGTCTCTTCTCTTCCAGCCGCTGGTTGAGTGCCCTCCATCATCCAAGACATTCTGAGAAGCACACCGATGCACCTCCATCATCCGAGACATATTCTGAGAAGCACACCGATGCTCTCTTCCATGGTAGTCGACTTCTCCTCACAACACTCGTCTGCTACCGCAGCATTGTGGTTGTGGCCTCCAAGTCAAGTTCTACACCCATCCAACAGCTACCACTGGGCCACTACCATCGTCCTCCAAGCCGTCAAAACAGAGCAACTGCTGCTCTGCTTCTTCCATTGCTGAAGTCAGTGTTGTTGCATATCGTCATATTCTTCTGCTCGCTTGATAGAAGAACACCATCTCTTCACTTCAGATTTACGGAACCTGCTTCCCATTGGCAGCACTCTGCCTCCCCTGCCACTCGACTCCTCATCCTCCTACCGCCATCGCCCATTCTCTCCGCTGGCCACGGCCAGCATCTTTTAGTGATTGGCGTTTGTAGTGCACCCACCGATGTCGACTATTGCTACCTTTCCTCCACCAAAGTCAACCGCCATTAAACCTTCATCGTGATTGAGAATATAGCAATCTCCTTGACATTGGTTCAAGATCTGTATCCTTCACAGGAGCTTGATCTTGCGGGGGCATGATAGTCCAATCTAATCGGATTTTCAAACTTGGCTCCAGCAGAATCGTCTGCTCTTTCTCAGCCAGGCTAACATCACCGTCAAAGTCAACCACTGTCAGATCTTCACCGTAGTTGACAACACGGCGAATTCCTTCCTTTAGATTCATTGTCATCGGTTCAAGATCGGTGTCCTTAGTTCAAGATCGATGTCCTTACAGTAGCTCAATCTAGTGGTGGCGTAATAGAAGATAGGATTTAGCTAAGATTTAGATATGATTTCCTCAACTGAATGAGAAAATCTCGTAGGTTAGTTGAGGAAAATCCTCCTATCTTCACCTGTATAAATTGATGATGAATCAATAAACTCAATGGGCATTTCTTTACTTCTTCCTATTTCTATCATATAGTATGCTAGTGGTGATGAAAAAAAAAATCTCCTATTTCATGAAAGAAACTTCTGACAGCTTAATACAGTAGTGAGTGTGCACAATTTTGTCCGAGAAATCGATCGTTAACATCCGACAGCAACCCATGAGTCAAAATAGACTGTTACCTATCGATTTCGGATAATAACAAAGTTAAAATAGTCCCAATCAATGGTACCATCCACTACGCATATCGGTCAATAGGGTGGATTGATACATACCGTCCGATCAGGCAAATCGATTCGAAATCACCGACCTTTGTTCCTCTGAGATATTGTTTTTGACATATCCTATGTAAATCCCTTGCTGTTTGCAACATAGGGTAATGGCTGTATGTCATAACCAATAGAGTGAGATGCGTACTTCCAAGTTACAGCTAGCATATGTTTCCTCTTCACTATTTAAATAATTCCCATGATATTACACAGTTCAATTCAAGGTAGTGACACAGCCCTAGTTTCACATGACAATTTTCTTTTCAGCTCAAATAAATCGGACTATCTCGTCTTGAAAGAAGAAAGTGATGAGATAGGTGCAACCTTGAAAGAACCACATTATAGGGCCCACTTGAGGTTTAGAGTCAATTGAAATTTCATCTGCCACGGACCAATTACCACCCAATCTCTCTCTCTCTCTCTCTCTCTCTCTCTCTCTCTCTCTCTCTCTCTATTTCAAGTACAAAACAGTGACCACCTTCCTGTTCCCATGGCATCAACCTTGGCTTCACTGCAATCTTGTCAACACTAACCAACAATAATCAAATGGAAATCGATTATTTTCTTTAAAATAAAATTTTGGAGTTACCATCTGTGCAGATATCAACAAATCTGGAAATGACATAAGTTAATTGAGGGAAGAATTATTATGCACATCAGAATAAATAGAAACTTGTTAACTCTCTTCGAGGTTAGGACATGATCTTATCTGGTCCTAAAAATCAATGAATTGGGCTGTTTTATTTTTTGTGCAGTTTGCAGGCACATAAATAATCCAATCCTTAATATTAACGAAGGACAAAAAAGAAATTAGTTATATATTATGTAACTTCCACACGTATGGATTTGAAGGGGGAAAACGAGTTGAAAAAACAAAAAATAATGGAGAAGACATTTGGAAGAAATAATGAAAGAGATAATAAGAAAAGCTAAATGATAGAATGATAAATGAAGAAAAGATTGATTGATTTATTGCTATAATATTCACTATTTATATAGGAGAGGAGGGAAGATTTTTCTCAACTAATCAACGAGATTTTCTTGTTCAATTGATAAAATCTTATCTGCTATTATGCCTTTGTAAGATGGCATTCCTGTCAAATATGTCAATCTTGATCCAATGTAATGAAAATAATTTGTAAGCAAGCGGCTTCATAAGAGAGTTTACTAGTTGATCTATCGTGTGGACGTGAGAAACACGTAGTTGATAGTTGACAAATTGATCTCATATGAAGTGAAAGTCAATGGCTATATACTTCACAGGGGAGTAAAATACTGTATTGGCATATAAGTAGGTAGCCCCAACATTGTCATAGTATATTGTAGAAGTAGTAGTAGAATGAATGTCAAGTTCTTTGAGCAGATTCATTATCCAATTAAGTTATGCAGCAGTGGTGGCAATGGCATGGTATTCAACTTCAGTTGTCAATTGTACGAGTATCTTTTGCTTCTTAGAACTCTAACTAATTGGATTAGCTTCAAGAAAGACAATATACATTGATGTGGATATTCTATCATCAATGTTCCCAGCACATTCAACATTGACAAAATTATAGAAATGAAGTGGGGAGTGGTTGTGGAGAAAGATACTCTGGTTAAGAGTCCCATTAAGGTATCATAAGACCCATTTAATCACTGACCAATGTGTGATAGACGATCGATACATGAATTATGATAATTTGTTAACCGCAAATGAGATGTCTAGGCGAGTGAGAGCTAAGTATTGTAAAGAGACAAGCACTTGTTGATAATAAGTAGGATCTGTAATAGGGCTTCCATCACTTAATTTGAGTGATTTACCACTAGAGAGAGAAGTTGAAACTACTTTCGCATCCTACATGTTCGTCTTTGATAATAAGTCCTGAATGTATTTTCATTATGATAGGAAGAGTCCCGAAGGCGTATATGTTGCTTCCACACCCAAAAAATAACTTAAGGTTCCTAGATCTTTGAGAGAGAATCGATCAGCTAATTGTTTGAGGAACGTTGTGATCTCCATAGAGTTATTACCCATGATAATAATGTCATCCACATAGACTAGAAGATATTATGATCAATTGGCACTAAGAGAGGGGGGTGGGTGGGTGAATTATGCGAGAATGAAAGTGCTCGATTAAAAACCTTTGCTTTCATAAATTAAAGAGTGAACAACGGAAGCTTCTCTTAATAAAATCGATGGAAACCAATTTAAGAAAGTTGAGAGATTAAAACTTCAAATCCAACTATCAAGTGTTTAAGAGCAATTAAGAGTAAAATGAAAGCAATTAAAGCACACTCACAGTTATAGTGGTTTGGCCTTAACCGGCCTACATCCACTCCCCGAGTCCTCATCTCCGAGGCCAACCGACGTCCACTACCGATCTTCTTTGGGTGAAGACCAAACCCTTACAACCTTTCAACTTACAAGGGAGACAAGATTACAACACTTAGATCACTCCCTAACCCCTTTTTTTCTTATAATTCATACAAGTTTTTTACTGAATTTTAATCCCAAAAATTATTGTATGAAATGCAAGAAAATTTGGAGTATTTATAGGCCCCAAATGGCTTCAGAATTTGAAGCCAAAATTCAAACGTATCCGAAAAATCCAGGTACAAGCGGTTCACCTGTCGGTGCCGGCGGTGCAACTGTCGAAAGCACCCTGAAAATAGGGTATGGGCGGTTTAGCCGGCCTAGGCAGTTCAACCACTCAAAAACCTAGGCAGTTCAGCCGTCGTCAACCACTAGAAAACTTGGGCGGTGGCAGTACAACTGTCGCTCACCGGTGGTTCAGTTGCTAGGAACCCCAGAAAAATAATTCCCTTTACTTTTTCAATCCTGACTTGACCCTTATGTTGACCAATCCTCTGGTCAGCCAATTGAGCTCAACCTGAGCTCAATCAATCCCCTTTTGTGGACCTGATTGCCTCTTTGAATTGATTTAGATTTTTTCCAAATAATACTCAATTCGAACTCAAACTTAACCTATGACTTAAGGATTACAACCATACATGACCACCAAGCTTACTTAACGACCTCACTCCCGCAATCCGACAACCTTCAGCATTCCCTGTGATGAGTCTCACGGTCTTCCTCCGACGATCTCCCGGCATGTTCCTAGCGATCTTCCCAATACCCTTGGCAAAGTCCTAGCGAACTCTTGGCGAGCTCCCACCGTATCATCCAAACCTTGGTCTGATGCCTAAGCTTCATCCTAGGTCTATTTATGGTCTGTAATTCCTTTTCATCGTCGTGATTAAACCTACATCACTTCCTCTAACAACACATGTTAGATTAAACACTCATTAATTAATTTCATCATCAAAATATGAGATTCAATAGAAGATATATTATTCCTCTAGTGTTGTGACGTAGAAATAATGAGGTATCAGACTTGGAGTTGATAAAGCCAGTTGATATAAAAAATAAGCTAAGTTCTATGTACTAGACTCTTTGAGCCTGATGAAGTCCATAAATAGCTTTTCAGAGTTTATAGATATTCTTCGGATACAAAGGATGGAGAAAGCTAAGAGGTTGTTCCATGGAGACATCTTCAGTTAAGATCCCTCGTAAAAGGGTATTATTAACATCGAGTTGTTGTAGATGCCAGCCTTTTAAAATAGCTAAACTTAGGATCAGTTGTATTGTCATGGGTTTAATATAGGACTGAATGTCTCTATAAAGTCAACACTAGGACATTGATGAACCTTTTGGCCACTAGACATGCTTTATATCTGACAATGGACCCATCTGAGTTTCGCTTAATTAGAAAGACTCACTTATATTTGATGATATTTTGTGTAGAATGAAATGGTATGAGTGTCCAGGTAGATTTATGGAAGAGGGCATCATATTCTCACACATGACGTTATGCTAGTAGAGGGATTTTTGGGCTTGAGTGATTGTGGTGGGTTCATTGGGCTCAAGTAAGGAATTTATAAGAGCATGTAGGTCAAGGACCTGACATGGTTTGAAAACATCACTTTTAGATTGTATTGTTATTGAATGTCTAGATTGTGGTTGTGGAATGGGTGATAGAGAGGCACTAGCATAGGGTGGGTCAGATTGAGGGACATCAGTGTCACTGGGTCTACAATAGGGTAAAGACAGTAATTGTGTTTCCAAGGGTCGGACTTCAGCACTAGGGGACACTTGTAAAGAGGGAAGAGAATTAATAAAGGGGTTGAGGAGTTACTGAACCAGGGAAATAACAAAGTGCAGATCCAGGATCGTAGTTGGCATTATGGGAGACTCATTGGACAAAATTGGTTGCATACTCCACTGGTGCATATTTGTTAGAGTAGCTTGCACAGTAGAAGACTTATGATGTTGAAATGAAAAAGAAGACTCCAGAAAGACAACATAACGAGATACAAAGCCTTTGCGAGTCTAAGGATCATAGCATCGGTAAGCATTATGTTCAATAGAGTATCCATGAAGACGCAAGACTTAGACCTTGGGGTTATTTTATGTGATGCATACAAACGTAGCCATGGATAACAAACACAACAAAAGACTCTAAGTTTTGAAAGATTGGGGGATTTATAAAATAATTTTTCAAATGGTGAATGATATTGGAGGACTTAAGTGAGCATGTTGTTGAATCTCATATTTTGATGATGAAATCAATTGATGAATTATTGATCTAATAGGATTATTAGAGTTGATTGATGCAGGATTAATTGGGATAGAAGGATTCTTACAATCAGGATTGGCCAAGGTTAAGTCCATGCATCGAGTCAATGCATTTGGGAACTCGCAAAGAGTATGTCGGAAGCTCGCCGAGAGTATTGGGAGTTTGCTAGGATGGCACAAGGGAGTTCGCTAAAAGAAGATCGAGACTCGTCGGAAGATTGTCAAGGGTAGCCGAAAAGCTTACTAGGAGTTGGGATGGTCTTGTAATGGATATTTTGGCAAATATGATTATATTTAATTAAGTCGTAATTAGCATCGTGTAGGTCTAACTATGGTAGGATCAATGAAGTTACAACCAGATGATGGGCCAAGATAAAGCCTAAGCATCGAGCCGAGTTCGGACGATGCGGTGGGATCTCGCCGAAAGTTTGTTAGGAGATCCGCCAAAGGAAACGGGAAGCTCGCTGGGAACGCGAAGGAAGATCACTGGAAAGAAGACCGGAGGACTTGCAGTAAGATTGCCGGAGGTTACCGGAATATGCAGGAGTTAGGTCTTAATTAGGCTTAATTGGTCATTAAATATTATAATCATTGAGTCATAGTTAGAAGTTAGAGTCCTAATTGAGTTGGATTTGGAAGGAATCCAAATCAACTCAATGAGGTAACCGGATCCACTACTGGGTTTGGTTGAGCTCAATCAGTTAACCAAAGAGCTGGTCAATGTAAAAGTCAAGCTGGAATTTGAAAAGTCGAGGGAACCACTTTTGTGGAAATTCCGACGGGTAAACCGCCGATGAGCGGTAGTTGGACCGCCCGTACCACAGAACTCGGGCGACGGCCAGCACTTTCAACGAGTAAACCGCCCAAACCCTGGTATTCGGGCAGTTGAGCCGCCCAGGTTGGCGGGTAAACCGCCTATACCCGGATTTTTTGGATTTGGTTAGATTTTAGCTATGGTTTTGAAGTCAATTTGGGGTTTATAAATACCTCAAGTTTTCTTACATTCACAACAACTCTTTTGGACAATTAAATTCTGTGAAAAAGAAAGTATGTGATTTGTAAGAAAAAGAAAAGGGAAGGGAGAGAGCTTAGAGATAGTAACTTCTTAAGTCTCCCTTGTAAGCAAGTGTAAGGGTTTGATATTCACCCAAAGAAGATTAGTAGTGGATGCCAGTGTGCCTCAAGAAGGACTCGGAAGTGGACGTAGGTCGTTGGTGCCGAACCACTATAAAATTGTAAGTGTTTCATACATGCATTGCTTGAATGTTGTTTAATTGATACTTCCAACTTAACTAAACTCCTCGAAAGCAAGATGATAAGTTTTTTTCCTCATACATGATTATCTTTCCGGCTTTTTACTTTTAATCACTCACTTGTTTTATTAAAAATGAAAAGCTTCATATTTCCTATTCTATCTTATTCGAAAAGCTTTTACTTTAGAAAGAAAAATCTTAGCTTGCACTAATTCATCCCCACCCCCCCTCTTAGTGCCAATTGATCCTAACAATTGGTATTAGAGCCAGGTTATTACTCTTTGGATTAACACCCACTTGAGTAAATGACTTATTTTGGCATGAATGAGGGATATTCTATTGTTCAATGGGACGGATTACATATATCGAAAAATACATGTGTATTTTCCTCATCTCTTTGGACTTTGATTTATGGAATATAGTTGAAACGGATTTAAAAAATCTTCCAAACCAATTAGTGAGTTAAATAATTTGGAAAGGAAGAATTTTTCTCTAAATGCAAAGGCTATGAATGTCTTATTTTGTGCACTTGATAAAAATAAATTTAATCGTGTTTCCATTTGCGAATCTGCTTTCGATATTTGGCACATACTAGAAATCACACACAAGGGGACTAGTAGAGTAAAAGAATCAAAGATAAATATTCTAGTTCATAACTATGAGTTGTTTCGAATGAAACTAAGCGAGTCTATTGGAGACACGTACACCTGTTTCATGGAAGTCATCAATGGACTTAAAGCACTTGGAAAATATTTTTCAAATTTTGAACTTATGAGTAAGATTTTACGATCTTTGCCTAAAAATTGGGATCCTAAAGTAACCGCTATTCAAAAGGCCAAAGATTTAACTAACCTGCCTCTTGAAGAATTGATGGGCTCCCTTATGACTTATGAATTAAACTATAAAGCTCATGATAAGCTTGATGAACCCCTTATAATGAACAAGAAGGATATAGCACTTTGAACAATGAATGACTCCTCAAGTGAAACCTCGAGTGATGAAGACCATGACATTGCACTTCTATCAAGAAATTTTAAAAAATTTATAAAAATGAACAGAAACTATAAAAACAAAAAGGAACCAAAGGAAGACAACATTATTTGATATGAATGCAAAAAATCGGGACACTTTAAAAGTGAATGTCCTCAACTAAAGAAGAAATCGATGCTAAAAAAGAAGGCACTCTTCGCCACTTGGGATGATTCAAGTTCCTCCGAGGAAGAAGACCAATCTAAAGAAGAGTTGGCTAACTATGCCTTAATGGCATTTGAAGATGAGGTTAGTGAATCTTTAGATATTTCATTTTCTGAATTATTAAGCATGTTTCATGATTTATTCAATGAGTTTAGGAAACTTGGCAAATCTTTTAAGATGCTTAAAGTTGATCATGATTTGTTAGTTAAAAGATTTGATGAAATGCATGACTCCTTAGCATCACATAAATCATGCTTGAAATGTGAAATGGTAGAAAAAGTTAAAGAAGAAAATTGCATGCTTAGAATTACACTTGAGAAATTTGAGATAGGGAATAAATCTCTAAATATGATCCTTGCCAATAAGGGTCATATTAAGAATAAACATGGGATAGGCTTTGTTGGAAGTATTCAACAAAAGCCAACCATCTTTGCAAGAGGACCTACATTGAATATGCCACCAAGAATTAAGTGTAACTTTTGTGGTAAATTAGGACATAGGTAAACAAATACCTTTTTAGAAAATATACTCCTCATCATCTTGTATGGGTTCCAAAGATAACTATATACAATGAAAATCGGTTATAAAAGAAAGATAAAAATCTTTATGAATGACCTAATGTAAAATGGGTACCAAAACCATATATATCTTTCATGTAAATTTGCTTCAAATTTAAAGCTAGGAGCTCCGAATAATGATTTAGATGTCAAGATATATAACTTGAGATCTAATACTCTTTCAAGCTCACTAGCTTAAATATCAACAAAATTGTTAAAAAATAAAAATAAATTTTCATTATGTTTGATCTTGATGATACATGACCCTTGCATACTTTAATTAGAACAAAGAAATGTTAGTAAATGTCATATGTATAAAAGGAAGATTTTGATGATTGTAGTGATTTATGTGATTGTATTGACTTGTGTTGATAAGCTGTGTTGTTTTTACAAAAAATCAATATGAAATCATCTTTCTTTAAAAGAAAATTTCTTAATATTATGATGGAATCGTTCAACATAGAAAACTATTGGTTTTTGTTTGAAAATTATATTATTGTGATGGCTTCATGTGAAAAGGAGTTTTTCATTATCTTAATTAATGATGCATTGGTGAACCTTATGAAAAATCACTAAAATTTTAGAGGAATCTTGATGATTAAAGTCAAGTTAAATGCATTGATCTGAGCTACTACACATATATATTATTTTGGTTAGAAAATCAAAACAAAAAAGGGGGGAAAGAAACTTATTAAACGAAATCTTGTCTTTTAGATTTGAATATTTAATGACATAATATCTCTTATACTTTTTGGCATAAATTGAACATGGATGAAAAGAAATTATGCAATCATATTTCTTTCTTGACAATAACAAAATGTGAGAGATAAATTTTTTAATATGATTAGAAACAAATATTGAATGATGAACAAGTGCTTAGATGAAAATTAGAACTTTCTAAATGCATACTAAATATTGGGTTTACAATTTGAACTTAATCTACTATCATATTTTCTTTTGGAATTTATGATAATAATTATCAAAATCTACATGAGATATGATTTGCTTGATTTTCTACCTTACTTGAAATTTGCATAAGATAAATTAAATTGCATGGGTAGCTCTTGACTTTTTCTTATATTTTGGAATCCAAATCTATAAAATTAAGTATTTTTATGATGTTTTTCACTTCTCTACCTTGATTCTACCTTCCTATTCACACAAAGCAGAGAAATGAATCACTAGCATTTCAAGAGACTAATAAGTCTATTAATTACATTTTGAATCTCTTGAAAGTGATTTTGATGATTTTTGAAATTAAATGATATCATGATTTTGATTTCCTAGAATTATAACTTGAAATCTTTTATGAATCAAAATATTTTGTTATGTGTTTTCGTATTATTTAAAGGAGATTTTTATACAAATCATGAACTTGACAACTTAAGAATTCTTATGGATGAATCAAGAGATTTTATTTTAATTATTTCTCCTACAAATTTGTCTCTTGATATTCACAATTTACCTTCATGAATTGTACATCTCATCACTATATTAATCTTTCATGATATATTTCATGTGATGATATTGAAAAATAATATAATGGGAAAAGTTTTGCACTATTGCAATCATCGCCTCTTTTTTTACAATGACAAAGGGGGAGCAAAATTTATTAACTTGTAAAATTGCAAGCTTGAATAATGCAAAGGAAGCAAAAATTTGCTAGCTTGCACTTCCCAAAAGAGAAGAAAGAACTTACTATATTTATTTATTATATTTTCTTGAAATTTACATGAGAAAAATATGTTGAGCTCATATTCGAAATTTATATATCTACAAGATTGAGGTTGAGACCTAGAAATGCTAAATCATGAAAATATATAAATTGCTAATCTAGATTTCATGATATTAAGCTTTTTGTGATAACATTTTTGAAAACTTTTTTCATGATTTGGTATCTTATTGTTTTCAAAAATGCATGAAGATGTGCCACATTTGAAATTTATAAGAGATGATTTTATATATCAAGAGATGACTTTTGCTATATTTGAAATACATAAATAGTCTTTAAATCTCTTGGACTTTTGAGCTCATCTTAATATTGCTTTTAAAATTTATTAAGAGCTCTTCTCATAATGAAATGATTCAACAACACCTCCCCTGTTTCTCTACTTATTAATTATAAAAGGTATGGTTGATGACTATAGATTAATTTTCAAATATATTAAATTTAATGAGAATGGTATGCTTAATGACTTGAAGTTTTCTATGACTTGAAAATTTTCTATGCTCAATGACTTGAAAATCTTCTATACTCTATGACTTGAAAATTTTCTATGCTTATTGATTTGAAAATTTTCTATGCTTGATGATTTGAAGAAAAATTCTCAAATATTTTCAACTTCATGACAATCCTTAAAAATTCTTGATAAGTTAAAAAGTTTAAAAAGCAAATCTTTGTTATACTTGAAAGGTTATGCTTATTGCTTTGATTTACTTGAATTCAAGAGGATGTGACTCTCTTGAATTTAAGTCTTCTATATTAATGCATATACTAAGGGGGAGTAATGTCATCGTGTGTTTTGAAATTATTAACTCTATATTTTACCTTTTTGTTGATGACAAAGGGGGAGAAATATATATTGATGACATGTGATATTGACAAATATTCATTGATAACACTTGATGATATAACTTGAATATTTTACAATTCATGATTTGATGACTTGATGCAAATTTATGTTGAAATTTGTATTGAATGATTGATTGCTTGAATTTAAGAGTAAGTGCATCTCTTAAATTTAAGTGGTATGGTTTTAGGGGGGGTTAGGATTAACTCATGTCATCAATTGATTGTCATCACCAAAAAAGGAGAGATTATTGAATCTTGAATTTTGATGATGAAATCAATTGATGGATTATTGATCTAACATGATTGTCAGAGTTGATTAATGCAGGATTAATTACGATAGAAGGGTTATTACAATCTGGATTGACCAAGGTTAAGTCTGTGCATCGAGTCGATGCGTTTGGAAAATTGCCAAGAGGGTGTCGGAAGCTCGCCGAGGGTATCGGGAGTTTGCCAGGATGGCGCGAGGGAGTTCGCCAAAAGAAAACCAAGACTCGCCGGAAGATTGTCGGGAGTAGCCGAAAAGCTTACTGGGAATCGGGATGGTCTTGTAATGGATATTTTGGCAATATGATTTTATTTAATTAAGTCGTAATTAGCATCATGCAGGTCTAACTATGGCAGGATCAATGAAGTTACAACCAGATGATAGACCAAGATAAAGCCTAGGCATTGGGCCGAGTTCGGACGATGCGGTGGGATCTCGCCGGAAGTTCGCTAGGAGATTCGTCGAAGGAATCAGGAAGCTCACTGGGAACGCGAAGGGAGATCGCCGGAAAGAAGACCGGAGGACTTGTCGCAAGATTGCCAAAGGTTGCCAAAATATGCGGGAGTTAGGTCTTAATTAGGCTTAATTGGTCATTAAGTATTATAATCATTGAGTCGTAGTTAGAAGTTAGAGTCATAATTGAGTTGGATTTGGAAGGAATCCAAATCAACTCAATAAGGCAACCGGATCCACTACTGGGTTTGGTTGAGCTCAAGTTGAGCTTAATCAGTTGACCAAAGAGCTGGTCAACATAAAAGTCAAGCCGAAATTCAAAAAGTGGAGGTAACCACTTTTGCGAAAATTTTGGCAGGTAAACCGTCGGTGAGCGGCGGTTGGACCACATGTACCAGTAGCTTTCAGCGGGTAAACCGCCCGTACCCTGGTATTCGGGCGGCTGAGCCGCCCAGGTCGGTGGATAAACCGCTCGTACTCGGATTTTTTGGATATAGCTGGATTTAGGCTCCGGTTTTGAAGTCAATTTGGGGCCTATAAATACCCCAAGTTTTCTTACATTCACAACAACTCTTTTGGGCAATTAAATTATGTGAAAAAGAAAGTGTGTGTGATTTGTAAGAAAAAAAGGGAAGGGAGAGAGCTTAGAGATAGTAACTTCTTAAGTCTCCCTTGTAAGCAAGTGTAAGGGTTTGATCTTCACCCAAAGAAGATTGGTAGTGGATGCCGGTGTGCCTCAAGAAGGAGGACTCGGAAGTGGACGTAGGCCGAACCACTATAAAATTGGAAGTGTTTCATACTTGCATTGCTTGAATGTTGTTGAATTGATGCTTCCAACTTAACTAAACTCCTTCAAAGCAAGACGATAAGTTTTTCTCCTAAAATGTGATTATATTTCCGGCTTCTTACTTTTAATCACTCACTTGTTTTATTAAAATGAAAAGCTTCGAATTTCCTATTCTATAGCTTGCACTAATTCACCCCCCCCCCTTAGTGTCAATTGATCCTAACACATGCGATTAATGAGGTAGACTGCAGTTTGAAATGCTACAAACCAAAATGTAGATGGCATGGAGGCGTGATAGAGAATTATGAGATCAGTTTTAACTATATGCTAATGTTTACGTTTAGTAGAACCAACTAGTTGAGGAGTATACATGGGTGATTTGAGGTGTTGAATACCGCAAGCTAAGAGACAGGATGTGAGTGTTTGACATTCACCCCACCGTTAGAATAAACCATTTTAATTGTAGATTGAACGAAGTTCGCTACCATCTTTTTGAAGTTAGTAAATATTGTTTAAACTTCAGACTTGTGATGGAGATGATAGAATCATGCATACTTGGTGAAATAGTCTATAAAGATGACATAAAATCTATATTTGTCAAAAGAAGTGATTGGAGCAAGACCCCAAACATCAGTATAAAGGATTTCAAATGATTTTGTGCAAGAGACAGAGGAGACTCCAAAGGGGTCAATAGAAGTATTGTTTTATTTACAAAATTTAGAGAAAAAAATGAGATTTCATTTAATATGAGAGCACACAACACATCATCGTGTAAAACTAGTGGTATGCGAATGAAGGGGTGGGAGATAGACTACAACTCAATATGACGAGTCATGCTTTGGCCTGGGACACTATCGAAAGATGCAGAAACAACAATAAATAGGGAGAAAGCGATGACGTAGATCAGTGTCACCGGAGGTGGGTCGAGGTAGAGAAGGAAGCCAAGGATGATGCAGATGGATCGATCTTTTTGGGTTTCGACTCGTCAACATTGCTCAGTTGATGGAGGGGAAGCAACAACAAAAGAGAGACAGCAATAGAGGGTGCGCAGAGGAGGAAGGAAGAAGAAAGGCGTCTGAAAGCCATTGCCGACGATTTACGACGCACCACACGACTTCCTCAATCGATCGCAGTGTCAACATGCACGTTTGGCACACTCCATCTGCTGTGGAAGAGAACGTCTATAGGTTGCTTGAAGAATGAAGAAGAGGCTTCGGCTGTTGTGGAAGAAGTAGTGATGATGCACAGATCTGGGAGGAAGAGTATTACAGATCTGTATTAGTGCAAAGATGCCTCCATCAGTTGTTGTTGCTACCTCTTGTGGAAGATGTAGCAGTCAGGAAGGTGGAGGACAGTAAGGAAGAGCGATGGTGATGTCCTTCTTGCTGCAAGATTCATCGATCCCAAGGAGTCGATGGTAGAACTTCAGAGGGTTAGTAGAGGAGGTGGTCTGACGGCAACGGATCGTCCTCCGTTACTGGAGAGGATAGAAGGAAATTCCGTAGAGGTCTTATGCTCTAGTGGATGCAGAGGAGGCGGATGGCAAAAGCATGATGAAGCATTGGTCAGTGATAAAAACAGAGGTTGTCACCTCTACTCCAACGATCGTTCGCTGTCATTGGCTGGGCAATCACCGTCGAGAAGACATGGGCTTGACATTCTGCAGGGAGCAATCGGCGACAGGAAGTAGGGAGGAGAAGGGGGTAGGTGGCAGGTAGCACTCTTCATCGGTTTTAGCACCGACAGAGGAAGAAGACCTATCGAACCGACAGCAGGAAGATCCGATTTGGTTGCAGGGGAAGATTGATGAGTTTCAAGTGAGGAAGTCTAGACCTGCTTGGGAGTAGAGGAGGAAGAGAGCAGCAACGGTGAATTAAGCCTCACCGATGGACGAGAAAATCTAGTTGATTAGTTAAGGGAAATCATCTTGGTGAAATCTTATCTAATATTACTAACAAAGTTAAATAAAATAAATATAAGCATTGAAATATATATTGCAAGTAGTTAAAAAGGGCAAATGAGGCAAAATTATTCCTTTTGGAGACCTAGATCCACGAGTCCTGGACAACGGCATCCGAGCCCTCGCGATTCGACCTCTCGGCGAGGAGCTGCACCTCTTGCGCCACGTGAATGCCCCACCCGGCCTTCATATCTGGTGAGAACAAGCACCGGATGGCCACGTCCGACGCCTCACTCCCGGCCTATCCGTAGTCCTCTAGGAACCACCGCATCGCCAATTGTCGTAGCTCTCGTGACCTGACGGCCTTGGGCCCCATCGTCCTCCGCATCTCGGTGAATGGGCAATTCCCTTCCGGCTCCACGTCGCCGCCGTGATCCAAGCGGAACGCCACCCCCCGCGCTACTGCGTCCCGTGGGTTGTCATCACCAACTTCCCCTTTTCCCCTTCTTTGTCTCGTACTCGTGAGCGGCGAGCCACGTCTAGAGACAAGCAAATAGGGCCCTCGCTAATTACATATTACTCTAATTAAAAATTATAGTTAAACTTCATTAACATCCTAATTTTTAGACTTAAGAATTTTATATTTAAATATTTATAATTATAAAAATAAAATATTTATCTTTGTTTATCTTAACATGATCGATCTGTGTCGATGTTAACGTAGTTGTCGAGTGACGCAGATGTAGAGTATCAGTATCTGTGTCATCCTCTTCCTTCTCTCTTTTTGTCTCATCTTTTCCTATTCATTCATAATAATTATCCATAGCCTCAAACAATATTGTTATCTGTCACTATCGAAAACATAATTGAGATGTTAATATTATCTTTTTGACTATTATTTTCATACTTTTGTTGGTAAAATTATGATGATAGGATAAATATAGTTAGATATTTCACTTTCATAATTATTTGGATTCCAATATAGAATACTAAAGAAGTCTAAGTAAAAGAGATAATATGTAATTAGTCTCTTGTAATCGTGAGTGACGAATAGCGAACATCGTCAAATGATGAAGCTATTGGGAGATGCATCAATGCAGTATATTATGTATCCACTGAGAGAGAGTGGAAATAAAGATATATGGAATGTTAATTAAAAATTATAATTTATTATTTCTTAAACAACTATCGATAATAGAGGGATTGGTAATTAAAAAACAACTAATAACAAGCTTTATGAGGTCAGCTATAAATTACAGGTTTATCTTTATTTATTGTAATTATTTTTGAAATTTTTATTCTTTTAGGTTTTATTTTTAAATTTATATTTTATTTTATTTATTTTGTTATAATCTAAGGTCGAACTTCTATTTTCTTTTATGATATTTTCTTTATTTATATTCTAATCGAAGGTTGAAAGGCATTATATATGTTCTAACAATCTAATCATAGTTTCCTCTCCAATTAAAACAAAATAGGATGCCAACATGACAATAAAAAAGAATTACTAGTTTTTTATATTTAATCTTTGTAGAAGTGTTTGATTACTTGTTAAAACAATCTGAATTAATATCGAGTAAATATATTTGAAATAAATATTTAAATAATAATAATAATAATAATAATAATAATATTATTATTATTATTATTATTATTATTATTATTATTATTATTATTATTATTATTATTATTATTGTTGTTGTTGTTGTTATTATTATTATTAGTAGTAGTAGTAGTCAGTATTGTTCTTCGTTGAGTATAAGCTGATTAGGACTTCAAAATTTGTATCTTTTATTTTTAAAATGTTTTAATCTGTTTTTATATATAAAAAATCGATTTGTTTTTTTTGCTTACTTCTCTTATCTATCCAGTTTTTACTTTTATTTACTTTACAAAATATAAAAGGAGAATAAATCTTGTCACACATGGATAAACTGATTAACTACATATCGTTTTTTAGATAGAAATCACAAAAGAAATCATTGATTTATCTGGAGTTTTTATATTTATACCTAAAAAGATAAAATAAAAATAAAATTTTTTGTACAATAATTTTGAATAAAAAATAAAAAGGATAAGATGAATCTGCTTTATAATCTGTGTTTCATTTCATTTAAAAATTTCCTATTTAAATAAAAAAATATCTTTCTACTTTATAATTTGTGATTCATTTTTGTTTAAAATTTCCTATTTGGATATTAAAAATATCACAATGTGATATTTTTTAATTAAATTAATATATATACATTAATTTTAAAAGATACAGAAAATTATTTCTATTCAAATTCGAAGTCAAGTTCATTTAAATTTAGCATTACTCACTTCCATCAAAGCTAGTTGTTATATCAATTTATATATGCTGAAACTTTTATATTTCTATCATCAAAAAAATTTCTATAACATTCCTCCTTTCAATCTTGTTTATGCTTATAGTGGATTACCTTACAAATAATAATATATTAAAACCGACAGTAATATAATTTTACTAAAAGCTTAAACAGTGCTAAAGCCCTGATATCATTGAGAGGGATGGGTCTTAGCCTAGAATGAGTCTATAAACATTGAAACTTAACTTTTGTTATAGAAGACCCTTTGAAGAAAGTTCAATGTGATAATAATAAGTTGATTGGTTGATTAAAGAGTATATTTGTTAGCACTTCATATAGATAAATATAAGTTTTATCTCCAATCCTATTTATATGGTCCTATTTATATGGTGATTAGTGCCACTGAATAGGGGTATTAGAAAAGTATTAACTTTGAAAGATAAATAAGATGATTTTTTTTACGAATTGTGACTCTATGCACATCTCTAGTCGGGCTCTTATATATGAGAGAATCCATGGATAATCACAGCTAAGTATCTAGTCAATCCTTAGAATTGAACAAACAAGATAATCACATCTAAAAATTAGTACGTAAATCGTAAGGATGTACTTCACGTTACATGTGAGTTAGTTAAAATATAGATTCAAAAGAATAAAATTCAAGACATAGTTTATTCTATTTCCTTTAGATGAATACTTTACTAAATGAGTTTAGTCTTTGAAAATAATATATTTATAGTAGAAGCATGACAAACAATCTTTTTTTCTTTATTTTTTTATATTTATTTTAAAGTAATTATATTTTTATGCATGATTATTAGAGCATTAAATGAGAAAGAAACTAAAACTTACAATAACCCTTAACATTTTCAAATTATGAATGAAAACACCCATTCACTTATAGGGTTATTCTATTTCTTTTAGGGTTTTGCCTTGGGGGTAATGCCCCAGGAGTTACTTATTCACTTATATACACATGTTGCATGTGCGTTGATTGTTGGGCATTTTAGTCATTGAGATCAATTGTCGCACTTGTAGGTAGCCCTGATTGAACTATAAACTTATAGAAAATCTAATTTTCCAGCTTTTATATCTTGACCATAACTCTTTCTAGCATTTATTTCAATCCATATCTCCCATTCTTCTATTATATTTTCTTTTGGTGTCGAAACGTACTCCTATTTCTTTACCATGTATCTGTAAGAGAATCTACATCTCAGTTCAGATGTATCTTTTATGGTTCTTCTGAGTAGCATCAACATTAAATTGAGGGAATATGCAATGATCATATACCTCCAGATTTTATTTTTTGACTTCTTTATTTTATAATAGTTTACTCTCTTTTTTTTTCTATTCGAAGGTGAAAAATCAGTATCCTTGTTCTAACAGTTTCTACCATGGCATCGAAGTTCAAGAGTAGCTTTCCCATCTATGGTTTCGTATTCGTTTTTCCTCCTTTGATCTTCTTCTCTCCCTTCCAAGGCTTTGAGAGAGAAAGAAACGACACACAAAGTCCTCTCTCTCTCTCTCTCCTCTCTTACATGGCTGAGGAGAGAGACAAAATGGAGCACAGAAGAGAGAGAGAGAGAAAAAAAGGGATAAATACATGTATATGTGAGTCACGCTATAGCAGGCGATATGACACGTGGAAGTAGACTATAAGGTGGCAGGAGCAAGCGAAACCAAAATGCGCCGTCGGGATAGGATAAGGCATAAGGTAACCATCGAAGTTTGGATCGATCTACTCATTCGATTGGCTGTTTTGCCACGAGTCTGTGTTCATTTCGGTTGTTGATGCTACTGAGACTATGGACTCCCACACATAAATTTTCAGTGGCTCAGTGAACGACATGGACTGGCAAGCGAAAGGCGAAGAAAGCAACCCCACCGACGCTCGCCTCGAGAAGAAAAAAAGAAATGCCCGCCGTCATCGTTGCTGCTGCTCCCCCTGGGAATTGACTGCGGCATGCAGGTACTCTTCATTTACTCTCCTCAACCGCAGCAACGCATCTGTTCGGTGAATGCATGCTGCCTTATACGAAGAAGAAAATGCTGTATATTATGTAAGTCGGTATACTGCTTAACGTGAGGAGTTCGTAGGCTGCATGAGGAATGGCTACGTGGGTTAGGGTTGTATCAGCTTGAGTTTTACCAGTTAGCATGTGAAGGCAAGAAGGAGAAAGACGAAGAACAGAATTCCAGCTTCCATGTTATTGCTGCACAAAGGAAACTTCTCGCCCAGTTGAAAAAAACTTAGGAAGACCGTTATTGTTGGAATCCTAAACCTAATCAGCTTCCATGTCGGCCGAGACAAAGAGCTGGGCAATAGATTTAAGTTGGAGAAACAAGCAGTGGTATTCCCAGTGTGACCTTTTCCTTGATAGTGTAAAGCTATAAGGGTGTTTCTTTATGCTCATGTCACATAATTCTTCCCAAACTTTGGAATTGAAATTATAATATGTTGTAAGTCTTCCACCGCGTCAAGTGGATCCGCACAACGAGGTTTGAGTCATTAGCATGAGATGTGCTCCACGCTGGCAATCCGAGGTCGACGAGTGTCGATGCTCCGACTTTGTCTTTAATACGGGTCTTCCTAACATCGTTGGGTTGTTCCTGTAAGACAAGACCTCCCAGGTAGTGGGTTCCCGGGGAGGTCCCTCCGACGATCAAATTAGGGTTGATCGGAAGGGTGAAGTTCGGCGTCCTGCTTGAGCGTCGGAGCTTCTTCTCCTGTTGAATTGAAGTAGAGAGGGAGAGTGAGCGTACCTTGAGAGAGACCTTGGGGTGATATTTTATACCTCTATATCATTGACCGATCAAGTCTCGGCTTCATCATTCCTCTGTCGTTCTCTGCCAACCCGTTTAATGCCACCGGCAACGCCGATGGCTATACGTGTTGTCGGTTGCGTGTTGTTTCTGCTCTGTTTGTCACGTGATTCCCTCGGGTTCTTATGAGACCTGATGGTGACTGCACGGTGTCTGATGCTGCTAGACCTCGGGCTTGTCTGCATGTTTGTGACACGTCGCTCGTGTGCGTTAGAGGGTGGGGTCCGGGAAATTGGTCATCTAGCCTCGTCCTTCCACGTCGGTTAGCCTTGGGCCACATCGTCTGGTTTGGGAGGGGGACCACTATTATTCCTTCTCCCTCGCCCCCCAAGAAGGAGGCTTTGTTGAAGTCTTTTAGAAGGCGAGGGAGAGGATCCTTCAAGCGTGGGGTATGTACGATGGAGGGATCTATATGCGCTTGAGGTCGTGTCGCCTCGGTTGACCCGTGTTACGAGTAGTCGGGCGAGGTCTAGTGCTGTGTCAAGTAGTCGGGTCTGAGAGCCTTTGGACGAGTGTCGGGACTATAAGCCCGGGGGCGAGGCCGAGAGCTCGCTCGTAGATAGTCGGGACTGAAAGCCCTTAGGCGGCGCTGAGAGCTCGCTTGTAGATAGTTGGGACTGAAAACCCTTGGGGGAGGCTGAGAGCTCGCTTGTAGAGGTCGAGACTGAAAGCCCTTGGGCGAGGCTGAGAGCTCGCTTGTAGATAGTCGGGACTGGAAGCCCTTAGGCGAGGCTGATAGCTCGCATGTAGATAGTCGGGGATATTCTCCTTGGGATTGAGAAAGATTTGTTTGTTGATCAGAATCACTCGCGGGGTGATACGTGTCCCACACGGTAACTCATTGGGCACGGAGCACGAGGCATCATGATGAGTTGTCCCGCCTTTTTGGGGAAGGCAAAGCACCAACGAGCGCAGGGGCGGGGTATTAGTCCTCTTGCCCTTATTATTCCACAGCCTTCTCTTACACTGCGCACTCTACTCTACTATCGCTGCTGTTTCTTTGTCATCTCCGGCGCTGGCTACACTAGCGTCTTTGACCTTCATTCCCTTCTTTTTCCCCCGATGGTTTCTCGAGTAGGTTGGATGTCTTCCGCCTCCCCCAACTCCGAGTCCCAGTTGGTCAAACTTTCGACCCATATGCCAAGGGTTATGAGTCGTCCCTCCGGGGACTCCATGTCAGTGGCGGTTGTCCCGTCAACCAGTGCTCTGGGCAACTCGGGGACCGCTGACGCCTTGGCGGTGATGCGGTCTTTCTTCAATGTAGACTCGACCATGACAACTCGTCGGTTGGTCGAGGTGAGGAAGAACTACTTCATTCCTCCAAAGTACGAACTCCATGACCCTCTATCGGGGGAGCGTCCTTATGATACTTTTTTATGAGGCTTCGGTCTGTCGACCGATGCCCTTAAGGCAGGATTAAGATTCTCATTGCATCCTGTGATCGAGGCATGCCTCGAGCAGTGGAGGATTTCTCCTTCCCAGATGGCGCCCAACTCGTGATAGTATCTGGTGGCTTTTCTGTGGGAGTGTCATGTGTCGGGTATAAGGGCTACCCAAGAGTTGTTTATGGCTTGCTTCCGGCTAAGTCGGGGGCAAGTCGGGTATTACTTGGCCGCTTGCAGTGGATTCTGTGTGAGTGGTGTGCCTTCCAGCAATAAAGGTTGGAAGTCATGTTTTTTTATCATTTCTTGCCGCCAGGGCTAGAGCTTCCCGACTGAGTGGACCTCTCGGACGGTGAGTAGCTCCGTACCGGCGTTGTCGACCGACGAAACCAAACTGGTCGAGATCCTCTGGGGGATCCTTTCCGTTTCAAGGGGGGTGAAGGATATGAACGAGGCCTAGTTGGCTAAAGCAGGTCTCAGCCCTACCCCTGGGGGTATATCTTTTCTGTTTTTAGATTGGATTTGGATTTTTTTTCTAATCGTACCTTTTGTTGTGAGAGATGTTTAACTTCAACAAGATGAAGTTCAGTGGTGGGCGGGTAGCGGTTCGGTGGCTCCGTCGATAGCCAGCGCGCTTGCAACAGTGGATGTTGGGGTGTCCACGATCGAGAAGCACCCTAGCTCCGACGCGGAGGCGGGTTTGAGGAAACACCTTCGGAAAGCGGCCGCTGAACAACCTGTAGACACTTCTGGGTGCATTGTAAGGACCTCACCGACAAGGGCAAAGGGACGGTGGAACTTAGGGAGATCCCTGAGCGGGGGTACACCATGAGGGAGCTGTGCAAGGTCGAAGACCGAGTGAGGGTGGATAGGTACCTCACCTCTATCATGACACGACTGAAATGCATCGAGGGTGAGGACCCCCTAGTGCCGAGGTGGTCGACCATCTCCGGGTCCAGTCCGTTATGGACTGTGGGGCCGTTGTCCGGGGAATACTTGTGGGGAGCTCTACACCCCACTTTGGTGAAGCAAGTGTATGAGTGCTCCTCCGAGGAGCTCATGAATCGAGCTGGCAAGTCGGCTGTTTGGGTAAGGATCTCTAACAAACCTCCCCCTTTTTTTACCTCTCGTTCTTTTAAGCATAACTCTTGTCTGCTTGTAGGGACTTCACTTCGTCAATGCCCTCATTGATCGGGTCCATGATGTTGGTCGACTGGTTCGGAGTCAGCACGAGAAGATTCTGGCTCTTCGGGCTGCGAATAAGGAGTTGAAGGCTAGCGTCGGCCAGGAGTTAGCCGTAGTTGCTGAGCAGCGGGTGAAAGAGTTGGAGGCTGAGATCGAGAGGATGAGGACTAAATTGGAGTCCCTCAAAAGTCAGCGGAGGGAATTGGAGCAGGAAATCAAGCTTCTGCGTTCCAATTTGGATGGGGCTCGGAATGACCGAGCTTGTCTGGAGGGGGACATTCTTTCGCTGACCGAGGCGACAGCTCTCCTCGAAGCTGAACTGAAGGTCGAGGGCCAGAAGGCGGTAGCCGCCTACAAGGGGTCCCGAGGAATCGAATCTGGCCTCGAGAAGATAGGGAGGGTTAGCTATGAGTTTAGGTACCGGGTGGCGCTCGAGCGACTTCGAGGGAAGCACCCGGACATCATGATCGAGCTGGACCCCTTCGCTGAGTGTCCAGAAGATGCCAACATTGAGATGGACCTCGATTAGCCTTTCGACGACGACACCCCCTTTGAGAAGCAGCCGACCCCGTAGATACTTCCTATTTATTTTATTTTTTTGGAATGTTAGGCATTTGAAGATTTGCTTCCAACTGTGTCGCCCGACCATTCTGTAACTTTCTATTATCAAATAAGTTTTCTTTTTTGAACATTACTTTGTCTACATGGCATTGAATGCTGAGTTAACATTGTTGTGTCAGACGTAGAATTTCTTCAAATTTGACACATGCCACGTCCGAGGGAGTGTTTTTCCTTCCGTTGTAGATAGGGTGTATGTCCCATCACAAATGACTTGGATAACGTGATACGACCCCTCCCATCTCGAGGTGAGTTTTCCTCGGGTGTGTCTTGGGTCACTGACCTCGGCCCTCCTAAGGACTAGGTCTCCCTTTGCGATGGGTCGGGGTCGGACCCTTCAGTTATAGAGTTGGGCAACCGCCCCTCGATAATGTAGATTCTTCAAATGCGCCATGACCCTACGTTCTTCAAGCATGTCGAGATTTTCCCTAAGACTTGTTTCCGATGCTTCGAGAGTGAAATTCTCAATTATCAGCGTCGGGAAGATCACCTCAGGAGGGAGGACAACTTCAATACCTTAAGGCCAGGCTGTAGGGAGACTCTCTCGTAGGGGTCTTCGGCGTCATCCGCAGAGCCCATAGGACGTTGGGGAACTCCTTGACCTAGGCTGTCGGAGTCCCCTCTACTCGTCTCTGCAGCCCTTCTAATATGCTTCTGTTGGTTACTTCTACCAATCCATTGGCTTGTGGGTGAGCCACGGAGCTAAACTTCAGTTGGATCTGGTAGTTTTCGTAGAAAGTCTTGAACTTAGGGTTGTTGAACTGCGTCCCATTGTTTGTGATTATGACCTTCGATAGGCCAAACCTTGTTATGATGTTTTTCCAGACGAAAGTCTCCATCTGCTTTGCGGTGATCGAGGCCAAGGGCTCAACCTCAACCCACTTGGTAAAATAATCCACCCCAATAATCAGGAACTTACGCTGCCCAACCGTTTGTTGGAATGGGCCGAGAAGGTCCATCCCCCATTGTGCGAAGGGCCAAGAGCAGCGAGTCGAGGAGAGTGGCAAGGTGGTTGGCGAGGAACGCGGGCATGCTTCCGGCATTCTATGCACCTCCGGACGTAGGATTTTGCGTTTGCTTGCATGGTCGGCCAATAGTATCCGAGGCGAAGGATCTTAAAAGCCAACATGCGCCCTCCAATATGTTCACCACATATCCCCTCGTGGACCTCGACGAGCACTGTGTCAGCCTCGGGTCTCGATAAGCACCGCAACAGGGGCTGGCTGAAAGCTCTTCTGTAGAGGCGCCCATTGATAATGGTAAACCATGCTTTGGTCCTTTGGATTCGTCGGGCGGCGGCCTTGTCCGCTGGGAGAGTTGCATATTTCTTATAGCGTAGTATTTTCTCCCTCCAGTCGGGGTGCGTGGCCGTAGCAGCCGCCTCAACTATGGTGACTGTCGGCTTGCAAAGGCTGGGGATGGTCGACAACTTGCCGGCTACGTCGACAGAGGCTGCTCAGGCCAGGGCATCGACTCTGGCATTCTTGAGGTGAGGGATTTGAAAGATTTTGAAGTACTTGGTCGTACCTATCAATCGATGGGCCTCAGATAGATAGTGGACCATGTTTGGTTCTCAAGCCTCGAAGCTCCCGTTGATTTGCCCGACGACTAGTTGAGAGTCAGTGTACACCTCCGGGTGCTCGATTTGTAGCTCCATGGCCAGTCGTAATCCAAGCAACAATGCTTCATACTCTACTTCATTATTGGTAGTTGGAAATTCCAGCCACACGACATGTTCCCAGGTCTGCCTGCCGGGGTCCCTCAGGACTATTCTGGCTCCTCCCTTAGAGTAATTCGCCAATCCGTCAACGTGGAGAGTCCATGTAGGTTTTTCTTGAGAGGGTTCTGGGGCGATAAGCTCTGAGGAGAAGTCGATAATGGCTTGGGCTTTGATCGCCTTCCTCGGGGGTCCTCCAGGTCGAATTCGCTGAGTTCTATCGACTACTTGAGCATTCATCATGAAATGTCAAATTTAGAAAAAAAATTGGTGTAGTGGTTGGTCGGTGACTACCTTGATAGTATGAGTATGGAAGTAGGGCCTCAGCTTTCTGGCCGCAAGGACTAGGGCGAGAGCGAGTTTTTCTATCAAAGGGTACCGCTCCTCCGCACCTTGTAGGATGTGGTTGGCGTAGTAGACAGGTTGCTGACTATTTCCATCGAGCTTTATCAGAATTGAACTGACGGCTCGTTCTGTGGCGGAGAGGTATATCTCAAACTGGTTGCCTGGGTCGACCGAGGACATCCGAGGTAAGGTCGCGAGATGAGTCTTGAGCTCTTGGAAGGTTTGCTCGCACTCGGGGCCCCAACTGAAGTCTTTGTTATGCCTTAGCGCCTGCAGGATGGGGTAACTTCGGTTGTCGGCCTGAGATACGAACCGCCCTATAGCTGTCAACCTCCCGACGAGGCATTGGACCTCCTTGATGGTTTGGGGTGATTTCTTGTCGGTGATGGCCTTGATCTTCTTTGGGTTCACGTCTATTCCTCGTTGGTGAATAAGGAAGCCGAGGAATTTTCCTGACTCTACGCCAAAGACACATTTAGCAGGGTTGAGCTTCATTCTGAACTTCTTAAGGGTCCGAAATGTTTCGACGAGATTCATGTAGTATGTCTCCGCTTTCTTGCTCTTGACAATCATGTCATCAACGTAGGCCTCCATGTTTCTGCCTAGCTGATCCTTGAATAGTTGGTTGACCATTCTCTGGTAGGTAGCCCCCACGTTCTTTAACCCGATGACATCACCCTATAACAATAGGTTCCTTGGTGTGTGATGAAGGCCATCTTTTCTTGATCCTAAGAGGCCATTCGGATCTGGTTGTATCATGAGAACGTGTCCATGAAGAAGAGGAGCTCATGCCCCGAGGTGGAGTCTATCAGCTGATCAATCCTCGGTAGTGGATAACAATCCTTCAAGCAGGCCCGATTAAAATCTGTGTAATCAACACACATGCGCCACTTTCCATTAGCTTTTTTCACGAGAACTACATTAGATAGCCAAGTCGGGTACCTAATCTCTGTTATGAACCTGGCCTCTAATAGCCGATCTACTTCTTCTTTAATGGCCTTCTGCCAATCTAGAGTGAACTTTCTTGGTTTTTGTTGCACCGGCCGAGCTCCCGGGGTTGTGTTCAGTTGATGTTGCGCAATCCGGGGGTGTATGCCCGGCATGTCGCTCGTTGATGAGGCGAAAACGTCAAAATGACGTCCAAGAAAATCTATGAGCTGGACGCGTTGGTCCTCGAGCAGAGCTGACCCGACCCGCACTGTCCTCTCTGGGTGAGCCTTTTCCAATGGCACTTCCAATGTTGGTTCAGAGGGCTAGGGTCGAGTGTTAGGTCTGTTGGGTTCACGGGGGTCGGGAACCAGAGCCTTCTTGCCTTTTCTGGGGATGGTTGTTGCCACCAGGTAGCATCACCTTGACTCTTGGGGGTCGCTCTTGATCTCCCCTAGGTCTGCATTGGTCGGGAACTTCATACTGCGATGGTATGTGGAGACGACCGCCCTTAACTTGTTGAGGGTTGGCCACCCGATGATTACGTTGTAAGCTGAGGGGAGGTCCACCACCATGAAATGAACCATGAGGGTCTTGGTTCTTAGCTCGTCGTCGAAAGTCATGAGGAGGGTTGCGATGCCTACTAGAGTTATCGTGTCGCCGGTGAACCCTGTCAAAGTTGAGTATGGGAGCGAGGTCCCGGTTAGTCATTCCGAGCTTATGAAAAACATCGAGGTACAATATGTCGGTGGAGCTCCCTGTGTCTATCATGATGCGTCTGACGCAGACACTTGCAATGCGGGCTGTGACCACCAAGGCATCGTTGTGGTCTGGGTATTCGCTCTCGGACTCGAAGGTGAATCTCATATCGTCTCGGGGTCGGGGCCTCTTCTGAACTTATCCGTGGGCATATGCCTTCCTTGCCAAGGAGCTAACGCCACCCACAGTCGAGCCGCCCACAATGACGTCGATGTGCCGTTCCACCGGTCCCTTTGGACAGAGGGATGGCTCGCTTGGCTTCCTTATATATTGGTCGAGGTGTCCGCGGTGGATAAGGTCCTTGATCTGGCTTTTCAAATTGTAGCATTCCTCAGTATCGTGCCCATAGTCGCAGTGGAAGCGATAGTAACATCGGTGGTCTCGGTCCTCAGCTCGAGACCTTAGTGGGTTAGGAGTCTTTAAGAGTCCCTTTTCTTGGATCTGGAGGAAGATCTCCGTTCGAGTGGAGTTGAGCAGAACATTGGGCGGCCGGGGCACGGTCTGTTCACCTCTATCCATCCTCCTCCTTGAAAGCCTAGAGGGTGGACCCCAAGAGGGTTCACCCCAAGGGCGCTTCTGGTCTTTGCTTTTCTCCACCACCAAAGTCTTGGCAGCAACATACTGGTTGGCCCTCTGCAACATCTCCGGTACAGTTACGATGATAAAAGTCTGGATGACCAACTATGGATACGCATCAGGAATGGTCCTGACTTCGTCTGTGAAGTGGGAGAGGTATTGTCCGAGGTGTTCCTCCTCCTTTTGTCTCATCCCGAGGAGGAACGCGACAGTTGGATTTGGTTGGGCGCTAGAGAGGAAGTTGCTCTCGAACTCCCTTGTGAGTTGATTAAAGGAGTGAATGGAGGAGGGTGGTAACCGGCTATACCATCCTCGAGCAATTCCTTGGAGAGTCATCAGGAAAGCCCGACACATTATGGCATCTGAGGTGCCATACAGAGTCATCTGCGTATAGAAGTCACATGTTTCATTGGATCGGAGTTGCCGTCGTATGCCTCCAGCATCGGGAGATGGAAGTGTGATGGAATATGTGCATCTTGAATTTCCTGGACGAAGGGAGAACTATGGAGGGGACCCTTGGCATGCTCATCTTTTGTCTTTAGGGTCCTTTGGACATCATCGAGCCTCTGATTCACCAAGCGTAATTGCTCCTTTAAGGAACCGGTGGAATCGGAGAAGAGCATGTCGGGGTCCGAAAAGTTATGGGCCAACGCGCTAAGCGCGAGCCCTGGTGCTTAGTTGCGTCTTCCAAGGGAGCCTGATCGGACTCCAGAGAGAAATGGAGCAGGTCGTCTACAAAGCGGGTCGTCGGTGGTGGCTCATTTAGTGGCGATGTTGTTCTTGTCTGAGGCAGGGGAGTTGCTGGGGGTCGTGAGCTCGGTTGTTAGGCGAGTTGCGGGATGTAGGGGATAATTGCTTGAAGCATTCTCGCGATGGCTTGGACCTGGTTGGTAAGCCCCTGAAATGCCTCAGGAGTTACCACCGGGGTCCTTGGGTTTGGCAGGGGTGGAGTTAACCCAGGGTTGTTAAGTAAACTCCAGTATCGCCCCTACGTGTGTGAAGGTATGCTCCTGTCTCTAAATAGAGGGAATGGAGGCAGGGGTCGATAGGCTCCTCCCGAGGTTGGTTGGGTTGTGGGAGGGGCGTCCTCTCCATGATTGACGGACATCGAGCTCTTGGTGACATTGACAGCCCTCCTTCTAGCGCCAAATGTTATGTCTTCCACCGCGTCCAGTGGATCCGCACAACGGGGTTCGAGCTGCTAGCACGAGAGGCACTCCACGCTAGCAATCTGAGGTCGGCAAGTGTTGATGCTCCGATTGTGGCTTTGATGCGGGTCTTCCTAACCTCATTGGGTTGTTTCTGTAAGACAAGACCTCCTGGGTGGTGGGTTCCTGGGGAGGTCCTTCCGATGATCAAGTTATGGTTGATCGGAAGGGTGAAGTCTGGCATCCTGCTTAAGTGTTGGAGCTTCTTCTTCTGTTGAATTGAAGTAGAGAGGGAGAGTGAGCGTACCCTGAGAGAGACCTTGGGGTGACATTTTATACCTCTATGTCGTCGACCGATCTATGACGCTGTCGACGGCTATACGTGTTGTTGGTTGCGTATTGTTTCTGCTCTGTTGTCGTGTGGTTCCCTTAGGTTCTTATGAGACCTGATGATGACTGCACGGTGTCCGATACTGTTAGACCTCAGGCTTGTCTGCCTATTTGTGACATGTCGCTCGTGTGCGTCAAACGGTGGGGTTCGAAAAATTGATCATCCAGCCCCATCCTTCCATGTCGATTGGCCTTGGGCTACGTTGTCCAGTTTGAAAGAGTGACCACTATTATCCCTATCATAATCTAATCAACAATTTCATTGGAGAACGAGGAAGGTGGAGGAGATGGGGATGGAGGAGTTATGGCATATACTATATTGGGACTGCAATGTGGAGCATGGTGCAGCCACACTATCATAGTATGTATAGGGGTAAATATATTTGAGCCAGTATCGTAATTAAAATAAATAATAATAACAATATTTTACCCTTTTACTATTTTTAATTTAAATTTTAAAAATATTATTTAATAAAATTTTAAATTAATATATTTTGAATGTGATGGCTACCATAACTAATTTAACAGATTTTCAACAACCTTCATCACTTACTTTTTATAAAAAATATAAATAAATTTTAAAATCAAATATAAATATCATAAAATTATATCAAACCCGTTAACAGTAAAAATTTCACCTAATAAATTTTATATATTAGTGTGCATTTCCTATATAAAAATTTAGCCACACTAAAATAACGATAAGAAAAAAATAAAGCAGTCCAAAAGATTAGTATCCCACTTTTGGGTCTTAAAGGGCTTCTCTCCGCTTATTTACATCACACAACAGGCGTCCGGGTTCTCATAGCTGAAGATCTGAGGGGGATCCGCGTATCCCCCTCCCCCGGGATGATACATCGGATGGTTTTGGTATAATTCGTTTCTCACCGGTTCCACCACCTTAGTCGGCGGCGGCGGTGCCGACCCGTCCTTCCCATCCTTCTCGCCTCCTCCATCCTTGTCTTCCTTCTTCTCGCCGTCGGCATTGCCTCTGCCGGCTCCGCCAGCTTTCTTCTCGGATTTCGCCGCGTCCCCGCCTCTGCTGCGGTCCTTCTCGTCCTCCGTCTTCTTCTCCACCGGTTCCTGCTTCGCCACCGCTGCCTGCTTCCCGGTCTGCTTGTACACGTACTCCCCCCGCTTCTGCGGGTCGAAGACTTCAACAGAGGAGGACGAAAAGAGAAACTTCAATAGACTGCTAATAACAGAGGAAAGCTTCTGCATACAAATTACGATCGCAAAGGCGTTCAAATGTGAACAAAAAACAATTTTTTCTTTTGAATTGCTTAAGAGAAAAGAAGCTTAATTACATAGTTTAGATTCGGCTGAGGAGCTGCAATGTCCAAAAGAGAAGGAAATAGAAGAGAAGAAGAGAAACCTTTCATCTTCAGTATCCTCCGCTTCATCTCGTGTGCGCAGGACTCGCAATGCATATGAACTTTGAGCACCACCGCGATCACTAGCGGCTGTAGGTAACGATGAAAGAAAAGAAGCAGATAGGAGCGTAGATTCGGAAAAAGAATGGAACAGAGTATGGCTGACTACTGCCTTCTTCTCCTCCACCTTGGGCTTCTCATCTTCCTTCTTCTCCACCTCTTTCTTCTCTGGTTTCGGCGGCGTTAGTGGAGTCAGCAGCTCCACCTTCCTCCCCGTCTTCCTCTGGATCCGCTCCACCACCTTCATCGGATATTCCGCCGCCTTTTTCCCCTTCACAACCACCTCGCAAGCCTTACAGTCCGTCTTCACATCCTCCACCCCTTCTCCACCGCAGAACAAGAAGATCCATTCTTAATCGAAATACCTCAGTGGAAGAAATCAAAAGACGGAGTTTTTGGACCCCAAATCAATGTACAACCATCATTGCCTTCGAATCCCTTCAAGCAGTGTCTGATCTTCCTGGTGCATCCCTCGCAGTGCATGAAGACGCGCATCACGATCTCCTCCGGTGGCGGCAGAGCTTCCCGCTTCTTTTCTTCGCTACCACCTTCCTTCGTCTGCCGCTCGCCGCCACCTCCGCCGCCCTTCTTCCCGTCCTGCGCCTTCGCCACCTTCTCCTTCTCCTCCTTGGCCTGGGGCTTCTCCGCCGCCGTCTCCGTCCCCTGCTCCGGTTTTTTCTCCTCCTGCCAATAAAGCACGCATCTGTTCATCAATATGGTCAAGAAACCTCCTGAAGAGAAGAAACCATTACGAGAAACAAACAAGAACAAAAGGCATCAGCTTTCGACCTCGTCAATTCCGCTGCCGATGTGCAGTCGCTGCTGAGCTCGAGCAGACAACGTCCGCAATGGAAAGCGATTCCGAAGGCGTTACTTTTTTACAGTATCATGCGCAGCTCTCTCTCTCTGCGTGTCCGGATCATAAAGGAAGGTGGCCAAGACAACAGACGTGGCATGTTGCAGTAAACAGGGGCACGTGCGAGGGTAGTCTGCTGGATAACACATCCGCTTGCACGTACCCAAATAACAATAATAATGGTGACCATACTTATAATAATAATAAATTATGATGTTATTAATTCCATTTATTTGAATTCCAATGTAATATCAGGTCCGTTATCATTTTAGATGAAGTCATCCCCGGGAATGCAATGAAGACATATCAATCAATTATAATCAACTCGGCTTGAGTGAGGTTCATTCCACATCTTATACACCTCAAAATCAATAATAAGAAATCTTAAATAAAATGTTATGTAATATTATAAATAAAAATTAATTCTGATTTAATTATATAATTAGATTGCTGATTTTAATCAATAATATACTATAATGTTTTACAGCAAGTTGAATTCTGACACACACACACACACACACACATATATATATATATATATATATATATATATATATATATATATATATATATATATATATATATATATATATATATATATATATATATACATAAAAATATATATGAATTATTGAATGTTGGTTTTAAATATATTGGCTCTCCTATACCAAATCTTGTAATTGATCTCAGATATATTTTTAATCGAAAAAAATCGTACGATTGTAATTAGAGATTAAATAGGTAGGAAAATTAAGTTCTTTAAAAAATTGATGATTTGATATGCCAAATCTTAAACTCTCTCCAACTACAGGCTAAAAATAGCTCAGGAATATAATAATAACCTAACTAACACTTTTTTACATAAATATTATCTGTTCTTCCAAATAAATCATACAACGGATAGATAGTTATGCCATTTTATGTTCGTATTGAATTTGGCATATTTTCTCTCTCCCCATCTAATATGCCCAAATAATTTTTTTTGGGTATGTATGATAATTTTTTTTATTTGTGACAAATAATAAACACTTAGATTATTCAAATAATCATTTCACTCAAAATTATAGATGATACGTTCACTCTTTTCTCTTTTTAGATCTTATATTAGTGGAATTCTCTCTAACTAAAATATATCTTTTCTTGCTCAGGTGAACAAAATATTATAATTAATATAACAGTCCTAACTAGCAACTAAATTGCTATTATATAGTGAGCCAATCTACACATTATTTCCAAGTAAATTTGGTTTAATGCCCTAAACCAACTCGCAAAAAGCTTGCTATGAATATAGCCCAAGAACAAATTCCCAAATACTTTATCATTAAATTTATATTCTATTGATCTCAGTGCAAAGTGGTGTACTATTTTGCTTCTTTATTTCTTCGAACTACATGTCTGGTTATGTTTAGAGTATGGTTGTGAGATCGCAAAAGAAGACATCAAACCCAAGATTCAAATCTTATTGGTCATGACACAAGGTTAGCTACGGCGGAAAGTACATATGGAGTGATTAGTTTAATCTAAATTAGTCTGATGGTGTCCAATGTTAAGTTCTCCGTGGCTATCCACAGGATCACATGGTATTTATTACACATGAAATTGTTAAGATTTATAATAATAAATACGACATTTACAATTTTTTGCAAGAATATATATGTGTAAATATTTTAAAAAGGAAAAAAACAAAAAAAACATTGGGCTTTCGGTTCTCAAATGGATAGTTGACGGTCGTTATCTCGTCATGGGCCGTTATAGTTATTAGGGAATCCGTGGGCCTAACGACGAGTTCCGTTATCTATCTCCCCTACTCGGACACGTCGTCGCCTCCCTCATTGGCTCCCTGCTTCTCTTCATACCTACGGAGAGGCGAGAGAACGAAGTCGAGACTTCTTCTTCGGCGGCAGCGGCGGCACCAATGGATCCGGACGCTGTTGCGAAGGCGTTCGTGGATCACTACTACCGGACGTTCGACGGGAACCGGGCAGCGCTGGGGGGGCTTTACCAGGACGCCTCCATGCTGACCTTCGAGGGCGTCAAGATCCAGGGCGCAGCGGCCATCGTCGCCAAGCTCACCACCCTCCCCTTCCAGCAGTGCGTCCACGCAATCTCCACCGTCGACTGCCAGCCCTCGGGCCCCGCCGGCGGTGTGCTCGTCTTCGTCAGCGGCTCCCTCCAGCTCGCCGGGGAATCGCACACTCTCAAGTTCAGCCAGGTTACTACACCCCGCCGCCCCCCTCCCCCGCCCTCCGCCTCACTCTCCCTTTGCCTCCATCGGTCTGTCGATTCGAGCAGATCGGCGATGTGCTCTAGGTTTCCATGCCCGTTGTGGATCGTCTTAATGATACGATCGTCGATGATGCATCTAAGTTTTACATCTTAAACCTGATGATCTCATTTTCCCCTTAATTTATCTGTATTCTTATGATGCAATGGTATGATTTGGGATTTTATCTTTTTATGCGAATTTCTAATCTAATTTTAGGGTTCGTTTGTAGTTAGACGTTTGTTGTTTTCTTGCGTTGCGAACACCGGTCGGATCGGTGTCGATGATGTTTGCATCGTCTCTTTGTTTTCGTGCTTTACAAGCAAAGAATGGTGTTGGCTTTTTAAGATAATGCTAAGAATAGTTTTGGTGGTCACATCGGGGGAGAGTATATTTAATGCGCGAAGAGTCGCGAGATGTGTTTGACAACCAGCAGCCGCACAACACTCGGAGATGAAGGGGCATTTGGTTGCCTGCAAATGGGCTGTTTGCAAGCCTTTTTGCAACAAGTAGAGCACGCTTGTAAGCATTTGATTGCTTACAAGTCAGTTGCTTAAAACATGTGTACGGACATGCTGCAAGTAAAATTGGGATTGGAATTGCCATGGTCGCACTTGCAAGCAAGACAAAATTAGATTTGGATATCCTCCCATTCGTCTCACGTGGTGCCTCCTCACATGCAACCTTCCTCCCCTCCTATTATTTTATTCCGCATACCCTCCTCCTTTCATTTAGAGAGTTGGTCTTTGATCGTCCATTTGTATTTCAGTAGCAATTTTAGATGTAGACATCCAGATACTTGCAGCATTTCTTTCATTTGCGTTTGCTACTTATAATAAGCATATCTAATTGTTGAATCTCCAAATTTTGGTTAATGTGGTGGTGCTTGTTTAGTGTTTGACACAAAGCATCTCTTTGTTGTTCTTAACCTTCAGCATTATTCATGGCAATACTTTATGGATAGCATTTCATTTTTCGATCAATGAGTGATAGCTTGAGAAAACAATTTAAAAATAAAAATTATAAAAATAATAAAGGTAGAAAAGCATTGCAAAGAATACAATATTAGTCAATATCATATAAAGATATTATTGTAGTGAATAATCATTAATATATCACACAAAAACATAAAACTTATTCAATAGCAACTTTGAAGATAGTCAATGGTTCCCTTGTGATTCCAGTGCTTCTCTAATCATTATGCAGATAAAATAGAGGATAATGCAAAGATAATTACAGAACAAACTTTGTGCAAAGAAAGCATCCATGGGACTTAAAATTAATTCTGATTCCAATGACATTTTCATTCTACATGATTAAATGCCTTTTTCTTAAAGGTAAAAGATATTCTCTACCCTTTCCTTTCCCTATACCTTTTGCTATGTACTGTGTGGTGATGGATGGTTAGCATTAGAATTAATGCTATTATTGCAGCAAATAGCAAATGTGACAGGAGCTTATTCTCTGTTTTATGATCCTAGTTATTAAGAGATCTTTTTTCTTCTCCCATCACTTGTACTTTTGCATCTCCCATCAATTTTCTTCATTTATTGATGCTAAATTGACTAAAGTTGTTCAAAATTGGGGAGTTTCATTTAAGTTAATTGGTTTAAACTGCTTTTCAACCAATTTTTAGTTATAAGATCAGGAAATCAACTAAAATATGATTAGCCTTGGATGATACCAATACTGGAAGGTGTATCGTATCTGCTGATGCCGAGGACTACGGTCAGCAGAGATACTTAAATATTCTGTTTTAAATGAATTAAAAGGGTGGCAGACACTCTAAGCAATGCATCAAAAGGTGTCAAAGAGATCTAACAGCAAAATTAGATGTTATGCTACACAGAATTGGTGAAATTTATATTTGAAAACACATCTCATGACAGGGTTGTCAGTGTCGGACACAAAACAGAATCATGTGGTTAGAAAACAGAAAATCTGTGTCATTTCGAAGTTTTACATAGGCGACTGATATCATATTTGCAATGTTTACACTTTGAGAAATGTTAGAGATTTAAATCACATATTTTAATAAAATTGTCTGCTATTGTGGTTCTTACCCCATGTCGATTTTAATTAAGTGAATTGTTTGGATGGATCATACTGAGCTACTTGGATTCTTTAGCATGGTGGTCTTTAGATGTTATATGGTTAGTAGGTTGCACAAAACTTTTGTTGATGAGTTGATATTTATTTTGTTTGAATTGTGCATATTATTGATTAGTCCTCTTTGTTATTATGGCTGGTCAAAAATATTTGATAATGCTTTTCTTCCTTTATGCTCCTCTGGGTGAAGTAATGTTTATGCATCTTTGAAATTTGCTCATATGCATCTAAATATGACAGCTGAAGATTTATTACAATTCTAATGTCAATTAAGTGAGGTGATTGGTTTGTGTGTTTTTGCTGCAGATGTTTCACCTAATGCCAACACCTCAGGGAAGCTTCTACGTGCTCAATGATGTATTCCGTCTGAATTATGCCTGACGAGTCTATAAAACTATAACCCGAAGGCAGCAATCGAGTGGAACATGGTATGCTTCTCTACTTGTGAGGGACTTTGATTTGGAGTAGTGTCCTTTTTCTCTTTATATGGTCAGTTGTTTTATTTTTCTTTCTGGTTTGTTGGATGGTGGAAAATGGTTTAAAACCTTTTTAAGTATTTAAATGGTTAAGTATGATAATTTATATATGTACGGCTCTCTTAGATGGTGCAGACCTTGATTGCATTAATTTGCAGATTAGTCATGAATCTACTGGTTTTTTCTGCAATACTTCTTGCTGCTGCTTCTCCGTTTAATGTGATTGTTCCTTGATAGGTTATGCTTTGTGATAATTGTTTGGGTAAAAAGGTCATCGCACCTTACGATTCATGAACAATTTACTCCAAAAACGTTTCCACTAATTTGTTTTTAGGCATCCCTCTATTGAGAAATTGGTTTGAGAATGAACAAGTGTATCCCTGTTCTTTTAGCTTTATTATGTAATTATGTCAGAGATAATGTTGGTGTAATTAGTTTACATAAATTATAATATTCTTATAATCCTAAATTAACTAAGAAACTATGAGAAAATTGACGACAGTCAAACTTCTACTTAGGGTCTTTAATATAATTCTATAAATCAAAATAAATTGCCTAACCGTGCTATTACCATCCCTAACTTCTATGAAAGGCGTGGAAACCCATAATTTATTTATTACTCGACTTCTTTTACTACTGTTTAAAATTTTCCCCTCTTTATATTTTTATCATATTGCTCAACAAGTTCTATCGGCGTTAACAGGTGGCGCAGACCAAGGAAGTAATCACGGAAGGCGGCGATCTGAGAAACCAATTCGAGTCTTTAATTATATATACATATAATATGAAAAAACACAGGTATAGGTGTTTGGCAATGTAATAATACTCGGCATTTAAACATTATATTGAACGTACAAAAAACATACTTAAGTTCTTTCTGTAAAACAATATTTCTCTTCTTGCCTTGTGATGGATTATGCAGCAGGTTTTTTTACAAAATTAATTACACGTCACACATATTTGGTGATATGTAATTTCATAGTGGAAACATCATGAAGCCTAGTCATACAACTTAGATGAACGAAAAAAAAAAGAAGCCCTGTTATGGTATACGTTTGTAGCTCAATGTTGATTCTTAATGAAAGATCATAAAGAAAAAAAACCCTAATCCAATGACCTCATTCATGCTGATTCCAGTACTAGATCCGCAGGTTAAATGTTTGTTTCAAGGGGCTTGATCAAGGCCGTTCTTTTCTGGAACTGCTTGATCCAAAGCAAACAAATCTCCGAGATGCAATTTGAACCTTCTTAGGTGTACCAACTTCTCTAAGCATAGCACCAGCTGCAGGTAGGAGATTTATATATCTGAAACAGTCCAAGGCATTGAGCCGACTAGTAGAAGAACATCCTTACCATTCTTCCACTTGACTTCATCCATTATTTCACATATTACGGTTGACAATACCGTTTACAGGAGGGACTGGTTGATGTATTAAGACGTCTTAGGAGTAATGAATTTTTTTTTCTTAATTTGTAGTTGGTACCTTAAAATATACTCTACATAGGCTCGGCTGGCGAACACCTAATACTCGAGGTATTGTCCTCTTTGGTCTGATCCTCAAAAAGATTTTATGAGTAGAACTTTTTAAGTTTATAATGTGCAACATTCTCGATAATACCATATTCTCTATTGTCCTAAGGCGATATGTTCCAAACGACTTCAATGACTCAATAAGACTCTTTCTAGTTTGGCACCACCATCACTCAAGACTTGGTCGGGTTGTCGAATTCAGTTTTTCGAAGCACTAGGTCTCCTAGTCTGACCACTCTCGAAGGCGGACTCCTCGATCATATATCTTAGCCATTGCCCTTTTGTATCTCAGAGCCTGTATGTATGATTTGACTCTAAATTCACTGATCAGATCGAGCTCCGCTCGAAGTTCGTCTTCAGAGGTTTCTTCGACAAAGCTCTCAATCCAAGGTGTCAGGAAGACTATCTTGGGTGACAAGATAACTTTAGTACCAAATGCCAAATTAAATGATGAGTCTCTCGAGCCGGTCTTGAGTGTCATCATGGACACCCGTAGAATGCTTGACAACTCATCCACCTAGGTATTCTTAGCTCTAATAACTCTCTTTTTTAATTCTTCGAGAATGGCTTGGTTGGTCACATCAATGAGACCATTGGTTCGAGGATGAGTTACCAAGTTGAACCTCAACTAAATCATATAAGATTGACAAAACTCCTTGAATTTTGCGTTGTTGAATTGAGTGATGGGGGCCCTCGTGAATCCCAAATAGGTGATAAGGTTCTTCCACACAAATCCCTCATCTTACTTCTTGGTGATCAACGCCAATGGTTCAACCTTCACCTACTTCGTGAAATAATCCACTCCCATGATAATAAACTTTCATTGGCCCTAGGCTGATGAAAAGGTCATAGGAGGTTTATACCACACTGCGCGAAGGGCCATTAATAGTTAATTGGGCTCAAAGGGACCATCAGTTGGTGTTGTATCCGCGCAAACTTCTGACACTTGTGGCACCTCCAAGCATAGGGGATTGCATCATCGCTTAATGTCGACCAGTAAAACACCTATCAAAGTACTATGAATGCAAGAGTTTGACCACCTATATATGCTCCCCCGCAAATGCCTTCATGCACCTTAATGAGCACCCTCTCGTGAGAGGGACATCAAGATAATCAGACAGACGACTATATACCCATATATATAATAGAGACAATTGGTCTCATAGGGATATAACGCATGTGCTCATTAGAGAATGAGTTCACTAAATGATCTGCTTACAAAATGTTGGATGGTTAATGATATCTCATTGTCAGACAACAATTTCATAGTGCTAGTTATATATCTGATCATTGGACTTGAGACACCAATAATACTTTGTATGAATACTTCATTCTTTGATACCAGGCCTATAGGTCTAGAAGTTCTAGATATAGTACAAATGGTCATTATGAATGATAGCCAATCTCATGAAGACAATTGGGCATTAATAAAGAATCATCCACTCTCGGTATCATGAGAAGAATATTCCCTATGATGTCACCAAGCAAATCCTTAGCCAGGGTCAATTGGATCAAGATAATTCGATAAGAGTGAGACTTGGATTAAGAGAGAAGTGCTAAGAAACCTTATCAGAAGCATTACTTTCACATCAAAAAAATAAAACAAAAAAAGTCTCCCACGTTGATCAAATCGCTATGTAATGATTGGTGCATAAAAAATCGTAAAAACTAAAAAATCTTCACGTTGTGGTTAGATGTTTTATCTAGGAAGATCATATATCTATAAAAGCCCAGATCCGTAAGTGTAGATGAAGGAGGTCAAATATTCTCCTCTCTAGTGGTATCCATATGGTGGAAGAAGTGACGATGCTCGTCCCTTGCAGCGTAAAAACTTAGCTTTTGCTCACTTTTTTGTAGTTTTTTGCGCACCACCTTGCAGCAAACATGGAAGAACTCATTTTTTTCTTCATTGTCCTCATACACCAAGTAGAGGGGTGGTTTGCTGAAGAGAAGGGAGGGAGGAGAATAGCAGGGGGTGGCCAAAGGTGCAACCTATCATATTTCTTTGCCATCCCTACCTCTTATTTATAGAGAGCCTATTTAACCTTGATGGATTTGCCTTAGCGGGGATTATATCCCTATCAAATTATTCTCATATGTTAGATTATTGAATTTTTATTTAATAATCTTAATTCACCTTTAATTGAGCCTCATGCAAGGAATCCATTAATCCAGAGTCTCATCCAATGAAATATTGACTTATTGGATAACTCATATCTAATTTTCTACACGTCGCAACATCCACCATGTGTGTGACTCTCTAGGCCCAATACTGAGATGACCGTGAGTTTCACTTGTTAGAACTCTTGTTGACTCATAACTCCTTCTAACTTAGTGAATTGTTATCCCATAATAATTCACTCAACTCATCGACTATGGACGTACTAGGCCACTATGCCATAGTCCTTAGACGGTACAGAGGGATCTAATCCATTGAACCTATATGTCCTTAGTTACCGTGTATCTATAGTCCATCATCTATCTAATATCCCAAAGACTGTTTATCGGACATGATATTATTAAGCCTCATGCATAATCTATCTGAGTCTCATGCTAATTAGATTCTTTCGGAGAACTCCTTACTGGTTACAGGTGCCGTACAAGCCAATCATATGAGTGATGACACGTGTGATACGCTGCATTATCATTTTACATATTATTATTATTATTATTATCATTTTCTCACTTTACAGTGCCTGTTGCATATACTGTGATGTCCTTGGATCTATGCAATGAGAATTAGATTATGATGAGAGTATGATGATGAGACCAATTCGCCTTTAAATATCGATCATAAATAATTTTGATCATAGGTTAGTCGAGAGGGACATCGAGATAATAAGACAAACTGGTGTACTGTATACCCATCCATATGATGGGGGAAGTTGGTCTTATAGCTGCTTGTGTAGCGACACTAAGGGTACAATACAGGTGCTCATTACGAAATGTTGAATGGTTAATGATATCTGACGTCAGGTATCGATTCTATAGTCCTAATTATGTGTCTGGTCTTTATACTTGATATACTAATGATGTCTTGTTTGAGTACTCCATTCTTCAATACTAGACTTATAGGTTTGAAAGTTATAGATCTAGTATAATTGGTCATTGGGATTGGTAACCAATATTACGAAGATAATTAAGTGTGAATAGAGGATCATCCACTTTAAGTATCATGAGAGGAATATCCCATGTGTTCTCGCTTGGCAAATCCCTAGCTAGGGTTTTTCGGATTGAGAGAGAATGAGTTCTTTAGGAGAATCCGATTAGAGTGAGGCTTGGATGGATTTCATATGAGGGCTGACAGTATCACGCCCGATATATGGTCTCTGAGATATTAGATGGATGAGAGATTATAGATACATGATAACTATGGACAATCAAGTCCAATAGATTAGATCCCCTATACCATTTAGGAACTATGGTATAGTGGCCTAGTACATCGATGAGTTGAGTGAATTATTATAAGATAATAATTCACTAAGTCAAAAGGAGTTTTGAGTCAAAAAGAGTTCTGACAGGTGTAACTCATGGCCAGCTCCGTATTAGACCTAGAGGGTCATACACATATGGTAGATGTTGTGATGAATAGATGTTTAAATATGAGATATCTGAGGAGCCCATGTTTTATTATATATCTGTTAGAACCCTTGCAGATTCTAAGCTTGGGGTGATCTTTATAGCGGATCAGCCTCATTGGAACTCTATAGGGGTTCCTCCCTCCTTGGTACTCAAGCCATTGGCTAAAGAAAAGTGATCTATTCATGATAAAATGTGGATGATTATAAGGCTATTTATAGGCCTTCAATCCCAAATTCCTAAGAGGACTCCTACTTCAAGACTCATACTCCTAACAAGTCCTAACAACTCTTACTCCAACTCTAATAAGCAACTCATCCTTCCAACATCTCCAACTCCAACTCTAAGAAGCAACCTCGAAACTAATCCTAATCCTATTCTAACTTAACCCCTCCTCAACCAACCCCTCTTTAACTAGGATAAGGGGTGGTTAATTAAGATAACATGCGTCTTGCTCTCCCCTCAAATATCTTCCTCAACTAATCCTAACTTAGCCGACTTTCTTACTTTCCTTAAAAGGGGTCGGCTAGATAGGATTTACATGAATGCCTCTTAGATTTTACATGATTTCCCTTTTCCATGAAACTAAATTAGGACTCCCACCCTCTTCAAATCAATATTGTCCTCAAGGTTGAGGCTCTATGAACTTTGGGTCTCGATCTGTAATTCTCCTTGAAGCTTCCTTGTGGTATTTACGGTAGGTGCACTATGATCTAACGGTCCAGCATTATCTTGTATCTCTCCATCAGGGGTAGTAGTATTTGGATGGTGGTGCATCACGATCTTACGATCCCATGCGATCATCAGTTGAACTTGAACCTCCTCATCAATTGGGATGTCAGGTGGATGGATTTGGGTTGAGTCGTCCTTTCTAAACTTCCATTTGCGGTGAGATACTTGGAGGATCAATTGTATTTTTAAATTGATGTACTGATATGATCCATAAGTCACAACTCCATTATGATCCCCAATTTTGCAAGGGCCAAAGTAGTAGGGGACCACTTCCTTAAGGCTCGAATTTTCTGTTGGTAGGGATGGAGATAATGGAAAACTCAATCTTCAATAGTAAACTTTCTTCTGCTCCGGTAATTGTTGGGAGACTGCTTCTTTCTTACATGGGCTATAACTTGGTTGTTCTTAAATAGTAACTGAGCTTTTTTTAGAATAATTGCTGCCCTTTGATAAGGTTCCTAGTGGTGTGAGCCCATTCTGAGTCTGAGGAGGGTAGGAGCTGCAATTTTACCAAACTTGTTTTCATCTCTCCATTGTACTGTTGACATGTATCATGCCAAACTTCAAATTTAGTAGTAATTAGTATCCCTTTATATATCAGAAGCATCATGTGAAATGTAGGGAGAGCCTTAGTGCAGAGTAGGTGTCGACCAGCTTGCAAGAGGTTGGTGTCGATCTCAACTCCTGTTTTGTCTGCTCCAATTTCAAACACCTCATTTCGATCTGGTAATGCTAAGACTGATATAGATGGCATCATGTATATGGAGGCCCCGTAGATGGTGGACGTGTGGATGCCTTCCTCCTGTTCCTTTAGAATTTTGATCTTCATCCAATCATAGATTCTATGCTTGTACTATTATTGGAGGGACCTGATCTTCTTACGATCGTCAATAAGGAAGACTTCAAACAATATAGTCCACTCCTGGGAGAGGTAGTAGAAGTAGCCCAAGATCTGGGAGTGTTGCATCAAAAGCCATAGCTGGTTCAACTGGATGTGGCACTTCAGGAAGAGCTTATCCCTGCAGATAAAGAGGCAAAGCTTTTGGAGATAAAGTGTCATTGCAAGGGAAGGTCATGGCCGAATGATTTGTCTCCTGCGTCTCCTGGATAATCCTTTTAGCTTCGGCCCTCCGAGGATGTGGACAACAATAGAGCCGAATATGTGCTAGTGGTTCCTCCTATAAGATCAGCATATGGAGGTCATGCGGTCTGGTAGGATGAAATCGACTCAATTCGGTGGAGGTAGCAAACTTCTCCAAGCGTTGTCTTTTCTTCACTCCCACGTTTCCCGTGTAAGGTCACTTGTTTACTTTGCCATTCATAAGGTCATTGGGGCTCATGGTCTTGATGGTTTACATGGCCGACTAGAGTGTGAGTCATGAAATCAATCGGCTGCGGGTCCTCCTTCGTGTTCTCCTCCTTAGGTTTAAGGTTGTCTTCTTTAGATTCTTCTATAGGTTCTATCATGGAAAGCTTTCCTTTTTTGTAGTGATGGTTGTGGCTCCAGAGTTCACTACAATACCAATAAAGGTCCTTCGCCGATCTATTGTGAAGTTCTTCTCTCATCAATTTCTTTGACAGTGAAGCACGACTGGGAGCAGGGGGTGCTGAAGGTTTATATGTTACTGGTCTAGGAGTAGTTCTCATCCTTCGAGCATCTTGGTTCAGCCATTCCTCTTGGATTCAGGTGAAAGAGATTACAGCCTTCACGGTGGGGGGCTGTCGCGCTTTAACCTCTCCTTTAATTTTTGGCTTGAGTCCTTCGATGAACATCCCTAATAATTGTCTGTCAGACCAATCATGATCAAAGTAAGATAATTCCTCAAACCTGATTTGGTATTATTGAATTGTGGAGGTTTATTGGATCTTGGCAAATTGTTCGTTGATATTCTCGTACTTGGTCGACCAAAGTGGTTCAGCAGTGCATACTTAAACTGTATCCATGTCGGAGCCTCATAGTTGTATTCAAGCCAATTGTACCATCGTATAGCATTTCCTTCAAGGTGGATGATAGCGGTGTCCACCATGGAATCCTTCGGTGTTTGGTGATGACGGAAGTAACGTTCGACACGTGAAATCCATCCCGTTGGATCTCCTTATTCTCATTGAGGGAAGTTCTCCCTCATGCGTGACTACCTCATATTAGTGGCTTGTTCTTTCTTTTGAGAGGCCTCTCTAAACTTGTACTTTGCTAGAATTTTATTGGGCTCGGAGATCGAACCAATCCGAATTCGACGAATAAGGTGTGCAATCTATCCTCCATGCGTGATTCAAACGCCTCCAACTTGGCATTGATTGAACCTTGAGATGCCATTGCGTGTGCCTCCAGATCTGAGATGTCAATATCCTTCTCATGTTGTTGGGTCAGTGATATGAAATGGTTTGGTGGATTGATGGTCGAAAGGAGTGGTGGATCAAGGGTAGATGACTGCGGTTTAGGGCTGATAAGTTACTGTTTTTAGTTGCTGCTGGGGTTGTGATTTAGGGCTGCTGTAGGGGTCGTATAGGGGGTATAATGGCTGAGGTTTAAGGTTAAAGGAATAGGTAAGGGTTGTTGTTGATGACAGCAACGAATTTGGATGTGGATGCAGCAAGTAGTCCCGAAGGTAGTGCAGCAAAATTTTTCAACAAAGAGGCTGCTGTTGATGCTGCTCTTTGGGGCTGTTACAGAGGCTGTAAGGGGGGTTCGATGACATATGTTTAGGGTTAGAAGGGTGGCTTAAGGTTGTCATTGATGGCAGCAACCGATTTGGTAGGGATTGGTGGCCAAAAGGGTGACGGATCAAGGTTGCAGTTTATGGTTGATAGCATGCGGTTTAGGTTACTATTGGTGCTACAGTTTGAGGGTGTTGTGGAGGCTATAAAGGATTTTTGTGGCAATGGTTTGAGGTTGGGAAGGAAGGTTTAGGATTGCTATTGGGGCAACAACCGGTTTGGCAAGGTCGGTGGCTACAGAAGATAAGGTTCAGTGGCTGTGGAAGACTGTTGTTTGGGCTGCGATTTGGATTGGCTATAGAAATTGAAAAAAGGCTACGATGGCTGCGTCTTAAGGTTATAGGGGTGTCCTAAAGATGACATGGGTGGCAGCAACAATTTCGATAAGGATCAGATATGCGTGTAGCAAAAAACATCAAAAGGTAGTGCTGCAAAATTCTGCATTGATAGGCTACAATAGTCGTTGTTTTAGGCTATAGTTTTGGGTGTTGTTAAGGAGAAGAAGAAAGACAAAGGTGCATTAGCAGATTTTTCGTCGAAAAAATTCCAGCAGTGAAGACGTAATTTTTTCTAGAATTTCTCAATGAAAATTTGAGTGGAACCCAAAGGGAATCTACTAGCAAGGAAGAGATAATATCACCAAAATTTCGTGGAAAGAAACGACAACAAAAGGTTTGGCAAAATCAAATATTACGAGAAGGTGTCGTTGCAAAATTTTTTTTCAACAAAAGATTTCAGCAGTATAGTCAAAATTTTTTATAGCAGTGCATAACAAGGAATCGAGTAAAACTCAATGGGAATCCACTGGAAAGGGAATGGTAATGCTATCAAAAAATTTGTGAAAGAAATCGGCAGCAAAAGTTTTGGCAAGATCAAGGAATATAAGAAGGTACTACGATAGAATTTTTTCGTTGAAAGATTTCAGCAGTATAGATGAGATTTTTTTCCAGCAGTTCAAAACAAGGATTCGAGTAAGAATCAAAGAGAATATGATGGTAAGGGAAAGGTAATGCCAACAAAAAATTCATGGAAGAAAATGACAGCAAAACATTTGGAAAAATCGAAGATCACGGGAAGGTACTACAGTAGATTTTTACGTCTAAGCTGCAGTAGTTTGGATGTAAAAGATGAGCAAGTTATCTTAATGATTTTTTAACAAAACCAAAGGGAGATCCAAGGATAAGAAGTTATAAAACTATGGTAGAAATTTCATAGAAGTTTGATCAATAAAGACACAGCAACAAATCAAACAATAAGGGGTGTACGATTGGAATTCTGCGGCGTAACTTTCATCATAAAAATATAAACTTTACGACGCAAAGTTTATGTGGCAATATGAAAATAATTCTTTTTGGGTTTTTGGATTAAGGGTAACTAAATTGCAGCAGCAATAAGGTAGAAAATCAGAACCTATTGCAATTCATGAGGAGATCAAAGGGTGATCAATGATAGTGGAGATGACAACAGAGTTTGGTGACAATCCTCTAGCAATTGTGGGAATTGCTTTGGACAGCTTTGGGGGGCTGATGGGTGGCTGTGGAAGGACAGTGAGACGCTAAGAACGCTGCTTTGATACCAAGTGTTAGAAACTTTACAAATTCTAAGCTTGGGGTGATCTCTATTAGGGGATCGGTCTCCATGGAACTCTATAGGGGTTCCTCCCTCCTTGGTACTCAAGCCATTGGCTAAAGAAAGATTGATCTATTCATGATAAAAAGTGGATGATTACAAGGCTATTTATAGGCCTTCAATCCATAATTCCTAAGAGGATGCCTACTTCAAGACTCCTACTCCTAACAAGTCCTAACAACTCCTACTCCAACTCTAATAAGCAACTCCTCCTTCCAACAACTCTAACTCCAACTCTAAGAAGCAATATCCAAACTAATCCTAATCTTATTCTAACTTAACCCCTCCTCAACCAATCCCTCTTTAACTAGGATAGTGGGTGGTTAATTAAGGTAACATATATCTTACTCTCCCCTAAAATATCTTCCTCAACTAATCCTAATCTAGCCGGCCTCCTTACTTTCCTTAATAGGGGTCGGCTAGATAGGATTTACATGAATGCCCCTTAGATTTTACATGATTACCCTCTTCCATGAAACTAAATTAGGACTCCCCTAGCTAGAGTCCTAATAATATCTAATAAGTCCTATTATGGATGAGATCCAATAATAGTTAATAAGAGATTACTGGATAGAGATCCACTAATCTAAGAGGCTTGGGTAATTGGATATAGATCCAGTACCTAGTAGGATAGGATCCATTAGGGTTCAGTTGTCATGCACATCTATAAATAGGAAGGGGACATAGGGCTCATAGGCTAGCTTTCTGTGGCCGCTTCTCCTATTCTCCTCTGCCTCCTCTCCTCCTCAATCGATAGCCCTTGTTTAGGGCGTGTGGACAACAAGAAGGGCTAACCCCTTCTTGAAAAAAAGTGCTACCTTGTGGTGCGTGTGGAGAGGAAGATCCTGCAGTGATTTGAGGAGCATCGTCGCCCCATCTGTCGTGTTGTCACGAACTTAGTCGTGCGATACCCTTGCGTGTTCGTCCATAAAGGTCAACCTCCTCGAAACCTCCTATGGTCACTAAGGACCTACAAAAGAGAAAACAGGTCAAAGAAAATATTTCACATAGGATCCATAAGCAACAATTTCAGCAAACACTTTATAGCTAATGCAAATTATAACTATGAACTTCACAAGCTCTAAACAATCACACACAAAGCATCATGATCCATTATAGACCGAAATCCCCATGAGTGTCAACATAACAACTCTCATTTATAAGCCAAAAATAACTACAAAAGCTAACTAAACTAGGGCTACCAAGCCTACTACTAGCCCACTATTTGCTAAACAAAGCATGAACAAAACCCGAAAGACACAGACATACATGAGCATTACATTGAACATCCCATTATATTTTTGTCCATAAAATTCACCCCCACTTATTCCTTCGATATCCTCGTTGAAGCTATTGCAGACGTTGCATCTTAATACCTTTTGTCAAATCTTTAATCTTCTACTTTAGCTACAACAAGTCTCTTGGCTCCCAGCTATTCTCCTTCAGTGTTGTCAAGTAGTTGAATTTTAATCCGCTATGCTGCTTCAACTTGCCAATAACTGACTCTAGTATGAGGTCGGCTGAGTTGTGCCGATCCTTGTTGATTCATACGGATCCTTCTGATGAAGGAAAAGACCTTCCTTGGTATGCGCCAATATCTTAATCATCTCATGTCGCTTAAACTAGATAGATGCTTATTAGAACTTTAACGAGTATCATTTTATAGTCTTTGAAGTTTCTGAGGTCATTCCTTCACAAAATTTGCTCATTGATTCTTTTTCTACTTAGTTGCCACTTACAAGTAGGTTCGCACTAGTTCAACTTTTGATTAGCATTCTATTAGGGAATAAAGCAAACAATTTACTCTCAGTAGTATCGATCACCATTATTGAAGATTTTATAACTATTATCTTCCATTAGGTTTCTTCGAAGGATTTTTAAACTTGTGCAAAGCTTTTCTGCTAGATAAAAAAGAGAACTAGGATACTCGATTTCGCCCATTCTCTTAAGAGTTGAGAAGACAAATGTTACTTGATTTCGTTTGCCTTCTTGACATTGTACTTCATGCATCAAGCTGGTTACTAGCCTTCGTCTGTATTTTGCTCACACTTCTAAAGCACTCAAAGTGTTTGCACTCCTTGCGTTGAGTTAGCTACTGTGATTTTCCTTCTTATTGCCATTGAACTTTTGGAATACAAGAAGTCTTACCCGTAAAGAGCAAAATTTCACCCTGACTTGGAGCAAGTCTCTAAAGTTTTGGTCGCCTTTGGATTATACCATCTTCTCCATCATCTTTGCTGCCTACTCCTTTGAGAAGAAATGGTACAACACCACGTATTGCCTACTTCATTCCTTAATCGAGCATTCTTGCATCAACCTGGGGTCCCCCACTTTTAGCTATCTTGAAGAGAAGCTTATTAACACCGATCTTATGAAGTTCCCTGACCTCTGTCTTTCAACCTTGTCATAGTCTTTTGAGTTTGCCTTTGCATTCTCTACCTTTTTAACCCCTTTCACAACTAACACTCTCCCTCCATGAGAGCAAGAGATCGATAACTCCATAGAAGTTCTGCCTTAATGGTACAATGGCAATGCCATGCTCATGGCACTACTATCCGTTGCCTTATATCTGTGTCCATTTCATCGTGATCAGTAGATCTGCATCTATGACACTCCTCTGAGTCCACCTCCATTTTAACCGATGCTTGGCTTTTGGGTAGTTGAGCCCCTCTAGACTCGTCGCTTCCTCACCCCTTTTGACCACCTGCTTCAACACTTTTGTGTTCTTTGAACAGTTCCCCTTGATCGATGGAAAGATAGACTATAACTCCCATGCATGGACTCCACCATCCTATTATAGGACTCACATCGATTCCATTATTTTTTAGCTTCCTTGGTAGCAATGTTTGCTTACTCGGCCTTGTTCTCTGACTTTTTGGGCTCCCTTAAGCGAATATAAACACTAGAGCTATCCAAATCTTGAGCCACTCTAGTCGTACCTCTGTATAATCAAGTCCTCCCATGAGACTTGCTAGTACTTGCACTTAGAATTCCTCCTCGGTGATACATAATCTATATATATTGATGACCAAGGCTTTCATCTGATGTAAAATTTGATACAGGCATGGAAGATCCACCTTTGCAATATCATGACATTCACTCCTTGAACCATAGCCCTTATTGCTGTCATGTTGTTCACCGAAATGGAGCTCCCAACATCTCCTGATCATACCTCCACATGATTAAGTCCCTTATGGGACTTCTCTCACGTGTTGTATTGCCTTGAATTGTTCCATCATGATCCGCTGCATCATGTCGCCTCTTAGTGACATCTTTATTGCATTTAGATTCTCGTGAGATGAGCTTGGACTACGATCTCTTCATATGTGGCCTTTGTCGGTACATCATATGGCCTATGTTACCTTCGATTGCCTTCGCTCCTTTGGCAATTGACCTTCGTCCATCCATTCTCGGGTCACACTTGAACGAAACATCGCTCTAGGACAATTCATACTCTAGTAGATCTCAAAATCCTTAGACTTTACTAAAATTGGTGCACTATTGTCTGAATCCTAGGCCTCTATCCTCCACCAATACAAACTCCGTCGCATATTGCGTTCTTTATGATAATTCGAGTGACAGCACTGTGGTATATTCTCAAGAGTACCTGCCTTTGTTGAATCTCAAATTCTGATGAATAAAACTAATTGATAAAATTATGATCTAATGTGCGTATGAATGATGCAGGACTAACTTCGATCAAGGAGAGACAAATTGATTAAAGTAGGGAGAATCAATTATTGGGCTGGAGTGAAACATGTCAGAAGATTGATCAATGTTTGACAGAAGGCTTCGTGCCATGAGTTCAGACATCAGGCCAGAAGGATTGGACATTGCGTTAAGGAGATCAGTTGTTGCAGAGGTCAACATGCCGATTGGGCAATACGCCACAAGAGAGGACGATGTGTCAAAGAGTTGGACGAAGCATTGAATGAACCAATGACATGCCGGATAACATGTGATTCATGCTGCTTTATAATAATTTATCTAAATCAAAGTAGTTTAGATCTTGATTGAGTTAATCTTGGGTGTAACCATGCTAACTAAATTGGGGACCCACTGGGCATTAATTAGGATTGCTTTGAGCCTATTAGGAGGCTCATTTCATTGACATGGGTGATGGTACCACCAGGTCAGGCGGTGGTATCGCTCAGGGTATGAAAAGTATAGGTTTATACTTTTTTAGGTTCCCGAGCTGTAGTACCATCAGTTGCCAGCGGTAGTACCACCTATTTTGGGTGGTGGTATCGCCCATTGTCGGCGGTGGTACCACCAATACCTCAAAAACTCGGGGATTTAAATTTTGGCCCAAGATTTGAAGTTATTCGGGGTCTATAAATACCCCAAGTATTCTTGCTTGGAATAGCAAGAACTAAAATCATACGCTTAAGGTTTATAGTGAGAAAACCCTGTTACAAAGTTGAGTTCCCTTCTCCAAAAGCTTAGAAGTTGTTCTAAGGAAGAGTGTGAGGGAATACTTGTAAAGGTTTGTAAATGTTCTCTCCTGAGCCTGAGAAAAGGAGATAGAGTTATAAGGGGTGGTTGATTTTCACTTGTTAGAAAAAGATCAGTAGTGGAAGCCGGTGACCTCGAGTGAAGAGGAATCGAGAGTGGAGTAGGTCACGTGGACCGAAACACTATAAATCCAGTGTGCATTTCTTTTCTGCTCTTTATTGCTATTGATTTCAAGTTTAATTGCTTATTACACTTACTCTAAGACAAGTACGCTTTCGATATTGGTTTTCATTGAACCAAAATTTTCAAACTGAGGTTTTTACAAAAGCACTAATTCACCCCCCCACCTCTCTTAGTACTAATTTGTTCCTAACAGTTGGTATCAGAGTTCAATTTTTCTCATTTCGTTTAACACCTAAAAGAGATCAAATGACTTTTGCTGACAATCAAGAGGGTCATTTTATCATTTATCCTCATATGTTCAATTATTAGACTACACTTATTGAAAAACTCGAATGAGAATTTTTTTGCTTTCTATGGATTTCAATTTATGGAATATAATTGAAAATGGTTTTCAAAAGTCTTCTAAACCAATGAACGAATGAAATGATTTAGAGAAGAAGACTTTCTATTTAAATGCTAAAGTGACGAACGTTTTGTTTTGTGCTCTAGATAAAAATGAATTTAATCGTATTTTGACTTGTGAAATAGCACATGAGATTTGGCACACTCTTGAAATCATACACAAATGCACAAGTAGAGTTAAAGATTCTAAAATTAATCTTTTGATACATAAGTTTGAATTATTTCAAATAGAACCAAGCGAAACCATTGGAGACATGTACACCCGGTTTACAGATGCCGTCAATGGTTTAAAAGCATTTGGTAATTTTTTTTTTAAATTTTGAACTTGTTAATAAAATACTAAGATTTCTTTTAAAAAGTTGGGATCATTAACTAACGAAATACAAGAAGCAAATAACCTAAACAAATTTCCACTTAAAAAGAACTTATCGGGTCTTTGATGACCTACATGATGGACATACAAATAAATGTAAGTGGTCAGCCATCTTGCACCAGAATGGCTCCGGTTCTAACTCCAAATGCATCAGCCTCAATGATAAAGGGTCGGCTGAAATCGGGCAGTGCTAGATCCGACGTTGTCATCATGGCTGCCTTGAGTGTATCAAAGGCTGTGGAAGCTTTGTCCAAGCACTGGGGCACTGATCTTTCTGTAGCCCTTTACAAATTTTAGGTAGTAGCATGTAAGCCTAAGGAAACCATGCAGCAATTTCACGTTTGCAGGTCTTGGCCAACCTTGCATCGCTTCTATATTCGTTGGGTCTATGACCAACTCCATCTTCTGATATTATGTACCATAGGTACTCCATTTTACATTGTAGGAAGCTGCACTTTGATTATTTAACATAGAGAGTATTCTCACGAAGAATCGTTAGAACAATTCGTAAGTGCTGAAAATGAATCTCAAGAGTAGGGCTGTAAATGAGAATGTCATTACCAAGGCATTACCAAGGCTGTAGACCCAACGAATATAGACCGAACAAACCATGTCATTACCAAGACTGTAAATGAGAATACCAGCACAAATTTATGTAAGAAGCTCCATAAAATATCATTCATTAGGCTTTGGAAGGTGGAAGGAGCATTAGTAAGTCCGAAAGGCATTACCAAGAATTTGTAGTGTCTATTGTGCGTACAGAATGCCATTTCTGGAATATCTTCAACACATACTTGAATTTGGTACTTGGAACAAAGGTCCAATTTCGTGAAGACTTGGGCTCTTTTTAGTTCATCTAAGAGTTCGTATGGGGTACTTATCCTTGACAGTGATGGTGTTTAAAGCTCGGTAATCGACACACATCCGACAAGTTCCGACCTTCTTGCGCACTAACAACACCAACGAGGAATAAGGGTTGCAGCTTGGCCGAATCACCCTGGTGTCAAGCATCTCCCTTACAATATTCTCAATCTCGTCCTTCTATAGATGAGGGTAGTGGTACGATCTTGAATTTGCCGGTGGTTTGCCCGAAAGAATAGGGATTCAGTGATAATGTTGCCGGGTAGGGGGGAGTGCCCGCGGTTCAGCAAAAATATCGACGAATTCATCCAACAATTGGGTGAGTTTTTGATCTATAATTGCATGTTTTTCTCCTTTGATGGTTGCTGGATATGAATAAAAAAACTGCCATGTGCACTATATAAAACTTTCTCCATCCGTTGTGTCAAAATGGTGGAGATATGACTTTTGCTCTTGCCACGTAGGGTGACCTGTCTACCTTTGCAATAAAATTTCATAATTAGTTTAGAGAAATTTCAAGAGATGTCACCTAGCATCGTTAACCACTCGATTCTGAGCACGGCTTCATAGTCATCAATGGGTAAGAGGAAGAAGTCGGCTATAATCTCTTGATCTTGTAGAAGCAGTTTCACCCGCGAGCACAGTTAGTCACACTTTAGGATCTAGTCATCGGTGATCTTTACATCAAATTTGTTGTAACCTTCGATGTGGATCGCCATACGAGTAGCAACCTTGCTGTTGAGGAAATTAGTTATGCTCCCTGTGTCGATAGAACGGTGATGGGTTGTTGCTTGAGAATGCCTCCCACTTTCATCATTTGCGGGTTGGAGTAGCCGGTTAGTGCGTGCACCGTAAAGTCAGTTGATTGGGGCTCTTCCTCTGCAACTTCTTCTTTGGGTTTAAGGCTCTCTTCAGATGGTTCAATATCGTCATCCTCTATTGGTTCAATCATAATAAGTCACCCCTTTTTGCAGCGGTGATTGCTACTCCACGGCTCATCGCAGTGCTAATATAAACCCTTGGTAGATCACTCCCGAAGCTCTTCTCGTGTCAACTTTTTGGGTGCAGGAGCTCGGATGGCAGTAGAGGGGGCTGAGGGCTTCGGTATTGCTGGTCAGGGAGCGACCCTAGTCCTTTGGGCTTCATGGTTTAATCGCTTCTTTTACAATCACGTGAAAGAGATGGCCGCCATAAGCGTGTACGATTATTGCACTTTCACCTCTCCTCGGATCTCCGGCTTTAAACCCTCAATAGAAGTTCCCAAAAGCTTTTTCTTTGACCAATCATGAGTTTGGTTAGATAATCTTTCAAACCTTATTTGGTATTATTGGATGGTAGAGGTTTGTCGGATCTTTGCTAATTGTCTATCGACATTTTTATAGTCGGTAGGTCCGAAGCGGATCAACAGTCCTTCCTTGAATTGCCATCAGGAAAGGCCTCTATGGATCTGCTCAAACTAATCAAACTATTGAATTGCATCTCCTTCAAGATGGATGGCCGCAATCTCCACCATGGAAGTATTGGTGGTTCGGTGAAACCGAAAGTAACGCTCCACGCGTGAGATCCAACCGCGAGATCCAACCGTGAGATCCAACTGATTGGGTCTCCTTCTTCCCATCTAGGGAAGTCTACCCTCATGCATAGATTATATGGATCGGTCATAGTGGCTCCTCGCTCTAGGAAGTCCTCTCTCCGATTAGAAGTCTCCTCTTGGGGTGATTTCTTTAGGCTTGGTGGTCGGCCCAAACTGAGTTCAGCAAAGATAGTCCGTATTTTTTCCTCCATTCGGGTCTCGAAGGCTTCAAATTTTACATTGATAGCCTCATATGATGCCATGATATGAGCCTCTAGATCTGTAATATTGAGGTCTCTCTTTTGTTGATGGGTTAAGGGCATGAGTTGGTTCGGGAAAGTGGTGGCCGAAAGGTGGGTGGATCGATGGAGAAGTAATCTACGGTTGGGGCTATTTTGGTGGCTGATTTGGATCAGGTTTTGGCTACGGTTTGGTAGGATTTTTTTGGGTTGTGATGGCAGAGGTTGAAGATGAGGAAGAGGGAGTCTCAAATCCAGAAAAGATAGCAGCGAGAATCTTATAGAATTCACCAAAGATCGCTACGTATGTTTTGTTCTACCGAACATAATTTACATCAAGGAAGCAGTAGATTCTTGACATAAATTCTAGTAGCAACTCGAGGAAATTGTGCAGAATCTCAATGGTAAAACCTCGGTTCAGATGAGAGCAATAATAGCAATTCAGATCAAGGAAATTTTGACAGTGTAATGGTAGGAAAACCGATGCAAAGTAAGAGGGTAGAATCCTTGTTGTAAAATTTCAACAGTTTGCGACGATGAATTTCAGTAGTATAAGATCAATTTTAGGGAGGAGTTTCATGATAGATCAATCTTAGATAAAAGCCTAGTTGATATAACATGTAAAAATTTCATCCAAGAAAAATATTCAATAGATTGGTTTCAATAAGCCTCTTTATGGCTGAAAATTTTCTGCAGCAATTCCTCTTTGGCAACGATGATCACGTTTGTGACGGAGGGAATCGCAGCAAGGTAAGGATATGAAATTTTTTTTGGTATGTAAAGATAGAAAGCTTCAGTAGCAATAAGGTGTGGGTGGTAGGAATATTACCAGATCTTAAGTACAAATGGTGGAGGCAGCAACAGATTGATTTGATCTATGTTGTGGGGACAACAGTAGAGGCGACGTCTAAAGTAATTGTGGGAATTACTTGGATGGGAGGAGGCGACAGAGATGGCAATAGGGGCAACAAGATTACTACTCTGATACTAGATGATAGAACCCCAAGGGAGCTCTACGGAGATTTGATTATTGAGGGGGATCAACCCTTGGAATGCTATACGGGTTTCTCCCTCCTAGAGTCAGCCACAAGGCTGAAATAAAGTAGATACTTTCTTGATGAAAAAGGGGTGGAGGCTACAAGCTTATATAGGGCTTAAAACCCTAGCCCTAGGGGGTGCTTTCTAGGTAAATTTCTCCCCTTGCCCCTCCTATAGCCACCCTGCCTAACTAGGGGGGGGGGGGGGGGGGGGGGGGGGGGGGGGGGCAGCGACCTAAGTGGTTGCCCAAGCCGAGACTACTTGCTAGAAACCCTAGCCGACTAGCCGACTAGCCTAGTAAAGGGGGCGGCGACCAATAAGCCCTAAGACCCCAAAATAAGCCATAGCCACACTTCTTTATAGGATAGAGGTGAATAGGTGGGGTGTTATTACAAGCTTGTAGAGTTTTATTAATTGCTACTTAATTGAGTAGGACCCAATCCTGTTGGGGTCTTATCACTGACTTCCCCTATTAAGGGGGATGAAGGCCTAAGGGGTTGCACAAATCATGCGCCCCTGCTAGAAACCATAGCCGACCATCCCAATAAAGGGGGCGGTGACTAAGAAGCCCTAAGGCCCCAAACATAAACCATAGCCACTCTTCTTTATAGGATAGATGCGGCTGGGTAGGGTTTATTATAATCTCACAGGATTTTTATTTCTGCTACTTGGTTGAGTAGGACCCAACCCTGCTGGGGTTCTATCAATCCCACCCTCTTCAAATCAACCTTATCCTCAAGGCTAAGGTTCCATGAACTCAGGGAACCGAGTCTTCTGCTCCTCATATAACTCTCATGTGACATCTTCAAGTGGTAAATTATTTCAATGCACTAGTACTTCGGTAGAGGGACGTTGATGACACATCACAATTCTTCGATCAAGAATGGCTTGTGGTTGGGCATGAATATCTCCATGGTGTTCGACATTTGAGTTTGGGTTGACTCGTGTTCTCCCAACTTGGGCTCTAAGCAAGATACATGGAAGACATGGTGAATTTTGGCATCCTTAGGCAATTTAATTTTGCATGCCATAGCTCCAATACGCTCCGTGATTTGGTAAGGACTATAAAAGTGAGGGGATAGCTTCATGAAGGCTCATGTGTTGATGGATAGTTGCTTGTACGGCTGCAAGCAAAGATAAATCCAATCTCCTACTGAAAACTTCCTTTCATTCCGACGTGTGCCTGCTTGCTGCTTCATCCTGGCTTGAGCAATGAAGAGATTATCCTTTAGTAGCTGTAGGAGTTTATTCCTGTCAATTAAATCTTAGTCGACCTGATCCACTTTGGTCGAACCAATTATATACTTTGGAATCACAAGGGCCGGTGGACCATACAGTGCCTCATATGTGGTACATATAGTAGATAAATGATATGTAGTATTATACTACCATTTAGCCCAAGGGAGTCATTTTGTCCACTCCTTTGGCCAGTCATAGTAAAACACTGAAGGTACATCTCGAGACACCTATTCACCACCTTTGTTTGGCCATTAGTTTATGGATGGTATGTTGTGCTCATCTTGAGTTTGGTGCCCTGCAACTGAAATAACTCGGTCTAAAATTTACTGGTGAAGACCTTGTCATGGTCACTTACAATGGACCTTGGCATCCCATGAAGTTTAACAATATTTTCTATGAAAATCTGAGTAATCCTAGTAGTAGTGTAGGGATTTTGCATGACATAAAAATGAGCATATTTCATCAATCGATCAACCACCACGAGGATCGTGCTTTTACCTTTGGAAGGTGGCAGCCCTTCGATGAAATCAATAAAGATGTTAGTCCACATCGAGTCAGGTATGGGTAGCAGTTGTAGCTTTTCGGGACTTGCCACTGTTTCATCCTTTTGCTGTTGACATACATCGCATTGTGCTACATATTCAGAAACAAGTTTTTTCATCCCTCTCCAATAAAAATTTTGCTTCACTCTTTTGTAGGTTCTCAAAAATCTAGAGTGCCCTGCTGAAGGTGTGGAGTGTATTTCGTGCGGGATGATTTTGGTGTAAGGGGAGTCAGGTATAAGCACAATACGATATTTGTAGTATAGACCCCTCGAATCCTAAGTGTAGTGGGCTATTGTGCTCGGATCCTTCTCCAATTTTTCTATGATATTGTTGATCTTTGGATCCTTCTTCCAATCCTCCCTAATGTCCTCGAGGAAGCCGGTGGAAGGAAGGGAGATAGCTTAAATTTTGACTTGCTCCGATAGCCGTGAGAGCACATCTGCAATAATATTTTCTTTCCCTTTTTTATAAATTATTTCATAATCAAATCGAAGGAGTTTGGTTACCCATTTTTGCTGCTCAGGGGATGATATCTTCTATTCTAAAAAGTACTTGAGGCTTCGATAGTCAGTTTTACTTTGAAAGTGCTGATCGATCAAGTAGGGTCTCCACTTTGTTACGACATGCACAATTACGAGCATCTCCTTATCATATATTGATATTTTTTGATGGGAGGGAGACAACGCCTTGCTGGTATATATGAGTGGTCGACCCTCTTGCATTAGGATGGCTCCAATTCTGACTCCAGATGCGTTGGCCTCAATGATGAAGGGTTGGCTGAAATCTGGTAGCGCTAGCACTAGCGTCGTCCTCATGGCTGCCTTAAGTTTATTGAAGGCAACAGAGGCTTTGTCCGACCATTAGAAGGCATCCTTTTTTAGTAGAGAAGTGAGTGGTGCACTGATCTTCCAATAATCTTCCAATAAAGCTCGATAGTCGATGCACCTCCGCCATGTTTCGTCCTTCTTACGCACAAATAACAGTGCAGGGTGATCGGTTTGACTTTGCAATAGAATTCCACACTTGTCGTGTAGGGTGATCGGTTTGACTTTGCAATAGAATTTCATAATCAATTTGGAAAAGTTTCAGGAGATGTCACCTAGCATCGTCAGCTCCTCTATGCCAAGCATGGCTTCATAATCATCAGTAGGTAGGAGGAAGAAGTCGACAATGATCTTTTGGTCTTGCAACAATAGTTTCACATATGGGCATCTTTGATCGCACTTTAGGATTGGTCGTTGATGACCTTTACATCGAACTTGCTGCAATCTTCGATGTGGAGTGTCATTCGAGCATCAACCTTACTATTTAGGAAGTTATTAGTGCTGCCCGTGTCGATAAGAATAGTGATCAGTTGTTGTTTAAGAAGGCCTCCAACTTTCATCGTTTGCGGATTAGAGTAGCTAGTTAGTGCATGCACCATAAAGTTGATCGGTTGTGGTTATTCTTCTATAACTTTTTCTTCATGTTCGAGGCTCTCTTCTGAAGGCTCAATGACTTCTTCGTCTATTGGTTCAATCATGAGAAGTCGTTCCTTTTTGTAGTGGTGTTCGTGGCTCCACGGCTCGTCGCAATGCCAACACAAACCCTTCTCAGCAGTAGAGGGGGTTGAGGGCTTGGATATTACTGGTCGAGGAGTGACCTTAGTCCTCCGAGCTTCATGGTTCAATCGCTCCTCTTGAAGTCGTGCAAAAGAGATGGCTGCCATAAGCATGTACGATTGTCACGCTTTAACTTCTCCTCGGATCTCTGGCTTCAAGCCCTCATTAGAAGTCCCCAATAGCTATTTTTTAGACCAATCATGAGTTTGATTAGATAATCTTTCAAACTTTGTTTGATACTCTTGGATGGTAGAGGTTTGTCGGATCTTTGCTAGTTGTCCATCAACGTTCTTATAGTTGATTGGTTCGAAGCGGATCAACAACCCTTCTTTGAATTGTCACCATGAGAGGACTCTATAGGTGTACTCAAACTAATCAAACCACTGTATGACATCCCCTTCAAGATAAATAGTCATAATTTCCACCATAGATGCATCCGCAGTTTTGTGGTACCAAAAATAACGCATCGCGCGCGAGATCCAACCAATCGGGTCTCCTTCTTCCTATCTAGGGAAGTCCACCCTCATGCCTGGATTGTAGGGGCAGGTCATAGAGCCTCCCCTCTCCTAGAAGTTATCTCTTTGGGCTCGGTGGTCTGCCAAACTGAGTTCGACAAAAAGAGATTGTATCTTCTCCTCCATTCGGGTCTCAAAGGCTTCAAATTTTGCATTGATGGTGTCCTCTGATACCATAGTGTAAGCTCCAGATCTGTAATGTTAAGATCTCTTTTTTGTTGATGGGTTAAGGGCATGTATTTGTTTGGGAAAGTTGTGGCTGAAAAGTGGGTGGATCAGCTACGATTTTGGGCTGTTTTATGGTTGATTTGGGTGTAGTTTTGGCTGTAGTTTGGTATAGTTTTGGGGCTGTGATAGTAGGGCATGAAGGTTAGGGAAAGAATGTTTTAGATCTGGAAGAGATGGCAGTGAAGATTTGATAGAATTCGATGAAGTTCGCTGTAGTATATGCTGCCTTGCAGAAGCAGAATTGCCGTCGAAGAAGCAATAGTTTCTTGATGTAAATTCCAGCAAAAACTCGAGAGAATTGTAGAGAATTTCAATAGAAAATCATGGTTCAGAGGATAGTAGTAATACCAATTTGGATCACAGAAATTTTGGTAGCATAACAGTAAGGAAACTTGTGCAAGATGCGATGGCAGAATTCTCATCGAAAAATTTTAACGGTTTGCGATGAAAATTTGCAGCAGCATAAGAATTATTTTAGAGATGAATTCCATAATAGATCATTCACAGATGAAAGCCACAATGATATATGAGATGTGTGAAAAATTTTGTCCAAAAAAGATGTCAAATAGATCGGTTCAAAGCACTATATGCGGCTGAAATTTTCTGCAGTAATTCTTCATTTGCAAAGATGATCACTTTTACAATGGAAAGAATTCGGAGCAAGGGATAGATAGGAAGTTCATTTTGGTCTTTTGTAGATGAAAAATTATAGTAGCAAAAGGTATTGGTGATAGGGAAATACCAAATTTCTAGTGTATTTGGTGGTGGCAGCAACATATTGATTTGATCTGCAGTAGGAGATTACGGTGCAGACGAAAACGTCAAAAGCAATTATGGGAATTGCTTGGCTGATGGAGGCGACATAGATAGCAGCAAGGGCAGCAAGATCGCTGCTCTGATACCAGATGATAGAACCCCAGAGGAATTCTATGTAGATTGATCTTTGAGGGGGATTAACCCTTGGAATGCTATAGAGATTCCACCCTCCTATAAGTCGGCCATATGGCTGAAATTGTAGGTTAATCTTCATTTTTCAAAAGAGGTGGAGACTATAAGCTTATATAAGACTCCAAACCCTAGCCCTAGAGGGGTGCTGCATAAGTGAATTCCCCCTTTTACCCTCTATCTAGCGACTTCTCTTGTTAAGGGAGGGGGGGGGGGGGGGGGCGGGGGGCGGCCTAAGGGGCTACACAAACCATGCGCCCCTGCTAGAAACCCTAGTCGACCAGCCTAGTAAAAGGGGCAGTGGTTAGGAAGCCCTAAGGCCCCAAACATAAACCCTAGCTGCTCTTCTTTATAGGATAAAGGCAACTAGGTGGGTTTTAATACAATCTTACAGGGTTTTTATTACTGCTACTTGGTTGAGTAGGACCCGACCCTGCTAGTGTTAAATCTTGGATTTTGACGATGAAATCAATTAATGGATTATTGATCTAATATGATTGTTAGAGTTGATTGATGTAGGATTAATTACGATAGAAGGATTATTACAATCAGGGTTGGCCAAAGTTAAGTCCATGCATCGAGTCGATGTGTTTGGGAACTCGCCAGGAGTGTGTCGGAAGCTTGTCGAGGGTATCGGGAGTTTGCTAGAATGGCGCAATGGAGTTCGCCAAAAGAAGACCGAGACTCGCCGGAAGATTATCGGGGGTAGCCGAAAAGCTTGTCGGGAGTCGGTATGATCTTGTAATGGATATTTTGGTAATTATGATTGTATTTAATTAAGTCATAATTAGCATCGTGCAGGTCTAACTATGGTAGGGTCAATGAAGTTACAACCAGATGATGAGCCAAGATAAAGCCTAGGCATCGGGCCGAGTTCGGATGATGCAGTGGGATCTCGCCGAAAGTTTGTTAGGAGATTCGCCGAAAGAATCAAGAAGCCAGTTGAGATCGCAAAGGGAGATCGTCGGAAAGAAGACCGGAGGACTTACCGTAAGATTATCGGAGTATGCGGGAGTTAGGTCTTAATTAGGCTTAATTAGTCATTAAGTGTTGTAATCATTGAGTCGTAGTTAAGGTTAGATTCCTAATTGAGTTGGATTTGGAAGGAATCCGATTTTGAAGCCAATTTGGGGCCTATAACTATCCCAAATTTTCTTACATTCAGAACAACACTTTTGGGGGATTATATTTTGAGAAAATATTGTGTAAGAATTGTAAGAAAAAGAAAAGAGGTAAGGGAGAGAGCTTAGAGTTGTAAATCTAGTCTCTCATGTAAGCTTAAGTGTAAGGGTTTGATCTTCACCCAAAGAAGATTGGTGGTGGATGCCGATGTGCCTCAAGAAGGAGGACTCGGAAGTGGACGTAGGCCGTTGGCGCCGAACCACTATAAAATTATAAGTGTTTCATACTTGCGTTGCTTGAATGTTGTTGAATTGATACTTCCAACTTAACTAAACTCCTTGAAAGCAAGACGATAAGTTCTTTTCCTCAAATGTGATTATCTTTCTTGCTTCCTTAACAACTTACTTTTAATTACTCACTTGTTTTATTAAAAATGAAAAGCTTCATATTTCCTATTCTATCTTATTTGAAAAGCTTTTGCTTTAGAAAGAAAAATCTTAGCTTGCACTAATTCACCCCCCTCTTAGTGCCAATTGATCCTTACAATTGGTATCAGAGCAAGGTTATTACTCTTTGGATTAACACCCACTTGAGTAAATGGCTTATTTTGGCATGAATGAGGGACATTCCGTTTCACGTCCACCCATGTTTAATGGGATGGATTACATATATTGGAAAACACAGATGCGTATTTTCCTCATCGCTTTGGACTTTGATTTATGGAATATAGTTGAGAATAGATTTGAAAAATCTTATAAACCAATGAATGAGTTAAATGATTTAGAAAGAAAGAATTTTTCTCTAAATGCAAAGGCTATGAATGCCTTGTTTTGTGCACTTGATAAAAATGAGTTTAATCGTATTTCCGTTTGCGAATCGGCTTTCGATATTTGGCACACACTAGAAATCACACACACGAGGCGAGTAGTAGAGTAAAAGAATCAACGATAAATATTCTAGTTCATAACTATGAGTTATTTCAAATGAAACCAAGCGAGTCTATTGGAGACATGTACACCCGTTTCACGGATGTCGTCAACGAACTTAAAGCACTTGGAAAATATTTTCCGAATTTTGAACTTGTGAGTAAGATTTTATGATCTTTGCCTAAAAATTGGGATCATAAAGTAACCGCTATTCAAGAGGCCAAAGATTTGAATCCCGCCTCTTGAAAAATTGATGGGCTCCCTTATGACTTATGAACTAAATTGTAAAGCTCATGATGAGCTTGATGAACCCCTTCCAAAGAACAGGAAGGATGTAGCACTTCGAACAATGAATGACTTCTCGAGTGAAACCTCGAGTGATGAAGACTACGACATTGCACTTTTGTCAAGAAAATTTAAAAAAAATATAAAAAGGAACAAAAACTATAAAAACAAAAAGGAATCAAAGAAAGATAACATTATTTGCTATGAATGCAAAAAATCGGGAGACTTCAAAAGTGAATATCCTTAATTGAAGAAGAAACCGACGCTAAAAAAGAAGGCACTCTCCGCCACTTGGGATGATTCAAGTTCCTCCGAGGATGAAGACCAATCCAAAAAAGAGGTGGCTAACTATGCCTTAATGGCATTTGAAGATGAGATTAGTGAGTCTTTAGATTTTTCATTCTCAGAACTATCAAATATGTTTAATGATTTATTTAATAATTTTAGAAAACTTAGTAAGTCCTTTAAACTACTTAAAGTTGATCATGATTTGATAGTTAAAAGACTTGATGAAATGCATGACTCCTTAGCTTCACCTAAACCATGTTTAAAATGCGATATGCTAGATAATGTTAAAATAGAGAATTGTATGTTTAAAACTACATTAGAGAAATTTGAGATAAGGAATAAATCCCTAAATATGATCCTTGCCAATAAGGGTCATATCAATAATAAACACGACATAGGCTTTATTGAAAATATTCAACAAAAGTCAACCATATTGGTAAGAGGACTTACATTAAATGTGCCACCAAGAGTTAAATATAATTCTTGTGAAAAATTGGGACATAATACCTACAAATATTTATTTAGAAATTATAGTCCACATAAATTAATTTGGGTTCCTAAAGGAACCATAAACAACCTTAAGCCATTAGAGAAAATGGGAAAAATATGTCATGAAGGACCCAATGTTAAATGGGTACCTAAATCAAAACCTCCCATAATATAAAGTTATTTCCTAATAAGACTAGGAGCACTAAGTAATGTTTTAAAAGGAGATGCTCAAGACTTGAGATCTAATACTCTTTCAAAGCTCACTAGCCTATGTAACAATAACAAAAATAATTATTTAAATTAAGATGTTTGAAGCTTAATGATTCTTGTTTCTATTATAACAAATCCTTTTATTGAAAATAGTTCATCATTATATAATTAATCTTGATAATGCATAGCTAGAGCATGCTAAGACTAGAACTAAAAGAACCCAAGTTATTATTAATAAAAAATTACTCATGTTGAAATTTACATAAATGAGATTTTGATGATGATTGAAAAATTAGTTTAAATATAAAAACTATTGTTAAATGGTTCAAATATTGACAAAGTCTATGGAATGATTGATGTTACATTGATCGAAATGCTATGATTGATTTGAATGATAGAATTTTAGCATAGAACAATATAGAAAAGGGAGAGAGAAATCACATGAAAAAACCAAAAGGAGAAAAAATAATCTTAAATGTCATTGTATTCTTGAAATAAATTTCAAAAGAAGGATAATTCTTCTTAAAAGAATATTTCTATCCTATGAATCCTTCAACAAGAGATAAAATGATACTATTGTTGAATCTCTTTAACTACAAAAATGAATTAGAAAACTTTTAGCTATTTTCTTTTGGAAAACAATATATGATGACTTTATTGAAATTTTTTGAAAAGCGATTTTTGATGATGATTTTGGATATATTTTCAAATGATTTTGTTTTAAAGAATGGATATGTTTGAATCTATCCAACTTCATTGATATGTTGCGTTTGATTATTTGATAACTTAAATCATGATCTTGAAATCTTAAAAATTATAATTTGAGATCTTTTTATTTACTAAGATTTCTTTCATCCTAATTATTATCTTGACTTCTCAATATTTATAACTTGATATTTCTATAAGAATCAAGATCCTTCTTACATTGTCTCCTACGATTTCAAAAGCTCTGAAATTTCATCTAGGAATAAATGTGTCAAAATAAATCATGTTCTTGGCATTTATGATTTGATAATAATATTCTTTATGACTTTCTTCTTAGTATAACTTATCACCAAAATTAGTATTTCTTAACATTGTGATAAGTTAAAAATTAAAAGAGATTTGTATTATCATGAATATTCCCTTAACTTTTTGACTTGACTTATATGTTATGGGAATCACATTATTGATCTCTATGATTTTCTTTAAAGGAGATTTGATCTTAACAATAATAATTAAATTTTTTATCAAGATTATTCTTCTTTTCTATGAAAAATATTTATCTTGGATAAATTAAGATTATCCCCTAAGATTCATTTGTAATATTTACAAAAGTGGGGAAAGAAAACTTATTAAATGAAATAATGTCTTTTAGATTTAAATTTTAATGACATGATATCTCTTATACTTTACATGGATGAAAAGAAATTATGCAATCATATTTCTCTCTTGACAATAACAAAAAGTAGGAGATAAATTTTTTAATATGATTAGAAGCAAACATTGAATGATAAACAAGTGCTTAAAAGAAAATTAGAAATTTCTAAATGCATACAAAATACTTGATTTACAATTTGAGCTTGATCTACCATCATGCCTTCTTATGAAATTCTTGATACTTTTTATCTAAATTACATGAGATGATTTTAAATGCGTGAGTAGCTCTTAAACTTTTGAATCTCCTTGAATATCTTAAAGTTTTGAGCTTAATTTTGAAATTCACATCTATAAAATTTACATCTTTAAATTTAAATATTTTTGTGATATGATATTTTTCATTTCTCTACCTTGATTCTACCTTCTTATTCACGCAAAATAGAGAAAGGAAATCACTAGCATTTCAAGAGAATAATAAGTCTACTAATTACATTTTGAATATCTTGAAAGTGATCTTGATGATTTTGAAATTAAATGATATCATGATTTTGATTTCTTAGAATTATAACTTGAAATCTTTTATGAATAAAAATATTTTGTTATGTGTTTTTGTATTATTTAAAAGGAGATGCTTTATACAAATCATGAACTTGACAACTTAAGATTTGTTATGGATGAATCAAGAGATTTTATTTTAATTATTTCTCCTACAAATTTGTCTCTTGATATTCACAATTTACCTTCATGAATTGTATATCTCATCACTATGTTAATCTTTCATGATATATTTCATGTGATGATATTGAAAAAGGGTGAAATGGGAAAAGTTTTGCACTATTGCAACCATCCTCTCTTTATGACAATGACAAAGGGGGAGCAAAATTTGTTAGCTTGTAAAATTGCAAGCTTCAACAATGCAAAGGACGCAAAAATTTGCTAGCTTGTACTTCCCAAAAGAGAAGAAAGAACTTACTAGATTTATTTATTATATTTTCTTGAAATTTACATGAGAAAAATATGTTGAGCTCATATTCGAATTTTATATATCTACAAGATTGAGGTTGAGACCTAGAAATGCTAAATCATGAAAATATATAAATTGCTAATCTAAATTTCATGAGATTAAGCTTTTTGTGATAACATTTTTGAAAACTTTCTCCATGATTTGGTATCTTATTGTTTTCAAAAAATGCATGAAGATGTGCCACATTTGAAATTTACAAGAGACGATTTTATATATCAAGAGATGACTTTTGTTATATTTGAAATATATAAGTAGTCTTTAAATCTCTTGGACTTTTGAGCTCATCTTAATATTGCTTTTAAAATTGATTAAGAGCTCTTCTCATGATGAAATGATTCAACAACACCTCTCATGTTTCTCTCCTTATTAATTATAAAAGGTATGGTTGATGACTAGAGATTAATTTTTAAATATATTAAATTTATTAAGAAAGCATGCTCAATGACTTGAAAATCTTCTATACTCTATGACTTGAAAATTTTCTATGCTTATTGATTAAAAAAAAATTTATGCTTGATGATTTGAAGAAAAATTCTCAAATATTTTTAACTTCATGACAATCCTTGAAAATTCTTGATAAGTTGAAAGTTTAAAAAGTAAATCTTTGTTATACTTGAAAGGTTATATGCTTGAAATGCTTATTGCTTTGATTTACTTGAATTCAAGAGGATATGACTCTCTTGAATTTAAGTATGCTATATTAATGCATATACTAAGGGAGAATAATGTCATCATGTGTTTTTGAAATTATTAGCTCTATATGTCACCTTTTTGTTGATGACAAAGGGGGAGAATATATATTGATGACACATGACATTGAAAAATATTCATTGATAACACTTGATGATATAACTTAGATATTTTATAATTCATGATTTGATGACTTGATGCAAATTTGTGTTAAAATTTGCATTGAGTGATTGATTGCTTGAATTTAAGAGTGAGTGCGTCTCTTAAATTTAAGTGGTATGGTTTTAGGGGGAGTTAGGATTAACTCCTGTCATCAATTAATTGTCATCATAAAAAAGGGGGAGATTATTAAATCTTAGATTTTAATGATAAAATCAATTAATGGATTATTGATCTAACATGGTTGTTAGAATTGATTGATGCAGGATTAATTACGATAGAAGGATCATTACAATCAGGGTTGGCCAAGGTTAAGTCCATGCATCGAGTCGATACGTTTGGGAACTCGCCAGGAGTGTGTTGAAAGCTTGCCGAGGGTATCAGAAGTTTGCCAGGATGGCGCAATAAAGTTCACCAAAAAAAGATCGAGAATCGTCGGAAGATTGTCAGGGGTAGCCGAAAAGCTTGTCGGGAGTCGGGATGGTCTTGTAATGGATATTTTGGCAATTATGATTGTATTTAATTAAGTCGTAATTAGCATCATGCAGGTCTAACTATGGCAGGATCAATGAAGTTACAACCAAATGATGGGACAAGATAAAGCCTAGGCATCGGGCCGAGTTCGGACGATGCAGCGGGATCTCGCTGGAAGTTCGCTAGGAGATTCGCCGAAGGAATCGGGAAGTTCGCTGGGAACGCGAAGGGAGATCGTTGGAAAGAAAACCAGAGGACTTGCCGCAATATTGCCGGAGCTTGCCAGAGTATGAGGGAGTTAGGTCTTAATTAGGCTTAATTGATCATTAAGTGTTATAATCATTGAGTCGTAGTTAAGGTTAGAGTCCTAATTGAGTTAGATTTGGAAGGAATCCAAATTAACTCAATGAGGCAACCGGATCCACTACTGGGTTTGGTTGAGCTCAGATTGAGCTCAATCAGTTGACCAAAGAGCTGGTCAACGTAAAAGTCAAGTTGGAATTCAAAAAGTGGAGGGAACTACTTTTGCGGAAATTTCGGCGGGTAAACCGTCGGTGAGCGACGGTTGGACTGCCCGTACCACAAAATCCAAGTGGCGGACAGCAGCTTTCGGCAGGTAAACGGCCTAGGTGGCGGGTGAACCGCCCGTACCACAAAATCTAGGCGGCGACCAGCTACTGACGACGGGTAAACCGCCCAGGTCGACGTGTAAACTGTCCGTACCCAGAATTTTCAGATACGGTTGGATTTTGGCTCCGGTTTTGAAGCCAATTTGGGGCCTATAAATACCCCATATTTTCTTACATTCAGAACAACACTTTTAGGGGATTATATTCTGAGAAAATATTGTGTGAGAATTGTAAGAAAAAGAAACGGGGTAAGGGAGAGAGTTTAGAGTTGTAAATTTAGTCTCCCTTGTAAGCTCAAGTGTAAGGGTTTGATCTTCACCTAAAGAAGATTGGTAGTAGATGTCGGTGTGCCTCAAGAAGGAGGACTCAGAAGTTGATGTAGGCCGTTGGTGCCGAACCACTATAAAATTGTAAGTGTTTCATACTTGCATTGCTTGAATGTTGTTGAATTGATGCTTCTAACTTAACCAAACTCCTTAAAAGCAAGACGATATGTTTTTAATCACTCACTTATTTTATTAAAAAGGAAAAGCTTCGAATTTCCTATTCTATCTTATTCGAAAATCTTTTGCTTTAGAACGAAAAATCTTAGCTTGCACTAATTTAAACCCCCCCACCTACGCCCCCCTCTTAGTGCCAATTGATTCTAACAGCTAGGGTCCTATCAGAGAACTACCTTAGATGCTTCACCAGTGAAAGGCCGAAGGAGTTGACTAAAAATGGCTTCCCTGCCTGAATGGTGGTACAATATAACCTATCACTCATATATCAAAAGTACCCTGTTTGAAGCTATCTATGGTCAGCCTACTGGTTACGGATTCCCTGCAAGCCAATCACGTGAATGATGGCATGTGTGACACACTATGTGATCTTTTTGCTTATAATTAATATTGGCATATTCTCATATTATCTGTTACATATATATTGTGATGTCCTTGGTTCTGTGCAATGGGAGTCAGATTGTGAGGAGATCACGATAATGAGATCGATTCACCTTTAAACACAGATCCTAAATAATCCCGATCATAAGTTACTCAAGAGGGACATTGAGATAACCAGACAGATCAGTGTACTATATACCCGTTCATATGATGGAGGCAGCTGGTCTCATAGCTACTTGTGTGGAGACACTAAGGATATAGTATAGGTGCTCATTGAAGAATGAGTTCACTGATTGATCCGTTTATGGAATGCTGGATGGTTAATGGTACCTAATGTCAGACAGTGATTCCATAGTCCTAGTTGTGTATCTGGTCCTTAGACTTGAGATACCAAGGATGCCTTGTATGAGTACTCCTTTCTTTGACGTCAGACTTACATGTTTGGAAAGTTTCAGATCTGGTACAGCTGGTTATCGGGATTGATAGCCAACCTTACAAAGGCAATTGATTGTCAAAAGAGGATCATCAACTCTCAGTATCACGAGAGGAATATCCCATATATGTTTGCTCAGACAAATCACTGGCTAGGGTCATTCCGATTGAGAGAGAAAGAGTTCTCCAGGAGAATCCGATTAGAGCGAGACTATGACGGATTCCGTATGTGACCTGATAGTACCATATCTAGTATACGGTCTCTGGGATATTAGTTGGATGAGGGATTATAGATACATGGTAATTATGGATAAACAGATCCGATGGATTCGATCCCTCTGTACCGTCTAGAGACTATGGCGTAGTGGCCTAGTACATTCATAGTCGATGAGTCGAGGGAATTATTATGAGGATAATAATTCACTATATCAGAAGGAGTTCTGATGGGAGTGACTCACGACCAACTCGGTATCGGGCCTAGAGGGTCACACACATACGGTGGATGATTCAACGAATAGAGGATTGGATGAAGATCCAATTAGCCCCTATTCTCATTAGATGAGACCTTATGCTGATGGACTCCTTGCTTAAGTCCCAATTAGAGGCGTAAGGATATTATTGGATAGAGATCCAATAATGCAAGGTTAGTGGGTTGGTGGATGGAGATCCAATACCCACTAAGACAGGAGCCCTAGGGTTTTTTGGTGGCTCTCTATAAATAGGAGGGGAGACTCATGGTTGATAGGCTGCAGCTTTAGCCACCACCTCCTATTCTCCTCCCTCCCTCTGTGTAAGAGTTGCGAGATCAGATTGGAGGAGTTTCGCTGCAGAGATCCATCATGTGGATACCCCAAGAGAGGAGGACGCTTGACCTCATTCATCCTCTCCATCCGGATCTGGAAATACAGGGATATACGATCTCCCTAGGTAAAATCAATCTCTCACACATCGCAGTTTTAACGGTTTTTATGTTTTTCTCATGACCCCAATCTTTTGCACGATAATTTGATCTGTGTGGGAAATCGATATTTTGTTTTTATTTCCACTGCACATGTGATGCACCCGCTGAGGTTTCCCAACAGTGGTATCAGAGTCAAGATTTTCGTGCGAAAGATTGATTTTAAGTTGTGTGTGATGAGATTAAATCGTGTAGAATCGTTCTACGTATTCTTGCTGCATTTTCGCAGTGAAGGCAGTGAGGAGGAGGGGTCGCCAGGCATGGCCAGCCCCCATGCAGGGTCGGCCACCCACGGCTAGGCCGGCTGCGGCCAAGGCCCCCTGCAAAGGGGCGGCGCCTGTGGGCGTAGGCAGTCGCAGGGGCGGCTGCTTGCGGTGAGGCTGCAAGGGGCAGCCCCACGGCCAGGGCTGTCGCCTGCAAGGGTGGCCGCTCCTGTAGAGGCAGCGCCCGTTCAAGGCGGGACCACCCGCCCGTGATGTGCCGCCCGAGGGCAGCAACGCTTGTCGCAGGGGTGGCTACCCACGCCGACGGCGTGCAGTGTCGCCGCTTGCACAGGGCAGCAACGATGCGACGACACAGTGAGGGTAAGGGAAGAGGGCTAGTGCATCCTTTTAAGAAAAAGATGAACATACCCCTTTGAATTAGAGAAATTCTGAGGATTGTCCTCGTGTGCAGAATTTTCAAGATACCCTCAATAATTCTAAAAATTTCAAGGACTGTCCTTTGATCCAAAATTATGAAAAATGCCCTTGACAATTTTAGAAATTTCGAGCATGTCCTGATTTCTAGAGAAATAATTAATTAAATAAGTTAATTAATTATTATATATATATCTAGTAATCCTACATATGATGTGATGTACATGTGATGTATGATGTGGATGGATGATCATGAGCCATGTGTTGTGATGTGCGTAATTGTGATTATTATTATTATTATTAGGGCCTACGAGCCTACGTTTTTCTCGTTTATTGTTGGGCCTGCATGCCTGTGATTATTTATAATGACATGGAGAGGCACAGCGGGAGCGTGGAGGTTACAGCGAGACCCACGATGCCGTGGCGGGAGATCACGACACATGGTGATGCGACGGAACCGATGATGATGAGATCAACAATCACAAGGCATAGAGATATGCCAATGCACACATAGATCATATTATGAGTGATTAGGCCCATTGGCTCGAGCTTAATCATATTAAGTGACAGCTCATGATCATTTGGTATGGCTTACATATGTGATGTGTTATACACCTACTAGATATATGTATATATATATTTGCATGCTATGTAGATATATATTAAATATGTATATATGTGACACGACATATTAGGAGATCGATATGAAATAAAAACCCCTCCTACGATAATATTAAGTCGGTAAGCATGAGGCAATAAGATTGACCCACGTGGCCTTCCATCATTATAGGAAGAAATTGAATCACGACATAGGTTGAGTCCCTCAAGGCTCACCTATCTACATGATCGAGATCTTGCCTACGACATAGAGATGTCATCGATGACCTGAGGACATGATATGCTTGGTCGAGTCCTTCGAGGGCATATCATCGAATCAGACTCATCTTGTAACGATGGTGATGACTTAACTGAATGTCATTGTTAGTCGAATCCCTCGAGACTATGATGATTCAGAGGTCGAACATGACGAGAATCACAAGGAGTTGTGATTGGCAAGAGTTGCCTACCTTTTGGGCTTAGTGTAATTGGTCGAGTCCCTCGAGGTTGCACTAAGACACTAATTGGATCCTGATCCTCACTAGGAGTCTGCTGGAGACTTCTGTCTCACTTGTCAAGGGTGTCGGGTGATTCGCTAAGAAAATAGTGGGAGTACATTAAGATAGAAGTCCATATCTTAATTAGTATTTTTGTAAAATCTGCATGTTATTTAATTTACGCTATATCTTATTTGTCGCTTGCAAAACCCCTATGTGGCATACTTGATGCCAACCGCCTCATTAGTCCAAAAGCTCCATAATTTGAGAATTATTCTCATGGAAGAAAGAATCGTATATGTCCTTAACATGATTGTGCCCACGCTGGAGGAAAGGATAAGCGAGGATGAGATCGCTTGCTTTGTGAAGTATATAGATAGTCCTAGAGGATAATCTGTGCGTTGATCTTATATTTCAGTCCCTACCAGATTTATTTTCGTTATTCATTATTAACTTTAATATGAACAAGTTTGAGCTGACACTACCTGAGCTCCTTAATATGTTGATGGAAGCTGAGAGTACCATCAAGAAAGAGAAGTTAGTTCTCTATATTGGTGAGACCAATAGGAAAAGGAAGGCTAGAAAAGATCCTTAAGAAGGACAAGGGCAAAGAAAGACCAAGTAAGGCAAATGTTGCCAAGAGAGACCCGGCAAAGGACAAAGGACAGTGCTTCCACTACGGCCAAGACATGCATTGGAAGAGGAACTTTAAGGACTACCTTGTAGAGAAGGTGAGATAGAAGCTTGGAGAAGCTTCAGGTATATTCATGATCAGTCTCCACTTGTCAAATTTTCATGATAATACATGGGTATTAGATACCGGGAGTGCTTATCACATTTGTAATTCGTTGCAAGTTCTAACAAGACCTAGGAGACTGACCAGAGGTAAGATGAACCTCAAGATGGACAATGGAGCAAGAGTTGCTGTAGTTGCCGTTGGGGAGGTCACCCTATATATGCCTGGTGGAGCTATCATTGCATTTGATGCATGCTATTTTGTTCTCTCTATTATCAAAAATATTATATCCATCTCTTGTTTGATATTAAGTGGATATAAATTAGTTTTTGAGAATAATAGTTATTCAATAATTATGGATGATGAGATCATCACTAGAGGGACCCTTGTAAATGGCTTATATATGTTAGACACTTCTCCACATATCATAAATATAAATATGTCTAATAGGAAAAGAGATGAGGTAAATAATGTAAACCTATGACATTTTAGGCTAGGTCATATACATGATGGAATGATTCAAAAGTTGCTGAAAGATGGATACTTAGATCCATTTGACTATGAGTCATATGCAACTTGTGAACCTTACCTTTGTGGGAAGATGACCAACTCTCCTTTTAGTGGAACTGGAGAGAGAGCCACCGAGTTATTGGAACTCATACATAGTGATGTATGTGGTCCCATATCGACTCAGGCTATAGGTGGTTACTCATACTTCATTACATTCACTAATGATTTCTCTAGGTATGGACACATGTACTTAATGAAGTACAAACCTAAGGCTTTTGAGAAATTCAGGGAATATAAGAATGAGGTAAAGAACCAAATTGGAAAGAGTATTAAGACTCTTCGATCAGATCGTGGAGGAGAGTACTTGAGTACGGAGTTCACCCATTTCCTTAAGGACAATGTGATTCTATCCTAGTGGACACCTTATACGCCTCATCTCAATGGTGTATCAAAAAGGAGGAATCGCACGCTGTTAGACATGGTACGATCCATGATGAGTTTCGTTGACCTACCCATCTCATTCTAGGGGTATGCCATAGAGACTGCAGCTTACCTTCTGAACAGAGTTCCATCAAAGTCGGTAGTGTCTACACCATATGAGATATAGAAAGGAAAGAAGCATGATCTTAAGATTGTTAAGATTTGGGGATGTCCTGCCCACGTTAGAAGACAACCCCGATAAGTTGGAATCAAGGACAGAATGGTGCATATTCGTGGGATACCCAAAGGAAACTTATGGGTATTATTTTTATCATCCCAAGGACCAAAAGATCTTTGTTTCCAAGAGAGCTGTGTTCCTTAAGAAGGAACACAATCTTGGTGGAAATAGTAGGAGTGATATATAATTGAGCGAGGTTGGAGAACCTAGCTCAAGCACCATTCCAGAGCCTGAGTCTGTTAGGTACCTAACACATAAATTCCAACTTTACATAGGTCTAGTAGAGTATCTCACCCTCCTGAAAGATATGTGGATATATCAGTGAAGATGACTCTCAAGAGTGATATATAATTGAGCGAGGTTGGAGAACCTAGCTCAAGCACCATTCCAGAGCCTGAGTCTGTTAGGTACCTAACACATAAATTCCAACTTTACATAGGTCTAGTAGAGTATCTCACCCTCCTGAAATATATATGGACATATCAGTGGAGATAACTCTCAGGATGTTGATCCTTAGACCTACGAGGAGGCTATTATGAGTATAGACTCCGGGAAGTGGCAAGAAGCCATGAATTTTTAGATGGATTTCATGTACTCTAACAAGGTTTAGAACCTTGTTGATGCACCTGAGGGTATTGTACCCATTGGCTGCAAATGGATCTTCAAGAAGAAGATCGGAGTGGATGGAAAGATAGAGACCTATAAAATAAGGCTGGTAGCTAAAGGATATCATCAAAGATAAGAAGTTGACTATGACGAAACATTTTCACTTGTAGTCATGCTTAAGTCCATTAGAATTATTTTGGCCATTGCAGCACACTATGACTATGAGTTCTGGCTGATGGATGTCAAAACGGCATTCCTCAATGGTAACCTCTAGGAGGAGGTGTATTTGATACAGCTAGAGGGATTCGTATCCAAAGAGAGTCCAGATAAAGTGTGCAGGTTGCTTAGATCCATTTATGGATTAAAGCAATCTTTTCGAAGTTGGAACATAAGATTTGATGAGGTGATCAGATCTTATGACTTTGTTAAGAGTAAAGATGAGCCTTGTGTATACAGGAAGATAAGTGGAAGCGCTATCACCTTCTTGGTGCCATATATGGATAACATCTTAATCATTGGGAATGATGTATGAATTCTCTCCACAGTAAAGGCTTGGCTATCCAGAAACTTCTCCATGAAAGATTTAGGGGAAGCATCCAATATTTTACGGATCTAAATCTATAGAGATAGATCCAAAAGGATGCTTGACTTGTCCCAGTCTAGGTACATAGACTTTATTATCAAAAGGTTTGACATGGAGAATTCCAAGAGAGGTCTCATACCGATGAGACATGAAATATCACTTTCTAGGAGTATATCCCCAAAGACTCCTGAAGAAAGGACAGACATGGATAAGATACCTTATGCCTCAGCGATAGGGTCAATCATGTATGCGATGCTATGTACCAGGCTTGATATAGCACATGCTTTGAGTGTCACGAATAGGTATCAGGCAGATCCAAGTTTAGAACACTGGAAGACAGTAAAGTGTATCCTTAAGTACTTGAGAAGCACTAAGGATATTTTACTGATATATGGAGAAGGTAGCCTCCAGGTTGAGGGCTACACGGACTCGAGTTTTTAGTCCAACATTGATGATAGCAAGTCGAATGAAGGAGTAGTAAGCTGGAAGAGTTCCATGCAAGATACTACTGCTGACTCAGCCATAGAGGCAGAATACATTGTTGCAACAGAAGTAGCAAAGGAAGGGGTGTGGATGAAGAAGTTCATCAAGGATTTGGGAGTCATACCAAGTAGCATGGAGCTAACTCCCATATATTGTGACAGCGACAGAGCGATAACTCTAGCAAGGGAACTCAAGTCTCAACAAAATTGTTCTAAGGAGGTTCCATCTGATTAGAGCGATCATGACCCGAAAAGATATAGCAATGGAAAGAGTTCCATCCGAAGATAACATTACAGATCCACTTACGAAGTCACTGGCTCAAATTGTATTTGAGCGTCACAGGGGTCTGATGGGGATCAGACACATAAGTGATTGGCTTTTGGTCAAGTGGGAGATTGCTGGTTACAAGTGCCCTGCAAGCCAATCACGTGAGTGATGGCACGTGTGACACACTATGTGATCTTTTTGCTTATGATCAATATTGGCATATTCTCACATTATTTGTTACATATATATTGTGATGTCCTTGGTTCTGTGCAATAGGAGTCAGATCATGATGAGATCATGATAATGAGATCGATTCACCTTTAAACACAGATCCTAAATAATCTTGGTCATAGGTTACTCACGAGGGACATTGAGATAACTGGACAGATCGGTGTACTATATACCTGTTCATATGATGGAGGCGACTGGTCTCATAGCCACTTGTGTGGAGACACTAAGGATATAGTACAGGTGCTCATTGGAGAATGAGTTCACTGATTGATCCACTTAAGGAATATTGTATGATTAATGATACCTAATGTCAGACAGCGATTTCATAGTCCCAATTGTATATCTCGTCCTTAGACTTGAGATACCAATGATGCCTTGTGTGAGTACTCCTTTCTTTGACGCCAAACTTACAGGTTTGGAAAGTTCCAGATCTAGTATAGTTGATTATCGGGATTGGTAGCCAATCTTACGAATGCAATTGAGTGTTAATAGAGGATAATTAACTCTCGATATCACGAGAGGAATATCCTATATGTGCTTGCTCAGACAAATCCCTAGCCAGGGTCATTCGGATTGAGAGAGAAAGAATTCTCCAGGAGAATCCGATTAGAGCGAGACTATAACGGATTCCGTATGTGACCTGACAGTACCATATCCAATATACGATTTTTGGGATATTAGTTGGATGAGGGATTATAGATACATGGTAACTATGGACAGACAGGTCCGACGGATTCGATCCCCCTGTACTGTTTGGGGACTATGACATAGTGGCCTAGTACGTCCATAGTCGATGAGTCGAGTGAATTATTATGGGGATAATAATTCACTGTATTAGAAGGAGTTCTGATGGGAGTGACTCACGGCCATCTCGGTATCGGGCCTAGAGGGTCACACACATATGGTGGATGCTTTAGCGAATAGAGGATTGGATGAAGATCCAATTAGCCCCTATTCTCATTAGATGAAACCCTATGCTGATGGACTCCTTGCTTAAGGCCCAATTAGAGGCCTAAGGAGATTATTGGATAGAGATCCAATAATGCAAGGTTAGTGAGTTATTGGAAGGAGATCTAATTCCCATTAAGGCAGGAGCCCTAGGGTTTTTGGTGGCTCTCTATAAATAGGAGGGGAGACTCATGGTTAATAGGCTATAGCTTTAGCCACCACCTCCTATTCTCCTCTCTCCCTCTGTGCAAGAGTTGCGAGGTCAGATTGGAGGAGTTTCGCTGCAGAGATCCATCGTGTGGATACCGTTAGAGAGGAGGACGCTTGACCTCATTCATCCTCTCCATCCGGATCTAGAAATACAGAGATATATTATCTCCCTAGGTAAAACCAATCTGTCACACATCACGGTTTGATCGGATTTTATGTTTTTCTCACGACCCCAATCTTTTGCACGACGATTTGATCTATGGGAAACCGGTATTTTGTTTTGATTTTCGCTGCGCATGTGATGCCTCCGCTAAGGTTTCCCAACACGACCTTGTCCAGCAATCACAAAATATGCGGTCGACACATCAAAGGTGGATCAGGTAGACAAGGAGTTAATTGACAGGGATAAAATTTTATAGCTATTGAAAGACAACCTTATAGCAGCCCAAGTAAGGATGAAATAGCAAGCCGATAAACACAGGAGCAAAAGGGAATTTGCTGTAAGATATTGGGTCTTCCTTCCCTTTCAGCCATACAAGCAAATGTTCCTAAAGACCCGAGCCTCAATGAAGCTATCTCCTTGCTGTTTTGGACCGTACAAAATATTGGAGCGTATTGGGCCATTGCTTACCAATTAGATCTACCAGCTAACTCAAAGATACATCCAGTTTTTCATGTTTCCTACATCAAACTAAAGCTAGGAGAAGATGTATTGGCACAACATCATCTACCCGACATCTCTACTGACGGAGAAGTCTAGATCCAACCGGTGGCTATATTGAATCGTAGGATCGTAATACGTTGCAGATGTCCTTTAACTGAAGTATTGGTATAGTGGATCCATCTGCCTGTTGAGGATGCTACTTGGGAGTCCTATGATGAGTTAACGACGAAGTTCCCAGAGTTCATGAAAGCTCAGCCTTGACGACAAGGCTGTTTTGAAGAGGGTGGGTCTTATAGGACCCCAACAGGGTCGGGTCCTATCCATCGAGTCATGACATATTGGTCAGTCTAGTCAAGTCAATTAGGAGTCTGGTCGAATAAGGAATCCAAGTCCAATGAAGAGTTGGATTCAGCTAGGAGTTTAATGGAGTAAGAGTCCAAGTAAGAGTCTAAGTAGGAGTTCAATTAGGAGTTAGATTAGAGTCCCTATAAATAAGGGTTTAATGCTTTTGTTTTAATCAATGAAAGTTATTCAATTTCAGCCTTTGGTCGAAGTCCCAGGAGCATCGATCCCCTATAGAGATCAAGGAGGTCTGATCCTCTACAACAATCGTTTATCTTTGATAGAAACCTTTAGGTTCCTATCAGTGTTCATCTTTAGTTCTCAATGCAATGTCCTTTCTATTCTTTAGAAGGTGTTCTTCAAGTTTATTATGAGCTTTGTGTTGAATCTCGGATTTTGATGATGAGATCAATTGATGAGTATTTATCTAACATGTGTATTAGAGAAAGATTTACAGGTCTAACTATGACAGGAGTAATGAAGTTACAACCAGATAATGGGCCAAGATCAAGCTTAGGCATCTGGCCGGGTTTGGATGATGCAGTGGGACCTCATCGGGAGTTCACTAGGAGATTCACCGAAGCGATCGGGAAGCTCGCTGGGAGAATGTCGGGAGATCACTGGAAGAAGACCAGATGAGTTGCCGCAAGAATACCAGTACCAGATTGGTGAAAGTTGGGTCTTAGTTTAAGCTTGTGGTCTTTAAGCGTTGTAATCATTGAGTCATAGTTAGAAGTGAGTCCTAATTGAGTTGGATTTGGATGAAATCTAAATCAACTCAATAAGGCAATCGGGTCCACTATTGGGGTTTGATTGAGCCTAGGTTGAGCTCAATTGGTTGACCAGAGGGTTGGTCAACATCAGGTTCAAGCCGAAATTCAAAAAGTGGAGGGAACCACTTTTGCGAAAATTCTGGCGAGTAAACTACCGGTGAGCGACGAGTGTACCGCTGCCGCCTAGGCTTTCGGGCGGTTAACAGTGGCTAACCCGCTCAGACTGGGCGGTTGAACTGCCCGTACCTAGGAATCTGGGTACTTTCGATGGTTGACCCACCCAAGACCAACGGGTAAACCGCCCGTACCCTGGTGTTTGGGTAGCTGAGCCGCCCAGGTCGACGGGTAAACCACCCGTACCTGATTTTTTAGGTATGTTTGATTTTTGGCTCCAAAAATCTGAAGCCACTTGGGGCCTATATATACCCTAAGTTTTCTTGCATTGTAGACAATAATTCTGGGGATTATATTATGTGATAAAATTATGTGTGATTTGTAAGAAAAAGAAAAGGGAAAGGGAGAGAGAGCTTAGAGTAGAAAATTCTCAAGTCTCCTTTATAAGCTCAAGTATAAGGGTTTGGTCTTCACCCAAAGAAGATCAGTAGTAGACGCTGGTGTGCCTCAAGAATGAGGACTCAGGAGTGAATGTAAGCCTTTGGTGCTGAACCACTATAAAAATTATGAGTTCATCTTTTGCTTTGCTTATTAACGCTTCCAATCTTGTTTACTCTTTGAAAGCAAACACTTCACTTACAAAGTTTCTTATTGGATTTCCTTGCTCTTTCTTAAGTAATTAGTAAGCAAGTAACTTAACAATCTTCTTATCATTCACTTGCTTTATTTGAACAAAAAACTTTGAATCATCCTATTTTTCTTAAAGCCAAAATATTTTTTTTTAAATAAAAAACTTACACTAATTCACCCCCCACCCTCTTAGTGCCAATTGATCCTAACAATTGGTATCAAAGCGAGGTAGTTAATCATTGGATTAATACCCACTTAAGTAAATGGCTTATTTTGGCATGAGTGAGGGATATTCCATCTAAATCCTCCCATGTTCAATGGGATGGATTACACATATTGGAAGACTCGGATGCAAAATTTTCTTATCTCTTTGGACCTTGATTTATGGAACATAGTATAAAATAGATTTGAAAAATCTTCCAATCCAATGAATCAGTGGAATGATTTGGAAAAGAAATGTTTTTCTTTAAATGCAAAGGCTATGAATGCCTTATTTTGCACACTTGACAAAAACGAGTTTAATCGAGTTTTCGTTTGTGAATCGACTTTCGATATTTGGCACACACTAGAAATCACACACGAGGGGACTAGTAGAGTAAAAGAATCAAAGATAAATATTTTGGTTCATAACTATGAGTTATTTCAAATGAAACCAAGTGAATCCATTGGAGACATGTACACCCATTTCACGGATGTCGTCAATGACCTTAAAGCACTTGGAAAATATTTTTCAAATTTTGAATTAGTTTGTAAAATTTTAAGAATTTTACCTAAGAATTGGGATCCTAAAATAACCACTATTCAAGAGGCTAAAGACTTAAATAACTTACCTCTAGAAGAAATGATTGGCTCTCTTATGACATATAAACTAAATTATAAAACTCATGATGAGCTTGATGAACCCCTTCCAAAGAACAGGAAGGATGTAGCACTTCGAACAACAAATGACTCCTCAAGTGATGAGGATCATGATATTGCATTGTTATCAAAAAAATTTAAAAAATTATAAAAATAAAAGAACTATAAAAATAAAAAGGAACTGAAGAAGAACAATGCCATATGCTATGAATGCAAAAAATCAAGACATTTCAAAAATGAATGTCCTCATTTGAAGAAGAAGCCAACACACAAGAAGAAAGCACTTTCGACTACTTGGGATGCTTTAATCTCTTCGGATAAAGAAGATAACTCCAAACTAGAAGTGGCTAACTATGCTTTAATGATGATCAAAGATGAGGTTAGTGAATCTTTAAATTTTTTTCAAAATTATCAAATATGTTTCATGATTTATTCAATGAGTTTAAAAAACTTAGCAAGTCTTTTAAGTTGTTTAAAAATTATCATGATTTGTTAGTTAAAAGACTTGACTAAATGTATGATTCATTAGTTTCACATAAATCATGTTCTAAATGTAATATGCTAGATAATGTTAAAGAAGATAATATTATGCTTAAAACCACATTATAAAATTTTGAAATAGGGAACAAATGCCTAAATATGATCATCGCAAATAAGGGTCATACTAATAGAAAAAATGACATAGGCTTTATTAGTAATATCCAACAAAAGTTAACCATATTTGTAAGAGGATCTACATTAAACATGCCACCAAGAATCATGTGTAATTTTTGTGGTAAACTAGGATATAAGGCAAACAAATGCCTATTTAGAAAATATAGTCCACATCAACTTATATGGGTTCTAAAGAAAACTTTATACAACAAAAATCAATTAGAAAAGAAAGAAAGAGTTCTTTATAAAGGACCCAATGTAAAATGGGTGCCTAAATCAAATATATCCTTCTTATAAGTTTGTCTCCAAACTAAAGCTAGGAGCACCAAATGGTTTCTTGATAGTGGATGTTCAAGGCATATGACCGGAGATCCATCTTCTTTTTCTAAGCTCACTAGTTTAAGCGAAGGAGTGATTACCTTCGAAGACAACAACAAGGGTAAAATCATTGGAAAAGGAACAATAGGTAACTCATCAAACCTCTTGATCGAAGATGTATTGTTAGTTGATGACTTGAAACATAACTTGCATAGCATTAGTCAATTATGTGATAAAGGATATATGGTTAAATTTCAACCTAATGCTTACATAATTGAATTGCCACATAAAATAAATCCTTGATTGCCTTGAAAAACAACAATGCATACACCATATATATTAAAAAAAATTATGATAAAACTTGTTTTTCGGCTTTGAATGATGATGCTTGGATTTGGCATAAAAGATTAGGTCATGCTAGCATAAAACTTTTAAACTAAATCTCTACCAAGGAACTAGTAAGAGGTTTACCTAATCTTAAGTTTATCAAAAATAAAGTATATGACACTTGTCAATTAGGAAAATAAATAAAGAGTATATTTAAGTTGAAAAATCAAATTGGCACCTCTAGACCACTTCAATTGATCCATATAGATCTATTTGGATCAATTGATATTAAAAGTTTAAGTGATAGCAAATATGCATTTATTTTAGTGGATGACTTTAGTAGATATACTTGGACCTATTTCTTAGCACATAAAAGTGATACATTTAAATGTTTCACAAAATTTTGTAAAGTTCTTTAAAATTAAAAGGGATGCATGATTTCTTCAATACAAAGTGATCATGGTGGAGAATTCAAAATAATAATTTTTAAAATTTTTATGATTGAAATGGATATATCCATAACTTCTCTACTCTAAGAAATCCACAACAAAATGAAGTAGTACAAAGAAAAAATAGGAGCTTATAAGAAATGGCTAGAACAATGTTGAATGAACATAGTCTTCCCAAATAGTTTTGGGCCGAAGCCGTTAATACGGCATGCTATGTTTTAAATAGGGTTTTAATAAGATCATTACTCACTAAAACTCCTTATGAGTTATGGAATGGTAAAAAACCTAATATTTCTTATTTTAAAATATTTGGTTGTAAATGTTTCATTTTGAATGAAAAGGATGTTTTAGGTAAATTTGATGCAACATCTGATAAAGGCATTTTTCTATATTATTCTTCTATTTCAAAAGCTTATCGTGTTTTTAATAAAAGAACATTAGTAATAGAAGAATCCATTCATGTTATTTTTAATGAGCTTCCCAAATTTAAGAAGATTGATTTTGATGATGAAATTGATTTTGATACTTTGAATTTAAAAGATAACACTCCTAAAAGTAACGTGGATGTATCTACTTCCAATACCTTACCCAAGGAATGGAAGTATGAGAATGATCATCATAAGGAGCTTATAATAGGAAAAATATCAAAAGGAATTCAAACTCGGTCTTCCTTTAGAAATTTTAGGTAAATGTCAAGTTTCTTTCTCAAATCGAGCCAAAGTGTATTGATGAGGCCCTAAGAGATGATTCTTGAGTTAATGCAATGCATGAAGAGCTTAATCAATTTGAGAGAAATGAAGTATGAGAGATTGTTCCTAAACCTAATGACCATTTAGTGATTGGTACTAGATGGGTATTTAGAAACAGGCAAGATGAAAATGGTATCGTGGTTAGAAATAAGACTAGATTAGTGGCCAAAGGTTTCAACCAAGAAGAAGGAATCGATTATGATGAAACCTTCACTCCCGTGGCTAGACTTGAAGCCATAAGGATGCTTGTTGCCTTTGCTTCTTTTAAATATTTTAAGTTGTTTCAAATAGATGTTAAAAGTATTTTTCTAAATGATTTTATTTTCGAAGAAGTGTATGTTGAACAACTCCCCGACTTCGGAAATAATCTTCTTCCTAATCATGTTTTCAAACTTACAAAAGCTATCGATGGATTAAAACAAGCCCCTCGGGCTTGATATGAAAAACTTAGTTCTTTTCTCATTTTAAATAAATTTTTAAAAGGCAAGGTTGATACCACATTATTTTTAAGTATTTTAAAAATGATTTACTTGTTATTCAAATTTATGTTGATGATATCATTTTTGGATCTACAAATGAATCTTTATGTGAGTCTTTTGCTAAAGAAATGAGTCAAGAATTTGAAATGAGTCTAATGGGTGAGTTAACATTCTTCTTAGGATTCCAAATAAAACAACTTGATGATGGTATTTTTATTAGTCAAAATAAGTAGACATTGAACTTGATAAAATGATTTGGGATGGAAAATGCTAAAGCATTAAACACTCCCATGAGCACATCTATAAAGTTGGACTTAGTGAAGGAGAAAACTTTGATAAAAAAAATTTATAGAGGTATTGTATGAAGTTTATTATATTTAACTACTAAAGACTGGATATCATGTTTAGTGTTGGATTGTGTGCAAGGTATCAATCTAATCCAAAACTCTTTCATTTGAAAGTAGTTAAGCGAATTTTTAGATAATTAAAAAGACCATCTAAACTAGGATTATGGTATCCTAAATAAAAAAACTTTGACTTGATTGCCTATTCTGATGCTGATTTTGGTGGATGTAGAATAGATAGAAAAAACACTATTGGAACATGTCAATTTTTGGGGCATGCACTTGTTTCTTAGACTTCCAAGAAACAAAATTCAGTAGCTTTATCTACTGCGGAAGCAAAATACATTACAACTAGTGCATGTTGTGCCCAAGTCATTTGGATGAAAAACATACTAGAAGACTATGGAATAAAACTGAAAGATATTCCTATAAAGTGTGATAGGAATATTCTCAAACTTTGTCGCTCTCAACTACTTCCAAGAAAAGAATTTATGATTTCAGTTTTACTTCAAGTAAAGCTTTTTAAACTAAGTTTTTTAGCACTTGCACTAATTCACCGCACCCCCTCTTAGTACCTCGATCATAACAGTTGGTATCAGAGCCACATTCGAGGCAATTGGATTAATACCAAAGTGAGTTTAATGACTGTTTTTGACATGAACGAGGGTCATTCCATCACACGACCTCTTATATTTAATGGGATGAACTGCACATATTGAAAAACTAAAATATAAATTTTCTTAATTTTGATGGATTTTAAATTATGGAATATTATCGAAAATAAATTTCAGAAGTCATCCAATCCTATAAATGATTGGAATGATCATGAAAGAAAGATATTTTCTTTAAATGCCAAAGCTATGAATATTTTGTTTTATGCTTTAGACAAAAATAAATTTAATTAGGTTTCTACTTGTGATTTGACTTTTGATATATGACACACATTAGAAGTTACACACGAAAGCACAAGTAAATTAAAGTAATAAAAAATAAATGAAATAACTTGCAAAGAAGAACATAAGAATAACCTTCCAAAGAATATGAAGAATTTGATACTGAGAACATAAGAAGAACATATTCCAAAGAACATGAAGGACATTGAACTGAGAACAACATATGACTCCTAGAGTGACACCTCGAGTGATGAGGACTATGACTTTGAACTTATAACAAAAGAACATAAAAAATTATAAAAAATAATAAAAATATAAAAATAAACATAAAAAGGATACAATCTCTTGCTATGAACGTAAGAAGCCAGGGCACTCCGAAGATCAGGAGGACAACTAAGAAGAAGTGGCAAACTATGCACTCATAGCCATCCATGATGAGGTAAATAACTCTTCAAAAATCTCCTTTACTTTTAAAGAGTTATTAAATGCCTTTTGTAAATTATTTGATGAGTATAAAAAGATTAGCAAAACTTATAAATCACTCAAAAAGGATTATGTATTACTTTCTAGTAAACTTGAAACTTTGCATGATGCATCAAGACCATATACTTCTTACTCAAAATGTAAAATGCTAGATGAAATTAAAAAAAAAAATATCATATTAAAACAAACCTTAGAAAAGTTCAAGATATACTACAAATCTCTATTCATGATCCTTGCCAATAAGGATCATGTTCATAGGAAGAAAGGTATTGGCTTTGTGAATAACACTCAACAAAAGCAAATTATATTTGTTAAAGGACCCATATTACCTTCGTCGCCCAAAAATAAATATAAGTTTTATGGTAGACTTGTTTATTTTGCCTATAGATGCTCATTTAGAAAGTATAGTTGACACAATTTGGTTTGGGTTTCTAAAGGAACTATAAACAACTCAAAGCTATTAGTAAAAATGGGTATAACTTTTCATGACGGACCGAAAGTCAAATGGGTATCTAAAAAACCCTCTTCATTGTAGTTTTATCTCCAAACAAAGGCTAGGAGCACAAAATTGTATCATGATAGTGGATGCTTAAGGCACATGACTTGAGATCTAAAATACTTTTCAAGCTCACTAGCCTAAATAACAATAATAAAAAAATTATTAGAATTAGAATTATTGGCAACAAAACTTTTGATGATTCATGGTTATACAATTAATCTTGATTGATTTTTGATGATGCATGGCTTATGCATAGTTAGAGCATGCTAGTACAAAAATGAATTAGAACTAAAGAACTTTAGCTATTTTTAATGTGAAATTATCTACATTGAAATTTTTCGAAAAAGAGATTTTGATGATGGTTGAATGTTAGATGGGTTGTATGTTAGATAGGATTGATAGGTGGAAAATTATTGGCTTGGATGTTGGCTAATTTAAATATAAATATTATTGTTAAATTATTCAATTGTTATGTTAACTAGTTGACTTGAAATAGATTGTACGTTGTGTTGTATAGATTGTTATTGAATGATTGATTTGAAAATTAGATGGGTGATATGATTGAATATTTGATTGTTCTTAAATTGAGGCTTGAAATAAAATAAAATAAAATTCTTTTCTTCCTAGCATTTTTGGAAAATTATTATTTTTTAAATGAGAATAACAATTGCATGTTAACTCATTGCACTAAGTATAAAGAATTAGACTCACTTGGAAAAATTGTTATAATTAAAATAAATTGAAGGTCTTATTTCTAAATGTTTTATTATTGATCTTGATGATTTCTTTTGAAATGATACTTGGGTTTCATTTTTAAACGACAATGCATGGATTTGGCATAAAATATAAAGACATTCTTGTATGAAATAAATTACATAAATCGAAACACAAAAGTGAAATGCATTTTTTTTAAAATGTCTCTATTGTATCAAGTTTTCAATAAGAAATAAAAGTGATGAATCTATGTATATCATTATTTATGAATCACTTAAACTATGAAAGGGATTTTGATGATTTGATGAACTTGAATAAGTTATTATCCAAATCATGATCTTAACATTTTGATCGTTCACTATGATTCTTTCGCTTTTATTAAAGAAAATTATCCAAATCAATCAAGATTATTTTCTATCTCCTAAGACCCATTTTCATTATTTACCAAAAAGGAGAGTTTTGTTAAAATAAATCATGTCTTTTGGTACTTATGAATTGATCTTTCATATTATATCCTTGATGACATGATTTTCATCATATAATCCCTTTATACTTATGGTTGTAATTAAAACATCAATGTAAAAGAAAAATTGTACCCTTCTTTTTGACAATAACAAAGGGAGAGAATTGCTTAGAAGAAAATTAGGAATGTTAAACCTTCTAAATGCATAATTTGCTATCATATTATTTTATTTCTGATTTCTGATTTCTCATTTTGAGCCTCTTCTTGAATCTACATGAAATAATTTTAGTCTTCTAAATGCATGAGTAGCTCTTATATTTTTCTTGGATTTTTGGCCTTTGCAAATTAAGCTCTCTTTCGAAATGATTTCACATCATTCTTTCCCCTTAAAATTTACACAAGAAAAAAAGTGATTCAAGAACTTTGTGTGATGCTTGATATGTGATTCATGAGCTCTCTTTCAAATTCTCCCTCTTAAGAAAAAATATTTTGATTCTTGGATTCATGAATATTTGAATCAATGCTTTCAAATGTATCCCCCCTCTTGATATTTAGATTTTTTTTTGGGATACTTGATCTTTGAACTCTTTGATATATTTTAACACCCCTGCCCCCCCCCCCTCCTTCTTCTTCTTACAAAGGGGGAGAAAGAAATTTGATATGGCATTTGTGATTTCAATGTTTGAAATTTCTTATTAATCACTCAAAAAGGATTATGCATTAATTTCAAACATATATTGTTTAAAATTTTTTATCATGTGATACCAAAAAAGATGAATATTTGTTATTGAAAATTTGATCATGTATGGTATCATGGTGATGAATTGTTAAATTGTTAAAATTTCAATGTTTAGTCAATATGGTCAAATTACCACCTTGAATTCAAAGGCAATTAGTTTTTTTGAATTCAAGTTTGCCCTATTTAAAATATGGCATCTATATAGGGGGAGTTAAGGTTAACTCCGTTATCAATTGATTGTCATCATCAAAAAGGGAAAGATTATTGAATCTTAGATTTTAATGATGAAATCAATTGATAGATTTATGATCTAACCTTTGTGTTAGAGAATAGTGATGCAGGATTAAGTACGACTAGGAAAAGATAAAATAATTATGGAAGAATCTATCGTTAGGCTAAAGTCAAGATCGGGCATCGGGCCGAGGTTCAAACGATGTGGCTGGAGCTAGAGTTTACTGGGAGCTCACTGGGGGTTCAACGGAGGTTGTTGGGTGTTCGTCGATAGGTTGTCGAGAGCTCGTCGGGAGTTCATTGGAAGGATGCCAAAAGTTCACCGAGAGTTTGCTGAGAGTTCACCGAAAGGAGATCGAGAGCTCACCGGAGGTTCGCCGGAAGGATGTTGGGAGTTCGCCGAAAGATCGATTGACTTGCCAGACAACAAAGATTATATTTGTAGTTGTTTGTCTTAAGTGTCGTAGTTAGCATCATGATTAGAGTTAGTTTTAATAACTCAATTAGGGGCCTACCTGGTCTAATTTGGGCTTGATTTGAGATCATGATAGAGCTCATTTCATTGACTTGGAAACATATCAATATAAGGTATGCTCGGGTACGAAACAATACTTAAAAGGTACTATTCCAGGTATCCCGATGGTAGTATTGCCTAGGTGATGGTGATATCGCCATTGCCCAGTTTTTCTGGGCACTTTCGGTGGTAGTACCATCGGTGCCAATAGTAGTACCACTCGTACCCAGATTTTTTGGAGAATGTTGAATTTTGGCTCCAATATTTTAAGCCAATTATGGTCTATAAATATCCCAAGTATTCTTGCATGGAAGAACAAGAATGTGAAAGAAAAATTTAGTAAAATTCTGTTGAATTGGTTTGAGAGCTTCCCTTTTCCTTTCAAGAATGAATTGTGAAAGGGAAGGGCTGAAATTTAGTCAAAAATGTTGATTTCCTACGTCTGAGAAAATGAGAGTTAAAGGTTGTTCTCCTGAGCCTGTGAAAAAAAGAAAGGTGTAAGGCGTGTTTGATCTTCGCCCATGAAAGATGATCGATAGTGGACACTAACTGGCCTCGAGTGAAGAGGGATCGGGAGTAGACGTAGGTCAAAATTTCGACCGAACCACTATAAAATCTATGAGCATCTCTACCCTTGCCTCACTTTACTATTGCATAAGAATTTGATTGTTCTTAATTAGTTATAAGAAAAGCATGAGCATCATCTTTCGGTTTTCTCTTTACTATTGTTCTCGAACTTTATCGCTCTCAACTACTTCCAAAAAAAGAACATATGATTCCGATTTTACTTCGAGCAAAGTTTTTCAAACAGAGTTAACAGCCCACACCCCCCCCCCCCCCCGCCCCCCCTTTTAGTGCCAACTCGATCCTAACAGCCCCATCCTATTCTCCTCCCTCCCTCATCTTCTCAGTTGACTAGCCCTTTCCTATTGTGAGTGTGAGAGGATAGTGTAGAAGATAGCAAATCTTCTTCCATGAGGGCTGCGAGACGCCGCACAAGAGTTACATGTTTTTAGGTCACGATTGGAGGAGCATCGCTGTAATGATCCATCATATGGTTACTGCTAAAAAAATGGACATTTGACCTCCTTCAACCTCTCTATCGGGATCTAAATTTCAAGGATATATGATCTTCCTATGTAATCAATCTTACACTAGTCATAGTTTTTTTATTTTTATAATTTTTTGTGCAATAATCTTTGTACGACGACATGATAACTGTATGAAACTGATTTTGTTTGTTCTTCCATTATGCATTTTGTAGTTTCCCAACACTCCATGCCTCCAGACAAACCTCCTAAGGTGACCCTAATGAATGAGTTTCTTGATCTGCTCCTTCAAATCACGACAGTCTTTTGTGTTGTGGCTATAGTCACAATGGAAGCGATAGTACTTGGATTTGTTCTTTCTTTCCAAAGATATCTTCATTGATTGAGGGTTTTTCAAGGGTTCTTTTCTTTTATCTATAAAAAGACTTTGGTTTTAGTCATGTTTAAGGGATTTGACTCAGACTTAAGGCAAGGCAGCTCGGGTCAATCATTTCTTCTTAGCCGTGGTGACCTCGGAGTCAGGGCTGATGGTAGTTGATCTTGTTTCGACCTTTTGCATGTCTCCTCATGCTTACTCGAGACCATTGCCTCCATGACAATCTATTGATTGACCCTCTAAAATATTGTAGGCACTGTCGCTAGTGACCTCTCCACTAACTACTAGAAAAAGCAAGAAGGCTGAGCCCCATCATGAAGACCTGTATTACAACCAGTGGATGAGCTTCTTCCATACCTCAGATGTTGTTAGTGAATCAGGTGATGAAGTTGATGAGTGTTTCTTTCTCCCCTTGCTTGAGTCTAAGAAGCCTTGCCAGTGATGGCCTCGAGTGCTCATTACCAAGGAAGTAGAAATTAAACTCCTTTATAAGCTTAGCAAAGGAGTGAGAGCAACCTGAAGCGAGTATACCATTCTCATGTCGAGCCTCTTAGCATTGTCGGGAAGGCAAGACACATCAGGGCATACGAGGTGCCTATTGTTTATAAGTGCCCTACAAGCCAATCACGTGAGTGATGACACGTGTGATATGATGCACAGTCTTTTTGCTTATTATTATTATTAGTATTTTCTCACTTTATGTTGTTTGTTGCATATATTTCGATGTCCTTAGTTCTACACAATGAGAATTGAATCATGATGAGATCATGATAATAAAACCAATTCACTTTTAAACTTAGACCCTAAATAATCCTAATCATAGGTTACTCAAGAGGGATATTGGGATAACCAGATAGACCGATGTACTGTTGATAGAACCCCAAAAGAATTCTATTACAGATTGATCTTTTGATAGAGGATCAACCCTTTGGAACGCTGTAGGGGTTCGTCCCTCTAGGTAGTCGGTCGCAAGGCTGAAATAAACTGATCTCTTGATTGAATAAAAAGTGGTAGAGGCTACATGCTTATATAGGGCTTCAAACCCTAACCCTAGAGAGACTCCTCCCCTAAGTCAAATGCCTCTTATACCCCTCTACCCTAGCAGGCTTGTCCTATAAGGGGCGGCTGCTTAGGAGGCTACAACAATCCAAGCACCCGCTGCTCAAACTCTAGCCGACCTACCTAGTAAGGGAGGCGATGACTAGGAAGCCCTAAAGCCCCCATATTAAAACCTAGCCAACCTACTTTATAAGATATTAGGTGGGGGTTTATTATAATCTCTTAGGGTTTTTATTAGTTGCTACTTGATTGAATAGGACCCAGCCCTGCTAGGGTCCTATCAAACTCGTCCTCTTCAGATCAGCCTTGTCCTCAAGGTTGAGGTTCCATGAACTCAGGGAACCTGATTTTCATATCTTCATATGATTCCAATGTGGCATCTTCAATAGGAAAATTACTCTAATGCACTAGTACTTCAGTAAAAGGACTTCGATGGCGTATCACAACCTTACAATCAAGTACGGCTTGGGGTTGGACTAGAATATCTCCATCAGCGGTAGTGTTGGGTAGTTGAATCTAGACTGATTTGTTCTCTCCTAGCTTGGTCTTTAGGCAGGATACGTGGAAGACAAGATGAATTTTTGCATCAACAAGTAAGTTTAATCTGTACGCCATAGCTCCAATGCGCTCTATGATCTGGTAGGGCCCATAAAAGCATGGGGATAACTTCATGGAGGCTCGTGTGTTGATGGATATATGCTTGTATGGCTGGAGTCGAAGAAAAATCCAATCTCCTATGAAAAACTCCCTTTCCCTTCAATGTGTGCCTGTTTACTTCTTCATTCTGGCTTGATTGGTTGAGAGATTATCCTTCAATGGCTGTAGGAGTTTGTCCCTACTAACTCTTACTCGACCTAATCTATTTTGGCTGAGCCAATTATATATTTTGGTATTATAGAGGTCGATTGACCATATAGTGCTTCATATGGGGTATATTTAGTAGAGGAATGATATGTCATATTGTACCACCATTCGGCCTAAGGGAGTAATTTTGTCCATTCTTTTTGGCCGGTCACTGGTGAAACATCTGAGGTATGTCTCTAAGCACCTGTTCACCACTTAAGTTTAGCCATCGGTCTGTGGGTGGTATGTCGTGCTCATCTTTAGTTTGGTGCCCTGCATCTGAAATAGCTCGGTCCAAAATTTACTAGTAAAGACTTTATCATGATCATTTACAATGGATCTCAGCATCCCATGTAGTTTTATAATATTTTTCATAAAAAATTGGTCGATGCTAGAAGTTGTGTAGGAATTTCAGATAGCACAAAAATGAGTATACTTTGTAAGTCAGTCAACCACTACGAGAATGGTGCTTTTACCTTAGGATGATACACTCCACTCCGGAATCCGGAGTGCCCTATTGATGGTGTGGAGTGCATCTCTTGTAGGATGGTTTTTATGCAAGGGGAGTCAAGTACAAGCACGATGCAACCTTTGTAGCGTAAATCTCTCAAATCCCAACTATAGTCGGCTATGGAGTTTGGTTCCTCCTCCATTTTTTTTTTAATGATATTGTTGGTCTCTAGATCTTTCCTCCATTCCTCCCTAATGTCCTTGAGAAAACTACTGGTTGGAAGGGAGATTGCCAAAAATCCTGCTTGCTCGAGTAGCCGTGAGAGTGCATCTGCAACAACATTTTCCTTGCCTTTTTTGTAAGTAATTTCATAATCAAACCCAAGAAGCTTCATTACCCATATTTATTGTTCGGGGGAGGATATCTTCTGCTCCAAGAAATATTTAAGGCTTCTATGATCAATTTTTTCTTTGGAAGTGCCAGTTGATCAGGTAAGGTTTCCATTTCGTTACTACATGCACAATTGCGAGCATATCTTTATCGTATATTGATATTTTTTATGAGAGGGAGACAATGCCTTGTTGGTGTATGCGAGTGGTCGGCCATCTTGCATGAGAACAGTGTCAATCCCAATTCTGGATGCATCGGCCTCAATGACGAAGGTTCGGTTGAAATCGGGTAGTGCTAGCACGGGCATTGTCGCCATGGTTGCCTTAAGTTTATCGAAGGCAATGGAGGCTTTGTTCAACCATTGGAAAGCATCTTTCTTCAGTAGGGAGGTGAGGGGTGCACTGATCTTCCCATAATCTCTAACAAATGTACAGTAGTAGCCCATCAATCCAAGGAAACCATGCAGCGATTTCACGTTCTTCGGTTTCGGCCAACCTTGCACACCTCATTTCTGTAGGGTCTACTGCCACTCCTTCTGATATGAGGTGCTCAAGATATTTCACCTTTTGTTTAAGAAAGCTATACTTTGACTGTTTAACAAAAAGAACATTCTCATGAAGGATCGTTAAAACAAGTCATAGGTGCTGAAAATGGCCGTCAATGGAAGGGTTGTAAATGAGAATGTCGTCAAAAAATACCAGCATAAACTTACGAAGAAAACTCAGGAAAATATCATTCATGAGGCTTTGGAAGGTAGGAGCATTGATGAGTCCAAAAGGCATTATCAAAAATTTGTAGTGGTCGTTATGTATTCGGAAGGCAGTTTTTGGAACATCGTCTTCACATAGCCGAATTTGATGATACCCAGATCGGAGGTCCAACTTCGTGAAGACTCAAGCTCCCTGTAATTCATCAAGGAGTTCATCCAACATTGGAATTGGGTATTTATCTTTGATGGTGATGTCGTTGAGAGCTCAGTAATCGATGCACATTCGCCACGTTCCATTATTCTTTTGTACGAGAAGCACCAGCGAAGAGTACGGGTTGCAACTTGGCCGAATGATCCCTGTTTCAAGCATCTCCTTCACAATATTTTCTATTTCATCCTTCTGGAGGTGGGGATAGTGGTTTGCCCGGAAGAATTGGAATCTGATAATCATGTCGCTGGGTAGGAGGTAGGTTGCACGGTTCGACAAATACGTTGGAGAATTTGGCAAGCAAGTGTAGGAGATTTTGGCCTTCAATTTTTGTTGGCTCCTTCTTAGGTTGCTGCTGGAGTTGCATCAGGAAGCCACCCTGTATGTAAAACTTTCTTCATTCGTTGGGTCGAAACCGTTGTCACGTTGCCTCTGCACTTCCCGTGTAGGATCACTGTTTCCCTTTACAATAAAATTTCATAATTAACTTTGAAAAATTCCAAGAAACATCACATAGCGTCGTCAGCCACTTTATGCCAAGCATGACCACATAATCATCAATTGGGAGGAGGAAGAAATCAATAATTATTTCTTGGTCCTGCAGCAACAGTTTCACCTGCGGGCATCTTTGGTCACATTTTAAGATCTGACCGTCATTGACCTTAACATCAAATTTGTTGTAATCCTTGATGTGAAGCACTATCCAAGTAGCAACCTTATTTTCAAGAAGTTATTGGTGCTGCCCGTGTCAATGAGGATGGTGATCGATTGTTGTTTGAGTAAGCCCCCAACTTTCATTGTCTACGGATTCGCATAGCCAGAAAGAACATGCACCATGCAATCGGTTGATTGTGGCTCTTCTTTTGCATCCTCCTCTTAACGATCAAGGTTCTCTTCTGCATGCTCAATGTTCTCCTCTTCAACGGGTTCAATCACAAGAAGTCTCCCTTTTTTGCAACAGTGATTGCGGCTCCAAGGCTCGTCACAATACCAACATAAACCCTTCATAGATCATTCTTGAAGCTCCTCCCTTGTTAATTTTTTTGGTGCAGAGGGTCGGCTTACAATGTGTGTGTGTGGGGGTGGGGGGGGTTGGTGGGGTGGCGTGGGTGGGGTGAAGGCCTCGGTGCTACTGGTCAAGGGGTGACCCTAATCCTCTGGGCATCATGGTTCAATCGTTCCTCTTGAAGCCACACAAAAGAGATGGCTGCCATTAGTGTGTATGGTTGTCACGCTTTAACTTCTCCCCGAATCTTCGGTTTCAAGCCTTCGATGAAAGTCCCTAACAATTATTTTTCAGACTAATCTCTAGTTTAGTTAGATAATCTTTCGAACCTGGTCTAGTATTCTTGGACGGTAGAAGTTTGACGGGTCTTGGTTAGTTGGCCGTCAATGTTCTTGTATTCGATTGATCCGAAGTGGACCAGCAATCCCTCTTTAAATTGCATCCATGTGAGGACTCTGTGAGTATGTTCGAACCAACCAAACCATTGTATAGCATCTCTTTCAAAGTGAATAGCAGCAACGTCTACCATGGATGCATTTGGGGTCTTGTAGCATCGAAAATAGCACTCTAAACGTGAGATCCAATCGATCGAGTCTCCTTCCATCTAGGGAAGTCCACCCTCATGCATGGATAGTGCGGATCTATCATCGGTCCTCTCTTCTTTTGAAAATCTTATTTATGATCTAAGCTTTCTCCTTGTTGGGATCTTCTTGGGCTCGGTGGTCGACCCAAACTAAATTCAGCAAAGAGGGCACGAATTCTGTCCTCCATTCACGTCTCGAGAGCTTCCAACATGGCATCGATTACCTCCTCAGATGCCATGGCGTATGTCTCCAGATCTGTAATGTTAAGGTCCTTCTTTTGCTGTCGGGTTAAGGGCATATATAGGTTGAGATATTTGCGGCCGAACGGATTAGTGGATCGAAGGATAAAGGTTACAGTTTTAGGCTTAATAGGTTGTTGTTTAGAGTGCGGTTTGGGCTGCTATTTCATGGTGTTTTGGGCCTATGATGGTAATGGATGAAGGTTGGGAAGGTGGTCTAGATTTGCTATTGATGGTAGCAATAGGTTTGTTAGGAATCTATGGGGGTATGCAGCGAATAGATGCTGATTTGTAAAAGCAGAATTTTTTGTCCAAGAGATAGCGGTTTCTCAATGAAATTTCCAGCAATAAACCGAGATTCTATGGAGAGATTTGATAGCAAGATCTTGGTGTTGATAATAGCAAGGATGACGAAAATATATCAAAAGGCTTCGACAGCAAAGCAGCAAGAATAACGATGAAAGCTTTAGTAGTAAAATTCTCATCGAAAAATCAATTGTTTATGATGAAAAGTTACAGCAATGTAAGGACGTTTTCAGAGATGATTTCAATGATAAATCAAACACAGATCAAATCTGAGAAAATGTAGAAAGTGTGTAAAAATTTTCGTTCAAAAAGATGGTAGTAAGATCGACTTTTAGGCAGTAAGTATGTAGCTAAAAATTTCTACAACGTTCTTTCGTTCGCAAAGATTATGACTTTACAACGATAAGAGTTCGTAGCAAGGAATAGATGACTTCTTTTTTGGTTTTTTGGATATGAAATTGCAACAGCAATAAGGTACTAATGATAGAAATAATACCATATCTAATACAATTGATGATAGCAGCATCAGATTGATAGATCTATGGCAGGGGAGGTGATGGTAGAGATGGCGTTGATAATAGCAATTGTGGGAATTGCTTGACTAATGGTGGGTGGCAGGAAGGGTAGCAAAAGCAGCAAGATCGCTGCTTTGATACCAAGATGATTGAATCCCAGAGGAATTATATTGTAGATTGATCTTTTGAAGGGGGATCAACCCTTTGGAACGTTGTAGGGGTTCCTCCCTCCTAGGTAGTCAGCCACAAGACTGAAATAAATTGATCTCTTGATTGAATAAAAAGTGGTGGAGGCTACATGCTTATATAGGGCTTCAAATCCTAATCCTAGAGAGGCTTCTCCCCTAAGTCAAATGCCTCTTGTACCCCTCCACCCTAGCAAGCTTGCCCTATAAGGAGTGATGGCTTAGGAGGCTACAACAACCCAAGCACCTCCTGCTCAAACCCTAGCTGACCTACCCAGTAAGGAGAGCAACAACTAAGAAGCCCTAAGGCCCCTAGATTAAAGCCCTAGCCAAATTGCTTTATAAGATAGTAGGCGACTAGTCTTATAAACCCTAAGATCCATATGATTAAGGCAACTAGTCTTATAGCCTCTCGCGTGGGGACGACACTAAGGGTATAATACAAGTGATCATTGGAGAATGAGTTCACTTATTGATCTACTTATGAAATGTTGGATGGTTAATGATACCTAATCGTCAAACAGTGATTTCGTATTTCTAGTTGTGTATATGGTCCTTAGACTTGAGACACCAATGATACCTTATTGCGTACTCCATTATTTGGTACTGGACTTATGGTCGATAAGTTTCAAATCTAGTATAGCTAGTTATTGGGAATGATAGCCAAGCTTACGAAGGCAACTGTGTGTCAATAGAGTATCATCCATTCTCGATATCATAAGAGAAATATCTCGTGTGTTCTCACTGGGGCAAATCCTTGGCTAGGGTTGTTCGGATTAAAAGAAGAAATTCTCTAGGAGAATTCGATTAGAGCAAGACTCAGATAGATTCCATATGAGTCCTAATAATACCATGTCTGATATATAATCTTTGGGATATTAGACGGATAAACGACTATAGATATGCGATAATTAAGGACAGACATGTCCAATGGATTAGATCCCCCTATATCATCTAGGGACTATAGCGTAGTGACCTAGAACATCCATAGTTGCTCAATTGAGTGCATTATTATGAGATAACAATTCACTTAGTCAGAAGAAATTATAATAGGTATAACTCACGGCCAACTTAGTATTGGGCCTAGAGGGTCACATATATATGGTATATATTGTGACATAGAGGTTAATGTAAGATATCCGTGGAGCCCTTGTTTTATTGGATATCCAATAAGCTCATGTATTATTGGAATCTATGGATGAGATCCAACAAGAGTTAATAAGAGATTATTGGATAGAGATCCACTAATCTAACATACTTGAGTAGTTAGATAGATCTAATACCCAATAGGGTAGGATCCATTAGGATTAAGCTGTCATGAACATCTATAAATAGGAAGGGGCCATAGGGCTCATAGGCTAGAGCTTTTTGTGGTTGTCCCTCCTATTTTCCTCTGCCTCCTCTCCTCCTTAGTCACCAGCCCCTATTTAGGGCGAGCGGACAATAAGAAGGACTGACCCCTTCTTGAAGAAAAGTGCTCCCTTGTGATGCATATGGAGAGGAATATCCTGTAGCAATTTGAGGAGCATCATCGCTCCATCTGTCATGTGGATCACTACTAGAGAGGAGGACATCTGATCTCCTTCGTCTTCTCCTTTAGAACCTTTTTAGGGATATACGATCTCCCCATGTAAAACATCTAACACATAATATAAAGATTTTTGGTTTTGTAATTTTTCACGCACCAATCTTTGCATAACAATTTGATAAGACATGGGAAATCAGTTTAATTTTTATTTTCTACTACACATATAATGCTCCTATCAGGTTTCCCAACAGTGATATCAGAGCTAGGTTCATCGTGCGATGATTGGCTTTTAAATTGCATGTGTTATGATGAATCATATGGATTATTTTATGTATAACTTACTATGTTTTTGTCTTTAATCTGATTTTTGGATAGCACCTATTTATGTGATTGATAGGCACTATAGATCAATGTTTTGTTGCCAAAATTATTGATACAAAACGGGCAGCATTTGTTGCGGCCCTATGGTTTGGCCGAAGGCTGCTTACAGGCTTGGCCGAGAGCATAAGTTGTTGCTCTCAGCTTGGCCAAGGGCTGCCTAGCCGAGAGCAGTAAGCTCTCAACCATGGTTGTGAACCACCATGAGGCCAAGGAGTCTTGGCTGCATGGGCAACCCCCATGACTAGGGTTTCCTAGTCTAGGTGGTGTCCTTATGTAGAGGACTCATGGCCACAAGGGGAAGCCTGGAGGCTAGGACTTTGCTGGCGGCCCATGGCAAGTTGTAGCAATGGTTCATGGCTACAAGGGGAACCTAAGAGGCCAGGGTTTCTTGGTCGCCTAAGGCTACCCTATGGCCAAGGACTCCTAGCTGCAAGGGTGTCCCTAGCGATAAGGGTTTCCTAACCACATAGGGGTCTTTCCTACCATGTGGAGGCACCCTATAGTAGGATTATCTAAATAATGCATATAATTAATTAAATAATTTAATTAATTATAATTATTGGGCCTTGCGAGCCTCTAATTTTTTTTTGTTTATTGTTGAGCTTGCGTGCCTGTGTTTATGTTGTAATTATATAAGAAGGCACGGCAGGAGCGTAGAGGTGCTAGCGAGACCCATGAGGTTGATGCAGATGATTGCAACACATGGAGATATGCCGAGGTACCAGCAAAATCGATGATGATGAGATATACGATCACATGGTATGGAGATGTGCTGATGCACATATAGATCATGATGTGAATGATTAGGCCCACTAGTTCTGGCCTGATCACATTAGGCTATGGTCCATTATCATCAGTGCGATTGCTCATATGTGATATGTGGATGTTTGTGCATCTACTAGATACTTATATATATATTTGCATGTAGTGTAAATATATATTAGATATATATATGTGGTCATATAAGGTGACCAAATTGAAACCTCCTCCTACAATAATATTAAGTCGATAAACATGAGGCAATTAGATTAGCCCACGTCGCATTCCATCACTATAGAATGAAATTGAATCCCAATGTAGGTTAAGTTGGTCTAGTCCCTCGAGGCTCACCTATATTATGATTCAAGATATTTCCTATAACATAGAGATATCATCGGTGACCTGAGAATAAGGTATGCTTGGTCGATTCCCTCGATGACATATCATCAAATTAGACTCATCTTGGAACGATTGTAATGACTTAACCGAACATCATGGTTGGTCGAGTCCCTCGAGGCTTTGATAGTTCGAATGTCGAATAAGATGAAAATCACAGAGTTATGATTGGCAATAGTTAAATACTTTTTGGGCTTAGTGTGATTAGTTGGGTCACTAAGACATCGATTAGATCTTGATTCTCCACTAGAAATCTACCGGAGATTTTCGTTTCACGTGTCATGAGTATCGTATGATTTACTAGTAAACTAATGGGAGTAGATTAAGATAGAAGTCTGTATTATAATAGTTTATTTTTATAAAATCTACATGTTATTTATTTGTGCTACATCTCTTTCTCAGAAACATGTTGCTTGCAAATCTCTTACATGGCATACTTGATGCCAACTGTCTCACTAGTCCCAACTATATGAATTGGCTCCACAACTTGAGAATCGTTCTTATAGTGGAGAAAATTACATATATCATTGACATGATATTACCCACATAAGAGAAAGGGGCAAGTGAGGATGAGATCGATCGCTACGTGAAGTACATAGATGATTCCACTCTTACTGAGTGATATATATTGGCCTCAATGGCTCCTGAGCTACAGAGGTAGCATGAAAGCATGGATGTCAATTTTATCCTCATTCATATTTGCCAACTATTTGAGGAACAAGGAATAACTCAGAGATATGAGATATTTAAGAGTCTTTTCCACCCGATGATGATAAAGGGGTTATCGATCTAGAACCATATCTTGAGGATGATTGAGTGGATTAAGAAATTAACAGGTCTGTGAATAGTCCTAGAGGATAACATGTGTGTGAACCTCATACTTCAATCCCTCCTAGATTCTTTTTCATAAATTATCATGAATTTTAATATGAATAGACTCGAGATGACTCTCACTGAGCTTCTCAATATGTTGAGGGATGCAAAAAGCACCATTAATAAAATGAAACTAGTTCTCTATATTGGTGAGACCAAAAAGAAAATGAAGGTTGACATATCTCTTAAGAAATACAAGGGCAAAGGCAAACCAAGTAAGACAAAGGTTGCCAAGAAAAATCAATCAAAGGAAAAATGATAGTGCTTCCACTGTGGCAAAGACAGGCACTAGAAGAGGAACTACAAGGAGTACCTTGCAAACAAGGTGAAGCAAAAGCTTTGAGAAGCTTTAGGTACATTTTGATAGAACCCAGAATGAGCTCTATAGATTTTGATATTTGAGGGAGATCAACCCTTGGAATGCTATAGGGGTTCCTCCCTCCTAGAACTTAGCACAAGGTTGAATAAAAGATTGATCTTGCTTGATAAAAGAGAGGGATGGCTACATCATTATATAGGGTTCTAAATCCTAGCCCATGGGATGCTTGCCTAAGTAAAATTATCCCTTTGCTCTCATATAGCCGACCTAGCTGAGGGAAACCCTACCGACCAGCCCAGTAAAGGGGGCGACGACCACTAAGCCTTAAGGCCCCAATCTAAACCCTAGCCATACTTCTTTATATGATAGAAGTGGCTAGGTGGGGTTTATTACAATCCCACAAGATTTTTTATTGATTACTTCTAGGGTGATTGTGACTCAACCCTGCTAGAGTCCTATCAAGCCCGCCCTCTTTGAATCAGCCTTGTCCTCAAGGCTGAGGTCCATAAACTCTAGAAACCGAGTCTTCAGCTCCTCATAAGACTCCTACGTTGCATCTTCGGATAGTAAATTATTCCACTTCATGAGTACTTCAGTTGAAGGGCGTCGACAGCGCATCACAATCCTTCGATCAAGTATAGCTTCAGGTTGAGCTTGAATCTCGCCATCATTAGTAGTGCTCAGCAGCCGAGTCTGAACCAACTCACGTTCTCCCAATTTCGGCTTTAGCAAGTATACGTGGAAGACGAGATAGATCTTAGCATCATTTGAGAGCTTTAATCTGTATGTCATGACCCCAATACGCTCCAAAATCTGATATGGTCCATATAATCGTGGAGATGGTTTTATCGATGCTCTGGTGTTGGTTGCCAACTGCTTGTGTGGTTATAAGCGAAGGTAGACCAAATCTCCTACCAAAAATTCTCACTCGCTCCGGTAAGTGTCTGCTTGTTGCTTCATGTGGGCTTGGGAGGCAATTAGTGTTAGGATCAATTGGCACTAAGAGGGGGGGGGGGGGGTGAATTAGTGCAAGCTAAAAATTTTCTTTCTAAAGCAAAAGCTTCTCGAATAAGATAGAATTGGAAATCTGAAGCTTTTTATTTTTAATAAAATAAGTGAGTGACTAAAAGTAAGTTGTTAAGGAAGCCAGAAAGATGATCACGTTTGAGGAAAAGAACTTATCGTCTTGCTTTCAAGGAGTTTAGTTAAGTTAGAAGCATCAATTCATTAACATTCAAGCAATGCAAGTATGAAACACTTACAATTTTATAGTGGTTCGGCACCAACGGCCTACGTCCACTTCCGAGTCCTCCTTCTTGAGGCACACCGGCATCCACTACCAATCTTCTTTGGGTGAAGATCAAACCCTTACACTTGAGCTTACAAGGGAGACTAGATTTACAACTCTAAGTTCTCTCCCTTACCTCTTTTCTTTTTCTTATAATTCTTACACAATATTTTCTCAAAATATAATCCCCCAAAAGTGTTGTTCTGAATATAAGAAAATTTGGGGTATCTATAGGCCCCAAATTGGCTTCAAAATGAGAGCCAAAATCCCACCGTATCCGAAAAATTCAGATACGGGCTATTTACTCGCCGTTAGCAGCTGGTCGTCGCCTAGATTCTGTGGTATGGGCAATTTACCCACCACCTGGGCGGTTTACCCGTCGAAAGCTACTGCCCATTGCCTAGATTCTATAGTACATGCGGTCCAACCGTCACTCACCGGCGGTTTACCCGTCGAAATTTTTGCAAAAGTGGTTCCCTCCACTTTTCGACTTCCGGCTTGACTTTTATGTTGACCAGCTCTTTGGTCAACTGATTGAGCTCAACCAAACCCAGTAGTGGATCCGGTTGCCTTATTGAGTTGATTTGGATTCCTTACAAATCCAACTCAAATAGGACTCTAACTTCTAACTAGGACTCAATGATTACAACACTTAATGACCAATTAAGCCTAATTAAGACCTAACTCCCACATGCTCCGGTAATCTTTTGGCAAGTCCTCCTTTCTTCTTCCCAGCGATCTCCTTTCACGTTCCCAGCGAGCTTCCCGATTCGCTCAGTGAATCTCCTAGCGAACTTCTGGCGAGATCCCACCGCATCGTCCGAACTCGGCCCGATGCCTAGGCTGTATCTTGCTCATCATCTGGTTGTAACTTCATTGATCTTGCCATAGTTAGACCTGAACAATGCTAATTATGACTTAATTAAATACAATCATAATTATCAAAATATCCATTACAAGACCATCCCGACTCCCGGCAAGCTTTTCGGCTACCCCCGACAATCTTCCGGTGAGTCTCGGTCTTCTTTTGGCGAACTCCCTTGCGCCATCCTGGCAAACTCCCAATACCATTGGCGAGCTTCCGACACACTCCTGACGAGCTCCCAAACGCATCAACTCGATGCATGGACTCAACCTTGGCCAACCCTGATTGTAATAATCCTTCTGTCGTAATTAATCATGCATCAATCAACTCTAACAATCCTGTTATATCAATAATCCATCAATTAATTTCATCATCAAAATCTAAGATTCAACAATCTCCCCCTTTTTGATGATGACAATCAATTGATGACATGAGTTAATCCTAACTCCCCCTAAAACCATACCACTTAAATTTAAGAGACACACTCACTCTTAAATTCAAACAATCAATCATTCAATGTAAATTTCAACATAAATTTGCATCAAGTCACCAAATCATAAATTGTAAAATATTCAAGTTATATCATCAAGTGTTATCAATATATATTTCTCACCCTTTATCATCAACAAAAAGGTGAAATATAGAGCTAATAATTTTAAAAACACATGATAACATTACTCCCCTTTAGTATATGCATTAATATAGAAGACTTAAATTTAAGAGTCACATCCTCTTGAATTCAAGTAAATCAAAGCAATAAGCATTTCAAGCATATAATCTTTCAAGTATAACAAAGATTTGCTTTTTCAACTTTTCAATTTATCAAGAATTTTCAAGGATTGTCATGAAGTTGAAAATATTTGAGAAGTTTTCTTCAAATCATCAAGCATAGAAAATTTTCAAATCAATAAGCATAGAAAATTTTTAGTCATAGAGTATAGAAGATTTTCAAGTCATTGAGCATAGAAAATTTTCAAGTGAGAGAAAATTTCAAGTCATAGTGCATAGAAAATTTTTGAGTCATTGAGCATAGAAAATTTTCAAGTCATTAAGCATACCTTTCTCAATAAAATTAATATATTTAAAAATTAATCTCTAATCATCAACCATACCTTTTATAATTAATAAGGAGAGAAACAGGTGAGGTGTTGTTGAATCATTTCATCATGAGAAGAGCTTTTAATAAATTTTAACAACAATATTAAGATGAGCTCAAAAGTCCAAGAGATTTAAAGACTACTTATGTATTTCAAATATAGCAAAAGTCATCTCTTGATATATAAAATCATCTCTTGTAAATTTCAAATGTGGCACATCTTCATGCATTTTTTTAAAAAAACAAGATACCAAATCATGGAGATAGTTTTCAAAAATGTTATCACAAAAAGCTTAATCTCATGAAATCTAGATTAGCAATTTATATATTTTTATGATTAGCATTTCTAGGTCTCAACCTCAATCTTGTAGATATATAAAATTCGAATATGAGCTCAACATATTTTTCTCATGTAATTTTAAAAAAATATAATAAATAAATCTAGTAAATTCTTTCTTCTCTTTTGGGAAGTGCAAGCTAGCAAATTTTTGCTTTCTTTGCATTGCTCAAACTTGCAATTTTACAAGCTAACAAATTTTGCTCCCCCTTTGTCATTGTCAAAAAGAGGGGATGGTTGCAATAGTGTAAAACTTTCCTATTTCACAATTTTTCAATATTATCACATGAAATATATCATGAAAGATTAACATAGTGATTAGATGTACAATTCATGAAGGTAAATTGTGAATATCAAGAGATAAATTTGTAGGAGAAATAATAAAATCATTGATTCATCCATAAGAAATCTTAACTTGTCAAGTTCATGATTTGTATAAAAATCTCCTTTTAAATAATATGAAAACACAACAAAATATTTTGATTCATAAAAGATTTCAAGTTTTAATTCTAAGAAATCAAAATCATGATATTATTTAATTTCAAAATCATCAAAATCACTTTCAAGGGATTAAAAATATAATTAATAGACTTATTAGTCTCTTGAAATGCTAGTGATTTCCTTTCTCTATTTTGTGTGAATAAGAAGGTAGAGATTCGTTAGCTCGTTATTTAGTATGAATCGGTGAAATGAGGGAATGTATAAAAATAATTCAACAGGCTCTAGAAGGAATTCCAGGAGGACCCTATGAGAATTAAGGTAGAGAAATGAAAAATATCATATCTCAAAAATATTCAATTTTAAAGATATAAATTTTATAGATGTGAATTTCAAAATTAAGCTCAAGACTTCAAGATATTCAAGGAGATTTAAAAGTTTAAGAGCTACTCATGCATTTAAAATCATCTCATGTAATTTAGATAAAAAGCATCAAGAATTTCATAAGAATGCATGATGGTAGATCAAGCTCAAATTGTAAATCAAGTATTTTGTAAGTTTTAATTTTCTTCTAAGCACTTCATCATTCAATGTTTGCTTCTAATCATATTAAAAAATTTATCTCCTACTTTTTGTTATTATCAAGAGAGAAATATGATTGCATAATTTTTTTTCATCCATGTTCAATTTATGTCAAAAATATAAGAGATATCATGTCATTAAAAATTTAAATCTAAAAGACATAATTTTGTTTAATAAGTTTTCTTTCCCGTCTTTTGTAAATATTACAAATGAGTCTTAGGGGATAATCTTAATTTATCCAAGATAAATCTTTTTAATAGAAAAGAAGAATGATCTTGATAAAAATTTTAATTATTATTGTTAAGATCATAAATCTCCTTTTAAAGAAAATCATAGAGATCAATAATGTGATTCCCATAACATATAAGTCAAGTCAAGAAGTTAAGAGAATATTCATGATAATGCAAATCTCTTTTAATTTTCAACTTATCATAATGTTAAAAAATACAAATTTTGGTGATAAGTTATACTAAGAAGAAAGTAATAAGTAATCATGTCATAAAGAATATTATTATCAAATCATAAATGCTAAGAACGTGATTTATTTTGACACATTTCTTCCAAGAAGAAATTTCAGAGCTTTTGAAATCTTAGGAGACAATGTAAGAAGGATCTTGATTCTTATAGAAATATAAAGTTATAAATATTGAGAAGTCAAGATCATGTTTAAGATGAAAGGAATCTTAGTAAATAAAAAGATCTCAAATTATAATTTTTAAGATTTCAAGATCATAATTTAAGTTATCAAATAATCAAAAGCAACATATCAATGATGTTGGATAGATTCAAACATATCCATTCTTTAAAACAAAATCATTTGAAAACATATCCAAAATCATCATCAAAAATTGCTTTTTAGAAAATTTCAGTAGATTATTTTCCAAAAGAAAATAGCTAAAAGTTTTCTGATTCATTTTTGTAATTAAAGAGATTCAACAACAATAGTATCATTTTATCTCTTGTTGAAGGATTCATAGGATAGAAATATTCTTTCAAGATTAATTATCCTCTTTTTGGTTGTTTCATGTGATTTCTTTCAAGAATAATTTTTAAATAAATGATTTTTTATTTAAAACTAGAAACTAAATTTCATTTCAACACGGTCATTACCTTAAGACATAAAATATTTTTAAAGCATAAATTTAACCAATCTCAATTTTAATATTTAAATGAGTCTAACTATTTACACATAGTGCAATGAGTTGACAAACTCATCTTAAAAATGAAGCATATATATTTTCTATGCTCTAATATTCAATCATCATGGCATTTCAATCAATGTAACATTTAAATAAATCATCGCATATTTAATTTCTAAAAATATAATTATTTATTTATTATCTAGTAATCCTACATTGTGATATGTATATGTGATATATGATAGGGATGGATGATCATGAGCCATATAATGTGATATGATGTGTATATATGTGATTATTATTATTATTATGGCTTGTGAGCCATCTTTTTTCTCATTTATTGTCAGGTATGCATGCTTGTGATTATTTTGTAATTACATGGAGAGGCGCAATGAGAGCATAGAGGTGACAGTGGGACCCACGATGTCATGACGGGAAATCACAATGCATGGTGATGCGATGAGGATCTGACGGAACCGATGATGACAAGATCAACGATCACAGGCCATGTAGATGCGTCGATGCACACTTAGATTCTATTATGAGTGATTAGGCCCATTGGCTCAGGCTTAATCATATTAGGTAATGGCTCATGATTATATGATGTGGCTTGCATATATGATATGTGTTATATACCTACTATATATATACATATATATATATATATGTGTGTGTGTGTGTGTGACACGACATATTATGAGACCGATATAAAACAAAAATCACTCCTACAATAATATTAAGTCGGTAAGCGTGAGGTAATAAGATTGACCCACGTGGCCTTCCATCGTTATAGAAAGAAATTGAATCATGACATAGGTTGAGTTGGTCGAGTCACACCTATCAATGTGATCGAGTTCTTGCCTATGACATAGAGATGTCACCAGTGACCTGAGGACATGCTCTAAGTTGGTCGAGCAGTCGAGAGCATATTATCGAATCAGACTCATCTTGTAACGACTGTGATGACTTAACTAAACTTCATGGTTGGTCGAGCAATTGAGACTAATGATGATTCGAAGGCCGAATATGACAGGAATCATTAGCAAGAGTTGTTTACCTTTCAGGCTTAGTGTAATTGGTTGAGTCACTCGAGGTTGCGCTAAGACATCGATCGGATCCTGATCCCCACTAGGAGTCTGCTTGAGACTTATGTTTCACGTGTTGAGGGTGTCACGTGATTCGTTAGGAAAATAGTGGGAGTACATTAAGATAGAAGTTCATATCTTAATTAATTTTTTCATAAAATCTACATGTTATTCATTTGTACTATATCTTATTTGTCAGAAATATGTCGCTCGCAAACCCTCTTCGTGGCATACTTGATGCCAACTACCTCACTAGTCCTAACTACATAGATTGGCTCCGTAATTTCAGAATTGTTCTCACGACGGAGAAAACCGCGTACGTCCTTGATACAATTATGCCCACGCCGAAAGAAGGGGCAAGCGAGGATGAGATCGCTCACTATGTGAAGTATATAGATGATTCCATATTAACAAAATATTATATGTTGGCCTTCATGACCCCTGAGTTACAGAGGTAACATAAGAGCATGGATGTAGGTTCTATCATTCTTTATCTTTGCCAGCTGTTTGAGAAACAGGAAAGAACTCAAAATATGAGATATCCAAGAGACTCTTCTAAACTAGGATGACAAAAAGGACATCAGTTGAGAATCATGTCCTAAAGATGATTGAGTAGATCGAGAAACCCACATGTCTAGAAATAGTCCAGAGGATAACCTATGTGTCGATCTATACTTTAATCCCTGCTAGATTCCTTTTCTAACTTTATCATGAATTTTAACATGAGCAAGTTTGAGGTGACTCTCCATGAGCTCCTCAATATATTGAGGGAAGCTGAGAATGCCATCAAGAAAGAGAAACTAGACCAAGAAGGAAATGAAGGCCAGTAAGACCCTTAAGAAGGGCAAGGGCAAAGAAAGACCGGGTAAGGCAAAGGATACCAAGAAAGACCCGACAAAGGACAAAGGACAGTGCTTCCACTTCGGTCAAGATGAGCACTAGAAGAGAAACTGTAAGGACTACCTTGCAGATAAGGTGAAAGAAAAGCTTGGAGAAGCTTCAGGTATATTCAGGATCAGTCTCCACTTGTCAGATTTTCATGATAACATGTGGGTATTGAATACCGGGAGTGCTTATCATATCTGTAATTCATTATAGGTTCTGGCAAGACCTAGGAGATTGGCCAGAGACGAGATGGACCTCAAGATGGGCAATAGAGCAAGAGTTGTTGTAGTTGCCAATGGGAAGGTCATCCTACATCTACCTAGTAGAGCTATCATTGCATTGGGTGCATGATATTTTTTCCCCTCTATTATCAAAAATATTATTTTCATCTCTTGTTTATTAGTGAATATAAATTAATTTTTTAGAACAATAGTCATTCAATAATTATGGATAATGAGATCATCACTAGAGGGACCCTGATAAATGGCTTATATATGTTAGACACTTCTCCACATCATGAATACAAATATGTCTAAGAGGAAAAGATGAGGTGAATAGTGCATACCTATGGTATTGTAGGCTATGTCATATATATGAGGGAATGATTCAAAAGTTGATGAAAGATTGATACTTAGATCCATTTGACTATGAGTTGTATGCAACTTGTGAACCTTGCCTTCGTGGAAAAATGACCAACTCTCCTTTTAGTGGAATTGGATAGAGAGAGCCATTGAGTTATTGGAACTTGTTCATAGTGATGTATGTGGTCCCATGTCGACTCAGGCTATAAGTTGTTACTCATACTTCATTACATTCACTGATGATTTTTCTAAGTATGAACATATGTGCTTGATGAAGTATAAGTTCGAGGCCTTCGAGAAATTCAGAAAATATAAGAATGAGGTAGAGAACTAAATTGGAAAGAGTAATAAGACTCTTCGATCAAATCGAGGAGGAGAATACTTGAGTACAGAGTTCACCAATTTCCTCAGGGATAATGGGATTATATTCCTATTGAACACCTCCTAATACACCTCAACTTAATGGTATATCAAAAAGGAGGAATCGCACGTTGTTAGACATGGTGAGATCCATGATGAGTTTCGTTGTCCTACCCGTCTCATTCTGGGAATACGCCCTAATGACTACAGCTTGCCTTCTGAACAGAGTTCCATCAAAGTCGACAGTGTCAACACCATATGAGATATAGAAAGGATAGAAGCCCAATCTTAAGGTGGTTAAGATTTAGGGTTGTCCTACCCACGTTAGAAGACATAATCCCAACAAGTTGGAATCAAGGATGAAACGGTACACGTTTGTGGGATAACCTAAGCAGACTTTGGGGTATTATTTCTATCATCCCGAGGATCATAAGGTCTTTTTTGCTAAGAGAGTTGTGTTCCTTGAAAAGGAACATATTGGTGGAAACAGTAGGAGTGAGATAGAGTTGAGCGAGGTTAGAAAACCTAGCTTAAACACCATTCTAGAATCCGAGCATGTTCAGGTACCTAGCACACAAGTTTCAACTTTGCATAGGTCTAGTAGAGTATATTACCCTCTTGAAAGATATGTGGGATATATTAGTGTAGAGGACTTTCAGAATGTTGATCCTCAGACCTACGAGGAGGTTATTATGAGTATAGACTCTGAGAAGTGGCAAGAAGCCATGGATTCTGAGATGGATTCCATATACTCTAACAATGTTTAGAACTTTGTGGATGCACCTAAGGGTATCGTACCCATCGGCTGCAAATGGATCTTCAAGAAGAAGAACGGTGTGGATGGAAAGGTATAAACCTATAAGGCAAGACTAGTAACTAAAGGATATTGTCAAAGGCAAGGAGTTGACTATGACGAAACATTTTCACCTGTAGCCATGCTTAAATTCATCAGAATTCTTTTGTCTATTGTAGCACACTATAACTATGAGATCTAACACATGGATGTGAAAACAATATTCCTTAATAGTAACCTTGAGGAGGAGGTGTATATGATACAGCCATAGGGATTCGTATCCATAGAGATTCTAGATAAAGTGTGTAGGTTGCTTAAGTCCATATATAGATTGAAGCAAGCTTCCCGAAGTTGAAACATAAGATTTGATGAGACGATCATATCCTATGACTTCGTTAAGAACGAAGATGAGTCTTGTGTGTACAGGAAGATAAATGAGAGTACTATCACCTTTTTGGTGCTATACGTGGATGACATCCTAATTATTGGGAATGATGTAGGAATGCTTTCTACAGTAAAGGCTTGGCTATCTAAAAACTTCTCCCTAAAGGACTTAGGGGAAGCATCCTATATTTTGGGGATCTAGATCTATAGAAATAGATCCAAAATGATGTTTAGCTTGTCTCAATTCAAGTATATAGACTTCATTGTCAAAAGGTTTGGCGTAGAGAATTCTAAGAGAGGTCTCATACCAATGAGACAAAAATTATCACTTTCTAAGAGTATGTCCCCAAGGACTCCTAAAGAAAGGGCAGACATGGATAGGATACCTTATGCCTCAGCAATAAGGTGTATCATATATGTTATGCTATGTACCAGGCCTAATATAGTGCATGCTTTGAGTGTCACGAGCAAGTATCAAACGAATCCAGGTTTAGAATACTGGAAGGCAGTAAAGTGTATCGTTAAGTACTTGAGAAGGACTAAGAATCTTTTACTGGTATATGGAGAAGGTAGCCTTCAAATGAGGGCTACACAGACTCAAATTTTTAGTTTGACATTGATGATAATAAGTTAAACTCTGGATATATTTTCACATTGAATGGAAGAGTTCCAAGTAAGATACTATTGCTGACTCGACCACAGAGGCGGAGTACATTGTTATAGTAGAAGCAGCAAAGGAAGGGGTGTGGATGAAGAAGTTCATCAGGGATTTGGGAGTCGTACTGAGTAGGGTGGAGTCAATTCCCAAATATTGCGACAACAACAAGGCGATCGCTCAAGCGAAGGAATCCAGATCCCATCAGAAGTCTAAGCACATTCTGAGGAGGTTCCATTTTATTAGAGATATCATAACCCACAAAGATATAGCAATGAAAAGAGTTTCATCTGAAGATAACATTACAGATCCACTAACAAAGCCATTGGCTCAAATTATATTTGAGTGTCATAAGGGTCTGATGAGGATCAGACACATAGGTGATTGATTTTAGGTCAAGTGGGAGATTGTGTTGAATCTTAGATTTTAATGATGAAATCAATTGATGGGCTATTAATCTAACATAGATTGTTAGAAGTTGATTGATGCAGGATTAACTACGACAAAGAGAATGTGACAATCAGGTTTGGCCAGAGTCAAGTCCATACATTGAGCCGGGGTTCAGATGGTGCGGTTGGGAACTCGCTAGGAGTGTGTCGGAAGCTTGCCGAGGGTATCGGGAGCTTGCTTGGATTGTGCAAGGGAGTTCGCCAGAACAAGATAAAGATTCATCGGAAGATTATCGGGGGTAGCCGAAAGGCTTGTCGGGAGTTGGGAAGTCTTGAAGTGGACTTATGGCTATTATGATTGAAATTAATTAAGTCGTAGTTAGCATCATGCAGGTTTAACCACGACGAGAGGAGTTACATATCAAACATGGACCTAGGATCAAGCTTAGGCATCGGGCCAAGGATTGGACGATGCGGTGGAAGCTCGCCGGGAGTTCGCTGAGAGATTCACCGAAGGGATCGGGAGGCTCGATAGGAATACACCGGGAGATCACCGGAGGAAGACCGTGAGACTCGCCACTGGAGATTTCGAAGGTTGCCGGAATGCGGGAGTGAGGTCATTAAGCTTGGCGATGTTTGATTGTAATCTTCAAGTCGTAGGTTAAGAGTGAGTCTGATTTGAGTGTGATTTAAAAATCAACTCAAAGAGGCAATCGGGTCCACTATGGGGTTTGATTAAGTTCAAGTTGAGCTCAATTAGTTGACTAAAGAATTGGTCAACATCATATTCAAGCTGGAATTCGAAAAGTGGAGGGAACCACTTTTGCGAAGATTTTGGTGGCTAAACCGCTAGTAAGCGACGGTTGTACCGTCGTACCTAGGATTACGGGCGGTTGTCAGCGACTAAACCACCCAGGCAGGGCGACTGAACCGCCCATACCCAGGAATCTAGGCACTTTTAGCGGTTGACCTGCCCAGGCCGACGAGTGAACCGCCCGTACCCGGATTTTTTTGATACTGTTGGATTTTGGCTCCGATTTTGAAGCTAATTTGGGGCCTATAAATATCCCAAGTTTTCATACATTACATACAATAATTTTTGGGGATTATATTCTGAGAAAATATTATGTGAGAATTGTAGGAAAAAGAAAAGGGGTAAGGGAGTGATCAAAGAATATAATCTTATCTCCCTTGTAAGCAAAGATCAGTAGTGGATGTTGGTGTGCCTCAAGAAGGAGAACCACTATAAAAATTATGAGTGTTTCCTTGCTTTCATTGCTTACATATTTTTGTATTGACGCTTCCGATTTAACTCAACTCTTTGAAAGCAAAGTTTTCACAATAAGTTCTTTCCTTCAAACGTTGCTTATCTTTCTAGTTTGTTTATTAACTTAGCAACTTTCTTTTAATCACTCACTCGTTTTACTAAGAATAAAAAGCTTCGGATTTCCTATCTTGGTTTAATCGAAAAGTTTTCATATAAACTGAAAATTTACACTTACACTAATTCACTCCCCCACCCATCTTAGTGTCAATTGATCCTAACAATCTTAACAACTAGTATCAAAGCCACGTTTTTCTCATTTGATTTAACACCCAAGAGAACAGCTAGCTCTTTTTGGTTTTTAAGAGGGTTTTTCTATTGTTCACCCTTTCGTATTCAACGGGACGAACTACACTTATTGGAAAACTCGGATAAGAGTTTTCTTGCATTCTTTAGACCTCGATTTATGGACTATTATTGAAAACAGATTCAAAAAGTCTTCTCTTCCAATGAACGATTGGAATGATTTGGAGAAGAAGACTTTCTCTTTAAATGCCAAGGCTATGAATGCCTTGTTTTGCGCCTTAGATAAAAATGAATTTGATCGAATTTCTTCTTGTGATTCAACTTTTTAAATTTGACTTACAATGGAATTGACACATAACAACACACTTAATTTATGACTCAATAAATGAAATGCCACACAAAAATAAACATGAAGAACACCTTCCAAAGAACAAGAAGGATTATGAACTAAGAATGACATATGACTCCTCGAGTGAAATCTCGAGTAATGAGAACCTTGGATATGAACTTTTGACAAATGAACCGGAAAAATTAATGAACTTGAGCCTTAAAAATAATCTAAAGATGGATAAAATCTCTTGCTATGAACGCAAGAAGTCGAGGCACTCCAAAGATGAAGAACACAATCAAGAAGAAGTGGAAGATCTTATGCTCGTGGCCAACCACGATGAGGTAAGTAACCACTCTGAAAGCTCTTTTACTTTTAATGAGTTATTACTTTCTTTTCATGAGCTTTATGATAAATTTAGAAAGATTAATAAATCTTATAAATTACGTAAGGAAGAGCATGCATCATTAGTTAGTAAACTTGATGAAATGCATAAATTAGCACCATCACACAATACATGCACCAAACATGAAACCTTGTATGATATTTTACCATCACACAATTTTTGCTCTAAATATGAAATGCTAGATGATGTTAAAAAGGAAAATATCATGGTTAAACAAATATTAAAAAAATTTAAAATAGGGAATAAATCTCTAAATATGATCCTTGCCAATAAGAATCATTTTAATAGAAGAAATGATATAGGCTTTGTTGGTAACATTCAACAAAAACCAACCATGTTTGTGAAAGGACCTACATTAAATTTGCCACCTAAAAATAATTATAATTTTTGTTGTAGATTAGGACATAAAGCCTACAAATGTCCATTTAAACATTACAGTCCACATAAATTAATTTGGGTTCCTAAAAAAATCATAAATAACCTTAAGCCATTAGAAAAAATGGGAAGAACACACCATGAAGGACCTAAACTCAAATGGGTACCTAAATCAAAACCTCCCATAATATAAAGTTGCATCCTAACAAGGCTAGGTGCACTAAGTAATATTTTGAAAGTAAATGCTCAAGGCATATGACTTGAGATCTAATACTCTTTCAAAGCTCACTAACCTAAGCAAATAACAAGAAAAATTATTGAAAATAAAATTATTTGTAATGAATCTTAAGGATGATTCATTGTTATAATTAATCTTGATTACTTTCAATGATGCATAATCTTTGCATAGCTAGAGCATGCTAAAATTAGAAAGAAAAAAGTATAGTTAACTTAAATAAAAGTGATATGTATAAAGAAAGATTTTGATGATGATTATTGTTTTGATGTGTATTAACTTGTGTTGATGATTTATGTTATTTTTGAACCTAAAAATCATATATGAAATCATCTTTCTTTAAAAGAAAAACTTCTTGATAACATGATAGAATCTTCCAACATGCAAAAATCATTGGATTTAAAATGAATCAAAGCTTTTATTTGAAAATATTTTTGCAATGATCATAATGAAATTTTGTTTTTGACTTTAAATGCCAATGCATTCTTGAAATAAATTTTAAAAGAAGGATAATTCTTCTTGAAAGAATATTTATCCCATGAATCCTTCAATAAAGATAAAATGATATATTTATTGTTGAATCTCTTTAACTACAAAAATAAATAGAAAACTTTAGCTATTTTCTTTTGGAAAATAATCCATGATGACTTTACTGAAATTTTCCAAAAAGTGATTTTTGATGATGATTTTGGATAAGTTTTCAAATAATTTTATTTAAAAAGATTAAAAAATTGATTATGTTATTTTTATGACTCTCTTGAATTACGAAAGTGATTTTGACGATTTGATGATTTGAACTTGAATAAATTATTATCATGATTTTGGCAAGTTTAGAAAATAAAACTTGAAAATCTTCTTATGAACCATGTTCTTAAAACCTTGAAGTTATATATATATAAATCAAGATCTTCTACTTTTTTTCTTCCTTAAAATTAATTCATGATCTTGATATCTACAATATAATATCTTTATGAGATGAAGACTCTTCTTTGTTCTCTTATGGTTCTATTTTATCATCTAAGAAGAGATTTATTAAATTAAATCATGTGTTTAATATTTATGAATATCTTTTGATATCAATATTTATCTTGACATGATTTATTTTAAAACTCATGAATAACATAATTTATCACCAAAATTAGTATTTACTAAATTTATGATAAGTTAAAAATTAAAAAAGATTTGTTTTATCATGAATATTCCCTTAATTTCTTGACTTGACTTTTACATTATGGGAATCACGTTATTGATCTTTATAATTTTCACTTTTTAATAAAAAGAAGATTTATGATCTTAACAATTATAATTAAATTTTTTATCAAGATCATTCTTTTATTTTATTAAAAAAATTATCTTGGATGAATTAAGATAAACCCCTAAGACTCATTGTTATTATTTACAAAAAGAGGGAAGAAACTTATTAAACAAAATAATATCTTTTGATATTCAAAAATTTGATTATCTTTAATGACATGATCTACTACATTTTGGCATAATTTGACTATGGATGTTAAAAAGAAATTATGTAATCATTTTTTTTTTGACATTTACAATGGGGGAGATAAAATTATTAATATGATTAGACGCAAATTGGATATAATAACTTTGAATGAGAAATAATGTGCTTAAAAGAAAATTTAAAATTTTCTAAATACATGCAAAATGCATATTTCATAATTTGAGCTTGATGTATTATCATATTTTCCTTTGGATTTTATAAATTGCACTTCTTATCAAAATATGCATGCAAAATTCTTGATTAACAATTTAAGCTAGCATGTTTTCTTTTGAAATTTTTTATGCTTATTATCAAAATATAAATGAAAGGTGATCTACAAAAATACATGATTTGATATTTATGTTAGAAAATCACACAATTTAAATACATGAGTGGCTCTTAATTCTTCTTGGATTTCTTAGATTTTTGAGCTCACTTTAAAAATCACTCTAATTAAAATGAACATAAGAAGAGGATTCAAATTTTTGTGATAAGATAGTTTTAAAAGATTATTCTTGTTTCATGAATCTTGATAAATGTTTACAAAGGGAAATATATATAACATAAACTTCTATGATACTTGAAATAAGTCTTTGATATTAAATCTTTGATGAATCACTTGATGTGCTACTCTTGACTTAAATGAATTAAATTACATGGGTATATATCAATTCTTGGATTTTGGAATTTACATTTAAAATATTGAGTCATATTTTTGTGATACAATGTCTCTCACCTCACTTCCTTGTTTCTTATTTATTATTCAAAGAAAGGAAAAAAAATCTTTCATAAGAAAATTATCAACGGGGGGCAAAACTTGTTTGCTTGCATGATGTAAATAAATTGCTACCTTGAATATTACAAAGAAAGCAAAAATTTGCTAGCTTGCACTTCTCAAAAGAGAAGAAATAACTCACTAACTTTATTTGCTACATTTTTTTGAAATTTATATAAGATAGATTTGTTGAGCTCATATTCAAAATTTTTAAAATCTTATATCTACAAGATTGAGGTTGAGAGTTAAAAATGCTAAATCATGAAAATATATAAATTGATAATCTAGATTTCATGATATTAAGTCTTTTGTAATAAAAAAATTTTAAAACATTCTCCATGTTTTTATCTTATTATTTACAAAAACAAAAAGGGAAGAAAATTTGCATGCTGTTACCCTACAAATTTATTTGCTACCCTTGCTTGAAATTACATGAGATGTTTTTAAATACATGAGTAGCTCCTAAATTCTTGAATATCTTAGATCCTTGAGCTTATTTTTAAAATTCATCTCTATAAATTGAAAGCTATACATAATGATGTTTTATAACTCCTCCCTTATTTTCTTCCTTCTTGTTCATAAGAGAAAGAAAATTCTTTACGACTCATATCGTATTTTTATAAAGAGGGAGCAAAAACTCATGTGCCTTAAAATTTTATGCTCTATATTTCACCTTTTTGTTGATGACAAAGGGGGAGAAATATACATTGATGACACATGATATTAATGATATACATTAATATGGATATGGATTGATATATCTTGGATATGGATATGAGTGCATAATTCCTTTTTACTCATGAATTGATATCTTGGATATGTAAATTTATGTCAAAATTTACATAGAATTTTGATTGCTTGAACTTAAGAATGTGTCTCTTAAATTTAAGTGGCATAAATTTAGGGGGAGTTAGGATTAACTCCTGTCATCAATTGATTGTCATCATAAAAAAAAGGGAGATTGTTGAATCTCAAATTTTGATGATGAAATCAATTGATGGGTTATTAATCTAACATGGATTGTCAGAAGTTGATTGATGTAGGATTAACTACGACAGAAAGAATGTGACAATCAGGTTTGGCTAGAGTCAAGTCCATGCATTGGGTAGGGATTTGGATGGTGCGGTTAGGAACTCGCCAGGAGTGCGTCGGAAGCTTGCCGAGGGTATCGGGAGCTTGCCTGGATGGCGCAAGGGAGTTCGCCAAAAGAAGACCAAGACTCTCCAGAAGATTATTGGGGATAGCCGAAAGGCTTACCGGGAGTTGGGAAGGTCTTGAAGTAGCCTTGTGGCTATTATGATTAAATTTAATTAAGTCATAGTTAGCATTATGTAGGTTTAACCATGATGGAAAAAGGAGTTACAGATCAAGTATGGACCCAGGATTAAGCTTAGGCATCGATCCAAGGATTGGACAATATGGTGGAGCTCGTCGGAAGTTCGCTAGGAGATTCGCCGAAGGGATTGGGAAGCTCGCTAGGAACACATCATGAGATCGCCAGAGAAAGATCGTGAGACTCACCGCTAGAGATTCTGAAGGTTGCCGGAATGCTAGAGTGAGGTCATTAAGCTTGGTGGTCATGTTTGGTTGTAATCTTCAAGTCGTAGGTTAAGAGTGAGTCTGATTTGAGTGTGATTTGGAAATCAACTCAAAGAGGCAACCAGGTCCACTATAGGGTTTGATTGAGCTCAGGTTGAGCTTAATTAATTGACCAAAGAATTGGTCAACATCAGGTTCAAGCCAGAATTTGAAAAGTGGAGGGAACTACTCTTGTGGAGATTCCGACGGGTAAATTGCTGGTAAGCGGCGGTTGTACCATCGTACCCAGGATTCCAAGTGATTGTCAGTGGCTGAGCCACCCAGGCTGGGCGGCTGAACCGCCCGTACCCAGGAATTTGGACACTTTCGACGGTTGACCTGCCCAGGCTGACCGGTGAATTGCTCGTACCCGGATTTTTCGGATACGGTTGGATTTTGGCTCTGGTGTTGAAGCCAATTTGGGGCCTATAAATACTCCAAGTTTTCTTACATTCTATACAATAATTTTTGGGGATTATATTCTGAGAAAATATTATGTAAGAATTATAAGAAAAAGAAAAGGAGTAAGGGAGTGATCAAAGAGTGTAATCTTGTCTCCCTTTTAAGCAAAGTGTAAGGGTTTGGTCTTCACCCAAAGAAGATTGGTAGTGGACTCCGGTGTGCCTCAAGAATAAGGACTCGGGAGTGGATGTAGGTCGTTGGCACCGAACCACTATAAAAATTATGAGTGTTTTCTTGCTTTCATTGCTTACATATTTTTGTCTTGACGCTTCTGATTTAACTCAACTCTTTGAAAGCAAAGTTTTCACGGTAAGTTCTTTCCTTCAAACATTACTTATCTTTCTAATTTGCTTATTAACTTAGTAACTTTCTTTTAATCACTCACTCATTTCACTAAAAATAAAAAGCTTCAGATTTCCTATCTTGGTTTAATCGAAAAGTTTTCATCTAAACTGAAAATTTACACTTGCACTAGTTCAACCCCCCCCCCCCCCCCACCCTAGTGCCAATTGGTCCTAACAATCCTAACAGATTGCTGATTACAGGTGCCTTGTAAGCCAATCACGTGAGTGATGGCATGTGTGAGACACTGTGCGATCTATGTTTAAAGATGAATAGATCTCATATCGTGATCTCATCACGATCCGATTCTCATTGCACAGAACCAAAGACATCACAATATATATGCTATAAATATTATAATGTGATAATATGCCAATATTAATCATAAGCAAAAAGATCACATAGCATGTCACACGTGTCATCACTCACGTGATTGGCTTGTAGGGCACTTGTAAAGATGTAGGTTCCACCTAATCAAAGAGATCATGGCTCGTAAAGATGTAGCATTGAAAAGAGTTTCATCCAAAGATAAGATTGCATATCCACTAACGAAGCCATTATCTCAAATTATCTTTGAGCATCATAAAATTCTGATGGGGATCAGACACGTAGGTGATTGTCTTTACATTAAGTGAGAGATTGCTGATCATATATGCCCTACAAGCTAATCGTGTAAGTGATGGCACGTATAACACGTTGGATGATCTTTTTGTTTATTATTATTATTGGCATATTCTCACTTTATGTTGCCCGTTGCATATATTGTGATATCCTTGGATCTATGCAATGGGAATCGGATCGTGATGAGATCACGATAATGAAACTGATTCACCTTTAAATATAGATCCTAAAAAATCTTGATCATAGATTACTCTAGAGGGACATCGAGATAATGAAAAAATAATATACTATATTCTCATCTATGTAATAGAGATGGTCTCACAGTCGCTCATGTTGGGACACTAAATATATAGTACATTTGCTCATTGGAGAATGAGTTCACTGATTGATCTACTTACAGAATGCTAGATGGTAAATGATACTTAGCGTCAAATAGTGATTTCATAGTCCCAATTGTATGTATGATCCTTAGACTTAAGATGTCAAGGATGCCTTATTTGAGTACTCCAGACTTACAGGTATGGAAAGTTCTGATTTGGTACTATCGATTATCGGATTTGTAATCAACTTTATGAAGGCAATTGAGTGTCAATAAAGGATCATCTACTCTCGGTATCATTAGAGGAATATCTCGTGTGCTCTTGCTTAGACAAATCTCTAGTCAGGCTTGTTCAGATTGAAAGAGTTCTCTAGAAGAATTCCATTAGAGCGAGACTCGGATGGATTTCGTATGTGGCATGCTTGTACCATACCCAATATATGATCTTTGAGATATTAGATGGATGATGGACTATAGATACAAAATAATTAAGGATAGACAGGTCCAATGGATTAGATCTCCTGTACCATCTGGGGACTATGGCATAGTGACCTAGTACGTCCATAGTCAATGAGTTGAGTGAATTTCTATAAAAATAATAATTCACTGAGTCAGAAGGAGTTTTGATAGGTGAAATTCACAACCAGCTCGGTATTGGTCCTGGAGGGTCACACGTATTTGGTGGATGATTGCAGCGAGTAGAGTATTGGATATGAGTTATCCAATAAACCCCTGTTCTCATTGGATGAGACCCAACATTAATGCTTTCCTTGCATAAGGCCCAATTAGAGATCAGTTAAGATTATTGGATAGAGATTTAATAATCCAAGAAGTAAGGGTAATTGGATAGAGATCCAATACCCACTAAGGTAGGATCATTAGAGTTTTTGGTGGCTCTCTATAGGAGGCAAGGGAGACCAATAGGGTGATAGGCTGCATCTTTGGTCGTCACCTCCTATTCTCCTCCCTCCTATCTCTTCTCAGCCGACCACCCTCTCCCTGCTGCGAGAGGATATCGAAAAAGATAAGAGATTTTCTTCCAGGTTTGCTGCAAGATGGTGCACAAGAGTTACGGGCTTTTGGCTGCAATTAGAGGAGTATCTCTGCATTAATCCACCGTGTGGATACCGCTAAAGAGGAGGGCATCTGACCTCCTTAATCCTCTTCCATAGGATCTAAAATTTTTAGGGATATATAATCTCCCTAGGTAATAAATCTCATATGATTTATAGTTTTAGGTTTTTGTGATCTTTCGCGCATCAATCGTAGCACGACGATATGATAAACGTGAGAAACCAGTTTTTTTTTTCCATTGCACATATGATGCTCTCATGGTTTCCCAACAAGTACTAGGTTACTCGAGAGAGATAACAAAAAAGTCAAACAGACCAGTGTACTATATGCCCGTCCATATGATGGAGGTAGTTGGTCTTATAGCCACTCGTGTGGGGATACCAAAAGTATAGTACAGGTGTTCATTGGAGAATGAGTTTCACTAATTGATCTGCTTATGGAATGTTGAATAGTTCATAATACTTGATCATCAAACAATGATTCTATAGTCTCAATTGTGTATGATCTTTAGACTTAAGACACTAAGGATGTCTTATTTTAGTATTTCATTTTTTGATACCAGACTTATAGGTCTAGAAGTTTCAGATCTAGTATAGCCGATTATTATGAATGGTAAACAACCAATACGAAGATAATTATGTATCAATTAAGGATCATCCACTCTCAATATCATGAGAGAAATATTATGTGTGTTCTCGCTCAGGCAAATCCCTAGTTATGATTGTTTAGATTGAAAGAGAAGAAATTCTACAAGAGAATCTCATTAGAGCAAGACTCGGATGGATTCCGTATGAGACCTGATAGTACCATATCTAATATAATCTCTAGGATATTAGATTAATTAGGGATTATAAATACATTATAATCGAGGACAGACAGGTCCAATGAATTAGATCCTCCTGTATCATCTAAGGACTATGACATAGTGGCTTAGTACATTCATATTTGATGAGTTGAGTGAATTGTTATTGGATAATAATTCACTAAGTTAGAAGGAGTTCTGAGTCAAAAGAGGTTCTAGTAGGTGCAACTCACAGCCAGCTCAGTATTGAGTCTAGAGGGTCACACACATTTGGTAGATATTGCAACAAGTAAAGGTTTGGACATAAGATATACATGGAGCCCCTATTTTATTGGATATCTAATAAGCCCCTATATTATTGGATCCTGTAGATGAGATCTAATAAATGTTAATAAGATATTATTTAATATAGATCCACTAATCTAAGAGGCTCGGGTAGTTGGATACAGATCCAGTACCCAATTGGGCAGGATCCATTCGGGTTAAATTATCATGAACCTCTATAAATCGGAAGGTGCCATAGGGCTCATAGGCTAGAGCTTTCAGTACCCACCCCTCCTATTCTTCTCTTCTTCCTCTTCTCCTCAACTAACAGCCCCTATTTGGTGCATGTGGATAGCAAGAGGGTATGCCCCTTCTTAAAGAAAATGCTCCCTTATGGTCCACATGGAGAAGAAGATCCTGCAGCAATTTGAGGAACATCGTCGCCCCATCTGCTGTGTGGATCACCCCTAGGAGATTGGCTTCTCCTAGATGTTTAAAGTGAATGGGGATTGAACCGAGGTTGAATTTTTTAACTTTTCCCCTCTGGATCGTTGAAACTCTCCATGCATCTCTTCTAAGTATTAATTTATTTGTCATAGTTGGATCCTCAATGAGTCATCCATCGAATCTGTTAATTGAGACTCGGATTTAGGCAGAGCAAAGCAGTGGTGCTAGGACACACTGAATTCCACAATTTGGGGGAGGGGCGCTCCCTCCTTCGACAATTCCATGGGCCTTTGATGATCCTAGGATGTTGGCATTACATTGGGTAGGGGGATCCCGTTGGGCGTTGGAGCTAGTGGAGGTTGAGGTATTAATCATAGTTAAGATGATGACATTGCTTATTGGGCCAGTTGAGACAGGAGTAGGGTGATAGCCTACATCATGCCTGTTAGCGTATTTACCTACTAGGTAAATAGGGAAAAGTGCAGGAACACCTTGATAGGGAAAAGTAGATGGCTCAAGGTAATCCCTAGGGACAAATGGTCTAGGTCATTGAATAGATGCTAGTATCGTGCCAATGTTTATATGAAAGTGAACGCGTCCACGTGAGAGAAGGATGTCAACTAACCCCCTTGAGTACAAGTGCTATGGGACGGAGGCAGGGCCTTCTCGTTAGATCGTTAGTTGGGAGGATTGGCAGGCAGTTGTAACATCAAGCCCTCCTTTTATTGGTTATAGGTGCCTTGCAAGTCAATCACGTGAGTGATGACATATGTGACATGCTGTGTGATCTTTTTGCTTATTATTATTGACATAATCTCACTTTTTGTTACCTACTGCATATATTGTGATGTCTTTGGATCTATATAATGGGAATTGGATCATGATGAGATCACGATAATGAGACTGATTTGACTTCAAACATAAACCATAAATAATTCTGGTCATAGGTTACTTAAGAGAGACATTGAGATAACCGGACATACTGGTTTACTATATACCCATCCATATATTGAAGGCGGCTGGTTTTGTGGTCGATCGTGTGGGGACACTAAGGGTACAATATAGGTGCTCATTGGTGCTCATTGGAGAATGAGTTCACTAATTGATCCGCTTATGGAATGTTGGATGGTTAATTATTCCTAACGTCAGACTTCCATAGTCTCAGTTATGTGTCTGATCCATAGACTTGAGATACCAAGGATCCTTTGTTTGAGTACACCTTTCTTTTACGCATGACTTACAAGTTTAAATGTTTCAGATCTAGTACAGTCAGTTAAAGGCAATTGAGTGTCAATAGAGTATTATCCACTTTTGGTATCACGAGAGGAATATTTTGTGCGCTCTCACTCAAGCAAATCCCTGGCAAGGGTTGTTCGGATTGAAAGAGAATGAGTTCTCTAGAAGAATTTAATCCGAGCGAGACTCAAATGGATTTCGTATGAGTCCTGACATTACCATGCTCAATATATTGTCACTGGGATATTATTTATGGATGAGGGACTATAGATATATAATAACTAAGGGCGGGCAGGTCCAATGGATTAGATCCCCCTTTACCATCTCGGGAGCAGTGGCCTAGTATGTCCATAGTTAATAAGTTGAGTGAATTATTATGAGATAACAATTCACTAAGTCAAAATGATTTCTGAGTCAAAAGGAGTTCTAACAGGTGTAACTTACGGCCAGCTCGGTATTGGGCCTAGAGGGTCACACATATATGGTGGATGTTGTGACAATTAGAGGTTCAAATATGAGATATCCGAAGAGCCCTATTTTATTGGATATATAATAACCCCATGTATTATTGGATCCTATGGATGATTCCAATAAGCATTAATAAGAGATTATTGGATAGAGATCTACTAATTTAAGAGACTTGGGTAGTTGGATAAGGATCTAGTACCCAATAGGGCAGGATCTAATATGGTTAAATTAATAACGACCTCTATAAATAGGAGGGGGCTAAAGGGTTCATTGGCTAGACCTTTCGGTGGCTACCCCTCCTATTCTCCTAAACCTCCTCTCCTTCTTGGCAAGATCTTGTGTGCTACACATGGAGATGGAGATCCCAAAGCAATATGAGGAGCATCGTCGCTATAGAGGAGGACAACTGACTTCCTACATCTATGCCTATAGATTTAGGTTTTCAAAGATATACGATATCTCTAGATAAAACATCTAACACGTGTTACAAAGTTCTTGGTTTTATGGATTTTTACACACCAATCATCAAACGACGATTTGACAAACATTGGAGACCTTTTTATTTTATTTTTTTTGCTATGCATGTGATGCTTCTAATATGGTTTTTTAACACCTTCTAGTGCCAAAATATTGAGGAGAATTATCGTGTCATAGGAGTAAACCTGATGGAAGCGTCTAAAGTGACTCTCAGGTGGAAGCGTTGAGCTCCCGAGGTGCCACCTACACTATGTTAGGATCAATTGGCACTAAGAGGGAGGGTGAATTAGTGCAAGTGTAAATTTTTCGTTTTGAACAAAAATGTTTCGGTTTAAGCATGATAGGAAGATCCAAAGCTTGTTGTTCAAATAAAGCAAGTAAATGATAAGAAGATTGCTAAGTTACTTGCTTACTAAGTACTTAAGAAAGAGCAAGGAAATCCGAAAGATAAGAAACATTGTAAGTGAAATGTTTGCTTTTAAAGAGTAAACAAGATCGGAAGCATTAATAAAGAAATCAAAAGATGAACTCACAATTTTTGTAGTGGTTCGGCACCGATGGCCTACGTCTACTCCTAAGTCCTCCTTCTTGAGGCACACCGACGTCCACTACCGATCTTCTTTGGGTGAAGACCAAACCCTTACACTTTGCTTACAAGGAAGACAAGATTACACTCTTTGATCATTCCCTTACCCCTTTTCTTTTTCTTACAATTCTCACACAATATTTTCTCAGAATATAATCCTCAAAATTATTGTATTGAATGTAAGAAAACTTGGGATATTTATAAGCCCCAAATTGGCTTTAAAACCGGAGCCAAAATCCAACATACCCTAAAAAATCGAGTCAAACGATTTACCCGCCGACCTTGGGCGGGTCAACCGCCCAAAGTACCCAGATTTCTGGGTACGGGCGATATAACCGCCCAGCCTCGGTGGGTGTACCGTCGTCGGTGGGTCAACCGCCCAAAGTACCTAGATTCTTGGGTACGAGCGGTTCAACCGCCCAGCTTGGGTGGGTCAGCCACCGCCAGCCACCCAAAAACCTGGGCAGCGGCGATACACCCATCGCTCACCGACGGTTTACCCGCCAGAATTTTCGTAAAAGTGGTTCCCTCCACTTTTTGAATTTCGGCTTGAACCTGATGTTGACCAACCCTTTGGTCAACCAATTGAGCTCAACCTGAGCTCAATCAAACCCCAATGGTGGACCTGATTACCTTATTGAGTTGATTTGGATTCCTTCCAAATTCAACTCAATTTGGACTCAAACCCTAACTATGACTCAATGATTACAACACTTAATAATCAATTAAGATAATCAAGACCTAACTCTCGCCAATCCGGTAGCCTCCGGCATTCTTGCGGAGAGTCTTTCGGTCTTCTTATGACGATCTTCCGGCATGTTCCCAGCGAGCTTCCCGGTCCCTTTGGCGAATCTCCTAGCGAATTTCGACGAGATCTCACTGCATCATCCGAACCCGGCTCGATGCCCAAGCTTGATCTTGGCCAATCATCTGGTTGTAACTTCATTGCTCCTGTCATAGTTAGTCTCGCACGATGCTAATTATGACTTAATTAAATACAATTATAATTACCAAACATCCATTACAAGACCATCCTAACTCCCGACAAGCTTTTCAGCTACCCCCGACAATCTTCTATCGAGTCTTGATCTTCTTCTAGCGAACTCCCTTGCACCATCCTGGCAAACTCCCGATACCCTCGACGAGCTCCCGACGCACTCCTGGCGAGTTCCCAATCGCATCGACCTGATGCATGGACTTGACCTTGGCCAATCCTGATTGTAATAATCATTTTGTCGTAATTAATCCTGCATCAATCAATTTCTAACAATCCATGTTAGATCAATAACTTATCAATTGATTTCATCATTAAAATCTGAGATTCGACAATCTCTCCCTTTTTGATGATGACAACCAATTGATGACAGGAGTTAATCCTAACTCCCCCTAAATCCATGCCACTTAAATTTAAGAGAAGCACACACTCTTAAATTCAAGCAATCAACATTCTATACAAATTTCAACATAAATTTGCATCAAATCATCAACTCATGAGTAAAAGGGAATTAAGCATCCATATCCAAGATGTTCAATCATATCCTTATCCAAGATATCCATGTATTTCAACAAGATCATGTGTCATCAATGTATTCATCATGTGTCATCAAAATATATTTCTCCCCCTTTGTCATCAACAAAAAGATGAAATATAGCTAATAATTTCAAAGTACAGGATGACATTACTCCCCCTTAATATATGCATTATAAAATTTTATTTCCCTTTAATAAGGAGAGAAATAAGGGAGGTGTTGTTGAATCATTTCATCATAGAGAAGAGCTCTTAATAAATTTTAAAAGCAATACTAAGATGAGCTCAAAAGTTCAAGAGATTTAAAGATTATTTATGTATTTCAAATGTAGCAAAAGTCATATCTTGATATCAAAAATTATCTCTTGTAAATTTCAAATGTAGCACATCTTCATGTTTTTTTTTTTAAAACAATAAGATAAAATCATGGAGAAAGTTTAAAAAATATTATCACAAAAAGGTTTCATTTCATGGAATCTATATTAGCAATTTATATATTTTCATGATTTAACATTTCTAGGTCTCAACCTCAATCTTGTATATATAAAATTTCGAATATAAGCTCAACAAATTTTTCTCATATAAATTTCAAGAAATATAGTAAATAAATCTGAATAATAACAAATCATTATCTTTATGTAGATTTTTAAAATCATTATTACATACATGATCATCATACATGATTTCACATCATATACCTTCTCCCTCTTTGTCATCAACAAAATAAGAAGTGTAATTAGCAAGCTTTTTATATATGAAAGCTTAGCAATTTAATAAATTTTTTATTACTTTAGAACATGTAAGCTAGTGAATTCATTCTTCTCTTTTGAGAAGTACAAGCCAGCAAATATTTGCTTCCTTTATATTGTTCAAGGTAGCAATTTTATAAGCTAACAAGTTTTGTTCCCCCTTTATCATTGTCAAAAAGAAGGGATGGTTAGAATAGTGTAAAACTTTTCTCATTACATTATTTTTTAAGAGATAAATCAAGAAATATACCACTCATCACATGAAATATTTCAAGAAAAATTAACATGGTAATAAGAAATTCAATTTATGAAAACAAATTATGAATATCAAGAGACAAGTCATAGGAGAAACAAATAAAATCTCTTGATTTATCCATAAGAAGTCTTACATTGTCAAGTTCATGATTTGTATAAAAATCTTATTTTAAATAATACGAAAATACATAACAAAAGATTTTGATTCATAAAATATTTCAAGTTATAGTTCCAAGAAATCAAAACCACGATATAGATAAATCACTCATTCAATTTCAAAATCATCAAAATCACTTTCAAGATATTCAAAATATAATTAATAGACTTATTAGTCTCTTGAAATGTTAGTAATTTCTTTTCTCCACATGTATGAGCAAGAAGGTAGAATCAAGGTAGATAAATAAAAAATATCATATCACAAAAATACTCAATTTTAAAGATGTAATTTTATATATGTGAATTTTGAAATTAAGCTCAAAACTTCAAAGTATTCAAAGTGATTCAAAAGTTTAAGAGCTACTCATGCATTTAAAATCATCTCATGTAATTTCAAGTATAGCAAAAAATCATCTATTGTAAATTTTGATAAAAGGCATCAAGAATTTCATAAGAAGGCATGATAGTAGATCAAGTGCAAATTATAAATCAAGTATTTTGCATGCATTTAGAAAATTCTAAATTTTCTTTCAAGCAAATTGTTTCTCATTCAAGGTTATCATATCCAATTTACTTCTAATCATATTAATAATTTTATCTCTCCTTTTTTTTGTTAGTGTCAAGAAAGAAATATGATGGCATAATTTCTTCTTAGCATTCATATTCAAATTACGTCAAAAAGTACAAGGAGATCATGTCATTAAAGATAAAATCAAATTTTTTTAATATCAAAAGACATGATTTCGTTTAATAAGTTTCTTTCTCCTTTTTTGTGAATAATAAAATGAGTCTTAGGGGATAATCTCAATTCATCCAAGATAAATCTTTTTAATAAAGAAGAATAATCTTGATAATAATTTCAATTAATATTGTTAAGATCATAAATCATATTTTTATTTAAAAGAGAAAATTATATAGATCAATAATGTGATTCCCATAACATATATGTCAAGTCAAGAAATTAAGAAAATATTTATGATAATACAAATCTCTTTCAATTTTCAACTTATCATAAATTTAAGAAATACTAATTTTGGTGATAAGTTATGTCATTCATGAGTTTTAAAATAAATCATGTCAAGATAAATATTGATATCAAAAGATATTCATGAATATTAAAAACATGATTTAATTTAATAAATCTCTTCTTAGATGATAAAATAGAAGATTTTCAAGTTTTATTTTCTAAACTTACTAAAATCATGATAATAATTTATTCAAGTTCAAATCACCAAATCGTTAAAAATCACTTTAATAATCTAAGAGAGTCATAAAAATAACATAATCGATTCATTAATCTCTTTTTAAAATAAAATCATTTGAAAACTTATCCAAAATCATCATCAAAATTCGCTTTTTAAAAAATTCAATGAAAGCATCATAGATTATTCTTCAATAGCTAAAATTCTCTTATCCATTTTTATAGTTTAAGAGATTCGACAATAATAGTATTATTTTGTCTCTTGTTGAAGGATTAATAGAATAAAAATTCTTTCAAGAATAATTGTCCTTCTTTCGAAATTAATTTCAAGAATGCAATGTCATTTAAAGTCAAAAACGAAATTTCATCAACATCATTGTAATAAAATATTTTCAAATAAAAACTTTGATTTATTTTGATTCCAATGATTTTTGGACTTAGAGTAGTGAGCTACCATACTCATTTCATTCTCATTAAATATATTTTTAATTTACAAAAATACTAGACAATGAACCATGATTTTTCTCTCTCTTTTCTATATTGTTTGTTCTATGCTAAAATTCTATCATTCAATCATAGCATTTCAATCAATATAACATGTAAATTAATCATTCCATAGACTTTGTTAATATTTGAACCATTTAACAATAGTATTTATATTTAAACAAGCCAATGATTTTAGTATTCACTCAAAATCTTATTTTTGTAAGTTTCAATATAAATATGTTTCTCAATAACTAAGGTTTTTTGGTTCTAATTCATTTTCATACTTGTATACTCTAGCTATGCATCATCAATATTAATTGTATAATAATAAACCATTAAAAGATTCATCGTTAATAATTTTAATTCCAATAATTTTTTTTATTACTACTTAGGCTAGTAAGCTTGAAGGAGTGTTAGATCTCAAGTAATATGACTTGAAAATCTACTTTCAAAATATTTTTATTGCTCCTAGCCTTGTTATGAAACAACTTTATATTATGGAAGGTTTTGAGCATGATGTTTTATTCTTGAACACTATCTAGTATCTTACATTTAAAGCATGTATTGTTGTGTGATATTAGTAAGTCATGCATTTCGTCAAGTCTACTAGCTAGCAATTCATAATCATTCTTAAGCAGTTTAAATGATTTGCTAAGTTTTCTAAACTTATCAAACATATCATGAAACATGTTTAATAATTCAGAAAAAGAAATATTTAAAGATTCACTAACCTCATCTTCGATGGCCATAAGAGCGAGGTTCTCCACTTCTTGATTGTGCATTTCATCTTTGGAGCTCCTCGGCTTCTTGCGTTCATAGCAAGAGGTTTTGTCCATCTTTACATTATTTTTAAGGTTCAAGTTCGTTAATTTTTATGATTCATTTGTCAAAAGTTCAAGGTTCTCATCACTCGGGATTTCACTCGAGGAGTCATGTGTTCTTCTTGGTTCATATTCCTTCCGATTCTTAGAAATGTGTTCTTTTTTTATTTTTAGAAATATTTTCATTTAATGATTCATTTATATTAAGTGTGCTTTCATATGTTATTTCTAATGTATACCATATACCAAAAGCTGAATCAAAACAAGAAACCCGATCAAATTCAATTTTATCAAGAGCACAAAGCAATGCATTCATAGCCTTTGCGTTTAAAGAGAAAGTCTTCTTCTCCAAATCATTCCAATTGTTCATTGGAAGAGAATACTTTTCAAATATGTTTTCAACAATAGTCCATAAATCAAGGTCTAAAGAAAGCAAGGAAACTCTCATCCGAGTTTTCCAATAAGTGTAGTTCATCCCATTGAACATGGGAGGATGAACGATAGAAAAGCCCTCTTTAAAGCAAATAAGAGTCATTTCTCTTGCGTGTTAAACCAAGTGAGAAAAACAGAGGCTCTGATACCAATGTTAGGATCAATCGGCACTAAGAGTAGGGGCTGAATTAGTGAAAGTGTAAATTTTTTGTTACAGGTGTCCTACAAGCCAATCACGTGAGTGATGACACGTGTGACACGCTGTGTGATCTTTTTGCTTATGATTAATATTGACATATTCTCACATTATATTATCTGTTACATATATATTATGATGTCCTTGGTTCTGTGTAATGGGAATCAGATCTTGATGAGATCACGATAATAAGATCGATTCACCTTTAAACACAGATCCTAAATAATCCCGGTCATAAGTTACTCGAGAGGGACATCGAGATAACCGGACATATCGGTGTACTATATACCTATCTATATAATGGAGGCGGCTGGTCTCATAGCCACTTGTGCGGAGACACTAAGGATACAGTACAGGTGCTCATTGGAGAATGAGTTCACTGATTAATCCGCTTATGGAATGCTGTATGGTTAATGATACATAATGTTAGACAGTGATTCCATAGTCTCAGTTATGTATCTGGTTCTTAGACTTGAGACACCAAGGATGCCTTGTATGAGTACTCTTTTCTTTGATGCCAGACTTACAGGTTTGGAAAGTTTCAGATCTGGTACAATTGGTTATCGGGATTGGTAGCCAACCTTACAAAGACAATTGAGTATCAATAGAGGATCATCCACTCTCGGTAGCATGAGAGAAATATCTCATATGTGCTTGCTCAGACAAATCTCTGGCCAGGGTCATTCGGATTGAGAGAGAAAGAGTTCTTCGGGAGAATCCGATTAGAGCGAGACTATGACGGATTTCATATGTGACCTGACAGTACCATATCTAATGTATGGCCTCTGAGATATTAGTTGGATGAGGGATTATAGATACACGGTAACTGTGGATAACAGGTCCGATGGATACGATCCCCCTGTACCGTCTGGGGACTATGGCGTAGTGATCTAGTATGTCCATAGTCGATGAGTCGAGTGAATTATTATGGGGATAATAATTCACTATATCAGAAGGTATTCTGATGGGAGTGACTCACGACCAGCTCGGTATCGGGCCTAGAGGGTCACACACATATGGTGGATGCTTCAGCGAATAGAGGATTGGATGAAGATCCAATTAGCCCCTATTCTCATTAGATGAGAGACCCTATGCTGATAGGCTCCTTGATTAAGGCCCAATTAGAAGCCTAAGGAGATTATTGGATAGAGATCCAATAATGCAAGGTTAGTAGGTAATTGGATAGAAATCCAATACCCACTAAGGAAGGAGCCCTAGGGTTTTTGGTGGCTCTCTAAAAATAGGAGGGAAGACTCATGATTGATAGGCTACAGTTTTAGCCACCACCTCTTATTTCCTCTCTCCCTCTGTGCAAGAGTTGCCAGATCAGATTAGAGGAGTTTCGTTGTAGAGATTCATCAAGGAAATCTGAAAGATAAGAAACGTCGTAAGTGAAATGTTTACTTTCAAAGAGTAAACAAGATCGGAAGCGTTAATAAAGAAAGCAAAAGATGAACTCTCAATTTTTATAGTGGTTCGGCCTCAACGGCCTACGTCCACTCCCAAGTCCTCCTTTTTGAGGTACACCGATGTCCACTACCGATCTTCTTTAGATGAAGACCAAACCCTTACACTTTGTTTACAAGAGAGACAAGATTACACTCTTTGATCACTCCCTTAACCCTTTTCTTTTTCTTATAATTCTCACACAATATTTTCTCAGAAGATAATCCCCAAAATTATTATATTAAATGTAAAAAAATTGGGGTATTTATAGGCCCCAAATTGGCTTCAAAACCGGAGCCAAAATCCAACATATCCGAATAAATTGGGTACGGGCTGTTTACTCGCCGGCCTAGGGCAGGTCAACCGCTCCAAGTACCAGATTCTTGGGTACAAGTGGTTCAACCACCCAGCCTGGGCGGGTCAGTCGCCCGAAAACCTGGGCGGCGGTACACCCGCCGCTCACTAGCGGTTTACTCGCCGAAATTTTCACAAAAGTGGTTTCCCTCCAATTTTCGAATTTTGGCTTGAACCTGATGTTGACCAACCCTTTGGTCAACCAATTGAGCTTAACCTAAGCTCAATCAAACCCTAATATTGGACTCGATTGCCTTATTGAGTTGATTTGGATTCCTTTCAAATCCAACTCAATTTGGACTCAAACCCTAATTGACTCAATGATTATAATACTTAATGACCAATCAAGATAATCAAGACCTAACTCCCGCTAATCCGGCAGCCTCCGACATTCTTGCGGCGAGTCTTCCGGTCTTCTTCCGACGATCTCCTGGCATGTTTCCAATGAGCTTCTCGATCCCTTCGGTGAATCTCCTAGCGAACTTCGGCGAGATCCCACTGCATCGTCCGAACCCGGTCTGATGCCCAAACTTGATCTTGGCTCATCATCTGGTTTTAACTCCATTGCTCCTGTTATAGTTAGTCTTGCACGATGCTAATTATGACTTAATTAAATATAATCATAATTGCTAAACATCCATTACATGATCATTCTAACTCCCGGTAAGTTTTTCGACTACCCCCGATAATCTTCCGGTGAGTCTCGGTCTTCTTCTGGCGAACTCCCTTGCGCCATCCTAGCAAACTCCCGATACCCTCGGCAAGCTCCCGACGCACTCTTGGCGAGTTTCCAACCGTATCGACCTGATGCATGGACTTGACGTTGGCCAGTACTGATTGTAATAATCATTCTGTCGTAATTAATCATGCACCAATCAATTTTTAACAATCCATGTTAGGTCAATAACCCATCAATTGATTTCGTCATTAAAATCTGAGATTCAACATACTATAGTCGATGTCCAAAAAAGATTTCGACCGGATCCCTCCGACACTAAGTTATTCACCGAGAACTTAATGAATATGATTTTTTTTTCAGGAAAGAGAGCTCTCTAATGTCAGGAGTTTCTTTTATACTATACCTTAAAGGGACTTATAACTGCTCTAAGACCCCCTTTTGATGTTTAATCTATGTAGACGAAGAGAAAGATAACCGTGAATAATCTGTCTTGAACTTTTATTCAGACAGATAGACGAGTGAAAGTCGATTTGGACTTTTTCCTTCTATAATGACTTTGATGATTATATATTGTCTGATAATTGATCACTAATATATGTAATTTCATAATCATGATGAAGCCTAGTCATGAGCTAACAAAACCAACTTAGATTTAGAAAATAAAAGCGCCCTGTTATGTTATGGTATACATCTGTATCACAACTTTGATTCTTAATGAAAGATCATAAATAAAAAAGCCTAATCCAATTAGCTCATTGATGTTGATTATTCCTCAGGTTAAATGTTTCAAGGGGCTTGATCAAGGCCCTTCTTTTCTGGAAATGCTCGATCCAGAGCAAACAAGTCTCCGAGATGCAAGTAAAACCTTCGAGTAGGAGTCCCAACTTTCCTAGGCAGAGCTCAAGCTGCAGATGAAGATCCCTAACTGAAGGTGCTTCCTTATACGAACACACCAAAGGAGATCTATATTATCTGAAACTGAGAAAGGCTTTGAGCCGCCTAGGAGAAGAGCAGGCTCACCATTCTTCAACTCGACTTCATCATCCATTATTCCACAGATTACAGTTGACAATAAGGTTTACATGTGTGACAGACAGAAACAAAACCATGGCGAAACCCAAAAACGACTTTGATCATCTAGCCAGCATGCACGTGGACGCCTATAGCAATCACCAGGATGGTCAAGATGACGAAGAAGATGATGCTGTGGACCAGAATCGCAATCCCGCTGGTGTACATGTTGCCAAACTCGATCACCCTCGTTCTCGCTGGTAGCTGAAACAACAGCCCTGGTGAGAGGAGGATGAAGAGGATGACAGCCACGATCACAGGCCCCCAGTCGGCAGACATGTCTCTCGCCTGTTGCTAGAGCTTGTGTTTCCTTCTTCAAGCAAGAGGGAATGGGCACAACAGATGATGATGAAGAGAGTCACAGAGAAAGCTGCGATACTTAAGCGGTAAGAAAGCTTAAAGCGAACAAAAGGAGGAGAGGGATGGAAAAGAGATGGGAACGCTGCTTTAGGGTTCGTGGAACGCAAGCTTTGCACTGATTCATTTGGTTATTGGCCGCTTTAGGATTCTTTTCTTGAGAGATGACACTGTCGAAAAGCCAAGTCGAGCCTCGGTGATCCATGAAGACAGCCTTTATTATACAGTAGGCAAAGTTGGAAAATGTGATTCCTTGCTTTTCCTTTTCTAATACCTGAAACAGATAATATATACTGACATGAAATGGTTATTGAACAAGATCATTCTTTTTTTTATTTGTTTTGTTCTTTTTTGAGTTGCACGATAGTGCTTTACAACAGGGATTTATATTAAAATCAATTCGATATATATATATATAGAGAGAGAGAGAGAGATGCACAAGAGTTTGGATTGGCTTAGTTCACGGTTCGATTTCAATCGAAATTATATCAGAATTAAAATTAAATTATTGGATGATTCATAGAATGGATTAACTCAGTTCACGGGTCAATTTCAACTGAAATTAAATCAGGTTGGAACTGAAATAAAATCGATTGGGTGATTCATTGATTCCGAATAATAATTTTTCTATTTTTAAAAAAAATATTTTTATTTTTTAATTAAAATGTGTTATTTTTAAATTCAATTTTAATTGAAAAAAGAAAAACTAATTGTCCCGTACGGGTGCTCGCCGCCGATGCAGGCGGCGTCAGCGATGAGTGGTGGTCACATGGAGGCGCCTCCGCGCTTGCCACCACGTGCTGCTTAGGCTCACCACGTGTTCCTCCTGCCGTGATCCAACTTGTCACAGGAGTGAGAGACCGACAGACGAACCACAGTCCCGATTCGTTTGCTGACTCGTGGACTGTGAGATCTACGCCGATTAAGGGTCGTCCAAAGCCGTCCATCTCAACCATCCGATAATTCTAATCAAAAATAAATATTACAACAGTTTCAAAAGCATACGGACTTCCAATTCAAGATCAAGTGCGCACGTACACACCACAGTAGCAGCTGCCTTTACATGAGTTCTTTATAAGAGCAGTTCATCAACAGGACTATATACCCAATTACAAACCACAGCAATAATAGCACAAGAAATAGGAGCGTTCGCTAGTGACGTACAACACCCCGCTTAAGGCACGAAGAAAGGCGACGGCGATAACTCGAACTCTCTCGCTCATGCAAGCCATCCCCCTGGCACGTAGTTACTCACGCTTGGCCCAGCAGCTGCAGCTGCAGCGGCGGCAGCAGCTGCTGCAATAGCCATTTGATCTGGATGATACCTGGAGAAGAAAGAAAAATCACGGCCTTAGCCACCATCTTGCATGCATGGCTGACACCACAGATCGACGCGGACAAGTGGAGGAGGTACCCGATTTGGAGAGTAGGTTCACAGTCTATGGGTTGGAAGAAACCGTCACCCTGTGGTTGAGATTGCTGGCGGCCGTAGGTGTCGGGATCCCATAGTTGTTGCTGGTTGGCTTGGTTGCTCTCCTCCAACTGCGAAGTGTCACATGCAAACCATAGCAAAGCTTTCTCGATGTGGGTAAGTTGGGATGGAAGTAAGAGAACTACTTACTCTTCTCTTCAGGGCTTTATTTGCTTCGCAGAGCATTTGTTCCTGTCAACAGACGAGCAGTGTTAGATGGAAAGATACAGGTATAGATGGTCACAGGCAATTCATTTTTGTTGTGCAGGTGATACCCGTCTCTGGAGATCCGTGAGCTGATCGAGCATGTACTGAGTCTGTTGGAAGAGACAACAAGTTCACAGTTCAGAGGTGATGTTTTTGGCATCCGAACGAGTAGTTAATGGATGATCTATCGATTAGCAACAAGCTGAGTGGCCATAAATATAAAGTATGAAGTTGTAAGAGTGAGCATTACCCGTGTTGATCTTATTTGTCTTAATGATGCATCAAGTTGGCGCTCAAGTTGCTCGAGCTCTTTGATGCTGAGTGGCCCCAGATCTTCACCTAGCAGATTTCTACAACCCAAAACAATTACTCCATTAACGTCTTTCAACATTCCAGTGAAAGCTGTGTTCCTAATGTGCGAATAAGAACAGTAAGATATCACCTTTGTGATCTCTGCAAGGCCTCAACACGGGCCTTCAGCTTCAAGTATTCTTGCTGACTACTCTGATTTTTTGCCAAAACAAAACGTAAGAATGTCAATTATTTTGATACTGACTACTCTGAATTTGCCAAAACAATATGTAAGAATGTCAATCTATTCGATAGAGATGGATATTTAACCATCAAACTCAATGCACAAATAATTCATTCCATAGGGAGTACATCAATTACATGTTAACCACTAAAGTTCAATCAATTATTGTCACTTCTTTATGATTTCTTTTCCGACATAATTTCAGTAGCATTTTGCTCGCTAAGGATGATAAATAATAGGAAAAGAGGTCAACTATCACACAATATGCAGGGGTAGGTAGTTGTATAATCGTGTACATGTTCCACATTTTAGCAATGTCTCGCACACTAAGACCTGTGCCCTAGATTCATGCTATCTATAGTTCACATATATAAGCCAATTTAGCAATATAACTTTTAACTTGAGCTCAGTTAAAAATTTGACATTTTGTTTGCAAAGGCTGTTGGTGCAATTCTGACATGCTATCTAACCTTTAAAAGCATCATAACTAGTTTCTCTTCATTCAATTTTGGTATGATGGCCAAAATTTACGAGATTGGACGTTTATAGGATGATGACCTTTGAGCTTGAGTCAAAAAGTATTTTGAAGTTCCTCCAGTTCTTGAGATTCGACAACCCAATAATGTAGCTTGAAAACAATAAAAGATAGTAGAAACTTAATCAAGTTTTGCACACTACATATTTTCATTCTCTATAATAACATCTTTAGGCAAACAACAAATTAGAAGATGTCTTCAGGATAAGCCATTAGTGGAACTGGAAAAGGATAGCAACTATAGTAATCAAAAGAAACAATCCTTACACGAACTCAGAACAAACTACTGTTTTAGGGTAATTATTGTCTAGAAACTCCCACATTGACTTATCCATTTACCAGCTTCTCTTCACTTATAGGGTGACCAATTGTATTTACTAGCATGTTTCTCCGGATAACATAAAAGGGACAAGGCCAAAGAATTGACCAAAAAAACAAATAATTTTGCTAATTTTAAGAAAAAGAAGGTAGTTCAAGGTACAAGGTTTTCATTCCGTAAGATCTAGAGAGGATCAATATAAATAGTTTTATCTTTATAAGCAAAGAGGTCAGGCCACTGAAGCTAAATAGTGAGAAAAATTCAGACTACTCAATTGAAGTTCATCATCAACTGCAACCAAGCTGCTGATGTAATGTAAAAAAGTAGTCAGATATTTATGCTAAAATTAAGAAGACTTAATGAAAGGCAAACTTATTCCTGATAAAATGTTTATTTACTTTCTTTGAAATGGCTCTAACTTCTTATTTCATAAAAGACACCCATGATACAATACCTAAAATTTTATTTTGGGTGATATGAAATTACTTACGAAATATCCACCACATATTATGTACAAAGCCCTTCATAATCACACCAGTCACATAATAAACATGCATTCTAACCTAACCATATCATAACTATAAAAGATAAAATCACAAAGTTTTTTTCAATTTTAAAAAGATGACAATATGGTCGGACTTTTCTTGCATAGAGCCTTTGAAAACTCATAGTTGCATCCATAACACGCAAGTAAAGTGGCAGCACCATAAACCATTATTTAGGGCCAGAAAAATGAGTTATTTACGTATATCATAAACCTTGCTAATTATGTGCACAATTGTACATATATTTGCTAAATGTAACATGACATAGTCAAGCTTATATGACTTAAAAGAAAGATAAGTAATAAATTCCAGTCTTGAAATTTTGATTAAACAAGCTAAAAAAATCACCTTTATGCTTCTATTTTCATATCTTTTGTTTCTCCAATAGATGTTAATTCCTCAGATTTTCTAGGTTCAATAATCATGTCAACTAAGAATGCTTAGAGGTCGGGGCAAAGTGCTCCCTTGTCTTTGCCAAGATCTACTATTGCGAATCACAATTTTCAATTACACTCAGAAAACACGAAAGTTCAATATATCTACACAACCACTACAAACAATTATTATAAAACTTACCTGTATGTCTCTTTAACTTGTGTTACATTTAGGCAATATTGCTCTTTTGTAACCTTGTGGAAGTCATATGTGAATAACTATAATATGGAATCAGTGGTCTTTTGCATCAAAATTAGCTGGATATTAATGCAAAAGATTTCTATGACACAATTGTTCATTTGATGGAGGGCATCAATGCACAAAGGACAATGATCATTGCATATATTTGAGGGCAAAATATCAAATTTAGTGAATATCAAGTATTCAAGTAAAGTAGGAACATTTTACGGGCAATGGATGCAAGAATCCTAAGTTTTTTTCCAGGCAATTCTAATAATGAAACATCAAGCTTTAACAGCTTAAATAAAAGATACTATCTATAATTATAAGAATAGTGCAATAATGAATTCGAAATAAGAGGAGGACAAGAAATAGGCTGCAAATCATACAATATTTATTGAAAATTTCATGTTTGGATGGGTTAAAGCATATATAATTTAATTGAAAAGGAAATATATATTCTCTAATAGATGAAGTATTACAAGTTGCTTTAAAATTCAATCATCATGACATGGTAAACAATGTTCCAAGATTTAACAATCAAACAACGTAAAGTAAATTGGAAAATATAAACTTTCAGAATGTAACATTTTCGTCATAACAAGTTGCTTTAAAATTCAATCATCATGACATGGTAAACAATGTTCCAAGATTTAACAATCATACAATATTTATTGAAAATTTCATGTTTGGATGGGTTAAAGCATATATAATTTAATTGAAAAGGAAATATATATTCTCTAATAGATGAAGTATTACAAGTTGCTTTAAAATTCAATCATCATGACATAGTAAACAATGTTCCAAGATTTAACAATCAAACAACGTAAAGTAAATTGGAAAATATAAACTTTCAGAATGTAACATTTTCGAGAAGCAACAATCCTGATTCTTCTTTAACCCTATTTATTCAATGTTTAGTATCATGAAAACGAGGGGCATAACCTGATGGAACAAAGTTTTTACCACGCACCAATACAGTGAGCATTTGTTACAGAACTGTCATCTTGTTAACTTCAAAATCAAGATATGAACCCTTGGAATGGGTTTGAAAGGAAAAGAAATCTATTTAAAATTGTGATCAGAAAATTTGCTACCATCCAACAACTTATGCTTGGCATCTGAAATGTTTGTATATATCTTTGTATGATATATTATTGTAATAAACCCCCAACTTATCCAAATAAACCAGAAACAGCCCTATGTTGTTAGTGACTTATGTTAATGTTGTAATAAAAAGTGTCATGCTGGTAAAACTTTGACAGTATATCACAAGGTTTTATGATCGAATCTCATTTTCATCACTTACTCTTTGCAAAAAAGAATATTATAATAAAATTTAAATATTTTTTTTTAAATAAATTTCACTTAGAGGTGAATTATATATTAAGCCTTCATCAGTTTTCCATACTTGTGGTGACTTAATGCAACATGCATTAAATATTCTTTTTCTCAAAAGGATAAGATTAAAGAAATTTTCCTTTAAACTCTACTAATTGGAATATATTCTTTAAACTCTACATATGTAAGGTTTCTTATATGGACTGTTCCTGGTCTTTAATATTGATCATTCTTGGCTAGATTTCTGGACATCACCTGATAAGTATCAAGCAAAACCATCTCATCACATAACTTCTTTTATTATTATTATTATTATTATTATTATTATTATTATTATTATTATTATATAGACTGTATGATATATGGGTAAGAAAGGACTTTTAGCATGTACACTTTTTCTAATTTTCTTGAGTACGGCTTCTTTTATCAATCATATTCCTATCAATATGGTTTGTTCAATCCCAAACCCGAGGAAAATCTTGATCTTTAGTATACAAATCTTGATAAAACGAGTACATATTGATAGTACTAGTAGTGAGAAGTGAAGGAGCATTCTTGATATTTGACTAAGTGAAGGCTAAGTTGAGACAGGTGCTGGTGATGAATGAGTAGTTGGCTAAGTTCCTCCTCACTGCATATTAGCTCCAAGAGGATTAGATTTCCAGAGATCCAAACATAAATTGCAATATAGTTCTTAGCTAAAAGACTATGATCAATATCTCATGGTTGAAATAGATAATAAGTCTTTGATCAAGATATTGAAGGAGGAGGAGGCTTCTCCATGTCTCACGTTTTTGGAAACTTATTATGTGAAGAATTATTCATAGGGATAGAGTTTTCTCATGTATATAGGCAAGGAAATAAATGTACTCATTGGTCAAATCAATTGTGAAATACTAATTGGCCACCTAATCTGTATGTACTGTTACGTTCGGATGAACATGGTCAAAGTTGTATTTGTACTTCTTAGAGTAATTTAATTTTACTTTTTGGGAAAAAATAGACTATGATCAAAACAACAATTGAGAGAATTAATGAGTCTGTAGCCTACTTTATTAAACTGATTTAAATTGAACGTTTGGTTGCAACTACAAAATAACTAAGGGACAAAAGGCATGATCTTATTCCTATGAAATACTGCAATAAAGAAAATGGTCTGCTAGTGATAAGTTCATTTACCAAAATACATTTTCTGGACATACTTATGTAACAAGTTCACAGTTCCATTAGCATTGTCTCGTACTTTTAATTTCTCTCCTCCAATACCACAAGATTTTTTTACCTTTATCAAACTCTTAAAGCATATTCTTTACTTTTAATTTCTCTCCTCCATAATTTTTGGCTTCAATATGTAATACCACTCTCTCACTAAAAAACATTATGGAATATGCTTTGGCTTTTGGCTTCACTATGGCATTCAAATTGACTAAAATTATGGAATACGTTATCTATATTAGAGAAGACACTCATTTGCATCATAAGTTGATAAATCTCACCAGTTAGCATTACAGATATTTTTATTTATATGACTAAACAACTCAAAACTTAAGCCCAGAATATAAGAAATTAGAAGGGGCACCATGAAGTCGTTGTTGTTTTTCCTACGCACATACTGGGAAAAGTCATAATATTTTGAAGTAAATTACGACTATTATACAAGTGACTTACTTTGACCTCTCAACAATCTTTTACACCTATATAATTTTAATGATGCTATCAATGTGGAGATATTATAATTTTTCTACTATGATACATTTCAAGAGAATTACACTTAGTAACTTATATTCACATCCAACCTTTCAGAAAAACATTGATGAATAATATTGTTGATGTCATTACTATATAATTAAGCCTACATATCAAAGTTCCTTATTCTACTTTCCCATGTTCAAAGCAGCCAATAATGATACATTGGCATCATGGCAAATAAGTCTAAATGTTGAATTGCTTAAGCATCACATAACTGCTACACAATTATCATCATTTTTTTTAATTGAGGGCATATAAACCAAATTACGTGTCAGAGAAGAATATCTTTCATTTCCGTTTAGAGAATAAGAATAAGCTAATATTTAGTGCAAGAAGTCTGGTCAAAGGATCTATTTACCTGAGTCTCCCTTGATATGATATTTGTCTCCGGTGCCCCATAATTGCATTTTTGGTACCTCTCCAGTGTTTTCAACATACTATTATATTAGGATAAAAAAATGGTCAAACTTTAAATATGCATTGTGGATTATAGAAAAAAAGTTACAATATCATAATCAAAAGGGAAAATTGGAGATTAAGAAGATTACAGTTCGCCAACATCTGCTAGGCAATCACAAAAATATCGTCATCAACATGGTTTGGAACAAAGATTAGTCCCTTTTTACAATAAATATGCAAAATGTTTCCTAATAAGAGTCCACCATTTACTCTCAAGTTCGCAATCGTCATTTATTTTCTTCCATTTAGACATTTTTCCTTATAAAAATTAATATATCTTTACAGCTTTGTTGGTGCAGTTGTAGTTGTCAAAAGATAAATAAATAAATGTTAATTCCTCTTTGTTGCTCCAAAATTAAGATCCCGATGTCAAACTAAATGTTCAACGTGTAGAATTACAAGCATCTCACTACAAATAGATTCACAAAACTGCCTCATTTATAAAGCAAGAATTAGCTTCACAATACTGATGAAAAGCATAAATAGCCAAACTTGGAAATTGTCTCGTTGTTAGATGTTTCTCATCTTTAATCTTCATATATTTAATTCTCTTCAGTATGCAGCAGTTTATGGCATTTAAAAAATGATCAAGTCCATGAATAATTTGAGGAAATATATTTCTCTTCAAGCCCATCAACTTGCTGTAGTACTTTACTAGAATATAATTTGTTTAATTGTTCTGCTATTGTCACACAGCTTTTAGAGGGCATCAGAAACTACAAGCATAATAACCTCACCTGCCACTGAATTAGTACTACAACAGTTTGACATAGAAGATATAAGTAACTTCAAGAAAGTTTAGTAAATTGAAATCAACATTATCCGAATAAAAAGAGACTCCCAGAAGAATCACATAGGAACACCACAACAGGACTCCAGAGTGTTGTGGGTCTCACTTGTATGATGGAATGTGACTTGCAAATCAAGGTGTGGAATGTGTGTAGTATTCGACATCTCCAACAAAGTTGTTTTGTTCTTATCGAGAAACCTTTGTTTGATTTTTATTGAGCATGGTTTTTTCAAAATTGACAACCCTTTTTTAGCAATTACTGTTTCTAAATAAATTATATATTTGTTACCAAAACAAAGGCTTCAACTTTGGAAAATTTATTGCAAGCTAACGTACGTGGGTTACTTGTATTCCCTCACACTGAAAAATAACAGTAGAGGTTGCATAAATGGTGGTCAAATCAGAAAAAAAGAAAGTGTTTGCAGGAAAACGATGGATACAACTTGAAAGCTCACGCTTGTACCAAATGGTTACATCCACGTAAAAATGCCCTTCTTCAGACACTGAAATCTAGACAATGAAAGACCTTTCAACAAGATCTAAAGGGTTTCAAGAAAACAAAAGGAATGGCATGGTTACGAGGAACCTCGGAAACGAAAGGACCAAAAGACAAGACTGGTGACAGACGAGACGGTTTCTTACAGAGAGAGCTAAAACCCTAAGTTCTTCGCAAGAATGACAAATGTGATGGTACTTTAGCTCTGCTGTATGAATCATGCAGTCATATGTACAAAATGAGATCGATTTGAGCATATATGTACCCTGAATTAATGCCTTCTACCGATCTTTAACCACAACAAACTTTAATCTTCATCAGAACGAAATGAAATCGTCACAAACCTAAAACTTCAAAGAAATGTAGACGAAGATAATCCAGAGGTGTTTGGGAGACATTTCTCTTAGACCATAGAAAGACCGACCAAAAAAGCAATAGATTCGTGTGAGATAATTCTTGCAAAGAGTGAATAGGCAAAAGTTTATAGGAAGAAGTAAATATCATCGACAACATCTTGAGTTCTACTTTCCAAGCCGACTCCACATGTCGAGAGCAGGTGCAACGCAAGGGGAAAAGTAGCTTAGATTTCTGCGTATGATCATGAAGGCTTAAATGATCCGATCATTAGCCAAGGTAAAAAGAGAAGGACTGAAACAGCTTTCGTGTCATAGAGAAGCAGAGAGAGAACGTAAGGAAAACAGAAGAAAGCTAATATTTGTTTGCTTCCTCATCAAAAAAATTCGTTTTAAAGAGATTGATCCTTCTCCATGACATCAAACTACTAAGAAAACATCCAGATCTTTTGTGAGAACGAAATCCCCGAAGTAGTCGAACGAAATCAGAAAACAAATCCGCTTTGCATGATTTTGTGCTATTTAACCCTCAGATCCAATCAAATTCCCATTATTTTCACGAAACCGGAAACCTATCAGAAAGGATCCAAGCTTGGAAAGAGCCCAAACCGGAAACCCATCGTAGCAACCGAAAGAAAGCACCGATCGAGTGAAAAGAAGACATTTTTTCCAAGAACCTTGTTCCCGGCCACGTACCTGGAGCTGCTGCAGAACTCGAAGAGCTTCCCGCGGTTGGAGAAGATGATGAGGGCGACCTCGGCGTCGCAGAGCACCGACAGCTCGTAGGCCTTCTTGAGCAGCCCGTTCCTGCGCTTCGCGAAGGTCACCTGCCTGTTGATCTTGTTCTCGATCCGCTTCAGCTCCACTCTCCCCCTCCCCATCTCCTCTTCCTCCTCCAGCAACCAACCCAAAGAAACGAACCAGATCAAAAAGAAGAAGAAGAAGAAGAAGAAGAAGGAAGGATGAAAGAGGGGGCTTTCGGACTGGGGAAGAGAAGGAGAAGAAGCCAAAACCCATTTGCCATTTATAGGCAAAACGGAAGGGGAGGGAGACGTCCATTAACCCTAACATCTCATCACCCTTTTAACCTCCGGAAACTCCCATACACATAGGTTTCCGCATATCAATCGCTTGCGAGCATGAAATCTTCGGTTGAGATGAGCAGAAATGGAAATTCGACGGCGGATGATGGATGCTTATGATGATACTTATGCGAATGGTTGTAGAGAAGTAAGCAGAAGCTTAACAGCGAGCGGAAGACTGACATGGAGAGGTGGCGGTGGCAGTGGAATTCAAGGCGTGGGTCCCCTGGGAATGGGTACGTGTCGAGAAGAGACACGTGCCAGAGGGAAAGACCGGGACAAATCATGTGACACCAAAACCTTGGACGTGGGAGGAGGGAAGCGTGTGATTGGCGGGCTGGAAGACTTCGGAGATAGGGTGGGTCTTGTAATGCTTTGAAATATACTTGATATTTTATATATGGCTGTCAAATATATAAGAAAAACAAAAAAAGAATATTACTTCTTTATGACCTAAAAAATTATAAAAACAATCGATCTAGATCTAGATCTAGATGTAAGAATGCCGAGGACCTCTTACATTGGATACGGATTTTTTCGATGTATATTATCATATTTGATTCTATTATCATTTATTTTGATTGTTGATTCAGTATGTGAAGTCTAATCCGATGTGGTACGTGTCTTTAAAATAAAATCATCTTTTGGTTGTCAAAATCAAATAAGATTCTTATTCGACATGATTGCTTCAAATGTGAAAAATCACAATACCAACTTCTCGATGCATGAGATTTTTTAAAAAACTAAAAATATGATGGATATATCCCGCTAGATATTGAAGTCAGGATACATTCTTTTCTGATGTAAATTTGTTGATGCGATCGATCTAGATGCATATGGTTTACAAAATTAGTGACATGGCGAGCATGTCAGATGAGACGAGTCCAATGGTTAATTCGATATTGAAAACAATAATATTTTACATGTGAGATATTGGTTGATCGGACGAGAGACTCCTTTATATAGTCCTATGGTTAGAGAATATTTATTATATGAGATATGATTTGAAGAATAGACTCCTTTATATACTTCTATTTAGTTTGAGCAGTTTGGGATTTCATGGCACAGTCAGAATACTTATCATCAACTTTCATAAATAATTATCTAGAGACAGACTTTGTCAGTTTGTTGCAATAACCTGAGCTCCAGTCCCGCCTTCATTACTTAAATTTCATGCCTGCTAGGCATGTATTTTTCTATGGTCATACTTGATATACTTATAATGTGTAACTTGGATAGACCAATAATGCATGTAATGGCCTTTTAATCGATGCCAAGAAGATGTATGGTGACGTGTGATGTTGCTTGTTCTCTAAGATGATGAGAAAATTAAATCTCTCAACAAATGTTAACTCAATTATATGATAGCTGCTAGCTAGTCATGAATGGCAATGTAAGTGTGTATGTATCACACGTCATGATTGACAAATGTTCTCAAGCATTCTTTGATCCACTTAGATGTTTCCACCATCACTTATGGATCTTAATTCCACATATGGAAATACAAGGAAGAGTAAAGATTCTAATGGCAGAAGAGGAGCAAACTAAGTGCTTGAAAACCTTACACAAATTGGAGATAAAATGAGCTAAATGATGCTTCACTTTTGATAGGTTTAGTCTTAGGAATCAATCCATAGTGCATACAAAGTCAAAAGTAACTTCACTTTTACCTCCATAAGAAGAAGTATCTCAAAGGAGCAGGGAAGGTCCACATGGGATATAAATATCCTTGAACTTGCACTGTTTGAAATCTCTCTGCCTACTTGTAGTTCCCTCATTGCTTATGTGGAGGATGAAGATTGCATGAGTAGGTCATTTTAGTTGAAAGCTAGGTCACAAAGAAGCTAAATGAAGAATATGAGTCATGTGTAGTCTTAGCTAGCTGACCTAGCACTTCCACAAAGAAATTAAAAAGCCTTTGGTCTCCTTATGGTTCCCAAATTTATCTCCAAGTGTTGGCATCAGGAGAATCTCAAAGCTTCAGATCAAGAACAAACATGATAATGGCTATTTAGACAACAAAAATAAAAATCAATAACAGTGGCATATATTTGCTTGAAGCTTATGGAAACATTGTTATTTATAACATAGTGACAACTACTTTGCAAATTATCTTTGTTTATATATTTTTGTTTTTGTTTGCAAAAAAAAAAAGTGCATGAAATTTGTGATTTTGTCAAATATATGAGGAAATTTGGTGATGACATTCATTGATGCTTTTGTTAAATATATGTTGTCAAAGAGCGGCAGAAACATCGAGAAGAGGAAGAAGAGAAAGTGCAAGATTTGCGTCAGGGATCGAAGTAGGATTCAGAACTGGTATAATCCAATTTTTCTTGATATCCAGAGTTTTTTCGATCTGGTCTTGATCGAATTGTTTTGTAAATGTTTAGGCCTAATATATTTCATCTAATTATCACCGATCAATCTAAAATGATCGAATCTGAACCAACCTCATAGACATGACACAAACAACTAAATTTTGGCAGACTACATTATGCATGGTCCAATCCACTAAATATTCTACAAAGATTGAGTCAGTTACTTGTAGTAAAAGGCAGGATTCTTGACTTTATATGATTCCAGAAATCTTTCATTGATGGCCATCTCTAATAGCATGTTGCTTATGCAGGGAATAAAATGATCTGCAAGAAGAAGGTTGTGGGACAAAGGCAATCTCTTTCTAGCCAATTATATGTGCTGATCATTTGAACTATTTCTTGAAGAAAGCAGCATTCTTCCAGCTGATGTCTCTAACTCTCCGCTTGCTGATGAAACCCAAATTCTTGCAGCAAGTTGTTTAGTGGATTAATGCCTTTTCTAGAGGAACCTTCAAGTCTTTAAGATCAACATGCATAGAGGTTTAACGTGGATGTTAAAAACACACATTTGTTTGGTTATGTGTCCTACTTGTAAGGTTGAAATTTAAACATCAAGCGAAATAACTTAGGATAGATACAGGATTCGAACTCATACGTTTCCTAATACCACGATGAACTTTTATAATAGGCTCATTGTTTACAAAAGAAAGGGATTTAGAGGAGGAAAATGGCATTGAAAATACCAAAATAGTGATATGGAAAGCGATTGACTTCAATAATTCGTAGAGAATATAGCAAAGAAGATGCTAATCGAAATAAAATAGGACATCAAATGAAATAAAATAAGGATAGATACACGATTCGAACTCCCGGGTTGTCTATTACAGTAGGCTCATCGTTTACAAACAAAAAGGATTTAGAGGAGAAAAATGATGGTGAAAATATCAAAAAAATAATATAGAAAGTGATAGACTTCAATAATTCATGGAGAAGATAGTAAAGAAGACATTAATGTTAATCCTAGAACCCCTTGTTATATAAAGTTATGTATAAACATTATGTCTTACATTTTTGTAGGATTGTCAAAGCTAATCAAACTGGAATAACCTACTAATTCTCACATTCTAATGTTATATAAAGAAAGTCCAATGCCAGCAACAGGAAGATGAGCAAGTGAATTCAGTTAAAGACTAATTGTTGCTATTTTATAGGATGATACCATGATTAAAGCAAAAAAAACTAAGCACCATTTTATGTTACATGAGACTCAAGAATACTTGGCATATCACATCCATAAAGGATTTAAACTGAACTCACACTCAGTGACTTGGGAAGTTGAGGGAAATAACATATGATCATCATGGCATGTAGATGTTGGATACAATGCCAATAACATATGACCCTCCAAACAATGATGCACAGGTTGATGATTTAGAACTAACAGAATAATATGAAGGTTGGGGGAGTGACTCTTATTGATGGAGATGTAGTAGTGTGGGAGGCCAAAGGCAGACAAGTTGTGTAATGTGGTGTCAGTTCAAGTTGCATCCTTCTAGTCTTTAAGAATGTCGCATTTTCTCTTCCCTCACTCCTTTCAATGTCTGTTCCCATCAAAGATAAAGAATCCAACTTGCTCGTCTCTCTCTCTCTCTTTCTCTTAATAATGTTCTCTATGTACTGTTAGGTGACTGGATAACGACTAGTGGTCCATCCAGCATATCCAACAGGAGATGCATTCTAGGAATTTTTTTTGAAGCTCGGATCAATTTAGCTGAAATGTTTGGATTATGTTATCCCCAATGTTAGGCAATTTTCTTCATTATCATCCTCAATGTTAAGCAATTTTCTTTCATCTTATCGTCGACGTTAAACATTCTCTTCCCTATCATTCTCACTGCTAATACAAAAGAAGGGCTTACCAAATGTGTTTGGGGCTGAAGCACTATTTATCATCTTAAAGTGGAAGAAGACATTCACTGAAACAGTCTGTGCTATACTCAGATACTAAAAGAAAAAAATAACAAGTTAGATGAAGTAAAAAATGTGTCTTTCCTATGCTACGCTTCACAATGTTAAGGCTACATGCTTCATAGTATAATATTAAGAAGATAATAATCATTAATAATGTTATGTTTGATAAAAACAAAGTCTATTATACTGATGCATACCGCTGGTGGTATGTATCAATTCAACATGACATCGATATGTGGATCATCCATTATCGGATAGTATTGATCACTTGATCTCATATTGAGCGATACCGGATCTGTATCAGGTGATAATGATCGAAATCCGATTGTTATCGACATATACCAATCGATAATGGTCGAATTTCAACCATTATCGATCAAGGGTTAAGATTGCCTATTTCAAATGATTAATTTGACCGTTTGAGGTTTAGAAAATGATTTTTAGATCTTTTTCTCTCCTCTCTTTTAACTCATTTTTCACTATCTCCATCTCATAAACTTTTCTAAACTATTTTTTTTACTCACATCTCTCTCTCATTCTTATACTTTTAATCTCCTAAACTCAACAAAACTAAAATTTATAGATTAAATTAAATTTATGATACTAATTTAGGAGGATTAAGAGGTCAATATGTGCCTCAAGAATCGCCTCGGACATATATGGTTCACAATGATCAAACTATGACTATCACCATATTACTACACTAATGATATACGATGTATTAGTGTAACAAGTTGTAATATCAATTTTATAATTGGGTCTTACAAACAAATCATATTGATATACAAATACATAGGATCGATGATCTTGATCTACCGCTCGTAAAGTTCCATCATTCTTCTTTGTGGTAGAACTCGGTATGTTCATCAATTAATTACTTAATTTATTTGAATATTAAAGTTTAAGTTGTATAAAAAATAATCTAATAATTTAAATAATTTCTTTGTATATAATTGAATATTAATGGATGGACGATCCGGAATGTGCCACAAAACTACTTCGCAAAGTTTGAAAAAGATATATGACACTATTATTTTCTAAATTATATTTTTTTAATTAAAATTATATTAAATTTATATTTATTTCTAACTTAAAAATCTTAATCTTTTTTTTTTAATATTTTAAACATATTGCTGATATGTATTGGAGAACTAGATAAACCAGTATGTATTGAAATTACATTCTTAGATAAAACAATTGCTTTACACTGAGAGACAAGAGAAAATAAATATAATCGATTGAAGGAGTGATGCTAAGACAAGTTTAAAAAAACAAGCAATCAGGTTATAAAGTTCAAACTCTATCCCCAAACTCCATACCAATCAAAATGAGAATTTATATGTTAGAATTAGAATATTTTGAAGAGCCATGAATATATATATATATATATATATATATATGTGTGTGTGTATATATATATATATGTATATGTATATATATATATATATATATATATATATATATATATATATATATATATATATATATATATATATATATATATATATATATACACATATATATATACATATATATCTACATATATATATATACATATATATATATATATATATATATATATATATATATATATATATATATATATATATATATATATATATATATATATACATACACACACACACACACACACACACACACACACACACACACACACACACACATATATATATATATATATATATATATATATATATATATATATATATATATATATATATATATATATATATATATATACATATATATATATATGATTGATGTGATTAAAAAAATAAGACTTGGAATGGGGTGAATGTGACAAAAGACAAATATTATACAAAATCGCATTATTATTCTAGTATTTATGCAGCTTAATATGACTTGCATGGTATGTTGGATTTCTCTATTACCCTGACCTTATAGCTTGGTGCATCTCGTGCTTCTTTTGACCTACAGTTGACTTGATGTTGACTCCCTCTATAGGTTCATAGTTGGGAACATATAGTGTGTCATCCCATGGACATTGCGTTCGCCCATTGTCCAATGGTATAATTGAAGTATTTGGACAAAACTCTGCTGTTACAGCCAGAAGATTGATTAATTAAGGGTTTCTCAGCTGCCATATTCTTCTTCCATCGTGTGGGTGATGCAGATAATACGGTGGCTGAGGAATCCCACGAGAGATGGGATGCATGAGACATGTGAAATCAATGAAAAGGTTGTCTCCATTGATAATATCAGGACTGGAAATGGTTAACTATGAAGATGACCATCATTAAGATCCAAATCTACAACAATGTCAGGTGTGTTCTTTTGTTCTAAATGAGAAATCTGATCATACCTGTAGAGAAAGCCCACTAATACAAACTGGCAAGCTAATATATTAGCCTCCTCTCTGGTTACTATATGCTGCTGCTGCTGCTGCTGCTGCTTAGTGGGCTTTGTCTGTTCTCTGCAATGAGGAAGAACATTTGGCCATGCAAGGGAGTTAACATTGTTATTAAGAGTGGTGGATGCGGGAATCACCAAAGTGCAGCATCAAACACAGACTACTACTACTGCCAAGAGAAGGGAAGAGGCTGAGAGGCCCCGACCGAGGAGCCTTCACCTCCTATATGGACCGTACTTTGACATTGGAGGTCAGTGTCAGCATCGCCAACAAGCACAGCACCCACTTGCTCATCCTCAAACCCCGAGTAACAGAACCCTGTTGGCGAAACGTAGCTTGAAGCTTGAGAGCTGGCATATCGATCGAGGTGGTTGTAGGGAAGAGAAGAAACCAGAGGCTGATGGTGCACAGGGATCCTTCCAGTAGGCAGCATTTGGCCCATGCCGACGGCGACGCCTGGACTTGGAGATGATGACAGAAGAGAGAGAGCACAATCTCCGTGATAGAGGATCTTGTTGCTGCTGCTGCTTTCTGTCTTGAGGAATGGCTGGCGTGTGGGTGGTTCCATTGTTGTCCTGATGAAGGCAGTGTTGCCATGTTCCAGGAGAGGGAGCTGCTTCGCGTCTTGGTTGCCGCAGAAAGAGACAGAGAACTGTTGTTGGCTGTCGACGGCATGGAGGGGAAGGTGAGTGGTATATATGGCAGCCCAGTTGTGCTCTTCTCTTGGTGTTGGGAGCAGATGAGGATACATCAAGAACCTGCTGTTCCCTGCAACCACCAGATAGAATGATTCAGGAGGCACCATGAGTTGAATTCAAGGAACAAAAGAGAAAATTTCTATCACAATTCAGACCTTGATGATTCGTAAATAGGCTCCGGGGACTTGTGGATCCTGGTTGAGGTTTTCTCCGGCGCTTGTTGTGTCCATCCAATCGCTTCCTACAGCTTCGTTTCACCTCATCAAACTCCTCCAGTTGGTGAAACCTGTGGTAATCATCAATTAGAACTCATTCTAGTGTGTGTGTGTGTGAGAGAGAGAGAGAGAGAGAGAGAGAGAGAACTAATAAAGCTGAGCAAGGTAAGAGTCATAACTGCATGAGCTTTTAATTGAAGCATGAGCCATAAACAGAGTATAACATCAAAGAGAATTCTCTTAATGTTTATGTAAATATGACAACTGCCAATTAATGCAATGCTAAAAAGTTAGTAGCTGCTATATCATGTACTGAATGAATCAAAAAGTATTAAACCAATGCAGAAGTTCTTGATTGACACAGATATTTCCTCATGTTCAAGTAACAAACAAGCAGAGGAACAGAAGAAAGCAAGAATACAGGAAAAGAGGTAGTTCATGTCGTGCTAAATAGCTTTGATATGCCATGAACAGAGTCGAGAAACAAAAAACCACAAAGCTCTGTGGTGATCGAGTGGATTGCATCATGTTGTGGTGCATGGCATGGTAATTTGCTAGTTTCTTGCATCTATGGAAGCTTTCTTTCTGAATCCTAGCAGAGGAGCTACAAGAAGGATGGGAGTGTGCAGGTGGTCCTGTTGCATTACCTGCTGCACTGCTGGCAGAAGCGTTGCTCCTGGCCGCCCACCATCACCACCGGAGTCTTGGAATGCACCTCGCACACCTTGTGGCGCCGGTGATACTCCCGGGAGTTGCTGAGATCGGACTTGCACCCGTCGACCAAGCAGGCCGCTGTCTGCCCAGCGTTGCCCGGCGCACGTGCCCGCCGAGGCGGGCCGGACGTTGCTGCTTTCGTCGTCACCGTCGTGGCCTGGCTTCTCCACTCGTCCGGTGGACGAAACCCAGCCGAACCACCAAGCTTGAGATCAACCGAGCAATCCATTTCGTTAGTCTGGCTTCCGAGGCCTCGGGTGCGCTCGACCAAGGAACCCATGGTGAGCTCTGCTTTCTGCTGCTCGATTCCTGAGAAACCCCACGAAAGGAGCTTGTTGGGATTCCACTCCATGGAGGTAACCTTCGCAGAACACCCTCCTCCTCCTCCCTTCTAAACAAGCGAGCCGAGTTCAATCAACAAGTCATTATCACGAACGCATGTCCATCAACAAAGAACAAACACAAGAACAGATGAAAACAACAGGAGATTTCCAAAAGGAACAGGGCAAATCTAACAGACTTCACGAAGAAAAACTATTCCTTTCATTCTCACAGAGATCTCGACTCGCTAAAGGGGAGGCAGAAACGAGTTAAAGTTCATAAAACTGAGGACCCGTCAGAAAGCATACACAGCTGCAGCAGCAGCACAGAGGACTGACCGTGTGCTGTCCGACCATTCAATCTCTGACAAGGATCCAATAATTCAACAGCTAATGCGAAGGTAAAAGAGGCTGTGTGTGGTGTGCAGGTTCTGAGGAAACCCACCTCTTGATCCACTCAGCACTGCAGGTATAGGCTGTCTACAGATAGACATGAAGCGTAGGCAGACACATATAAAGGCTCGAGCTACAAATACTGGGAGCTGAAGCACAGTGAATCGTCATATTTACAGATGGAGAGAGAGCAAGTCCTAAATCTTCATGAAGTAGGAACATCAAGTAAATAGAGGAAGGAAAGTGACAGGGTGTAGTTGCCGTCAACTTTGAAGCTGGGGGAAAAAAAAGTACTGCAGGAGAATGGAGAAGGGAGAAGGGAGAAGAGAGAGAGAGATGGGGTTGGGTGGAGAAGAGAAGCGAAGAGAGGTAGGTCTGTGAGTGCAAGGACCAAGTCACCTTGTCACCGTGCTTCCACTGTTGCCAACATGTTTCTCTTGTCTCTTTTCTCTTGTACATGCCTATTTGTTATAGAATCTGCATCGTCCTTTCTTCCACATCTTTTACTGTGTCTCCTTTTTCTCCAGAGATTACCTTATACTCTTAGGTCATCACCACATCCTGCACCGAGTGCATTACACGTGTGGCATATCCATCTTCTACTTTGGCTGTCAGGACAAGTCTCAGCCATCTCCTGTGCATCACATCACGTGGAGATCAGATCAATCATATGAAACACCACAATGCAACAAAGTAAAGCTTAAACAAGCATTTCTTGCTCCTTAATTTGACAGCACATTTATCCCTAATATTATGCCTACAGCATGTTTCATCAGTTACCAAGCTGTAGCTATTAAGAAGGAAAGTTGATCACCTAATTTGGTCTTGGGCTAGATTTCATATTAGTTTCCTAATAATTTCAATATGTTGAACAAGGGACATGTTGACTGGATAGGCTACATTTGAAAGAGTGCCACCATTGGGGAGCTCATGTGTTATCAAAATGTAAATTAGTCTAATCATAATACCAACTCCAAAGTTGGCACCAATATAGAATGTCCAAATCTAATTGAAGCCCACAAATCTAGAAGAGAAGAATCAAAAAGGATTTTATAGGTGCGATACAAAACAGGCTATTTTAATGCACACCACTTGCTACCATTAAAGGACTTGAATCTGTGCTCACATGCCCAAAGTACACAGTCTTGGAGACGTGGCAACACCCCATCCAAATGAAGACCCTTTTTCTAGCGGGTTGGATCACCAGGATGAACAACAGTATATTAATTTTTTCTCTTCAATTCATGGAAGTGTGCCCACTCAACTGTGTTGGGATTTGGAGACTGCTTGTCTGTTCTGAATGCTATCGGGTCTTGCCACTGTTTTCTGCACTCAGAATCTCAACTTGTGGCCGTCCAAATCTCTTTAGCAACTCGATCGGCAAAAAAATATCATTAGATGTCTTCTCAGATATGTGACAAATGCTCCTGAACATATACGTTAGTTGAACGATCAAACGCAATGTGTGTTTGAATGCATGACAACGATCAAATCATTGCCTAACAAAGAAATCCTTGACTGTGGCTTTGTCCTATCTGAGTTAAAGAAGAAGTTTTGGTGAAGCAATGGAGATGCTTTCTTCTTTTAAGCAGGCCAAAAGCAGGTGCCACATTCCATGGTGGAAACCGGCGTTGGAGCAACAAAAGCAATGCCCTCAGTGACAACAAAATGACGACATGATCAGTTCTCTCATCTTTCTTTAGGGCAGGAAGAGAAATCTTCTGATGATATGGTTATCCACTGTTTGTAGCAGCTGAGCCCTCTTTGCGGGGATAATATTCTGCTGCTAACACTGCTGAAGTTACTCCAAGAGCACCAAATCTTATATTCTGGCATGCATTAGATACGTTCTACACATGATGGCTAGTTGTAGCTTTGTCCTCGAAAGCCTTCTTGCCATTACAGAAGCAGATGAAACCTGTAATAATATTTCGTTTTCTCCTCTTTCCTTTTGTAATGAGAGGACAATGGAATCATCATTGCGCTCAGACAGCAATCAAGACAACGGTGGTGGGTCCGAACACCACTCAGATACAACCACGATAGGGGAACCAAAATCTCATATCTACCAGACCAAAACTGGTGACTTGGTCATGGTGAGGAACAAAGCTGGTGGTTCACCGGGCTCCAAGAGGAGGTATCCAGCAGCGAAGGAGGAGATGAAGGTGCAGCCTGGGGAAGCTTTTGACACACGGAGGCCTTTGACATAAGACTAACGTCAGGAGTCCGCAGACACGAGGATGCACGAATCTTGCTTTGGGGCCCTTCCGGATTCACCTCAGACGACCTGAGTTGGATGGATGACATCGTGCTGCATGCCCAAAAACTCCCATCTCCAGACAATGGATGACCTCGAACCGATGACAAACAGGTAGCAGCAAATCCATGTCTTTAGCTGCATCTCCATGTTGGGAACAGATGAAGCAAGCTTGGGATGTGGCAATAATAACATAGCAAAGTTACAACAAAGGTTTATGTAGAGTATGAGAATCAAGAACATTGAGATTTTCGGACTAATTAATATATTACTCTATATAATTTTTTATATTTTAAAAAAATATATTTAAATTTTTATAATTATAAAAGTAAAATATTTAGATCTATTTATCATAAGATTATCGGTTTTAACAATAAAGACACAAAGACAAAGGACAAAGAAATAATTTTAATTTTTCAATCGATGTTGACATATTACGTCGGTGGTGGTGAACGACGGTATCGTCAAGTCCGCGAGTGATTGTTGTGGATGAGAATAATGGTGATGAGAGGTGAGGATGTTAGAACCCTTACACATTCTAAGCTTAGGGTGATCTCTATAAGGGATCGACCTTATTGGAACTCTATAGGAGTTTCTCCCTCCTTGGTTTTCTGCTACATGAGCTGAAAGATAATTGATATATTGATAGTAAAAGAGGGGAGAATACAATGCTATTTATAGGGCTTCTAAACCCCAACTCCTAATATGATTCCTACTTAAGACTCATACTCCTAACAACTCATACTCCAACTCTAAGAAGCAACTCCTACTTCCAACAACTCTAACTCCAACTCTAAGAAGCAACCTCCAAACTAATCCTAATCCTATTCTAACTTAACCCCTCCTCAACCGACCCCTTTTTAATTAGGACAAGGGATGGATAATTATGGTGATATGTATCTTATTCTTCCCTCAAAATATCTTCCTCCAAACTAATCCTAACATAGCCGGCCTCCTCACCTCTTTAATAGGGGTCGACTGAATAAGATTTATATGAATGCCCTTAGGATTTACATGTTTGTCCTCTTCAATGAAACTAAATTAGGACTCCCCTAGCCAAAGTCTTAACCAACCCGTCCTCTTCAAATCAGCATTGTCCTCAAGGCTGAGCTTCATGTCTCTGGGTCGTGATCTGTAATTCCTCCTGGGGTCCAGCATCAGTAGTAGTGATTGGACGGTGATGTGTCACGATCCTATGATCCCATGCAATCATCAGCTGAACCTGAGCCTCCTTATCGACTTGAGTGTCAAGTGGATAAATCGGGGCTGAGGTATCATCTCTAAACTTTCATTTACGATGAGATACTTGGAAGATCAATTATATTTTTAAATTGATGTACTGATCTGATCTATAAGTCACAGCTCCATTGTGATCCCCAATTTTGCAAGGGCCAAAGTAACAGGGGGACCACTTCCTTGAGGCTCGAATTTTCTGTTGGTAGGGCTGGAGATGAAGGCAAACTCGATATTTAATAGTAAATTTTCTTCTGCTTCGATATTTGTTGGGGGGCTGTTTCTTTCTTGCATGGGTTGCCACTTGGTTGTTCTTTAATAGTAACTGAGCCTTCTTTTGGAATAATTGCTCCCCTTTGAAAAGGTCTCTAGTGATGTATGCCCATTTTGAGTCCGAGGAGGGTAGAGCTATAATTTTACCGAGCCTATTTTCATCTCTCCTTTATGATGTTGACCTGTATTATGTCAAATGTTAAATTTACTAGCAATTGGTATCCCTTTACAGATCAAAAGCATCGTGTGAAGTGTAGGAAGAGCCTTGACGTATATTAGGAGTCAACCATCTTGCATGAGGGTGGTGCCAATCCTAATTCCTGATATGTTTGCTCCAATTGCAAACACATTGCCACTATCGAGTAATGCTAGAACTGATGTAGATGACATCATAATTATGAGGATCATGTAGATGGTGGACGTGTGGATGCCTTCCTCTTGTTCCTTCATAATTTTGATCTCCACCCAATAAAGTTTAGTATAACTGATTCCATGCTGGTATTGTTGTTGGATGGACTCAATCTTTTTGCTGTCATGGGCCGTGGATCGGTGGTCATCATCAGGGAAGACTTTGAGTGTTATGGTCCATTCCTTGGAGAAGTCATGGAAGTAGCCCAAGATCTGGGAGTGCTTCAGAATCCATAGCTGGTTCGACTGGACGCGGCACTTCAGGAAGAGTTTATACCTGCAGACAAAGAGGTAAAGCTTTTAGAGATAACGTGTCCTTGCAACGGAAGGTCGTGGTCGAATGATCTGTGTTTCATGCGTCTCCTAGACGATCCTTTTAGCTTTGGCCCTCTGAGAATGTGGATAGCAATATGGTTGAATATGTGCTAGTGGTTCCTCCTACAAAATCAACATATGAAGATTGTATAGCCTAGTAGGAAGTAGTGGCTCAGTTCGGAGGAGGCGCATGAAATTTCAGCAAGCTTCTACAAGAGTTGTGTCGAGATCGTCATTACTTCCCTCCCATGTTTCTTACATAAGGTCACTTGTTCTCCCTTGCCATTCATAAGATTGTTGGTGAGGACGGTGACAGGTTGCTATTTAAAGAATTCTTCAACTTTTGTTGCTTGCAGGTTCGCATGGCCGGCTAAAGCGTGAGTCGTACAATCGACCGGCTGCGGGTCCTTCGTGTTCTCCTCCTTAGGTTCCTGGACTTCTTCTTCATATTCTTTAATAGATTTTATCATGGAAAGCTCCCATTTTTTACAGTGATGGTTGCAGCTCCAAAGTTTGTTGCAATGCCAACAAATGCCCTTCGTCGATCTGCTGCGTAGCTCCTCTCTCGTCAATTTTTTTGGCAACAAAGAATAGCTAGGAGTAGAGGGAGGTTTATATGCTGCTGGTCTAAGAGTGGTTTTCATCCTCTGAGTATTTTGGTTCAACCGTTCCTCATGGATTCGGGCGAAAGAGATTACAGCCTTTACAGTGGGGGGCTATCACCCTTTAACCTCTCCTTTAATTTTTGGCTTGAGTCCTTTGATGAACGTCCCTAATAATTGTCTGTCAGATCAATCATAAGCAAAGTAAGATATTTCCTTAAACCTGGTCTGTTATTTTTGGATCGTGGGGGTTTGTTGGATCTTGGCAAGTTGTCCGTTGATATTCTCGTACTTGGTCAGCCCAAAGAGGTTCAACAACGCATACTTGAATTATATCAATGTTAGAGTCTCATAGTTGCATTCAAGCCAATTGTACCATTGTATAGCATCTCCTTCAAGGTAGATGACAGTGGTGTCCACCATGGAATCCTCCGGTGTTTGGTGATGACGGAAGTGACACTCGACGCGCGAAATCCATCCCGTTGGGTCTCCTTCCCATCGAGGGAAGTCCATCCTCATACATGGCTGTCTCATATTAGTGGTTCATTCTTTCTTTTTGAGAGGCCTCTCTGAACTTTGACGTTGCTGGAATTTTATTAGGCTCGGAGATCGGCTCAATCCAAATTCGACGAATAAGGCATGCAATCTATCCTCTATGCGTGATTCAAACGCCTCTAACTTGGCATTGATTGAACCTTGAGATGCCATTGCGTGTGCCTCCATATCTGAGATGCCAATGTCCCTCTCCTGCTATTGGGTCAGTGGTACGAAACAGTTGGGTGGTTTGGTGACGAAAGTGATAGTGGATCATGGGTAGATGGCTATGGTTTGGGGTTGACAGGTTACTAATAATTGTCTGTTAGATCAATCATAAGCAAAGTAAGATAATTCCTTAAACCTGGTCTTTTATTTTTGGATCGTGGAGGTTTGTTGAATCTTGGCAAGTTGTCCGTTGATATTCTCGTACTTGGTCGGCCCAAAGAGGTTCAACAACGCATACTTGAATTATATCAATGTCAGAGTCTCATAGTTGCATTCAAGCCAATTGTACCATTGTATAGCATCTCCTTCAAGGTAGATGACAGTGGTGTCCACCATGGAATCCTCCGGTGTTTGGTGATGACGGAAGTAACACTCGACGCGTGAAATCCATCCCGTTGGGTCTCCTTCCCATCGAGGGAAGTCCATCCTCATACATGGCTGTCTCATATTAGTGGCTTATTATTTCTTTTTGAGAGGCCTCTCTGAACTTTGACCTTGCTGGAATTTTATTAGGCTCGGAGATCGGCTCAATCCAAATTCGACGAATAAGGCATGCAATCTATCCTCTATGCGTGATTCAAACGCCTCTAACTTGGCATTGATTGAACCTTGAGATGCCATTGCATGTGCCTCCATATCTGAGATGCCAATGTCCCTCTCCTGCTATTGGGTCAGTGGTACGAAACAGTTGGGTGGTTTGGTGGCGAAAGTGATAGTGGATCATGGGTAGATGGCTATGGTTTGGGGTTGACAGGTTACTAATAATTGTCTGTTAGATCAATCATAAGCAAAGTAAGATAATTTCTTAAACCTGGTCTGTTATTTTTGGATCGTGGAGGTTTGTTGGATCTTGGCAAATTGTCCGTTGATATTCTCGTACTTGGTCGGCCCAAAGAGGTTCAGCAACGCATACTTGAATTATATCCATGTCAGAGTCTCATAGTTGCATTCAAGCCAATTGTACCATTGTATAGCATCTCCTTCAAGGTAGATGATAGTGGTGTCCACCATGGAATCCTCCGGTGTTTGGTGATGACGGAAGTAACACTCGACGCGTGAAATCCATCCCGTTGGGTCTCCTTCCCATCGAGGGAAGTCCATCCTCATACATGGCTATCTCATATTAGTGGCTCATTCTTTCTTTTTGAGAGGCCTCTCTGAACTTTGACCTTGCTAGAATTTTATTAGGCTCGGAGATCGGCTCAATCCAAATTCGACGAATAAGGCACGCAATCTGTCCTCTATGCGTGATTCAAACGCCTCTAACTTGGCATTGATTGAACCTTGAGATGCCGTTGCGTGTGCCTCCATATCTGAGATGCCAATGTCCCTCTCCTGCTATTGGGTCAGTGGTATGAAACAGTTGGGTGGTTTGGTGGCGAAAGTGATAGTGGATCATGGGTAGATGGCTATGGTTTGGGGTTGACAGGTTACTATTTTTTTTGTGCTATTGGGGCTATGATTTAAGGCTGCTGTAGAGGTTGTAAGGAGGGTTTGGTGACATAGGTTTAGGGTTAGAGGGATGGCTTAGGGTTGCTATTGATGGCATCAACCAATTTTTTAGGATTGGTGGCTGTGGATAGTACGAATCAGTGGAAGATTCGGTAGCTCTGAAAGACCGCTGTTTAGGTTACGGTTTGAGTTAGCCGTGGATTCTAGAAATAGGTTATGATAGCCGCATCTTAAGGCTAGAGGGGTGCCCTAAAGATGACATGGGTGGCAGCAATAATTTCTGTAAGGATCATATATGGGTGCAACAAAAAACACCGAAAGGTAGTGCTGTAGAATTCTGCGTCGATTGACTGCAATAGATCGCTATTTTGGGCTATAATTTTGGGTGTTGTTTGGGTTATAAAAATAAGTTATGATGGTTGGGTCTTAAGGCTAAAAGGATGCCCTAAAGATGTCTTGGGTGGTGGCAGTAAGATGGTTGGGTTTCGGTGGGTTAAGAAGAAGAAGAAAGACAAAGGTGCAGTAGTCGATTTTTCATCAAAAATATTCTAGTAGTGAAGACATAATTTTTTTAAAAAAATTATCATGAAAATTTAAGTGAAACCCAAGGAGAATCTACTGGTAAAGGAGAGGTAATGTCGTAAAAAATTTTATGGAAAGAAATGACAACAAAAGTTTCAGCAAAATCAAAGATTGCAAGAAGGTGTTGCTATAAAAATTTTTTAACGAAAGATTTAAGTAGTATAGTAAAAATTTTTTGCAGCAGTTCATGATAATAAATTGAGTAAAACTCAATGAGAATCCACTGGCAAGGAAAGGTAATGCTGTCAAAAATTCATGGAAGAAATCAGCAGCAAAAGTTTTGGCAAGATTAATGAATACGAGAAGGTACTACGGCAGAATTTTCTCGTTGAAATATTTCAACAGTATAGACGAGATTTTTCTCCAATAGTTCAAAACAAGAATTTGAGTAAAACTCAGGGAAAATCTACTGGTAAGGGAAAGGTAATACCAACAAAAAATTCATGGAAGAAAATGACAGTAAAAGGTTTGGCAAAATTGAAGATCACGGGAAGGCACTACAATAGATTTTTACGTCTAAAGTATAGCAGTTTAGATGTAAAAGATTAGTGGTTTAAGAATTTTTTCAAATTTTATAGAGATTGGATCAGTAAAAATATAGCAGCAAATCAAATAGTCAAGGGTGTGCGATTGGAATTCTACAGCATAACTTTCATTGTAAAGATAGAAACCTGGCGACGAAAAGGTTGGGCAGCAAATAGGAACAATTTTTTTTGGATTTTTTGAATAGGGATAACTAAATTGTAGTAGCAGTAAGGTAGGAAACGAGAACCTGTTGCAATTCATGGGGAGATCAAAGGATAATATGTGGTAGTGGAGACGACGGCGGAATTTGATGATGATCTTCAAGCAAGTGTGGGAATTGCTTTGGACGGCTATGGGGGGCTAATGGATGGCTGTGGAAGGGCAGCGAGACGCCAATAATGTTACTCTGATACCAAGTGTTAGAACCCTTACGGATTCTAAGCTTGAGGTGATCTTTATAGGGGATCGACCTCCTTGGAACTCTATAGGGGTTCCTCCCTGCTGGTTACAAGTGCCCTGCAAGCCAATCACATGAGTGATGACATGTGTGATACGATGTGTGATCTTTTTGCTTATGATTAATATTGGCATATTCTCACATTATATTATCTATAGCATATATACTGTGATGTTCTTGGTTCTGTGCAATGAGAATCAAATCGTGATGAGATCACGATAATGAGATGGATTCACCTTTAAACACAGATCCTAAATAATCTCGGTCATAGGTTATTCGAGAGGGACATTGAGATAATCGGACAGACTGATGTACTATATACCCGTCCATATGATGGAGGCGGTTGGTCTCATAGCCACTTGTACAGAGACATTAAGGATACAATACAGGTGCTCATTGGAGAATGAGTTCACTGATTGATCCACTTATGAAATGTTGTATGGTTAATGATACCTAATGTCAGACAGCGATTCCATAGTCTCAGTTGTGTATCTGGTCCTTAGACTTGAGACACCAAGGATGTCCCGTATGAGTACTCCTTTCTTTGACGTCAGACTTACAAGTTTGGAATGTTCTAGATCTGGTATAGCTGGTTATCAGGATGGGTAGCCAACCTTATAAAAGAAATTGAGTGTCAATAGAGGATCATCCACTCTCGATATCATGAGAGGAATATCCCATATGTGCTTGCTCAGACAAATCTCTGGCCAGGGTTATTCAAATTGAGAGAGAAAGAGTTCTCCAGGAGAATCCGATTAGAGCGAGACTATGATGGATTTTGTATGTGACCTGACAGTACATGCCCAATATACGGTCTCCAGGATATTAGTTGGATGAGGGATTATAGATACACCGTAACTGTAGACAGACAGGTCCGATGGATTTGATCCCCTTGTATCGTCTGGGGACTATGGCGTAATGGACTAGTACGTTCATAGTCGATGAGTCGAGTGAATTATTATGTGGATAATAATTTGCTATATCAGAAGGAGTTTTGATGGGAGTGACTCACGACCATCTCGGTATTGGGCCTAGAGGGTCACACACATATGGTGGATGCTTCAGTGAATAGAGGATTGGATGGAGATCCAATTAGTCCATATTCTCATTAGATGAGACCCTATGCTGATGGGCTCCTTGATTAAGGCCCAATTAGAGGCCGAAGGAGATTATTGGATAGATCATATTGGAGGAGTTTCGCTGCAGAGATCCATCGTGTGGATACCACTAGAGAGGAGGACGCTTGACCTCCTTCATCTTCTCCATCCGGATATGGAATACAGGAATATATGATCTCCCTAGGTAAAATCAATCTCTCACACATCGTGGTTTTTTTATTTTTACGGTTTTTATCGTGACCCTAATCTTTTGCATGACAGTTTGATCTGCATGGGAAATTAATTTTTATTTGATTTCCGCTGCACATGTGATGCTCCCACTAAGGTTTCCCAATAGTGGTATCAGAGCCAAGGTTTTCGTGTGAAAGATTGGTTTTAAACTGCATATGATGAGATTGAATCACGTAGAATCGTTGTACGCATTCTTGCTGCGTTTTTGCAGTGAACGCAGCGAGGAGGGGCGGCCAGCCACGGCCATGCCACCTACAATGGTGGCTGGCCATGGCCAGGGCCCCTATAGAGGCGGCCGACTGCGGCCAAGGCCACCTACAAGGGTGGTCGCCCACAAGGGGGCAACCGCTAGCAGGCGCAGTCGCCCTCGGCCAGGGCTGTTACCAATAGGCACGGAAGCCCGTGGGCATGGCGGGTGCTTACAAGGGCGGCGCCGACGGAGGTGCCCCCTTCGGGGACGCGCCAGCCCACAAGGGAGGCACCTACGGGCACAGCGCCCACAAGAGTTGCCGCCCAAGGGGCTGCGGCGCCCGTTTGTCCACCGGGGCAGTGGCGTCTGCCGCAAAGGGGGCTGCTCGTAGGCAAGGCGGCCGCCAGCGGCGGTGACGACGGCCACTTGATGAGGGTACAAGGGGAGAGCTAGGGCATCCTTTTTGAGAAAAGGATGATCCTGCCCCTCTGCATTTAGAAAATTTCGAGGACTGTCCTCTTATTCAGAATTACAAAAATATCCTTAATAATTCTGAAAATTTTAAGTATTTCTTGATTTCTATAAAATTAATTAATTAAATAGTTTAATTAATTATTATATATATCTAGTAATCCTACATGTGATATGATGTACATGTGATGTATGATGTGGATGGATGATCATGAGTCATGTGTTGTGATGTGTGTAATTGTGATTATTATTATTATTATTATTGGGACCTACGAGCCTATGTTTTTCTCATTTATTGTCGGGCCTGCGTGCCTGTGATTATTTATAATTACATGAAGAGGCGCAGCGGGAGCGTGGAGGTGATAACGGGACCCACGATGTCGTGGCGGGAGATCACGCCGCATGGTGATGCGACGATCCGACGGAACCGATGATGACGAGATCAACAATCACAGGGCATGGAGATGCGCCGATGCACACATAGATCCTATTGTGAGTGATTAGGCCATTAACTCAGGCTTAATTATATTAGGTGACGGCTCATGATCATCGAGTGTGGCTTGCATATGTAATATGTTATACACCTACTAGATATATATATATATATATATATATATATATATATATATATATATATATATATATATATATGCATGCGATATAGATATATATTAAATATGTATATGTGTGACACAACATATTAGGAGATCGATACGAAATAAAAACCCCTCCTACGATAATATTAAGTCAGTAAGCGTGAGATAATAAGATTGACCCATATGACCTTCCATCATTATAGGAAGAAATTGAATCACAACATAGGTTGAGTTGGTCGAGTCCCTCGAGGCTCACCTATTTACGTGATCGAGTTCTTGCCTACGACATAGAGATATCACCGGTGACCTGAGGACATGATATGCTTGGTCGAGTCCCTCGAGGGCATATCATCAAATCAGACTCATCTTGTAACGATGGTGATGACTTAACTAAATCTCATAGTTAGTCGAGTCCCTCGAGGCTATGATGATTCGGAAGCCGAACGTGACGGGAATCACAAGGAGTTGTGATTGGCAAGAGTTACCTACCTTTTGGGCTTAGTGTAATTGGTCAAGTCCCTTGAGTCTGCCGGAGACTTCCATCTCATGTGTCGAGGGTGTCGCATGATTTGCTAAGAAAATACTGGGAGTACATTAAGATAGAAGTCCATATCTTAATTAGTATTTTCTGTAAAATCTGCATGTTATTTAATTTACATTGTATCTTGTTTGTCGCTTGTAAACCCCCTACGTGGCATACTTGATGTCAATCGCCTTATTAGTCCAAAGGCTCTACAATTTGAGAATTATTCTCACAGAGGAGAAAATCCTATATATCCTTAACATGATTGTGCTCACGTCGGAAGAAAGGACAAGCGAGGATGAGATCGCTCGCTTTGTGAAGTATATAGATAGTCCTAGAGGATAACTTGTATGTTGATCTTATACTTCAGTCCCTACCAGATTCCTTTTTATAGTTCATATGAACAAGTTTGAGGTGACTCTACCTAAACTCCTCAATATGTTGAGGAAAGCTGAGAGCACTATCAAGAAAGAGAAGCCAGTTCTCTATATTGGTGAGACCAATAAGAAAAGAAAGGCCAGCAAAACCCTTAAGAAGGGCAAGGGCAAAGACAGATCGGGTAAGACAAAGGTTGCCAAGAAATACCCGGTAAAGGACAAAGGACAATGCTTCCACTACGGCCAAGACGAGCATTGGAAGAGGGACTGTAAGGACTACCTTGCAGATAAGGTAAAACAGAAGCTTAGAGAAGCTTTAGGTATATTCATGATCAGTCTCTACTTGTCAGATTTTCATGATAACACATGGGTATTGGATACCGGGAGTGTTTATCATATCTGTAATTTGTTGCAGGTTCTGGCAAGATCTAGGAGATTGGCTAGAGGCGAGATGGACCTCAAGATAGGCAATGAAGCAAGAGTTGCTGCAATTGCTGTTGGGGAGGTCATCCTACATCTACTTGGTGGAGCTATTATTGTATTAGATGCATACTATTTTGTCTCTTCTATTACCAAAAATATTATTTTTATCTCTTGTTTGATAATTAGTGGATATAAATTAGTTTTTGAGAATAATAGTTGTTCAATAATTATGGATGATGAGATCATCACTAGAGGGACATTTATAAATGGCTTATATGTGTTAGACATTTCTCCATATATTATGAATATAAATATATCTAAGAGGAAAAGAGATGAGGTGAATAATGCATACCTATGACATTATAGGCTAGGTCATATACATGAGGGAATGATTCAAAAGTTAATGAAAGATGGATACTCAGATCCATTTGATTATGAGTTATATGCAACTTGCGAACCTTGCCTTCCTGAGAAGATGATCAACTCTCCTTTTAGTGGAAATGGAGAGAGAGCCACCAAGTTATTGGAACTCATACATAGTGATGTATGTGGTCCCATGTCGGCTCAGGCTATAGGTGGTTACTCATACTTCATTACATTCACTGATGATTTATCTAGGCATTGACACATGTACTTAATGAAGTACAAATCTGAGGCCTTTGAGAAATTCAGGGAATATAAGAATGAGGTAGAAAACCAAATTGGAAAGAGTAATAAGACTCTTCGATCAGATCGAGGAGGAGAGTACTTGAGTATGGAGTTCACCCATTTCCTCAGGGATAATGGGATTCTATCCCAGTGGACACCTCCTTATACACCTCAGCTCAATGCTATATCAGAAAGGAGGAATCGTATGTTGTTAGACATGGTGCAATCGATGATGAGTTTCATTGACCTACCCGTCTCATTATGGGGGTATGCCCTAGAGACCGCAGCTTACTTTCTGAACAGAGTTCCATCAAAGTCGGTAGTGTTTACGCCATATGAGATATGGAAAGGAAAGAAGCCCGATCTTAATATTGTTAAGATTTGAGGCTGTCCTGCCCACGTTATAAGACACAACCCCGATAAGTTAGAATCAAGGATAGAATGGTGCACATTCGTGGGATACCAAAAAGAAACTTATGGGTATTATTTTTATCACCTCGAGGACCAAAAGATCTTCATTGCCAAGAGAGCCGTGTTCCTTAAGAAGGAACATATTCTTGGTGGAAACAACAGGAGCAAGATAGAATTGAGCGAGGTTGGAGAACCTAACTCAAGCACCATTCCAAAGCCCATGTCTGTTCAGGTACCTAACACACAAGTTTCAACTTTGCGTAGGTTTAGTAGAATATCTCACCCTCCTGAAAGATATGTGGGACATATAAGTGGAGATGACTCTCAAGATGTTGATCCTCAGATCTACGAGGAGGCTATTATGAGTATAGACTTCGGGAAGTGGCAAGAAGCCATGAATTCTGAGATGAATTCCATATACTCTAACAAGGTTTAGAACCTTGTGGATGCACCTGAGGGTATTATACCCATCGGCTGCAAATAGATCTTAAAGAAGAAGATTGGAGTGGATGGAAAGGTAGAGACCTATAAAGCAAGGCTGGTAGCTAAAGGATATCGTCAAAGACAAGGAGTTGACTATGACGAAACCTATTCACCTGTAGTCATGCTTAAGCCTATTAGAATTATTTTGGCCATTGCAGCATACTATGACTATGAGATCTGGCAGATGAATGTCAAAACAATATTCCTCAATGACAACCTCGAAGAGGAGGTATATATGATACAACCAAAGGGATTCGTATCCAAAGAGAGTCTAGATAAAGTGTGCAGGTTGCTTAGATCTATTTATGGATTAAAGCAAACTTTTCATAGTTAGAACATGAGATTTGATGAGGTGATAAGATCTTATGACTTCGTTAAGAACGAAGATGAACCTTGTGTGTACAGGAAGGTAAGTGAGAGCACTATCACCTTCTTGGTACTATATGTGGATGATATCATAATAATTGGAAATGATGTAGGAATGATCTCCATAGTAAAGGCTTGGCTATCCAGAAACTTCTCCATGAAAGACTTAGGGGAAGCATCATATATTTTGGGGATTCTGATCTATAGAGATAGATCCAAGAGAATGCTTGGTTTGTTCCAGTCCAGGTTCATGCACTCCATTGTCAAAAGGTTTGGCATGAAGAATTCCAAGAGAGGTCTTATACCAATGAGATATGAAATATCACTTTCTAGGAGTATGTCCCCAAATAATCCTAAAGAAACGACAAACGTGGATAAGATACCTTATGCCTCAGCGATAGGGTCTATCATGTATGCGATGCTATGTACCAGGCCTGATATAGCATATGCTCTGAGTGTCACAAGCAGGTATCAGGCAGATCCAGGTTTAGAACACTGGAAGGTAGTAAAGTGTATCCTTAAGTCCTTGAGAAAGACTAAGGATCTTTTACTGGTATATGGAGGAGGTAGCCTCCAGGTTGAGGGCTACACAGACTCGAGTTTTCAGTCCGACATTGATGATAGCAAGTCAAATTCAGGGTATATTTTCACCCTAAATGGATGAGCAGTAAACTGGAAGAGTTCCAAGCAAGATACTACTACTGACTCGACAACAGAGGTAGAATACATTGCTACAGTAGAAGCAGCAAAGGAAGATGTGTGGATGAAGAAATTCATCAGAGATTTGAGAGTTGTACTATACAGTGTGGAGCTGATTCCCCTATATTGTGACAGTGATAGGGCGATAACTCTAACAAGGAGCCTAGGTCTCATCAAAATTGTTCTGAGGATGTTCCATCTTATTAGAGCGATCATGACCTGAAAAGATATAGCAATGAAAAGAGTTTCATCCAAAGATAACATTGCAGATCCACTGACGAAGCTATTGGCTCAGATTGTATTTGAGCGTCATAGGGGTCTGATGGGGATTAAACACATAGGTGATTGGCTTTTGGTCAAATGGGAGATTGCTGGTTACAAGTGCCCTACAAGACAATCACGTCAGTGATGACACGTGTGACACTCTGTGTGATCTTTTTGTTTATGATTAATATTGACATATTCTCATATTATATTATCTATAGCATATATACTGTGATGTTCTTGGTTCTGTGCAATGAGAATCGAATCATGATGAGATCACTATAATGAGATGAATTCACCTTTAAACACAGATTATAAATAATCCCGATCATAGGTTATTCGAGAGGGACATTGAGATAATCGGACAGATCGGTATACTATATACCCGTTCATATGATGGAGGCGGCTAGTCTCATAGCCACTTGTGTAGAGACATTAAGGATATAGTACAGGTGCTCATTGGAGAATGAGTTCACTGATTGATCCACTTATGGAATATTGTATGGTTAATGATACCTAATGTCAGACAACGATTCCATAGTCTCAGTTGTGTATCTGGTCCTTAGACTTGAGACACCAAGGATGCCTCGTATGAGTACTCCTTTCTTTGATGCCAGACTTGCAGCTTTGAAAAGTTCCAGATCTGGTATAGCTGATTATTGAGATTAGTAGTCAATCTTACGACGGTAATTGAGTGTCAATAGAGGATCATCCACTCTCAATATCATGAGAGGAATATCCCATATATGCTTGCTCAGACAAATCCCTGGCCAGGGTCATTCGAATTGAGAGAGAAAGAGTTCTTTGGGAGAATCTGATTAGAGTGAGACTATGACGGATTCTGTATGTGACCTGATAGTACTGTGTCCAATATACGATCTTTGGGATATTAGTTGGATGAGGGATTATAAATACACGGTAACTATGGACAGACATGTCCGATGGATTCGATCCCCCTGTACCGTCTGGGGACTATGGCATAGTGGCCTAGTACGTCCATAGTCGATAAGTCGAGTGAATTATTATAGAGATAATAATTCACTATATCAGAATGAGTTATGATGGAGTGACTCACTGTCAGCTCGGTGTCGGGCCTAGAGGGTCACACACATATGGTGGATGCTTCAGTGAATAGAGGATTGGATGGAGATCTAATTAGCCCCTATTCTCATTAGATGAGACCTTATGCTGATGGGCTTATTGATTAAGGCTCATTGATTAAGATCCAATTAGAGGCCTAAAGAGATTATTAGATAGAGATCTAATAATGCACGGTTAGTGGGTAATTGGATGGAGATCCAATTCCCACTAAGGAAGGAACCCTAGGGTTTTTTGGTGGCTCTCGATAAATAGGAGGAGAGACTCATGGTTAATAGGCTGCAGCTTTAGCCACCACCTCCTATTCTCCTCCCTCTCTCTGCGCAAGAGTTGCGAGATCAGATTGGAGGAGTTTCGCTGCAGAGATCAATCGTGTGGATACCGCTAGAGAGGAGGACGCTTGACCTCCTTCATCTTCTCCATCTTGTCACGGACAATAATGTAAACAAGGTGTTTGATGAAATGCTCGTGTTTGTCCGTGTCCTCCGGTTTATGTACATACCTTGTACAGCAAGTAGTGGGCTTGCAGTAGGCTTAGCAGCCCGAGTTTGATTTGCTTTATGCCTCATTTTGGCTTGTAAATACAAGTATGTCTTGTGAGCACTTGTGGGAGACTTCGGTCTGTAATGGACCATTATCCTTTGTGTGCAACATCTCTGAGTTTGTAATGTCCATGGATGTAATTTGTATATGCCTTTATGAAGTGTTTGCCTGAGCAGTTGCTTGTGGATCCCATGGGAATTGCTTCTTCTGGCCCGTTTTCTCTTTTGTAAGTCTAAGGGACTCTAGGAGATTTCAGGGAAGGCTGACCTTTGCGGACGGATATGCAGGGGTGCTGCACGGCTTAGGCAAAATCAGCTAAGCCCGTGAGAATGTGGTATCAGAACGGGACAAGCACATGTAGAAACACTTGCCATACAAACGTGAGGGACCTAGCTGGGCTGTGTGGAGGACAGCCAGCACGCGCAACCGTTTGGGGGAAAACGTACATTGAGATGTAGGGAAAGAAGTTGCTCAAAAGAGCGGGCATCCAGGTTTGACATTCAGAGGAATGGCCAACCCTTTGCGCGAGAGGCACCACGAGGACAAACAAGCGAAGAAGAATGTGTAGCACACAAAGATTGAGATGGTGGAGTTCGAGCTATGGCTTGACGTTGGCAATCAAACTTGACGGTGCTCAAGGCAAAGCGGGGCGTTTGGTGATAGATAAGACCGTGCAAAGTGGGAGGTGTTGCGTAATGACCGAAAGAGTTGTGCAAAGCTCACAGAGGTGAGGGGAATTGCTAACTCGAAGGATTAAGAACTCATGCAAGAGCTTGTACACGGACGATGGAGTGTTCGTGGCCATCCTAAGGTGCGATCAGAACTCAGTGCCATGGAGCATCAGAACTTTCTCTTCAACATAAAAGGATACATCCGTAGGCGGCTGAAATGTGCAACAAGTTCAGCATGTTGCTAGACCCTGAAGGGTGCAGTGAAGACTGTATTGGCGAAGGGTCACAATCTAGCAATTACATTTGCGGGGATAGAAAAAGGCACAAGTTGTTCAGCAAGACGAAGTAGTCCAAAGGGGATGGTGGTCTCTGAAACTTCTAGTGGGAAGAATGTAAAGAGAAAAGTTGCTCCAATAGGACAGATATCTAGGAGGGATAAGTCTTAGTTCTCCAGAGGGAGAATCATGTGCAACAGATCACACATATTGAGGAAGAGTTTCTCAAGGTAATATCTCCAAAAAGCTCAACGGACAGAGTGAGTGACGAAGAGTCATCGCATGATCTCGAATGAGGTAATGCATTGGTGGATGCATTTCGAGATCAAGTGGGGGAGTAATCCAAGGCAACATCATATGAAGGCACACTTCGAGTCGATGTGGAAATTGAACTCAACGGAGGGCTGACCCGTGGAATGGTGGATGCGAGGGCCACTATCAACTCAATGCAAATCGAGGAGCAGAACGACTTGGGTGGAACTTGGTGAAGTATCCAAGCCGTATGAAGGGAGTCGACATAGAATATGGAATATGGAGCGGAGGCACAGAGCTTTCCTTGGATGGAGGTCAAGGGCATGAACTCTTGTAGAGGCAAGAGTGGGATCATGTCGTTCTATGAGTTCTTCATTCTGATGGGGCGGACTTATCTTATATGGTGCCAAAGATGAAGGGAGCTTCGAGGCACATGCAAGCTACCTCAGAGATGCATTTGACGGAGTAACTTAGGTGATTCAACTTGCAGAGGCAAAGTTAGGATCAGGATACCTTAACCTGGGGCAAGAGGATGCAGAGACGGGTACTCTTGAAGAATATGCCATAGTGTTACCATTCGAGTTGTCAGGAACAAGAGGTGCATACAAGAGATTATGCTGGTAGGGGATAGAGGCCCAGGATCCAGACAATGGTGCACCAATTCTAGTGAAGTCAGGGGGACTTCATGAGCTACTAGGCGACGGACTATCCTAGAGCTATGCTTCGTCCAGGTGTGACCCAAGAGTGGGTGGACGAAAGTGAAATGCCAAGGGAGCGAACTTAAAATCGGAGATGGCAGAGGCCCTACGATGTGTTGGCAGAGGCAACACGTGGAGAAGTCGTAGTCCGAGTTCATCACACGAGAATCTATATGCAATGGAGATGTCACCAGGAGGCGACATGGTGCAACGGATCGTGACGGAATAGTTCGTGGCAATGCAACACATGCGATCGTGTCCCGTGAGGGACAAGATCATGCGGAGGTATGATCAGGAGCTACTAGGAGCTCCACTTTGGTGTACGACACAACAAGAAGAAGGGCTATGGATTCAAGGAGTGAATGTCATGGTACCGCAGAGGTGGGTCTTCGTGTGTGCATCGGAGCTTGCATTGGATGAAAGCCTTAGTCATCAGCATATGGGGGCTGTGTATCATCGAGGAAGAAGTCCAAGTGCAAGTACCAGTGAGTCCCATGGAGAGGGACGTGATCATGTAAATGATCAGGAGCTACTGGGAGCTCCACTTCGGTGAATAATGTAACGGCAAGAAGGGCTGTGGATTCAAGGAGTGAATGCCACAGTACCGTAGAGGCGGGTCTTCTGTGTGTATGCATCGAAGCTTGCATCAGATGAAACCCTTGGTCATCAGCATATGAGAGCTATGTACCACCGAGGGAGTAGTCAGATTGCAAGTACCAGTGAGTCCCATGGAGGGGACTTGATTATACTAAGGTATGATCGGAGCAACTAGAGAGTTGGACTGCTTCAGTGCTCACATTCGCTTAAGGGAGCCCGACAAGTCAGAGGACAAAGCCTAATAAGCGAACGTTGCTACCAAGGAAGCTAAGGAGAACATAATCGGCGTGAGCCCTGCAACAAGATGGCGGAGACCATGCATGAGAGTTGTAGTCTGTCTTTCCATCAACCAAGGAGAACTGCTAGGAGGACACAATGGTGTCGAAGCAGGTGGTCGGAAGGGGCGAGGAAGCGACGACAAGTCCAGTGGGGCTCAGCTACCTAAAAGCAAAGCGTCGGTTAGAAAGGAGGTGGACTCGGAGGAGCACCACAGTGCCGCAGAGGCGGATCTACCGATCGCGAAGGAAGGGATGCAGATGCAAGTCAACGGATAGTAGGGCTATGGGCTTGGCAGCACCATGGTATCGTAGAGACGAGACTTTCGTGGAGTCATCGATCCCTTACTTTCATGGAGGGAGAGCATTGGTCGTAAAAGGGGTCGAGGAGGTGGAGAATGCATAGGCAAACTCCAAGTACCAAGACAAGGCAGAAGGGCAGAGGCCAAGAAACTTTATAAGATCGATGTCGATGGGCTTCTCATCAAGATAGTCGAAAGCGAGGGACTTCGGGTTGATGCAGGAGTGCTCGACCAAGGAACGAAGTAGACAGTACACGATACTGTACCTTTCTACTCAGAGAAGTAGGCGGCAAAGGTGATGGAGAAGACGGTACAATCCCAGAGGCGACCAAATCTATCAAAGACTTACTCCAAGTTGGGGGACTCTAAGTTGGGGTAAACTTTTTACTCTTTTCGGGCGAAACTTCTTGCATTCCAGAAGCTCAATGGCAGTGAGAAGGCGAATCACAGTAGCTAACTCAACGCAAGGAGTGCAAACACTTCAAGTGCTTCAGAAGTGTGAGCAAAGAGCGGGCGAATGTTAGTAACCAGCTCAATGCATGAAGTACAAACTCGATGAGGCAGGCGAAATCGAGTAACCTTTGCCTTCTCAACTCAGGAGAATGGGCGAAACCGAGTACCCCAATCCTCTTAACTCAAGAAGGTGAGCGAAACCAAGTAACCTTGTCTTCTCAACTACTAAGAGAATGGGTGAAGTCAAGTCTCCTAGTTCTCTTACTTATCAGGCAGAGGAGCTCTGCATAAGTGCAGTGACCCTTCAGAGAAAGCTTATGGAAGACAATAGTTGTCAAATCCTCACTATTGGTGATCGGTATTATTGAGAGTAGATTATCCGCTTCATTTTTCAATTGAATGTCAATCGAAAGCGGAAGTCATGCGAACCTACTTGAGAGTGACAACTAAACATGGAGGAAGGATCAATGGGCAAATATTATGGAGGAAGGACCTTAAAAATTTTAAAGTCTGCGAGGCGATCATTAAAGCTCCAACAAGCATCCACCTATTTCAAGCAACATGAGTATACTACGATACTGGCGCATAATAAGGCAGGTCTTTTCCTTCATCAGCAGGATCCGCGAGAACCAACAAGGATCAGCACAACTCAGCCAACCCCACACCAGATTCAGTCATTGGTTAGTTGAAACAGCATGGCGGATCAGAGTTCGACTACTCAACAACAGCGGCGGAGAGCAGGTGGGAGCCAAAGGGGCATGTTGCAGCTAAAGTAGAAGATTAAAGATTTAGCAAAATGCGAGGAGATGCAGCGTCTACAGCGGCTTCGACGAGGACGTCGAAGGAATAAGTGGGGGAGAATGTCACGGACAATAATGTAAACAAGGTGTTTGATGAAATGCTCGTGTTTGTCCATGTCCTCCGGTTTATGTACATACCTTATACAGCAAGTAGCGGGCTTGCAGTAGGCTTAGCAGCCCGAGTTTGGTTTACTTTATGGTCCATTTTGGCTTATAAATACAAGTATGTCTTGTGAGCACTTGTGGGGGACTTCGGTTTGTAATGGACCATTATCCTTTGTGTGCAACCTCTCTGAGTTTGTAATGTCCATGGATGTAACTTGCATAGGACTTTATGAAGTGTTTGCCTGAGCAGTTGCTTGTGAATCCCGTGGGAATTGCTTCTTCTGACCCGTTTTCTCTTTTGTAAGTCTAAGGGACTCTAGGAGATTTCGGGGAAGGCTGACCTTTGCTGACGGATACGCAGGGGTACCGCACGGCTTAGGCAAAATCAGCTAAGCCCGTGACAATCTGGATCTGGAATACAGGGATATATGATCTCCCTAGGTAAAATCAATCTCTTATACATCGTGATTTTTCTCACGACCCCAATCTTTTGCACGACGATTTGATCTGCGTAGGAAACCGATTTTTATTTTGATTTCCGCTGTACATGTGATGCTCCCACTGAGGTTTCCTAACACTACCTCCTTGGTTTTCTACTACATGAGCTGAAAGATAATTGATCTATTGATAATGAAAGAGGGGAGAATACAAGGTTATTTATAGGGCCTCTAAACCCCAACTCCTAATAGGATTCCTACTTAAGACTCCTACTCCAACTCTAAGAAGCAACTCCTACTTCCAACAACTCTAGCTCCAACTCTAAGAAGCAACCTTCAAACTAATCATAATCCTATTCTAACTTAACCCCTTCTCAATTAACCCCTCTTTAACTAGGATAAGGGGTGGTCAATTAGGGTGACATGTATCTTATTCTTCTATCAAAATATCTTGCTCCAAGCTAATCCTAACATAGCCGACCTCCTCACCTCTTTAATAGGGGTTGGCTAGATTGGATTTACATGAATGCCTTTAGGATTTACATGTTTGCCCTCTTTAATGAAACTAAAGTAGGACTCCATGGTTAGAGTCCTAACAGAGGATAGCTCTGCATCTGCGTTGATGTCAACGTAGTTGCGGCTCTTTCATTGCTCTACATTTGCATAAGCGTCAATGCAATTATCAAGCGACAAAGGGCTATCGGTGCAAATGTCGAGCGACATCGCTTGACAACTACGTCGATGCCGACACATATGTAAAGTAGTGTCATTCGACAATTGCATCGGTGTCAGCATAGAGGTAGAGTGACCCTCACCTCTTACCGTCATTTTTTTCATCCATAACAGCCACCTATGACCCCCAGTGGCACTGCCATCTGCCACCATCGACGTTATCCGCCACCATCAACTTATTAAAATTATTTTTTTACTTGTTTTCATGTTTTCATTAGTAAATCAATGATGTTAAGATAAATGAATCTAGATGTTTCACTTTCGTAAATATAGAGATGTTAATATATATTTTTTAAGTATAAATTATAATATTTAAGATATGTAACTATAAAGAATAATATGTAATTAACCTAGATTCTTTCCAAGGTAGAGGTTGAAAACAAACATTAGATGTTTGAAAACTTGTAATAATAACTCATCTCTTGTATCATTCCAGTTTTACTGTTAATATCTATTCTTCAATAGCAATGAGCTAGATTATATATATATATATATATATATATATATATATATATATATATTAAATATTAATATGATGATGATTTATCATATCCTCTCACCAAAGGCCGAGGGATCAAAGATAGTCCCTGTATCATTTTATTAAACACATATTAGATCATAACTTTATCAATTGATCTCATCATCAAAATCTGAGATTCAATAATCTCCTCTTTTTTTATGATGACAACTAATTAATGATTGAGTTTAACTAAACTCCCCCTATCTATATATCATATTGTAACAAAGAAAACTCGAATTCAAAAAGAGTGATAAGCTTTGAATTCAAGTCGAAACAATCTGAATCACAGTTGAAATATCATTGCATGCATCATAATATCATAAGTATTTCATGCATAATTTCAAATCATCAAATTACATCATATCATGCATAATTTACATCATACATGCACGATTAGATAATCATAACTTCTCTCTCTTTGTCATCAACAAAAAGGAGAAAAGTGTAATATGTAAGTTTTGTCTTCTCTCTTGGGATGTGTAAGTTTGTAAGTTTTTCTCCCCCTTTGTCATTGTCAAAAAGAAAGAGAAGGGAAGGATTCAATAAAATCTAAAAATATATCATGAATGCTAATATGATCCCTAATAAAATGATACCTAATATCAACGTGCTTAGCCGATGAGATTCTTTGTTAAACAAATAGCACTTGTATTATCACATTTTATAGAAATATTTTTTTAAGTAAAATCCATAATCCTCTTAAGTGTTTTTCATCCAGATTACTTGTGCACAATATGCACATGCCGCTACATATTCAGCCTCGGTTGTGGGTAATGCGATAGAGTTTTGCTTCTTGGAAGACTAAGAAACAAGTATGTGTCCTAAGAATTGACATGTTCCAGATTTTTTTATATATTCTATAACCTCCAAAGTCGGCATCAGCATAGGCAGTTAAATCAAAATATTTTGATTTAGGATATCATAATCCTAGATTTGAAGTTCCTTTTAAATATCTAAATATTAATTTAACTGTCTTATAATGAGATTGTTTAGGATTGGACTAAAATCTTGAACACAGTCTAATGCTAAACATAATATATGGTCTAGCTACAATTAGATATAGCAAACTACCAATCATTTCTTTATATGTTTTTGAGAAAAACTTTCTCCTTTATTATCCAAATCTAATTTTATAGAGGAGCTTATATATGTTCTTATAGCCTTAGCATTACCCATACTAAATCATTTTAACAAATCCAAAGTATACTTAGTTTGACTAATGAAAATACTATCATTCAATTACTTAATTTATAATCATAAGAAAAATATTACTTCACCCATCAAATTCATTTTAAATTATTGGCTCATACTTTTGGCAAAAGATTCACTAGTAGAACCAAAAATAATATCATCAACATAAATTTAAATAATAAAAAATTATTTTTAAAATATTTAATAAATAATATGGTATCCACCTTGTCTTTCAAAAAATTATTTTAAATAAGAAAAGAGCTAAGTCACTCATACTAAGCCCTAGGGGTTTGCTTCAATCCATAAAATGTCTTTGATAATTTAAAAATATAATTTGAAAAAAGATCATTTTCAAATCCAAGTGGTTGTTCAACATAAATTTCTTAAGAACTAAACAATTAAGAAATACACTTTTAACATCCATTTGAAATAATTTGAAATTTTTGAAAGAAGTATAAGCAAGAAGTATTCTATGGCTTCAAGTCTTGGCCAGGAGCAAAGGTCTATTCAAAATCAATACCTACATGTCGGTTGATACTTTTGGCCATTAATCTATCTTTATTCCGAACTATGATACTAGATTCATCTTGCTTATTTCTAAAGACTCATTTAGTGTCGATTACAAGTTGGTCACTAGGTTTAGAAACAAGCGTACCTTATTTCTCTCAAATTGATTAAACTCCTTATATATTGCGACAACCCAATAATAATATTTTAGGGCATCATCAAAGCATTTTAGTTCAATTTGTGATAAAAAAGTGGCATTAGCATAAAAAAATTTAAAAAACAAATAAGTTTGAACACCTTTTGATGTATCTTTAATTATTAGCTCCTTAGGATGAGCATCTACATACTTTTATTCCTTAGGTAAGGATTCCTTAGCTAAGGGTTCCTTAGAAGTAGTTGCATCCAAGTTGCTTTCGAGATGAGAATTTTCATTCAAATTTAAAGTACCAAAATCAAAGTCATCATCAAAATCAACTTTCTTTAATTTGGGAACCTCGTTAAAAATGATATGGATGGATTCCTTAAAAACTAGTGTTCTTTTATTAAAAACAGGATAGACTTTTGAACATGAGGAATAACTAAGAAATATGTCTTCATCAAGTTTTGCATCAAACTTTCCTAAGACATATTTTATGTTTAAAATAAAGTATTTACAACCAAAAACTTTAAAATACAAAATATTAGGTATTTTATTATTTTATAATTCAATCTTTAATTATTTCATAATTCATAAGGAGTCTTAGAAAGTGATGGTCTTACGAGAACCCTGTTCATTATATAGCATATCGTGTTAGCGACTTTGACCTAAAAAATACTTGGGTAGACTATGTTCGTTTAACATAGTTCTTGTCATTTCTTGTAAGCTCCTATTTTTTCTTTCAAGTACCCCATTTTGTTGTGGATTTCTTGAAGTAGAAAAATTATGATTGTACCCATTTGACTCATAAAAATTTTACAAATCATGATTTTGAAACTCACCACCATGATCACTACATATAGATGAAATCATAAAACTCTTTTCATTTTGAACATGTTTACAAAATTTTGAAAAACATTTAAAGCAGTTACTTTTGTATGCCAAGAAGTATGTCCAAGTGTATCTACTTAATCGTCTATGATTACAAAGGCATATTTGCTATCTCCTAGACTTGTTATATCAATTAGTCCAAATAAATCCATATGGATCAATTAAAGTGGTCTATAGTTGCTTATTTGATTCTTTGATTTAAAACTACTTTTTATTTATTTTCTTACTTAGTATATATCATATATTTTGTCTTTGAAAAACTTGGTGCTAGGTAAACCTTTTACAAGTTCTCTAGTTGAGATTTGAGAGATTAGTTTCATGCTAGCATGACCTAATCTCCAATGTCAAAGCCACGCATCATGATTTAAAGTCGAAAAACATATTTCATTACAAAAATCATCAATATCAATAGTATACACATTATTATTTTTTAAGACAATCATAGGTATATTTTTGTGTGGTATTTTAATTATACAAGCATTAGATTCAAATTTGATGATATATCCTTTATCACATAATTGACTAATATTTGATAAATTATGTTTTAAACCATCTACTAATAACACATTGTCAATCAAAAGGTTTGACTTGTTACCTATGGTTCCTTTGTCAATAATTTTTCCTTTGTTGTTGTCTCTCAATGTGACATATCCTTTATCTTGGCTAATGAGCTTAGAGAAGTATGTTGGATTTTCGGTCATATGCCTTGAGCATTCACTATCAAGGTACCATCTCTACAAGAAATGAGATTTTCTTTTAGGTACCAATTCAACTTTGGGTCTCTCATAAGTAGATCTACCTATCTTAATTATTGGTATTGAGTTATCTATGGTTCCTTTACGAATCCAAATTAATTTGTGTGAGACTACGCCTTTTAAATGAACTTTTATCAGCATAATGTCCAAATTTATCATAAAAGTTATATTTATTTTTGGATAAAATATGTAATATCGATCCTTTAATGAAGATGGTTGGCTTTTGTTGAGTGTTACTCACAAAGTCAATTCATTCCTTTCTATAAACATGACCCTTATTAGAAATGATCATGTTTAAGGATTTGTTACCTATTTTAAAATTTTATAATATTTCTTATAATAAAATATTTCTTTTCTTAAGTGTATCTAACACTTGACATTTAGTACAAGAAGCTAACATACATTCATTATACTTATTTTTAAAATTTTCAAATTCACTAGTAAGAGAAGCATAATCCTTTTTTAACAATTTATACTTTTTACTGACTAATTTAAAATTATCAAAACAAGTCATTAAATGCATTGAATAATTCATCGTAAGATAAGGAAGATTCATTTGGGTTTCTTACCTCGTTACCAAATGTCATTAATGTGTAATTTATAACTTCTTCCTTGTTGGTTGGCTTCTCGTTTTCGGATGAACTTGAGTCGTCCCAAGTAGCTTAGAGCGTCTTCTTCTTAGGTTACTTTTTCTTCACTCTAGGACATTCATTTTTGAAATATCCTGACTTCTAGTATTCATAGCGTATTATTGAGTCCTTTTTTATTTCACTTTTATTTTTAGCGTCTTGTTTTGTTTTGATCGGTTTTAAGAATTTCTTAAATTTTCTTGTAAGTAGTGCCAAGTCATCAACATCATTGTCGTCACTTGAGTTTTCTACCAAGTGGTCTTCAGTTATTCTAAGTGTCATGTCCTTCCTGTTCTTTGTTCTAAGTGTCATGTCCTTCCTGTTCTTTGGAAGGTTGTTCTCAAGTTCATCATGTGTTGTATATATCATTTCTTAGGTCATCAAGGACCCAATAAAATTTTCAAGTAAAAAATTATTTAGGTTCTTTGATTCTTGTATTACTATTACTCTAGGATCCCAACTTTTTGGAATGGATCTTAATATTTTATTAACAAGTTCAAAGTTCAAAAAAAATTTACAAAGCGCTTTTAGACCATTAATTATATCCGTAAAACGGGTGTACATGTCTCCAATGGTCTCACTTAGTTTCATATGAAACAACTCATAGCTATGCACCAAAAAATTAATTTTTGACTCTTTGACTCGACTAGTGCCTTCATGTGTTACTTCGAGTGTGTGTCAAATCTCGTGCATAGTTTTGTATATAGAAATTCGATTAAATTTGTTTTTATTAAGAGCACAAAATAAATCGTTCATCGCTTTAGCATTCAAAGAGAAAGTCATTTTTTCTGAATCATTCCATTCGTTCATCAGTTTGGAATACTTTTCAAAACCACTTTCAACAATATGCTATAAATTGAAATCCATAGAAAAAAGAAAAATTCTCATTTGAGTGTTCCAATATGTGTAGTCCGTCCCATTAAGCATGGGAGGACAAGTAATAGAAAGTCCATCTTGATTGTCGACAAAAGCCATCTCTCTTGGGTTTTAGGCCAAATAGAGAGAAACGTGACTCTGATACCAATTGTTAGGATCAAAGCGGCACTTGGGGGTGAATTAGTGTTTATAAAAAAATTTACGTTGATTTGAGTCTTCGTTCGATAAAGCTTGAATCCGAAAAGCGTTTAAACTTGAAAGCACTGTAGGACGATAATGATTAAGTAAAGTAATATACAAAGGCAAGTAAACAATAGAGAAGAGAAAATAAGGCACACTAATTTATAGTGGTTCGGTCTCATGACCTACATCTACTCCTGATTCCTCCTCCATTGAGGTTACCAGCTTCCACCATTGATATTCTTTCAACGGGTGAAAATCAACTACCCTCTTATAGCTCTATTCTCCTTTTATAAGTTTTGGAGATAACTTTGATAATTCTCTAAGCTCTCCCTTAAACAAAAACTACACAATAAAAAATTAGGGGGAGCTCTCAAAGAATTACAATAGCGTTTTTACAAGTTTTTTGCTCTTAATTCTTGCATTACTCAAGCAAGAATTTGTGGGATATTTATAAGCCCTAAATGACTTCAAAAGTAGAGCCAAAATTTAAATTTTTAGGGATTCCGAGGTTTTGACAGCCTCATATCCTTGGTGACTATGTTATGGCAGTAATACCGCCAACCTGGGCAATACCACCGCTTGACACAATCTAGGAGAGTGTGTCTGAGTGGTACCACCGCCTGACACAGTTTCGAAGATTATGTCTTTTCGAAGAATGTGTCTTCGAAGATTGTGTTACCTGACATTGGGTTTGAGAAATCTAATAAGCCTAAATCAGCCTTAATTAAGGCCTAATGGCCTCTTAATTGAGTTGGTTATGTTATATTCAAAGCCAACTCAATTAGAACTCTAAACTATTTCAATCTAGATAAATTAATATGAAGTATTAATCGTGTTGTTCGACATGTCATTTGTTCATCTGAACCCCTAGCACATCATGCTCTCCTTCGTCGTATTACTCGATCCATTGGCATGTTGACTCCCGCAACTTCGATCTTGATGCAATGTTTGGTTTTCGATCAATGCTCGTTCTTGGACTCTAGTCCAATGTTGTCTGATTTTGCTACTCCAATCATTTTACCTTTTCAGGATCAAAGATAGTCATGCATCACTTTCTTGAATGCTGATTAGATCATAACTTTATCAATTGATTTTATCATCAAAATAAGATATTCAACAAGATTTAGATACCTTTGTGGTATAACCACAAATACCCTTATTTCGAGTTAAGCGATAGATAAATAGATAAAATTATTATATTGAGAGAGAGTCCTAGTAATTAAAAATATCAAAAATTAATATTTTAAATATTTTAAAAGAATGATAAATTTTAATAATAAACTATAAAAAAGAAAATACTAATAATTAAAAACTTTTATTAACTTCCAATCTCATCATCTCTTAATGTCTCTTGATTATATATATATATATATATATATATATATATATATAACATTCTCTAACTTGATTTGTTTACTAGGACTCTAATAAATCTCTTTATTTAAATAATAAGATTAATTAAAATTTTACAATGAAGGACAAACTGATGAAATATGGTAATACTTGGTAGAAACAATCTTTGCTGTCAATTTTAATTTTCTTTGGGAAATAATAGATAACAAGGCTTAGGCATGTCATTCCACGTTATGAGTTGGACATGGAAAAGACTAGACATATTTTACTTTTATGAGCAATGAGCAATGGAAGAGCCTATCTATCTATACGGAGCATTAAAATTTCATCACTAGTATAGCTTTAATAGCTTGAAGACTCAAAGGAGTCAACTTATTTATGATCTTATATAATGTTGCGGCATCTGAAATTAAGGAAAAAAAATAGTTGATAAAGGAATGCAGTAAGTTATCATGAAATAAATAATACAAAGATAATAAATTATTAGCAAGGCTTGAAAAATTACTTACGCTATCCAAGGGAAAGAACTATTATAATATATCTAATGTTGGGCAGATGGCCCAGATTCAGCCCATAATGGGCTTTGATTCAGTCCATAATGGGCTTTGATTCAGCCCATAATGGGCTTTAGTAAAGTTTACGGCTCAGAACCTCACTTATATTAACCTAAAACCTAGATTAGGTGGCTAGGGTTGAGATTAAGAGAGCAGCGGCGGCTGAAAACGTGGGAGAGAAAAAGCAGACTGCAGATTGACAGTAGAGGCCAGAAAACAAGAGATCCAGAAAAGGGAAGAAGACAAGGGTAGGAAAAGACTATTCTCAATCATTCAAATCTCAGGTTAGATCAGTTTGCAGTGGATTCTTACTGTGATCTCTTGGGAAGGTTTTGGATATTGTGCTTAGGATTATAGTCCTTGTATCCCTGAAATTCTCTTGTGGCTATTGCTTTGGGCTTAGGCAATAAGCCTGAGATCTGTATATTCATTATTTTGATAGTGGATTTTCTCTGGCTTGTCTCGTGGTTTTTACCCTTCGAGTTGAAGGGGTTTTCCACGTAAATCTTGGTGTTCATCTGATTGTGATTTCTATTTCATTCCACTGTGCGTGACGGTATGCTAGTATTTGTTCATATACAAAGTTGATTCCTGTTTTATTCCCATCAACTGGTATCAGAGCAGAAATTTGGTGGTATTTAATCTTTTGTATATGAACATGGAGACCGGTAATATTTCTCGTATGATTAGTTTAAATGGAAACAATTGGATGATATGGAAACCAAGAATGGAAGATCTCTTGTATTGCAAAGATTTGTATGGACATTTGCAAGGAGATAGTGCAAAGCCCACATCTATGACAGATGATGAGTGGAAGAGGTTAGATCGAAAAACAGTTGGCTTTATTCGACAATGGCTAGATGATAGTGTCTTTCACCATGTTTCTACTGAATGTTCTGCATACTCTCTATGGAAAAAGTTAGAAGGTCTTTATGAAAGAAAAACGGCTGGCAACAAAGCTTTTCTGATTAGAAAACTTGTGAACTTGAAATATAAAGAGGGTACTTCTATTCCTGAGCATTTAAATGAAATGCAGAGTATTACTAACCAGTTATCCTCTATGAAAATGTCTCTTGATGATGAGTTGCAGGCATTGTTATTTCTCAGTTCTTTGCCAGAAAGTTGGGAGACACTAGTGGTTTCTCTCAATAATTCGGCACCAGATTGAATTATCACCATGAGTCAAGTAACAAGCAGTTTGTTGAATGAGGAGTTAAGGAGAAAGAATTCAGCAACTTCTCAGATTGATTCACAAGCACTTGTCTTAGAGAACAAAGGAAGGTCAAAGTCAAAGGATAGAAGTGGTTCACGTGTGGGTAGAAGCAAGTCAAGGTCAAGGAAAGATATTGATTGCTACAATTGTGGTGAGAAAGGACATTACAAGAATCAGTGCAAGCAACCTAAGAAGAACAAGAAAAGGGGGAAAGAAGTGGAGCATACAGAGTCAAAAGAGAATATCACAGCTACAGTACAAGGTAGTGATTATTTGATTTTGTCTACTTCCGATGATATTTTTTCTTGTGTGTGCCAGGATCTCGAGTGGATAATTGACACAGGTGCTTCTTATCATTCTACACCACGGAGGGAGTTCTTTGCTACTTACAGGTCTGGAAATTTTGGTGTTGTCAAGATGGACAACTATGGCACAGCAAACATCATTGGCATGTGAGATATCCATATAAAGACCAACCTTGATTACAAGTTTGTACTTAAAGATGTGAGGCATGTGGTTGACTTAAGACTGAATTTAATTTCAGTTGGAAGGCTGGACGATGAAGACTTTGATGTCAGATTTCATAAAGGGCAGTGGAAGCTCAGTAAGGGTTCTCTTATTGTAGCTAATGGAAAGAAATGTCATACATTGTATAGATTGCAGCCTAAAGCTTGTGGTGAGCAGTTGAATGCTACAGAGAAAGACTCCAGTATAGAGTTGCGGCATAGGCGACTAGGACACATGAGCGAGAAGGGGCTGCAAGAACTTTCCAAAAGAGAGGTATTGCCATCCCTCAGAGGTACACGTTTGAACCCTTGTATTGATTGTTTGGCTGGTAAATAACATAGAGTTTCCTTTGTTAGTCCTGCCTTATCTAGAAAAATGCATGTCTTAGACCGTGTCTATACAGATGTGTGTGGTCCTTTGAGGATAAAAACTCCTAGTGGATCTGTTAATGTTCCTAGTATCAGTGGTGCACTTTATTTTGTTACTTTTATAGATGACTTTTTCAGGAAAGTTTGGGCCTATGCTTTGAAGACTAAAGATCAGGTTATTAATGTTTTCAAAGAGTTTCATGCTAGAGTTGAAAGGGAGACAGAAAGGCAATTGAAATGTATAAGATCGGATAATGGTGGTGAGTACACAGGATTGTTTAATGATTATTGCAGGTCACATGGCATCCAGCATGAGTTGACAGTCCCTGGTACGCCTCAGCATAATACAATTGCAGAGAGGATGAACCACACCATCATGGAAAAGATCAGATGTATGCTTTCACAGGCCAAGCTACCCAAAAGGTTTTGGGATGAGGCTTTGAGGACCGCAGTTGATGTAATCAACTTACCACCATGTACAGCTCTAGATGGTGATGTTGCAGAGCATGTATGGTCAGGGAAAGATGTCTCCTATAGGCATTTAAGAGTGTTTGGTTGTCGTGCATTTGCACATGTTCCAAACAATGAAAGGTCCAAGCTGGATGGTAAGACAAAAGAGTGTATTTTTCTTGGTTACTCACATGATCAGTTTGGTTACAGGCTTTGGGATCCAGAAAAGCAGAACGTGTTCAGAAGCAGAGATGTTATCTTCTTTGAGGATCAAACCATTGAGGATTTGAAGAAGGAGGCACCAGCTAAGACTTCTGCAGAGGGATTTGTACACTGTGACCCAGTTATTCCTCTAGTATATCAGGGTGATGGGGGAGATGTGCAGGAAGATGGTGTAGAGCCAGATATTGATCTACCTGCAGGACATGTTGAGCAAGAAGACGAAAGAGAGCAAGTTCCTACAGAACCTCAGTTAAGAAGATCTTCTAGACTACGTCAACCTTCCAGAAGATACTCTACAGATGAGTATGTGATGCTTACTGATGCAGGTGAACCAGAGAGTTACCAGGAAGCAGTTGAAAGTGAGCAGAAAAAGAGAGACATGAGATGTGCCGACAGCCGATCGGCATGGCTTCACATTGAGGAGTCATGATACAGCCTCCCTTATGGGCTGAAGGGGGAGGTTGTTAGGCAGATGGCCCAGATTCAGCCCATAATGGGCTTTAGTAAAGCCCACGGCCCAAAACCTCACTTATATTAATCTAAAACCTAGATTAGGTGGCTAGGGTTGAGATTAAGAGAGCAGCGACAGTTGAAAACGTGGGAGAGAAAAAGCAGACTGCAGATTGACAGTAGAGGCCAAAAAACAAGAGATCCAGAAAAGGGAAGAAGACAAGGGCAGGAAAAGACTATTCTCAATCATTCAAATCTCAGGTTAGATCAGTTTGCAGTGGATTCTTACTGTGATCTCTTGGGAAGGTTTTTGATATTGTGCTTAGGATTATAGTCCTTGTATCCCTGAGATTCTCTTGTGGCTATTGCTTTGGGCTTAGGCAAGAAGCCTGAGATCTGTATATTCATTATTTTGATAGTGGATTTTCTCTGGCTTGTCCCGTGGTTTTTACCCTTCGAGTTGAAGGGGTTTTTCACGTAAATCTTGGTGTTCATCTGATTGTGATTTCTGTTTCATTCCGCTGTGCGTGACGGTCTGCTAGTATTTGTTCATATACAAAATTGATTCCTGTTTTATTCCCATCATCTGAGTCATAAATAATCATTTGCTTTAGGGTAAATCAGATCAAACTCCAAAGGCACCTCTGGAAAAATAGACACCTTTAATTTCTTACCTCCTTAACCATCCAATTAATAAGCATCTAATTATGATCCAATCATAACCTTCTAATTTAAAGCTATGGATTCGGTCTGACTAATTATAAATTGACCCATGTAATTAGTTACCTTTAATATCTAGATCCTTATATTTTTAAAAATTATATTGATATTCTTATAATTAGAAAAAAAATAAAATATCTAGACCTTAACACCATCAATCTTACCAATAAAAATATAAAAATAAAAAAAATAATTTTAATATTTCAACCAATGATAATGGATGACGTTAATGGTGACATACGATGTTGGTGTTGATAAATAGTGACACTATTGGAGGGCTCTGAGTGATTATTATGGATGAAGATAATGATGATGAGAGTCGTTCTGTATCTGTGTCGATACAGACACAGTTGCATAATGACCCATACTTCTTATCATCACCCTTCTCATCCACAATAGTCATCGTAACCTCTAATATTAATCGGTTGTCACCATTGAGACCATTCGCTACCATCAACTAGTTCATTAAAATTATTTTTATATTTTATATTTTTTTTGTTGATAAAATCGATGACACTAAAGTAAATAAATATAAATATTTCATGGATCTCAATATAATTTTTTAAATATAAGGCTAATCTATAACTAGCTTTTAGAAATCTATAATTTCATAAGAATATTATATATATATATATATATATATATATATATATATAATATGCTGTAATCTTGTCAGCTAAACTAATTATGGTATGTGCGTTCCTTAACCTGTGCCAAGGACACATTTAAGTTGCTTAGGAAATAATAATAATAATAATAATAATAATAATAATAATAATAATAATAATAATAATATCCCTTATATCCCGTTCTCTTCCAGCCGAAATAAATCCTTCGCAAGTTTCTTTCCGCTGCTTCATTATATCGACTTCGATGCATGAATGGAGGGAAGCCCGAGGAGGAGAAGCAGCGCCTCGTCCTCGCCGGAGTTCGAGTTTCTGGTTATCAGCAATTCCCCGGCGCAGCTCCTCACCGCTGATGAGCTCTTCGCCAACGGTGTTGTGCTTCCCCTCCACCTACTCTCCCTTCGCCAACCTCACCCCGGGCCAGCGGGAACTGAACTGGAACCTGAGCCTGAGCCTGAACCCGACCCAGATCCCTCGCTTCCTCCTCCTCCTTCCCCGACCGACGACATTACGGCCTCCATCTCCTGCTCGCCGATGACGGGGTCGAAGCGGTGGAAGGACATCTTCAGGGTCGGGGAGAAGAAGGCGGCGGAGGCAAAGGAGCGGATGGGCAGCAGCAGCAGCGGTGCCGCGGAGCCGAACATCGGCCTGTGGCCCTTCTCCCGAAGCCGCTCCGCTGGGAACCCGGCAGCGGGCGGCCGAGGGCGACGGTCTACAGGCCGCAAGGTGAGCAGCACGCCCTGTTCGAGGAGCAACTCGAGGGGGGAGTACTCCGCCTGGCCGGCGACGGCGGCGGGGGCCAGGAGGTGGGCGGCGAACCCCGGCCGGGCGGGCGGGGTTCCAGTGGGCCCTTCGAGCCCGGTCTGGCAGATTCGGCGGCCCGAGCACAGGGATAAGATCACCGGAGGTAAGACAGGCAGCGGCGGCGCCGGGATCAGGGTGCTCAATTTGAAAGTAAACACTTTGGTTGGGTTCCGCCGAGGCGAGGGGAGCTGCATGGGTGACGATAACGTTGGACTGAGAACGCGTGCTCGGACCGCTGGTCACAGCGGTGGGAGTCTTTTCAGCCTGAGGGCTCTTTTCTCCAAGGTGGACTGATGATTCATGTGAGTAATCTCAATGAGAGACTTCCTCTTTTGCTCCTTTTTTTCCTTTTAAATTGATTTCTTTTAATTTTTGATTTATTTTAAACTTTTTGGTAGTGCTTATGTTTAACTTGCAATTACGGAACTCCAAGAGTAATAGTAATATTAATTTAGAACAAGTTTGCCACTACTTTTTTTATGTGTGTACAAGATAACCCCAAGTGGCAATATAAAAAATAAATATTAAATAATAATAAAAAAGATAAGAGACTTTATAACTGGCATGCACACAAAAGACGAGGAAACGAAAGCGACCTCAGTCTAATTATTAGTTTGATAATGGAGTCCTCGATCCAAATCATTTTTTCTGGAGTCTTCAGGAATCGTGCATGGAAGTTTCTGCACCAGTCTTGGCATCACATTCAAGATTCCAGTCTTCACCTTCTTCTTCTTCTTCATCATCATCCATCTTCTTCTTCGTCGAGGGAAGAAGCTTCGCAGTCCAGACTGACATATTGCAGCTCCAGAGTAGGCCGCAGGAGGAGCGTGATCTCATACTGACAGTCCCACTGGCTGCCAGTGGTGAGATCACTGATTTGATGGTACAACCAACGCCCAAACTCATTGGTGATCCATTAATGCCACCACTGAGAAAGTTCATAAAGCAAGCAAGCACATGGGCTTGCGTATGACTGGCATATGCTACCAAGTGGAGCGAGGCTTGTGGAAGAGAGAGGCGACAACTGAGCCGCCTCATCTCCACACATCTTGCATTTGTGTTCGCAGTGAGCAGCTTATGTATGTATGTATCTATCTACAATGTTTAAAGATTTTAAGAACTTCAACTGCTGGAAATTAAATAGTATAATATATTTATAATTAATCTTTGACAGTGATACATCAAACATTGTATCTGTCTTGGCCACAGATTGCTCAAAAGATCAAGACAGCCGTGCGTACTGCACCATGATGCATCTTATTATCGTGCAGGAATCGTAGCTTAAGCTTCTTTTTTCCGCTTCGGCTACAGAGGTTCCAGTGCTCAAATTACTGAAAGCTGGAATAGATCTGCATCTGATTCAGTATGTCTTCGAAGTTGTCACTTGGTTTCTCTACCGGATGGCTGTGCACTCCCTCGTAGGTTGTCATCACAATGCTTTCGTCCATGCACATCCGCTGCACCTGCTTCTTCACGTCGCAACCTTGGTGCGTACATCGGTAGTAGCTTCTGCAACCACATCAAGACAACAACTCTCACTTGATGACACTATCAATTCTGTCTCGGACCTATTTAATCTGTGTTTAACATTTCTCTGCAGGGAAGTCTTGTCCACATTATCAAGTGAGGTAGGATGAGAAATAGAGAGGCTATCTATCTAAATGGCTATAATAACACCATGTAGTTTAAAGAACTCAGAGATTTCGACAAGTGATCTGGATGGAGTTGGATATCTTTTTCTCTGGTGCTTCATTCTTCTATGAAGATGACAAATTAGAAAGCCACTATTAAATACATACAAGAATCCATCAACAACAATGAAAGCAAACAAATCAATCCTAAATATATATACAGCCAAGAAAAGCTCAGAAGCATTGAAGCCAAATGTAGTGTAATGCGCGCGCGCGACACACACACACATACAGAATCCAAACTAGGATCATACACTGTTCTTACGGAAAGGATTAATAGGTGATGTAGTAGTGAGTACATGACTGCATGACTGTGTATTAGCTTGAATACATGCATTAGGTCCCCGATATTGTATCTTCTTGAAGAAAATAAGAAGAGAAGAGAGAAGGAAAGAAACAAGGGATCGACAAACAGACCTTGGAAACCTGCTGTTCTTCACTGCCTTCTGTCCATACTTCCTCCAACGATAGCCATCGTCGAGTATGTCGATTTGGCTTCGAGTCCGGAAGGCATACCTTGGCTTCCTCACCTTCTTCTCCTTCTTGCTAGGGTTCCCTTCGTTCTCCCTTGATGCATGGGAGGCTGGAACATTGCTCTCATCCTGGAGCCCCAAGAAGACCTGGCTGTTGCTGATCCTGTCGGATGGCGAGAGGGAGAGACGTGGAGGGTGGAAAGAAGTAGAAGAAGGGAACAGGATGGGATAGTTCTCCATACTCACCGTGGAAAGAGAGGGAAGGAGATGGGAAGAGTATGTGTTCTTGAAGAGCACGGGAAGTAAGAAGACAGGCTTGGAACCTATATGGAGATAGCAAAGGAGTCGTGAACGGCACGTAAATTAGCGGCTAAGAGTACATGTTACACAGCTTGGAAATGGCAATATGGGAAATGACAGTGGCGGCTAACGCACGTCCAGTAAAAACCCTTTTACCGTGAACAATCGACTCATCACCAGTCTCACCCGTGCATGGATATATAGTTGTGCCTGTTGGATCTCCCAGTTGTGAGGGTCATTGCTCTCCATCCAAGAACAGGTGTACGCAAGCATTAAAGTAGCAGAAACCGCTGTCGATTCAGTGGTTCAGTGAATGGTTGATTGGTCAAAAAATTCCTCTCGTTCATTGTCTCTGATGCTACGTTATTTTGGATATGTTCTTCGGGAGTAGCTGAATCCACATAGATCAACAGGTGATCAACAACACGTGTTGGACCACCAAGTTGATAAACATTTGGTGAAGCTGATCGCTGAGGAAGATGACAAAAGGGTTGTGAAGAATCCGTGTGTTCCCAGAGCACGATAATATATTGTGGTCACCTAAACCTCTGGAAATCCTTTGGCCAATCACAAGATTGCACAGCTTCCTTCCACAATTGAATGAGAAGTCGATTAGAAAGAGCCCTGAAGCTTTGCATTCAACCTTTAGATTCCTTTATGGCAGCTCTGTCACAAACTTCCATCAGAGGTCTCGTGGATAACCGATCAGAAGCCAGTTCACAGCCTCAGTTAATTACCACAGGACGGAATCCTCGTTTGTGGTCGGGACATGGAAATCGTTGGAGCTGGTGGAAGTTATACTCCGATGTTATTCCCTACACCCTACGGAGAAGCATGTATATACGTTCAATGAGCAACAAATCCTCTCTCTCTCTCCTGCACTGTTAACACAACAGTGCATATGTTTCTAGACGCACATGGATTGACAGATTTGATCTCTCTCTCTCTCTCCTGCACTGTTAACACAACAGTGCATATGTTTATAGACGCACATGGATTGACAGATTTGATCTTTCTCTCTCTCCTGCACTGTTAACACAACAGTGCATATGTTTCTAGACGCACATGGATTGACAGATTTGAATTGTTGGATTGATAGATTTGATCTCTGTATGATATATTAATTATTTTTTTTTTATATAACTTTAACGAGAAAGAAAAAAAATAATAGAGAACACTAAAAGTACTTTAAATTAGTAATATGAAGTATTTTGAAATGAACCAATAACATCTATTTATATTGATTAAAAGATAAAATACAAATATTTTAAAACACTGAAAAATCTATCACATCTAAATAAATCTTATCCTCATCTAACTAGATTTATATTTAAATCTTTATCTAATCCTAACTACTTAACTTTAACCTAACTACTTGGATTATTTTCAACACACCCCCTTAATTTAAGTAGTTATAATTTAAAATTATTTTCAAAGAAATATTTTCTTCACCAAAATTTTTGTGAAGACGTCAACGAGCTAATCTTCGATGTTGTAGCGGTTGTCTTATGCTCTGTCCATAGATCTTTGAGAACTTCTGACCTGAAATATTTTATCGTTTCTCTTGATATTTTTCTCTTCGGTAGTCATCTTTGATGATATGATGAAGACTTTGTATTTGTAGGATTGAATCTCTTTATATGCGGAAGCTTCATTTTTCTTTTATTTCTCTTGACTTTTTTCACATCATCAGAAACTTCTATCATCTCTGTATGTGTACCTTTATTGTTGTCCTTGGAGTTTAAGATCTCATCCTTTTTCTGTGGATATGTTTTATCAACTATAATTTCTAAATGATCGTGACCTACACCATATGAGATAGTTTGCATAGATTTATAAAATTTTAGATGATCATAACTATTTTTTCGTAATGTTGATTCATCAGTAGAGTTGTAAAATCTAAAAATAATAAGGCAAACATCTTATTTTTTGTCATCCTTGTAGTTGATATCAATTTATTCTTATCATAATTCAGATATTTTTCATCATAAAAAATAACATAATATTTTTTTCTCATTAGTTGTCCTATACTAATGATATTTTATTTTAAATCAGGAATAAATAACACATCAATATTTTTTTTACCGGACTTTGTGTTCACAGCAACTATTCCTTTTCCTTTTACTTTAACTTTTTTACCATTTCCCATCTACACAATAGATCTGATCGAATCATCAAGCTTATGAAACATACTTTTATCCCCTATCATATAATCACTACATCTACTATCCAAAAATCAAACAAATCTAGAATATTTTTCATCAAATGCTATAAAGAAAATACTTTCTTTTTTGTCATCATTATTTTCCTCATGATAGTTTGTTTGATTTTTATTCGAACAATCTTTTTCAAAATGTCCATATTTTTCACAATAAAAACATAGAGGGACATTTGGATTTTTATTTTTGTACCAACAATCTTTTTCAATATGTTCTATTTTTTTACAACAAAAATATTTTCGATTACCTTCATTTGATCGGCCTCGTTCTCTATCCTTTTGATCTCTCCCTTGAGATCTGATTTCTAAATTCTCTTTTTGATCCTTCTTCTGATCTATCTTCATTTGAAGAACATGTTCCAAAGTTTTATCTGAAGATCTGTTCACTTTTTATTCATGAACTAAAAGAGATCTCATTAATTCATCAACAGACAATATACATATATCTTTAGCTTCTTCTATACCAATAGAGATCATATCAAATTTTAAAGATAAACTTCGTAAGACTTTTTCTACTACAGTTTGATCTTTTATATTTTCACCATAAGACCTCATTTGATTCACAATAGAAGAAACTTTTGAGAATAAATCAATAATCGATTCCGAATCTTTCATCATAAGTGTTTCGAATTCACAACGAATAATTTGAAGCTTTGAAATTTTTACCTTTTCCATGCCTCCAAACATATTTTTTAATATCTCCCAAGCTTTTGTTGATGTTGGTTGCATCATGATTCGGGGAAATAGGGAATCATCTATTGCATGTTGTAACATGTAAATGGCTCTTGTATCTTTTTATATATTTTCTTTCATCTGATTTTTTTTATCTTTTGTAATATTAGGATCCTGCATATCATACAAAACAAAATCATCTTTTTCTAATCAATTGTCTTATACTACTAACTAGATTTTGTTTTAAGCTAGAAATAACTATTACATCGTCAATAAATTTTTTTATTAGATTTGACATTCACAACTCTTGTTTCTTTTTCTTTCACTTGAATCTTACTGTCATTTCCCATATGCACTATAGATTGAATTGAATTACCAAGTTTCTAAAATAAATTGTTAACTATCATATGATTGCTACATTTACTACTAAAAACCAAATAGATTTAGAATATTCTTCATAAGATGTTATAAATAGAATATTTTTTATTATTTTATTCATTATTATATTCTTCATGATAATTTATTTAATTTTTATTATAACAGTTTTTTTCAAGATGACTATATTTTTTATAATAAAAACAAAGAGGAATATTTAAATTTTTATTTTTATACCAGTAATCTTTTTTAATGTGTTCAATTCTTTTATAATAGAAATATTATCAGATTTTTTTGTTACCTTCATTTGATCGATCTAGTCCTCTGCCATTTTGATCTCTCCCTTGAGACTTGATTTTCTCTTGTTCATTATTCTAATCTATCTTCATTTGAAGAATATGTTCTGAAATCTCATATGAAGATATAATGTACTTATATCTTTAGCTTCTTCTATAATAATATAATTTATATCAAATTTTAGAGATAAACATTATAAAACTTATTATACTACAGTTAGACCCTTTAGGTTTTACCATAATATCTCATTTGGTTCACAATAAAAGAAACTTTTGATAAAAAATCAATGATAGATTTAGAATCTTCCATTATAAGAGTTTGAAATTCACGTCGAAGAATTTGAAGCTTTAAAATTTTTATCTTATCTGTGCTTTCAAATATACTTTTTAAATAGTTTTTAGGCGATGTCAACATGATTTGGGGAAATAAGAAATTATCTATTGCTTATTGTAACATGTGGAGTGCTTTCACATCTTTCTATATATCTCATTTATTTGATCTTTTTCATATTTAGTAATAATAGGATCCTACATATCATACTCAACAAAACTATTTTCTATGAAATTTCATAATCCTTGTAAAATAAATAGAATTTTTATTTTAACAACCTAAAATTGATAATTATCACATTTGAAAATAGGAATAAGTTAATAAGGAACACTTACTTCAATATTTGTCATTAGTCTTCTCTTCCTTTTAATCGATGTACTCGTATTAATCTTTTTGAATTAGGTTCTGATACTAATATTGACTTTTCTATAAAGTTTTAAAGAGAAGGAGAACATAATAATAGATAAAATTATGAATACTTTCAGCTTTAGATTGATCCAATAACACCTATTTATATTAGTAAAAGATAAAATATAAATATTTTATAAAAATCTATCATATTTCAATAAATCTTATTATCATCTAATAAACTTTTATATTTTATTTTATCTAATTTTAATAACTTGAATTAATCTTACCACTATCATGGCACAATGTTTTCTTCTCATCCATACTTTTAGATCAGGATCTGTACCTTAAACCAGGAGAAGTCTTGCTCTCAAAACTTGAAGACTTTTGGGAGTTTTCCCCTTGGAGAAGACAAGTCAAACTTCTACGGTTGGAAATTGCAGCCACGTTTTGTACATCATTCATGCAACTTGGACACATTATTGTGGTCTAAGAGGGTTGTTTTAACCGGGACAATGCATGCCTTTGACTGCTTTATGTCTTTGGGTTCCATCATCTGTGTGGATGACCTCCGAGAAGAAGTCAAAAGCAATCAGGAGGAAGTGAACCCAACATATGTCTCCCCGTACTTCCTCACATCAACATCATTATATATCTAAGCATAACAACCAGATATATATTAAAGATTAATTTAAATAATAAAAATTAAATAAAAAATTAGATTGAAATAAATAGATGAGTATGAAACAATTTATTAGATATAATATATTATTTAAATGTTAAAAAATATATTTTTATTTTTTAATTAATATAAATAGTTATTCTGGGATGTAGATTAGAAATAATCTTGGTTTATTCTACTATTCTCTTCCTCTTATTCTTGAAGTTTCATAAAAAAGCTAATAAGTGTGACATCACAGCCTAGTTAAAGAAGATTAAAATAAGTACGTCGATTAAAAAAAAAGAAAAGATCAATAGATATGAGAAAAGAAAAGAAGATGTGAAGCATTGGAGTAAGTGTTTCTAGTCAACTTCTTCCTATCTGTAAATGTGATAATTATTAGTTTTGGACCACTAATATGAAAACTTTATTTATTTTATAAAGATTATGAAATTTAATAGAAGATGATTTTATTGAGTATATCTATAGGATCTAAATATTATTGAAGATAAAAAATATTAAATGAATAAGAATATTTTGAAAGATACTAGAGCCAACTATATGCTGTAACAACTAATAGATGAGTCCCTATTTTCTCGAATCATGATGATATCAATATTAACATAAGTTTAAAAAATATTAAAAAAGCATATTTAAAGGCACAAACAAGGTAAAAATTTCAAACTTGAAATTTTTTAAAGTGAATTCGAAACTATTTAATAAAATATTCTAAATCTATTACTAATTTTTTTAAAAAGTCTCTTCTATTGTGAACCAAATGAGATTTTATGATAATAATATAAAAGATTAAACTGTAGTAGACAAAATTTTAGGAGTTTATCTTTAAAATTTGATATGATTCATACTAGAAGTTAAAGATACAAATATATTATCTATTAATAAATTAATAAGCTTATTTTTTATTAATAAATAAAAGTGAATTGATCTTCAGATGAAACTTCAAAATATACTCTTTAGATAAAGATAGATAAGAAGAAGGACCTAAATAAAAATCCAGAAACTAAATCTCAAGGGAGAGATCAAAATGACAAAGAAGAAGGTTGATCAAATGAGGATCAAAGGAACTCTAATAAAGGTAATAAAGAAATCCATCAATATTTCTATTATAAAAAATTAAACATATTAAAAAGATTATTGGTACAAAAATAAAAATCTAAATATTCTACTCTACTCTCATTGTAATAAAATATGATCATCTTGAAAAAAATTATTAGAATAAAAATCAAGCAAATTATCATACAAAATAATAGTAAAAAAAAGGATGAAGAAAATATTTTAATTATATGATAGGGGATAAAAATTTATTTCAAAGGCTTGATGATTCAATCAGATCTATAATGCAGATAAGAAATGATAGTAAGGTTCAAGTAAAAGGAAAATAAATAATTATTGTAAATATCAAATATGATAAAAATTTTAATTGATGATGTAATATTTATTCATGGTTTAAAATAAAATCACATTAGTATAAAGTAACTAATGAGAAAAAGATATTATGCTATTTTTGATAATGAAAAATATTTGATTTATGATAAGATACTTAAAAAATTAATAGCTACTGTAAGGATGACAAAAAATAATGTGTTTCCCTTATTATTTTTGGATTTTTCATTACATACTATTATTGATGAATTGATATTATGATATAAAAGCTATGATCATTTAAATTTTTATGAGTCTGTGCAAACTATCTCATATGACAACTATGAGATGAAATGCCATGACATAGTCATGATAATTGAGAAACTATATCTGATGAGATACATGCATAGAAAAAGAATGATGACCTAAATTTAGATGATAATAACCTTGCAACTGAGAAGCTGCAAGAACAAAAAAAGTTGCCATTATCCAAACAGATCAAGAATAACATGGAAGGTGCAACTAATGACTTAGATGTAAAGGAAGAGGATAAGGAGATGACTAGAATATGAAATAGAAACAACAGGCCTCACTTGCAATGAAGCCTGAGGAGAGAAAGATCAAAATCAATAAGAAGTCATAGTCTATGCAACAACTATCTACAAAAACAGAAAATGACCCTATCTTTGTTAAGTTAAGGTTCTGATAAGGATTGATTGAACCAAACAAAAAATCATTGAACACCAATAAGTTCCTAATGGTAGTTAAAAAATTTCTTAGGTACATCAAGGGAATCTTTAATTATGGCATCCATTATAAGCAGGTAAAAGATTTTAAGTTATATTCTTATATTAATAGTAATTAGATGGGTTATGGAGATGATAGAAAAAATACTTCAAGATTTGTGCTCAGCCTTGACTCAGGTGTGATTTCATAGATAACAAAAAAATAAGAATGTGTTCCTCTCTCAAGCAATGAGGTGGATTATGTTGTGGCTACAAGTACAATATGTCAAATAATTTGGCTTCGAATAATTTTAGTAGATCTTGAAAAAAAAAAAAAGATGGACCAACTAAAATCTACTTCAACAACAGGTCTACTATTGCATTGACGAAGAATTATATTTTCTGAGTGCACCAAACACATTAAAATTTGACATTATTTCATTCGTGAAATGGTTAATAAAGAAGAAATTGAAATATACTACTGTAGCACCAGAAATTAGCTTATCAATATCTTTATAAAAGCTTTGGCAAAAGAAAAATTTTATTTTTTTCGAGAACAACTTCAAGTTATAACTATTTTGAATTAATGGGAGTGTGCTAAGATTGATACAAATAAATAGGATTAGATAAAAATATAAAAAATTATATTAAAATAAATAGATGAGGGTGAAAATATTTATTGGGACATAGTAATTTTTTTTAATATTTAAAAAAAAAATATATTCTATCTTTTGACTAATATAAATAAATATTTTTGAATTAATCCAAAGCACTACAGGCTAAAAATACTACTAGTTCCTTCTATTATTATTATTATTATTATTATTATTATTATTATTATTATTATTATTATTATTATTATTATTATTATTATTATTTAGAAATTTTACTGAAAAGCTAATGGTATCCTAGTGATGGTGTCATGGGTACCGTCGACTAATGAGTCGGTCCGATTGATTCTTTGCCGAAGGTGCAAGCTCACCCTAGTGCTCCTTTCTGGTTGATGCGGGGGTTTGGCATGGGCATAGTGGTGCAGTGTGTTGGGAAACCATTAGAGAGCATCACATGCGCAACGAAAAAATAAAACAAAACTGGTTTTTCACGTGTATCACATCGTCGTGCAAAGACTGGTGTGCAAAAAAATCGAAAAAATAAAAAAAACTATGACTAGTATGAAATTGATTACCTAGGGAGATCGTATATCCCTAAAACTTTTAGATCAAAACGGAGAGGATGAAGGAGGTCATATATCCTCCGCTCTAGCAGTATCCACATGATGGATCATTGCAGCGATGCTCCTCTAATCTCATCCTAAAGCTCATAACTCTTGTATGTTAGGATCAATTGGCACTAAAGGGGGGGGGGGGGGGGGGTTTGTGGATTATTGCAAGTGTAAATTTTCTTTCTAAATGAAATCTTTCAGATTAAACCAAGATAGGGAAATCGAAGGTTTTCATTCTTAGTAAAATGATTGAGTGAACAAAGAAAAGTTGCTAAGTTAATAATCAAACCGGAAATATAAGCAACGTTTGAAGGAAGAAACTTATCATAAAAAAATTTGCTTTCTAAGAGTTGAGATAAATCAGAAGCTTCAATACAAGAAATATGTAAGCAATGAAAGCAGAGAACCACTCATAATTTTTATAGTGGTTCGACGCCAAAGGCCTATGTTCACTCCCGAGTCCTCCTTCTTGAGGCATAGCGGCGTCCACTACCGATCTTTTTTGGGTGAAGACCAAACCCTTACACTTGAGCTTACAAGGGAGACAAGATTTACAACTCTAAGCTCTCTCCCTTACTCATTTTCTTTTTCTTACACTTCACATAAGTTTTTCATAGAATTTTTTCCTTAGAAGTGTTGTATAGAATGCAAGAATACTTTAGGTATTTATAGGCCCCAAGTTGCTTCAGTTTTTTCGAGCAAAAAATCAAATGTATCCGGAAAATTCGGGTATGAGCGGTTCACCCGTCGACCTGGACGGTTTACCAGTTGAAAGTGCCCAGATTCTTGGGTACGGGCGGTTCAGCCACCCAGCTTGGGCGGTTCAGCCACCAGGAATCATGGGTACGATCGGTTGAACCACCGCCCACCGGCGGTTCAGCCACCGGGAATCCCGGAAAAGTGATTCCCTTCACTTTTTAATCCCGACTTGACCCTTATGTTGACCAATCCTCTGGTCAACCAATTGAGCTCAACCTAAGCTCAATCAAATCTTTTTTAGTGGACCCATTTGCCTCATTGAGTTGATTTGGATCCCTTCCAAATCACACTCAATTCAGACTCAAACTTAATGATGCTAACTACGACTAATTAATTATAATCAATGTCACCATCAAGTCCAATGAAGACCCTCCTAACTCCCGACAAGCTTTTTGGTAACCTTCGACGATCTTCCGGCGAGTTTCTTGGTCTTCTTCCGACGAGTTTCTTGGTCTTCTTCCGACGAACTCCCGACGTCATCCTGGTAAGCTCCCAACGAACTCCCAGCAAGCTTCCAATACTTTCGACAAGCTTCTAATGAACTCCCAGCAAACTTCTGATACCTTCGGCAAGCTTCTAGCGAACTCCTAGTAAGCTTCCGATACCTTCCACGAGTTTCCACTGTATCATCCGAACCCCGGCACGATGTCCTAGACTTGACTCTAGCCCAACATCTAATTGTAGCTTTCTCTGTCATAGTTAATCCTGCATCAATCAACTCTAACACAACATGTTAGATCAATAACCTATCAATTAATTTCATCATCAAAATATGAGATTCAATAATCTCCCCCTTTTTGATGATGACAATCAATTGATGACAGGAGTTAATCCTAACTCCCCCTAAATCTATACCACTTAAATTTAAGAGAAGTACTCACTCTTAAATTCAAGCAATCAACATTCTATGCAAATTTCAACATGAATTTACATCAAGTCATCAACTCATAAAGGAATTAAGCATCTATATCCAAGATGTCCAATTCATATCCTTATCCAAGATATCCATATGTTTCAACAAGATCATGTGTCATCAATGTATTTATTAATTAATATCATGTGTCATCAATATATATTTCTCCCTCTTTGTTATCAACAAAAAGATGAAATAAAGCACATGAGTTTTTGCTCCCTCTTTGTAGAAATACGACATGAGTCATAAAGAATTTTCTTTCTCTTATGAACAACAAGGAAAAAAAATAAGGGAGGAGTTACAAAACATCATTATGTATATTTAAAATTCATAATTTTAATTTTAGCAAATCGCTCCTCATCCAACAAAGATTTTTCATAATCAAAGTATTTATGTAGAGATTTCAAGTTTCATTTTTTATACTTGCCAAAAATCATGATAATAACTTATCCAAGTTTAAATCATCAAATCATCAAAATCACTTTCATAGTTTAAGAGATTCATAAAAGATAACATAATCGATTTATTAAATTTTTTTTGAAAGATTTTAAAGAAATTTTCAAGTAAAAAAGTATTCCCTTTATTTCATACAAGCATGCCTTTGTCTTTTAAGTCAAATAAAAACATGTATCTTCATTTAAAACCCAAAAAGATCTTTCATTATGACAAAAATTAATAAGCCATAAATCATAAAGATCATCATGCATAATTTTGAAATATAAACTCATTAAGTATAATCACTATGCATCATTAAATCATGGTTTCATTTAACATAAAACATCTTCAATCAAAATTCAACCTATCTCAATTTTAATATTTAAATGAGTCAAACTCTTTACACATAGTGCAAGGAGTTTACAAACTCATTTTCGAAATACTTAAAACTGAAGTATATATGTTTTCTATGCTCTATCATTTAACATTAGCATTCAATCAAAATCTCATTTTTGTAAGTTTCAATATATTTTCAATAACTAAGGTCCTTTGGTTCTAATTTATTTTCATACTTATATACTCTAGTTATGCATCATCAATATTAATTGTATAATGATGAACCATTAAAAGATTTATTTGTCAATAATTTTAATTCTAATATTTTTCTTATTACTACTTAGGCTAGTAAGCGTGAAGGAGTGTTAGATCTCAAGTAATATGACTTGAGCATCTACTTTCAAAATATTTTTATTGCTTCTAGCCTTGTTAGGAAATAATTTTATATTATGAGATATTTTGATTTAGGTACCCATTTAACATTAGGTCCTTCATGACATGTTTTTCCCATTTTCTCTAATGGCATAAGATTATTTATGGTTCCTTTAGGAACCCAAACTAACTTGTAAGGACTATAATACATTTGTAAGCTTTATGTTCTAATGTTTTACAAGAATTGTACTTGATTCTTTGTAGCACATTTAATGTAGGTCCTTTTACAAAGATAGTTGGCTTTTGTTGAACATTACCAATAAAGCCTATGTCATTTCTATTATTAATATGACCCTTATTGGTAAGGATCATATTTAAGGATTTATTTCCATTCTCAAATTTCTCTAGTGTTGTTTTAAGCACGTAATTCTCTTCTTTAATGTTGCCTAGTATTTCACATTTAGAACTAGGATTCTGTGATGCTAATAACTTATGCATTTCATCAACTTTACCAACTAACAAATCATGTTCATGTTTAAGCAACTTAAAAGATTTACTAAATTTTCTGAATTAATCACACAAATCATGAAGCATCTTTAATAATTCAGAAAAAAATTGTTTAATGAATTACTAACCTCATCGTCGATGGCCGTAAGAGCAAGGTTCTCCACTTCTTGGTTGTGCATTTGATCTTTGGAGCTCCTTGGCTTCTTGCGTTCATAGCAAAAGGTTTTGTCCATCTTTAGATTATTTTTAAGGTTCAAGTTCATTAATTTTTATGGTTCACTTGTCAAAAGTTCAAGGTCCTCATCACTCGAGATTTCACACGAGGAGTCATATGTTCTCAGTTCAAATTCCTTCATGTTCTTTGGAAGGTGTTCTTCAAGTTCATTTTTGTAAGATATTTCATTCATTGATTCATTTATATTAATTATGCTTTCATGTGTGATTTTCAAAGTATGCCAAATATCGAAAGCCGAATCAAAAGCAGAAACATGATTAAACTCATTCTTATCAAGAGTACCAAGCAAGACATTTATAACATTTGCTTTTAAAGAGAAAGTCTTCTTCTCCAAATCATTCCAATTATTTATTAGAAGAGAAGACTTTTTAAATTTATTTTCAATAATAGTCTATAAATCAAGGTCTAAAGAAAGTAAGAAAACTCTCATCCGAGTTTTCCAATAAGTGTCGTTCGTCTCATTAAATATGGGAGGATGAACGATAGAAAAACCCTCTTGAAAGCCAATAAGAGCCATTTCTCTTGAGTATTAAACCAAATGAGAAAAACTGAGGCTCTGATACTAATTGTTAGGATCAATTGACACTAAGAGGGGGGGGGGGGGGGGGGGGGTGGGGGGTGAATTAGTGCAAGTGTAAATTTTATTTCTAAATAAAATATTTCTGATTAAACCAAGATAGAGAAACCAAAGCTTTTCATTTTTAGTGAAATGATTGAGTGAACAAAGAAAAGTTGCTAAGTTAATAATCAAACCGGAAAGATAAGTAACGTTTGAAGGAAGAAACTTATCGTGAAAAACTTTACTTTATAAGAGTTGAGATAAATCGAAATACAAGAAATATGTAAGCAATGAAAGCAAAGAACCACTCATAATTTTTATAGTGGTTCAGCGCCAAAGGCCTACGTCCACTCTCGAGTCCTCCTTTTTGATGCACAACGGCGTCTACTACTGATCTTCTTTGGGTGAAGACTAAATCCTTACACTTGAGCTTACAAGGAGATAAGATTTACAACTCTAAGCTCTCTCCCTTACCCCTTTTCATTTTCTTAGACTTCACACAAGTTTTTCATAGAATTTTTTCGTTAGAAGTATTGTATAGAATGCAAGAATACTTCGGGTATTTATAGGCCCCAAGTTGCTTCAGATTTTTGGAGCCAAAAATCAAACGTATCTGAAAAATCCAGGTACGAGAGGTTCACCCATCGACCTGGGCGGTTTACCCACCGAAAGTGCCCAGATTCCTGGGTACGGGCGATTCAGCCGCTAGGAATCTTGGGTACGGGCGGTTTAGCCGCTAGGAATCCTGGGTACGGTGAGTTGAACTATCGTCCACCGGCGGTTCAGCCGTCGGGAATCCCAGAAAAATGATTCCCTTTACTTTTTAATCCCGACTTGATCCTTTTGTTGACCAATCCTCTGTTGAACTAATTGAGCTCAACCTGAGCTCAATCAAATCCGTTTTAGTGGACCCGGTTGCCTCATTGAGTTGATTTGGATCCCTTCTAAATCACACTCAATTCAGACTCAAACTTAATGATGCTAACTACGACTAATTAATTATAATTAATGTCACAATCAAGTCCAATGAATACCCTCTTAACTCCCGGTAAGCTTTCGACAACCTCTGACGATCTTCAGGCAAGTTTCTTGGTCTTCTTCTGGCAAACTCCTGACATCATCTTGGCAAGCTCCCAGCGAACTCCCAGCAAGCTTCCGATACCTTCGGCAAGCTTATGGCGAACTCCCAGCAAGCTTCCGATACCTTCGACAAGCTTTTGGCGAACTCCTAGCAAGCTTCTGTTACCTTTGGCAAGCTTCTGGTGAACTCTCGGCAATCATCCGATTCTTTCAACGAGTTCCTACTATTAGGAAACCTCAGTGGGTGCATCACATGCGCAGTAGAAATCAAAACAAAAATCGGTTTCCCACGTAGATTAAATAGTCATGCAAAAGATTGGGGTCACGAGAAAAATCGTAAAAACTGAAAAACCACGATGTGTGAGAGATTGATTTTACCTAAGGAGATCATATATCCTTGTATTCCAGATCTAGATAGAGAAGATGAAGGAGGTCAAGTGTTCTCCTCTCTAGTAGTATCCATACGATATATCTCTGCAGCGAAACTCCTCCAATCTGATCTTGCAACTCTTGCTCAGAGGGAGGGAGGAGAATATGAGGTGGTGGCTAAAGCTGCAGCCTATCAACCATGAGTCTCCCCTCCTATTTATAGAGAGCCACCAAAACCCTAGGGCTCCTTCCTTAGTGGGTATTGGATCTTTATCCAATAACCCACTAACCTTGTATTATTGGATCTCTATCCAATAATCATCTTAGGCATATAATTGGACCTTAATCAAGGAGCCCATCAACATAGGGTCTCATCTAATGAGAATAGGGGCTAATTGGATCTTCATCCAATCCTCTATTCGTTGAAGCATCCACCATATGTGTGTGACCCTCTAGGCCCGATACCGAGCTGGCTGTGAGTCACTCTCATCAGAACTTCTTCTGATATAGTGAATTATTATCTCCATAATAATTCACTCGACTTATCGACTATGGACGTACTAGACCACTACGCCATAATCCCTAGACGGTAAGGGGAGATCAAATCCATCGGACCTGTCTGTCCACAATTACCATGTATCTATAATCCCTCATCCAAATAATATTCCAGAGACCATATATTGGACATGGTACTATTAGGTCACATACAGAATCAGTTTGTCTTGCTCTATTCGGATTCTACCGGAGAACTCCTCTCTCAATCCGAATTACCCTGGTCAGGGATTTGTCTGAGCAAGCATATATGAGATATTTCTCTCATGATATCGAGAGTGGATGATCCTATATTGACATTCAATTGCCTTCGTAAGGTTGGCTATAAATCCTGATAACTAGTTGTACCAGATCGGAAACTTTCCAAACCTATAAGTCTGACGTCAAAGAAAGGAGTACTCATACAAGGCATCCTTGGTGTCTCAAGTCTAAGGACTAGATATACAACTGGGACTATAGAATCGCTATCTGATATTAGGTATCATTAACCATACAACATTCCATAAGCAGATCAATCAATGAACTCATTCTCTAATGAGCACCTGTACTATATCCTTAGTGTCTCCACACAAGTGGCTATGAGACCAGCCGCCTCCATCATATGGACGGGTATATAGTACACCGATCTATCATGTTATCTCAATGTCCCTCTTGAGTAACCTATGATCGGGATTATTTAGGATCTGTGTTTAAAGGTGAATCGATCTCATTATCATGATCTCATTACGATCCGATTCTCATTGCACAAAACCAAGGACATCATAATATATATGTAACAAATAATATAATGTAAGAATATACCAATATTAATCATAAACAAAAAGATCACACAGCGTGTCACACGTGCCATCACTCACGTGATTGGCTTGCAGGGCACCTGTAACCAGCAATCTCCCACTTGACCAAAAGCCAATCACCTATGTGTCTGATCCCCATCAGACCCTTATGATGCTCAAATATAATCTGAGCTAGTGGCTTTGTCAGTGGATCTGCAATGTTATTTTCGGATGAAACTATTTTCATTGCTATATCTTTTTGGGTCATGATCGCTCTAATAAGATGGAACCTCCTCAGAACAATTCTGTTGAGACCCGAGTTCTTTTGTTAGAGTTATCGCCCTGTCGCTGTCATAATATATGGGAGTCAGCTCCACGTTGTTTGGTATGACTCCCAAATCCTTGATGAACTTCTTCATCCACACCCCTTCATCTTGCTACTTCTACTACAACAATGTATTCCGCCTCTGTGGATGAGTCAGTAGTAGTATCTTGCTTGAAACTCTTCTAGCTTACTACTCATCCATTTAGGGTGAAAACATATCCTGAATTTGACTTGCTATCATCAATGTTGGATTAAAAATTTGAGTCCATGTAGCCCTCAATCTGGAGGCTACCTCCTCTATATACCAGTAAAAGATCCTTAATCATTCTCAAGTATTTAAGGATACACTTTACTACCTTCCAATGTTCTAAACCTGGATCTGCCTGATACCTGCTCGTGACACTCAGAGCATATGCTATATTAGGCCTAGTACATAACATCGTATACATGATAGACCATATTGCTGAGGCATAAAATATCTTATTCATATATGCCCTTTCTTCAGGAGTCTTTGGGGACATACTCCTAGAAAGTGATATTCCATATCTCATTGGTATGAGACATCTCTTGGAATTTTTTATGTCAAACCTTTTGACAATGGAGTCTATGTACCTAGATTGGGACAAGCCAAACATCTTTTTGGATCTATCTCTATAGATTCAGATCCCCAAAATATAGGATGTTCCCCCTAAGTCTTTCATGGAGTAGTTTCTAGATAGCCAAACCTTTATTGTGGAGAACATTCCTACATCATTCCCAACGATTAGGATGTCATCCACATATAGCACCAAGAAGGTGATAGTGCTTCCACTTACCTTCCTGTACACACAAAGCTCATCTTCGTTCTTAACGAAGTCATAAGATATGATCACCTCATCAAATCTTATGTTCCAACTTCGGGAAGCTTGCTTCAACCCATAAATGGATATAAGCAACTTGCACACTTTATCTGGACTCTCTTTGGATACGAATCCCTCTGGTTGTATCATATACACCTCTTCCTCGAGGTTGCCATTGAGGAATGCCGTTTTGACATCCATCTGCCAGATCTCATAGTCATAACATGTTGCAATGGCCAAAATAATTCTAACCGACTTAAGCATGACTACAGGTGAAAAGGTTTCGTCATAGTCAACTTCTTGTCTTTGACGATATCCTTTAGCTACCAGCCTTGCTTTATAGGTCTCTACCTTTCTATCCACTCTGATCTTCTTTTTGAAGATCCATTTACAGCCGATGGGTATAATACCCTCAGGTGCATCCACAAGGTTCCAAACCTTGTTAGAGTACATAGAATCCATCTCAGAATTCATGGCTTCTTGCCACTTCCCGGAGTCTATACTCATAATAGCCTCCTCGTAGGTCTGAGGATCAACATCCTGAGAGTCATCTCCACTGATATGTCCCACATATCTTTCAGGTGGGTGAGATACTCTATTAGACCTACGTAATGTTAGAACTTGTGTGTTAGGTACCTGAACAGACTTGGGCTCTAGAATGATGCTTGAGCTAGGTTCTCCAACCTCGCTCAATTCTATCTCACTCCCACTGTTTCTACCAAGAATATTTTCCTTCTCAAGGAACACAGCTCTCTTGGCAACAAAGACCTTTCGGTCCTCGGGATGATAGAAATAATACCCACAAGTTTCCTTTGGGTATCTCACGAATGTGCACCATTCTGTCCTTGATTCGAATTTATCGAGGTTGTGTCTTCTAATGTGGGTAGGACAGTCCCAAATCTTAACAATCTTAAGATCGAACTTCTTTTCTTTCCATATCTCATATGGTGTAGATACTACCAACTTTGATGGAAGTCTGTGCAGAAGGTAAGCTACAGTCTCTAGGGTGTACCCCAGAATGAAACGGGTAGATCAGCGAAACTCATCATGGACCGAACCATATCTAACAGCGTGCGATTCCTCCTTTCTAATACACCATTGAGCTGAGGTGTATAAGGAGGTGTCCACTGAGATAGAATCCCATTGTCCCTGAAGAAATAGGTAAACTCCATACTCAAGTACTCTCCTCAATTTGATCGAAGAGTCTTAATACTCTTTCCAATTTGGTTCTCTACCTCATTTTTATATTCCCTGAATTTCTCAAATGCCTCAGATTTATACTTTATTAAGTACACGTGTCCATACCTAGAGAAATCATCAGTGAATGTAATGAAGTATGAGTAACCACCTATAGCTTGAGTCGACATGGGACCACATACATCACTATATATGAGTTTCAATAACTTAGTGGCTCTCTCTCCAGTTCCACTAAAAGAAGAGTTGGTCATTTTTCCACGAAGGCAAGGTTCGCAAGTTGCATATGACTCATAGTCAAATGGATCTAAGTATCTATCTTTCAGCAACTTTTGAATCCTTCCCTTATGTATATGACCTAGCCTATAATGCCATAGGTATGCATTATTCACCTCATCTCTTTTCCTCTTAGACACATTTATATTCATGATATGTGGAGAAGTGTCTAACACATATAAGCCATTTATAAGGGTCACTCTAGTGATGATCTCATCATCTATAATTATTGAACAACTATTATTCTCAAAAACTAATTTATATCCAATAATTGTCAAACAAGAGATAGAAATAATATTTTTGGTAATAGAGGGAACAAAATAGCATGCATCTAATGCAATAATAGCTCCACCATGCAGATGTAGGGTGACCTCTCCAACAGCAACTGCATCAACTCTTGCTCCATTGCCCATCTTAAGGTCCATCTCGCCTCTAACCAATCTCCCAGGTCTTGCCAGAACCTGCAATGAATTACAGATATGATAAACACTCCCAGTATCCAATACCCATGTGTTATCATGAAAATATGACAAGTGGAGACTGATCATGAATATACTTGAAGCTTCTCCAAGCTTCTGTCTTGCCTTCTCTGCAAGATAGTCCTTGCAGTTCCTCTTCCAATGTCTGTCTTGGCCATAGTGGAAGCATTATCATTTGTCCTTTCCTGGGTATTTTTTGGCAACCTTTGCCTTACCTAGTCTTTCTTTGCCCTTGCCCTTCTTCTTAAGGATCTGGTTGGCCTTCCTTTTCTTTTTGGTCTCACCAATATGGAGAACTGACTTCTTCTTCTTGATGACACTCTCAGCTTCCCTCAACATATTGAGGAGCTCAGGGAGTGTCACATCAAACTTGTTCATATTAAAGTTAATAATGAACTGTGAAAAGAAATCCGGTAGGGACTGAAGTATAAGATCAATACACAGGTTATCCTCTAAGGCTCTCTATATACTTCATAAAGCGAGCGATCTCATCCTCGCTTATCCTTTCCTCCAGTGTGGGCACAATCATGTTAAGGACATATACGATTTTCTCTTTCGTGAGAATAATTCTCAAATTATGGAGCTTTTGGACCAATGAGGCGGTTGGCATCAAGTATGCCACGTAGGGGTTTTGCAAGCGACAAACAAGATATAGCATAAATTAAATAATATACAAATTTTATAGAAAATATTAATTAAGATATTGACTTCTATCTTAATGTACTCCCATTATTTTCTTAGCGAATCACGTGATACCCTCGACACGTGAGACAGAAGTCTCCGGCAAACTCCTAGTGGGGATCGGGATCCAATTGGCATCATAGTGCAACCTCGAGGGACTCGACCAATTACACTAAGCCCAAAAGGTAGGCAACTCTTGTCAATCACAACTCCTTGTGATTCCCGTCATGTTTGGCCTACGAATCATCATGGTCTCGAGGGACTCAACCAACCATGATATTCAGTTAAGTCATCATCATCGTTACAAGATAAGTCTGATTTGATGATATGCCCTCGAGGGACTCGACCAAGCATACCATGTCCTCAGGTCACCGGTGACATCTCTATGTCGTAGGCAATAACTCGATCACGTAGATATGTGAGCCTCGAGGGACTCGACCAACTTAACCTATGTCGTGATTCAATTTCTTCCTATAACGCTGGAAGGCCACATGGGTCAGTCTTATTGCCTCACGCTTACCGACTTAATATTATCGTAGGAGGGGTTTTTGTTTCGTATCGGTCTCCTAATATGTCGTGTCACACATATATATTTAATATATATCTACATTGCATGCAAATATATATATACATATATCTAGTAAGTGTATAACATATCACATATGCAAGCCCCACCAAATGATCATGAGCCGTCACCTAATATGATTAAACTCGAGCCAATGGGCCTAATCACTTACAATAGGATCTATGTGTGCATTGGCGCATCTCCATGCCCTGTGATTGTTGATCTCGTCATCATTGGTTCCGTCGGATCGTTGCATCACCATGCGTCGTGATCTCCCGCCATGGCATCGTGAGTCCCGCTGTAACCTTCACGCTCCCGCTGTGCCTCTCCATGTAATTACAAATAATCACAGGCACCCAGGCCCAACAATAAATGAGAAAAATAGAGGCTCGCATGTCCTAATAATAATAATAATCACAATTACACACATCACAACACATAGCTCATGATCATCCATCCACATCATACATCACATGTACATCACATCATATGTAGGATTACTAGATATATATAATAATTAATTAAACTATTTAATTAACTATTTTTCTGGAAATCAGGACATGCTCAGAATTTCTAGAATTGTCAAGGGTATTTTCATAATTCTGGTTGAGAAAACAATCCTCAAAATTTTTAGAATTATTAAGTGTATTTTTGAAATTCTGTACATGAGGATAGTCGTCGAAATATCTAGAATTATTGAGGATGTTTTCGGTATTCTGGATGAGAGGACAGTCCTCAGAATTTTTAAAAATATTGAGGGCATTTAAGGAATTCTATATAAAAGAGATAGAGCTGAAATTTTTCAAATTCTGAGGGGCATAATCATCTTTTTAAAAAAAGATGCCCTAGCCCTTCTTCACCCTCACTGCGCCGTCGTCGTCGTTGCCCCTGCGCAGGCGACGACTGCCCTTTGCGGTCGACAACCGCCCTGCCAAGGGGCGGCCACCCCTGCGACTGGCGCCGCTGCCCCTGCTGACGGCAGGGTTGGCCGCGGGCGGCAACCCCTTGCGGGCTGGCCGCTGCCGACTGGCCCTTGTGGGCTGCTGCCCCTGAGGGAGGCCGCTCCTTGTAGGGGGCTTGGCCGCAGCCACCCGCCCCTTGCAGGTAGCCAAGCCATGGCCGACCACCCTTGCAGGGGGCCTGACTATGGCCAGCCACCTCTGCATGCAGACAGCATGCATGTGGCCACCCCTCCCTCGCAGGCAGCGCCTACTTTCGCTACCAATCGCTGCAACAAGCGCGTAGAACAGTTCTACGCGATTCAATCTCATCACACATAATTTAAAATCAATTTTTCGCACAAAAACCTTGGCTCTGATACCACCGTTGGAAAACCTCAGCGGGTGCATCACATGCGCAGTGGAAATCAAAATAAAAATCGATTTCCCATGCAAATTAAATCGTCATGCAAAAGATTGAGGTCGCGAGAAAAACTGTAAAAACTAAAAAATCACAATGTGTGAGAGATTGATTTTACCTAGGGAGATCGTATATCCCTGTATTCCAGATCCGGATGGAGAAGATGAAGGAGGTAAAGCGTCATTCTCTCTAGTGGTATCCACACGATTGATCTCTGCAGCGAAACTCCGCCAATCTGATCTTGCAACTCTTGCTCAGAGGGAGGGAGGAGAATAAGAGGTGATGGCTAAAGCTGCAGCCTATCAACCGTGAGTCTCCCCTCCTATTTATAGAGAGCCACCAAAATCCTAGGGCTCCTTCCTTAGTGGGTATTGGATCTCCATTCAATAACCCACTAACCTTGCATTATTGGATCTCCATTCAATAACCCACTAACCTTGCATTATTGGATCTCTATCCAATAATCTTCTTAGGCCTATAATTGGGCCTTAATCAAGGAGCCCATCAATATAGGGTCTCATCGAATGAGAATATGGGCTAATTAGATCTTTATCTAAACCTCTATTCGCGGAAGCATCCACCATATGTGTGTGACTCTCTAGGCTCGATACCGAGCTGGCCATGAGTCACTCCCATCAGAACTCCTTATGATATAGTGAATTATTATCCCCATAATAATTCACTCGACTCATCGACTATGGACGTACTAGGCCACTATGCCATAGTCCGCAGACGGTACTAGGGGGATCAAATCCATCGGACCTGTTTGTCCACGGTTACCATGTATCTATAATCCCTCATCCAAATAATATCCGAGAGACTGTATATTGGACATGGTACTATCAGGTCACATATGGAATCAGTTTATCTTGCTCTATTCGGATTCTACCGGAGAACTCCTCTCTCAATCCGAATGACCCTGGTTAGAGATTTGTTTGAGCAAGCACATATGAGATATTCCTCTTATGATACCGAGAGTTGATGATCCTCTATTGACACTCAATTGCCTTCGTAAGATTGGCTACCAATCCCGATAACCAGCTATACCAGATCTGGAACTTTCCAAACCTGTAAGTCTGACGTCAAAGAAAGGAGTACTCATACAAGACATCATTGGTGTCTCAAGTCTAAGGACCATATACACAACTGGGACTGTGGAATCACTGTATGACATTATGTATCATTAACCATACAATATTCAATAAGCGGATCAATCAGTGAACTCATTCTCTAATGAGCACCTGTACTATATCCTTAGTGTCTCCACATAAGTGGCTATGAGACCAGCCGCCTCCATCATATGGATGAGTATATAACACACCGATCTATCTGGTTATCTCAATGTCCCTCTTAAGTAACCTATGACCGGGATTATTTAGGATCTGTGTTTAAATGTGAATCGATTTCGTTATCGTGATCTCATCACGATCCGATTCCCATTACACAGAACCAATGACATCGTAATATATATGTAACAAATAATATAATGTAAGAATATGCCAATATTAATCATAAGTAAAAAGATCACACAGCGTGTCACACGTGCCATCACTCACGTGATTGGCTTGCAGGGCACTTGTAACCAGCACCCACTACATCGTCTGAACCCCGGCTCGATGCTCTGGACTTGACTCTGGCCCAACATCTAATTGTAGTTTTCTCTATCGTAGTTAATCCTGCATCAATCAACTCTAACACAACATGTTAGATCAATAACTCATCAATTTATTTCTTCATCAAAATCTGAGATTCAACATTGTACACATTTTTGCAACAAACGTGAAAAAATATCACCTATCTTCCTCGATGTCCTCTCGCAGTAGGGAGAGGGTGGTCAACTGAGAAGATGAGAGAGAGAGGAGAATAGGAGGGGGCAGCCAAAGACGTAGCCTATCATTTGTGTTGGTCGTCCCTGCCTCCTATTTATAGAGTCACCAAAACCCTAATGGATCTTGCCTTAGTAGGTATTGCATCTCCGTCCAATTTCCTTATTTCTTAGATTATTTGATATTTATTCAATAATTTCAACTGGCCTCTAATTGGGCCTCATGCAAGGGGTCCATCAATGTCGGGTCTCATCCAATAAGAACAGAGGCTTATTGAAGAACTCATATCTAATCCTCCACTTACTAAAATATCCATTATATGTGTGTGACCCTCTAGGTTTAATACCAAGCTGGCCGTGAGTTTCACCCATCAGAATTTTGTCTGACTTAATGAATTATTATCCCATAATAATTTACTCAACTTATTAACTATGAAAGTATTAAGCCACTACTCCATAGTCCTCAAATGGTACAGAGGATCTAATCCATTGGATATGTTTGTCCTCAGTTATCGTATATTTATAGTCCTTATCTAATATCTCAGAGACCGTATATTGGGCATGATAATGTCATGCCATATACAGATTCTATCCGAGTCTTGCTCTAATCAGATTCTCCCATAAAGCTCCTTCTATCTCAATTCGTACGACCCTGGCTAGGGATTGGTCTGAGCAAAAACAAATGAGATATTTCTCTCATGATACTGAGATTGGATGATTTCTTTATTTATACTCAATTACCTTTGTATGGTTGATTGCAAATCCTAATAACCGATTGTACCAAATTTGGAAACTCCAGACTTATAAGTCAGGTATCAAAGAAAGAAGTATTCAAATAAGGCATCCTTGGTGTCTCAAGTTTAAGGACCAGACATACAATTAGGACTATGGAATTGCTGTCTGATATTAGGTATAATTAACCATATAACATTCCATTAGCAAAAAAATCAGTAAACTTATTCTCCAATGAGCATTTGTACTATATCCTTAGTGTCCCCGCACGAGCGGCTATGAGACCAACCACCTCTATCACATGGACGAGAATACAGTACGCTGGTCTATCTAGTTATCTCAATCTCCCTCTTGAGTAACCTATGATGGAGATTATTTAGGATCTGTGTTTAAAGACGAATCGATCTAATTATCGTGATCTCATCACAATCCGATTATCATTGCACAAAACTAATAACATCATAATATATATATACAATAAATAATATAATTTGAAAATTATCATAATATATATGCAATAAATAATATAATTTAAAAATTATCGATAATAATAATCATACAAAAAGATTGTGTAGCGTGTCACACGTGCCATCACTCATGTGATTGGCTTGTAGGACACATATAACCAACAATCTCCCACTTGACCTAAAGTCAATCACTAATGTGTTTGATCCCCATCAAACCCTGTGACGCTTAAAGACAGTTTGAGCCAGCAGCTTTGTTAATGGATCTGTAATGTTATCTTCGGATGAAACTATTTTCATTGCTACATCTTTGTGGGTTATGATCTCTCTAATCAGGTGGAACCTCCTCAAAATATGCTTGTGGACTTTTGATGAAACCTGGGTTCCTTTGCTTGAGTGATCGCCCCATTGTTGTCGTAGTATATGAGAATCAGCTCCACACTGCTCAGTACGACTCTTAATTCCCCGATGAACTTCTTAATCCACACCCGTTCCTTTGCTGCTTCTGCCGCAGCAATATACTCTGCCTTTGTGGTCAAGTCAATAGTAGGTAGGCTCTTGCTTGGAACTCTTTTAGCTTACTGCTCTTCTATTCAGGGTGAAGATATACCCTGAGTTTAACTTGCTATCATCGACGTCGGACTAGAAACTCGAGTCTGTGTAGCCCTCAACCTAGAGTCTACCTTCTCCGTATACTAGTAAAAGATCCTTAGTCCTTCTCAAGTGTTTAGGATACATTTTACTACCTTCTAATGTTCCAAACCTGGATCTACCTGATACCTGCTCATGACACTTAGAGCATGCACTATATGAGACCTGGTACATAGCATAACATATATGATAGACTCTATCAATGAGGTATAAGGTATCATATTCATGTCTGTCCTTTCTTCAGGAGTCTATGGGGACATACTCCTAGAAAGTGGTATTCCATATCTCATCGGTATGAGACATCTCTTAAAATTTTTCATGTCAAACCTTTTGACAATGGAGTCTATGTACCTGGACTGAGACAAGCCGATTAATCTCTTAGATCTACCTCTATAGATCTGAATCCCTAAAATATAGAATGCTTTCCCTAAGTCCTTCATGGAGAAGTTTTTCGATAGCCAACCTTTAACTGTGGAGAGCATTCCTACATTATTCATAATGATTATGATGTCATCCATATATAACACCAAGAAGTGATAGCGCTCCCACTTACCTTCCTGTACATATAAAGCTAATCTTTGTCTTTAATGAACGTTGTCGTTTCGAGTCAAACTGAGTTTGTATTGGGCCGAAACTATGCCAACTTGATTAGGAGACCACTGGGTCTGAACCAAGGCCGAAATAGGCTTGTTGGAAGGCTAATTCGATGATCTTCAGTAGGCCTGGGTGGTGATACCACCCAAAGAGCTGAAAAGCATTATTTTATACTTTTCTGGGTCTTTCGATGGTAGTACCACCCATGGCCAACAGTGGTATCATCTAGGTCGATGATGGTACTACTAGAGCCTAGAATCCTGAGCTTTGCTTGGTGGTAGTACCACTTGGTGTTGATAGTGGTATCGCTAGTACAAGAATGAAAATATCTCACTCATCCTTGCTTGATACAAGAATGAAAACTTTAACAATTGAAATATTGTAAACTCTTTAAATAATGTTTGAGTCTCTTCCTCCTTGAGTTTAGAGGTCTTCTAGAGAGGTGTGAGGTCTTTTATAAAAGAATTAGCATAAATGTTCTTTCCTAAGCCTGGTAAAAGGAGAAGGGTTATAACAAGAGTAGTTGATCTTCACACATTAAAAAGAAGATAGGTAGTGCAAGTCGGTAGCCTCGAGGGCAGAGGAATCGAGAGTGGGCATAGGTCGGGACGATCGAACCACTATAAACTGGTATGCATTTCTTTCCTTGCTTTGCCTTATCATTACTTACTAATGTACTTACTCACTGCCCTTACTCATACTTTTTAGTTAAACATATTTCGGAAATATATTTTTTGATCAAACTTTTAAAAATCATATCTTTTTATGATAGCACTAATTCATCCCCCCTCCTAGTGCCATTACAATCCTAACAAATCCAACCAAGGGAACCTTGCTCTGATACCTATTGTTAAGATCTTAATGACACTAGGGGGGGGGAGTTTGGTGTGGTGTGGTGAATAAGTGGTATAAAAAAATTTAATCGATCTTAAAGTTTAATTGAAAAATCTATATAAAATTTTAATCGATTTTAAAGCTTAATTAAAAATCTATATCAAAAACATGATTAACCAAATATGAATGTGTGTATAGTGAATGATAATAGTAATGACAAATAAAAGTCATAAACAAGAAAATAGATACAAATCAATTTATAGTGGTTTAGTCTTCTTGACGGACATCGACTCTAGATTCCTCTTTCGTTGAGGCCATTAACTTTCACTATCGATCTTCTTTTCAATATGCAAAGTTTAACTATACTTATTATAATTTTTCTCCCTTTTACAAGCTTTAGAGAGAACCTCTATACTCACTCTTTTATAAGAGATCTCTCACCCCTCCTATAATTTAGTATCACAACTAAATTCGAGAGGAAGGAAGAGACTCAAACAATGTTCAAAGAGAGAGCTACAATACTTCATAAACTCAAGAATGGATGCTCCATCAATCAAGCACAAGTGAGGTATTTATAGGCCCCAAAAGACTTTAAAAATAAAGTCAAAAATCTAAATTTCTAAAAATTTTAGGGTATGGGACTACCACTAGCGTTGGGTGGTATTACCATCACAAGTTTTGACACCGTAATTCTAGATTTTGGTGGTACTACCATCGTAAAATTTAAATTTTGGATAGTATTACCACTAAGGCCTGATGATACCACTGTCAAGCCTACTTTAGGTCACTAGTTTGACCTTCTAACATGCCTAATTCGGTCCAACTTCAAGCCCTATGACTTTTTTGATAAGTTGGAACTATTTCGACCCTATACCAACTCATGTTGGTCCAAAATGATCTTGATGAAGACTTTAACAAATCAACCACATATCCAACATATTTATGAATCTTTCGGCACGTTGTACGCTCTTCCACAAGTCATCTGATTTTTGGGCACTTCGTCGAAACATCAGGTACAAATTGTCATTTCTTTCGACATATCATCTATTCTATTGACATGTCAAGTTTCCCATGGCATCCAATCTTCTGACATAATATCTAATCCTTCCAATATGATGCTCAAACTTATAATATAAAGTTCAATCTTCGACATGTTAACTAATCCTTCGACTCGACGTCCAACTTTTGACATAAATTTTTGATGCAACGTCCGACTTTCCTTCTCGGTAGCTAGCACTTCGATGATCCAAGTCCATAATCAAAGTATTTCCTACATCACTTATCTCAAAGATATATTTAGTACAATAAACTCATCATTTAATTTCATCATCAAAATTCGAGATTCAAAAATATATTATCATATATATATATATATATGTATGTATGTATGTTTGTATGTGTGCGTGTTCTCGTTATATTTGTGTCTTAATTTTCTTAAATTAGTGTAACATGTCCATGTCGTATCTACGTTAGTTCTCCTTAGATTGCAAGATTATCATAGATGAGAGAAGCACCCTTAATGTAGTATCTTAGATCATCATAATCGTATTTGGATTCAAACTTGTGTCACACCGAGTTTGGTATGATGTGCTTCCCATGGATAATTTTCATGTCTTATGTGGTATACCTTGGCTATATGATATCGACATTACACATAATGCAAAGCTAATACTTACCACTTTGGGCACAATGAGAAGAAGATTAAGTTGGTTCCTCTCCCTTAAGGCGATTAAAGCTAGAAAACTATTATGAGTTTAAGAAGGAAAATATTGATATAAATTGTTCTTGTCCAGAAGCAGCTCCACTGAAAGGTTCTCATATTGATAGATTAAAAAACGCACCTAAATAATGTCTCTTTTGTAATGTTCCTTGGAAAGCAAGACATCATTGTATCAAAATCAAAACATAAAAAACATTCATATTTACGTTAAATATTATTTAAATTTATTTTGAATGTGTCCTATTAAATTGTTGTATCAAATTAGTGGTTATTACATACTAGTTGATGTTGTCAAACTTTATTTTAGAAACTTAAATTTAGATAATTTTAATTATTTAACTTGATGACGATATATATTTGTCCACATTGTTAAAGTATAATTATCATAAATTTATGTTAATAAAAATACACATGCATATATATATATATATATATATATATATATATATATATATATATATATATATATATATATATATATATCCTAATTTTATTAAAACTAGTGTGTTACCATATCCATATCGTATCTGTGTTAGTGCTCCTTAGATACACCATTATAGTCAAATTTAGATTCAAACCTGAATCACACCCACAACCTTATGATTAGCTTGGGTAGACAAAACTAGCATACCTATTTCCTAGAGATATATAGTTCCTATTAGTTTAGCTATATATAAGCATCATGATAGGAACCCCTAGGGTTCTATCATGGAAAAGGGGGGATAAGTGATCACTTCAAGGGGATCGATCTTCATACGGTTTTGGCCTATTGGCTAAAATAATACTTTCATCATTGATTAAAAAAGAAATAGTTACAACCCTATTTATAGAGTTCTATTGAGAGTCTCTTTTAGGTTGGACTCTTCCACCTAGAGTTTCCTAGAACTTGGACTCCTAATTAAATAATAAAAATTAAAGAAACTTCTAACTGGTCTAACCAAATCACAGATTATATGACTCAAACATGACTCAAAAATTTAAAAATTAATGGGGTCCTAATAATTCCTCCCTTCTTCAAATCAACCTTGTCCTTATAGCTGAGCAACATCAAATTCTGGGAGCACTTTAATCACAGGATATATGCAGCATATCACAACCCTTTGATTAATTAAGTAGAATCTCCACTTGGTGTAAGCAATAAGTCGATTTTATGGTGTAGTAGTCATTGTAGTCTTTTGAAGAACCTTCTCCATCTGATAGCTAGTGGTAGTTCCATGTCTTCCTTTGAGGATCATCACTTCGAAGTCTTCCAAGGGTATCAAAAAGAAATCCATAAGTAGTTCTTTGCCCTATATAATCAGGTTTGTTTTTAAACACTTATTATCACAAGTTAGGATTCATCCATTAGTAACCTTGACTTCGAATTTGTCATAGACTTCATGATCAGAATCCACATTATTAGTTTTCGATTCCTCCTTTATTGGTTCAATCATCAGAAGCTGATCCTATTTGCATCGGTGTTCCTTACTCTATTTTTCATTATAATGCCAGCAAAACCCTTTTGCTGATCTTTCCTTGAGCTCTTCTTTAGTAATTCTTTGAGGGTTAGGGTTTTGGGTGAAGGTAGGTGGGGATGATGGGTTGTTGATTACCTGTTTGTTGATGCTTCTGTTTCTGCGGTTGTCTATATTGAGTTTTTCCTAGTGCATGCGGGCGAATGATATAACAGCTATCATGGTATAGGATTGATGAGTTTTAACTTCACACCGGATCTCCAGATTGAGCCCTTTAATGAATATCCCTACCAGTTGTTTCTCGTACCAATCTTGGGTTTGGCTCAACAAGCACTCAAATATGCTCTGGTACTCCTATACGGTCGGAGTCTAATGGATTTTAACGAGTTGACCATCCTCGTTCTCATACTCCGTTGGTCCGAAGTGAATCAGGAGCCCTCTCTTGAACTGCTCCTATGAGAGTACTTCGTGAGTGTGTTCATATCAATCATACCATTGGTCATGTCTCCTTCAAGTTGAATAGATGTTATCTCCACCTTGGATTCCACCTAGGTCCTATGAAATCAAAATTTTTTTTCAGCCCATGAGATCCGATCGATTGGGTCTCTATCTTCCTATCTAGGGAACTCCAGTGTCATGCGTGGGTATCTTGTGTCCTGCCCATGATCATATTTTTCTGATCGGCTCCCTTTGAGGTTGAAACTTTCACCATGTTGAGGTTTGTTGGGGCTATCCGATAGACTTCTTCTGAATTTATTGAAGAGTTCTTGTAATCTTTCTTCCATGCTAGCCTTGAAATCTTCAAGCTTTGTGTCTATAGCATTATCCATGACCATCGCGTAGGATTGTAGATCAGTAATATTCAATTCTTTTTTCTGTTGTCGAGTCAGGGGCATGAGTTTACGACATAAATGTAGTAGGACTTGGCCGCAACAAGGTTGCCGACGTAGGGGTTACCAATCTATCATATACACTGATTGTAGATGGTGGTTGCAATCTTGAGGTTGAGGGCAGCAGCGATGGTAGCAAGGGGTGAGAGGGGATGACTGCTATCTAGGGTTAGATGGCAGCAACATAGTTGACAAGAGCGACGACTACAATTGCAGATATGGCCGTGGTTGTAGATGGCAAGGGGCGGTGATGGTTGTAGATCACGACAACAGCGATGACAAAGTAGGGGTGAGGCTGCCTTGGACAGAGGCAAAGGGGCACCGCTGCTGCGGCAGGCGGAGGAGGAAGATGGCTACGGTTATGATAGAGGAGGGGTGAGGAAGACGACAGCGGTGGTGGCCATGACAGCGACGGCTGCCACGAGAAACAACAACGGTGGTTGGGATTGTCGAGGGGGTTGTCCGCTGGTTGGGAAGGGAGGCTGTGTGGGCTGGAAGGTGATGATGTCAGCAGTAGAGGAGGGTGCGACTAGGAGCGACGGGAAATAGATGGGGTGGTTCAAAGGTCGCGGCTAGCAAAGGAAGAAGATGACAGTGGCTGGGAGTGATAAGGAGCAGTTATGGAATCAGCGACAGCAGGAGAGGGCAGCAGCGGCCATTAGTGGCATTAGTAGAAGAGGGCAATGATAACCAGGGTCGTGCAACTGTGGTAGAGGGCTGTGTGCTACAGTGGAGGCAACAACGATAATGCTACTGTGCACGACAACGCTACAACAGAGGAGGGCACGATTGCATAGGTGACAGATGGGAGTGGCTACAACAGCGACAAGGGAGGATGACGATGACCGCTTGCAGGGATGTGAAACATGTAGAGGCAACAAAAATGCCACTGTGTGCAGGTGGAGAGGAAGGTAGCAACAACGGTGGCTGCAGCTGTGGCTACATTAGAGGCGGAAACATCGATGGCTAGAAGGCAATGATACTTCTGCACACCAAAAGGGGCACCTCTCTATCTCCTTTCGTGATCGACGGTTGATGGCAGAAGCAGAGGGTGGTTAGAGCGAAAGGCAACACCAGCGTGGCTAGTGCCAGAACAACGAGGGAAAATGAGGAAAGGAGGCGGCAGTGGCTGGGCTGTCCTCACCGTTGAGGAAGAGGGTGACAGTGATAGGGGAGCAGTAGTTCTGGAACAGAGATGGGCAGCAAGAGATCATTGTAGTCGAGGCTAGCAGCTTCGTGCAGGCAGCGATGCTCATTGAGGATGAAGGGGAAAAGGGAGAACAACGTCGTGTGGCTGGACTGTCCTGAGGCTGAAGGCGGTGAGGGAGGAGCATTGTTAGAACAAAGATCGCCGCAAGAGATCACTATGGTCAGGGATGGCAGCATTCTGCAGGCAAGGATGCTCGCTATGGCTAAAGGGGGAAAATGGAGAACGAAGGTGGTAGTGGAATCACAGCGGGAATGTCGAGGATTACTGCTCTGATACCAATTTGTAGGAACTTCTAGTGTTCTATCATGGAAAAGGAGAGACAAATGATCACTTCGAGGGGATCAACCTCCTTGATCTCTATAGGGGATCAGTCCTCCTACAGTTTGGTCTATTGGCTAAAATAATACTTTCTTTATTGATTGAAAAAGAAATAATTATAATCCTATTTATAGAGTTCTACTAAAAGTTCCTTTGGGCTTGAACTCTTCCACCTAGAGTTTTTTAGAATTCGGACTTCTAATTAAATAATAAAAATTAAATAAACTCATAACTGACTCTAACTGATCTAACCAAATCACAGATTACATGACTAAAAAATTTAAAAGCTTAATGGGGTCCTAACAGATCAAGTTTAGTGTGATGTGCTTCCAGTGAATGTTTTCCATGTGTTACTTGGTAGGCCTTAGCTATACGACATGAACATCACATATTATGGTAAACCCGATACATACTATTTTAAGCACAAAGAAGATCAAATTGGTCCCCTTACTCCCCAAGGAGATTAGAGTTAGTAATTTCACAGTTTATAAGGAGTTTAAAACATTTACAACCAAATACTTTAAAATATGAAATATTAGGTTTTTATAATTTCACAGTTTATAAGGAGTTTTAGAGAGTAATAGTCTTATAAGAACCCTATTCAAAATATAGTATGTCGTGTTAACGGCTTCGAACCAAAAATATTTAGGTAGGCTATGTTCGCTTAATATAGTTCTAGCCATTTCTTATAAGTTCCTATTTTTTCTTTTTACTACTTTATTTTGTTGTAGAATTTTAGGAATAGAGAAGTTATAGATATACTCATTTGAATCACAAAAATTTTGAAACTCATTATTTTGAAATTCACCACCATGATCACTACGTATTGATGAAATCATAAAACCTTTTTCATTTTGAACAAGTTTGTAAAATTTTGAAATCTTTTAGTTTGTAAAATTTTGAAAAATATTTAAAAGAATCACTTTTGTGTGCCAAGAAATAAGTCTAAGTATATCTACTATAATCATATACTAAGACAAAGACATATTTGATTCCTCTAAGTTTGTAGTATCAATTGGTCCAAATAAATTAATATAGATCAATTATAGTGGCCTATATGTGCTTATTTGATTTTTTTTACTTAAAGCTACTTTTTATTTGCTTTCCTATTTGACAAGTAGCATACATTTTATCTTTAACAAACTTAAGATTAGGTAATCCTCTTACTAGATCTTTAGTTGAGATTTGGTTTAGTAATTTCATGCTAGCATGACCTAGTCTTCTATGCGAAATCCAAATATCATCATTTAAAGCCAAAAAGCATGTGTCATCATAAAAAACTTTCAATGTTAATAGTATACACATTATTTTTTCTTAAGGCAATCAAAGATTTATTTTTGTGTGGTATTTCAATTTTACAAGCATTAGATTCAAATTTTACGATATATATTTTATCACATAATTAGCTAATACTAAGTAGATTATGTTCCAAACTATCAACTTCTAGCACATCTTCAATCAAATGATTTGATTTGTTATATATGATTCCTTTTCCAATTATTTTTTCTTTGTTATCTCCGAATGTGATAACTCCTTCTTTTAGGCTAGTGAGCTTAGAAAAGTAAGTTGGATCTCCGGTCATGTGTCTTATGCATCCACTATCAATGTACCATTTGGTATTGCTAGCCTTAGTTTGGAGACAAACCTATAAAAAAAAATGGTTTTAATTTAGGTATCCATTTTACTTTGGGTCTCTCATGAAGAGTTTTACCTAATTTAACTAGAGGTTTTTATTTGTTTATGGTTCCTTCAAGAACCCAAATCAATTTATATGGACTATACTTTCTAAATGAATACTTGTAAGCTATGTGTCCTAATCTGTCACAAAAGTTGCATTTAATTTTAGCTGGCAAGTTTAGAGTAGGTCCTTTAACAAAGACAATTAGTTTTTGTTGAGTATTGCTCACAAAACATATACCTTCTTTCCTATGAACATGACCCTTATTTGTAACGATTATGTTTGGGGATTTATTCCCTTCAAAATTTTCTAACATTTGTTGTAATACAATATTTTCCTTTTTAAGTTCATCTGAAGTTTCACATTTGGTGCATGAATTAAATGAAGGTGATGCTTCATGTATTTGATCAAATATCCTAATTAGTGAATCATGCTCTTTCTTAAGTAGTTTATAAGACTTGCTAATTTTTCTAAATTCATCATAAAGCTCATAAAAAATATTTAGTAATTCGGTAAAAGAGATATCGGAAGACCCACTTACCTCCTTATGGATGGCCATGAGAGCATAGTTGGTAACCTCTTCCTTAATGTGGTCTTCTTCATCCTATGAGCTTAAGTTATCCCAAGTTGTCGAGATAGACTTCTTTTTGTATGATGCCTTCTTCTTTAATAGTGGACAATCACTTTTGAAATGTCTTGACTTCTTGCGTTCAAAACATATTATGTTGTCCTTTTTTAGTTCATTTTTATTTTTATAATTTTTATTTTTTTTTATATTTTTTAATTTTTCTTGTCAATAGTGCAAAGTTATTGTCCTCATCACTCGAAGTTTCACTCGATGAGTCATCTTTAGTTCTCAGTGCCAAGTCCTTCTTTGGAAGAGGTTCTTCAAGTTCATCATGAGCTTTACAATTCAGTTCATAAGTCATAAGTGATCCAATAAGTTCTTCAAAAGAAAATTTATTTAGATATTTAGCTTCTTGAATTGCAGTTATTTTAGTATCCTGACTTTTTGGAAGAGATCTTAATATCTTACTAACAAGTTCAAAATTAGAAAAAAAAATTTACCAAGAGCTTTTAGACCATTGACGACATCCGTGAACCAGGTGTACATGTCTCAATGGTCTTACTTGGTTTCATTCAAAATAATTCATAACTATACACTAAAATATTAATTTTAGACTCTTTAACTCAACTAGTGACTTCGTGTATGATTTCAAGTGTGTGTCAAATCTCGTGAGTAGTTTTACAAATAGAAACCCGATTAAACTCATTCTTATCAAGAGCACAAAAAAAATCATTCATTGCTTTTGCATTTAAATAAAAAGTCTTCTTCTCCAAATCATTTCATTCATTCATTGGATTATGAGACTTTTCAAAATCATTCTCAACAATGTGCCATAATTCAAAATCCATATAAATAAGAAAAATACGCATCATTGTTTTCCAATATATGTAATCTGTCCCATTGAACATGAGAGGATGTGCAATGGAATATCCCTCGTTCATGCTAAATGAAATCATTTATTCACTTGGGTATTAGTCCAATGAGTAGAATCTCGCTTTGATACCAATTGTTAGGATCAATTTGCACTAAGTGTTGAAATATCGATTTAAAAAATAACTTTTATTTGAAGTAAAACTGGAACTAAGAAGTGTTTCGTTTAAGTTAAGTGAGTAATAAAGCGACTTATTGAAGCTAAGTTATGATCTTACTAAAGGAAAGCTCAAATAAGAACATATATAATAAAAAAACAAAGTTAATAAACACTGACAATTTATAGTGGTTCGACTACAACTTGGCCGACGTCCAATTCCCGAGTCCCTTTCGTCGAGGCCAACCAGTATTCACTACTGATTTCTTCGGGTGAAGACCAAACCCGTACAAGTATTTCACTTACAACTCATAAGGGAGACCTTTATAAGGATTACAAACTTTCTTGCTCACTCTCTTGCCCCATTTCTTTTTTCATGCACACTTTTAGCACACTTTTTTCATAGTTTTCTTGTCTAATGTTTTGTAATTATTGCAAGAAGACTTGGGGTATTTATAGATCCCAATTGGCTTTAGAAAATGGAGCCAAAAATTCAAATGTCTCTGGAAAATCTAGGTATGGGGTGGTACAACCGCTTGTGCTGGCAGTACTACTATCGAAAGGTGCCCTGAAAATAGGGCAACGATGGTACAACTATCGACTTGGGTAGTACCACCACTTACTTGGGTGGTACATTATACCTTCAGTTAACCCCTTTCTAAGTCAACCAAATGAGCTCAACTTGAGCTCAATCCAAACCCAAACGTGGACCCAGTTTGCCTCATTTAAGTTAATTTGGATTCCTTTCAAACTTAACTCAATTATGACTCGAACCTAACTATGACTCATTGATTACAACTATACAAGAACAGCAAGTTAAATAATCGACCTAACCCCCAGCAATCTGGTAACCTCCAGCATTCTTCTGGCGAGTCTTACAGTCTTCTTCTAGTGATCTCCCAACGTGTTCTCAACGAGCTTCCCGATTCCTTCGGTAAACTCCTAGCGAACTCCTGGCGAGCTCTCACCGTATCGTCCAAACCTTGGCCCGATACCTGAACTTAATTCTGGCCCAACATCCGATTATAATTCCTTTTCTCCATCATAGTTAATCATGCATTACTTTCTCTAACACACATGTTAGATCAACAAACTATCAGTTGATTTCATTATTAAAATCCGAGATTCAACATGCTCTCCGCTGAACTTTGGTCTAGTGATAGTGGGAGGTTACTCTAAAAGTCAAAAATAAAAAAATTAGCAACTCCAAAAGTCAACTAAAAAAATAAATATATTATCAAAAGTCAATTATCCCATTGGCATATATCAAATACCCAAAGTAACACTTCCTTAACAGTGAATGAAGAGGCTTTATCCTATGGTATGAGTTTCTGTTCTCCCAATAGCGGATGGAGGTAAACTCATATTGCATTCATAACAATGGATGGAGTGGTGTTCGTCACCCGCCAATGTGGGAACACGTTCCTCCTAGTAGCAGATGGATGAACTATTCAACCGTCATGTCTGATGGCTCACTAATTTTTTAAGAAAATCACCCTATCTACCCTCGACAGGAAAATAATATTATCTCATACTGATCACGTCAATATTAGGATGAAATAACAAATCAAAATATTTATTTCAAACATCATTCATGTCAAATACTACCAATTAACCCTCAATTGACTTGAACCCTATTCAATTGGTCTAATTGAGCTTGATTTAAATAGAATATAGCTGAACCAATCTCTAATCCTCATTTAACTAGTCTGAAACTACTATAAATTAATATAATTTAGACTAGATTAGATTCAATTTAAGTTAAACATAGTTGGATAAGTCAAACCAATTCAGAATCACCTTGAATCGATCTAATTGATCAAATCTAGTTTGAATCAATTAATGTTTGGGCTTAAATCTAACAAATACTAGGCTAGGTTAGGCTAGCCCTATACTGGTCATGTGCATTGCACATGACCATGCATGCATGACACCAGGCTGGGCTAGCCTCTAGCCCATGGATTGGTCATGTGCATCGCACATGACTACCTAGGTTGGGTTGAGTTTGGTTAGCCTGCGGGCTAGGGCCTTACCTACGGGTTGGGCCTGACTTGTGGGCTAGGCTTGATCTGCTGACTAGGCCTAGCTAGTGGGGTATGACCTAACCTATGGGATGAGCTTGGCTTCTGGGTTATTTCAACCCAATTCCTATCTAATTTCATACCAAATTGTGACAACATATATTCACTAACAATTATATAAAAAATATAACAACATATTAAAAATAAGATTGGGAGATAAAATTTAATATAAAAATATAACATTCTTAATTTAATAAGAATTAAAAATTATACTTTCACTACATGCATAATTTCAACATAATCTAATCAAACAAATTGTAAACCTTTCATAATAACATATTTTTAAATTTTAGATTAAAAAATACCAAAAAATATAGATAATATATTTTAATCTAACAAAAGAATTTTAATCTAGATAAGAATTAAAAATAAACAACAATGCTAGGAAATATCATATATTCAATACATAAAATATATAAAATTTTAGCATGTTTAAATCTAAAAATAAAAACCTTAATAAGGGGATCAATGATATCTTAAGTGCTTCATATGATATATTTTAACAAAAAATTTTGACATTTAAAAGATTGATAAATATTTTCAAACTATAAAACTTTTGACATTTAAAAGAATCAAATAAAAAACTTTTATTTTTCAAGAAAGGTAGAGAAACCTACCTATCTTCTACAGAATGTAACTCTTCATTTCTCCCGCTATTAGGTTCGGCTAAGAATGAAGGAGAGAAGTACCTCCCCTTAAATAAGAGGAGGTAAACCCTCTATTTAAGGAAATAGTCTTTTTAATTTTTTATATTTATTAATGTAAACTTTGTTTAATATATTAACAAATATGACATCACCCTATTTGGAATGCATAATAGTTACTTCCTAAATCAAAATGGTAAACAAGAAAATAAATATGAATATTTTATAAATTATAATGTCAAGGAAATAAAAATTGATTCCTAAATTAAATATTTAATTACGATGATTATATTTCTTCCCTCTAAAGAAAATTTGGTCCCCAAATTTAGCTTATCTAAAGAGAATATATAAGGATATTGCTCTCGCACATCTTCTTCCCTTTCTCAAGTTGTCTCTTGGTTTGTTGCCAACAAGTCTTTACCAAATGTATAGCTTTATTCTTTAGAACATGTTCTTTCCTTTCTAAGATCTGGGTTCGTTGTTCAATAAAAGTGACATCGTTACTTAGTTATAGAGGTTGGTAAGATATGACATATGATCGATCCCTGATATATCTCCGAAGCATAAAGATGTATAATATATTATGGATGCCAGCCAAAGTTAGGGGCAATGCCAATCTATATGTCACAGGCTTGATCTTTTGTAAGATCTCAAATGGGCTAATGAATCTAGGGCTAACTTTCCTGACGACTTTGAGCTGTTAATAGTTTCTAATGTATAATTTGAATATTATCAGCATCTTTTTGAATTAATTAAGGTTCCAAAAGCTTCCGTTCTCCTACCTCACCCCAGTGCATAGGTGATCTGCACTTTCTCCCAAAAAGAGTTTCAAATGAGGCAATCGAGTGATTACTATTATTATAAGCAAACTCAATTAGGTGCACGTGCAACTTCCACGAAAGTCCAAAGTATAAGCTCTTAAGAGGTCTTTAACAGTTTGTATTGTTTTCTCTGATTGACCATCAGTTTATGGGTGAAAATTGTACTAAACTTTAACTATGTACTCAATGATTTTTATAGATTTCCTCAAAACTTATAGGTGAACCTTGGATCTCTATCTGAGATAATATTAACTGTCACCTCATGATATCGAATAATCTTCTTAATATATAAATTTATTGGTTTATCTAATAAATACTTCTTGTTAATAGGCAGGAAGTAAGCAGATTTAGTAAGTTTGTCTGCTATTACCCAAATCCCATAATATTCTTTCACATTTTTGGGTAATCCTATCACAAAGCCCATAGTGACTTGCTCCCACTTTCATTCGAGAATTATAATCTTCTACAATTTTCCTGTAGGTACTTGATGTTTTGCCTTCACCTGCTAACATGTTAGACATTTAGAGACAAACTGAACTATGTCTCTCCTTATACCACACCACCAGTAGTCTTGGCATAAATCCTGATACATCTTGATAGTCCTGGGATGGATATTAAATCTTAATCTATATGCATCTATACTTGATGACTTTCAGGAACATAAAGTCGGTAGTGGAATGTAATAAAACCATCTTCAGCTTGGAGGGATTCAGATCTAAATCCTTGAGCTATCTCCTTAGCTATCATTTGAAGATATGCATCTTCCTTCTGACTTTCTTTAATCCTTTATACCAAATATGATTGTGCCATCAAACAGGTAAGAAAATATTCATTAGTCTCCGATAAAAGTTAAGTTTCAACTCTACCAAATCTATCATCATATAATTCCTTTGAATATTCATATAGTTCACAAGACTTAGTATTTCTGCTTAAGGCAACATCGACTACATTAGCCTTCCCAGGATAACATCAACTTAAGGTAGTTGATATCATAATCCTTTGTAAAGGCCAATAATCTTCTTTGTCTCATATTTAAATCATTCTGTAGCGAAAATATGCTTGAGGCTCTTATGATCTATAAAGATTTTAAAAGTTTATCCATAGAGATAATGCCTCCAAATTTGCAGTGTAAAAAATGATAACTGCTAGCTTTAAGTCTTGAGTAGGTTTATTCTTCTCGTGAGGTTTCTATTGGGCAGATGACCCAGATTCAACTCATAGTGGGCTTTAGTGAAACCCGCAGCCCTAACCTTGAATTCTCTTGATATAAACCCTATATTTGGTGGCTAGGGTTGTGAAAAAATGGATAGCGATGGCTAAAAATATAGGAGAGAGAAAAGAAGCAGTAGATTGGTAGTAGAAGGTAAAAAATAAGAGATTCAGGAAAGAGAAGAAGACAAGGATAGAGAAAGACTATTTTCAATCATCCAAATAGTATTCTCATCTTAGGTTAGATCAGATTTGTAGTGGATTATTATTGTGATCACTTGGGGAGGTTTTGGATGTTGTGCATAGTAATATAATCCTCGTATCCCTGTCATTCTCTTGTAATTGTTGCTTGGGCTTGGGCAAGAAGCTTAAAATTTATACATTCATTATTTTTATAGTGGATTTTCTCTAGCTTGCCCCGTGGTTTTTACCCTTCGAGTTGAAGGGGTTTTTCACATAAATCTTGGTATTCATTTGATTATGATTTTTGTTTGATTCCATTGTGTGTGATGGCCTGCTAGTATTTGTTCGTATACAAAAGCCTTTATCCTTTTATATCCCATCAATTGGTATTAGAGTAAGGTTTAGTGGTATTTAATCTTTTATATTCAAACATGGAGGCCAGTAATATTTCTCACATGATTAGCTTGAATGAAAATAATTGGATAATATAGAAACCAAGAATGGAAGACATCTTGTATTGCAAAGACTTGTGTGGACCTTTGCAAGGGGGATAGTGCAAAGCCCACAACTATGATAGATGATGAATGAAAGAGATTAGACCGAAAAATGGTTGGATTCATTCGATAGTGACTTGATGACAGTGTCTTTCACTATGTTTCTACTGAAAGTTCTGCATACTCTCTTTGCAAAAAGTTGGAAGGTCTCTATGAAAGAAAAACTGCTAGTAACAAAGCTTTCTTGATTAGAAAACTTGTGAACTTGAAATATAAAGAGGACACTTCTATTGCTGAGCATTTGAATGAAATACAGAGTATTACTAACCAGTTATCCTCTATGAAAATATCTCTTGATGATGAGTTACATGCATTATTACTTCTCAGTTCCTTGCCAGAAAGTTGGGAGACACTAGTGGTTTCCCTTAGTAATTCTGCAACAGATGATATTGTCATCATGAGTCAAATAATAAACAGTTTGTTGAATGAGGAATTGAGGAGAAAGAATTCAACAACTTCTCAGATTGATTCAAGGCACTTATCTCAGAGAACAGAGGAATGTCAAAGTTAAAGGATAGAAATAGTTCACGCTTAGGTAGAAGCAAGTCAAGATCAAGGAAAGAGATTGTTTGCTATAATTGTGGTGAGAAAAGACATTACACGAATCAACCTAAGAAGAACAAAAAAAAAGGAAAGAAGTGGAGCCTACAGAGTTAAAAAAGAATATCACAGTTACAATGCAGGGTAGTGATTATTTGATTTTGTCTACTTATGATGATTTTTTTTTCTTATGTGTGTCAGGATCTCAAGTAGATAATTTGCTGGTTACAAGTACCCTGCAAGCCAATCAGGTGAGTGATGGTACGTTATGACACACTACATGAACTTTTTGCTTATAATTAATATTGGCATATTCTCACATTATATTATCTGTAGCATATATATTATGATATCCTTGGTTCTATGCAATGAGAATCAGATCATGATGAGATCATGATAATAAGATCGATTCACCTTTAAACACAGATCCTAAATAATCCCGATCATAGGTTACTCAAGTGGGACATCGAGATAAACGGACAGACCGATGTACTATATACCTTTCCATATGATGGAGGTGGGTCTCATAGAAACTTGTGTGGAGACACTAAGGGTATAGTACAGGTGCTCATTGGAGAATGAGTTTACTGATTGATCCGCTTATGGAATGCTGTATGGTTGATGATACCTAATGTCAGATAGCAATTTCTTAGTCCCAATTGTGTATATGATCCTTAGACTTGAGACACCAATGATGCCTTGTTTGAGTACTCCTTTCTTTGATGTCAGACTTACATGTTTGGAAAGTTTCAGATCTAGTATAGTTGGTTATCGAGATTGGTAGCCAACCTTACGAAGGTAATTGAGTGTCAATATAGGATCATCCACTCTCGGTATCACGAGAGGAATATCTCATATGTGCTTGCTTAGACAAATCCCTAGGCAATGTCATTCGGATTGAGAAAGAAAGAATTTTTGGTAGAATCCGATTAGAGCAAGACAAATTGATTCCGTATATGACTTGATAGTACCATATACAATATATAATTTCTGGGATATTAGTTGGATGAGGGATTATAGATACACGGTAATTGTAGACAAACAGGTCCGATGGATTTGATCCCCCTGTACCGTTTGGGGACTGTGGCGCAGTGGCCTAGTACATCCATAGTTGATTAGTCAAGTGAATATTATGAAGATAATAATTCACTATATCAGAAGGAGTTCTGATGGGAGCGACTCACAGCCAGCTCGGTATCAGGCCTAGAGGGTCACACACATATGGTGGATGCTTCAGCGAATAGAGGATTGGATAGAGATCCAATTAACCCATATTCTCATTAGATGAGACCCTATGCTGATAGACTCCTTGCTTGAGGCCCAATTGGAAGTCTAAGGAGATTATTGGAAAGAGATCCAATAATGCAAGGTTAAGTGTGTAATTGGATTGAGATCCAATACCCACTAAGGCAGGAGCCCTAGAGTTTTTTGGTGACTCTCTATAAATAGGAGGGGAGACTCATGGTTGATGGGCTGCAGCCTTGGCCTCCCCCTCCTATTTTCTCCTCCCTCCCTTTGTAAGAGTTGCAAGATCAAATTAGAGGAGATTCGCTGCAAAGATCTATCATGCGGATACCGCTAGAGAAGAAGACGCTTGACTTTCTTCATCCTCTCCATCCGGATTTAGAATGCAAGGATATACGATCTCCAAAGTAAAACAATCTATCACATGATGTATTTTTTTTCAGTTTTTGTAACTTTCTCATGACCCAATCTTTGCACGATGATTTGATCTGCATGAGAAACCTGTTTTATTTTGATTTTTGCTACGTATGGGATACTCCCATTGTGGTTTTCCAACATACTTGACACAGGTGTTTCTTATCATGCTACATCATGAAGGGAGTTTTTTGCTACTTATAGGTCTGAAAATTTTGGTGTTGTCAAGATGGGCAATTATGGTATAGCAAACATCATTGGTATGAGTGATATCAACATAAATACTAACCTTGGCTGCAAGTTGGTGCTTAAGAATGTGAGGCATATGGTTGACTTAAGGCTTAATTTAATTTCAGTTGGAATGCTGGATGATGAAGACATTGATGTCAGATTTCATAGAGGGCAGTGGAAGCAAGTAAGGGTTCTCTTATTATAGCTAGTGGGAAGAAATATCACACATTATACAGATTGCAGGCTAAAGCTTGTGGTGAGTAGTTGAATGCTATAGAGAAAGACTTCAGCATGGAGTTGTGGCATAAGCGATTGAGGCACATGAGCAAGAAGAGGCTGTAAGTTCTTTCCAAGAGAGAGATTTACCAGACCTCAGAGGTATACGTCTGAACCCTTATATTGATTGTTTGGCTGACAAACAACATAGAGTTTCCTTTGCTAGTCCTGATTTATCTAGAAAAATGTATATCTTGGACTATGTCTATACACATGTATGTGGTCCTTTGAGGACAAAAACTCATAGTGGATTTATTAATGTTCTTAGTATCAGTGGTGCATTTTATTTTGTCACTTTTATAGATGATTTTTTTAGGAAAGTTTGGGCCTATGCTGTGAAGACAAAAAGATCAGGCTATTAGTGTCTTCAAGGAGTTTCATACCAGAGTTGTAAGGGAGACATAAATGTAATTGAAATGTATAAGATCAGATAATGATTGTGAGTACACAGAATAGTTTAATGATTATTGTAAGTCACATGATATCCAACATGAGTTGATAGTTCTTGGTACACTTCAGCATAATACAATTGCAGAGAGGATGAACCACACCATCATGAAAAAGATCAAATGTATACTTTCATAGGCTAAGCTACCCAAAAGATTTTGGGATGAGACTTTGAAGACTACATTTGATGTGATCAACTTGTCATCATGTACAGCTCTAGATGGTGATGTTGCAGAGAATGTATGGTCAGGGAAAGATATCTATTATAAGCATTTAAAAGTATTTGGTTGTCGTGCATTTGCACATGTTCTAGACAATGAGAGGTCCAAGTTAGATGGTAAGACAAAAGAGTATATTTTTCTTGGCTATTCACATAATCAGTTTGATTACAGGCTTTGGGATCCAAAAAAGCAGAAGGTGTTCAAAAGCAGAGATGTTATCTTCTTTGAGGATCAAACTATTGAGGATTTGAAGAATGAGGCACTAGCCAAGACTTCTGCTGAAGGATTAGCAAACTGTGACCCAATTACTCCTCCAATAAATTAGGGTATAGGAAGAGATAGATTCTCTATAGAAAAATCACACATATTATTTAGTGCAACTACCAAATGGAAGTAAGGCCTTGAAGAACAAGTGAGTTTCCAGGTTAAAGACTCAAGAATATTATTCTCAACCAAAGTATAAAGCTAGATTGGTTGTGAAAGACTTTGATCAAAAGAAAAGTATTGATTTTGAAGAGATTTTTTCTCCTGTTATTAAAATGTATTCTATCCGTATTGCTTTTAGTGTTGCTGCTAACCTAGACTTGTAGGTTGAGCAGTTGGATGTGAAGAAAACTTTCCTTCATGGTGATTTGGATGAGAAAATTTATATGGAGCAACCGGAATCCTTCAAAGTCAAAAGTAAAAGAAATATTGTCTACAAGTTGAGGAAGAGCTTGTAATGACTGAAGCAAACTCCAAGACAGTAGTATAAAAAGTTTGATTCACTTATGGTTAAAAATGAATACAAAAGAACAACTTTAGATCATTATGTGTACATCAAACTGTTTGGTGAGGATTTTATTATTCTCTTACTTTATGTTGATGGCATGATTATCATTAGAAAAAATATGTCTATGATTGACAGGTTGAAGAAGGAACTGAGTGAGTCTTTTACAATGAAGGACATGGGGCAAGCAAAGCAAATACTAGGCATGTAGATTTCTCATGACAAAAGAAACAAGAAGATTTGGTTAACACAGGAGAAATATATTAAGAAGGTATTGGATAGGTTCAGTATGAGTAATGCAAAGCTAGTTGGTTCTCTGCTTGCAAGTCACTTCAAGTTGTGCTCAGATCAGAGTCCGTCAAGTGATGAGGAGAGGGAGAAAATGCAAAAGGTTCCTAATTCTATTTGGAAAATGCATTACTCATCGTTTTGAGATTCTTATATAGTTTTATAATAAAATAAGGTGATATAAAAGAATATATAAAATCAGAATCTATAAGCATAGAATTAGACATACCATAGAGTGTAATGATACCCTTAATAATAAATGCTAAGGCTTCAGCAGCTTAATAGGTCAATGCAAAGACCTTTACTTGGCCTCTCTCTCTAGATCCTAGTTATTGTTGTCTAGCTATTTGAGGTGGAGTTTAACGTTGATGTTGCTTTCATGGGTAGTCCTTCAATATGTGCCCTAGTTGTTGAAAACAAAAGCATACACACTATTCCATGGGGCATGAGGTAGAAACATAGACGAATTTCCTACAAAAATAACATCTTATGACGATTTGATTACTAGGAGCTCCTACCTATTGATGCCCAAACTGTTTGCCCTTCCCTTTCTTTAGGGGTCCAGAGTATGATCCCTTATATGTAGATGGTGCAACGCTAAAAGGTCACTTTCAATTCTTTGCTTATTATAGTTCATTATCCAATTTCTCCATTACCAGAGCTCGATTTAGCGTTCAACATATGTTGGTAAAATTAATATTGAATAGATTTTCTAATTGATGGATGAAGTCCTCTCTCAAAATGACAAGCCCTTTGATTTTCATTAAAGGTAATATATGAAGATAAATAGGTCAGTTCAGTGAAATAATGATCATCTTCCATGGCGGTCCTATTTTCCTAGTGGATGCTAAGAAATTCTTATTGATTCTCAAAGTGAACTGAATTAGGAAAGAACTACTTATAGAATACATCCTTAAACTTTCCCAAGTCACCACATTGCCTCCACTCTTAAGCCTCCCACATCCTCCTATTTTAGGTCCACTAAGTGTTTGCCTTCCCTTCCAAAATAAAATAAGTGAAAGGCACCTTCTGATTTTCTCTACATTCTATAGCTTAAAATATTTTCTCCACTTGATGGAGCCAACATTCAACAAAGATTGAATCTAGTTTGCCCTAAAAAACATGTGGTTCTAATATCTTAAAGTGATTTAAGGTATTATTTTCACCCAGCAGAGCTCCATCTCGCTCCTCCTGATACTCAAAGTTAATAGTATCGAGGACTCTATGTACATCATGTGGAGCATTGATAGGTGTTAGTGCATGAGGTACATTCTATGGTGTCGAAGAAGTTAGCATATAATCATAAGTGTATGTGAGGACTGTGTTTGCTCTACAATATGTAAAACTTTCAAGTTATTATTTACTTGAACACCTCTTTGGGTGCATAGGCCAGTAGCATTGCAACCACAAGCACCCCAAGTGACAAGACCACTATTCTCTTGAATTGGCTCCATTACTCCTATAATAGGTCAAAGACAATCATTGGTCAAAGTCAATCAAGGGAATTAAACACTTACAGGCCCTAGACCATGCTTTGATACAATAAAAAGATATCACATCCTAGATTTTTTTTATAGGACCATATCTTCCACACATTCAAAACCAAATAAATAAACATTACTTTATTCATAATTTATAAATATTTATTGTAATTTATTTATTCATCGAATCATAAATAAAAAATATTTAGCAATACTAAGTAGGAACCCCAAAAGCCAACTAAAAAATAAATACATGATCAAAAGTCAATCATACCATTGGCGTATATCAAATCGTAGTGCAAAAGATTGGGGTTGTGAGAAAAATCATAAAAACCAAAAAAACCGCGATGTGTGAGAGATTGATTTTACCATTGGCATATATCAAATCCTCTATTGACACTCAATTTTCTTGTAAGGTTGGCTACCAATCCCGATAACCAGGTGTACTAGATCTGAAACTTTCCAAACATGTAAGTCTGGCATCAAAGAAAGAAGTACTCATATAAGACATCCGTAGTGTCTCAAATCTAAGGACCAGATACACAACTGGGACTATGAAATCACTGTCTGACATTAGGTATCATTAACCATACAGCATTCCATAAGCGGATCAATCAGTGAACTCATTCTCTAATGAGCACCTGTACTATATCCTTAGTGTCTCCAAACAAGTGGCTATGAGACCAACCGCCTCCATCATATGGATGGGTATATAGTACATCGATCTATCTGATTATCTCAATGTCCCTCTTGAGTAACCTATGACTGTGATTATTTAGGATCTGTGTTTAAAGGTGAATCGATCTCATTATCAGGATCTCATCACGATCTGATTCCCATTGCACAGAACCAAGGACATCACAATATATATGTAACAAATAATATAATGTGAGAATATACCAATATTAATCATAAGCAAAAAGATCACACAGCGTGTCACACGTGCTATCACTCATGTGATTGGCTTGTAGGGCACTTGTAACCAGCAATCTCCCACTTGACTAAAAGCCAATCACCTTTATATATGATCTCCATCAGACCCCTGTGATGCTCAATACAATCTGAGCCAGCGGCTTCATCACATATAAGTTCCTTTGTTAGAGTTATCACCTTGTCGCTGTCACAATATATGGGTGTCAGCTCCACGTTGCTTGGTATGACTCCCAAATCCTTGATGAACTTCTTCATCCACACCCCTTCGTCTTGCTGCTTCTACTACAATAATATATTCTGCCTCTATGGTCGAGTCAGCAGTAGTATCTTGCTTGAAACTCTTCCAGCTTACTACTCCTCCATTCATGGTGAAAATATACCCTGAATTTGACTTGCTATCATTAATATTGGACTGAAAACTCGAGTCTGTGTAGCCCTCAACCTGGAGGCTACATCCTCCATATACTAGTAAAAGATCCTTAGTCATTCTCAAGTACTTAAGGATACACTTTACTGCCTTTCAGTGTTCTAAACCTGGATCTGCCTGATACCTGCTCGTGACACTTAGAGCATGTGTTATATTAGGCCTAGTACATAGCATCGCATACATAATAAATCCTATCGCTGAGGCATATGATATCTTATTCATGTATGTTCTTTCTTCATGAGTCTTTGGGGACATACTCCTAGAAAATGATATTCCATGTCTCATCGGTATGAGACCTCTCTCGGAATTTTCTATGCCAAACCTTTTGACAATGGAGTCTATGTACCTAGATTGAGACAAGCCAAACATCTTTTTGAATCTATCTCTATAGATCCAGATCCCTAAAATATATGATGCTTCCCTTAAGTCTTTCGTGGAGAAGTTTCTAGATAGCCAAGCCTTTATTGTGGAGAGCATTCCTACATCATTCCCAATGATTAGGATGTCATCCACATATAGCACTAAGAAGGTGATAGCATTTCCACTTACCTTCCTGTACACACAAGGCTCATCTTTGTTCTTAACGAAGTCATAAGATCTGATCACCTCATCAAATCTTATGTTCCAAATTCGGGAAGCTTGCTTCAATCCATAAATGGATCTAAGCAACCTGCACATTTTATCTGGACTCTCTTTGGATACGAATCCCTCTTGTTGTATCATATACACCTCTTCCTCGAGGTTGCCATTGAGGAATATCGTTTTGACATCCATCTGCCAAATCTCATAGTCATAATGTGCTGAAATGACCAAAATAATTCTGATAGACTTAAGCATGGCTACAGGTGAAAAAGTTTCGTCATAGTCAACTCCTTGTCTTTAACGATATCCTTTAGTTACCAGCCTTGCCTTATAGGTCTCTACATTTCCATCCACTCTGATCTTCTTCTTGAAGATCCATTTGCAGCCGATGGGTACAATACCCTTAGGTGCATCCACAAGGTTTCAAACCTTATTAGAGACCCCTGTGACGCTCAAATACAATCTGAGCCAGCAGCTTCGTCAGTGGATCTGCAATGTTATCTTCGGATGGAACTCTTTCCATTGCTATATCTTTACGGGCTATGATCTCTCTTATCAGATGGAACCTCCTCAGAACATGCTTAGACTTCTAGTGAGACCTGGGTTCCTTCGCTTGAGCTATCGCCCCATTGTTGTCGCAGTATATGGGAATTGATTCTACACTGCTTGGTACGACTCCCAAATCTTTGATGAACTTCTTCATCCATACCCCTTCCTTTGCTGCTTCTGCTGCAGCATGTATTCCGCCTCTATGGTCGAGTCGGCAGTAGTATCTTACTTGGAACTCTTCCAGCTTACTGCTCCTCCATTCATAGTGAAAATATACCCTGAATTTGACTTGCTATCATTAATGTCAGACTGAAAACTTGAGTCTGTGTAGCCCTCAACCTGGAGGCTACCTCATCCATATACTAGTAAAAAATTCTTAGTCCTTCTCAAGTACTTAAGGATACACTTTACTATCTTCCAGTGTTCTAAACCTGGATCTGCCTGATACCTGCTCATGACACTTAGAGCATATGATATATCAGGCCTAGTACCTAGCATCACATACATGATAGATCCTATCGCTGAGGCATAAGATATCTTATCCATGTCTGTCCTTTCTTTAGGAGTCTTTGGGGACATACTCCTAGAAAATGATATTCCATGTCTAATCGGTATGAGACATGTCTTGGAATTTTTCATGTCAAACCTTTTAACAATGGAGTCTATGTACCTAGATTAGGACAAGCCAAGCATCCTTTTGGATCTATCTCTATAGATTCGGATCCCCAAAACATAGGAGACTTTCCCTAAGTCTTTCATGGAGAAGTTTCTAGATAGCCAAGTCTTTACTGTGGAGAGCATTCCTTCATCATTCCCAATAATTAAGATGTCATCCACATATAGTACCAAGAAGGTGATAACGCTTCCACTTATCTTCCTGTACACACAAGGCTCATCTTCGTTCTTAACGAAGTCATAAGATTTGATCACCTCATCAAATCTTGTGTTCCAACTTCGGGAAGCTTGCTTCAATCCATAAATGGATCTAAGCAACTTGCACACTTTTATCTGTACTCTCTTTGGATACGAATCCCTCTAGTTGTATCATATACATCTCTTCCTCGAGGTTACCATTGAAGAATACTATTTTGACATCCATCTGCCAGATCTCATAGTCATAGTGTACTGCAATAGCCAAAATAATTCTAATGGACTTAAGCATGGCTACAGGTGAAAAGGTTTCGTCATAGTTAACTCCTTGTCTTTGACGATATCCTTTAGCTACCAGTCTTGCTTTATAGGTCTCTACCTTTCCATCTACTCCGATCTTCTTCTTGAAGATTCATTTGCAGCCGATGGGTACAATACCCTCAGGTGCATCTACAAAGTTCCAAACCTTGTTACAATACATGAAATCCATCTCAGAATTCATGGCTTTTTGCCACTTTCCAGAGTCTATACTCATAATAGCCTCCTCGTAGGTCTGAGGATCAACATCCTAAGAGTCATCTCCACTGATATGTCCCACATATCTTTCAGGAGGGTGAGATACTCTACTAGACCTACGTAAAGTTGGAACTTGTGTGTTAGGTACTTGAACAGACTCGGGCTCTGGAATGGTGGTTGAGCTAGGTTCTCCAACCTCACTCAATTCTATCTCACTCCCACTGTTTCCACCAAGAATGTGTTCCTTCTCAAGGAACACAGCTCTCTTGGCAACAAAGACCTTTCGGTCCTCGGGATGATAGAAATAATACCCACAAGTTTTCTTTGGGTATCCCACGAATGTGCATTCTATCCTTGGTTCCAACTTATCGGGGTTGTGTCTTCTAACGTGGGTAGGACAGCCCCAAATCTTAGCAATCTTAAGATCGGGTTTCTTTCCTTTCCATATCTCATATGGTGTAGACACTATCGACTTTGATGGAACTCTATTCAGAAGATAAGCTGCAGTCTTTAGGGCGTACCCCCAGAATGAAACGGGTAGGTCAGTGTAACTCATCATGGACCGCACCATGTCTAACAGCGTACGATTCCTCCTTTCTGATACACCATTGAGCTGAGGTGTATAAGGAGGTGTCCATTGGGATAGAATCTCATTGTCCCTGATGAAATGGGTAAACTTCGTACTCAAGTACTCTCCTCCTCGATATGATCGAAGAGTCTTAGTACTCTTTCCAATTTGGTTCTTTACCTCATTTTTATATTCCCTGAATTTTTTAAAAGTCTCAGATTTGTGCTTCATTAAGTATACATGTCCATACCTAGAGAAATGATCAGTGAATGTAATGAAGTATGAGTAACCACCTATAGCTTGAGTCGACATGGGACCACATACATAACTATGTATGAGTTTCAATAACTCAGTGGCTCTCTCTCCAGTTCTACTAAAAGGAGAGTTGGTCATTTTCCCATGAAGGCAAGGTTCGCAAGTTGTATATGACTCATAGTCAAATAGATCTAAGTATCCATCTTTTAACAACTTTTGAATCATTCCCTCATATATATGACCTAGCCTATAATGTCATAGGTATGCATTATTCACCTCATCTCTTTTCCTCTTAGACATATTTATATTTATGATATGTGGAGAAGTGTCTAACATATATAAGCCATTTATAAGGGTCCCTCTAGTGATGATCTCATCATCCATAATTATTGAACAACTATTATTCTAAAAAACTAATTTATATCCACTAATTGTCAAACAAGAGATAGAAATAATATTTTTGATAATAGAGGGAACAAAATAGCATGCATCTAATGCAATAATAGCTCCTCCAAGCATATGTAGGGTGACCTCTCCAACAACAACTGCAGCAACTCTTGCTCCATTACCCATCTTGAGGTCCATCTTGCCTCTGGCCAATCTCCTAGGTCTTGCCAAAACCTACAACAAATTACAGATATGATAAACACTTCCGGTATCTAATACTCATGTGTTATCATGAAAATCTGATAAGTGGAGACTGATCATGAATATACTTGAAGCTTCTTTAAGCTTCTGTCTCGCCTTCTCTGCAAGGTGGTCCTTACAGTTCCTCTTTCAATGTCCGTCTTGGCCATAGTGGAAGCATTGCCCTTTATCATTTCCCAGGTATTTCTTGGCAACCTTTGCCTTACTTGGTTTTTCTTTGCCCTTGCCCTTCTTAAGGGTATTGTTCGCCTTCCTTTTCTTTTTGATCTCACCAACATAGAGAACTGACTTCTCCTTCTTAATGGCACTCTCAGCTTCCCTCAACATATTGAGGAGCTCAGGGAGAGTCACCTCAAACTTGCTCATGTTAAAATTCATGATGAAGTGAGAAAAGGAATCTGGTAGGGACTGAAGTATAAGATCAACGCACAGGTTATCCTCTAGGACTATTCCTAGACCTATGAGTTTATCGATCCACTCTATCATCTTTAGGACTTGGTTCTCAACCGATGTCCCTTTTGTCATCCTAGCTTGGAAGAATTTCTTAGATATATCATATCTTTGAGTTGTTCCTTGTTTCTCAAACAGTTGGCAGAGATGAAGAAAGATAGAATCTGCATCCATGCTCTTATGTTGCCTTTGTAACTCAGGAGTCATGGAGGCCAACATGTAACATTTTGCCAACGTGGAATCATCTATATACTTCACATAGCGAGCGATCTCATCCTTGCTTGACCCTTCTTCCGGCGTGGGCATAATTGTATTAAGGACATATGCGATTTTCTCCGTCATGAGAATAATTCTCAAATTATGAAGCCAATCTATATAGTTTGGACCAGTGAGGTGGTTGACATCAAGTATGTCACGTAAGGGGTTTGTGAGCGACATGTTTCTGATAAAATAAGATATAGCAAAAATAAATAACATGCAGATTTTACAGAAAATATTAATTAAGATATGGACTTCTATCTTAATGTACTCCCACTATTTTCTTAGCAAATCACGCAACGCCCTCGACACGTGAGACGGAAGTCTCCGACAGACTCTTAGTGGGGATCGGGATCCAATTAGCATCTTAGTGCAACCTCGAGGGACTCGACCAATTACACTAAGCCCAAAAGGTAGGCAACTCTTGTCAATCACAACTCCTTATGATTCTCGTCATGTTCGGCCTCCGAATCATCATGTCTCGAGGGACTCGACCAACCATGATATTCAGTTAGGTCATCACCATCGTTACAAGATGAGTCTGATTTGATGATATGCCCTCGAGGGACTCGATCAAGCATACCATGTCCTTAGGTCACCGGTGACATTTCTATATCGTAGGCAAGAACTCGATCACGTAGATAGATGAGCCTCGAGGGACTCGACCAACTCAACCTATGTCGTGATTCAATTTCTTCCTATAACGATGGAAGGCCACGTGGGTCAATCTTATTGCCTCACGCTTACCAACTTAATATTATCGTAGGAGGAGTTTTTGTTTTGTATCGGTCTCCTAATATGTCATGTCACACACATACATATTTAATATATATCTACATCACATGTAAATATATATATATACATATATCTAGTAGGTGTATAACACATCACATATGCAAGCCACACCAGATGATCGTGAGCCGTCACCTAATATGATTAAGCCTGAGCTAATGGGTCTTATCACTCACAATAGGATCTACGTGTGCATTGGTGCATCTCCATGCCCTGTGATTATTGATCTCACCATCATCGATTTCGTCGGATTGTTGTATCACCATGCGTCGTGATCTCCCGCCACGGTTACGTCTCTCCATATAATTACAAATAATCACAAACACGTAGGCCCAACAATAAATGAGAAAAACACAAGCTTGCAGGCCCAAATAAAAATCATAATTACACACATCATAACACATGACTCATGATCATCCATCCACATCATACATCACATGTACATCACATCATATGTAGGATTACTAGATATATATAATAATTAATTAAACTATTTAATTAATTATTTTTTTTGAAATCAGAACATGCTCGGAATTTTCAAAATTGTCAAGGGTATTTTCATAATTCTGGATAAGCGGATAGTCCTCGAAATTTTTAAAATTATCAAGTGTATTTACAGAATTCTTTACATGAGGACAGTCCTCAAAATTTTCAGAATTATTGAGGTTATTTTCGGTATTCTGGATGAGAGGACAGTCCTCAAAATTTCAAAAATATTGAGGGCATTTATGGAATTCTGTATAAAGGGGACAGAGTTAGAATTTCTCAAATTCTGTGGGGCATAACCATCTTTTTAAAAAAAGATGCCCTAGCCCTCCTTCACCCTCACTACGTCGTCGTCGCCTGCGCAGGGGCAGCGATAGGGCTGGCCACTGGCGGCCGCCCCTTACAAGTAGCCAGGCCATGGCTGACCGCCCCTACAAGGGGCCTGGCCGTGGCCAGCCACCTCTGCATGTAGACAGCATGCATGTGGTTGCCCCTCCCTTGTTGGCAGTGCCTACTTTCGCTGCCAATCGCTGCAACAAGCGCGTAGAACAGTTCTACGCGATTCAATCTCATCACACGCAGTTTAAAACCCATTTTTCGCACGAAAATATTGGCTCTGATACCACTGTTGGGAAACCTCAGTGGGTGCATCCCATGCGTAGCGGAAATCAAAATAAAAACCGGTTTCCCATGCAAATTAAATCGTTGTGCAAAAGATTGGGGTCACGAGAAAAATCGTAAAAGCCGAAAAAACCGTGATGTGTGAGAGATTGATTTTACCTAGGAAGATCGTATATCCCTATATTTTAGATCCGGATGGAGAAGATGAAGGAGGTCAAGCATCCTTCTCTCTAGCTGTATCCACACGATGGATCTCTACAGCGAAACTCCTCCAATCTGATCTTGTAACGCTTGCTCAGAGGGAGGGAGGAGAATAGGAGGTGGTGGCTAAAGCTGCAGCCTATTAACCATGAGTCTCCCCTCCTCTTTATAGAGAGCCAACAAAACCCTAGGGCTTCTTCCTTAGTGGGTATTAGATCTTCATCCAATAATACCCACTAACCTTGCATTATTGGATCTATATCCAATAATCTCCTTAGGCCTATAATTGGGCCTTAATCAAGGAGCCCATCAACATAGGGTCTCATCTAATGAGAATAGGGCTAATTGGATCTTCATCCAATCCTCTATTCGCTGAAGCATCCATCATATGCGTGTGACCCTCTAGGCCCGATACCGAGCTGGTCGTGAGTCACTCCCATCAGAACTCCTTCTAATATAGTGAATTATTATCCCCATAATAATTCACTCAACTCATCGACTATGGACGTACTAGGCCACTATGTCATAGTCCCCAGACGGTACAGGGGGGATCAAATCCATCAGACCTGTTTATCCACAGTTACCATGTATCTATAATCCCTCATCCAAATAATATCCCAGAAATCGTATATTAGATATGGTACTGTCAGGTCACATACGGAATTAGTCTGTCTTACTCTATTCGGATTCTACCGGAGAACTCCTCTCTCAATCCGAATGACCCTAGCCAGGGAATTATCTGAGCAAGCACATATGAGATATTTCTCTCGTGATACCGAGAGTGGATGATCCTCTATTGACACTCAATTACCTTCATAAGGTTGGCTACCAATCTCGATAACCAATTGTACCAGATCTGAAACTTTCCAAACCTATAAGTCTGGTGTCAAAGAAAGGAGTACTAATACAAGACATCCTTGTTGTCTCAAGTCTAAGGACCAGATACACAATTGGGACTATGGAATCGTTGTCTAACATTATGTATCATTAACCATACAACATTCCATAAGCGGATCAATCAGTGAACTCATTCTCTAATGACCACCTGTATTATATCCTTAGTGTCTCCACACAAGTGGCTATGAGATCGGTCGCCTCCATCATATGGACGGATATATAGTACACCGATCTATCCGGTTATCTTAATGTCCCTCTTGAGTAACCTATGACCGGGATTATTTAGGATCTGTGTTTAAAGATGAATCGATCTCATTATCGTGATCTCATCATGATCCGATTCCCATTGCACAGAACCAAGGACATCACAATATATATGTAATAAATAATATAATGTGAGAATATGTCAATATTAATCATAAGCAAAAAGATCACACAGCGTATCATACGTACCATCACTCACGTGATTGGCTTGTAGGGCACCTGTAACCATCACTCCCAATATTGGATGGAGGCAAACTCATATTGCACTCTCAACGGTGGATGAAGTTGTATCCCTCACCTGTCAAAGTGGAGACACGTTCCTTCCAACAACGGATGAAAGAACCATCCACCTACCACATCTAAAGGCCCACTAATCCTTGATGGAAGTTGCCATACCTGCCCTTGACAGGAAAATAACATCATCTCATATTAGTCTTGTCTATGTCAGATCAAAACATCTCTTTCAAACATTATTCAAGTCAAATACTACTTTAATATATCAAAACATCTCTTTCAAACATTATTCAAGTCAAATAAGCTCTTAATTGACATGAACTCTGGTTCAACCGATCCAATTGTACTCGATTTAACTAGAATCTTGTTGAACCAATCTTTAATCCTCATTTAACTAGTTTGAAACCACCATAGACTTGTATAATTTAAACTAGAATATGTATAGTTTAAGTTAAACAAACTTGAATAAGTCAAACTAATTCGAAATCACCCTGAATTGATCTAACTAATCAAATTTGGCTTGGTTTAATCTATGTTTGGGCTCAAATTTAACAACTACATAATACTGAGCTAGGTTGAGATAGCCTATATACTGGTATATACTGGCCATGTGCATTACGTATGACTACGCATGCACCACACTAGGTTGGGCAACCTTTGGCCCATAGACTAATTATGTATGTCGCACATGACTGCCCAAGTTGGGTTGGACTGGTACGGGTAGGGCCTGACCCATGGGTTGGGCATGGCCTACAGGTTGGGCCTAGTCTGCTAACTAGGCCTAGCTAATGGGCTATGGTCTGACCTATAGGTTGGGCCTAGCTTGCGAGCTGTTTCAACCCAATTCTATATCAAATTGTGACAACATATATTCACCAATAATTATATATAAAAAATACATTAAAAGATAAGATTGGAAGATAAGCTTTAATGCAAGTATTCTTAATTTAATAGAAATTAAAAATCATACTTTCAATACATAATATACTCAAACAAATTTTAAACCTTTCATAATAACATATTTTAAATTTAAAATCAAAGAATACAATAAATTTTTAGATAATATATTTTGATCTAATAAGAATATTTTGATCTAGATAAGACTAAAAGATAGACTGCAATACTAGGAAATATCATATAAATATCATATATTCAATATATAAAATATTTAAAAATTTTAGTATGTTTAAATCCAAAAATAAAAAACATAAAAAGGGGATAAAAGAATATCTTAAAAGCTATATATATGATATATTTTAATAGAAAATTTTGACATTTAAAGGATTGATAAATATTTTTAAACTATAAAACTTTTAATATTTAAAGGAATCAAATTAACAACTTTCAATTTTCAAGAAAAATAAGGAAACACATCTCCACAATAGGATTCTACTCCTCATTCCTCTCGTTGATGGGCTCAACTAACTGAGAAACGGAGGAGGGAAATCCCTTCCCTTAAATAGGAGGCAAACCCGTTATTTAAGAAAATAATCTTTTTAATTTTTATACTTATTAATATAATTTTTTGTTTAATATATTAATAAATATGATATCTCCCTATTTGGAATGCATAATAGTTACTTCCTAAATCACAATGCTAAATAAGGAAATAAAGATTAATATTTCCTAAATTATAATGACAAACAAGGAAATAAAAATTGATTCCTAAATTAATTATTTAATTATGATTTGATTATAGTCAATACCAAAAAGTATAACATAGGCCTATACACCCTACTAATAAACCCATATTCAACTTGGAAAAATATAAGGATGAACTTTGTTTTAGACCTCTCATATTATTGCTAGGCATGATTCCATTTTTAATGTTGATTGATTTTCAAAGATGAAACTTTATTTCTTACTCTAAGACATTACCAGTGCCTCTTGTAAAGCCAAGCTATTTTTAAAGAAGCCGTTAAAATGCACGATCTTCCCAATTTCATTGTATCTAATAGAGATGTATGTTTTGTTAGCTATTTCTAGAAGATCCTACAGAAATTGTTAGGGACAATTTAGATTCTTCTTTGTGTATCATCCCTAGACTGATGGTCAGACTAAAGTGGTCAACATATACTTATAGCCAAGTTCCAATTTAATATCACCGTTTATTATTAGTTAGTCTTAGTCCATTCAAGATTATCCTTGATTATCAACCTGAATAACCCATCATTCTTGGCTCTCTTCCCACCCATTTTCATCTCTCAAAATTGTTGAATCTTTTGTTAAACAAATTCATGAGTCATATGATGAGATCAGATAAAAGATTACTTTGAACAATGAATTATATAAATCAATAGCAGATGTATATCATATGTATCAATCATTTCATGAGGGAGACCTAGTGATGGAACGAATCTGACTAGAGAGATCTCATTGGGGCTATAAAAAAGTTGTATGCCAAGAGCATAAGGCCTTATAAGAGACTAAGGAGGGTTGGCGATATCCTTTAGCTACCAAAAGACATGAGTATTAGTAATATCTTCAATGTAGAGGATTTATCACCATACCATGAATCGATAGAGCCTATATTGAAGATATTTTCTAGCATGCAGTAGTGACAACAGGACCATTCTTATTCTTTCATGCCAGTACCCCTAGTTCTAGAGTTCTCTACACACTTGACCATTTAGGAACATGTCAAGAACATCCACCAGCTCATTATCTCTCCTATTAGCCAATAGTGTCAATATTTGGTATGATAACATGGACAGCCTAGCTTTGAGAACATATGAATTTTAGAAGAGGAGCTACAATTGAAAGACCCCGACCACTTGGAGTAGTATCTTAATTTTATTCACTAGAGATAATTTTTTTTCATTTGAGTATTGATAGGATTAGAGCACCACATCATTATAGTAGTCCAAGAGGACAATGAGAGCTTCAAATTACTACAATGGTGCTATATTAGCCTAAATGCTCATGAAGGACCTATCTTGTTGAATCTCAGATTTTGATGATGAAATTAATTGATGGGTTATTGATTTAACATATGTTGTTAGAGTTGATTGATGCAGAATTAATTATGACATAAAGATTATTACAATCAGGATTGGCCAATGTCAAGTCCATGCATTGGACACGGGTTCAGACGATGCGGTTGAGAACTCCATAGGAGTGTGTCGGGAGCTCACCGAGGGTATCAGGAGCTTGCCAGGATGGCATAGGTGAGTTCGCCAGAAGAAGATCGAGACTCACCGGAAGATTGTCGGGGGTCGCTGAAAAGCTTGTCGGGAGTTGGGATGGTCTTGTAATGGATGTATTAGCCATTATGATTGTATTTAATTAAGTCGTATTTAGCATCATACAGGTTTAACCATGACGGGATGAGTTACAGATCAGACATGAACTCAGATCAAGCTTAGGCATCGGGCCAAAGATTGGGCGATGCGGTGGGAGCTCGCCGGGCGTTCGCTAGGACTTCGCCGAAGGTATCGGGAAAATCGCTAGAAACACGTCGGGAGATCGCCGAGGAAGACCGTGAGACTCGCCGCTGGAGAAGCCGGAGGTTGTCGGTTTGCGGGGGTAAGGTCATTAAGCTTGGTGGTCATGTTTTGATTGTAATTTTAAGTCATAGGTTAAGATTGAGTCTTAAATTAGTATGATTTGGATGGAATCCAAATTAACTCAAAGATGCAACTAGGTACTATGGGGTTTGATCGAGCTCAATTAGTTGACCAAAGAGTTGGTCAACATTAGGTTCAAGCCGAAATTTAAAAAGTGGAGGGAACCACTTTTGTAGAGTTTCCGACAGGTAAACCACCGGTAAGCGATGGGTAAACCGTCACCGCCCAGGTTTTCGGGTGGCTAACGATGGGTAAATCGCCTAGAGCCAGCAGGTAAACCACCCGTACCCTAGTATTCGGGCAACTGAGCCGCCCAGGTCGGCGGGTAAACCGCTCGTACCTGGATTTTTCGGGTGAGTTTGATTTTTGACTCCAAAAATCTGAAGCCACTTGGGGTCTATAAATACCCCAAGTTTTTCTGCATTCCACACAAATTTGGGGGCAAAATTCTGTGAAAAACTTGTGTGGATTGTAAGAAAAAAACAGGGGTCAGCGAGTGATCAAAGAGGTGTAAATCTTGTCTCCCTTGTAAGCTCAAGTGTAAGGGTTTGGTCTTCACCCAAAGAAGATCAGTAGTGGACGCCGGTATGCCTCAAGAAGAAGGACTCGGGAGTGGACGTAGTGTCACGGGCTTAGCTAAATTTGCCTAAGCCGTGCGGCACCCTTGCGGCCCTCCCGAAGACTTAGCTGAAATTGCCTAAGTCGTGAAGCAACCTTGCCCACTGTTCTTGACTTAGCTGGGATTGCCTAAGTCTTGGAACGCCCAAAGCGTTATCTGTCCGCACAGGGTCAGCCCTCTGACAACCTCTTATGGTCCCGTAGGACCTGCAAAGAAGAAGTTGATTAACTTGGAAGCGAGCGACGGACACGTCCCGGCGTCTCGCAAAGCGGAAAGCTATACAAGCAATTTGTCGAACACCTTGAGTGCAGCTGAGAAAAGAGAGAGAGAGCGAAATAGGACTTTGGAGGGTTGTAGGAACGGTCGCAAGTCCGCAAACGACGGTTCCCAAGGTATCGGACGCAAGTCAAGTTCAATTGCTGATGAACGCCTACGCCCGACATATACCCGGAGCCCCATCCAGCCCGGTGCCACCCGGGGGGTTCCAGGGTGCTGAAATGGCTGACATTTTGCACCGCTCAGAAAGGTTGCCGTGGCACACGAAAAAGACCCAAAACAGGGCTGTTTTGGGCTGTTTTGGCTCTGTGCAGCGAACGACCGTTCTGCAGCCTTCTACACTACTTTCGCTCACATTTCTTAGGTGAAAACACATAAACTCAAGGCAAAACAAGCTGCGAAACATATGTACAAGCAAGAAAAAGCACGAACGGTTCACGGCGTGAAGATGTTGCGGTTGAGCGACGTCCGTTCGTGACATTCTCCCCCACTTAAACTGTCGACGCCCTCGTCGACGCTTGTTGGTAGGCTTTGACGCGAGCTTCTTCATGTCGGAGGGCATCTTCTGGCTCCCAACTGGCTTCTGTTTGAGGAAGCTTTTGCCACTTCACCAAATACTCAATTTGCTGTGCTCCATTGGGTAGCTCTATCCTGCGATCCGCTAGAATAGTTTCAACTCGCTTCTCGTAAGAGTCTCTGGTGGGGGGTAGTCGAGTTGGAACATTTCGAGAATCATCTTGCGGATCCGAGTGGTAGGCTTTCAAGTTGCTCGCATGGAAGACGTTATGAATTCTGAACCATGCTGGCAGTTGCAACTTGTATGAGACATTGCCTACCCTGCTGATGATTGGGAAAGGCCCTTCATATTTGCGCACCAATCCTTTGTGCACTCGGTGCCTAAAGAACTGGAGTGATGCTGGTTGGAGCTTCACCAACACCATGTCGCCCACTTTAAACTCTTGTGGTCGCCTCCCCAAGTCTGCCCACTTCTTCATCTTCTTGGCCGCCTTCTCCAAGTAAGCCCGCGCAATATCTGCATTGCGATGCCATTCCTTTGCAAAGTGATAGGCTGATGGGCTACTCCCTGTATAGCCAATAACCAGGGTGTGAGGAGTTGATGGCTGTTGTCCCGTAATAATCTCAAATGGGCTTTTGTTGGATGCAGAGCTCCGCTGCAAGTTATAGGAGAATTGGGCTATGTCCAACAGCTTCACCCAATCTCGTTGGTTGGCACTTACGTAGTGCCGAAGATATCGCTCTAAGAGCGAGTTGATTCTTTCTGTTTGGCCATCCGTTTGGGGGTGGAGGCTTGTGGAGAAGTATAATTTAGATCCCAACAACTTGAACAACTCGGTCCAGAATCGTCCCAAGAACCGAGAATCTCGATCACTAATGATGTTGTGTGGGACTCCCCAAAACTTCACCACATTCTTCATCATCAACTTAGCCGCCTCCTCCGCTGAGCAATGTAGGGGTGCAGCAATAAATGTTGCATACTTCGAAAATCGATCAACTACCACGAGTATCGATCCAAGTCCCCCTACTGCGGGCAAACTTGATATGAAGTCCAAGGAAATGCTCTCCCAAGGCCTTTCTGGTACGGGCAGCGGCTCCAAAAGTCCCACTGGCTTCTGCTGCTCTACCTTGTCCTGTTGACAAGTAAGGCATGTTCGAACATATTCCTCCACATCTGTCCCCATTTTCGGCCAATAGAAGGCCCTCTCCACGAGAGCCATTGTTCGGTGGATACCCGGATGTCCAGCCCAAAGGGAATCGTGACACTCTTTCAGGAGTTCACGCCTCAAGTTATCCACTCGCGGAATATAAACTCTATTCCCCTTAGTATAGATGAGTCCCTCCTGGACCCAAAATCGTCGTGCCTTGCCCTCTTTGATGAGTTGCATCAGGGTTACTGCCTGAGGATCTCGGTGCAGTCCATCCCTGATCCTGGAAAGGAAGTTGGAGCGCAATTGACTTGCTTGGCCTCCGCCCTCCAACTGTGTAGCATTCACTAGCTCCACTTTTCGACTCAATGCATCGGCCACGACATTTGCTCTTCCGGGTTTGTACTCCATTACCATGTCGAACTCAGCCAAGAAGTCCTGCCATCGTGCTTGCTTTGGGGAGAGTTTCTTTTGAGTTTGAAAGTAACTCAAAGCGACATTGTCTGTCCTTAGCACAAATGGTGCTCCCAATAGGTAGTGTCGCCACACTCTTAGACAGTGGACCACCGCTGTCATCTCCTTCTCATGCACAGGATATCGCTGCTCGGTCTCGTTGAGCTTGCGACTCTCGTAGGCCACCGGATGACCTTCCTGCATAAGAACTCCTCCAATAGCAAAATCAGAAGCATCTGTATGGACTTCAAATGACTTTCCATAGTCCGGCAATCTGAGTACAGGTTCCTCTAACACAGCAGTCTTTAGGTCTTGAAATGCCACCTCACATTTGTCCGACCATCTCCAAGACTGCTCCTTCTTTAGCAACTCCGTCAACGGAGCTGCGCGCTTCGAATACCCTGCTATGAAGCGCCGATAATAGTTGACGAACCCAAGGAAGGATCTCAACTCTGGTACCTTCGTTGGTGTTCGCCAATCCGCCACAGCTTGCACCTTAGACTGGTCCATCCGGATGGAACCATTACCGACTCGATGCCCCAAGAACAAAATCTCCGTTTGGGCGAAATAGCACTTTTCCCTCTTCACGAACAATGTGTTCTCCCTGAGAACTTTGAAAATTGTTCGGAGGTGTCCCACATGCTCCTCAAGTGTTTGGCTATAGACGACGATATCGTCTAAGTAGACGACCACAAACTTGTCCAGATACTCCTTGAACAGCTGGTTCATTAGAGTGCAGAATGTGGCCGGAGCATTGGTTAAGCCGAAAGGCATCACCAAGAACTCGAATGCTCCATACCTGGTCACACAGGTAGTCTTTGCCTCATCACCTTCTGCAATGCGCACCTGCCAATACCCCGACCGAAGGTCGAGTTTGGAGAAGTACTGTGCCTTGCCCAATTGATCGAACAAGTCCGCGATAAGCGGGATAGGGTACTTGTTCTTCACCGTCATCTTGTTAAGGGCTCGATAATCGATGCATAATCGGAGACTCCCATCTTGTTTCTTCTGAAAGAGGACTGGAGCTCCGAAAGGTGCTTTGGAACTGCGGATGAGACCACCGCTTAGTAGTTCATCTAACTGCTTCCTCAATTCCACCAACTCTGGAGGGGCCATGCGGTATGGTGGTCTCGCTGGAGGCTTAATTCCCGGCTCCAGCTCAATCCGATGATCCACGCCTCTGCGTGGTGGTAGAGTTTTCGGCAACTCTGTTGGCATCACATCCGAGAACTCCTTCAGGATGTTCGCCACAACAGCAGGTTCCTGAATGGCTTCCCCATCAGGTGTCTCCAGCTTCATAGCCGCTACAAAGGTTGATTCACCTTTTCGCACCCCTTTCTTCAATTGTAAAGCCGATATTTGTTGTAGGTCCTTGGTTCCTCCCCGAGAAACTGGAACCATGCAGGGATCGTCACCTCCCATTAGACACAAGAAGTTCAGGAACGGTACTGGCACCAACTTCGCTGCGTGCATAAACTCCATTCCGAGAATCACTTGGAAGTCGTCTAGTGGCACTGCCATCAAGTTTGTGCTCCCACTCCATGTCCCGATCTTGATGGGGATCCCTTTTGCTTGTCCGGAGATCCGCTTGGCCTCCGAATTCACCGCCTTCATACGACTTGGGCTCTTCTCCAAGAGTAATCCCAGTCGCTTAGCTTCACGATCGGCAATAAAATTGTGGGTCGCGCCCGTGTCCACCATTGCACGGGTTGTTTGGCCATTAAGCTTGATGTCCACATACATCAACTCGCTGTTTCCTGCCTTCAGTGGCTTTGCCTTTGTGTTCTCCCCCACTTGACCCCGCAACGCATTCAACAAACGCATTGCTCCCATCCTGGGTCCTTGCGACGCCTCACTGTCGCTACTGGAGTCAGAACTGCTCGAACTAAGGGCGATAGCTTTGCCCTTGTCTGCCTTACGAGACAAAATCGATGCTGTTAAAGCATTGAGTGCCTGTTTTTGTGGGCACTCTCTCACTTTGTGTGGTCTTCCACACAAGAAGCATCCACTAGACTTGGAGACTCTACCTCTTGAGCCCGGTCCCTTGTGGAAATTCTTCTTCTTTTGCTCGCCCCCAGACTCCTTCGCTCGAGAGTATTTAGATGAGTGATTTCCCGAAGAATGTTTCTTCTTTCTCGAATCCTCCGAAGAAACAAAGTCAGTCAGCCTTTCCGCGGCTGCAATTGCCCCGACTACGTCGGTGACATTCCTCCGATGTAGTTCTTGTTGTGCCCATGGCTTCAAGCCATCGAGGAAGCTGAATAGCTTGTCTTTCTCAGACATGTCCCGAATATCCAGCATCAGTGCTGAAAATTGCTTCACATAGTCTCGGATTGTTGTACTCTGGCGGAGTTGTCTCAGTTTCCTTCTTGCGACAAACTCTGTGTTCTCAGGCAAGAACTGAGTTCTCAACTCTCGCTTCAAGTCTCCCCATGTATCCACTCGACATCGGCCTTGTTGGATCTCTTCCCAACGGGTTCGCCACCAAAGTTTTGCATCCCCCTTCAGATACATTGTTGCTATCGCAACTTTGGTTTCTTCAGAGTCGAGCCTTGTAGCACGAAAATACTGTTCCATGTCGAACAAGAAATTTTCAAGCTCTTTGGCATCCCTAGCACCTCCGTAGTACTGCGGCTCCGGTGCTCTGAAGTGTTGTGGTGGCGCAGTGCGGGTGTTGTTCCTTCCCGCATCAAGAGTCCTTGTTAACACCACCACCTTTGCCGTGAGTTCCGCCACAACTTCATGCAGATGTCGTACGGAATCCTTGGTGTCCTCTGTCAGTTGATCAATCATGGATTCAACATTCTCGATCCGAGTTTCAGCTTCTTCTTGCGAGCTCTCTACCCCAAGTAGCCTTCCTCGGCCTTGGTAGAGTTCCTCCACGCTCGCTTCAAGAACATCGAGGCGGGTTTCCGCCAGTGTAAGTCTCTCTCTATGGCCCTTCTTCCCGGTTGGCGCTACAGATGGCGCCTCCTCCCCTCGTGGAGAATACCCAACTTCACGCTCGTCTTGTTCACTGCCGCGCTCCTCATAAGCGGCTCCAGCAGTTTGCGAGCGAGTTTGCACTTGCAGCCCACCTGCGGCTGCTTGGAGCAAGGGTCCCGCTTGCCCCATCTTGCTCGATTCGCCACGTTGTCTCACCATGGCGAAATTGCGAATCTTCTTCACTGTTCGTATGAATTGCTTGCCTGCTCTGATACCACACTGTCACGGGCTTAGCTAAATTTGCCTAAGCCGTGCGGCACCCTTGCGGCCCTCCCGAAGACTTAGCTGAAATTGCCTAAGTCGTGAAGCAACCTTGCCCACTGTTCTTGACTTAGCTGGGATTGCCTAAGTCTTGGAACGCCCAAAGCGTTATCTGTCCGCACAGGGTCAGCCCTCTGACAACCTCTTATGGTCCTGTAGGACCTGCAAAGAAGAAGTTGATTAACTTGGAAGCGAGCGACGGACACGTCCCGGCGTCTCGCAAAGCGGAAAGCTATACAAGCAATTTGTCGAACACCTTGAGTGCAGCTGAGAAAAGAGAGAGAGAGCGAAATAGGACTTTGGAGGGTTGTAGGAACGGTCGCAAGTCCGCAAACGACGGTTCCCAAGGTATCGAACGCAAGTCAAGTTCAATTGCTGATGAACGCCTACGCCCGACATATACCCGGAGCCCCATCCAGCCCGGTGCCACCCGGGGGGTTCCAGGGTGCTGAAATGGCTGACATTTCGCACCGCTCAGAAAGGTTGCCGTGGCACACGAAAAAGACCCAAAACAGGGCTGTTTTGGGCTGTTTTGGCTCTGTGCAGCGAACGACCGTTCTGCAGCCTTCTACACTACTTTCGCTCACATTTCTTAGGTGAAAACACATAAACTCAAGGCAAAACAAGCTGCGAAACATATGTACAAGCAAGAAAAAGCACGAACGGTTCACGACGTGAAGATGTTGCGGTTGAGCGACGTCCGTTCGTGACAGTAGGTCGGTTGAGGCCAAACCACTATAAATTGTGAGTACTCTTTTCTTGCCTTGTTTACTTCTTTCTAGTGCTCTTAATTAATTCAAGAAAATTATAAGCATCATTCTCGTAATTTCTCTCAAATCGATTTTATCGAAATATCAAAAGAAGCTTCCGTTGTTAACTTTTTACTTTACGGAAGAAAATTTTTAAATGAGCACTATTACACTTGTACTAATTCACCCCATCTTTTAGTACCGATTGATCCTAACATATCTAAGGGTGAACACTTATCTCTTACCCTATGGATGCCTACCCAATTCTTTTCTTAAAGAGGACAATGTGATACTCATCCAAGGGACATCCATCCTTATAAAAGCATTGTAAACCCCATATTTTGAAGGGATGAGAAAAATAAAAAATTGAGATCTAATAGTCACCAAGAGCCATAGGTAAGATTAAGAGAGTCCACAAGGTAAGTGGTTGTATACTATATATTCTTTTCTTTTTCCACCTTCTCCGCACCCCCCTTTGTTGTCATTAATCATCATCACAATCACACCATCACTATCACAACAACAATATCACTACCACCAAAAGCAGCAACAATATTAGCCACTGATTGTCATCAATAAACAATGTCAACAACCATCACTCTACGTGCCACCTCTTTTACTATGCTATTCTATCATGGATAAATCTATACAATGGATGTTTAATATAATATTTATATATGTATGTGCCTTTTAATTATGTTCATGCTTTACTAAGTATTTAGATGTCCTATAATAGGCTTAGCAACCCAAATTTCGTTTTAGTTTTGTAAATGTAGATTATGTGCAGTCATTACACAGATAAAAAAATATTAAAAAAAGATCATTTAGGAAGTCATTTTATAGGTTTTCTAGCTCCATAGAGTGGTGCAGAATATTAGCTAGTATAACACCTAGAGTTACCTAGGTGGCACATGATTATATGAGCCTTTGGGGTATCATCTATGGCTGGTTCGCTGTCTTATTTTGTAATAATGTTATATGGACAATTATGATGATTTTTGGCTATTACATATTACCTTGGATCATTTATCGTACAAAGCTTACAAATGTTTTTAATTTATATTTCATATCAAGTGTTTGTTGAAATCTATATATTTGGGATCCTGAGTTAAATGCTTTCCTAATCTGTCTTCTATTTTGCAAGTTCTTATGGGATCACAAGAGATTTTAGGGATGTTGATATTTTTTTATCAAATGGATAAGATTGTTACATGACTTAGGTAAAACTAGTTAAGTCTATGATAATTTGCTCGACCACCATTTCACTATCCAAAGGCAAAATCATTAGATCCTTTCAGTTCTATTATGAGTTAATTACAAGAGAAATGTTGCTTGCCCTTAAAACTTAAGTGATGTATTAACTCTAGGAATAGGATTCATCCGGTCACTTGATTATATCTTATTTAGGACTAGCTCTTGGTATACTTTATTTTTATCCTTCCAACCAAAATGAGCCTTTTTAACACCTTTTATTTTTCTTTACTTAGTTATTTTATATTTATTTGTCTAGATTTATTAAATCATTGCTTGATGGTTCTAAAAGTTTCAAACAAAATAATAATTATTTTAAAAAATAAAGCATAATAAAATAATAAGATTTGATCATTTAACTGGCTCGATACAATTGAATTAATGAGAAACAACAATCAAATGTAATAATACCAAAAGTGAATATCACAAGCAAGAGAATATAGTATCAACATATAAAAGTTGAGTGCATGATGACCGATTGGCTATAGAAAAATCAACTTACAGGATTCTTTAAAATAATCAATATAAAAATTCTTTAACAGAAGCATATAAATAGTTAAAACTAATTAAATTAATTAACTTATAGCCTTCTAGGTGTTCCATAAATACAACTCAATTGTTGAAAAATAGTGAGTTATCACAACAAGTCATTCTAGTACCACTGACAACTAAGTGAATAAACTATTCTCAGTCAAATCGTTCTAAGAATTTGATAATTATTGTCTATTGCTAATTTATTTTGAAGGATCTTTAAAATATTATCATTGATATAATTAGCCAAAATTAGCTATAAGTTACACAAAAAAAAAATAAGATGATGGATCTTTACATGCCCATATCGTTTTGTTTAGGCCAAATTACAATCCATGACAATAAAAATCAGAAATCTTTAAAGATTTTAATTTAAAAATGAATGTAAATCTTAGCAACAAGAAGCTTTGATTTAAAGGAGCAGTAAAATTAATGGAGCCAAGATAAGAGTAGATGCACATAAAAGTGAAACGAGTATATAGCTCCCATAAGTTATAGAATATTATAAAAGATTTTACAAATTATATTGGAAAAAATAAATAAAATAATTAAGCTCATTTTTATTTCAAGTAAATAATTAGTGATGACAAACACTATAACTCCATGCCTTTTGTCCTTTTAGTGTGGTAGCTCTCTATCATTTTTCCTAATCTACTTCCCTCTCATCGCCATCATCACAAAACAAATATAGCTGCATATCAATCCCCCTTCTAGTGACAATAATTAAATGGACCCCTAATCTCTAATGCTACAAATATGAAGAAGCGTAATAAAGTTTTCTTTGTTTTCCTTCTTCCACTTTCTTACAACTCACAAAATCACAGTAGTTAGAGACCAATAGACTGGGCCAAGAAGGCAGGCTAGTTTATGCGCTTAGGTCCTCTGAGTGCTAGTTCCAATCTATCCGGGTAGCATTGCATCCCCCGTTTGAGTTCTATTCTTGTTGGCAGTGACTCTATTCTCTATATTTGCGCTGCCGGTCTATCTTTTGCTAGTTAGTTCACTCGAAATAAGGAGTTACCAACTAGCAGTGAGTGAGTGAATGAAGGAATCAATTACTGCTGAAAAGAACATAGACATAAGTAAATAAAGTCAATTTGGATTCCTCGTTTCTTTTTCTATTCTTATAGGTGTGTTAGCTGTTTGGTGAATCAAAGAAAAGACGAAATACGGTTTTCAAGCTAGCTTTGTGGGCGGGTACTCCCCTTGCCTTAGATACCTAGTGCTCTCAAGTAGTAAAGTAAGAATGCCCGGTTGATAGAGATGCTAAACTAATACATGCATTGGGGATGAAGAGAAGGGGTCTAATACCTGAACAGTTATTTATTATAGTCAGATAAGAGTCCAACGTGTCTGAAGAGGGCATTCTTCCAAACAGGGGTTTCTCCCCCAACTTGCTCCTATGTTATCTACTTTTCGGCTTAAACCGGGCCTTTCCATAAAAGGGACTAAACCATGAAGTTTAGCTGCAAATGAATAAAAACCATCTTAGATACATGGATGGCTTCCTTTTTGGAGTCCGTAGGGTAAGGACACGGTAGCTCACTTGAATGACTTATTTCGAGGGTTAGGCTCAATCGGAGCATATGATGGGAGCAAGAGCACCTATGCTATATCTGGGCTCCTTGTGATTTTTACCTCGCTCGTAACTATAGTTGGATTATCTTTTAAAGAGTAACTATGGACATGGCACGTATCAGAGTGTAAAGAAAATGGAGAGCCCAATATAAGCAGCTATCAGAGGAATGAAAGAAGGTACTCGACATAAGACCACATAAAGCGAGTAAGGAAAGGGATCCGTCGAAGGTCAAAAAGGGGTACTATGATAACGAATCTTAAGTAAGATAAAGATGTTTACACAACGTTCTCAGATGCTATTCGACCGGAAGTAGCTCTAGGAATCGACTAAGCTAACAAGCAGATAGGCATAGAAGGCAACATCTTTTGTCAGCGTTCATCCTTTCCTTAAGACTCCCTGTGTACCCACTAAAGTACAAGAGTAACACATGCGATAAGCTACTTACTAGACCAATAATCAAATTAGCCCGAGTGAAATAGTACTACCATATAATATTAGTGTTAGCTTTTCTGCATAACTTCAGGAAGGAGAAGAATATAATAGAAGACACCAAGAGTAACACATGCGATAAGCTACTTACTAGACTAATAATCAAATTAGCCCGAGTGAAATAGTACCATGTGGTATTAGTGTTAGCTTTTCTGCAGAACTTCAGAGAGAAGGAGAATAATATAGTAGAAGACACCAGAAGTATTTTCAATCAGCAGTCTGCAGTGCTCTGAAATGAACCAAGAGCACCTATTTATATTGATTAAAAGACAAAATACAGATATTTTAAAATACTAAAAAATCTATCACATCTAAATAAATCTTATTCTCATATAAACTAATCTCATCATCATCTTAACTACTTGGATTATTTTCAACACACCCCCTTAATTCAAGTAGTTATAATTTAAAATTATTTTCAAAAAATATTTTCTTTGCCAAAATTTTTGTGAAGATGTCGGCAAGCTAATCTTTGTTGCTGCAACAGTTATCTTATATTTTTTCTCTGTCCATAGATCTTTGAGAACTTCTGACCTGAAATCTTTTATCCTTTCTCTTGACATTTTTCTCTTCGGTAGCCATCTTTAATGATATGATGAAGACTCTGTATTTGTAGGATTGAATCCCTTTGTATGCGGAAGCTTTCTCTTTCTTTTTTTTCTCTTATCTTTCTTCACATCATCATAAACTTCTATCAACCCTGTATATGTACTTTCATTATTGTCCTTGGAGTTTAGAGCTTCACCCTTTTTCTATACATGTGTGTCATCAATATTATAACCTGCATCATCTGAGATAGTTTACATAGATCCACACAAATTTAGATGATCATAATTTTTATGCCATAATGTTCATCAGTAGGAGTAGCAAAATCTAAAAATAATAAGGCAAACATATTGTTTTTTATTATCCTTGTAGTTGCTATCAATTTACCAATTTTCTTATCATAAATTAGGTATTTTTCATCATAAAAAATAACATAATATCATTTTCTCATTAGTTATCATATACTAATGAGATTTGATTTTAAATCAAGAATAAATAACACATCACCAATATTTTTTTACCAGACTTTGTGTTCACAACAACTGTTCCTTTTCCTTTTTCTTGAACCTTTTTATCATTTCTCATCTACTGTTCCTTTTACTTTTACTTGAACATTTTTATCATTTCCCATCTGCACAGTAGATCTGACCGAATCATCAAGCTTTTGAAACAGACTTTTATCTCCTGTCATATGATTACTGCATCTACTATCCAAAAACCAAACAAATCTAGAATATTCTTCATCAGATGCTATAAAGAAAATATTCTCTTCATCTCTTTTGTCATCGTTATTTTTCTCATAATAATTTGTTTGATTTTTGTTCCAACAATCCTTTTCAAGATGTCCATATTTTTCACAATAAGAATATAGAGAAATATTTGAATTTTTATTTTTATACCAACAATCTTTTTCAATATGTCCTATTTTTTTTGCAACAAAAATATTTTCGAGTTTCTTTCTTACCTTCATTTGGTCGGTCTCGTCCTCTCCTTTTGATCTCTCCCTTGAGATTTGATTTCTGAATTCTCTTTTTGATTCTTCTTTTGATTTATCTTCATTTAAATAGCATGTTCCAAAGTTTAATCTGAAGATCTATTCACTTTTTGTTCATGAACCAAAAGAGAACTCATTAATTCATCAATAGATAATATACTTATATCTTTAGCTTCTTCTATAGCAGTAGAGATCATATCAAATTTCGGAGATAAACTTCGTAAAACTTTTTCTACTACAATTTGATCTTTTATATTTTCACCATAATACCTCATTTGATTCACAATAGAAGAAACTTTTAAAAAGAAATCAGCGATCGATTCCGAATCTTTTAAGAGTTTCAAATTCACGACGAAGAATTTGAAGCTTTAAAATGTTTACCTTTTCTGTACCCCCAAACATATTTTTTAATATCTCCCAAACTTCTGTTGATGTTGATGCCATCATGATTCGGAAAAATAATGAATCATCTATTATTTGTTATAGCATATAAAGGGTTTTTGTATCTCTTTGCATATTTTCATTCATTTGATGCTTTTGATCCTTAGTAATCTTAGAATCCTGCAGATCATACTCAACAAAACCATTTTCTACCAACTTCCACAATCCTTGTGAAATAAGGAGAATTTTCATTTTAATAGCCCAAAACTAATAATTATCACCTTTGAAGATAGGAAGAAGCTTAGGAACACTTACTGTAAGGCCTGCCATATTCTCTTTTTTCTTTTCATTTTTTTTGGATCTACTAGTCTTCCCTTCCTTTTGACTGATCTGATGTACTCCTTTTGATTTTCTTTAAACCAAGCTCTGATACCATTGTTAGCTTTTCTGCAGAACTTCAGGAAGAAGGAGAAGAGAATAGTAGAAGACACCAGGGGTATTTTCAATCAGCAGTCTGTAGTGCTCTGGAATGAACCAAGAGCACCTATTTATATTGATTAAAAGATAAAATATAGATATTTTAAAACACTAAAAAATCTATCACATCTAAATAAATCTTATCCTCATTTAAACTAATCTCATCATCATCTTAACTACTTAGATTATTTCCAACAATTAGAAGATAAACTCACCCGAGGCGCTCCGTTACCGCTTTCGAGGGAGTCAAATCACTTGGGAAAAGGGGGGTTCAGCCTTTTGACGAAGATTAGAACCAACACTTGTAGTTGTATCGAACCCTTGTAATCGATTTCCAAATGTTTCTGGCCGATAGGAAGGTCTTTCTAAAGATTGGCTTTCGCCTGGTCTCGTGTCTCCGTATTGGTCGAGGATATAATGTTTCCGGCCGGTAGGAAGGTCTTTCTAAAGATCTTTCTTTGTCTATTGCCTCTTCGAGAGACAGCTTTCGATATCACAGTTGTTTGTTGGGTTGCTGCTCAAGTGTTAGTTTGCTTTCATGGAAATGAGTAACATATCAAGGAATGTCACAATAAAAGCTAAGTTATATAGGTTTCGTACAGTTTGAGTCGATAACTATTACTAACCAGGTTGTTGAATTGGAATAAGATTCGTTGCTCGCTGCAGAGGCTGCTTTGGCTAATTCATTGGCTCCGGTCGACGGTTTGAAAATACTTCCTGCCTGCTAGCTCCACTCTTTTTAGTAGCGATATCAGCCCTTCCCTATAGCCAGAAAGATTGAGTCTTATGGATTACTTTCAGTAGTTCTTAGCGTTGAACCTTGACTTAACAAGCGCAAGGAACTTAAAGAACTACTTCCAGCTGACCGCCTTCCTTCGCTTACTGCTTACTTTAGCTTCACCTTGATATTGTGGAGCTGACTTTAGCGCTTCTTCAAATCCAGCCGATTAGCATTATTTGGATTCTGCGATAGATCTTATATCTTCTATCGCCTCTTACTCTTCTTGATTACTTAATGTAATTCCATCTTGCTTCTACTTCCTTAACTGCTCTTGTTGAATCGTATAGCAAGTTAGGGTATCCTGCAAGCGGGTCAGTTACTGTTCGAAAGTAAGCATCAAACGTTTCTGCAAGACGGGAGTCTGGAGTTGAGTTACTACGTTCTATTAGGTAGCCAGGAGTTGATAAGTTACTTAAGGAGTTAGGAGCGAGATCCGTGAAAAAGGAAGCAGCAATCGGTTTTGAATGAGGTTCATTGGAAACCGTTGAAGGAAGAGGAAAGGGTGAACTCTGAACTCACTAATGCTAGGGCGAACTCACATTCAACGCACTGAAGAAGGAATAATCCATTTTTTGTTACCTTATTGGTCACGCTAGATGAAATGAATGGGTTTACTTTAACTTCTATTACTGGCAGAAAAATAAGATGGGTAGCCGAAAACTTGACTTACAACCTAAACTCGAACTGCTTCTTCTCCAGCTTATGATCTTTTTGACAAAACTATTATCACTTATTCTTTCTCCTGCATCTGATCTTGAAACTTACCTAACAGCTTACTTTTTAACGGATCCAGATCTATCTTAGAATCTTGTTTATACTTATTATTTATGTTGAAACTTCTTATTATCTCTACTCCTTGCCAAGCACTGATCTCTATTATTTAGAGCTAGAGCCTAAAACCATCCAGTGAGCCTTAACGGCAGAGTGGGAAGTTTCAACCTCGAGTTCGACTTCTGGCTACGTACTTTGACACTAATTCACTTACCGCAACATAATAAGTAGACTTAACTGGGACTGGCCGAAAAGGAGCGGAAGCGAGACAGTCACCATCCGCCCTTCCTTCTGCGCCCTTAACAACGTAAAGGGTTAACCCAGATTTCAACTTGAGATTAACTATATGGATCCTTTGATATTATTGAGCTCTATAAGAAATCATATTCTTGGTTAAGTTAAGAATATTTATTTATATCTTTATTATTAATTTCTAATAAAATCTTTTTGTGGCGCACCGTTTCTCTCATAATAGTTTTTTATATCTTCTAATTATATATAGCATCTATAGCTCTCCTTTGCAAACATCCATATCATCTAAAACAGTTTTTCCTCATCTTATCATGAAACTTAATTGTCCGTAAATAAAAATATTTTTTCTTATTTTTCCTATTACCTCTATACATTCACCTTAGTATTTTCATTTTGGCATCATAATTTTTTTTGTATATGTTATTCCATAGCTGAATATTCGGATGTATAAAGCATTGTTGGTTGTTAGTGTTACTAGCTACTAGCATTGCTCGTGTAACTTAGCTCCCAATCTTATTGAATAATCCATTCAAGATATCAAAAACTCTAACTTAATAAAACTTCTTATATGTCTAACTTATTTTATCCTTATATACATGTTTAATATCCAAAACTTGTATATTTCTAAATCATATCTTATTTATTCAATTTTAGTAACGGTAAATCTAAAAACATATTTATTAATGTTTGTCTCCATAAATCAAGTTTAAAATTAATTTTATTTAAACTCATTGAAATAAAATAATATCACCATCAAATAAAAGTTACCAAGGATGTTTATCATAAATATGAGTTTCATCCATTATTATTCTAAAAAGATAAGACTTAATGTGGATTGTTAGTGTAGTTCACAGTTTTATCACCTTACATGCATAAAACTCAATTCATGTGGAGTCTCATAACCTTATTTTCGTTAAAATCAAAATAGTTATGATTATCACTCTTATCCCTACAAATTGGTACATAAAGGCTCGTCTTTGATTCAATTGGCAATTTTTCTAGATCTTAGGATTTTATTAAATAAGTTAGTCAATCAAACTATTCATTGATCTGCATTTTTGAAAAGATGAAGGAATTGTGTAGAGGTATTGATATGACTGACCAAGATATCATGGTTAATATGACTAGCTCTTTATTGCTAAAGTTGCAAGTTATCCTGATTAAGATATAATTCAACTACAATAGGATGAACAATGTTCAAACTAAAATAACATCAAGGTTAAGTCCATTTGCTGTAAATAATTATAAAATATAAGAATATTTTGACCATGTTAATTCGCTAGAAAAAAATATGTTCATAGTATATACCTTAGTTTCAAGAGTCTTTAAGAATTACATGCAAGAAATAACCTTTTCCAAGTATAATTTTGATATAAAGGACCAAATAATTTTCAAGTATAGTTTCGAAAGCCTCCATGATCCTAAACCATGACACCATTACGTAACTGAGGTAGAAAAAGTTCAACTAGCCTAAGTTAGTTCTTTATCTCGATGGATGAAAGAGAAAATGTCCTGATTAGATTTTAGATTTTCAGATGACAAGAGGATAAACTAGGAAAACATAATATATGCTTTAAGCATCACATTATAAAAAGCATTAACAATCAAAATCATTTACCTCTAATTAAGAATGATCAACGAAACATACTATCATTATTAGATTTCATGTTCACAAGAGCCAAAAAATCTAGAAAGCGATTCCAATAATACCAAAAAGCTTAAACAAGTTCAGGTCATTTACCACAACATATCAAATATTCTACAATGTATAATATAAAATAAAAAAAAGAAACCAAAACAAAAAAATAGCTGCCGAAGCTCTTCAAAGTGTCATTCTGGAATTTCACTGAAATGCTTTTGGCTTCCAAGAACCTCATGCAGGAATAGGGACTTGACTGTTTAATAAAACAATAATCAAATAGACTAGAGACCAAAGATGGTTGAAATAATACAAGAAGAAATTTGAGAAGTACTGATACTTGTACTCTTGCCCAAAGGATTCAAGAAGGAACTCTAGTAATTGTACAAACAAGAATCATTATTTAAAGAAGCAATAAGGGAAGGAAGTCTAGAGAAAATTTAATTAGAGAAGAATTAAGAAGAAAAGAGAGAGATTTGTTATATTGAAATGTCCCCATGCTATTAGTTGAGACGATGTTCAAAATATTCATAATACTACAAAAAAATTAATAGAAGCAAGAGCCACTCTCAGACATCAATGACAAAGAGTACATCATACATCTTACTTTTATATTAGTGAGAGTCTCACCCTACTGCCTTGGGCATTTTTGAACATTGGTGACTTTTAGCACTTAGCGTCTTTGACAATAGTCATAATACTAGATTGTCATGATAGATATTTTAATTAGACTAGAATACATCTTGTGGGGATATCATCTCACCAAACTTTTAAAATTTTATCTCATCTCAAATGTGTTAGAATTGATTCATAGTAATTTGTTAACATATTTTAGGAGTAGTGGCTCATATTTAGGAGTTGTGAATGTAGTTATAAGTTGTGGAGATAATAGCCCATGATTAAGGATTTAGTGGGTAGTTGCTAATCATGAGTGAGATAGTGAGATAGTGGGATGAAGGAAGTGGTATGAGGTAGTTATTTTTAGGTCATATAAATAGGACATTAGTTCATGAAGCAACTAAGTAAAGAGTGTGTGCATTTGGAGATAATCTTATAAGTGTTCTTGTTCTTTTAACTCATGTTTAATACTATGTCATTTTTTTTATTGAAAGTGTTTTTCGTTAATTGCATTGTAGTATTATGTTTTTGTCGTTTTCTTACTCCTCCATCCCCAACATTAGTGGTATTAGTCATGATAACACATGGGTATTGGATACCAGAAGTGTTTATCATATCTATAATTCATTGGAGGTTCTAGCAAGACCTAGGAGATTGGCTAGAGGCGAGATGGATCTCAAGATGGGCAATGAAGCAAGAGTTGCTGTAGTTGCTATTGGAGAGGTCACCCTACATCTGCCTAGTGGAGCTATTATTGCATTAGATGCATGCTATTTTGTTCTCTCTATTATCAAAAATATTATTTCTATCTCTTGTTTAACAATTAGTAGATATAAATTAATTTTTTAGAATAATAGTTGTTCAATAATTATAGATGATGAGACCATCACTAGAGGGACCCTTATAAATGGCTTATATGTGTTAGACACTTCTCCATAAGAGACTTAGCTCTTTTCTTATTCAAAATAATTTTTTAAAAGATAAGGTTAATACCAAATTATTATTAAATATTTTAAAAATATTTTTTATTATTTAAATTAATGTTAATAGTATTTTTTTGGTTATACTAATGAATCTTTATGTGAATTATTTGCCAAACATATGAGCCAAGAATTTGAAATGAGTTTAATGGGTGAATTGATATTTTTCTTAGGATTGCAAATCAAGCAACTAAATTATGAAACTTTTATTAGTCAAACTAAGTATGCTTTAGATTTATTAAAAATATTTCGCATGGATAGTGTAAAGGCTATTAATGTACCAATGAGCACTTATATAAATTTAGATTTGGACAATGAAGGTTAATGCTTTGATCAAGAGACCTATCGAGGAATGATATGAAGCTTATTGTATCTTATTGCAACTAGACTTGATATAATGTTTAGTGTCGGAGTTTGTGTAAGATCCAGTTCAATCCTAAATAATTTTATTATAAAGCAGTTAAAAGAATATTTAGATACTTAAAAAAGAAACTCTAAATATAGGATCATGGTATCAAAAATCTAAAAATTTTGATTTTAATGCTAACTTTGCAGAATACATAATAGATAGAAAAAGTACCTATGGAACATGTCAATTTACTAGATTATGTACTTGTTTCTTGGTCTTCCAAGAAGCAAAACTTTATCGTATTATCCACGTCGAGGCAGAATATATAGTGGCAGGTGCATTTTGTGCACAAGTAATCTGGATGAAGGTGCATTTAGTGCACAAGTAATCTGGATGAAGAGTACTTTGGAGGATTATGGACTTTACTTAAAAAATATTCCTATAAGATATGATAACACAAGTGCAATTTATTTAACAAAGAACCCTATTCAACAATCTACGACTAAACATATTGATATTAGATATTATTTTATTAGAGATCATATTAGCAATCATGATATATCTTTGGATTTTATTAATACAAAATATCAATTGGCATATATTTTTACTAAACCACTAAACAAGGAATAATTTGATTTCATTAGAAGAGAATTAGGTATTTTGAATCTTTCAAATACATGAATCATGATTCTTCTCAATTTTTCCTCATTGATTTATTTGAATTATATGAGATTTATGTCATATGACTTCTTTGTATTAATATCCTTCATTAGCATATTGACAAAGTAGCATCGTGGTATCATTCTCTTCCTTTTGATAATAACAAAAGGGGAGAATAAAAAGTAATCACTTACTCTTTTTTTTTTCTCTTTTTGTTGATGACAAATGGGAGAAGTAATTATAACTTTTTGATGATATCCTTTATTGGCATGTTATATTTGATGACATTAAGTTATGATATATGTATGGATATGATTCTTGCGCTATGACTTATGATTAAAGTCGTTTTAACTTGAATTCAAAGAGTAAAAAAGTTATCATGCTTCCTTAAAAATTCAAGTTCTTAATGGCATATAGATAGGGAGAGTTTAGATAAAACCCTGTCATAAATTGGTTGTCATCGTAAAAAAGGAGAGATTATTGAATCCCATATTTTAATGATGGAATCAATTGATGAATTTATGAACTAATATGCTTTCAAAGATGAGTAATGCAGGAAAACTTCGATCATAGACTTAAACCATCGGAGGGCAATCTATTGAAGCAAGATGTTGGGCCAAAAAGCGTCATGTCAAAGATTGGACGTCAAGCTAAAGGATTGGTCGACGTGCAATAGGATAGACTTCGTGCGAAGTTCCAACATCGGGTCAAAAGATGCGCCGGAGGTTCAAATAAAATGATGAATGATCAGAGGACTGCCAGAATGATGGACTACGTGCTGAAAGCTTTGTGTTTGTAATTAAGATGGTTAGGTTTTAATCATGATCGTGTAGAGTCGAATTAAGCTAGTATTGGGCTGTAACCATATCAACTTGATTTGGAGCCCATTAGGCTTGAATTATGGTTAAATTTAGCTTGAGGAAAAGCAAATTTGCTGACCTAAAAATGACCTGATTGGTGGTACCGCTAGGTCTAGGCGGTGGTGCCATATAGGCTACAAAAAGCACAGTTTTATGGTTTCTAGAAATCCAAGCTGTGGTACCGCCCCCTGTCGGTGGTGGTATTGTTAGGTGGTGGTGGTACCGCTTAGTCCGATGGTAGTATGATAGGAACCCAAAGATTTCTATCAAAGATAAATGATCGCTGTAGGGGCGACGGTGAAGTGGATGAATAGTGAGATGCCAATAACGCTTCTCTGATACCAATTGATAGGAACCCCTATGGTTCTATTATGGATGGAGATGAGAAATGGGGGATAAACTATCATTAAAGGTGATCAAGCCTCCTTGATCTCTACAAGGGATCAACCCTCTTTGATCTCTATAGGGGATGAGTCATCCTAGGGTTTTGGCCTATTGGCTAAAACATAGTTTATTCATTGATTATTTTTAAAAGAAATAGTTACAACCCTATTTATAGAGACTTTTAAGTAACTCCTAATTGAACTTAGACTCCAAAAATAGACTTATACTTGGATTTTTAATCAAATAAACTCCAACTCCTACTAGGACTCCTAATTAACTTGATTGGACGAACCAACATAACACAATAAAGAATTTGACTCAATAGATGAGGACCCAACCCTGTCAGGAACCTATCATACTCACATTCTTCAAATCAGCCTTATCCTCAAGGCTGACCAGCATCAAATTCTGGGATCACTTCAATATTTATCGTGCATCACAATCCTTTGATCAATTAAGTAGGATCTTCACTTGGTGTAAGCAATAGGTCGCTCTTCTAGTGTAGTAATCATTATAGTCTTCTAAAGAATTTTCTTAATCTGATGGCTAGTGGCAGTTCCATATCTTCTTTTGAGGATCGCCACTTCTAAGTCTTCCAGAGATATCAAAAAGAAATCCATAAATAATTTTTTGCTCTGTATGATCAGCTTTATCTTTGAACACTTGTTATCAAAAGTTAGGATTCGTTCATCACCAACCTTGACTTTGAATTTGTCACAGCCTTTAATGTGATGGACCAGTCGATCAATAAGCTTTCTATTCATAAAATTATTAGTGCTACCAGTATCAATTAAAATAGTAATAAGCTGATGTTTCAAAATTCCTTCAATTTTCATGGATTACGGGTTAGAGTAGCCGACTAATGCATGCATTGTGTGATAGGTCCAATATCTTCATCAAAATCCATACCTTCATGATCGGATTTCACATCGTCAGTCTCTGATTCCTCCTTAATTGGCTCAATCGTTAGAAGTTTCCCTTGTTTGCATCAGTTTTCATCATAATGCGAGCACAAATCCTTTGTTGATCTTTCCTTGGGTCCTTCTCGGGTCAGCTTTTGGATGTCCGAGTTTTGGCTGGGAATAGATGGGGTGGGTAGCTTGCTAATTACCTGTCTGTTGAAGCTCGAGTGTCCATATTGATTTTTTTTTCATGCACGTGGGTGAATGATATAGCAGCCATCGTGGTGCGGGGGTGGCGAGCTTTAACATTACATTGAATCTTGAGATTAAGTCCCTCGATAAATGTTCGTATCAATTATTTCTCGGACCAATGTCGGGTTTGGTTCAACAGGTGCTCAAATATACTCTGGTACTCCTGTACTGTGGAATGCAGATTTTAACGAGTTATCCATTAATGTTGTCGTACTCTGATGGTCCAAAGTGATCAGAGGCTCTCACTTAAACTGTCCCCATGAAGGGACTCCATGATAGGTCTTGTACAAATATGATGGGAACCTGAAAGTTTCTATCATGGATAATTGATCTCTGTACGGGATTGTCTCTCCTAGGGGATCAACCCTCCTAGGTTTTGGTTACAAGAGCTGAAAAAAGTGGCAAAATTTTCATTGATGAGAAGAGAAGGTTTGCATGCTTATTTATAGGGTTTCAAGCCCAAACCCTAGTAGGACTCCTACTCCTAATAAAACTTATAGTAGCCGAATCCTAGTCCAACTAGGACTTGGGTCCAATCAACTTCTAGCAGGCCAATCAAGGTTTATTTCATGACATGACTCCATAGACTAGGACCTAACCCTACTTGGGTCCTATCAAACACGCCCTCTTCAAATCAACCTTATCCTCAAGGCTGAGCCTCCATGAACTCTGGAAATTTTCTCTTCAATTCTTTATAGGACTCCCAGGTAACATCCTCAATAGGAAATTGGTCCACTACACCAGTACGTCAATTGAGAGACATCGACAGTGCATCAGATCCTACAGTCCATTATGGTCTTCGGCTGAACCTAGTCCTCTCCATCAGCAAAGGTGTTGGGTAGATGGCTCCGGACTGATTCATTCTATCCTAGCTTCAATTTGAGGCAAGACACATGGAAGACCAGATGAATTTTACGGTCTACGAGTAGATCTAATTTGTAAGCCACGGCTCTAATGCGCTACATAATTTTGTAGGGTCTAAAAAAGCAAGGAGACAGCTTTATAGATGCTCGAGTCTTGATTGATGTCTACTTGTAAGGTTGAAGGCGAAGGAAAACCCAATCTCCAACAACAAACTCTCTTTCGCTTTTATGTTTGTCAACTTGCTGCTTTATTCTTGCTTGGGCGACCAAGAGGTTATCCTTCAAAAGCTACAAAATTTTGTTCCTACTAATCAACTCTTGATTCCTGATCTACTTTTGATGTGCCAGTTACATATTGGATTATTACAGGGGATAGCTAGCCATACATAGCTTCAAATAGAGTATAATTGGTGGATGAATGATACACGTGTTGTTCTACCATTAGGCCTAAGGAAGTCATTTTGTCCACTCCTTTGGCCTATCACTAGAGAAGCATCTGAGGTAATTCTTCAGGCACCTATTCACTACCTTTGTTTGGTCATCGATCTAGGGATGATATGTTGTACTCATCTTCAATTTAGTGTCCTGCAACTGAAAAAGTTCTGTCCAAAACTTACTGGTGAAGACTGTTGAATCTCGGATTTTGATGATGAAATCTATAGATGGTTTGTTGATCTAACATATGTGTTAGAGATGATTGATGCAAGATTAACTACGATAGAAAATTACAATTAGATGTTGGGCCAAAGTCAAGTCTGGGCATCAGGTTGGGGTTCGGACGATACAGTGAGAACTCGCCGATAGACTCGTTGAAAGCTTGCTGAAGGTATCGGGGGTTTGTTGGGAGCTCATCAAAGTCGATTGGGAGCTTGCCAAGAAGGCATCGGGAGTTCGTCGAAGAAGACCAAGAGACTTGTCAGAAGATCGTCGGGGGTTACTAAAAAGCTTGCCAGGAGTTAGGAGGGTCTTGTTGGACTTGATGGTCACAATGGTTGTAATTAATTAGTCATAGTTAGCACTAGTAAGGTTTGTGTACTACTTAAGTTAGATTTGAAAGGAATCTAAATTAACTCAAGTGAGGCAAACCGGGTCCACACTTGGGTTTGGATTGAGCTCAGGTTGAGCTCAATTGGTTAACCTAGAAATGGGTCAACTGAAGGTACAAATCAAGATTGGAAAAGTAGAGGGGAACACTTTTCTGGGAATTCCGATGGTTGTACCACTAGTGGATGGCAGTTGTACCACCCAAGTTAGCGGTCGTACCGCCCAGGTCGATGGTTATACCGTCGTCGCCCTATTTTCTAGGCAGCTTTCGACGGTAGTATTACTGACACTAGTGGTGGTACTACCCGTACTTTAATTTTCGGATACGTTTGAATTTTTTGCTTCAATTTCTAAAGCCAATTAAGGTATATAAATACCTCAAGATTTCTTGTATTTAGCATAACATATTGGGCTAGAAATTATGTGAAAAATAATATGCTAAAATTATGCAAGAAAAGAAAAGGGGGCAAGGGAGTGAGAAAAAAGTTGTAATCTTTGTAAAGTCTCCCTTGTGAGTTGTAAGTGTAAAGCTTGTAAGGTTCCTCTCCTAAGCCTGTAAAAATGAGAGTGGAAACTGTAAGGGTTTGGTCTTCACCCCAAGAAGATCGGTAGTGGACACCGATGGACTTAGAGAAGAGGACTCGGGGAGTGGATGTAGGCCAAGTTGAGGCCGAACCACTATAAATCTGTGAGTGTCTCTTATATTTTCTTTTGAATTTGCATGTTCTTACTTGAACCTTCTTTAGCCAAGAAACTTAGCACATTATATAAATTGCTCACTTACTCTACTTGAACGAAACACTTTCAATTTCTGATTTTTGCTTCAAATAAAAGTTTTCCTTAAAACGAGATTTTCAGCACTTGCACTAATTCACCCCTCCTCCCTCTCCTCTTAGTGCCAATTAATCTTAACAATTGGTATCAGAGCAATGTTCTACTCTTTGGACTAAATACCCAAGTGAGTAAATGACTTCATTTGGCATGAACGAGGGACATTTTATTGCATGTCCTCCTATGTTCAATAGGACGAATTACATATATTGGAAAACAAGAATGCGTGTTTTTCTAATTTTCATGAATTTTGACTTATGACACATTGTTGAGAATGATTTTGAAAAATCTTCTAAACCCATGAACAAATGAAATGATTTTAAAAAAAAAGTTTTTTCGTAAAATGTAAAAGTAATTAATGCCTTATTTTGTGCACTTGATAAGAATGAATTTAATCATATTTCTATTTATGAAACTGCTTATGATATTTGGCATACACTTAAAATCACACACGAAGGCTCTAGTAGAGTTAAAGAGTCTAAAATTAATATTTTAATTCATAGTTATGAATTATTTAAAATGAAACCAAGTGAGTCCATTAGATATATGTACACCTGGATTATGCATGTCGTCAATGGCCTAAAAGCTCTTGGTAAATATTTTTCTAATTTTAAACTTGTAAGCAAAATATTAAGATCTCTTCCAAAAAGTTAGGATCCTAAAGTAACTGCAATTCAAGAGGCTAAAGATCTAAATAACCTTCCTCTTGAAGAACTTATGGATCACTTATGACTTATAAACTGAGCTGTAAAGCTCATGACGAACTTGAAGAACCCCTTATAAAGAACATGAAGGATTTAGCACTGAAAATTACAGATGACCCATCGAGTAAAACCCCGAGTATTGAAGACAATGACATTGCACTATTATATAGAAAAATTAAAAAAATTCATAAAAAAGAACAAAAATCATAAAAATAAAAATAAATTAAAAAGGGATAATGTTATATGCTTTGAATGTAAGAAGCCAGGACATTTCAAATATGAGTGTCTTTAATTAAAGGAGAAGGCGCCGCATAAGAAGATGGCACTATCGGTGAATTGAGATGATTCACGCTCATAAGAAGAAGAAGAATACACCAAAGAAGAGGTTGCCAACTTTGCTCTCATGGCCATCCATGATGAGGTAAGTGAGTCTTCCAATATTTCCTTTACTGAATTATTGAATATGTTTCATGAGCTTTATTATGAGGTTAGAAAAATTAGTAAGTCTTATAAATTACTTAAGAAAGACCATGATTCACTAGTTAGTAAATTTGAAGAAATACATGTAGCATCAACATCATATAGTTTATACACAAATTGTGAAACTTTAGGTGATTAGAAAAGAAAACTTTGTATTAAAATAAACATTAAAAAAATTTAAAATAGGAAATAAATCCCTAAACATGATCCTTACAAATAAGGGGTCATGTTCATAGGAAAGAAGGTATAGGCTTTGTTGTAAATACTCAACAAAAGCCAACTATCTTCGTTAAAGGACCCACTCTAAACTTACCACCAAAGGTTAAAATGTAACTTTTGTGGTACATTAGGACATAAAACCTACAAATGTTCATTTAGAAATTATGCTCCACATAAATTAATTTGAGTTCCTAAAGGAACCATAAACAACCAAAAACCTATAGATAAATTTGATAAAGCTCTTCATAAGGGACCCAAAGTAAAATAGGTATTTAAATTAAAACCATCTTTTTTTAGGTTTATCAAATGATACCTTAATAGTGAATGCTCAAGGCACATGACCAGATATCCAACTTATTTTTCTAAGCTCACTAGCCTAAATGAAGGAGTTATCACATTTGGAGACAACAACAAAGGTAAAATCAATGAGAAAGGAACCATAGGTAACATACCAAACTTTTTTAATTAAAGATACGTTATTAGTTGATGGTTTGAAATATAATCTACTTAGTATTAGCCAATTATATGATAAATGATATATTGTTAAGTTTGAACCTAATGCTTATACAATTGAAATGTCATACAAAATAAATCTTTGATTGTCTTAAGAAACAATAATGTGTAAATCATTGATATTAAAAATTTTTGTGATAAAATATGATTTTTGACCTTAAATGATGATGCTTAGATTTGGCATAGGAGACTAGGCTATGTGAGTATGAAACTACTAAACCAGATTTCAACTAAAAATTTAGTAAGAGTACTATCTAGCCTTAAGTTCGTTAAAGATAAAGTATGTGATACTTGTCAATTAGAAAAATAAATAAAAAGTAACTTTAAGTTAAAAAATAAAATAAGTACATCTAGGCCACTACGATTGATCCATATGTATTTATTTGGACCAATTGATACTATAAGTTTAGGAGATAACAAATATGTATTTGTTATATTAGATGATTATAGTAGATATACTTGGACTTATTTCTTAGCACACAAAATTGATTCTTTTAAATATTTTTTAAAATTTTATAAAATTACTCAAAATAAAAAGGTTTTTATAATTTTGTTAATATATAGTGATCATGGTGGTGAATTTCAAAACAATGAGTTTCAAAATTTTTGTGAGTTAAATGGGTATATCCACAACTTCTCTACTCCAAGAAATCTACAATAAAATGGAGTAGTAGAAAGAAAAAATAGGAGCTTACATGAAATGACTAAAACCATATTAAATGAACATAGCCTACCCAAATATTTTTGAGCCGAAGCCGTTAACACGGGATGCTATGTTTTACATAGGGTTCTTGTAAGACTATTATTCTCTAAAACTCATTATGAATTATGGAATGGTAAAAAAACCTAATATTTTTATTTTAAAGTTTTTAGTTGTAAATATTTTATTTTAAATGAAAAGGATGCCTTAGGAAAATTTGATACAAAATTTGATGAAGGTATTTTTCTTGGTTATTCCTCTATTTCAAAAGCTTATTGTGTATTCAATAAAAGAATTTTAGGAATTGAAGAATCTATTAATGTTGTTTTCAATGAGATTTCCGAACTTAAGAAAATTGATTTTGATGATGAATTTGATTTTGGTTCTTTAAATTTAAATGATAATCCTCCTAAAAGCAACTTGGATGAATCTACTTCCAAATCCTTATGGAAGTATACAAATGCTTATCTTGAGAAACTTATAATAGGAGATAATCAAGAGGTATTCAAAATCGTTCTTTTAAAAAATTTTATGCTAATGTCACATTTCTTTCTCAAGTTGAACCAAAATGCATTGATGAAACCCTAAGAGATGACTCTTGAGTTATTACAATGTATGAAGAGTTAAATCAATTTGAGAGGAATGAGGTATGAGGTATGAGAGCTTGTTCCTAGACCTAATGATCATTTAGTGATTGGTACTAAATGGGTCTTTAGAAACAAGCAAGATTAAAATGGTATCGTGGTTAGAAATAAGACTAGATTAGTGATCAAAGGTTTCAACCAAGACGAAGGGATCGAGTATGAAGAAACCTTCACTTCTGTGGCTAGACTTGAAGCCATAAGGATGCTACTTGCCTTTGTGTCGTTTAATGATTTTAAGTTATTTCAAATGGATGTTAAAAGTACTTTTCTTAATGGTTTCATTTCTTAAGAAGTATATGTTGAACAACCTCCTAATTTTGAAAATAGTCTTCTTCCGAATCATGTTTTCAAACTTTCTAAAGCTCTTTATGGATTGAAACAAGCTCCCCAGGCTTGGTATGAAAGACATAGTTCCTTCCTTATTTCAAATATTTTTTTAAAAGGCAAGGTTGATACCATATTTTTTTTTAGTATTTTAAAAATTATTTTCTTATTATTCAAATTTATGTTGATGATATAATTTTTAGTTCAGCAAACGAATCCTTATGTGAATCTTTTGCCAAGAGTATGAGCAAAAAATTTGAGATGAATCTAATAGGTGAGTTAACTTTTTTCTTAGGATTGAAAATAAAGTAATTAAATGATTATATCTTTATTATTCAAACTAAGTATACCTTAGACTTGTTAAAATATTTTGGTACGAAAAATGCTAAGGCCATAAACACACCTATGAGCACTTCTACAAAATTAAACTTAGATAATGAGGGAGAAAATTTTGATCAAAGAACATATAGAGGAATGATATGTAGTTTGTTGTATTTAATTGCTACTAGACCAGATATAATGTTTAGTATTAGGATTATGTGTAATATTTCAATCTAAACCTAAACTTTCTCACATTAAAGTAGTCAAACTCATACTTAGATATTTGAAAGGAACCTCCAACTTAGGGTTATGGTATCCAAGATCCAAGAACTTTGACTTACTTGCTTACGCGGATATCGACTTTAGAGGGTATAGAATAGATAGAAAAAGTACTATCATGACATGTCAATTTTTAGGGCATGCTTTTGTTTCTTGATCTTCCAAGAAATAAAATTTGATTACTTTATCTACCGCTGAAGCTTAATATATTGCAACTAGTGCTTGTTCTACTCAAGTCATTTGAATGAAACACATTAGAAGATTACATAATTTATCTAAAAAATATCCCTATAAAATGTGACAATACAAGTGCAATATGCTTGACCAAAAATCTCATTTAACACTCAAGAACTAAATATATTGATATGAGACATCACTTTATTAGTGATCATGTGAATAATCATGACATATATTTAGAATTTATTGATACTAACCATCAATTAGCAAATATTTTTACTAAACTATTAAATGAAGAGCAATTTGATTTTATTAGAAAAGAATTAGGAATGCTAAACCATCAAAATGTATGATTTGCTATTTTTCAGATTTCTTGATTTGCTACTTACATTTAAATGCATGAGTAGCTCTTAATTATTCTTGGATTTTTTGGATTCTTGAGCTCACTTTCAAAATGATTCTCGTTAAAATAGACATAAGAAGGGGATTCAAATTTTTATGGTGAGATATTTTTTTTAACGATTATTCTTGTTTCATGAATCTTGATGAATGTTTACGAAAGAAGAATATATGATATGAACTTTTATGATGCTTGATATGAGCTCTCTTTTGTATCCTCTCTCAAATATTATTTTGATTCATGGATTTTTTATCTTGATGAATACTTTTGAATGTATCCCTCCCAACTTAATATTTGTTCTTTTGGATACTAAATTTTTGGATCTTTGACACCCCCTCCCATTTATTTCTTTTTCTTTCTTATCCACAAAAGGGGAAGAAAATTTTTTATGAGAAAATTATGGTTTACTAAGGGGGAGCAATGAAGCACTAAACTTCTAATTAATATTTATTTTGTATAAATATGAAAAATTTGACACATGATAATGTTGAATCTCGGATTTTGATGATAAAATTAATTGATGTGTTATTGATCTAATATGAGTTGTTAGAAGTTGATTGATGTAGGATTAACTACGACAGAGAGAATATGACAATCAGGATTGGCCAAAGTCAAGTCCATGCATCGGGCCGGGGTTCGGATGATGTGGCTGGGAACTCGCTAGGAGTGCGTCGGGAGTTCGCCAAAGGTATCAGGAGCTTGCTAGGATGGCACAAGAGTGTTCGCCAGAAGAAAATCGAGACTCACCGGAAGATTGTCGGGGGGTAGCTGAAAAGCTTGCTGGGAGTTGGGAAGGTCTTGAAGTGGATGTGTTTGACAATTATGATTGTAATTAATTAAGTCATAGTTAGCATTATACAGGTTTAACCACGAAGGAGAAAAGGTGTTACAGATTAGACATGGACCCACGATCAAGCTTAGGCATCGGGCCAAGGATTAGACGATGCAGTTGGAGGTCGTCGGGAATTCGCTAGGAGATTCATCGAAGGGATCGGGAAGCTCGCTAGAAACATGCCGGGAGATCGCCGGAGGAAGACCGTGAGAGTTGTCATTGTAGAATTCGGAGGTTGTCGGATTGCGGGAGTGAGGTCGTAAGCTTGGTGGTCATGTTTGATTGTAATCTTTAAGTTGTAGGTTAAGAGTGAGTCTGATTTGAGTGTGATTTGGAAATCAACTCAAAGAGGTAATCGGGTCCACTATTGGGGTTTGATTGAGTCAGGTTGAGCTCAATTGGTTGACCAAAGAATTGTCAACCTCAGGTTCAAGTCGGAATTCGAAAAGTGGAGGGAACCACTTTTCCGGAGATTCTGGCGGGTAAACCGCTGGTAAGCGGCTGGTAAACCGCTATCGCCCAGGTTTTCGAGCGATTGACGATAGCTGAACCACCCAGGGTCGGTGGGTAAACCGACCGTACCCAGGGTTTCGGGCAGCTGAGCTGCCCAAGTCGGCGGGTGAACCGCTTGTACCCAAATTTTTCGGGTATGTTTGAATTTTGGCACCAAAATTCTGAAGCCATTTGGAGCTATAAATACCCCAAGTTTTCTTGCATTCTATATAACACTTTTGGGGAAAATATTTTATGAAAAACTTGTGTGGAGTATAAGAAAAAGAAAAGGGGTAAGAGAGTGATCAAAGAGTTGTAATCTTGTCTCCCTTGTAAGCTCAAGTATAATGGTTTGGTATTCACCCAAAGAAGATCGATAGTGGACGCCGGTGTGCCCCAAGACGGAGGACTCGAGAGTGGACATAGGGTGTTGGTGCCAAACCACTATAAATTATAAGTGTTTCCCCTTGCTTATCTTGTTTACTTCTTGATAGTGTTCCAAATTAGTTCATTAAGAAATATGATCTTCTTCCTTACGATTTTAATTAGGATTTTAATAGTTATCTACAAATTATCAAGTGATGCTTTTGATCTGTGATTTTGCTCTAACCGAAAAGTTTCTTGTTTAAAATGAGAATTTTATACTTGCACTAATTCACCACCACCCCCTCCCCTCTCTTCTCTTAGTGCCAATTGATTGATCATAATAGATAAATTTATGTATCTTGAAATTACTTGCTCATTATTTCATTTCTTTTTGTTGATGACAAAGGGGAAGAAATAACATATTGATGACATAAATATAAAAAATGATACATATATGACAAATGGGAAGCAATAGCATATTGATGAAAAAAGACAAAATGAGGTATTTCTTCTTTTTAAAGAAGAAAATTTTTAAATTGATTGTATGACTAATGCATGAATTTTTAAATTTTTAGAATATTCTTGAAAAGTTAATGTTACATGATTTTATGGTTGAAATTAATGTTATATCATGTATCATTGATGATTTGATGATTTTTGAGATGTTTGAAATTCATGATATATTATTTAAAAATAGATGTTATGATACTTGAATTCAAGAGTGGTTGGTTCTCTTAAATTTAAGTTTTTCTTATTTAGAGTATGACATGGATTTAGGGGGAGTAAAGGTTAACTCCCGTCATCAATTGGTTATGATCATAAAAAAATGAGGAGATTATTGAATCTTATATTTTGATGATGAAATCAATTAATGGTTTGTTGATCTAACATGTGTTAGAGATGATTGATGCATGATTAATTACGACAGAAAATTACAATCAGATGTTGAGAAATACGATCTTCTTTCTTACGATTTAATTAGGATTTTAATTGTTATCTACAAATTATCAAGTGATGCTTTAAATCTGTGATTTTGCTCTAAACAAAAAGTTCTTTATTTAAAACGAGAATTTTATACCTACACTAATTCACCCCCCCTCTTAGTGTCAATTAACCCTCACAATTGGTATTAGAGCCACTTTTTATTATTTGATTTAACACATAAGAGAAATGGCTCTTTTCGGCATGAACGAGGGTCAATGCATCACAAATCCTCCTATATTTAATGGGATGGATTACACATCTTCGAAAATTCGAATGCATATCTTTTTTATTTCAATAGATTTCGATTTGTGGTGTATTATTAAAAAAGGTTTCAGAAGTCATCAAATCCAGTAAATGATTAGAATGATTTTGAAAAACAAATATTTTCATTAAATGCAAAGGCTATGAATGTCTTATATTGTGCACTTGATAAAAATGAATTTGATTGGGTTTCTTATTTTGATTTGGCTTTCGATATATGGCATGCATTAGAAATAACACATGAAAGCACACTTAATTTAAATGAATCATTAAATGAAAATAGTTCTAAAAATGAACAAGAAGAACACCTTCCTAAGAACCGAAAGGAATGTGAACCAAGAAGAATATATGACTCCTCGAGTGAAATCTCGAGTGATGAGGACTTTAAACATTTGGCAAATGAACCAAAAAATTTAATCAACATGAACCATAAAAATGATTTAAATATGGATAAAACTTCTTGCTATGAATGCAAGAAGTCAAGATGCTCCAAAGATGAAAAACACAATCAAGAAGAATTGGAAGATCTCGCATTCATGGCCAACCACGATGAGGTAAGTAACCCACCCGAAAGCTCTTTTACTTTTAATGAGTTATTACTTTCTTTTCATGAGCTTTATGATGAATTTAGAAATATTAGCAAATCCTATAAATTACTTAAGGTAGAGCATGCATTATTAGTTAGGAAACTTGATAAAATATATGAAGTAGCACCATCACGCAATATATGCACCAAATATGAAACCTCGCATGATACTTTACCATTACATAATGCTTGTTCTAAATGTGATATGCTATATAGTGTTAAAGAAGAAAACATCATGCTAAAACAAACCTTAGATAAATTTGAAATAGGGAATAAATCCCTTAATATGATTCTTGTTAATAAGGGTCATATTAATAGAAGAAATAGAATAGGTTTTATGGGCAATACCCAACAAAATCCAACTACTTTTGTTAAAGGACCAATCTTAAATCTACCATCAAAAGTTAAATATAATTTTTGTGGGAGATTAGGACATATGGCTTACAAATATCTATTTAAAAATTATAATCCTCAAAAATTAATTTGGGTTCTTAAAGGAATCATAAACAATCTTAAGTCATTAGAGAAAATGGGTAGAATATATCTTGAAGGACCCAAACTCAAATGGGTACCTAAGTCAAAACCTCTCATAATATAAAATTACATCCTAATAAGGAGCACTAAGTTATATTTTGAAAATAGATGCTCAAGACACATGACTTGAGATTTAATATTCTTTCAAAACTCACTAGCCTAAGTAATAACAAGAAAATTAATGAAATTAAAATTATTGACAATGAATCTTTTGATGGTTTATTATTATATAATTAATATTGATGATGCATAGCTAGAGCATATAAGTATGAAAATGGCCTAGAACAAAAGAACCTTAGTTTTTGAAAAATATATTTATTGAAACTTACAAAAATGAGGTTTTAGATTGAATGCTAAGATCAATGAGAGCTCGCCGAGAGTTCGCCGGAGGTCGGTCGAGGTTCGAACGATGTTGTCGGGAGCTCGTCGAGAACTCGCCTAAAATTTGCTGGGAAGTTCATCAGGAATTCGCCAATAGGTTGTCGAGAGCTCGCCAGGTGTTCACCGGAAGAATATTGAAAGTTCGTTGGCAGTTCGCCGAAGGAAATCGGGAGCTCACCGGTGGTTCATCGGAAAGATGTCGGGAGTTCACCGAAGAGACAATCGGACAACGAACATTGTACGTTGAGTGTCGTAGTTAGCATCGTAATAAGAGTTAGTTTTACTAACTTAAATAAGCAACCATTAGGCCTTAATTGGGGCTGATTTTGACACATAATAAAAATCATTTCAGTAACCCAATGTCAGATAAGGCACGGTCTTCGAAGACATGTCTCCAAGATGACACAATCTTCGAAGGTACGTTAGGCGATTGAACCGCCTAGACTGCGCAGTTGAACCACCCAGACACAGTCTCCCAGACTGTCGAACATAATCTCCCAGGCTGCGTTAGGCGGCTGAACCGCCCAGAACGTAGTCTTCGAAACTAGCACCTCAGGATCACTTAAAAATTAATTTTTGGCTCCACTTTTGAAGTCATTTGGGGCTTATAAATACCCCACCCTTTTTTGCCTGAGGTATGCAAGCAATTAAGAGTAAAAATCTCGTGAAAACACTGTTGGAATTGAGAGCTTCTTCTCATTTCATCTTGTGTAATTTTTTGTTTAAGGGAGAGCTTTAAGTCTTGTAAAGGTTATATCCTAAACCTGTAAAAAGATAATAGAGTTATAAGAGGGTAGTTGATCTTCACCCATTGAAGGAAGATCAATAGTGGAAGCTGGTGGCCTCAACGGAGGAGGAATCGAAAAGTAGACGTAGGTCACGATATCGAACCACTATAAAATCGATTTGCTTCCTCTTCTTTGCTCTTTAACTTCATTGCTCTATTATTTAACTATCTATTATCTTTGCTTGCACTATTACAAACATCTCTACACTTAAACGCATTTCTGATACGATTTTCATTGAGCAAATTTTTTAAATCGATGAAGATTTCTTATCAGCACTAATTCACCCCCCCTCCCCCTCTTAGTGTCACTTAGATCCTAATAGTCTTGCCTCGAACTATTCCACTATGATCCGCTACACCATGTCGTCTCCTGGTGACATCTCCATTGCATTCAGATTATTATGTGATGAACTTGAACTACAATCTCTTCATGTGTGGCCTCTATTAGTACATCGTAGGGCCTCCACCACCTTTGATTGTATTTGCTCCTTTGGTAATTCACCTTCGCCCACCCATTCTCGGGTCACACCTAGACGAAGCATCACTCTAGGACAGTCCGTTGCTTAGTAGCTCTCGAAGTCCCCAGACTTCATTAAAATTGGTGTACTATTGTCTAGATCCTAGGCCTCTATCCTCCATCAGCATAATCTTCGCTGCGCACTACGTTCTTCATGACAACTCGAATGGCAGCACTATGGTATATTCTTCAAAAGTACTTACCTCTATGTTCTCTTGCTCCATGCTAAGGTCTTTGATCCCAACTTCACCTCCGTAAGTTGAATCACCTTAGCTCCTCTATCAGATGCATCTTTGAGACAAGATGCATATGCCTCAAAGCTCTCTTCGTCTTTGGCACCATGCAAGATTAGTCTGTCGCATCAGAATGAAGAACCCATAGAACGATATGCTCCCACTCTTGCCTCTACAAGAGTTCATGTCATTGACCTCTGTCCAAGGAAAGCTCTGTGCCTCCACTTCATGTTCCATCTTCTACGTCGACTCCCTTCATGCAGCTTGGATACTTCACCAAGTTCCACCCAAGTTGCTTCGGTCCTCGATTTGCATTGAGTTGATGGTGGCCTCATGCTCACCATTCCACGAGTCAACCCTCCGTTGAGTCTGATTTTCACATCGACTCTAAGTGTGTCTTCGTATGATGTTGACATGGATGACTCCTCACTTGATCTCACAATGCATCCATCAATGCATTACCTCATTCGAGATCATGCGATGACTCATCACTGCTCGCTCGATCCGTTGAGCTTTATGAAAATATTATCTTAAAGTACTCTTCCTTAACATGTGCAGTATGCTGCACATGATTCTCCCTGTGGAGAACCAGGACTTATCCCTCCTGGATATCTCTCTTGTTGGAGCAACTTTATTTTTTGCATTCTTCCTTCTAGAAGTTTCGAAGACCACCATCCTGCTGGTTACAGGTGCCCTGTAAGCCAATTACGTGAGTGATGGCACGTGTGACACATTGCGTATTCATTTTGCTTATAATTATTATTGACATATTCTCATATAATATTATCTATAAGCCAATATATATATATATATATATATATATATATTGTGATATCCTTGGTTCTATGCAATGGGAATCGGATCGTGACGAGATCATGATAATGAGATCCATTCACCTTTAAGCACAGATCCTAAATAATCATAGTAATAGGTTACTCGAGAGAGACATAGAGATAACCGAACAGACCGGTGTACTGTATACCCGTCTATATGATGGAGGTGGCTGGTCTCATAGCCACTTATGTGGAGACACTAAGGATATAATACAGGTGCTCGTTGGAGAATGAGTTCACTAGTTGATCCACTTATGGATTGTTGTATGGATAATGATACATAATGTCAGACAATGATTATATAGTCTCAGTTGTATGTTTGGTCCTTAAACTTGAGACACCAAGGATGTCTTGTTTGAGTACTCATTTCTTTGACGCAGGACTTACAAGTTTGAAAAGTTTCAGATCTGGTACAGCCGATTATCAGAATTGGTAGCCAACCTTATGAAGGCAATTGAGTGTCAATAAATGATCATCCACTCGATATCGCGAGAGGAATATCTCATGTGTACTTGCTCAAACAAATCCCTGGCCAGGGTCATTCGGATTGAGAGAGAATGAGTTCTTCAAGAGAATCTGATTAGAGTGAGACTCAGATGGATTCTGTATGTGGCCTGATAGTATCATGTCCAATATACAATCTCTAGGATATTAGTTGGATAAGGGACTATAGATACATTGTAACTATGGACAGACAGGTCTGATCGATTTATTCCGCCTGTACCATTTGAGGACTATGGCGTAATGGCCTAGTACGTCCATAGTCGATGAGTCGAGTAAATTATTATGGGGACAATAATTCACTATATCAGAAGGAGTTCTGATGGGAGCGACTCACGGTGAGCTCGGTATCGAGCCTAGAGGGTCGTACACATATGGTAAATGCTTCAGTGAATAAAGGATTGGATAGAGATCCAATTAGCCTCTATTCTCATTAATTAAGACCCTACACTGATGGGCTCCTTGCATGATGCCCAATTAGAGGCCAAAGGGGATTATTGGATAGAGATCCAATAATACAAGGTTAGAGGGTAATTGGATGTATATCTAATACCCATTAAGTCAGGACCCTTAGGGATTTTGGTGGCTCTCTATAAATAGGAGGGGAGGCACATAGTTGAGAGGCTGTAACTTTGGCCACCCCCTCCTATTCTCCTCCCTCCCTCTGCGCAAGAGTTGCAAGACCCGAGATTACGATTAAAGGAGTATCATTGCAGCAATCCATCGTGTAGATACCGCTAGAGAGGAGGACGCTTGACTTACTTCATCCTCTCCATCTGGATCTGGAAAAATAGGGATATATAATCTCTCTAGGTAAACAATCTCTTACATGATGCGGTTTTTTAGTTTTACGGGTTTCTCGCGACCCAATCTTTGGCACAATAATTTGATCTACGTGGAAAACCTCTTTTGTTTTGATCTTTCGCTGCGTATGTGATGCTCCCGCTTAGTTTCCCAACACATCCCCTTGGACTACTCCATCTAGTTGAACAACCTATGTATTGTTCTATCCTCGCAAATGTGCTTGCTAGATTGTGACTCTTCGCCAATACAGCCATCACTGCACCCTTCAAGGCCTAGCAATGTGTTCAACTTGTTGCACACTTCAACCTCCTACGGATGTATCCTTTCTATGTCAAAGAGAAAGTTTCAATGCTTCATGGCACCGAGTTTTGATCACAACCTTTGTGCGCTATGCATTCTTCTTAACTTCCTTATCGTCATGGTGCCTCTCGTGCAAAGGGTTAGTCATTCCTCTGAATGCCCATTATGTATACCCGCTTCTCCTAGTGACTCCTTTCCCTACATCTCAATATTCATTTCCCCCAAATGGTGGCGCATGTTAGCTGCCTTCCACGCAGCCTAGCTAGATCCCTCATGTTTGCATGGTAAGTGTTTCTGCGTGTGTTTGTCCCGCTCTGATACCAAATGTCATGAACTTAGCTGGTTTTGCCTAAGTTGTGCGACACCATCACGTGTTCATCTACAAATATCAGCCTCCCTAAAACCTACTATGGTCCCTTAGGACCTACAAAAGAGAAAATGGGTTAGATAAAATATTTACGCGGGACCCACAAGCAAATATTTCAGCAAACATTTTGTATAGCCTATGCAAATTACAACCATAGACTTTACAAACATATGTATTATGACATGGGGTGATAGGAGTGCACATACATATTATGATATACAGTGTGCGAATACACACATATATTATGACATACAGTGTGGAAGTGCACAAACATGTTATGATATAACGTATAGGAGTCAATGAATTTGTTATGTTTCACATGTACATATAAGCATTTCGAATTATTTTGACATAGAATTTTATGCTCTTATTTTACATATACTATGTTGTAGGGTTATGCTTGTTAAAGAAGTTATAGGATAAGGATCGGCAAAGCAATAGCAAAGTGGCTCAACTTTCATAGGATTCCAACACCCACAACTCAGGATCCCTATTATCATAACATGATGTCTTCGATCCAAAAGGTTGACATGAGGCATCCGACCTCCTAGGTCAAAGGAGATACATGGGGCTTATCTAGATGAGGAGATGATAAAAGTAAAGAATTGGATCATATCCTTCAAGTAATAGTGAAACGAGTATATGGTAACACTCATCTATGATAGTTGGACCAAACCTACAAGATTGAGCATCAACTTTCTTGTCGATTGCAACCGAAGAATCATATTTCATAAGTGAATTAATACTTCAAATAAATTCAAAATGCAAACTACCTAGAAAACCTAATGAACATTGTGATAGCAGTACAAGTCTATATTGTGACCAATAATGGAGCTAATTCCAAGAATATTGACTTTTAATTGATGGAGCAAAGAGAAACCCTATTTTGGTTTCCATTTATAGCTTATTGTTTAGACCTTATGATAAAGGGTAAGTTAGCATCAATAAGAAAGTGTTTGGTAAGGGCATAGTCGATGATAAAGTTTATATACAATTATCATTAGATGCACTTCTTGAGAAATTTATAAATGGAGAGATAATATGACCCGACATCACTTGATTCGCTATAAATTTAATTATCTTAAAGTTAATCCAACAAAAGAGACATGGTCTCAAGGTAATTGTGACATCACACGAATGGTTGAGTTCACAATATTCAAAATCAAGTGGTAGAGAAAAAATAGAGACGCCAATTCAATTTTGGGAGTCCATGAATGAAATTATAAGAATAACCGAATCACTATTATATTAATAGAGTTTTGAAAAGTTACACACTAAAATTTTATTATAAAATAAAATTTTGATTTATTATACTAATAAAATTTTATTTATATTTATTTGTAGCTTGGTGGTGGTTATAATTTAGAGGTTCTGCACCCAATTTAAGAAAGATTATGATCCATATACTTTCACATACAATGATATCAAGTGACTGCGAATGTACTTGGTTAACATTTGTCTTGATTCACATAATGCTCAACAACATACTATCATATAGATCGTTAAAGAAATTTACATATGAGTATTATAACATATGGTTAAGGTTACAATGTGCAATCAGATGAACCAAAGATTGATCCCTTCAACATTTAATACTACAATGAAGACTAAAAAACGATGTTGGAATATATTGAAGTAATAGAGTACCAAGAGAATCTATTACTTTATAAGGTAGGAGATACTTTATGTCCTTCTCATTTTATCACTGAGGTAATAGAAGAAAATGAACATCCCTAGTAGGAGGAACATCTCTCTTGGTCATAACATACAAAAGGAACCAAACATCCTTAAGTTAGACTCCTCGAGGTCATGACACCCAATAATCACAATCGTCCACCCAATGTACAAAGGCAAAAGGGAAAGTAATAGTATCAACCTAACTATTATAAATAACTGAGTCAGGTAGTGAGACATCTTCTCAATCACATTTAGTACTCTACTCAATTCATAAAGATAGTATTGACATGGATAGCAATGGCTCGATCGATAATGACGATAACGATGAAGAGTCGATGGTTTTGTCTTCTTAGCTTCAGGGTGGTGCATGGACCAAGGAGTAACATTTTACGCATGTTATCTAAGATTCATATCATGGAGCTCGAGGAAATAGTAGCCACGTTTATACACGGAATGGGGAACTGGAAGACAATTAATGATTTGAATAGATACGATAAAGCTATTAGAACTCCGCATGATTCTAAGCTTCGGTTGACCACTGTAGGGGATCAGCCCTCCTTAGAACACTAAAGGGATTTCTCCCTCCTTGGTAGTCAGTCATAAAGGCTGAGAAAAGATGTATTGATTTCTTGATAAAATAGTGATAACTACATGCTTTATATACCTACTCCATGAAGACTCCTCCCTAATGGAAAACTCCAACTCCTAGTGAAACAACTACTCTAAGTAAGCTAATACTCCAACTCCTAATCAAACTCATACTCTAAGTGAAACACTCCCATCTCAAATCCTAGCTGCCTCCTCTCAGCCCTAGCCGACTTCCCCTCTTCAAGGTGGGTGGCCAATTGGGTTAACTACAAGCTTGACTTGGTTGGCTCCAACCCGAATCCAATTGTGACTCCTAACCAGACTCCAGTTCAGTCGAATCCTAACCTCACTAGGATTTGGGCTGATTTATTACAATGGACTCAAATCTCCTCCTAGCGAACCTAATGTCAAGTCTAGGCAGATCAACAAGGCCCAATCTAAGGACTCGACTCAATCGACTAGGGCCCGACTCAGCTAGGATCTTCACAGACTCACCCTTTTCAAATCAGCCTTGTCCTCATGGCTAAGACTCCATGACTCCAGGTCCTGATTTGTAACTCTTCATGAGGCTCCCTCGTGGCTCCTGTAGTAGGCGCATCATGATCCTATAGTCCAGTATTGTCTTGTATCTTTTTATCGACAATAGTGTCTAGATGGTGATGCATCACGATCCTGCGATCTCTAGTTGGAACTGGTCCTCCCCATTAGTCAGGATGTTAGGTGGATGGATCTGGGCTGAGTCATTCTCTCTAAACTTCTATTTGCATTGAGATACCTGGAGGATTAGTTGTAATTTTGAATTGGTGCGCAGATCTGATCCATAGGTCGTGGTTCCAATGTGATCCCCAATTTGGTAAGGTCTAAAGTAATAGGGAGACAATTTTCTTAAGGCTCGAGTTTCCTGCTGATAATTGTAGGAGAACTCAATCTTCAAATTTTCTTCCATTCTGAAGTTTGTCGGGAGGTCGTTTCTTCCTTGCATGGGCTGCCATGTGGTTGATCTTTATTATTTGCAAAACTTTCCTCTGAGATGGTGGCAGCCCTCTGATAAGGTCCATAGAAGTGTTAGCTGAATCTGAGTCCAGAGTGGGTAGAAGCTATAATTTTCCGGGTTTATCTTCGTCTCCTTTGCGTTATTGACCTATATCATGTCAAGTCTCAATTTTAGCAATGATTAGTATCTCCTCATTGTAGATTGAAAGCCTTGGGTGAGGTGGAGAGAGAGCTCTGATGTAGATTAGGGGTCGGCCATCCTGCATGAGGACGCCGCCAATTCCAGCTCCCGATATGTTGCTTCAATTACGAACACATTGACAAAATCTAGTAGCACTAGCACCAATGTAGATGGAATTGCAGCAATGAGGGCATTAAAAGTTGTTCTAGTTTCACTCTGCCAAAGGAAGACATCTTTTTTCAGCAACGTCATGAAGGGAGTGATGATCTTGTCATTGTCCTTCATGAACTTGCGGTGGTAGTGCAGCCGGGTAGGGGGTAAACCTTTCAATCGATGAAGACCTCTGAAAATTTAGCAAGCAGTGGGGGAAGGTTTGGATCTTCATTCGCCACCGATTCTTTCATTTGTAGCCTTTGAAGTTGTATTAGGAAGTCGATGTGTGATTGGTGCAACACCTTCTCCATGCATTGCATAGAAACTGTCGTTGCTTCACCCCTATGTTCTCCTCGCGGAGTACCTTTTTCCCTTGGCTGAAAAATTTGATGATTAGCTTGGAAAATTTTCAGAAAACATCACCTAACGAGGACAGCCATTCGATGTCGAGCACTGCTTCATTATTTTCAAGTGGTAGGAGGAAGAAATCAGCAGTGATCTCTTGGCCCTGCAAAACTAGTTTCACCCGGGAGCACTTTCGGTCGCACTTCAATATGCGGCCATCAGCCACCTTTACGTCAAACCTACTACAATCATCAATCCGAAGCATCATTTGGGTAGTAACCTTGCTATCCATGAAGTTATTGGTGCTCCCGGTATCGACGAGGATGGTGATGGGTTGCTGCTTAAGGAAACCTCCATTCTTTATCGTCTGTGGGTTCACGTAGCCAGCAAGAGCATGAACCATACAATCAGCCGGCTGTAGATCTTCCTCTGTGTTCTCCTCATGCTCGAGGTCCTCCTCTTCCTGCTCAGATTCACCAGCAAGTTCAATCAAGAGAAGTCATCCCTTCTTGCATCTGTGGTCGCGGCTCCATGGCTCATCGCAATGCCAATACAACCCTTCGCGGATCTGTCGCGAAGCTCTTTTCTCGTAAATTTCTTTGGCTGAGGGGGTCGGCTAGAAGTGGATGGGGCTGGAGGTTTGTATGCTACTAGTCATGGTGTGGGTCTTATCCTTCGAACATCTTGATTAAGCCGCTCCTCTTGAAGTCGTGCGAAGGATATCGCTGTCGTCAATGTATAAGGCTATTGCGCCTTAACTTCTCCTTGTATCTCTAGTTTTAATCCTTAGATAAAAGTCCCTAGCAATTATTGGATCTTCGTGAGTTGTTTGTCGATGTTCTCGTACTCAGACAGTCCCAAGTGGATCAGCAGACTGCTTTTGAATTACTTCCACATCGAGACTTCTTGAGTGTGTTCAAACAAATTATACCACTGTATGATGTCTCATTCAAGGTGGATGGTAGCAATGTCTACCATGAAAGCCTTCAGGGTCCATTGATAACGGAAGTAGCGTTCCGCGCGCGAAAGCAATCCTGTCGGGTCTCCATCTTCCCATTGAGGGAAGTCCACCCTCATACGTGTAGATGTCGGATCCGTCACATGTTCTTCTTTCTCTAGAGGGTTCTCTTTGTGATCTGGACTCCCACCTTGCTGTGATTTCATCGGGCTCGGTGATCGTCCTAATCTGAATTCTGCGAAGAGAGTGCGTAATTTGTTCTATATGCGCGTCTCGAAAGCCTCCAACTTGGCATCGATCAAATCCTCTGATGCCATGGTGTATGTCTCCAGGTCTAAGATATTACGATCCTTATTCTGTTGGTGGGTTAAGGGCATAGGTCGATGGAGAGATTAGTGGTCACATAAGACAAGGATCAACGATGGAAGGTTGTGGTAGGCTGCTGTTTGGGTTACAGTTTGTGCTGTTATTTGGGCTGACTGTAGAGATTAAAAGTGGGTAACAGTAGTTGCGTCTTAAGGCTAAAGGCATGCCTTAGGGTTGATGTGGGTGGCAACAAGAATCTTAATAAGGATTGGGTATGGTTGCAGCAAAAGACACCAAAAGGTAGTGTCGTAGAATTCTATATTGATAGGTTGCTATCAGAGGTGTAGTTGATGCTGCAGTTTGAGGCTATTATGGAGGATGTAAGGGGTGTTTGGTGGTAGTGGTTTAAGGATAGGAAGATGCGATTAGGGTTGCTATGGGTGACAGCAACCGGTTTGGTTGGGATTGGTGACCAAAAGAGAGATGGGTCAAGGTTGCAGTTTAGGGTTAATAGCTTACGGTTTAGGTTACTGTTGGTGCTACGGTTTGAGGGTGTTGTGGAGGCTTAAAAGGGTTTTGATGGTAGTGGTTTGAGGCTGAGAAGGAAGGTTTAGGGTTGTTGTTGGGGGCAGCAACCAGTTTGGTATGGCTGTGCCAAAAGATGTTGCAGCAAAATTCTTCGTTGAGAACAACAAGTTTGCAACAAAAGGATTCCAACAGTATATGGATGATTTCGACAACAAGAAACCAATGAGGATGGCAGCAAGATAGATGAGAATAGTGATAGCAATATGGCAGCAACAACTTCGGAAGAGATCAGTTGTGTATGCAGCAAGAAACACTGAAAAGTATGGCAGCAAAATTTTCATCAAATGACAACAGTTTTATGACGAAAGCTCTAGCAATATTGCAGCAGTATTTTGAGGAATATGGCAGCACGGAGTCAACAAGGATAGCAGCAATATATATGATAGCGATATGGTGGCAAATATGGCAGCAAGATGGCAGCAAGATCGGATGCGATAGATGTAATAACAGAATTTTACGTCAAAGAACAACAGTTTGACAAAAAGTTTTCAGTGGTTACGTCAAAGATTTAAATAAGAATTCGGTGAGAATCCGCTGGTAAGGAAAGCTAAGCCAACGTAAAAGACAAATATGAATATGGCAGCAAGATACCAGTAGAAAGATCGGACATATGATAGGAAATATGCGGCTGAAATTTTGTAGCACAACTTTCGTCGTAAAGATAATAACTTTGCGATGATAAGTTTTTGCAGTGATATAGATATACTTTTTTTTTATTTTTGGATAAGTAAATTACAGCAGTAATAAGGTAGATACCAGAACCAGATGCAATTTTGATGGAGATTGCAGATAATGTTTCTGAGGCAATGGTGATGACGGTAGAGTCGACGATGATCACAACAATTATGAAATTACTTGGGAGGTGGTGGATGGCTAGATGAAGGTAGCGACGGCTATGGAAGGGCAGCGAGGCATAAAAAATGCTGCTCTGAAACCAAGTGTTAGGACTCGCAGGATTCTAAGCTTGGGTTGACCTTTGTAAGGGATTGGTCCTCCTTGGAACTCTATAGGTGTTCCTCCCTCCTTGGTAGTCGGCCACAAAGGCTAAGAAAAGATGTCTTGATTGCTTGATAAAATATTTGTGGCTACATGTTTTATATAGGATCTCAAAACCCTAAATCCTAATAGGACTCCTCCCTAATGGAAGACTCCAACTCCTGTAAAACTCCTACTTCAAGTAAACTAAGACTCCAACTCCTAATCAAACTCCTACTCCAAGTGAAACACTCTCATCTCAAATCCTAGCCGCCTCCTCTCAGCCTTAGCCAACTTTTCCTCATCAAGGTGGGCGGCCAATTAGGTTGATTACAAGCTTGACTTGGTTGACTCTAATCCAAATCCAACTCCGACTCCTAACTAGACTCTAGTTCAGCCAAATCCTAACCTAACTAAGATTTGGGCTGATTTATTACAATGGACTCAAATATCCTCCTAGCTAACCTAATGTTAGGTCTAAGTTGACCAACAAGGCCCAACCTAAGGACTCGATTCAATCGACTAGGACTCGACTCAACTAGGGTCCTAACAAAAGCCTATATGACGTAAATATAGAGCAGAGCTCGTTATATTCGTAATGATAGAGCAAAGCTCGTTATGGAGAATCTTATGACTAGCAATAGTACAATGATAATTGATCATTTTTTTCTAAAGCTAATCGGTCTTATGATACAGACTAATAAGTCAATGACGAATGTAGAAGTTAAGGTGTTCAAGATGATCAAGATGATCATAATAATACTTGCCTAAGGAGCCACCTCTGATATGTATGATTCAAGATGATCAAGCTATAACTGTCACCACATTGATACAACAGTGACATACAATCTATTAGTATATCATGTCATTAGAATAATTTTAGGATTAGATTCAACAAACATATCATATTGATATACAAATATATTGAAACGAAAACTCTGATCCAACACCTATATAGTCTTATCATTTATTTTGGTGATAGAACATTGATAAGCAAGGATTGATCCACTTATTATTTGATTCATTTAAATCTTATAGTTTAAACTCATAATCTAACAATTCAACTCATATCTTTGCATATAATTCAATATTAACTCATATGTTTCTAGGTAATTCAATATTAACAAAAAAAAATAATAATAAACCTATTCAAAATATATCACAAAACTACTGCTCAACACCCAAAGATAAACCTTTTGAAATAGTCAGTATGCCCTGGAAACCAACCTGCACAATCGATCGGCACGAAAAGTCAAACATTGGCAACGACCACGGATTGCACTATGACAAAAAGCCCAGCACATAAAAAAGCTTGATTAAGAGCACCAAAAATAAATTGGATGAACCTTTAACCAATATAAATGTTCATTCACTTGGCAAAAGTTAAAAACATTTTTTCTCCAATAATTCAACTATCAATCAATTGAGGTGACAAATGAAAAGGAAATAACCAACAATTCCAGAAAGAAATGAAAGAAGACCATAAAAAATATGACCTCTGGAGTTTATTTTATTTAGGAAGATACCAAATTGATGACATAATAATAATCTCACGTAAATCTCCAAGTAGGATGTACAAGGCAGTTTCAACACGAGGTTGCTGAACATATCTTGCATGCCTACTAAGATATTTCTGCTTACTTGTTTTGCTGATCGCCATATGCAACTACAATTATTTTGTGGAGTTGAGTTGTTGATCACCAACCCAGTAGACTACTTACTGGTCCCTGCTTACGTGTCGTTCTTTGCATGCCGGTGGCAGAAGGATTTGAGCCTACCAAGACCTGCTTCGAGAGAAGAAGGGTCTGTCGCAAATGTCACGCGGAGCCAATTTTTCATCCCCACTGTTACCCCTGCAACCTCAAAGTGGTAAATCTTTTACGGACAGCAATACTGACAACAAGCACAAAACTTACACTGATAAGAATTAGCAAATAAAAAGAAACAAGCTACTGGAAGAGAGACTGGTTGGACATGGTCTTCAGCAAACTATTTGACAGCATTGTCAATAAAGAAAACAAACAAAGTTGATGTTTACATATAGTCCTAATGCAGTAAACACGATCAAATGAAAGTGTTTCTTACACAAAATTTCATGTGTATCATGGAGAAATTGGTTATAGTCGGAGTGTTTTTTTAATTTAACATGTATATCATATGTCATAATTGTAGATACTTTTTTTTTAAGAATAGGTGCAATGATCAAATAAATCTTAAGTAAAAGCAAAGATAAATTTGTAGTTACCATATCAATCATATGAGGTAAAAAGAATAAATCTGAATTTGGACAGTTACTTGGGATGTACTGATGACCAAACCTACATGCAGTTGATCAATAACAGGTCAATGGATAAATCTGAATTTGACGCTTATTTGGACTGTACTAATAATCAACCTACATACAATTGATCAATATTGGGTTAGATATATAAAACATCAAGTGAAACTTACTCCTAGCGAATGTTGCTCACCTGGCAGTATTATAACAGACTCCTCTTTGGCTAGCTTACTACAGAAATCAATATCATCATGGATGCCCTCCAAGTGAGACAAATGCAGCTTTGCCTGCATCACATACCATCGACTTAAGAACTTGGATACAAGTAAAATTCTTCTGAGATTTGGACCTGATCCCTCTTCCTTCAAATCCCATCTTGCCTAGATTAACTCATCCATCAGAGCATCCTCCACTAAAATGTGGTGCCACGTAGATGGAGGGCTGGATATTGGAACAGATGTGCAATTAAACACAGATGCTCAAAAGAAAATGGGCCTCACCATTGCAAACATAGAACCCTCTGGTTTATGAGGGCATGTAATGCAATCAATCTCCTTTATTTTGTCATAACATATATCTGCTGTTTTCCTCAGCAAATTAATGGTTTTCTCAAAGAAATCATCCTTGGTGTTCTCAAGGATTTGAGGAACAGCTCCCTGAAAGAGTAAATTGTAGGTTATACTAAACTGAAATGAAACAGAGTCCATCCAAACAAAAAGAGAGAGATCAATAGACGATAACGAGAGATAAATGACTTCTTATATTCACAGTAAAAAGAATAAGCTTAAATAAATATGTTTTTATTGTCTTCTCAGAAATTTCACCAAAAATAACATTGTTTTCAAACAAAAACCATTAAAGAAAATCAGCAAGAGAGAACTTAATTATTCATTAAAGAACATCAGTAAAGAGTAATTAATTATTATAATACAAAATACTTTTGAATACTTAACCAGGTCTTAAGCCAACAGAATCAACCAAAGTAACAATGTAATAATGATGACCATTAATAGGAAATATAAAGAAAAAAGAGTGAACTTTATCCATCTGGAGGAATTTTAAGATACCATTTTTAGAGAAATAATGAGGTGGATTTTAGAGAACAAAGAGGTCCTTCACACAAATACAAGTGTAAAAGATGAGAATAATTCTTCACATATAAGTGGCTACATTGTATTGTCTTTAAATCAACGCAGAGGTGGAAATCCATTTTGATGAACAAGGTCCCTAGACTAAAACGAACGGTCATCGCTCAATTGTAACTCTTCGCTCAATAAATTGTTGGTCGCTTTTGTTTACTTGTACAGATGTTTGGCAACATGTTTTGTCTTGGTTTTGAGTGATTTTGCCTAAGAAATGTGAGCAGAAACAGTGTGTAATACTGCATAACAATCGGTCGCTGCGCAGAGCCAAAACAGGCCAAAACTACCTAGTTTTGAGTCATTTTCGCATGCTACGGTGACCAGTCTGAACGGTGCAAAATGTCAATCATCTCAATCCCTTGGAACCCCCTGGGTGGCTGATAGGACTCCAGCAAGGTTGAGTCCTAATCTCCCTAGAAGTAGTCAATAAAACCCTGCTAGATTGTAATAAAGTCATTCCTATCTTATAAAGGAGTATGGCTAGGGTTTATATTAGCCCTTAGGGCATAGTGACAGCCGCCCCCCTTACTGGGTTGGTTGGCCAGAGTTTCCCTTGCTTAGGTCAGCTATAGAGCCAACCTAGTCGTCCCCTGTTCCTATTAAGGCAGGTTGGCTATAAGAGGGGCAAAGAGATAATTTTACTTAGGCAATCACCCCCTTAGGCTAGGGTTTTGATCCCTATATAATGATGTAGCCATCCCCTCTCTTGAATCAAGCAATCTATAATTTTAATTCAGCCTTGTGCCGAGTCTAGGAGGGAGGAACCCCTATAGCGTTCCAAGGGTTGATCCCCCTCAAGGATCAAAATCTATAGAGCTCCTTCTGGGGTTCTATCATCTGGTATCAGAGCAACGATCTTGCTGCCCTTGTAGCCATCATCCATGCCTCCACCTTTCCAAGCAATTCCCACAATTGATTTTGACGTCGCCTCCATCGTCGCCCACCAAGCCGCAAATCCATCAATATGCTGCCTTCCTCTGCGTCAACATCAAAGATCTGGTAAAAACTTTAACGCCTATGCCTCTTGCTACTGCTATTCCTCTATCTTATACTTGGGAGAAGTTTTTCCAAAATTCTCTTGCTGCAAAATTTTACCATCGCAAACGTTATCATCGTTGCGAAGGCGAAACGCTGCAGAACTTTTCAACTGATTGTTGCTTCTTGGAACTGAACTTTTAATCATCCTTTTCGGCTGAAACTTTTATATAATTTCATAGATCGTCTTAGCTTTCATCTAAGACCAATCTCATAAAAAAACTCCTTCTGGATCCAGACTTATAGTGCTGTGATTCTTCGTCACGCAGTGCTGAAATTTTATGATGGAGAATCCGCCTTCCATATATTGGCCTCTTGAAACCAAACTTTGTTCATCCTTTTTGACCGAAATTTTTATACAATTCCAAATATCAACTTGGCTTTCATCTGGGATTGATTTCTCAAAAAAATTTCTTCTGGAACTAGTTTTCTTGTGCAATCTTTCACCAGCATGCAGTTCTGAAATTTTTACGATGAAGGATCTACCTTTCGTCTTTTGCCCTATTTCCCTACTGTTGCGCTGCCAAAATTTCGCCAAACTTTTTACTAGTATTCCCAATATCGAAACCAATGGTTTCTGCATAAGTTTCTTGAACTTTCCTTTGGAAATTACGTCGAGAAGTCATCGTTTCTCCGACGTAAAATCTATTCGGCAGGACTGCACATCGTCGCACTTTTTTTCGTCAAATTCTATCGGATTTGAGTGCTATTTTTTGTGAGATTTCAGACTCTCTTTTCCTCATCACAAACCCTACCATCCTTACCAAAAACCCTTCAAAACACTACCCTAAACCGAAACCAAACAGCCACCCAAATCAGCCCTAACCATAGCCTACTTCCTTATCGATCCACTTACCTTTTCAGCCAACTTTCTGTTAGGACCCTAGCTAAGTCGAGTCCATTTATTCAGGTTGAGTCATGTTAGCCAGCGTCAGTTATGGATCGGGTGAATCTCATCAAGTCGGTTATGAGTAGATTGAGTGATTTTTATCTTCAGTTGGGATTGAGTCAGTTATTATTTTCAGTTAAGAGTTTATCAAGAGTCAAAGATTAGTGGGATTCTTGGCAGAGCCCTATAAATAAGGTTGTAAAGTCTTTCATGAAATCAATCAATGAGAAGTATTAGTTTTAGCCAAAAGGTAAAACCCTAGGAGGCAAATCCCCTCGAAGTGATCTAGGAGGCCTGATCCTCTCGAAGAGATCGTTTATCCCACTTATCCACCCTCTTCCCTCACGATAGAACCCTAGGGTCCTACCAATTGGTATCCGAGCAGCGATCCTCGGCGTTCTTGTTGTGATTCCACGGTCGCTCCTCTCATCATTGTCATCGTCGTCGCCATCGTCGTCAACGTCATCGTCGTCGCCATCATCGTCATATTGGCCATCTTGCTACAATAAAAGAGAGAGAGAGAGAGAGAGAGAAAAAAAAAAAAAAGAAGCAGCAGCGACCCCTCCTTTCTCCTCATCTTCCAAAAAAAAAAAAGAGAAAAAAAAAGGGAGAAAGAAAGAGAGGGAAGAAGAAGAAGGGGCCACAGTCGCACCTTCCCCTTTCTTTCTCCCCTACTACTGTGGCCGACCACCATCTCCTCTCCTCCTCTCCTACCACAGCAGTCGCACATCGCCGCTGCCCTCTCCCTCTACCGCCTCTTCCTCCACCGGCCACCTCTATTCCTCTCCTCCCTGGTGCTGTCGCCGACCACCATATCCCCATCTCCCCTGCCGCAGCAGCTGCCCGATACGTCGACGCGCCCGCAACCTCCTCCCACCGGCCATCGCTGTCCTTCCCCATCCTCCCCATGCAAGCCACCGCCACCTCTGCTACCAACCCTCATCGCTGCCTCTCTTGCAACCGCAGCTTCTACCCGCTACCGCAGCCCACCCACACAACCTTGCTGCTCGGGCCGCTTGCCGCCAGCCGTGCGATCGCCAGTGACCGGTCCAGCCACTACCGCGCGACCACCTCTCAGCAATCGCAGAAAGCGACGCTGCCCTCTGTTCCTCCTCTGTTTTCCGTTGCCGCAATCCGTCCGCGATCGCAGCTAACCACCGGCCATACCCGCCTACTCCGGTCAGCAGCCATCGCTGCCACCCGCCGTTGACCCCTGCCTCCTCTTCCCTTGTCGCTACTGCCTTCCAACCCTCAATCGCGTCACCGTCGCCCATTCTTCCTCCCCGTCGTGCAACTGAAGGTTGTAGCCATCCTCCCTTGCTGCCGCAGTCGCCTTTAGCCGTGCCCTCCTCACCTTCTTCCCTCTGCCACAATCGCATCTACTGCATCCACCTCTATTGCAGCGTTACCCAACTATCGCCGGCAGCCGCAGCCACCCTCGTCAGACCCCGCTACTTGCCGGACCCTGCTGCTCCCACTTCCTCTTCCTCACCGGAACCATTGCTCGCCGGAACACACGCTGCCCCTCCTTGTTGTCTTCATCTCCAGCAAGAAGGAACACCGCCACTACCTCTTCTTCAATTGTAGCCGCTTCCAGTCATGTTATCTCCCTCTGCAGCAACCGTTGCCCCTTCCCTACGACGCAAACTCATGCCCCTGACTCGACAGCAAAAAAAAAAATTGAACATCACTGATCTACAATCCTACACGGTGACTATAGATAATGCACTTGATGCAAGGTTTAAAGCCTTCAAGGCTTACATGGAAGACAGATTTCAAGAGCTCCTTCGCGAAATTAGAAGAAGCCGATCAGAGAGTCCCAAGAAAACTCAAATGGTGAAAGTTCCAAAGGGAGTCGATCTGAAAAGTATGATCAGGGGCAGGACACAGGATACACACGGATGAGGGTGGAGTTTCCCAAATGGGAAGATGGAAACCCGATTGGTTGGATTTCACGTGCTGAAAGATTTTTTCATTTTCACATGACTCCGGAGGAATCCAAGGTGGAGATCGCCTCCATACAACTTGAAGAAGACGCGATCTAGTGGTACGATTAGTACGAGCATACTCATGGAGAACCCTCGTGGGAGTAATTCAAAAGTGAACTTTTGATTTGCTTCGAACCATCGGAGTACAAAAACATGGATGGACAACTCGCCAAAATCAGTCAAACCTCTACCATACAAGAGTACCAGAGCAGATTTGAGCACCTCTCAAACCAAACCCAAGACTGGTCCACAAAACAACTGCTAGGAACATTTATTAAAGGGCTCAACAACCTCGTACTGTGATGGCTGTCATATCATTCGCTCGCATACACGAAGAAAAGCTCAATAGGGACAATCGTAGAAATAAAAGCATAAATCAACCAGTAATAAGCAAGCCGACAGTGCCACGTCCCTCCACTCCAACCCCTCGAAGACTTACCAGAGAAGAGCTCCAAGAAAGATCAACAAAAGGGTTATGTTGGCATTGTGATGAAAAATAGAGTAGAGGACATCGATGCAAACAGGGCCATCTTCTGATGATAGAACCAATTAAAGAGGAACCAGAGAATGATGACAGGACTCTGATCGAGAAGGTACAGATTCTGATAATGCTATTGGACCTTTTGTACATACGGTACATGCAATAATAGGCTACTCTAACCCGTAAACCACGAAAATCGAGAAAATTTTGAAACAATAGCCTGTTACTGTTTTAATCGATACTGGTAGCACTAACAATTTCATGGACAGAAGGCTTGTTAACCGATTGGCCTATCAAATTAAAGACTGTGATAGATTTGAAGTCAAAGTTGCTGATGGTCGAATTCTAATTTGTAATAGTAAGTGCTCAAGAATTAAACTAATGGTACAAGGCCAAGAACTACGGGTGGATTTCTTTCTGATACCACTGGAGGACATCGAAATAGTGCTTGGAATTGAATGGTCGTCAACCCTGGGTGATGTCACCTGGAATCTTTCTAAACTAATTATGAAGTTTTTTATTAATGGAAAGCAGGTGATCCTCAAAGGAAGATGTGGAAGCAAGATCACAACCGCTAGTAACCATCGAATGGAGAGGCTTCCTCACAAGACTTCAATGACGGCTGCACTAGAAGGCCGACCTATTGCTTACACAAAGTGGAGATCTTATTTAATTGATCAAAAGATTGTGACGCGTGGTAAATATCCTGGATCGAAGTACCCCCAAAGTTCGATGTTGCTCAATCTTGAGGATAAGGCTGATTTGAAGAGGGCAAGTCTGTTAGGACCCTAGCTAAGTCGGGTCCATTTATTCAGGTTGAGTCATGTTAGCCAGAGTCAGTTATGGGTCAGGTGAATCTCATCAAGTCGGTTATGAGTAGATTGAGTGATTTTTATCTTCAGTTGGGATTGGGTTAGTTATTATTTTCAGTTAGGAGTTTATCAAGAGTCAAAGATTAGTGGGATTCTTGGCAGAGCCCTATAAATAAGGCTGTAAACTCTTTTATGAAATCAATCAATGAGAAGTATTAGTTTTAACCAAAAGGCAAAACCCTAGGAGGCAAATCCCCTCGAAGTGATCTAGGAGGCCCGATCCCTTCGAAAAGATCATTTATCCCACTTATCCACCCTCTTCCCCCACAATAGAACCCTAGGGTCCTACCACTTTCCTTACCGATACACCTACCTTTGCTGCCATCTATCCAAGATCTAAAATCTATTTTCCTAACCTTCATCTACTGCTATCACAGCCCTAAAACTACACCAATTCGCAGTCTAAACTCCACAAAACCGTAGCCCCAAATTGTACCCAAAACAGCCACAAACTGTACTAAAAAACCGAAGCCTTTGGTCCACCAATCTTTCAGCTGCCCAATCTCCCTTATCCCTTCAACTGCAGCATGCATCTTTCACTGCCCAACACTGCCAACAGCGACCTCTTGCTGCCATCCTCCTTGATCGCAGCTAGCAACGATCCTTGCGGCAAAAAGCTACTAGCAGCGATCTTTCGCTATAATTTGTTGACATCGCAGCCCGCAACAATCGTTCGCTACCAACTATCTTGATTGCGACCAGCAACAAATTGAACACAACAACAGGCGTCTCTTGCTCCATCCCGCTGCTGCCCTCCTCCGCAATAGCCGTGTACATCACTACCCCGTCTTCCTCCTATTGCAGCTACACCCTTGCTGCAACCGACGCCACTTGCAGCCACGAAGTCGCAGCGCAGTTGCAACCGACGTTGCTGCTGCCCTCTTCTTCCTCCACCATCACTGCTACCCTTGGCTGCCATCCTCCACTTGGAGACTTCACCCCCACAGTCCTGACATTGCTGCCATTCACTGCCTTCAACCTGAAAATTGCAGCTACACTTTTCAGGTGGTTTATTTGACGGGTTGGAGATCCTTACGTCATGACATCGCTGGGCTTATTCGAAGCCAAATTGAAGGCTTTCGAGATGCGTATGGATGCCAAATTATGCGCTCTCTTTGAGGAGTTTAGATTGGGCCAATCACCAAGCCCAAAAAGATCACAACATAGAGCAAATTCTGATTGCAAAAAGAACCCATCAGAGATAAGAAGCGAGGATAAAACATGGCAGCCCTACACCTCGATGACGTCGATCTCCTTTGTATAACATCAAGAAGGGCACCTCAATCAAGATGCTCAGAGCATGAGAGCCACATCCCAACCAAAAGCATATAAACCTTCGGTATCAATCAATTACAAGAACCTTAACGAAGAACTAATGAAGATCCGTCAAACCTCTACCATCCAAGAGTACCAAATCATGTTTAAAAGGTTAACTAATCAAACTCGTGATTGGTCTAAAAAATAGATATTGAGGACTTTCATTGAGGGCTTGAAGCCGGAGATTCAAGAATAAGTTAAAGCGCGACAACCGTACACACTTAAGGCAGTCATCTCCTTCGCATGACTACACGAAGACAAGCTGAACCAAGATGCTCGAAGGACCAAAGCCGTCGCACAACCAGCAGCACAGAGACTCTCGGCCCCATCTACCACTAGTCGTCACCTCTGCCGAAAAAGTTAACAAGAGAAGAGTTTCGTGATAGATCGACAAAGGGCCTATGTTGGCATTGTAATAAACTGTGGAACCGAGACCACCATTGTAAAAAAGAGAGACCTCTATTGGATGAGCCCACTGAAGAACCTAAACTCAAAGATATGACTCTCAAGACCAAGGAGAAGGATATGAAGAAAAAACCACATTCAGCCGCCCGCACCTTTCATGCTCCACCACAGGTATTAGACATTGATGGATTTATCAAGCATGAGCCAGCCGACACCAAGAGCTCCAACGACCTTATGAATGATAAAAGAAAACAGGTGACCTTATGTGGGAAAGGAGAGAACGAAGAAAAGATTATCTCGACACAGTGCTTGGAGAAGCTCGCTAAAATCTTAGGAACGTCTGCTAAACCAAGCCGAAACCTTCCTGCCATACTGCACGACCCCCGTATGTTGGTCTTACAAGGGGAACCACCAGCACATATTCGGCCATATTGCTGTCCATATTTTCAGAGGACCGAAGCTAAAAAGATCGTCCAAGAGACGCAAGAGATACGGATCATTCGACCACAACCTTCTCTTGCAATGACACTTTATCTCCAAAAACTTTGCCTTTTTGTCTACAGGGATAAGCTCTTCCTGAAGTGCCATATTCAGCTGAACCAGCTATGGGTTCTAATGCAGTGCTCCATCATCTCGGGCTACTTCCACGACTTCACTGAGGAGGACCATGATGCTAAAAGTCTTCCCTGATGATGATCTCGGATCCACGACCCGCGATCGCAAGAAGGAACAGGAGAAAGGCATCCACATGACCCCCACAACCATGATGTCATCTATATCGATGCTAGCATTACCTGAACGTGACAATGTGTTCGTACTTGGAGCAGACACATCCAGAGTTGGGATCGGCATCACCCTTATGCAAGATGGTCCATGGCACGAAAGAGGAGTAAGCCCACAAGAATTATAATTCATGCTCACGCCAGCACATGCAAAGAAGAAATGGCCTCCCGACAAACTTCAGAATGGATGAAAAATTGAAGATCGAATTTTCTTACACCTCCAGCCTGATTAGCAGGAAACTCAAGCCTTAAGGAAGTAGTCTCCCTATTTCTTTGGGTCTTGTAAAATTGGAGACCACATTGGAGCCCTAATCTAGAGATCAGATCCGTGCACCAGATTAAGATTACAGTTGATCCTCCAAGTATCCCACCTCAAATAAAAATTTAAAGACGACGACTCAGCTCAAGTTCTTCCAACTAACACCCAAGCTGACGAGGAGCTAAAGACCCGGTTCCCTAAGTTTATGGAGCTTCAGCCTTAAGGACAAGATTGATTTTAATAGGGCGGGTTAGATATGACTCCAGCAGGATTGAGTCCTAATCTCCCTAGAAGTAGTCAATAAAACCCTGCTAGATTATAATAAAGCTATTCCTATCTTATAAAGGAGTATGGCTAGGATTTAGAATAGTCCTTAGGGCTTAGTGGTCGTCGCCCCCCTTACTGGGTTGGTTGGCCAGGGTTTCCCTTGCTTAGGTCGGCTATGGAGCCAACCTAGCCATCCCCTATTCCTATTAAGGCAGGTTGGCTATAAGAGGGGCAAAGGGATAATTTTACTTAGGCAAGCACCTCCTTAGGCTAGGGTTTTGATCCCTATATAATGATGTAGCTACCCCCTCTCTTGAATCAAGCAATCTACAATTTTAATTCAGCCTTGTGCCGAGTCTAGGAAGGAGGAACCCCTACACCGTTCCAAGGGTTGATCCTCCTCAAGGATCAAAATCTATAGAGCTCCTTCTGGGGTTCTATCAATGGCACAAGGCTGGATGGGACTTCAGGAATATATTGGGCGTGAGCATTCATCAACAGTTGAACTCGACTTGCGTCCAATACCTTGGGAACTGTCGTTTATGGACTTGCGGTCGTTCCTACAGCCCTCTAAAGTCCTATTTCGCTCTCTTCTCTCTTTCTTTGTTGCACTCAAGGTGTTCGACGAATTGCTTATAAGAGCTGCCCTCTTTGCGAGACGTCGGGACTTGTCCATCGCTTGTTTTCAAGCTAATCAACTTCCCTTTTTGCACGTCATTCGGGACCCGCACGAGGTTGCAAGTGGGCTGACCCTTTACGGGCAAATAACACTTCGGCATTTCTTAACTTAGGCAATCCCAGCTAAGTCAGGAACATTGGGCAAGGTTGCTTCGCAACTTAGGCAATTTCAGCTAAGTATTCAAGTTTGCCACTAGGGTGCCGCACGGCTTAGGCAAATTCAATTAGGTCCATGACATTGTGGTATCAGAGCGGGCAAGCAATTCGAACAAGCAGTAAAGAAGATTCACAATCTCGCCATGGTGGAGCACCGTGGTGAATCGGCAAGATAAGGCAAGCCGGACCCTTGCCCCAAGCAATCTCAAACGGGCTGCAAGTGCAAACTTACTCACATGCTGCTGGAGCTGCTCATGAGGAGCGCGACAGCGAACAAGACGAGTGTGAACTTGGGTATTCTCCATGAGCGGAGGAGTGCGCTAACTGGGAAAAGGAGCCACAAAGAGAGACTTACAACGGCAGAAACCCGCCTCGATGTTCTTGAAGCGAGCTTAGAGGAACTCTACCAAGGGCAACGAAGACTCCTTGGGGTAGAGAGCTCGCAAGAAGAAGCTGATTCTCAGATAGACATGGTTGAGTCCCTGGTCGACCGACTGACGAGAGACACCAAAGACTCGGTACAACATCTACATGAAGTTGTGGCGGAACTCACGTCCATGGTAACGTTGCTCATAAGGACTCTTAATGCGGGAAGGAACAATACCCACGCTGTGCCACCACAAAGCTCAGGGCACCCGAACCGCATTGCTACGGAGGTGCCAGAGATGCCAAAGAGCTCAAAAATTTCCTGTTCGACATGGAACAGTATTTTCGTGCTACGAGGCCCGATTTTGAAGAAGCCAGAGTTTCTATAGCAACAATGTATCTAAATGAAAATGCAAAACTTTAGTGGCAAACCCGTTGGGAAGAGATCCAACAAGGCCGACGCCGAGTGGATACATGGGAAGACTTGAAACGAGAGTTGAGAACTCAGTTTTTGCTCGAGAACACAGAGTTTATCGCAAGAAGGAAACTGAGACAACTCCGCCAAAGTACATCCATTCGAGATTATGTGAAGCAATTTTGGACACTGATATTGGATATACAAGACATGTCCGAGAAGGACAAGCTATTCAGCTTCCTCGATGGCCTGAAGCCATGGGCACAACAAGAACTAAATTAGAGGAATGTCACCGACGTGGTCGAGGCAATTGCAGTCGTAGAAAGGCTAACTGACTTTGTTTCTTCAGAGGACTTGGGTAAAAAGAAACAATCCTCAGGAAATTGCCCAACAAAATACTCCCGAACGAAGGAGTCTGGGGGCGAACAAAAGAAAAAGAACTTCCATAAGGAACCAAGCTCAAAAGGCAAGGCCCCGAAGTCTGGCGGATGCTTCTTATACGATGGACCACACATGGTGAGGGAGTGCCCGCAAAAGCAGGCACTCAATGCATTAACTGCATCGATACACCCCCATAAGTCAGACAAAGGCAAAGCCATCACCATTAGTTCAAGTAATTCTGAACCCAGCAACGACAACAAGGAGTTGCAAGAGCCCCAAATGGGAGCAACGCGTTTGTTGAATGTATTACGGGGTCAAGTTGGGGAGAACACAAAGACACAAGCACAGAAGACAACAAGTAGCGAGTTAATGTATGTAGACATCAAGCTTAATGGCCCGTGTAATGGTGGACACAGGCGCTACCCACAATTTTATTGTCGATCGTGAAGCAATACGACTTGGACTGATCTTGGAGAAGAACCCAAGTCGCATGAAGGTTGTGAACTTGGAGGCTCAGCGGATCTCCGGGCTAGCAAAGGGGGTCCCTATTAAGATTGGAACATGGAGCGGGTGCACAAACATGATGGCGGTGCCATTGGATGACTTCTAAGTGATTCTTGAAATGGAGTTCATACATGCGATGAAGTTGATGTCGATGCCATTCCCAAACTCTCTATGCCTAATGGGAGGCGACGACCCCTACGTGGTTTTAGTTTCTCGAGGAGGAACCAAGGACCCATAGCAAATATCGGCACTATAATTAAAGAAAGGGGTACGAAACGGCGAATTAACTTTTGTGACTGTTGTGAAGCTAGAACCATTTGATAGGGAGGTCATTCACGAACTTGCTGCGGTGGCGAATGTCTGAAAGAATTCATAGATGTCATGTCACCTGAGTTGCCGAAGACTCTGCCTCCACGCAGAGTCATGGATCATAATATTGAGTTAGAGCTGAGAGTTAAGCCTCCAGCGAGACCACCATACCGTATGGCCCCTCCAGAGTTAGCAGAACTAAGGAAGTAGTTAGATGAACTGCTAAGCGGTGGTCTCATCCGCATTTAAAAGCACCCTTCGGAGCTCCAGTCCTCTTCCAGAAGAAACAAGATGGGAGTCTCCGATTATGCATGGATTATCGAGCCCTCAACAAGGTGACGGTGAAGAACAAGTATCTCATTCCACTCATCGCGGACTTGTTCGATCAATTGGGCAAGGCAAAGTACTTCTCCAAACTCGACCTTCGGTCGAGGTATTGGCAGGTGCGCATTGCAGAAGGCAACAAAACGAAGACTACCGATGTAACCAGGTATAGAGCGTTTGAGTTTCTGGTGATACCTTTCGACTTAACCAATGCTCTAGCCACATTCTGTACTCTTATGAATCAACTGTTCAAGGAGTATCGGGACAAATTTGTGGTCGTCTACTTAGATGATATCATCGTCTATAGCCAAACGCTTGAGGAGCATGTCGAGCACCTTCGGACAATTTTTAAAGTTCTCAGGGAGAATACTTTATTCGTGAAGAGGGAGAAGTGCTACTTTGCTCAAACGGAAATTCTATTCTTGGAGGCATGGAATCGGCAATGGTTTCATCTGAATGGATAAGTCTAAAGTGCAAGCTGTGGTGGACTGGCGAACACCAAAGAAGGTGCCAGAGTTGAGATCCTTCCTTGGGTTCATCAATTATTATCGGCGCTTCATAGCTGGATATTCGAAGTGCGTAGTTCCACTAACGAAGTTGCTGAAGGAGCAGTCTTGAAAATGGTCAGACAAATACGAGGCAGCATTCTAAGACCTAAAGGCTGTTGTGTTAGAAAACTAGTGCTTAGATTCCTAGAATATGGAAAGTCCTTTGAAATCTATTCAGATGCTTCAGACTTCGATATTGGGGGAGTTCTTATGCAAGAGGGTTACCCGGTGGCCTACGAGAGTCGCAAGTTCAACGAGACCGAGCGGCGATATCTAGTGCATAAGAAGGAGATGACAGCGGTAATATCTTGGGGCACAATTCATATTAAGAACGGACAATATTGCATTGAGTTACTTCCAAACTCAAAAGAAGATCTCCCTAAAGCAAGCACGGTGACAGGACTTCTTGGCTGAGTTTGGCATGGTGATGGAGTATAAGCCTGAAAAAGCAAACGTTGTGGCCGATGCCTTGAGCTAAAAAGTGGAACTGGTGAATGCCATACAGTTGGAAGGTGAAGGCTAAGCAAGTTAGTTGCACTCCAACTTCCTTTCTAGGATTAGGGACGGACTGTGCAGTGATCCTCAGGCACTAATCCTAATGCAACTCATCCAAGGCGCGACGATTTTGGGTCCAAGAGGGACTTGTCTATACCAATGGGAACAGAGTTTATATTCCGCAAGCGAACAATTTTAGGCGTGAACTCTTGAAAGAGTGTCATGATTCCCTTTGGGCTGGACATCCGGATATTCACCGAACAATAGCTCTCATGGAGAAAGCCTTCTATTGGCCGAAGAAGGAGACTGATGTGGAGGATTATGTTTGAACATACCTTACTTGCCAATAAGATAAGGTAGAGTAGCGGAAGCCGGTAGGACTTTTGGAGTCGTTGCCCGTACCAGAAAAACCATGGAGAACATCTCTTTAGACTTCATATCAAGCTTGTCGACAGTAGGGGGACTCAGATCGATACTCGTGGTGGTCGATCGTTTTTCGTAGCATGCAACATTCATTGTTGCACCCCTACACTGTTCAGCAAAGGAGGCGGCCAAGTTGATGATGAAGAATGTAGTGAAGTATTGAGGAGTCCCGCACAATATCATCAGTGATCTAAATTCACGATTCTTGGGATGATTTTGGACTTAACTATTCAAGTTGCTAGGATCTAAGTTATACTTCGCCACAAGCCTCCACCCTCAAACGAATGGCCAGACTGAAAGAATCAACTCGCTCTTGAAGCAATACCTCCGACACTACGTGAGTGCCAACCAACAAGATTGGGTAAAGCTATTAGATATAGCTCAATTCTCCTATAACTTACAGCGTAGCTCTGCATCGAACAAGAGCCCCTTCGAGGTTATTACGGGACAACAACCGTCGACTCCTCATATCTTAGCCATTAGCTACACAGGGAGTAGTTCATCAGCTTATCACTTTGCAAAGGAATGGCATCGAAATGCAGATATTGCTTGGGCCTACTTGGAGAAGTGGGCAGACTTGGGAAGACGACCACAGGAGTTTTAAATTGACGACTTGGTGTTGGTGAAGCTCCAACCGGCATCACTCTAGTTCTTTAGGCACAAAGTGCATAAAGGGTTGGTACGCAAGTATGAAGGGTCTTTCCCAATTATCAGTAGGGTGGGCAATATCTCCTACAAGTTGTAACTGTCGGCATGGCTCAAAATTCATGATGTCTCCCATGCAAGCAACTTGAAAGCCTACAATTCAGATCCATAAGATACTTCCCGAAATATTTCAACTTGACTACCTCCAATCCGAGCCTCATACGAGAAGCGAGTTGAGACCATTATGGCGGATCACAAGACTAAGCTACCCTGCGGAGCGGAGCAAACTGAGTACTTGGTGAAGTGGCAAAAGCTTCCCCGAACAGAAGCCAGTTAGGAGCCAGAAGACGCCCTATGACATGAAGAAGCTTGCATCAAAGCCTACCAACAAGCGTCGATGAGGGCATCGAAAGTTTAAGTGGGGAGAGAATATCACGAACGGTCGTTGCTCAACCGCAACTCTTCGCTCAGCGAACCGTTCGTCGCTTTTGTTTGCTTGTACATATGTTTTGCAGCATGTTTTGCCTTAGTTTTGTATTATTTTGCCTAGGAAATATGAGCAAAAATAGTCTGTAATGCTGCAGAATGACCTCTCGCTGTGCAGAGCCAAAATAAGCCAAAACTGCCAAGTTTTTTATCGTTTTCGTATGCTACGGTGACCAGTCTGAGCGGTGCAAAACGTCGGCCATCTCAGCCCCTTGGAACCTCCCGGGTGGCATAGGGCTGGATGGGGCTTTGGGTATGTAGCGGGCGTGAGTATTCATCAATAGTTGAACTCGACTTGCATCTGATACCTTAGGAACCGTCGTTTGTGGACTTACGACTGTTCCTACAGCCCTCTAAAGTCCTATTTCGCTCTCTTTCTCTGTTACACTCAAGGTGTTCGACGAATTGCTTGTAAGAGCTGCCCTCTTTGCGAAACGTCGGGACTTGTCCGTTGCTCATTTTTAAGCTAATCAACTTTTCTTTTTGCAGGTCCTTCGGGACCCACACGAGATTGCAAGTGGACTGATCCTTTGCAGGCAAATAATGCTTCGACGTTTCTTGACTTAGGTAATTCCAGCTAAGTCTTCAAGTTTGCCGCTAAGGTGCCACACGGCTTAAGCAAATTCAACTAAGTCTGTGACAAGTCGGATCGATACAAACCAATCGATATCGGTACACCAATAAATGATATACCAGTATGTACTAAAGATTCAAAGAAGATGAGGCGATGAAGGAAGAGGAAGTATGTACCGATCAATGTGAAAAGGAATTTCTTCCAAACAAGTCCTGTGAAAATAAATTTCTTCCAAACCGTTCTCTAGTTCCACCAAGGGTTAGTTTAAGCCATTACTAGTTTTCCACCAAAATGGATATGCTTCCGATGAATTTTCATCGTGTAGTGATGTCATATGTTTGAAAACTAAGAAAATCAAGTATTGCCAGTGAACTGGGAAGGAAACATACTTGTATAACATTAAATGTAAAATTTTACAAGCAGCTACAAGGTCATCAATGTTTCACAAATCAAACTGTTGGCATTTGAAAATGAGATTAGTGAAAAATTACTTTACTAGTCAATTCTGAATAAGTGAGTATTATAACAAAACTCATGACACTATGCAAGTATACTGATTGAATATAGTACGACAAATAATCATTCAAAGTTGTCATAAAATCAAGGAGAACCTATGAATGTCATAAAGATGAGTAAATTCATGTATAGCAGCAGCAAAAGTAGGTGTCGTTTGATATAAGAAATATAAACAATATGGTCCAAAACTGTATAGTGACATTAAATGGTGCTTAATGGTAAAACAGTTGCTGGCATCGAACCCAAATCATTAGGATATTGTTATTCCAGTTGCTTTGACAACTATTGGTAATTTTATGGTCAGAAAAAAACTCAGAGGGCAGAGAAGAAGGGGTTAGTGTGGGAAAGGAGGAGGCGATAAACACTAACAAAGTGAACAACCAATAATTTTACCTGCTTATTACATGGCTAACAACCTTTTTGGTTTCTCTGAATTTATAGAGGTGTCCTACATCACGATTACAATTAAGATTCTCAGTTTAAATGCTTAATCTTTAAACTTGACCATGGTCATGTCTTAAGTGTGGTTGTCGAGAATGGAGATTCTCTTCCACACTCTTTGTGATGTTGTTTCATGGTTAGTAAGCTGCAAACGATGATGTTGGCGATGAGAATGAATCTGTGGTTTAGTTTGCCAGCTGCAAGTAGCTCTATTGTAGAAATGAACATTAGTTCTCTTCTATTAAATAACAAAAAGGATGCATGAATCACATACAGAAAAGAATATTAGTTCTCTTCTATTACTGGAATACATCATCTAATTATAATTACACATGAAGCAATAATCAAGAATAAGGGATGAGATGTTTTACCTGAATAAAGGTTGCAGGATCTGTTGTGATATTCAGCATGGTTGTGATATTGTCAACAATCTAAAGAATGAAGCATGTAAGTATTCATTCATATTGCTTAACAAAGTCAATAAGAAAGCCAAGCTACCATACTCCAAAATAAAGATTAAATCCAAAAGGTATTGTTATGCCAAGCTACCATCACTGGCTTTAGCACGACTTTAATGAATGGTTCATATTGTACTTTCAACATTGCAGGTTATGGTCATTGAACATATAGATAGGTTGGATAACCTAATATATTCTTTCTATCCCTTTGCTCCTTATTATCTTAACTTCCAAGCTTACAAACACCTCAGTCAACTATATAACACATGTTCATGCACCACAAGGCTTCCATATTTATTTAATTTTGAACCAGAAATATCAATCTAAATTGGATTCAACTGAGGCAAAAATAAAGTGCAACTAAATTATTGTCTAGTGAATAATTTTCATTGCTACATTTAGGGGGATCATGTGAAGTCAGCCAAAATTAGCTAAATCAATTAGATCAATTGATTTTCATCCAGATATACTGTCCCCCAGTCGATCTGAAGCTGTATCAGAGCCGAATAGACCAATTGCAACTAAATTCATCATGTCTCAACTGATCCTACCAATTACAATAGATTGTTGGCCAACTAGCGTAGTCACCGGGTGACCAAACGCTTGCCTAGGCACTCTGGCGAATCAAGGCATGGTCGGAGCACTTGTCTATTGGATTTGGGCGGACAGCTTGACTCTATTGACTCGCGAATTTTGATAATGAAATCAATGAATAAGTTTATTGGACTAATATTCTTTTAAGATAAGTGACAAAGAAAATACATCGATCATACACTAGGACCACCGAAACGGCAAACGTTGAGCCGAAGGATTGGTCAATGTGTCAAAAAACGGACTTCGTGCTAAAGGTTTAGACATCATGCTAGAAGGAATGGATATTGCGTTGGAAGACCAGATTATGTGCCGAAAGGAGCAAGCGATATATCGAGGATAAGACGATGTGTCAAAGGTTTATATGAAGGGTCATAAGATCAGAAGACATGGCAAAAGCTTCGATGTTGTGCCGAATGAAATTGTTAAATCAAGATCAAAGTGTTTTATATCAATTTCAGTCATTTTTGGGATAATTTTGAGCCTAAGTTTGCAGCAATCATTAGGCTTGAATCTGAGCCAGAACTAGGCCCGTTAGAAGGCCAAAAGAATACTAGCAAGCCTGGATGGTGGTACCACTAGGCCCAAGCAGTGGTACCACCTGAGTCAGTCGACAACACAAAAATGTTGTCAGCACTATCACAGTAGTACCATCAGTTCAACCGGTAATACCACCTAGGGCAATGATAATACCGCTTGAAATTCAAATTTTATGAAGGTAGTACTGTCGGAGTATAGATTTGCAGCTCATGTCAAAAGTTTCAATAGTAGTACCATCCAATATTAGTAATAGTATCACCCATACATCAAAATTTTAGAAATTTAATTTTTTTTGCATTTTTAAAATTTTTAGGATCTAAAATACCTCATTGAAGCTTGGTTGATTGATCATCCAGTTCTGAGATAGTGAGATGTTGTATTCTCTCATTTTAAGCATAGTTTGAGTCACCTCATTTTGAGTTTGGTCATAATATTAAGTTATAGGAGATGAAAGGTATATTATAAAAAATGAGTAGGAAGGTCTTTTTCAAAACCTGAAAAATGAAAAAGTTCTAACAAAGGTAGTCGATCATCGTCAAATGAAAAAAAAAATCAATAATGAAAACTGATGGCCTCGAGGGAAGAGTAATCAGAAGTAGACGTAAAATGAAAACATCAAACCACTATAAATTGGTTTGCCTCTTTTTACTTATCTTTTGCTTATGACTTAAGATTATTCTAATTTGTTCACAACTTTTACTTGATTAATCGAGTTTTTGAAATGTGTTGTTTTCTCGATTGAGCTTTAAAATCAATTAAAAATATGATGGCGCTAATTCACCCCCTCTCTTAGTGCCATTAAGATTCAAGTAATTGGTATCAAAGTAATATTTTCTCATTTGGATTAACACCTAAGGGAGAATTAATAATATTTTCAAGCAATCAAGACAGACACTATATCACATGTCCTCCCATATTCAATGGGATGGAATACACTTATTGAAAAACATAAATAAAGATTTTCTTGCATTCTATAGATTATGATTTATAGAATGTTGTCGAGTTTAGTTTTAAAAAATATACTAGATTGATAGATAAATAGAATTATTTCGAAAAGAGTATTTTTTTTTTTAAATGCTAATGTTATGAATGCTCAGACAAAAATAAATTTAATTAAATTTTCACTTGTGATATCATACATGGCATATAGCATATCCTTGAAGTCATAAATGAAAGAAATAATAGAAGAAAGGAATCTAAAATTAATCTTCTTATTCATAGTTATGAGTTATTTAAAATAAAGTCAATTGCATTCATTAGTAATATATACACCCATTTTACAGATGTTGTTAATAGATAAAAAGTTCTTAGTAAAAAATTATACTAATCTTAAATTGGTAAGCAAAATTTTAAAGCCTCTTCCTAAAAGTTGGGATCCAAAAGTAACGACGATCCAAGAAGCTAAAGATTTGAATAACCTTCCTCTTAAAGAACTTATAGGATCTTTAGTGACCAATAAAATGAAATGCAAAACTCGTGATAAAAAAGGGGAAAACTTTCCAAAAAAAAAGAGAACATTGCTCTCGAATTAAATGAAGATTACTCAAGCGAAAGCTCAAGTGATGATGATTAAGACATAGAAATTATAACAAAAAGATTCAAAAAAACTTATGAAGAAAAATAAGACAAATCTAGTAAGAAGAGAAGAAATGACCAAAAGTGAATCCAAGAAAAATATAATCATATGCTATGAATGTATAAACAATGCACTTAAAAAATGAATGCCCACAACCGTAGAAGCTATCATCCCAAAAAGAGGAAAAGGCATTCAAAACAAAATGGGATGAATCCAGTGAGTCGAAAGTGGAAGAACAAATCACTAAAGAAGAGGTAGCAAATTATACCTTAATGACTTCCAACAATGAGAAAACAATTTCTCCCAAAACCTCTTTATTGCATGATGAACTACTTAAAACATTTTATAATTTATATGATAAATTCAAAAAATTAATAAAAATATAGTTTGCTAAAAAGGGGGGATCATGCCTCACTTGTAAATAAATTTGATGCATTAAAAAATAAGCATGACAACTATATATCAATATCTTGTACCTCTTGCGCTAAATGTAAAAATTTAGAATCATCTAATCTTAAAAAAGAGTTATTTCCAAGGTTTGCAATTTCAACCTGTACCGTCCGATACGGGCGATACATACCGGTTCGCCAAGTTACCGATACGCGGATCGCCCGCTACCGGGCGGTTCCGTCAAAAATCGATTGTCGGCGGTCAATTTCGACCGTCGGCGACCGATTGAAGAAGAAATCGACCGTCGCGGTCGATTAAGAGAGAAATCGACCGTCGACAATCGATTGAGGAAGAAAAAGGGAAGGAGAAGAGGAAAAGAAAAAAAAAAAGAGGAAGAAAGAATATCTCGCCCGCGCGCCGTCCTCGCCTGCCTGCAGTCGCCGCCCGCAGGTCGCCGTCGTCGCCTGCGGTCGTGGCCGCTTTTTCTCCCGCGCGAGGAGACGGAGTGTCTCCCTGCACAGGGAGAAAGATCGAGGCAACGTCCCTTTTATTTTTTTATATATTTTAATATTATACTATCTAATATTATATTATAAAAAAATATTATATTATATTGTATTTTAATACCGGACGATACTCACTGTGCATACCGCTTGATACGCACCGATAAGTAAAACCTTGGTTATTTCAACTATTACTAGAATTACATGTTTTAAAAAACATAAAGAATGGCTTACTTGCTTTGAATGAAAAACTAGAACATTGTTTAGAAGAGTCTCTTGATAGTGATAATATAATAAAACCTCTTAAAAAGAAAAATATATTACATAAATATTAAAAAATTTAAAATTAGAAATAAGTCACTTGCTATGATTATTGCTAAATAGGATTGTACATTTAGCAAGGTTTTATGTACCGATCCGGTATGGTACAGTATCGGGCGGTATGCATAGTACGTACTATCTGGTATATTAAATATTTTATAATATTTTTATAATATAATATAAATATAATATAATATTAAAAATAAATATATTAAAAAAAGTAAATAAAGGGGCGACGTCGCCTCGATCTCTCTCCTCGCGAGGGAGACGTTCCTTCTCCCCGCACGGAGAGAAAAATCGTCGGCGGGCGACCCGCGGGCGAGGTACTTTTCCTCTTCTTCTTTCTTCTTCTCCTCTTCTTCTTCCTCTTCCCTTTTATTCCTCAATCGACCGTCGACGATCGATTTCTCCTTCAATCGACCGCTATTGGTCGATTTCTCCTTCAATAGACCATCGACAATCGAAATCGACTGCCGACTATCGATTTTAGCGGTACCGCCCGATAATGGTCGATCCGCGTACCAGTCAACTGCCGGACCGGTATGTACCGAGCGGTACGAGCCTTACCGCTCGATAAGTAAAACCTTGATATTTAGAAAAGAATGTATTGGCTTTAGGAGTAGTAGCACTTATCAAAAGCCAACCAAGTTTTTAAAAAGGCCCATATTATATACCAAGGTTTTACTTATCAGTTCGTACCAATGTATCGACATATTGTCGATACCGGTACTGGATGGTATGCACAATATGTACCACCCGATATATAAAAATATATTATAATATTTATATTATATTATATTATATTATATTAAATATATTAAAAAAAAGGGCGACGCCGCCTCGATCTTTCTCCCCACGCGGGTGAAAAATCGCGAGCGAGGGCGGTGATGGCTCGCAAGCGAGGGCGGCGATAGCGTGCGGGCGAAGATGGCGCGAGTTATTCTTTCTTCTTCTCCTCTTATTTCTTCTTTCTTCTTTTCCTCTTCTTCTTCTTCTTCCCTTTTTTTCCATCAATCGACCACCAACGATCGATTTCTCCCTTAATCGACCGTCAACGGTCAATTTTGGTAGTACCAGCCGATAGCGGGCGGCCCGTGTATTGGTAACTTGACAGATCGGTGCATATTGCTCGGTACGGGCGATATAGATCCGTATGAAAAACCTTGTTATATACTCATAATCCTCCTAAAATTAAATACAACTTTTGTGTTCGATCATTATACTTACACATACTTTCTTAAGAAAAATAATTATCTTAAATTAGTTTGAATTTCTAAAGGAACCATATATAAAGCCAAAAGACAAGAAAGTTAAATCTAACCATGAATGACCCGAAGTTAAATATGTTCCTAAAGCAAATCCCCTCTTTCTTATAAGTATATCATCAAGCAAGAGGCAAGAGCAAAAGATAATATCTTGATAATGTATATATACTTAAGGCACATGACCAGAAATCTACTGACTTTTCAAAGTTCACTGGCCGAGATGAAGGATTTGTTATCTTTGGAGACAACAAAAAAAAAAAAAAAATCATTAGTATAAAAAATAATGATAACAAATTAATTCTCTTGATTGAAGATGTACTTTTGATAGATGGTTTGAAATGTATTAATGAATATTAGCCAACTTTGTAATAAGTGATATAAAGTTCAATTTTTTTGAATCTCAAGTTCACATGATAGACATACCAAATAGGAATAAATTTTTGATTGCTTTAAGAAGTGATAATGTTTATGCTAGTGAACTTGATGACTTTTGTGATGCAACTTATTTTGAATGTTGATGCATAGCTTTGGTATAAAATACTATGACATGCCAGCATAAAATTGATAACTCAAATTGGATCTAAAGAACTAGTAACAGAAATGTCTAAGATAAAATTTGTTAAAGATAAAATTTATGATACATAACAATTAGGAAAGCATGTTAAAAGTAGCTTCAAACCTAAATGCCAGGTTAGTACTTCTATACCACTACAATTAATTCACATAGATCTATTATTGCCTAAGCCAATGGTGGTAACACCCGAAATTCAAATTTCACGATAGTGGTATTATCAAAGTTCAGATTTGTAGCTCATGTCAAAAGTTTACCACCAACGTTAATGGTAGTACCACTTGCATCCCAAAATTTTGGGGATTTAAATGTTTGACTCCATTTTTAAAGTCATTTGGGGTAAAAAGATACTCCAGTTAGGCTTGATTGATAGATCATCCATTCCTGAGATAATGAAGTTTTTGTTAGCTCTTATTTTGAACAGAGTCTGGGCCTCGTCCTCTTGTGTTTGATTGTAATTCTAAATTGTAGGATATGAAGAATACTTTGTAAAAAGTAAGTGTAAATGTTATCTCCTAAGCCTTAAAAAGGAGAAAGTTATAATAAGGGTAATTGATCTTTGTCCATTGAAAAGAAGATCAATAGTGAAAGTCGATGACCTCTAAGGAAAAGGAATCGCGAGTGAACATAGGCCTAAATGACCAAACCACTATAAATTGATTTGCATCTGTTTACTTAGTTTTGTCTTTTAATTGTAACTTAGTATTATTCTCTTCAACCCACCTCCCACCTCCCACCTCCCCCCCCCTTCTAATGCTATTAAGATCCCAATACACTTCGGCATGGCCTAGGCACTTGCTTTGGCCCAATGGACGGACCAAGTGCTCACCTGGTTTAACTCAAACCAAGTTGAGCCTGAGTCGAATCAAATCACTGTCTAGTTTAATTAAACTAGGGAATTTGACACTCCAACACCCAAATGCCCCCATGCGAGCCATGCCCTAACGAAAAATCACTGTTATTTTAATTTTAATTTATTTTTATTAATCATGATATATAATTTTTAAATTATAATATTTAGAAGCATCTAGCTACACTCAAATAAAGGCGTAAAGCCTCAAGCATTTTGAGATCACGACGTCTTTTAGCATCTGGTGCTTTTGATAATACTGTAGCCAACAACTAGAGAGGAGAGCAAGAAAGAGAAGAGAAAGAAGAATTAGAAAAAAAAAAAAAGTCTGGAACATGAGGAGATGTTAGGAGAACTTTCTTGGTTGGTTGGTCCTCACCACTAGATAGTTGTTTCCAACAACATGCCCAGCATCTATCGCTTGGAGGCAATCACCTTACAATAACACCATCTGCCAATTGCATACCAAAACAGATGGATTATGAAAGCAATGGAGAAAGACTGTTCGAGATTTATAAAAGAAAGGGTTTTTACACCCGGGAAAATATATTGATCTTGTATATCCTCCTAATCATGTTCATGCCAATTTAATTTCAACTGGACCAATCACCCTAATCCTAATAGTAATAATTCTCTCAACCAATCATGAAAGTGATTTAACATTTCAAACTGAGACTCAACTATATTGAACCGAGACTACGATAATAATAATACATGGAAACTCTAGAGTCCTTATATTTCAAATCAAAAAGAAAAGGAGAAGATTTTAGCATGATTTGTACAGAAATCCAGCATTTCCATATTCCTTTTGGAGTATCTTTAAACATATTAACACATTGTAAAGCATTGCTAAATCTTCTGGAATGAGGACACCATAATTAATAAACTATAATTTCACTCTATAAGATTCACTTTCAAATTCTTTATGTGCATATCCTAGACAACCTCAGGAAGTTCTATGAATTAGCATTACTTTCCTACTGTTAAAGTCATCCACAAGCACTCGTTATGAAATAGAAGTATACTAGTCCTTGAGTTATCAAACATATTGGTGTTTTTAAGCCATAATTCGAAGCACAAAGGGCCTAGTGCATGAACTTCAAACTAACAACCAGCATCCTCAAAAGTCAAAAAACTATTGCTTCAAACCGATGAATCCTATCATCCAACTTTACATTAAAAATTCAATGAATTCTAAGGACATATACATAAATTGATTGATGTAACTGCAACAAACAACAACCTCTGCGAGATAATCGAGTTCATGCTGACCATGAATAAGGGGCGTCAAATTTTAAAGATCAAAGCATGTCTAACAAACCACATTTCACATCTTTCTAGAACATAACATAAATAAAATAGACAATTAAAATAAGGAGAGTTTCTTAAAGGTTATTGCCTGAGAAAACAACATCACAAATTTTCAAATGGTGACCTCTATTTCAAAATTTTTAAAATACCTCTGAAAACTATTTTTCCTGCACAAATTGTATAATGTTTTAAAAACACTATATAGTGTTTAAAAAATATTATAAAAATGCTATATAGTGTTTTATGGATAAAAACGAACCTACAAAATACTATAAATAGTTAGCAAAAAAATTTTTCAGATTTGCATGAAAATAAAATAACTTTTCAAGGGGTATTTTTGGAAGATTAGAAATATGGTGGGTCACTATTTGGGAATTTGAAAAAACGAACCCTATGAGAAGAAAAAACAAATTTTTTTTTCCGGACAATAATCTTTTTAAAACTAACAGGTTCTTTAGCAAGAATAGACCTCAAGAATGTACTGAACTAAACTAGACATGCTTAGGAATTGTATCTAACCAAAATAATGGCAATCACCTTAGTTTCTTTGAAAACACCGTTTGGGTCACTAGTCACAATCCACCCGAGCCGCCAACCAGGCACCACCCATCTCTTTGATATAGACCCCAAGGTAAGGACAGGAACAGTCTTCCCAAAAACACCCATTGGCACAAAAGGGTTACTCCCATAAACCAAATGGTCATACACTTCATCTGCAATGACCATTATGCCAAGTCTCCTTGCAGTGTTGGCTACCTGAAAAATAATGACCACGTTTTATAATTTAAAATTTTCAAGATCTGCCACATTAGACGAACTTACAGGATCATAATTTCATCATCTAAAACTAACCTCTGCCAGGTGCTGATAGGTGAAAACATTCCCACAGGGGTTACCAGGGTTGATGACCACCATAGCAACAGTGTTCTCATCTGCCAGAGCTTCCACAGCTTCGAGATCAATCTCCCAGCCCTTTTCTGGGAGAAGGTCAAAATGGCGAACCTCTAGGCCATTCAAGCTAGCTCGAGCCTCGTAAAATGGGAACCCAGGTCTGGGCAGCAGTATGTTCGCACCGGGACGGGCAAGAACAGAAAGTGATATCTCAATTGCCTGGGTGCAGCCCCCGGTGAGGAAGATGTCATCGGATGACAGCTTATAAGGGAGGTCACGCGAAAGGTGCTCCGCGATAGCGCTATGATCAGGCCCACAACGTCAGAACATTAACCATGCAAGAAACCAGTGAAAACTTTTAAACCATCGATAGCTATCACTACCAAATCAAGAACATGTTAAAAGGATTGGCATTTCGTGCAAAGAAATGACACCAACCATGAAAAGGAACAAAGCAAAACCAAAAGAACGATATATGAATCGTCTGGAAGATGGAATCTTGTGTCTTTTTTTTATCAAAATATCATCTTTTTTAAGTGCACCACTGAATCCAGCTTCAGAAATAACTAAGCATCAATAGAAACTCTAGATTACCGACGCAACAACATGAATAACAAACAGAACAGGTACAAGGCAACGGAGCACAAAAGAAAAACGAAGATGGACGAAAATTTATTGATATGTAACATTAATAATTTTTCATTTGTTTGTTTTTTGGTCTTTCCATTAAGGTGATATTGTTTTCAGGGAGAATCACCGTCGAGCGGGAGGAACCCCGACGGTGGGGGCATAGCAGTTGAAGTTGGCGGATCGGACGGCGGCGACAATAGCGTCCTCGGCCACGGCGGCGGTGCGGAAGCACGGGAAGGCGGAGGGGTCGCCGTGGCCGAGAGGGAGCACCGGCCGGGGGCCGTCGTCCCGGATGTTGGAGATGACCTTATTGAGGACCGCGCGGATGCTGGAAGCGGAGACGCTCGCCAGCGAGGCGTTGGGACCGAAGCGCCATCGCCACGCCGCCGCTGTGCCGTCGACACCACCGTTATCCATCGGGAACCTGGCTGTCGATGGTGGGACGGTACGAAGAGTTAGGGTTCTCGAGGGCTTAAGAAGGGCTGGCACTCGCGACCGAGGCGGGACGACAGATGGAGAAGCGTTACCAACAGGAATTGTTGGGCAGTGAAACGCTTTTTACACCTCCAAAGAGATCCACATCATCAATCTCTCACATTTTGGGCTGATCCAAGGCCGCTATCTTCTTCAGTTTATTACGCCGGAACTTATCTGTTGCGGTGGAGTCAGCTTGGCAGCAACGAGGTGCTGGGTCTGTGTGAATGTCGACACGGCTCCTCGTCTTCCCACGAGCTCCGAGATCAGCGTCATCGGTGTAACCCACCGTGGCATCCAAAAATAATAATAATAAAGAAAGCTGCTTGTTGTGTGTCGATGGAAAACGATCACATGTTACGTCATCTAAATTGGATTACAAGGAGGCCGCGTATCGGTGCGTCATCGCAGTTTGTCCTACCCTATTTGTGGGGCCCACATCGATTGTAATCCATGTTTGCATGCTGCTCGTGACACCCTCACCTTTGACGTCGATTACAATGTTTTTAAATATTTGCATAATATTTTTAGTAGAACGAATTTTTTTAAATCGTTTTACATGCAGAACATCTTTCCATCTTTTACATCCTTTTACATCCCATCTTTGCAGAACATCCTTTGTCGTTTTACATCCTTGTAAATCCCATCTTTGCATGCTGCTCGTGACACCCTCACCTTTGACGTCCATTACAATGTTTTTAAATATATTTACAATATTTTTAGTAGAACTAATTTTTTAAAAAAAATATTTATAATATTATAATGTGTCATATTAGTTTTTAAATATAATTCATAAATCATCCCGATTATAGGTTACTCGAGAGGGATATCGAGATAACCGAATAGATCGGTGTATTATATGCTCATTCATATGATGGAGATGGTTTCTTTCATAGTCACTCGTGTGGGGACATAAGAGGTATATTATAGGTGCTCGTTAGAGAATAAGTTTACTAGTTGATCCGCTTACGGAATGTTGGATGGTTAATGATACCTAAAGTCAGACAGTAACTCTGTAATCCAAGTTGTGTATCTAATCCTTAGACTTGAGATACTAAGGATATCTTATATGAGTACTCCTTGCTATGACACTAGACTTACAGGTCTAAAAGTTTCAAATCTAGTACATCTAGTTACGAGAATTGATAGTCAATATTACAAAGGCAATTAATTGAGTGTCAATAGATGATCATCCACTCTTAATATCACAAGAGAAATATCTCGTATAGGTTCACTCAGACAAATCTATAGCCAAAGTCATTCGGATTAAGAGAGAATGAGTTCTCCGAGAGAATATGATTAGAACGAAACTCTAATAGGTTATGTTTGAAGCTTGATAGTACTATACCTAATATATGAGCTTTGGGATATTAGATGGATGAGGGACTATAGATATACGGTAATTATGGACAAACAGGTCTGATAGATTAGATCCTCTGTACCGTTTGGAGACTATGGCATAGTGGCCTAGTACGTCTGTAGTCGATGAGTCGAGTGAATTACAATGGGGATAAAAATTTACTATATCAAAAAGAGTTCTGATAGAAGCAACTCACGACTAGCTCAGTATCGAGCCTAGAGGGTCACACACATATAGTAGATATTGCGACAAGTAGAGGTATGTATATGAGATATCCGAGGAGCCTCTATTTTGTTGAGTATCTAATAAGCCCTCGTATTATTCGATCCTACCGATAAGATCCAATAAGAGCCAATAAGATATTATTAGATAGAGAACCATTGGTGTAAATGGCTTAGATAATTGGATAGGGATCCAATACCTAATGGGGTAGGATCTATTAGGGTTAAGCTGCATGCACCTCTATAAATAGGAGGAAATTCAGAATTCATACGCTAGAACTTCAGGTGGTTGCCCTCCTATTCTCCTCAACCTCCTCTTCTCTACCTTGGCCCAATAGCCTTGTGGTATGCATGGAGAGGCATATCCCGCAACGATTTGAGAGGAGAGTCGTTGCAGCGTACCATGTGGATCACCACTAGAGAGGAGCATGCGAGTTCTTCTTCATCCTTTCTATCAGATCTAGAAATTTCAAGGATATGTGATCTCCCTAAGTAACACATCTCACATGATATGTACGATTTTTAGTTTTATAATTTTTTACATATCAGTCATCGCACAATAACTAAGTACTAGACTTTGGAAAATCTAGCTTTGTTTTTGTTTTCTATTGCGCATGAGAAGTCGATCGAAGATTTTCCAGCAATGAAATTAGAGCTAGGTTCATCGTACAACTATTGGCTTATAAACTTCATGTGATGTGTTTAATCGCGTAGAATAATTTTATGCATTCTTACTACATTTTTTACGTAGTTTTTAGATCCGAAAAGTGCCTTCTCTTTTTGGTTGAAAGGCGCTTTAGAGTGATTTTTTTATGCCAAAGTTGTTGACGCGAAAGGGGCGACAACTATTGCTACCCAACATATTGGTCGAAGGCTTCTTGCGGCCTTGGTTGAGAGCCTGTTTGATGTTCTCGGTTTAGCCGAAATTAGCATGGCCAAGAACGCACCACGTTGTAGAGGAAGCGCCAGCAACGACCGACTATGAAGAGTCAGCTCACATGCAAGGAGCTGCTTGCGCGTGAAGACAACACCCACGAGCAAACTGTTGGGAAACCTCAGCGGGTGCATCACATGCACAACAGAAATTAAAACAAAAAATCAATTTTCCACACAGATAAAATCATTGTGTAAAATATTGTAGTCATGAGAAAAATATAAAAATCGATAAAATCACGATGTGTGAGAGATTGATTTTATCTAGGGAGATCGTATATCCCTGTATTCCAAATCTGGATGGAGAAAATAAAGGAGGTCAAGCGTCCTCCTCTCTAGCGGTATCCACACAATGAATCTCTGTAGCAAAACTCCTCCAATTTGATCTCGCAACTCTTGCTTAGAGGGAGGGAGGAGAATAGGAGGTGGTGGCTAAAGCTGCAGCCTATTAACCATGAGTCTCCCCTCCTATTTATAGAGAACCACCAAAACCCTAGGGCTCTTGCCTTAGTGGGTATTGGATCTCCATTCAATAACCTACTAACCTTGCATAATTCGATCTCTATCCAATAATCTACTTAGGCCTCTAACTGGGCCTTAATCAAGGAGCCCATCAGCTTAGGGTCTCATCTAATGAGAATAGGGGCTAATTGGATCTTCATCCAATCCTCTATTCGTTGAAGCATCTACCATATATGTGACCCTCTAGGCCCGATACCGAGCTAGTCGTGAGTCACTCCCATCAGAACTCCTTCTGATATAGTAAATTTTTATCCTCATAATAATTCACTCGACTCATCGACTATGGACATACTAGGCCACTATGTCATAGTCCCAGGTGATACAAGGGGGATCAAATCCATCGGACCTGTCTGTCCACAGTTACCGTGTATCTATAATCCCTTATCCAACTAATATCCCAAAGATCGTATATAGACATGGTACTATCAGGTCACATATGGAATCCGTCATAGTCTCGCTCTAATCAGATTCTCTCGGAGAACTCCTTCTCTCTCAATCTGAATGACCCTGGCCCGGGATTTGTCTAAGCAAGCACATATGGGATATTCCTCTCATGATACCGAGAGTGGATGATCCTCTATTGACACTCAATTACCTTCGTAAGGTTGGCTACCGATCCCGATAACCAACTGTACCAGATCTGAAACTTTCCAAACCTATAAGTCTGGCGTCAAAGAAAGGAGTACTCATACAAGACATCCTTAGTGTCTCAAGTCTAAGGACCAGATACATAACTGGGACTATAGAATCGTTGTCTGACATTTGGTATCATTAATTATACAACATTCCATAAGTGGATCAATCAATGAACTCATTCTCGAATGAGCACCTGTACTATATCCTTAGTGTCTCCACACAAGTGGCTATGAGACCAACCGCCTCCATCATATGGACGGATATATAGTACACTGATATATTCGGTTATCTCAATGTCTCTCTCAAGTAACCTATGACCGGGATTATTTAGTATCTGTGTTTAAAGGTGAATCAATCTCATTATCGTGATCTCATCACGATTTGATTCTCATTGCACAGAACCAAGGACATCACAATATATATGCAACAAATAATATAATGTGAGAATATGCCAATATTAATCATAAGCAAAAAGATTACGCAGTATGTCACACATGCCATCACTCTTGGCTTGCAGGGCACCTATAACCAGCAAAAACTGCCTACGAGCAAGGGCGACGTCGGTGATGGCCATATACCCGTAGGCCGCTTGCTTGAAAAGGCAGCGCCTATGGGCACGGCCCTTGCGAGCAAATGCGATAACTGCCTACTGCATGGGCGGCCACCTCTACACCAGCAGCGGTGGCACCTATGCAAGCGATGCATGCGTGAAAGCAGCGAACCGAGCAGCCGATGTTGCTTACGTCAGAGACGACGTCACAAAGTGACCGCCTGTGCACAATGTCACGGATAAAAATATAAACAAGGTGTTCAATGTAATGCTCATGTTTGTTTGTGTCCTTCAGTTTTTGTACATGTTTTGTATAACAAGTAGTGGGCTTGCAGTAACCTTGGCAGCTCTCGTTTGGTTAACTTTTATGGTCGATTTTGGCTTGTAAATGAGAGTCGTGTCATGTGGACACTTGTGGGGACTTCGGTGTGTAATGGATCATTATCATTTATGTGCAACCATTCAGAACTTATAAAGGTCATAGTTGTAATTTGTATGACTATATAAAGTGTTTGTTAAAGCTGTTGCTTTTGGATCCCATGGGAAGTGCTTCCTCTAACCCATTTTCTCTTTTGTAGGTCCTAATGGACCTTAGGAGGTTTAGGAGAGGCTAATCTTTACAGACGGACTTGCAATGGTGCCTCACGACTTAGGCAAAACCAGCTAAGTCTGTGACATTTTGGTATTAAAGCGGGACAAGCACACATAGAAATACTTACCATGCAAACGTGGGGGACCTAGCTAGACTACGTTAAGGGCAGCCAGCATGCATGATCGTTTGGAGAAACGGATATGGAGATATAGGAAAAGGAGTCGCTCATAGGAGCGAGCATCTTTGATTGGCATTCAGAGGAATGGCCAACGCTTTGTGCGAGAGGCACCATGAGGACAAACAAGCTAGAAAGAATGTGTAACGCACAAAGGTTTGGATGGCTAAGTTCGAACTATGACTCGACGTTGGCAACCAAAATTGATAATGCTCAAGGCAAGCGGGGAGCTTGATAAAAGATGAGATCATGCAAAGTGGGATGTGTTGCTCAACGAGTAAGAGAGTTATACAAAGCTCACAGAGGTGAGGGGAATTTCTAACTCGAAGAATTTGGTACTCATGCAAGGGTCTGTATGCGGACGATGGAGTCTTCGTGGCCATCCCAAGGCAACTAGAACTCGACACCATTGAGCACTAAAAAAAACTTTCTCTTTAGCATGGAATGGATACATCCGTAGGAGACTGAAGTGTGCAACAAGTTCAGCACATTGCTAGGCCTTGAAGGGTGCAGTGGAGGCTGTATTGGTGAAGAGTCACAATTCTAGCAAACGCATTTGGAGGGGGCAGAATAATGCATAAATTGTTTAGTAAGACAGAGTAATCTAAGGGGATGGTGATCTTCGAAACTTCCAGAGGGAAGAATGCAAAGAGAAAAGTTGCTCCAATATGATAGAGGAGGGATAGGTCCTGGTTCTCCAGAGAGAGAATTATGTGTAGCAGACCGCACATGTTGAGGAAGAGTACCTCAAAATAGTATCTCCACAAAGCTCAACAGATCGAGTGAGCAGCAAGAAGTCATTGCATGATCTCGAATGAGGTAATGTATTGGTGGATAAATTACGAGATCGAGTGGGGGAGCAACAATAGCAACATCATACGAATACACACTTAGAGTCGATATGGAAATCGAACTCAATTAAGGGCTGACCCATGGAATAGTGGGTATAAGGGCCACCATCAACTCAATACAAATTGAGAGGCAAAGCAACTTGGGTGAAACTTGGTGAAGTACTTAAGCCATATGAAGGGAGTTGACGTAGAAGATGAAAACATGGAGTGGAAGCATGAAGCTTTCCTTGGACAGAGGTCAAGGACATGAACTCTTGTAGAGGCAAGAGTTAGATTATGTCATTCCATGGGTTCTTCATTCTGATGGGGTGGACTCATTTTGCATGCTGTCAAAGACGAAGCGAGCTTTGAGGCACATGCACCTTATCTTAGAGAAGCATTTGACGGAGGAACTAAGGTGATTCAACTTGCAGAGATGAAGTTGAGATCAGAAGGCCTTAGCACAGAACAAGAGGACACAGAGGTGGGTACTCTTGAAGAATATGTCACAGTGCAGTCATTCGAGTTGTCATGAAGAAAGTAGTGTGCAACAGAGATTGTGCTGGTGGGGGATAGAGGCTTAGGATCCAAACAATGGTGCACTAATTTTAGTGAAGTTTGTGGACTTTGAGAGCTATTAGGCGACGAACTATCCTAGAGCGATACTTCGTCCAGGGGTCACCCGAGAATGGGTGGGCAAAGGTGAATTGCCAAAAGGAGCGAACACAATCAGAGGTGGCGGAGGCCCTATGATGTGTTGGCAAAGGCCACACATAGAGAGATTGTAGTCCAAGTTCATCACATAAGAATCTGAATGCAATGGAAATGTCACTAGGAGGCGACATGGTGCAGCGGATCATAGTGGAATAGTTTACGGTAATACAACACATGTGGAGATGTCCCATGAGGGACATGATCATGTAGAGGTATGATCAAGAGCTACTAAGAGCTCCACTTTGATAAACAATACAACGGAAAGAAGGGCTATGGACTCAAGCAGTGAATGTCATGGTACCGCAACAGCGGGTCTTCCGTGTGTGCACATCGAATCTTGAATTGGATGAAAGCCTTGGTTATCAGCATATGGGGGTTATGTACCACCGAGGGAGAATTCTAAGTGTAAGTACCAGAGAGTCCCATAAAGGGGACTTGATCGTATAGAGGTATGATCAGAGCGCTTGAAGAGTTGGACTGCTCTAGTGCTTATTCGCTTAAGGGAACCCGACAAGTCAGAGGACAAGGTCGAGTAAGCGAAAGTTGCTACTAAGGAAGCTAAGGAGAAAAAAATAGGCGCAAGCCCTGCAACAAGATGGTGGAGGTCATGCATAAGAGTTGCAGTCTGTCTTTCCATCGACTAAGGAGAACTGCTAGTAGAACACAGAGGTGTTGAAGTAGGTGGTCGAAAGGGGCGAGAAAGCGACGACGAGTCTAGAGGGGCTTAGCTATCCAAAAGTAAAGTGTCGGTTAGAAAGGAGGTGGACTCGGAGGAGTGCCACAGTGCCGCTAGAGGCGAATTTATGAAGAAATGGATGTAGATGCAAGGCAACGGATAGTAGGTCATGGGCTTGGTAGCGCTATGGTACCATAGAGACAGGACTTCTGTGTAATCATTGATCCCTTACTCTTATGGAGGGAGAGTATTGGTCATAAAAGGGGTCGAGTAGGTGGAGAATGCAAAGGCAAACTTCAAGTACCAAGACAGGGCGGAAGGGCAAAGGCCAAGGAACTTCATATGACCGGTGTCGATGGGCTTCTCATTAAGATAGCTGAAAGTGAGGGACTTTGGGTTGATGCAGAAGTGCTCGATCAAGAAAGAAGTATGCAGTACGTGTTGTTGTACCTTTTCTACTCAGAGGAATAGGCGACAAAGATGATGGAGAAGATGGTACAATCCTAAAGGCGACCATAACTATCAAAGACTTACTCCAAGTTGAGGGACTCCAAGTTAGGGTAAATTTTTGCTCTTTTCAGGCAAAACTTCTTGCATCCGAAAGTTCGATGGTAGTGGAAAGGCAAAGAACGCAAGGAGTGCAAACACTTCGAGTACTTCAGAAGTGTGAGCAAAGAGCAAGCAAAATGCTAGTAATCAGCTCGATACATGAAGTACAACCTCAAGGAGATGAGTGAAATCAAGTAAACATTGTCTTCTTAACTCAAGAGAGTGGGCAAAATCGAGTACCCCAGTTCTTATACCTCGAGGAGGCGGGCAAAATCAAGTAACATTTGTCTTCTCAACTCAAAGAGAATAGGCAAAACTTAGTACATTGATTCTTTTATTTATCCAGCAAAGGAGCTATGCAAAAGTTTCAAGACCCTTTAAAGAAATCTAATAGAAAATGAGTTATCAAATCCTCACCAATAGTGATCAGTGCTACTGAGAGTAGATTGTGCGCTTCATTACCCAACAGAATATCAATCAAGAGTGAAATTGATGCGAACTTACTTGGAAGTGATAACTAAATTGAAGAAGAATTGATGAGCAAATTTTGTAAAGGAAGGACCTCAAAAACTTCAAAGTCTGCAAGGCGATGCTCGTTAAAACTCCAATAAGCATCCACCCAATTGAAGTAACATGAGATCATTGTGATACTGGCGTATAACAAAGAATGTCTTTTCCTTCATTAGAAGGATCCGCAGAAATCAACAAGGATCAGCACAGCTCAGCCAACCCCACACAAGAGTCAGTCATTGGCGAGTTAAAACAACATGGTGGATCAAAGTTCAACTACTCAACAACAGTGACAGAGAGCAACTGGGAGCCAAGGGGCGTGTTGCAGCCAAAGCAGAAGATTGAAGATTCAGCAAAAGGCGAGGAGATACAGCGTCTTAGCGACTTCGACGAGGACATCGAAGGAATAAGTGGAGGAGAATATCATAGACAAAAATATAAATAAGGTGTTCAATGTAATGCTCATGTTTGTCTGTGTCCTTAAGTTTTTACATGCTTTGTATAGCAAGTAGTGGGCAATAGGCTTGGCATCCCTCGTTTGGTTAACTTTTATGATCAATTTCAGCTTATAAATGAGAGTCGTGTCATGTGGACACTTATAGAGACTTCAGTCTGTAATTGGCCATTATCCTTTGTGTGCAATCGTACAAAACTTGTAAAGTCCATAGTTATAATTTATATTGGTTATATAAAGTGTTTGCTAAAGCTGCTACATGTGGATCTCGTGGGAAGTACTTTTCCTAACTCATTTTCTCTTTTGTAGGTCCTAAGGGACCCTAGGAGGTTTCGGGGAAGCTGACCTTTGCGGGCAGACTCACAAGGGTGCCTCACAACTTAAACAAAACTAGCTAAATTTGTGACAACAAGGGGATGTCGCACTAGCGGTAACCTGCGAGCAAGGTGATGCCTGCCGCAATGGCGGTGGCTGCTTACTGGAAGAAGTTACGGCCACCAGTAAGGGGATTAGGGTTTTTAAGAAAAAGGATGATTTTGCCCCCTTCGAATTGTAAAAACTCTAAGGTTTGTCTACTTATCTAAATTACTAAAATATCCTTTATAAATTAAAATTTTTCCTATATATCTCTTAATTCAAAAATATTAGTTAATTAAAATATTTAATTAATTAATTTATTTATTATTATTATTATTATCATCATCATTATTATTATTATTATTATTATTATTATTTATCTAGTAGTCCTACATGATGATGTATATATGTGATGTATAATATGGGATGATGATCATGGACCGTGTAATGTGTGTATGTGATTATTGTTAAAACCTGTAAGCCTGTATTTTTCTCATTTATTATCGGGCCTGTGTGCTTGTAATTATACGAAGAGATGCACATAAGCCTGGAGGTGGCAGCGGGACCCTCAAGATCGATTCGGACGATCACGACATATGGAGATATACTGAGGTGTCGGCAGATCTGATGATGACAAAATAGACAATCACCAGGCATAAAGATGCACTAATGCACACATATATCATAATATAAGTGATTGAACATATTGGCTCAGGCTTGATCATATTAGGTTGTGGTCCATGATCATCTAGTATAATTGTGCATGTGATTGCTATACGCCTATTAGATATGTATATATATATATATATATATATATATATATATATATATATATATATATATATATATATATATATATATATATATATATATATATATGTCATGTAAATATATATTAGATATATGTCTATGACACATCATATTAGGAGATTGAATCAAAATCCCCTCCTATGATAATATTAACTCAGTAAAAGTGAGGCAATTAGAGTGACCCATGTGGCCTTCTATCGTTTAGGAAGAAATTGAATCCCGACATAGGTTGAGTTGGTTGAGTCTCTCGAGGCTCATTTATAATGCGATTCGAGATCTTACCTACGACATAGAGATGTCACCGATGACCTGAGGACATAGTATGTTCGGTCGAGTCCCTCGAGGATATATCATTGAATCAGACTCATCTTGTAATGATGGTGATGACAATCGAATATCATGGTTAGCATATTCCCTCGAGACCATGATAGTTCGGAGGTCGAAAATGATGAAAATCACAAGGAGTTGTCTACATTTTTCGGCTTAGTGTGATTACTCGAATCCTTCGAGGTTACACTAAAATGTCGATTGGATCCCGATCCCCACAAGAAGTTTGCTAGAGATTTCCGTTTCACATGCTGAGGGTGTCGCGTGATGCTAGAAAAATAGTGGGAGCAAGTCAAGATAGAAGTCCATATCTTTATTGTTTATTTCTCTGTAAAATATGTATGTTATTATTTAGGTTATATCTCCTGTTTGTCAAAAAATATGTCACCTCATACCTTCTACGTGGCATACTTGATATCAATCACCTTACTAGTTTGAACTATGTGGATTGGCTTTATAACCTAAGAATAGTTCTCACAGCAAAGAAAATCATATATGTCTTGGACATGGTCATACCACAGCCTGAGGTAGGAGCACCTCATGAAGAGTTTGCCCGATATATTAAGTATATAGATAATTCCACTCCCAGTCAGTGTTACATATTGGCCTCTATGACTCCCGAGTTACAGAGACAATATAAAAACATGGATGTCAGATCCATACTCCTACATCTTCATAAATAGTTTGAGGAATAGGGAATGACTCAGTGATATGAGATATCTAAGAGTCTCTTCCATGCCAGGATGACTGAAGGGATATCGATTTTGAACAATGTCCTAAAGATGATAGAGTAGATTGAGAAACTCACAGGTCTAGGAATGGTCCTAAATGATAACTTGTGTGTTGATCTTATACTTCAGTCCTACCAGATTTTTTCTCGGTTCATTATGAATTTCAATACGAATAAGCTTGAGGTGACTTTCACTGAACTCCTCAATATGTTAAAGAAAGCAGAGAGCACCATCAAGAAAGAGAAGTCAGTTCCCTATATTGGTGAGACCAAAGGAAAAAGGAAAGTTGGGAAGTCCCTTAAGAAGGGCAAGAGCAAATAGGGTAAGGCAAGATAAAAGGTTGCCAAGAAGGACCCAACAAAGAACAAAGGTCAGTGCTTCTACTACAGCAAAGATGGGTATTGGAAGAGGAACTACAAGGATTACATTAATAAAAGACAAAATAGAAGCTTAGATAAGCTTCTGGTACATTCATGATTAGTCTTTATTTATCAGGTTATTGTGATAACACATGGGTATTAGATACCGGGAGTGCTTATCATATCTGTAATTCGTTACAAGTTCTAGCAAGACTTGGGAGACTGGCTGGAGGCGAGATAGACCTCAAGTTGGGCAATAGGGCAAGAGTTGCTGCTACGGCTGTCGATGAGGTCATTTTACATATGTTTGGTGGAGCTACTATTGTATTACGTGCATGTTATTTTGTTTCCTCTATTATCAAAAATATTATTTTCATTTCATGTTTGACATTAAATGATAATAATCTTGAGAACAATAGTTATTTAATTATTAAGAATGATAAGATCATTATTAGAGGAATATTGCATAATGGTTTGTTTATGCTAGACACTACTCCACATATCATGAATGTAAGCATATCCAAGAAGAAACAAGATGAGGTGAACATGATATACTTGTGGTATTATAGTCTAGGTCATATCCATGAGGGAAAGATTCAAAAGTTACTGAAGGATAACCACTTAGATCTTTTTTACTACGAGTCATGTGCAACTTGTGAGCATTATGTTCATGAAAAATCGACTAGCTCACCATTTAGTGGAATTGGAGAGAGCTACAGAGTTATTGGAACTTATATAAAGTGATGTATGTGGTCCCATGTCGACTTAGGTCATAGGTGGTTACTCTTACTTCATTACTTATACTAACGATTTATCTAAGTAAGGACACGTATACTTGATGAAGTATAAGTCCGAAGCTTTCGAAAAAATCAAGGAATATAAGAATGAACTAGAGAACTATATTAAAAAGAGTATTAAGACTATTCGATCAGCTCGAGGAGGAGAATAACTTGAGTATAGAATTCACCTAATTCCTCAAGGATCATGAAATTCTATCTTAGTGGACACCTCCTTGTACATTATATAGCTCAATGGTGTATTAGAAAGGAGGAAGCACATGTTATTAGACATGGTGTGGTCCATGATGAGTTTCACTAACCTACTCGTCTCATTCTAGGTATATGCCCTGGAGATTGTAACTTGCCTTCTGAATAGAGTTCCATCTAAATCAGTAGTGTCTATGTCATATGAGATATAAAAAGGGAAAAAACTTCATTTAAAATTATTAAGATTTGGGGTTGCCCTACCCACGTTAGAAGACACAATCCTGATAAGTTGGAATAAATGATGAAATTATGCAAGTTTATAGGATACCCTAAAACTTATGGGTATTACTTCTATCACCTTGTGGACAAAAAGGTATGTTGCTAAGAGAGTAGTATTCCTTAAGAAGGAACATATCCTTAGCTACGATAGTGGGAGTATGATAGAGATGAGCAAGGTTAGAGAACCTAGCTCAGGCACCATTCCAGAGACCAAATCTATTCGGGTACTTAACACACAAGTTCCAGCTTTGCACAGGTCTGGCAGAGTGTCACACCCTCCTGAGAGATATGTCAGACATATTAGTGGAGAGGACACTTAGGATGCTGATCCTCAAACTTGTGAGGAGGCTATTATGATCATAGACTTCGGGAAGTAGCAAGAAGCTAGGAATTTTGAAATGGATTTCATGTACTCCAACAAGATTTGGAACTCTGTTAATGCACCTAAGGGTATCGTACCCATCGATTGTAAATGGATCTTCAAGATCAAAATCGGAGAAGATGGAAAGGTGGAGACCTATAAGGCAAGGCTAGTGGCTAAGGGGTATATGTTGAATCTCGGATTTTGATGATAAAATCAATTGATGGGTCTTGTTATCTAATCTGTGTGTTAAAGATAAATGATGCAGGGTTAACTATGATAAAGCAATACAATCATATGTTGGGCCGGAGCAAAGTTCGGGCATCGGGCCGGGGTTCGGACGATGCAGTGGGAACTCATCGGGAGATTGTCGGAAGCTCGCCGAAAGTATCGGGGGCTTGCCGAAAACTCATCGAAGGTATCAGGGGCTTACTAAGAGTTCCTCGGGAGCTCGCCGAGGGTGATCGGGGGCTTGCTACGAGTTTGTCGGGAGCTCGTCGAAGGTGATCGAGAGTTTGTCGGGAGTTCACCGAGAGCTCGCTAAAGGTGATCGGGAGCTTGTCAGGAATATGCCAGGGGTTCACTAGAAGATGATCGAGACTCGTCGAAAGTTCACCGGAGGTTACCGGGAAGATGGCCGGGAGTTAAGAAAGTCACTTGACATGTTGGTCAAATTGATTGTATTTGTATGCCTTAGTATGTCATAGTTAGCATCGATTTTATTTAAAGTCCAAATTGAGTTAGATTTGGAATAAATCCAAATTAACTCAATATGGGCAACCTGGTCCACTTTAGGTTAGATTTGAGCTCAGGTTGAGCTCATTTCATTGACCTACGAAGGGGTCAACAAGAGGTACAAGTCGGGTATGCAAAAGTATGAAAAAAGTGACTTTTGCAAGATTCTCGGTGGTAGTACCATCAGTGGGTGATGGTTGTACCACCTAAGTCAGTGCTACTACCATCGTAGCCTTGTTTTCAGGGCACTTTCAGTGGTAATACTACCCATACACAGAATTTGTAGAAAGGTTTAGCTTTATTTTTTAAGCCAATTGGGGTCTATAAATATCCCAAGTTTTCTTACTTGGAGAAGCAAGTGTGGTGAACAAAAAATGAAGAAAATTCTTGTGAAAAATGTTATAAATTTAGAAGCTTCCAAGTGTAAAAGTGAGTCTAAGGGAAGTGAGAAACTCTTATAAAAGGTTCCTCTCCTGAATCTATGAAAAAGAAGAAAGTGAAAGAGGTTTGGTCTTCACCTGTGGAAGAAGATCATTTAGTAGACTCTGATGGGCCTTGACAAAGGAGGACTCCAAAAAGTGGATGTAGATCAAGTTTTGGATGAATCACAATAAAATCTGTAAGCATCTCTACTCTTACCTTTTCTATTATATTTAATTATTCTTAATTAGTTTAAAGAAAATCACGAGCATCATCTTTCGACTTTATTTTAAATCGCTCACTTATTCGCTTTTGACAGAGTCTAAGAAATATTTTTGATTTCTTCTTTACTTCTAGCAAGTTTTTCAAATCGAGTATTTTTACACTTGCACTAATTCACCCCCTCCCCCCCTCTTAGTGTCAACTTGATCCTAACAGTATCATTACAGCTAAGATGTTGACGATGATGAAACATTCAAACTCGTAGCCATGTTAAAATTCATCTGAATTTTTTAGCTATCGCAGCACACTATGATTATGATATCTGGCAGATGGACATAAAAATTATATTCCTCAATGGCAACCTCTCGGAGGAGGTGTATATGATATAAGTTGAGAGATTCATATCAAAGGAAAGTCCAGATAAAGTGTGTAGGTTGCTTAAGTCTATTTATGGACTAAAGCAAGCTTTTCGAAGTTGAAATATAAGATTTGATGAGACAATCAGATCTTATGACTTCATTAAGAACGAATATGAGCCTTGTATGTACAGGAAGGTAAGTGGAAGCACTATCACCTTCTTGGTATTATATGTGGATGACATCATAATCATTGGGAATGATGTGGGGATGCTCTCTACAGTTAAAACTTGGCTATCTAAACACTTCATCATGAAGGACTAAGGGGAAGCAACATACTATTATGATCAATTGGCACTAAGAGGAGGTGGGGGTATGAATTAGTGCAAGTGTAAGTTCTCATTTTAAACAAAAAATTTTCACTTTAAGCAAGATAGGAAGATCCAAAGCTTCAAGTAAAGCAAGTGAGTGATTAAAAAAAGATTGCTAAGTTACTTGCTTACAAATTACTTAAGAAATAGCAAGAAAATCCGAAAGATAAACAACGCTATAAATAAAGTATTTGATGTGGAAACCTTACTTTCAAAGAGTAAACGAAATCGAAAGTGTCAATACAAAATTAGTAAGCAATGGAAGCAAATGAAGAACTCACAAGTTTTATAGTAGTTCGGCACCAATGGGCATATGTCCACTCCCGAGTCCTCCTCCTTGAGGCACACCAGCATCCACTACCGATCTTCTTTGGGTGAAGACCAAACCCTTACGCTTTGCTTACAAGGGAGACAGGATTACAACTCTTTGATCACTTCCCCCTTTCCTTTTACTTACAATCCACACAAGTTTTTTTACAGAATTTTATCCCTCAAATTATTGTATGGAATGTAAGAAAACTTATGGTATTTATAGGCCCCAAATGGCTTCATAATTTGGAGCCAAAAATCAAACTCACCTAAAAAATCCGAGTATGGGCGGTTCACCCGTCGACTTGGGTAGGTCAATCGCCGAAAGTGCCCAGATTCCTAGGTATAGTCAGTTCAACCGCTGACAGCCACCCAAAATCCTAGGCGGCGATGGTACACCCACTGCTCACTAGCAGTTTACTTGTCGAAATCTCTATAAAAGTGGTTTCCTTCACTTTTTGAATTCTGGCTTGAACCTGATGTTGACCAACTCTTTGGTCAACCAATTGAGCTCAACCTTAGCTCAATCAAACCATTTTAGTGGACCGATTACCTCTTTAAGTTGATTTGGATTCCTTCCAAATCACACTCATTTAGGACTCAATCTTAACCTACAACTTAAAGATTATAATCAAGACATGATCACCGAGCTTATGACCTTACTCCCATAATCCGGCAACCTCCGACATCCCAAGCGACAAGTCTCACGATCTTTCTCTGCCGATCTCCTGGCGTGTTCCTAGCGAGCTTCCTGATCCCTTCGACGAACTCCTAGCAAACTGCCGGCGAGCTCCCACCGCATCGTCCAATCCTTAGCCCGATGCCTAAGCTTGATCCTGGGTCCATGTATGATATGTAACTCCTTTTCACCGTCATGGTTAAACCTGCACGATGCTGACTACAACTTAATTAATTATAATCAACATGATCACAAATCCACTTCAAGACCTTCCCAACTCCCGACAAGCCTTTCGGCTACCCCCGATAATCTTCGGATGAGTCTCGGTCTTCTTCCGGCGAACTCTCTTGTGTCATCCTGGCAACACTCGTGGAAGAAGATCACATATCTTTTTCACTGTCCTCTCTCAGTAGAGAGGGGTTGGTCAGCTGAGAAGATGAGGGGGGAAGGAGAATAGGAGGGGGTGGCTAAAGGTGTAGCATATCATCTATGTGCCACCTCTGCTTCCTATTTATAGAGAGCCACTATAAAACCCTAATGGATCCTGCCTTAGTGGGTATTAAATCTCCATTCAATTACCCGCTACTCTTGGATTCTTGGATCTCTATCCAATAATCTAAATTGGCCACTAACTGGTCCTCATGCAATGAAGCCATAAATGTTGAGTCTCATCCAATAAGAACATGAGCTAATTGAATAACTCATATTTAATCATCTACTCGTTGAAACATCTACCATATGTGTGTGACCCTCTAGGCCCAACATCGAGTTGGTCGTGAGTCTCTCTGTCACAACTTCTTCTGACTTAGTGAATTATTATCACATAACAATTCATTCGACTCATCGACTATAGACGTACTAGGCCACTATGCCATAGTCCCTAGATGAAATAGGGGATCTAATCCATTAGATATGTCTATCCTCAATTTTCATATATATCTATAGTCTTTTATCCATCTAATATCCCAGATACTATATATTGGGTATGGTACTATCAGGCCATATATGAAATCTGTCCGAGTCTCGCTCTAATCGGATTCTCCTGGAGAAATGTTTCTCTCTCAATCTAAATAACCTGATCTGCCTGAACAACAACAAATGGGATATTCCTCTAATAATACCAAAAGTAGATGATCCTCTATGAACACTCAATAGCCTCCGTAAAGTTGGATACCAATCCTACTAACCGACTGTACCATATATAAAACTTTCTAGACTTGTAAGTCTAGTGTCAAAGAAATAAGTGCTCAAACAAGACATCCTTGATGTCTTAAGTCTAAGGACCAGAAACACAACTGGGACTACGGAATCACTGTTTGACATTATGTATCATTAACTATATAACATTTCGTAAGCAGATCAATCAGTGAACTCATTCTCCGATGAGCACTTGTATTGTATCCTTAGTGTCCCCACATAAGTGTGCTATGAGATCAGCCATCTCCATCAAATGGACAGGTATATAGTACATCGGTGTGTCCAATTATCTCGATATCTCTCTCGAGTAATCTATGATTGGGATTTTTTAGGATCTATGTTTAAAAGCGAATCAATCTCATTATCATGATCTCATCACGATCTGATTCTTATTGCACAAAACTAAGGACATCAAAATATATATATTCAACAGATAATATAATGTGAGAATATGTCAATAATAATGCATAAAGATTATGCAACGTATCATACGTGTCATCACTCACATGATTGGCTTGCAAGGCACATGTAACCAGCAATCTTCCACTTGGCTTAAAGCCAATCACCGATGTGTCTAATTCTCATCAGACCCCTGTGATGCTCAAAGACAATCTGAGCTAGCAGTTTTATCAGTGGATCTACAATATTATCTTTGGATTGAACTCTTTCGATTGCTATATCTTTACGGCCTATGATCTCTCTAATTATGTGGAACCTTCTCAGAACGTGCTTAGACTTCTGATGAGACCTCAATTCCATTGCTTAAGCGATCACCACATTGTTGTCGCAGTATATGAGAATTGGCTTCACACTGCTCGGCAACTCCCAAATCTCTGATGAACTTCTTCAACCATATCCCTTCCTTTGTTGCTTCTGTTGTAATAATGTATTATGCCTCTGTGGTCGAGTCTGCATTAGTATCTTACTTGAAACTCTTCTAGCTTACTACTCCATTTAGGATGAAGATATACCCTGAGTTTGACTTACTATCATTGATGTCAGACTGGAAACTCGAGTCTGTGTAGCCCTCAACCTGGAAATTATCTACTTCATATACCAATAAAAGATCTGTAGTCATTCTTAAGTACTTAAGGATACACTTTACTATCTTCCAGTGTTCCAAACCTGGATCTGCTTTATACTTGCTTATGACACTTAGAGCATGTGCTATATCAGGCTTGGTACATAGCATAGCATACATGATAGATCCTATCATTGAAGCATAGGGTATCCTATCAATATATGTCCTTTCTTCAAGAGTCTTTGAGGAAATACTCTTAGAAAATGATATTTCATGTCTCATCGGTAGGAGACCTCTCTTGGAATTCTCTATACTAAACCTTTTGAAAATGGAGTCCATGTACCTGAACTGGGCCAAGTCAAGCATCATCTTGGATCTATCGCTCTAGATCTGAATCCCCAAAATATAAGATATTTCTCCTAAGTCCTTCATGGAAAAGTTTCTGGATAGCCAAGTCTTAAATGTGAAGAGCATTCTTACATCATTCCTAATGATTAAGATGTCAGTTATCCACATACAACACCAAAAAGGTGATAGCGCTCCCACTTAAATTCCTGCACACACAAGGCTCATATTCATTTTTAACAAAGTCTTAAGATCTAATTTCCTCATCAAATCTTATGTTTCAACTTCAGGAAATATGCTTTTGTCCATAAATAGACTTAAGCAACCTACACACCTTATCTGGACTTTCCTTGGACATGAATCCCTCAAGTTGTATCATATATATCTCCTCCGAGAGGTTGCCATTGAGAAATATGATTTTCATATCCATCTGTCAAATCTCATAATCATAGTGTGCTGCAATAGCCAAAAGAATTCTGATGGACTTTAGCATAACTACTAGTGAGAAGGTTTCGTCATAGTTAACTCCTTGCCTTTGATAATATCCTTTAGCCACTAGTTTTGCCTTATAAGTCTCCACTTTTTTTTCATTTATTTCGATCTTCTTCTTGAAGATCCACTTACACCGATGGGTACAATACCCTCAGGTGTGTTCACAAGATTCCAAATCTTGTTTGAGTACGTGGAATCCATATTTGAATTCATGGCTTTTTGTCGCTTCCCGGAGTCTATACTCATAATAGTCTCCTCGCAGGCCTAAGGATTAACATCCTGAGTGTCTTCTCCATTGATATGTCACACATATCTTTTAGGAGGATAAGGTACTTTGCTAGACCTATACAAAGTTTGAACTTGTGTGATAGGTACCTGAACAGACTCGAGCTCTGGAATGGTGCTTGAGCTAAGTTCTCCAACCTTGCTCAAATCTGTCACACTCCCACTATATCCGCTAAGAACATGTTTCTTCTTAAGGAACACAACTCTCTTGGCAACAAAGACCTTGTAGTCCTCGGGATGATAGAACTAATACCCCAAAGTTTCCTTGGGGTATTCCACAAACTTGCACCATTCTATTCTTAATTCCAACTTGTCGGGGTTATGTCTTCTAAAGTGGGCAGGGCAGCCTTAAATCTTAATAACTTTAAGATTAGGCTTCTTCTTTTTTCATATCTTATATGGTGTAGACACTACCGACTTAGATGAAATTATGTTCAGAAGATAAGTTGTAGTCTATAGGGCATATCCCTATAATAAGATGGATAGGTTGGTAAAACTTATCATGGACTACATCATGTCTAACAACATGTATTTCTTCCTTTCTGATACACCATGAACTGAGGTGTATAAGGAGGTGTCCACTGGGATAGAATCTCATGGTCCCTGAGGAAATGGGTGAACTATATACTAAAGTACTCTCCTCCTCGATCTGATTGAAGAGTCTTAATATTCTGTCCAATCTGGTTATCTACTTCATTCTTATATTCCCTGAATTTCTCAAAAGCCTCGGACTTGTACTTTATCAAGTACATATGTTCATACCTATAGAAATCATCAGTGAATGTAATGAAGTATGAGTAACCACTTGTAACCTGAGTTAACATATGACCACATGCATCATCATGTATGAGTTCTAATAACTCAGTGGCTCTTCTCCAATTCCACTAAAAGGAGAGTTGATCAACTTTTTATGAAGGCAAGGTTCGCAAGTTATATATAACTTATAATCAAATAAATCGAAGTATCCACTTTTTAGCAACTTCTGAATTCTTCCCTCGTGGATATGACCTAGCCTACAATGTCACATGTACGCTTCAACACTTCATCTTGTTTCCTCTTGGATGTGTTTATATTCATGATATGTGGAGAAGTGTCTAACACGTATAAGCCATTAATCAAGGTCTCTCTTGTGATGATCTTGTTAGGATCAATTGGCACTAAGAGGGGAGAGGGTGAATTAGTGCAAGAGTAAATTAACGTTTTAAACAAAAAAAAATTCGCTTGAAGCAAGATAGAAAATTTGAAGCTTTTTGTTTAAGTTCAGCAAGTAAATCTTATAGAGAAGTGATAAAGCTTCTTACTTAAAGACGACTCAAAAAGAACAAACAAATCTGAATAAAGAGATAGACAATGTCATAATTGAAGTGCTTGATTTTGAAGCCTTGATTTCAAAACATAAATAAAAAATTAGAAGCATCTATTTATGTTTTAAAATCAATTAAGAACCCGATAATTGTCGGTTGTAAATCAAAGAAGTACGAACACTTACAATTATAGTGGTTCGACACTAACCGGCCTATGTCCACTTCCAAGTTCTCCTCCTTGAGGCGCATCAGCGTCCACTATTGATCTTCTTTGGATGAAGATTAAACTCTTACAACACTTGCAAGGGAAACAAGATTACAACTCTTGGATCACTCCCTTATCCCTTTTCTTTTTCTTACAATTTACATATAATATTTTCTCATAATATAATCCATAAAATTATTGTGTCGAATGCAAAAAAACTTATGGTATTTTATAGCCCCAAATGGCTTCAAAATTTTGGAGCGAAAATTCAAACATACCCAGAAAATCCAGGTACGGGCGGTTCACCCACTGACCTGGGCAGTTTAACCATTGTCAACCGCTCGAAAACCAGGTACGGGTGGTTCAGCAGCCGACTTGGGTGATTTACCCACCGTCCGCCATCCAAAAACCAAGTATGGGTAGTTTACCCGCCAAACATGTACTAGTTATTTCAGAAGAAAAAGAAAAAACACTTCCAAGCTGCAAAATTTCTTTTGAAAGAATAATACTTCTTAAGAGGCATTCCAAGAGACCAGCAAATGTGATGGAGTAAAACCCTAGTTGAATGGTTTTCTATCTAGTTCAGTTTTGAGATGAAAGATCAATACAAATCTTGGTTAAATTGTGGCTTCTACAGTACAGGCATTGCATGGATAACCATTTCATAGGACAACAATGAATAACATGTAAAGCCACAATAAGCATTACAACAAGATCAACCGTAAACAACTACAAGAATGCAAAGCATTTTTCTAATTGTGATATATGTAAAATTTAGTACCACAAACCAATCCAATAAAGAGTAATGCGAGCAAGGTATCATTCAGATACAATCTTGCTGGGTTGCCTCGTCGTCATCGAGCACAAAGCCTAAACTTTCATCTCTTAGATCTACTTGGTCCTCGCTTTTTCTTGCTGCGTGAGGTTAGAGGACCATTAAACTGATAGAATATAAACTGTTCATTAAGCTGTATTAACAAATCAGATTGCAAGTTTCTTAAAGAAAACCCAACATGTTCATCATGAACATCACGGCGTCTCCTCTCATCCCTTCTTAGCACAAAGTCAGACTGGAATGTTTAACAGGCAAAAAAATTTCAAGGATTACAGGTCAGTTACTAATTGTTGAATTATCAAGTGAAGGAACCTAAGTTCAATTGCCATGTTGATTCATTTCACTCGAAGAAATGGACGAAAATGAGATTGGATAGACTTTGTATCTCCTCTCCTCTTGCAATTGGAAAAAGCTTTCTTCATCCTTTTTCATATATGCCAAAAGTAAAACAAATCCATGTGTTTGATGGCCATTTGACATAATGATGATAATGGAAACATGTTATTTAGAATTTCACATAAACCAAACATGTCCATCATTTTTTAAAAATATATAATTGAAAATTTGCTTCAAGTTTTTAAGCATTATAGTGACAGAAGATGATGACCTAGATAAAATAATGCAAAGAGATCAAGTCAAAATGATGAACTGCCTGTATAAATTATACATAAACTTAACAGGAAAAAAAGCAGTTTGCTTTCTTTTTTTTTCTTTTTCTTTTTTTTATAGATTAAACTGCAGATAAAACAGATAAGGAAGTTTAAAGATTATCTGAGTATCCAGATTGTACCTTGAGTTAAGTTTATTCATGTTCTTGGTGGGCATCTCCCTGTCCCCCCTGCCAAATGCAACCTCATCCATGCTTTGCCCTTGCCTCCTATATCGGCCACCAGATGCCACAAACCCAGGGCAAGGCCTAAAGGCCTTTATCGGCCACCAGCCAAAGCCCGGGACAGTGGCTATCCCGCCCTGAATCCGTCCCTTGCCATTGCAACCTTTCTCAATTTCCTCTCTTCCACAGGTCTTGCATCCCCTTGAGATATAATCTCACATCATAAACAATTCAGATAGCAGAAAATAGTTGTTTTAGCAAACTAACGGCAAAACAATACTGTAAGCTGCAGATGGTCATAATAGACTACTATTATGGGTGATATAAATATAACAATCAAGAAGAAAAACATATTGTAGCCCAAGAATTTCTTGTTGTTGGAAAATAAAAATTAAAAAAAAAATCCCGAAATAAGTATGACAAATGAACTTGTACATACCTTCCCTTTTAAGGTTTTTGTGTCCCAGGAAGTGTCGAATCACTAACTATTTGGATCAATGTTGTGGATCCAGAGTGTAATCACCAATAGGGAAAACACCCACTTTTTTACCACTTAAATGCCTTAAAAAACACACACTCAAGAATACTCCTCTATAAGATTCTTTGTGTGGGAAAAAGAATGATAATTGGATAGCTTCTGAAATCCTCTCAACCCCTATTTATAGGGTTCTTGGCACGAGGAGGTTATATTATCATAATTTTCCCTCGTGAATTATGCTCATCCATTTGAGGCTTTAACCTTTGTAACTCATCCAATGAAGGAAGGGAATTATTCTATGTAACTCCTACAATGAAGAATGGGTGTGACTCCTCCATTACTTGGTGAATGTGATGACTCCAACGAATGAGGGTAAGGAGTCACTTGGTGAGAAGCAATTCTTTGTAACTCCTCCATTTGAGGACTCAACCAATACTAGTGGTTAACCAAATTGACCAAACCCATCATGGGCGATCCTCCTTTCACTTGTTAATCATTCAACAATAAAGAAGTTGCAGGCACTGAAGGAAGAAGGACAAAGATACTCCATTCCATGTTCAGCTTGTACAAATTTCTGTAAATTTGAAACCACAAGCTTCCTATGTTTCAACTTGCAATCAAGATGCTTCAGCCTTTGATAACTTGAACAACTGGTTACAAGATATAGGCTTTTAAGATTTTACTCTCCCAAGATTTACACCAAATGTTTCCAATAATATGCGCACGGCGGGGATTGGCCATAGCCGATCATAAATGCCCCAAAGAAATCAGTATGCCTGACTTCCAATCAATCAGCAAAGCCACATATAGGACATAACTTTGTGCAGCAGCACCAATCTAAATACTAATAACAGGCTCTACAATGACATAATACAAATACAAATGTGCCCACTATTCGATGGCACCAACATATAGAGATCACAACCCAAAGGAACTGATGAAATCATAGCAGCAGTTCATACAGTTGAGCTTTGAATCGTATAGGATACCTGAACAGGGGGTCCTCTGTGCCTCCAACGGCTTCATAAGGGGAGGATCCTTCTCTAGGAAGTAGAACGGAGGAGCTATGGTCATCTTCCTCTGCTGTTTCTTCGGTTACAACTGGATAAGAAGCATCTGCGGATGGAGTCGAAGAAGAGCAGCAGAGGGTGGTGGACTTGCGAGGTGAACTCACGAGGTGAGGATGAGGAATAGGTGGAGGAGGAGGAGGAGGAGGAGGAGGGGAACGGCGTGGGAAGAGGAGAAATTGGGGAGGTGGAAGGGAGAGGGACGTGGCCATCAGAACGCCAAAGAGAAGCTGTGGCTTCCGTAGCCAAAGAACAGGGGAGGGAGGAAGGCACTTGTACTGTTAAGCCACACGTGTTAAGATATGACTCGTGGAGGAGGAGGAGGAGGAATAGAATAGAAGGGGTTCGGAGAGACAAGAATCCGTCCCAAAAAAAAAAAAAAAAAAACCCGAACCGGAACGGATCGAATAGCTTTACATCCGATCCGACAAGACAGCCGACGCTTTATGCCCACCATCGCATCACTGCCGTTACCATTACCGAATCAAAAACCCTAACGATTATTCCTTTCCCTCTCGCGCTCTCTCTCTCTCTCTCTCTCTCTCGAGCACAATTGAATTTATTCTCTGGCGTTCTCACTTCCCTTTTGGTTCTTCCAATTCTTTCCAGTAAAGGTGATGATGGTATGATGATATTGAGTAGATAATCCTGAAAGTAGAGGAAGGTCTCAATTTGGTAGCTATTTTTTTTGTGTTTGATTTGATCTTTTTCCTTGGATATTTCGCATGCCTCATTGATCATATATAGTAAAGAATGAGAAGCATTTTCCAACTGTTTAAGCTTTGACTTGAGATTGGTCTGTGATATATTATTGTTATCCTAACTTTGGGCAGCTTTTCCACAGTTCTCTCATTTCAGATTTGCTGACTATGTGTCATAAAAATTATTTTTCAAAGGTCTTATTCTTTGTCGATTTCCCCACTGTAGCAGAATCCTGGTATGATGGCCCAGTGAAAGGACATGATAACACTTTTCTCAATTTTATTCTACTCCCACAATGTTGCACCCTGAAATCTTGACTGACCATGCATGCCAATGGAAGATCTTGCCATTCTGCCTTTTTCTTTTATTGGTCATTTTGACCTGTAAGACGGTAGCATCTCTACTTCTTTCACGAGTTGCAACTTCGCGGTCGTCATTAAATAAAGAAAGTTAATGGATATAAAAAAAAAGATAAAATAAAAAATCTTAAGTCATTTTTTTTTTATTAATCCAACTTCTTGAATTATATGATCTAATAGTGATCCATTCAAACAAAAACTTTCTTATACTTGTTTGTGTTATATCGTCGTGGCTATCTATAGTTTTCTTATGCAATTTATCATTTTTTTCAGTTTTAAACCTATTATTCGTCCAACTTAACATCTCTTTACATCTTTATTTTGTTTGTAATAAGATCATAGAGTTTTATTTTTAGTATTACAAATCACTCAAAATTTTTAGTATAATCTAACAACATAGATTTTTATCTTTTATCCCCAAGTTTTATTTTTTTTTCTTTTCTTTTGATATCTTGACAAATATAGCACTTCTAAAAATTCTCAAATAATCGACTTTTGATTTTTGTAAATTTTTTACTTCTTTTAGTATATCATTACTAATTTGTCTTATCGAAAATTCATTAAACAAATAAACTACATAAGATCATATTAAATGTAGTCTTTTTTTTTTCAAGATATCATTTTGTTACGATGTGTTTGACATAATGAATTAATATAAAATTTTATTATTTTTATAAAAAAATTAAATTTCTTTCATTTGTATTCACCACCCTCGTCTGTTCTTAAACATTTAATCTTACAATCACTTTGTCCTTCAATCAAAATTTTAAATTCTTTGAATTTACTTAAAAAAATTATTTCTTTTAACATGTAAACTTGCCACTATGATCATCAGTAAAAATAAGAAAATCTATACTTTCTCCAAGTGATATTGAACCGATAGGATCACAAACATCTGAGTAGTAATAAAAATAATTGAATATTCTAAAGGCTTAGAACAAATGTCTTTGGAATGACTAATGAGTTCTTTTAAAGTTCATGAACAAGCTTATAAAATAAAAATAAAAATTTATAGGACAAGCACTACAAACCAAGCTTAATTTTGATAGCAAAAGTGAATCAAAATCTCAAAGAGTAAGAGGTCTTCGATAAAGAGGAAAATGTTATAGAAATTAGACCAATCAAGAATCTCAAAACATTGAAGATAATAGAGAAAATCCTAGCTAAAGAGTCTAAGGTCATAGTCGAGGAGGACGTAGTCGAGGCTATGGATGTTGTAAATATATTGAAAGATTTGAAATACAATATCATGTTTGTAAAAGGTATCGACCCTACTCTTTTGAATATTATTATAATCCTAATAATCAAGATGATAAAACAAATTTTATTGATAAAAAAGAAACAAACAAAAATCATATTTTCTTAATGACTTATAATAATTTGAAAGAATAATAGTTTATGATATGATATCTAGATACAAGAGCTTCAAATCAAATATGTGGCATCAAAGATTTAATTTTCAAAATAGATACAAGTTATTCTAGCAACATTATATATAGTAATCCATTTTAAAGCCATGTAACTAATTTTTTTCTTGGATTTAATAATGATAAAGAATTATATATTTTAGATGTTTATTATGTTTTTGATATGAAAAATAATATTACCAGCATGGGATAATTACATGAAAAATGTTATGATATTAAGATGAAAGATATAGCTTTTTTAATTTATGATAAGAATAAAATATTAATCTCATATGTGAAAATAACTATTCATTTTATATGTATTCACCACCCTCATTTGTTCTTAAATATTTAATCTTATAACCACTATATTTTCTAACCAATTTTTTAATTTTTTTAATTATTTAAGATTTTTTTTAACATGTAAACCCAGTTTTGCTACTATGATCAAGTTGTAAAGGTAAAAAAATATTTAATTCCTCCAAGTGATACTAGACTAAATATTTGAGTACACCAATCAAGTCCATAATATATATTTCTTATAATTTTGGTGTGTGATCAATGCAATTATGTCACCATATTATACTTCTCTAAAAGCTTTAAGGCACCAATATTTTAGTGAGGATATCTAAAATATTATAATGTAAAATTATTCTCAATATCAATTCTGAAACAACTTGACTCATCAAAAATATATAAATATAGAGGAAACATATTCTTATTCACTATTTTCATATGTGAATTTAATGTTTTATTCTTGTACGAATTGAAAGGACTATATCTTTCATCTCAATACCATAATATTTTTCATGTAATTACCCTAAGGTTATAATATTATTTTTTTATTAAATTTAAGAAAAAAATTTCTTTGCCTTTTAATGGTTTTGATACAAATCACTTAATGTAATGTCGCAAAAATAGCTTATACCTATTTCAAAAAATAGTTCTTTGATACTACTCTTGTATCTAGATACCATATCATAAATTCATCTTCTTTTATATTATCACAGGTCATTAACAAAACATTATTTTCATTCTTTTCTTCTTTATCAATAAAATTTATCTTATCATTTTAATTGTTAGAATTATAATAATATTTGAAAGAATAGTATTGATACCTTTTACAAATATAATATTATATTTCTGACCTTTTAAAATTTTTACCAAGCCCACGACCTCAACAACATATCATATAACCTCCACCTCTGCTAAAATTTTCTCTATTACTTTCATTTTTTTCTTTGAGATTCTTGATTTTTACCACCTTTTCTTCTTTGTTAATGACCTCTTCCCTTTTTAAGTTTTTTATTCACTTTTGTTATCAAAACCAGGCTTGGTTTATAGTGCTTGTTATTCCAAAGCATCTAATATAACCCTTTAGAATCTACAAACATCTGAGTAGTGACCTGATAAGAGTTAAGAAGAGCTGCAAAGGCATAACGAGAAATGAACATAGCTGATGAGAAAGATTCACATTCCTCATAAAGCACAAACCTAACAGGACCTGAATTCAAGAACTCTTCTTCTGGGTAGGAATTGGAAATCCAAAATGTAGTACTAAGATTATGCTGCTAACCATAATCCTGAATATGGTGAGACCTATTTTAGTATATGGAGAAAAAGAAAAAAAAAACAAAGACTTCTCAACAAAGAGTCAGCATATGGTGTCAAAACTGTTAAAAGCTGGTCCAATTCCTAGCGCTTCTTCTAATAAAGGCCAAAAATATTAATTATGCAACCACAAGATCATGGTTTTCTAAAAGAAATTTTGCTATTTGTAAAATGTACCATATTAAGTGATTGCACCCAAGAATAGCCTGCATCCTTCAACCACTAATTGTTTGCCATAACAAAGAACCAAAATGACTGCAAAATTCTGGAAGTTGATCAAACCTAAAATATAGAGAAGTTCTGAATAATCTTCTGCAATGCTGGAAAGTACATCTGAACTATACACAATCGTGCCTTTGTTATTTAGTGTACTCTCAATATCAGAACTATTACTCATACATGTTTAATGGAACTCGGACAACATAACACCCAAATGACTTGTCTGATTGGCACCACCTTCGGACTTATAGACTTGTATGATAAACGGAGCCTCAAGTTTGTACCCGAGGTGGAAATGTCAATTGATTGCCATTACAGCAGGCAAGTTAGTTCTTAGACCTTTGACATTAGGATTTCAAGACTTTTCAATTGCAGCATTCTTCTTGTATCTGCAAAAATTTCTCAAGTAATCATAAGATCATCTGATTCGGTTTGTGAAAAGAAATTTCACATCACCTGGAGCTGAAGAACTCCTCTTTGCAGTAATTTGCAAGATGACACCATCAGCAAGCATACGCTGAAGAATTCTTGCTATATTCTTAGTGTCGTCTATCCCAAGGTGGTGACTTCCCAACAAGGGTATTTCCAGTTCCCTCAGCATTGTCATCATTCCTGTTGCCTGTCACAAGAGAGAATAAATTAGTAATACAGGATTGCTAAGGACAGACAAATTTTAAAAAAAATGTTAGTTCCTCCAATAATTGCAGTATGTGTGGAGAAAAGACAATAAAGGAAATCTGCTCACCCTTCTCTTGTAAAAATTGAGGTACATGTCCTTCAGATTGATCCACTCCATGAAGTATGAAGGAGTCTTTATCTTTGAAACTTTGCATTGCTCAGGAATCTTCGTCTTCAAGTCCCAGTTCCCACTGTCATTATAAGGCAAACTAAGCATGTCTGATTCTTATGTCATTAGGTTATTTCCTAGGTGAAAGAAAATTATTTGATGCTTTAGTTTTCCCAAGCAACTTTAAAGGTGACAAGTTTAAGATCCTAAAATTTTATACTTATAACCAAGACGTGAGCTTTAAATTTCATATCTATGTGTTACATAATACATGATGAATTCCGACCTATAGCATACTCATTACACAAATAGTGATTGTTGTTAGAACCCTTGCGGATTCTAAGCTTGGGGTTGACCTCTATAGGGGATCAACCACCTTGAAACTCTATAGGGGTTCCTCCCTCCTTGGTAGTCGGCCACAATGGCTGAAAAAGATTGATCTATTGCTTGGCAAAAGAGGTGGTAGCTACATGCTTTATATAGGGTCTTCAAACCTCAATTCATAATATGACTCCTACTTCAACTAAACCAAAACTCCTACTAAACCAAGATTCCAACTCCTAATCTAACTCTTAACCAACCCTAGAGAGAGTCTCATCGAAGTGAAACTCCTCCTGTCTCTAACCCTAGTCGACTTCCCCTCATCAAGGTGGGCGGCCCATTGGGTGGATTATAAGCTTGACTTGGTTGACTCCAACCCAAATCTGACTCCGACTCCAATTCAACCGAATCCTAACCCTACTAGGATTTGGATTTATTTATTACAATTAACTCAAATCTCCTCCTAGCCAACCTAATGTCAGGTCTAGGCTGGCCAACAAGGCCCAATCTAAGGACTCGACTCAATTGACTAGGACCCGACTCAATTAGGGTCCTAATAGACTTGTCCTCTTCAAATCAGCCTTATCCTCAAGGCTGAGCTCCATGTCTCTGGGTCCTAATCTGTAACTCCTCATGAGACCCCTCGTGCTCCTGTAGTAGGCGCATCCTACTCCTGCGGTCCAGCATCAGCAGTAATGACTAGACAGTGATGTGTCTCGATCCTGTGATCCCACGCGATCATCAGCTGAACTTAGGCCTCCTCATCAACTTGGGTGTTGGTTGGATAGATTTGGGCTGAGTCGTCCATTTTAAACTTCCATTTGATGTGGGATACCTGGAGGATCAGTTGTATTTTTTATTTGGTGCATAAATCTAATCTCCAGGTTACGACCCCAATGTGATCCCCAATTTTGCAAGGTCCAAAGTAGCAGGGGGACCACTTCCTTAAGACTCGAATTTACTACTGGTGGGGCTGGAGATGAAGGGAAACTTGATCTTCAACAACATACTTTCTTCTGCTCCTGTGTTTGTCGGGGGGATGTTTCTTCCTTGCATGGACTGCCACGTTGTTCTTTAATAGTAGTCGAGCCTTCTTGTGGAATGAGGGCTGTGGTGTGAGCCCGATTTGAATTTGAGGTGGGTAGGAGCTGTGATTTTCCCGGGCCCATTTTCACTTCTCCTTCATGCTGCTGCCTTATATCAAGCCAAACTTTAGTAGCAATTAGTATCCCCATGTAGATTAGAAGCTCGTCTGTAATGTAGGGTGAGACTTACTGCGGATTAGGGGTCGGCCAGCTTGCAAGAGGGTGGTGTTGATCTCAACTCCTGTTATGTCTGCTCTAATTTCAAACACCTCACTTCAATCTGGTAATGCTAGGACCGATATAGATGGCATCGTGGCTGTGAGGGCCCTATAGATGGTGGACGTATGGATGCCTTCCTCATGTTCCTTCAGAATTTTAATCTTTATCCAATCATAGATTCTATGCTGGTACTATCACTGGAGGGACCCGATCTTCTTGTGGTCGTCGTCAGTGGAACGGAGGTCATCAATACGGAAGACTTCGAGCAACATGGTCCGCTCCTGGGAGAGGTAGTGGAAGTAGCTCGAGATCTCGGAGTGTTGCATCAAAAGCCATAATTGGTTCAACTGGATGTGGCACTACAGGAGGAGATTATCCCTGCAAACAAAGAGGCAAAGCTTTTAGAGATAAAGTGTCGTTGTAGGGGAAGATAGTAGCCGAATGATCCGTGTCTCTCGCGTCTCTTGGACGATCCTTTTAGATTCTGCCTTCTGATGATGTGGACAACAATAGAGCCAAATATGTGATGATGGTTCCTCCTATAAGATTAGCATACGGAGGTCCTGCAATCTGGTAGGAAGAAGTCGGTTCGATTCAGCGGAGGTAGTAAACTTCTCCAAGCGCTGTGTCTTTTCTTCACTCTCTCGTTTCCCGTGTAAGGTCACCTGTTTTCCTTTGTCATTTATAAGGTCATTGGGGCTTCTGGTGTCAGTGAGGATAGTGATGGGCTGATGTTTGATGAGGCCATCAACGTTCATTATTTGCGAGTTCACGTAGCCAGATGAAGCATGAAAGGTGCGGGCGGCCGATTGTAGTTTTTCCTCCATATCCTTCTCCTCGGGCTCGAGAGCTGTATCTTCGAGTTTGGGTTCTTCAGTGGGTTCGATCAGGAGAAGTCCTCCCTTCTTGGATCAATGGTCGTGGCTCCACGATTCGTTGCAATGCCAACACAATCCCTTCACGGATCTGTTGCGAAGCTCTTCTATCGTAAGTTTCTTTGGCTGAGGGGGACGGTTAGGAGCAGAGGGTGCTGAAGGTTTATATGTTGCAGGTCTAGGAGTGATCCTCGTCCTTCGAGCGTCTTGGTTGAGTCGCTCCTCTTGGATTCAGGCGAAAGAGATTGCAGCCATCAAGGTGCGAGGCTCCGCGCTTTAACTTCTCTTATTTCCGGCTTGAGTCCTTCAATAAATGTCCCTAATAATTGTTTGTCAGACCAATCACGAGTGAGGTTAAATAATCTCTTAAACCTGGTCTGGTATTCTTGGATCATGGAGGTTTGTCAAATCTTCGCAAGTTGTCCGTCGATGTTCTCGTATTCGGTTGGTCCAAAGAGATTCAGCAGCCCGCTTTTGAATTGTATCCATGTCAAGACTCCTTGGGTGTATTCAAGTCAATTGTACCACTGAATTGCATCTCCTTCGAGGTGGATGACATCGATGTCCACCATGGAAGCCTCCGGTATTCGGTGATAGCAGAAATAGCATTCAGTGCACGAGAGCCATCCTATGGGGTCTCCCTCTTCCCATCAAGGGAAGTCCACCCTCATGCGTAACTACATCAAATCAGTGGCTCATTCTTCCTTTTTGGGAGGCCTCTCTGAACTTTCACCTTGCTGCAATTTTGTCGGGCTTGGAGATTTTGCCAATTCTGAATTCCGCGAAGAGAGCACGTAGTCTATCCTCCAAACACGTCTCAAAGGTCTCCAACTTGGCACCGATCAGATCTACTGATGCCATGGCTTAAGATTCCAGATCTGTAATGTCAAGATCCTTCTCTTGCTGTTGGGTCATTGATATGAATTGGTTGGATAGATTGGTGGCCGAAAGAGGTGGTGGATCAAGGGTAGATGGATGCAATTTGGGGCTGTTAGGTTGTTGTTTTTGGCTGCTGTTGGGGCTATGATTTGGAGCTGCTATAGGGATCGTATATAGGATATGATGGCCGAGGGTTAAGGTTAGATGCAAAGTTTGCAATTTTGACATTTAACGCCCGGGCGGTACATACCGGTCCGCCAAGTTGTCGGTACGCGGACCGCCCGCTACCAAGCGGTTCCGCCAAAAATCGACCGTCGGTGATCGATTGAAGGGACAAATCGACCACCGACGGTCAGTTGAGGGAGAAATCGACTGTCGGCGGTCGATTGAGCGAGAAAAAGGAAAGAAGACGAAGAAGAAGGAAAAGAAGAAAGAAAAAAGAAAAGAGGAGAAAAAGAATACCTATCGCCCGCACACGGTCCTCACCCGTGCGCCGTCACCGCCCGCGGGTCGCGAGCGCTTTTTCTCCCGCGCAGGAAGAAAGATCGAGGCAGCGTCGTCGATAATATTTTAATATATTAATATTATATTATATTATAAAATATTTATAACATATTTTAATATACCGGGCAGTGCACACTGTGCATACCGCCTGGTACCAGTACCATACCAGTACCGAGATGAACTCAGTACATCGGTACGGATCGATAAGTCAAACCTTAGTTAGATGGATGGCTTAGGGTTGATGTTGATGGCAGCAACCGGTTTGGTAGGGATGGGTGGCCGAAAGGGTGATAGATCAAAGGTTTCGGTTTCGAGTTGATAGCTTGCGGTTTAGGTTGTTGGTGTTGCGGTTTGAGGGTGTTGTGGAGGCTGGAAAGGATTTCGGTGGCAGTGGATTGAGGCTGGGAAGGAAGGTTTAGGGATGCTGTTGGGGGTAGCAACTGGTTTGGCAAGGTTCAGGTGTTGGTGCAGCAAGATATGGGGTAATGCTGCAGGATTCTTCGTCAAGGAACAGCAGTTTTACGACCAAAGAATTCCAACAGTAAGCCAAGGGTTTTGGGATGGTTTTGACAACAAGAAATAGATGATGATTAAGGCTAAATCAATGCAAAGTATTGAAGAGAATATGGAAATAAAATATGGCATCGAGTTTTCGGAAAAGACACGACAGCAAAGTAGTAGGCGACTGTTTTGGCTGCAGTTTTACGTTGCTGTTTGGGCCGGCTATAAAAATTGAAAAAAGGCTACGACAGCTATGTCTTAAGGCTAGGGGGGTGCCCTAAAGACGACGTGGTTGGTGGCAGCAAGATTGATAGGGTTTTGGTGGATTGCGAGAAGAAAAACGACAAAAGGTACAACAGTAGAATTTTTCGTCGAAAAATTTCAGCAGGATAGATGCAATTTTTTTCCAACAGTTTATGACGAGGATTCAAGTAAAACTCAAGGGAGATCCGTTAGTAAGGGAAAGGTAATATCGACAAAAAATTCGTGAAAGAATATAGCAGCAACGAATTCGGCTAGATCAAGGAATGCAAGAAGGTGCTGCGGCAGAATTTTACATCAAAGGTCCAGCAGTTTGGACGTAAAAGATCAGCAGTTTATATCGACAATTTTTTCACAAAACCAAAAGGAAATCCACTATTAAGGAGTGTCAAAGCCGTCGTAAAAAACTCGTAGAAGATTGGGCAGAAAAATTACGGCAGCAAGATCAAAATAGGGCAGTAGTATGTGACTGAATTCTGCTGCGTAACTTTCATTGTAAAGATGGCAACTTTGTGACGATAAGTTTATGCAGCGAGATAGGAACACTTTTTTTGGTTTTTTGGGTTTAAGATAACTAAATTGCAGAAGCAGTAAGGTAGGATACCAGAATCTGATACAATTTGCAACGAAATTAAAGGATGATCTGCGTTAGTGGAGATGACGGCGGAGTCGACGATGATCACAGTAAATGTGGGAATTGCTTGGGAGATGGATGAAGATGATGGGCGGCTGTAGAAGGGCAGCGAAGCTCCAAGGAATGCTGCTCTGATACCAAGTGTTAGAACCCTTGCAGATTCTAAGCTTGGGGTTGATCTCCATAGGGGATCGGCACTCCTTGGAACTCTAAAGGGGTTCCTCCCTCCTTGGTAGTCGGCCACAATGGCTGAAAAAGATTGATCTATTACTTAGCAAAAGAGGTGGTAGCTACATGCTTTATATAGGGTCTTCAAACCCGAATTCCTAATATGACTCCTACTTCAATTAAACCAAGACTCCTACTTCAACTAAACTAAGACTCCTACTAAACCAAGACTCCAACTCCTAATCTAACTCTTAACCAACCCTAGATAGAGTCTCATCTAAGTGAAACTCCTCTCTCTAACCCTAGCCGACTTCCCCTCATCAAGGTAGGCTGCACATTGGGTTGATTACAAGCTTAACTTAGTTGACTCCGACCCGAATCCGATTCCAACTCCAATTCAGTCGAATCCTAACCCTACTAGGATTTGGACTGATTTATTACAATTGACTCAAATCTCCTCCTAACAGACCTAATGTCAGGTCTAGGCTGACCAACAAGCCCAATCTAAGGACTCAACTCAATTGATTAGGACCCGACTCAGCTAGGGTCCTAATAATTGTTAAAAGCAATAAACAGGGAAATGTCCTAAAAGTCAATAACTCAGACTGAGTAGTTTAGTTGTTAATAAAGCAAAAGCAAAATAAGCATATTAAACACACATTTCAAGAGACTGATTGCAAGAATCCACAATTTAACCTATGAAAATAGCAAGGTGCCTCTGCATGATTTGGTCAATTACCCTGTTCATTAAATGTATTTATCTGTTCGAGTTATAAATAATTTACATGAGGTAGTTCGTTTGAAATAGATGTAAAATAGTGAAGCAGAGAAAAATCTTTGCGACAAGTATATTATCAAATTCAGTGAACAAAAGTAAATGAATAATTCAAGTAGCAGATACTTGCCAAGAAATGTACAAAAAAAAATTCCCATTAAGAACTCAAGGCAACACCTTCTTTCTTACAGTGGACTTGTGTGGTCTACATCAACCAGCACAAGCAGCCACCATTTTTAAGGTGTGAGAACACCATCAGCATGGCAAGGACCACCTATGTTGCTAATATGTCGGCACAGTATGGCACAGTCAAAAACTTACCTGAGTTCTACAAGACTCAACAGAGTAACAGTTGATACAAAACTTGTGTATGTCCAACATGTATAATTTGTACACACAAGATAATGAGACATTTGTTAACCAGTGATGCAGAAGGAACGCCTGCAGGTGGTGTCAAATCCAAATAACACAAAATAAAATTCTACCTGACTCAACTAACAGAGACAAGCTAAGTAAAAGAAACAAAAAACCATGACATGAAGCCAAAGACGACATACAGTTATTCATAATAACAACTAACCAAGTTACAAAAGCTGCTCGAGTAAGTAAGCCTCCTTGCTCCACCCATAAGTGATGTTTTTTCATCCATAGTTCAAATTCATGAAGCACATCTTTGAATGGGATAGCAGTATCATGCCACACCCTGCAAATCAAATAGGTAGTTTAATCTCTGTTCTTCTGTGAAACTTCTCTAAATTAAATTCACCTAAAACAACAGCAATTGAAAAGAATTTTTAAATGTTCACATTAATTTGTCTCATGCATCTTGTCATTTTGCTCTTCTTCTACACTCTTGTAAGTCTAATAATACAGCTTGGAGATCATCTCACATAAGAGTATATGTTTGGTTATGAATACACAAAATTAAGATTGGATTTGTTACAGACTTAACTATGTAAGCTAAACCATGGAACATTACTTTGCTAACCTGCACAAAGTAACTGATAAACGAATTAAACAAAGAGTAAGATTTCGATCATCCCCACTTTTGCAAGGCACACACGGAAGCATGAGTTTGGCATTTCAGCTGTTGGAATTTTTACTGATAAGTGCAAAGCATTTAACCAATAATTAGAATCTGACAACACCTGCACTCTCTTTGTCATGACATTTTCTATCATGGTAAGGCTGTTGGTGTTACACAATGGTCTCACATCAACAGAAATAGCAACACTTTTGCTCACAATCTTGCTAACTTTGGCAGGTTGAATTCTGCTATATTTTGGATAGGTGATTAACCTCCTAGTGGTCTCTACGAACTCTTCGAAGGAAGTAAAAACTATATTAATTCAAGAGTTCGTAGAGACCACTAGGAGGTTAATCACCTATCCAAACTATAGCATAATTCAACCTGCCAAAGTTAGCAAGATTGTGAGCTGTTGATGTGAGACCATTGTGTAACACCAACAGCCTTATCATGATAGAAAATGTCATGACAAAGAGAGTGCAGGGGTTGTCAGATTCTAGTGGTCTAGGAACAAGGAAGCAAAATGATCATCAAAAACAACTAAGCTACAACAAGGTTTGGATCCAGGAAACAGATCTCTTGTCAGATTGGAGATCCAAGAACAAAGTTGATATAACATAATATGCTAATACAAACCTTTATATATGTATACAGAATGTAAATTGATTGAATAAACATTTAGAACTTCTCTAAACAACTAAGAAAATGGACAATGACTGTTCTCCATGATTCATAATTTGTGTGGTGGCTGGAGGATAACCTAAGATGACAAAAACATGATGAAAGTTACCATTTAAGGGCTACCCAATTTTAACAATTGATGGCGATATATTTCACAATATTTTATACTGGACGGTGGACTCTGTCTTTATTTGTTTGATAAAATATGGATCTTGAATAGATCAGTGTTAAATAACACTCCTAGTCAAGGATTGACATACCGGTCCGTATCGGTGTGCCGATATTTTATCGGTACCGGTACCGGGTGGTACATACAGTGCATATCATCCGATATATTAAATATATTATAATATTTTATAATATTATATTATATTATATTATATTGAAATATATTAAAAAAATAAAAAGGGGCGACGGCGCTAGGGCAGCGCGGGCGGCGACGGCTCCCGGGCGACCCCCGGGCGGAGTCGCCGCTAGAGCGGCGCGAGGTACTTCTCCTCTTCTTCTTCTCTTCTTCTTCTTCTTCTTCTTCTTCTTCTTCTTCTTCTTCTTCTTCTTCTTCTTTTCCTCTTCTTCTTCTTTTCTTTTTCTTCCTCAATCGACCGCTGACGGTCGATTTCTCCTTAAATCGACCGCAGACGGCGGAAATCGACCATCGACGACATAAATCGACCGTCGACGGTCGATCTTAGTGCTACCGCCAGGTAGCGGCCGGTCCGCGTACCGGTCAACTGTCGGACCGGTATGTACCGGGCAGTACAGGTCTTACCGCTCGGTAAGAAAAACCTTGCTCCTAGTTACATGAATTTAATTTGTAAATAAGAAAGCAGAATTTTCACGCATCTAGGATTTTAAATCATCTACAAGGCCCTCTCTAGCTGAAATTCAGCATCCACTTCAGAATATTGAGATCTGATTGACCATCGACCATTAGTTTCATTAAAACTTTCACAAATCTTTTCCAATTAATTTGCAATCCATATTCATCCACATCCATCAATGGCAGGGAACCCAATTGGACTCACACTGGGGCTTATGTTTTTAACTAAAGAGCATTTAGGATATTTGTCTCACTACGATCTCATAAAATTAATATCCTAAGCCTTCTAGATCTGCAACAACTTCTTAGGCTACAACCTTGCTAACAAGCTTAATATGTGTATTTGAGATAAGCTTTAGGCTCCTACTTTACCACAGATCTCAATTGTTACATGACAAACTTCAAGGAAGAGCATATAAAGACTGGGTTTTTATAATTCAGCAAACTTCCACACATGAGATCTAAATTAATATTCCTAAAATAAACAAGCAAATTGCACATTAGTGGACATATGCTACACATCTTTTATAATTTGCAAAACTATAAGAAATGAGTAGTAAACATTTATCCATCACAAATTAAAGAATGAACATAATTACTGCTTATTGCAACCATAGTTTTTTAATAACATGCAATCAGAGAGTAGTACTTGGTGCAAAATATGACATACATAATAATAGTTGGCAATTATTGCAAATACCTATCAACCCCTAACTTTCCATATTTTCCTTCAATATATTCCTTGATTCTTTGCTCGCTCATTACTGCTGGTCGTACAAACCTATACGAACAAAATACTTTAGTCAAGATAATTATAACAAAGTTATTGCCAGAGCACAAGACCAAGAGTTGATGGGAAAAAAAACTCTATTAGGGAAAGCAAACAAAATGACAAGAATATATGGCATAATTTTTTTTTGCACAAGATGCCTCTTCTTGTTACTCTCTATCTGTGACCAAGAATCTTTCGCCAATCCATTTGATACCAAATATACAATATGTAACAAGAGTAGAAGGTTATTTACTTCCAATGTGCAAGTTTATTTAGGTAGTCAATAACCTATACAAAACTTTATCAGACATTCTGAACATTCATCTACCCTGTTGCCAGAAACAGAGTTCCATGGCAGAACAGATTCATTTAGCCAAACCCATAAAGTTATGGCATTGCTTCTTGTTGTTTTTGTCTTCTTACTCAATAGTGATTTGTGTTGCACTTTAAACAATGAAAAAAGGTACATAGCTTTGAAAGTGATGTTAGCATCAATTTAAGTCAAGTAAAATCTGGGTATAGGCTCTAGTAAATTATGATGATTTAAATTTGACTGTGCTTGTTACATCACTAAGTTTGGTGAGTTATTTGAGTCATACTTAGTCCAATCTACTGCTCATGTTCGGCTTCTTTGTTAAGTTCAACAGCTGCTAGAATGAGGTAGCTTTCACATCCAATCACCAACATATACAAGCCATGAGGTCCCAACTATTTGATCCAGCTAGATAGACCTTTCCTGCCACTGAGCTTTGGAAGAAGCATCATTTGGCAACTAATAGCCATGAAATTTCTTTATAATACTTCAGATAAGTTCTCTTATGCCTTCCTCTATCTTACCTTCACCACTATCATTATTAACTCTACCTCATTCAACCAGTGAATTAAGTTTCTTTTGGGCATGATCCAGACCACCTTAAACATTTTTCACTCATCATATGAGTCACCATATTCATATCCCTCCAGTTTTGTACATCTCCTCATCATCAATTTTAACACCCTAAGGTTGCATCATTTTTGCTGAATAATATCCATTATAAATAAAAAGTGGCATTAATGATTCCTTTTATAGCTAACTTGACAGTTTTGCATAAAGGCATTGCTTATTCAGTTAAAACTTTTGAAGACCTTATGATGAAATGTTGCAGTACTAAAAAATCTACAACAAGATAAAGTAAGAAAGAATAATGTTGCATATGGAATCCTCTATTAGGTTAAAAGGGAAAAGTAGAAAACTATCTGGATAAGTGTGACAAGGTTGTAGTATTCTCAAAGAAATTTTACCTGTGGAATGAATCAACAAAATCCATGTTCTTGGCATCGATCATTAGAACGGGAAATTCAAGAATCTCAACTCTCCCCTCTAGGTCGAGAACTAAAAGATAATCCAAATTCTGAGGCCTCAGTTTATTCAGCCTTCTCATGCTTGCTTTAAGGTCCACCATAAAATCATGATTGAACTTCGCCAGATGCAAAGCATCGTCCATCTACATTCAAAGAGGTAATAGTTAGGCATCTACATTCAAAGAGGTATTCTATATGATTGATGGTTTACACCATCCATATAAGACTAGTTCGATTAATGTTATGAATTTTATTCATTTTTTATTTAAGGAAATTAAAAGCAAGGAGTTTGCATTTAATGTCACAATCCTCCTAGGAATTTATTTTACTAGGATTTTAAATCATGATTGACCTTCAGATGCAAAGCATCAACATCCTACACACAAAGGAGGTACTAGTTATATATATCTTGTAACATTAAATGATAGTTTCCTCTCATCTTATTGAGTATTCTCTAGGATTCATGGTTTATACCATACATAACACAAAATTTTAATTTATATTATAAATTTTATTCACTTTCCATTTAGATAAATTCAAACCAAGGGGTTTGCATTTAGTGTCACAATCCATCTAGTCATTTATTTTATTAGGATTTTTAGAACTTGTTCTATGGAACTTCCTTCAAACACCATAAGAGAGCCAAAAAGACAAAAATAAAATAAAATCCTACAGTAGTATGATATCGTTTGGGAAAAACAAGAAAAAATAAATCTCAAACCTTATAACACACCTAATCTAGGATAGGCATGCCATGTGCCAATGATGCACATGAATGTTGTGCTGTCATATCAACATCTTGTGTTCTGAAGCATGCCAAGGCCCACTGACAAAAAAATGAATGTGTTATGAAATGCATCGACTTGTGCAGGTGTATGATATGCCCATGCTCATGCATGCAAAACAGTTACATAGCATGCCACCTTGGGCCAGACAGTTTGATATGTGCAACAGATGGATTGTTTCTGAGTTGAGCTGATATATGATGTGCTCCAGAGAATGCACTGGCACAACCATATTGCATGCTACATCTTCAACATGCTGACCTCTCTGGAAATTACAAACAATAAATACCTCACCACATGTAAACCATATATCAGAATCATGTTACCTTTCTCATAAATCATAATCAAATTTCCAATTCTTGAACACAAACAATTTTCTTATGTCTCCAGTTAAAAGCCTATCTAGCCTATACAACATAATTCAAGCTCAGCGTTTTAAATAGGCGCTCAGGCGCTCGCCTAAGCGCCCGGGCGAGGCGAGGCCCGAGCACCTCAATCTACACCCAGGCGGCGCGCTTCAATGAGGCGCCGCCTGGGCGCTCGCCTGAGCCCAGGCGGCGGCCGATTCGGGCGAGCGCCCGGTTTAATACAGTCGACCGAACCAGGCCTTTAGCTCTGGTTCGGTCGGTCGCGTTAGTTGGTTCAATCGAACCAACTAACGCAACAATATATTTCCCGTTAACCCTAATCGGGATTAGCATCTAGCCGCTGTCGTATTTGGTGCCGCTGCCGCTGTCTTCGTCGCCGTCGCTGTCGCTTGGATTAGCATCTCGCTGCTGTCGTATTTGGTGCCGCTGTCGCTGCCTCGCAGCTGCTGTCTTCGCCGCCGCTGTCGCTTGGATTACATCGTCGACACCAGGCTTTCTCTTCGCCATCGTTCGCTGCAACCTGCCGCCGTCACTGCTGCCGCTTGCCGCCGTCGCTGTCGCTGCTACTCCTCTCACGGTCAGGTCAGCTCGTCATCTATATTGTTAACAGTATACTATTAAGTTGATTAATTATTATAACTAATTATTAACAATATCTTCTACTGTTAACAGTATAATAGTATACTGTTAATATACTGCTAACACTTAACAATATATTAACAGCATACTGTATACAGTATACTGTATAATGTATATTAAATATTAACAATATACTGTTAATGAACTGTTAATAGTATACTGTTAATATATTGTTAACAGTGTAATGTATATTAAATATTAACAGTATAGTATGACATTTTTATTTAAATAATTATATTTATTAATTATATTATATATTTTTAAATATTTTGGCGCCTCACTTCGCTCGGGCGAGCGCCTGGCGCCTCGGGCGTTTTGGGACCTTGGCGCCTTTTGGCGCCTAGCGCTTTTTTAATCACTGCTCAAGTTGTGTCACAAGGTAAGTCAATCATCACATGACATAGCTAGAATGGATTTATAGGTTCAGACAACAAGTCCTAGAGCCATGAACTAATAAATTTCTAACACCAACTTAAGTTCCAAATGGATGGCACCTTTTCTTTGAGATATGTCCGCTCCTCATTGGTCATTTATCAATACTGCTTTATATGTCTTCTCGTAGTCAATAAATAGAAGCTCCAACTGTCTTGCTCTACATCAATTAGTAATGTGAGAGGTAAGCTAGTTCCAATGCTTGATCAATAGCATATAAACAAAGGAAAATTGATGCAAAATCTGACCAATTAGGATTGTTGTAGTAGATGCCATCTCGTGCATTATCCTCATTCCTACATAAAGCCAATGGCAACATCTTATTGGGAAAAACTATTGAAGCGGAATAACTCTTTTCCATTTTTGTGTATCAAAATGGTTTTCTCACCAAATTACCAACTTGTTACCAAAAGCAACTATTAATCAGAACAAGATAAACAGCAGAATAATTAATCGACCACAAAGTGAAACACCAGATTTTTTAACATGAAAAACCCAATGTGGGAAAAAACACAGGACCGTAATCCACTCAAACCTTCACTATCACCAATAATGATAATAGGTTTACAATAGAACTTCTCCAAAACAATTGGAGGATCACAATAACATCAAGAACATAGATCTTGGTTCACCAATGACATATCATCATCAACATAGATGGATCTCACAAAAAGAAAAAAATCTATACTCACTAAGTGGGTATATCAGAAAACCATCATAGAAAGGATAAACCAAAGATCAATACCGTTAGGATTGTAGAGCTTATTGCAAGGATTCTCCACATAAAATTTGAGTCAAAACTGACGAAGTTTTACCGTTCGATCCTCTTGCAAAAGCTTACTTTCTCTCTCTTCTTTTTCTCTCTTTGTTACTGTGCAATTACTGTTCACCACCGCTACGTTGTTTCCGTCTGCAACTCAAATTGCGGCGCCACACATCCACTTAGGTTTTTCTTCCTTTTTTTTCTTTAATCAATAATAAATTTTGGGCTATACCCAAATGTCCAGTCCAAGCCCACCTATGGGCTAGACCCAACAATAGATTTATATCTATCCATCTGATAACAACGCAGCGGCGGTGAACAGTAACTGGTAACAAGTTGATAATTTAGTGAGAAACCCATTTTGATACACAAAGAAGGAAAATAATTATTTCGCTTCAATAGTTTTTCCTAACATGTGGCATCTGAGCCAGGTTATTTGGTGTAAATTTTTTCTTCTGTGATTGAAATGGAAGAGTCAGATAGTATGATTAAATTGAACTCATCAAATTATTTCACTTGGAGGCGTATGATGGAAGATTTGCTCTATTGCAAAGATTTGTATAAGCTCATCAAAGTTAAAGTAAAACCTTCTATTGTGGATGATGAGGAATAGGAGGTACAGCATAGAAAATTTATTGCTTATATAGAAGATGGATGGATATAAATCTGCATAAACATATTTCCGATGAAACCAGAGTCGATGTTGTTTGGCAGAGGTTAGAAAATCTCTTTGCAAAGAAGACAGTGGGAAACAAAATTTCTCTCCTCAGAAGGCTTGTCAATTTAAAGTATAAGATAGTGATAATATTATTGAACACATAAGCTTATTTCAGAGTCTTGCTAACAAGTTGGTTACTATGAAAATGAATATAGATGATGAGATACAAGGATTGTTACTCCTCAGCTCTTTACCAGAAAATTGGGAAACATATGTAGTGACAATTTCTAACTCCACGCCAGAGGGGTTTCTAACTATAGACATGGTTAAAGACAGTTTGTTAATTGAAGATGTCAGAAGGAAAGAACAAGGAGAATCTTCTTTTGGTGCACTTGCTATTGAAAAACAAGAAAGACGTGAAAGAAGTCATAGCAGGAATCTACAAGGTTATAGAGAAAGATCCAAGTCTAGAAGAGATATCAAGTGTTTCCACTACAACAGGACAAGTCACCTGAAGAAAGAGTGTAGGTTCTGGAAAAGAGAACAAAGTAAAAGAAAGAAAAATGAGAAAGAGACTAATACAGTTGCTGCTTAAGGTGATATTGTTATTATTTGTGATAATAGATGTGTTAGTCTTGTAGCTCAGGACAGTAACTGGTAAGTGACTCTTGTGCTTCTTTTTCATGTTACTTCTCATAGTGATTTCTTCATATCTTACACTGCTGGTGATTTTGGCAATGTCAAAATGAAAAACAGTGGTACATCTAAGATTGTGGGTATTGGAGATATTTGCTTGGAGACCAGTATTGGGAGCAAATTGATACTCAAAGATGTAAGACGTGTTCCAGATATTCGTCTTAACTTAGTATCTACAGGGAAACTTGATGATAAGGGATTTATGCACTATTTTGGTGAAAACAAATAGAAGCTCACTAAAGGTTCTCTGGTTGTGGTAAGAGGAAAGAAACAGAACTCTTTTTATGTCATAGAGGCTAAGCTATACAAAGGAGAGGTTAATGCAATTCAAAAAGATGAAAGTATAAATCTATGGCATAAAAGGCTTGGTCATATCAGTGATAAGGGACTTCAAACTCTTGCTAGAAAGCAATTTTTACCAAAGTTGCAAGGTACATTTCTTAAATCTTGTAATCATTGCTTAGCTGGAAAAACACATAGAGTTGTCTTTCATACTTATCTATCATCTAAAAGATTAAATGTTATTGATTTGGTTTATATTGATGTATGCACTATGCAAACTAGAACTCTTGGAGGTGCTCTTTATTTTGTTACTTTTATTTATAACCATTCTAGAAAAGTTTAGGCTTTTGCTTTGAAATCTAAAAACCAGGTACTCGATGTTTTCAAAGTGTTTCATGCTAGTGTTGAAAGAGAAATATGAAGAAAACTAAAGTGTACTCGAGTAGATAATGGTGGTGAGTACAAGGGTCCTTTTGAGAATATTTGTAGGTTTCATGGTATCAGGCTTGAGAAGACAATTCCTAAAACTCCTCAACAAAACGGTATGGCAAAAAGGAAGAACCATTAAAGAAAGGATTAGGTGCATACTTTCCCATGCTAAGTTACCTAAGTCATTTTAGGGGGAGGCTATGAGAACTACAGTTGATCTAATAAACATTTCCCCATCAGTTCCTCTGAATTGTGATGTTCCAGAGAGAGTATGGAAATGGAAAGAAGTATCTTATAATCGTTTGAGAGTCTTTAAGTGTAAAGCATTTGTTCATATTCCTAAAGATGAGAGGTCCAAGCTTGATAATAAGACAAAATCATGCATTTTCTTGAGATATGGTCATAAAGAGTTCGAGTACAGATTATGAGATCCAGTGAATAAGAAGATTATTAAAAGCAGAGATGTCATGTTTCTTGAAGACCAATTATTCGAAGATGGTGATAATGTTGAAAAGCAAAATACCTCTGTTTATTCATTAGAGTCTGGGCCCAATTCCTCCACTTATAGTTTATGATGATCATGTGGGAGATGAACAAGAAGATAGTGATGAAAATGTTAATGATGATGCTCCTACAGTTGAACCAACTGAACAAACTGAGAAAGCACCTCCACCACTAGATAAGATTTCATTGAGAAGATCCACAAGAGAGCGACGATCATCTACAAGATATCTTCCACATGAGTATGTTATGCTTACTGACGGGGGAGAGTCAGAAACTTACCAAGAAGCTATTGTACATTAGCATAAGAATGAGTGGGTTTAAGTCATGCAAGAAGAGATGAGATCCTTGCTTGAGAACCACACCTATGACTTGGTAAAGTTACCTACAGAAAAGAAAGCTCTCAAGAATAAATTGGTTTATAAATTGAAGACTGAAAATAATAGCTCATAACAAAGATATAAGGCACGATTAGTTGTGAAATGACTCGATCATAAAAAAAGTATTGACTTTGAAGAAATATTTTGTTTGTGGTGAAAATGTCCTCTATCCGAGTTATTCTTAGTTTGACTGCCCGCTTGAATTTAGAAGTTGAGCAACTTGATGTGAAAACTACATTTTTACATGGTGTCTTAGAAGAAGAAATTTATATAAGGCAACCAGAAGAGTTCAAAGTCAAGAGAATAGAAAATCTAGTTGTAAGCTTAAGAAAAGCTTATATGGACTCAAACAGGCACCTAGACAGTGGTACAAGAAGTTTGATTCCTTTATGATGAGCAAATGGTACAATAAAACCACATTTGACCATTATGTGTTTACAAAGAAGTTTTCAGATGATGATTTCATTATTCTCCTGCTATATGTTGATGATATGCTGATTGTTGGCCATGATGCTAGTAAAATTGAGAAGCTTAAGAGGGAACTAAGTAAGTCTTTTACCATGAAAGACTTAGGATCGGCAAGACAAATACTTAGCATAAAGATTCTTCGTGATAGAAAGAATAAAAAGATTTGATTATCTCAGGAGGCCTATATTGAAAAGGTTCTTGAAAGATTCAGCATGAATAAAGCCAAAGCAGTTGGTTCTTCACTTGCAGATTATTTCAAGCTTAGTTTGAAACAATGTCCTACAAGTGAGAAAGAGAAAGAAGAAATGTCCAGAGTGCCTTACTCATCTACAGTAGGCAGTTTGACGTATGCTATGGTTTGCACTAGGCCAGATATAGCTTATGCAGTTGGAGTTGTCAGCCGATTTCTCTCCAATCCTGGTAAGAAACATTGGGCAACAGTAAAATGGAATTAAAATATATGAGAGGTACTACCAGGTTGTGTTTATGTTTTGGCATTGGTAAACATGTGCTAGAGGGTTACACAGATGCAGACATAGCAAGTGATACTGATTCCAGGAAATCCACTTCGGGGTTCTTGATAACTTTTGCAGGGGGAGAGTAGTCTCTTGGCAGTCTAAGTTACAGAATTGTGTTGCTCTATCGACCACAGAAGCAGGATACATAGCAATTACTAAAGCTTGTAATGAAGCTTTATGGATGAAAAAATTGTTACAGGAATTGGGTTTGAAACAGGAAGGATATAATGTTTATTGTGATAGTCAGAGTATCATCCACCTCTCCAAGAATTCAACATACCATTCTAGATCCAAACATTTTGATTTAAGATATTATTGGATTCGTGATGTGCTTGAGATAAAAGAATTGTACTTAGAAAATATGCATACCAATGAGAATGGATCAGACATGTTGACAAAATCTTCACCTAAGGAGAAGCTTGAAGCATGTAGGCGAAGAGCGGACTTAGTACAGCCCACTATATGAGTTGGAGGGGGAGAATTATTGGGTCCAACCCATAGGTGGGCTTGGACTAGACATTTGGGCAGAGCCCAAATTTAATTATTGATTAAAAAAAGGAAAAAGAAATAAAAAGGAAGAAAAACCTAAGTGGATGTGTGGTAGTGTAATTTGAGTTGCGGACAGAAACAACGCAGCGGCAGTGAACAATAACTGCACAGTAACGAAGAGAGAGAAAGTAAGCTTTTGCAAGAGGATCGAACGATAAAACTTCGACAGTTTTGACTCAAATTTCATGTGGAGAATCCTTGCAATAAGCTCTATAATCCTAACGGTACTGATCTGTGATTTATCCTCTCTATGATGATTTTCTGATATACCCACTTAGTGAGTTTAGATCTTTTCCTTTTGTGAGATCCGTCTATGTTGATGATGGTATGTCATTGGTGAACCAAGATATATATTCTTGATGTTAGTGTAATCCTCTAGTTATTCTGGAGAAGTTTTATTATAAACCTATTATCATTATTGGTGATAGTGGAGGTTTTAGTAGACTACGGTCCGGGATTTTTCTCATATTAGATTTTTCACGTTAAAAATCTGGTGTCTTACTTTGTGATTGATTAATTATTTTGTTATTTATCTTGTTCTAATTAGAATTTACTTTTGGTAACAAGTTGGTAATTTGGTGAGAAACTCATTTTGATACACAAAAGGAAAAACAATTATTTCGCTTCAATAGTTTTTCCCGACACATCTCAAGGTTCCGAGAAACCGAAGCTTTGTGATTGATTCAATAGCGTCTAGCAGAAATGGATCCGACGACTGATGTTGTTACAACTACTATCGCGATGCAGAACAATCAAACATACCTTAAAGTTCATCGATGATGCTCAACAAAATAAGAACAGAGTCTAGGAATAAGGACCTCGAATTCGTACCTTGGTGCACTTACCCTGGGTGTGATAAAGACACATGGGCTTCCAACGGCAGCCCGTCTGGGCATCGATTCCGGCCGGAGCAGAAGAGCTCAGGCAAGCAGCAACCGCGCGATTCCGAGCGGGAAGGCGAGGGAAAGAGAGGGACGGGTGTGGGATGAAGGCGTGAGGGGAGAGAGGAGATAGGAAGGGCGAGTGGAGGTGGCGGGAGAAGACGCGACGGGTTGAAACCCTAGCGACCATCGCCATCCGACCTCTGGAGCTATCGGAAGCGGAAGGTTTTACGGGGATGGGGAAATAAGTGCTGTATAATACTGGGATTTTTTTCTCTTCTCCAATTAATTAATTAATTTTTATCTGCATTAATTTTTCACACGTCTTAAAAGTAACACTTAAAAAAAATATAGAATCCATACAAATTGGTTGTATTCACTTTCCAAATATTCAGGATTGAAAATTTCATCCAATATATTTTCGCATCTAAGTTAAACTCTCTATTAGTATGATCTCATAGTTAACATAAAATAAATATTTTAAAAACAAACTAAGTCATTATTATTGTTGTGGCCCTTTATGTCATGGTCGAGGTGTCAATAAGGCTCGATTAGATCCGAGTGTGTAAGATCACCAACGCTGCTTGTGAGCTGGAACAAGTTGACTTGAGGTCTAGTTGAGAGGTTGTCTGATTGACTACCCAAGGCTTGGTTAGGGGCTACTCATTCCTTCTAGACATGGAAGTCGAGTGGGGGGTCTCCTGACTAGACCCCATTTGATCCTTAAGTTAGTAAGAGTGGAGAAAGTTGCAACATGTGAGTGCGGAAGGTTCGACCCCTCGCTACTATTATTGAGGGTTGGCTTTTATATATGTTGCTTCGTGTCGACGTACGTAGTTTTTTAATGATCATTGGCGTCAGGGTACATATGTGTTTAATGCCCGCCAGGACCTTAGATGGTCGGTCCATACACTGGGTGTAGACATCATCCAGCCTGCCTGATTTTGTTTAGTAAGGTGCTACTCCTTACTTTCCGAGTAGCCTAGTACGAGGCTATGCTGCCTGGTATATTTTCTAATAAAATTAATGCATAAGGCTATCGGTACGAGTGACAGATGATTGTCTTATCCCAGATTTATGGTACTAAGTCAGCTTGATATGTCACATTGATGTTGGAACGCCGTGCTAAGTCCACAGTGGTGCTAAGTCCACAGTGGTAGTTTAGGTGTTACGTAGAGTGAGTGGATGCCAGAATATGCTATATCAATTACTACTTACTATTTTTCTTAAAAAATATTTGGGCTAATGGTTGCAAAAAATATAATTGATTATGGGTCAACCAAATAAACTGTTTCCATCTTTATACAAGATAATAGATTCATTACATTGGAATTCTAGTCAAGCTTTTCTTTTTTCATCTTTATAAATTATTTAATTTTTTTTTACTTTCTTCCTTATTATAGTTATATTTGGTTACTCCTTAATTCCCGAGTAGCTTAGTACGAGGCTATGCTACCTCGTATATCGTCTAGTAAAATTGATGCAGAAAGCTATCGGTATGGGTGACAAATGATCATCTTGTCCCAAATTTATGGTGTTGAGTTGACTCGGTGTGTTAAGTCAACTCAACAATGTGTTGAGTCTGTGATCATCTTGTGACAAATGATCATCTTGTCCCAAACAATGTGTTGAGTCTGTGATGACAGTCGAGGTGTTACGTAAAGTAGATGCTATAATATGCTATATCAGTTGCTATTTACTATTTTTCTTAAGACAAATTTGAGCTAATGATTACAAAAATACAATTCATTATGGGTCAACCAAATAGATCTAAAGTCATAAGATATAATAAGAACTGTTTATACATAATAGATTAGTTACATGGAATTCTAGTGGAGCTTTCCTTTCTCCATCTTTTCTTTATAAATTGTTCTATTTTTTTTTTTTTTTACTTTTTTTCCTTATTAGAGTTATATTCGATTGTTCATGAAGTAATTTATATAATTTTTTCTAGTTATTTTCACTTAATCAAATATTCGTAATATGTTCATGTTATTCTAAATATTGTTTTTACTTAACAATGATTTAGTCGATGGTAGGATTCGAACCTATTGCAGGCAATGCCCGACAGATTTCTCGTTGGTCTCCTTAACCACTCGTAGATATCAACACTCCGAAAAAAAAAATGCCAAACTCCAATTAGGAAACAGAAACTATCCGATGATATCCAGCTTAGTACGAGGCTATGCTACCCCGTATATTGTCTAGTAAAATTGACACAGAAAGCTATCAGTATGGGTGACAAATGATTATCTTGTCCCAAATTTATGGTGTTGAGTTGACTCGATGTGTCACATTGATTTTGAAACAACGTGTTGAGTTTGTGATGACAATCGAGGTGTTACATAAAGTGGATGCTATAATATGTTATATCAATTACTATTTACTATTTTTCTTAAGACAAATTTGAGCTAATGATTACAAAAATACAATTCATTATGGGTCAACCAAATAGATCTAAAGTCATAAGATATAATAAGAACTGTTTATACATAATAGATTAGTTACATGGAATTCTAGTTGAGCTTTCATTTCTCCATCTTTTCTTTATAAATTGTTCTAAATTTTTTTTACTTTTTTTCCTTATTAGAGTTATATTCGATATGTTCATGAAGTAATTTATATAATTTTTTTCTAGTTATTTTCATTTAATCAAATATTCGTAATATGTTCATGTTATTCTAAATATTGTTTTTACTTAACAACGATTTAGTCGATGGTAGGATTCAAACCTATTGCAGGCAATGCCCGACAGATTTCCCGTTGGTCTCCTTAACCACTCGTAGATATCGACACTCCGAAAAAAAAAAATGCCAAACTCCAATTAAGAAACATAAAATATCCGATGATATCCAGCTTAGTACGAGGCTATGCTACCCCGTATATTGTCTAGTAAAATTGACACAGAAAGCTATCTGTATGGGTGACAAATGATTATCTTGTCCCAAATTTATGGTGTTGAGTTGACTCGATGTGTCACATTGATTTTGAAACAACGTGTTGAGTTTGTGATGACAATCGAGGTGTTACATAAAGTGGATGCTATAATATGTTATATCAATTACTATTTACTATTTTTCTTAAGACAAATTTGAGCTAATGATTACAAAAATACAATTCATTATGGGTCAACCAAATAGATCTAAAGTCATAAGATATAATAAGAACTGTTTATACATAATAGATTAGTTACATGGAATTCTAGTTGAGCTTTCATTTCTCCATCTTTTCTTTATAAATTGTTCTAAATTTTTTTTACTTTTTTTCCTTATTAGAGTTATATTCGATATGTTCATGAAGTAATTTATATAATTTTTTTCTAGTTATTTTCATTTAATCAAATATTCGTAATATGTTCATGTTATTCTAAATATTGTTTTTACTTAACAACGATTTAGTCGATGGTAGGATTCGAACCTATTGCAGGCAATGCCCGACAGATTTCCCGTTGGTCTCCTTAACCACTCGTAGATATCGACACTCCGAAAAAAAAAAATGCCAAACTCCAATTAAGAAACATAAAATATCCGATGATATCCAGCTTAGTACGAGGCTATGCTACCCCGTATATTGTCTAGTAAAATTGACACAGAAAGCTATCTGTATGGGTGACAAATGATTATCTTGTCCCAAATTTATGGTGTTGAGTTGACTCGGTGTGTCACATTGATTTTGAAACAACGTGTTGAGTCTGTGATGACAATCGAGGTGTTACGTAAAGTGGATGCTATAATATGCTATATCAATTACTATTTACTATTTTTCTTACGACAAATTTGAGCTAATGATTGCAAAAATATAATTCATTATGGCTCAACCAAATAAATCTAAAGTCATAAGATATAGTAAGAACTGTTTATACATAATAGATTCTTTACATGGAATTCTAGTGGAGCTTTCCTTTCTCCATCTTTATAAATTGTTCTATTTTTTTTTACTTTTTTCCTTATTAGAGTTATATTCGATTGTTCATGAAGTAATTTATATAATTTTTTTCTAGTTATTTTCACTTAATCAAATATTCATAATATGTTCATGTTATTCTAAATATTGTTTTTACTTAACAACGATTTAGTCGATGGTATGATTCGAACCTATTGCAGGCAATCCAACTTATCAAATCATAATGATTTTAGGAAAAAATATAACAATTTGATGAGCTTAAATTACTAAGAAAATAACATTTCAAATGAATTTTTTTTCTTTGAACTAATAAGCCTAAGACTTTATTTTAATATGGAATTATAATTTATTATCATAAAATATGAGATACCATATCGTAGGCATAAATAATTAGGTAGAAATTTCTATCGTGTCGTCGTCAACCTGTACGCTCCTGGTCGTCGTCAATTAGTCAAGCCCCGTTTTGATCCCAACAACTGGTACTCCCTTTCTTACCTTCATGGTCATCGAAAATATTTTCGGGGACCACGTGGGGCCTTGAAGTCACCATATAACATAGATGGTAGACAACAGGGTTACTACGCCGAAATGTCTACTGGCCCCAGTGGGCCAACGACTTACGCCCGTGCCATTACAAGTCCGGTCGCCGTCAATTAGTCAAGTCCCGTTTTTATCCCAACGACCGGATACTCTTTCCCTTACCCTCGTCGTCATCGAAGCTTAATCGAGGACCGAGTGGGACCTCCCATTCGGCACAATCATTGTGGACGGTAGAATTGAGGGATTTTTAACAAAGGGTACGAGATCATGAAATGCCTGGTACCGCGGAATCGTTGGTCGGCAGGAGAAGGGAGAGGAAAAGCAATCTTAATTGTCAATTCCCGTTACGTTCCATCGAATCCAACGCCCTATACTTCTTTCTCCTCCCTTTGATTTCGCATCATATATATCCTCCTCCGTTTTAGATTGTGAAGCCATCGAATCCATCCTCCTCCTCGGGCTTCGTTCGGCGCTAACGTTTTATTTTTTTTCGTGATCGGAGCAGGAGAAGATGATCCAGCTGCTGTTCACGGTGCTGTCGGCGGAGGTTGGGGTGGCGGTGGCCCTCCTCTTCAAGACCCCGCTCCGCAAGCTCGTTATCCTCGGCCTCGACCGTTTCAAGCGCGGCCGCGGGCCCGTCATAGCGAAGACCGTTGCAGGCACTGTCGTAATCGTCCTCGCCTCCAGCCTCTATAGCATGGCCAAGATCCGCAGCCGCTCCGCCGAGTTCGGCGCCCTCACGCCCACCGACCAGGTCCTCATGAGCCGCCACCTCCTCGAAGCTTCCATCATGGGTATCCACTCTACAGCATCGCGAAATCTTGTTTTGTCCTACTGCTTCTTCTTCTATCGTTGGATTTTAGTCTAATCACCATGAATGTAAAATAGCTTGTAAAGATTTTGTGATCCTGATGAACTGTTTGTGAAAAAAAAACATATTTGATCTGTTGAATTGCTCTGCACACCTGCATAATAGAGAAGAAAACAAGAAAATACTATTCCAATGAATTATTAGCTGATAATAATGTTGACAGATGAGAAACCTCAAAGGTAGCCTGAACTACACTTGATTGGATCTTGTGAGCCCTTATTTTGATTATTGTTCCTTAAATCATGTAAATTTATCCCTTGGCCGCCAAAAGTCGCATCATTCTCATTTGGGTATAATTTGACTTGCTTAGATAGAAGCCCTGTGATTAATTGTCATGGCATGTCTGAGTGCTTGTGCAACTGCTTTCAGAGGTGTAGCCTGAGGACCTGGTTGTTTAAAATTTATCATTGGGATTTATTTATTTTTATAATTCACCTGTACATGATATTTGTTATAATTTTCATGATATTTGTTAAAATAATGGCAACATACAGTGATGTTATTCTTCTTTGGTAAAATAAGAAAACATAAAAAGGATTTAATATCAACTCTGTTGTCCTAGTCTATGCACTACGATTACTCGAGCATCTTTTCTTGGTTAGTGTTTGCATTGATGCCAATTGAAAGAGCACCAACATCTAATGTGAATCTGATGTCTCTTTGGTGTTGTCATATATATATCATGGAGTGTTGTGCAGAGCTAATTGTCAGTCTAGATACATGACACGGCTTAAATCTTTAAGAAATTTGTTGGGGGAATGAGAAATCTAGTTATCAAATCCAAGGACAGAACATGTGAACTGTATAGGTTTTAAGGCAAAAAAGATGCAGTTGCTGTAATCTGGTGCTTAGTATTTAGGAGGCATCAAATATGTGGTATTCTTGAATAATGACTAAGATAGCAAAGATGTTTTTGTGGATCTGTTGTTGGTCAGAAAGCAGTAGGAGACTCGAACGACAACCAAAAGGTAGTAGGTCTCAGATGACAGAACTCTAAGCCAATGATGATGATGCTGGATTGTGTTAATTATAACCACCACATCATGGTGGATTGTCAAGGCTCGGTCTAATACCATACTGGTCTGTACCAGTGTAGCCAATTGTCAATGTGTTGGTATGTATCGAGTCCTAGAAAAAGACCAAAGAATTTGAAAAAAACAAAAGAAATTGCCCGGTACATGGCCTTTACCATCCTATATACAGGTCGTGTGCTATGTGGTACTGGTCATCTACTTGCCAGCTAATGCATACATGCGTTCACTACACACGTCACAGAACTAGTTGGATCGAATGACCGTTCTTTTTAATATACAAATACCTAAAATTTTATTAAGAGTGGAATCCTTGATTTGTTACAAGTGCTTTTTTGATGTGGCATCTACTTCAGTTTCATGGTCTTGTGAATGTAGAAGCCATGGGGTAAAAGAATCGTTATGTTGATTCTGCTAATGCAAGAAAATAAGAATTTATCTTCTGGTTTTACAATACTTAGACATAACTAACCACACATGACAAATAATTTGCTCGTTTCATATATGAGCTCAAGCTCCATTCCAGATTCAAGTCAAGCTTGAAAATGATGTTAAAAGCTCAGCTCAGCTCAACTTATTTTAGGAGCGCTCAGCTAAACCTTTAACGAGCCGAGCACCAACCTGTTTGCTAACAGTTTGACTCATTTGAATCTCTAATCACTTGAATATCTCTCTGGTTGTTCTTGATTTTTTTTTGCTATAAACAGCTTCAAGGTTATCTGTTGTTATAATTTTCTTCTTGTCTATTTAGATTTTTTTTTTGCTACAACTATTAGCTCAAGCTCATTCCTTGAGATATTTTAGATTTGGTGGAAACTGCTGATTGTTTTTGTAAGATTCATATTCTAATCTAAACATTCTATGTGGCAAACCAGCATCTCATGGTGATTTCAGAAGTAATATACTTTGGATTATCGTATCAAGAGCCTTGCACTCTGCTTCAAACTGTTGATTCTGTACAAGAAATTTACTTGTGTTGATGCTGTGTCCCATCTACATGTTGCAGGTTATTCCCTTTTCCTTGCTCTAATTATAGACCGTCTTCATCATTACATCAGAGAATTACGTGGGCTGAGAAAGAGCATGGAGGCTGTTATGAAGCACAACAGGGTATTGGAAGAAACAAAGCGTGGGGGTTCAGACAAAATAAAGACACGGGACAGCGAGATTGCGAGCCTGAATGAACAGATTAAAAATTTAAAATTCGAGTCAGAGGAAAGAATGAAGGAAGCCAGAGCTGCAGAAGCAAATGTGATGGCTCTGAGAAAACAATCTGATGATTTGCTGATCGAATATGATCGCCTCTTGGAGGACAACCAGAACATCAACAACCAGTTAGTTGCATTCAATTGATCACTGATTGTCACTTTCCATAGGTAAGAAAATTGCCTGAGGCCACTAAAGAATGAACAATTAATGACCCTTGATCCTTTGATGAGTTATTTTGGTATTTGTTACCCGGATATAATACCTGTACTTGTTCTTGGACATGGAACAAATCAATAACATTGGTCTACCTGATGTTGGTGTTGTCCTATTATCTGTGTGACCAATGAGTTATGCCAAGTAGCTATTTTTGCTGATATATTGCTTCACGTTCTTTACAGCAGATGTCTCAAACTAGAATATTTATTTAATTAGTTTGGATACGTTTTGAATGTATGACATTTTGCTTTCATATCAATTTTTTAATCAATATTATTCCATCTGAAAACCTAGGCCGAGACAATTAGCATGGTTAATTTATTTATATTTTTCTTTAACATATCTAATTGATTTATAATATCATCAATATATGCTTCATGTCAATATTATTTTTGTATAGTAGTACCGGGGGTTCAATGTTATAGTTTTTATGATGACCAATATCTGATAATAAATTCTGATGATTTCTCTCTAGGGAACAATTCATAAATGTGACTAGAAAAGCTGGGGAAAAAAAATAAATGAAAATGAGATTAAGGAAGTTATTTGTTAATCATAAATCAACCTAAAAATTATAAAAGCTTCCATATTTTATTTTTCATAAATTGTGTTGGATGATAATACAGGTCCAAGGCATGTGAACTCACTCTAGGAATCATTTTATCTTTATTTAATTCTATATTAAGCTTAACAAAAAATAAAGCACAACTATATTGGAACTCAAGGCTTAGCCACTAAAGAATAATTAAGGAAGAAATGTCTATTAAAGGATAATATTAATGTATCTTGATGCCTAATTATATCATTGGACTTTATGGATAACTATCAGATTCTTTATCAGCTAAAATAGTTGACATCCTTGACAAATTATGTGCCAATATTACAAAATAAATATTAATTAAAATGATGAAAAATTCATAATAGATTCATTTATTTGAACAATTGATGTTTTATAGTATGCATTAAAGTTGGTCAATTAATAATGTCCAATGTAGGCATTTAAAATTGTTTGGAATGCACATATCTGTTCAATGCTTCTCAATGTAAAAAAAAAAGATCACTAACAAAATTCTTGTGTGAAAAAAATCCATATTTTTATGAATGAAATTTGAAGGCTACAACACTTAAAAGTTCTAATGGATTTCTCAATCCTTGAAAAGGAATTACAAGTTCCATTTGAACAATAACATCTTGTTACCTAAATTAATGATCCAAAATATTTAGGCCAAACTAAATAGTACCATATCCATCAAATTCTTATAAGTCAATTTTTTCATACTAAAATATACTGCTATAATTAAGTATTAAAAGCTAAATTAAATAAAATACCTACTTTTAAGCTATATTATGAAGTTGATACATTGATCGAGTTGAGGTCAATAGATGCTAGTAATTTTTTTTTATAAATAATTTGCTATCATCATAATAACTAGGATATTTGTGAAATGCATTTTACCTTAATTTGAATTTTTCTTAATTAAACAAAACCTAGTCATGATACTTAAGTATCCTAAACATAATTAAATATCCAGACTTGATTTGCAAGGCGCTTATCAATCTGATACATCAAAAAAAAAAAAAAAAATCAATCTTTTTCATTGTTTTTTTAACGATAAGTGGTGAAGATGACGATTAGTTTTTCTTTTTGTATATTACGCAAGTGACGATGAGATTTGCAAATCACAAGTGATGTGATGAGATTTGATTTAGGACTTTTTATTGGATGCATGATCACTAGACTATACATAGGCTTATAAATAGTAAAATGAGGATACCATTGATAATTTGGTTCTTATTTTTTTTTTTTTTCTCTTCTCATAAATCATAACTGATGATGAGATTTGAAGTAAGTCCCTGTAGCATCTACGACCACCAAATCATAAGTGATAGTGATAGATATTTGATTCAACGCTTTATTGAATGCATGCGACATTATTGGAATACACGACATACCAGTTCAATCTTAATAAGTGGATTCATCGAAGCGCATGCAATGCACGTGCATGCGGGGGGAACAGATTTGTCTTTGGTGTCAACCCCAAACCATGGAATGGGTCGTGGCGAGTCACGAATGGGTCAAGGAGTTCGTACAACAACTATAAAAAAAAAAACAAAAATTTCTCTTAGCACCTACGAATCCGTTCCCCACTGTCATAGCTACTTCTTATTGCATGTTATCTGGGTCCCACCAATGAGACGCAGACATACGGGTCACATGGTGAACCGTAAAGAGGTAAAGAAGTATTTGCTCGTGGAACCGATATCCCTCGAAGAACGGAACACTCTACTTTACCTCTCCCTCCATTCGACATCTGACGTGGGGGCCACCGCGTAGTTGTTTCCCTCCGGCGTCGTCGAGTGGGGCCTTGCAACGACCGTTCACGGCTCGACTTTCCCCCTTCCCCTCGTTTTCCCGTGTTGCGGTTCCTCTTTCACCTACTTTTCAACGCTGGTGATGGCGAGTTAAAGAGGAGGAGGAGGAGGAGGAGATTCCTCGTGTAGTGGATCGCCCACCGCCGCCGCCTTTCGCTTGCTCGACGAGGACGTGGCTAATTCCGTAACCCTCGGAGGCGGTTACCCGCGCACACATCGCTTCCACTCGCCGCAACCCCCTTCCCCTCCCCCGCCCACTTCTTGGGCACGTAAAGACACTCTTTAAGTTCGAGGGAGACCTCCAAGCTCTTCCCATAGTAGAGACAGAGAATAGATGGGCACCGAGGGTTCCCGGGTGGTCGGTGCGGCCTCTGTTACACCTCCTCGATTTCCTTTTTCGTTTTTTTCCTAAATTGTTGTTTTGTGTTGATTTTGCTGCTATTATGGGGTCTTCGAGGCTGGATTTATATTCGGAAGTAGAGATTTTGATATGGTTGGTAATCATTTGGGCACTTTCAAATTTGTTTTTTTTTCCTTTCTTCTCGAATTTTCAAGGCGGATTGATATGTGATGCGTCATTGAGATGCTCGAGGTTGTATGATCATGTTGGGGAGCTAATGTTCTTTGAGGTATTCTTCTCGGGACATGGGTCTGTGTATAGCGGCTAGAGGGTCTTTTTAGGGTTTGCGGAAATGGATTGCATGCCTAAAGAAAGTTAAGGGACGTTGATGTGTGTTGACTCCTGTTCTTATGGAAGTTCCAACAAGAGGAAACTTTGAAGAGTTCGGCTATGGAAACATGTTTTGTTTTGGTGTCAACATTTTGTATCGTTTAATCTCACTCAAAATCTGTGTGTGAGGGCAGGTGGTAAAAGCATTATGGTGCAGTAATTGAACAAGGATTGGAGTGATTTGAATGTGTTCGTATCCACACAATTCAGGATACTTGTCCTAGACCTATACAAGGCTGCTTTCATATTAATAAATATTTTGGTCAGTTGCATTAAAACTGCTTATCATAATGGTTGTTATGCATTCTTACACTTGCTATTGTTGACAAAAGGGGTCTGCATTTTCTTTGTTTACAAGAAACATGTTTAAACACTTTAAATGGCACGACAGACTTGAAAATAGTATGAGATTAATTTTCTATAAGATTTTTTATGCTTACCCCTGTTATGTTGTGTAACAAGTATTGACACTGCACATTGGTGTGCATCTACTTAAAAATTCCAAAAAATTAGAAGGATCAACTACTAATGGGCACACATACACGCCTACTTGTGCTCTTGTATTATTGAATTTGTGTTTGAAGTGTGTTGGTGACTTTTCTTGAGAACAAACCTGATCTCTCTTGTTTAAACTTGTGTAATATATTTCCAGGAATCCTGATGCAACTACCTTTTGGAACTAGCTGATGTTTTCACTCACAATGACCATATCAAGATTTTATAGAGACCCACTTAGTGCTTGATTGGTAAAGCCAAATGTAACAGTTTAGAGAATAAATATGGACATCAGTAGGAATGTTTCCTGAAGCAAAGACAAGACAAAGAAGAGAATACTGTTAAGAGAATTTATCGATATGTTGATTGGTTGGAAGAGTGGTGACTTGTATGTCCTACCAGGAGTCTATGATCACTTATAGGTTGAGTTCTTGCATTTAGTTCATCCCTTAACAATTATTTAGATCAAACTGGTTACACCTAGTGCAAGTCAAATACAGATATGCATGCTTAAACAATGAGGCATATAAAAGTCACTAACCATAATGAGTTGTTAAACTCTAGGCTAGAATCACAATTGAAATTACTCTGTCTACAAACATATGCCTTGAAGCTTTGTTTGATCAAACTAATTTGTCTTAAACTTCTAAGCCTAGTTAAAACTAACTTCATGCAGTGGAGAGGAGGAGGCCCTTTCACTCCTCCTTCGGTACCTAATCCTGGGGAAAGGAGGGACCATGGTTCAGGTTTCAGAGTTTTATCCTTTCTTGTGAGTTAGTTGTTTGGTGCTGCATGGGCACTCGAGTTGTTCCCACTTCCTGATTATTTGGTGCTTTCGATCATGTGCTGCTTGAGTGGTTAGGTAGTGGCCTGAATGATTATTTAAATGTCAATCTCCTTTTTCCATTATGAGCACTTATTTAAATTCTTACAATTAAAACGGTTCATGGATGAGGGTAGTTTTGATATGACAGTACAATGCTCTTGTACATATACAACTAAAAGTTGCTTTATAACGAAATATGGACTTGTTATGCATATAATTTAACTTATTGTCATCATTATGTATGTTTGGTTTTGTTAATCACCTATCCATATTCTTGCTGTAGCATCACTTATGATTTCTAATATTCAACGTAAACATTTCAAGCAAACTAAATTCACCTAGGTTTGACTTGGATGCATTTATTTTCTTTAATTTTCCTTTGTTTCATTGATCTTGTCTTTAATGTTGGCTATTTGTTGCTTTAGTGAATCATCGTCTTTATGATATGGTAGTCTAAGGAATTGTCACATTTATTTTAGATTTTTCTACATTGCCCAAAAATCATCCAAATTCTATTGCATGTAGAATGATTTATATTCTTGCATCCTCGAACTGCACATCTAGCAAACCATAGGAAGCTTGCAATATCTTTAACAAATTTTGCAGACTGAATCTGGATGTTTGCTAATGATAATATGTTTCAGTTTAGTAATTTGGATTCTACAACAACAATAAAGTCGTAAGTTCCAACAATTTAGGGTTGACTATATGGATCTTTTACCGCCATTAGAGTATTTAAATCTTTATTTATAGTTTTTATTAAGGTTTTTTTTTTTGGTCTTCCTCTTTCTCCTCGCACCATTAATATTAATCATTTCATGTCTTTTGACAATCGCATACGGAGGTCTCCTCAGCACATGCCCGTTCCATCTTAAACGATTTTCTCTTATCTTATCCTCTATCGAAACGATAGCTAGTTATTCATGAATAAAAGTATTTCTTTTCTTATCTTTTCTACTAACTCCACACATTCATCTTAACATTCTCATCTTAGCAATATAAACTTTTTATATATGTTGTCTTTTAACTGCTCAACACTTAGATCCATAAAGCACTATTGGCCTCACAACTGTTTTGTAAAAAAATTCTTTTAATCCCAGAGGTATCTGATGATCACACAAGATTCTTGACACCCCTTGTTATTTTAATCATCCTGTTTTTACTCTATGAATAATATTTTCATCAATCTCTTCATCTTGTTGAATAATTGATCCAAGATACCTAAGGTTTTTACTTAAGAGAACTTCTTATTTATCCAACTTAATTATACTCTCTCGTCTATTTCTAGAATTACTAAGATTGTATCTCACATATTAAGTTTTACTTTACTTAATCCAAACCTTTAAGTTTCTAAGAATTGTCTCAATGGCTTAAGTTTATAATTAATTCTGCTTAGACTCCTATCAACTAAGATAATATCATTAGTAAATAACATACACCAAGGAGGAATTATCATGTAATTGACTAGTAAGTTCATTCATTATTAATGTGGAAAGCTAGCTAATTAATGCGGATCCTTGATGTAATCCTATGCTAATAGGTAACTCACGACACACTTCCTATAGTTCTAACTCTAATAGCTACATTATCATACATATCTTTAATAACATCAATATAATTAGTCGATGCACCTTTCTCTAAAACCCACCATGATAAATCTCTAGGAACCCAACATATAGGTTTTATCCCTATATGTTCTCGTTAATTAATTTAATAAATAAATGGCTTCTATGGTTGATCTTTTAGGCTTAAAATCAAATTAATTTTTAGAGATATTTATTTCAAGCCTAATACTACTTTTGATAACTCTTTTTTAAATTATAAAAAATGGCATTATTTTAATTCATCTATAATTTGAACAATTTTGTATGTCACCCTTATTCTTATAAATTAGCACTAAATTTTTTTTTCCTCCATTTATCAGGTATTTTTCTGAAACTCATGATTTTGTTAAATAAGCTTGTTAACTAAGCTACTCCGTTGTCTCTTAAACATTTTCATACCTCAATAGGGATATCATTAGGTTCTACACTCTTAGCTATTTTTATTTTTTTAATATAACTTTTACTTCACTAGCTCTAATTTTACCAGTAAATCTATGATTATTAAACCTACCACTGTTATTTATCATTAAATTTAAATACTGTGTGAAATATTCATCAAATAATTTATAAAAATAATTTCTCCATCTTTACTTAATCGTGTTATCATTATTCTTTAATCTTCGTCTTTAATGCATATAATATTATTTAAATCTTTACACTTTCTTTTCTTAACTTTAGCAATTCGATATATATCTTTTTCACCATCTTTAATACTTAATTTATTATATAAATTATCATAAGTTTTTTATCTTACCATACTAGTCACTTTTTAAGTCTCTCTTTAAAACATTAAAAAAACGATTGGTATGGCAAGATATAAAGCTTCAGATAATTTTTATAATAAACTAGGTATTAAAGATGGTGAAAAAATATATAATAAATTAGGTACTAATGATGGTGAAAAAGATATTTTTGATTCTAAATACCATAATTTAATCTTCACAGCCTTCAATTTTGTTTTCGCATATTTCATATTGCTTGAATTTAACAGCATTCTTTTATCTACAGGAAACACTAGTACTAGCTTCTTCGTTCTTCACTTTATCATTCTTATGGATCTTGTTCTCTTTCTTCTTTGTGGTACCTAATTTGATTAATTGCTATCAGTCTAGATTTCTCGTGATTTTATTGGATATTAAATTATACTTCTGGTGTGATCGTTGTCTTGTTTCATGATCACTTCCCACCCATAGAGAGAGATTATTTCCCAATTATAAGCCAAGAAAATGCTTATGGATATATTGGAAGGCTTTCCGAACCTGATATTTTACTCTGTTGTGGCCGTGTAACAAAATTCAGAGATGTTCCTTTGGTATTTTTCTGTTATCAAGGGATAAAGAGATCATGCTTAATTTTGTTCTGCTTACCTCAACTTTCTGCCAAGTTATATTGGTTAAGATGGATCTGGTGCACTGAAGTTTGATATACAGCAGAGCTATTTCTCCTTTTTCTTCCTCTCACACATGACATGTTGATGCAAAGTTAAATTACCTTTTTTTCACTTGTTTTTTCTGCAGTTCCAAGAAACTTCAGACTGCTGGAAGAGCTTGAGAGGGGAGAGAAGGGTATTGGTGATGGTACGGTCAGCTATGGAATGGATGATGCTGATGATATATACATGCGTTCCTGGACAGGGACAATTATTGGTCCACACAATGTATGCTGCTGATGTCACTAGCTCATATATGCCTCTGAAAACTGGGAGTCAGTTGAAGTTTTCCTTTTTTGCTCATTCTGTTTGCAGACTGTTCATGAAGGGCGGATATATCAGCTGAAACTGTTTTGCGATGAAGACTATCCTGATAAACCCCCAACTGTTCGGTTCCAGACGCGGATAAACATGACATGCATCAACCAGGAAACTGGAGTGGTATTTTCTTCTTGGTCATCATCCACGATATTATGGTAAAGAATGAGTAAAACCTTTTAGTATTATTCTTTTCATACGTGCAGGTTGCTCCTGGCCTATTTCCGATGCTTGCAAACTGGAGGAGGGAATACACTATGGAGGACATCTTAACGAGCTTAAAGAAAGAAATGTTGGCTCCACAGAACCGGAAACTTAACCAGCCTTCAGAAGGTATGTTTATCTAAAATTTGCACTCAATAAAATATCTGATATTTTCACCTTTTGGTGGATTTAGACTGGCACGTCAAACAATATTCCAGGCAATGCCGATCAAAGGATGGAACGGAAAGATTTAGTGCTGAGGTGTTTAATCCTTTAGGAGGGGGGAGGGGAATCTGGTCTACGAAGAAATATCATCTTGACGAAGCTAATGATATTGGTTACGGAACACCTGACGGTGACAGCTTGCTTCTTGTGTTGTGATAACCGAGTTTAAGAGGTTGTGGAGTAAATAAAACAATGTTATGACTGGTAGTAGTGCATTTGTGAATAATAGTGACTTGCAATCATGTAACAAGAACATATTTTTATTTCCCTGAGTCATAGACTAGTATGCCTTTGTCATTGAGTCAGCTATCAAATGACAACTCTTTTGGCAAGTGCTATTGTTTTCTTTCTTGATGTGACCTGAAGCCATGAATTTTTATGACAATTTTGTTTGAACTTTTTACGGTAAAATGCTGTGATGGTAGTACCTCTCATATTCACCTAAGCATGGTTCGGAAAACGACTACATAAATATTAAACATGCTAAGCATTAATCAATTTATACGGTTGCTGCAACTTGTAATTTGGTGGCACCAATCATTGTTCATACACTCGTCATACACATATACGAGTATATATCCTTTAAATTGGCATTATTATCCCTTAAAATATTTGAAAGATTTTTAAAATTTTAAATATCAAAAGTACTCATGCTTAGATATATATTTTGCCTAATAACTAGAATATTCTTTTCCCTCTATTTTTGTGTCTTTTCATATGGATTGATCCATCGATTGAAATGGTTTCGCTATAATGTTTTAACATAGTAATATTTTTATATAAATCATATAAAACCTCATAATATAATATAAAAATATTATAATTAAATTGATTTGTTTCTTGGATCGATCGATAAAAAATGAGAGAAAAAGGGCAGATGGTCAGTGGATTTCAAGTGTTAGAAAAAAAGGAGCCACTTTGTAAGAAAAGTTTTAAAAAGAAGTTCTTTGGAAAATTCACCCTAATAAATATGATACATGAGTAATTAACTTGAGTTTATTAGACCACTATTAATGAGAGTGACATATAACAAAGATGTGGAATTTGACGGGATAAATTTTTAGAGAGATGTTTGTGTAATATACGAATTTCGAGGGGCAAATAAGTTATTTCGAACATATATAAAAGAAAATAGATATGGAAACCCTAAAGAAATAAAACAATATCTTTATATCATCCTTTCCCATTTGGAAACTTTGTCCTTTCCCGGCCATGGCGACTTCCTTCTCCTTTAAACCCTTGGCTCCGCCGGGACACCACCCTTTCTTTTCCCTGCGTCCGAAGCGCTGGAGGCTGGAATTGGCCTCCTTTTCCTCCAGCTTCTCCCCCGGGAGGCTGCGCTTTGTCGGTTCCCAGTGCTTCGTCTCGAGATCGAACGGCCGTCGCCGCAGATGCACCCCGATTAAAGCTAAGGCGACGGACTACTACGGGACGCTGAACCTCAGCAGGAATTCTACCCTCCAGGAGATCAAGAGTGCCTACAGGAGTCTCGCACGAAAGGTAACCCATTTCAAGTTCTAAAGAATGTTCTTTGTTCTTTACTCTGTTGCTTCTTCTTTGGCGACAAGCTATTGTGATTTATTTTTTAGCTTTATCTTAATATAGAAAAAATGGAAGCTTTAACTAGAATCTTTGCCGTTGGTTGTTTCTGGCGTCCTTTATGTAAACCGATCCTAAAGAATGCGGAGGTTCCTACATATGATGGAAATTTAGCAGTCAAATTTAGCAAGAGTACGAGTGTTGATTTGAAATTAAGCTAACAATTGATATTTAGTGTCTGACTGCCTAATTGAAAGGAGGAACAACTTGGTGACTGTACGATAGAATTTCAACTTTCAACTGCATGTGAACCTTTCATCACTTACGATGGAGCAGGTGTTATGCATACCATCTTCATTTGCAGCATATTTACAATGGAAAATTTTAATGTTTAGGTATACTATACTTATGAACCCAGCATTGTCACAAAAATTACACAAAATGGAAACCTCCCCAGTTTACTGATATCTACAAATTTACTCATGTATGATCTGTCGCCAATTATGACCAACGGAACTGAAAAGTAAAGAAACATTTCAGTGTTTTGTGTCTAAATTTATAAGCCCTAATGACAATACTCTTTTTTAACTCCTCTTCATCCCATGTCTTCATCTTGCTATCAATGGTAATGCTTTTCATGGAGAAGGCTGCATGTTTTGGGTACTGTAACTGTGCAAGTTCAAGCATGTCACCTAAAGACACCTCCATTTCACAACATCTCATGCATGACAAGAGGTGTTGTTGAACAATTGAACTGTCTAATCTGATTTGTTTTCAAATTTATACATATTATAGTATCATATTCATTGAAAAAATTGGAAGTACTGAGTTTAGAATGGGAAAGTAAAGGATTAGAAGGGTGTTAAAAGACAAGTATTGCAGCAAGAAGAATATGAAATAAGAGAATAAAGATGATGATGATAAAAATGGTCAACGGACTATTCAAAGCAATCTTTTTCCTGGTCAAAGTCATATTACATCCCCAAAACCGATGGCTTTAGTTATACATAAACCAAAATGATTTTAGATGGCTTTAGTTATACATAAACCAAAATGATTTTATCTTGCTCATCAACGATTATTCGAATGAATTTCTAACCAAGCACTCAAAGACTTGGTTTGATTAACTAAAATAAATTTTATTAGGATTATGTAAATTCTTTTAAAAAAGATAAGGATGAAAATCTTAAAAGGTTAAAAAAAGATTCTGGACTTAAACTTAAAAATATATTGCATGTGAATGAATCTTCAATCTTGATTGAATTGTGTCTATATCCTTTTGAGATATGGGGGAAATCTTATAACCCATCAAATAATTGATAGTGTGGTAAATTTTGTTCTACTAATAGAATTTACAAGAAATTTTATAAGGTTGCTATTTTTGTTCCTCATCTGTTGATGAATTCTTTTGTTTGCATTTAGTATCATCCGGACATGAATAAAAGTCCCGGAGCAGAAGAAAAGTTCAAAGAAATTAGTGCTGCATATGAGGTACTTGTTTTGTGTTTCATTGCTTTTTTTTTCTTTGGTTTTGTTTTGTAAAAAAAATGTATAATCTTCCATGAAAGGAAACCAATTCATGGAATACTGGTGGCAATTAAAATTTTATTTATGTAAAATGATATGATTTTTTATATGAAATTGACTTTTGATAAAATGTGTGTCCTAACCATAATGGAACATGTTTCAAAGCATGAAACATAAAGAATTACACATGCACAAGTCATTCAATCTGTAGTGAGTTTAACTGTCTAAGTCTAAATATTCTACTTGTTTGTTTCTTCATTTTGAGATTACATTGGCTTTTTATTTGCATTTCTGCATTATGGTAATTAGTCCTTATTGTAGGTGCTATCAGATGAGGAGAAAAGATCTTTGTATGATCGATACGGTGAAGCAGGTTTACAAGGAGAATATGGAGCTGCAGGTGTTGGTCCACAGGGAGTAAGAATATCTTAAGATTCTATTAAGCCCTATTACTCCTCACTCCTTGGTGTATGTTTTATCTCTTTGTTTTGTGGCATCAAGTTGTTTTATGCTTTAGGCATGTGATTTCATGTTACTAATGATTTATGAAACCACTGCCGAAATGTCAATTTACAATTTTGTAGGTTGATCCTTTTGAAGTCTTTAATGCATTCTTTGGTGACTCGAGTGGACTTTTTGGGGGTGACACGGATCCTGGGGGATTCAGCATGAATTCAAGATTCACTCGCAGCCAGGGACTGGATATTCGGTAGTTGACCTACTTCGTTAGCTTTTATTGACTTCTGGTCTGTTTTGATTGCTTTTGATCCAGTCTAAAGAAAATTTCTTTTGATCATTATGCCTATTATGTTCCTCAGTCCTCTGGTTGCTTTTGTTTGTGTATTTTAAGTTATTGGAAAATGTATGCACTCGTTCAGCATTACTGACATTTTTTTCTTGTGGAAAATTTTCTGGTTTTCCTGCAAATTTTCAGTAGAAATCATGGTAAAGTTGGAAAACTTAACTTGGCAGTTAACTTGCCAGTATTCAAATTTCATTACAATCCAAACTTACTTTTTTCAGTTTTCAAAATTACTCTTTTGATAATAAATAGTTCTTGCAGACCATATATGATTTCTTTAATTTCAAATCATCCCTAATGTGATATGAAGAAAGGTGTCTATCTGCTTGAAATTAGCTCTATGCTTTCAAGTTTTTGCAGATAAAACTTATAACCTAGGAATAAATCCGGAGGCTTCATAACTGCAGTTTGATTTGTCTGCCGTTTTTTCAGGTATGACCTTTCTTTAAGCTTTGAAGAATCGGTATTTGGATGCCAGCGGGAAGTAAATGTTGCCCGGTTTGAAACTTGTGACAACTGCAATGGCACTGGCGCAAAATCTAGCAGTTGCATAAAGTCTTGTATGGAATGTGGAGGCAGGGGTGGCGTGATGAATTCCCAGAGAACACCATTTGGAATTGTATCTCAGGTGAACTGACAACATTATGACAAAGCTAATATTTATTGCTTGAAATTGGAGACAATGTAACAATTCTATTTTTTTTCCACCCTGGATGCAAGTCACTCATTCTAGGCTCTAGCCCAGACTACTGCCTGAAGTAAGGTTTCTTATAGGTTAATTGTTTTTATCTATGTATTTAACATTCATAATTCATATAAGATATAAATGTTGCATGATTTTTTTCAATATATTATGCCGATTATAATATGGAGATCCCTCCTGTATCTTGGTGGTTTTGTCAGCTCATATTTTAATTTATCTTGTCTCAGTTTGTGTTGGTCACATCTTATTCCGTGCTGGTATGGTGGCACCAAAATTACCAGGGGTCACAACCACTGTATGGCCTCCTTTCTGATCTCAGCACAATATGTTCTGGGTACCATGCTTGACAAGTCAATCCACGTGAGAAAGCACAATAAGAATGATGATCTAGGTTCTTATTTCTAGAAGAATATATATCTGTATTAAGGTTCGTCGGACCGGTCCATACCAGCGTACCAAGATTTGGCTGGTACAGTACAGTATGTCGGTACAGCTCGATACGCTTGGGCATACCGAGCGATACAAATAAATAATATTTTAATGATTAAAAAAATATTTTTTAATACCTGAAAAATTATAAAAAAAAGTTGGGTTAGGGTTTGTAAGATATAAATTGGTATAGGTTCAAAAAAATCAATGTAAATTAGGCAAAAATATTATTACATATCTTTTTCGAGCTTTGAGGAACCGTTTTGAGAAAGTGAGAGAGTTTGCGAAAGAGTGAGTGTGTGAAATGAAATGGGAGAAGGGTGAGTTTAAATAGAGTTAGAAAGGGTTTTTTCGACCGTTACAAGGTCTGTAACGGTCGATTTTGACCTTTTACAGGGTCAGTAACGGTCGAGTTCGACTGTTACAAGGAGTTCGATTGTTACAAGGTTTGTAACGGTTGAGTTCGGTTGTTACAGGGTTTGTAACGATCGATGTTGATCGTTACCGACCATTAACGGTTGGTAATGATCGAAAATTCGACCGTTACTGAGTGGTATCGGTCGATTCGCCCGTTATATTTCTGTAACGGTCGATTCCGACCATTATATACCATGTAACGGTTGGTACTGCCCGGTACCAGACGGTCCACATACCGGTAAACCATCAGACTGGTACGTACTGCCCATACAGGGCGGTACGGAAAACCTTGATCTGTATCATATGTTTCTAGAAGAATGTATATGTATCAAGCACCAACATATGTTCTCTTTCACAGTAGTATGACTGCCTAAGAATCCCTTGAAAGCATCATAGAGTTCCTCTTTTGGGGCTGAGTTTATTTGTTATAGAAAAATGTGTAAACTTCTTAATGTGTTATTCCTGCTTTCCTTGGAATGCTCCTCTTGAAGTGGTATCTTCGGTGTTGTCATAATCTGATATATTAGTGACATGATAGTGACAGAAACTAATACTTGGTTAATCCACTATATAATACTTACTCATAATGTTAAGTATGTGAAGCTGTATATCATGTAGTGGTGACATGATAGCGTTTAAACTGTAACATTCATGTTGTAATGGTAAATGTCTGTTCTTGATGGTGCATTAGACTTGTAAGTTTGCTATAAATTTTTGTAAACTTCATCAATTTTTTTTAATGCAGTCAATTGTTGGATGCCTTTTATCCCACAAGATCTATGAACTTCATGCTTATAGTCTCATGGTATCCTAAGTCACTTTTATTTGATGTGATGTATCTAATAAAGTTACATGCTTTCAGGTTTCTACTTGCTCGAAATGTGGTGGTAATGGGAAGCTTGTTACTGATTTCTGTAGAAGCTGTAATGGAGAAGGAAAAATAGAAGGCCTTAGAAGTATAAAAGTAGATATACCAGCTGGTGTTAATGATGGGTATACCATTCAAATTAATGGAGAGGGAAGCTATGATAAGAAAAGGTAAGTATTCGGTTAGATCCATCATTCATCCTTATAGATTTGTTGATAACAGGAACATCTTTGGTTAAATTATAAGTTTCTTGATTCATAGAGCTTCTGTAATTTAGTTTGGATTGTCATTTCAATTACTATCCTTGTATATATTAGTGAGATTATCAGCTAAGAATGGACATAGCATTAGAAACTTCGTTAAAAAAAAATCAGTTTGCCTCCTAACTATTGTTTTTAATCTATAATATTAATCTGCTTTACATCATATTTCATATACCTAAATAATTATACTAGTTCGACATGAGGATTACCAGAGAAATAATTGGTCCACCTATGAGTGAACCACTGGAGTTCTGTAAATTGGTTATATGAAAGGATTTAAATCAGTTTGGTGTCAGTTTCACTACCATAATAAAATAGTCAAATAAATGTGAGGCATAAATATTACACTGGTGTTGAGCTATATATTTTAATACCAATACTGTCAGACACAGTACTGGTCTAGATTTGCAACCTTGGTCATAAGGTTTACTTGAGCATGGATTTTGGAATCATCTGGTTAGTTGACATTACTGTGCTTCAAGTTGAATTGCAGAAGATCTGAAATTAGTGGATACTTGGGCCTACATGTGATTTCTGAGTGATATTAATCACTGTGTCTTCATTTGCATAACCTTTTGCTTATTTTTGCATGTTAGGCACAGAAATGATCTCAGGTCCACATATATCTGCTATTCCTTGTTCTTTGTTGCATTACCTGAACCACAGATTTCCTTGGCCTGTATGTATTCATTAAGTTTTATGTCTTGGATATATTGTTGTGCTGTCCTAATTATTCTACTATTCATAACATGTGTTTGATATGTATACAACATTTTTAGTACTCATATATGGCAAGCTCATTTGAGAATTAGTATTTTGCAGAGGTGCAGTTGGCAATGTTTATCTTTTCCTCCATGTCAATGAAAAACCAGGCTTCCGAAGAGATGGTCTCAACTTATTCTCAGAGGTCAGCATAGACTATACTGAGGCGATACTGGGAACTGTAGTCAAGGCAAGCCTCTTTTTATCCTTCTGTAGAAGTTATGTGATGGTACCTCTTTTCCTCAGAATGCTTTCTTTGCAGTGGATGCCAAAGGAACATGCATAGTTTAGTGCATTTCCGATGTTAAGACTTTTCATATATTCTATTTTCAATTTTGCTTTCTTGTCCATATTACTGAAGTGATGCAATCAGGCTGCAAGAGAAAACTGTTAAATAGAAGCTCTAGAAGGTCTTGTTGACTTCCATACAGGAAACTCTCAAATATGATCTTCTTTAACTTCAGGCAAGAGCATTTATAGTAACTTGGTGATGTAAATAACATCTTGTGCAACTTGATTTATGTTTCATAGGCAGATGCTGTGAACCACACTGGAAAAGTTATTAACTTTTATATGAAAAATCATATCCAACAAGCTTGTGTTATTTCGAAAGCTTAAGTTATTACTTGATTTTATATTTGAAAATTTATTTTAGTTTTTTAACTTAATGTTGTGCTGTTTGCATTGGCATTATAAGTGCTGGTCGGCATGGTTCATCACAAGAGTTGCACCGGCTATCTCGGACAATGCGCTAGCAAATTCTATTTGGCAAGCAAGCCAATGAGCTGTATTCTGCTTGTTTGCTTGTACAATGTCAGCGCATAGTGATTTAATCATACCAATAACTGTCACCAGTCATTTTTTACTTTTTAGCAAGGTTCGCCGTATCGGTCCGTACCGACGTATCGAGATTTTTTTAGTATGGTACGGTACCCGGCATCAGATGGTATGCACAGTGTACCATCCGTACATTATAATATATTTAATATTTTTTATATTATAATATTATACAATATATTAATATAAATATAATATATATTAAAAAACAAAGAAAATGAGGCAGTGCCTTGTCCCAGTGTTGGAAGACGAGGCGCTGCCTCGCCTTCCAGCAGAAGAACGAGGCAACGCCTCGTCCTTAGAAGGAAGACGAGGCGACGCCTCGTCGAGCGCAGGAAGACGAGGCGTCGTTTCGTGCTCGCCTCGCCTTCCAGCAAAAGAACGAGGCAGCGTGTCGGCCCAGTGAAGGAAGACGAGGCGATGCCTCATCTTCCAGCGGGTGAACAAGGTGCTGCCTTATCACAGTGCAGGAAGACGAGACGCTGCCTCGTCCCTGCATTTTTTTTCTTATTTTTAAATATATTTTTATATTTATATTATATAATATTATTTTATATAATATAATGTACTGCTTGGTACAGGGCTGTCCGTGTATTGGTACCCTGTCAGACCTGTATGTACCACCCATACCGGGCGGTACAAAGCGAAACGACTAACCTTGCTTTTTAGTTTAACCATGCCTGCTTGATTTCAACAGTTATTTAGGAGAACTCTTGGCACAAACTATTAAAGGCTTTAGACCCTTGTTTCCACTTGACCTGAATTTGGCTGTGATAGGAATACCATATGGTCACAATGAAGGTGAAACTGTTGGAATTGCTTTGTTCATAAGTAAATTGTGTTTTCAAGCATTTGGAGTGGCTTCTGAATCATTTTTGAAAATAACCAAGAAGGTTAATCTTACCAAGAGAATCTCCTTGTTCAAGTGATTATGAACAATATTGACATGGATTGGAACTCAGAACTTCTTCAAGACAATTGGGACCAAAGGGCCAAACTTAATTGGTGTTTCTGAATCATATTACAAAATTTTTCATGCAAAATTGAAAATCAGGAACACTATTGACTTTCCAATTTTTGAACTTATTCATTAAATACATGATGGTGAAAAAATTAAAAATTGTGCCATTTGTCAGTTAAATAGACTCAGGAGCCAAGGTTTGGCATAGTGTTATGAATATTACCTCACTTTATTGTGTAGACCACAAATAGTTTATCGACAAGTGAGGATGACGAATTTGAATTTCATTATTCAGGATGATTGCAACATTTAATTTCATTGAGGAAGGCTGATAAGGGAAAATTTTGATGCAAATACTTCAAGTTCTTTAAAATTTGTTTAAAGGTCCAAAGAAAAAAAAATACATGCATCTAAATATAGTTTTTGTTTCACATTTGATGCACGATTTATCCTTGATGATATTTGATTTAATGTATCTGTTGATTATCAATTCTTTTCACAAAGTTGAGAGCTAATTTGTTATTTCAGGTTGAAACAGTGGAAGGATATAAAGATCTTCAAATTCCTTCTGGCACACAACCAGGAGAGACATTGAAGTTCACTAACATGGGAGTTCCAAACCTTAGGAGGCCTTCAGTTAGAGGTGATCATCATTTTGTTGTAAGGGTAGAGATTCCGAAGAATATCAGGTTCATATCTCTTTTGACTTTTGGTACATCTACCATGTCCTCCTAGTCTATCAAGGATATCAAATATAGCAGGATTTACTTTCACCTTCTGTTTCATTTATGTGAACTTTTCTGGGCTGGAACCACAGAATTGTATTTATCCTTGACATGTTTTTTCTTGGACAAAACAGGATTTTGCAGATGGAAGTAACATATTAGTCACAGAATTTGTATTTAACTTACTAGCTTTGTAACTGTTACAGTGATGAAGAGAGATTACTCGTTGAAAAGTTAGCATCTTTGAGGGCTACAAAGGATAGTTCCATCAGATCAAAAGGTATTATTGCATTCCTGTAATAGAAAAATGGACATTGCATATATTTGTGACAGTTCATCTTTTTGATTTTGTTTTTCCTTTTTTGGTATCTTTTGCTAGGGATGCATCAGGATAATATGTACAAGTATTCTGAAAAGAGAAAAACTCGGGCTTCACGAAAAAGGATGAATAATTCATTCTGGAGCTGCATGAAGAACTTGTTTGGGTATGTTACAATGTCTAAAGTGACATGAGCATCTTTTCTTTCAAGGATAACCTGAATCGATTCTTATTTTATAAATTCCTTCAGAACATTAAACCTCTAATTAAGTGTAATTTCTGAGTGAACGCTAGTTTTTAACAGTTTAGTGCTGTGCGATTTATTAACATATTAGGAAATGTAATTTCAGAATTTTGTGTGTAAAGTATTTCTAAGATACAGCATGACACATGGCTGTCGAGCAATTTTGGAGTTGCTCTCTCCACCGAGAAGTTGTTTGTTGGAATTTCGCCAGCATGGTTGGACTTGAAATATCACAGGTCACCTATTATTGCATAGGCAGCTGGCCTATCTTTTAACTTCAAGAATTCAGGTACGCTGGAATCCTCAGCGTAGCTGAATTTTAAGTGGCATATTGTTAACACTGACAGATAGCTAGTTTTAACTTTTAAGTGGTCTTTTCATGATGGTTAACCCATAAATTCTTCTGCAACTTGAAGTACAGGGGCAAAGATCAAAGTTGAACTCAGGTTTTATAAAATACATATTTGATAAATGAAAGGTTAAGTGCATGGGCATCTTGCAGTTTATAAATTACTCAACTTTTATAAAATACATGTTTATAAGATCTGATAAAGTTTCACATATATTGTCAGTTGTCTAATATGAACATTACCATTGTGCTTTTATTTAAAGTAACTATTGGAGAAAGAAAAATGATGTTTGCTATGATTAGAATGGTTAGTTAGATTACTAGATATATGGTTAAGCTGTGAGAGTCTACAACAACTTTATTCCACTTTTTTCCTCCCTATCAGTTCCTCCTCCACATGGCCTATGTTCTCATGCGACAACGTAATATAGCTTATGTTTTATGGCAGCATGTTTGCTCTTTGTATGATTCTTTTGTTTACGAGAACTTCTTGTGTCTGATTCGCAGAGCAAGCCAAACTGGAACTGGGATTGCATCCATTAGCCTACAAGCACCATTACCAGCATGGATGCCTCATCACAAAGCTGATCCCTCCACTGTTGCTGCTTATGGAGCTTTTGCAGTGACAGGCATCTTGTATTTGATATGTAGAATTAGTGGCATCTTGTCAGTACCACAAAAGAACTTTTTGACACCACAAAGATCAGAAAAAGAAGAGTAATAGGATGTCTCATTCCAGAGCATATGGGGTTTTCGCAGGGACCAACATCTTATATTGATGTGTGGATTTAAGGGCTTCTTATCAGTATTACCAAAAAACTTTTTGACACCAGAAGGATCAGAAAAGAAAGATGAGTTATAGGACATTTATATCATTCATCAAACTGATAGAATCCTCGTCACAATTCTTTTTTTTCCATGCATAACATAAGCAGAATGGGAATCAGGCAGAAATTTTCAACAAGGGAAAATGCATGTTGTTTTTCTTCTGAACCAAAAAATTGGTATATATGTAATGAAAATTTTCCTACATCTTGTTCTCTATGTATTAGCTTCAAGGCACAAATACTTTCTTTGAACTTTATATTAGCTTATCACGGTTGTTGTAATTGTATATTAACATCCTTTGTTTCTTTTCTGATGTATATACACACACTTATCTAACCCTGGTGATTCGTAAAAGCACAATAGTTAACTTTAAGATTACCACAATAGAAATACTCTTTTAAGTTTTGCCGTGCTTAAAATGATAAACATTATAATAAAAAAAAATGTCATTTTGAAGTTATGAAATAAAAAATAAATTGAAGTATCCCAAAGTCTCTTTGAACAATAAAATGATAAAAAATGCATGCATAAACTGGTATCTTATTTTATAATCATTTTGAAGATGTGAAGTTAAAATATTATAAAGAGAATAAACAATAAAGAAACTACATCAATAATCAAACGAAAACAATTAATAATAAATGTCAGAATTAAATATTTTTTGATAAGACAACTAGACTGGCCAGACTGGCCACCCTAACCAATCCAAATTTACACTTTCATTTAAATATATTTATCGAGATAAATTGACGCAAAACTTAATTTATATATCTTATCTACAAAAATAGATATATTTATTAATTTTAAAATAAGAACAACTGAATAAGAAGACTTGTATGTTAGTTATGATATTTTTAAATAATTTTATATTTTTAATATCTTCATCAAAATGCTGTAATAAAGAATTAGACTGATTCCCCTTACAAACTAGTCAACAAGGTGTACCCAGCAGTAATCTTATCAATAATTCAAAGATTACAACAAATGGAGACATCTTTTGAAAATATCAAAAAGGAAAGCAGCTCTCAAGCAGAAAAAAACTTAAAAAGATTAATCTCTTAATATAATATACTTTAATATTCCTATCAATTATCTCACTTCATAATTGTGGATTCTTCAGTATATTTACAAATAATCATCCCAAAAGTCAGAATGTAGCATAATATTAGCATACTCCATATATATATATATATATGTAATTTTCTTATTAGTATTTAAAATTTACTTTAACCATCACTAATCAAGATAATCAATAATAAATTAAAAAAATTCAAAGTGTCTAAAATGCCTATAAATTATTGTCATCTTAGCTATCAAATCATACAAATTTTTATAGGATATTTTCAATTAATATAAATCACGTGCTTCACACGTGGGAGCAGGTTGGTCTATTTGTTCCCTCGGTTTGGCTCGTCGCCCTGTCCGTCGCCGTCGCCCGCGAATCGAAGCCGCTCCAACTCCTCTGTATCGCCCCTGCGCCGGCACCGCATTTATCATCCTTCTCCTCCTCGTCGCTTTCCTTCTTCCCCGCCTGTGGTCGCTTCTTTTCTCCTAGCTCGGCGCTTTTTTTGATCGCTGTCTAGGAAAAGAAACCCTAAATCGGAAATCAATCCAAGAACGGACGGGACCGGTGAAAGGTGTCCTCCGGATCTTCCTAGTAGGTTGTTTTCGCTCTCCAGTTTTCTCTGATCCCCTTCTTGTTCTTCTTACTTTCTTTCCTCTTTTTCCATTTTAATTTGTATGCCCTAATTGTTATTTGAAGTTTGATTCTTGATAATTTTTCTTTGAGTTGGAGTTCTTAGTCATGCTGGGAAATATGAGGATAAGGACAGCTACGAAAATTGCTAATACCTTCTTCAAAACACCGCCTAAAGCACCTTTATAGTAAAAGAGCGAAACTTAATCAAATCTTCGCTCCTTTAGGGCGTTTTTATAATTGTAAAGGACATAGATTCGGTTTCTTGTGTAACTCAGAATAATATAGAAGGTATCAGGGAAGAATCACTAGTCTATGGCTGATGGAAGTTAGGCAAGAGTTACGTAAGTTGTCTGAGATAGTATGGTTTAAGAATTTATTTCACGAGACACTATTGTAGAGGCTCTGAAAAAAGATGGTACTAACTTCTGATTTCGTTAGTGATCATATGTCCGATAATTATGTTGAGTGAATTTAATCTGTTTCTTCTCTAGTGAATCCAGTTCTGTTGTTTTCTGCTTGCAGGTTGTATCGTCATTTGCATTGCTGAAGTGATTGTTCGTTTACTTTGAGTACTAGGAAGTTTTCAGTTTATAAGAGGAATGGAGATACAAACTTCTGGCAGATCTATTGATAGTTTGCTAGAGAGGGTTCTTTCCATGAACATTCTTTCTTCTGATTATTTCAAAGAGCTTTACAGATTGAAGACGTACCATGAAGTTATTGATGAGATATATAACCAAGTCGATCATGTCGAACCATGGATGACTGGAAATTGCAGAGGTCCTTCCACGGCATTTTGTCTACTGTATAAGTTCTTCACAATGAAACTTACTGTCAAGCAAATGCATGGGCTTCTGAAGCATCCTGATTCACCTTATATAAGAGCTGTAAGTGTCTCTACTAAGTGGTGTGTGCTATTACTTGTATTGCTTTATCTTATCATATTTGTGATTTCATTTGTACCTCCAAAATTTGAAACCATTTGGATGTTGATCAGTTGACGTCACATGTTTCCTAGTGAGACTTGTTGATGCAATTCGTTGACCTTTTGGCAAAGAATACTGCATGTTTCACAATTTCATGGTTGATTCTCCTTATAGAGAATTAGAATATATTTAGCCTTAATTGGCTATCACATTTCTGTGATTAATTCATGTTGTCTTTCAGCACATTAATTGAGATCATGAACTGAATTTGTTTTTTCATCTTCAATGTCTGGTTGTTGGAGCATTCAGGAAAGATATATATGTTACATCATCTAGGCCTGTTAGCTATTTATCATTGGAACTTTTTCATTATCTTCCAGACAATGCTATTATTGGTCGACAACATCAAAAGTCTTTTAAGTGTATGGCTTGGACTGTACATCAAGAACCTTAGATGGTCTCGTTTAGGTTTTCAACTTCATTGTCACTTGTCTTTTCTGGATATGTTCCATTTTTCTCTTGGTTTGAAAAGGTTAGTCTTTTGTGGGCATGATATGTGGTTGGTTGCAGACATTGATGGTGAACTTGGCTGTGTATGCAAGCATTTATTATTTATCTCTTGATGGCTATTTTAACATGTGTATATGATACTCTAATAATAATAATTAATGAAGTTATTTCCAATTTACTACTTGTAAAGCTGAAATAGCTACCATTGTTGGTTATTCAGATTGGCTTTCTATATCTACGTTATGTTGCAGATTCAAAGACATTATGGACTTGGTTTGAGCCATACATTAAGGACGATGAGGTATTTTATCTATATCTGCTTATTTCAATTCTTCTACATGCCTTGAAAACTATGCTTTCTGTTCTCCTAGCAGATAACTCCTTGATAATCTTATTGCTGATTATTTCAATTGATTGATAGCAGGGTTCTTGATGGACTTATTGCTGATAATCTTTTGATTGCCTCAATTGTGCTTAATCTTTTGTTTTATTATTTGATAATTTCACCATATCTTTTTCTGCTCTAATATCTTGTACTGTTGTCTGATACCTTTACTAATCTACTTTTGTGTTGTATATTTAATCATTGCTATATATTGCTCTATCTTGTGTGAATTTCAGTTGTATAGATTATTTATATGACATCTATTTTAATTTACTTTCCCCGTAGTATGTCAGATTTATTATATATAAATGTATGTTCTCCTTATTGTCCTCTTATTTTGTGGAAGTTTATGTTTCTTTTGGTTTTTCCCTGCTAAAATATCAATTTATGTTCTAAACTGATTACATGTTTTTCAATATACAATTTATTTCCATGCATTACAAATTTCTTTTGAATTTAGTATTTTCGATTGTTTTCATTATTACAATTGCATGTTGGCTATTATCTAATAAGGGCCATCCTTCTTGAATCTAAGGGTCTCATGGTTTTACCTTGTGATTGGAGGCACTAATGGATCTATTTGGGACCAACTTGTGGGATCATTGCTGTCTTTGATCACAAAACATGTAGGTGAGATAGCTAAGCCACAAATGGTAGGATAAGTATTTGTTGAGCAAAAGCTCTGGCTTTGCACATGTAGGTGAGATTGCTAAGCCATAAATGGTAGGATAAGTATTTGTTGAGCAAAAGCTCTGGCTTTGCTGTTGGTGCTATATGATTTATGGACATTGTTCATGTGACCAACCTTAGAGCTCTTATTTATATTTTAGCTAATTTCAATTCTGAAATTTATATTGAATAGTTACAACCTTATCTTAGCATTTGGGACTCAATTTCTAATATGTACTTGTTAGTGAACCGATTATTGTAAGGAGATAACATTTTCTTGTATGATCAAAGATTAGTGATACTAGACCTTAATAATTGTACACCGTCTCTACTGGAGAACTTATTTGATACAGAATTCATATCAAGGATATAAATCTTCCTCCAATGCTGGTTTTTGTAGCCACCTTGTAACCGATTCAGTATCAGTAACTGGGTGGTCTCCTCTACTGCCCTGTTCATTGAATGCAATAAAAAGATAAAATTGAATTTTATTGTACCAGTATCTAGATATATGGTTTGATAGTGGTACTTAAGTCAGTAAAACTGCCATTGTCGATACATGAAACCTGAATTTAGATGCTTATTTGTCTTTTATCGTGAAGGAAATTTCTCCTGCTTCTAATGGTGGCCTTACAACTATGGGAATATATGTGCGTGATCTTCTTCTTGGACAGGTCAGTTGTTTGATTCCTTAATTGTCTATCCATAATAGAATATGCCTGTCAGGCATAAGTCTCTATAGATATGTTCTTTAGTCGAAAATATTCACTGATATATTGAGTCAACAAATTGCATACGTGTTCCTAAGCTAATGACTTGTTTTGGTAGCTGAATTTTGCTAAATGTCACACCTGTTCATTTGAGATTCTGAGCTTGCGTTACCTTATGGAGTATGCTTTGAGAGGAGATCAGTAGATCACATCTTTATCAACAGTTATGTTCAAGGTTTGTGATGTCTTGAAATGAAGTCATCTCTCGAAGGGCTTATTACTATTTCCTTATCTTGTTTTACTGAGTCACTTTCCTGCCCATGTTTCAGTCACTTCTCTTGACTTGGCAGTGGTATGTAAATTGGTACATTTTATGTATATTGCTAGACTCTTGCTGTTCTATGTTGCAATCATTTTGATGTTTGGGTATTAGATTTCACCATTTAAGCTCTCTAGTGAAAGATGTTTGGTTAACATGATATAAATAAGTCAATATAAGCTAAAAGATAATTCTTGTAATGTTCAGTATCTGTTTCTTGGTTTTTTACAGTAATATATAGGTCATAGAAGTTTCTAGATATGGATTGGACCACATGATAACATTTGAGGCATGCGATGTTCGCATGGATGCTGATTAGGTTTTCCAGAGGTAGTTTGATCAAAGTAGGATCAACAAATCACAATGCTATCTGGTTTAGGTGCTCACATGAGCTGCCCGACGCATGGACTTAAGCATGCGCTTGGACTGCACCCAATCAAAGGCACTCTCTCAAATCCAAATCGAATCGCCTCACCCGGGTGCCTAGGCAAGCACCCGAATGCCTCTTGACTTCTGTGGTTAAAAGGTAACATTAAATGACCAAAGTGTAGAGATTTATATTTCATTTAATACATGTAAAAAGCAACTGTGATATTTAATAATGTTTGATGGACTTCTTTGCAACTAGTAGGTTCTTCTTAGTTCGATCGTTGATGCCTATAACACCCTACTTAAATAAAATGGTGCTTTTTTTTGTCAAATTTAAGTGAAGGAGGATGTGCTTGCAGGCATTTCCCTACATAATGGCCAGTGTGCACATTTTTCGAACTAGGCCTGCAATTGGTTGAATCTTTCCTGATCTGATCCTAGTTTCGATGTGATTAGGTTTGCTTTGGATCAAGATTTATTGTCCCTGTTGCTGAATCCAATTTAAAGATTCTAATGCTATTGAATCTGGTACATATCTAGCTATGATCCCATTTAATGCTCATTTATCATGTCTTGACACTATAAGGAAAATCTATATCAAGTTTTTAATTTCTTTTTGCCTGCCATTGCATTTGCTGCCTCTCCATTTGTTTTAGAAGTTAGAAATCCACCTATCCTGGTTGCGCAGCATGAATTTTCAGATAAATGGCATCTAACCAAAAAGCTTAATTGCTGGAAGTCCTTTTCCTCTCATCATCACTGACCATTTGTGTCATCATCACTACCCAAGATTTCATCCAATTCGAGGCTGATAAGTTTTTGTTTGTTTATAATACAGTTTTAATTTGATTGGATAGTTTAGAATTTTTCTTAGCTTTATATCACTGGGGTTTATTGTTTGACACTATGACTGCAGCGAGTAACCACAGTGCACTTTTGGAAAATGGTAAATTTGTTAGTTCCTTTCTTATGTGTTCTGGCCCTTGGAAAGTTATTGTTCTTACGCTTAAAAAGTAAATAAGGTTATTTTTCTTACTGTTCCGCATCATGGTTGTTATTTGCTCATTTACTTATTACGGTAGTGAGGAAAACATTAGTATGTTATTGGGTCGAATGCCTGGATTGGAGCTTTGGTTAAAAATTAGGATCAGAGATGAATTGGGACAAACAGATCCAATTGGATCTAACATATACTAATTGGATCACAAGGTTTCTGAAGCGTCAGTTTGATTTTGATCAACTATGATCTGAGGTCTTCTCCTAATGGTTGTTACCTGGACATTAATTGGGTGAAAGGACATGATTTAGTTTCTGAAGCATTAGTTTGGATATGATCAACTGTTATCTGAGGTCTATTCCTAATGGCCTTTCCCTTCCCTGTAGTGGACACTAATTGAGAGAAAGGGCATGATTAAGTTTATGGTATTATTTTACTGTTTGGTCTAATAGTTAACAAAACGATAGTCATTGCTTATGTTGTGTACTCACTATTTCTTTTCACCTCTTCTTGTCTCCTCTGATCTTCTTTTCTGGTCTCTCTGTCTCCTTTCTCTTTTTTCTTTTTATATCTTGGAGAAAACAAAGGAAAGTATTCAAGGGGAAGGCCAATATCCTGCTTAAATCACAGTAAGGTTCTCATATAAGTAATATATTCAATCATAGGCTCATGAATTATGGCTTGTACATATTTTGTGTTTCCTTCTTGTTATTGATTCTGCTATCTTCATTATGTTCTACACAATGTGTATTTTGCCTTTCTCTTCAGTTAGTTAAATGCTAAATTACTTACATGGCTCATTAATCAGGATACAGATGTCACTCTACTACTGAAAATACTACTTAAGTGCCAAAAAAAACATTTGTTTAGAACTCTCTCTCTTGTTGAAATTTTTTTCGCAGGATGTCTAGGTCATAAGTGTTATGGATATGCAAAAAGTTTGAATTGATTGTACATGAATCTTAACTATTACTAGTTGACAGTTGTGCAGCTGCCATGAAATAAAGGACTTGCGACAGCACACTAATCTTCCACACCCTTCTTTGTTGTGGCTCAATTGGTTGCTTTGTGGTCTTTTTGGTAGTCTATCTTAAGATCTGGAATTCTCTTCCCCTACATGTCAATTTATTCATTGTGATCATGCAGTAACTGGTCTCCTGGACACTTTGGATGCAGTTTTGTTTTCTTTTTAGTTGGTATGCTTCACTTTGCAAACTTGCAATGTTGGCAGTAGGTGATCTCGTGGATTGACAATATTAGTATTTTGTTCTATAACCTTTTTATGAAAGCACTTGGAAGTTTTATATTTTTGGTGCTGTTCATAATGTACTTGTTGCTGAACATTTGCAATAGAACTTATATGTTTAATCTTAACTTGTATATTCAATCTTCTTAATTTTATGGATCTTATGATGCAGTACTACTTTGACACCCTTTTTCCACGTATTCCCATCCCCGTCATGCGCCAAATTGTTGCCAACCTGGAGAAACTGAAGCTCCCTACCAAGCATTGTGGTGTGACTGGAGAAACTTGTCGACAGGGTTCAGATGATGTTGCTCGTCGCCCTCCTTCGGTAAAAGCTGCTCTGTCAGTTTCTTTTGGTCAGCGTGCTCCACACCGGGCATCCACCAGGGACTCTTCACCTGTCAGAAGGACGTTAGCTCCCCTACATGAAAGAAGTGATGGTGATGACCATTGGAGATCATCTCCAAGCATTCGTCGCAGTAGCAGCCGTGAACGGCCTGATCGTGATCGTGATTGTGATCGAGACCGTTCAGAATGTGACCGGGTTAGGGATCGTGAACGAAGGCATGAACATGACCGGTGTGGTGATCGTGACAGAGAGTCTCACAGATCCAGGAACTCGGATAGGGGTTGCAGGAGAAGAGACCATGAAAGGAGTAGGCGAGAAAGTGACGAGTACAGACGATCCAGCTCCCGACGAAGCAGGAGCAGGAGCATGCATATCCATGGTGCAGATTCTGACAATCGTCCTCCTAGTCCATTCAGAGATGAAAATAGAGAAAAGGCAAAGATTGCTTCAAGCAATCTGGCAACGTTGAAAGATTTATATGGTGATGGAAGTGACAAGAAGAGTGATGAAGCTGCTGATAGGCTGCGGAAAGATACCAGCACTGAAGAGGTTATCAGATTGGGGGGATCTACATGGAAATGAAATCAAAACGAAATGTCTTTGTAGTGATGTGATTTTGAAACATCAACTTTATCATATTGGATCTTCAGCTTTGGCTTCCAAGGCAGATAACTGCCCAGTGGTATCCTGATAAATACTGGGTCCACTCATAAAACATTGATTTGCTCTTGGATACATGCTGCTGGGGTTGCTATGATCTGTAACTTTGATGCGTCAGATCCATGATTTCAAGTCGGAACTAGTTGCAGGTTAGATCATTTTCTCTTGTGCTATCTACTTGTATAAATACTGTAAAATCCTACATGCATGATTTAAGAAATGTATGATGGTTTCAATTCCAAATTTACAATGTGAAGGAAATCGAATTAATCACACGTGGAAGTAAGTCCTTGTTGGTGCATCATACAATTTTAAGTCTATTAAGGACACAATGAAGCATATTTTTAAATACTAGTTTAATTAATATTTACCAATTGGGGTTTTTTTTATTTATTTGGCCAACGATAGTCGTAGTCTTTAACCATATAAGTTGATCTCGATCAGTATATAATATTTTATTTTTTTAAAGATGTTTTGCCAAAAAAAAGCTTCCACTTTTGGAAGGACGATGTCTCATATTCGTTTTTACTTGGACTGTTCTTTTTATTTCAATTTGGATATAAATGTCTTCATATTTTTACTTAAATGATTTGATAAAAAATGTTATTAAAATCTCTAATTTTGATAATTATTATCATATTTTTTTTTAAAAAAATGAAAAGTGCTTAGAATTATATCTTAGTGATTTTGTGAAAATTTGAATTGGTTTAGTGGAAGTGGGTAAGTATAGATTATCCTGTAGTTAAACCTCTTTAGCATCTTGGTCCTTAAATTTTAAAAAAATTATATTGAAATCCCTAGTTATGAGAGTGAAACATTTAGGTTCATTTATCGTAACGTCGTCGATTTTACGAATAGAAACTCGAAAACAATGGGTAAAAAGTAATTTTATTATTCCAGTTGATGTTGGTGGCAGACGACAGTATCGTTAGAGGTCGTGGGTGGTTGCTATAGATGAGTTGCATCTATGTTGATGCGGATGCTGAGCCTCTCTTTCATTACTCTACATAAGCGTAAGCGTCGACGCAGTTGTTAAGAGACGAAAGAGTCGCTCGGCATTTGCATCGGCGCTGGAGTAGATTTAGAGTGGCGCTGCTTTGCATATGCGTAGATGTTGATGTAGTAGCCGAGCAACGAAAGGGCTACTCATGTGTTGGTGTCGACATAGTTGTCGAGTGGCGAAAGGATTGCTCACTATGTTAGTGTCGATGTAATTATCGAGCGACAAAAGGGTCGTTCAATGCATCAACGCCAACGTAGTTATCGAGTAGTGTCGCTCTACATCTATGTCGACGTCGATGCAGATGCTAAGCAGTCCTTTTGCTACTCGAAAATTGCATTGATGCCGACGCAGTGAGCAACCCTTTCGTCGCTCAGCAACTATGTCGATGCCGACGTAGTGAGTGGCCCTTTCGTTGCTTTACATATGCATCGGCATCGATGTAGTTGCCGAGCGACGAAAGAGTCACTCAGCAACTGCATCAACACTAACGAGCGATCGTCGCCTCTCGTTGTCGCTCTCCTCATTCACAGCAACCACTCGCATTTTCCAACGGTGTCGACGAGTGACCGTCATCTCTCATTGTCACTCTCTACATCCACAACAGTCACATATGGCTTCCAACATCGTCGATGTTGGCCGGGAACGAAAACAAAGTTAAGAAAGGAAGGGGGCAGCAAAGATTAACTCACTGCCGTTTATTACTTATTATAAGAAATAGGCATATGCGTGCTTGTTTAGTAGTTACATGGCTGGTGGTCCTCTCACTTGTTTACTGAACTTATGAGTCTGTCCTTTTTGTGTTTGCTTCTTTAGCCAAATGTCATACATAGGTAGGATCTTTAGTGCATACAAAGAATGGAGGCTAGCCCAGTATAGCAAAAATAATTGAAACAATACCGATACATCATCTACCAACAAAGAAGCGAACTCCTACTGGAAAGAATTGAACCGAAGGGGGTATACAATAAGGAAACTTCACCTATAGGAATGGATCTACTGCTTCTCAGAATCAAACAAGGGATATAGAAGTGTGACTGCATTAGCTTTATTAGAATATGAACAATGGGACTGAACTCACTGAAAACAAGGCTCCAACTTCTATTGATGAGAACCCAACACAAACCCACGAAGCAATCCACTCTTATCAGAGTTCCGCTAATGACCTAAATTCTTGTTTGTTCCCCTATTATTTGACTTCATTCTCCACTTTGAGTTTACTCCTTCCTATCCTGTACTGAAATCTGATTCTCTACCCGATCCGATAAGGACTTAACAGGTGCCTCCTTTCACTCTGTTGGCTATTGATTCCGATCTTTGCTTTACTATACTTCATTACAAAACCCCTTTCTTTTGCTACTTCAACTAATGGCTTCCAACCTTACTTATTTTTATATTTTCATCGATAAAACTGATGCTGATAAAGTAAATGGATCTAGATGTTTACTTTTATATCTATAGGCATTTCAATATAAATTTTTTTAAGTCTAGGAACTGATATACAAAATGAGGTCTAACTATAAAAGGTAATATGTAATTTGATTAAGTTACACTTAAAATTGAACTAAATTATGTTCAATTATAATATCAATTAAAAACCCTAAAAATTTGATGATTAATTATCATATTTGTTTTTTTTTTTTTGAAAAAAAAGCTAATCATCTTATAATCATGTCTTAAAAGCTAATAGATTAAGTTACACTTAAAATTGAACTAAATTATGTTCAATTTTAATATCAATTAAAAACCCTAAATTTGGATGATTAATTATCGTAATTCTTTTTGAAAAAAAAAAACTAATCGTCTTAAGTTTGAGTTACTGAAGTTAAAAAAATTACACTTTGAAATTGAATTAAGTTATACTCAATCATAGAACCTATTAAAAACACTCTAATTTTGATGATTAATTATCATAAATTATGTAAAAATAAAAAAATACTAATAATCCTAGAATCCTAAGAATATAATTTGATAGAAGTTTGAGTTAGCTTAATGGAAGTTGATCAAGTCACACTCGAAACTGAAGTAAGTTATATACTCCATCACATAACATATTAAAAAATCTCTTAATTATCAAAACTAAAAAATAAAAAAAAGTATAATACTAATCATCTTAGAATCATATGGTAATGGTTATGTGGAAGTCTAGATTGGCTTAGTCAAAGTTTATAAGATTACACTCAATTATAATATTAGTTCAAAAAATTTGAAAACTTGATAATTAATTATCATAAATTAAAAAAAAATAAAAATAGTGTCGATCATATAAGAATCATGTTCTAGTTATTCTATGTAAGTTTAGATTGAATTGAAAGTTCACCTTATTACATTAAAAGTGAACTAAGTTATATTCGAGCTATATTCACACAGAATTTATCCTAAAGTTCACAATTTCAATAAGGATTGCTTCATCAACTTTTTTATTCATTTCACAAAAAAACACCCTCAGGTTAAAAATGAATATGTGAGGTGTTATCTTTTTAAAAAGTGAATAGTAGAGATTTTTTTTTTATAAAATACCCTTTTTCTAGTGCTATTATATAATATAGTTTGGTATATCATATCAGACTGAGATTTAAATCATTGTATCATACTTTTGTGATATATATATATAATAATAATAATTTTTCAGTGAGGTATTCAAAAAGCACGTTATGATGCAAACCAACAGATACTTAGAAACTCTTCTCTTTTATTTTTTTTTCAAAAGACAAAATGGTCATTTTTTCTAAATGATGCCTCAATGTTTCAAAAAAATGTCTAAAATATCTCTCACCAGCTTAATGATATTTTACCGTCAGTTATAATATTTTGACCATCATAATAAAAATATTATAAAATTTATTTAAAAATATTATAAATGGATCTCTTACAATCTACAAGCTATGACAATAAAAAAATTATAATATATATATATTTATATATTAATAGATTTATGATACTTTTAGCACCTCAACAAAAAATGTTATAAGTCTATTGAAAAACATTATAAGTAAATCAAAACAATGAAAACCAGAATATATTGTGAATGACGTAACTATAATTGAATATAATACGAGGTTAATTGATTAAAGTATTTCAGCACGTCATTCACAAGATCACATTCTTGGTGTTTTGGCAGAACAAATCAAGAAACAATAATTAGGCATCCACATCCAATATTACCTGCATTAGTTTACAAAAATAACATTACATAACAGACAGTTCCTCTGCCAAAAAAATGTATTCCATTCTATTTAGATGTGTAACGAGTGAGACTATATTTCATCATTATGTCATGCAAATTGATATTTTTTAGTGCGTAATCTGAAGATGCTCTTTGATTTTGTGATGCACTTTATCATTTTGTTTCTGATGTTAAATGGTGGACTATGCTAACTGTATCTATCTAATAGGGCCCCTATCGACTTGTGTTATGTATATTTCATTTTTAACCTACCTTCTAAGTTTGTGATGCATTAAATGCATGAGCTTTTTTTTTTTTTTTTTTTGTGTCCTCCAATTTGATAGTGTTGGAGAAATGGATGAAAGAAATGATTATAAAATATGAGATATATGTAATATGATATTATAAAATATAATAATAAATATATTTGTTTAATTAATAATAAATATGAAATATTCATCTAAATCATTTATGTTGAGATCATGATCCTCATTATTGATAAAATCATGATAATATATTACCATAGTTTCTATGATTTGGAATCATGATAGCATGGTACCAAAAATATTGATAGAATCATGATTTATTTTTTTCAAAAATATCTTTTCTATTATGCCCCTATAAGGTGGTGTTCCTATCTTGGACTGAAGTAGAAAAAATTACTGACGTGATAAAGTCTTTATAAGAGCATCTACAAGTTGATAAGAGGATGAGACATGAGAGACACATAGTTCACCATTTGAACTTTATCACTAACAAAGTAAGAATCAATAGTTATGAGCTTCATTCGAGAGTGAAATCATATAAATAAATATATTACCTCAATATTATCACAATATATAGATGAAGGATAAGAGATTATGATAAATAGTTTATAAAGCAATAGTTGAATCCAACAAAGTTCCTTAGTTGTAAAATCAATTAATTGATATTCAACCTCCAAAGAAGATGTTGTAACATAACATTATTTCTTGGAACTCCAAGAGATTATATTATGACCAAGAAATATGACATAAGCATTAGTAGATATCCTATCATCATTATTATCTACCTAATCGACATCCGAAAGTGCATGAAGCAATAGAGGATAGACCTTTGGGAGAAACAAGCAATGATTAATAGTAAGGTTCACAATCTAATACCGTACGAGTGTATGGATCAATTATCGATATGGTACATACTGAGTTGTATTGAGCGTATCAATCCTCTATTGAATCGATACGTACCGAGCATACTGAGCGGTACGATACGGTATTGCAAACCTTGATTAATAGTATCTATTAAGCACTAGAGAAGGTATTTGATGACTATCCAATAGTTGTAAGTACACTTATATATAAATTAAAATAATTTATTCACTACATGTATAATGTTTGAACGAGTAAATGCCAAATACTATAGACTACCAACAACTTGACTAACTCAATCGCGTCACTAAGATTAGCACTATCAAATAGGGTAAGAGGAACACTTGTAGATTTTAACATAGTAACAATATTAGCTTCAAGTATTTTTGGTGCAATTAAGAAGATCATGAATATGATTATGTTGAGAAAAAAATAGACTATTTACTATGTGGAAAGCTTGAATACTAAGAAAATAGTTGAGAGACCTAAGATCTTTGATAGAAAATTTGTTTTTAAGCTACTGAATAAACTGATTAATTATTATTAATTTATTATCATTAATAATTAAGTTATCTACATAAACTAATAAAAATATTATCATGCTATCATGAGATTTAAATGAATAACAAATTATCAAATTGAGAATTATAAAATCCAATTGAGATTATATGTGTTCTAAGTTCATGATGCTAAACATGAGACTTGCTTGAGACCATAAAGAGACTCGCACAACTTATAGACATGTTGAAGAAGATTATGATTAATAAAACTTGAAGGTTGACTCATAAATACAAAAATATGACTATGAAGAAATGTATTATTTATGTCCAATTATCAAAGTCTCCAATTATTAGACAAAACAAAACATAAAATAATATGAATTGTTGGTGACTTAAGGTGTCATGGTACTCAAGGGCTAAACTTTGATAAAATCACTTCGCAATAAGTTTTGTTTTATACTTATCAATAGACCTATCATATACAAAAAAAAAAAACCCTTTTGCACTCTACAAGGTTTTTACTTGGATGGGATAGAATTAAGTCTTATATACTATTTCATAATAAAGTTTATATTCTTCAAATATTACTGCTCACCATTCAGAAGTTTTTATAACTTGGTTAATACCAGAAGGCACAAAAATAAATCATTCATGACAAATGAAGAATATAAGAATTTAATAGAAATATTATTAGAATAACATAATTTAGAAACATATATTAGATTTTTCATATCAGGAACACAAAAAAAAATGAAAAAGTAGTAAAAATTTTAAGGAAGAGTGAGGGTTTGTAGAATTAATATGAGTTATTTTGAGACCTTTGCTACTATCTATCATAATATTATTTGAATCATATTATTTAGCATTGTTTCTTTCAAGTCACACATGATACAATGAGAAGCCCCATAATCAATAAGTCATTTTGATGAAAATTGAAAAAAACAATGTGAGCATGCAACAATGATAATAAAAATTAAATAGGTGGTACATAAAGATATGTAGAATAAAGTGGGTATGAAGGCCGAAATATCAATAGACCAACAGCTTTCAAGGGATGACATGTCTTAGCAATATGGCATTACATATCACATATTTGACAAGTGACTTTGTTGCATGTTACATCTAGAATGATTATTTGGATGATTATATTTCTAGTTGTGGATCTTTCTTTTATTGCTAGGATTAATTTTGTTAGTAAAATTGGTGATGATAGAAGTACAAGATAGTGACTCTCACTTAATAAGCTTCATAATCATAAAGTTTATCATGAAGTCCTTCAAAAGATATAAGATTATCACAAGCATGAATGATAACCGAGATCTCCTTGTAATATGAACCAACCCCATTTAATATATGAAAAATGATCTCTTTATCATCAAAGGGTGCATTAGCCATAGCAAGTGAATTGGATTGAGTTTTGATAGTGTGGATATAGTTAGAAATAGATTATTTGCCCTTATAAAGTTTGAAAAGAGTTTCTCAAAATTACATGAGGCGATCAAGATTGGTTGACATATATTGTTGCAAGCTTAAACAATGATTTAAGGAGAGAGAGAGAGAGAGATAATTATAACATTTCTAAGAAGATATTGATAGATCTAAAAAGTATATTTAGGACTCATAACTTTAATATTATTCTCTCTAATTATTTGTGGAGGACAAGTAATAATGCTATCTATCTACATAATCCACCATAAGATCATAATCGATAAAAAAGAATAAAATTAAGTATACGAAAAGGTATAATTTATGAATGTGAGTTTAAGAGGAGTTTAGACTGAAACATTAATAGAGACAAAAGTATTTTCAAAATAAATAAGTTAGAAATGATATGAGATGAGCGACCAGTTGAAGAGGTACAAAACAACAATAATAAAGAGAGATTTGTTAGAGCATAAAATCCAATAAAAGTTGTAATGTTACCTTTAATCATAATAAAGGTGGTACAAAATAACAATAGTACAGAAAGGATAAATGAATAATTAAAACTCATTAGAGCAACTTTTGCTCCGATACAATGATTAGCCTATAATTTTTACTGATAACGGGTATGAATTTATATACACTTAAATCTGAAAGCCTATAATTTTTATTGATAACGGGTATGAATTTATAGACACTTAAATCATTTCAGATTGTAAGAGATCAGGTTGAGATCGGGATCCTCATTATTGATAAAATCATAATAATATGCTATCATATTTTTTATGATTTAAAATTATAATAACATAGTATCAAAATATTGAGAGAGGATGATGATAAATTTATTTTTCTCAATAATAACTTTCTGTCATATTGAGTAAGTTGCAAACAGTTTATAGATTAAGGTGAGGTGGAAGTATATTTACTCATAAGCTGCACACAACAGAAGCAAAACATGAGCAGTGACAGCACCGTTATCTCGTTTGGAAATTGAACTGAGATACGAAGGAGATCCATTCAAAGATTGACTAGAAGTTAGCATGAGTTGATGGTTGTATGCAAAAGAGAGAATGAAGAAATCAAGCAAAATTGATATGAGAGACCTGGATTCTTCTGCAACATTTGAAGCAGATAAGAGGAGGTGTGATGAGGCCCTGAAGAGACTGCCAGATAGTGTGTATGATGAACAAGAAGAAACCAAAATTGCAAGCAGGTGAAGGAGTGCAGACGTCCATATTGGTTGCAGAAGAAGTAATTGTTACTTACTTATCGAATACCATAGCACGAGCCAGAGAGAAAGTAAACCATAATAAGCTCGAGGCGTAAGTCATCTACGAAGTCACTGAACATTTTTAGTGGTCAGAATGAATCAACCCGAGAGGTCGGGTTTGCAGTCATCAACGACACCGAGATCATTTCACAAAATGCATATTGATTTGTCCATCATCAATCCCTTGATTTCTTTCGAGCCCTACTTTGTTACCTATCTCCAAAAGTAAGAGAAAGAAAGAAAGAAAGAAAGTTTGTCCATTTGAGCTGTGAGAACGTTCCTTTTACAACGTTGAGGTGGAGTCATCACATCATTTCTACCTTTCCTTAATTAGTTATCTTTATTATTTTATTTTTAATTTTTTTTTTTGAATTATATTGAGATCATTATAATTATAAAAATAAATTTTTTAATTCTTTTCTTCTCACGTCATTAACTCTACTAACATAAATAATGCATGTGTTCACTGATAAACTAAAGTGAGGTAGAACCACCACGTGCTCATTCATAAATCCTATGATATTTTTTTTCAATCAATATAGTCGATGACATTGAATCTCAAATTTTGATGATGAAATCAATTGATAGATTTATGATATAACTTGTGTGTTAAAGATAAGTAATGTATGATTAACTACGACTGTGAAAAGGTAATATAATTTGATGTTGGGCCGGAGTCAAGATCGAGCATCGGGTCGGGGTTCGGACAACACAAAGTGGGAGCTTGCTAAGAGTACATCGAGAGCTCGCTGGAAGATGATCGAAACTCACCGGGAGTTCACTAGAGGAATGCCGGGACGTTTATCGGGAGTTCGAAAGATCGATTGATGTGCCGGACAACAATAACGATTGTAATTATTTGTCTTTGTGTGTCGTAGTTAGCATCATATTCTGAGTTTTAATTTGAGTTAGGTTTGGTAAAATCCAACCAACTTAATTAGAGGCTAACTGGGTCTACTTTGGGTTAGATTTGAACTGATAATAGAGCTCATTTCGCTGACCTGGAAGGGGGTCAACAAAAGGTACAAAATAATATAGGAAAATATTATCCCGAACTACTCGACGGTAGTACCACTGTCCGTCCAATTTTTGGGCACTTCCACCGGTAGTATTGCTTGTACCCAGGTTTTTCGGTAATTATCAAATTTTGGCTCCAATTTTTGAAGCCAAATTGAGGTCTATAAATATCCAAAGTATTCTTACATGAGAAAGCAAAATTGTGATCAAAATATTGGGTAAAATTATGTAAAAATTAAGAGTTTCCCTTGTATGCTTCAAGTGTAAAGTGAGTTTAAGAGAAAAGTGAAAGATTGTAAATGTTCATCTCCCGAACCTGTGAAAATGAGAAAAATATAAAGGGGTGTTTAATCTTTACCCGTGAAAGAAGATTATTAGTGGACACCATAGGACTCGATGAAGGACTCGGGAAGTAGACATAGGTCAAGTTTTTGACCGAACCACTATATTCTCTTTTGTCTGTCTTTAAATTTGATCTTAACCTTAGTTTTTATTATCTAATTCTAAAAAAATCATGAACATCTCCTTTCGGCTTTATTTTAAATTGCCCTCTAATTTGCTCTTAACAAATTTCAACAAAATCACTTCCGATTTCAGTTTTACTTCATGCAATAATTTTCAAATCGAGTTTTTTTTAGCTCTTGTACTAATTCACCCCCCACTCTTAGTGTCAACTCGATCATAACAGTTCGTATCAGAGTGATGTTACACTTATTTGGATTAACATCCAAGCGAGTTAATGACTTCTTTTGACATTAACGAAGGATACTCTATCACACGTCTTCCTATGTTTAATGGAACGGATTACATATATTGAAAAACTAGAATGTGGATTTTCTTAATTTCAATGGATATTGAATTGTAGAATATTATAAAAAATGGATTTCAGAAGTTATCCAATCCTATAAATGATTGGAATGATTATGAAAAAAAAATATTTTTCTAAAATGCCAAAGCTATTAATGCTTTGTTTTGTGCTTTAGATAAAAATAAATTTAATTGGGTTTCTTTCTACTTGTGATTCGACTTTTGATATATGACACACCTTAGAAGTCACATACGAAGGCACAAATAGAATAAATGAATCATAAATAAATCTCCTTGTATATAACTATATTATTTAAAATAAGACCAAGTAAGACAATTGGCGATATGTATACTTGCTTTATGAATATTATCAATAGTTTGAAATCTCTTAGTAAAGTTTATTCTAATCATGAATTTGTTAATAAAATTTTGAGATCTTTACCTAAAGTCAGGACTCGAAAGTAACTACTATACAAGAGGCTAAAAACTTGAATAACTTACCTCTCGAAGAACTAATAGGGTCTCTAATGACTTATGAAATGAGTTACAAAACTCATGATGAACTTAAAGAACTCATTCCAAAGAACAAGAAAGACATTACATTAAAAATAAAAAATGAACACCTTCGAAAGAACAGGAAGGACATAGCACTAGGAACAACATATGGCTCATCAAGTAAAACATTGAGTTATGAGGACACTGATAGCACATTTTTTTTAAATAAGTAAACTCAAAAAATTCATGAAAAACAACAAATACCATAGAAATAAAAGTGAACAAAAAAAGGATAATATAATATGTTATGAATGTAAAAAGGTAAGGCATTTCAAAATGAGTGCCCATAGTTGAAGAAAAATCTACCAAACAAAAAGGCATTCTCAGCAATATGGGATGATTCGAGCTCGACAGGTGATGAAGACTATAACAATGAAGAAGTTACTAACTACGCACTTGTGGCCATCTATGATGAGGTAAGTGACTCTTCTGAAATTTTCTTTACTATTGATGAGTTGTTAAATGCCTTTCATGAACTATTTAATGAATTTAAGAAGCTTAGCAAAACTTATAAATTACTTAAGAAGTAACCTACAATACTTGCTAATAAACTTAAAAACATACATGAAACATCAACATCATGCATTTTTGGTTCTAAATGCGAGTCATTAGAGGTAATTAGAAAGAAAAAATGTCATACTACAACTAACATTAGAAAAACTTAAAATGGATAATAAATCTCTAAACATGATCCTTGCTAATAAGGGTCATGTTCATAGGAAAGAAGGTGTTGGCTTTATGGGTAACACTCAACTCTTCACCCAAACTAAAATGTAACTTTTGTGATAGACTATGACATTTTGCCTATAGGTGCTCATCTAGAAAGTATAGTTCACAAAAGTTGATTTAGGTTCCTAAATGAACCATAAACAACAATGATTTTAGTTAAATTTGGTATAGCTTTTCTTGAGACCTAAAGTCGAATGAATACCTAAATCAAAACCACCTTTGGTGTAGGTTTGTCTCTAAACAAAAGCTAGGAGCATAAAATGATACTTTGATAGTAGATACTAAAGGTACATGACCGGAGATCCAACTAATTTCTTTAAGTTTACTAGCCTAAATGAATGATTTGTCACCTTCAGAGATAATAACAAGAGAAAAATCATTGGGAAAAGAACCATAGGTAACAAATCAAACCTCTTAATTGAATATGTGCTATTAGTTGATGGTTTAAAATATAATATATCAAGCATTAATTAGCCATTTGTGTGATAAAAGATATATTATTAAATTTAAATTTAATACTTGTATAATTGAAATATCACACATAAATAGATCTATAATTGTCTTAAGAAATAATAATGTGTATAATATTGATATTGATAATTTTTGTGATGAAATGTGTTTTTCGACCTTGAATGATGATACTTGGATTTGATATAAGAGACTAGGACCTGCTAGTATGAAATTATTAAACTAAATCTCAACTAAAAATCTAGTGAGAGAATTGCTAGCATTAAGTTTGTGAAAGACAAACTTTGTGATGCATGCCAAATAGAAAAATATATAAAAACTAGTTTTAAATCAAATGAATAAACACCTCTAGGCCACTACAATTGATCTATATGGATTTGTTAGGACTAATTGACACTACAAGCCTAGGAGGTAGTAAATATATGTTTGTTATTGTAGAGGATTATAGTAGATACACTTGACGTTATTTTTTGGCATATAAAAGTAATTATTTTAAATATTTTTTAAAATTTTATAAACTCGTTTAAAATGAAAAAAGTTTTATGATTTCATATATATACATAGTGATCATGGTGGTGAGTTTTAAAATCATAATTTTCAAACTTTTTACGAGTCAAATGGGTACAACTACAGTTTCTCTACTCCTAGAAATCCACAATAGAATGGAGTAGTAGAAAGAAAAAATAGGAGCATACAAGAAATGACTAGAACCATGTTAAATGAATATAACCTATCCAAATATTTTTGGGCTGATGCCATTAACGCAACATGCTATGTTATGAATAGAGTTCTTGTACGATCATTATTCTCTAAAATATTGAATGGTAAAAAACTTAATATTTCGTATTTCAAAGTTTTTGATTATAAATATTTTATCTTAAATGGAAAAGACACTTTAGGAAAGTTTCATACAAAAGATAATTTTCTTGGTTATTCTTCAACTTCAAAAGTTTATAATGTTTTTAATAAAAGAATATTAGTCATTGAAGAATATATTCATATCATTTTTAATGAGATTTTCAAATTTAAAAAAATTGATTTTGATAATGATTTTGATTTTAACACTTTGAATTTGAATGAAAATCTTCATAAAAGTAACTTGAATGAATCTACTTCCAAATCGTTTATCTTTTAAATTATTTATGCTAATGTCATATTTTTATCTCAAATTGATCCAAAATATATTAATGAAGCACTAAAAAATAATTCTTCAGTTATTGCAATACATGAAGAGTTGAACCAATTTGAGATAAATGAGGTGTGAAAGCTTATTCCTAGACCTAGTCGAGTCGAAAAAGCACAATAGTGATTCTTTTTTTGTATTAAAAAACTTATATGGTTTTCTATTCCCTAGAGAACTATTTATTGGGGTGTTTGGTAAAAATCATTCTTCTTAGTCAATAACATTCTTCTTAGTATACTTTCATTCTCTCTCTTTTGGGTGTTTGCCTGCCAAGCCACCCTACCGCTACTTATTTTAAAACTTCAATTACTGCCTACGCTACCTCGCCCAGTTGCTGCTTGTACCTCCTCGGCCAGGTACTCATTCTTTTAGTAGCATCTATCAGTTTGTGAGCAGACCCTGGGGCACTCGATAGATATGTTAGCGCACCCCTAGACAACAAGGATATAAACTTCAACCCATTTAGTGATTAGTACTAAATGGGTCTTTAGAAATAAGTAGGATTAAAATGATATCGTGGTTAGAAACAAGGCTACAGTAGTGACCAAAAGTTTTAACTAAGAAGAAGGAATCGATTATAAAGAAACATTCACTCTTGTGGCTAGACTTAAGTCATAAGGATGCTCATTGCCTTTGATTCTTTTAATAATTTCAAGTTATTTCAAATAGATTTCGAAAGTGTGATAATACTAGTGTAATATGTTTAACACTCTAGAAGATTATGAAATTTACTTGAAAAATATTCCTATAAAATATGATAATACTAGTGTAATATATTTAACTAAAAATATCATTCAACACTCAAGAACTAAATATATTGATATTAGTCATCACTTTATTAGAGATAATATCAATAATGATATATTTTTGGAATTTATTAATACAAAACATCAATTAGCTAATATTTTCACAAAGCAATTAAATGAAAAATAATATGATTTAATTAGAAGAGAATTAATAATGTTGAATCTTCTAAATGCATAATTACTATTGTTTCTTTCGGATTTCTAGATTTTTATAAAATAAGCTCTCTTTTGAAATGATTTCACATTATTCTTGAAATTTACAAAAGAAAAAAAATATGTTTCATGAATTTTTGTGATGCTTGATATGTGATTCATGAGCTCTCTTTCGAATCCTCCCTTGTAAAATATTTTAATTCATAGACTCATGAATCTTTGATGCAATGCTTTCAAAGGTACCCCTCTCTCGATATTCGATTTTTTTGGGATACTTGATTGATTCTTGATATACTTGATCCCTCTTCTTCTTCTATTTTATTTATAAAAGGGAGGAAGAAATTTGATGTGACATTTGTGATGAACATAATTCTCTTTTTATTCTTCTTCTTATTTTACAAAGAGGGAGAAATGAACTAAATTCCTCTCTTTATGTATTAAATGTTGTGATACATATTTAAAATATTCAAATATGAGTTAAATATTTTTTTATTGATGATAAAGGGGGAGAAATGACATGGTTGATAACATAAGCCAAATGTTTTAAATGTTGTTTATCATGTGAAACATATTTTTGGTTGAAATTTTTATCATATGATACCAAATGTTATTTTGAAAATTTTATCATGTATGGTAGGTATCATGGTAATAAATGGTTAAATTGTTGAAATTTCAATGATTAGTTAAAATGGTCAAAATGCTATACTTGAATTGAAAGGTGATGATTTCTTTTGAATTCAAGTTTGCTCTATTTATTTCTCTTATAGCATATAGATTGGGGGAGTTAAGGTTAACTCCGTCATCAATTGGTTGTCATCATAAAAAAAGAATATATTATTGAATCTCAAATTTTGATGATGAAATCAATTAATGGATTTATGATCTAACTTGTGTGTTAGAGATAAGTGATGCGGGATTAACTACGACTGTAAAAAGGTAATACAATATGATGTTGGGTCGGAGTCAAGATTGGGCATCGGGCCGAGGTTCGGCCGATGCAGTGGAAGTTCACTGGGAGTGCCAGAAGATGATCGAGAGCTCGTCGGGAGTTCGTCGGAGGAATGCTGGGAAGTTCATCGGGAGTTCAGAAGATTGATCGTTGTGCCGGACAACAAGAATGATTAGAATTATTTATCTTAGTGTGTCGTAGTTAGCATCACGCTTTGAGTCCTAATTTGAGTTAGGTTTGGTGAAATCTAACTAACTCAATTAGAGGCTAATCGGATTCATTTTGGGTTAGATTTGGGCTCATAATAAAGCTCATTTCGTTGATCTGAAAAGGGGTCAACATAAGGTATCACTCGGATACAAAATAGTATGCGAAAGTACTATCTCAGACTGTCCAATGATTTTACTGCCCAAGCGGCGGTGGCACTGCCATCACCTGATTTTCAAGCACTTTCGACGGTAGTACTGCCTATACCCGAATTTTTCGACAAGGGTTAAATTTTAGCTCCAATTTTTGAAGTCAAATTAGGGTCTATAAATACCCCAAGTATTCTTGCATGAGAAAGAAAAAAAATGTATGAAAAGTGATTGAAATCTTGGGTAAAATTTTGTAAAAATTGAGAGATTTTCTTGTATGCATCAAGTGTAAAGTGAGTTTAAGAGAAGAGTAAAAAATTGTAAAGGTTCATCTCCTGAACCTGTGAAAATAAGAGAGTGTAAATGGGTGTTTGATCTTCGCCCGTGAATGAAAATCATTAGTGGACACTGGTTGACCTCGATGAAGTAGGACTAGGGAAGTAGACATAGGTTAAGTTTTTGATCGAACCATTGTAAATTCTATGAGTACTTCTCTTTTATCTCTATTTAAGATTGATCTTAATCTTAGTTGATATTATCTAATTCGAGAATTAGATAAACGAGATTAGTCTACATTCGGCTTTATTTTAGGGAAATAAACATTTACTTTCGGCTTTATTTTAAATCGCTCTCTAATTTAGTCTTAATAAATTAAAAAAAATCAATTTCGATTTTAATTTTATTGTAAGTAATATTTTTCAAATCGAGTTTTTTTTAACTTTTTCACTAATTCAATTTCATTTTATGAAAACTAGATCCTAATAAATAACATAAAGATAAACGAGATTAAATGTTTTAATTATATATATAACTTTCGACATATCTATTCACTGTAAAATGTCAAATTTATTTTTTATATCACAACTACTAATCTATTTTATTAGAAATGCTAAAGAAGAAGTAATGATCTCACATTATTACGATATAAATCAAGATTAAATCTTTATTAAACATATTTTATTAGTGATTATAAATATTTTTTATTTAATTAAAAATATAATTTTTGTATAAAAGATTCATGTGATTGATTCTAAATGATTAAAATATTAAATTTTTATTATTTTTATTGTATATATATATGTTTATATAGATATATATGTATATATATATATATATTTGTGTGTATATATATATATATGTGTGTGTGTGTATATATATATATATTACATTTCAAGAGTAGGTCTTAAACGAATCCTTTAATTCTGGATCCCAATTCAAAGTGGATCCGACCCGATGACCCAGTCAGGCCCCACCGGTGATCGTCGATGGATTTATGTCGACCGCCGGACAGATCCGATGCCCTTTTTACCAACGCTTCCATGGCGGCCGCCGCATCGGAACATCCGCGTCGGCTTCTCCATGGCTTCGTCTCCCCTGAGCTCTGTAAGGTACCGCCAATTCCATCCAATCGTTCCACTGATCAATAGATTGATGGACATTGCTTGTGGTGAGTTTAGGAATTGGAGTTCATACATCGGAGTTGCGGCACCGTGGGCTATAGGCCCAGCGTCTTCTCCACCACGCTTCCCCACCTGGCCGCCACCAACTGTGCTCACCTCATCCTCCCCTTCCTCCCTCTTCGCGACCGCCTGAAGGACACGGTCGAGGATCTCTTCGGATGCGAGTTCGAGCTCTTCGTCGAGTTCACCGGCCTCATCAGGTCAGGTTTCCTTCCTCCTTTTTCGTGAATCGGCGTTTCACTGGTATTCTATTGGATTACGAGGTTATTACTCCTAAGTTCCCTTCCTATTATCGCCAGCATGAGAAAGATAGGCATCTGTATTGTGGAATCTTTATTTAGAGTCGGCAAAGAAGAATATGGTGAAAAAGATGCTACCTTGCTGCATCTCATGTCTAATCATAGTGTGTATGAGCTTCAACTGCCCTGTTAAACTGCTTTGGATGCTTTTTTCATGGTTGGAACTTGGAATTACTTTGATGACTGTTACAGAATGCGATACGATGGTTTTAGTTTTTCTATCAATGATAAAAGCTTGTGATAGATGTGTGAATCATCGATTAGCACAAAGATGATACACTCAACTTTTTTGGGGGTATGAGATTTCAGAAGTTTTATCTCATATTTAGGCTTGATAAAAGAGCTCCTATCTCCTGATACTCTTTAGTTGTGCATTTGTACATGAAATAAGCTAACCTTTTAACAGAACATTTGGTTTAAACTGCTAAAATATTTTTTTCCTTTTATTTCTTTTTTGAAAAGCTTCTTGTGAACCAATCAGGTGATCATAAGGTGAATTGTGTAAACTTATTTTGGTTTAGGCAAATTTATTCTTGATGCAATATGAAGTAAGAATTGCATTTAAAAATGTGTTCCCCCATTTCGTATGCAGTTGGTGTAAGGGTGCATGTATTGGATGGCACAGTGATGATAATAAGCCTTATCTAAGACAAAGAGACTTTGCGGTTAGTACAAATGTTGTGTGGCTTATCTTTCTATTATGGTGATTTCTACATGTTTTCTTATGAATTATTTGAGACATGTGGACTCTTAAAACCCAATATAGCTTTTTCTCTTGTGTCAAAAAATCGATTGTACAACTTTGAATCCTGAAAAAGTCATTTACACCTATGCAAACATGATTGTTCACACATCGTATATCAAATAACAGTCTTAAATTTATGAGTGTTATTTCATTACCTTCTCTGATTAAGCCCATCCACTAGATGGATCCAAATGAGTGATAATACACCAATAATATGTCATAGAATAATTTTAATTTAATTTTGAAAAATCCTCTTGTTGTTATCTTATGATTTCCACCATCAAATTCTATTGAAATTATTTACTGTCTTTTTATCTTCCATTTTCCAAGATACAGATCCATTACCATCAAACTAGCATAATACTTGGTGCTTGTGTCGCATAGATTTCTGGACTTCAAGCTGATGAACAAATCCTTTCAATTTTGAACCATAAACCTCTGGTTTTTGTTCTTAGCATTATGGACGAATTCACATTCCTTTTCTTTCAGTCTTTATTTGATATAACATTATGCTATTGCTGACTTGTGCTTGTGTATGTTGAAGGCAGTCTGCTACCTGAACAGCCATGAAAAAGATTTTAATGGTGGACTTTTTCATTTTAAAGATGGGGAACCTTCGTCAATTGCACCCACTGCTGGAGTAAGCACTTCTTTGAAGATATCTTATAGTGTCCTTAATACCTCCTTTGCCATGTTTTTAAAGTGTTCTGCTGCATAATGCAAATGTATTGTTAATAAATCAACTAGTTGTTGAAAGGCAAAGCTCAAAAATTAAAATTTCATATATCAGTCCTGGAGCAAAATATGACTTCTGAAGTAACAATTTTTTTAATTATTTTCAGGATGTTGTGGTCTACACAGCTGATGAACGCAATATTCATTCTGTAGATGAGGTATATGTATCATCAACTTATTTATTATTTTAGTTTGCACTAACTAAATATTAGTTTCAAATTGCAATTGAATTGATTGCATATAGAATAAATTCGTATTAGTTTAATGTGAATAATAATTCACACAGCAAAGATTTGTAGAATTTTTTATTAATCAATTCCTATGAAATGACTGCTACTTTGATATTGATGTGACCAAAACCATTTGGCCAGGAAACTATTCATAAATCAAACTATACAACATGGTTTTTTTCAGCTCAATATATACAGATAGTGACCTTATAAACTCATTTTCTACTCAATGTATGACTGGGGTTAAAGAAGAGGTTGAATTAAAAAGTTTGAATTTTGTTGGATAACTTGGATTCTAAAATAGCAGAGCATCGTGGACTTTATTTTACAACACTAAATTTACTAACAGAAACAAATGACAATATTATAAGTATGAGAAAACATAATTGAATCAACTAAAACAAAGTCAATCTACAATTAAGGTTTGCTTTACTTGATCCTAATGGACTCAAGACTTAAATTGAACCCAATCTGAAACACCAGTGAACAGTTCTGCATCTTAATACTTGTCAACATGAGTTCCCTTGTGCTAATAAATTTGTGATAACCCTCTTATTTGACCACACAAGCAGATTACATAACAGAAATTGTAAATACGATAGGTTTTGCTCTCTTATATGCATCATGGTTGGTTTACGTCAAATATCTTGTTACAGTTGTTATGGTATCCTGATCTATCTAATCTGGAACAGGTAATCGATGGTGAAAGACTGACCTTAACTCTTTGGTTCACACGTGACAGTGAACATGACGAGGACGCAAAACTTATCAAGATTCTCTCTCAAAGACTACTAGTTGAACATATTGAACCCAAACCTTTCTTGCCTTTGCCGGCATCAAGTAGTATGTATTGGTTGGCCCAGGAGAAGTCTGGATTTGATGTACGCTGCGCTAGAATGAGCATCCTTGGTTATGACTTCTGTCCATCTGAAGGCAAATGTAGCACGGATGATTCACCATGCGATCCTCTCGAGCTGCTTGACGGGAGATTGTACCTTGGTAAGGGTGACGAAGTTCTTGACAAAGAATTTGTCAACAGTCTGCATGCCTTGCAGGTACCCGTAAAGTAGATCATGCAATAAAAGCATTGAACTTTGGATGATTTCTTGTCTAAGCATCTATTTTATAACTTAAATGCCACTCTTTGATCTACTACTCATTGCTAAAAAATCTTTTTAATAGGTCGTCCAATTCTGTGGCTGGAAAGCCTCTGAATTAGCAACAGAAAGAGAAGTACATCGTGCAGGATCGACCAGACCAACTGTTCTCAGGAGATCAAGCAACTTGGAGCTGTTGGTGCCATGTGATTACGAACTTGGTGAGGCAATTTTAGGTGGCATATCACGTCATGACCCAAAACCTTCATTCAGCTGGGATGACTTGGCACTCGGAATTGCCAGGTGGGAAGAATACATGTCTGAATTGCATAGAAAATTGTTGATTCTGATTCCATACTGGTTATCGAATCATACTCTCTCCTTTGCTGATGCTTCTGAGATTCTATGACGAGACCAATAAAGATGATAATGGTTGTAATATGAAATGCTAGATGCATTTCCACTGCAAATTTTTTGGTACTTCACGTCAATGGTTACACGTCTCCCTGAGGAAAAAATGAGATGCACTGTTCTGAGCAAAATCTTGATCTAAATATACATGGTACAACAATAGAGTTGGTTCTTATCGTATTTTTTCATACACCTTAATAGAGTTTTTGGTAATACTAATTGGATGTAAATCTTTATAAACTCTTCTCTTTATCATTTACCTAGACAGTTTTTTGATCATGCTCCTTTAAAAATTAATTTGGTTCTTATCATATTTTCATACACCTTAATCAAGTTTTTGGTAATACTAATTCATGTAAATTTATAGAAACTCTTCTGTTTATCATTTACATGGACAGTTTTTTCTATCATGCTCCTTTATAAATTAATTTAGTTTTATCAACTTTATCATTGACTAAGCTTTGTAGATTTTATAATTTATGGACTAATTATCCTGAAACTAATGAATTTGTTTGGACCACTTCCCATTGTCAAAATTGTGATCCTCTTAGTAATTTCCAACTCAGAATACAGATTGAAATGTATTAATGATTCTTAACCACTTTAGAGGCTTCTTTAGATAATTCCAACCCTTTTGATTGAAACATCATTCTACTTAAATGTCTTTATAATTATCATTTTACTGTCCTAAATAAATAAATCTCAAATAAATGTGACCCGATAAACGATGGTCACAGAAATGTATAATACTTTGATAATTTAATAGCTTATCATAGAATTTCATTAGCGGCATTAATGATAATAATTCCTTTGTGATTATTGAAACTAAGAATATATTATTATCTTTTAATAGTCATTAAAGTTTTTGAAATGATTATTAACTTGGTACTCAAAATTGCCTCGTATGATCATTATTTTTGAAATGGAAATCAAAGTTTTTTGAACTTTTCTCATGAACAGATTTAGAAATATATTGATTCTTAAAATGTTGATAAACTGCTATTTTATCTAGTATCTATAGTACAAATAATAATTTTCTACCATATTAAATTTTTTTGATAAAAACATATGAGAAAACGAGTTTAGTTTTCATTGCAAATCTGCATCGCTATCGATCTCGGATCCAACGATAGAGCACTCGCATATCAGATTAAAGCTTTTTTATTAGCATCGAAATGTAATTATCGTAAATTTGATATATTATTATTTGATTTTTGATTTTGACATTAAAGTTATTTGCATAATAGAAGCATAAGGATGGTTTTTATGATTACAATTTATGTAGGAGATATGTTTGCAAAATCAAATACTTTAGATCTATTTATTAGTACATTTGGCTCGCAAAAAGACGTTATTCAATTTTTATTTACAATGCATGAATGATTTATCTGTATTGTCGATCTACTTTTCTATCCAGTCCATCCTATCGCCTGCTTGCGGGCGATGTAAAATTTCTCGTGCTTGATCGATGGACCATTGTCAATAGCCTGCTATCGATAATTGTATTGTTAAGGGCAATAATCTTTAGTGGTCGCCAACCTAGTCACAGGGCAATGACTACATATGCAACGAAAGCGCTATAGATTATGACAACCTTGTGACAACTATGGCGTGTGCGACAACTATGGTAGCGACACAATGCCACACTATGTGGCTGCTACAACAACGTCGTTGCTTGTGGCGACTTCGATCACTCATACTGCGAGCGGCGATTGCAACAACGTCACTAACTTCACGGCTGCAATGATTGTCATTGCGTGCAATGGCTGTAGCAGCACCACCATTGTCTACAACTACTGCGACAATTGTAGCAATGTTGTGTTGGCAACATCTGCTGGTCGTGGTTGACATCATTAGATGTTGAAGGCTAGCAACGTTGTTAGACGGTGTGTGTGCACAACTACGCCGTGACAACCGTGAGGATTATCGAGCAAACTAGGCACAAAGCCACGAATGGGTTGGAGGCCACCTGCAAGCGTGGCCACACCTTGCGTAGCGATCGTGGATGGCAACTGTAGCACCTCGCATAGGCAACAACCACATATAGCGATGGTCATGCCTCATGTAACCACCGTAGAAAGAGAATGACAATTAGGGTTTTAATAAAAAGGATACTTTTACCTCTCATAAATCAAATAATTTTAATTTATGTCCCTAACTTTACTTTTCAATTATGCCAAATCAAAAATTTTCATTATATATATTAATTAAAATTATAATTTTACCCTTTAGAAATTATTGTTATTTATCTATGTCCTCAATTATAAAATTAACTAATTTAAATTATTTTAATCAAATATTTTTATCAAACTTGATCATTATTGTATTTTAATTATTGGATTTTGGTTCCATCAATTAAGTTTTATTTGAATTTTAAAAAAGTTAATTTTTAATTTTTAATTTTGATCAACTTTAATCTTACGGGCCTAATTGGGATAATAGTAGGTCTAAATCTATGAGCCCAATTTGAGTTTACCCAATTAAATATTATTTACTAGTGTGAGGGTTCAATATAGAACTAAAAAAACTAAAAGATAAATTATGGTAAATTATGATTTTCATAGTTTTCTATTAATAAAATTTTACATGTGATAAATAAAAAATTAATTATTATTCTTATATATTTATTTGGTTATAAAATAATATTTATTTATTTTGCATAAAGGTATGATTAATGATTTATCATGATTAAATTTATCATATAATTTTTTATATAGTTTAATATTTAATTATTATTATTATTAAATTATTTTGGCATAAATTATATTGAAGAAATTTGGTGAATATTATTTATAACTTATATCTTTTAAGTTTTATCTAATTGGTAGCTCCAAAAATGACATAGGATGATTGACTGTTGAGACTTAGATTTTACCATTTACAGGATATTTTAAATTATATTATATTTTATTATATTAGTCTTATAACTAGTAAAGTGGCAAGACTAGTAACTTATAAAATTATAATAAGAAATTAATCCTAAATGATATTAAAAAATAATATTCATAATGACACATAATTAAGAGATTTAGATAATTTTAAAAAAGAATCTATTTCAATAAATTATGAGATGGGTAGGATGATGTTGTTTTGGATACCCTTGTAATTTATGATTATATACCTAAAGGTATACATAAAGGTAGCAATACTTATACCTAGAGGTATTAGTCCTCCATAAATATTTTTGTATGACCATAATGTATTTCAATATTTCACCAAAGATGAAATAGAGATGATATCAGTAGTTCAACATTTATTAAAAAAAAACTAAAATTATTAATATGATATTATTTTATTATACTAGTAATTTCTTCATTATATTTTGATAAATATCTATATATTTTAGATTAAATTATTATAAATAACTTGAGCATATGTAATTTATATTAGGTGTATTAGACCTTGATTATACTAGTTGAAAGGATCACAAACTTAACCATTAAAAGTTTTATAAAATAAATTGAGATAAATGATCAGAAAAAAATCTAAAAGACCCAATTTTATGATAATTATTACTAATGTTTAAACTTCATTACATTATACAACTAGCACATTGACATATTTGAAGATCATTTTAAATTACATACAAGTCATTGGCTAACACATTAAAGAACTGATTGAGATTCATATCTGATGAATTCAAAATTATATCCTCAATATGGCTGACAAAGTTGTAAGCTTAAGAACATTGAGTACGTATGTAGTTGAGTTATTTTTCATATAACTTATTCTTAATTCTATTTTTTCTTAGTTTGATTCATTTAAGATTCACTCAAATAAAATTAAGTATAAGTGAAACTTAAATGAGTTGATTAGTATATGTGTTTGGATAACAATAAAAAAATTAAGGTATAAATCACCTAAGTTTATAAATACTATATAAACTTATTAAAAATCTTTACAATAAAGTACTACTTACCGTGTAAAAAAGAATTATAAGGTTTGATTTAAAAGGGAAATGTATAAGTGTGACATTTGTATGTTTTAAATCAAACATTATAGTGTTGAATCTCGGATTTTGATGATAAAATTATTTGATGTATTATTGATCTAACAGGATTGTTAGAGTTGATTGATGTATGATTAATTACGATAGAAGGATTATTACAATCAGGATTAGCCAAGGTTAAGTCCATGCATCGAGTCGATGCGTTTGGGAACTCGTAAGGAGTGTGTCGGAAGCTCGCATAGGGTATCGGGAGTTTGCTAGGATAGCGCAAGGGAGTTCGCCAAAAGAAGCCCGAGACTTACCAGAAAATTATCGGGAGTAGCCGAAAAGCTTGTCGGGAGTCAGGATGGTCTTGTAATGAATATTTTTGACAATTATGATTGTATTTAATTAAGTCATAATTAGCATCATGCAGGTCTAACTATGGTAGGATCAATGAAGTTACACTCAGATGATGGGCCAAGATAAAGCCTAGGCATCCGGCTGAGTTCAGACGATGCAGTGGGATCTCGTCGAAAATTCACTAGGAGATTCGCCGAAGGAATCAGGAAGCTCGCTGGGAACGCGAAGGGAGATCGTTGGAAAGAAGACCGGAGGACTTACCGCAAGATTGCCGGAGTATGCAGGAGTTAGGTCTTACTTAGGCTTAATTGGTCATTAAGTGTTGTAATCATTGAGTCATAGTTAGGGTTAGAGTCCTAATTGAGTTGGATTTGGAAGGAATCCAAATCAACTCACTGAGGTAACCATATCCACTACTGGGTTTCGTTGAGCTCAATCAGTTGCCCAAAGAGCTGGTCAACGTAAAAATCAAGCCGGAATTCAAAAAGTGGAGGGAGCCACTTTTGCAGAAATTTCGGTGGGTAAGCCGCTAGTGAGCGATGGTTGGATTGTCTGTACCACAGAATCTGAGCGGCGGGTAGCAGCTTTCGACGGGTAAACCGCCCGTATCACAGAATCTAGGCGGCGACCAGTTGTTGACGGGGTAAACCGCCCAAGTCAGCGGGTAAACCGCCCGTACCTAGATTTTCCAGATACGATTGGATTTTGGCTCCGATTTTGTAGCCATTTTGGGGCATATGAATACATCAAGTTTTCTTACATTCAGAACTACACTTTTGGGGGATTATATTCTGAGAAAATATTGTGTGAGAATTATAAGAAAAAGAAAAAGGATAAGGGAGAGAGATTAGAGTTGTAAATCTAGTCTCACTTGTAAGCTAAAGGATAGAGTTTGATCTTCACCCAAAGAAGATTTGTAGTGGATGCTGGTGTGCCTCAAGAAGGAGGACTTGGAAGTGGACGTAGGTCGTTGGCGCTGAACCATTATAAAATTGTAAGTGTTTCATACTTATATTGCTTGAATGTTATTGAATTGATGATTTCAACTTAACTAAACTCCTTGAAAGCAAGACGATAAATTATTTTCCTCAAACGTGATTATCTTTCCGGCTTCCTTAACAACTTACTTTTAATCACTCACTTATTTTATTAAAAAAAAGCTTCGGATTTCATATTCTATCTTATTCGAAAAGCTTTTGCTTTAGAAAGAAAAATTTTAGCTCGCACTAATTCAGCCTCTCCCATCTTAGTGTTAATTGATCCTAACAATTAGTATCAGAGCAAGGTTATTACTCTTTAGATTAACACCCACTTGAGTAGATGACTTGTTTTGGCATGAATAAGGGACATTTCATTTCACGTACATCCATGTTCAATGGGACGGATTACACATATTGGAAAATACGGTTTCATATTTTCCTCATCTCTTTGGACTTTGATTTATGGAATATAGTTGAGAACGGATTTGAAAAATCTTCCAAACCAATGAATGAGTTAAATAATTTGGAAAGAAAGAATTTTTCTCTAAATACAAAGGCTATGAATGTCTTATTTTGTGCACTTGATATGAATAAGTTTAATCGTGTTTCCACTTGTGATTCGGCTTTCGATATTTGACATACTTTGAAAATCACACATGAAATCACAATTAATGTAAATGAATCAATTAGTGAAATATATTATAAAAATGAACTTGAAGAACACCTTCCAAAGAACATGAAGGATTATGAACTAAGAATGACATATGACTCATCGAGTGAAATCTAGAGTAATGAGAACCTTGGACATGAACTTTTGAAAAATGAACCAGAAAAATTAATAAACTTGAATCTTATAAAAATTATGGATACAACCTCTTGCTATGAACGTAAGAAGCCAAGGAGCTCTAAAAATCAAATGCTCAACCAAGAAGTGGAGAACCTTACTTTAATGGCGATCGAAGATGAGGTTAGTGAGTTTTTAGATTTTTTATTTTCAGAATTATCAAGTATGTTTAATGATTTATTTAATGAGTTTAGAAAACTTAGCAAGTCTTTTAAACCGCTTAAAGTTGATCATGATTTGATAGTTAAAATACTTGATGAAATGCATGACTCCTTAGCTTCACCTAAATCATGTTTAAAATACTATATGCTAGATAATGTTAAAATAGAGAATTATATGCTTAAAACTATATTAGAGAAATTTGAGATAAGAAATAAATCCCTAATATAATCATTGTCAATAAGGGTCATATCAATAATAGACATGACATAGGCTTTGTTGGAAATATTTAACAAAAGCCAATCATATTTGTAAGAGGACCTACATTAAATATGCCACCAAAAGTTAAATATAATTCTTATAAAAAATTGGGACATAATACCTATAAATGTTTATTTAGAAATTATAGTTCACATAAATTAATTTGGGTTCATAAATGAACCATAAACAACCTTAATCCATTAGAAAAAATAGAAAAAATTGGGTTCCTAAAGGACCCAATGTTAAATGGGTACCTAAATCAAAACCTCCAATAAGATAAAGTTGTTTCCTAATAAAGCTAGGAGCACTAAGTAATGTTTTGAAAGTAGATGCTGAGATCTAATACTCTTTCAAAGCTCACTAGCCTATGTAACAATAACAAAAAAATTATTTGAATTAAGATGTTTGAAGATAGTTCATCATTATACAATTAATCTTGAATTAAGATAATTATTAAAAATTGTTTATCATTATATAATTAATCTTGATAATGCATAGCTAGAACATACTAAGACTAGAACTAAAAGAATTCAAGTTATTATTAATAAAAAATTACTCATGTTGAAAATTACATAAATGAGATTTTGATGATGATTAAAAAATTAGTTTAAATATAAAGACTATTGTTAAATGGTTCGAATATTAATAATGTCTATGGAATGATTGTTTTAAATGTTATATTGATTGAAATGCTATGATTGATTTGAATGATATAATTTTAGCATAGAACAATAATGAATAGAAAGAAATCACATGAAACAACCAAAAGAGAATAATTAATCTTAAATGTTATCTTATTCTTGAAATAAATTTCAAAAGAAGGATAATTCTTCTTGAAAGAATATTTCTATCCTATAAATCTTCAACAAGAGATAAAATGATACTATTGTTGAATCTCTTTAACTACAAAAATAAATTAGAAAACTTTTAGTTATTTTCTTTTGGAAAATAATCTATGATTACTTTATTGAAATTTTTTGAAAAACGATTTTTATGATTACTTTATTGAAATTTTTTGAAAAACGATTTTTGATGATGATTCTGGATATGTTTTTAAATGATTTTGTTTTAAAGAATAGATATGCTTGAATCTACCCAACTTCATTAATATGTTACTTTTGATTATTTGATAACTTAAATCATGATCTTGAAATCTTAAAAATTATAATTTGAGATCTTTTTATTTACTAAGATTTCTTTCATCCTAAACATAATCTTGACTTCTCAATATTTATAACTTCATATTTCTATAAGAATCAATATCCTTCTTACATTGTCTCCTAAGATTTTAAAAGCTTTGAAATTTTATCTAGGAAGACATGTGTCAAAATAAATCATGTTCTTGGTATTTATGATTTGATAATAATATTCTTTATGACATGATTACTTATGACTTTCTTCTTAGTATAACTTATCATCAATATTAGTATTTCTTAACATTGTGATGAGTTAAAAATTAAAAAAGATTTGTATTATCATGAATATTCTCTTAACTTCTTGACTTGACTTATATGTTATGGGAATCATATTATTGATCTCGATGATCATAACAATTATAATAAAAAAATTTATCATTCTTCTATTAAAAAGATTTATCTTGGATAAATTAAGATTATCCCCTAAGACTCCTTTGTAATATTTATAAAAGAGGTGAAAGAAAATTTATTAAACAAAATAATGTCTTTTAAATTTGAATTTTTAATGACATGATATCTCTTATACTTTTTGGTATAAATTAAACATGGATAAAAAGAATTTATGCAATCATATTTCTCTTGACAATGACAAAAAGTGGGAGATAAAATTTTTAATATGATTAGAAGCAAACATTGAATGATGAACAAGTGCTTGGAAGAAAATTAGAACTTTATAAATGAATACAAAATACTTGATTTACAATTTGAGCTTGATCTACCATCATGTATGAGTAGCTCTTAAACTTTTGAATCTCCTTGAATATCTTGAAATTTTGAGCTTAATTTTGAAATTCACATCTATAAAATTTACATCTTTGGAATTGAATATTTTTATGATATGATATTTTTCATTTTTCTACATTGATTCTACATTCTTATTCACACAAAGTAGAGAAAGGAAATCACTAGCATTTTAAGAGACTAATAAGTCTATTAATTACATTTTGAATCTATTGAAAGTGATTTTGATGATTTTGAAATTAAATGATATCATGATTTTGATTTGTTAGAATTATAACTTGAAATCTTTTATGAATCAAAATATTTGTTATGTGTTTTTGCATTATTTAAAAGGATATTTTTATACAAATCATGAACTTGACAACTTAAGATTTCTTATGGATGAATCAAGAGATTTTATTTTAATTGTTTCTCCTACAAATTTATCTCTTGATATTCATAATTTATTTTCATGAATTGTTCATCTCATCACTATGTTAATCTTTCATAATATATTTCATGTGATGATATTAAAAAATGATGTAATGAGAAAAGTTTTACACCATCTCTTTTTGACAATATCAAAGGGGGAGCAAAATTTGTTAGCTTGTAAAATTGCAAGCTTTAACAATGCAAAGGAATAAAAAATTTGCTAGCTTGCACTTCCCAAAAAGAAGAAAGAACTTACTATATTTATTTTCTTACAATTTACATGAGAAAAATGTGTTGAGCTTATATTCGAATTTTATATATCTACAAGATTGAGGTTGAGACCTAGAAATACTAAATCATAAAAATATATAAATTGTTAATCTAGATTTCATGAGATTAAGCTTATTGTGATAACATTTTTGAAAACTTTCTCCATGATTTGGTATCTTATTGTTTTCAAAAAATACATGAAGATGTGCCACATTTGAAATTTATAAGAGATGATTTTATATATCAAGATATGACTTTTGCTATATTTGAAATACATAAGTAGTCTTTAAATCTCTTCGACTTTTGAACTCATCTTAATATTGATTTTAAAATTTATTAAGAGCTCTTCTCATGATGAAATGTTTCAACAACACCTCCCCTGTTTCTCTACTTTTAAGTATAAAAGATATGATTGATGACTAGAGATTAATTTTTAAATATATTAAATTTATTGAGAAAGGTATGCTTAATGACTTGAAAAATTTCTATGCTCAATGACTTGAAATTTTTCTATGCACTATGACTTGAAAATTTTCTATGCTCAATGACTATGAAAATTTTCTATGCTCAATGACTTGAAAATTTTTTATGCACTATGACTTAAAATTTTCTATGACTTGAAAATTTTGTATGCTCAATAACTTGAAAAGCTTCTATACTCTATGACTTGAAAATTTTCTATGCTTATTGATTTAAAAATTTTCTATGCTTGATGATTTGAAGAAAAATTCTCAAATATTTTCAACTTCATGACGATCCTTAAAAATTCTTGATAAGTTGAAAACTTTAAAAAGTAAATCTTTGTTATACTTGAAAGATTATGCTTATTGTTTTAATTTACTTGAATTCAAGAGGATGTGACTCTCTTGAATTTAAGTCTTCTATATTAATGCATATACTAAGGGGGAGTAATGTCATCATGTGTTTTAAAATTATTAGTTATATATTTTACTTTTTTGTTGATGACAAAGGAGAAGAAATATATATTGATGACACATGACATTGAAAAATATTCAATGATAACACTTGATGATATAACTTAGATATTTTACAATTTATGATTTAATGACTTGATGCAAATTTGTGTTGAAATTTGCATAGAATGTTGATAACTTGAATTTAAGAGTGTGTGGTTCTCTTAAATTTAAGTGGTATAGTTTTAGAGGGAGTTAGGACTAACTCCTGTCATCGATTGTTATCATAAAGATTATTGAATCTCAAATTTTGATGATGAAAATAATTGATGGATTATTGATCTAACAGGATTGTTAGACTTGATTATTGCAGGATTAATTACGATAGAAGGATTATTATAATCAGGATTGGCCAAGGTTAAGTCCATGCATTGAGTCGATGCATTTGGGAACTCGCCAGGAGTGTGTCGAAAGCTCACCGAGGGTATCGGGAGTTTGCTAGGATGGCACAAGGGAGTTCGTCAAAAGAAGACCGAAACTCACCGGAAGATTATCGAGGGTAGCCGAAAAGCTCGTCGGGAGTCACGATGGTCTTGTAATGGATATTTTTGGTAATTATGATTGTATTTAATTAAGCCGTAACAAGTACCATGCAGGTCTAACTATGACAGGATCAATGAAATTATAACCAGATGATGGGCCAAGATAAAGCCTAGGCAGCAGGCTGAGTTTGGATGATGCAGTGAGATCTCGTCGGAAGTTATCTAGGAGATTCACTGAAGGAATCAGGAAGCTCGATGGGAACATGAAGGGAGATTGTCAGAAAGAAGACCGGAGGACTTGCCACAAGATTGCCGGAGGTTGCCAGAGTATAGGGAGTTATGTTTTAATTAAACTTAATTGGTCATTAAGTGTTGTAATCATTGAGTCATAGTTAGGGAACCACTGGGTTCCCTAGTGGGTTTAGTTGAGCTCAGGTTGAGCTCAATCAGTTGATCAAAGAGCTGATCAACGTAAAAGTCAAGCCGAAATTCGAAAAGTGGAGGGAACCACTTTTGCATAAATTTCAGCGGGTAAACCGCCAGTAAGCGACGGTTGGACTGCTTGTACCACATAATTCGGGCGGAGGGCAGCAGCTTTCGGTAGGTAAACCGCCCAGGTGGTGGGTGAACCGCCCGTACCATAGAATCTGGGTGGCAGCCAGTTGCTGACAGCGGGTAAACCGCCCATACCCAGATTTTCCCGATACGGTTAGATTTTGACTCCATTTTTGAAGCCAATTTGGGGCCTATAAATATCTTAAGTTTTCTTATTCAGAATAACACATTTGGGGAATTATATTTTGAGAAAATATTATGTGAGAATTGTAAGAAAAAGAAAAGGGATAAGGGAGAGAGCTTAGAGTTGTAAATCTAGTCTCATTTGTAAGTGTAAGGGTTTAATTTTCACCCAAACATATATAACTCTTTTTATAATACTTGATGGATTGATTTGACACTTCAACATATGTTATCAATATTAATGATTTAATTTATTATGGAAACCAAACGAGAATAAAATATTTATTATTATAAGGAATTATCTTAAAGCAAAAGTAATAGTAATTGGTATTTATCGCTAATGCATGATATATTTGATGGATGATGTTATATTTTTATAATTATAAAACTTTAGGTTCATTATCTAAAATTTTCATAAAATTTTCATGATATTATTTACTTTATGATAGTTGTAAACTCAGTATATTTATTATTCAATAAGAGTTAACTTTTGAATTATATATAATTATCTATATAAAATTAATATCAATCTTGAGTTTACAATGATCCTTATATGTGATTATATCGGTAGGTCTTTATCATCTTTATAGATTACTAGATATGACAATCTAACATTTAAAACTATTGATACCTTTAGGTGTACATAAATAAAGTTGAGAGATAATTAGATTAAAAATTAAAAATTATTAGATATGATAGGAGTGATAATTTTTATGGTAATTATGAGAAACCCAATTATAATATCTTGAATAGGGTTTTTTGTAAATCAATTCAACTCTTTTGAGTTATAAATTGGTAGAAAACTCAACTTATATATTTTAGATTGTCTTGGGGAGATAGAGATCTTTAAATCACATTAAAATAAATTAGATTTAGGCCTATTTTAAATATTTTATTAGTTATCCAAGAAAATTTAAAGGAGTATAGATTTTACTATTATAATCATTATATAAGAATAGTTGAATTTGATAATACATGATTCCCAAAAAATAGCAAAACAATAAAAGTAAAAAATCTTAAAAGATTAATTTTGATATTGAGAAAATATAAGTTGATATTTTTTATTATTTTATATTTAAGATATTATTTTTACTCAAATCACTAAATGATTTGATAAAGTTAAACAAGAAAATAACATTAGTGAACTCCCCCAAAATATTGATATCAATTAGTATTTTTGAGAATATCACAAAAGAAATGAAGATATATGATTTTTAATTATTATGTGGTATATCTATAAGAATCAAATTATGATATAGGAATTAAAAGAATTTCTTATTTTTAGAAATTATGAAAAGTAATAATTCTGAAAAATGATATAATGTAATAAAAGAAAAGTTAAAATCAATTAGCTAGAATAGTATTTGGAGAACTCAAAGTGTAATATTACATATATATGACTCAAAGGGTAATTAATATCTAACGATATAATGATCATACTTATGGTCACATATTTTACTCATAAAGAATGCTCAACTATAACGAGGTATTTTTAAATTTTAGTGGCTCATTATGATTTTAAATTATATCATATGAATATAAAAATAAGTTTCCTGTGGTCAAAGAGTCTATTACATAAATATGATATAAAGGGTAATATCAAAGTGAGATATTTTTTAACGATAATACTTGTGGTCGAAGATTTTACTCATAAAGAATGCTCAACCATAATGAGATATTTTTTAAATTTTAATAGCTCATTACGATTTTAAGTTATATCATATGAATATAAAAATAAGTTTCTTGAGTAGGAATCTAGATTTATATGGGTCAACATAAATAATTTATTAGAAAAATAAAAGAAATATAAACTTTGGTATTTAAATTTAAGAAATCTATTTAGGACTTTAAATAATAGTATATAAAATTTCTTGATATCATTAATTTTTTTATATTTCGAAAAATACTATTGATCGATATTTATATCTAAAGATCAATATGAGCAAGTTTATTATATTAGTATTGTATATCGATAATATTTTGTTTGCCAATAATCATCTTGGTTTAGTATTGAACCAAAAGAATTTTTCACTAATAAGTTTAAGATGATTGATATGAATAATGCATCTTATGTTATTAATATTAAGATATTTAGGGATAGATCTAAAGGATTACTAAAACTGTTTTAGAAATGATATATTAATGAGTCTTGGGGAGATTTGGTATACAACATTGTTCGACAAATGATAAAAGTAAAAAATCTCAATTGTTTTATAAATAACTTATAAAAGAATTAGATAAAAAATTCTTTATGTATACATAGTTGAAAATTTATTATATACTCAAATCTATGCTAGATCATATATCAATTTTATAATTAAAATACTAGATAGATATTATAGTTACCCAATAATAAAAGTACTAAAAGATTACTATGATTTATATCTATATCAGTTTGAAGGGTAATTTATAAAAAAATATAAAATAATATATTATTATATTATTAATAATAAAAGTTGATTTTGTGACATGTTTTGAGCCACTAATCAAGCTTTATAAAAATTTTATCTCAGGACTTAGTGTGATTAGACTCAATTACTAAGTCATCGAAGATATTTTATAACATATTATAGTAGTTTTCTTTTCTAAGAATCGTAAGTGCTAGTGCATCTGTATGAAAGAAATAATGGATATCAAATTAATAACTTGAGTTTTATTTTATTAATCATTGATCCATTCAATTAGAACTTATAATCTAAAATATCTGAAAGAATATATTTTTATGATTGGATTTATGAGTAACCTATAAAAGATATGGTGATGCATGTTTGAGTGGATATTATAATTAATATTATTATTTATATAATTAAAGTTATTTATTTCTATTATCCTGTTCACAATTAAGTATGTACATATTATGGTTGAATGTACTAATAGGATTATCTTGATAAGACAAATTATAAGAGTCATTTTAGACTATATTATGACCGACTAACTATGCTGTGGTACAAAGAAGAAAACATGATATTAATGACATCCAATCGCTATGAATTGCATTGATAATCAATCTTAATGTGATATTATGTTAATTAGACTTATTGACCTATTTTATAAAATTTATGCACACATATAAAATATTTTTAAAAAATATCTTAATATAATTAAATAAAATGAGTTTAAATAAACTTTTATTTTATTTATTTTGATTTTAATTTTTTTATCAATTAATCAGCCAAGTGGAAAAAAGTTATATTACATGGTTGTATCTAATTAGGTAAGATATATTATGGATATAATTATATTTTGATTACATTTATCAGTTAATAGAAAGAAAATTTAATTATGGTATAATTTCTTAAGAGATAATAGGGACTCATAATTATTTATACTAGAACCTCTATTCTTATCTATACCTCTTAGAGACTCAATATAGATATATAGATTTCCATAAATAATTGGATATATAGATCTTCAAACAAAGAGGAGTATGAAATATATGACATTATTAAAAGATTACAAATCTTCTATAAGATGTTATAGATCTTCTATTATCTCCCTCTTGTCCCATATTTCATCATTTTTAAAGATCCTGTAAAAGATAGAAAAAGATGAGAAGATAAATCTAATTTTCTTTGTAGATCGATATCGTCATAGCTCTTGACTCCGGTGATAAAACGCTCGTTAGTTCAAATAAAAATTTTCTGAATGACATCGAAAGGTATACATCATAAATTAGATATAATATTATTTAATTTCAAATTTTAATATTAAATTTTTTTACATAATAAATATAAAGATGATTTTTATGGTAGATCATACAACATAAGTATTGAACTTTGGATGAATTCTTGTCTAAGCTTCAATTTTATGACTTGAACTCCTCTTGTTGATCTATTACTCATTGTTAAAAAAATCTTCTTAATAGGTTGATTAATTCTGTGACTGGAAAGCCTTTGAATTAGCAACAAACAGAAAGAGAAGTCCATCGTGCAGGATCGACTTGATGCTCGAAATGATCATGATTTTAAAAACAAAAAATCAAAGTCTCTTGACTTTTTTTTTTTTTCTCACGAATACATTTAGAAATATTTTGATTCTTAAAATTTCAATAAACTACTATTTTCTCTAGTGTCTACAATATAAAATAGTAATTTTTCTATCAGATTGAAGAAAGAAAAAATTAATTCAAACTTGGAATTTATTTATCCGATTTCATATTCAGTAAAATATTTATGATATATGTATAGGATGTATTGAAAACGATATCTTGAGACGGATATAAAGCTAAACAAATTGCTTCCGCACTAAGAACCGAGGACAAATGGATTGTAAGAGATGTGAATCCGCCAGCCCAACAAATAAATTTATTGAGTGCCCATATCGGCGGTATACGTTACCAGAAAAATATCTACTTGAATCAATTGATTCCTCTCTGCCGACAACAGATATGAATCGCATAGATACTTCTTGGTTATCGAATCAGACTCTTTCCCTTGTTGATCCTGCTGAGCCTCTTACACGTGACCAATAACGACGATAAATAAAGGTTATTTGTAAATATGAAATGCTAGCTAGCTACAGTTCCACTGCAAAAATTTTGGTACTAATCATCAATGGTTAGAAATCTCCCTGAGAAATAATGAGAAGCATTGTTCTGGTGTTGATGCTCTGTTTCCTAGTGGCTTTTTGACTTAAAACTGTTTGTATCAGCCGTATCTATAATCAAATCTTATGGAATTACTGAAAACGGCTGCTGATGCAATTGCTCTTAATTTGTTCTTAGACATCAGTAAAAACCCTCCAAATTTGTTGTCCATTTTACTCCTACAATTGGACAATATGGAAGGTTATTAACCAGAATGAGTAAAGACCAGCCCTCACAAATACTACTAGTAATAATGAATAGATAGATATCCATGCTCTTAAACAAGTTTCTTTAGGTGTATAGAGAAACAAGTCTTATATCATATCCAAGTTGTTCATAAGATAGCGCTACTCCACGAATGTGCAGATACATGTAAACTACCTTAACAATGTCACACAAAGAATTGGCAAATGGAAGAAGTGATCAAAGACAAGGAAACATACAAACTATAGATACTGATGATTAGTAACCAGCCTATTTCTGGAAGCAGCAGGGGGGCCCGATCTATTCAAACTGGTATTACTCCTAATCTCAGCAAAGGGCAAGATTTAACAGGATGGTTGCTTTGGCAATGGGATTCATCAAATTCCATTTGGGTACTGATACGTTACTCACACTTGATGGATCGGTAGATGTGCCGTACAAACAGCAATGCTGCGCGGAAGCCAACCATGCCAAGCATTAAAAAGAAGCCATAGCAGATGCAAGCCATATAACCAAAGAAGAAGGATGTCTGCATAAACCCAGACATTTCGGATCGGGCATAGTAGTAGTACAAACAGTATGCATACACAAATAGACCAGTTGATCCTCCACATAGGAAAGACCTGCATCGCAGTGGGTTCAAGTCAGATAAATTCAGTAGAAAAAAGGGTGATTGAAACAAAAATGAATCCTGTACTAAATAAGGACTTCCTGACAAGTAATAGAGGGCCCCTAGAAAGCATGACGTATGCAGCAAAGGTTAGTCGTAAAAAGAGTCCATATGTAATTGCATCAGCATAGAAGCACACATGATTAGAGAGGCTAGCTCAAAGTGAAGAAATTATAATATAGGCTTACCTCCACCACCATTCATGGTCTTCAGCAGCGAGCTGAAAGTAGGTTAGTGCAATGGTGATGAACGCGGTCACAATGAGGAGGATGATGAATACTATGAACAGAATGCTATATATGGTGTAAATATTGTGGCCCCACACGCTGGCAAAGATGTAGTAAAGCTCAATGTAGATTGCACTGAAAGGCAGAAAACCAGCCATTGCCATCTGTGGAAGTGTTCCTCGATACCAGGGAAGTGGTGGAATCTCTCTAGGAAACTTTTTTGTCCGACAAGGGGCTTGGAATTCATTTTTACTATTTTTACCAGCAATTCCACCCAAAACAAGCAACGGAGAGGTTACCAATGTCCAAATGAGAACAATAACAACAATGGTTCCAAATGGTAAAGCTGCAGTGGCACTATACACAATAGCAACAGTGTTGAGGAAACAGAATGTCAGGAACAGAGGCCCACAGAAAAGGCATCCTGTCAACAGCAAATTCCTTACCTGCCAAACAGAAAATGAATAAGAATATAAAACTTGGAATCACCTAATTCACTTGTTGATTTTTTTTCTTAAGCTACCATTTCAGCAAGAGTCTTTAATGGGTATGAATGCAAAAGCATACGTATATCTGGATCATTCTGCATTTTAATTTGATAAGCAAAGCAACAGAAGGGAAAATAAGGAAATGTCGTTGAGGAAAATGTCTCACCCAATTCCTTCCCTCGAGCTGACAGTAGAAAGAGGTAGCAGTATATCCAGCAATGCCAGAGGTAAGTGCATAGATGACTACCAGAGCAGTAAAAAGAGCCCCACGATTGTAAGGATAGAAAACCCCAATTAATGCAAGAACAAAAATGAAAACCGTGCTGCGATGAATGTCAAGGTAAACAAAAAATTTAATCCAAGTAAACATCACCATTTGATAGATGCTACAACAAAATCGAGAAAAACAAAAAGTTGATCTCTGCAGTTCTGCTTTATTGGTTCTCAAATTACACAAAACAAGCTTTTCTATAGATACTCACAGAGCAAATAATTGTGTGCCAGAACCAAGACATGCCGCAAAGAGTGACTTGTTCTTTGGGAATCTGAACACATCTCCATGGATGTATTTCCAGCCAGTCTCTTCTTGCTCCTCAGCAGACTCTTCATCATGGCCATACCTTCAAGGAACACAAAGAGGACACAAGTTTAAGTTTATATATAAATTTGCATGCACAAGAAAAATCAAAATGTCCCAAAGAGATCCCAATATCATCATTATCATCCAGGTGGATAAAATGATTGCTGACAGGACAAGATCCAATATGATGTCATTACTTAAATTAATAAATTGATCATATCACTTTTCAGATTGTAAAACAATATTTTGATAACTAAATAGGATATAAGCAATGTGCCAAAAAATGGCTTCAGTATGTAAGCATCAAGGTATTGCATATTGATTGATGTATATGCAGTTCTCAATAAATTATATGGAACAAATGCATAATTTAGATAGAAGTCTGAAACATATAAACAAGTGTGAACTATTTTGCACCACGAATTATAAGACCTCGAATCAATTTCCTAATGGTTTTGGGAAATCATGAGCAAAGAAGAAACCTTAAGACATTTTAAGCTAGAAGCAATATTTCTCTAATGCAAGCAATTTCTACTTTTCTCAAAACAGAACAGTAAGTTGGCTTTTTGGTCCAATTGACTGTGTTGGAATACACAAAAGCATAATCTGTGCTTTCTACACAAAGGGTTAAGTTGGTCAACTTAGCTTAGTTTCTTAAGGTCCATGAGTGATCTATTGCCATCTATGATTTACAGCTTGGTCATAACTGGACAATCTCTCATCAGGGGTATTTACCTGGGCCTGCAACATATTTTTGCATAGTTCACATACACAAGATCCCATATTCCTTGACCTAGGACATCATCAAGTGTCCACTCAAATATTTACCTAGACAGTGGAAGCATTCTGTGGAAATAAACATCCTATGGTACTTTCATCGGAGAGCCATATACAGCTACACATTGATATTTCACTCATTTATAACACTCAATGTCATATTTGTATTTTATTTTCATAAATGATTGGATAACAAGCAAGACAAACTTACTATTATGAAATTTTAGCTATAGAAAAAGTTCATCAAGAACCTCAATTGCAACCTCACTGGAAGTTTAACTGATTCTGTATACTACACATTTTATGTTCACTTTCCGATAGGCTTAAGAAGTAATCACACTGAATTCACTTGAATCTAAATACCCAGTATGCGCAATTACTTATTCTTTGTTTTTTGGCTTATAACCAGGAATTACATTGACAGTGTGTATCAAATAAAATTAACATTCAAACAATTTAAAAATGAAAAAAATGATGAAGTACCAAGTTTCTTTGAACACTAAAAATTTATAATTTCCAAATATTAATAAACAATTCTCCACTATAGCAATAATCCACATAGCAATTCACAAGATCTGTTAATATTTGATATAAAACATGGAAGCTGATCAGATAATACAAGCATCTACTCGTCAAAATCTATAAGGAAATTGGTAAATAGTATCATGAATTTAGTTATATCAATGGCACTGAAGTATGGAATTACTAAATATATTTTAAACATGTCAAGGTTCCCTTTTGCCATATATTAATAATCATAATAAAACTTTTGGAAGAACACCCAGCACCAAAGTTGAGTGTTGGGAACTTGAAAGATATCTCAGAGTTAAAAGTTAGGAACTCAAAAAATATCTCACTTGACAAAATCATTCTTCAACACCCGCATCAGAATTGTGGCTAGGAAACCAGTCAAGAGAAGAACTGTAACACATGAGTTGATGATTGAGAACCAATGAATCTCCAGATGATGCGTTTGTGAAGAGGTCAGGGAGTACTTTTCCATCCTCTTTTCAAATGGTGTGCTTGTCTCCTTCCACTTGACTGAGTACGTAAAATCCACCTCGATTTCCCTATCCTCTGTGAGATCCACCAATGCACTAGGGTCGGTGTGGACAGTAATCTCAATCACACGATCACCATTATAGAGGACATCAAAGTGGATATGCCTGTATAGGTAGTATTTGTAATCACCCAGATCTTTGCCTTCCTTGTCAACCTTCCCAATGAATCCCCAGATGGGGAGGTCATCAAAGTACATCTGGAAATAATAGTCCTTTGTAACAGCACTTCTAAACTTGGCCACATCCTCTTTCGTAAGTTTCTTCTTGCAAAGCTGTTTGGAATCAAGATCCACTAGGAAATTAAGCTTGTAGGGGGCATCTACAAGGCGATCCCCATTCAGAACTTCACCAAGAGCTTCTCTAATCTCAGTCACATGTTCTGTTAACATCAGACATAAGCAAAGAGACATACAAATCAACAAATAGAAAAGTGGAAACCAACCTGGAGCGCAAAAGGGGAGATCAAAGTAGCGATATGTCTCACTGTGAAGAAATAAAGGAACAGGTAAGCTTCATACGAGAATCAAATTATGAATAGTATTCAACATTTGAGCGTTCAAGCATCTGACACTTAGTACTTTGATCGATGGAACAAGAACCAAATTATGCATCATCTTCGATGATTTAAGAACTTAATAATCTAAACCAGCTAAACAATGGGATCCTGAGTTCTCCCGTTTCTTAAACATTCAGAAGTTGTCAATGACCAAACTTTCTTTATTTCTAATATCTACGACAAGATTGAATGAACTCACGGGACAACGCGATGATCAGTCAAGTTTCTCGAGATTGGATGAACTCATCACACAAAACACGTTGCGCAGTCAAGATTCTCGAGATCGTCAAAGACATCACAACAACTCAAAGAGAAATGAAGCCTTACGATTATGTTGGGAGCAAAACCCTAAATAAGGACCCAGCAACTTGCGTTCATCCTAAAAAACGGATAGAATTTAGGGGATTCGAACGTACATAACACTTCTTCCACAAGAAATTACCAAAATTTCCTTCAATTTCACATAATTTTCGAGCCAATGAAAGGAATTCAAGGCCGATCGTTCTCCAGCTATTCTAATCTCCGAAAAACAGAAGAAAGAACGCATCATCACCATCAGGAAACGAAACCCGAGAGATCTCACATCGGAGCACGTAGACTGAGAGAAAAAATACAAGCCTCACCTAGGGTTATGGAAAGGGCCGACCTTGTTGGCGTAGAGGGGTACGGAGTCTCCTTTCTTATAGCGGTGGTCGGAGGCGTCCGACGCAACTCCTGCGATCCCAAAGCAGAGCAGCAGCAGCGCCACCACAGCCGCCAGATCCATCGGTTCCCTCCCCATCCCTTTCCCTTCAATCCGAGAAACGGAACCAAAGAGAACAGAGCACAAGTGGTGCGACGGGAAAGAAGGAAGAAGGAAAAGTATATTGTGAGTCGTATGTGGATAGGATTTGTGGATTCGGGTTGCTCGTCTGCTATTATAATATATCTACTCTTTGTGTTATGTGCGTTCATATGACAAATGGTTTGAAGAGAATAAAAATAAACAATTTTTCGAGAAAACATCAAAATTTTAAGTTTTTTCCTCGACTCTAAATTTTTCAAAGAAAGGTTTATTTCTTTATAAAAATATCAAAATAATCTTAAAAAAAATATTTTTCATCAGAATTTTGCTTGGTTGAACCGGTCCAATGTTTCAAATAGTTTTGAATAAAATTACAGTATGTTTTTTATAATATATTTTAATATAGTATTAATTTTTTATTAATAAACCATAAATACTGTAACTTTGTTGAAAACAGAAATAATGTCTCATTATTTCTTATTCTCATTCCTTCATAATAGATTATTATAAATATTATAATTTTTTTTTAAAATATTATACCTAAATTTTAAGATTAAGTAGAAAATATAGTTTTTATCATGTTTTATTTTAAAATATGGCAAGATCCTTATAATTTTTATTATTTTTTAATAAATAAAAATTATTATAATATAAGCAAATTTTCAGAAAACTCATTATGTTTTTTAAAAAAAAATCAGTTAGCGCACTCTTTTTAAAAAGTTTTGTAAGCCCATCTTTTTTTAAAATAATGATATTACCCCTATTTTTTCATATCGGCTCACTATCTTTGCCAAACATTATCGTTCATCGTCTTTTACCTCCCCTCTTATATTCTTATACTATCGTTGTTGTCATCATTCAAGCTTTTTTTTTTTTCCTCACACATGACCCCTCCGCTAAGGTCAATAATGAGGATGATAGAGATGATGGGTGACCCATAGGCCCTCACCCTCACCTATAGTCCCCTCCTCCAAGGTGGTTGGTTATGTAGGCAGTTAGGAGTGAGGACATATGGATTATCATCAACGACGATAAAAGAGAGTGGCAAGCAAAGGACGGAGGGATTGTGCATAGAGTCAACTAGTAAAGGTGGAATGTGATAGTGGTAAAGGCGATCTTAGACGAGAACGACGAGGGTGGTATGTGATAGTGTTAGGGAAAGATATTTTTATTTTTTAAAATAGGAGCTCTCTCTATGCATTTTGGAAATTAGGAACAATATCCCAAGAAAAATTCAAAACTTGGCTTTTCTCTAGAAATCACGAAATAAGAATCTATTTAAATATATTTTAATCTGATCAAGATATGTTAATTATTTCATATTTACAAGACAAAACTTATATCTGATGTTATAATGTATAAACATCACAAATTAAAAAAGAAATTATACTATACTTAATGCAATACTTAGGAACTATGCACATAGGGCCACTCATGAATATGTGAACGTAAATTAATATTTATTTACAATAAATTAAAACTAATATTTTAATTAATGCAAAAATATATGATTTAATACATTAAAATGGCAAAAAAAAAAATATGTATACACTCAAAATTAGTTATTTGTATATTTAAGTTGAACCATATTCAGAGAAAGCTTTCACTTATGTATTCATCACAAGGAAAATTGTGATCACACCTCAAAGCACACAAAGAAGCTCTTCATTGTTCCATCTTTCAAATCTAAGATTACTCTTTCTTCACACAAGAATCCCAACACTAGTCTCATTCAAAGTTTCCTTGAAGCATGCATCTGAATTCCAGAGTCAACCACTTTTGCTTTTATATATTTGTTGATCATCCTGCTTAGTAGATTCTTCTATAAATCATGGTTCTCGTTTACTTGTGAGCTACTCCAACCAGGCCTGCAAGTTTTTGAGATCTACTTTTGCACCCACTCTCTCTCTCTCTCTCTCTCTCTCTCTCTCTCTCTCTCTCTCTCTCTCTCTCTCTTTCATTAAGGTAAGATATACTATCTCTTCAAAGTGGGATTACTTATGTACAAACGAATTCCAACTATCATAATATAGGTGATATCTTTTGGATAGACACAAAACACTTTTAGTTACAAAGATTGTTGCACAAAATCCAAGGATATTCCATTGAGTTCTTTGTTTTGTTAAAATATTTGTTTTTGTGGGAATCACTAAATAGACCAAAAAATATATATATATATATAGTATACTCATTATATCTATATTTGCTTCTTAAATTGACAAAAGTAGTCAGATTAGAGATGAGCTTGCCACTGGTTCTCTCTCTATATCTATTGTGAGGTCATAATAAGAATTCATTAATTTGTATTTTAGCAACAATTGGTAAGTCACCAAAAGGAATCCATCAAATCCACATCTTAACCTTGTTGAAGTTTGCAAATGTGCCATTCACAGAGAAAACTTTATGAAACATTAGAAGAGAAGATTAAGATTGAGAATCAATTCAACTCTTTTTTTTTTTTTTTGAAGGGTCGAACACCTAATGCATCTAATAACATATCAGAGGAGTCATTGGTATTTATAAAGCTGAAGATTCAATTGAATGTATCTGCCAATTGGTCTTAAGGAGATTAGTCATTGGAGGTTTACTGACATTTTAGTAGTCTGCATATTATGAAGCCTAATTGCTAACTCTTTTTGTCTTATTTGAAATCATCATAATGATGACCAGTTTTGTGATCACCATAACAAGCCAGCCATTCCATAGCTCTTGCAAATGCTCAATCCATTGAGTCTATTTCAACAAGTGGTCTAAGAGGACAACAAAGATCCTCGTTTCATTGGATTGTGATGGGTCATACCATCCTAACAATGAGTATTTAGGAATTAGGTTATCTCTATATAATGATTTCCAAGACTTGATGATAATTGTGGCATATTACGCTTTTGATAAAACAAGAAAACCAACACAGGCAAAACCTAAGCCACTTACTTATGTGGGGCTTTGCAAAAGGAAACAAGAGGGAATTATGGACAAAAAAAAGTAACTATGTCAGCATTGATATTGTATTAGTTGTTAACTACCTCACTACCACTAATGGTGTTCCTGTTGATATGAATTTGATGAAGTTTAAGCTCATTTAGTGTTAGAATATCTTAATATCATTTAGAGATTAAGTTTTAATTGCTATCGAACCTTAAAATATTGAAACTTATAGGGGTTTGACATCTGGGTAGATTATTTAGTTATTAATATAATTCTCTTTTTTATATTTATTGATATCTAGGTTTCTTAAAATATTTAAAAAAATTGTTCCATAAGATAAAAATATTGAGGTAGGCAGGCAGGCAGAGTTACTAGGAATGATAATATTTGTTGAGGAATATTTGTATCATATATATATATATATATATATATATATATATATTGAGTATTCTTCAAGATTTTCAAAGAATACATGTGAAGATTATTGTGGTAAGGAAATCGCTTAAAGAGGATGATCGTCTCGATATGGATTTTGCCTTGATCTCTAATCACTGGGAATTATTTAGGCCAAAACTGATAATAGAACAAAGAATAGATCAACAGAGGATTAATATGTTCTTGCTTCATAATCACTAAATGCCTAGGTTGTCAAATGTCTCATCATGAAGTCGTTGCTTACTCATTAATCCTTAATTGTGATGGCATGCCAGTTTAATCCTTTCTAAAGGCACTGTTAGGGTGTCACTTTTATTCCTTTGGAATGAGGGAAATATCAATGAAACAAGAAGAACATTTCCATTAGTGGAGTGCAATGGTCCCAACCATGTCAACACAATAGCCGCCCGCAAAGGTAAACAAGAAAGGTTTCTCCTTTAGTTAGTCTACGACATGATTTCATTCTTATCAAGAATCTCATCTCAACATAGCAGACCCAGTTGTTGTGTGCTTATTGATAAACCAAACATGTCAAACAAGAATAGGCACAATATATATATATATATATGTATTCTTGAGAGACTTGTCAAGGTAGAGAGAGAGAGTATACATACATAGTTGTCGATAGCAAGGAAAACAGGAAAAAAGATATTAACAGTTGTGTCTGAGTGCTTGACAGGATGATAATATTACAAGTGACACTTTTTAATTTCTCAGTAAAACATATGGTCAATTTACAAGGTTTTGATCATTAGATCAATCCATAATATCTTGCCTTCATAATCCTGAAACAAGGGCATGATATCAACATGCCAGCTTATTACTTATGAATCCATAATATATATATTACATAAGATCTATGGGTGCTACATGATCTTAATCCTGGGAGAGAGAGTCTTCATATCTCTACTACTAATATGACAACATGAACAGACATGTAAATAATTATATTAGTGAGATCAAGGACGTAAAATAATTTTTTTCTACGCTGTACCTGTTGCTGTATAAGATGTCTTAGGAAGAACTTGTGACTTACAAGAAATCTATGAAGGGAACACCAGCTTTTCTCCATTCCTCCTCAACCTCCTCTACACTTGAATGACATTTAGCACCATCAGACTCGGTGTTTACTTGAAGAAAATCATAGAACTCAGTTGAACTCTCTCCATCTGCAACAACATCAGAAGATGAAAAATGGTAAAAAAAAGAGTCATCTAATGGTGGAACTAACTATGCATGTACTCGGTTGGTTACCTTTGGCCATCCGGGGAATATGATCATGGAGGTCGGAGAAGAATGCTTTTGGCAGTAGCTTAAGGGTGTCGTATATATGCCTCGGCTCTGATCCCTCGTGCTTGGCTTCTGTTGATCTGGCCGTGGCTGGATATATGCTTTTGGCAGTAGCTTTTCGATGCCGACGAGCCATGATCACATGCCAGTGGTTCTTCACTGCGTTGTCGGTACGACCAGGGAAGAGCCTGGCGATGGCGGCCCAGCGGTTGCCGTGAACGCGATGCGAAGCGAGGAGCCGTTCTTCTTCCTCCTCTGTGAAGGGGCTGCGGTTGATCCTTGGGTCCAGCTGATTGAACCATCTGAGCCTACAGCTTTTACCTGAAGGAGATAGATGTTCGTCAACATGTGTAAGTAACATTCGATTCTGCACCGGAAGACAAGGCTTTGGAGATCAAAAAGGAAGGAATCTAAACTATAGATGTTCCTCAACATGTGTAAGTAACATTCGATTCTGCACCGGAAGACAAGGCTTTGGAGATCAAAAAAGGAAGGAATCTAAACTATGCTTGCACCTGATCTTCCTTGAAGCTTCTCGGCGATGGCGTTCCAGTTGTGAGGACCAAACCTACTGACCAACTCCTTCAGCTTCTCGTCTTCCTCCGGCCTCCAGTGCCCTCTACTGCACATCCTATCTTCAAATCACTGTCCACAAGAGTGACAGGAAAGGATAAACCCCTGCTGAGCTTTCTCTACTGGATCTCTACAGGAAAAGGTAGCCAGGACAGAAGAAGCAGAAAGCTCAGAGAAGCTAAATGTAAGAGACGAGATGAAGAGGAAAGATATAAGGACAGATGCACAGAGGAAAGAGGCTTTCTCGTTAGTGAGAGAGAAGACATACAATTAAGAGATAGTTGCACTTGCACCACAGATTGATGGTACGTGTGACCTAAGCATGAGAGAGAGAGAGGTTGTGGGTTGGTTTGGTGAAGTAGTTCTGTTCCCCTTTCAACATCTCTCCAATGTTTCTGACCTACAACTTCTACTTGAAACCCGCCCATCTCTCTCCATTTCTGTATGCATACAGTACAATACCATAACTGGCTTTTCATGTTAGCCTGTAAAATAGGTTTAATATTAATTTTATACGAAAAAAATAGTTTATTAAGGAATTAAATTCCAGGTGGTGAGCTTAGCCAAAAACTGTTAGAATGTATATCAGATTAACTTTGTAAATAGTTACAAGTGGATTGATCAAATTTGGCTTTCTAAACAACTGATAATTCTACATCCAGTCTTAACGTTTTTGACATTTAACACAAGTCTGTCTGATAACAAAAAATAGCTTGCATTTGATGGTCAACCATCAAAGCATATGTCAGTCATCTGTGTATATCATTCTTTTTTATCTTTTTGGTGTGTGTGTGTGTGTGTGTGTAGTGTGTATGAAGGAGAGTGTGCATTTGTTGGCCTCACTCACTCCAGCAACAATCATATATGCATAGATTATATATATTTAGTTTAGCTTTCTTCTTAGTTTGAATGTGCCTATCTGTGTAGAGATAATCTTGGATTATATATATATGCATAGATTATTGATCATAAAGTGCGTTCATTTGAAAAGAAATGAAGATAATACAGAGACTGGAGAGAGGAGAGGAGAGAGAGAGAGAGAAGGAAAGCAACTGAAAACAAGAAAAACAAGCCCTTACATAAACTTGGGGAGAACTTACATCACCCACAACAATGGGATGAATCACATATGAACTCTGATCTAGTTTACCCGCTTCAAATGGCAACTTGGAAAGAACACATTTCTTTTTGGGTTGAATCATCAGCGTGTAATTGTTAGGCCATCTTCTCTTGAGGAGTTCAGGTGCTGACCAAAACATTTAATTTCATTTTCACTTCCTTAACTTATAGCAGCTCCAAAGCTTCATATATACATATATATATATAGCTTAATTTATGAGTTTAAAATATGGTCGAATCACAAAATGAATGAAAACTAATGTGTTTTTGCAGGTGCAGTCCCCTAAGTCAGACATGCAAGAACAGTGCATATAAGAGAACAAAGATCTGCTGAGGATGGTGGTAAATTTCTTCATATTCCTCCTTTCTTTTAGGAAAAGGAAACTATCATGCTGCTCGTACAGAGAAATACTTAATGCCATTCAAAATTGGCCTGATGGTGAAGCTCTAGATTTAGACAGGAATCTTGTGGTTTCTGACTTTGGAAGTCATGTTATACTGCAAACTCTCAGAAAACTACTTGCAACCTTTTTGAAAGCTAGGCTTAGTTCTTAGTTCATGAAAACAGTGGCATAGTACCTAACCATGTGTTTTCATTTATTTATTTAATTTTTTTTTTTTTTGTTCACATCAAACCATACTTAAGGGGAAAGTATTCCACAGAATGTTTCGCACTCTAAAAATCCTCGGGTGTGTTCAACTCATGACGCGACATAGCCGAAGAAAATGCACTTTTCTAGCCCGTATTGCATCTCCAACACAACCTCCGTTCCTGATCTCACAGCATCATTTAGCTTTTGACTTACCAGCTTCAATCAGACCATTGAATTGGAAGTTCCAGGATACCTAGTTATCAACAAGATTTGCAAGTAGAAAGAGAACCAATACATCAATTCTCGTTGAAAATTTCTGCATACAGGTATCCAAACTTTTCACTGAAGTCATGATCCTACCCGTAGTATTGAGATTAACCAAATGCAAAAGGAGAGTAACGAGGTGATAAACAGTTGCTGGAAATTTACTCCCCTCCCATCTCATAATCATGTCTGGTTAATTAGCTACTCTTCAATTCTTGATAAGTTTTATGTTTTTTGAGGAACTTAATAAAGGTTATGATAGTGGTCTTTCTCGAAATAACTTATGTATGTTCTCCCACCTTTTCAAGTGCAAGTGCTTTTTCAAAAACCTGTCCAGTTTTATGATATTGATTTCCTAACTAAAACAAAAAAATTGGTGGATGAGCTGAAGAATTAAACAAAAAACAAAGATCAATATAAAAACTTTACTTTTTTTTCCAACCTATTCTTATTCGATTTTGGCAACCCACATGATATTGATTTCTTGCTTAGAAATTAAACACCAGGTGGATAAGGTGAAGAGTTCCTTTTGAATGATAGTTTGGACACCATGATAACCAATTGTATATTGCAAAAGAACAGTTGTATATATCAATTCACTAAATGAATACATTAGACTGCTGTTAGAATGTCTCACAACTAACCTTTGCTATCAAGCAGATCAAGTGAATAAGGTTTAGCATCTCACTCGAAAGATACACACAATATGCTAACCTTGATGGGATCTTTTATGTCATGAATGAAAACTCTAACATATCCTGTTTGATAGTTTCCACTCTGCACCGTCATTTCCAATATATAAACATTCAATATTAGCAGTTGCCAATTATCTTTTTAAGATCTCAAACAGCAGAGTGCATCATGTTTGTGTCATACGACTTTTACGTGATTTGATACAGAAATGTAAGAAGACTTCAGAAACAAACGTAGATGTGAAGTAAAGCTAGCACTAAAAATGATCTATCTATCTTTACTGTCAGGTATAGTTGAAAATAAGAACCATATCTTGTTGGAAGTCAAGAAGGTTATAAGAGCAATTAGATAGTGACTATTATGTTGATGGTAACAAGCATGTTGAATGAATCCTCACAAAAAGAATGACTGAGGAAGAAAGCATGAATTCTTGAAGAACACAAAAGGTAGCAGTGCAGCAGAGAAAGTGTATGCTGACTCTTTCACCACCAACTCTTTCATGGTTCAGGATAAAACAATGACACAAGTGGTACTTGAAAATTTTCCTTAGAGTAAAACCTAAGTAACATAGTTGAACACGCGTCGCAACCCGTGAAACAAAGGATAATGGTCCAAATAAACTTCAAAAAAGAAAAAGAAAAATTATAACCTTGCTGTGGGAGTAATTAAGCTGTCTAAGGTGATTGATCTCATTAAGCATCTCAGACGACAAGATGATAGTAAATGACAGTAATCAATTAGCATCGCTGTCGGTGTTTCACAAGCTGACTGGAAGGCATGACAGGGCCAAATATGATGCAATTTAACAAAGAACTTAAGAACAATAAGTTTCTTCTCCCCTTTGCTCACTCCATTGCTTGGTTGGGTGTTCATATTTTGTTTAACCTACTCTAAATCAGTAGTATATTATTGGATAATTCACTGTTATATTGTAAAATTTTCTTCTACATAGATCTGTGGCAACGACTTCAGAACATGTTATTCCTTATTGCTATTTTGTTGAAGTATCCATGCACCTCCTCATCTCTAGCACATTATTCTTACATTTTATGTTTGATTTGAGAGCAAATCTCAGATGTGTTTTTTATTTTATTTTATGTTTTTGACAAAGAGAGAGATCTATGTATAGATTCCCATGTGAACTCTTCCTGCAATGGTTTCTGTCACCAACATCACCACTTTTGAATATGATCAAAAGCCATCTGATCCATGGTTAGCTTTCCGTTTTGATTTTATAAAGTTTGTTTATTACGATATGAAAAAGCAATTGAGGCTGTCCTTGAAACTTTGGAACTCAAGTTTTAGTGCACCATTTAGATTCTATCATGGTTCGGTGGTTGACCTTTGAACCACTGGTTGGAGAAGCAAGAACACTATGTAATCCTGGCAGGTAGAGAGTTTGCGTGTTATTGTCATCAAATCAAATCAAATCAAATCATTCCATAAATCCAGTACTTAATCTTGTTAGTAACAGGAATTAGTCAGCTAGTACCAGGTTTGCTGAGGAAGTACTTGAATGTTAAGATTAGCTTAGAATGTTAAGATCAGAACTTGAGTACATAATTAGAATCAGTATTTTAGCAGTAGGAAGAGGTGATTTGCTACTTGGTGGAAGGTAGTTTAAGATTTTGTTTCGTGCATGAATTTTTTTTTTTTTTAATATCTTCCTCTCCTGCGTGGAATCTGAACAATCCATTTCTGTGTTTTTGTATCATATTTTCCTCCTTTTATCTTGGCTCACTCTAAGAATCTTATTAGCATTGGTGACTTGTTCAATCTTTTCTTCTTCTTCTTCTTCTTCTTTTTTTTTCACTCCATCGGATCAATTGTTCAGCCAACTTGCATCATCTAGTTCGATATTTTATTTTTCTAGCTCTAAAAGATCGTCTCTTTTTTTTCATCTAATCTCATGTTATATTTTCTTTTAAGGTGTTAACTTATAATTCAATCAAACATATATATATATATATATATATATATATATATATATATATATATATATATATATATATATATATATATATATATATATATATATATATATATATATTGTTCGATCCTAAAGAAGCAAGAAAGATAAAATACAAATAACACACGAAGTTTGAAAGATGAAAACATATACATTACAGTGAGCAGGTTATAAGTTCTTATATACATTTAGTCAAAATAGCTACAAGAAACAGAATAGTCAAAATCTCCAAAACTAGATAATTATATTAATAAGGTATACAACTAAATCAAGGATCTAAAATTGTGAAAATGATTGTAGATATGGATCTTTCCTAACACGAATTGATTGCCTTGAACTCATAGAACGATTTGTTGGATAAGATTCTTCCTTGATATGCACCCACAAGATGGTGATTCCAGTAGAAATACCAATCTTGGATCGTAACCATAGGAAGCAAGATTTAGCTAGTGGTTTTGTGACAATGTCAGCAACTTGATCGTGTGTGGGCGGACATATGAGCAATTTGAAGAGAAGCAGTGACAACATTATGTTGAACAAAATAATAATAATAATAATAATAATAATTATTATTATTATTATGCGCTTCATATAAGAGCGGAATACCATATTAGCACACAAGTAAGTTGCACCAATAGTATCACAAAAAAAAAAAAAAAAAAAAAAAAAAAAAAAAAAAAAAAAAAACAACAACTGGGAGATTGAGTAAGTGAGATGCTCAACTCGGATAGAAGATATAATAAAGGTGATAGAGTCATATTGAGTAAGAATAAGTGAATTACAATAAAAATTGACATAAGCCGAGATGGATGTGAGGTCATCACAATTGCCAATGGGAGCATCATAGAATAAGAAGGTCATGAGGAGATAATATATTAGAAATATAGGAGAAAATGTTTGGCTGACTATCCAATGAGTTTGATTGAGTGGATAGGTGCATGTATTGAATCAGTTTGTTTAACATCATAAGAAATATTCGACTATGCAAGTGATAATAGGAGTAGAGCCATCCATCATTAAGGACCAATCACTTTGTGATAATAGGTGTGACTATCTCCCTAATGACTTGTAAGATTATATGGGAATCGTCTCAAATTAAAAGTGGTATCATTAGGGACTTATCGCTTACGCCTAGAGACGAGTCATCTGATGGATCTAAAAGACATATTTTGTTCCTATAATTTTTAGAAATTTAATTTCTCTATCTAGAATTGATGAGTTATGATATTGTGTTTCTTTTGGTAATGATAAACTCAGTATCTTTTATGATTTAATAAAAGTTGGTTCTAGAATTATGTGTGATGGTTTATACAGAATTAATTTAAATATTAAGTTTGCAAATACATTATTGACCCTGCAATCAATTATTGGAATGAAACATAATTCCAATAATGAAAGATCTTCTATATTGTGGCATAGATGTTTGAGGCATATCTCCAATAAAATAATTGAAAGATTAGTGAAGGATAATATTTTTAAAAATTTAGACTTCATTGATTTTGATGTTTGCATAGATTACATTAAAGGAAAGTAAACTAAGCATACAAATAAAAATACCACAAGAAGTAAAGAACTTCTTGAAATTATTCATACAGATATCTGCGGACCACTTTATATTCCTTGTTTTAGTGGAGAAAGATATTTCATCACATTTATAGATGACTTGTTTAGATATGGTTATGTTTATCTAATATATGAAAAGTCTCATGTCGTTGACATTGTTGAAGTGTACATAAATGAGATCGAGAGACAATTAGATAGAAAAGTTAAAATTGTCAAATCTGATAGGGGTGGTAAATTTTATGACAGATATGATGAATCCGGTCAGAATATTGATCCTTTTGCTATATTCCTAGAACAGCGAGGTATTTGTGCTCAGTATGCATTACCACGTGTGCCACAGCAGAACGGTGTTGCTGAAAGGCGAAACCGTACTATTTATGGATATGGTTAAGAGCATGATGAGTTATTCCTCTGTACTTGAGTCAATGTGGGGTGATGCTCTTAGGACAGCTATGTATATCCTGAACAGGGTTCCTAGTAAGTCAGTTCCATCAACTCCATTTGAGTTATGGACTAGTAGTAAACCCAATTTGAGATATTTGCATATTTGGGGGTGTCCTGCAGAGATAAGAGTATTCAATCCACATGAAAATAAATTGGATCTAAGAATAATTTTTAGATATTTTATTGGTTACCTAGAAAGATCCAAGGGATACCGATTTTATTGCCCTAATCATAATATGAGGATAGTAGAATCTGTAAAATTCCTAGAAAATGATAAAATCAGTGTGAGTCAAAAGTCTCGAAGTATTAATTTTGATATTGAGGAGATTCAGGCTTATTCTCCTGTATTATCCCCTATTCGAGAAATTATTATTCCTCAAATCAATGAGAGAATTGATGAGGGTGAACAACAAAATAACATCGATAAATTCTCACATGATATTGATGTCGCCGCCGATAGTCTTGTAGAACAATCACAATTGGCAGATTTGAGAAGATCTCAAAGAAAAAGCAATCATGCCATTTCTGATGATTATGTGGTATATCTGCAAGAATCATATTTTGATATAGGAATGAAAAGAGATCCCTTATCGTTTTCACAAGCCATAGAAATTAATGATTATGAAAAATGGTATGATACAATGAAAGCTGAGTTAAAATCAATGGACCAGAATGGTGTTTGGGAACTCGTTGAATTGCCCAATAATTGTAAAATAGTCGGTTGTAAATGGGTCTTTAAGACTAAACGTGTCTCGGTGGGCAATATCGAAAGATATAAAGCCAGACTTATGGCCAAAGGTTTTCTCAGAAAGAGGGCATTGACTACCATGAGACTTTTTATCCAGTTTCTCGAAAGGACTCATTGAGAATCATCATGACATTAGTAGCTCATTATGATCTTGAGTTACATCAAATGGATGTGAAAATAATATTTCTGAATGAGGATCTAGATGAAGAAATCTATATGGAACAACCTGAAGGATTCATAGAAAATGGAAAGGAAAGTTGGGCTTGCAAACTTAATAAATCCATTTATGACCTTAAACAAGCTTCCAAACAATGGTATATAAAGTTTCATGATACCATTACTTCCTTCGGATTTAAGAAAAACACCGTTGATCAGTCAGTGTATATATCTGAAGGTTAGTAGGAGTAAGTTTATTATATTGGTTTTATATGTGGATGATATATTGCTTGCCAGTAGTGATCTTGGTTTGTTGCACGAAACCAAGATATTTTTCAACAAGAACTTTAAGATAGTTGATATGAATGAGGCATCTTATGTTATTGACATTGAGATATTCAGGGACAGATCTCAAGATTTGTTAGGACTGTCTCAGAAATGTTATATTAATCGTATCTTGGAAAGGTTTAATATGCAGCTTTGTAAAGCCAATGATACACCTATTACTAGAGGTGAAAAATTTAACCAAAACCAGTGCCCGAAAAATGACTTAGAAAGGGATCAAATAAAGAATATTCCTTATGGTGCACAATTGAAAGTCTATTATATGCTCAAACCTGTACAAAGCCAGATATCAGTTTTGCATTAGCAATACTGGGTAGATACCAGAGTAACTCAGGAATGAAACATTGGAAAACTGCAAATAAAGTAATGATATATCTGCAAGGGACAAAAGATTATATGCTCACATATAGGAAAGCAGATCAGCTTGAAGTAACGGGATATTCAGATGTTGATTTTGCAAATTACCTCGATAGCAGGAAATCCACTTCAGGATTTGTGTTCATGCTAGTTGGTGGGGCAATTTCTTAGAAAAGTGTAAAATAATCATTTATTGTATTATCTACAATGGAAGCTGAATTTGTGGCATGCTTTGAGGCCACAAATCAAGATTTATGGCTATAGAATTTTATCTCAGGACTTGGTGTGGTCGACTCAATTGTCAAGCTGCTAAAGATATTTTGTGATAATACTGTAACAGTTTTCTTCTCTAAGAATGACAAGTACTCTAGTGGTTCCAAGCATATTGAGATAAAGTACTTGGTGGTTAGAGAAAGAGTCCAGAAACAAGTCATTAAGCTTTGCAATGTAAAATATTTAAAAAACATATTCTTAGAATGGGGCTTGTAGGCAAGTCATAAAGGATATGGTGATGCATGTTTAAGTAGATGCTATTATTGATATTTATTTTACATAATTAAAGTTATTTGTTTCTGCTATAATGTTTGTGTTTATGTTTATGCATATTATGGTTGAATGTAAGAAACATGATTGTCTTGACAAGATAAATTACATGGGTTATTATAGACTGTATAAGGAAAGACTAACTGTGTTGTAGTACATAGAAGGAAGTGCGACATTGATGACATACAACTGCTATGACTCACATTGATAGTTGGACTGAATATAACATTATTGTGCTTATTGGACTTATTGGCTTATTTTTAAAAATCATGGCCATGTATAAAATACTTTTCAAAATTTTCAAAATCTAATTATATAAAATTATTTTTAAATAAATTTTATTTTGTTTATTTAGATTTTGGATATCTTTTATAGCTTATCAATTAATGGGTCAAGTGGGAGAATATAAGATTATGTGGCCCTTTATTAATTGAATAAGATATATTATGAATTATTTGGATTCTGATAAAAGATATTAACTAATATTAAATAAAGTTCATATTATATTGAGATATTTTAGGGGGATGCCCTTGATGGAAGGAACTTTCCTAATAACTTACCCTAAACCCTCTGCTCTCGCCTATAAATAAACATGACCTACTATAAACCTAAGGCACAGAATGGTAATAAGGAATAGAGTTAGAGTTATTACAGTTATTATCTCGATCTCCCCAAAACCATCAATTACAATGGTCCTATGAAAGGATAGGAAGAGAGGAGAAGAGGTCTAGATTCATTCTAGTTCTCCTTGCATATCGATATCTTGGCATTGTTCATATCCGACAAGCGATGCTCTTAAATATCTAATTGAATTTCAATCAGATGACATCTAAATGTATGCATCATAAACAGATCTCATATTTTTTTTATTTCAATCCTAGCATAATAGTTTTCTGCATAATAATTTTACATAATTATAGTTTTTATGCTAACAATGTCCTTCCATCTTGAACCGTAGATGAGAATATATATATCGTGATAGTTGTCAATATATATAAAAAATAAAATATTATATTTTGAGTTAGTGAAGCCAAGGGAGAGAATAACGTTCTTGTGAAGGTGACAAACATAACTCGAGTATGAGGTATGAAATGAAACTCAATGGGTGAGACATGAATTTCTTCAATACGATGACCATAAAGAAAAAATATTATTAACATCCAATTGATAAGACATAAATTTATTTAGTAAGATAACTAAGAATAAAAGCATTGTTGATGTCCACTTGATTTATCATCCATCCATGAGTGAGAGCAAGATAAAAAAAATAATAATAAGTTGAATTATTTGTGATTTGATTAACAAGCTAAAATTTTTATGGTAATCTATTCTAGGATGTTGTTGGAATTCGTTAGTGATAAGTAGAGCTTTATAACGGGTAATACTTCTATCCAAATTTCATTTAATTTAAAAATAAAAAATTCATTTGCAACTGATGATGAGCTCTTCACGCATAGACTCTCTCTACTTTTTGATTTTTTTAATAGTTTGAGTAACAAAGGAGGGTTAAAGTGTGAAAGGAATGAGGCGTGAGATGTATTCTAATAGGAAGAAGTAAAGAAATTATATCTAAATCTTAACTTAATCCTATTTTATATCATGCTCCCGTAAGATCGAACTTATGTAAGGATGTCGATATTGAACTAAGGATGCGAATCTTGAACCGATGACAATGAATCTGAAGGAAGGAAGTCATTGCGTTGTCAACTGCGGTGAAGATCTGACGACGATTGACTTCGATGGTGATGTCAGCCTAGCTGAGAAGAAAGTCATTGTGTTGTCAACCGTGGTGAAGAACTGACGACGGTTGACTTTAACAGTAATATCAGCATGGCTGAGAAGAAGGCCGTTGTGTTATCAACCACGGTGAAGGTTTGATGGCGGTTGACTTTGACGATGATGTCAGCTTGACTGAGAAGGAGACCGTTGTGTTGTCAACCGTGATGAAGATCTGACAACGGTTGACTTTAACGGCGATGTTAGCCTGGCTGAGAAAGAGCAGACGATTCTGTTGGAGTCAAGTTCAAAAATCTGATTAGATCTGACTATCATGCCCCTGTAAGATCAAGCTCCTGTGAAGGATGCAGATCTTGAATTAATGATAATGAGACCATTGTGTTGTCAATCGTGGTGAAGGTCTGACGGTGGTTGACTACGGTGGAGGAGAGGTAGCAAGAGTTGACATCGACAGGTGCACTGTGAACGCCAATTGCTGGAAGACACTGGCTACGGCCAGCGAAGAGAATGGGCGATAGCGGTAGGAGGATGAGGAGTCAGCAGGGGATCATCCTTTATTGCTAGAGATTTGATCAGATAAGCAGATCTAATCAAAGGATTGAGTTTGTCATCATTGGACAACAATTGAATTGAGGAGGAAAGCAGTAATAGTGTTCCTTCTTGCTTGAGATGCTGGCAGCAAGGAGGGGCAACGATAGCAAGGGAAGAAAGTGAGGAGATGAAGGAATAGCGGTGGTTGGACCGATCGCATGGCTGGCGGCAAGTAGCCAGAGCAGCAAGATCACGCGGTGATAGAGGTGGCGGCAGCAACAAGGGCTACAGCAAGGAGGGCAAGCTATTGGTGGCAGGAGCAGGTGCTGCGATAGAGGAGGGCTTGGCTACGGTAGAGGCGGTCGTGCAGCAGAGGGAAGAAAAAGGCAAAGGAGGCCGAGGTTGCGGCAGAGGAGGGCTTGGCTGCGATGAAGAAGGAAGGTGCTTCACAGGGAGGGGGCCGACAGCAATGGAGGAAGAGGGCAGCGGTGAAGAAGACTGGCTGGAAGCGGCAAAGGCAGCGAGTAGCAGCGACGGCAAGGGAGGAGAAGAGGGTTGGAACAGAGAGGGGCTTCGCTAGCAAGAGAAGCGACAGTTGTGCCGTAGACTTCACAAAAGGGAGATGCTTCGTCTCTTCACAAGAGAAGCGGTGGATGGTGCCACCGGGACTGCACAGGTCGTTGGACCTATTTGAGATGAAGAAGGGGCAGCGGATCCACTGTGGGAGAGGCGACACGGCTACGTGTAACAGCGGCAGCAAAATCACGCGTTGGGCCACAATAGCGGGTAGAAGCGGTAGCAGGTAAGGGCAACAACGCTGGCTGCAGGCGGGGGACAACGGTACGACTGCGTGGTAGCAACGGTGGCAGGGGAGGCAGAGTGCTGCGATAGTGGTGGTGCACGAGGAAGATGACCTCGTGCATAAGGACACCTCGGCAGAGGAATGAGAAAGCTGATGAAAAAGAAGAACCATCGCAGACAAGTGATCATAGAAGCTGTCATTTGACAGCGTATAAAGAAAGAAAGCCGACGCACCAGAAGCCGTGGAGAGTGGCTTTGACGTCGGTGAGAGACTGTCGTTTGACAGCAAGAAGAGATAGAAACCGTCGTTGGATAGTGAATAAAAGAAAGATAATCTCTCTTATAGAGAGAGGGGCTCTGATACCATGTTGGAATAGGAAGAAGTAAAAAAATGCTCATTGAGTTCATTGATTCATCATTAATTTATATAGGTAAAGATAGAAAGATTTATCTCAACTAAATCTAGCTTAATATATCTTCCATCAAGATGTAGTGTTTGTTTTTGCTTAGAAATATTATTTTATGATATGGTGATCATCTTCTAGCTTCACTTCCAGCGAATCACCCTCAAGATATGGTCCATCATATTTAATTTCTCATCCAACTCTACATGATCATCTTCTAGCTTGCATGGAGTTAAAAAAAGGGGACGGATGTAACTAGTAAGGAACTAGATAAAGTTGATGCAATTGATGGAACCTGGCAATGGCTCATGGAGGAAGGCGACGCATCATTTCGAAAACAAATGTTTGAAGAATCATGAATGGAAGGCGATTGAGTTGATAAAAAAAAAACAAAATATTAAGCAATAGGAATTTCAAAAATGTAGAGATTACAACGATTGTGACCAATATAAGATGGTTTGCATATTTATTTTATCTTCATTTGTGAATGACAATCGATCTTCAACAAATTGAACATGACACGAAAAATAACCTAGAAAAATAAAATTACAAGGTTTGAAGCAGTTGCTCTAATTTATCTAAATTACAAGGATCACAAAATAAATTTTTTTAACTTACTCATTGAGAACAGGAAGATTAATTTGGGATAGAATATGATAAGAGGAGTAGTTTTTATTGATAGATAACCAAGGAGATTATGCCAATGATCGCATGAGGTTTTAATTCCAATACAAACTTACTTTTCCATCATTGTAGACTCGATCATGCTGGGCCACTCATATGCATCATTCCTGCTTCACTCCCGAGTGGGAAGACAAGTAACTAATTTTTTTTTTTAATCCAGTTGGTGTCTTGTAAAATTTAGATACAAAACTAAATTTTATTTCATGTAAAGAATGCATAGAATGTTTAAGAAGTGAAAAATGAATTTAAAAGAGTGGAGAGAACAAAAATTATGATATATAAACATCGCTAATAATAATGTCATAAGTTCTCTTTTATGATTTTTTGAATCAGATATGATGATGAGAAGGCTGTAGGGTTCATCAACTAGTTTAAGAAAAAGCCAACCACCACTTGTCACGGTGCAGTGGGTGGTTGTGTTTAACAATTTAATATTGTCTAGTAGTATGATCACCTTTCTTGCGAAGTTGACAAACAATATTAGTAAATTTTTTAAATTTTCTGCTAAAGGATTACTTTGATTGTGGCAATTTTGATGATTACTCTACTTTTATCAGAATTGATTTTTTTATTTTTTTGGATTGAGAGAAATGAGACTGTATTGACAATAAGAAAATTGGATGATCCATCTTCCTCATCATTTGATTTGATGCACACCTCACATTCCACAAGATCATCCTTAACCTCCTCAAAACAAATAAATAATAATAATAATAACAACAACAACAATATGAATTTAAGTTTCAAAATATTAAGGGTACGAATGATGAAACTATTATTATCTTAATTGTTGCAAGACAAAGAGTAAGCTGGCCGTTTAGTTCTGTGAGGCGCTTCCTTTAAAACCCTCCACAAAAAAGTTATAGAGAGGAGTAACAAAAGATGAGATAAATGTTATGCAGCAAAAAAAAGTTTATCCAATCCTTACCACATTATATAAACAATATTTTTGGCAAAGTATCAAATCGAGTCTTTTGTAAGAAGGGGGAAGTTGGAAGACCATAACTTCACAACAACTTGGGTGGGTAGCGACCTACATTGATTGATAGTGATCAAGTTGTTTTTCAAATAAAAAAATTAATAATAATTATTATTATAAAATTGAAAGAGAAAGAAATAGATACCTCATCGGATCCATGGAGAGGAAGACATTTGTCGTCGCTATGTAGTTCGTCAACAAAAAAACATAACAATGATAAGAAGAAAGCTTGATGCCTCAAATATGTATTTATATTATTTATTTAATAAATATATAATATAAAAAATATAAACTTGATAAATATAAAATATAAAAAATATAAACTTAACAAAGATGGGTGAAGAATGTTTGTTCTAAACATCCTCACCTCATAATTTTGTAAGTAATAAAAATACCTCTCATCCCTACCTGCCCCATTAAAGATGGATCCTACTCATACTATACACATACAGAATAAATTTGATTAGTAACAAAAGCTGAATAGAGAGAAGATAGTAACAAAATATTAGAGCCATCTAATACCATAAACAAGTAATAAAGATTAAAAAATATAAAATAAAAAACACAAAAGATCAAAACATATATTATAATGAGCTAGGTTAAAGTTCGAATATTCACTTAGTCAGAATAGCTATAAGAAAAAGAATAATCAAATCCCTAAAACTAGGCAATCTCATTAACAATGTATACAACTAAATCAAGGATCTCAATTTTCTTTCCTAGCACCATTAGATTATCTTGAATTTATAGAATCATTTACTGGATAAGATTTTTTTTTTTTAATAGATCTTTCAACCCCTGTTAAAAGCCTATTGCTATCTCCTTTATTACATATGAATAAAGGAGATTACAAAAATATATAATATCTATATAATAGAGTGGGAAAAAGAAAGAACTGAAAAGTAAAATTATATATATATATATATAATGTATATATACAGGAAAAGTAGAAGACTGCTGATCGTATTATGTCCACTTCCCTCTATGGTCAAATATGCTAAGGCCAGAAGTAGGACTTATTTATAATTATTTTACCTCAACCCTATCTATGATTGATGAAATGGACGGAACGGATAAGTCAGTCACCACTTGTTTTGACGCGACTTTTAAGGCACAAAAAACCATTTACAACAACTTTCTTCTACCCGCCGCGCTTACCTGCCCAAGACTTGAAATATCTATTACACAAACGATATGTATGGACCCCACGGGTCGGTGCAATCATAAAATAGGTAACTATTTTACAGTTAGGACTCTCCCCCACCCACCCAAAAAAAAAAAAAGTGAGAATCGAATCGTGCCGTCGGATGACCCCACGGCGGTCCACTTTTGCGCCCTTTTAGGGCAAACGACAATTCCGCCACCCCAATCGCCTCCAATAGTGGGCCGCGGTAGAACTTTGTCACGGATGGCAAGTGGTGTGACGATGGGTTAGTGTGGTCGGGTGCAAGGGACTTCCATCTCCGTTTCTTACCCCAACACGCAACGCAACAGGAGGCGGTCTTGGCCTCATCTCTCGTGCCTCCCTATTAAATCCGGTTACGCCCCCAACCCCGGATCCTTGAATCCGGAATCTGTGAGACATCGAACGATGGGATCCGTGGAAGACGAACGGAGGTCGCCGCTGGAAGAAGGTCTTCTTCCGGAGGTCCGATTCGCCCTCTCCCCTTCCTTGATCTCCAATAATAATACCTTAAATTTGTTTTTTTCTTTCAATTTTTCCTGAATCTTTGGCTTCCTAGTTGCTGAACTCGTCAAGGTTATCGATGGATCTTTTGTGGAGCGGAGATTTTTCTGTCGTGATTTTTCAATTAGATATCTTTGATGACTTAATTTTGTGTCCGAGGAAAATTTTGTTACTTGGGAGAAAAAGAGAGGTTTTTGACATTGGTTTAGGTCTTTACCATTCTAGTATGGTGGTTTATGTGTTTCTCAATAAATTTGCCGTTGACTTGATCCCATATTTGATTTATGTTAGGAAACAGATTGGCCGAATATATTCATTTTCAGTTATGCGCTATGCTTGACTTGTTTGGTATTTCTATGGAAATTGATAATTTTGTTGTCAATGATTCTTTCTTAGCTCCAAGATCTTGTTGGTGCTTGACTCTCACTCAAGATTGTTTCTAAAGGATTTTAAATAAGAAAGAAACAGGGATATGCCCTTCCGAAGAATTTGATTTATAATATGATATCGGATGGAATGGAATGAGCAACTTCTTTGTGACATAAGGGACTGAGATTTTGCTTCCTTTTGCAAAACTAATCATACTTGACAAGAACAAATTTCTCTTCTTCTGCAGTAGTTGTAGATTTTGTTTGAAATATTAGTTTCAGATGGTGCTCAATTGGACCTTCAACTTGAAATTACGGTTTGGTTGTGTAGATTGGTTCTAGCATCATATAATGCTAGCTATTCAAAGGAGTTTGCAGAATAATAGTACTCATTTAAATCAGATGAGACAATTTCCCTATGTTCTCGAATCTTATAAATTGCAGAGACTTTCTTTTCTGTTTTCTGGAATATTGAAATTCATAATATTCAATAGGCAATACCGGTGTTCCTCACTGCATGCTGCTGACCGTAACTACAACTCTGATAAAGGGAGCTCAGTCTTTTTGCTTCTAAATTTTGTTTGTATATGCGACTTGCCACATTTTTTTAGGTCTGAAATATTGTGAGATATAGTAAACTTTTCCATATACCTTTGATTGTATCACTTTTATGCTCAGTTAGCCAAGAATGTCTCAACCAACTTAAGATCTATGAATGCATCTTTAATGACAGAATATTCTGGTAATTGATTTGGTTTAAAATTAAACTGAATGGAGCGGATGAATCATTCAAGTTATTTTTTTGGGGATGTTACAGCTCGTTGTTGATGTTCTCGTATTGTGAAGCTGTTTCCTCATATCAGTTTTCAAGTATGATGCAATTGGAAAAAGGGTTCCAAATTAAGTATCAGCTCCATCAAACATGATCCATTATTCAATTTTGAAACTTTTTAAATATTTTAACATATACCTCAAGTGGAGGAAAAAAAGTAAGCAATTTTAGCAGCATGGAGTATTTTGATTTGATTAACAATATGGAAGTATCAAAATAAGTTAATATTTTGTATAACAATTTCTTAGTTTCAAGGTGATCATTCCGTTTATTAATTAAGGGACTACAAATGATCATATTATGAATGATAGTTATTTGTTGTTTCAGTTTGGTGAACATACAACTAAATTGATCAGCATTATCTTGACTGTAATGGTCATCTATTTTTGGCCTAGATATCTTGGCTTATATATTCCATGATTGTCTGACCTTCATATGGCCTTACATCTCCATTACATTTGCTCCTATTTCTGTATTTGTAGAATGAAAACCAAGGACAATATACTGGAGATGGATCTGTGGACATTCATGGAAACCCCGTTTTAAAGAACAGCACAGGCAATTGGAGAGCATGCCCTTTCATTTTAGGTATTCACAATAACTAACCACAGACAAGTTTAATCCTTTTCTCTAACTGAGATGCATTAAATCATTCCTTATTTTCACATTACAAATTATAGGGAATGAATGTTGTGAACGTTTAGCCTACTACGGAATAGCTACAAATCTTGTCACTTACCTAAAGAACAAGCTACATGAGGGGAATGCCTATGCTGCGCGAAATGTCACAACATGGCAAGGAACCTGCTATATTATGCCATTGCTTGGTGCAATTTTAGCTGATGCATACTGGGGAAGGTACTGGACAATTGCGGTGTTCTCAACAATATACTTTGTTGTAAGTATGCCAGTTGTTGTTTACTGTAATGAGTGGATGCTCTTTTCTTTTCTTCAAATGTAATATGATCATTGATACTTTATTAAATGTAGGGAATGGCCACATTGACCCTTTCAGCATCAGTTCCTGCCTTTAAGCCTTCACCATGTGTAGAATCTGTTTGCCCAGAAGCAAGTGCAGTTCAATATGTTATTTTCTTCGTTGGACTCTATCTAATTGCATTGGGGACCGGTGGAATTAAGCCTTGTGTTTCTTCGTTTGGAGCTGACCAATTTGATGATACTGATCCGAGAGAGCGAATGAAGAAGGGATCCTTTTTTAATTGGTTTTACTTCTCTATTAACATTGGTGCTCTCATATCCAGCAGCTTTCTAGTTTGGGTGCAAGACAATTGTGGATGGGGCTTGGGCTTTGGAATTCCTACATTGTTTATGGGATTAGCTATAATTAGTTTTTTCTTTGGTACTCCACTTTATAGATTCCAAAAACCAGGAGGAAGCCCTCTTATAAGAATGTGTCAGGTGGTGGTTGCCTCTTTTCGCAAATGGAAAGTGGATGTGCCTCATGACAGTTGTCTCCTATATGAAGTACCTGAGAAGGCTTCAGCAATTGAAGGAAGTCGAAAGCTGGAGCACACAGATGAAATTAAGTAATTCTCTTAACTTCCACAGCAAGTTTGATTGTGGTTTCTTTATGCTTATCTTGATTGATTCTTGATTTCATGCTTCAATTGCTATAGTTCTTTGAACTTTAAAGAACTAAATGAAGAACTGAATTTATCCACAAGACTTGAATGCCAATCTTTTTTTGAAGTTCTATTGTCTTTCTTCTCTTGTTATCCTATGAGTTCTATGTTTTCAGTGGTGGATCAGTTGTAAGACTGCAATGTGGATCCTTTTGTACGACAGCATTTTTTAAGTTGCAGATTGGTAAAAATTTTATCAGTGACAAGAGTTTGATTAAATCTGGACTTTGTATATAATATCGTTAGGTTTATATGTACTAGATGATATATTAATGATAAAATATCTCCTTGATGATACTTCTACTAGTAGACAAGATTGCTGAGTGACAAGTTGTACAACAAATCTTGCACCAAACTGATATTGCCTCGATGAGAAATTAGCTTATGAAGTTTCAGCGCTTCAATCATATCGTGTTTAGTGCTTAATGGATTTCAATACTTGAACACTCTCTTAAGACTGGTGGGCTCTATGATAATTCTATCATGTAGTTGGGTTATGAAATATGTACATGTCAGAAGCAATGTGGTGTACCTTACAGGATGTTTGTCAAGAGCACCCCACGGGGATAGTAGGTTAAGCCATTTTGTGAAATGGGATATTACTGTTCATAGTGGCAATACTAAAGACCAACTCTGATATTATAGAAACTAGGTTTTTTTTTTTTCAGAAAATATCTCCTGCTTTTGTTCATATGCCATAAACTGTGCTGATTTATATTGTGTGCGTGATATTGGATTATGTGTAACTATTATCTTTTGCAGGTTCTTTGATAAGGCTGCTACAGTGACGGATCTCGATACAAAGACTGAAAGTTTTTCGAACCCATGGCGGCTGTGTACAGTCACTCAGGTGGAAGAACTGAAGATTCTGGTGAGGATGTTCCCAGTTTGGGCAACCACCATAGTGTTCTCTGCAGTATATGCACAGATATCTACTATGTTTGTGGAACAAGGGATGGTCATGGATACGAGTATAGGCTCCTTCACCATCCCACCTGCATCTCTATCATCCTTTGATGTCATCAGTGTCATTGTGTGGGTGCCAATCTATGATAGAATTCTTGTTCCAGTGGCAAGGAGATTCACAGGCAAGGAGAGAGGTTTTTCAGAATTGCAAAGGATGGGTATTGGCCTGTTCATATCTATACTAGCAATGGCAGCAGCTGCGGTGGTGGAGATCAGGCGACTCGACATTGCCAAGGCGGAAGGTTTAGTGTCAGAGAAAGTGGCCGTTCCATTAAGCATCTTTTGGCAGACACCTCAATACTTTTTGGTCGGAGCAGCGGAAGTATTCACATTCATTGGGTCACTGGAGTTCTTCTATGATCAGTCTCCTGATGCTATGAGAAGTCTGTGCAGTGCGTTATCACTTCTTACCACCGCGCTGGGGAACTACTTGAGTTCCTTCATCATGACTGTAGTGGCATCGGTAACAACTCGGGGCGGGAGGACAGGATGGATTCCCGATAACTTGAACGAAGGGCACCTCGACTACTACTTCTGGCTGCTCACGGGGTTGAGCTTCTTGAATCTTTTGATATATGTTGCCTGTGCTAACAGGTACAAAAGCAAGAGGGCTTCTTGAGTTCCAAATTACTGCTGGGTGGGTGGGTTACCATCGTTCGTGAAAACTCCAACCTGTACATTTCTCGTGGCATCTGTTTGGTGATACTGATGCAAGTGTTTCTTTCCCATGGCATATCCCTCTGGATTGAACAGTTGCTTCATTTCGATCACCACATACAGGTCGATAGTCTGTGTCAATCTGCAGGTTTAAATAATAAATAGCATGTTGGTTAATTGTTGTGACTATAAATCTTACATACATAATAAATAGCATGTTGGTTAATTGTTGTGACTATAAATCTTACATACATAATAAATAGCATGTTGGTTAATTGTTGTGACTATAAATCTTACATACATAATAAATAGCATGTTGGTTAATTGTTGTGACTATAAATCTTACATACATAATAAATAGCATGTTGGTTAATTGTTGTGACTATAAATCTTACATACATAATAAATAGCATGTTGGTTAATTGTTGTGACTATAAATCTTACATACATACTTGTGGGCTTCATGGGAGTTTGGTAAATAATAGCATCTGCAAGTTTAGTAATTGGCATATGCGGGTTATTATTATTATTATTATTATTATTATTATTGTCCAACTGGAAAATGTTCGATCTTATCACAAAATTCATATATGCTTTGCCTCAGTATGAGAGTAGGGTGCGTCGACTACAAAGAGGAGGTGAGACTCGAAATGCGAGTAGTAGTAGTAGTAGTAGTAGTAGTAGCTCTTGTAAACGGCTGTTTCATCGCATCCTTTGCTGTGTTTGGTTGGACAATAACATCCATAGGAGAGAGAGAGAGAGAGAAACCACGACACGTGTACTCGAGTGGCTTCTTCCACATTGGACGGACAACGAATTCTAACACTTGGAAACCACCATCCACAACAAAGGCAGACTTATCTTAGCACATCACAGAAGACCTAAACAAAGTAACAGCTCATATTCCCTTGACAATGCTGACTTGAAAGGTTTCCTCAGACAGACATCAATATGAATAAGAAGCTTCAAACTCAAATAGACAATATAAACATGGGTTCCCAAATACACACACAAATTATCCTCAAAGACCAACAATAGAACCATTCAAAGCTTGGCCTAATGCTTTCACTATATAAACATCTCCTCCACTCTTTTCAATTTTTTTTTTCCCTCCTAGATTTGCTACTAGAATCAATCCCAACTCAAAGTTGGTGCCTTTGTAGTGGAAGGTGACAAGGGAAGAAAGATGCCAACTTGGAACGCAACTAAAGTTTGTGATTCTTGGAAATTCTTGACGAGAACAGCATCCGAATAACCAGAAGCAATGACAATAAGATTAGCAAGAACAATAAATGGTTCGACTTTATCAACTCTTCAAGTAAACACACATCAAAACAATTCAAACACAGTAGCAGGGGAATGTAATGTCCGAATCAGCTCTCTGTCTATGAAACTAACCGACAGGATCAAGCGGTGAGCACGACGGCGCCTCCTGCTGCCTTGATCTTCTTCTCGGCGATCTTCGAGATGAGCTTGGCCTTGACGACGACGGGGCGATCCGATGGCAGCATCCCCTTTCCGAGGACCTTGAAGTAACCGAACTGGGTGACGTCGATGAGGGGAGCGGCGGCGTCCTCCTTGGCGGCGGCCTCCTTGACGGCGTCGGGGACGAGGGACCAGAGGCGATCGACGTTGACGGCGGGGCAGTGGAACTTGTTGCGGAGACGGTGGAAGTAGCGCATGCCGACCTTGCCGAAGTAGCCGGGGTGGTACTTGTCGAACAGGATGCGGTGGTGGTGCATGCCGCCAGCGTTACCGCGGCCTCCGGGGTGCTTCCTGTGCTTCCCGATGCGGCCGTGGCCGGCGCTCACGTGCCCTCGCTTCTTCCGGTTCTTCTTGAAGCGGGTCGTCATGGCGCCTCCTCTCGTCCTCCTCCGCTAGGGTTTTCGCGGGGAGAAGAACCGGGGAGCACTCGCCGTAACTTTATATAGAGACTTCAGAGAAGATGTCGACCGTGTGATCGAGATTGGAAGATGGGGATTAAACGCGCCGGCTCAATTGGCTACTTATATGGCTTAATTAAATCGTCGTAATTGCAGGTATTAGTACTCAAATACTTTTTAATGTAGCATACGGATTAATTATAAATTATTTATTATAACTATTTTATTTTTAACATTTTTATATAGCTTTATATTTGTTCTTATATTTTCAAAATTATACTAAAATTCTTATATATATAAAATTAAAATATTTAATCATATTGATCTAATAAAATGTTCCTCTTTCTTAATTTTTAATTTTATAAAATTATCTTTTTAACTTTATAAAAAAATCTTAATATTTTACTTTCGTGCGTGTATATATATATATATATATATATGCCAATTAAAAATATAAAGATCGAAATACTAAAGATAATTAATTATAAAAGTTAATTAACCCTGTAACATATATATTTCTTTTTAAAATAAAAATAGAGAATATATATATATATTATAAGTTGACTTGTTGTTGAAATTTTAATTTGCATTCAAACATTTAGAAATTAGGAATACTTTAGAATGTTTTCATACTTTTTTCCCATGAAAATGTTTTCATACTTTTTTTAAAATTATTTTTGGACCGAAGCAAAATGCGTGAACCAATTCTCTTAGCATGAATTGATGTAATGTGTTTCTACAAAATCCTATTTAATCAAACTATGCACGAAATTAAACTAAATTATGGTAATCATTTTAGAATTATATTTAGTGATTTCTTAGAAAGTTTGAGTTAGTTTAGTGGATGGTGATCAAGTTATACACCAAATTGAGCTATGTTCCACTCCATTGTTCGATTACACTATATATAAGTTCAAAAACTAATAAAATTTGACAATTAATTATTATAAAAATTTAAATTAAAAAAAATATTTTTAAATCATGTCCTAGTAATTTGGTCTATATATAGTGTAATTTAAATTTTATAATATGTAAAGATTAAAATATTAGTTTTATTTTATAATAAAATTAAATTATGTAAAGATTTTAGTTGGTTTAATAGAAATTAACCAAGTTATTACATTCAAAAATTAAATTTAATTATAATGATCACGTAACATACTTTGAAAAAAATCTAATTTAAATAATTAATTATTATAAAATAAAAAAGTACAATCATCTTAGAAACATTATCAAATAATGTGGTGGAAGTTTGGGTTGGGTTAATGCAAGTTGACTAGGTTACACTCGAACAAAGTAATATTCCATCACATAATATATTAAAAAAATATTTTAATAATTAATTATTATATTTTAAAAATATAAAAAATAATACTAATCATGTGATAATTATATCATAGTGATCTTATGAAATTTTGAATTGATTTAATAGAATTTAATTAAGTGATGTTTGAAATTGAACTAAGTTACACTCATCAGAATATCGGTTCAAAAAATTCTAAATTTTAATAATTAATTATCATAAAATTAAAAAATAATTATCTAAGAAACACATCTTAGTTATCAAAGTTGGATTAGCTTAGTGAAAGTTAACTGAATTATACTCGAAATTAAATAAGTTGCACTCAATCATAAAATATATATATAATTAAGTTTAATTTAATATTTTAATCATTTATAAAAAAATACTCTCGAGTAAAAAGTGAGACTTTCCTTTAGTTTTTCATTTAAAGAAGAATTTAAACACCTATTGTTTGCTTTTTTTAATTTATTTTTATCTATTTTAATGTAAAAATAGTTATGCGCATGTTCGGCTTCGTGGTCTTAGTCCATAATCATGAAATCCATGTAATCTCATTCAAGGGTTAGAATATAAATATTAAAATATTAATCGATAGTAAATCCTAAAAACATCTATTGTTAGGGTTGATAGGACTGATAATGGGCCGATCCAATTATTCTTCGACACATCATTTCTTAAAGTCGCGTCAGCTTACGACAGCTAGGATGACCCTCACGTCGAATGCCAACCTATCATAGTGCTCACGTCGGATGCCAACCTATCATAACGCCAGCCCTCCATAAGGACAACCGGGAAACTCGGCACGTCGACAGTGATGTGTGGCCGCAAGCGGCACTAGCGCGCGATGTTGCACCAAGGCTCGAGAATCCCGTGAAACTATATCCAGAACAGTCGAAAACTATAGTAGTAATAAATGACCCGATACGACGATTCCCTCGAAGAGCAGATATAAAAGTCACCTTAAAGGAACCTTAAGGGGGGATTCTAAACTCTTTGCACTCACTCCTCAAACTATACGAATAATCTGACTTTGGCATCGGAGGGACCAAGCCGAGCTCCACCGGCTTGCCAAGGTCTTACTGCAAGTGCTTGGGGCGAGCGCGAAGAGGAAAGTTCATCACCACTCGACGGACAAGGACGGACCTGTGCATGCGGAAAAACTTGACCGAGCTGACTCAGAGGTCACGTCACAAGCTCCCTCATCATTTGGCGCTAGAAGGAGGGCCTAATGTCGTAGGAGCGTCCCTCAAACACTCTTTCGGATTGCTCGGGCGAGGAGGTCTCGGCTGCCGCTCCACTGTTTGACACGAGAGGCTCACCTCCCAAGCCTTCCCAACAGACAGAGGTTTGCCAACGCTAACCCCCAATCGATACTAGCAACTGTTCAACAACCTGAGACTCTCCCCTCTCAGTCGCCAATCCCCTGCCTCTAGTCATCTCAACCGAGACCTTTCTCGGCCTCACCTATCAGGTCCAAGCGTTGGCTAGGATGATACAAGCTATCATCTCTCATATTCCTCAGTTGGCGCAACCTACGATGTTCCTTCAATCGAACAATTAGCAATAGCGGGTAGGCCATGCTAGCCTTTGGGAGGACTTGGCTCCTCCATGAGCCGACCCTAAGGCGCCAGCTAACCCCCCAGAAAATAGATCTGATGTCCCGATTACCACTCTTGGAGGGTCGGCCACACATCCCCGGGAAACTACATGTACTCCTCAGGAGCCAGATACTCTATCCTCGAGCTCGACCGACTCGCTCAGGGTGCAGCTTCATCAGGTGAGCCGATGGTTGGATGAAGTACAAAAGGAATTTACCAAATCCAAAGAGGAACTTGGTGAAAGCCCTAAGGGAGGATCTCCATTTACGTCTGAGATACAAAATAAGCCAATTCCGCCTAGTTTTAGGCTTCCTACTCTTGAATCCTATGACGGTAGCTCGGACCCCGCCGAACATGTTGCGGCCTTCCGAGCCCATATGGCAATGTACGATACTTCAAACGCGCTCATGTGCCGAGCCTTTCCCACCACCTTAAGAGGGCCGGCTCGGATGTGGTACAATCAGCTGAAGCTGACCTCGATCTCCTCATTCGATTAGCTCGCAAGGGAGTTTAAGCTAAACTTCATAGCGAATGCACGACCGAGACCCACTGCTGCGTTGCTCCTCAGCTTAAGCCAAGGAACTGAGGGGCCTCTAGCCCAATTCGTTGGGCGATTTGCGGTGGAGATTCGAGGAGTGCCTGACGCACACCTCTCTTTGGTCATCCAAGCCTTTCTGATGGGGCACCGACCTTCCAAATTCTTCTGGTCATTAGTCGAACGACCGCAGACCATGGTCCTTGAGATGATGCAAAGGGCCAATTACTACATTGCTATCGAAACACTAGTGGCTGGCAAGCGGGAGGAACAGAAGCATCCTCGAGTAGAGCAACCCCGAGGACCGCCTGCAGGACCTTCGAGGAGGAGGATTGATGGACCTGAGCTTTAGCATCCAAGACTACCATCAACCTCTCTCAACTCCACTCAAACCGAGATCTTCCTCCAGATACGAGAAACAGGTCTCCTCATGCCTCCAAATCCTATCATGATTCCTCCTGAGGGACGAGACCGGAGAAAGTATTGTCGTTTCCACAGGGAGTACGAGCACGACACCGAGGAATGTCGTGACATTAAGATAAACTGAAAATTGTATTTGCCAGGGATGTCTCGGACATTATGTCTGAGATCAGAAGCTAACTTCCCAAGGACAACATGTCCAGGATCATTCACCCCACCCAAAAGAACCAGTTGAAAAGCAGATTGACATCATCGTGGGTGGCCCGGCCGCCAGGGGAGGTAGCTTCTCTGCGCACAAAGCTTATGCTCATGCCACGATTGAAAAAAAAACTAAGGCACCACTATGACCCTGAAATCACTTTCCAGCCTGAAGGAGAGGAGTATCCTGACCACGACAATGCTCTGGTCATCTCGGTGTGCATTTCGAATGCCTGAGTTAAACGGATAGTGATCGACACAGGGAGTTCGGCCGACATTTTATATTTTGATGCCTTCCAAAAGTTGGGTCTAACTGACAAGGATTTGGCTCTTATGACTTCTATAGTAAAAGGATTCATGGGAGACTCGATCTCCCCTCTCAGCACAACGACGCTTTCGGTAATGGTCGGGGTGGAGCCAAGAACAAAGACGCTAATGGTCACATTCATGGTGGTCAGCCTCCCGTTAGCATACAATGTGATCATTGGTCGACCAACACTTAACAAGCTAAGGGCCATCAAATCAACATTTCACCACTCAATGAAATTTCCTATTCACTCCAGGGTCGATGAGGCACGAAGCGATCCTAGGGAGTCTTGCCAATGTTACTTGACTGTGACAATGCTCCCCAAGAGGCCTCGAATCCCGATGATGAGCATCGATCCCAGGGAGCCGAGCAAGCTTACCCTTAACCCTGAGCCCGTGGAAGAAGTAGGGGAAATCCCCGTTGATCCAAAGCAGCCATGCAAGACCCTGAGGATCAGCTCAACCCTTTCGGGAGAAAGGCAAGTTCAGTTGATAGAGCTCTTTGGGAAGAACATCGACCTATTCGTATGGACCCCGAAAGACATGCCTAGCATCAATCCGGAAGTGGCTCAACACCGTCTTAACTTATCTCCTGATGCCCAACCAGTCAAACAGAAGCTGGGAAGGTTTGCCCTCGACCGACAAAAAGCCATCGAAGATGACATGGCCAGCTAATGGAGGTTGGCTTTATTACAGAAGTTACATATTCGACCTGGTTGTCTAACATTGTACTTATCAAGAAAGCTAATGGAATTGACGGATGTGTGTAGATTATACCGATCTCAATCGGGCTTGCCCGAAAGATTATTACCCCATCCTTAGGATTGACTAGTTGATCAATGCTACCTCGAGACACAAGTTGCTTTCGTTCATGGATGCCTTTTCAGGATACAATCAAATCCATATAACACCTCAAGATCCGTAGTACATACTGCTACAGGGTTATGATGTTCGAATTAAAGAACGTCGAAGCCACCTACTAGAGGATCGTGAACCGTTTATTCGAAGACCAGGTCGAAAGAAACATGAAAGTCTATGTCGACAACATAATAGTTAAAAGTCGAAAGGCCAATGCCCATCTCTCCGACCTGGCCGAGATGTTCCAGATAATATAACAATTTGGAATGCACCTCAACCCCAACAAATGTGTTTTTGGAGTCACCTCGGGAAAGTTCCTTGGTTTCGTCATCCACCGCCGAGGGATCGATGCAAACCCATAAAAAGTGGAGGCCATACTATAAATGCAATCTCCTAGGATGATTAAAAAAGTACAATAACTCATTGGGAGACTAGCGGCATTAAGTCAGTTCATCTCCCGTGTGGGGGATAAGAGCCAACCATTTTTTCGAGCCCTGAAGAAGACGAAAGATTTTAATTGGACTCCACAGTGCGAGGAAGCACTCCAGCAATTGAAGAACCATCTTGCCCGACTACCTCAGCTCGTGTTTGTCACCTCGGGAGAACCCCTCGGCCTATACCTTTCTACGTCGAAATCATCTGTCAGCTCTGTGTTAATGAAGCTTGATAGGGAGGAGGAAAGGCCGTGTGTTACTCCAGTCATATTCTCAACGGCCTCGAGGAGCGTTACCCTATAATCGAAAGACTAGCCTTGGTGATTGCCGTAAGAAAGTTGCAATCATATTTTCAGGGGCACCCCATCAAGGTAATTACCGACCAACCACTATGTCAGATTCTATCAAAATTTGACATTGCAGGTCGAATGCTGAAATGGTCGGTAGAGCTTGGGGGGTTCAACCTCGAGTATGTACCAAGGACAGCCATAAAGGCATAAGTAATAGCTAATTTCATAATGGAATTCACAGCTCCACACAATTGACCCAACTCGAGCTCCATCTGGAAGCTATGTGGATGGGTTGGCAAATTCTAAGAGAGGAGGCGCTAGCCTCGTCCTAAAGAGCCCATCAAATCAAATCTACGAGTAGGCATTCTGCCTTGAATTCCAAGCCACTATTAATAAGGCCGAGTATGAAGCGTTGTTGTTCAGATTGAAGTTGGCCACCGAGCTTCAAGTGGAAGAAATTAAAGTCTACACCAACTCTCAACTAGTAGCCGGACAAATCTGAGGCGAGTTCGAAGCCCGAGATGAGACGATGGTCAAATATGTAGTTGAGGCGCGCCGATTATTTGATGCTTTTCGTCACTTCACCATCACCAAAGTACCCCAATCTGAGAATTTGCGCACGAATATATTAGGCAAATTAGCCTCGGACCAGGGGACCAACGAACAACCCCCATGGTTGACTCAGATCCAATGACCATCTATTCATTCACCTGAGGTGGTTGTGGTCGAGATCGAGCAAAGCTGAGTCGACGAGCTCCTCCGCTACAAAAAAGAAGTCATTCTTCCAGAAGAGAGAACCAACGCGTGTCGAGTCAAGAGGATGATAGCTTGGTACTGCATTATCAACGCATGTCGAGTCAAGAGGATGATAGCTTGGTACACTTGTATTGAAGAGGGTTCAGCCAACCGTTGCTCCGCTGCCTATGCCCTAGCGAAGCACAGACAACTCTGGCTGAGGTGCACGAAGGAATATGTGGTGAGCACATCGATGCTTGGACATTAGCTTATAAAATCCTAAGGCAAGGATATTATTGGCCGACCATGCGCAGAGATGCCCAAGCCTACGTACAAAAATGTGAGCAGTGCCAACTACACGCCCATGTGCAACACCAACCAGTGATGCCTCTATCAACATCTGAGGCCGCATGGCCATTCGCTCAGTGGGGAATTGATCTACTCATCCCATTCCCCCTTGCCTTGGGGCAGTGCAGGTTTCTTATCATCAGAGTTGACTACTTCACCAAGTAGGTCGAGGCCGAGCCACTAGCATCAACCACAGAGAAGCAAATCAAAAGCTTCATATAGAAAAACATAATCACCAGGTTCAGCATCCCTTAAATCATCATTATCGACAATGAAACATAATTTAACAATCCCAAATTCAAGGAATTCTACCAAAGTTTCAACATCCATTTGAAGTTCAGCTCGGTCGCTCACCCTCAGGCTAATGGACTCATTAAGGTTACCAACCGAGCCATCCTTATAGGGCTGAAAAAGGAGGGTCACTAGCGTACAAGGATCTTGGGTCGATGAGCTCCCTAGCATTCTGTGGGCATCAAGGATGACCCGAAGACAGCAACTGGAGAATCACCCTTCAGCCTCGCTTTTGGCACCGATGTAATCCTACCCCCCAAGGTAGTTTTTCTGACCCTCAGAGCATAGTTGTATGAAGAAGAAAGTTCAAACAGCCAGCTGCGGGAGAACCTTGATTTATTAGAAGAGAAATGAGCCAAGGCACACCTACGGGAGCTGACGTATAGAAAGGTTGTTGCCAGGCTCTACAACTGCAGAGTACGGCCTTGGCAAGTTGTCTCGGGCGACCTCGTCCTGTGAAAGACCGAGGTCTATGACCCGACCTGAGCTAGAGGAAAATTGGCACCCAATTGGGAGGGTCCTTACCGAGTAATCAAAGTTGTTTGAGAAGGTACTTGTGTTCTTGTAACTATGGATGACAAACAGTTGTTGAGGTCATGACATATATCCAATCTTAGGAAATTCTACGCATATTCGGAAACATAGTAAGCTTGTCATTAATAAAAAATGTGTGCTTACAAAAGAGTCAGATACAAAATGAGACCAACTCCGACCGAGACATCAAAATGGTCGGGAACCCAAGTCATAGGATGCATCCCGACTTACAAAATGAAAGCAAAAGGATGGAAGTTAGGACTCGAGAGGGATAGAGTCATCGAAGGACTGTTGAGTCTCTATTGACACCAAGCTGTCCTCTGGTCGTTTTGTGAATGGGTCGTCGTCGACCCCCAGGTCGGGATACCGAGCTTGGAACCAAGCTAGTGCGACTCGATACCTATACTCATATGAAACTTGATCCATTCGGTGTAGTCCCCATTTGAACCCGGCTGACTTCTTATAGTCCTCGATGGATTTCTTGGGCAGCTCGACCTTTAGAGTCTCATTCTCCTTCATGGCCTTTAGCAAATCATCATTAGCTCTCCGACGACTCGCCCGTTGCTCCTTTAGTTGATGCTGTGCATCCGTCAGGTCGATCCAAGTGTTGTTCAGCTCTTTGTCGGACTACTCCATCCTCCGAGTCACCTCAACCAATTGAGCGATCAATTTTTCGTTCTCAACTTTAAGGGTGATAACTTTTTGTTCGGCGTCATTAGCCCGTTGTTTAGCCACTACTACTTGCTCGAGGTTACATCTAGACGGTCTCTGAGATATTAGTTGGATAAGGGAATATAGATATATAGTAACTATGGACAAACAAGTCCGATGGATTTGATCCCCCTGTACCATTTGGGAACTATGACGTAGAGGCCTAGTACGTCCATAGTTGATGAGTCAAGTGAATTATTATGAGGATAGTAATTCACTATATCAGAAGGAGTTCTAATGGGAGTGACTCACGGTCAGCTCGGTATCTGGCCTAGAGGGTCACACATATATGTGGATACTTCAGCGAATAGAGGATTGGATGAAGATCCAATTAGCCCATATTCTCATTAGATGAGATCCTATGCTGATGAACTCATTGCTTAAGACTCAATTAGAGGCCTAAGGAGATTATTGAATAGAGATCCAATAATACAAGGTTAGTGGGTAATTGGAAGAAAATCCAATACCCACTAAGGTAAGAGCCTTAGGGTTTTTGGTGGCTCTCTATAAATAGGAGGGGAGACTCATGGTTGATAGGCTACAGCTTTGGCCTCCCCCTCCTATTCTCCTCCCTCCCTCTACACAAGAGTTGTGAGTTCAGATTGGAGGAGTTTCGTTTCAGAGATCCATCATGTAGATACCGCTAGAGAGGAAGATGCTCAACTTCCTTCATCCTCTCCATCTGGATCTGGAATATAGAGAGATATACGATCTCCTTACGTAATCAATATATCACATCACATGATACGATTTTTATGATTTTCTCACGATCCCAATCTTTTGCACGATGATTTGATCTACGTGGGAAACCGATTTTGTTTTTATTTTTCACTACGCATCTGATGCTTTTGCTGAGATTTCCTAACAGTGGTATCAGAGGCAAGGTTTTCGTGTGACAGATTATTTTTAAATCGCATGTAATGAGATTGAATTGCGTAGAATCGTTCTATGCATTCTTGTTACATTTTTACAATAAACGCAGCGAGGAAAGGGAGCAGCCGATCATGGCTAGGCCATCTGCAAGTGTGGCTAGCCATGGCCAACGCAGCGAGGAAAGGGAGCAGCCGATCATGAGCCTTTATTTTTCTTATTTATTATCGGGCCTGCGTGTATGTGATTATTTGTAATTACATGGAGAGACACGGCGGGAGCGTGGAGGTGACAACGAGACCCACGATGTCGTGGCAGAAGATCACAACGCATGGTGATACGACGAGGATCCGATAGAATCGATGATGACGAGATCAATAATCACAGGGCATGGAGATGTTCCGACGCACACATAGATCCTATTATGAGTGATTAGGCCCATTGGCTCGGGCTTAGTCATATTAGGTGACGGCTCATGATCATCCGATGTACCTTGCATATGTGATGTGTTATACTCCTACTAGATATATGTATATATATTTGCATACGATGTAGATATATATTAAATATGTATGTGCGTGACACGACATATTAGGAGACCAATACAAAACAAAAATCTCTCATACGATAATATTAAGTCAGTAAACGTGAGGTAATAAGATTGACCCACGTGGCCTTCTATCGTTATAGGAAGAAATTGAATCATGACATAGGTTGAGTTGGTTGAGTCACTCGAGACTCACCTATTTACGTGATCGAGTTCTTGCCTATGATATATAGATGTTACCGGTGACCTGAGCACATGGTATGACTTGGTCGAGCAGTCGAGAGTATATCCATCGAATCAGACTCATCTTGTAACGAAAGTGATGACTTAACTGAACTTCATGGTTGGTCGAGCAGTCGAGACCATGATGATTCGAAGGTCGAACATGACGGGAATCACAAGGAATTATGATTGGCAAGAGTTGCTTACCTTTTGGGCTTAGTGTATTTGGTTGAGTCCCTCGAGGTTGCATTAAGATGCCGATTGGATCCCGATCCCTACTAGGAGTCTGCTGGAGACTTCCATCTCACGTGTCGAGGGTATCGCGTGATTCGCTAGGAAAATAGTGGGAGTACATTAAGATAGAAGTTCATATCTTAATTAGTATTTTCTGCAAAGTCTGTATGTTATTTATTTACGCTATATCTTATTTGTCGCTTGTAAAACCCTTATATGACATACTTGATGTCAACTGCCTCATTGGTCTAAAGGCTCCACAATTTGAGAATTGTTCTCACGAAAGAAAAAATCGTATATGTCCTTAATACGATTGTGCACACGTTGGAGGAAAGGACAAGCGAGGATGAGATCGCTCGCTTTGTGAAGTATAAAGATAGTCCTAAAGGATAACCTGTATGTTGATCTTATACTTCAGTCCCTACCAGATTCCTTATCATAGTTCATTATTAACTTTACTATGAATAAGTTTAATGTGACTCTACCTGAGCTTCTCAATATGTTGAGGGAAGCTGAGAGTACCATCAAGAAAGAGAAGTCAGTTTTTTATATTGGTGAGACTAGTAGGAAAATGAAGGCTAGTAAGACCCTTAAGAAAGACTGGGTAAGACAAAAGTTGCTAAGATATACCCGACAAAGAATAAAGGATAGTGCTTCCACTATGGCCAAGACAGACATTAAAAAAGGAACTATAAGGACTACCTTACAGATAAGGCGAAACAAAAGCTTGAAGAAGCTTCAAGTATATTCATGTTCAGTCTCCACTCGTCATATTTTCATGATAATATATGGGTATTGGATACCGAAAGTGCTTATCATATCTATAATTCGTTGTAGGTTTTGGCAAGACCTAAGAGATTGGCCAGAGGCGAGATGGACCTCGAGATGGGCAATGGAGCAAGAGTTGCTGCAGTTGATATTGGGGCGGTCACTCTACATCTACCTGGTGGAGCTATTATTGCATTGGATGCATGATATTTTGTTCTCTCTATTATCAAAAATATTATTTCCATATCTTTTTGACAATTAGTGGATATAAATTAGTTTTTGAGAATAATAATTATTAAATAATTATGGATGATGAGATCATCACTAGAGGGACATTGATAAATGACTTATATGTGTTAGACACTTCTCCACACATCATGAATATAAATATATCTAAGAGAAAAAAAGATGAGGTGAACAATGCATACATATGGCAATGTAGGCTAGGTCATATACATGAGGGAAGAATTTAAAAGTTGCTAAAAGATGGATACTTAGATCCATTTGACTATGAGACATGTGCAACTTGCGAACCTTGCCTTCGTAGGAAGATGACTAACTCTCCTTTTAGTGGAACTGGGGAGAGAGCCACTGAGTTATTGGAACTCATATATAGTGATGTATGTGGTCTCATATCGACTTAGGCTATAGGTGGTTACTCATACTTCATTATATTCACTGATGATTTCTCTAAGTATATATATATGTATTTGATGAAGTATAAATTTGAGGACTTTGAGAAATTTAGGGAATATAAGAATGAGGTGGAAAACTAAATTGGAAAGAGTATTAAGACTCTTCGATCAGATCGAGGTGAGTACTTGAGTACGGAGTTCATACATTTCCTAAGGGACAATAGGATTCTATCCCAGTGGGCACCTCCTTATACACCTCAGCTCAATGGTGTATTAGAAAGGAGGAATCGCACGCTGTTAGACATGGTGCGGTCCATGATGAGTTTTGCTAACCTACCCATCTCATTCTGGGGGTATGCTCTCGAGACCATAGCTTACCTTGTGAACATAGTTCCATCAAAGTCAGTAGTGTCTACACCATATAAGATATGAAAAGGAAAGAAGCCCGATCATAAGGTGGTTAAGATTTGGGGCTGTCCTGTCTACGTTAGAAGACACAACCCCGACAAGTTGGAATCAAGGATGGAAGGTATACATTCGTGGGATACCCTAAGGAGAGTTTTGGGTATTACTTCTATCATCCTAAGGATCGAAAGGTCTTTGTTGCCAAGAGAGCTGTGTTCCTTGAGAAAGAACATATTCTTGGTGGAAATAGTGGGAGTGAGATAGAGTTGAGCGAAGTTGGAGAACCTAGCTCAAGCACCATTCCAGAGCCCGAATCTGTTCAGGTACCTAACATACAAGTTCCAACTTTGCGTAGGTTTAGCAAAGTATCTCACCCTCATGAAAGATATGTGGGACATATAAGTGGAGATGACTCTCAAGATATTGATCCTTAGACCTACGAGGAGGCTATTATGAGTATAGACTCCAGGAAGTGGTAAGAAGCCATGAATTCTTAGATGAATTCAATGTATTCTAATAAGGTTTGGAACCTTGTGGATACACCTGAGGGTATAGTACCCATCGAGTGCAAGTGGATTTTTAAGAAGAACGAAGTAGATGGAAAGGTGGAGACCTATAAGGCAAGGCTAGTAGCTAAATGATATCATCAAAGACAAGGAGTTGACTATGATGAAACCTTTTCACCTGTAGCCATGCTTAAATCCATTAGAATTCTTTTGACCATTACAATACACTTTGACTATAAGATTTGGCAAATGGATGTTAAAATGACATTCTTCAATGGCAACCTCGAGGAGGAAGTGTATATGATACAGCCAGAGGGATTTATATCTAGAGAGAGTCCAAATAAAGTGTGTAGGATGCTCAAGTCCATTTATGGACTAAAGCAAGCTTTCCGAAGTTGAAACATAAGATTTGATGAGGCGATCAGATCTTATGACTTCGTTAAGAACGAATATGAGCCTTGTATGTACAGATAGGTAAGTGAGAGCGCTATCACCTTCTTGGTGCTGTATATGGATAACATCCAAATAATTAGGAATGATGTACGTATGCTCTCCACAGTAAAGACTTGGCTATCCAGAAACTTTTTCATGAAAGAGTTAGGGGAAGCATCCTATATTTTGGGGATCCAGATCTATAGAGATTGATCTAAGAGGATGCTTAGCTTCTCCCAGTCTAGGTACATAGACTCCATTGTCAAAAGATTCGACATGCAGAATTTCAAGAGAGGTCTCATACCGATGAGACATGAAATATCACTTTCTAGGAGTATGTCCCTGAAGACTCCTGAAGAAAGGGCAAACATGAATAGGATACCCTATGCCTCAGTGATAGGGTCTATCATATATGTTATACTATATACCAGGCTTGATATAGTGCATGCTTTGAGTGTCACGAGCATGTATTAGGCGGATCTAGGTTTATAATACTGGAAGATAGAAAGTGTATCCTTAAGTATTTGAGAAGGACTAAGGATCTTTTACTGGTATATGGAGAAGGTAGCCTCCAGGTTGAGGGCTACACAGACTCAAGTTTCCAGTCCCACATTACTGATAGCAAGTCAAACTCAGGGTATGTTTTCATCCTGAATGGAGAAGCAGTAAGCTGGAAGAGTTCCAAGTAAGATACTATTACTAACTCGACCATAGAAGCAGAATATATTGCTGCAGTAGAAGTAGCAAAGGAAGGGGTGTGGATGAAGAAGTTTATCAAAGATTTGAGAGTCGTACCAATAAGCATGGAGTTGATTCTCATATACTGCGATAGCAATAGGGCAATAGCTCTAGAAAGGGAACTCAAGTCTCATCAGAATTGTTCTGAGGAGGTTTCACTTAATTAGAGAAATCAAAGCCCGTAAAGATATAACAATGAAAAGAGTTTCATTTGAAGATAACATTGTAGATCCACTGACGAAGCTGCTGCCTCAGATTATATTTGAGCATCACAGGGGTTTGATGGAGATCAAACACATAGGTGATTGGCTTTAGGTCAAGTGAGAGATTGTTGGTTACAGGTGTCTTGCAAGCCAATCACGTGACACGCTATGCGATCTTTTTGCTTATAATTAATATTGACATATTCTTATATTATATTATATATAGCATATATATTGTGATGTCCTTGGTTTTGTATAATGTGAATCAGATCATGATGAGATCACGATAATAAGATCAATTCACCTTTAAACACAGATCTTAAATAATCCCAGTTATAGGTTACTCAAGAGGGACATCGAGATAACCGGACAGACCGAGGTACTATATGCTCATCCATATGATTGAGAGGGACATCGCTCAACACCGGACATCCTGTTGAACTCACCATGGTTGCTGATGCAGCATTTCCAGATCTCAGGTGACTTCCATGACTTTCCCCAGGATCGGACCATGATGCTTAAAGACTTCCTTGATGACGACCTCCGATTTACGACCTAAGACTGTGAGAAAATTGAGCCCCTCCAATGGCAAAATCAAAAAAGGGGAAGGATCATTCGCAGGACTCAACGAAGCATGAACATCATCCCTCTCATTATAAAGAAAGATGCACCACCTTGGCCGAGTGGACACATCCAAAGTGGGGGTCAGCACTATCCTCATGCAAGATGGTCAACAGCACAAAGAAGTAAAAATGGGCCCTGAAAATCACCACTCCTACCCACCTCAGACTCAGATCGAGCTCACACCACTAGAGATTTTAATAAAGGACAATCCTCACTCCAAAAGAAGGCACGACTACTATTACAGAGCAACCACGTGGTAGCCCATATAAGGAAGAAACTTTCCCCTGAAAAACGCCAGAGCAGAAGAAAGTTTCCTGAGAAAGATCAAGTCCCCCTTCATCTCCAGCTCCACCAGCACGAAATTCAAGCCTCAATAAAGTGGTCTCCTTATTTCTTTGGGCCTTACAAAATTGGGGATCACATTGGGGCCCTAACCTGGAGATCAGATCCGTGTACCAGATTAAAATTATAGTTGATCCTCCAAGTATCCCACCTCAAATGGAAATTTAAAGCCGACGACTCAGCTCAAGTTCTTCCAACTGAGACCCAAGCTGATGAGGAGCTGAAGACCCGATTCCCTGAGTTCATGGAACTTCAGCCTTGAGGACAAGGCTGATTTTAAGAGGGTGGGTTTGATAGGACTCCAGCAGGGCTGAGTCTTAATCTCCCTAGAAGTAGTCAATAAAACCCTGCTAGATTGTAATAAAGCCACTCCTATCTTATAAAGGAGTATGGCTAGGGTTTAGATTAGCCCTTAGGGTTTAGTGGCCGTCGCCCCCTTACTGGGTTAGTTGGCCAGAGTTTCCCCCTGCTTAGGTTAGCTATAGAGCCAACCTAGTCACCCTCTGTTCCTATTAACGCAGGTTGGCTTAGGAGGGGCAAAGGAGTAATTTTACTTAGGCAAGCACCCCCTTAGGCTAGGGTTTTGATCCTTATATAATGATGTAGCCGCCCCCTCTCTTGAATCAAGCAATTATCAATTTTATTTCGGTCTTGTGCCGAATCTAGGAGGGAAGAACCCCTACAGCGTTCCAATGGTTGATCCCTCTCAAGGATCAAAATCTATAGGGCTCCTTCTGGGGTTCTATCAGGAGACTCATGATTGATAGGTTGTAGCTTTAGCTTTCCCCTCCTATTTTCCTCCCTCCCTCTACACAAGAGTTGTGAGTCCTAATTGGAGGAGTTTTGCTACAGAGATCCATCGTGTGAATACCGCTAGAGAGGAAGACGCTTGACTTCCTTCATCCTCTCTATCCAGATCTGGAATACAAGGATATATGATCTCCCTAGATAATCAATCTATCACATCACATGATGCGATTTTATCAGTTTTCTCACGGCCCTAATCTTTTGCTTGATGATATGATCTGCGTGGGAAATCAGTTTTGTTTTGATTTCAGCTGCACATGTGATGCTCCCGCTGAGGTTTTCCAACAGGCATCCCAATGACAATGACCCCGAGGTGCTGGCCTCGGGGCTACCCGACCTTGTTCCTCTCGACCTAGTGGAAGGAACAAACCTATCACTAGACGAGCCCATGGAGGTTATCCGACCTGATTGTCCAACCGAAGAAGGCAAAGGTAGTAGTAGGAGGTCCAAGAAGGTAGAGGGAATTGGGAGAAAACACAAGTGGAACCTTTCTGCAACCGGAGAGGAAACTTATAGAGCTCAGAAACTGTGGTTCGTCTCCTCAAGGCAGAGAAATGACTTTACCTAGGGAACTTGTGAAGTCATTAAATGTGTACAGGGCGGCAGAAGTGACACGTCAGCCCTAAGGGATACGAATCATGATAGTTAGCCACGTGGAACTGCTACATGGTCAACCACGTGAGCGAATTACACGAGCAAGTCATGTGAACAAATCACACGAGCAAGTTATGTGAACAAATCACGTGAGCCAACTATGCGAGCAAGTCACATGAGCCAACCATGCGAGCATGTCAGGTGAGCAAGTCACGTCGGTGAACCATGCGAGCAAATCATGTGAGCAAGATGCATGAGTGAGTCATGTAGAAAATTCACAAGGCCCAGCTCGGCAACCCCGTGAACTACGGAACAAAATTCCCCTAAGAACTTGTGCCTGAGTCGCCCAGCTCGGTAGAGGCTAGATAACGTGTCTGAGTCGCCCAACTCGACATGAGCCAGATAACTTGTGCCCGAGTCGCCCAGCTCGGTACAAGCCAAATAACTTGTGCCCAAGTCGCCCAGCTCGACCACGAGCTGATCCCTTGTCTTGAGTCGTCTAGCTCGGCACAAGCCAGATAACTTGTGCTCGAGTCGCCTAGCTCGCCATAAGCTAGACAATTTGTGCTCGAATTGCCTAGCTTGGCCAAAACCAAAATGTTTGTGCCTGAGTTGCCTAGCTCGGCCAAAACCAGAATATTTGTACTAGAGCTGCCCAGCTCGGGCAAAACCAGAATATTTATGCCCGAGTTGCCCAGCTCGACCAAAACTAGAAAGTTTGTGGTCGAGTTGCCCAACTCGACCAAAACAAGAATATTTGTCCCCGAGTTGCCCAGCTCGGCCAAAACCAGAATGTTTGTGCCGAGAACAATAGCTCGACCAGCCAAACAATCTTGTAGAGAGCAACAACTCGGCTAGCTAGACAATCTTGCTGAGAAACAATAGCTCGTCCAGCCAGACAATCTTGTCGAGAGCAACAACTCGACTAACCAAACAATTCTTGCCGAGAACAGTAGCTCAACCAGCCAAACAATTCTTGCCGAGAATAGTAGCTCGGTCAGCCAGACCCAATGGGGGGAGATAAATAATAGGGATGTTAATGGGCCGACCCAATTATTCTTCGACACGTCATTCCTTAAAGCCACGTCAGCTTGCCACAACTAGGACGACCCTCACGTCAAATGCTAACATGACATAGTGCCCATGTCGGATGCCGACCTATCATAACGCTAGCCCTTTGCAAGGGAAACCTGACGCGCCGATAGTGATGTGTGGCTGCAAGCGGCATTGCGTGCCACACCAGGTCCCGAGAATCCCAATAAATCATATTTAGAGTAGCCGAAAATTGTAGCAGTAATAAATGACCCGGTACAATGGCTCCCTCGAAGAGCAGGTATAAAAGCCACCTTGATGGAACCTTAAGGGGGGATTATGAACTCTTTGCACTCACTCCTTAAACTATACGAAGAATCTGACTTCGCCATTGGAGGGACCAGTCCGAGCTCCATCAGCTCGCTAAGGTCTTACTACTGATGCTTGGGGGGAGCATGAAGAGGAAAGTTCCTCGCCACCCGATGAATGAGGACGAACCTGCGGACGTGGGAAAACTTGACCGAGCTGACTCATCGGCAACGTCACAAGCTCCCTTATCAACGATAAATATATTATACTCAAAATTTGCAAGAATGTATATGAATTTATACAACTTTATGGGAGTAAATTTTTCATGAGTAATTAATCACCTAATAAACTAGGTGACGTTACCACGAATAGAAGTAAAAGACCGAAATGCCCATGGATCAAATACGAACGCCTCGCTGAATCCCTAATCTTGTCGAGCTCGAGCGACTCCTACGCCGCCCGCGTCAACGCCCGGCCAATCCGCCTCCACGGCACCCTCCGTCCCGCCTGGCCGTGACTTCCGAGTTGTGGCCCTCCGCCTGCTTCGACCATCGAAGGGACGGCCCCAACGCCGCAAGCCTTTAATTTTCTTCGAGGAGCGCACCGAGTCGGCGTCCATCTCCCGCTCAGTCAGTGCCGATCTCGTCTCCCTTTCTTTTTTTTCTCCAAGTTTCCATCTTTAACGTGGTTTAAATCTGAAAAATGCTCCCATTCTTCATCCCTTATTGTTGATTTCTTGTTGTCGTGTGCGTTCATTGTCATTATATGCTTGATCTTTTGGTTCTACTTGAATGTAGATGCTTGAAATGGGATATGGGGAGAGAAATTGGAACTTTTATACGGATTGTAGTGAGGAGAAGGTTTGACTAATTAATGCATGTTTGTTTGGAGAATAAATTGTATCTCAAATAATCATTGGGGAACATTTCTCCGATTATTTCATGATCTTAGTGCTTGCTTGGTGCATGCTTTCTTTCTCTTGGTTCATCGTTTTGTTCGCGCGATTCAAAAGGCCAATCCTTTTTTATGAACATCGATTAGTCGTTGAACTCGGGTATGGATATGTAGCTTCTGGCTAGAATTATATCTTTGATTGAACTTTTTAGATTAATGATCAACATAAACCTTATACTTGTGAATATGAAAGTGACAAGATTACTTTGTTACCATTTCTATTGCCAGTTGCACCTCTAATTGGTCACTAAAAGCTATATTCAACCATATGGGTGATTGTCAGTTGCTTACTAATTAGTTATGACTTCTTATTCTTCAGTTGATATTTTTATGTGTTTCATAATTGTTGCCCTACAACTGTAAGATATATTTTTTGCTTTTCTTTATTCACAGTACAGTCAGTTGACCCACTTTCTTGATCAGTGAATAAGTGACCCTAGGCTTGTTTGGGTAGACAGCTACTTTGGTGCTTCCAACTCTACTGATTTGATTACATGTTAAATTTTGAAGTTATCCACAGATTTAATTTCTTGAAAAGAAATTAAATAATTATTTTGCCATCATGTCCTTAGGTATAGGTTATTAGACGGCTCCTTGCTTCTCTATCTTTCACTTAGGACGCATTACCAGATAGAGGAGGAAAAATTCCTTAAAATGGTGGTGAGCTACTTAGCTTCTCCTGTGTTCTCTACTTTGCCCTTCTCCATCACACATTCTATTACTTACGACAACTTCTTCGCTAATATCAGAAATATTTTCAGTTGGTTGCAGCTGGTGAGGAACTTCATATCATCCATCACATCTTTAGTTTTAATCTCAGAAGCCTACCCATTATCCAAGAAATTGGTTACTTTTTGTCTCGCATCATCTCCCAGCCACCCAATCTTGTGGAACATCAGAGGTATCATTTCTTTTTTCTTAGATTCACCAAACATTGCATTTCACTTGTTTAATTCTGTTTAATTTTTATATTTCATTTGATTCTAAGTTTCTAATGATCTAGACATCAAATTTTCATTATCTGATCATCAATTTCCTTTTTTTTTGTTACTGTTGGTTGTAAATAGTGATCTTTACACGGTGTCTGTGTAGGGCTTCTGTGCAATCACCTTCTCTTGTTGAAGACCAAAGCCCTGCATTGATTATCGAGGAATCATACAAGATTAGTGTTAGAGAGTGGCTCTCGAAAGGCAACAAGCATGATGATTATAAAGACAATGATGAACCACCTGCTGTTTTCAATGTGTTGGATATGGTACTTGTCCATACCATGGAGCGAATGAAGAAGTTAAGGTCAGTTTGCTTGTCGGTTGTTTGTAAGCATCTCTGATATGTCTTTACATGACAATTACAAAAGAGATATATATTTTGTCGTCAATGGCAACTTGAGTTTGAATGGTTATATTGTCAGGAAAAAGACCTGGTTATAAGTCCTTTAATTGTCAAATCGGCATTGCTGAATCTTCCGTTGGATATGCAGGGAAAGCATTACAATTGTTGGAAGATGTAGCTTGTATGAAGGCATTGCCAACATGGTGTGTTCTGAGCATAGTCGCAGAGCTGAGAATAGTGACTTTGTATTGATTAGGGCATTGTGCACTGAAGGGAAAGTTTTAGCTGCTTTTCAGCTTCATAATGAATTATATAGGAACAGTGTTGCCCTAGATCTGCAAACATACAATTTCCTCATAAATGGACTTTGTAAGATAGGTAACTTGTCTGAGGCTACTTGGCTTTTTGAAGTTATGAGCAATATGGGTGCATTCCCAAATCATGTGACATACAATACTCTAGTGGATGGTTATTGCCGTTGGGGTAGTGTGGACAGAGCTCTAAGTCTTGTTTCTTCCATGGCAGAAAGTGGAGTTAGACCCAATGTAGTTACTTGCAATATACTTGTTCATGCCTTTTGCAGTAGAGGCCTCATGGAGAATGCAAAGAAATTTCTTGCAGATATATTGAATGAGCATGAGTCTGCAAATTTAGTTACGTCAACAATACTCATGGATGGATTCTTCGAAAAAGGAGATGCAGACCAGGCAATTAACATGTGGAATGAAATGTTGCAGAGAGGTATCAAAGTTGATCAAATTGCATATAATGTTCTAGTTAATGGATTTTGCTTGATGCACAATACAACACTTGCTAAAAGATATTTTTCTGAGATGTTCAAGAAGGGTTTTTTACCAGATGTAGTGACTTTTAATAGTCTTATAAATGGCCTATCCAAAAGGGGGAATATGGATGAGGCTTGTGATATGTACGATAAGATGTCTTTGTCTGGTCTTCTTGCTGACCAAATCTCATACAGGCTGATTATTCGGGGTCTTTGCCAACAGGGTGACATCTCAAAAGCTGTAGAGTTTTTGCACAAGATGTTAAGTCATTCCATAGTCCCTGAGCCTCTTATTTGGAATCTTATCATCAATGGTTATGCAAGGGTGGGTGACACTAATAGTGCTTATTCAATAAGAAATATGATGACAGCAACAGGTGTTGCTCCAAATACCTTCACATTTAATGCACTGATTCATGCTGAAGTAAAGGGAGGAAAGATTGTGCATGCTTTAATGCTGAAGCAGGAGTTGCTCAATTCTGGGCTTTTTCCTGATGTTGTTACTTATAATTTATTGATTAGTGGTGCATGTAGTATTGGCCACACTTTTTTTGCTAGACAGATGCTCCTGGAAATGTTAAATGGAGGGTATCAACCTGATATGATCACTTACACAGAATTGATTAGATGCCTTTGTTTAAAAGGGAAAATGCAGCAAGCTCAAGAAATTCTCAACAAGGTGCAGGAATCTGGCTTGGAAATTGATCATGTGCCATTTCAAATTCTTATTAAACTGTACTCCAAGATGGGAAAAGTAATGGAAGCACTTGAGCTGTATGAGGAAATGACTAATAAGGGTATTTTGGGACGCTATTCTATGTATAATTCCCTGTTTATTGCACTTAGAAAGAAAGGATATCTCTTCGAAGCAAGTCAAGTATATAAGCAGATGGATAAGCTTTTGCAGTGCAGAAGAAAAGAAGATGGTTGAATCTTCAAAAAACACTGATTGCGCAAGTTATTCTCTCCATAAGAGGGGCATGCTATTGGCTGTTACAGCTATGAAGAAAGCGGCTCAGCTGTCTCTTGCCTTCTGATATGGTTCTCTGGAGCCATCATCTGGTCGGTGAAATATGTCTCCTATTGACCAAAATGCTAGATGTTCTTTCATTTGCAAAGATTGATTGGCAATTGATAATAATTAATTACAGCTGAAAAGCGACAGAAGTTATGTGGAGCTGCTATCTAAAATCTGTAAGTTCCAATCATGTATACCAGGAAACTTAAAAGACTATAGTAAATGATCATTTTAGGTTCCTGTACTGTTTGGTTGTGACGTGCAGCTTGTAAATTATCTAGTACATACTGTGAATTACATAAGCATTAGCAAAGGGTCTTTTGTTCATATTATTTTCATGTTAGTAAAGTTTGGCATGAATGCTTATTCATGAAACATGACCATTTTCTTACTGAATAGGAGGGTTGGGAAACCCACAAGAGAATGCTTTTAGAAGTTCGTTAATTTTTGTTAATGGTTGATGGTTTTGCTGGGAATCTAAAAGCTCCGCTATAAGACAATATAGAGCCTGTGGGAGGTAATTCCATGTCAACCAGAATAACTGTTTCCATGCTACGTCAAACTTGTCTCGCCATTCTTTGTTCACTCCTTTAAAGGTCCTCTTTGTTCACTCCTTTAAAGGTCCTCTTTGGACTTCTATATTCCAATCATCTAATTCTTAAAAGACACCTTTTAATTTACAATTAATTCAGTCAGTTCTTGGTCTGTTTCTCTATCAACATTCTCAGCATCTTTATTTCCGATCCACAAACGTTATGTGTGTGTGTGTATACATATTTATACATATATGTATATATATATATCTATATATACATATATATATATATATATTATATTTATTTATATACACATGTTTTTAACTGCTTAATAGATAGATCCTTAGAAGCTATCCGGTCTTGTAGTTATCTTTAAATATTTCTTTCAAAGAGCACAATCAATTGGGGTGTTATGCTTTTAACTTTGACTTGCATTTGTCCTTTGATATTGTTTGTATCTAGAACTTCTAGTAGTATCCTAGAACTATATTGACTTTTAGATAGATCACCAGAGTTTTTAATTTCATAATTTGGTAACTCATTAGGTAGTGCGTTAGGCCATTCCTTGTGTTTCATGTAATTATATTCTCATCCTAATTTTCTATACCAAATTTATTAAACCTTTTCTGTTACCTAACTTTGAATGTATTTTGACCTTTCTTTAGCCCTGTAGTTCTTACAAAAACCTTTGGTCTTCTTCATGTTAGATGTCCAATGGTATATCGAATTTAAATCCCTAGTCTTTATTTTATTTTTTTTGCGTACTTGAGCTTGTACTTCACTTGATAAACAACCTTTATAATCTATACCAAGGAACCTAATATCCTTCAAAAATCTCATGCATCAGTTATTTTTTTTTTATAAGCTTTGTGTGGTAAAACACGCATAAGAAAATTCTGAAATGCTCATGTATCAGTTTCATTAGCAATCAATGATATTCAGGTCTCTCTGAGTAGTCGTGCATTTTTGTCACTTTTTAATCTTGTTATAAAGAATTCTCTTATTTTAGTACATGTTCTATAAGATCGTCAAAATGTATGTCCAAAATAATTTTTGAGCATTATTATCATAACAAAAGAGACCACCCAAGTAAATAGGAGCTTTGTGATCGACATTACAAGACTTGCTATCATAGTACATTCTTAGTTGTTTCGCTATTTACAATGCCATACATTTAACTAGAATATATATTGCTGATTCATCTACTTGGCAATGTTGCTGTTAAGAATTGTGACGTCAAACACCCGTCTTAACTGATTTTACTGATTATTGAAGATGGTTATTGGTAAGCTAGTTGGATAAATTTGGCTTTCTTATTGAGTGATCATTTGTGCTGAGTTCTCAAATGCACTTGTGCTAGTTGGATTCTGTTGATATATCCATTAGTTCGATCATTTTTGAGAAGCTTTACATTACTGCTTCTCGGCCTGTTGTAATTATTCAAAAGAACTCAACTCATGGTGTATTCTCGATGAAGGAAATTTTGGTTTTGTAATCAGAAGTTAGTTACCTGAAATCTATGTGAGAATTGCAGAAGGCTAAATGGGGAACTCCTGAAAATTTATTCTTTGGGAAAGGTTCCTGTAATGAACTTACAATAACTTGGATGCTTACGAACATGCAACAAAAGGAGAGAAATTTTGTCCTTTTATTTAGTAATAATACTTGTGAGAATTTTTAGTACTTGCAGTTTTGTTAAACATTTTAGCTTCATTATTGCTGATCAAGATGGATCAGATAAGCCAGAGAAACAAATGATGTGTTTATCAGCATTCATCCTGGTTATGATGATGAAGCCTGATATTAGTATTCCTGGATGATATTAATTGTTCTCTGATCTATATTAGTATGACTGCTTTTGATTTTGTCTTTTTTGCCTTTCTGTTTGTTTATTCTCAGCAAATGACGCAGCTAATCGGGACATTTTATTCTTTTCCAGTTTTTTGTAGTGCTGCAATTAGTTGTGGCCATTCAGACTTCAAGATTGTCAAATTTTGAGATGCAGCAGCAGCAAATAACAAACATACCTGAAGTTGTTTCTCATGTAATTGTACTAACCATCTTAAATTATCATGGCAGCAGCACAAGGAAGCTGATGACTTCTATCTAGAATACCCATGACACATGATATGGACATGTTTATTACATGAGGTTGCTTGCAGTCATGGCTTCAGCTGCATGTTTAGCAGTTTGATCCTTCTTTTTCAGATCTCTCTTTGTGCCTTAAATTGTCCTAATAAATCTGATTGAATGAGCTACTTTGGAGTAAAACTGGTGGTATTACAAGAATATACTGAACAATAGGTGAGTTGTAAGACATGTAATGGCTAGGCTCATTTTCTTAGAAAATGCCCAAAAAATCATATTATGTTTGGTGAGTTGCAGATGTCTCTTTTGTCACACCAGAATAATTGGAAGGTGCAATGGCCAGGCTGATTTTCTTAGAAAATGCTCTTATTTTATATATTTTTCAAAAGATTTTTTTTTTCAAATAATATTTTTAATTAAAAATACCCAAAATATCTTGTAAAAGTTTTCTTGTTAAATTGTTTTACTCGTTTCTTTATCGATTTTTAACTGTTATAATATTTTTATTTAGTTCATTTATAATTAATTTATAATGATGTTTATAATATTTTATTGATGTATTAAAAACTTATTGAAAAACACTATAAGTGGTATCATATCATGTTTCTTTGGTTATTGTTCATACATCATTACAACATCATACTTTTAGGGTTATAGTTAATTTACTTGAGGTTAAGAGTCTATCTAAATCATTTATAATATTTTTAAATAAGTTTTTTTTAGTGTTTTTATTGTGATGGTCAAAACAGGTTAAAAATATCATGATAGATAAAAAAAAAAATTACTGTAATAGGTAGTAAACTTTTTTATGAATAGTTTGGATATTTTTTAAATTAAAGATATTATATGAAAAAACGTAAAATGAGAGGTATCGATTGAGATGCTCATGATACCCCTGAAAAATCAACGTTTGTAAAGAAAAATTGGCGTAATGGCTTTGTATTATTCAGGCTCATATTTGCAGGACAGCTCATGAGATGCTCATGTTTTGCCGGGGAATATATGAAATCATCACTTAATTTTCTCAACTTGCATTCTTTTGATATGTAATCATGATATTAAAGCTTTATTTTAATTCTAGGATACAATGATACAGTCATCTTATCTTAGGGTAATTATATATTATCTTATATAGTTAACAATGATTAAAAATCTGGTTTTTATATTATATTTTAAAAAAACGTAGCATGAGTTACGAAAGTGGAACATTTAATCCTAATTTTTATTTACGTCGTTAATTGGATTAATTTTTATTTACGTCGTTAATTTTGTTGATGAAAAAAAAAAACACAAGATACAAATGTAAAGGATAAAAACATAACTAAACTATCTGTAAAAGTTATTAATTATATATATAACTAATATAAGGAGCGATCGATGCTATGCATCAATATGTTTTCAAACAGTGCGAATGCCACAGTCTTCTTCTGCATCACCATTTTGTAATATGTTTTTTTCTCCTTTTTGATGCTATGTTGTAGGAGTTTGTCAATGGAGAACCACCAAATCTAGACCTCTCATCCCATCGTGCCCCACTCCACCACTAGTAGTAGTTGCATCTACGATGAACAGTAGCTCCTTCGACACTGCCTCCAACTCTGAAGTCCATCCCGAGATGCTTGGAGGCCACTCAGTGCAAATTGCTGTTGCTTCGATGACGATGGACTGTCATCTACGATGACGATGACGATGACGATGACGATGGATTGTCATCAGACGCCGAAGTCGTCACTAGTGGGCTTTCAAGCTATATGAGCGCCCGCCACAACAACCTCAAGATGATCGACCCTTTGAAATCGATCATGTTCTAGGCTCATAGGTGGTTGCCAAAGATCATCATGTCTGTCGCTAACCGTATTGGATGGACTTCCCTTCATTGGCTTTCAGTCTCATCATCGATTCCATCGCGACGGGCGAGCCAGCAAGTGCAACGGAAAGCAAAGCAAGATCAATAGGTGCGGCAGGCGATGGGTGACGGACAAGCAGGTTAAAAAGAGGAGGGGAAGAGAAAATCAATCAGAGGAATTTATATAAAATTAATAATTTAAAAGATATTAAAATTATGTTTTTATTTATTCCATTCATGCTATTTTTTTTCATATGACAGACAACATATGCACTTTTTGTAATACTAATAATATTTTTTAAAATATAAAAATCGAGATACTAATTAACTATAGGGGGGGTAATATGTACTGACCCCCTCTTATCCTACATGCAATCACATTCCTCTACCTTTTGAACGTGGGACTAAATTAATTTATCAAATTAATTACACATATACATACATGTTTGAGTTTTACCAATTAATTACACGTACATACATACATGTTTACGAACCAACTAAGTAGCACTCGTTTTAAGCGAGGGAGGGTAATCAAATTGAATCACTAAAACCAAATCAGTTTAAAATTTGTTGAGATCAAATAGTTCAGTTTTAGGATTACTCTTCATTGGCTTGGTTAATCAATTAGGGTTCGGTTCAATTTGATTAATCAAACTAATCTAAAGACCCCGATAGTGATATTAGTCCAATCTCAATGCTACAATTTCATAAATATATTATCATATCAATACCAAGACTTTGGTTTAATTGAATTGAACCGAACCGATTCATCGAACCAAATAGATTTAACTTGACTCTTAAGTGTTTGGTTCAAACACGCATAACAAATAACTGGAGTGGTAAAATAGGAGAATAACCTAACCATTTTTGATCCAAAGATCGAAGCATATGCTTGCTCTTTTATTTGCATAATTATTTTGTATTTTATTGTTTATAAATTTCATTTATAACATAAATAATGTCGTCGGGGATGTAGCTCAAATGGTAGAGCGCTCGCTTTGCATGCGAGAGGTACGGGGTTCGATACCCCGCATCTCCATTATTTTTTATAGAAATTTTATTTTGATATATAATTGTGTTTATAATTAAATGATGCTTTTTCTTACTCGGGGATGTAGCTTAGATGGTAGAGCGCTCGCTTTGCATGCGAGAGGTACGGGGTTCGATACCCCGCATCTCCATTTTATTTCTCTCCTTCAATTTTTTTTTTTTCTTCCCCAATGATGCACGAGTCTGATTCCGAAGCCAACGTGAAACGACATGAACTCCATTAAATTTTATTTCTCTCCTTCTAATTTTTATTTTCCAATGATGAACGAGTCTGATTCCGAAGCCAACGTGACACGACATGAACTCCATTAGATTTTATTTCTCTCCTTCTAATTTTTATTTTCCAATGATGAACGAGTCTGATTCCGAAGCCAACGTGAAACGACATGAACAAACACATGTCTAATCACGACGTGTTGTTTAGCGGCAAGTGTCGGCGGTCATAGCCGACCGGTGGCCTCGTTCCTCCATTGTCGCGCTCACTGTAAGCTTCTGCAGCGGCGATGCCGTTCGTGGTAGTAGTGTTGTGGCAGCAGCTCGCACTTGGCGCTTACTGCTGCGCCACCAACGCACTTGATGATGATGACGAGCCAAGTCCGGAAGGCCTTCGTAGCGCCGCCGCCGCCGCTGCTTGGGTTGGGTCCTCACTTTCATCTCCACGACGCGACTACTTCCACTTCCTCCATCCTCGTCTTCCTTCTCTGAGCAATCTCTGTTTCTTCGTTTTCTTGGATTCCGTCCAATTATTTGATTTCAATCATCACATTAAAATTTATTGCAAACAGTAACATATTATAATTTCTTATGCTTACAACTGTGATAAGAGCCGAGTTTTCTAAAATTAAATACCTTTGATCTATTGGTTTTGATTTACTGGACTTAAATGATCCGTGTATATTTCCATCTATCTTTCTATTTAATATGTTCTATCACCTGCTTACGAGTGATTCTAGATTCCTTACATTAGATCGATAGACAATTATGGGTAATTTACTGTCAATGATAATATTGTTGAGGGTTTAATTTCCTTATAAGAAAATTAGAAATTTTAAAATTTTTAAATACATGAGAAATGCATGATTTGCAAATTGAGCTTGATTTGCTATCATATTTTTTTTAGACTTCTTGACTTTTACAAATTGAGCTTCTTATTAAAATCTATATTAGATAATTTTAGATCTTCAAAATGTATGATTAGCTATTATGTTATTTTTTAGATTTCTTGATCTTTTTCCTTTTGATATTTACATGAGATGATCTTATGAATGCAATGAGTAGCTCTTATATTTTTTTCTTAGATTTCTTGTCTTTTTGAGATCTCTTTCGAAATAGTTTTACTTGATTCTTTCTTCTTGATATTTATAAAAAAAAATATGATTTAAAATTTTCTTGTGATAAGACTCATGATGTCTCTTTCAATATTTTGAATATTAGATTCATGAATATTTTTAAATGTATCCCCCCTCTTGATATTTGATTTTTTTTATACTTGATTTTTGGATAGAGGGACAAAAGAAATTTGATATGGCATTTGTGATGCATAAAATTCTATCTTTATTCTCCTTCTTATTTTTCAAAGGGAGAAAAATGAATTAAATTCTATCTTTAGTCTTCTTCTTATTTTACTAAGGGGAAGTAATTGACTAACTTCCTCTCTTTATGTGCTAAATATTATGATAAATATCTAAAAAAATGTTTAAATATAATTGAGCATTTATCCTTTTTGTTGATGACGAAGGGGGATAATTGACATAATTGATGACATAAGAGAAATGTTTATTTTGAAATATTTGAAATGTTTAAAATTTTTATGTTATACCAAGAAGATGAATGTTGTTTTGAAAATTTTATCATGTATAGTATTATAATTGATGACATAAACTGAATGTTTTAAATATTTATTATGTGAAACATATTAGTTGAAATTATTTATCATGTGATATCAAGAAGATGAATGCTTTGAAAATTTTATTATGTATGATATCATGAATGATTACATCATGAATATTTCAATATTGTCAAAATGTTATACTTGAATTCAAAAGTGATGGATTCTTTTGAATTCAGGTTTGCTCTATTTATCCTACGACATATACATAGGGGGAGTTAAGATTAATTCTCATCATCAATTGGTTATTATCATCAAAAAGGGAAAGATTGTTGAATCTTGGATTTTGATAATAAAATCAATTGATTGGTTTTATGATCTAACCTGTGTATTAAAGATGAGTGATGTAGAATTAACTACGATGGTAAAATGATAATACAATCTAATGTTGGGTCGAAATCAAGTTTAAACATCGGGCCAGGGTTCAGACGATACAATGAGAGCACACCGGGAGTTTGTCAGGAGTTCATCGAAGGTGATCGAGAGCTCGTTAGGAGCACGCTGAGAGTTCACCGGAAGATGATTAAGAAACTCGCCGGGTTTTCGCTGAAGGATGCTAGGAAGTTCATCGGGAGTTCGAAATATTAATTGACATGTTGGACAAAAACGATTATAATTGTGTCATGTGTCGTAGTTAATATCGTAATTGAGTCTTAATTGAGTTAGATTTAAAGAAATCCAAATTAACTCAAATGTGAGACAATCAGGTCCACTTTAGGTTAGATTTGAGCTTAGGTTGAGCTCATTTCATTGACCCAAGATTAGGAAAGACAGTCTTCGAAGACACAATCTCTAAAAATTTTGGCTCCATTCTTGAAGCCATTTGGGGCCTATAAATACCCCACTCAAGAGCGAAAAACTTATGAAAATGCTATTGTAATTCCTTGAGAGCTCCCCCTCTTTTCGTTAAGTGTAGTTTTTGTTTAAGGTAGGGTTGAGAGAACTGTAAAGGTTATCTCCTGAACTTGTGAAAATGAGAAAAGTTTAAGGGGTTTTGATCTTCACCCATGGAAGAAGATCATTAGTGGATATCGATGTGCCTCGATGAATGAGAACTCAGGAAGTGAACATTGGTCAAGCTTTTGACTGAACCACTATAAACTCTGTGAGTCTTCTTTACTTGCTTTTTATTTTATCATTCCATAACTAAATTGAGATTCTTCATTTGTTCTTCAGTTTAATCACTAGCTTGATCTTGACGACCCCCCCCCCCCCAACATAGGCGACATCGATTCCGATCAGATATGGTCTCTCGCTTTAACGTGATTGAGCCAGAACCTACGAATGGATCTGGACCCCCGCTTTAATGCGATAGAGTCTGACCCCGAACGGGCCAAGGATAGTTAGGGACCAAAGCCTCCGCAACCTTACGTCTTTGCCTCGGTGCCTCCTCAAGCCTTTGCTCAATTTTCTTTATTCATAGGTAAGCCAACTCAAGTTTCAGCAGCCTTGCGCCTCCGCCTCATCCTCGACTGTGCCCTTTGAGCCAAACAATGCTTTTCGGCTCTTAGGAGGTACTATCGCCTGGGCCAAACGGTACCACCATCCAGGCCAACCTCTAGTCACCGAATTAACCTTCCAATAGGCATAATTCATCCTTGGTTCAGGCCCAATGGGCTTATAATTAAGTTGGTATCATTTCGGTCCAATACCAACTCAATTTGAGCCAAAATAACCTTGATTAAGACTTAATCACTCAATCACATATCTAGTATAATCACGAAGCTTTCAACATGTTGTCCAACATTCAGACATGTTATTTGATCATCCGACACTTCGTTCAAACCTCCGACGTATCGTTCTTTCCTTTGGTGTATCACTCGATCTATCGACATGTTGACTTTTCACAATATCTAATCTTTTGGCATAATACCTTATCTTTTCGACCCGATGCCTGAACTCATGGTACGAAGTCCATCCTTCGACACGTCGACCAATCATCTGGGCTGACGTCCAATCTCTAACATGATGCTTTCCGGCCTAATGTCTGATTCTCCTACTTCGATAATTTACCCTATGATGATTCATGTCTGTGATAAAAGTTTTTCCTATGTCACTTATCTCAAATGCTTATTAGTCTATAATTTCATCAATTGATTTTATCATCAAAATTTGAGATTTAACAATCTATCCCTTTTTATGATGACAACCAATTGATGATAGAACTTTAATCAAACTCCCCCTGTTTATATGCTATATTTAAATATAACAAACTTGAATTCAAAATAATAATAACCTTTCATTTTTAGTTTTTGAATAAATCTTAGTGACTTTCGATAATAATCACTACAAATATTATATGCATAATTTCAGTTAAAATATCAAAATAATTATTACACACTTCATATGTATAGTTAAAATATCAAAGTAATCATTGCATATATCATAGGCATATATCCAAATCAGCATAAGCTTAAAACACCATAATTTTTTCACATCATCAAAGAGTTCAGTTGACTTCTCCCATTTTTGTTAAAATATATATTTTCCTCCTTTATTAATAAAGAACATGAGCTAGTACTTCTCTCTCTTCCTTTGTCATCGTAAAAGAGAAGAAAAAATATCATGATATTATCATAAAAAAGAAGAAAAGATATCATGGTATTATCGTGCTACTTCTCTCCCTTTCCATTAAAAAACATGAGCTACTACTTTGACATCATAATATTAAGGATTTTAATATCAAAGATAAGTACAAGTTATCAGAGGTCAATTTATGATGGGGTATTAACAAAACTCCCCCTTTCTATATGTCATCTTAAAAATTAATGAACGTAAATTTAAAATGAAACTTTTTTTCAATAGTACTCTTGAACTCAAGTTGAGATAAATTTGATCTTGATATTATTATTTTAAGCCCAAATCCTCAATTATGCTTCAAATAATAAAAGTTAGACATAAGTCACTTCTTATAAAAAATTATAAAAGCATCATAAATCACCTTATTCAACACATAAGCTAGACACGAATCACTGCTTCTCCTATTTCTATCATCAACACAAATAAAAGTGTTTTCTCTTTTTCCAAAATAGATTACACAAGTCATAAAAATAAAAGAATAAAAATAAATCCAATTTTCAAGTTGTAAACATCAAAAAGTTAAGTGAAAGATCATAATTCATTTGAATAAATATCCTCTTTAGTAAATAGCAAAAAGAATCATAGGAGAACAAATAGTAAAGGATCTTGATTTATATAATTCTCAAGTTATAATTATCAAGAAATTAAATAAAAGATCATGATTTGTTTGAATAAATTTTTTTCTTAGTCATTAGCGAAAAAAAGAATTATAGGAGAATGATCTCAAATCATGAATATCAAGAAGTTAAGTGAAAGATTATGATTCAATTGAATAAATTTCCTCTTTAGCAAAAAGAATCATAAGAGAATAACTAGTAAAATTTCTTGATTTATACGAGATAGATCTCAAATTAAGAATATCAAGAAGTCAAGTAAAAGATCATGTTTCGTTTGAAAAAAAATTTCTCTTTAATAAAAAGAAAAAATCACACAAGAACATATAGAAAGGGTCTTGATTCATATATTTGAATAAATATTTTTCAACGAAGAGCGAGTTTGAACAACTTTTGATGTATCTCTAATAATTAGCTCCTTAGGATGTGCATCTATATACTTTCATTCTTTGGACAATGTTTCTTTAGAAGTAGATGCATCCAAGTTACTTTAGAGAGAAAAATTCATTCAAATTCAATATATCAAATTCAAAATCATCATCAAAATTATTTTTCTTAACTTTGGGAGACTCATTAAAAATAACATAAAAAGATTCCTCAATAATTAAAGTTCTTTAGATTAAATTTATGAGATCAATTTCATACTTCAATGTCATAATCTCCTACTCTAAAGCCATGCATCATCGTTTGAAATTGAAAATAAGTTTCATCATGAAAATCATCAAGATCAATAGTATAAACAATATTGCTCCTTATAGTAATCATATTTGGTATTTCTATGATGCAAGCATTATATTCAAATTTAATATTATATCTTATATCACATAATTGAATAATACTTAATAAGTTATGTTTTAAACCATCTACTAACAAAACATCTTCAATCAAAAGATTTGATTTGTTACTAATTTTTTATTGTTAATAATCTTTCCTTTATTATTGTCTCCAAAGGTGACATATCCTTCATCTCGGCTAGTGAGCCTTAAGAAATATGTTGAATCTCTCTGGTCATATACCTTAAGCATCCACTATAAAGACACCATCTTTTGCTCCTAGCCCTTGTTTGGAGACATGCCTACAAGAAAGATGAGTTTGCTCTAGGTACTCATTTAACTTTGGATTCTTTATGGTTAGATCTATCTTTACTAATTTATAAGAGTCTATATTTTTAAAAAATGCATGTATAAGCATAATGACCAAATCTTCCACTAAAATTACATTTTAGGGGAATATATGATGTGTGTCCCTTTACAAATTTTGTTGGACTTTTGATTAGTGTTACTACTCACGAAGATGATTCATTCCTTTTTTGATACACAACCTTGATAAGTAAGAATTATAATTAGAGTGGATAAGTCTTAACGATGGTCATTTCAAGTCAAATTGAGTTAGTATTGGGTTGAAACCATGCCAACTTAATTAAAAGCCCATTGGGCCTAAACCAAGATTGAATTGGGCTTTAGAAGGCCAATTTGGTGACCTAAAGCAGGCCTTGGCGATGATATCACCAGGCCTAGGCAATGGTATCACCAAAACAGTCGGAAAGCACTGTTTTATGCTTTTCTAGAACTTCCGACGGTAGTACATGGTCGACGATGGTACCGCCCAAGCAGTGGTGGTACAACCTAGGCCGGTGGTGGTACCACCATAGCACATATTCCTGGGCTCTGTTTCGATGGTAGTACTGTCTGGCTCTGACGATGGTACCGTCAGTACCTTAAAAACATGAAGATTTAAATTTTTGGCTCCATTTCTGAAGCCTTTGAGAGTCTATAAATATCTCACTCATGCTTGCTTAATGCAAGGATGAACAAGAATGAAATCTTATGAATTGAAGTATGTAAACTCTTTTGAAAGTGGAAGTCTCTTCTTTAGTGGGTTTAGAGGTTATTTCTAAGGAGGTGTGAGGTCTTTTGTAGAATAGTTAGTATAAAAGTTCTCTCATGAACCTGGTAAAAGGAGAAGGGTTGTAACAAGGGTAGTTGATCTTTGCCCATTGAAAAAAGAAGATAGATAGTGAAAGCCAATGACACCGAGGGAAGAGGAATCACGAGTGGACGTAGGTCGGGAAGATCGAACCGTTGTAAATTGGTTTGCTTTCTCTTACCTTTGCTTTGTCATTGTATATTGATTTGCTTACTCACTGCCCTTACTTATACTTTTAGTTAAATGCACTTTTAATATGAATTTTATCGATCAAATTTGATAAATTGGATTCTTTTGCCATAGCGCTAATTCACCCCAACCACCCACCCCCCTAGTGCCATTACAATCCTGATAGCTGGTATCAGAGCCAAGTTCTCTCGGTTAGATTAACACCCAAGTGAGATTTAATGGCTTTTTCGATAATCAAGAGGGTCACTCTATCACTTGTCCTCCTATGTTCAATGGGACGGACTGCACTTATTGAAAAATATGAATACGAATTTTCTTGCTTTCTATGGCGTTGATTTATGGAAAATCATTGAATGTGATTTTCAAAAATCGTCTAGACAATGAATGAAATGATGTTGAGAAAAAATATTTTCCTTAAATGTTAAAGCTATGAACATTTTATTTTTTACTTTAAACAAAAATGAGTTTAATCATGTTTCTACTTGTGATAATACACGTGATATTTGACACATACTTGTAGTTATTCATGAAGGCACAAGTAGAGTAAAAGAATCTAAAATTAATCTTTTGATATATAGTTATGAATTATTTAAAATGAAGCCAAGCAAAATCATCGGTGACATGTACACCCATTTTACGGATGTTGTCAATGGTTTAAAAATTCTTAGTAAATATTATACTAATCTTGAATTGTAAATAAGATTTTAAGATTCTTTTAAAAAGTTGAGATCCAAAAGTAATGACTATCTAAAAAGCAAAGGACTTGAACAATTTTCCTCTTGAAGAACTCATAGGATCTTTAATGACCTATAAAATAACTTGCAAAGTACATGATGAACAAGAAAAAAATCTTCCAAAGTATATGAAGGATATTGTACTTAGAACTAAAGATGGCTACTCGAGTAAAAGCTCAAGTGATGATGATGATGACATAAAATTCCTTACAATAAGACTTAAAAGTTCATAAAAAAAAACTAATTATGTAAGACAAGAATATAAGAATAAAAGTGCACCTAAAATAGATACAATAATATGTTATGAATGTAAAAAATCAAGGTACTTCAAAAATAAATGTCAACAACTGAAGAAGAAGTTGCCAACCCAAAAGAAAAGAAAAGCAATCAATGGAATATAGGATAAATCAAGTGCATCAGAAGACAAAGAGTAAATTAATAATGATGAAATGGGAAACTACGCATTGATGACCTTGAGGTATGTGACTCTTCTGAAACATCCTTATCTTATGATAAATTATTTGATACATTTCATGATTTGTATGATGAGCCTAAAAAAGATAGTAAGAAATATAAATTACTAAAAATGGATCATCTCTCTCTCTCTCTCTCTCTCTCTCTCTCTCTTATGAATTTGATAAATTGAAAAATAAGTATGACAATTGTATGTTAACATCTTGCACTAAATGTGAAGAGTTAGATTTACTTAAAAATTATATATTATTATATATTAACCTCATCATTGATGACCTTCAACGATGAGGTATGTAACTCTTCTGAAACATCTTTATCTTATGATAAATTATTTGATACATTTCATGATTTATATAATGAGCCTAAAAAAGATAGTAAGAAATATAAATTACTAAAAATGGATCATATATATCTCTCTCTCTCATGAGTTTGATAAATTAAAAATAAGTATGACAATTTTATGTTAACATCTTGCACTAAATGTGAAGAGTTAGATTTACTTAAAAAATATATATTATTACAATAAAATTAAAAAAAATTAAAATAAAAATAAAAATCATTAAACATGATTCTTGCTAAACAAGGTTATGGATTTAGAAAGGAAGATATTATATTCACAAGTAATGGTATATATCAAAAGCCAACTAGATTTGTAAAATGACCCACACTACATATTCCCTCTAAAGTTAAATGTAATTTTTGTAGAAGATTTGGTCACTATGCTTATACATGCTCTCTAAAAAAAACTATAGTTCTCATAAATTAATTTGGGTTCCTAAATGAACTATAAATGATTTGATGTCAAAAGTCAAGAAAAAAAATATCTAACTATGAAGACCCAAAGATAAATGGGTACCTAGAGCAAAACCCTCCTTTTTATAGGTATATCTTCATACAATAGCTAGGAGCAAAGGATGATATTTTGAGTCAAGATATATGACTGGAGATTCAAGATACATGATTGGAGATTCAACATAATTCTCAAAGTTTACTAGTTGAGATGGAGGATATGTCACATACAGAGACAACAATAAAGGAAAGATTATCAATAAATGATTTAAAATGTAACTTATTAAGCATTAGTCAATTATGTGATAAGAGATATAATATTAAGGCCAAAATTCTTATTGACCCCACGTACTATGCCTCAAAATCAAAGTCACCTTGCCCCCCTCGTACTTTAAAATTCATCTAAGTGACCCCCCGTACTATGATTTCACATCAAAGTCACATCTTATACTTTAAAACTCGTCTAAGTGACCCCCTTGTACTATGCCTCAAAAAGTCATCATCCGTACTTTAAAACTCGTCTAAGTGACCCCCCTGTACTATGCCTAAAAAAGTCATCCTCCGTACTTTAAAACTCGTCTAAGTGACCTCTCATATTATGCCTCAAAATCAAAGTTATTCTCCATACTATAAAACTCGTCTAAGTGACCCATCGTACTACGATTTCGCATCACAGGGCCCCCTCTGTTAGAAATAAGTTACGCCGTTAGGTAAAATAATTTAGGAGCCACTTTGATGTGAAATTATAGTAAGGGAGGTCACTTAGACGAGTTTTAAAGTAAGAGGGGTGACTTTGATTTTGAGACATAGTATGGGCGGTCAATTAGACGAGTTTTAAAGTATGGGGGTAACTTTGATTTTAAGGCATAGTACGGGGGGTCACTTAGACGAGTTTTAAAGTACAGGGGGTGACTTTAATTTTGAGGCATAGTACGAGGAATCACTTAGACGAGTTTTAAAGTACAGGGAGTGACTTTGATATGAAATTATAGTACGAGGGGTCACTTAGACAAGTTTTAAAGTATGGGGGGTGACTTTGATTTTGAGACATAGTACATGGGGTCAATAAGAATTTTGGCCTTTTTTTATATAGGAATCTATCTATGTTATTTTTAATTAATTTTTTAAAGGTAAGAAAAATAATCTTAATGATGATATATTAAATTTATCTCAAAAGTAACTTGGAACATCTATTTCCAAAGTAAGAAATAAAAGTATATAAATGCACATCCTAAAGAGTTAATTATTAGAGATACATGGGGTCAATAATAATTTTGACTTTTTTTTATATAGAAATCTATCTATGTTATTTTTAATTAATTTTTTGAAGGTAAGAAAAATAATCTTAATGATGATATATTAAATTTATCTCAAAAGTAACTTGGAACATCTACTTCCAAAGCAAGAAATAGAAGTATGTAAATGCACATCCTAAAGAGTTAATTATTAGAGATACATGGGGTCAATAAGAATTTTGGCTTTTTTATATAGGAATCTATCTATGTTATTTTTAATTAATTTTTCAAAGGTAAGAAAAATAATCTTGATGATGATATATTAAATTTATCTCAAAAGTAACTTGGAACATCTACTTCCAAAGCAAGAAATAAAAGTATGTAAATGCACATCCTAAAGAGTTAATTATTAAAGATATATCAAAAGGTGTTCAAACTCGCTCTCAGTTAAAAAATATTTGTTAAAATATATAAACCAAGAACTTTTACTATTTATTCTTGTATGATTCTTTCTTTTTATTAAAGATGAGATTTTTTTAAACAAATCATAATCTTTCACTTGACTTATTGATATTCCTGACTTGAGATATATCTCATATGAGTCAAAAACTTTTACTAATTACTCTCCTATGATTCTTTTTACTATTTACTAAAGAAGAGATTTATCAAATGAATCATGATCTTTTATTTAATTTTTTAATATTTATGACTTGAGATTTTATATGACTTTTTTGTATTTATGACTTGTGTATTCTTCTTTAAAAAGAAGAAGAATTAACTTGTATATGTGTTGATGATAAAACAAGAGAAATAGCGATTCATGTCTAGCTTATGTATTGAACGATGAGACTTATAACTTTTCATTAGTAATGACTCATGCCTAACTTTCATTAATTATTTTTTAACTTTTAAAGTTTGATTGAATATTTGGGCTTGCAATGATAATATCATGATAAAATTTATCTCAATTTGAATTTAAGAGTATCATTAAAAATTTTTTATTTTGAATTCAAGTTTATCAATTTTTTTGATGATACCCCATCATAAATTGATCTCTCATAACTTGAATTTATCTTCGATAATGATATCCTTCATGTTATGATATCAAAGTAGTTTTACAATTGGCACATTGACGTAAATATATGATATCCTTCTCTTCTTTTTGATGATGACAATAGGAGAGAAAAAAAAAAGTAGTTTGCACATATTTTCTTTTTTATTAACGATAAAGGGGGAGAAGTAATGGCAATATTTTGATGATGTAGCAACTATGTTACACTCTTATATATGTTGTATTTCATGATATAAACTTATGATATCAATTTGAGATGTATAATTACTTTGGCATTCTAACTATGGATATGATATGATTATTTAACTAAAATTATGCATATGATTATTGCAATGATTACTATTGAAAGTTACTATGGTTTCTGATTAAACTTATTTCAACTTGAATTCAATACATTCATTTAAAATGATATATGATCATTTCAATTTGAGTTCATTATGGCATATAGGCATTAGAAGTTTAGTTATAACTCCATCTTTAATTGGTTGTCATCATAAAAAAGGAAGAGATTATTTAATCTTAATTTTGATGATGAAATAAATTGATGAATTTATGGACTAATATGTTTTTAAGATAAGTGACATAGGAAAAACATTGATAATAGACAAACGATTGTAGGGCAAATTGTTGAAGTAGGAAAATCAGATATTGGTTTGGGAAAACATCATGTCTTAGATTGGCCATCAAGCTAGAGGATTGGTTGCGTGCCAAAGGATGGACTTTATGCCATGAGTTCGGGCATCAGGCTAGAAGAATCAGGTATTGCTCCAAAAGATCATATATTGTGGGAAGTCAACATGCTGATAGATCGAGCGATACGTCAAAGGAAATGATGATACGTCAGAGGTTTAGATGAAGTGCCAGATGAACAAATGATATGTCAGAATACTGGACAACATGCTAAAGGCTTAGTAATTGTAATTAGAGCGGTCAAATCTTAATCATGGTCATTTCGAGTCAAATTGAGTTGGTATTGGGCTCAAACCATGCCAACTTAATTAGGAGCCCATTGGACCTGAACCAAAATTGAATTGGGCTTGTTGGAAAGCCAATTTAGTGACCTGAAGTAGGTTTAGATGGTGGTACTGTCAAGCTCAGGCAGTGGTACCCCCCAGACAATTGTAAGCACTATTTTGTGCTTATCTGGGACATTCAGTGGTAGTATCACCTATGGCCGATGGTGGTGCCACCTAAGCGATGGTGGTACCATCTAAGCGGTGGTGGTACCACTAGAGCCTAGATTACCGAGCTCTGTTTTGATGGTAGTACTACCCGACGCAAGCGATGGTACTGCCAATACCTTGAAAACTCAGGGATTTAAATTTTTGGCTCTATTTTTGAAGCCTTTGGGGTTCTATAAATACCACACTCATGCTTGCTTGATACAAGGGTGAACAAGAATAAAAGCTTGTGAATTAAATGTGTAAACTCTTTTAAAAGTGGTTGAGTCTTCTCATTGAGTTTAGAGATTATTCTGAGGTGTGAGGTCTTCTGTAAAAGAATTGGTGTAAAAGTTATCTCTTAAGTCTGGTAAAAGGAGAAGGATTGTAATAAGGATATTTGATCTTCCCTCGTTGAAAAGAAGAATGATATTAAAAGTCGATGGCCTCGTGGGAAGAGGAACTGAAATCGAACATAGGTTGGGAAGATCGAAGCACTATAAATCAGTTTGATTTCTCTTGCTTTTGCTTTGTCATTATATATTGATTTACTTACTCGCTATCCTTGCATACAATTTTAGTTAAATGCACTTTCGATACAGATTTTATCAATCGAATTTGATAAATTAGATTCTTTTTTCCATTGCACTAATTCACCTCCCCTCCCTCCCTGGTGCCATTATGATCTTGATAAAAAGGATTCTCTTTTGAGCCAAGCACTTTGGCGTGATACTCAGAAGGTCGAGGGTCACACCTAGGCCAAGTCTTCGCACTCCCCTAACTCATGCACTCGATGTAGAAGGTCGAGAGCTGCACCAAAGCCGAGCCTCCATACTCCCCCTAGCCATACACTTCGTGTAAAGGCCGAGGGCTACACCTAGGCCAGGCCTCTGCACTCCCCCAAGTCGTGCACTCGGTGTAGAAGACCCAAGGGTCGCACCTCGGATGATATATAAGAGTTAAAAAGGACTCACTCCCAAGCCAAACACCTCGATATAAAACTCAGAGGGTTGTACCTAGATCGAGCCTCTGTGCTCTCCCAATCCATACATACAGCACAAAGACCTCAACATACTCCCAATACCCCAGCCAGCAAAACCCAATCAGAGCAAGAACCAAGTAGTGCACCCTCCGGAGAAAGACCCTAGAGGACACCCTTTCTAAGGGGGGCAAATGATAAAGATAATTTTGGTTCATGCTAGCTCATCCGTCATGAAAAATGATACTTAAGCAAGGCTTCACATCATCTACTCCCAAATATGTTGTAGGATGTCATAAAGTACCTCACACCAATGATCGATAATAACCACCCTATCTTATCAGGGTCATAGGCCAAAACGATAATGTTGTTAGACTAATCTCATCCCGAGCCAGCCAATAAGTGAAGCTCATGGATCAGATATAAAAGGAACCCCTCAGCTCACACTATGGGGGGGAACGAACATTAACCACACCTCTTTACTCTTTCTATTTATAGCTTTATGTCATTGTATTCTTTCCTCTGCTAACTTAAGCATTAAAGGGGCCACACTAAGCAACCCCTGATGTCGGCCTAGCATGTAGGGTCGCTAGTCACCCGGGAAAACCCGGATGATCCAACCTTCGGAGGAGAAACCCTGCAGATTGGAAGATCCCAGTCCATTTACTCAGCCACCCCGAATCGAATGCCCAGTAATGGATCGATTTCTAATTGTACCACTGACGCCACCTCATCCCCGTCAAGCCCCCTATGTAAGTCAGGGAGAGGCATTGAGATAGGCCTACACTTTCAATAAAGAACCTCATCAGTCGATGACACCCATGACACCATCACATATAATCAATTTTTTTATTCACCTTTTGACAAACTATGCCCAAAGAGTCGAAGTCTAAGACCAAACTTATTTATCACTCATTTAAAAGATACAAAGAATTTAAGTAGGAAAATACAAGTGATGTTAGCGTTTTATTATAATTTATGTCAAGTATTAAATAAAATTAATTAATTGATGGGGGTGTAGCTTAAACGGCAGATTGCTCATTTTGCATGGGTTGCCTTCTCACTTTCACCCCAAGTCGACTAACTTCTTTCTTTTTTTGTCTTTCTCTCATTTAAATAATAAGTTATTTAGTATTGATATAATATTAATATGAATCTTAAATTTATAATTATTTTTTAATTACATATTTTTAAAAAATAATTTTATAAATTTATTAAGATTACATATATTTACATCTGTGGGTCATTCCATGTATCATATTTTAGTAGAGAGAAATATTTTATTATTTTAATATATTACTTGTTGAGATATAACTGTATATATCTAATTAATATAAAGTCTTATGCTATTGACTATACATAAATAAAATAAAAATATTTAGATAGAAAAATTAAAAATTATTTGATCTAACAAGAATAGTGAATATTATAATATTTATGATGAGCTTGATCATGATTCTGATTCTTTTGCTATATTTCTTAAAAAACAAAGTATTTGTGCCTAATATGTTTTATCAAATATGTCATAGCAGAACAGGATCACTAAGAGATGAAATTATACGTGGATATGATTAGAAATATAATGACTTACTCTTTTATACTTGAATCGATGTAAAGAGAAACTCCAAAGATGATCATTTATATATTGAACAGAATCCTAGTAAGTCAATTCTATCGACTTCTTTTGATTTCTAAATTAGTAGAAAACACAAGTTGACATATTTACATATTTAGGATTATCTTAAGAGATAAGAGTCTTCAATTCAAATGAAAAAAATTAGATTCAAAGACTAATTCTGAATATTTTATTATTTATCTAAAAATCAAAGTGGTATAGACTTTATTATCAAAATTTAATCTTAATATTAAAGAAATATAGGTTAAATATTTTTATCATTTTATATTCGAGAATGTAGTTCTTTAAATTAATAAAAGAAATGATGACTATGAATAATAAAATAACATTAACGAACTCCCATATGATTTTATTGTTATCACTAATGATCTTATAGATTAATCACAATTGATAGTTTTAAAAATATCTCAAAAGGAAAGAAATCTATCATTTGTTATTATTATGTAGTATATCTATAGGAATATATTGTGACATACAAATTAAAATGATCTCTTATTGTTTTTAAATGTTATGAAAAATAATAATTTTGAAGAGTAGTATGATGTAATAAAAGAATAGTTAAAATCAATAGTGTATGATAACAAGTTGAATTGTTTAATAATTATAAAAATTTTGTTATATAAACATGACTCAAAGAATGATATAACAATCAGACTTATGGTCAAAAGTTTACTCATAAAGAATACATCCATCATAAAAGATATTTTCTTTATTGTTTAGAATAAACTCGTTAAGATCTTCATAATATTAGTAGCTTATTATGATCTTGAGTGATATCATATGGATTTTCTAAATAAGAATCAAAATTCATATGATTAACTTAAATGATTTATAAAATAATATTTTGATATGTAAATTTTAAAAATCCATTTATGACTTTAAACAAGTGTCCAAATAATGATATATAAATTTTCTTGATACCATTACTTCTTTCATATTTAAGATAAATACTATTAATCAATGTTTATATTTAAAGTTTAGTGGAAGCTAGTTTATTATATTGGTCTGTATATGAATTAAAGGTTAGTGGAAACTAGTTTATTACATTGGTCTATATATGAATAATATTTTACTTATTTGTAATAATCTTAGTTTATTGGACGAAACCAAAAAATTTCTTACCAAGAATTTTAAGATGGTTGATAAGAATGAAACAACTTATATTATTAGTATTGAGATTTTAAAAATCAATCTAAAACATTATTAAGACTCTCTTAGAAAAGATATATTTGATTGAGTCTTGAAGAGATTTAATATTTAATTTTATTTAGTAAATGACATAAATAAATTTTTTAATCAAAATAAATATTTTAAAATAATTTAGAAAATTTAGATAAAAAATATTCTATAGGTATACACAGTTAAAAGTCTATTATATGCACAATCCTATTCTAGATTAGATATTAATTTTGTAGTCATAATATTAGGTATATATTAAAGTTACCTAAAATAAAACAATAAAAGGCTATAGAAAAAAGCAATAATATGTCTAGAAAAGACTAAGAATTATATACTCATATAATTCAATAAAGATATTTTCATATGTTAATTCAATAAATTGCCAATAATAGAGTATTATATTATTCTATTATCAATAATAGAAGCTAATTTTATTGTATGCTTTGATGCTACTAATTAAGCTTTACGATTCCCAAATTTTATCACAGGACTTAGTTTGGTCAGACTTAATTGTCAAGTTGTTAAAGATTTTTTATGATATATAAAGTAATTTTCTTTTATAAGAATGATAAATACTCTAACAGTTTTATACATTATAGTATAAAGTACTTGAATGTTAGAGAAATAGAGTTCAGAAATAATTAATATTAATTAATAAATTATATGACTGGAGATTCATTCACTTATAACTTACAGATTAGAGTATTTTAGAGAACATGTTGTTTTGATTAGGTCTATGAGTAACTTATAAAAGATATTGTGATGTATGTTTATTGTCCATTATAATTAATATTTTTATTTATATAATTAAAATTATTTATTTTCATTGTCTTGTTTATATTTATATATATACATATTATGGTTCAATATGCTAATAGGATTATTTTGACAAAATAAATTACATAGGTTATTTTGAACTACCTTATGAACGGTTAACAATGTTGTGGTATATAGAAGGAGGTATAATAATAATGATATATAACCACTGTCACTTCTATTATAGTCAAGACTTAATGTAGTATTATATTTTTTAGATTTATTGACCTTTTTTAAAATTTGTGAACATGTGTCTAATATTTTTTAAAAGTTTCAAAGTTGTTCAAATAAACTTTTATTTAATCTATTTTGATTTTAAAATTTTTAAATCTGATCAATTAATTGACCAAATGAGAGAATATTAGATTATGTGATCATATTTAATTATGTAAGATATATTATAGATATGATTGGTTTCTGATTATGATTATCGACTAATAAAATAGAAGTTCAATTATAGTAATATTATATAGGAGATGACTTAGATGAGAGAAACTCTCCTAATTACTTATATATGGAGAGATTCATCTCTCCCTTATCTTAATTCATTGTTCATAATAGTATTTTAAAGGTTAAGAAGAGAGGAGAAGATAAATTTAATTCTTCTTGTAGATAGACATTGTAATTTTTGGATCCAACGACGATGTACTTACAGATCATATAAAGGCTTTCTAGGTAAAATTGAAAAGTATATATCGTAAATTTAATTTATTATTATTTGATTTAATCTTATGATATTAATTTTTTTTTTGTATAATAGTAGCATATTATGAGTTCTATACTTCAAATTTTTACATATAACCTTCACATTAATTTCTCTAATCGATAGTCAACTCTTATATATATATATATATAAAATCGATAAGCATGATAAGAGAAAGACTGGAGAGTGACTTACATAAACTATCACTACGCGTTTTATAGGTGTGCACAGTCTAATTATTAGAATCCATATGTCACGCTCCTCCACCGTCGGACTCTGAAGAACCTGCACTTGTAGTTGTCATCCTCCTCAGATATTATACTAAGCTTTGGGTAGAGGCATCATTTCAGCAGGCATCTAACCAAAGATATAAATGTTAGAGATGCCACCGGTGATATCAATGGCAAAAGGTCAACTCTGGGTGCACACAAAAAATGGTCACGGTTCACTTTCTAATGACTTGTAGAGATGACCTGCATGCTTGTCTTCTCTCTCACAAACTTAATTGATTGGCTGGCTCACCAAAGTTTAGTTGAGTCTGAAATGGTGTTAAAAATGGTGACATTTATGCCTCAGCAATTTGTATATCCTCGATTAATAGTTTTGACTCATTCAGGGTGAGTGACTAATTTGTTGATGAAAATGTTGACTAATTAATAGTTTCCACACCTAAACCTGTTATTTGAGGATAGAATAATTATATTTTTAAGAATATACCCCTCACCATTTTATATACAATCCTTCATATATAGAATATACCAAATTTAATACCTCTTTTATTTCTAATCTTAAACTTTCATACTGACGAAGTGTTGTGATCCTTGTGAGATTTACCCTAAGAGACATCCTACATCGATAAAAATTCGATTCATGATATTATTTAGAAAGTGGATTAGATTGGTTATTACTACTAATCAAATGAGTTAAGCTCGAGCTAATACTTTTTTTTAAAAACATTTAAAAAAAACTAATTTGGTAAATAATATGTTCTGATGTTATTTCATGAAAATCAGATTTAACAATATGGAAAACAAAATAAAATACTAATAACAATGACAACTAAATATCTCCTATGTGTTCTCATCCGTCCTCCTCCTTGATTTCAACAAAGAAAAATATATATGTAATTTATACAATATTAATGGATATGATGATTATGGTTATTTATATTCTACTTTCTATGTGAAACAAATGTTACTAAAACTATGTGTTTATAAGCGAGCTTGTTCATGAGCTTAGTCAATTAACTACCGTGAATGAGCTCGAGCAAGCCATTTACTCGTAAGCTGGTTTGACTCGATTGGAATCGTGTTTATGACATAGTAGCCTGAATAATGATGATAATTATCATGTTGTATCAAACTACGTCTACGTTGACTAAATTGGCAGATTTGGACGTACGCGATTGGCCAACATCTCTGTTTCTGTCGTCTTCCGTAGTACTCAACCCAACCACATCAGCATTCAATTCCCAATCACCAACGTCTCCTTGGTCAACGACCCCTCGCCACTACACCGTGTTCGAAGTCGTTGCAACAGCGTTTATTGGCCTCCTCCTCTCATCTCTCTCTCTCTCTCTCTCGATCTCGAGCTCCTCTTCCCATGGCTTCCTCCTCCCTCTTCTTTCTCCTATTCGTGGTCTTTGCGCCGCTCCTTTCCGTCGCTGGACCCGTCGCCCGCGAGTTCGTCTACCCCAACTTCACCGCCTCTTACCTCCACTTCATCGACAACTCCGGCGTCTTCCTCTCCTCCTCCGCCTTCGCCGCGGCCTTCCACAACCCCGGCAGGCAGCCGTCCCGCTACTACCTCGCCGTCCTCCACGCCCCCTCCGGCGCCGTTGTCTGGACCGCCAACCCCGCAGCCCCTGTGCCTCCCTCCGCGAACCTCGCCCTCACCTCGGCCAGCCTCGCCCTCGCCCTCCCCGACGGCTCCCTCGCCTGGTCCACCCCGCGCCTCGCCGCCCCCATCGCCGCCCTCCAGCTCCTTCCCTCAGGCGAGCTCCGCCTCCTTGACTCCGCCAACGCCTCTCTCTGGTCCTCCTTCGACCACCCCACCGATACCCTCCTCCCGGATCAGCTCCTCCCCGCCTCTGCCTCCCTCTTCTCCGCTATTTCCGACAGCGACCCCGCCCCCGGCGACTACCGCCTCCTCGTCACCCCCGCCGACTCCCTCCTCCAATGGACCCCGACCTCGCTGGTTTATTGGTCCATCTCCTCCGACCTCCGCGCCACCAAAGATTCCAACTTTCAGGTAAGCTACATGGCCGTCAACGGCACGGGCCTTTACCTCCTCGCCGGCGATCGTAAAACCGCCGTCTTCAGAATGATCTTCCCTCCGCCGACTTCGTCGTTCCCCGACGGGTTCCACATCGCGAAGCTGGACCCCTCCGGCCGGTTCCGGATCCTGAGCTTCTCGCCGAACGAGTCCCTGTCGGCGGTGGTCCTCGACACCGACTTCGTGGCGCCAAGCAACGACTGCGACCTCCCCTCGGCGTGCGGATCGCTGGGCCTCTGCACCCCGGGTGCTAACAGCTCTAAATGCAGCTGCCCGCCCTCGATGGGGCCGTCGCCCGCCGGCGGTTGCTCCCCGTCGGACGGCTCCATTTTGGCAAACGCCTCGTGCCGCCACAACGCCGAAGGCGACGGTGAGACGTCGGCCACGTATATGAGCCTGGGACGCCGAATCGGCTACTTCGGGACCAAGTTCTCGATGCCGGTCGCTTCCGGAGCTAACATTTCGGTGTGCCAATATCTCTGTTCTGGGAACTGCTCCTGTCTTGGTTTCTTCTACAAGAACTCATCGAAGTCTTGCTATCTCCTCGAACACCATATAGGCTCTCTCTTTATCGTGGATGACGGAGGCGACAACCTGGCTGCCGGCTACATCAAGACTCTCAACCGCCCATCACCGCCTTCTCCTTCGAACAAATTCTCCTCTTCGGTCCGTTTCGTGATCATCCTGCTACCATCTACGGCTACATTTCTACTGGTGATCTGCATTTCCTTCATGTACTTCACAACGTGGAGGAGGAACACACCCCGAATGGGAGGCATGACGAGGATCAAGTCGATGACAAGCGGGTTGAGGTGGCCAATGGCCCCAGAATTTTCCGAGGAGGAGGAGGACGACGACGATAAGGAGGAGGAGATCACGATCACCGGCCTGCCCACAAGGTACACTTACGCCGAGCTCGAGACCGCCACCGACAACTTCCAGACGCGGATCGGCTCCGGGGGGTTCGGCTCCGTGTACAAGGGACAGCTCCCGGACAAGTCGCTCGTCGCCGTGAAGAGGATCGACGCCGTCAGCGTGCAGGGGAAGAGAGAATTCTGCACGGAGATCGCCGTCATCGGCAACATCCACCACGTCAACCTCGTGCGGCTCCGTGGCTTCTGCGCCCAGGGGCCGAGGCGGCTGCTCGTCTACGAGTACATGAACCGCGGCTCTCTCGACCGGGTTCTCTTTGGCCACGGCCCGGTGCTCGAGTGGCGGGAGAGGCTCGACATCGCCATCGGGGCGGCGCGGGGGCTGGCCTACCTCCACGCCGGCTGCGAGCACAGGATCATCCACTGCGACGTGAAGCCGGAGAACATCCTACTCCACGATCACAACCAAGTGAAGATCGCGGACTTCGGACTGGCGAAGCTGATGAGCCGGGAGCAGTCCGGGTTCTTCACCACGATGAGGGGGACGAGAGGCTACCTTGCGCCGGAATGGCTGACCAACTCCGCCATCTCCGACAAGACGGACGTGTACAGCTTCGGAATGGTACTGCTGGAGATCGTGCGCGGGAGGAAGAACCGGACGGAGGAGAGCGGACCGGAGTGGACCGGGTCGACCGCTTCTTCCGGCTCATCCAGGCCGGTGCCGTACTTTCCGATGGTGGCGTTGGAGATGCATGAGAGAGGAACGTACGAGGAGTTGGCGGACGCGAGGCTAGAAGGGAGGGCGACCGGGGTGGAGGTGGAGATGGTGGTGAAGGTAGGATTATGCTGCCTGCACGAAGAGCCGGCGTCCAGGCCGAGCATGACGGCCGTAGCGGCGATGCTGGAGGGGACGACGCCGGCGTGCGAGCCGAGGCTGAAGTCCCTCAACTATCTGAGCTTGTACGGAGGAGGATCCCGGGATCCGAACGGGAGGAGAGGATCCGCGACAGCGTCGCCGCCGCTCTCGTACGTGTCGTCGCAGGAAGTGTCAGGACCGAGATAGCAGACGAAGTGTTGAAGCACAAGACAGGCTGTAAACAGATAGATATTGTGCAAGGTGAGGATTGTACAGCATAATTAAGAGTTGGAAATGAACACCAACATGATTCATATTTAGGATTCAGACAAAGGTCACCTCAGATGCTTTTGAGATGCACAGCAGCCGATCACAGACTTTGGGGGGATGGACCATTGCCGATTTTATTGGTTGATGGATTGAAATTGAAGTTGTTGGATTAATTAATTAATGGCTATGACCTCCGGTATGCATGTGACCACCCATAAGCATAGACTGGCAATATTTTAATGGATGGGGTGATATTAAAAAAGCGAGTTGGTTTTGTACATGGTTGAGTTTGTGAGACACAGTAGGCCCACATTCTTGGGATGGGCCCACACACTACCTGTGATGTGATGTGGTTGAGCAGCTCATGTCCTCATGACGAGCTTCAAAAAAAAAAAAAAATCTTAAAGGAAAATAAAGATGATCTTAAATTTACTATGGTTAATATGAGAAGACACATTGACATGATGAATTGGTGTAACGTAATGATATAAGTGATGAGTAGGTTCAATTCTGATGATAAGATAACAATACCTTTTTTTTTGCCCACATTATAAATGTTTTGATTCTTTTGCATGTAGTGAAATATAACTTTAGGTAATCCACCAACTAGGGAAATTGATCCAAATATCCTTTTTCTTAAGTTATTTTTGTAATTTTATATAAATAACTAAAGATAAATTCTAAAAGAAAACTTCTAATTTTAAATAAATTTCATCGACCACCCCCGACTAAAAAAGATTCTGATAGCGAGCCTCAATTTTTCAACACCACAAAAGGTTACAACCTCTCTCTCCACCTTTTTACTGAAAACTTCAACATATCTAAAACTTATATTGTTTCATAAATATATATATTGAATAATTTAGTAATATATACCGATTTATAAATAATTATAATAAATTATAATAAATTATTTTTTAAAATAAATAATAATAATATCATTTATGTTGATCCTATAAAATTCTACATGGTCCTATAAAACTTAGTGGAACAGGCTACTTAGAAGTTGATAGGGAATATACTGATATCAGTGTTGATCTATCGAACTCAAAAAATCTATCTTCGAGGTCTTGACACGGGATCGAACTCAAAAAACTCAACTATTCTCACTCTACTAAGACTAACTTTACCATCGGAGGGTTTAGGTTAGGAAATCCCCCTCGACACTTACCTCATGTGCAGGGTCCTCCGATGAAGTCAAGGCATGCCTCAACTCACCCCCAAAGCCTCGAGAAGGCCAGGGTCCATATTGGTCCGACTCGAAAGCAACCTTGAACGTTTGATTGTCACCTTTGGATTGCTTCGATCAGACCTTCCATATTAGGACCTCAATTGAATTGGGTCTTAGTCAATTGAGTCGAGTCCTTAGATTGGGTCTTGTTAGCCAACCTAGACCTGACATTAGGTCAGCTAGGAGAATATTAATCCTAGTAGGGTTAGGATTCGACTGATCTAGAGTCGGGTTAGGAGTCAGAGATGGATACAGGTTAAAGTCAATTACGTCATGAATGTAATAAACCCTAATCTAGCCACCACTCCCTAGTAAAGAAATGGTTGGCTAGGATTACAAAGGAGTCCTTATGGGATGTGAGTCTCCTAGCCCCTCCTCCTCTTAAGAGAGGTCGGCTATGAGTTGCTTCTTAGAGTTGGAGTTGTTAGGAGTAGAAGTCTTGAGTAGGAAACCTATTAGGAGTTAGAAGCCCTATAAATAGCCTTGTAAATCAGCCACTTTTCATCATCAATAGATTAATTATTTTTTAGCCTATGTGCAGAAAACCAAGGAGGGAGGAGCCCCTATAGAGTTCCAATGAGGCCGATCCCCTATAGAGATCACCCCAAGCTTAGAATCCTCAAGGGTTCTAATACTTGGTATCAGAGCAACGTTCTTAGCGTCTCACTGCCCTGCCACAGCTGTCTATCATCCCTCCACAGTCGCCTAAGAAATTCCCACAATTACTTAAAGATCATCATTGAATTCCGTCGTCATCTCTACTACCGCAGATCATCCTTTGATCTCCTCGTGAATTGTAACATGTTATGGTTTCCTACCTTACTACTACTGCAATATAGTTATCCTTATTTCAAAAAACCAAAAAAATTATTCCTATCTTACTGCATAAACTTTTCATCGTAAAGTTTCCATCTCTACGATGAAAGTAGCGTTGAGAATTTCAACCACATAGTACTGCCTATTTAATCTTGCTGCTACGATTTTTCTATCCAATCTTCCATAAGGTTTTTATGACAGCTTTGGCACTCTTAATGGTAGATTTTCTTTTGGCTTTGTCAAAAAATTCTCAATATAAACCATTGATCTTTTATGTCTAAACTGTTACACTTTAGACGTAAAAATATGTCGCAGTACTTTCCCGTATCTTTGATCTTACCAAATTTTTTGCTATCGTTTTCTTCCACAAAATTTGTGACGGTATTACCTCTCTTATCAGTGTATTCCTCTTGAGTTTTACTCGAATCTTCATTTTGAATTGCTTAGCAAAATTGCATCTATACTGCTAAATTTTTTTCGACGAAAAAATATGTTGTTATGCCTTTGTCTTTTTTCTTCTCTAAACCCACCAAACCCTAACCATCTTGTTGTCACTAACCATGATGTATTTAGGGCACCCCTATAACCTTAAGACAACCATCATAACCTATTTTCATAACCTAATAGCACCCAAAATCATAGCACCAACAACAACCTAAACCATAAGCTATCAACCCTAAACCGCGACCTTGATCTATCACCCTTTCAGCCACCCATCCCTACAAAACTGGTTACTACCATCAATAACAACCCTAAGCCATCCCTCTTACCCTAAATCTCTGTCACCAAACCCCCCTTACAACCTCTATAACAGCCCCAAACAGTAGTATCAATAGCACTTTCTTTGTTGAAAAATTTTGCTGCACTACCTTTGGTACTACTTGCTGCATCTACACCCGATCCCTACCAAATCCATTGCTGTCATCAATAGTAACCCTAACCCATTCCTTTAACCTTAAGCCTCGGCCCTTAGACCCTCTATACGACCCCTACAGCAGCCCTGAATCACACCCCAACAATAACCTGTCAGCCCCAAACCGCAGCCATCTACCCATTATCCACCATCCCTTTCGACCACCAATCCATGCAATCGTTTCATACCACTGACCTAATAGCAGAAGAAGGATATTGACATCTCATATTTGGATGCACATGCAATGACATCTTAAAGTTCAATCGAAGCTAAGTTTGAGGCGTTTGAATCATGCATGGAGGATAGATTGCACGCCTTATTTACCGAATTCCGATTGGGCCAATCTCTGAGCCCAACAAAATTTTAGCAAGGTGCAAGTTCAGAGAGGCCTCCCAAAAAAGGAAGTACGAGCCACTAATATGATGCAGCCACACATGAGGGTGGACTTCCCTCGATGGGAAGACGAAAACCCGATGGGATGGATTTGTCGCTTCGAACATTACTTCCGCTATTCCCGAATATCAGAGGATTCCATGGTGGACATCACTATCATCCACCTCGAAGGAGTTGCAATTCAGTGGTACAATCGATTTAAATACACCCATGGGGTTTTGATGTGGATACAATTTAAGAAACCGCTGGTGAACCGCTTTGGGCAGACCAAATACGAGAATATCAACTAACAACTTGGATCTGACAAACCTCCACGATCCAAGAATACTAGACCAGATTTGAGGAATTATCTTACCTTGCTCGTGATTGGTCTGACAAAAAATTATTAGGGATGTTCATCGAAGGATTCCAGTCGAAAATTAAAGGAGAGCTTAAAGCACGACAACCTCGCATCGTGAAGGCCGTAATCTCTTTTGCCTGAATCCAAGAGGAACGACTAAACCAAGATGCTCAGAGGATGAGAGCTACTCCTAGACCAAAGCAACATATAAACCTCCCTCTGCTTCCAGCCATTCTTCGCTGCTAAAAAAATTGATGAGAGAAGAGCTACGCAATAGATCGGCGAAGTGTCATGGACTTAGCTGAATTTACCTAAGCCGTGCGGCACCCTAACAACACTCTCTAAGACTTGCCTAAAATTGGCTAAGTCATGAAGCAACCTTACCTACTGTCCCAGACTTAACTAGGATTGGTTAAGTCTTGAAATGCCCAAAGTGTTATTTGTCCGTAAAGGGTCAGCCCACTTGCAATCTTGTGCGGGTCCCGTAGTACCTACAAAGAAGAAGTTGATTAGCTAAGAAATGATTGACGGACAAGTCCTGACGTCTCACAAAGAGGAAAACTGTACAAGCAATTCATCGAACACCTTAGGTGCAGTAGAGAAAAGGGAGAAAGAGAGCAAAATAGGACTTTATATGGTTGTAAGAATGATCGTAAGTCCACAAACGGCGGTTCCTATTGTATCAAAAGTAAGACAAATTCAATTATTGATGAAAGCCTACACTCGACATATACCTGAAGCCCTATCTAGCCCAGTGCCACCTGGGGAGTTACAAGGTGCTGAGATGGTTGACATTTCATGTCGCTTAGAGCGATAACCATAGCACGCGAAAAATATCCCAAAACATAGTTTTGGCTCCGCGCAACGAGTGATCGTTCTGTAGTATTCTAGGTTGTTTTTGTTCCCATTTCTTATGCCAAAACACATAAAATCAAAGCAAAACAAGGTGCCAAAGATTTGTACAAACAAGAAAAAGCAATGAATGGTTCGCTGAGCGAAGATGTTACGGTTGAGCGACGATCGTTTGTGACATTCTCCCTCACTTAAACTGTCGACGCCCTTATCTACTCTTGTTGGTAGGCTTTGACGTGGGCTTCTTCATGTTGTAAGGCATCTTCTGACTCCCAACTGGCTTCTATTCAAGGAAGCTTTTGCCACTTCACCAAGTACTCGATTTGCTCCGCTCTATTAGGTAGCTATGTCTTACGATCAGCTAGAATAGTTTCAACTCACTTCTCATAGGAGGCTCTAGTGGCCGGGGGGGGGGAGTAATCGAGTTGGAATATTTCGAGAATCGTCTTGCGGATCTAAGTGGTAGGCTTTCAAGTTGCTTGCATGGAAGACGTTATGAATTCTGAGCCATGCTAGCTGTTACAACTTGTATGAGACATTGCCTACCCTATTGATGATTGGGAAGGGCCCTTCATACTTGTGTATCAATCCTTTGTGCATTTTATACTTAAAGAACTAGAGTGATGCTGGTTGGAGCTTCACCAATACCATGTCACCAACTTTGAACTCCTGTGGTTGCCTCCCCGAGTCAGCCACTTCTTCATCTTTTTAACCGCCTTCTCCAAGTAAGCCCACATAATATCTGCATTGCGATGTCATTCCTTTGTGAAGTGATATGCTGATGGGCTACTCTCTATATAACTAATAACCAAGGTGTGAGGAGTCGATGGCTATTGTCCCATAATAATCTCGAAGGGGCATAATAATCTCAAAGGGGCTCTTATTAGACACAGAGCTCCGCTACATGTTCTAGGAGAATTGGGCTATGTCCAATAGTTTCACCTAATCTTGTTGGTTGACACTCATGTAGTGTCGGAGATATTGCTCTAAGAGCGAATTGATTCTTTCAGTCTGGCCATCCGTTTGAGGGTGGAGGCTTATGGAGAAGTATAATTTAGATCCCAACAGCTTGAACAACTCGGTCCAGAATCATCCCAAGAACCGAGAATCTCAATTACTAATAATGTTGTGTGGGACTCCCCAATATTTCACCACATTCTTCATTATCAACTTAGCCGCCTCCTCTGTTGAGCAATGTAGAGGTGTAGTAATGAATGTTTACATACTTCAAAAATCGATCGACTACCACAAGTATCGATCCAAGTCTCCCTACTGCGGGTAAACTTGATATGAAGTCTAAGAAATGCTCTCCTATGGCCTTTAGGCATGTTCGAATATATTCCTCCACATCTGTCCCCATCTTTGGCCAATAGAAGACCCTCTCCACGAGAGCTATTATTCGGTGAATACCTAGATATCCCACCCAAAGGGAATCGTGACACTCTTTTATGAGTTTACACCTCAATTTATCCACTTGTGGAACATAAACTTTGTTCCCTTTTGTATATATGAGTCCCTTCTGGACCCAAAATCACCGTGCCTTGCCATCTTTGATGAGTTGCATCAGGGTTACTACTTGAGGCTTATGGTACAGTCCATCCCTAATCCTGAAAAGGAAGTTGGTTGCATGGCTTCCGCCCTCTAACTGTATATCATTCATTAGTTCTACTTTCCAGCTCAATGCATCAGCCATGACGTTTGCCTTTCCGGGCTTATACTCCATTACCATGTCGAACTCAGCCAAGAAGTCTTGCCACTGTTCTTGCTTTGGGGAGAGTTTCTTTTGAGTTTGGAAGTAACTCAATGTGACATTGTCTGTCCTTAGCACAAATGATGCTCCCAGAAGGTAGTGTCGCCACACTCGTAAATAGTGGACCACCGCTATTATCTCCTTCTAATACACAGGATATCACTGCTCAGTCTCGTTGAGCTTGCAACTCTCATAGGCCACTAGATGATCCTCTTGCATAAGAACTCCCCTAATAGCAAAATCAGAAGCATCTGTATGAGCTTCAAAAGATTTCCTATAGTTTGGTAATTTGAATATAGGTTCCTCTAACACAACAGTCTTTAGGTCTTGAAATGTTGTTTCACATTTATCCGACCATCTCCAAGACTGTTCTTTTAGCAACTCCGTCAATGGAGCTGTGCGCTTCAAATATCCAGCTATGAAGCACCGATAATAGTTAACGAACCCAAGGAAGGATCTCAACTCAAGCACCTGCTTTGGTGTTCGCCAGTCCGCCACAGCTGACACCTTAGACTTGTTCATTCAGATGGAACCATTACCGATTCGATACCCTAAGAATAAAATTTCTATCTGAGCAAGGTAGCACTTCTCCCTCTTTACGAATAAAGTGTTCTCCCTGAGAACTTTGAAGATTGTCCGAAGGTGCTAAACATGCTCCTTAAGTGTTTGCTATAAACGACTATATCGTCTAAGTAGATGACCACAACTTATCCAAATACTCCTAAACAATTGATTTATTAGAGTGCAGAATGTGGCCGGAGCATTGGTTAAGCTGAAAGGCATCACCAAGAACTCAAATGCTCCATACCTGGTCATACAGGTAGTCTTCACCTTATCACCTTCTGCAATGCGCACCTGTCAATACCCCGATTGAAGGTCAAGTTTGGAGAAGTACTTTGCCTTGCCCAATTGATCAAACAAGTCTGCGATGAGCGGGATGGGGTACTTATTCTTCACTGTCACCTTGTTGAGGGCTCGATAATCAATGCATAATCAAAGGCTTCTATCTTGTTTATTCTGGAAGAGGACTAGAGCTCTGAAAGGTGCTTTTGAGTTTCGGATGAGACCACCGTTTAACAGTTCATCTAATTGCTTTCTGAGTTCTATTAACTCTTGAGGGGTCATGTGGTATAGTGGTTTTACTGGAGGCTTAACTCTCAGCTCCAGCTCAATATAATGATCCACGCCTCTGCGTGGTGGTAGAGTTCTCAGCAACTCCATTGGCATCACATCTGAGAACTCCTTTCGGATGTTCGCCACTATGGTAGGTTCTTGAATAACCTCTCTGTCAAGTATCTCTAGCTTCATAGCGACTACAAAGTTTGATTCACCTTTTCGTACCCCTTTATTTAATTATAAAGTTGAGATTTGTTGTGGGTCCTTAGTTTCTCCTCGAGAAACCGGAACCACGGAAGGATCGTTGCCTCCTATTAGACATAGGAAGTTCAGGAATGGCATTGGCACCAACTTCGCCACGTGCATGAACTCCATTTCCAAGAATCACTTAGAAGTCATCCAATGGCACCGCCATCAAGTTTGTGCTCCCGCTCCATGTTCCAATCTTGATGGGGACTCCCTTTGCTCGTTCGAAGATCCGCTTGACCTCCAAGTTCACAGCCTTCATACGACTTAGGCTTTTCACCAAGATTAGACCAAGTTGCTTAGCTTCACAATCGATAATAAAATTGTGGGTAGCGCCCATGTCCACTATTGCACGGGTTGTTCGGCCATTAAGCTTAATGTCCACATACATCAACTCGCTGCATCTTGCCTTCAGTGGCTTTGCCTTTGTGTTCTCCCCCACTTGACCTCATAATGCATTCAACAAATGCATTGCTCCTATCCTAGGTCCTTGCGACACCTCACTATCGCTATTGGATTCAAAACTACTCGAACTAAGGGCGACAACTTTGCCCTTGTCTGACTTGTACGGATGTATTGATGCAGTTAAAGCATTGAGTGCCTGCTTTTGCTAAGTTCATCTAACTCAATTCATCTAACTGAGTTCTTAACTCTCACTGCAAGTCTTCCCATGTATCCACTCGACATCGACCTTGCTGGATCTCCTCCCAACGGGTTTGCCACTAAAGTTTTGCATCTCCATTCATATACATTGTTGCTATATCAACTTTGGTTTTTTCATAATCGAGCCTCGTAGCACAAAAATGTTGTTCCATGTCAAACATGAAAATTTCAAGCTCTTTGGCATCCCTAGCACCCTCGTAGCAATGCAGCTCTAGTGCCCTGAAGCTTTGTAGAGGTGCAGCGAGTCATTGTTAACACCATCACCTTAGCCGTAAGTTCTACCACAACTTTGTGTAGATGTCATACAAAATCTTTGGTGTCCCCCGTCAGTCGGTCGACCAAGGATTCAGCTTTCTTGATCCGAGATTTAGCTTCTTCTTGCGAGCTCTCTACCCCAAGGAGCCTTCATTAGCCTTGGTAGAGTTCCTCCAAACTCGTTTCAAAAACATCGAGGCAGGTTTCCACCATTGTAAGTCTCACCTTGTGGCTCCTTTTCCCGATTGGCACTCCAGATAGCACCTCCTCCGCTCGCAGAGAATACCCAACTTTACACTCATCTTGTTCACTACCACGCTCCTCATGAGTGACTCCAATAGTTTGCGAGCAAGTTTGCACTTGCAGCGTACCTACGACTACTTCGGGTAGGGGTCCGGTCTACCCCATCTTGCTCAATTCACCACAGTGTTTCACCATGACGAGATGTGAATCTTCTTCGTTGTTCATTTGAATTGCTTGCCTGCTCTGATACCACACTGTCACGGACTTAACTAAGTTTGCCTAAGCTGTGCGGCACCCTAGCGGCACTCTCAAAGACTTAGCTGAAATTGCCTAAGTCGTGAAGAAACCTTGCCCGCTGTTCTGGACTTAGTTGAGATTGCCTAAGTCTTGAAATACCTAAAGCGTTATTTGTCCGTAGAGGGTCAGCCCACTTACAACCTCGTGCGGGTCCCGTAGGACTTGCAAAGAAGAAGTTGATTAGCTTAGAAATGAGCGACGGACAAGTCCCGACGTCTCGCGAAGAGGGAAGCTGTACAAGCAATTCGTTGAACACCTTGAGTGCAGCAGAGAAAAGGGACAAAGAGAGTGAAACATGACTTTAAAGGGTTGTAAGAATGATCGTAAGTCTACAAACGATGGTTCTCAAGGTATCAAACACAAGACAAGTTTAATTCTTGATGAAAGCCTATGCCCGACATATACCTAAAGCCCTATCTAGCCCGGTGTCACCCGGGGGGTTCCAAGGTGCTAAGTGTTGAATCTCAAATTTTGATGATAAAATCAATTGATAGGTTATTAATCTAACGGGATTGTTAGAATTGATTGATGTAGGATTAATTACGACAGAATGATTATTACAATCAGGATTGGCTAAGGTCAAGTCCATACATAGGGTCGATGTGGTTGAGAACTCGCTAGAAGTGCATCGGGAGCTCGTCGAGGGTATTGAGAGTTTGCCATGACATAAGGGAGTTCACCAGAAGAAGATCGAGACTCGCCAGAAGATTGTCGGGGGTAGCCAAAAAGTTTATCGGGAGTTAGGATGGTCTTGTAATGGATGTTTGGTAATTATGATTATATTTAATTAAGTCATAATTAGCATCGTGTAGGACTAACTATAATAGGAGTAATGGAGCTACAACCAGATGATGGGCCAAGATCAAGCTTGAGCATCAGGCCGGGGTTTGGACGATGTAGTGGGATCTCGTCGAAATTCGCTAGGAGATTCACCGAAGGGATCAGGAAGCTCACTGGGAACACGCCGGGAGATCACCGAAAGAAGACCGGAAGACTGATAGCAAGAATGTTGGAGGCTGTCAGATTGGCAGGAGTTAGGTCTTGGTTTAGTTTGTTGGTCATTAAGTGTTGTAATCATTGAGTCATAGTTAGGAATTAAGTCCTAATTGAATTGGATTTGGATGAAATCCAAATCAACTCAATAAGGCAACCGGGTCCACTATAGGGTTTGGTTGAGCTCAAGTTGAGCTCAATTAGTTGACCAAGGGAATTTTAAATAATTTTATTTTAAAAAGAGATTAATGAATCAATTATGTTATTTTTATGACTCTCTTGAATTATAAAGTAATTTTAACGATTTGATGATTTGAATTTGAATAAATTATTATCCTGATTTTGGCAAGTTTAGAAAATAAAACTTGAAAATCTTCTTATGAACCATATTCTTGAAAACTTGAAGTTTCATATATATATAAATTAAGATCTTCTACTTTTTTATTCCTTAAAATTATCTCATGATCTTGATATCTATAATATGATATCTTTATGAGATGAAGACTCTTCTTTGTTCTCTTATTGTTCTAATTTATCATCTAAGAAGAGATTTATTAAATTAAATCATGTCTTTAATATTCATGAATGTCTTTTAATATCAATGTTTATCTTGACATGATTTATTTTAAAACTCATGAATGACATAACTTATCACCAAAATTAGTATTTCTTAAATTTGTGATAAATTAAAAATTGAAAGAGATTTGTATTATCATGAATATTCTCTTAATTTCTTGACTTGACTTTTACGTTATGGGAATCAAGTTATTGATCTCTATAATTTTTTATTTTTAATAAAAAGGAGATTTATGATCTTAATAGTAATAATTAAAATTTTATCAAGATTATTCTTCTTTTTTATTAAAAAAATTTATCTTTTATGAATTGATATTATCCCCTAAGACTCATTTTTATTATTCACAAAAAAAGAGGGAAAGAAGCTTATTAAACAAAATCATTTCTTTTGATATTCAAAAATTTGATTTTATGTTTAATAATATGATCTCCTTGTACTTTTCGGCATAATTTGAATATGAATGCTAAGAATAAATTATACCATCATATTTCTTTTTTGACAGAAAAAAAAGGAAGAGATAAAATTGTTAATATAATTAGAAGTAAATTTGGATATGATAAGATTAAATGAGGAACAATTGCTTAGATGAAAAATTAGGACTTTCTAAATGCATGCAAAATACTTGATTTACAATTTGAGCTTAATCTACTATCATGCATTCTTATGAAATTCTTGATATTTTTATCAAAATTTACAATAAATATTTTTTTTTGCAATACTTGAAATTGCATGAGATTATTTTAAATACATGAGTAGCTCTTAAACTTTTGAATCTCTTTAAATATCTTGAAGTTTTGAGCTTAATTTTAAAATTCACATCTATAAAATTTATATCTTTAAAATTGAGCATTCTTGTGCTATGATATTTTTCATTTCTCTACCTTGATTCTACTTTATTGCTCACACAAAGTGGAGAAAGGAAATCACTAGCATATCAAGAGACTAATAAGTCTATTAATTACATTTTGAATATCTTAAAAGTGATTTTGATGATTTTGAAATTGAATGAGTGATTTACTTGTATAGTGATTTTGATTTCTTGGAATTACAACTTGAAATCTTTTATGAATCAAAATATTTTGTTATATGTTCTCGTATTATTTAAAAAGGAAATTTTTATACAAATCATAAACTTAACAACTTGATATTTCTTATGAATGAATCAAGAAATTTTATTTGTTTATCTTATAATTTATCTCTTGATAGTTACAATTTGTCTTCATGTACATCTCATCACTATGTTAATTTTTCTTGATATATTTCATGTGATGATTTGAAAAATGATGTAATGAAAAAAGTTTTGCATTATCTTTTCTTTTTGACAACGATAAAGGGGGAGCAAAACTTGTTTGATTGCATGATGTAAATTGCTACCTTGAATATTGCCAAGGAAGCAAAAATTTGCTAGCTTGCACTTCTCAAGAGAGAAGAAATAACTTACTAGCTTGCATGTTCTAAAGTGATGAAAAATTTACTAAATTGCTAAGCTCTCATATATCAAAAACTTGCTAATTGCACTTCTCCTTTTTGTTGATGACAAAGGAGGAGAAGATATGACGATATGAAATCATGCATGATGATAATGTATGTTGATTTTTGAAAATATATATGATGATTTGGAATAATAATCATAATTTTATAATATAATGTATTGCGTATAGTGTGGTTAAAATAGTTTTAACTCAGACTTTTGAGTTTATCTTAATATTCTTTTTAAAATTTAATAAGAGCTCTTCTTAATGATGTTTTACAACTCCTCCCTTATTTTCTTTCCTTTTTTTTTCACAAAAGGACGAAAATTATTTATGACTCATGTCATATTTTACAAAAGGAGAGCAAAGACTCGTGTGCTTTAAAATCCTTAGTCCTATATTTCACCTTTTTGTTGATGACAAAGGGGGAGAAATATATATTGATGACACATGATATTGATTGATGACTCATGATATTGATGATATACACTGATAACACATGATATGGACATTGATATAGATATGGATTGGACATCTTGGATATAGATATGAATGCATAATTCTTATTATGATTCGATAACTTGATGAAATTCATGATTTGATGACTTGATGCAAATTTGTGATGAAATTTACATAAAATATTGATTGCTTGAATTTAAGAGTGTGTGATTCTCTTAAATTTAAGTAGCATGGATTTAGGGGGAGTTAGGAATAACTCCTATCATCAATTGATTGTCATCATCAAAAAGGGGGAGATTATTGAATCTCAAATTTTGATGATGAAATCAATTAATGGGTTATTGATCTTTCCGGATTGTTAGAATTGATTAATGCAGGATTAATTATGACAGGATAATTATTGCAATCAGGATTAGCTAAAGTCCAATCCATGCATTGGGTCGATGTGGTTGGGAACTCGCTAGGAGTGCGTCGGGAGCTCGCCGAGGGTATTGGGAGTTTGTCAGGATGACACAAGAGAGTTCGCCAGAAGAAGATCAAGACTCGCCAGAAGATTATCGGGGGTAGCCGAAAAGCTTATCGGGAGTTAGAATGGTCTTATAATGGATGTTTAGTAATTATAATTATATTTAATTAAGTCATAATTAGTATTATGCAGGATTAACTATAACAAAAGCAATGAAGTTACAACCATATGATGGGCCAAGATCAAGCTTGAGCATCGGGCCGGGGTTCGGACGATGTAGTGGGATCTCGTCGAAGTTCGCTAGGAGATTTGCCGAAGGGATTGGGAAGTTCGCTGGGAATACGCCGGGAGATCACCAAAAGAAGATCGGAAGACTCACCGTAAGACTACCGAAGGCTGCCAGATTAGCGGGAGTTAGGTCTTGGTTTAGCTTGTTGGTTAATAAGTATTGTAACCATTGAGTCGTAGTTAGGAATTGAGTTGGATTTGGATAAAATCTAACTCAACTCAATAAGGCAACCAGGTCCACTATAGAGTTTGATTGAGCTTAGGTTGAGCTCAATTAGTTGACCAAGGGAATGATCAACTGATGATTCAAGTCGGAATTCAAAAAATAGAGGGAATCACTTTTGTGAAAATTCTAGCAGGTAAACCACCGGTGAACGGTGGGTGTACCACCGCCACCCTGGCTTTCGGGCGGTTGATGGTGGCTGACCCGCTCAGATTGGGCGGTTGAAGCGCCTGTACCCAGGAATCTGGGTACCTTCGACGGTTGAGCCGCCCAGGTCGATGGGTAAACCGCTCGTACCCGATTTTTTTTGGGTATGTTTGATTTTTGGCTCAAAATATCTAAAGCCACTTGGGGCCTATAAATACCCCAAGTTTTCTTACATTCTAGACACAAATTTTAGGGATTATATTATGAGAAAATATTGTGTGAAAATTGTAAGAAAAAGAAAAGGGGTAAAGGAGTGATCAAAGAGTGTAATCTTGTCTCTCTTGTAAGCAAAGTGTAAGGGTTTGGTCTTCACCTAAAGAAGATCGGTAGTGGACGTCGATGTATCTCAAGAAGGAGGACTCGGGAGTGGACGTAGGCCGTTGGCGCCGAACCACTATAAAAATTGTGAGTGTTTCCTTGCTTACATATTTTTGTATTGACGCTTCTGATTTAACTCAACTCTTTGAAAGCAAAGTTTTCACGATAAGTTCTTTCCTTCAAATATTGCTTATCTTTTCGGTTTGCTTATTAACTTAGCAACTTTCTTTTAATCACTCACTCATTTCACTAAGAACGAAAAGCTTTAGATTTCTTATCTTGGTTTAATCGAAAAGTTTTCATCTAAACTGAAAATTTACGCTTGCACTAATTCACATCACCTGCCCCCCCTTGTCTTATTGCCAATTGATCCTAACACTGAGATGGCTGACATTTTGTGCCGCTCAGAGTGATTACCGCAGCATGCGAAAAATGCCCCAAAACGGAGTTGTTATGGGCAGTTTGGCTCCGGGCAACAAGCGATCATTCTGCAGCATTCTAGACTATTTTTGCTCCCATTTCTTATGCCAAAACATAAAATCAAGGCAAACTAACCTGCCAAACATCTGTACAAATAAGAAAAAATAATAAACGATTCACTGAGCGAAGATGTTGCGATTGAGCGACGACTGTTCGTGACAGAAGGGCCTTTGTTGGCATTGCAATGAACTTTGGAGCCGCAACCATCGTTGCAAAAAGGGGGAGCTTTCTATGATAAAATATATTGAGAAATCTGAAGAAGAGGTCCAGGAACCTAAGGAGGAGAGCACGAAGGAAGACTTGCAACCAACTGATTACATGATTCATGCTTTAGCTGGCCATGCAAACCCGTAAGCAACAAAAGTTGAAGAATCTCTTAAGAAACATCCAGTCACCATCCTCATCAATACTAGGAGCACCAACAACTTTATGAACAGTAAGGTTGCTGTCAATTGATGCTCTAAAATGAAGATTGTAGTAGGTTTGACATTGAGGTCGCCGATGGCCAAATTTTGAAGTGCGACCAAAGATGCCCACGAATAAAATTATTACGACAGGACCAAGAGATACTTATTGATTTCTTTCTCCTTCCTCTTAATGATTATGAGGTCATGCTTGACATCAAATGACTGACTACGCTAGGTGACATTCCTTGTAATTTTTCCAAATTTATCGTGAAACTTTTCAGCCATGAGAAATAAGAGATCTTACGTGGGAAACGCGGGAGCGACGTAACGATGATTTGCACATAACAAATGGAGAAAGTTTTAAACAAAGTGGATAGCAGCTTACTAATATAATTTCAATAGCATTCTATGAGGGAGCCAACAAAAATTGAAGACCCAAACCTTCTCTAATCGCTTACTGAATTTTCAGACATTTTCGTCGAACCGCGTAGCCTACTTTCTACCCGCCAGTATGACCACCAAATTTTGATTCTCGTAGGCAAACCAGCAGCAAAAAATCAGTCATATCATTATCTTCACCTCCAGAAAGCTAAAATAGAGAGGATTGAAGAAGAGATGCTTGAAATAGGGGTCATCCGGCCAAGTTGCAGCCCATACTCTTTATCGGTGCTAATTTTACTCGACTTCGCTATAGTGTTTGTGATTATCACATCGGGAGCTAGAATTTGTGTTATCCACATGCAATGGTCGACCCATAGCCTATATCAACAAAGCCCTCTCCCCGTACCAGCTGAAGCTATCAGTCTACAACGAGGAAATACTGACTAATGTTGAATTTGTGGCTTAGTATAATACAGGACAATAGCACAAAGAGGAGATAAAATTAAGTCCTAAAAAATTGCAGCTTCTACTCTCTCCAAACTCAGATCAGGATCACTTTACCATGGACTCTACTAGAAGGCAACCACCATCATAAAAGAAAACCTGGCTACCATTAAAGAACAACCACACTCTAGCCCGCACAAGAAAGAAATAGTCGCCCGACAAACGTCGGAGTAGAAGGAAGTTTATTATTAAAGATCTAGTCTTCCTTCATATTCATCCTTACTAGTAGGAATTTATAAAGACTCGAGCTTCATGGAAGTGGTCTCCTAGTTTCTTTGGACCCTACAAAATTGGAGATCACATTGGAGCCATAACTTATCGATCGGATCGGCATACTAATTCAAAATTACAATTAATCATCTAGAAATCTCACTGTAAATGGAAGTTTAGAGAGGATAACTCAACCCAGATCTATCCACCTAACACCCAAGTTGATGAGGAGGCCCAGGTTCAGCTGATAATTGCATGAGATTGCAAGATCATGACACATCACCATCTAGTCACTACTACTGACGTTGGACTGTAGGAGCAAGATGCACCTACTATAAGGGCCACGAGAGAGCCTCGTGAGGAATTGCAAATTAAGACCTGGAGTCACGGAGTCTCAACCTTGAGGACAAGGCTGATTTGAAGAGGGTGGGTCTGTTAGGACCCCAACTGAGTTGGGTCTTAATCGATTGAGTCGAGTCCTTAGATTAGGCCTTATTGGCCAAACTAGACCTGATATTAGGTCAACTATGAGAAGATTTGAGTTCATTATAATAAATTAGCCCAAATCCTAGTAGGGTTAGGATTCGGCTAATCTAGAGTCGGGTTAGGAGTCGAAGATAGATACGGGTTAAAGTCAATTGCATCATAAATGTAATAAAACCCTAATCTAGCCACCAACCCCTAGTAAATAAGTGGTTCTAGGGTTAGGGAGGAGTCCTTATGGGATGAGAGTCTCCTAGCCCCTCCTCTTAAGAGAGGCTGGCTAGGAGTTACTTCTTAGAAAAGGGATTGGAGTTGTTGGACGTAGGAGTTGCTTCTTAGAGTTGAAGTTGGAGTTGTTGGAAGTAGGAGTTACTTCTTAGAGTTGGAGTTAGAGTAGTTGGAAGTAGGAGTTACTTTTTAAAGTTGGAGTTGGAATTGTTAGGAGTAGGAGTCTTGAGTAGGAATCCTATTAGGAGTTAGGGTTTAGAAGTCCTATAAATAGCCTTGTAATCAGTCACATTTTATCATCAATAGATCAATTATTTTTCAGCCTATGTGTAGAAAACCAAGGAGGGAGGAACTCTTATAGAGTTCCAAGAAGGCTGATCCCCTATAGAGATCACCCCAAGCTTAGAATCTGTAAAGGTTCTAACATTTCCCAACTTCAATCACCTAACATAACTACCACATGAGCTAACAGGATGAGGTTGCACCTTCGAGACAAAATCAGACCATATCGATTCACGATTGATGGCATCAAGGCAACATCAAAAGCTATTGAGGCTTACGGAGGGTATGGCCCTACAAAACTTAGGCACTCTTTATGGTCGCTTGGATTTCGATGATGTGAGTATATCATTCAGTTCAAAGCATCTGAAGACAATCATTTCTGAGGATTAAACTGAATTGATTTTAAGCTAAGTTCGTGTCCATACAAAAGAATGTGAACTGGTATATATAAACAAAGATACACAATGACTTACCATTCAGATGCACTTTGGATTTGTTACTATCTAAGCAAAGAGCATGTTTTGTCCTTGGTCTTGATAAAAAATGTCTAGTAAGAGGCTTGATGGGTGTTATTTCTTGATCGGTAGACTTCTATTGTTATTTGTGTTGTTTCAAATGGAGTCAATCAGATTCACTATCTATGGAGCTTTTTTTCTTTTGGACCAATGATATCCTACGATATAAAAATAATTTTTAGCATGATTTCTTGTGTTATTATGTATCGGGCAATACGTGTCGATCCAAAAAGAGACTAGTATGTGGATCGTCTTATGCCAAGCGATCTATAATAAGGGGCCCTATATCACTCGATATAGGATTTGTGCCGACTAAAACTATCATTTTTGGATCAATATTGATTAATGACTAAGATTTGTTGAATTTAAATAGTTTATTTGATTGTTTCAATTAAATCTAAGAATTTTGGACCTTTTCTACCTTCTCATTCTTTTCTCTTTCACTCTTTTTAACTCATATACTCACTCAATCACTCTCACCTAATTTTCTTTTTGTCTCATTTGCATGGCGATATGTGTTGGTTCGATAGGAAACTGACATGCAAATTGCCCTATTCTAGGCAGTTCATAACAAGGGACCATGTATCGCTTGATACGGGGTCTGTGTCAATCAAAATGATCATATTTCGATTGATACCAATAAATTATTGGGATTCTTAAATCCCAATCTATTTGACCAGTTGAATCAAATCTAAGGATTCTTAAATCCTTTCTACCCTTCGTTCTTTTCTCTTTCACTTTCTCTAATTTATCTATTTTCTCAATCACTTTTTCACTTACATATTTTTTCTCTCCCATTCTCGCTCTCTTGAACTCCACAAAGCTATAATTTGTGAATTGGATCAAACCTAAGAAGCTAATTAGAGAGGCTCAACGCTTTAAGTTAGAGGAAGACCTCTCTAATCAAGGGTATTATATAACTTTTAAATCATATTCAATAATGTGCTTAGTCCGAAGAAATTGCAGTAATATACACAATAGTGCATCGATTGATAATGACGATAAGACTAGGGAGTCAATGGCCTCCATCTGCATAGTTTAAGAGTGGTGCATGGACCAAAGAGCATTATTTTATGCATTCCACCTAAGATTCAAATCATGGAGTTTGACATGATAGTTAGTCATTCTTCTTTAAGTAGCAATATAGTAATCAATTTTATGACACAAAGTAGCAAATTAGTGGCAAAAGTAAAAGTTCTAACATTCTCCATGCTCTGCACTAATACATTCTACAATCATACTTATTTCAAGAGTCGCCTCAGATATGTGTAGTTCATGAAGATCAAGTTACGACCATCACCATATTGATATACTAATGACATATAGTGTATTAGTATATTATGTCATAAGATCAATTTAGAGATTGAGTCTAACAAATATATCAAATTGATATATAGATACGTATAATCAAGGATCCCGATTGTCATGACTCTAGCTAAGTCAAGTCCTAATTTTATTGAGTCAAAGGGGTCATGAGTCATGTAAACCCTAAACTAGTCGCCATTTCCTTTAGTTAAAGGGGTCAGCTAGGGTTAGGGAGGAGTTTAATTAGGGTATGAGTCCCTTATAGCTGTCGACCACCATTAGTAGGAGTCGGCTAGGGGAGTTGGTTAGTGGATGATTAAGAGTTCGAGACTTAGTAAGTAACAGTCCTATTAGGAGTTAGGGTTTTGAGGCCCTATATAAAGTATGTATTTAACACTATTTCCATCATCAATAGATCAATCTCTTTTTAGCACCTTGCCGAATACTTGGAGGAGGGAACCCTTATAGAGTTCCAGGAAGTCGATCCCCTATAGAGATCAAACCCAAGCTTAGAATTTACAAGGGTTCTAACCAATGTTTCTTAGTGCTTTGCTGTCCTTCCACAGCCACCCATCATCTTCATCTAGATGCCCAATCAATTCCTACAATTGCTAAGATCATCACCAAACTTTGCCGTCATCACCACTACAGCAGATTCCCCCGCAGTTTGCACAAGAATTACATCAGAATTTGGTAATCTACCTTACTACTGCTGTAATTTAGTTATCCTAAACCCAAAACCCAAAAAAGTGCTCCACTATTATGCTAGACAAACTTGTCATCGTAAAGTTACCATCTTTATGATGAAAGTTATGCTGCAAATTTCAACCGCATACTACTGCCGTATCTTTGATCTTGCTACCACTATTTTACTGTCATATCGTCTACGTATTTTTATGATGGCTTTGGCACTTCTTATCAGCAGATTTCCTCTGGGTTCTACATAAAAATTCTTGATAGAAAATGCTAAGATTTTTATGTCCAAACTATTGAACCTTAGACGTAAAAAATCTACAGTAGCACCTTCTCATACTCCTTGATCTTGCCGAATTTATCACTGCCATATTCTCCTATGAATTTTACGATGACATTAGCTTTTCCTTACCAATCGATTTCCATTGAGTTCTACTCGAATCCTTGTTACGAACTACTAAAAATTTTATGTCTATACTGCTAAAATTTTTGATGTAAAATTTTGCCGCTATACCTTTTACCATTCTCTTTCTCGTAACCCATCGGATCTTACTGAATTTGCTACCACCAACCACATCATCTTTAAGGCACCCCTCTAGCCTTAAGACAACCATTGTAGCTTATTTCTAAAATCCATAGCTAACCCAAATAGTAGTAAAAAACTGTAGCCCAAACAACAGTCTACCGTAGCCACAATTCTCTACCATCACTCTTTATCTTCCGCAGCCATCAAACTCTCCACCAACCTATGCTCTTAACCCGTCAACAGAAGAAGGATTATAACAATTTAGATCTGGAGATGTACACAATGGCAACATAGGATTTGATTAATGCCAAGTTGGAGGCATTCGAATCGCGTGTGTAGGACAAACTGCGCGCCTTGTCGCAGAATTCAAAATTGGTCTATCTCCAACTACGACAAAATTGTAGCAAAGTGAAAGTTTAGAGAGGCCCCTTGAGAAGGAAGAATAAGCCATGGATCTAACGCAACCACACATGAGGGTGGATTTCCCTCGATGGGAAGAGGGAGACCCAACATAATGGCTTTCCCGCGTAGAATGCTACTTCCGCTATCATCGGATACCAGAGGTTTCTATGGTGGACATCGTTATGGATTTTAGAAATAGGCTACGACGACTGCTAATCCGAGGGAGATGCTATACAATGATACAACAAACCTCCTCAATTCAAGAATATCAGACTATGTTTGAGAGATTATCTAACCATGCACATGATTGATCTGAGAAGTAATTGTTAGGGACATTCATCAAAGGACTAAAGAAGGAGATAAGAGGAGAAGTAGAAGCACGACAATCCTACACCTTGATGGTCGCAATCTCCTTCACCCAAATCCAAGAGGAGTGACTCAACCAAGATGCCCGAAAGATGAGAATCACACCTCGACCAGCAGCGTACAAACCTCTAGCATCGTCCACTCCCAGCCGTCCCTCGCAACCAAAGAAATAGACAAGAGAAGAACTTCGTGACAGTTCGGCAAAGGGCCTATGTTGGTATTGTGACGAACCGAGTCATGACCATCGCTGTAAGAGGGGATGACTTTTTTGATTGAGCCTATCGATCATTCAGAAGAGGAGGATCATGAGCACGAGAAGGAGGTCATGGAGGAAGAACCACAACTGGCTGGTTTTATGGTGCATGCTCTTACTGGCTACGTAAACCCGTAGATGATGAAAGTAGGGGGACTACTTAAACAACAGCTAATCACCATCATCATCGATACCAGAATCACCAATAACTTCATGAACAACAAGGTTGCTGCTTGGATGGTGCTTCATATTGAATATTGCAATAGGTTTGATGTCAAGATCGTCGACGATCAAATTTTGAAGTGTGATCGAAGATGCCCGCACGTGAAGTTGATGCTACGAGACCAAGAAATAGTTGCTGACTTCTTCCTCCTCTCACTCGATGATTATAAGGCCGTGCTAGGCATCGAATGGTTGACTCCACTAGGTGACGTTTCTTGAAATTTTTTGAAGTTAATTATGAAAATTTTCAGCAATGAGAAGTGATCCTATGTGGGAAACGCAAGAGCAACATGACAACGGTTTCAACGCAACGAATTGAGAAAGTTTTTCAAAAAGTGAACAACGGCTTCGTAATGCAACTCCAGTAGCAATATATAAGAGAGCCGATAAAAATCAAAGGCCTAAACCTTCTCTAATTTCTTGTTAAATTTTCAGACGTCTTCACCAAACCACGAAGTCTACCTCCTACCCACCTGTATGACCAACGGATTCCGATCCTACCGAGCAAACCACCAGCTAACACTCGACCATATCATTATCCTCACCTTCAGAAAGCCAAAATAGAGAGGATTGTACATGAGATGCTTGAAACAATGGTCATTATGCTAGTTTGTAGCCCCTATTCTTCGCCAGTGCTCCTTATACGCAAGAAAGACGGAACATAGTGAATGTGCATAAACTATCGAGCTCTCAATGGCATAACAGTCAAGGATAAGTATACTATTCTGGTGGTAGATAAATAACTAGATGAATTAAAGGGAGCACAATTCTTCACGAAGATGGATCTGTGGTCCAGATATCATCAAATTCGGATACGTGAAGAAGACATATCGAAGAACGCCTTTCGAACGCACAACAGCCACTATGAATTTTTGGTAATGCCCTTCGGTCTTACCAATGCTCCTTCCACCTTTCAGAGCCTCATTAACGTTATTTTCTAAAGTTATCTTTGTAAGTTTGTACTGGTTTTCTTTAACGACATCCTTATTTACAACCCTTCACTTGAAAGTCACATTCACCACTTACGACTTGTTTTGATGAATCTTCGAGAGCATACTCTTTTTGTCAAACAATCAAAATGTAGCTTTTTGTAACAGAAGGTAGAGTATCTTCGGCACATCAACTCAGAGGAAGGGGTAGTGGTGGACCCCTAAAAAATTGAGGCAATGCAAAACTAGTCGACACCTAGGAACATCAAGCATTGCGTAGTTTTCTTGGACTGACGGGCTACTACAACAAGTTCGTCAGTGATTATGGAAAGATCAGTGCCCCCTCACATCATTGCTGAAAAAAGATGCTTTTCAGTAGTCAGACAAAGCCTCCATTGCCTTCAACATTCTCAAGATAGCCATGGCGTCTACACCCATGCTAGCACTACCCGACTTCGACAGAACTTTTATCATTGAAGTGGATGCATTAGAAGTTAAGATCAACACCATCCTCATGCAAGAAGGCCGACCCCTTGCCTATAATAGCAAAGCATTATATCCTTCCCACCTAAAAATGTCCATCTACAACAAGGAGATGCTAGCGATTGTGCATGCGATGATAAAATGAAGACCTTACTTGATCGGCTGATGCTTTCAAATAAAGATCGACCACAAGAGCCTTAAATATTTTGTAGAGCAGAATATATCCTCTCTCGAGTAGCAAAATACGTAACAAAGCTTCTTAGATATGATTATGAAATAACTTACAAAAAGGAGAAAGAAAATATGGTTGCAGATACACTCTCTCAACTACCTGAACAAGCTGAATTTTCGGCTATCTCTCTTCTAATCAACGATTTCATTAAAGACATCAGGAATGAATAGTGAGATGATCTAGAGATTAGGGAGACCATCAAAAAATTAGAGGAAGAATCGAGCTCCTTGGCACATTACAATTAGGATTCAAAGGATTTGCACTATAAGGGACGCATAGTACTAGTGTTGAATTATCCTTGCATAAAGATCATCCCACAAGAGATGCATTCCACACCAACGGTGGGGCACTCCAAATTCCTTCGAACTTATAAGAGAATTAAGCAAATTTTTAGTGAAAAATGATGAAGAACACTATTGCTGAATTTGTAGCGCAGTGCGACACATGCCAATGACATAAAGGCAAGACGACGACAAGCCCAGGAAAGCTATAACCTCTACCCATACAGGACTTAGTGTGGATAGATATATCGATGGACTTCATCGAAGGACTGCCCCCATCCCAAGGAAAAGGTGCAATCCTTGTCGTGATTGACCGTCTCACAAAATATGCCCACTTATGCGCTATCTATAACCCTTACACCGCCACTAGCATTGCTCGAATCTTTTTAGAAAATATTATAAAATTACATGGGATGCCTAGATCTATTGTAAGTGAGATAGGATCTTCACCAGTAAATTTTGGACAGAATTATTCCAACTATAGGGCGTCAAATTGAAGATGAGCACGATGTACCATCCGTAAATCAACGACAAGACCGAAGTGGTGAATAGGTTCTTAGAGATATACCTGCGATGCTTCACCAACGATCAACCAAAAGAGTCGATGAAGTGGCTCCCCTAGGCTAAGTGGTGGTATAACACGACTTATCATTCCTCGATAAAATGTATTCCTTATGAAATGTATCCCCTAGGCTAAGTGGTTCCTGACCGCCACGCTCTGGAGGTCCTTTGAGACCCTCACATTCTGTCGCTTTGGCAGATTCAGCAACTCCCAATTGACGTGAATTGGTTGCATCGCTGCGACGTGAAATATCATCTCTCTCATGGCATCCACCGAGGGCTGCCCGTCGCCCCCGGCTTCCGCTAGCTCCTAAGGACCATCGAAAGGTAAGGAAGATGTTGCGCCAATGAGCAAAGAGGAGGGTGCATGTTGTTGAGAATTGATTCATGGTAGTTACATAGGTAGTTAACATGTTTAGGAGTAGTGGCTCATATTTAGGAGTTGTGGAGGTAGTTTAGAAGTTAGTGGGGGTAGTTATTAATCATGGGTGAGATAGTGAGATAGTGGGATGAAGGAAGTAGTGTGAGGCAGTTACTATTATGTCCTATAAATAGGACCTTAGTAAATGAAGCAAGAGTCCATAGAAGAGAGTGTGTGCGTTTGGAGATAATCTTGTAAGTGTTCTTGTTCTTTTACCTCATATTTAATACTACGTCATTTTCTTGATTGAAAGTGTTTTCATTAATTGGATCGTAGTATTCTGTTTTATCATTTCCTTGCTCCTCCTTCCCTAACATTTGTGGTATCAGAACCTTGTTTCAATCTGAACTGGGTATTATGACTTTTAATGGCAATTATATATCTCAATCCCTTATTCTCATCTTCTCGGGTAAATCCTACGAATTTTGGAGTATCAAGATGAAGACTCTATTCAAATCTCAGGATCTTTGGGACTTGATAGAGAATGGATATGCAAATCCAGATGAAGAAACCAAGCTGAGGGAGAATAGAAAAATGACTCAAAGGTATTGTTCTCCATTCAACAAGCTGTGCATGAGATAATATTCTCAAGAATTACAACAGCGACAACCTCAAGACAAGCTTGGTTGATAATTTAAAATAAATTTCAAGGCTTATCGAGGGTGATTACAGTAAAACTTCAAACCTTTCGCCATGAGTTTGAAATTTGGTTTATAAAAAGCAATGAATCAATGCAAGATTTTCTTTCTCGAGTGACTGAAATTGTTAGTCAAATGAAATGATATGGTGGACATCTTCATGGTCAAATAATTGCTGCAAAAGTTTTAAGAAGTTTAACTCCAAAATTTAATCATGTTGTTGTGGCAATTGAAGAGTCAAATGACTTATCTACTTATTCATTTGATGAACTAATGAGTTCATTGCAAGCACATGAAGCAAGGTTGAACAGGGCACTTGAAAAAAATGAAAAAAGAGCATTTCGGGTTAAGGGGGAGTCTTCTACTTCAAAAGAAGACAAAAAATCAATAGGAATAGGATATGACAAAGGAGAATTTCGTGATAGAGGAAATGGAAGAGGAAGAGGAAGATGACACTTTGATGGACATGATGAAAAGCAATCAAACTAGATCAGAAAAACTACAAGAGTGGAATTCAGTGTCACTATTGTAAAAAAGTTTGGTCATATGAAGGCAGATTGCTGGAAAAGAAAAAAACAAGCAAGTTATATGGAGGAAAATGAAGATAATAGTAAGTTGTTTATGACTCATTCACAAGTTAATGATATCTCAAATGACATTTGGTTTTTGGATAGTGAATGTTCTAATCATATGTCAGGCATAAGATCAATATTTAGATATATTGATGAAACTCACAAGTTAAAAATTAAACTTGAAGATATCAAGCAAATTCAAGTAGAAGGAAAATGAACAATTGAGTTGAAGACAAATCAAGGGAAGGTAAAACACCTTGATAATGTTTTCTATGTTCCTAGCTTATCACATAACTTGTTAAGTGTTGGACAATTGATAGATATTGGATATTCAGTTATATTTAATGATGATTTATACACTATTAAAGATAAAAAATCTGACTTGATTATAGTAAATGTTTGCATGATGCAAAATAAGATGTTTCCAATTGATGTTTCAAATATTGAGAAACATGCTCTTATTGTAAATCAAAAGAATGAGACAAATTTATGACATTTGAGATATGAACACCTTAATATTAAGAGTTTAAGTTTGTTAAATAAAAAAGAAATACTTTATGGATTGCCTAAAATTTCTTACAAACAAAGTAAGAAATCATTTCCTGTTAGAAAAGCATGAAGAGCATCTTATTATCTTAAATTAATTCATGCTGACTTATGTGGACCTATAAATACAAAATCATTTGGAAGAAGTCGATATATTATTTACTGATGATTATAGCCGCATGAGTTGGGTATATTTTCTGGAATTGAAATATGAAGCATTTGATAACTTTCAAGGCACTTGTAGAATGACAAAGTGGTAGATGCATAAAGACACTTCAGACAAATAGAGGTGATGAATTTATGTCTAATGAGTTTAATTCCTTTTGTAAAGAAAATAGTATTCGTAGGGAATTGACACCATATATACCGGAGCAAAATGATATAGCTGAACGTAAGAATCAAACTATTGTCGAAATGGCAAGAAGTTTGATTAAAGGAAAGCATCTTCTGAATTAGTTTTAGGCAGAAGCAGTTGCAACAATAGTTTATTTGTTGAATATTACACCGACAAAGGTTGTTATGAATCAAACTCTTTTGAAGCTTGATATGGTATAAAGCCAACTGCAATCCATCTAAGAATTTTTGGTTGTATTGCTTATGCTTTGGTAAGTTCACAAAATCATCATAAGCTTATGAAAAATCAGAAAAATGCATCTTTACTGGTTATTCTTTATAATCTAAAGCATATCGATTGTATAATCCTATCAGTAGCAAAGTTATTATTAACAAAAATGTTATATTTGATGAAAGGGCAAGTTGGAATTGGAAGATCAATGAAGGTGAAATATAAATTCATATTCCAGCAGAACTAGTCACTCCACCAAATCAAGTGACAGATCCTGCTCCAACAAGTTCAACGTCAACCTCACCCAGTAACAGTTCAAGTTCAACAAATGATTCCTCAAATGAAACCCCTCAAAGAAGGTTTAGATCACTAACAGAGATTTATGATTCAATATTTGCTTTATTTATTTCAGATCCTGTAAGTTTTGAGGAAGCAGTTGAAAAAGAAGAATGGCGAAAAGCAATGAAGGAGAAAATCAAGTCAATTAAGAAGAATGAAATTTGGGAGCTAATAGATCAACCAAAAGAAAAGAAATCTATTGGATTAAAAAGGGTGTTCAAAACAAAGTATAATGCAGATGAAAGTATCCAAGAGCATAAGACTCGGTTTGTAGCAAGTGGAGCCATAACATGAAGTATTTGTGGTACAGATAAACAAGTTGCAGATATTCTCACCAAGTCAGTTCAAAAGCAAGTTTATTTTATGTCTTAAATTGATGTATGTAACTATGAATCAAGGGGGAGTGTTGAGAATTGATTCATGGTAGTTACATAGGTAGTGGCTCATGTTTAGGAGTTGTGGAGGTAGTTTAGGAGTTAGTGGGGGTAGTTATTAATCATGATTGAGAGAGTGAGATAGTGGGATGAAGGAAGTAGTATGAGGTAGTTACTATTATGTCATATAAATAAGACCTTAGTGAATGAAGCAAGAGTCCAGAGAAAGAGCGTGTGCATTTGAAGATAATCTTGTAAGTGTTCTTGTTCTTTTACCTCATGTTTAATACTACATTATTTTTTTTATTGAAAGCGTCTTCATTAATTAGATCATAGTATTTTATTTTATCGTTTCCTTCCTCCTTCCCCAACACATGCGTGCAGAAATCCAGAGAGACATATGATGGTGATTTGGATAGTTCACTCAGGTTCTCCATCCCCGTCGTCATTGTCATGAGATCCACTTCGGCTTCTTTAAGACAGCTCAGGGAGTCCACGTCCATTACTTCTCCCGCAACTGTGGAGGACGAGAGAGAAGTATAGGAAGGCTAATCAAAGTGAGGAGAAGAAGGGTTAGACTTGGAGCTCCGTCAAACGGTGCTTCAGAGGAGACGATTCTAGGTAAAGCAAAGCAGAAGAAGAGAAGGTATGAAGAACAAAAAAGTTCTTTATCTGATGAGACTTGCACAGTTCCAATGCAGTAGGAAGGCTTTATAATGAGAAATGAGTACATACTAACAACAAATAGTGGAACACTTTTATTCTGTCAATAAGATATCATTTTGTCTATATGTCTTCTCTGCCATAGATCTCCATTTTATCGGACCATCAGACCTTTTCTTGGGCTGATTCCTCTCCGAATGCTTGCACTTGACACATTCACAGCGACCGATGATTGCCAACTTGTAGTATGTTAATAGCATCGGCAGAATGATACTTAGACAAGGCTGCTCCTCATCCTCCACCTTACTCTCAAGAAACCAGACATGATGAAACCATCAGCAGCAAACAGTGGTTTTCTACAGGTATATGACAGCTGATTAGGGATACTACAACAGTTATCCTGATGAAATATCGTCGAACACATAAACTATAATTCACTAAGAACAGATTCCTATCGGAATGCCCATGCATGGATCATATAAAGTATATGATGTGATACTTTAGAAAGGTGAGAAGCAAGAACGAGTTCTAAACGCGACTCTGTTGTTTATCTTCTGCCTCTCTTGTAGAGGACATGTCACAAGGTGGTGCTGCTGCTACCAGAGCGTATAGTTCTTTAGTCGTAGAGCTTTTTTCTTGAAGAAGGACATGTCCTGTACTTCTTTCTTCTTCCTGAAACTTGCGTGCTGTTCTATATATGATCACTTGTAGAGTGAAACGAGCAGGTGAAACAGGGATAATGGTGGACATGGAGAGCAGTAGATAGTAAAGAACTTGTTGGTGGACTTTATACTGTGGTCGAAGAGTCAATATGGGTTGGTTCGGCCCATGCGCGTAAGCTTATCCGCGTCGATCGAAAATAGGTAGTGTGCTCACCAGAGATCAGTTGGCTCTACTAGTGAGCACGCCCCGAGTTCCTCCTTCTCGGGGTCTGTCGAGATATCCTGCACAAAGGCCTCATCGGGATGGGGGCGCCTGATGTGGTCCCTCCAACGATCAAGTCAGTGCCCCGACCGAGATAGTCTAAAAAATACAGTATATTGAGTTAGAGAGTCCAAGGGAGAGAGAGCCTCTTGAGGCGTTCTCAAGGGTGACTTTTATACTCGTCGGGCGGGAGACAACCGTACCTCGATTCTTAATGCCGACATCGTCCTATGCTGAACTGAGGGTATAACACTATTGAGTCTCGAGACCTCGGTTGGTGGGTTGGTGTCAGACGACATCGTCTTTCGGGTCTCGAGCCTGCTGCTATGATGTTAAGATCAATTGGCACTAAGAGGGAGGGGTGAATTAGTACAAGTGTAAAATCATGTTTTAAGAAAAACTTTTCGTAAGAATCAAAATCGAAAATCAGAAGCGTTTCGTTGAGTAAGTGAGCAATAAACTATTGAACAAAGCTAAGTTATTATTATGCTAAAAGAAAGTTCCGTATAAGAACATGTATAATTAAAAACAACAAACTAGAGAGATGCTCATAGATTTATAGTTGTTCGGCCTCAACCTGGCCTACGTCCATTCCTGAGTCATCTTCTCCGAGGTCCACCGATGTCCACTACCAATCTTCTTTAGGTGAAGATCAAACCCTTATAGGCTTTCAACTCAAGGGAGACTTCTTACAAGAAATACAATACTTGGCTCACTCGCTTCCATCTTTTCTTTTTCTTACACACTTTTCTAAATTTTAACACAATTTTTAGCCCAATTATTGTGTAAAGACCTATACTAAATGCAAGAAAACTTGGGGTATTTATAGGCCCTAATTGGCTTCAGAAGAATAGAGCCAAAATTCAAACTCACCAAGAAAATCCTGGTACGGGCGATACAACCACCGAAAGTTACCCTGAAAATAAGGTATGGGCAGTTCAATCGCCAGCTTGGGCGATCTAACCGTCGCCTGATGCTCGGATTCCTGGGCGATGGTGATATAACCGTCACTCACCGACAGTACAACCGCTAGGATTTTTGAAAAAGTGATTCCCTTCACTTTTCCAATCCCGACTTGTACCTCATATTGACTAATTTCTAGGTCAACCAATTGAGCTCAACCTGAGCTCAATCCAATCTCAAATGTGGACTCAGTTACCTCATTGAATTATTTTGGATTCCTTCCAAATCAAACCCAATTAGGACTCGAACCAAACTATGACTTACTTGATTACAACCATACATAACCATCAAGTCTAATAATTGACCTAATTCCTGGTAATCTGGCAACCTCCAGCATTCTTCCGACGAGTTTTACAGTCTTCCTCCGGCGATCTCCCGGCGTATTCCCAACAAGCTTCCCGATTCTTTCAGCGAACTCCTAACGAACTCCCAGTGAGCTCCCACTGCATTGTCCGAACCTTGGCCCGATGCCCAAACTTGATCTTGGCCCATCATCTGGTTGTACTTTCTGTTCTCCATCGTAGTTAAACCTTAATGATGCCAACTATGACTTAATTAATTACAATCAACATGGCCAACAAATCCACTTCAAGACCTTCCCAACTCCCGGTAGCTTTTTGGCTTCCCTCGATAATCTTCTGGTGAATCTCGGTCTTCTTTCGGCGAACTCCCTTGCGCTATCCTGGCAAACTCCGATACCCTCGGTGAGCTCCCGACACACTCCAGGTGAGTTTCCAACCGTATTGTCCTAACTTCGGCCCGATGTCTGGACTTGACTTTGACCAAACCTCTTATTATAATTATCTCTCTGTCATAGTTAATCCTACATCAATCAATTCTAACACACATGTTAGATCAATAACCCATCAATTGATTTTATCATCAAAATCCAAGATTCAACAATCTCCCCCTTTGTCATGACTTAAGGGGGAGATTGTTAAATCTCGATTTTTGATGATGACAATCAATTTATGATGAGAGTTAAACCTTACTCTCCCTACATCCATGTCATTAATTCAAATATGGTAAACTTAAATTCAAGAGAACCACGTACTCTTGAATTCAAGTATCATAACATCAATTCAAATTTTGAAATGATATACCATAAAATTCACATTATCAAATCATACATGATACATGATATTTACTTCAACTAATCACGAATCATCGAATTTTCAAGAATATTTCAAGAATTTCATGCAAAATTTCCTTCTTTAAAGAATTATCATGATATAACATTAATTTCAACATTATGCATCAATCATACATTATGTTGAAATTCTCTTCCTTATGTTATCAATCAATTCTCCTCTTTGTTTATCAACAAAAATAGGAGAAATATTTATTTTTCATTTTTCTACATGTGTCATCAATATGTCATCTCCCCCTTTGTCATCAACAAAAAGGTAAAATATTAGAACAGATGATTTCGAGGCACATGTGTCATTGTTCTCCCTTAGTAAAATAGTATATAAGTAATAATTTTCTCATGAATTTTTTTTTCTTTTGACATGTATGTATCATTTTGTGTCATCAATTCACTATTTCTTCCCCTTTGTCATCATCAAAAAGAGGTAAAATAACAAGCAAGTAATTTCATGATACATAAACTCATCACGTATCAAAATTTTCATATTTTTACAAAATAAATTTTGCATTGCTCCCCCTTAATAAAATAGGATAAAACCATAATTTTCTTATGAAAATTTTTCTTCTTTTTCTTTGAATAATAAACAAGAAATAAGGGAGGGGAGTGAAAAACATCATATCACAAAACTAGAACTTAATCTTATAAATTTTGAAATCCAAAAGTTAAAAATTATCCATTCAATTTAATTCATTTCATTTCAAACAAGAATAGCAAATCAAGCAATTCAAGCATGCTCATGGTTTAGCATTCCTAGCTCTCAACCTCAATCTTATAGATGTAAATTTTGAAATGATTATTTTAAAGATGAGCTAAAAAATCTGAGAAATCCAAGATCCACTTATGCATTAATCTTATGTAGAATTTTAAACACAATAGCAAATCAAGAAATCTGAAATATAACAAATCATGCATTTTGAAGATCCTCTCATGTAAATTTTGATAAGAAGCTTAATTTTTAAAGTCCAAGAAATCGAAAAGAAAATATGATAGTAAATCAAGCTCAAATTTTGAATTATACATTTCGCATGTATTTAGAAAATTTAAAATTCTTAATTTTTTCTAAGCAAATTATTTCTCATTCACTGTTATCATATCCAATTTGCTTTTAATCATATTGAAACTTTTAGTTTCCTTTTTGGTCATTGTCAAGGGAATATGTTGACATAATTTCTACTTAACATCCATATTCAAATTACGCCCAAAAGTACAAGGAGATCATTTCATAAAATCAAATCTTAAAGTATCAAAAGACATAATTTAAATTAATAAATTTGCCCCTCCTTTGTGAATTTCAATATAAGTAATCAAGAAATCTTATGTATTCAAAATTCCAAGCACAAATCTCATGTATTTTAAATTCCTAATTTTCTTTTTAGCAAATCGCTCCTCATCCAATAAAAGTTTTTTATAATCAAAGTACTTAATTTTATTATTACAAAATATCTTTTTTGTCTCTCCCTTGGTCATTGTCAAAGTAACGGTTAAAATACAATAGTACCAAATTTTAAGAGCATAACGACTAGGAAAAAAAAATCTCAAGGTAATAAAATATATCATTCATGAATACAAGAGAGTTATAAATCATGACACGAAGGATATTACTATCAAATCATGAATACCAAAGGTCATGATTCAATTTGACAAAGTTTTTCTTAGATAAGATTCAAGGCTTTAGAAATCTTTAGGAGATCAAATAAGAAGAATGTTCATTCATAAAAATATCAAATTATAGATATCAAGATCATGAATAAATTATAAAGAAGAAGCGATAGAAGATCTTGATATGTATATAATAAACTCAAAGTTATCAAGAATATGGTTCATAAGAAGATTTTTAAGTTATTATTTTGAAAGACAAATTATGATTCATTTATGTAATTTTCTTTGAACGAACTTGATTTTTATAAGGATTTCAAGTTTTGATTTCTTAAGATGTCAAAATCATAATTTAAGTTACTAAATCATTAAGATGTCAAAAAGTTTGAGTAGATTCACCGGTCCTTTTTTAAAACAAAATTATTTAAAAATATATCTAAAATCAACATCAAAAATCACTTTTTAGAAGATTTCAATAAAGGCAACATAGATTGTTTTCTAAAAGAAAATAGCTAAAATTTTCTAATTCATTTTTGTAGTTAAAGAGATTCAACAATAATGATATCAATTTACTTCTTGTTGAAGGATTGATATGATAAATATTTTCAAGAAGAATTATCCTCTTTTTAGTTGTTTGTTTCAAGAATGATTTTCAAATTAATGAATTTTTTATTAAGACCGAAAGCCAAATATCATTTCAAAAGGAATCATCAAGGTCATTACTATAACACTTTAAAATGATAAAACATCTTCAAAGCAAAATTCAACCATTTAAATCAATCATTCAATAATGATATTTATAAGCTAACTTAGTCAAAAATACCATAATATTTAAGACATTCAACAATAGCCTTTGCATTTAAACCAACATCAAAGCTAATGATTTTGAACCTATTATTCAATCATCATCGAAGTCTAATATTTCAATATAAATATTTTCCATTAACAATTACTAAGGTTCTTTAGTTCTAGCTCATTTTAATACTAGTATGTTCTAGCTATGCATTATCAAGATTAATTATATAATCATGAACTATTTTTAATAAAAGGATTTGTTATAACAAAGATCATTAAATTTCAAACATCTTGATTCAGATAATTTTTCCTTAATTTTGATATTTTGGCTAGAGAGCTTGATAAGTAAGTTAGATCTCAAGTCAAATGGCTTGAGCATCCACAAGATACCATTCCATTTTGCTTCTAGCCTTAGTTTAGTGACAAACTTATAAGAAAGATTTAGGTACCCATTTTACATTGGGAGCTATACGAAGAACTTTGTCCTTCTCATCTAATGGTTTTTGGTAGTTTGTTGTTCCCTTAGGAACCCAAACTAATTTGTAAGGACTATAATTTCTAAATAGACATTTGTTGACTTTATGTCCTAATCTACTATAAAAATTATATTTTATTTTTGGTGGCAAGTTTAGAGTGGGTCCTTTAACAAGGTAGTTGGCTTTTGTTGGGTATTGCCCACAAAGCCAATTCCGTTTCTACTATTAACATGATCCTTATTGGCAAGGATCATCTAAGGAATTTATTTCCTATTTCAAAATTTTCTAATATTTGTTTAAACATGATATTTTCCTCTTTAATAATATCTAGTATTTCATATTTAGAGCAAAGATTATGTGATAAGAATGTATCATGTATTTGATCAAATCTACTAACTAATGAATCATGTTCATTTTTAAGTAACTTATAAGATTTACTAATTTCTAAATTTATCAAATAATTCATGAAACATATTTAATAATTTGATAAAAGAAATACTTAATGAATCATTAACCTCTTCTTGGGTGGCCATAAGCGAGAGATTCTCCATTTCTTAGTTGTGCACTCATCTTCAGAGTGTCTCGTCTTCTTGCGTTCATAGCAAGAGGTTTTTGTTCATCTTAAGATTATTTTTATAGTTCATGTTCATTAAATTTTTTGGTTCTTTTGTCAAGAGTTCAAGTTCAAAGTTCATATCACTAGAGATTTCACTCGAGGAGTCATATATCATTCTTAGTTCATAATCGTTCCTGTTCTTTGGAAGGTTTTATTTTTGTGTTCCCAAGGTTCTTTCCTTCCTATTCTTTGGAAGATGTTCTTTAAGTTCATTTTTACGGATTATTTCATTTAATGATTCATTTGATTTAGTTGTGCTTTTATGTGTGATTTTCAAAGTATGTCAAATATCAAAAGCAGTTTCATAAATAAAAACTCGATTAAATTTATTTTTATCGAAAGAACCAAATAAAGCATTCATTGCTTTTGCATTTAAAGAAAATATTTGTTTTTCATAATTATTCTAATTATTTATTGGATTGGATGACTTTTGAAAACTTTTTTTAACAATACACCATAAATCAAGATATATTGAAATAAAAAAGATATACATTCAGATTTTCCAAGACATGTAATCTATCCTATTGAACATGGGTAGACGTGCAACAGAATATCCCTCATTCATGCCGAAAGAAGTCATTTACTAACTTGAGTTTTTAGTCCAATGAGTAGCACTTGGCTCTGATACCAATTATTAGGATCAATTGGCACTAAGAGAGGGGGTGTTGTGGGGGGGGGTTGTATTAGTGCAAATGTAAAATCATGTTTTAAGAAAAACTTTTCATGAGAATCAAAACAAAAAATCAGAAGCGTTTCGTTGAGTAAATGAGCAATAAGCTATTGAACGAAGCTAAGTTACGATTATGCTAAAAGAAAGCTCCGTATAAGAATATATATAATAAAAAATAACAAAGTATAGAGATGCTCATAGATTTATAGTGGTTTGGTCTCAACCTAGCCTACGTCCACTCCCAAGTCCTCTTCTCCAAGGTCCACCTGTGTCCACTACCGATCTTTTTTGGGTGAAGACCAAACCTTTATAGGCTTTTAACTCAAGGGAGACCTCTTACAAGAAATACAACACTTGTCTCACTCCCTTCCCCCTTTTCTTTTTCTTGCACACTTTTAGCATTCAATTTTTCACATAATTTGTAGCCCAATTGTTGTGTAAAAACCTGTACTCAATACAAGAAAACTTGAGATATTTATAGGCCCCAATTGGCTTTAGATGACTGGAGCCAAAATTCAAACTCACCTAAAAAATCCAGGTACAGGTGGTACAATCATCGGTATCGGTGGTACAATCGTCAGTATTAGAAAAGTGATTCCCTTCACTTTTCCAATCCTGACTTGTACCTCTTATTCACCAATTTTTAAGTCATCCAATTGGCTCAACTTGAGCTCAATCCAATCTCAAATGTGGACCTGGTTGTCTCATTGAGTTGATTTGGATTCTTTCCAAATCAAACCCAATTAGGACTCAAGCCTAATTACAACTCACTTGATTATAACCATACATGACTATCAAGTCTAACAATTGACCTAACCCCGGCAATCTGGTAACCTTCGACATTCTTCAAGCGAGTTTTACGGTCTTCCTTCGGTGATCTCCCAACGTGTTCCTAGTGAACTTCCCGATTCCTTCGATGAACTCCTAGCAAAGTCTCGACGAGCTCCCACTACATCGTTTGAAGCTTGGCCCGATGCCCAAACTTGATCTTGGCCCATCATCTAGTTGTAATTCCTTTTTCCATCATAATTAAACCTTAACGATGATAACTATGACTTGATTAATTATAATCAAAATGGCCAACAAATCCACTTCAAGACCTTCCCAACTCCCGGTAAGCTTTTCGACTTCTCTTGACAATCTTTCAGCGAGTCTCGGTCTTCTTCTGGTAAACTCTTTTTCCCCATCCTGACAAACTTTTGATACCCTCCGTGAGCTCTCGATGCACTCTAAGCGAGTTCCCAACCACATCGTCCTCACTCCAGCCTGATGCTTCGACTTGACTTTGGCCTAACATCTGATTGTAATTATCTCTCTGTCATAGTTATTCCTGCATCAATCACCTCTAACATACATATTAGATCAATAACCCATCAATTGATTTCATCATCAAAATCTGAGATTCAACATATGACAGGTCGACGGGCTTCGTGCTAGGTCGGATAACACTATGGTAGCTCGCCCGACATTGTGCCAAGTTGGCCGAGGCTGCACCATCTATTCCGGGCTACTAGATGATGTAGTCAGTCGAGCTAGCTCCTTGGAGTGTGTTAGAACCCTTGCATATTCTAAGGTTAGGGTGATCTCTATAGGGGATCGACCTCCTTGGAACTCTATAGAGGTTCCTCCCTCCTTGGTTTTCTGCACAAAGATTGAAAGATAATTGATCTATTGATGATGAAAAGAGGCCTGAATACATACTATTTATAGAGCTTCTATACCCTAACTCCAAATAGGATTCCTACTTAAAACTCCAACTCCTAACAACTCCTTAGCCGACCTCTAATAGGAGTGGTCGGTGGCTACCATGACTTCTAATCCTAGTCCAACTCTAACCCTACCCCTAGTCGGCCCCTTTAACTATCGTAGGTGGTGGCTAGTTAGTGTTTTACATGTGTGTATCCCCTTTTTGACTTAATTAAAATTAGGACTTAATTAGCTAGAATCCTAACAGATCCACCCTCTTCAAATCAGTCTTGTCCTCAAGTCTGATGCTCCATGAATTCTGGAAATTTGATTTTCAAGTCTTTATAACTCTCCTAGGTGACATCTTCTGCAGGTAGGTTCCATTGTACCAACACCTCAGTAGTGGGTCGTCGACATGGAGTCACAATACGATGATCAATGATGACACTCGATTGGATCTTGAGCTCTCCATGGGTTGTAATGTCTGGCAGGTGGCTCTAGGCTGTCTCGTTCTGTCCCAACTAGGGTTTTAGGCATGACACATAAAAAACTAGATAGATTCGGGAGCTAGCGGGTAAGTCTAGTCTGTATGTCACTACTTCGATGTGCTCCATGATCTGGTATGATCCATAGAATCATGGTTAAAGCTTCATGGATGCTCTGGTTTGGATCGATGTTTGCTTGTATGGTTGGACCCTAAGAAAGACTTAATCTCCCATTAAAAATTTTATTTCACCCTTGTTGTTGATCGTACTGTTGTTTCATTCTTAACTGGGCTGCTGAGAGATTATCTTTTAATAGCTTCAAAATTTTGTCCCTGTTTTTGAGCTCTCGGTCTACCTGTTCTACTTTAGATGTGCCCAGTACATACTTTGGGATTATAGGTGGTGGTCGGCCATACATGGCTTCATAAGGAGTACATTTTGTCAACGAATAATAAGTCATGTTATACCACCACTCAGCCCAAGAAAGTCACTTTGTCCACTCTTTTGGTTGATCACTGGTGAAGTATTTGAGGTATGTCTCTAAGTATCTATTCACCACTTCAGTCTGGTCGTCGGTTTGTGGATGGTATGTCATGCTCATCTTCAACTTGGTGCCTTGCAACTGAAATAATTCTGTCTAAAATTTACTGGTGAAGACCCTATCATGATCATTTACAATACATCTTGGCATCCCATGTAACTTTACAATATTTTCCTAAATCTGAGTGATGTTGGAAGTGGTGTAGGGGTTGCAGACAGCACAAAAGTGGGCGTACTTCATAAGACGATCAACCACAATGAGATTTATACCTTTTTCATGGGATGAGGGCAGCCCTTCAATGAAATCCATCGATATATCGGTCCATATTGAGTCTGGGATGGGTAGAGGTTGCAGCTTTCTGGGGCTTGCCACTATTTCTCCTTTATGTCATTGGCATACATCACACTGCGCCACAAATTTAGCAATAATATTTTTCATCCCTCTCTAATAAAATTTTTGCTTAATTCTCTTATAAGTTCTAAAGAATCTGGAGTGCCTCAACCATTGGTGTAGAATGCATCTCTTGAAGGATAGTCTTTATGCAAGTAGAATTTGGCACACGCACGATGCATCCCTTATAGCGCAAGTCCTTCGAATCCCAACTATAATGAGTCACGAAGCTTGGTTCCTCCTCTAATTTTTTGATGATCTTGCTGGTCTCTGGATCATCTCTCCATTCCTTCCTAATGTCCTCGAGAAAGGTGCTAGTTGGAAGGGAGATGGCAAAAAATTTAGCTTACTCGGGTAGCCGCGAAAGCGCATCTGCAACAACATTTTCTTTCCTTTTTTTGTAAGTTATTTCATAATCATACCCAAGAAGCTTTGTACCCATTTTTTTATGTTCGGGGGAGGATATATTCTGCTCCAAAAACATATTTGAGGTTCTTGTGGTCAGTTTTTATTTGGAAGCATTGCCCGATCATGTAAGGTCTCCACTTTGTCACTGCATGCACAATCACAAGCATCTCCTTGTCGTAGATAGACATTTTCAAATGGGAGGGGGATAATGCCTTGTTGGTGTAAGTGAGGGGTCAGACATCTTGCATGAGGACAGTGCCAATCCCAATTCCATATGCATCAGCTTCAATGACGAAAGTTTTGTCGAAGTCGGGTAGCACTAGCACGGGCATTGATGTCATGGCTGCCTTGAGATAGTCAAAGGTAGCGGAGACTTTGTCTGACCACTAAAAAGCATCTTTTTTCAGCAAGGATGTGAGGAGTGCACTGATCTTTCCATAATCTTTGATGAACTTGCGGTAGTAGCCCGTCAAACTGAGGAAACCGTTTAGCAAATTTATGTTCTTCGGTGTCGACCAGCTTTGCATTACCTCGATTTTGGATAGGTCCACAACCACACCTTCCTCTAATATGATATGCCCAAGATACTCCACCTTTTATTGAAGAAAGCTTCATTTCGATTGTTTGACAAAAAGAACATGCTCTCGAAGATCATCAAAACAAGTCATAACTGCTGAAAATGACTTTCAAGTGAAGAGCTATAAATAAGGATGTTGTCGAAGAAAACCAATATGAACTTACAAAGGTAACTTCAAAAAATGTCATTCATAAGACTCTGAAAGGTGGAGGGAGCATTGGTGAGGCCAAAGGGTAGTACCAAAATTTGTAGTGGCTGTTTGAAAGGCGGTTTTCGGTATGTCTTCTTCGCACACCCGAATTTGATAATATATGGATCGAAGGTCCAGCTTTGTAAAGAATTGTGTTCCCCTTAATTCATCAAGTAATTCATCCACCACTAGAATATGGTACTTGTCCTTGATGGTTATACCGTTGAGAGCTCGATAGTCGATGCATATTCACCACATCTTTCTTTCGTATGAGAAGCACCGACGAAGAGTAGAGGCTGCAACTTGGCCTAATGACCCCTATTTCAAGCATTTCCTTTACAATCCTCTCTATTTCATCTTTCTGGAGATGAAGATAATGATATGGCCGAGTGTTCACTGGTGGTTTGCCCGGAAGAATTGGAATTCGATGATCATGCTGTCGGGTAGGAGGTAGGCTGTGCAGTTCAGTGAAGACATCTGAAAATTCAGCAAGCAATTGGAGAAGGATTGGGTTTTCAATTTTTGTTGGATCCCCCATAGATTGCTATTGGAGTTGCATCAGGAAGTCGTTGTTCACTTTGTGCAAAACTTTCTGTATTCATTGCGTGTAAACCATCGTTACGTCATACCCGCGTTTCCGACGTAGAATCACCTATTTTCCTTTGCTGTAAAATTTCATAAGTAATTTTGAGAAATTCCAGGAAACATCACCTAATGTGGTCAGCCATTCAATGTCGAGTATGGCCTCACAATTGTCAAGCGGGAGGAAGAAGAAATCTGTAATTATCTCCTGGTCCTGCAACAATAATTTCACCTACGGGCACCTGTGGTCGCACTTTAAAATTTATCCGTTGGTGACCTTAACATCAAACCTGCTACAATACTTGATATATAAGGCCATCCAAATAGCAATCTTGATGTTCATGAAGCTATTAGTGCTCGTAGTATCGATGAGGATGGTGATTAGTTGATGTTTAAGTAGTCCTTTCATTGTTTGCAGGTTCGCGTAGCCAACAAGAGCATGCACCGTATAATCAGTTGGCTGCTATTCTTCTTCCATGACCTCCTCCTCATGCTCTTGGACCTCCTCTTCTAAATCTTCAATTGGTTCAATCAGCAGAAGGCATCCCTTTTTGTAGCAATGGTCACGGCTCCATGGTTCGTCATAATGCCAATAAAGGCCCTTCGTCGATCTATCGTGAAGTTCTTCTCTTATCAATTTCTTTGGCAACGAAGGATGGCTGGGAGCAAAGGGTGCCAAAGGTTTATATGTTGCTAGTCTAGGAGTGGTCCTCATCCTTCGGGCATCTTGATTGAGCCACTCCTCCTGGATTTGGGTAAAGGAGATTGCAACCATCAAGGTGCAGGGCTGTCGCGCTTTAACTTCTCCTTTTATTTTCGGCTTGAGTCCTTCAATGAATATCCCTAATAATTATTTGTCAAACCAATCATGAGCGAGGTTAGATAATCTCTCAAACCTAGTTTGGTATTCTTGGATCGTGGAGGTTTGTCAAATCTTCGCAAGTTGTCCCTTGATATTCTTGTACTCGATCGGTCCAAAGCGGTTCAGCAGCCCACTTTTGAATTATATCCACGTCGGGACTTCTTGGGTGTATTTAAGCCAATTATACCATCGAATTGCATCTCCTTCAAGGTGGATGACAGCGATGTCCACCATGGAAGCCTCCGGTCAGTAATAGCGGAAGTAGTGTTCGACATGCGAAAGCCATCCCATCGGGTCTCCTTCTTCCCATCAAGGGAAGTCCACCCTCATGTGTGGCTGCATCACATCTGAGGCTTATTCTTCCTTCTCTGAAGGCCTCTCAGAACTTTCACTTTGCTGCAATTTTGTTAGACTTGGAGATCGTCCAATTCTGAATTCTACAAGGCATGTAATTTATCCTCCATGCGTGATTCGAACGCCTCCAACTTGGCATCGATGGAATATTGGGATGCCATTGTGTATGCCTCCAGATCTGAGATGTTTCTGTCTTTTTTCTATTGACAAGTCAAGGGCATAGGCTAGTGAAAGGTTTGGTGGCAGCGGAAGATAAGATCGGTGGTGGAGGGTTGTGGTTGCGATAGGTCGCTATTTGGGCTACGATTTTGGGTGTTGTTAGGGTTATGGAAATAGGTTATGATGATTGTGTCTTAGGCTAGAGGGGTGCCCTAAAGACGACATGATTGGTGGTAGCAAGATTGATAGGGTTTTGGTGGGTTGCAAGAAGAAAAATGACAAAAGGTGCAGGAGCAGAATTTTTCGTCAAAAAATTTTACTAGGATATATGTAATTTTTTCTAGTAGTTTGTGATAAGGATTCAAGTAAAACTCAAGGGAGATCCACTGGTAAGGCAAAGGTAATATCAACAAAAAAATTCATGAAAGAATACAATAGCAAGGAATTCGACTAGATCAAGAGTACGATAAGGTGCTGCAGTAGAATTTTACGTTAGAGGTCTAGTAGCTTGGACGTAAAAGATCAACAGTTTATATCGATAATTTTTTCATAGAACCAAAAGAAAATCTATTGTTAAGGATTGTTAAAGCCATCATAAAAAACTCATAGAAGGTTGGGTAGAAAAATAGTGACAGTAAGATCAAGTAGTGTAGTAGTATGCGACTAAATTCTACAGCATAACTTTCATCGTAAAGATGGCAACTTTGCGACGATAAGCTTATGCAGCGAAATAGGAACACTTTTTTTATTATTTTTTGTTAAAGATAACTAAAATGCAATAGTAGTAAGGTAGAATACCAGAATGGTAGGACCCTAGCAGGGTTGGGTCCTGCTCAACCAAATAACAACCAATATAACCCTGTGATATTGTAATAAAACCCCACATAGTCACCTCTATCCTATAAAGAATAGTGGCTAGGGGGTTTTTTGTGCCTTAGGGCTTTCTAGCCACTGCCCCCCTTACAAGGTTAGTCGGCTAGGGTTTCTAGCAGGGGTGCATGGCTTGTACCCTTTATTTAGGTAGGCCGGCTATATGAAGGCCAAAACGGAGAATTCACTTATGAAGCACCCCTCTAGAGCTAGGGTTTTGGAGCCCTATATAAGCTTGTAGCCTTGCCTCTTTTCATCAAGTAGTAGATCAGTTTCTTTCAGCCATCTAGACGAATACAAGGAGGGAGGAACCCCTATAGCATTCCAAGGGTTGATCCCCCTCAAAGATCAATCTTCATATAATGCCTCTAGGGTTCTATTATCTAGTATCAGAGAAGCGATCTTGCTGCTTTTGCTATCATCTCTATCACCTCCATCAAGCCAAGCAATTCTCATAATTGCTTTTGATGTCGCCTCCACTGTTATCCTCCTTCTGCAGATCAAATCAATCTGCTGCTGCCACCATCAATTGCACTAGAGATCTGGTATTTCCCTACCACCCATACCTTTTGCTACTGTAATTTTCCATCTACAAAACACCAAAAAGAATTTCCTATCTTTTCCTTGCTGCAAATTCCTTCCAACGCATGATCATCTTCACGAACAAAGAATTGCTGCAGAAAATTTCAGTCGCATATAGGTTTTTTGAATCGATCTATTTGGCATCTATTGTGGACAAAATTTTTCACACGTTTCATAGATCTTCTTGGCTTTCATATGAGATTGATCTACTATGAAACCCTTCTTTGAAACAATTCTTATAATGCTACAAATTGTCATCATAAACGGCTAAAATTTTACTATGAAAATTTTGCCATCTTATCTTGCACCAGATTCCTTACCGTCACATTGTCAAAATTTTCTTGTTCTAAATTGCTATTACTTCTATCATCTGAATTGAAATTTTTTTGCTATTGAAATTCTCCATAATTTTCTCAGGTTTTTACTAAAATTTATGTCGAGAAACTGCTGCTTCTTTGATAATTCTGTTCGGCACCACAGCATACACCGCAGCGATCTTTCATCGAATTCTATCAGATCTTCACTGCCATCTTTTCCAGATTTGGAACTCTTCCCCTAACCTTCATCCCCTACAATTACAGCCTCAAAACTTTACCAAACCGTAGCCAAAACCACACCCAAATCAGCCATAAAATAGTCCCATACCACAGCCTACACATCCACCCCCTTTCGGCCACAACTTTTCTCAACCGATCCATGACCTTAACCCGATAACAAAAGAGAGATCTTAACATTACAGATATAGAGGATTACACTACGGCATCGGAGGAAGCCATCAATGCAAAATTCAAAGCCTTCGAGACCAGAATGGAGGAGAAAATATGAATTATCTTTGCTGAACTCAGTTTGGGCCGACCACCAAGCCCGAAGAGATCACATCAAGGAGAGAGCTCTGATCGAAGAGATGACTTCCAAGAGAGGGGAGGCTCTATGAGTAACCCCTACAATCCATGCATGAGGGTGGACTTCCCTAGATGGGAAGGAGACCCGATTGGTTGGACCTCGTGCACGGAGCGTTATTTTCGGTTCCATCGAACCACAGATGCTTCCATGGTGGAAATTATGGCTATACATCTTGAAGTGAATGTCATACAGTGGTCTAATTGGTTTAAATACACCCATGGAAGCCTCTCATGGAGAGCTGTTGATTCACTTCGGACCAACCGACTATGAGAACACCGACGACCAATTAGCAAAGATTCGACAAACCTCTACCATCCAAGAATATCAAACAAGGTTTGAAAGATTATCTAATCAAACTCATGATTGGTCTGAGAAACAGTTATTGAGAACTTTTATTGAGAGCTTAAAGCCAGAGATCCGAGGAGAAATTAAAGTATGACAATCGTACACACTTATGGTGGCCATCTATTTCGCGCAACTTCAAGAGAAGTGATTGAACCATGAAGCTTGAAGGACTAGGGTCACTCCCCGACCAATAATACCAAAGCCCTCAGACCCCTCTACTGTTATCTAAGCCCCCGCACCCAAAAAGTTGATGAAAGAAGAGCTTCGGGAGCAATCTGCGAAGGGTTTATCTTGGCACTATGACGAGTCGAGGAGCTGCGAACATCGTTGCAAAAAAGGGTGACTTCTCGTGATTGAACCAGTAGAAGAAGTCATTGAACTATCCGAAGAGAGCCTCAAACATGAAGAAGAAGTTACGGAAGAAGAGCCCCAACTGACTGACTTTACGGTACACGTGCTAGCTGGCTACTCTAATCTACAAACGATGAAAGTTTGAGGTGTTCTCAAACAGCAACCGATCATCGTTCTTATCGACAAGGACTGATAGATTGGCCGAGATCTTGAACTCGCACAAAGACTAATGGACTGGTCGAGATCCTGAACTCGGGCAAAGACTGATAAACTGGCTGAGATCTTGGACTAAGGCAAAGGTTGATGGATTAGTCGAGATCTTTGACTCAGGTAAAGGCTGATGGATTAGCTGAGATCCTAAACTCGGGCAAGGACTGATGGACTGCTGAGATCCTGAACTCAGGCAAGGACTGATGAACTGGTCGTGATACTAGGCTCGAGCAAAGACTGATGAATTGGTCATGATCCTGAACTCGGGCAAAGACTGATAGATTGGCCGAGATCCTGAACTCGGGCAAAGATTAATGGACCAGCCAAGATGTAAACTCGAGCAAAGACTGATGGACCGACCGAGATACTGGGCTTGGGCAAAGTCTAATGAATTGTCCGAGATCTTGAACTCAGGCAAGGACTGATGGATTAGTCAAGATACTTGGCTCGAACAAAGACTGATGGACTGGCTGAGATCTTGAACTCTTGCAAGGACTGATAGACTGGTCGAGATCATGAACTCAGGCAAAGACTGATAGATTGGCCGAGCTCATAGGCTCGGGCAAAGACTGATGGACTGGCCGAGATCTTGAACTCAAGCAAGGACTAATAGACTGGTCGAGATCCTGAACTCGGGAAAAGACTGATGAACTAGTCAAGATCCTAAACTCGGGCAAAGATTGATAGACTGGTTGAGATCCTGAACTTGGGCAAAGACTGATTTTGTCGTGTTGCCAATTTTATCGCGCATCCTGCGTCGGTCTGTCGCGTTTGTCAGTGATGGGTGTCACGTTTGATTTTACACCTAACGTTGAGATCCCCTTGCGTAATATGAGATTTTTCATCTGACACCGGGATCTCCTGGTCCACGCGGCACATCGTCTGTATGCAATGTGGTCGGCCTTTTCTTTCTACAAGGCACGTTTAATGTAACTCTTAGGTTTCCCAAGCGAAGTCGCTTCGCTACCTTAGGGAGGTGAAACATCGCTTTGCACAGGAGTTATCCTTTATAAGCCTTACACCGACGGCTGGAAAGGTCATACTTCATTTATGCTCATTTCTATTCTGCCTCTCGGCCTTCCACCCCTCGGTTCCTAACTTTGCCCAACCCTTCCGTTGTTTTTGCTAGATCAGGTAGGGATGACCTCTTCTTCTTCTTCCCCTTCTACCTCATCTTCATCGAGTTCCTCCTCGGTTCCCTCGGCCAAGGTGAGGGGTGGCTCTCCTAGCAGCCCCGAGGTTAGGACGTCGGGTTTGTCCTCTAGTGTGATGACCCCAATCGATGTGAAAGCCTTGAAGGCTTTTGGGATAATTAAGTCATGTCACAACTTCGACTCGGTTGTATCTATTGAGTGTCTTGTTGCGATCCAGGAGCACTAGAGCACCTTGGATGAGTTTGTTCTTCATGCCCTGATGTCGGGGCAATGCCCGTACGATCCATTCCCGAACGGGTTTAGTGTGTACATCAATGCCCTTGAGGTGGGGTTGCGATTCCTGCTCCACCCCGTGATTAAGGAGTGTCTTGAGTGGTGACAAATATCACCGAGTCAGAGAGCACCCAACTAGTGGCGCTATATGATCGCATTTCTAGGGGAATACTGAGGGGCAGGCATTGTCCTGACCTGTAACTTGTTCATGGCATGTTTTTACCTATGCAAGGGTCAGGGCGATTACTACTTGACTGCCCGAGCTGGGTTCAGTTGGAGGGGCTCCTTCCAATAATAAGGGTTGGAAAACCCGACACTTATTCATCAGTAGTTGTCGGGGGTGGGGCTTCCGCCTTGAGTGATCAGCCCATACCTTGAGCAATGTCCCTCCTTATCTTTTTGATGAGGAGTTCGATCTGGTCAGGCGACTGAAGGGGATCCTTTTCGCTTCTCGGGCAATAAGGGACATGATCGAGTTGTGGCTGGTCGAGGCGGGTCTCAGCCCAACCCCTCGGAGTACGTTGCATGTTTTTGTTCCTTATCCTCTGTACATCCTTCTTATTTTTTTTATGAATGCTAACCTATCTCTCGGGATATAGACATAGGGAACATTCAAGACTGAGGGGCATGCCGAAGGTTGGCATCGGGCGCCCTTCTTATATCGCGCAAGTCTCTGCTGCTCGATGGGTCACAATGGCGCCCCGGAAGTCCAGGAAGTTCTCGTCGAGGTTGCGGCGATGTAACCTACCGAGGTTGTTAGGATCAATTGGCACTAAGAGGGGGTGGGGGATTGAGTTAGTGCAAGTGTAAGTTTTTCGTTTTAAACAAAAGTTTTTTGCTTAAACCAAGATAGGAAATATGAAGCTTTTTATTCAAGTAAAACAAGTGAGAAAATTGTTAAGTTAATAAGCAAACTCGAAAGATTAGCAATGTTGAAGGGAAGTTCTTGATGTGAAAACTTTACTTTCAGAGAGTGAATCAGAAGCGTCAATACAAAATTCGTAAGCAATGAAAGCAAGAAAAGAACTCATAAGTTTTATAGAGGTTCGGCACCAACGGCCTACATCCACTCCCAAGTCCTCCTTCTTGAGGCACATCGGCATCCATTACCGATCTTCTTTGGGTGAAGACCAAACTCTTACACTTTCCTTTACAAGGGAGACTTGAGAATTTTCTAACTCTAAGCTCTCTTCGTTACCCATTTTCTTTTTCTTACAATCCACACAAGTTTTTCACAGAATTTTATCCCTAAATTATTGTATGAAATGTAAGAAAACTTGAAGTATTTATAGACCCAAAGTGGCTTCAGATTTTTGGAACCAAAAATCAAACTCACCTAGAAATTCGGGTATGGGCGGTTTACCCGCCATCCTGGGTGGGTCAACCACTGAAAGTGCCCAGATTCCTGGGTATAGGTGATTCAGCTGCCCTGGGCGGTTTAGCCACTGACAGCCACCCGAAATCCTGGGTGGCGCCAGTTGAACCGTCGCTCACCAACGGTTTACCCGTCGAAATCTTCGGAAAAGTGGTTCCCTCCACTTTTTGAATTTCAGCTTGAACCTGATGTTGATCAACTCTTTGGTCAACCAATTGAGCTCAACCTAAGCTTAATTAACCCTATAGTGGACCTGGTTACCTCTTTGAGTTGATTTTTAAATCACACTCAAATCAGACTCACACTTAACCTACGACTTAAATATTACAATCAAACATGACCACCAAGCTTAATGACCTCACTCCCGTATTCTGACAACCTCCAAAATCTCCAACGGTGAGTTTCACGGTCTTCCTCCAGTGATCTCCCAGCATGATCCTAGTGAGCTTCCCGATCCCTTAGCGAACTCCCGGCGAGCTCCCACAACATTGTCTATTCCTTGGCCTGATGCCTAAGCTTGATCCTAGGTCCATGTCTGATCTGTAACTCTGCTCGTCGTGGTTAAATCTGTACGATGCTAACTATGACTTAATTAATTACAATCATAATGGCCAACACATCCATGTCATGACCTTCCCAACTCCTTGCAAGTGTTTTGGCTACCCTCGACAATCTTCCGACGAGTCTCGGTCTTCTTCTGGTGAACTCCCTTGTGCCATCCTAGTAAACTCCCAATAGCCTTAGTGAGCTTTCAACGCACTCCTGGTGAGTTCCCAACCGCATCGTCTGAACCCCGGTCTGATGCATAGACTTGACTTTGGCCAATCCTGATTGTCATATTCTCTCTGTCGTAGTTAATCATGCATCAATAAACTTCTAACAACCCATGTTAGATCAATAACCCATTAATTGATTTCATTATCAAAATTTGAGATTCAACAGAGGTACCAATGAAGCGTTCCATTGATGAGTCTGCACGTGCACACAAGACGCAAAAGGTGCTACTGCCACGAAAACACAAGTCCCATCACGGGGAAGGCAGCTCGAGGGCGTGCAGCCTCGGGGGGAAAAGGATGACTCGGTCAGTTGGAGGACAAGCTCCTATCGAGATTCAGCGTCCGAAGTCGATACGGGAACTGTGTCGGGCTTCGCTCAGGGATAAGGGCGAGGGCTACCATGCCCTGAAGATGACCAATATGCCAGAAGTGGATCCGGACACTCCTTTGCAACCACGTTGGTCAGGCCTAAAGCACTCAACCCAAATATGGCAAGATGGTACTAGTGTCGTAGAGTTCAAGATGGGTATTCTGAATCCCAACCTAGCATTTCAATTATACGCCTCGCCATCTGAGGTGCTCATTGACCGGGTGACGAAGTCGCTAGTCTGGGTAAGTGTCTGACCCCCTCGGTTAATTTTGTCATTGACTAGTAGCTAGGTATCCCGACCCGACCATCTCCTTTTTACATAACCAACACTACACGATGGCCCTGATCGATCACGTACACAATGCGAGTTGGGTCATCACAGTAATGGACAATAAGATGGACGGTCTCCATAAGGAAATTGAAGAACTAAAGGTGGGGGTCGATCTAGAAGCGATCGCCATAGACGAACGGTGAGTTGCCGACCTCCTAGCCAAGGTGGAGCGGCATAAGGGGGAGTTTGAGGAGGCTACTCAGCAGCAGGAGGCGATGGACAAGGAGCTCAATGACTCCCATATCCTTCTCGGGGACGTACAGTGTCAGCTGAAAGACGTTCGGGCCCGGAACCGAGTGATGGAGGATGACTTGTTGAAGTAGATCTGGGCCATGGAGACCTTGAAGTCCAGATGCCTTTGAAGATCATCGAGGATTACAAGGAGTCTCCCAGGTCCAAGATGGGTTTCCAGTGAATCGGGCAGGTATCCTACGAGTATGGATACTTGGTCACTTTAGCCCGGTATGTGGACTTGGAGATCGACTAGGACCCCTTCATAGTCCTTCCTATGAATGACTCCATCCCAATGGAAGCGGAGTAGCCCTTCGATGATTCTTCATTGCTCGAGAGCTAAGTGTACTCCTTTTCTCTTTTTGTCCATCGGGCGTCATTTTGAACTTTGATCGCCCGATCACTTTTGTCAACCTCTTCTATGTGTTGACGTCATTTTGATCACTGTCACTCGACCTCCCATGTAAAATTGTTTGATGAATACAAAGTTTCTTCCTTTTAGCAAATGCTTATGATCCATACATAGAATTTCTTTAATTTGGATATATGCCATGTCCTCGGTAGTAGTTTTCCTTCCATCATGGCTAAGGTGTAAGTCCCCTCCCGGACGGTACTACAACTCGATATGGTCCTTCCTAGTTTGGGGCCAACTTGCCCCTGGCATGTGTCGGGTCACTAACCTCAACTTTTCGAAGGATCAGGTCGCCCGTTATAATCTGCCGAGGATGTACCTTGCAATTGTATAGCTTCGTGATAGCTTTCTTATATACAAGAGTTCTTAGGTGCGCCTCGACCCGTCGTTCTTCTAGCAAGTCAAGGTGCTTCCATAACTGCTTGTTTGAGGCCCGCACCTCATAGGATTCGACCCAAAGGGTATGGTAGACCACCTTAGATGGAAGGATTGCATCAGTGCTGAAAGCGAGGCTGAAAGGTGACTCCCCAATCGGAGTCTTTGGGATTGTTTGAGATGCCCACAAGATGCTCGGGAGCTCGTCCACCTAAGTACTATGCGCCCCAGCAACCCTTCTCTTTAATCCTTCAAATATTGCTCGGTTGGTGACTTCGGTGAGGCCATTGGCTTAGGGGTGAACGACTGAGCTTAATTTCAATTAGACCTTGATACTTTGGCATAAGGACTTGAACTTGGGGTTGTTGAATTGGGTTCCATTGTTAGTGATAATGGTTCTCGAAATGCCGAACCTTATGATGATATTCTTCCAAACAAACCCCTTGACTTGTGATAGAATCCCAGAAGGAGCTCTATAGATTTTGATCTTCAAAGGGGATCAACCCTTGGAACGCTATATGGGTTCCTCCCTCCTAGAACTCGGCACAAGGCTGAATAAAAGATGATTCTTGCTTGATAAAAAGAGGTGGAGGCTACAAGCTTATATAGGTCTCAAAATCCTAGCCCTAGGGGGGTGCTTCCTAAGTGAATTCCCTCTTTTGCCCCTCCTATAGCTACCATGCCTAAATAAAGGGGGCAGTGGCCTAAATGGTTGCATAAGCCACGCCCCTCTGCTAGAAACCCTAGCCAACCAGCCCAATAAGGGGGGTGGTGGTTAGGAAGCCCTAAGGCCCCAAAATAAATGCTAGCCACACTTCTTATATGATAGAAGTGATTAGGTGGGGTTTTATTATAATTTCACAGGATTCTTATTGATTACTTCTAGGGTGATTAGGACTCAACCCTACTGGAGTCCTATCAAGTCTGCCCTTTTCGAATCAATCTTGTCCTCAAGGCTGAGGATCCATAAACTCTAGGAACCGGGTCTTCAGCTCCTCATATGACTCCCATGTGATCATCAGCTGAACTTTGGCCTCCTCATCAGCTTGGGTGTAAGTTGGAAAGATTTGGCCTGCTTCGTCTTCTTTAAATTTCCATTTAAGGTGGAATACCTAGACGATCAACTGTAATCTTAATTTGGTGCATAGATCTAATCTCTAGGTTAGGGCCCCAATGTGATCCCCAATTTTGTAAGGCCCAAAGAAATAGAGAGACCACTTTCTTATGGCTTGAGTTTCCTGCTAATCAGGCTGGAGGTGTACAAAAACTTGATCTTCAATTTTTTATCTATTTTGAAATTTGTTGGGAGGTCATTTCTTCTTTGCATGTGCTGCCATATAGTTAGTCTGTAGCAATAGCTAATATTTCTTCAGGAATGGTGACTACCCTCTAGTATGGTTCAGGATGATGAGAGCTCAATCTGGTGTGAGCATGAATTACAGTTCTTCTGGGCTTACTCTTTCGTGTCATGGACCTGTATCCAGCCAAATTTTAAATTTGGTAGCAATGAATATCCCCTTTAAAAATCTCGTGTGGAATATGGGGGAAGCCTCGGTGTGAATTAGGAGTCGACCATCTTGCATAAGGGTGACATCGATCCCAACTCTGAATGTGTCTGCTCCAATTATAAAAATCTGGCCATGACTTGGTGTGGACAACATCGTGGTCGTGAGGGTTATAGTTCCACTTGGCCAAGGTAGTGCATCTTTCTTCACAGTGAGAGGGATGATGTTTTGAGATCTACGAATGATCCTTCTCTTATTCTGATTTCGCCACTAGAGGGGCTCAATTTTCTCGCGGTCTGGGGTCGTAGATCGTAAGCCATCATCAAGGAGCTCTTTCAGCATCATGGTCCGATCCTGGGGAAAGTCGTGGAAGTTACCTGAGATCTATAAGTGCTGCATCAGTAATCATGGTGAGTTCAGCAAGATGTAACACTTTATAAGTAACTTATCCCTAAGGAAAAGGATGTGGGGATGTGTCGTAATGAAAAATAAGCACGGCCGAACAATCTGTGTCTCTGTCATCTCTTAGGCGACCCTCTTATCTTTGATCTTTTGTGGGTAGCAATTTGGTCGAGCAACAGTTGGTAGAAGTTTCGGCCAGTTCAGCATGGGGGGGTCGGGCTGCTTCAGAGGAGGTAGTTGGCTCGGTTTGGTGGTGGCACCCAAATTTTAGCAAGCTGTGGGAGAGGGTTCTTATCTTCAATCTCCTTTGGCTTCATCTCCTGAAACTCTTGAACTTGAATTGAGAAGCTGTTAGATTCTTCTTCTAGTACCCTCTCCAAGTGTTGTGTTGTGGTCGTTGTCGCTTGGCTCCCTCGTAGCACTACCTATTTCTCTTTGCTGAAATATTTCATGTTTAGCTTCAAAAAATTTCAGAAAATATTTTCCAATGTGGATAACCAATCAATGTTGAGCACTATATCAAAATCATCGAGAGGGAGGAGGAAAAAAGTCGGCAACAATGTCTTGATCCTGTAGAATCTGTTTTAGCCGCGGGCACTTCTTGTTGCACTTTAGAAATCGGCCGTTAGATACCTTGACTTCGAACCTGCTGCAATCTTCTTTTGGAGCATCAAATGAGTAGCAACCTTGCTGCTTATGAAGTTGTGTGTGCTCCTTGTGTCAACGAGGACGATGACGGGCTGCTACTCAAGAAACCCTTCGATCTTAAATTTCTGTGGATTTGTGTAGTCGGCTAAGGTAGGGACCGTGCAGGTGGTCGGTTGTGGTGTATCCTTCTCTATAGGCTTGAGAGTCATATCTTCAAGTTTGGGTTCTTCAGTGGGCATGATCATAAGAGGTCTCTCCTTTTTACAATGGTGTTCTAGGCTTTACACTTTATTACAACGTCCACATAGGCCCTTTGTTGATCCGTTATGAGAGTCTTCTCTTGTTAATTTCTTCGGCTGTGGGAGTCGGTTGACAGTAGGAGGAGGTGAAAGCTTTGGTGCCGCTGGTCGGGGTGCGACCCTAGTCCTCTAGGCTTCATAGTTCAATCGCTCCTCTTGATGTCGCGCGAAGGAGATGGTTGCCTTAAGTGTGTATAGCTGTTGCGCTTTAACTTCTTCCCGAATCTCCAACTTTAAGTCCTCAATAAAAGTCCTCAATATCTATTATTTAGACCAATCGTAAGTTTGATTAGATAACCATTCAAACCTGGTTTGGTACTCTTGGATGGTGAAGGTTTATATGCTTTTGGTTGGGATGTGGCTCTCATGCTCTAAGCATCTTGATTGAGGTGTCCTTCTTTAAGTTGTGCAAAGGAGATCGATGTTATCAAGGTGTAGGGCTATCGTGTCTTATCTTCGCTTCTTATCTCCGATGGATTCTTTTTATGATCTGAATTTGCACCACGTTGTGATCTTATTGGGCTCGGTGATCAGCCTAATCTAAACTCCTCGAAGAGAGCGCATAATTTAGCATCCATATGTGTCTCGAAAGCTTCCAATTTGGCTTCGAATAAGCCCACTAATGTCATGATGTAAGGATCTCCAACCTGTTAAATAAACCGGTTGAAGAGTGTAGTTGCAATCTTCAAGTTGAAGATAACAATGGCAGCAAAAGGATGAGAAAGTGCTATTGTGATGTTGCTGCAAAATTGTTCAGGCTGCGGTGGTGAAGTCTCCACGTGGCTGTTGCATTGATAGAGGATGGCAGCCAAGGGTAGTTGTAACGGTGGAGGAAGAAGACAACAATAGCAAAGTCGGCAGCGATTCTGCGGTGATGTTGCAAGGTCATCGAGGCTGCGATGTTTCAGGTGGCTGATATCTGTTAGAAGATGGCAGCCAAGAGATCTGAGTTGGAAGGTAAAAGTGAAGGTGAAGGAAGAAGAGGGCAGCAGCGACGTCAGCTACGACTGCGGTGTGACTTCGTGGCTGCAGATTGCGTTAGTTGCAACAAGGGTGCGACTGCAATAGGAGGAAGATGGGGCAACAGAGTTCACGGCTAGTGCAGAGGAGGGCAGCAGCACTATGGCGTAAGAGACTGCTGCTAGTCATGTGCAATTCGTTGCTGGCCGCGATCAAGACAGTTGACAGCGAAAGATTGTTACGGGCTGTGATGTAGACAGATTACAATAAAAGATCATTGTTGGTAGCTTTTTGTCGTAAAGGATCACTACTAGCTGCGATCAAGGAGGATGGCAGCGAGTGGTCACTATTGGCAGCATTGTGCAGCGAGGGATCATTGCTTGACATGATCAAGTTGTTGCTGGTTGCGATCAAGGTAGATGGCAGCGAGAGATTGTTGCGGCTGCGATGAACATAAATGATAGCGAAAGATCACTGCTGGTAGCATTTGTGCCACAAGGGATCGCTGTTGCTGTGATCAAGGAGGATGGCAGCGAGAGATCACTGCTAGCAGCATTGTGCAGCGAGAGATGCGTGCTGCAGTTAAAGAGATAAGGGAGATTGGGTGGCTGAAAGGTTGGTGGACCGAAGTGGAAGGCTGCGATTTTGGGGGCTTGTTTTGTGGCTATTTTGGGTGCGGTTTGAGGCTGTGACGGTAGAGGGTGAAGGTTAGGGAAAGATGATTTCAGATCTGGAAGAGATGGCAGCGAAGGTTGTTAGGATCAAAACGGCACTAAGAAGAAGGGGGGGGGGGGGGGGTGGGTGAATTAGCGCTTACAAAAAAATTACGTCAATTTATATATTCACACAATAAAAACCATATCGAAAATATATTTAAGTGTAGAATGTTTGTAAGAGTACAAGCAAAGGTAGTAGATAGTTAAATAAGAAAGCAATAAAAATAAAATGCAAAGAAGAATAAGCAAATCGATTTTATAATGGTTTAGTCTCGTAACGGACGTCCACTCCTGATTCCTCCTCCATTGAGGTCACCAGCTTCTACTATTGATCTTCCTTCAATGGGTGAAGATCAATCACCCTCTTACAACTCTATGCTCCTTTTATAGGTTTAGGAGATAACCTTTACAAGTCTCTAAGCTCACCCTTAAATAGAAAAGCTACACAAGATGAAATGAGGAGAAGCTCTCAATTACAACAATGTTTTCATAAGGTTTTTGCTCTTAATTGCTTACATACTCCAGTAAGAATGAGTGGGGTATTTGTAAGCCCCAAATGGCTTCAAAAGTGGAGCCAAAATTTAAATTCTTAATGATCCCGAGGTGCTAGTCTCAAAGACTGCGTTCTGGGCGATTCAGCCGCCTCAGTCTGGTAGACTACGTTCTGGGCAGTTTAGCCACCTGACATAGTCTGGAAGATTGTGTCTGGGTGGGTCAATCGCCCAGTTTGAGCAGGTCAACCGCCTAACACATCTTCGAAGATTGTGTCATCTTGGTGACTACCTTCGAAGATCATGTCTCATATGACCTTGAGTTACTGAAATAACTTTTATAATAAGTTCAAATCAACCCCAATTAAGGCCTAATGGTCTCTTAATTGAGTTAGTAAAACTAACTCTCATTAGGATACTAACTACGACACTCAACATACAATCTTCGTTGTCTGATCGTCTCTCCTGCGAACTCCCAGCATCTTTCCGATGAACCCCCGGTGAGCTCCCGATTTCTTTGTGAACTCCCAACAAACTTCTAGCATTCTTTCGGTGAACTCCTGGTGAGCTCCCGATAATCTATCGATGAACTCCCATCGAACTTCAGCAAACTTCTAGTGAGTTCCCGACAAGCTCCTGATAACATCGACCAAACCTCGACCGACCTTCGGTGCAACATCTAATTGTAATGCCCTTTTACCGTTGCAGTTAATCCTACATCAATTTCTTTAACACACAAGTTAGATTATAAAACTCATCAATTGATTTCATCATCAAAATCTGAGATTCAAAAATCTCCCCCTTTTTTATGATGATAACCAATTGATGACGGGAGTTAACTTTAACTCCCCCTATGTATATGTCATAGGATAAATACAATAAACTTGAATTCAAAAGAACCCATCACTTTGAATTCAAGTAGAGTATTTTCATAATTTAACCATTAATGATACCATACATAATAAAAATTTTAAAGTATTTTTTTAGTACCACATGATAAATAATTTTAATTGATATGTTTCACATAATAAATATTTTAAACATTCACTTTATGTCATTAATCATGATATCATACATGATCAAATTTTTAGAGTAATCATCTTCTTTGTATCACATAAACATTTCAAAGATTTCAAAATACACATTTCTCTTACGTCATCAATTATGTCATTTCTCCCCCTTTGTCATCAATAAAAAGAGAGATGTATAATTCATATTTGAACATTTATCATAAATATCCATCATTTGAACATTTATCATTTTTGAATATTTATAAAAAATATTCAAATATATAATTTATCATTTGTCATCAATATACTATTTCTCCCCCTTTTGTCATCAAAAAGAACAAATATTCAATACTAAGTGTCATCATATATTTCAATACTAAGTGTTCAATACATATGTCAACTCATTTATCATAAATATTCATTACACAAAGAAAAGAATCTAGTTCATTTCTCCCCCTTAGTAAAATAAGAAGAAAAATTATAGTAGAGTTTAATCCATTTCATATCAAATTGTTTTATTCCCCTTTGTAAATAAAATATAAGAAGAAGAAGAAGGGGAGGGGGTATCAAAGATCCCAAAATCAAGTATTCCAAAACAAAATAAATTATTAAGAGGGGGGATACATATTCATGAATTCAAGAATTATTTTGAAATAGATCTCAAAAAGCCGAGAAATCTAAGAAGACTATAAGAGCTACTCATGTATTCAAAATCATTTCATGTAAATTTCAAGCACAGCTCAAGAAATCTAAAAAATAGCAAATCATGCATTTAGATAGTTTAACATTCCTAACTCTGTTCTAATAAAGTCAAATTATTCTTCATTTAATGGCTTGGTGAATATATCAGCTAATTGATGGTTAGTATTAATAAATTTCAAAGATATATCATGATTATTTACATGATCTCTAATTAAGTGATGCCTAATGTCAATATGTTTAGTTCTTGAGTGTTGAATAGGATTTTTAGTTAAACATATTGCACTAGTATTATCGTATTTGATAGAAATATCTTTCAAGTGAATTTCATAATCTTCTAAGGTGTTTTTCATCCAAATAACTTATGCACAGCATGCACCAGCTACTATGTACTCAGCTTTGGTTGTAGATAATGAAACAAATTTTGTTTCTTGGAAGACCAAGAAACAAGAGCATGTCCTAAGAATTGGCATATTTCGATTGTACTATTTCTATCTATTCTACACCCTCCAAAATCAGCATCCGCAGAGGCAACCTCCGGTATGAATTATACATTTCTCCTTTTTGTTGATAACAAAGGGGAAGAAATGACATAATTGATAAAATAAGAGAAATGTGTATTTTGAAATCTTTGAAATGTTTATGTGATAACAAGAATATGATTACTCTAAAATTTTTATCATGTATGGTATCATGATTAATGACATATAATGAATGTTTAAAATGTTTATTATGTGAAATATATCAATTGTAATTATTTATTATGTGATACCAAAAAAGGAGAAATATTCACCACATATTTGAATACTACATGTTCAATACATATGTCAACTCATTTATCATAAATATTCATTATACAAAGAAAAAAATATAGTCTATTTCTCCCCCTTAGTAAAATAAGAAGAAAACTTATAGTAGAGTTTAAGCCATTTCGTATCAAATTGTTTTCTTCCCCTTTGTAGATAAAATAGAAGAAGAAGAAGGGGAGGGAGTGTCAAAGATCCAAAAATCAAGTATTCTAAAATAAAACAAATTATTAAGAGGAGGGATACATATTTGTGAATCAAAGAATTATTTTGAAAGAAATCTCAAAAAGTCGAGAAGTCTAAGAAGAGGAGTACTCATGTATTCAAAATCATTTCATGTAAATTTCAAGCAAAATCTTAAGTAATCTAAAAAATAGCAAATCATGCATTTGGATAGTTTAACATTCCTAACTTTGTTCTAATAAAGTCAAATTATTCTTCATTTAATGGCTTGGTGAATATATCAGCTAATTGATGGTTAGTATCAATAAATTTCAAAGATATATCATGATTATTTACATGATCTCTAATAAAGTGATGCCTAATGTCAATATGTTTAGTTCTTGACTGTTGAATAGAATTTTTAGTTAAACATATTGCATTAGTATTATCATATTTGATAGAAATATTTTTCAAGTGAATTCCATAATCTTCTAAGGTGTTTTTCATCCAAATAACTTGTGCACAGCATGCACCAACTGTTATATACTCAGCTTCAGCTTTAGATAATGCAACCGAATTTTATTTTTTTGAAGACCAAGAAATAAGAGCATGTCCTAAGAATTGACATATTCTTATCTATTCTATAACCTCCAAAATCGGCATCCGCGTAGACAAGTAAATCAAAGTTTTTAGACTTAGGATACCATAATCCTAAATGAGAAGTTCCTTTTAAATATCTAAATATTCGTTTAACTACCTTAAAATGAGAATATTTAGGATTAGATTGAAACCTTGCATACAATCCAACACTAAACATTATGTCCAGTCTAGTAGTAGTTAAATACAATAAACTACCTATCATTCTTCTCTATATTTTTTTTATCAAAATTTTCACCTTCATTATCCAAGTCTAATTTTGTAGAAGTAATCATGGCTGTGTTTATGGCCTTAGCATGATCCAAACTAAAGCATTTTAACAAATCTAAGATATACTTAGTTTGACTTATAAAGATACCATCATTTAATTATTTTGATTTGTAATCCTAAGAAAATAGTTAATTTAAATTCTTAGCTTATACTCTTGACAAACGATTCACATAATGATTCATTTGTTGAATCAAAAATAATGTCATCAACATAAATTTGAATAACTAGAAAATTATTTTCAAAATACTTAAAAATAATGTGGTATCAATCTTGTCTTTTAAAAAATTATTTGGAATAAGGAAAGAGCTAAGTCTTTCAAACCAAGCCCTAGGGGCTTGTTTAAATCCATAAAGAGCCTTAGATAATTTAAAAATATGATTCAGAAAAAGATCATTTTCAAAACTGAAGGGTTGTTCAACATAAACTTCGTCAGGAATGAAACCATTAAGAAAAGTACTTTTGACATCTATTTGAAATAATTTAAAATTATCAAAAGAGGCAAAGGCAATGAGCATTCTTATGGCTTCAAGTCTAGCCACAAGAGCAAATGTCTCTTTATAATCGATCCCTTCTTTTTGGTTGAAACCCTTGGCCACTAATCTAGCCTTGTTTCTAACCATGATACCATTTTCATCTTGCTTGTTTCTAAAGACCCATTTAGTACCAATCACTAAATGGACATTAAGTCTAGGAATAAGCTCCCACACCTCATTTCTCTCAAATTAGTTTAACTCTTCATGCATTGAAATAACCTAAGAATCATCTTTTAGGGCTTCCTCAATGAATTTTGGTTCAATTTGAGATAAAAAAATATGATGTTAGCACAAAAAAATTTAAATGATAAATGAGTTTGAACACCTTTTGATGTATCTCCAATTATTAATTCCTTAGGATGAGCATCTATATACTTTCATTCCTTATGTAAGGATTCCTTTGAAGTAGATGCATCCAAGTTATTTTGGAGAGGAGATTTATCATTCAAATTTAAAGTATCAAAATTATTATTTTTAATTTGGGAACCTCATTAAAAATAATATGGATGTATTCCTCAATTACTAGAGTTCTTTTATTAAAGACACGATAAGCTTTTAAAATTGAGGAATAATAAAAAATATGCCTTCATCGGATTTTGCATCGAACTTTCTTAAGGCATCTTTTTCATTCAAAATAAAATATTTACAACCAAATATTTTGAAATATAAAATATTATATTTTTTAATATTCCATAATTTATAAGGAGTTTTGGAGAGTAATGGTCTTACGATAACCCTATTCATGACATAGCATGTCGTGTTAACGGCTTTGGCCCAAAAATATTTGGGTAGGCTATGTTTGTTTAACATGGTTCTAGCCATTTTTTGTAAGCTCCTATTTTTTTTTTCCACTACTTCATTTTTTTGTGGATTTCTAGAAGTAGAGAAATTATGATTATACCCATTTGAGTCACAAAAATTTTGAAAATCATGATTTTGAAACTCACCACCATGATCTCTACGTATAAATGAAATCATAAAACCCTTTTTGTTTTGAACAAGTTTATAAATTTTTGAAAAATATTTAAAAGAATCACTTGATGTGCCAAAAAATACGTCCAAGTATATCTACTATAATCGTCTACAATAACAAACACATATTTGCTACCTCCTAAGCTTGTAGTATCAATTGGTCCAAATAAATCAATATGGATCAATTGTAGTGGCTTAGATGTGCTTATTTGATTTTTTGATTTGAAACTACTTTTTATTTGTTTTACTAGTTGACATACATCACAAACTTTGTCTTTTACAAACTTGATGCTAGACATTCCTTTTACTAGATTTTTTATTGAGATTTGGTTTAATAGTTTCATGTAGCATGTCCTAATCTCCTATGTCAAATCTATGCATCATCATTTAAGGTCAAAAAATATATTTTATTATAAAAATTATCAATGTCAATGGTATACACATTATTGCTTCTTAAGGCAATCATAGAACTATTCTTGTGTGGTATTTCAATTATACAAGCATTAGATTCAAATTTGATAATGTATCCTTTATCACACAATTGGCTAATGCTTAGTAGATTATGTTTCAAACCATCAACTAATAATACATCTTCAATCAAGAGGTTTGATTTGTTACCTCTAGTTATTTTTCCAATGATTTTTCCCTTGTTGTTGTCTCCAAATGTGACAAATTCTTCATTTAAGCTAGTAAGCTTAGAGAAATGAGTTGGATCTCCAGTCATGTGCCTTGAGCATCCACTATCAAAGTAACATTTTATGTTTCTAGCCTTTGTTTGGAGACATACCTACAAGAAAGGTGGTTTTGATTTAGGTACTCATTTGTCTTTGGGTTCCTCATGAAAAATTCTATCTAATTTTACTAATAGAATCAAATTATTTTTGGTTCCTTTAGGAACCCAAATTAATTTGTGTGAAATATGTCTTTTAAATAAACATTTATAAGCATAGTATCCAATTCTTTCACAAAAAATTACATTTATTTGTAGGTGAAACAGATAATGTAGGTCCTTTAACGAAGATTGTTAGCTTTTGTTGAGTGTTACTCACAAAGGCAATTCCTTCCTTTCTATGAACATGACCCTTATTAGCAAGGATCATGTTTAAGGATTTGTTACCTATTTTAAATTTCTAATATTTCTTATAATAAAATATTTTCTTTCTTAAGTATATATAATTCTTCACACTTAGTGCAAGGAGCTATCCTATATTCAGCATACTCCTTTTTAAAATTTTCAAACTCACTAGCAAGTGAAGCATGATCTTTCTTTAGCAATTTATACTAACTAATTTAAGATCATTAAATAAGTCATTAAATGCACTAAATAATTCATCATAAGATAAATAAGACTTGTTTAGGTTACTTACCTCGTTGCCAAATTCTATTAAAGTGTAATTTGTAACTTCTTCCTTGTTGGTTGGCTCCTTGTCTTCGGATGAACTTGAGTTGTCCCAAGTAGCTTTAAGTGCCTTCTTCTTCTTTGGTTGCTTCTTCTTCACTCGGGGATATTCATTTTTGAAGTGTCCCAACTTCTTACATTCATAACATATTATTGAGTCCTTTTTTAGTTCACTCTTTTTGTTAGCATCTTATTTTGTTTTAGTCATTTTTAAGAATTTCTTAAATTTTCTTATAAGAAGTACAAAGTCTTCATCATCATCATCGTCAGTTGAGTTTTCTCCCAAGTGGACTTCCTTGGTTCTAAGTTCTGTCTTTCATGTTCTTTGGAAGATTGTTCTCGAGTTCATCATGTGCTATATATATCATTTCGTAAGTCATCAAAGACCCGATTAGTTCTTCAAGCGAAAAATTATTTAGGTCCTTTGCTTCTTGTATTATCGTTACTTTGGGATCCCAACTTTTAGGAAGGAATCTTAATATTTTGTTAACAAGTTCAAAATTAAAAAAACTTTTACCAAGCGCTTTTAGACTATTGACGACATCCGTAAAACGGGTGTACATGTCTCCTATGGTCTTACTTGATTTCATGCGAAATAACTCATAACTATGCAGCAAAAGATTAATTTTCAACTCTTTGACTCGACTAGTGCCTTCGTGTGTGACTTCGAGTGTGTGTCAAATCTCGTGCGCACGCATATAGAAATCCGATTAAATTTATTTTTATCAAGAGCACAAAATCAAGTATTCATCGCTTTAGCATTCAAAGAGAAAGTCTTCTTTTCTGAATCATTCCATTCATTCATCGGTTTGGAAGACTTTTCAAAACCACTTTCAACAATATGTCATAATTCAAAATTCATAGAAAGTAAAAAAATTCTCAATCGAGTTTTCCAATACGTGTAATCCATCCCATTGAACATGGGAGGATGAGTGATAGAAAGTCCCTCTTGATTGCCAACAAAAGTCATCTCTCTTGGATTTTAAGCCAAATAGAGAGAAACATGGCTTTGATACTAATTGTTAGGATCAAAGCGGCACTAAGAGGGGGGTGAATTAGTGCTTATAAAAAAAATATATCTATTTAAATATTCTTATTCGCTCAATAAAAACCATATCGAAACTGCATTTAAGTATAGAAGTAAATGTAGTAGACAGTTAAATAAGAAAGCAATGAAAATAAAGAGCAAAGAAGAGTAAGCAAACCGATTTTATAGTGGTTCAGTCTCATGACCTACGTCCACTCCCGATTCCTCCTTCGTTGAGGTCACCGACTTCTACTAGTGATCTTCCTTCAATGGATAAAGATCAACCACCCTCTTACAACTCTATGCTCCTTTTATAGGTTTAGGAGATAACCTTTACAAGTCTCTAAGCTCTCCTTTAAACAAAAAAATTACACGACGAAATAAGGAGAAACACTCAATACAACAGCGTTTTCACAAGGTTTTTGCTCTTAATTGCTTATATACTCTAGCAAGAATGAGTGGGGTATTTATAGGCTCCAAATGGCTTCAAAAGTGGAGCCAAAATTTAAATTCTTAGTGATCCCAAGGTCCTAGTCTCGAAGACTACATTCTGGGCAGTTCAGCCGCCTGACACAGTCTAGCAGACTGCATTCTAGGTGGTTCAGCCACCTGACACAGTCTGGAAGACTGTGTCTGGGTGCGTCAATCACCCAATCTGAATAAGTCAACTGCCTGACATATCTTCGAAGACTGTGTCATCTTGGTGACCGTGTCTTCGAAGACCATGTCTTATATGACCTTAGGTTACTTAAATAATTTTTATAATAAGTCCAAATCAACCCCAATTAAGGCCTAATGGACTCTTAATTGAGTTAGTAAAACTAACTATCATTATGATGCTAACTATGACCCTCAACTTACAATCTTTGTTGTCTGATCGTCTCTTCAGCGAACTCCTAGCATCCTTCCGATAAACCCCCGGCGAGCTCTCGATTTCCTTCGGTGAACTCCCAGCAAACTTCCAGCATTCTTCCGGCAAACTCCCGGTGAGCTGCCGACAACCTATCGATGAACTCCCGATGAACTTCCCGGTAAACTTATGGTGAGTTCTCAGCGAGCTCCCGACAACATCGTCCGAACTTCGGTCGACCTCCGACACAACATCTGATTATAATGCTCTTTTATCATCGCAGTTAATCCTGCATCATTTTCTTTAACACATAAGTTAGATTATAAAACTTATCAATTGATTTCATCATCAAAATCTGAGATTCAACAAAGGTTTGATAAAATTCGAAGTTTGCTGCAGTGTATGCTACCTTGCAGAAGCAGAATTATCGTCAAAAAAATAGTAATTTCTCAACCAAAATTCTAGCAAAAAATTATGAAATTTGGAGCTGTGGTGGTAGGGGATGAAGATAAGTAAAAGAGAGTTTTAAATCTGAAAAAATAGTAGCGAAAATCTGATAGGATTCGATGAAAGATTGATGCGTATGTGCTGTTCTGCCAAACAGAGTTTGCATCGAAGAAGCAATAAATTCTCGATGTAAATTCTAGAGGAAAATCCAAGAAAAGTATGCAGAAATTTGTCAACAAATCCTCAGTTCAGATGTAGCCAATATCAGGGAATAAGTTTGACAAAATTTTGGTAGCGTAATGGTAGGAAAATAGATGAAAAGATGAAAGGCAGATTCTTTATCGTAAAATTCCAGCAATATGCAATGAGGAATTACAACACAATAAGTCCATTTTCAAAAGGGAATTTTTTCAAAGATCAATTTTAGATGAGAGCTAAAATGATCTAGAAATTGTGTAAAAGTTTCGGCTAAAAAAGATGAGCAATAGTTTAGTTTCAAGAAGCAACAGTTGGCTGAAATTTTTCTACAGTGTTTCCTCTTCGCAACGATGATCACATTTACGATGGTAGGATTTTCCAGCAAGGAAAATATGGGAAAACTTTTTCAACGTGTAAGGTAAAGAATTTACAGTAGTAAATAGGCATGGGTGATGAAATATACTAGATCTCCAGTTCAAATGCAGGGGACAGCAGCAGATTGATTTGATCTGTGGCTTGGGGTGGAAGATGGAGGCACGTGTTGCAGCAATTATGGGAATTACCTGAAAGGGTGGAGGCGGCAGAGATGGCAATAGAGGCAGTAAGAATGCGGCTTTGATACTATATGATAGAACCCAGAAGGAGCTATATAGATTTTGATCTTTGAGGGGGATCAACCCTTGGAACACTATAGGGGTTCCTCCCTCCTAGAACTCGACACAAGGCTGAATAAAAGATGATTCTTATTTGATAAAAAGAGATGGAGGCTACAAGCTTATATAAGACTTAAAACCCTAGCCCTAGGGGGGTACTTCCTAAGTGAATTCCCCCTTTTGCTCCTCCTATAGCTATCATGCCTAAATAAAGGGGGCGGCGGCCTAAGTGGCTGCACAAGCTATGCCCCTCTGCTAGAAACCCTAGCCGACCAGCCCAATAAGGGGGGTGGCTGCTATGAAGCCCTAAGGCCCCAAAATAAACCCTAGCCACACTTCTTTATAGGATAGAAGTGATTAAATGAGGTTTTATTATAATCTTACAGGATTCTTATTGATTACTTCTAGGGTGATTAGGACTTAACCCTATTGGAGTCCTATCAACTTGTTTCTTGGTAATTGATGCTAATGGCTCAGCCTCGACCCATTTAGTGAAATAATCGACCCCGACTATCAAAAAACTCCGCTACACAAAGGCAGGGGTAAACGAACCGAGGAGGTCTATTCCCCATTATGCGAAGGGCCAGTTAGTGGTAGCGAGGGGCATTGCCAGCTAATGCTGAATCTGAGCATGCTTTTGGCATTGTTCACACTTTTGAGCATTGGCTTGGGCGTCTTGGCGTATAGTCGACTAGTAGTATCCCTGCCATAGGATTTTGAATGCCAGCATCCAGGCACCGATGTGCTCCCCACATATCCCTTCATGGACCTCGGCCAAGGTAGTTTAGGACTTAGTCGAGGACAGGCAGTGTAGAAAGGTTTACTGAAGGCTCTTCAGTAAAGCCAACCATTGACCATGCTATTAATCTAACATGTGTGTTAGAGATGATTAATGCAGGATTAACTACGACAGGGAAAGAAAGTTACAATCAAATGTTGGGCCAGAGTCAACTCCGAGCATCGAGTCGGTGTTTGGACGATGCAGTGGGAACTCATCGAGAGACTCGTCGGAAGTTTGGCGAAGGAATCGGAAGCATACCAGTAGTTCGTCGAAGGGATCGGAGGCTTGTCAGGAGTTCATCAGAAGCTTGTCGAAGGTATCAGAAGCTTGTTGCGAGTTCGTCGGGTGCTTGCCGACGGTAATCGGGAGCTTACCAGGATGGCATTGGGAGTTCACCGGAAGAAGACCAAGAGACTCATCGAAAGATCATCAAGGGTTACCAAAAAGCTTGTCGAGAGTCAGGAGGGTCTTGTTGGACTTGATGGTCACATGATTGTAATTGATTAAATCATAGTTAGCATTATTTTGGGTTTGAGTTTTACTTGAGTTAGATTTAGAAGGAATCCCAAATTAACTCAAGTGAGGCAAACCGGGTCCACTATGTGGATGGATTGAGCTCAGGTTGAGCTCAATTTGTTGACTTGAGAATTAGTCAACATAAGGTATAAGTCAGGATTGGAAAAGTGGAGGAAATTACTTTTTTGGGATTCCCGATGATTATGCCACCCGGGTTGATGGTTCAACTGTTGTCGCCTAGTTTTTTGAGCAACTTTCAACGGTTGTACCACCAACGCCGGTAGTTGTTCAACCCATGCCAAGATTTTCTGGATATGTTTGAATTTTAGCTTCATTTCTAAAGCCAATTGGGGTCTATAAATACCTCAATTTTTCTTGCTTGGAAAAGCAAGGGTGGTGAATGAAATAATGGGTTAAAATTCTATTAAAGAGTTGTGAAAATTGAGAGCTTCCCTTGAGTGCTTCAAATTGTAAATCGAGTCTAAGGGAAGTGAGAAACTCTTAAAAAAGTTCCTCTTCTAAACCTATAAAAAGGAGAGAGTGGGAAGTGTAAGAGTTTGATCTTCACCCAAAGAAGATTGATAGTGGACGCCGATGGACCTCGGAGAAGAGGACTCGAGAGTGGACGTAGGCCAGGTTAAGGCCGAACCATTATAAATCTTTAAACATCTCTTTCCTTTGCCTTTTTGATTATGCATGTTCTTATACGGAGCTTTCCTTTAGCATGATCATAACTTAGCTTCGTTCAATAAGATTATTGCTCACTTACTCAACAAAACGCTTCCGATTTTCAATTTTGCTCCTAACGAAAAGTTTTTCTTAAATTGTACTTTTTACACTTGCACTAATTCAACCCACCCCTTTTAGTGCCAATTGATTCTAACAATTGGTATCAGAGTAAGGTATTACTCATTGGACTAACACCCATTTGAGTAAATGGCATTAACGATGGTCAATGCATCACAACTCCTCCTATGTTCAATGGGAAAGACTACACCTCTTGAAAAATTCGAATGTGTATTTTCTTGATTTCTCTATATTTTAATTTATGGTGTATTATCGAAAATGATTTTCAGAAGTCATCCAATCAAATAAATGATTGGAATGATCATGAAAAATATATGTTTTCTTTAAATGCCAAAGTTATGAATGCTTTGTTTTGTGCTTTAAACAAAAACGAGTTTGATCGGGTTTCTTTTTGTGATTCGGCTTTGATATATGGCATAAATTATAAATCACATATGAAAGCACAACTAAATCAAATGAATCATTAAATGAAATAATCGGTAAAAATGAACTTGAAGAGCACCTTCCAAAGAACAGGAAGGCAAGGACTTTGGGAACACAAAAATAAAACCTTCCAAATAACAGGAAGGATTGTGAACTCAGAATGACATAGGACTCCTTGAGTGAAATCTCGAGTGATGAGAACCTTGAACCTTTGACAAATGAATCGGATAAATTAATGAACAAAAACCATAAAAATAAATCTAAATTGGATAAAATATCTTTCTATGAATGCAAGAAGCCGGGGCGTTCCGAAGATAAAGTACATAATCAAGAAGTGAGAATTTCGCGTTTGTGGCAAATCACGATTAGGTAAGTAACCCACCTGAAAGCTCTTTTACTTTTAATGAGTTATTACTTTCTTTTCATGAGCTTTATGATGAATTTAGAATGATTAGCAAATCTTATAAACTACTTAAAAAAGAGCATGCATCACTAGTTAGTAAACTTTAAAAAATGCATGAAGTAGCACTATCACACAATTCATGCACTAAACATGAAACCTTGAATGATGCATCAACATCATATTTTTCTTATTCTAAGTGTGAGCCACTAGAGGTAATTAAACAAAATAATGACATACTACAACAAACTCTAAAATGACCTAAGATAGACAATAAGTCTTTGAACATGATCCATGTTGATTAGGTCATGTTCATAAGGAAGGTATTGGCATTGTGAGTAATACTTATCAAAAGCTAATTAGAAGACCCATATTACACTCTTTGCCCAAAAATAAATATAATTTTTGTGGTAAATGTGGACACTTTGCCTATAGGTGTTCATTTAGAAAATATAGTCCACAACCTAAAGCCATTAAAGAAAATGGGAAGAACGTTTCATGAGGGATCCAAACTCAAATGGGTACCTAAATCAAAACCTCTCATATTATAAAGTTACCTCTTAACAAGGCTATGAGCACTAAATGGTATCTTGAAAGTGGATACTCAAGCTATATGACTTGACATATAACACTCCTTTCAATCTCACTAGTCTAAGTAACAATAATAAGAAAAATTATTAGAATTAAGTTTATTGATAAAAAAAATCTCATGATGGTTCATTAATCTTAATTGTGTTACGATTATAAATGGTGATGCATAGCTAAAGCATGCTAAAACTAGAACTAAATAACTTAAGTTATTATTAATCAAAAAATTATTTATATTAAAATTTACAAAAATAAGATTTTGATGATGATTGAATGATAAGTTCAAAATCATTAGCTTGGATGTTGGTTTAAATGTAAAGGCTATTGTTAAATGGTCAAAATATTATATTATTATTGTCTAAGTTTGTGGAATGATTGATTTAAATGTTACGTGATTTAAATGCTATGATAGTTGTATGGGTTGTATGATTAAATGATTATTGTTGAATGATAGAATTTAAGCATAGAATAATATAGAAAATGAAGAGAAAAATCATGCTTTATTTTCTAATATTTTTGAAAAATTAAAAATATTTTAGAAATGAAAATGAAATGAGTATGGTAACTTATTTCCATAAGTCTAAAAAGTTGAACTCACTTAAGAAAGAAAAATCATTAGAATTAAAATAAATTGAAGCTCTTGTTTGAAAATATTTTATTGATTTTGATGATTTTTTGGAAATAATACTTGGTTTTTCAGTTTTAAAATGTTTAAAAATATTTTACTTGGTTGAAAATATTTATTATGATCTTGATGTTTTCTTTTATCAGTAAAACTCAATTTTTTATGACAATACATAAAGACATTCTTGAAACAAATCATATGAAACAATTAAAAAGAAGGATATTTCTTCTTAAAAATATCTTTATATTATCAACGCTTCAATAATAGATAAAGTGACATCATTAATGTTGAATATTTTAAACTATAAAAATGAATTAGAGAACTTTAGTTATTTTCTTTTGAAAAATAATCTATGTTGCCTTCATTGAAATTTTTAGTAAATTGATTTTTTATGATGATTTTGGATATGTTTTCACATGGCTTTTTAAAAAGAGATTGATGAATCTATCCAACTTTATTGATATTTTGATGATTCTATCATGATCTTGACAAGTTAAAAATTTTAACTTGAGATATTCATATAAATCAAGATATTTTACTATGATTCATATGTTTTATTTAAGCAAATTACCCAAATGAATCATTATTTATTTTGTTGATCTTTTGAAATTATAATATGAGATTTTTTTCATTATGAACATGATCTTCATCTCCTATGTCTCCGTTGCAACTTACTAAAGAAAAGTTTTTATCTTGACTTCTCCATATTTATAACATGATATTTCTATATGAATCCTGATCCTTCTTATTATTTGATCTCCTAAGATTTCATTTTGTCATCTAAGAGAAGATTTATTAAATTAAATAATATCTTTTGAATGTCTTTTGATGATTAATATCTTTCATGACATGATTATTTATGACTTCCTTCTTAGTACACCTTATCACCAAATTAATGTCTCAAAATTATGATAAATTATAAATTAAAAAGTATTTATTTTATCATGAATAAATTAGTATTTATTTTATCTCTTGACATGACTTATCCTTTATGGGAATCACGTTTAAATCTCTATGATTTTCTCTTGTTAAAATGAGACTTATGATCTTAACAATTATAGTTGAGATTTTTATCGAGGTCATTCTTTGATTTTATTAAAAAGATTTATCTAAATGAATTGGGGTCTTAAGATTTATCTTGGATGAATTAAGATTCTCCCCTAAGACTTATTTTTATTATTTATAAAAATAAGAGAAGATAATTCTTAAAAGAAATCATGTCTTTTGGTACATACTTTTGATTTTTCATCCTTAATGACATGATCCCTTTGTAGTTATGGTTGTAAATTAGGATATGGATGTGAAAAGAAAAATTATACTATCATATTTTTTCAAAGACCAAAGGGGGAGATAAAATTATCAATATGATTAGAAGAAAATTGGATATGATGAATCTTATAACATTGAATGAGGAACAATTGATTAGAAGAAAATTAGAATTTTCTAAATATATGCAAAATGCATGATTTACAATTTGAGCTTGATTTACTATCATGTTTTCTTTTGAAATTCTTAACCTTTACAAATTGAGCTTCTTATCAAAATTTACATAAGATATTCTTCAAAATGAATGATTTGCTATTTGCTTCTTTTGCTTGGAATTTACATGAGATGAATTTAAATGTATGAGTAGCTCTTAGTTCTTCTTGGATTTCTCAGATTTTTTAGCTCGCCTTCGAAATAAGTCTCTAAGATCGAGATTCAAAGCTCTTCTTTGTGTTGAGATTTTTATGATCCTTGATAAAGATTTTAAGCATCCCTCCCTATTTAATATTTGTTCTTTTGGATACTAAATTTTTGGATCCTTAACACCTCTTCCTTGTTTCTTCTTCCTTATTATTCAAAAGGAGTAAGAAAAAATTTTATAAGAAAATTATGTTTTACCAAGGGAGAGCAATACAAAATTTAATCAATATTTATTTTGTACAAATATGAAAAATTTGATGCATGATGAGTTTATGTATCTTGAAATTATTTGCTCATTATTTCACCTCCTTTTGTTGATAACAACGGGAGAGAAATAGTATATTGATGACACATAAATAAAAAATGATACATATATACAAAGGGAAAGAAAATTTTTCATGAGAAATTTATTGTCCATATCCTATTTTACTAAGGGGAGCAATGAAACATGTGCCTTGAAATCATTATCTCTACATTTTTACATTTATGTTGATGACAAAGGGGGAGAAATAGATGTTGATAACACATGTAAGAAAATTTTGAACATGGGCATTTCTCTTTGTTTGTTGATAAACAAATGGGAGAAATTATTAATGACCTAAAGGAAGATTTTCAAATGTACGACGAATGCATAATTTTGAAATTCATGTTATACACTTTGAAAATCTTTAATGAGTTGATGACTTGATAACTTAAAGCAAAAAATTTTCTTGAAATTGATCTTATATCATTTCTAAAATTGATGTACGAGTGTCTCGTTGCATCCTTGAAATATTTATAAAAATTACTTAAAAATCATTTCATGATACTTGAATTCAAGAGTTTGTGGTTCTCTTGAATTTAAGTTTACATTATTTGGATTATGGCATGGAATTAGGGAGAGTAAGGTTTAACTCCCGTCATTAATTGATTGTCATCATCAAAAAGGGAGAGATTATTGAATCTCGAATTTTGATGATGAAATCAATTGATAGGTTATTAATCTAACATATATGTTAGATATGATTGATGAAGGATTAACTACGATAGAGAAAGAAAGTTTCATATGTTGGGCCAGAGTCAATTCTGGGCATCGGGTTGGGGTTCGGACGATGCAGCGAGAACTCACCGAAAGATTCACTAGAAGTTTGCCGAAGGAATCAAAAGCTTACTGGTGTTAGGATAAAAGCGGCACTAAGAGGGGGGGTGAATTAGTGCTGATGAGAAATCTTCATCGATTTAAAAAATTTGCTCAATGAAAATCATATCGAAAATGCATTTAAGTGTAGAGATGTTTGTAATAGTGCAAGCAAAGATAATAGATAGTTAAATAACATAGCAATGAGGTTAAAGAGCAAAGAAGAGGAAGCAAACCAATTTTATAGTGATTCGGTCTCGTGACCTACGTCCACTTCCCAATTCGTCCTCCATTGAGGCCACCAGCTTCCACTATTGATCTTCCTTCAATGGGTGAAGATCAACTACCCTCTTATAACTCTATTCTTCTTTTCAAGGTTTAGGAGATAACTGTTACAAGACTCAAAACTCTCCCTTAAACAATAAACTACACAAGACGAAATGAGGAGAAGCTCTCATTTACAACAGTGTTTTCACATAAATTTTGCTCTTAATTACTTGCATACCTCAGGCAAGAAACGGTGGGATATTTATAGGCCCTAAATGGCTTCAAGAGTGGAGCCAAAAATCAATTTTTAAGTGATCCTGATGTGCTAGACTCGAAGACTACGTTCTAGGCGGTTCAGCCGCCTAACAATCTGGGAGACTTTATTCTAGGCGGTTCAACCACCTAACAGTCTGGGAGACTGTGTCTGGGCAGTTCAATCGCCCAGTCTGGGCGGTTCAACCGTCTTACACACCTTTAAAGACTGTGTCATCTTGGAGACCATGTCTTCGAAGACTATGTCTTATCTAACCTTGGCTTACTGAAATAACTTTTATAATAAGTCCAAATCAATCCCAATTAAGGCCAAATGGCCTCTTAATTGAATTAGTAAAACTAACTCTTATTATGATGCTAACTACGACACTCAACGTACAATCTTCGTTGTCTGATCGTCTCTTCGACAAACTCCCGGCATCTTTCCGATAAACCCCCGGCGAGCTCTCGATTTCCTTTAGTGAACTCCCAATGAACTTCCAGCATTCTTCCAGTGAACTCTCAGTGAGCTCCCGACAACCTATCAGCGAACTCCCAACGAACTTCTCAGCATTCTTCTAGTGAACTCCCGACAAACTTCCGGGCAAACCTCTGGTAATCTCTTGGTGAATTCCCGATAACATCATTCAAACATCGATCAACCTTCGTTGAACTCTTGGCGAGCTCCCACTATGTCGTCTGAACCTTGGCCCGATGCTCGAACCTGACTCCGGCCAAACATCTGATTATAATGCCCTTTCACCGTCGTAATTAATCCTGCATCACTTTCTTTAACACATGAGTTAGATCATAAAACTCATCAATTGATTCATCATCAAAATCTGAGATTCAATAATCTCCCCATTTTTAATGATGACAACTAATTGATGACGGAGTTAACCTTAACTCCCCCTATGTATGTGCCATAGGATAAATATAACAAACTTAAATTCAAAAGAACATGTCACTTTTGAATTCAAGTATAGTATTTTCATAATTTAACCATTCATGATATCATACATAATAAAATTTTCAAAGCATTCTTCTTCGTGGTATCACATGATAAATAATTTCAATTGATATGTGTCACATAATAAATATTTTAAATATTCACTTTATGTCAAAAATCATGATGTCATACATGATAAAATTTTTAGAGTAATCATCTTTTCTTGGTATCATATAAACAATTCAAAGATTTCAAAATACAAATTTCTCTTACGTCATCGATTATGTCATTTCTACCCCTTTGTCATCAATAAAAATGAAAAATGTTCAATTTATATATGAGCATTTATCATAATATCTATTATTTGAAGTTTATCAATTTTGAATATTTATCAATAAGGAGAAATGTTCAACATATCTTTTTGAAACAATTATTCAAAACAAATGTTCATTATATGATAAAATTTCAAACACAACATTTATCATATGTCATCAATTATGTCGTTTCTCCCCCTTTGTTATCAAAAGAAGAAATATTCATTGCATATTTGAATACTAAGTGTTCAATATATTTATCATAAATATTCATTATATAAAGAAAGAAATGTAGTCAATTTCTTCCCCTTTTTATAAACAAAAAGATAGAATCAATGAGGGGGTTTTGAAAAGCATCATATCAAAAAATACTCAATTTTATAGATGTAAATTTTATAGATATAAATTCTAAAATTAAGGGCTACCCATGTAATTTAGTTCATCTTATGGAAATTTCAAGTAATGTAGCAAATCAATCAAATCATGTATTTTGAAGATTATCTCATGTAAATTTTGATAATGAGCATCAAAAATTCCAAAAGAAAATACGATAGTAAATCAAGCTCAAATTGTTATCAAGTATTTTGCATGCATTTAGAAAGTTCTAATTTTCTTCTAGGCAATTGTCCCTCATTCAATGTTCAAATTTGCTTCTAACCAAATTAATTTTGATTCCTCCTTTTTATTGTCAACAAGAAATATAATGGTTTAATTTTTTAATACATCCATATTTTAAATATAACCATGAGTACAAAGGAATCATATCATGAAGAATTAAATTATAAATACCAATAGACACGATTTCTTTTTAATAAATCTTCTTCTTCGATAAAAATTTAGGAGATTAATTGTAAGCAAGATTTCAATTCATGAAAATTATCAAGTTACAAGTATCAAGAAATTAAGATCATGATTTTACAAAATGAGATATGGAAATATAGGATCTCAATTTTATATATGATTCAAATCATCAAGATCATTGTTTAGATTCATGTTATAATTCCAAATAGATAAACTTATGATTCATTTATAAACTTCTTCAAACGAACTTGATTTATATAAGAATTTTAAGTTTCATTTTCTAAACTTACCAAAATCATGATAATAACTTATTCAAGTTCAAATCATCAAAATCGATATTTCCAAAAAATATCATGAATAGATTCATCAATCTCTTATTGAAATTTTAGTAAGATAGAGATCGAGAAATTTTCAAAAGAGATCATCACAAATATTACAATAAGATATTTTCAAATATGAGCTTTAGTTTATCTTTGATTCAATGATGTTTCTTTGTTAAGTGTGTCTAACTCTTTTAGACTTTAGTTAAGAGAGTTGCACTTATGATATGTATTTCAAATATATATATTTTTAAAAGCACTAAAAGGATAAATATGAAAATTTTGTTTAAAGTTTCAATTCAAAAATCATCATCCAATCCTAACTCATTTTAACCTACAACTATCATTATAACATTTAAATCATTTTACAAACTTAGTCAATAATATAATATTTGAATCATCAAATTATTGTAGTTTAGGAGATTCAACAATAATGTTATCATTTTATCTCTTGTTGAAGGGTTGATAGGATTTTTTATTTTCAAGAAGAATCATCCTATTTTTGAGTTACTTTTAACTTATGAAATTTATTTCAAGAATGAAATTTCATCAACATCATTGCAATAAAATATTTTCAAACAAAAATTTCAATTTATTTCAATTCCAATGATTTTTAGAGTGAGTTACCATGCTTAATTTATTTTCATTAAATATATTTTTAATTTTAAAAAATACTAGATAATGAAGCATGATTTTTCTTCCCCTTTTTATAATGTCTATACTCAAATTATATCATTCAACAATATTCATTTAATCATACAACCCATATTTCAAATTAATTCTTCAACATTATTAAGGCTATTACAATAATACATCAAATGATAAAACATATTTAAAGCAAAAATTCAACCAAACTCCATTCCAACATGTAAATGAGTCTGACTCTTTACACATAATGCAAGGAGTTGACAAACTCATTTCAAAAATTTTATTTATTTCAAGTCTATCTAATATAACATTCAAATCAATCATTAAATGTATTTTAAAAGATCATGATTTATTTAAAAAGATCTTTAGTCATAACCATGATAAAAAAAAAAACTTTAGACTCATATAAAAAGGTTTTTGTTTGGATAAATATATTTGGGAGTCAAGAGGGTTGTTTCATATGTATAATACCTTTCAAATCATACAAACTAATATATCATCAACAAAAACCCATTTTCATAAATTTTAACATAAATATTTTTCATTAACAATAACTAAGGTTTCTTAGTTCTAGTTGATTTTCATTCTAGTATGCTCTAACTTTGAATTATCAATCAAGGTTATGATAAGATAAATCAAATGAATAAATCACTTTTAAGTGGAGTCATTACTATGAGATATTCTTCAACCAAAATCCAATGATTTTTTTATGTTGTAAGATTCTATCATGTTATCAAGAAAATTTTCCTTTAAAGAAAAATGATTTTGTATATGACTTTCAAGTTCAAATTCAATATTTGGTTATTTAATCTCAAGATAATATACACAAATTTAAGCACACAAATCAATACATTAATTATCATCAAAATCATTCTTTCATAAATTTGAATTTAGATAAAGTTTCTAATTCATTTAGCATACCAAAGTTAGAGCGATCAAGATTAATGAGTTATCCAAAGATTCATTAACAATGCTTTTATTTCATTTTTTTTGTTATTACTTAGGCTAGTGAGCTTCAAAGGAATATTAGATTTTAAGTCATATGCTTTGAGCATCTACTTTCAAAACATTACTTAGTGCTCCTAGCCTTGTTATAAGACAAATTTATAATATGAAATATTTTAGTTTAGATACTCATTTTACATTGGGTCCCTCATGAAACACTCTACCTAAATTTACTAATGGCATCGAGTTGTTTATAGTTCCTTTAGGAACCCAAATTAATTTATGTAGACTGTCTTTTAAATGAACATTTATTAGCATAGTGTCAAATTCTTTCATAAAAATTATATCTATTTCTATATGAAACATATGACGTAGGTCCTTTAATGAAGATGGTTGGCTTTTGTTGAGTGTTTACCAACAAAGCCTATAGCATTTCTTCTATTAATATGACCCTTATTCGCAAAGATCATATTAAGAAATTTATTCCCTATTTCAAATTTTTCTAACTTTTGTTTTAGCATGATATTTTTCTTTTTAACATTATCTAGCATTTTACGTTTAGAGCAAAAATTGTGTAATGGTAAAGCATCATGCAAGGTTTCATGTTTGGTGCATGTTTTGTGTGATGGTGCTACTTCATGCATTTCATCAAGTTTACTAACTAATGATGCATGCTCTTCCATAAGTAATTTATAGGATTTGCTAATCTTTCTAAATTTATCATAAAGCTTATGGGAAGAAAGTAATAACTCATTAAAAGTAAAAGAGCTTTTGGGTGGGTTACTTACCTCATCGTGGTTGGCCATGAGCGCGAGATCTTCTACTTCTTCTTGATTGTGCTTTTCACCTTCGGTGCACCATAGCTTCTTGCATTCATCGCAGTAGGTTTTGTCCATTTTAAGGTTTTGTCCATTTTAAGGTTTTTATTCATATTCATTAAATTTTTTGGTTCTTTTGTCATGAGTACATGTCCAAGGTTCTCATCACTCAAGATTTCACTCGATGAGTTATTTGTTCTCTTTAGTTCCAATTCTTTCCTGTTCTTTGCAAGGTGTTCTTGGATTCTTAATATCAAATTTTTCTTGCACTTAGGGATGTATTCTTCTTGTTCATTTTTGTAAGATATTTCATTTAATGATTCATTTAGATTTAGTGTGCTTTCATGTGTTAAAAGTCGAATCACAAGAGGAAATCCGATCAAATTTATTTTTGTTGAGAGCACAATATAAGGCATTCATAGCCTTGGCATTTAAAGAAAATATTTATTTTTCATAATCATTCCAATCATTTATTTGATTGGATGACTTTTGAAACAAAATTTAATAATACACCATAAATCAAAATCTATCGAAATAAAAAAGATATGCATTCAAATTTTTTAAGATATGTAGTCCGTCCCATTGAGCATAGGAAGACTTATGATAGAAAATCTCTCTTGATTGTCAATAAAAGTCATCTGATAGAACCCCAGAAGAAGCTCTATAGATTTTGACCCATGAGGGGGATCAACCTTTGAAATGCTGTAGCGGTTCCTCCCTCCTAGATTCGACACGATGCTGAAATCAAATTGATAATCGCTTGATTCAAGAGGAGGGGCGGCTACATCTTTAAATATGGATCAAAACCCTAGCCTAAGGGGGTGCTTGTCTAAATAAAACTACCCCTTTGCCCCTTCTATAGCTGACCTGCCTTAATAGGAACAGGGGGCAGCTAGGTTGGCTCTATAGCCGACCTAAGTAGGGGGAAACCCTGGACGACCAACCCAGTAAGGGAGGTGGCGGCCACTAAGCCTTAAGGGCTAATCTAAACCCTAGTCATACTTCTTTATAAAATAGGAGTGGCTTTATTACAATCTAGCAGGGTTTTATTGATTACTTCTTAGGGAGATTATGACTCAACCCTGTTGGAGTCCTATCAAACCCGCCCTCTTAAAATCAGCTTTGTCCTCAAGGCTGAGGTTCCATGAACTCAGGGAACCGGGTCTTCAGCTCCTCATATGATTCTCATGCTATTATCAACTTAACTTTGGCCTCCTCATTAGCTAGGGTGTTAGTTGGAAGGATTTGGGCTGAGTCATCTTCTTTAAATTTTCATTTGAGGTGGGATACCCGACGGATCAACTGTAATCTTGATCTGGTGCGCGGATCTGATCTCCAAGTTAGGGCTCCAATGTGGTCCCTAATTTTACAAGGCCCAAAGAAATAGGGAGACCACTTCCTTAAGGATTGAGTTTCCTACTGATCAGGCTGGAGGTGTAAGAAAACTCGATCTTCAATTTTTTGCCCATTCTGAAGTTCGTCGGGAGGCCATTTCTTCTTTGCATGTGCTGGCGTGAGCATGGATTGTAATTTCTTTGGGCTTATTTTTCTTTTGTGCCATGGACCATCTTGCATAAGGGTGATGCCTACCCCAACTCTGGATGTGTCTACTCTAAGTACAAACACATTGCCACGTTCAGGTAATGCTAGCATCGATATAGATGACATCATAGCTGTGGGGGTCATGTGGATGCATTTCTCCTATTCCTTCTTGCGATCGTAGGCCGTGGATCCGAGGTCATCATCAGGGAAGATTTTTAGCATCATGGTCCGCTCCTCAGTGAAGTCTTGGAAGTAGCCCGAGATGAGGGAGCACTGCAGCAGAACCCAAAGCTGGTTCAACTGAATATGACACTTCAGGAAGAGCTTATCCCTGCAGACAAAGAGGTAAAATTTTTGGAGATAAAGTGTCATTATAAGGGAAGGTTGTGGTCGAATGATCTATATCTCTCGTGTCTCCTGGACGATCTTTTTAGCTTCGGTCCTCTGAAAATGTGGACAACAATATGGCTGAATATATGATGGTGGTTCCGCTTGTAAGACCAACATACAAGCGGACGTGCCTGAGATTTCAAGGAGCTTCTCCAAGCACTTTGTCGATATCATCTTTTCTTCGTTCTCTCCTTTCCCACATAAGGTCACTTGTTGTCTTTTGTTATTCATAAGGTCATTGGAGCTCTTGGTGTCAGCGAGGATGGTGATGGGCTGATGCTTGATGAAGCCATCAATGTCCAATATCTGTGGTGGAGCATGAAAGGTGCGGACAGCTGATTGTGGTTTTTCCTTCATATCCTTCTCCTCAAACTCGAGAGTCGTATCTTTGAGTTTGGGTTCTTTAGTGGGCTCAACCAATAGAGGTCTATCTTTTTTACAATGGTGGTCTTGGCTCCACAGTTTATTACAATGCCAACATAGTTCCTTTGCCGATCTATCACGAAACTCTTCTCTTGTTAACTTTTTCGACTGAGGTGATCGGCTGGTGGTAGATGGGGCTGAGAGTCTCTGTGCTGTTGGTTGTGTGGCGACTTTGGTCCTCCGAGCATCTTGGTTCAGCCTGTCTTCGTGTAGTCGTGCGAAGGAGATAGCTGCCTTAAGTGTGTACGGTTGTCGCGCTTTAACTTCTTCTTGAATCTCCGGCTTCAAACCCTCAATAAAAGTCCTCAATATCTATTTTTCAGACCAATCACGAGTTTGATTAGCTAACCTTTCAAACCTAATTTGGTACTCTTGGATGGTAGAGGTTTGACGGATCTTTGTTAGTTCTTCGTCAAGGTTCTTGTAATTGATTGGTGCTGAAGGTTTATATACTTTTGGTTGGGATATGGCTCTCATGCTCTGAGTATCTTGATTGAGGTGCCCTTCTTGAAGTTGTACAAAGGAGATCGACGTTGTTGAGGTGTAGGGCTGTCATGTCTTATCCTCGCTTCTTATCTATGATAGGTTCTTTTTGCAATCAGAATTTGCTCCATGTTGTGATCTTCTTAGGCTTGGTGATCGGCCCAATCTAAACTCCTCGAAGAGAGTGCATAATTTACATCCATATGTGTCTCGAAAGCCTCCAATTTGGCTTCGAATAAGCCTAGCGATATCATGACGTAAGGATCTCTAACTTGTCAAACAAACCAACTGAAAAGTGTAGCTACAATTTTTAGGTTGAAGGCAGTGAATGGCAGCAATGTCAAGATTGCAGGGGTGAAGTCTCCAAGTGGAGGATGGTAGCCAAGGGTAGCAGTGACGGTGGAGGAATAAGAGGGCAGCAGCAACATCAGTTGCGACTTCGTGGTTACAAGTGGCGTCGGTTGCAGCAAGGGTGCAGTTGCAATAGGAGGAAGACGGGGCAGCAATGTACACGGCTATTGCAGAGGAGGGCAGCAGTGGTATGGAGCGAGAGATGGCTACTGTTGTGTTCAATTTGTTGCTGGCCGTGATCAAGATAGTTGGCAGTGAATAATTGTTGTGTGCTATGATGTAAACAAATTACAACGAAAGATCGTTGCTGGTAGCTTTTTGCTGCAAGGATCGCTGTTGGCTACGATCAAGGAGGATGGCAGCAAGAGGTCGTTGTTCATAGCATTGGGTAATGAAAGATGCATACTGCGGTTGAAGCGATAAGGGAGATTGGGCGGCTGAAAGATTGGTGACCGAAGGATTCAGTTTTTGGGTACGGTTTGTGGCTATTTTGGGTGCGATTTGGGGCTACGATTTTGTGGAGTTTAGGCTGCAATTTGGTGTGGTTTTAGGGCTATGATAGTAGTAGATGAAGGTTAGGGAAATAGATTTTAGATCTGGGTAGATGGTAGCAAAGGTAGGTGTATCGGTAAGGAAAGTTGGCTGAAAAGGTAAGTGGATTGATAAGGAAGTAGGCTGCGATTAGGGTTGATTTGGGTGGCTATTTGGTTTCAGTTTAGGGTAGGGTTTTGAAAGGTTTATGGTAAGGATGGTAGGGTCTGGTGATGAGGAAAAGAGAGTCTAAAATCTCACAAAAAATAGCACTCAAATCTGATAGAATTCGATAAAAAAAGTGTCACGATGTGCAGTCCTATCGAATAGATTTTACGTCAGAGAAACGATGACTTCTCGACATAATTTCCAAAGGAAAGTTCAAGGAAATTATATAGAAACCCTTGGTTTAGATGTTGGGAATACCAATAAAAAGTTTGGTGAAATTTTGGCAGCATAACAATAGGGAAATAGGGCAAAAGACGAAAGGTAGATCCTTCATTGTAAAAATTCTAGAACTATGTGCTGGTGAAATATTGCACAAGAGAAACCAGTTCCATAAGGAATTTTTTTGAGAAATCAATCCCAGATGAAAGCCAAGTTGATCTTTTGAATTGTACAAAAATTTTGGCTAAAAATGATGAACAAAAGTTCGGTTTCAAGAGGCCAATAGACAGAAGGTAGATTCTCCGTTGTAGAATTTCAGCACTGCGTGATGAAGAATCACAGCACTATAAGTCCAAATCCAGAAGGATTCTTTTATGAGATTGGTCTTAGATGAAAGCTAAGACAATCTACAAAATTGTGTAAAAGTTTCAGCCAAAAATGATGATTAAAAGTTCAGTTCCAAGAAGCAACAATCAGTTGAAAATTTATGCAGCATTTCACCTTCGAATGATGATAACATTTGCGACATTAAAATTTTACAATAAGGAAATTTTGGAAAAACTTCTTCCATATATAAGATAGAGGAATAGCAGTAGCAAGAGGTGTGGGCTTTGGAGTTTTTACCAAATCTTTGATGTTGATGCAGAGGAAGGCAGCGACGACAAAAATAATTATGGGAATTGCTTGGGAAGGTGGATACGTGGATAACGGCTATAGGGGTAGCAAGATCATTACTCTGATACCAGATGATAGAAGCCCAGAAGGAGCTATATAGATTTTGACCCTTGAGATGGATCAACCCTTGGAATGCTATAGGGGTTCCTCCCTCTTAGATTTGGCACAAAGCTGAAATAAAATTGATAATTGCTTGTTCAAGAGGGGGGGCAGCTATATATTTAAATAGGGATCAAAACCCTAGCCTAAGGAGGCGCTTGCCTAAGTAAAATTATCTCTTTGCCCCTCATATAGCTGACCTGCCTTAATAGGAACATGGAATGGCTAGCTTGGCTCTATAATCGACCTAAACAAGGGGAAACCCTGGCCGACCAACACAGTAAGGGAGGTGGCGGCCACTAAGCCATAAGGACTAATCTAAACCCTAGCCACTCCTTTATAAGATAGGAGTGGCTTTATTACAATCTAGCAGGGTTTTATTGATTACTTCTTAGGGAGATTAGGACTCAACCCTGCTTGAGTCCTATCACCATCTTATTTAGATTTTAAGGCAAATAGAGAAAAATGTAGCTCTGATACCAATTGTTAAGATCAAAGTGACACTAAGAGGGGGGTGAATTAGTGCTTATGAGAAATCTTCATCGATTTAAAATTTTTGCTTAATGAAAACTGTATCGAAAATGCGTTTAAGTGTAGAGATGTTTATAATATTGCAAGCAAAGATAATAAATAGTTAAATAATAAAGCAATAAAGTTAAAGAGCAAAGAAGAGAAAGAAAACTGATTTTATAGTGGTTCGGTCTCGTGACCTACGTCCACTTCCCAATTCCTTCTCCGTTGAAGCTACCGGCTTCCACTATTGATCTTCCTTCAATGGGTGAAGATCAGCTACCCTCTTATAACTTTATTCTCCTTTTGAAGGTTTAGGAGATAACCTTTATAAGACTCAAAGCTCTCCCTTAAACAAGAAACTACATAAGACGAAATAAGGAGAAGCTCTCAATTACAATAGTGTTTTCACAAGATTTTAATAGGACTCCAACAGGATTGAGTCTTAATCTCCCCAAAAGTAGTTAATAAAACCCTACTAGATTGTAATAAAGCTATTCCTATCTTATAAAGGAGTATGGCTAGAGTTTATATTAGCCCTTAGGGCTTAGTGGTCGTCGCCCCCTTACTGGGTTGTTGGCTAGAGTTTCCCCCTACTTAGATCAGCTATAGAGCCAACCTAATCACCCCCTGTTCCTATTAAGGCAGGTTAGCTATAGGAGGGACAAAGGGGTAATTTTACTTAGGCAAGCACCCCCTTAGGCTAGGGTTTTGATGATGTAGCCGCCCCCTCTATTGAATCAAGCAATTATCAATTTTATTTCAGCCTTGTGCCGAATCTAGGAGGGAGGAACCCCTACAGCGTTCCAAGGTTGATCCCTCTCAAGGATCAAAATCTATAGAGCTCCATCTGGGATTCTATCATCTGGTATTAGAGCAGCAATCTTGCTACCCCTGTAGCCATCTCAGCCGCCTCCACTTTCCCAAGCAATTCCCACAATTGCTACGACATGCCCCTCCACCTTTCACCCCAGCAGTAGATCAAATCAGTCTGCCGTTGCCCCCTGCATTTGATCTAGAATTCTGGTATATTTTTATCATCCACACCTCTTCAATACTACAAGATTCCTCACTTTACATGTTGAAGATTTTTTTTCAAATTTTATCCGCTGTAAATTTTATTCGTCGCAAATGTTATCATCGTTTGCAAAGGCGAAACGCTGCAGAAATTTCAACTGATTGTTGCTTCTTGAAACCAAACTTTTAATCATATTTTTTGTCTGAAACTTTTATATAATTTCATAGATTGTCTTAGCTTTCATCTAAAACTAATCTCGTGAAAAAATTTCTTTTGGATCTGGACTTATAGCACTGCGATTCTTCATTGCACAGAACTGAAATTTTACAACGTAGAATCTGTCTTCCGTCTATTGGCCTCTTGAAACCGAACTTTTGTTCATCCTTTTTAGCTGAAAATTTTACACAATTCTCAAGATCAAGTTGGATTTCATCTAGATTTGATTTCATGAAAAAAAACTCCTTCTGGAACTGATTTTTTTGTGCAATCTTTGACCATCATGCAATTCTGGAATTTTACGACGAAGGAATCAGCCTTTCGTCTTTTGCCTTATTTCCCTACTATTATGCTGCCAAAATTTCGTCAAACTGTTTATTGGTATTAACAACATCTGAACCAAGGGTTTCTATATAATTTTCTTGAACTTTCCTCTGGAACTTACGTCAAGAAATCATCGTTTCTCCTATGTAATACCGGTTCAGCAAGACAGCACATCGCAGCACTTCTTTTCACCGAATTCTATCAGATTTAAGTGATGTTTTTTGTGAGATTTCAGACTCTCTTTTCCTCATATCCAAACCCTACCATCCTTACCAAAAACTCTTCCAAATATTATCCTAAACCGAATCACAAACAGCCCCTAAATCAGCCACCCAAATCAGCCTACTTCCTTATCGATCTACTTACCTTTTCAGTCAACTTTCCTTACCGAGACACCTACCTTTGCTGCCATCTATCCCAGATCTAAATCTATTCTTCTAACCTTCATCTACTACTATCATAGCTATAAAACCACATCAATTCACAGCCCAAACTCCACAAAACTGCAGCCCCAAATCTGCCCTAAACCGCAGCCTACTTCCATCTAAACCGATTCACCTTCCAACTGGACACCCCCTTCTCCAAAATTCTCATGCCACTAACCTGATAACAGAAAAAAGATATCAATATTATAGATCTAGAGGTGTATACTATGGCATCAGAGAAGGCAATCGATGCAAAGCTTGAAGCCTTTGGAAACTGCATGGAAGAGAAGATGTGATCTCTTTTCGCCGAATTTAGCATTGGCCAATTGTCGAACCCGAGGAAATCACAACACGGAGAAACTTCAGATCGGTGAGATGATCCTCAAGAACATGGCCATATCACCTCTGATCTCAATAATCCATGCATGAAGGTTGACTTCCCTAGATTGGGAAGAAGGAGACTCGATCGGGTAGATCTCACACACGGAGCACTATTTCGGTTCTACCGAACCGCCGATGCCACACAGGTGGAGATTGCTGCCATCCACCTCAAGGGAGATGCTATTCAGTGGTTTAATTGGTTTAAGTACAACCATAGAGTACTCTCTTGGCAGCAGCGATTCAAGGAATGACTACTATACCGCTTCGGACCAACCGATTTCAATAACATCGACGGACAATTGGCAAAGATTCGTCAAACCTCTACAATATAAGAATACCAAATAAGGTTTGAGCATTTATCTAACCAAACTAAGAATTAGTCTGAGAAATAACTTTTAGGTACTTTTATCAAGGGCCTAAAGCCGGAGATCCGAGGAGAAGTAAAGGCGTGGCAACCGTACACTCTTATGGTAGTGATTTCGTTCGTGTGTATCCAAGAAGAATAATTGAACCACGAGGTATGAAGGACAAGGGTCACTCCCCGACCAGCCATGTCGAGGCCTACTGCCCCCTCTACTACCATCCAAGCCCTTGCACCAAAAAAGTTGACAAAAGACAAGCTTCGCGAACGATCGGCCAAGGAGTTGTGTTGGCATTGCGATGAACCGTGGAGCCGCGAACATCACTACAAAAAGGGCCGGCTCCTCGTGATTGAACCAGCGGAGGATGAGAATAATGAAACATCTGAAGAAGCCCTTGAACCTAAAGAAGAAGCCATGGAGGAAGAGTCCCAACCGGCCAACTACGCAGTGCACGCATTGGCCGGCTATTCCAACCCGCATATGATGAAAGTTGGAGGACTTCTAAAATAGCAACTCATCACTGTTCTCATCGACACGAGCAACACCAATAACTTCCTCAATAGTAAGGTTGTTGCACATTTGGCGCTTCAAATCGAAGGTTGCAACAAGGTCGTCGATGGCCGAATCTTTAATTGCGACCAATGGTGCCCGCGGGTGAAACTACTCCTCCAAGACCAAGAAGTGGTAGTTGATTTCTTTCTCCTACCCATTGATGATTATGAAGGCGTACTCGAGATTGAATGGCTCAAACACAAGGTGATATCTCCTGAAATTTTTCTAAATTAATCATGAAATTTTATTGCAAAGGGAGACAGGTCATGTTATTAGGCAAGCGCGGGAGCCAAATTTCCACTGTTTCGTCGCATCAAATGGAGAAAGTTTTGCACAAAGCACATGGTGGATTCTTGATGCATATTCAGCAGCCATCTATGGGGTAGAACATACAAAACTTAGATACTAAGCTTGCCCTTTGCCTGAATGAATTCACATATGTTCTCTTGGAGCCGCGCGAGCTGCCCCCTAACCGGTCGCATGACCATTGCATTCCTATTTTGCCAGGCAAACCTTTAGTAAATTTATGATCGTACCACTATCCTTACTTGCAAAAGGACAAGATCAAGAACATTGTTAAAGATATGCTTGACACTAGGGTGATTCGACCGAGCTGCAGCTCTTACTCCTCACCGATGTTGCTAGTGCGCAAGAAAGATGGTACGTGGCTGATGTGCATTGACTACCAGGCTCTAAACGCCATCATCGTCAAGGATAAATATCATATCCCATTCATAGATGAACTCTTGGACGAATTAAAAGGAGCCCAAGTCCTCACTAAATTGGATCTCCGATCCGAATACCATCAGATTCGAGTATGCATTGAAGATATTCAGAAAACTGTATTCCGCACGCATAACGGCCACTACGAGTTTCTGGTAATGCCTTTCGGACTTACGAATGCTCCTTCTAATTTTCAAAGCCTGATGAATGACATCTTCTGGAGTTTTCTATGCAAGTTTGTATTGGTATTCTTTGATAATATTCTCATTTATAGCCCTACGCTTGATATACATTTTCAACACTTACGAACTGTTCTAATGATTCTTCGGGAGAATACTCCTTATGTTAAACAGTCAAAGTGTAGCTTCTTATAGCATAAATTGGAGTATCTTGGGCACATTATATTAGAGGATGGAGTGACGGTGGACCCGACAAAGATCGAGGCAATGCAAGGATGGCTGAGACCTACAAACGTACAATCATTACGCGATTTCCTTGGACTCATGGGCTACTACCAAAATTTTATGAAAGATTATGGCAAGATCGGTGCCCCGCTTACATCCTTACTGAAAAAAGACTCCTTTTGGTCAGATAAAGCCTTCGCGGCCTTTGAATGACTCAAGGCAGCCATGACGATGACGTCGGTCCTAGCGCTGCCCGATTTTGGCCGCCCTTTGGTCATTGAGGCTGATGCGTCAGGAGTTGGAATTTGGGCTATTCTTATGCAAGATGGTCAACTCCTAATTTACACCGAGGCTTCCCCCACACTTCATACGAGATTTTTACAGGAGATACTAATTACTACCAAATTTAAAATATGGTTAGATACAGGTCTATGGCATGAAAGAGGAGTTAAACTAGAAGAATTGCAATTCATGCTCATGCCAGATTGGGCTCTCATCATCCTGAATCATACCGGATGGCAGTCACAATTCCATAAGAAAGATTGGCTATCACTAAAGACTAATCATGTGGCAGCCCATGTAAGGAAGAAACTTCCCCCTGACAAACGCTGGAGCAGAAGAAAGTTTCCTAAGAAAGATCAAGCCCCCCTTCATTTCCAGCTCCACTAGCATGAAATTCAAGCCTCAAGAAACTGGTCTCCCTATTTCTTTGGGCCTTACAAATTGGGGATCATATTGGGGCCCCAACCTGGAGATCAGATCCATGCAACAGATCAAAATTATAATTGATCCTCCAAGTATCCCACATCAAATGGAAATTTAAAGACGACTCAGCTCAAGTTCTTCCAACTAACACCCAAGCTGATGAGGAGCTGAAGACCCGGTTCCCTGAGTTCATGAAACTTCAGCCTTGAGGATAAGGCTGATTTTAAGAGGGCGGGTTTGATAGGACCCCAGCAGGGTTGAGTCCTAATCTCCTTAGAAGTAGTCAATAAAACCCTACTAGATTGTAATAAAGCTACTCCTATCTTATAAAAGAGTATGGCTATAGTTTAGATTAGCCATTAGGGCTTAGTGGCCGTCGCCCCCTTACTGGGTTGGTTGGCCAGAGTTTCCCCCTACTTAGATCAACTATAGAGCCAACATAGTCACCCCCTGTTCCTATTAAGGTAGGTTAGCTATAGGAGGGATAAAGGGGTAATTTTACTTAGGCAAGCACCCCCTTAGGCTAGGATTTTGATCCCTATATAATGATGTAGTTGCCCCCTCTCTTGAATCAAGCAATTATCAATTTTATTTCAGCCTTGGGCCGAATCTAGGAGAGAGAAACCCCTACAATATTTCAAGGTTGATCCCCCTCAAGGATCAAAATCTATAGAGCTCCATCTAGGGTTCTATCAGATTTTTACTCTTAATTACTTGCATATCTCAGGCAAGAAAGGGTAGGGTATTTATAGGCCCCAAATGGCTTCAAAAGTGGAGCCAAAAATTAATTTTTAAGTGATCCCGATGTGCTAGTCTCGAAGACTACGTTCTGAGCAGTTCAGCCACCTGACACAGTCTGGGATACTGTGTTCTGGGTGGTTCATCCGCCTGACAGTTTGGGAGACTGTGTCTAGGTGGTTCAACTTCCCAGTCTAGGCAGTTCAACCGTCTGACACACCTTCGAAGACTGTGTCATCTTGGAGACCATGTCTTCGAAGACCGTGCCTTATCTGACCTTGGGTTACTGAAATATTTTTTATAATAAGTCCAAATCAACCCCAATTCAGGCCTAATGGTCTCTTAATTTAGTTAGTAAAACTAACTATCATTATAATGCTAACTACGACACTCAACGTATAATCTTTGTTGTCTGATCGTCTCTTCGGCAAACTCCCGGCATCTTTCCGATGAACCCCCAGCGAGGTCTCAATTTCCTTCGGTGAACTTCCAGCATTCCTCCGGTGAACTCTCGGAGAGCTCCCGACAACCTGTCGGTGAACTCCCGATGAACTTCCCGGCATTCTTCCGGCGAACTCCCGGTGAGCTCCTAAAACCTATCGACGAACTCCCGACAAACCTCTGGTGAGCTCTCGGTGAGTTCTCGATAACATCGTCCAAACATCGATCGACTTTTGATGAGCTCCCACTACGTCGTCCGAACCTTGGCCCGATGCTCGAACCTGACTCCGGCCTAACATCTAGTTGTAATGCCCTTTCACCGTCGTAGTTAATCCTGCATCACTTTCTTTAACACATTAGTTAGATCATAAAACTCATCAATTGATTCATCATCAAAATCCTAGATTCAATAGCCGGGAGTTCGTCGGGAGCTCGCCGAAGGGATCGGAGGCTTATTGGGATTTCGTCGGAAGCTTACTGGGAGTTTGCCGGGAGCTAGGCTGGATGGTGTCGGGAGTTCATCGGAAGAAGACCAAGAGACTCACCAAAAGATCATTGGGGGCTACTAAAAATCTTGTCGATAGTCAGGAGAGTCTTGTTGGACTTGATGGTCATATTATTATAATTGATTAAGTCATAATTAGCATCAGTCTGGGTTTAAGTTTTACTTGAGTTAGATTTGGAAGGAATCCAAATTAACTCAAGTGAGGCAAACCGGGTCCACTATGCGGATGGATTGAGCTCAAGTTGAGCTCAATTGGTTGACCTGAGAATTGGCCAAAAAAATTATAATTCGGGATTGAAAAATTGAGGGAATCACTTTTTCGGGATTCTCGGTGGTTGTACCACCCAGGTCGACGATTTCACCATCGTCACCTAGTTTTTCGGGTAGCTTTTGACGGTTCTACCACCGGTACCGGTGGTTGTACCACTCATATCCGGATTTTTTTGATATGTTTGAATTTTGGCTCCATTTATGAAGCCAATTGGCTCTATAAATACCCTAAGTTTTCTTGCTTGGAGAAGCAAGGGTGGTGAACTAAATAGTGGGTTAAAATTCTGTTAAAGAGTTATAAAAATTGAGAGTTTTCCATAAGTGCTTTAAATTATAAATCGAGTCTAAGGGAAGTGAGAAACTCTTATCAAGATTCCTCTCATGAACCTGTGAAAAGGAGTAGGAAGTGTAAGGATTTGATCTTCACCTAAAGAAAATTGATAGTGGACGCTGGTGGACCTCAGAGAAGAAGACTCGGGAGTGGACGTAGGCCAGGTTGAGAATGAACCAAGAAGTGAAGAATTTCACGCTTGTGACAAACCACGATGAGGTAAGTAACCTACCTGAAATCTCTTTTACTTTTAATGAGTTATTAAGTTCTTTTCATAAGCTTTATGATGAGTTTAGAAAAATTAGTAAGTCTTATAAATTACTTAAGAAAGAGCATGAATCTTTAGTTAGTAAATTTGAACAAATGTACGATGCTTCACCATCACATAATTTTTGCTCTAAATGTGATACGTTAGAAGAAGCTAAAAAGGAAAATGTCATATTAAAACAAACTAAATTTGAAATAAGAAATAAATCTCTAAGCATGCTCATACTATAAATCTATGAGCATCTCTTTACTTTGCCTTTTTTATTGTACGTGTTCTTATATGGAGCTTTCATTTAGCATGATCATAGCTTAACTTCGTTCAAGAAGCTTATTGCTCACTTACTCAACGAAACGCTTCTGATTTCCAGTTTTGCTCTTAACGAAAAGTTTTCCTTAAACCGTATTGTTTACACTTGCACTAATTCACCCCCCCCCCCCCCCCCCCCCCCCCTCCCCTCTTAGTGCCAATTGATCCTAACACACGTAATACCAAGCCTCGGCTTGCTGATCTACCGTGCGGTTGCTTTATCTTCAAGCAACGAGCCGTCTTTTTTATAGCGGAGTATCTCGTCGACCCAACTATGTTCAATCTCGGTTGTGGCCACCTTGATGGTGTTAATGGTCGGTCTGAAGTGTTTTGCCATCCCAGGCTCCTCCTTGGAGCCGTGCGCAGAGGACAACTGTGCCAGTGCATCGACTTATGTGCTATCAGTTCGTGGCACCTTTGAAATGGTGAAATGTCGGAAGGCACCAATAAGCTAACGTGCCTCAGCGAGGTACTTGATCATTGATTCTTCTTGGGCCTTATACTCCCCGCCAACTTGCCCAACGACTAGCTGCGAGTCGGTGAAGACCTAGATCTCTTCCACATGCAGTTCGATGGCCTATATTTTGCTTCATTGTTAGTGGCTTTGAACTCGAGCCGGAGTGCATGCTCAGACACCTGGTCGAGGGGGATCTTTCAAGACGAGTCCAGCTCCACCCTTCTCGGCGTTGGTCGATCCATCAATGTGTAGCGTCCACTTCGACCTATGCTTGGATGGGAATTCGGGAGATGTCAGCTCCGAGATGAAGTCCGCGACTGCTTGGGCCTTTATCGCTATCCTTGGGATGTATTGGAGGTTGAACTCCTCGAGTTCAACTAACAATTTAAGCATCTAATCTGCCACATCAAATTTGGAGAGATCTTGACAGAGAGGTTGGTCGATGATCACCATGATGGGATGTGCCTGAAAGTAGGGCCTCAACTTCCTTGTCGCGGAGACTAAAGCTAACGCTAGCTTCTCAATAGGTGGGTACCATTCCTTAGGATCGTTTAGGATGTGGCTAGAGTAGTACATTGATTATTGCTTTTCTCCATCAAGTTTTACCAAAACTGAGTTGATGGCCGATTCGAACATGGTGAGATATAGCTCGAGGGACTCCCCTAGGATGACAGAGGTAAGTTGTGCAAGATAAGTGAGGTGAGACATGAGTTGCTGGAAGACTTCCTCACATTCAGGAGTCCAGTTGAAGTCCTTGGCAGGCTTTAAAGCTCGAAAGAAAGGTAGACTTTTGTCCCCTACTAGCGAGATGAATCGACTCAATGTCGCTAGCCTCCCTAAGTCGCTAAACTTCCTTGATGGTTCGAGGCGATTGCATCTCCATAATCACCCTTACTTTCTCGGGATTCGCATCGATCCCACATTGGTGTATGACAAAATCGAGGAATTTGCCCGAGGTGACCTTGAACACACACTTAGCGGGTTGAGCCTCATCTTGTACTTTCTGAGGGTTTAGAATGTCTCGGCAAGGTCCGAAAGGTGAGTGTGGCCAATCTTGTTCTTGACGATCATATCATCTACATATACTTCCATGTTCCTCCCATTCTGATCCTTGAATAGATGATTGATCATTCACTGATATGTGGCTCTAGCATTTTTGAGCTCAAACAGCATTGCCTTTTAGCAATAAGTGCATCGATGCATGATAAAGGCTATGCTCTCTCGATCTCTTGGTGTCATTTGAATATGGTTGTAGCCTGAGAACGCATCCATGAACTAGAGCAACTAGTATCCCGAGGTGGCATCCACCAACTAATCAATCCTTGGGAGTGGGTAACGTTCTTTTGGGCATGCCCAGTTGAGGTCGGTATAATCAACACACATGCGCTAGCTTCCAGTAATTTTTCTTAATGAGTACAATGTTAGAGAGCCAAGTTGGATACTTGACCTTTGTGATGGAGTCAACGTCCAACAACTGACCAACCTCATCCTTGATGGCCTTTTGTCATTCGGGAGGAAACTTTCTTGGCTTCTGCTTCATTGGTCTAGCTTTGGGCGATATGTTGAGGTGGTGTTGTGCCACCTTGGGGCTAATTCCTGGCATGTCTCTGGACTAGGCGAAAATGTCGGCGTTCTATCTGATGAACTCCACTAGCTGGATTTACTGGCTTTTGGGGAGCGCAGAGCCAACCTTTATGACTTGTCTAGGCATTCTGAATGGAGAGGTGCTTCCAACACCTGCTCAGTCGGTTCGGGATGCGGTGCGGCCTTGCCGAGCTCCCGGGGGTCGACGATAGGCAATGTTTGCTTGAGCTCCTTGGGTAATGTTATCACCATCAGGTAATATTATTGAGATTCCCAAGGATCACTCCTTGCTTCCCCAACTCCTGACCTAGTGGGGAACTTCCTAGCACGGTGGTATGTTGAGACGACCGCCCTCAGTTTGTTGACCGATGATGGCATTATATGCGGAGGGTAGCCCTACCACCATAAACGAGACCATCAATGTCTTCGATCTTGGTTTTATCCCAACTGTAAACAGGAGTGTCATGGTGTCAAGGAGGGAGACCGAGTCCCCAATAAATCTAATCAAAGTAGAGGTCATGGGGACGAAGTCCCTATCAGTCAAACCCAGCTTTTGAAAAGCATCAAGGTACAGTATATCGACCGAACTCCCTATGTCGACCATGATCCTTTTGACCTGAGCATTTGCGATTCACGTCATATCACTATGTTGTCATCATGGTCGGGGTATTCTTCGTTCCTCGGTACGAAGGTGATCTCAAGATTACGCTAGCGCCTCGGCCTCTTCTCCGCTACTTCTCAATCATATGCTTTCCATGTTGAAGAGCTATCTCCCCTAGGGGTGGGTCCACCGACAATGACATCGATTTACTTCTCTATTGGTCCTCTTGGGCAAGGTGAAGGGTTTCTACTATAGCGGCCTTTCGAGGCCTGACGTGGCTCTGGGACATAGCAATTGAGGTGCCCTTGGCGAATAAGATCCTTGATATGATTCTTGAGGTCATGACACTCCTCGGTGTCATGCCCGTAATCACGCTAGAAGAAGCAGTACCTCCTTTTGTCTCGTACCTTTAGGCACATCTTTATCAGGTTGGGACCCCTAAGAACCACATTTTCTTGGATCTGGAGGAAGATTTTGGTCCGAGTGGAATTAAGGGGTACCAATGGCAGCCTCAAAATTGGTATTTTGGGTCTGTCCAGTCTTCTCCTTGGGGATCCCGAGGGCTAGCCTCGGGACTGCTCTGTGCAGGGATGCTTCTGATCCTCGCGTTTCCTAGCCACCAAGGTCTCAATGGTGATGTACCGATTCACCCTCTATAGCATTTCAGGCATTGTTGTGGGCAGCCGCTCGACCAGTGACCAGAAAAATCTCGAGGGTCACAAACCCATCAAAAAGGCTTGGATTACTAGCGAGGGGTGTGTGTCTGGGACCCCTCGGATCTCGACCATAAAACACATGACAAACTGACCCAAAGGCTCCTCGTCTTTCTGTCTTAAGCCGAGGAGTGAAGCAACAGCGGGCTTTAGTCGGGCGCTAGCCAAAAAGTTTAGTTCGAACTCCTTCGGGAGTTAGTCAAAGGATGAGATTGAAGACAGCTTTAGTCGGCTATACCACAATCGAGTCGGACCTTGTAGGGTCGCTGGGAAAGCTTGACACATTAGTGCATTTGAGGTGTCATAGAGAGCCATCTGAGCTCGGAAGGCTGCGATGTGTTGTACGGGGTCCGAGCTGTCGTCGTAGGACTCGAGCATCGGGAGCCAAAAGCTGGGTGGGACCAATTTGTCTTGAATTTTCAGGGTGAAGGGTGAGCCGACCTTGGGGCTTTCCTGGGTTCCTCCTTTGACTTGATAAACTCCATCTGGACCTCATTTATTCGTCGATTTACTTCGCACAGTTGTGACATAAGGGAATCTGCTGAATTAGAGGAGAGGGTATCCGACTTGGGAAGATTAGGAATAAAGGCTTTGGGATCGGGCGCCAAGCATCCGGTAGTGACTTCTAGGGTCCCTGATCTGACCTTGGGAGGGAAGCATTGCCTTTCGGTGTTGGGTCATGAGGGGATCCTTCCGAGGCATGGGCATGTCGGGCTGCACTGTCTAGGGGCCTGACTGAAGAGGTACCGATGGGTGCGCCAATTGGCCAACACCTGTACTTGGTGGGTGAGTCCGAGGAAGGCTTCGACTATGATGGTAGGTAGCCCGGGGTTCGATGTGGGGGAAGAGAACCTCGGGTCATTGAATAAGCTTAGACGGGGTTCGAGTAGCGATTCAGAGTGAGGGTAGATGGGTTTTCTTCCCAAGTTTGAGGGAAGAAGCTTGGACCCCCTATGCCGAGGGCTTGTAGGGCGGCGACGGCCTCCTCCCCGAGGCGCTCTCCATTGACGTTGGTTGGCGGATGCTCTTGCGACATCGGGCCTTTCTTCTAGCACCAAAATGTTGGTGGACTTTATATCATGCCAGAGGAGTCAACACGTCTTGGTTCGGCCCGTGCAAGCAAGATCGTCTGCGTCAGTTGGGAGTAGGTAGGGTGCTCGGGAGAGATTGGTTGAGTCTGCTCGAGCACACCTTGGGTTCCTCCTTGTTGGCTATCGAGGGATCCTGCATAAAAGCCTTGTCGGGGTGGGGACACCCGATATAGCCCCTCCAAGATCAAGTCAGTGCCCAGACCGAGATGGTCTGAAGAGTGCAGTATATTGAGTTAGAGAGTTTAAGAGAGAGAGAGCCCCATTGAGCCGTTCTCAATGGTGGCTTTTATACTCGTCAGGAAGGAGACAACCGTACCCTGACCCTTAATGCTGATAGCATCTTGGGCTGAACCAGGGGCACAAAACTATTCGAGTCTCGAGGCCTCGATTGGTGGGTTGGTGTCAGACGGCGCCATCTTCCAAGTCACGAGCCTGCTGTTGTGATGGGTCGACAGGCTCTATGCTACATCGAATGACACTGTGGTAGCTCGGCCAACACTGTGCCAGGTTGGTTGAGGCTATGCCATCTATTCTGAGCTACCAGATGATGTGGTTAGTAGAGCTGGATCTTGGGAGTGGTGTGGCCTATGGTGAATGGGCCGACCCATTATCTGCCCTATCATAACTCATAGATATCCACAGACCGACATGTTCCCTCCGACCATAACTGCGTTGATTGAGTTAAGGGATTCCATTTGCATTCTTCGCAGCCATCCCCCTAATTAGTTTCTTCCAACAAAGATCTGGGGGGGAACAAGAAGCAGACAAGAAAGGTATGAGTGATGAAACATAGAAATGCTCTTTGTCCGCCCTCGCGCTACTGTCGTCGAGACTTGCAGTTTTGCCCAGGGTTGATATTGTTGACAAGGCTGATAATGGGTTGGCCCATCACCCACCATGTATCAGAGCCACGCACCACACCTTCCGCTGACCTGACGCAATCACGCTCGACCTGGCGGGCAGGTATAAAAGCCACCCTTGGGTATGGCACTGGGGGCACTCTCTCAGACTCTCTCTCTATATACTGAACTCTTAAGACCATCTAGGTTGGGGCATTGACTTGATCATCAGAGAGGACACATTGGGCGCCCCCACCCCGACGAGGCCTTCGTGTAGGATCCTTCGACAGACCCCGGGATGGATGAACCTGAGGCACGCTCCCGAGCAGACCCAATCGAGGAGTGTTCTGGAGCAGGCGTAGCCGACCTCTCTCGAGCTTCCCAACCTCTTTCCATCCATCGCAGACAAGCTTGCTTACACGTGCAGAACCCAACTATGCTGACTCCTCGACCACGGCATAAAGTTCCTTAATATTTTGGCGCTAGAAGGAGGGCTCGTTGGCACAAGAACGCCCGCAGTCGAACAACCCCAACGAGCACCTTGGAGATATCTCAACTACCTAACATGCTCTCAGGCTCGGGGGGTTGCTCCCCTTCCCCCTTCGTGACGAATGGAATACCTCGACTTTGACCCAGCAAATCACATTGTTGCTTTCCTAGACCAGGTAACCCAATTTGGTAGCTTTGATGCTCGGATATGTCGAGCTTTTTCCACCACACAAGGCCCAGCTCAGATATTGTACAATAGTGCCCGAGTCGTGCACCTCGCCCAATTAGTGCTCGAGTCCTGTACCTTGACCCAATAATGCCCGAATTATGCATCTTGGTCAAACATTATCTAAATCATGCACCTTGGCCAAATAGTGCCCGAGTCATGCACCTCAGCCAAACAGTATCCGAATTGTGCACCTTAGCCAAATAGTGCCCGAATTATGCACCTCGGCCAAATAGTGCCCGAGTCATGCACCTCAGCCAAACAGTGCCCGAGTCATGCACCTCGACCAAACAGTATCTGAATCATGCACCTCGGTAAAATAGTGCCTGAATTGTGCACCTCAGTCAAATAGTGCCCAAGTCATGCACCTCGGAAAAACAATGCCCGAGTCATGCACCTTAGCCAAATAGTGCTCGAGTTATCCATCTCGACATGTCACGAGACCGAGCTACACCTTGGGCAAGTCGTGAGCCCGAGCAACAATGCTCGACCACTCACGAGCACGAGCTATGCCTCGGGCAAGTTGTGAGCTCGAGCAACAGTGCTCGATTGTTCATAAGCTCGAGCTATGCCTTGGGCAAATCATAAGCCCGAGCAGCAGTGCTCGGCCACTCACGAGCCCGAGCTACACCTTGGCAAGTCATGAGCCCGAGCAATAGTGCTCGTCCGCTCATGAGCCCGAGCTACGCCTTGGGCAAGTTGTGAGCCCGAGCTATGCCTTGGGCAAGTCGTGAGCCTGAGCAGTAGTGCTGAGTCATTCACGAGCCTGAGCTACGCCTTGGCAAGTCGTGAGCCTGAGCAATAGTGCTCGTCCGCTAACAAGCCCGAGCTATGCCTTGGGCAAGTCATGAGCTCAAGCAATAGTGCACGGCCACTTACGAGCCCGAGCTACACCTTGGGCAAGTTATGAGCCCGAGCAGTAGTGCTCAGCCACTCACGAGCCCGAGCTACACCTAGGGCAAGTCGTGAGCCCGAGCAATAGTGCTCGGCCGCTCACAAGCCCAAGCTATGCATTGGGCAAGTCATTAGCCCAAGCAATAGTGCTTGGCCACTCACGAGCTCAAGCAACGATGTTCGGCCAATCACGAGCCCGAGCAGTAGTGCTTAGCCACTCACAAACCTGAGCTATACCTTGGGCAAATTATGAGCCCGAGCAACAATGCTCGGCCACTCACGAGCCCAAAATATGCCTTGGGCAAGTCATGAGCCTGAGCAGCAGTGCTCGGCCACTCACGAGCCCGAAATATGCCTTGGGCAAGTTATATGCCCGAGCAGTAGCGCTCGGCTACTCACGAGCCCAAGCTGATAGCAAATAGGATTTAGATATGATAGTAGATAGAATAAGAGCCCCTCTCTCTCTAAGAGAGATTATCTCCTCTTCTTTGTTATCCAACGATAATAGATTTTCGTCGGTGTGCTCTCTCTCTCCCTCTTTTCTCGATGAAGAGAAGAAGTCTCTACCGCTTATGAGGTCTGTGGTACAACTACTACTTTGCCCTTGCTTTTTGTTCGTTGTCCAATGACAGCTACTCACCTAACACTATCGTTGCCACCACCATGGCGGTCGCTGTCCTCAACCGCTCGTGATCCTTCGACATCGCCAGCATCTTCTTTCGCAATGCAACAGAAACATAGCAACATCTACTTCTTCTGCTACAGCCGCCAGACCTCCTCTTCCTGCCACCGAGGTCCCCTCGCTGCCAGCGCCCTCTCCCCTTGTTCGCGACATCCCCAACACTATCAGTTCTCCACATCGCTATCCAACGATAGCTTCTCACTAACGTGACGAAGCTCCACCAACCTCTTGCTTCCTCAGTGTGATCACTAGGGTCGACGCGTACGTAGCGCCGATCTAATTGACGCCCATCCACTCTACTGCACGTGACCTCTGCCGAGGGCTCCTCTTCCTCGCCAGAACTCACTGTCGCTGTGTTGGACAAGAACTAACATCATATCGACATAGATCTCCTCGGCATCGTCTGATCCTCCTCCCGTAACTTCATCTCCAAGATCAGCGTCCTTAACAGGAGCTCGATCTTGCGGGGCTATGATTTAGATATTATAGTAGATAGAATTTAAATATGATAGCAGATATGATTTAGATATGATTTCTCCAACTGAACATGGAAATCTAGTATATCAGTTGAGGGAAATCCTCATCTTCACTTCTATAAATAAATGATTGAATCAAGGAACTTAATTGGACTTTTCATTCTCACTTCCTATTTCAACACGAGCTACACCTTGGGCAAATTATGAGCCCGAGCAATAGTGCTTGGTGCTGGTTACAAGTGCCCTGCAAGCCAATCACGTGAGTGATGGCACGTGTGACACGCTATGTGATCTTTTTGCTTATGATTAATATTGACATATTTTCATATTATATTATCTGTAGCATATATACTGTGATGTCCTTGGTTCTGTGCAATGGGAATTAGATCATGATGAGATCACGATAATGAGATCGATTCACCTTTAAACATAGATCATAAATAATCCCGGTCATAGGTTACAAGAGAGGGACATCGAGATAACTGGACAGACCGATGTACTATATACCCGTCCATAAGATAGAGGCGGCTGGTCTCATAGTCACTTGTGTAGAGATACTAAGAATATAGTACAGGTGCTCATTGGAGAATGAGTTCACTGATTGATCCATTTATGGAATGTTGTATGGTTAATGATACCTAATGTCAGACAATGATTCCATAGTCTCAGTTATGTATCTGGTCCTTAGACTTGAGACACCAAGGATGCCTTGTATGAGTACTCCTTTCTTTGACGCCAGACTTACAGGTTTGAAAAGTTTAAGATCTAGTACAACTGGTTATCAGATTTATAGCCAACCTTACGAAGGCAATTGAGTGTCAATAGAGGATCATCCACTCTCGGTATCATGAGAGGAATATCTCATATGTGCTTGCTCAAACAAATCCCTGGCCAGGGTCATTCGGATTGAGAGAGAAAGAGTTCTCCAGGAGAATCCGATAAGAGCGAGACTATGATAGATTTTGTATGTGACCTGACAGTACCATGTCCAATATACAGTTTCTGGGATATTAGTAGGATGAGGGATTTTAGATACACGGTAACTGTGGACAGACAGGTCTGATGGATTTGATCCCTAGTACCGTCTGGGGACTATGGTATAGTGGCCTAGTACGTACATAGTCGATGAGTCGAGTGAATTATTATGGGGATAATAATTTCCTATATCATAAGGAGTTCTGATGGGAGTGACTCACGGCCAACTCGGTATCGGGCCTAGAGGGACACACACATATGGTGGATGCTTCAACGAATAGAGGATTGGATGAAGATCCAATTAGCCCCTATTCTCATTAGATGAGACCCTAAGTTGATAGGCTCCTTGATTAAGGCCCAATTAGAGGCCTAAGAAGATTATTGGATAGAGATCCAATAATGTAAGGTTAGTGGGTTATTGGATGGATATCCAATACCCACTAAGGCAAGAGTCCTAGGATTTTGGGGGCTCTTTATAAATAGGAGGGGAGACTCATGGTTGATAGGCTGCAGCTTTAGCCACCACCTCCTATTCTCCTCTCTCCCTCTATGCAAGAGTTGCGAGATCAGATTAGAGGAGTTTCGCTACAGAGATCCATCGTGTGGATACCGCTAAAGAGGAGGATGCTTGACCTCCTTCATTCTCTCCATCCGGATCTAGAAATATAGAGATATACGATCTCCCTAGGTAAAATCAATCTCTCACACATCGTGGTTTTATCGATTTTTATATTTTTCTCGTGACCCCAATATTTTGCACGATGATTTGATCTGCGTGGGAAACTAATTTTTGTTTTAATTTTTGCTACACATGTGATGCACCTGTTGAGGTTTCCCAACAGTGGTATCAGAGCCAAGGTTTTCATGCGAAAGATTGATTTTAAACTACGTGTGATGAGATCGAATAGTGTAGAATCGTTCTACGCGCTCTTGCTACGTTTTCACAGCGAAGGCAGAGAGAAGGAGGGGCAGCCAGACCCATGCAGGACCAACCGCCCACGGCTAGGCCGCGAGCAAGGCCCCCTGCAAGGGGGGGCGACCAGCTGCGGCCAGGGCCAGCCCGCAAGGGAGGCCAGCGGCGCCCGCAAGGGGCGGCAACCACCCATTGGGGCAGCAGCCCGCGGGCACAACTGCTTGCAGCGCGACGCCCGCAAGGGGGCCGACTGAGGACGCCCGCAAGGGGTGTCGCCAGTAGGAGCGGCGGCACCGCCCGCAGGGGTGGCTGACCCATGGCAGAGCGATTGCCGGTGGGCAAGGGCAGTCGCCGCCTACGTAGGGGCAGCGGCAGCGGCACAGAGGGGGCAACAGGGGTTAGGGCATCCTTTTTAGAAAAGGATGATCCTGCCCTTATGAATTCTGGAAATTCTGAGGATTGTCCTCTCATCTAGAATTACAAAAATACCCTCAATAATTCTAAAAATTTCGAGGACTGTCCTCTCATCCAGAATTACTAAAATTTTGAGCCTCTATTTTTTTCATTTATTGTCGGGCCTGCATGCCTATGATTATTTGTAATTATATGGAGAGATGCAGCGGGAGCGTGGAGGTGACAATGGGGCCACGATGCCATGGTGGGAGATCCATCGTATGGTGATGCGACGATCCGACGAAACCGATGATGATGAGATCAATAATCACAGGGCATGGAGATGCGTCGATGCACATATAGATCCTATTGTGAGTGATTAGGCTCATTGGCTTGGGCTTAATCATATTAGGTGACAGCTCATGATCATCCGGTGTGGCTTGCATATGTGATGTGTTATACACCTACTAGATATATGTATATATATATATATATATATATTTGTATGTGATGTAGATATATATTAAATATGTATGTATGTGACACGATAACTTAGGAGACCAATACAAAATGAAAACCCCTCCTACGATAATATTAAGTCGGTAAGCGTGAGGCAATAAGATTGACCCACGTGGCCTTCCACCGTTATAGGAAGAAATTGAATCACGACATAGGTTGAGTTGGTCGAGTCACTCGAGGCTCACCTATCTACGTGATCAAGTTCTTGCCTACGATATATATATAACACCGGTGACCTGAGGACATGGTACGACCTGGTCGAGCAGTCAAGAGCATATCGATCTAATCATACTCATCTTATAACGATGGTGATGACTTAACTGAACTTTATGGTTAGTCGAGCAGTCGAGACCATGATGATGTGGAGGCCGAACATGACGGGAATCACAAGGAGTTGTGATTGATAAGAGTTGTCTACGTTTTGGGCTTAGTGCAATTGGTCGAGTCCCTCGAGGTTGCACTAAGACGTCAATTGGATCTCGATCCCCACTAGGAGTCTATCGGAGACTTTCATCTCACGTGTCGAGGGTGTCGCGTGATTCACTAAGAAAATAGTAGGAGTACATTAAGATAAAAGTCCATATCTTAATTAGTATTTTTCTACAAAATCTGCATGTTATTTAATTTATGTTATATCTTGTTTGTCGCTTGCAAACCCCCTACGTGGCATATTTGATGCCAACCACCTCATTGGTCCAAAGGCTCCACAATTCGAGAATTATTCTGAAGGAGAAGAAAATCCTATATGTCATTAACATGATTGTGCCTATGCCAGAGGAAAGGACAAGCAAGGATGAGATCGCTCGCTTTGTGAAGTATATAGATAGTCCCAGAGGATAACTTGTATGTTGATCTTATACTTCAGTCCCTACCAGATTCTTTTTTACAGTTCATAGGAACAAATTTAAGGTGACTCTACCTAAACTCCTCAATATATTGAGGGAAGTTGAGAGCACTATCAAGAAAGAGAAGCCAGTTCTCTATATTGGTGAGACCAATAAGAAAAGGAAGGCCAACAAGACTCTTAAGAAGGGCAAGGGAAAAGAAAGATCGGGTAAGGCAAAGGTTACCAAGAGAGATCTGGCAAAGGATAAAGGACAGTACTTCCACTGTGGCCAAGACGGGCATTGGAAGAGGAACTGTAAGGACTACCTTAAAGAGAAGGCGAGACAAAAGCTTGGAGAAGCTTCAGGTATAATCATGATCAGTCTCCACTTGTCAGATTTTCATGATAACACATGGGTATTGGATACTGGGAGTGTTTATCATATCTGTAATTCGTTGCAGATTCTGGCAAGACCTAGGAGATTGGCTAGAGGCAAGATAGACCTCAAGATGGACAATGGAGCAAGAGTTGTTGCAGCTGCTATTAGGGAGGTCACCTCACATCTACCTAGTGGAGTTATTATTACATTGGATGCATGCTATTTTGTTTCCTCTATTATCAAAAATATTATTTTTCATCTTTTGTTTGACAATTAGTGGATATAAATTAGTTTTTTAGAACAATAGTTGTTCAATAATTATTGATGATGAGATCATCACTAGAGGGACCCTTATAAATGGCTTATATGTGTTAGACACTTCTCCATATATCATGAATATAAATATATCTAAGAGGAAAAGAGATGAGGTGAATAATGAATACTTATAGCATTATAGGCTAGATCATATACATGAGAGAATGATTCAAAAGTTGCTGAAAGATGAATACTTAGATCCATTTGACTGAGTCATATGCAACTTGCGAACCTTGCCTTCATAGGAAGATGACCAACTCTCCTTTTAGTGGAACTGAAGAGAGAGCCACCAAGTTATTGGAACTCATACATAGTGATGTATGTGGTCCCATATCGACTCAGGCTATAGGTGGTTACTCATACTTCATTACATTCACTAATGATTTATCTAGGTATGGACACATGTAGTTAATAAAGTACAAATCTAAGGCCTTTAAGAAATTCATGGAATATAAGAATGAGGTAGAAAACCAAATTGGAAAAAGTATTAAGACTCTTCGATCAGATCGAGGTGGAGAGTACTTAAGTACAAAGTTCACCTATTTCCTCAGGACAATGGGATTCTATCCTAGTGGACATCTCCTTATACACCTCAGCTTAATGGTGTATCAGAAAGGAGGAATCACACACGGTTAGACATGGTGCAATCCACGATGAGTTTCGCTGACCTACACGTCTTATTCTAGGGATACGCCCTAGAGACCGCAACTTACTTTCTAAACAGAGTTCCATCAAAATCGGTAGTGTCTACATTATATGAGATATGGAAATGAAAGAAGTCTGATCTTAAGGTAGTTAAGATTTAAGGCTGTCATGCCCACGTTAGAAGACACAACCCTAACAAGTTAGAATCAAGGACGAAACGGTGCACGTTCGTGGGATACCCTATGGAGACTTTGGGGTATTATTTCTATCATCCCGAGGACCAAAAGGTCTTTGTTGCCAAGAGAGCTGTGTTCCTTGAGAAGGAATATATTCTTGGTGGAAATAGTGGGAGTGAGATAGAATTGATCGAGGTTGGAGAATCTAACTCAAGCACCATTCCAGAGCCCAAGTCTGTTCAGGTACCTAACACACAAATTTCAACTTTGCGTAGGTCTAGCAGAGTATCTCACCCTCCTGAAAGATATGTGGGACATATTAGTGGAGAGGACTCTCAGGATGTTGATCCTCAAACCTATGAGGAGGCTATTATGAGTATAGACTCCAGGAAGTGGCAAGAAGCCATGAATTCTGAGATGGATTATATGTACTCTAACAAGGTTTGGAACCTTGTAGATGCGCTTGAGGGTATTGTACACATCGGCTGCAAGTGGATCTTCAAAAAGAAGATCAGAGTAGATGGAAAGGTAGAGACCTATAAGGCAAGGCTAGTAGCTAAAGGATATTATTAAAAATAAGGAGTTGACTATGACGAAATCTTTTCACCTGTAACCATACTTAAGTCCATTAGAATTCTTTTGGATATTGCAACACACTATGACTCTGAGATTTAGTAGATGAATGTCAAAACGGCATTCCTCAATAGCAACCTTAAGGAGGAGATGTATATGATACAACCAGAGGGATCCGTATCCAGAGAGAGTCCAGATAAAGTGTGCAGGTTGCTCAAGTCCATTTACAGACTAAAGGAAGCTTCCCGAAGTTGGAACATAAGATTTGATGATACGATCAGATCTTATGACTTCGTTAAGAATGAAGATGAACCTTGTGTGTACAGGAAGGTAAGTGGAAGTGTTATCACCTTCTTGGTGCTATATGTGGATGACATCATAATCATTGGGAATGATGTATGAATGCTTTCCATAGTAAAGGCTTGGCTATCCAGAGACTTCTTCATAAAAGACTTAGGGGAAGCATCCTATATTTTGGAGATCCGGGTCTATAGAGATAGATCCAAGAGGATGCTTGGCTTATCCCAGTCCAGGTACATAAACTCCATTGTCAAAAGATTTGGCATGAAAAATTTCGAGGTCTCATACCGATAAGACATAGAATATCACTTTTTAAGAGTATGTCCCCAAAGACTCTTGAAGAAAGGGCAAACATAGATAAGATATCTTATGCCTCAGTGATAGGGTCTATCATGTATACAATGCTATGTACCAGGCCTGATATAGCACATGCTTTGAGTGTCACGAGCAGGTATCAGGCAGATTTAGGTTTAAAACATTGGAAGGCAATAAAGTGTATCCTTAAGTAATTGAGAATGACTAAGGATCTTTTACTAGTATACGAAGGAGGTAGCCTCCTGGTTGAGGGCTACACAAACTTAAGTTTTCAGTCGGACATTAATGATAGCAAGTCAAATTCAGGGTATGATTTTACCCTAAATGGAGGAGCAGTAAGCTGGAAGAGTTCCAAGCAAGATACTACTGCTGACTCGACCACAGAGGCGGAATACATTGCTACAGCAGAAGCAACAAAGGAAGGGGTGTGGATGAAGAAGTTCATCAGAGATTTGAGAGTTGTACCATACAGTGTTGAGCCGATTCTCATATATTGTGATAGTGATAGGACGATAACTCTAACAAGGGGACCCAGGTCTCATCAGAATTATTCTGAGAAGGTTCCATCTGATTAGAGTGATCATGACCCAAAAATATATAGCAATGGAAAGAGTTCCATCCGAAGCTAATATTGCAGATCTACTGACGAAGTCGCTGGCTTAGATTGTATTTGAGCGTCACAAGGGTCTGATGGGGATTAGACATATAGGTGATTGGCTTTTGGTCAAGTGGGAGATTGATGGTTACAAGTGCCCTACAAGCCAATCACGTGAGTGATGGCACATGTGACACGTTGTGTGATCTTTTTGCTTATGATTAATATTGGCATATTCTCACATTATATTATCTGTAGTATATATACTATGATGTTCTTGGTTTTGTGCAATGGGAATCGGATCGTGATGAGATCATGATAATGAGATTGATTCATATTTAAACACAGATCCTAAATAATCCCGATCATAGGTTACTCGATAGGGACATCGAGATAACTGGACAGATCGGTGTACTATATACCCATCCATATGATGGAGGCAGTTGGTCTCATAGCTACTTGTGTGGAGACACTAAGGATATAGTACTGGTGCTTATTGGAGAATGAGTTCACTGATTGATCTACTTATGGAATGCTATGTGGTTAATGATACCTAATATCAGATAGTGATTTCATAGTCTCAGTTGTATATCTGGTCCTTAGACTTGAGACACCAAGGATGTCTTGTATGAGTACTTCTTTCTTTGATGTCAGACTTACAGGTTTGGAAAGTTTTAGATCTTGTACAATTGGTTATCAAGATTGGTAGTCAAACTTATGAAGACAATTGAGTGTCAATAGAGGATCATCCACTCTCGGTATCATGAGAGGAATATCTCATATGTGCTTGCTTAGACAAATCCTTAGCCAGGGTCATTCGGATTGAGAGAGAAAGAGTTCTCCGGGAGAATCTGAGTATAGCAAGACTATTACGGATTTCGTATGTGGCCTGACAGTACCATGTCCAATATACAGTCTCTGGGATATTAGTTGGATGAGAGATTATAGATACACGGTAATTGTAGACAGACAGGTCTGATGGATTCGATCCCCCTGTACATCTGCGGACTATGGCGTAGTGGCCTAGTAAGTCCATAGTCGATGAGTCGAGTGAATTATTATAGGGATAATAATTCACTATATCAGAAGGAGTTCTGATGGGAGTGACTCACAGCCAGCTCAGTATCAGGCCTAGAGGGTCACACATATATGGTGGATGCTTCAGTGAATAGAGGATTAGATGGAGATCCAATTAGCCCCTATTCTCATTAGATGAGACCCTAAGATGATGGGCTCCTTGATTAAGGCTCAATTAGAGGTCTAAGAAGATTATTGGATAGAGATCCAATAATGCAAGGTTAGTGGGTTATTGAATGGAGATCCAATGGGCAAGAACCCTATGGTTTTGGTGGCTCTCTATAAATAGGAGGGGAGACTCATAGTTGATAGGCTACAGCTTTAGCCACCACTTCCTCTTCTCCTCCCTCCCTCTTTGCAAGAGTTGTGAGATCAGATTTGAGGAGTTTCATTGTAGAGATCCATTGTGTTGATACCACTAGAGAGGAAGACGCTTGACCTCCTTCATCCTCTCCATCCGGGTCTGAAAATACAGGGATATACGATCTCCCTAGGTAAAATTAATCTCTCACACATCGTGGTTTTATCGATTTTTATATTTTTCTCGTGACCCCAATATTTTGCATGATAATTTGGTCTGTGTGGGAAACCAATTTTTATTTTAATTTCCGCTGTGCATGTGATGCACCCGCTAAGGTTTCCCAACACTCGGCCACTCACGAGCCCGAATAGTAGTGCTTGGCCAATCATGAGCATGAGCTACACCTTGAGCAAGTCGTGAGCCCAAGCAGTAGTGCTCGACCACTCACAAGCCCGAGCTATGCCTTGGGCAAGTTATGAGTCCGAGCAGTAGTGCTCGACCACTCATGAGCACGAGCAGTAGTGCTCGGCCAATCACGAGCCTGAGCCTTGCCTTGGGCAAGTCGTGAGCCCGAGCAGTAGAGCTCGGCCACTCACGAGCCCGAGCTACGCCTTAGGCAAGTCGTGAGCCCGAGCAACAGTGCCTGGCCACTCATGAGCCTGAGATATACTTTGGGCAAGTCATGAGCCCAAGCTATGCCTTGGGCAGGTTGTGAGCCCGAGCAGCAGTGCTCAGCCACTAACGAGCCCGAGCTACGCCTCGGGCCAATCATAAGCCCGAGCAGTAGTGCTCGGCCACTCACGGGCCTGAGCTACACCTTAGGCAAATTATAAGCCTAAGTAGCAGTGCTTGGCCAGTCCATAAACCGAGCAGTAGTCCTTGGCTAGTCCATAAACTGAGCAGTAGTGCTCAACTAGTCTAGAACTCGAGCAGTAGTGATCGGCCAATCCAAACCCAACCAATAGTGCTCGACCAGTCCATAACCCGAGTAGCAATGCTCGGCCCGCTCCAAATGGCTTTTAGTCTCAACCAGCAACCAGTGGGCTTTCAGTCCCGACCAACATCCAGCGGGCTTTCTGTCTCGACCAGCTTCCAGTGAGCTTTAGCCCCAACCAAGGGCTTTCAATCCCGTCCAGCTTCCAGCGGGCTTTCAGTCCCGACCAAGGGCTTTCATTCCTAACCAACATCCATCAGGCTTTCAGTCCCAAGCAACATCGAGACGGGCTTCCAGTCCCGACCAAGGGCTTTTAATCCCGACCAGCAACCAGCAGGCTTTTAGTCCCAAGCAGCATCTAGTGGACTTTCAGTCCCGTGCAGCATCCAGACAAGCTTTCAATCCCAACCAAGGGCTTTCAATCCCAATCGGTCATGTCGATTTCAAATAGACCAATTCACACTAATGACTATTCAGCAGGACTTCACATGACTCAAAAGACAGCCCCCAAACATGAACTTCGAATATGAAAGATCATTTCCCTTGCCCCTCTTCAAGGAACCCCGGGAAAGGTCTTTCAGGGGGAAATGATAGGGCTGATAATGGGTTGGCCAGTCACCCACCATGTATCAGGGCCACGCATCACACCTTCCGACCTAGCATAATCGCGACCGACCTAGTGAGTCGATATTCGAGCTAGACGATAACGAGGACGAGGCGAACCCCACACATAACATCCTCAGGTACAAGCACGATGCTCGAGGATTTTGGAACCATGCGAGGCCATACATCACTCAGCAAAGGACACCAACAGCATTAAATGCTAAGGTACTGTCGACCTCCAACGGGGAGGTATAAAAGCCACCCCTGGGTATGTCACTAGGGAGCTCTCTCTCAGAGTCTCTATATACTGAACTCTTAAGACCATCTCGGTTAGGACACTGACTTGATCGTCGGAGGGGTCACATCGAGCACCCCCACCCCGATGAGGACTTCGTGCAGGATCCCTCGGCAGACCCTAAGATGGGGGAGCCTGATAGGACTCCAACAGGGTTGAATCCTAATCATCTCAGTGCTAGTTAATAAAAACCCTATTAGATTGTAATAAAGTCACTCCTATCTTTTAAAGGAGTATGTCTAGGGTTTAGATTAGCCCTTAGAGCTTAGTAGCAACCGTCGCCCTTACTGGGATGGTCGGTTAGGGTTTCCCCCTACTTAGGTCGGCTATAGAGCCAACTTAGCTACCCTCTATTCCTATTAAGGCAGGTTGGACATAGGAGGGGTAAAGGGATAATTTTACTTAGATAAGCATCCCCTTAGGCTAGGGTTTTGATGCCTATTTAAAAATGTAGCTTCCCCCCTCTTGAATCAAGCAATTATCAATTTTATTTCAGCCTTACGCCGAGTCGAGGAGGGAGGAACTCCTACAGCGTTCCAAGGGTTGATCCCCCTCAAGGATCAAAATCTATAGAGCTCCTTTTGGGGTTCTATCATTTGGTATCAGAGCAGCGATCTTACCACCCCTATAGCCGTTATCCATGCCTCCACCTTCCCAAGCAATTCCCAAAATTTCTTTTGACGTTGCCTCTATCGTCGCCCATCAAGCCGCAGATCCATCAATCTGCTACCTTCCTCTGCTTCAACATCAAAGATCTGGTAAAAACTCCAAAGCCCATGCCTCTTGCTACTACTATTCCTCTATCTTATATGTGTGAGAAGTTTTTTCAAAATTTCCTTGCTATAAAATTTTACCGTCGCAAACGTCATTGCAAAGGTGAAACGCTGTAAAAATTTTCAACTAAATGTTGCTTCTTGGAACTAAACTTTTAATCATCCTTTTTAGCTAAAAACTTTATAGACTGTCTTAGCTTTCATCTCAGACTGATCTCATAAAAAAACTCCTTCTGGATCCGGACTTATAGCGCTGCGATTCTTCATCGCATAGTGTTAAAATTTTAGGATGAAGAATCTGCCTTCCGTTTATTGGCCTCTTGAAACTAAACTTTTGTTCATCCTTTTTGGCTGAAATTTTTATACAATTCCAAAGATCAACTTGGTTTTCATCTGGGATTGATTTCTCAAAAAAACTTTCTTCTAGAACTAGTTTTCTTGTGCAATCTTTCACCAGCACATAGTTCTGAAATTTTTACTATGAAGGATCTACCTTTTGTCTTTTGCCCTATTTCCCTACTGTTATGCTATCAAAATTTTGCCAAACTTTTTACTGGTATTTTCAACATCTAAAATAAGGGTTTATACATAATTTCCTTGAACTTTCCTCTGGAAATTATGTTGAGAAGTCATCATTTCTCTGACATAAAATCTGTTCGGCAGGACTGCACATCGCTGCACTTTATTTCATCGAATTCTATCGGATTTGAGTGTTATTTTTTATGGGATTTCATACTCTATTTTCCTCATCACCAAACCCTACCATCCTTACCAAAAAGCCTTCAAAATCCTATCCTAAACCGAAACCAAATAGCCACCCAAATCAGCCCTAACCGCAGCCTACTTCCTTATCGATCCACTTACCTTTTCAGCCAACTTTCCTTACCAATACACCTACCTTTGATGTCATCTATCCCAGATCTAAAATATGTTTCTCTAACCTTCATCTACTGCTATCACAGCCTTAAAATCACACCAATTCGTACCCTAAACTCTACAAAATCGTAGCCCCAAATCAGCCACAAACCACACCCAAAAACTGTAGCCTTCGGTCCACCAACTTTTCAGCCACCAAATCTCCCTTATCCCTTCAACCGTAGCACACATCTTTTGCTGCCCAATGCTGCCAACAGCGACCTCTTACTGCCATCCTCCTTGATCATAGCTAGCAACGATCCTTGCGGCAAAAAAGCTACCAACAGCGATGTTTCGTTGTAATCTATTTACATCACAGCCCGCAACAATCGTTCGCTGCCAACTATCTTGATCACTGCCAGCAACAAATTGAACACAACAACAACCATCTCTTGGTCTATACCACTGCTGCCCTCCTCTGTAACAGCGTGTACATCACTGCCCCGTCTTCCTCCTATTGCAGCTGCACCCTTGCTGCAACCGACGCCACCTACAACCATGAAGTCGCACCACAACCATAGCCAACGTTACTGCTGCCCTCTTCTTTCTCCGCCATTGCTGCTACCTTCTACTCATATCTCTTGGCTGCCATCTTCCAACAAATATCAGCCACCTAAAAAATCACAGCCTCGACGACATTGCAGCATCACCGAAGGACCGCAACCAATGTTACTGCTGCCATTTTCTTCCTCCACCGTTGCTGCTACCCTTGGCCGCCATCCTCCACTTGGAGACTTCACCACTGCAGCCCCAACATTGCTGCCATTGTTGCCTTCAACCTGAAGATTGCAGCTACACTCTTTAATCGGTTTGATTTAACAGGTTGGAAATTCTTACGTCATGACGTCGGTGGCCTTATTCGAAGCCAAATTGGAGGCTTTCGAGACACGTATGGATGCTAAATTACAGGCTCTCTTCGAGGAGTTTAGATTAGGCCGATCGTCGAGCCCAAGAAGATCACAGCATGGAGCAAACTTAGATTGTAAAAAGAATCCACCGGATATTAGAAGCAAAGATAAGACACCACAACCCTACACCTCGACGACATCAATCTCCTTTGCACCTCTTCAAGAAGGGCACGTCAATCAAGATGCTCAGAGCATGAGAGCCACATCTCAATTAATGGCATATGAACCTCCAGCAGCAACTGATTACGAGAATATTGATGAACAAGTAGTGAAGATCCGTCAAACCTCCACCATCCAAGAGTATCAGATCAGGTTTGAAAGGTTAACTAATCAAACTCGTGATTAGTCTGAAAAATAGATATTGAGGATTTTCATTGAGGGCTTGAAGCTGAAGATTCAGGAAGAAGTTAAAGGCGATAGTCGTACACACTTAAGGCAGCCATCTCCTTTGCGCGACATCAAGAGGAGCAATTGAACTATGAAGCTCGGAAGACTAGAGTTGCTCCCCGACTAGTGGCACCAAAGCTTTTACCTCCTCCTACTTTCAGTCGACCCCTGAGCCACATAAATTAATAAGAGAAGACCTTTAGGACGGATTGACAAAGGGCCTATATGGGTGTTGTGATAAACTATGGATCCTAGAACACAAATGTAAAAAGGAGACACTGCTGATGATTGCGTCCACTAAAGAACCCAAACTTGAATATATGACTTTGGAGCCCAAACAGAAGGATACACCACAACAGGCCACCCACACGGTCCCTACCTTAGCCGGCTACACCAACCTATAAAAATTGAAGATCGCAGGGTTTCTCGAGCAGCAATCTGTCATCATCCTCATCGATGCTGGGAGCGTACACAACTTCATGAGCAGTAAGGTTGCTACCCACTTAATGCTCCAAAAAGAATATTACAGCGGGTTCGAAGTTAAGGTAACTAACAACCAAATTCTAAAGTGCAACCAGAAGTACCCGCAGGTAAAACTGATCCTACAGGAGCAAAACGTAGTTGCTAATTTTTTCCTCCTCCCTCTTGACAGTTTTGATATAGTGCTTGGCATTGATTGGTTGTCCATGATTGGAGATATTTTTTAGAATTTTTTGAAACTAACCATGAAATTTTTCAGAAAAGGAAAGCAGGTGATTCTACGAGGGAGCCCAGCAACTACAACCACAACACAACACTTGGAGGGGGTACCAAAAGAAAAATCCAGTGATTTCCCAATTCAAATTCAAGGGTTTCATGAGATTGAAGATAAGAACCCTCTCCCATAGCTTGCTGAAATTTTGGGCGTCTCCACCAAACCGAGCCGATTACCTCCTCTGAAGCTATCCAACACCCTTATGCTGAACAGGCCGAACCTTCTACCAGTTGTTGCTCGGCCAAAATTGCTTCCTATAACCTCAAAAGGTCAAAGATAAAAGTGTCGTCCAAGAGATGACAGAGACACGGATTATTCGGCCATGCTTATTTCCCGCTATGTCACATCCCTACATCCTTTTCCCCGAAGATGCTACTTCTAAAGTGTTACATTATGTCGAACTCACCATGGTTGCTGATGCAGCACTTCCAGATCTCAGGTGACTTCCACGACTTTTCCTAGGATTGGATCATGATGCTTAAAGACTTCCTTGATGATGACCTTCAATCTACAACCCAAGATCGCGAGAAAATTGAGCCCCTCCAGTGGAAAAATTAAAAAAGGGGAAGGATCATTCGCAGGACTCAACGAAGCATGAATATCATCTCTCTCATTATAAAGAAAAATGGTGTTGACTTATTGTAATGGCGGTTATAATGCTTGATAGCTAGATTAATCCTCTGGACTTTATAGTAATGATTCAATTCATTCTGCGGATGAAGACTCTTTAGTTTAGTCCTTAATGGATGCTAGTTAACGATTAGTTAGCGCTAAAGGAGTTCTCTGATCTTATGCTTCTACGCAAGAAATCACTATATATTCTTCACTAGTACAGCTATTGGCCGGTACGATCCAGTACATCAAGGAACGAGACTCAATATTGTGTATAAGAATAATGGGTAGGGTAGTAAGCCTAGTAGCTGGGAAAGCGATACTTAACCCAGAAGGTCAGTTTGTTTTTCATTTTAGGAATGCGAGTACGAGTTGTTATCCGTGGGGGTAGGGTATTCTTGGTAGTAAGGGTTGCTGTCTTAGGGCCATTCACTTGTTCATTAGTTAGATCCTATTACTTGTAAGGGGAATTCTTATTATTATTATTATTACTTATATTATATATGTGTATCTATTGATACGGATACTTACTTGCAAACTCAGTGAATCAAAACTCCCAAAGTCAGAATGATCGGTAGGCGACACCCCTGTATACAAGAATAACTAATTCCCCCTCGAAGTCAGAATCAAACATCAACAGTAGAGTTGAACTCATTATTTAAAGAGAGGGCACCGGATCGTAAGAATCCAATTAATAAGTAAGAAGAGAAGTCATTAGTTTTGGAATTTGAGTAAGGACGGACAGGTCGACTAATGGATAGTAAGTGCAGCAAGTCTGTTTGTCAGTACGCTAGCCGCGAAACTATACTGACGCGCGCCGCCAAGCAACCTCTAGCCTAGTGCGGCTAGCGCGCGGCTAGTAGCGGCTAGAGGTTGCTTGGCGGCTTAGCGCAACGTTGTTGCTTGGCGCTGAATCCTTCTTTCGAACTACGCTATACACTACACTTTCTTCTTACTTAAACATAAGCAAGACAAACTGAATTAATTGCCTGAACCATGTAATAGGCATGAGATTCGGCTTCTTCCCCTGTTACCACTCTAACATCTTAGACACATCGTGGCCTAGCCGCCCTTGCGTAATGGCTAACTCAACTCGACTTTAATACTTATGGCATCAATGGCTTTACTTTCTTTTTGGATTTGTCCGACCTCAACTATAACTATAAATGATTTATGCAGGGCTAATGATTCGACATCTTCTTGAGCCCCTGATTAAATAGAAATATAGGATTGCAGTAAAGCACCCGAAGATCAATCAATTTCACTGACAACAGCTAAAGAAGCAAGGACTCCAATGGGCGAGATCCAATCCACTATACAAGCTTCTTATTTCCACCATTAAACACTACGTGGGGTTCTTGATACAATGACAGCACTAGCACGGCTTCTTTCTTCTCTCATCGATTCAACTGGAACTGGAAATCAGTCATATTCGGTACTTACTGCTTCAAAGCCTGTAACTTCTCTTATGACCGAATTTAGAGTATAGCCCTCACGACCATGATGTCATCTACACCAAATCATGACCAAATATTTATTATCGGAGCAGACACATCCAGAGTAGGGGGCCAGCACCATCCTCATGCAAGATGGTCAACAACAGGAAGAAGTGAAAATGGGCCCCGAAAAATCATCACTCCTACCCACCTCAGACTCAGATCAGGCTCACACCACTAGAGATTTTATCAGAGGATAGTCCTCACTCCAAAAGAATGCACGACTACTATTACAAAGCAACCATGTGAGCCAATGCAAGGAAGAAACTTCCCCCTGACAACATTGGAGCAGACGAAAGTTTCCAAAGAAAAATCAGGTCCCCTTTCATCTCCAACCCCACCAACACAAAATTCATGCCTCTAGAAAGTGGTCTTCCAATTTTTGTGGACCTTGCAAAATTGGGGATCACATTGGGGCCCTAACATGGAGATCAGATCCGTGCACCATATCAAGATTACAATTGATCCTCCAAGTATCCCACCTCAGATGGAAATTTAAAGACGATGACTTAGCTTAAATTCTTTCAACTGATACCCAAGATGATGAGGAGCTGAAGCCCCGGTTCCCAGAGTTTATGGACCCTTAGCCTTGAGGACAAGGTTGATTTTAAGAGGGTGGGTTTGATAGGACTCCAACAGGGTTAAGTCCTAATCATCTCAGTACTAGTTAATAAAAATTTTGTTAGATTATAATAAAGTCACTCCTATCTTATAAAGGATATGGCTAGGGTTTATATTAGCCCTTAGGGCTTAGTAGCCACCACCCTCTTTACTGGGATGGTCGGCTAGGGTTTTCCGTTGCTTAAGTTGGCTATAGATCCAACTTAACTGACCTCTGTTCCTATTAAGGCAGGTTGACTATAGAAGGGGTAAAGGGATAATTTTACTTAGGCAAACGCCCCCTTAGGCTAGGGTTTTGATCCCTATTTAAAGATCTAGCCGCCCTCCCTCTTGAATCAAGTAATTATCAATTTTATTTTAGCCTTGTGCCTAGTCTAGGAGGGAGGAACCTCTATAGCGTTCCAAGGGTTGATCCCCTCAAAGATCAAAATCTATAGAGCTTCTTTTAGGGTTTTATTAGAGCCCAAGACACACTCCCGAGCTGACCTAGCCGAGGTGTGTTTTCGAACAGGCCCAACCCACCTTTTCCGAGCTTCACAATATCTTTTCGTCCGACACAGATGAGCTCAACTCTAGACCACAATATAAAATTACTCATAATCCACCGATCATGCAATCTAATCTCCAATTCTGTGGGTTGATCTTGTAATCCACCATTCATGGAATCTAATCTGTATGGATTATGGTGGCCGCTTGGATCTAAGTGGGCCCTTTAGCAAATCTACCGGCTACAAGATAACACGTATGCGGCCCAGCCGTATCCGAACGGAATCCAAGAGTGTCTCCATCTGGCTCGGTGAAATGCCCTCAATGTCCTCCTCCTCCTTCCTCCCTGCGCCCTTCCGCTTGCTCTCGGCTCGCCGTCCTCTTCCTCGTCCGTGCTCTTCTGCTGCGATTGCCGGCATCAAGAGGCGGCCGAACAGGATCCAGGCATCGATGTCCGGCCGGTCGTCGCCCGTGGCGGAGTTCCCCTACCTCCCGCCGTCGCACCGGGACCTGATGCAGGATCTCCGCTCCGCGGTCGAGGCCCGGCTGGGGCCCCACCTCCTCCCCTCCGCCGTCCCCCCAGACGTCCTCTCCTTCCACAGCCCCTCTGGCGCTTCCCGCGGCGCCCTCGACATCCGATCCGGCGGCCGCGATTCCCCCGTACGTACCCGTCGCCCCCTTCTCTGTAACTAATGGAAATATGATCTTAGATTCTCGTTCAACTAAAAGACAGTCTCTGTTGCCCTGTAACGTTGATTTAACTGAAAAATTGAGTTAATCAAGGCAGAGAAAAATAGAACTACTTGCAGATGTGAGAAAAAAATGCTATCAAATCAAAAATATTGTCTGAATTAGTTTATGGATGATAAAAGCAGGATCTCTCAGAGCAAAAGCTATCAATCAGCAAACGAACTGAGACTTCTATTACCACAAAGATCACTCCTTTCATGGAAAAAAAGTTGTTCTAGATTGAATCTGAGGTCACAGCAATGTGATTTGTGTTGAAGAAGGTTATAAGTAGACTATAATTTCACATATACCAACAGTATTTTGTGGACAGGCAGACTTGTAGATGACCTGTTTTGTTTCAGGCACTAAACATTTTGTTCATTTCTATTCTGAATACAAAGTTATTCGATTAATTAATTCAAGTTCATGCGATGGTTTATATGAATTAGATCATGTCTCATCTACTGACTTACCATTTTTAGATGCAATGACATTCCCAATCACTTCCAGTTTCAGGTGTTGTGTTTGAGCCAGTGTGAATATAATCTTGTCATTCTCAATATAGAAATCTAAACATGATAGTAAACATTGAGATGATTTTTCTTGACATTTTCTGATATAAAAGTCCAATTTCTGATATGGTCACTCTACCTCTGCTTTTAATTCAGGTTGACTTCATTCTGGAATCATGGCTGCACTGTGAGCTCCCAACAGGTGCTCTCAACATAACCACTTTGTTCGCCTTCCTTAGTGCCTCGACAGATGCTCCTCACCTTCTAATGGAATTCATACAAAGCAGCCCATCCTCCCTCATCCTCTTCACAGATTTGCTGCCCCGCAAAGACCTCGTCCTCCACCCCGATTACCTTGATGAGTTTTACCAGAAAACCAATTTGGACAAGCCGAGGCAAGAACTTGCGAAACTTCCGCAGGTGCAACCTTACTGCTCATCCTCTCTTTACATTCGCAGCGTCCTGTCACCAACAGCTATCGCGGTTTGCATCAACTGCGGAGAAGATGGACAAAGCGCAATGGAAGACATAATGCGAGGTCGGCTGGACACCATCTGCAAGGAGATTGTTCGAATTTGGTTGGATACATGTGCAAGCAGCGGTAAACAGCTGGGAGACACTGAGAGGGCTGATTTGCTGAGAAGAGATGGTTTGATTAAGAACAAGACCATCGAGATCGATCTTGCTGCAAACTTGCCAAGAATGTTCAGTCCTGAAGTGGCAAACCGAGTGGTGGGAGAGATTCAAAAGGCTTTTAAGATATAAGATGGTGCAAAAATTGATGGAAAACCAATGTGCAGAACTTCTCATGTAGGAAGAAAACAAGTCATCAATCAACCCACGATTTGCAGGCATTTGATCATTTGTATGTTCCACTCGATCATCAAGATATTAATCGATGTGGCCACAAAACTGCTAGGTAATATCATCATGGAAGCTTGTATAGATTGTCTGGGGACATCATTCTACCTTACCATGTAAGTTGAGAATATACTGATGTTGTATACATATATTGGCAAGTTAAGCTTGTCAAACTTGTGCTAAAGCTCTTCTTGTTTTGCCATTTTCTGCTGTTTGATTTGTTTACTCATGTTGATTAAACTGAGTGACAAAAAAAGGATAAGGAGAAGTCGAGAACTTGTTAGCGTACTTCTTGGGTTGGGAAAGAAATGGTTATGTGGAGCAGCAAACAAAGATAATTTTCTATCTTCATTTTTTAACTCCAAATGAAAGCAAAAGAAGCTCATTTCTTTCTTGCTTTCAGTTGTTTTATTTTTTTTTTCTAATAGGGTTCTTTGAGATCAAGGTTTAATGTAGTCAATTGTCCAGAGAAAATATTCTTCAGAATGAAAATTTTCTAGATCATGATCAGTACCAGATTCCCCAATGCTTCATTCCATGAGAGAAAAAGGTGGATAGACAACATACTGTTGTAACTCTTTTATCACAATCTCTGTTGTTGCATTGTCTTTTATATCAGCGATTACTCTCATTTAATCTCCATCAGAATAAATTTAAATTAATTATCATTATAAAACACATCAGGAAATAAGAAGAATATGTGGCAATGCATGCTTTGACCAGATCAAACCACTGCTAAAATTGCAATCCACCAAGAACAAGGCTCTCTGTACGTGGCAGATCCCGAGGCCTGGAGCTCCGAGTTCCTCATTTTGGGGTATCCCCTCTTACCAACACCCTCAATTTTTTGGGCTCCCAGCAGTCTAACAGATTCAAATCCACTGCATGGTTTTTGTTTGTTTAGGGCCTCCAATTCCAGCCAGATGAACAATGCCCCTCCCCACCATCTTCCTCCTCCTGTGCCTTCTCTCCGTCGTCCCTCCTCCCCTCCATGCTGCTCTTCCACTTCCTGGAGGTTTGTGTTTGCCCACGTTCCTGTCAGTTTCTGATGTTAATTTGCCATTTTGTGTGCAGGAGAAGCAGAGTTGTGATCACGGCAAAATCTTTATGTCGAGGAAATCCACCATCACATTCCAATTACAATTGTTCATCCGCTTGTGTTGTTGCATTTACTTGGTTGTGATGACACCAGAAGACTCGCCTCCCATTTCCTTACTGAAAAGAGAACTCACATGCGCAGGTTACTACATCAACTGCGGCGCATCACAAGAGGAGACCACCGGAGGCATCCAATGGATCCCTGACGAAGGTTTCATCAACGTCGGCAACGTATCCAAGATCGGAACTCCAGACATCGTCCCCATACTTGCCACGGTGAGGTACTTCCCTGATGAATCAGCTCGGAAGTACTGCTACAGCATCCCCGTCGCCCGAGGAGCCAAGTACTTGATCCGCTCCACGTACTACTACGGCGGCTTCGACGGCGGCGAGAAGCCCCCGGTGTTCGACCAGATAATCGACGGCACCAAATGGAGCACGGTGAACACCGCCGAGAACTACGCCAGTGGCCTCACCGCCTACTACGAGATCGTCGTGGCGGCGCAGGGGAGGACATTGAACTTTTGCTTGGCGAGGAATAACCAGACGACGTCGAGCCCCTTCATCTCTGCTCTCGAGCTGGTCAGCTTGGAGGATTCCATGTACAACGGCACGGACTTCACCAAGTACGCGCTGAGCACGGTGGCGCGCCACCGCTTCGGCTACGGCGGCGAGATCGTCAGGTTCGGAGCCTGTTCTTCCCATTCCATCGCTGGTTCTTGAGTTGGTGGAGGCACTCAACGATGGGAGTTCTGTAACTAGCTATCCAGATGATCCGTTCAACCGATACTGGGAGGCGTTCACGGACTCGAACCCGTACGTGGAGTGCCACTCGAACGTGACTCCGTCGGAGTTTTGGAACCTCCCGCCGGTGACGGTGTTCCAGAGAGCTCTGACCACGAGCCGAGGGAAGAAACTCGCGGTGCAGTGGCCGCCGGCGACGCTGCCGAGCGCCGCCTACTACGTGGCCCTCTACTTCCAGGACAACCGCACGCCCAGCCCGTTCAGCTGGAGAGTGTTCGACGTGGCCGTCGATGGCAGGGAGTTCTACAAGGGGTTGAATGTTTCGGCTGAGGGTGTGATGGTGTACGGGACGCAGTGGTCTCTCTCAGGGAAGGTGGAGATTGTGATGACCCCCAGCAGCGATTCGCCTGTTGGTCCTGTGATCAATGCAGCGGAGATCCTTCAGATAGTGCCTTTCGGGGAGAAGACTATCACCAGAGATGGTAACTGAGCTCAAACCCATGGATTTGATCTGAGAAGGTGTGTGTGTGTGTGTGTGTGAATTGGACGTTCTCGTTGCTGCAGTGATTTCAATGGAAGAGCTCTCGAGGAACCTTAAGAACCCACCGCCGGACTGGAGAGGAGATCCATGCTTGCCCAGGCAGCATTCATGGACTGGAGTGAGCTGCTCTCAGAGTGGTTCCATCAGAATAGTGGGACTGTGAGTCTAATCTAACATCATTCTTCTTCTTCTTCTTCTTCTTCTTCTTCGAGGACAAGAAACGTTGATGCATCAATCTGTTTGCAGGAACCTCACAAACTTCGGCCTCTCAGGATCGCTGCCAAGCAGCATCAACAACTTGACGGCACTGGCAAACATGTAAGATATCGACTGAAACCTCGACTTAGTTGCTTCTTCCAGAGGCTGGATTGAGTTCATAGGAAGACTTGTGCTTGCAGTTGGCTTTCCGGGAACAAACTCTCTGGTCCAATCCCTGAAATGAGCTCTCTGAGGAACTTGGTCTCCTTGTAAGCTCCCAACATCTACTCTTCTCCCTTGTTGACTTTGTTGGTGAAGCATTCTCATACGAATTGCCCAACATATTAGGCATCTGCAAGACAATCAACTCAGCGGATCGATTCCATCTTCATTGGGTGGACTCGAAAACCTTAAGGAGATGTAAGTCTTTCTTCAAGAAATAAAGATTTCCATCTAAAAAAAGCTCATGGTTGGTTTACCTATGCTGTCTTGCTGCAACAACAGATATCTCCAGAACAACAAGCTTACAGGGAATGTGCCAGAGAGTTTGAAGAAGAAGACTGGGGTTGGAGTGGACATAAAGTAGGCCAAGATCTTAATCTGCAGCATCTTGTTTTATGTAAATTTGTGGTGCATGACTCCTTGGTTGTGGTGTTTGACAGGTTTGGACCTGGAAACCAGATTGACTAACAAACATGTGGAGAGCAATGGGATGAGAGAAGTGGGAGGAGGAATCTATCTATGCTGATGGTCGGAGTTGGTCTTTGTTGAGGCTGGAGAGAGAAATGTATTTGTCTTCTCGGTGAGCAGTTCAACTGCTAATTCTGAGGTCATTGTTTGAATTAGAACTTCTACCTCACTGTTACTGCTTTGCGGCCGCCTGTTGACTTGCTTCTACTCTTCTGCAGCTGCTAACTAAAACTAGTATGTGTTGACGACATCAAATTGATTGGAAGCCATATTTAACACAATGGGGTATGCTGACTAATTTTAGAGTTGGTGAACAGTTTAACAAAAAAATAAACTGTACAACATACAAAGAACAAAAGGTTCGCATTCAATATCTGCGGATATTAGCATTAGCAAATCAATCTATGCTTACTACCCAACTGATTGAGGGTAACACTTTGCACCATCTTGCAGACTAGTTTTATAGCTACTGAATACTTCAAAACTGCACAACAACACACAAAGATCAAGAGGTTTCGAGTGGATTTAGTTTTTCCAAAAAAGGATAACAAGTTTAGATTATGCTGTCCGTCTAATACACACCCATTAGACACGAAAAGCAACTCAGGAGAAAGGATAAGACTTCCCAAGAAAGCCTTTCTTACAAAAAGAGAAGCTAACCAGTGACTCTCAGTTTATTAAAAATCCTTTTTCCAACCACAATGATGGGAACACACCAAGCAATTGCTCTTGTCATTTCAACTCAAGTTAGTTTTAAAGGTAATGCATGTATACAATGCCAAATTTTGCAAAAAGGAAGGCCTGCGTTCCAAAACATTAGTATGCTCATCCCTACATCACCTTCAAAAACATTAGCCCATTCTTACCTACCTGCTTCAAAAATTGTCCCACTTAAAATCGTTATGAATGATACTGAAGAATAATATTGTACAACTTTCGGGACATGTTCTTCATGATGTCATGGTTTCATTCAACAAATGTTGGTTCCTGGTAACTTCAAACAGAGTCTTCTGCAAATTAAAAATTTCCTCTTCCCTTTCACGCAAATCCTCCCTCAACTTCTCGATCTCTTTAACATGGTTGCATGAGTACAAACGAGTCTTCTGCCTTTTCACATTGATGGCTCCATCTTCTGCTTGTTGCTGCCCTGGATCATCATTCTCATCTTGGACTGGCCTCTTTGATGTGTTGGCATTGTTAAAATGGACTTCAGCAGTCATCCTGCGGACATAGAAGCTCGTTGTTTTTCCGCTGCTAAGTTTCATGAAGACAAGTTTCTGTGGCCGACCACTTGAATCCTGATTAGTAAACAGAAGTGAAGCAGGGTTGGTTGTTGACTTCAAAATTTACTCTTACTGAATGGTTCATATCACTTAAGAATGCAATATAAATATCCACAACAAAGAAGAAATTTGATATAAAGACTAGCTAAAACAGTAACCGACAAGAAAGACCCTCATAGAAGACCTCAGGCTGTAGCAATGGGATTTCATATACACTTGAGAGACAAGCACATACATAAGCAGCTAAGATATTTTGTTCCGAGGCCCAACCTGAAATTAAGCTCAGATGTATTACATATATAAGCAACTAAGGTGTTATTCCGCGGCATAGTTTGAAAATAAATTCTGCCTAGTTTTGGTCATCGGGCTATTTGCTCATTTAAAAAAAGATGAACTTAATAGATTGGGTACAAGAAGAACTCAAGATACCTAAAACCTTTACATACAAGAACATTTTACTATCTTCTCACTGGACTAATGGCATTACATTTCATATATTCAATTTTCGTCCTACTTAATATAGTCTTTTACTTTCTAGCATGTGTTACTATAGCTCAAGTTAAGAATAATCTCAACTGAACTCTCGTCAACCGATACAATATCATAACAAATAGTTTATACCATGGAGGTTTATCATATATATGGCCAGTAAATTCCATCATGAACGTGAGAAGATAAGGATCAAAACTTGATTCTTGATATAGCCCTACAGTGATCAAAATTCACTTGACAAGCTCCCCTACCATCCTACTCCCCTAACAGTATTGACAACTTTTGTCATACACATGTTTTGACAACTTACTCATCTATTCTAAAACCTACTATAATAAGTCTTTAGGAGCATTCTCTCTCTTGCTCTCTCATGTATGCATAGCAGCACCAGCACAACAGACAGCATTACCAGGTACCTTTCAACCCTTCTTTTTCTTCTACATCTACTCTTTCTAACCTTCTTCAGCAGCAACCAATTATCCTGTTTTTATGTTCTTCCTCGAATAAAGATGAACCGGAACCAGACAAAACGACTGGTTCTAGTTGAGTTTCCACCTATTCTAGGTGAGTCCAGTTGTTTCTGGTCATGTGGACACATCCAGAAATGAGGTGCCTTGCTACAACAACGTTTAATCACCATGATTTTAGCTACCAAATAGGCTGTAAACTTCACATTTCACATTCTACAGATTATTTAAAAAATTAAACCGGACTCTGAAAACCTAAAATCTCAGTTGGAATTACAAATGGTCATTTGTATAATAAAAAGAAGTTACTTAGAAAACCAGCCTCCACGTAATAACTAGTTATCCATATAATTGAAAGACTACAAGACCCCTCTTGAGCCAAAAAGAAATCCTCAATAACAAAAAGATTATTCCAGGTGAGTCCAGTTGTTTCTGGTCATGTGGACACATCCAGAAATAAGGTTCCTTCTATGACAACGTTTGGTGCCGAGATTAATCACCAAGATTTTAGCTACCAAATAGGCTGTAAACTTCACACTTCACATTGTACAGATTATTTAAAAAATTAAACTGGACTCTGAAAACCTAAAAACTCAGTTGGAATTACATATGGTCATTTGTACAATAAAAAGAAGTTACTTGGAAAACCAGCCTCCACGTAATAACTAGTTATCCATATAATTGAAAGACTACAAGACCCCTCTTGAGCCAAAAAGAAAACCTCAATAAGAAAAAGGTTAAATCTGGCTCCATGGGAGGATTAAACAATTTCATCTTGAAGAACTAATTCATTGTCCTTCATCCGAAACAAAATTTTCGCTGATTATTTTCCACATGCGAGTCTTTTCATCCATACTATTATGATTAAATATCCTAAAAAGAGAGCATGATTCTTGCTAATACTATACTGCCATCTAGTATTTGTCCATTTAAATTATTCACAGTATATATCATTTGACTCTGGATTAATCTGCAAGCTTTGTTGCAAACTAATTTCTGTTTAAAATTCCATAACCATTCTTCATGACTTACATTACTCATTCTTCATGAAGTGGCCCATCACTTCCATTTTTATATTAGTTGATTCTCATTCCTCAGAAGGTACACTATGTTTCCTTGCTGCTTGTACATACATCAAATGGTACAACTACATTGAGCTGATGCTATGTTTTCAAGAGTTCGGACTTTAAAAATCTTTACTGATGAGTAAGGAACTATATCTCCCATTGAAACAGTACTTCCAATTCTTTACTATTTTAGTTCTTGTTCATCTAGAGTTGTTTCTTTTACTACTTGCACAAAAGGATTGTCATATTATGGCATGATGGCATCCCGATAAGTTCTGCCATGGTATAATTCTGTGCCATGCTGGTCAACACATCCGTGTTTCCAAACATAGTCCAATAGTTAGCCTAGCCATTAAATCAGCATGCATAGATTGACATGGTACATGCCTACCTTTCTGGCACCACAGGTTTCAGCCGGTGCCAACACATGCCGAGCAGCAATCCTTGCACATGTAGAAAGTTTGAACAAGTGTATTGAACTAATGCAGGAGTAATGACAATGTTTCAACAATGAGAACCTTTGGAGGTATAGACTAAGAAGCAATAACTTTGGAAATCAATAAAATTTGACACATACCTTCTTCTGATGACCTTCTATTTTGTTGAATGCTTCATCTGCCTCTATAAAATTTTTAAAAACAGCATATGTTGAATAGCTTTCACCTCGAAGCCTTGTAGCAGACTGAAAAAGGATAACACATTACAATGCTCCAAAGATAAAACATTCAATCTCCAATACTTCATGAGAATGTGAAAAATGAGTAGATGAAAACCTCAACAATGACATTGTATTCCCTAGAGAATAACGTTTGCAATTCTTGGGTAGGTACTTCAATTGGTATTTTGTGAAGAAGTAGCTTTGCCAAATCAGAATTAGGTATCTGGAAAATAAAAGAAAAAAAGATAACCATGTTCGTAATTTTCTTCAGTTAAAAACTAGCATTGATTTGCATTAGTTCTTACGGACATCACAGCATGACGTAACAATGGGATCATCATATCCATGTTCTAACTTAGCAAGAACTAGCTTCATAGCAGCTTGTGCATCATTCATACAATTGTGCGGTTCTCCTTCCTTGCGGACTGGAAAACCCAACACCACCTGCATATTAATAAAATCAATGTCAGAGTTGAAGCCTATGGCTGATATGCACAGAGAATTTAATTTATTTTTCTCTCATATAACATACAGCAAGAATACAATGCACACGACCTTCAACAGCACATGGAGCTCAGTAAACAACTTCACGTAACCCTTATAGTTTTTTGTTGATATATAATCAGAAAAGTTACAGAGTTTGAATTATGAACCGATCTCAAATTGTCAAATTGTTTTAGTCCAAAAAATAGGCAATACATGATGCTTTGGACTTTACATCTCTTGGAGCCTCAATCAAGACCAACTCATCCTTGGCACCACCAGCCAAGGTGGTTTTAGGCTGAAGTAGACCCAGGTAGGCCCAAAGCCGATATGATTCAATCTGAGAGAAGGTCAAATCATGACACAAAAATAAGGATACACTTTAATCCTATGTAGTCACAGGTTTTCATCCTGGGGTCCTCTCCAATATTATCTTTAATTGTAGTCCTCCAAGAACCACATCTGACAGTGTCCGCCAATATGTGCCCCACCAATTATAGCCCAGCGTTCTACTTCAATATGAATAACATAATCAACACTAGTTTGACACGAGATGAAGAGGGGGGATTAACCATTAATCACATGTACCTTCTTTTCTTATTACATACCTAAAAAATTATCTCCCATTTACCTCTTGAAGTTCATTTCTTTTATAATTAAAAGAATGGACAAACACAATACGCGTACATTAAGGATTTAGAGCACACCTTTAATCATCTTTCATTTTTTTAGTTTTATTATAATTTTGAACCTAAAAATTATTTTAGCCAGTCCTAATCACATTGATCTCATTAATCTCAATCTTGAAACCTAGACAAACCTCAATCCTAATCTCAGTCCTAGAACCTTACTTAGCACTAATGGAACCCTGATCTCCAGGCGGGTGAGAGACTAGGTGTCACTGAGACTAATTTGAGCAAATTGTAGTTTTCTAATTTTAATAATTTTCGTGCTTAAGTCAAAGAAGTGGCTGACTGTCATTATTCATTGGTTAAGATATGGCCAAATTTTGTTATAGATAGACTGCTATTCCAATAAAAAATCAGACAAAGTTGGACAAGGCGTAGAGTCCTCAGCTTACCTAGATTTGTAGCTAGAATCCTACTTAATCTATAATATAAAAATATATCGAGTCTATTATACAGATTATACAGAGACAAATTGTTGAAAGGTTGAGTTTTGTTAGCCTGTCAGCCATTTTCCCCTTGTCTTTTGTTATCTTCTATCTTTCTCCATCTTCTTTTCCTACACACCCATTTATCTATCAACCTCACTTTGGCAACTCCGTTTACACATACACCAAGCAGTAACCCTTAAATTGCATAGCCTCATGTTCTTATACAACTTGAACTCAAATTCTTAGTATAACCCTCTATTTTGGCTCCAAATGGTTCTAAATTTCATGTTAAAATAAAACACTAGCGACATATACTTCAATTGCAAATGTTCTTGCATCAATAACTTCTTCCCATTATAGTGAATATCAAATTCTTTTGCATAAAATAAGTTGTTATAAATGGAAATGTTCTTGCATAAAACATACACATCAAAGTCTAGTTAGCAGGTTAAGGTATCTAGAAGAAAACTTAAATTAAAAAAAATAAAGTGTCTTAAAAGGTTGATGGTGAAAGACATAAAATATAATAAATCAAGAAATGATGGAGAATAATAAACTAAAAAGTGTATATAAAAATTTAGAGAAAAACCAACAATTTGCATATCTGCAGGACCATGAATTCACCTTGGTGACCAACAGAATCTAATAACTTGTTAGAAACAAGATATAGGGAACAAGCATGGAAAAACAAGAATTATCTTTGTATCTAAGAAATCTAGTATAATGAAGAGAAAGACAATGAGATGGATCATTGTTTACAAGAATTATGGTTTGACTACAAAAACTGAAGAAATTGGTTACTTTAGCATGCACCATAAAATTGTAGAAAAAACATAAATATTGCATTTTTCCAGAATGTACCTTACACAAGTTATTTAAGGAAGGTGAAAGAGTAGGTAGACCAGCATACTTGAAGATGTATGATGTGTCAATAACTCGTGGATGATTAACTTTTAGTGCTGTAAAATATAAAGGAGACACAAAGGATATATCATGTATTACAATAAAGTCAAAGAAATCTAGATTTTCACAAGGAACATGTAAAAGTACAGAAAAAGATAAATAAGTTACAAGCTATTGAAGATTATGTCATTGTGTACCTCGTAGATCATTATGCAAACTATGGCCCACTAAAATAGTCCCATGTGACAAGAGTTTCTTCAAGGATTTCTAAATAAAAGCATAGGGGTTAACTATGGGGGCATAAAATTTAAGAGTCAGAATATAAGTGAAAATGAACTACCTGTATATCAACCAAGGAGCAAGTAACTCCTTCCAAATCTTTGGAAGATATTCCAGTAATGTGAGTTCTATAGTCAGCAACAGCTTTACCGGGGTTCACAAGCGTTTCAAGTTTGACCTAAAAGTAAATATTTTTTAGTTCATGTACCAACTAAGAACATATCTGATCCACACGCAGAAAAGCTCATCTACATGCATCTGCCCGTTAGCATGTATCCAATATATGCATATTCATCTGCTATAAATAATCTGTGTACAAGCACACAGACAGTTCAGTTTTTTTATAAAAAGAACTAAAATTTCAGTCTATGCAATGAAGATTTATATCATCTAAGAATGATCAACATGTACTAGTACTTTTGAATGCATACATTGAATTGTCAATGCCAATTATTAACCTTCACTAGCATTTGTCCTTAACTATTGCTCAACCACTATTCACAGCATTCTTTTGTTAACGAAAGAGGATGGAATTTATTTTCCTCAGGTGGTTTATTGTTCTTTGGTTATAATACTTGACAACAATAGGGCTAGAGAATTCATCACTGTCTGTGTTCCAAAAACATTTTTTTTCTTAAGCTTACTGCTCAAAATCTGTTGGCTATTTGTCTCAACCGAAAACACAAACACAGAACATCCAGGCAGCAGTATTTGTCTTCATTGACTAATAGAGTGCGATGACATTGTAGACCTGCAGAAAGCTTTAAATTGTGGCTTTTGGGTTTAAATTAAATTAACTTCAAACTGGCAAACCATCATTGAAATGTTTCTAATTTTAGACTTTTGTAATATAGCAAGGCAAACATTCTAAACTTGATCTCACCTTGAATTTATTGTTCATCTTAAGTTTTGATTGCATAATTACATAATTGCATTTTAGTTTGACTTACATCGTTCATTTTTACCTTCATAAATACAGGCAATTCTTTTTTCCCAGATTGTTTTGCATCAGTAGGTCAAAAACCCAAAGAAACGCAACTTAAAATATATATACTCTGCCAAATAAAAAACTGATTCCTGATATTCAAAAGAATTTGCAATTAAAAAAATGGCCATTACAATATACGCACACCAAAATAGCTTGATCAAAGCTAATCCACTTTGTCCAGCAAATATATCAATAAGTGCATTCCGTTGAGGCATCCCAAGATATAAAATTAAGTCAATTGGCCAAAAAATCTCAGATTGATCCCAAAAGTTATGAATATTATCATGAAAAAAGAAGTGGCAGGTAACATCAGTAGCCCTCAAATTGTTCTGCCCTCTCCAGTTTTGTCACTATTGTGTGCATCATTGTTGCCCTTTCCAGTTTTGTGAAAATTATTATAGCCAATATTGAATGATGGAGCATCCAAATTGTCATTCTTCATCATACAGTGAAAAAAATAATAGCACAGAAAGACGTAACACACTACCTCCAAATTGTGATCCACTGCACAGATATTCACCACTGCATCAGTGCCATCTTGGCAAAGAACCATCTCACAATCAACAGAGAACATAGCATTCAATTTCATTGCTTCAGACACTTTACCTAAAGGAATATCTATCCAATCCTGCAGAAAACCAATTAATTAGTGGAAATTCTAGCATCCAAACAAGATCTTCAAACTCAAAAAGTTATTCTCTGTCACATACAACCTAGGAACAGTTCAAAATATTTAATAATAAAAGATGTTAAATTTCTTAGACAAAAAGATGTATACGAAAGAATTGCCTCAAAATTCGAATAAAGTTAAAATATTAAGAATATCAAGAGCCATTTCATTACTCCATAAATTTAATTAGGATGACAGTTAAGTCACACCAAATCATTCTATTCCAGTTCCAGACGGTTTATACATTATGCCAAATTTAACATTGTCATCAGTCGAATAATATATGAGATATTCTGACATGTATCATTGAACAAATAATATTCTCAAAAGCAAGGCACATGCAAACAAAATCTGATTTTCAAGTTGATCTGGTTTGAACTTTGAAGTATGCATTAATCTCGCTTTTGCTCACAGGTAGTCACTATGTCTCAATAGTCATCAATTGGTGTAAATCATTGTTTAACTGATTTAGAAATTCTCAATTACTCAGAATAAAACATATCTGATGTTCGTTCCAATATAGCTGCATCTGGTTTGGAAAAGCAAAACTGAATGTAAGACTAACATGTGCAGGTTAAATCCCATACCAGATACTCCACATGTGAAACAGAACATTCAATATTTCTCTGATCCCTACAATCATGTTCAAGATAAGTACGATGCTTGGATAACACTGGCAAATGAAGTAATGAAGAATTGCATAGAATATAATTTCATGTCTGAAGGGAAAAAAATTGATTCTCACAAACCTAAGCTCCACAAGAAATCAAATACTTACACAATGAGAGCATTGGAAACCTCAGTTTGGTAATGAGTCAAACAATTAAATCAAAAGATGATGGCTGTACAGTGACATCTATACAAGTATATGAGACAGATAGGACTTTGTTGATGAAGATGGAAACAGACCTCATTATAGAATGGTAAAGAGTAATATTGTGTATATTGTGGATGTTCCATTGTCAAACGAACCAGCCTCTGCAATTAAATATGCTTAGACCATTAACCATCCAACTAAAGCTGGCATGCAAATCTTTCAATAAATAAAGACGAGCCTATTAGCAACATGAACATGAAGGAAGGTGCTCATAACATATTACTGATACAAGCAAATGTTTTCACAGTTTGCTTCATCTGCAAATTTCTATTGTGGAACACCAGAAGGAGAGTGAATCTAGCAGATATGTAAATATTTCCTGTCTGAACTGCTATTTTTAGCAAGCTGGCACATTAACCACCTCAGGAAGAAACCTGAAATTTTGGATTTTGTATCCAGTTCCTACATCTAGAATGTCGGTCTTGATAAGTTAATCATGAATAGATGCCTCTAAACATGCAATATAGATCAATGATCTTTTACTAAAATAATCTCTACTTATAGAGGCAAAGATGCATGCGCATTATCCCTCTTCAAAACCCACATTGATGATCCTAAAAAGAAATCAAGCATCGCCAAAAAAATCAAAAGATTCTTAATTAGAATAAAAAAAACCTAACCCATATAAGTTCATTCATGAAATGCAATTAACCAAACATAAATGTAATAATGCTACCCATAGCAGAATGTTGTGACAAGTGTAACAAGATCCCATGATAAGTGTTTAAAAAATACAGTGATGGCAGCCCCAGAGAGAATTATCACCATAAGACACCATGTAACCATAAGGTCATCAATTCATGGTCATACATGCGCCCTGTGACGTATTTGACGATACATACGAGTCTAATCCAGCAATACAATAATCTAAGTCAAACAAGCATTCAATCTCATCACCGAAGACATCATAGTACCGCTTGAGAATTATCACCATAAGACACCATGTAACCATAAGGTCATCAATTCATGGTCATACATGTGCCCTATGACGTATTTGACGATACATACGAGTCTAATCCAACAATACAATAATCTAAGTCAAACAAGCATTCAATCTCATCACCGAAGACATCATAGTACCGCTTCTCATAACACAAAAGACAACAATAATCTAAATCAAACAAACATTCAATCACATCATCAAAGACATCATAATACAGCTTCACATAACACATCCTTTTTATTTATTCTTTCAATACTACCATGATAATGACTGTGTTATGCTAACAAAAAATGAACATAATAAAAAAAATTCAAAAATAATTATTATCTGTAAAATAATATTGATATCTGGTATACACATTTTCCTAATAAAATCCATAAATAATTTCATGATACAGGAGTTCAAGGGGAAAAAGTTCTCGGTCAAGATAGATTGAAGATTATTGACCATGATCCTTCTCGAGAAGGGTTGGATGCAAGACCTCCTTCTGTCGTAAGCTGCTGAGACAATGGCCATTTCCTTGTTAAATGCCTGTTTGCCTCACAAGTCAGGAAGCCACTGTGGTATCCTCATGTCACTAGACTGTTACTTGCTTCCATTAAACTTCTAGCACCTTTGTTCCTTTCACACAAAGGGGTTAAGATTAGGTGTGGTGGAAAGGCAATGCTAGAGAAGGTTTGTAGAGTTTGTATCAGCTGAGAAGATAAATATTAATGCTTTCTCCTATGACACAGCTTGGATGAAGGACCAGCCAGTCTAATAAATCGACAAGCACAGGCAAGATACCAACACACTTAGCAGCCAAAGGCAACATCTAGAAGAGTTGCCCAAAAGAGTAATCTGGAGGTGACATCACAGCAAAGAGGTGCCAAGAGATATTGCATATGAGTCTTGTGGCAAAGCAAAGCACAAAAAGATTGTCCAATGCACTATTGCTACAGAGGTACCTAAAAATTGACCATGGGTACTATGGCTAAAGGAGGATTAGTAGATACCATTGCAACATTTTAAGTATCAAAACAAAATAGTATGTATTGAGGGCATTGTCATTTCACGATGGTCACTAATGAGGTGAGGCATCAACTAAGATGCATGAACATGAGCTTTTAGTGGACGTATCGTGTCCGACACATCCACATCATCGACATGCCCGAACACGTCCAATTGTATCCTTTTTTATTTATTTTCATTTTTGTTGGTGGAACACGGCTTCGCTCCAGCACACTTCATCGTGTGGCCTTCGCATGCAATGTTGTGCTTGTGTGCCCTTCACATGGGGGCCATCTACTTCAGATTCTACATGGAGACGGATCATCGGTGTCACAAAGAAGGAAATCTAAAAAGAAATTTGGAGATTGTCGCAAGGAAATATATATCAATTATATCTGGATATTCTTAAATATTATCTGATGTATTCAATTTATTGTGGATACTTAATTATTTCAACCTGTATAATGATATTTGTTTGTTCACATTATTGAGTCTATAAAATTTAAATATAAATACTATAAAACTCATGTTAATCAAATATTATATATATTAAAAAATACATGTGTCCTCGTTGTGTCTGTGTCCTAATTTTTTTAAAAAGGACGCATCATCATATTTGTGTCGTATCATGTCCGTGTCCCATGTTCGTACTTCTCAGGACATCAATGTAATGAGAAGCCAAAAGGCACCATTGTAGCAGAAGGATGGCCAATATTTATTTTCTAGTGGTGGTGTGGTAGTAGAGCAAAAAAAAAACTATGGCTGGATAGAAGCATGAAAAATAGTAATAATAAGTGAGACGAAATAAAAAAATAAGTGAGGTCCCTATGTATAACTTTAAAGAGCACTATAGAAGGCCTTCAAGGAAGCTTGTCTCACTTTAGCTTCACATCAAGGATTTACCTGTTTAAGAATGATTGACCTTCCAAAGATGTAAGAGAGAGAAAACAGAAAACTAGATATTAAACTACAACAAATTCATTACAATAATGGGTAACCAATACAAAGGCATAAGTTTTAGACTTCCTCTTTATCATATATACAACAATAACAAAACTGTAAGTCCCAACTATTTGGGGTCGGCTACAAGGATCTTTTGTCATCATTTAGATCCGTAAAAGACCACATATTTAATTAAGTTCAGAATACTTAAGTCTTTATTTATAATTTCTATTGAAGTCTTTTTAGGTCTTCCTCTCTCTCCTCGTACCACTAAAATTAATCATCTCACTTTTTCTAGCTACCACATCTGGAGGTCTCTTACGCACATGTCATACCATCTTAAATAATTTTCTCTAATTTTATCCTCTATCAAAGTAATACATAATTGCTCACAAATAAATATATTTCTTTTCCTATCTTTTCTTGTAACTCCACACATCTAGCTCAATATTCTCATCTCGGCAACACAAACTTTTTGTATATGTTGTTTCTTAACTGCCCAACACTCAGATCCATAAAGTATTGTCGACCTCACAACTATCTTATAGAACTTTCCTTTTAATCTCAAAGATATATGATGATCATATAAGACTACTGATGCCCCTTGTCATTTTAACCATTCTGTTTTTACTCTATGAATAATATCTTCATTGAGCTATCTATCTTATTGAATAATTGATCTACGATACTTAAAGCTTTTACTGAAAGGGGTTTCTTATCCGTCCAACTTAACTATATTCTCCTGCTTATTCCTAGAATCACTAAGATTGTGTCTTATATATTTAGTTTTAGTCTTACTTAATCTAAAACCTTTAGTTTTTTAAGGTTTGCCTCCGTCGCTCAAGTTTATAATCATTTTCACTGACTTTCATCAACTAAGACAATATCATCAGCAAATAACATACATCAAGGAGATCTATCATGTAAGTGACTAGTAAATTCATTCACTATCAATATAGAAAGGTAGGGACTTAATGTAGATCCTTTGATGTAATCTTATGCTAATATGAAACTCCTAGACACTCTAACACTAGTAGCAATATTATCATACATAGCTTTAATAATATCAATATAATTATAGATACACCTTTCTAATCTAAAACCCACCATAATAAATCTTTATAAACCATATCAAAGGCTTTCTCTAAGTCAATAAAAACCATATCTAATTTTTTTTCTCCCTATACTTTTACATTAATTGTCTTAGCAAATAAATAGCTTCTATGGTAGATCTTTAAAGCATAAAACCAAATTGATTTTCAGAGATATTTGTTTTAAGCCTTAGCCTACTTTTGATAATTTTTTTCCACGGTTTCATAGTATGGCTCATGATTTTAATTTCTCTATAATTTGAATAATTTTGTATGTCACCCTTATTTTTGTAAATTAGTACTAAAAATTTCTTTCTCTAGTCATTAGGCATCCCTTTGAATCTCATGATTTTGTTAAATAAGCTAGTAACCCAAGCTACCCTCATACCCCCTAAACTTTTTTAGACCTCAACAGAGATACCATTAGGCCCCACACTATTAGTTATTTTCATCTTCTTTAGTGCATCTTTTACTTCATTAACTCTAATTTAATGAATAAATCTATGATTATTAAATCTATCACTTTTAATTATTGTTATATCTAGTATCTACCCTATATAGAATATTCATTAAATAACTTATAAAAATAATTTTGCCATCTTTCCTTAATCTCGTTATCATTAATAAGCATTCTTTGATCTTCATCTTTAATGCATATAATATTACCTAAATCCTTATACTTTCCCTAGCTTTAGCAATTCGATATATATCTTTTTCACCATCTTTAATGCCTAATTTATTATAAAAACTATCACAAGCTTTGTATCATGCCATATTAATTAAAGGTTACACCTCTACCTTTAGTTTCATCAAGAATCTTCTTTATTAAGCTCTCCTAATCTTATTAGCCATCGTAGTCCAAATAATATTAATATCATCCTCATCTAAGTTTCAAGTCGTCTCCCTTTTCATCTTATTCTTAAAAGTGTTCGCATTATCATCTTCAAAATCCCACCATCTAATCATAGTAATTTCTTCTACTATCTTTTTCTTCTTTGATTTTCTACAATAAGTATCTAGTACCATCAGCATATGTTGATTCGTCAAACTTTCGCCACGTATAACTTTACAATTCTTACAAATAAATTTATCTACCTTTCTAGTGAGAAAAAAGTCTATTTATCTACCTTTTATTTCACTTTATTATATATAAGAGAAGGATTTCTATTTTTAATCTTGGAATCCAAAAGATCCTATATAAGACACCTTTTAGTACTCTCTAATGATGACTTACCAGTGACTTATGGATTCTCCCAATCCTTTCTATAACCCGAATAGACTAAACGAAAATATTACAAAAAAAATATGGCTCCAAACACAATCAAAATAGCTATTTGAGGTGTAGACAGGCATACAACCAAAAATAACAAAAAAATAAAAAAAAATGAATAAGAAAATCCTTGTCTAAGGTCAACCAAGGTGGGGGTCCTCATTAGAAATGGTTTAAGACATAATTGAAATATAACAAAAGAAAATCAAAAATAATATCAAACAACCAAAGTGGAGGATCTCAAACATTAAAAAATGAGAACTTTCAGTCCCATCATTTATAGTAAAGCCAACACAACTGAATTGGCTAGCAAGCATTCCAGAATCTTAAACCGCAATTGACAGAATAATTGTTATTCTAAAGGCTACAAGAAGAAATTAGTTTAATGAAACAAGAAAAACACTAAAGTATAAAAGGCATATCCAACAAGAATTTGCATCTTCTGTCAATCACTTATTCTAATACAATAGGAAGTGCAAATGAAACTAGGGGATCTTATGTGGACAGACCACCCATTTTATACCTGTTGAGGGGATTCTAGGCCCGGAGAGTCTTCTATCAACTGCTTCATTGCATTATGATCACTATTCCGTCTTATCATTTTATCAAATACCTATAATCAAAAACACAAGTAACTCTCAACAATGAAGAAGAGACATTATAAGAAAATTGAATTATTAATAGGACCACAAAGCTTAATGCAGCAGTTACCTTCTTTTCTTCTTTCTTAAATGTTTGAAGAAAGGCAACCAAGAGCTCTTTAGATCTCTTGGCTGGGTCACTTAAACCAGAACCAAATTGTTTTTCATGGCACTGGAGGAAATCTTTCCATCCTCCTTCGGCACCTTTCAGTCCTTGTTTTTGTGTTAACCTCACAATCTCAGCAAGAACCTAAAACAATTTATTTGATTAAGCTTGAAATAAGATAAATAAAATAGGTTATACTTTGGCCTAGTGAAATTAAGTTTATACTGATTATCTTATGATCCATAAGAGAGATGAATGAAGCATGGAAGTAAAACTACAACCAAACATTCAGGTCAAGAGAAATTATTCAGATTCTGCAATATGCCAAAGTTACATGCTGGATCATCAGCTTGGAATGAATTACATCATGTAAAGAATAGCGCAGGTTTGAGGAATTATGATATGTCGTTAGTCATAATGAATTCTTTTTGCAACATCGGAAGAACTTCAGATATATCTGATATCCACCATGAAGGACCTTATATTTACTGGGGGATTCCAATAAAGTAGACCACAGAGTATAATTACTAAGATAACTGCCCGACATATATCATGCATTTTGCAAAACATAGCACCATTCTGTAAGGTTACAAACTCGATGGGTCAATGTAAGAAGAAAACTGATTTGCATGGGAAACCTAGAGTCTGGATTAATGAACACTAAAGTTCTCTTTGTTGTTGACTCTCAAAGCTATTCTCCCCAATGTACAGACCACTTTATTATCTGATTTCCTCATAATCTTACACTTGTTGAGGCAAGAAGGCTCACATAGTTTCCTAAAAACAATCTTCAACATAAAGGACCGAATCCTAAATTACAGAACATGTAGAATAGTACTGTATAAAGGCCTAACCTTATAAGTATGCTAAAATCGACATAAATGAATAGAAATCCCGTAATTCTAACATTAGGGTCAGCTTTATATGTTTCTCGTGTTATCTCATTTATGTCAAAACTTGTTGGTTGGAGAAAGACTGGAATAATTTCTTCCACGTATATAGGAGAAATATGTACCCAAAGAGAAATATTTATGGAAGAAAAACGCAAAAGAAAGAGAAGACCGGAGAGAGGATAGAGGAGGTCTATATCAGTGAAATTAGAAGGCACGAATAACATAGATATGCATTCAAAGAACCACCATCATAAACATTCACACATTTTCCCATCAACAAGGAGCCAGGTATAGTCCATACAGTGCAACTCGAGTGAAAAATATCTGTACAAGGATACGAGAAATAATACGATTAGCTATAAACCTTATACCAATTCGTTAAAATTGTCACCAAAGATGTCCCCTTTCAACCAGACACTCGACAGGAGTTGCAGCACAAAGAAAGACGAGAAGAGGTAAAGAAGAAATCTCCCGAAAAAAAGAAGGATGAGGGCGTGTACCTCCTTGTCGGCACCAGAAATCGTCTTTCCCATTTTATCTCCTATCGCCACACGACACCTCGTCACTTCTGCAGAGAAGATAGAAGAAGCAGCCGTTTTGTGCACCAAGAGGAGGAAGTCGCCGGTGCTATGCTACTTGAAACTGTACTCTTCCTTTCGAGAGCGCCGAGTCCGACGACGCCCTCGAAGCCCTTCGCGTGCAAGAGGCACCCTCGCTAAACCCAAGCACCATGGTTGGATTCAATATATAGGGCCGGCGCCTTGAACTAAGCCCTAAATTTTGGGCTCGCTATTTGGGGGTACAGCTAATATTTATAAAAACAATTAGGACGAATTCTTTTAAAAAGGAACTCTTAAATTTAGGTTTTTAATAGTCCCCAGCTTCAAAAATTTTTACTGAACGCCGTGATTGCATGAAGAAAAAAAAAATATTTTATCCTCATAATTTTAACAAAAAAATATCATAGCCTTAGCCTATAAACCCTGATTGTGGTTGATTCTGTAGCTTACATATTGCTATCGGTGACCATGAGAAGGAAGAGGGTGGTTGATGTGACCAACATGCCTACAAAGATATAGGAGGCTAAGAGAAAGGAAATGGGTGATCGACAAATCCAACGAGGGGAGGGGGGTGATCGACATTGCTAACCTACATGCAAAGACGTAAATGACTGAAGGGCAAGGCAACCATTGTCTAACAACCCACATACAGAGGTGTAGGAGACCAAGGAAGAGGAAAGGGGGCGATTAGCATTGCTTACCAGCTCACACGCAAGAGAAGAGGGGATGATCGATGGGGCGAAGGTGCAACGATGATAGAGTGAAAAAAATATATATATGCAAATTTTTTAAAAAAACTTGAGATGCTCCAGAAAAATCTCCAAAGTTATAATTTTTTTTTCAAAAAATCATCTAAGAAATTAATTCTGAAAACAATATATTTTTTTAGTTAGTTAGTAATTTATGATTAGTTTTGGAAAAAAATATTGTAAAAAGATATATTATATTATAAAAAAAATATTGTTATAATTATAATATGCTGTGAGAGTAGAGGATGAGTAGCTTATTTTTTTCTTATTTAGTATAATATAATTAATAGTAAGTAAAGTTAATTTGTGTTAAATCATTTCATTAATAAAATTAGCTGACTGAATTCCAAGGATAAATAGATCAATTTATAGATATAAAGATATTCTTATTTACTGTCATATATAATTTGAATGGTATTCTGGTTACTATTTGATGTTGAAGTAACAATTTTTTTTTTTTTTTACAAAGAATATTTGACCTTATAACCTTGCAATAATAGTGTTTAGTAACTAAATTCGCTTGCGATTATTTTGATATTTTCTAAGTGAACGAGATTTATACATCAAGTTTCCATTGGTTCATGGAGATCAGAAGCTTATTTTTAATTAATTTAATTTTGATCCTAAAGAACAAAAAAAAATTCAACAATCAATTCAATTTCAATATATAATAAAAATTATATATATGAAATTGCCACCTCCCGGTTTTAATAGTAACGCCGCAATTTGCTTATTTTTTTATTCTAAATAGGTTAAAAAAAGGGACCTTTTTCACTTTCCTTTTTCCAGTCTGTTTTTGTCGAAAACAATAATAATAATAATAATAATTATTATTATTATTATTATTATTATTATTATTATTATTATTATTATTATCACTGCCGGTGGATGCGCATACTATCTTTGCCATTCTCATCGCGAGCGAGGTTGGGGTTTCCCGTCGTATGTGCCTCTATTTCCCCTCTAATCCTTCGAATCCGTCTCGTACGCTGCTCGAGACGTAGTGGATAGATGATTCGCTACCGAATCTGTCTATTCTGGTCTTAATAAGGCTGATTTCGTAGTAAAAGTTGGAATTTTGCTCTTCTAGCTTCCTCGATCTTTCTTGTCATCCATTTTTAGGCAAATTGCGCTGTTAGCTTCGTCTTGGATCTCTGGTTTTCACAAAGATTCCGCTTTTTTTTATCGTTTTCATGTAGTATCTGGCAGTCTCTTCTCACCCAATTTTCTCTCCGGATCTTCCCAAAAAGAAATTTTTTTGGTTCTTTTGTTGCATTTGGCTTTCCGCCGTGCTTCTTCTCTTGTAGTTCTGCTCCACCAATTAGTCACAGATTTGTGTTTTTAGCTAAGAAAAAAATAATTACTTGATACTGCTGAATTTTAGTTTGATTTGTGGTTTCGCTTACCAGTCAGAGAATTCTTGGAGTTAACTTAGTGATCATGGGTAGATCGAGATCGAGCATAGGCACTGTTCAAGACCTTGAGCTGAGACTCGGCTTGTCTCCCCTTTATAAAGGCCAGAGTTCAGCTGCAAGTTGCACAAGAGGTTATCCCGAGTTTATACTGATCGAGGATGACGATGATGATGTGCAGATGTATCCTCCATCTTCAGGGGAGGTACTTCTTCAGGACCATGCAATCATTGGGCTTGATCTTGGATACTAGTTATCTGGGTCTTTGTCTCTGCTTTTGGTTATTGATCTCCGTCAATGCTTGCTTGGATTCATGATAATATTTCTTGCGACAGGCAATTAGGCTCGATCAATATACAAGTTCATTGGCACCTACAATCAGAGAAGATGATCTAGAACTTCGGCTTGGAGTTGGAGGTGATCCAAGCATCTCTTTTGCATAATGTTTCTTCTTTCTGTTGTGGATTTTCATTGGGTAACTTCTTTATGATAGGTTATGTTTTTTAACCTTTTGTATGTTAATTATCAACAGTGCAGACCGAGGTACTGACACATAGGAAATTGAGAAATCTCATTGAATTTCTATCATTTGCTGATTTTTTGATAGCGCCAATGGCAGTTTCTGTACTACTTATAGCTCCAGGGTCATTTGCTCTAAATAATGAAGTTTCATATCTCTCTTAAGTTTATTAAAATGGAGATAATTAGAATTGTTGTATCATCCAGGAGACAGCATAGTAGGTATTTAATCCATATTCTCTCTGTGATTTCGTTTAGGGTTTAAGGAAGCATAAGAATTAAGATAAGAACGACTAGCAGCATAAAAGGGTAAGAAAGTTGGGGTGAAATTATTCAGGTTTCTTACAAAGTTTTAACATGGAAAATACTGAATCTTGAATATTTTATCCTTAAAATTGGATAGCTTTGTTCAAAAGGAAATATGAGATAATTGATAATATTTTGCATTCATGAATCTAGCAGCATCAAGTAGTGTGGAAGTGTATGATGTGATAAAAGCTAAGGGAAGCGAGCATTGGAAAACCAAACAAGATTGCCTGCGTTTCTGCTTCCATCAATTTACTTATGCATTGGATCATAACCATGTTATTTTACTTGCGTGATAGCTATATGTTTTCCTGATTGCATGTCAACCAAACAAGATTGCCTGCATTTCTACTTCCATCGTTTGCAATTGTACTTCAATTTTGTTTGTAGGCAGTTCTGTTTGCAAGCAAGTTTTCTAAGTTAGCAAACACAAAAATTGTATGAAGAGCTAGCAAGCTCAAAAATGTGATGTTATGATAATTATTTTTCGTTTGTAGACATTTAATCTCCTATACATGTACGCCCATTATCATAGGTAATGAAGAGACAGATAGATATGATTCGAGGTGAATAGTAAAATCATCAAAGACTTCCCATGTATCAGGTGTTAGTTAGTTCAGAATTTTTTTTTACTTTTTTTTAACTTGTCGACCTATAAAGGAAAATGTCAAGCAATTGGGCTGAATGTTAATATCATCTTCTGTGTGTGTAGTTCACTTGGGTAATAACTGAACTAATTTTCATTTGGTCAATTGATTAATATTTATGTTATATGCTCCAATAAAGGCTCGTTATCTTAGATGATAAGCTATCTAGTTTAAGAGGCTTTACCTTGTAGCCTGGCTGCTATTTGACAACCAAGGAGAATGCAGTACTACATTAAATTTCAACATTTTGGCTAGGCTGTGGCTAAGGAGGTGGGAGAGAGAGAAAGAGAAGAAAGGAAAAAGAAAAGAGAGTACTGGTAGGCTTACCACCTGATACTGTTCAAAACCAGTCTACTTACCAGCTGGTAAGCCAGTATGGTGAGCTTATTGGATAGGACAACCTATATTCGACCATACAACTGAAATTATCCGGTCCATATCCTGAATGGCTATCAAAAGGCCCATAAATATTAGTTTAAGGCCCATAAATATTAGTTTGTACTTTGTACCAACAAGTATGGGGTATTTCAAACTTTTGTTTAGTGTACTGAACTTATTGTTCGAGTTATAGTTTTACCTACAAGTGACATTTGTAAACCTGAAGGATGCAATTCTTTATTGAGCGGGATATCTGGGTAGAAAGTCCAACTGATAGAATCAAACTTTAATATCAGCTATGAACAGGACTTAAAATTGACAACATAATGGATCAATATTCGATGATTTCTTTTTGGATTCTAGTGAACTCCTCGATACATCAGAAATTTGGATTTTGGTAATAGTAGAAATGAAGGATGACAGCGTTATTCCCCATTCTAACTAGTACTAGAAGTATTTTTGTAGATAAGAAACAAGTACTAGGTGATGGTGCATTTATCATATTAAAGCATGAGATATTTGTGATAGGTCATGGAGCCATACAGTGACATTTGAGTTCTTTATTGTAGCATGGGGAAAATTCTAATTCTGTATACTGTAAACCTATTATCATCATTGTCGGACCATTTGGTATTCTTGAACTATTATTTGCTCAGAAAAGTATTTTTTTGTTGGACATATTGATTCTATATCATATCACTATTTTTAGTTTTTGCAAAGAGAAAAAGTTTCCTTATGTCTCTTTGAAGGTAGCGAGGAGGTGGAAAAGACGAAAAAAAGATGGACAGAGAGAGAGAGAGAGAGAGAGGGAGAGAGCGAGGGAGAGTAGTGGATCTTATAAAATCAAGGCAACTGTGAAAAGTTTTCACTGTGATGGCAATTGACTTCTGGAATACTTGTTATCATCGTATTTTTGCTTAATGCTGTCTTCTTAATTGATCTCACTAATTGCTCTCACTAATTGTCATATGTGATATTTTTGTTTCTCATCACTAATACTTTCTTCTTAATTGATCTCACTAATTGCCTGGCTTTTAAATCCAGATAAAACTTGTACATTCAAACACAGGATTGTTCTAATGCTTTTCCATCTCCTGGCAGCCTCTAATTTTTATCCTCGGAGTTCAAATGGCTGGAATGATCCATTAGAAGACAGATACAAAGACCCTAATGCTTGGAAATCTGGCAAGGTATGTCTTTGTACTGTGTTTTTTCTTGTAACTTGGCTGGAATATGTATACAGTGAATGAAATGAATAGCAGGAAGCTAAAGACTTGTCACTTAATTGTTTCTTAGCCTTGTGTTGTGAACATGTATTATGAGCTTCTGGAACCTTTGTGCTATTGTTTTTTAATGCTTCAACTTTCAAAATCGCCCACTCTTTTTCAAATTTTGTGCTTAATCGAATATCTTATGTATGATTTGATCTTAGATTCATGAACTTTTCCTTGATCACCATGGTTGCCCTTTGGAAATATTGATTAGTTCTGCCTCTGTTGTGATGAGTGTTCCCCTGGTTCTGACCTAGTTCATGTTTGACCAGGCATCAAGCAGCCAATACATGTCGAATATCATCGAGGTGAAGTTGAGATGTGCTATTTGTATGGACACAATGAAGGAGGAGACTACTACCACCTGTGGACATGTATTCTGCAAAGCTTGCATCATTAGTGCCATCCGAGTACAGAAGAGATGTCCAACCTGCCGAGAGAAGCTGTCACAAAGTAACATTCACCGGATATACCTGCCAGGATCAACTTCATGATGTCAACCTATTAAGCAGTAACTTTATACAAGTTCATCCACTATCTTGACCTACTGGGAGCATCTTATCATGAAACATTGCCAAGGGGACAAAGTGCAGGATCTCGACCTTTTGTTGTATACATGAAGAATTCTAGTACCATTTGGAAGATGTAATTCTTGGATGGGAAGTTTTCCCAGACTATGGTTTTTGTAACTTGATATGGATATGATACTGTGAACACTTGCATGAAATCTTATGTGATAATATGGAAGAAGGTATTGTATACAGCATTCTCTTAGTAGCATCAAGCACCAAAGCCATTTTTGGTTGGTAGATCATGTGAGCAGACCAACAATGATGTAGTTGGATGTATTTATGTATCATGAGTGACCATTGCTGAAGTTTGCTTTGCTGCCTTTGGAAAGGTTTTATATCAATGACTTCTCAAACTCTTGGGTGGATACAACCACCACAAAGCTAAATGTCTGGTTAAGCCAAACTTAGAAATTTTAGGCACTCAACAAGCCAACCTACTTTAAGTTGGATTATGTTACTCACTGATGGGGCTTGAATAAGGAAGAAGTGGAAATTATGTAATTGGGTCAAACTTGGGGTAGATTAATGCACCTATGTGTTAGTTTGGTATGATGGCAAATCTTATATTTTTTATACTCATGTTTACACAATTCCTATAAGTCACATCAAAGTATATATTTACTCAGGTTTTGGGTATTTTTCAATCAGCATCCCTTATTTTATTTTTTTAAACACTATGCGTAATTTTAAAAATACTTATATTACCCCTTAAAAATTTTGATGTGTGTTACAATGTTTTCGGCCTGTTACATTATTTTGGCATCATAACAAAAACATTATAAAGTCTATTTGAAAACAGATATAAATAGATTCCTAACCTCAATCAATCTAACTATAAGTCTAAAAATATAATATTATAATAATATATGAGTAATGAGGTACGATATGATGTCACTTACAGTATTTTTCAATAATATTTTTAGTATTTTAGTATATCAATAAAACACTATAAATGCTATTGAAAATAATATAAATGAGCCAAATGAAAACACTATAACAATTAGAAAAAGATAAAAATTTAGCAAAAAAAAAAAGCTTTTGAGAGGTATTTTGGATATTTTTAAATTAGGGGTATTATTTGAGGAAAAAAATAAAAGAAGAGTACATTTTGAAATATACCTAAAAAATGGTATTTTCTAATGCAATCGGCTAACTTAACAGGGTTTAGCACATTAGTAATTAGTTAGATTTAATCTTTAACGAATTTTATTTTAATATAAATGAAACATATTAATGTTTTACACACAAGATATTTGTGTGTGTGTTTGTTAAAAAAAAACCTTTATTTTAGATTTTTTTAAACAATTATCCTCATTTTGCTTTGTTAAATCAAACTCCACTTTAATCAGTTCACTTAAGGATAGGAAAGACACTTTTACACTTAAACAATTATCTCATAATTCAAAAGTTATCTAAATTACCCCATCTTATTTTTCTCTCTTCCACTGTCAACTCCAATGTTATCATCATTGGCTGTCTTACTAGACCCACCATTATTTCGTTCTTCTTGTATTACCCTTATGTTCTACATTACCTCTCCTCTTATCACGAGGGTTGCGGATAACATTTTGGACATAGTAGAGGAGAGGAGAGACAATATAGGGCACAAAGGCAATGATAGGAGGTAGCGCAAGACGATAGTGCATGGAGGAGGAGATGATGATGGATCTAGTGGGGCAACCAGTGATGGAGGTGGAGGGGCAATTTGGATAGTTTTTAAATTAAGGGATATGGTTCGAGAAAAAACCAAAATTAGGATAACTATTTAGGAAATTTATAAAATAAGAGTAATTTTTTATGGAAATCATAATTTAATATAAAAAAACTAGTATTAGGTTTTTACCGCATGACACCCTCATAATTAGTCTGAATACTCGTCTTTAAATTTTTTTTATTATGCTTTTAAACCTGATTGTTTTAAGCCACAAATCCGTAAGTCAATTATGTTTAATTTAATCATCATGATTTGTGTCGAGCTCATATCAATTGAGTGGATCAAGAGTGTAACTCAACCGTAACTAATGTATATTCATCAAACTAATTAAAAATTCTCCAGAACTACTAGCATATGATTCTAAAATAAATAGTATTATTTTTAAAAAAAATTATGATTTTAGAGTGAATAAATTTTTAAATAGAATATTTTTGGGTTGAATTAATAATTAAGTGTAACTTGTTGAATTTTCATCAAATTCTTTTAAACTTTTTTAGAATTATTAGGGTGAGATGATACTATGTGTTAATATTATTTTTTAATTTTAATATAAATTTAGAATAATTTATTTTTTAAAAAAAATATAGTTTTAGATTGAAAGATTGAATATGTGATAAGTGTAACTGGAATATAACATGTGGTGTAACTCTTTAAATTTTTATCAAATTTATTAAATTTTCTTTTGTAATTACTTGGATAAGAAAGATGTAATATGTTTAATATTTTTTATAAATTTAAGAGTGATTAAATTTTTAAATAATATATTTTTTTTTATTAAATTAACTTCGTAATCTATGAGGAGGAGATGAGTTGGAGTTGGGAGTAGATGGATGAGGAAGTGGAGGTAAAAGTGGGAGGAGGCGACGTTGGAGTTAGAGTGAGAGGATGAGGAGGAAGCTAAGGGGGAGAAGTGAGGAGGAGAAAGTGAACGGGGACAAAGAGGAGATAGTTGAGTGAGGCGACGAGTGGAGAGAAGATGAAGGTAATTAAAAATAATAATAATCTAAAACTTAAATAAATTAATTGTAAATAGTTAGAGTTTAGTCGAACCGCCTGAATCGATTTAATTAAAAAAAGTAGTTTAATTCTAAAAGATTGAGTTAAATCTAATCAAAAAATAATTATTATCTTTTTGAAAATTTTATTAAAGGTATTTTGATAAAGTTAAAAAGAAATCGTAAATACATTTATATATTTTTGCGTAATAAAGAACCACCAACTATTCGTCTTATTTCGCTCCCCTCCCCACCCCCACCCTTCCAACCATAAGGAGAGCCGAAGTGTCGAAAACAAGAGAGAGAAAGAGTCGGATCGACCGGCAATGGCGGATCTGCTGTACCACGCATTCGCCTTCCTTGCCTTATTCTCTTACGGTCTCTACCACCTGATCTCGGCCACCCGCCCATCCACTTCCTCCGCCCTCGTCGCGGTTTTAGCCGACCACGCCGCCCGCCCCTACTACCCCCTCGCCCCCCACCGCCCACCTGCACCGCAACTTCCCCCTCTACCTCGCCCTCCTCTCCCTCCTCGTAACCGTCGCAGTCCACGTCTGCCTCTTCTCCGCCCACGGCGGCAGTGCTGCTTCCCAACGCTTCTCCTACCTCGAGTCCGCCGCCGCCCTCCTCCTCTCTGCCTCCTTCTTGCTCCTGCCGCTCTCCACCGACGTCGTCTTCCTTCTCGCCGCCCTCGCTTTTGCCCTCCTCTCCGCTGCCTCCGCCTATTCACAACCCGAACTCCAATCTAACTGCGACGCCATCTCCTCCTTCATCTCCGCCGCCTCTGCTGCCGCTGCGCTCGTCGTCGCCGTTGCTCCGAAACTCTTTGTCGTTGAGCTAGCCCTAGCCGCCTCCGTTGCTCTCCAGGGTCTTTGGTCATTCCAGACCGGCCTCTCCCTGTACGTCGAGGCTTTCATTCCCGAGGGCTGCCACCGGTTACTGGGTCTCCGCGGCATCTCCTCCACCAGGTGTGATATCGAGAGCTCCCGCCTCCGCGCCGCTGCGATCCTGGACTTGTTCTTCACCCTCCACGCCACCCTCATTGCCATTGTCACATCGATCGTGTATGCTACCGTGACCAGGGCATACGGTGGCAATGGGCTCGTCCGGAGGCACAATGGAGGTTCCTACGATGCTCTACCGACGTCATTATCAGCCGGGAGGCTCTCAGATATGGATCACATTCACATGAAGGCGCTCTCCAAGAGCTCAACGCAGGCCTGAGATAAGTTCTATCTTTATCTCCTTTTCTCTCTTGGTTTAAGTCTTGGCAATGTTTAGTATGTAGTTTAACAAAATTGCAATATCCATTGACAAAAAGGAAAAAAGAAAAAGAAAGAAAGAAAGAAAGCAATCTGTTGTCTGGGGGAATTCATGTTTCCATTATACATGCATGTTTGAGGATAGAGGATGTTACTTTAGGTGTTGTAATTATCCATCATGATTGCCTCAACATCATCATCAGCAGTTTTGAACAGGTTTCGATGAACATTTGAGCTTGTTTCTCCACGTTTGTCAATCCTCTTGTTGCTTGAAATTTCCAACATCAGCTAGTTTTTGCAAATCTGTAGTAAACCTTTCTGGAAAAGAATTAGCATCTCGTGAAGATATTACTTATTTTATAAAGTACAGAGTGCTCAGAAAGACTGAACAGAGACCAATTTAATTTCGGTTCATGATAACTATTTTTTTCTCCTGTTGGTCTTTTGAACTAGAATATAGTAGTATCATAGATTTTGTTATTTATTCTTCTACCTCTCTCTCTCTCCCCCCCCCTTTTTATTTCTGTTAGAAATGGAGGTTTCCAACTATTTACGATAACTTGTGTGATATGCATCTCAATACCAGATTTGGTTTTTAGATTGGGGGCATTGGGCACCATCTAGGGGATTGTTGATAGCTGCTCAACCAAAGATTTAACAAGGATTTTACTCTAGGCTCAAGTCAAAAAGACCAGGGAACAAGTGTCTTCAGTAGTATATTTGTTCAAATTGTGTTTTCTACTTTGGTATGTTGGAACTATTGTTTGTAATCCTGGAACTTTTGTTCGATATGTTCAAATTGTTGGTTGACATATTTTCCCGAAGCACATACGTTTGGATTGTTGGAATTGTGGTTTGAGTTATTTTTGTTGTTGGAACTTATGTTGATTTGAGGCTATATATAGAGGTTTTATGATGTAAATCAGCAAAAAATTATCTTGGAATGAACATTAGTATGTTATTGCCCTCTTAATTCTCTCTTTTTCCTTTCTTTCTTTACTATTTCTTTTCTTCCATCCTCTCCTCTCTTATTCCTTCTCCAACTAGCTCACATAACTAGCATACCATCTTTTCTTGTTCCTTTATGAGTGCATGACTGATGAATGATGTCCTTTGCACAAATAGATTACTTCTGAAAGCACAAAACAACCTTCTTTGAGAAAAGAAAATGAAGGATTTTTCTTGAAGTATATGCATATGATTGTGGAAGTTGGGCCTATATTTTAATCATCATTGCTAATGTACTTGTGCAATAGCCAGATTCAATATCCCTAAGTGTAAAAAAAAAAAAAAAAAAAATTCTTCTTTTTAATGAGTGTAGCATTTTTATCTTTAGGATGCTCGTTATTTTTTGTGCTTATGACCTCTTTAGGTTCAAAAGTTTTGAATAAAAACTTGCACTTCATAGATAGCTTTATGAACTTGGTTGAAGTTTTCCAAATGTACCTATGTAGCATCCCCATTTTGTGTACCAACATCTATTTCACTTATTTTGTTTTCTTTAACCCTCTGTTCTTGTTTAATTGCATTGAGAAATTGAGCAATTGTTTTGTCATCACCTATCAGTCTGTTTTATAATTTGTTTTGATGTTTGTGATTCTTATTTAAGATCATCAATATTGTACCGATGCTTGACAAATTTTTTTTATAAATGTTCCAAAAAAAAAAAAAAAAAAAAAACCTGTTTTGTTCAGATATAGACACATGCATACGAAGATTATATTTCTACATGTTCAAATTCAGTGATAAATATTTGATTAATTATGTTACTTGAATTATAATATTTGTCCACAACTTCTGTTACAATTAAAGTTATTTCTTAGTCAGATACATATCACTAAGTTTTGCTTCTTGGATTATGCACATCATGAATGTTGAACCTTTTCATAGTTATCTAACTTCAGATCTTGTTACTTCTACCATTTGGATCATGCATTTGTCTTTGTTGGAGGTCTGTATGAGAAAGCATTGAAATCATCATATTTAAGATGGTATGAGTATGTGTTAATTTTAAAATTAAAACAATTAATATTAATGATACAATGAGAGATATATAAGAACCTAGAAAGTTTTTACTAGAAATTATAAATAAAAATAAATGTTCTTGATTTAATCAAGAATACCTAATTAAGACATTATAGCTTGTTGTTGTTTGTTGGATACATTAGAAGGCGATATCATAATAATGAACTGCTTGGTTGATTATCAAAAGGAAAATTATATTAATGTATTTAATCAAAATAGTTCCTTAATTAGCCAATTTACAGAATGCCAAATTCTCCTTAAATATGCTGGAAAAAAATGGCTTGTAAATCACCTAAAATCGAATGTTCAAATACTCCGAATATAGCAATATTCTTTAATCAAGATTGAGCTTTAAATGTGATGGCTAAAATAAAGTCGATATTGATCTTTTATTGGATCCCACAACACTTGGATGGATCTGACGATCCCGTCTAATTGTCGTCTGATGACTTGGGAGGCTCCTTCTTCCATCTGTAGAAATTATGATTTGATAGCCAAGTCAGTCCAAACCAAGTAAGCCTCACAACATTTAGGTGGACTTTTCATTGTTGAATCCTGCCATCCGAACTTAATAAGAATAATATATACTTATGATAGCTAGTCATCATCATGATCATGCATCAACTATGGGTTGTGAGCTACATTCTAATTCAAATGCAATGAGCTACTTATCCATGTTGGTAATTCGCGTCCGAGTGTTTAATGTCTTGGAGTTAAAATTAGTGGCAAGAAATAAAAAATAAAATAAAATTAAATATTTGTTTCTGCTTCTATTTCATTAAGAACACAAAAAGGCGGACTGTTTAGTTTGGAAAGACTAATACAAATAAATAAACCAAAGCAAGTTACGGGCGACAACTTTCTACCCGCTTGTCAGTTGGATATCGAACAAACCTTTTCAGTGGGACCCGCCTGAGATTCATCGTTTCTCCAGCAATTATGAGGGTAGAAAATGGGTAACTGGGGAGAGATGTTATTAAAGAAAAAGTAGATCATGAACGGCACAACAGACTGACCCCTCTTCTCTCTCTCTCTCTCTCTCGCTGAGAGTAGATCGCCCGCTGCGAAGACAACGTTGCTCTCTACCGCCCCAGATCTCGTCCCCAGCCCGACGCCTCCGCCGCAGCCGTTTTCGCCTTCTTCGTGCCTCATGGGCGCCGCCCAATCCTCCTCCCAACCCCGTCTGGAGGCATCCGACGACGATGACAACGACGAAGAGGAAGAGGAAGAGGAGGAGGAGGAGGAGGAGGAGGAGGGGGTTGTGCTCTCCAGGAACCCTATCCCATCAAAGGAGAAGGTCCTCGAGCAAGAACCTGAGATCCTCCCTTGCCTCGCCGCCGCCTCCCCGCTCTCCCCACAGCCCTCGGCCGCCGGTACGCCCCGCCTGCTTGGTCCCTCCATCAAGGTATGGGACCCCTGCAACGTCCTTCTCCTCCCGCCGCCGCCGCCCCTGGCGCTTTTCGCCCGCGGCGCCGCCTCCGCGACGGCCGATCGTGTCACCGAGGTTCTCCTGATAGCCCACGGCGAGTGTGCCGCCAGCGTCCGCCCGGATCTGGTCGGTGGTCGGTGGGCGGCGGTCGCTGGGCTGACCCCGAACGGGGAGCGACAGGCCAGGGCGCTGGCCGTCTTCCTTAAGTCGCATGGCGTGAGATTTGATGAAGTCTACAGCTCGCCGTTGGATCGGGCGAGAGCCACTGCGGCCTTTGTTTGCCGGGTAAATTTCTCATCCTCTGGTTCCTTTAATTTTGCTGCACAATCTTTAGATCTGTATGTTGGGATTCATTTCTGCTCCCTGGATGTCTCAAAATTTGATTTTTGTTGGCTAATATCAAGTTTTCAGTTGAATATCCTTCCTTTTGTTATAGCTTCTCTCAATCGAGTTCGATTAGATCCTTAGTTGCTATCTTATACATAATTTTAGGAAGCATTCACTTGTTTTTATGCAGAGTAGCTTAGTTGGTTGCTATGACAAATTTGTCTGTTCCTACTTTTGTCTTCTATAACCAGAAAAATGTCAGCAAATTGTTACAGACATACCACGAGGAAGCTAACTGTATGCAAATTGATTCACTACTCAGGATATTATCAGTCAGAGACTGTGCATATGAATGTTGGGCTTCCTAAATAGGGCACTTGGTAGGTAAAAGAAAGAAACAAGTGGGTTTTTCTTCTTGTTTTAAACCACCTGTAAGTTGTCTTTTTTGGACTCCTTTGACTTAAAAATAAGGGGTACTGAGGTAGGATTAAAGAACATGTAGCTGCCCACTTACCATATCTGTTAGCATTCCAAATTAATAGTTCTTACTGGCATTGTAAATATGCCTGAAAAATATCAAAGATCTTGAAGAAATAATAGAAAAAAATAAAAAGATTGATGGGGACATATGACGGCTTGAACTGTTCCAAAGTACTGGTTTTGTGGTGCTTTTTTCTGCATGGAGATCTCAACAACTGAAATTCCTTGTATCTAATAGAGATGATAAGTTCCAAATCCTAGAATTGTGCTTATCTTGATTGAACTTAGGTTTCATTCATTTGATTGCATTTTTTTAAAAATGTTCATGCGATCATCTGATTGTCAACTTAAACATTTGATGATGTAGTTTAATTCTATAAAGTCTTTTGAGTTAAACGTTTTGGTTCAGGCTCTTGTCCTTCAGTTGGAATACCAGAATTGATCACATATCTCCTCAGATTGATTGCCTTTGGACCTTGATAACTGTCTAAAACAGGATTTAATTGTTGAAGGGATGATCCAAGACCAGATAAAATATCTCTTGTAAGCATGGTGTAGATGCCAATATACATAGTTTAAATTTAAATGAATCTCTTGCTATTCTAGTGCTAAAAAGTAAAGACTAAAGGTTAACTAAAAGAACAACAAACTTGTGCTTCACTGAGCATGAAACTTCATAGTAACACAACCAAAGGATCAGAAAAGCATCAGCAAACATATATTAGAAAATGCTAGCTACATTTCTGTATGTACATTCATATAAAATATTAAGGGGGCCCTACATTTGCTTTAGGCAAAGCTTCACTTCCATTTCTTTTGTTAGACCTTGATAAGAGATGACCTTGCCTATAAAGATTATCATGTGGCTCACGTGGATCTACACATTGGCACATATCGAAATGTAATAGTGCCAGCGAGGTATCAGCACATGTCCTGCCAATTTATGCCACAGGTGTTGACATATGGGTTGGCCAATTATTGGCTGATGCTTAGCATAGGGGTGAATTGACCAGCATGACATGAAATGACACTGTGCTAGAAAGATAGTGTCATGCTCTCATGCCACCATACTGCAATATTTGCTTACTTTAGACATCTGTGTTTAGTTCTATTTTTGTCTAGATTCTAAATCTTCCAGATCTGTATAGATTCTTGTATATATTGTCTGTGATAATTGCTTCACACCTTTTCTTCTCTTTTGGCTATTTTAGCATGTTGTGGAAATGTAATCTCCATCATTATAATATTTAGTGTTCCAAACATTCTTGATGTTGTAATGTGGCAATTTATTATACTGCAAAAAGCAACCTAAAGAAAAAACATACAAAAAGTAAAATAAAAGAACATGGTTATTGCTAAACATTAAAATGAAGTTTAATCCAATTAGAACATAAGTTTATTTTTGATCCATAATGATTCAGGGTGAGCTTGTTATGCATTGGTAGAGTTTACTTGGAAGGTGCTGAGATTTCCTCCGTTTAACAATAGATCAGCAAATTCTAATTTAAACAGTATGGATTCATTTGGATGCAACAATGCTTGATATCTTATGTTAGGGTTTGCAAAGCACGAGTCACAGATTGTTCTATTATTCCAGTTGGTGGATTGCTCATCAATTTGCCATGGAACTGTGCAGGAGCTTGGGTTTGCTGAGGAGCAGATCCGATTGTCTGATGCATTGTTTGAGATAAGTCAAGGCCAGTGGGAGGGTTGTCTTCGGTCAGAAGTTTACTCCCCTGAAATGGTTAATTTGATTGACAGAACACAGCCTGATTTTTGTGCTCCTTCAGGAGAATCACTCAGGCAGGTGGTATTTCGGATGGTTGAATTTCTCAACAGGACGGTCCTAAGATTGCCTGAAAAGCTGGCGGTGACGGATACATCAATCCACCAAAATGAGTCAAAGGAACTCTCACGTAACAGCTCAGCCAATTCAGTTCAGGACCGAGACGGGCCTCACTGGGATCTGCTGTACAGGCTCAATCGACCATCTCTTCAGAGGAAGAAATCTGGTAAGAGCAGACTTCAGTTTGTCACCACTGGAGACAATGAGACCGATGAGGAGTTCTCTCCCAGAGAAGTCACTCCAGGAAACCTCCTTCCTGATGGTAGTAGAAACCCTATTTTTTCCATCGGGATCTTCACCCACGCAATTCCAATCAAATGCCTTCTCACTGGCCTGTTGGATTGCAGTCCTGCGATGTCTCAAAGAATATCCATTGATGATTCTTCCATGACAGCCCTGCATTATTCGCTAAGGACAGGGTGGCAGATAAAGAGGCTCAATGATACAGCACATCTCAGGCTTCTTTAAGACTATGATAAAGGATGATATACGGGGACATTTATCTGCCTTTCTGTCTGTATTCTTGCTAAGCTATGCTGTGTGTTGTGAATGAAGATGTTTCATGACTTTTGGTCATGTGAGATGACCTCACTGATGTTTAGTGCTGGAAATTGTTCCAAATTGAGATAAAAACAGGAGATCATGAAGAATCCAAAGCAAAACTGTGCTGCACACGAAGAAGGCTTGTTTGTATTGACTTTGTATGTCCATCACCTGCTATAAGTGCCCAGGACTAGAGGACAGAGTGTCCTGGGATTATCTATCATTGTCCCATTTTTGCATTGTAACTTATGAATCCTTTCTTTCTGGTTACCCACTTTGAGGTGCAATTTGACGGTTGTTTGTACATTTCCTGATATAGGGATGTTGAAACCTGTGACTGTGGTCCATGAATATGATTAATTACCTGAGTGAGGTCCTTACATGGCCATATATTTATCATGATGATTTAAAAAAGACCGGTTCCTGTGGCAGATGAGCAAAAATCATAAAAAGAACAAATGCAAATTGGTTTGTAGCAGCAGCAGAAAGATGAAATCTGTACATCAAAATTAAATTAGTCTGATGGGTCATAAAAAGACAACACAATGATGACAGATGCAAAAATATCTCATCTAAACAAACTCAAATTTGATAAAGGGAAGCAGTAATAAGGAGACTGTATGTACTATGGAACTTAAAAGTCCTCAATACTTTTTCTCAACAAGAAAACTACCACCAATAAGAATTAATCCAATCCGACTTATTCTTTGTAGACTTTATCACTTTGATTTGAGCGTTTCCGAAGAATCTGTTGAGACTATTTTCAATAATCTGTTTTCCTATCTTTGTGAAGAGAGCAAGTGAGTAACGTATATGAAAACAGTTCATTAAAAAAAAAAAAAAGGTATTATGTATTTATTGTAAAAGGAACAAATATATAATATCAAGACTTCATAACCATCATTACATATTTATTAGTCTAAGAGAAAGAACATGGCTGAAGTCATGGCTTGTCTCCAAGTCTACCACGGAGAAAACTACGCGTTGAATCGGGCAAAACAAGTGCAATAACAAATCAAAGGTTGGCTTTTTCTGCCACCCGACTCCATTCCAAGTAATCCAAAGTCTCCTCCGTTTGCCTACTAAACCAAATAGACAACGGAACGTGCCGTTTGGAATGCGACGGCGGCCAGTCAACGGTCAACCCCTCCGAAGCCATCCGTCGCCTTCAAACATTTATCTAAAACAGACGTCATTTGCTTGATATCGATCGATAAGAATATTATATTTTAATCGAAGGAACTAATCATTCTACATTAAAAAGTCTAACTGACCGTCAGTATGATAATACTATAATTTTGAATAACATTAGTGCACTATGTCATACAAATTGATAATATTTATATTTATCATTTTCATCATTTATCCTTTATAAAAAAATTATTTATATTTGACTCTCCTACATTTAAGTTTTTTTTTAATGTATGAAAAGGTGTAGTAGCTATTTTAATCTTTATTTTTAATATACATAGGATGAATTTTATAAAAAAATTATATTATACATTGCGTTGTATATATATATATATATATATATATATATATATATATATATATATATATATATATATACACCCAAATTTGAGGAATAGCGACGAAGACAACACAGTTCTTATCGTTGTTGTTTCCATCACAATTACAGTAGAAGTGGCGACAATATCGACAATGTCGATCGTTCCTTTTCCATTGATCACACATTTTTTTTTTGTTTTCTTCAAATCTCTCTCCTCATGAATAGTGCGATGTTCGTCTCTTTCATCGGGCCCGCGCTGTCTTGTACTTGTTTGACCAGGAAAAGCCGACACGAGGAGAATACATAGAGAGGTATGATGAGAGTAGTTGACGAACTAACCCAAAGTTGAATGAAGGAGCGGCTTCTCTTATCAATCCGCCGTTCCCAAGTCTACCATTCCAAGGCTTCGGCTGTTTTGGACCGCCGCGTGGTAAGGCAGAGTTCTGTTTTTTTTTTTTTTTTTGCCATTTTTTATTTGCATTGTGATCACCAGTTCTTGCCCTGTCATTTCAGCTCCGATCGTTTCCTCTCTTCCTGTACTCTTCCTCGCTTAAAAGGAGGGATTTTGGGTTTGGGTTTGGTTTTAGGGGAGGGGGGTTCGGAAGAAGCAAGGAGAGAGAAGGATGAAGTCGCCGCTGAGAATGTTTCGAGGCCTGAAGCATCAGGGTCACGAGGCCAACGAGGGGAAGAAGCAGCATCGCTCCCGGACGAATCTGGACGAGCTTGTCCAGAACGCCCAGGTAGAACTGGTCCTCCTCTCCTTTACTGTACTTCTTTCATTGCTTACTTGGTTTCGTGAAATATACATGGAAAAACTTGGATTTTTGGTTGCGATTCCACACAAAATATCCATTTTGCTCTCGTTTTGTAGTTTGTCTCCGTAAGCGGTCTTCTTGTTTTGATGGAATATGCTGCAACTTTTGGTGTCTACTGCGTTACAGAATCTAAGTTGAAAAGCTTCTTTTCTTTCCCTTCGTTTCGCAGTTCAAACCAATTGCATTTATTTTCTGCTTATGAATTTTGTTCTGGAATTGTTGAATGGTTTGACCAAGATCTTCTCTTGAGACTTCAAATTCTTATGCCAACTCTGTTTTACCTGTTTAGTGCGATCAGCATTACCTCCACTATATGCAAGTTTCTGTTTGTTTTAATTGATCTAGTTCGTGGGAGTGACTTGTTACCTCCAACCGAAGACACCAAATATTCTTTGTCATCATATAAACCTTTTTCCATCAATAGAATATAATATTTGTGTATCTTTCCCAGGAATTAGGATTAGGAGTTCATTTTTTTCACTTCTATTTTCATCATGAAGAAGGCAATGAAACAATTGCAAGTTGCAACAATGAAAACTTACGCCCCTTGGCTTTCTTCTAACAGGTAGAAGACTTAACAAGCTTTCATCCGAAATCTGCATACTGGGCAGTTTTACGTGGACGCTTGTGTCCAAGCTCACTGGACATGTTGAATATGCATCCATGTATCCACAACTCAGACACTTGTCTGATTTTTTATGATACTATTCTGTTGTCAAACAACAACAACACTAGTGGGTTTTTTTAATGATTCTGTAGCTTCTTGTAAACTTAATTGTAATAGTTTATATTTTCAAAACACTACAACATACATATCATATTTTAAAATTATTATTCTTTATACATGTCTTCATATCTCCAGTTTGTCTTCTTTCTGAACTGGATATTATATATGTCCGTATCAGACTTCATGTGCATCAAATACTGGTGTTAAGGGAAAGAATGCAACCACAAGATAGTGACCCTTATTATCCTGCCACTCAACTGCTCATCAAGGCAATATTCCAAGTGCATTTTCTATCAGCAACCAATTTGGATCGAGAAACTAAGGCTTGCACATATTTAGTTTACGAGGAAAATAGAGAAAGTGAAAGCCTAATTAGAAAGAAAAGGACATAGATTGACTTCATTATCATTATAAGGTTAAAACCTTTGTTCTCTTAGTGCAGGTTATACATTGCTCATTCATGAAATATGTTAGTAACAGTGTCACTGAAATCTATACTTTAATAAAGAATTAAAGATCAACCATGGATTTGTCATTGTGGCATTTAGTACGCTACACAGTTTGATGACCTTTTATGAGTATTCATTAGCATCTCACTGATCATGAACAAGTAGATATTTCAGCCATGATATGGGGGAAAGACTATCCTTGAAGTCAACAGATGGAGGCACAGAGTAGTTATTTTTGTTGTATAACTTATTAATGATAAGAGGTCAAATAACCGTCATGAATCCAAAATAATTCATGAAAAGGAGTCACAAATTAGTAGATGAGAAAATGTTGCAACTTTTACAACTTTCAGCCTAGTCTTTGTTTATTACTGGTTCTGTACTATATGGTTTAATTCAAGGTTTGTAATTTCGACCTGTACCGCTCGGTACGGGTGGTACATATCGGTCCGCCAGGTTACCGGTACGCGGACCGCCTGCTACCGGGCGGTTCTACCAAAAATCGACCGTCGGCGATCGATTTCGGCCGTCGGTAGTCGATTTCAGCCGTGGGCGGCCGATTGAAGAAGAAATCGACCGTCGACGGTCGATTGAGAGAGAAATCGATCGTCGGCGATCGATTGAGAGAGAAATCGACCGTCGGCGACCGATTGAGGAAGAAAAAGGGAAGCAGAAGAGGAAAAGAAAAAAAAAAGAAGAGGAGAAGAAAGAATACCTCGCTCGCGCGCCATCCTCGCCCGCCTGCCGTCGCCGCCAGCAGGTCGCCGTCGCTGCCAGTGGGTCGACTGCGGGCGATTTATCTCCCGCTTGAGGAGACGGAGCGTCTCCCCGCGCGGGGAGAAAGATCGAGGCGACGTCGCCCCCTTTTCTTTTTTTATAAATATTTTAATCTTTTTAATATAATATTATATTATAAAAATATTATATATTTTAATACCGGGCGGTATGCACTGTGCATACCGCCTGGTACCGGTCCCGTACCAGTACTGACAATATATCGGTACACGGATCGGTAAATAAAACCTTGGTTTAATCAATTGTCAATATTGGAAGCCTTTTCCTCCTTTTTGCTGTCAAATAATGTTTTCTTTCAGCAATTTTTTGGGCCCTATATTTAAGTGTAAACATGTGTGCTCACATATGTTGGTGTAACGATGTTGAGTCAGGTCCCTCTCGCAAAATGAGGAAACTTACTTTGGCATTGCTGAGTCAAGTATGATTTATACCCATATACAGCATAGATCCAGGATCCACACCCAATCCAGTTAGGTTTAATAGATCCGAAGTCAGGATGCTTAAGATTTTGTTTTGGGTTATGGAGCTACATTAACACCTTCAGTTGGTGTCCTTCAGTAGTCATTGTATCCACACTTCACGACCTGGATAGTAAACGTGCTAATATGGGTTTCATATTAATGCATGGCAGATCTAGGTCATGTTGCCTGAAGGATTAGTTTTGTTTGTTGCATTGAGAAATTATTCAACATTCCTGCCGTACTATGGATGAGACAGATGGAGTAATTTTAAATTGAGTCTGCAACCTGTTCCACTTTCATTGTCTTCTCTAGTTGTCACTTTGTATAGTTCAACAGTTATTGGTTCTCATTGCATACCTCTATCTCTCCAGCATTTAAAATTTTTTGTACTTACTATATGTGTGTCAGTGTTACAAAATAACAACTTCCAAAAGCTCCAAAATTTTTGGCTTGACTTTTATGTATATGGGTGTCAAATTGTTTAACTCTTCTCTCAGAATTTCTAGGAAATTTGGAACACTTCTTCACTTGGGTGAATTTACAAGACATAATACAAACAAAAAGATAAATATGATGATGGTTGTTATTATGGCAACTCTCAAACCGATTGAAAGAAGAAATAAATGAAAATCCTTTTTACATAACCATTAGATTTGATGACTTGGTGGCATCTGGTGGCAGGATTTGCAGGATTTGAAGAGCTGTTACAATAGCATACTATCTGCAGCAGCTACAACTGCAAATAATGCACATGGTACTGGTTCCTGCCCTATTACACATTAAAGGAATTTATTAGCTAGAAAATAAAATATGGCTGACTATTCTTGTTTATCTGTGAACTACATTCTAATCGAATTTGTACCTTGGTTATAAAGAAAAAAACCCTCTAATATTCATCTTCTGAGAAGTTGCATCATGTATGCCAAGTCAGAATGTAATTTATCACAAATACAAATTACGTTACCTATTTTAGATTGTTTTCTTCTCTTATGAATGCAGCATAATCCCAATTTTCTGAATGCTGAGTGTATACATGTTAAGATGCTGTAAACAGATATTATGATATACTTTATTTGATGGTGTTTTTAATTCAGAAAGATGTAGAATGTACTTCAAAATCTACTTCCATTGGTTAGTTTATCAGGAGTTGCTTGGTTAAGCTTTAATTTTTGTAATTCGGGCAATAAAGAAAAATATTCTGCAAAGTAGGTCTAATCCAAACCAGAAGAAATCTTTGATCAAACAAAACATTGTTATCAAAGAATTCATATAATCAAAAGGTGTCCTGCAGCTATATGTTAGTGTTCTTACAGGTAGGTGTTAAAACTTTATTTATAACTTATACCGGATCCACATGTTGCATCTTTGATAGTTTTCCTATTGATTTTATCTCCATTTTGTGTGTGTATCTAGCTTATTTGATAAATGGTAAGCATTTTGTTAAATATTTGTTTCCAATGCTTATCGTATCTACTTGTTTACTCCTTGTCTACTTTTCATTTATTTTTATGGTATTGGTATACATGTTAAGATACTGTAAACAGATATTTTTTATGATTTACTTTATTTGATGGTGTTTTTAATTTAGATAGATGTAGATCGTACTTCAAAATCTAGTTCCATCGGTTAGCTTATCAGGAGTTACTCGGTTAAGCTTTATTTTTTGTAATTCAGGCAATAAAGAAAAATATTCTGCAAAGTAGGTCTAATCCAAACCAGAAGAATTCTTTGATCAAATAAAACATTGTTATCAAAGAATCCATATAATCAAAAGGTGTCCTGCCGCTATATGTTAGTGTTCTTACAGGTAGGTGGTAAAACTTTATTTATAACTTATACTGGATCCGCATGCTGCAGCATCTTTGATAGTTTTGCTATTGATTTTATCTCGATTTTGTGTGTGTATTTAGCTTATTTGGTAAATGGTAAGCATTTTGTTAGATATTTGTTCCCAATGCTTATTGTATATACTTGTTTACTCTTTGTTTACTTTTCTTAATTTGCATATTTTTTTCATTTATTTTTATCTTTTTATTTTTAGCAAATCTCTTAATCCATTTTATATTCAATGAGTTTGGGGATCTTCATGTCACTTGCTGAAGTCCTTATGCCCTTCAATATAAAAAAGTATCACTTTTCTTTCCCTCCCTTCACTTGCCAGATCTTAATAGTATAACCTAGACAAATATAATTTGTCTATGCCCCTCTGGATCTTCATTATTATGATATACTGCATTTAGTGAATTGATATTTTTTTTTCAAGTGTACATTTTAATGCTACTTTTCTTAGGGTTTATTTGTTTAATATCTTTTTTCCAGAAAGAAAATATTTGAAGTCATCACAGATCTAGTAAAGGATCTGTGTGAATCATTATACAAAAGCGAGGAAAGTTCAGTTGTAAAAGAATTCTCTCACAAAAGAGAAAACTTATGAATCCTAGAATGTCTAGCAGCCCATTTGGTGATAGGACCCTAGCAGGGTCGGATCCTATTCAACCAAGTACCAATTAATAAAACCCTGAGGGATTCTAATAAAAACCCACCAAGCCGCCTCCTATCTTATTAAGCAGGTCTTGGAGGCATTGGAGTCTCCTAGCCGCCGCCCACCTTATTGGGCAGGTCGGCTAGGGTTTGAGAGAGGAGTCTTGGAAGAGTTGGAGTCTCCTAGCCATTGCCCCCTTATTGGGAAAGTCAGCTAGGGTGAGGGGGTGAAAGAGAATTTTACTTAAGGGAGGAGTCTCTCTAGGGTCAGGGTTTTGGAGTCCTATATAAAGCATGTAGCCACCCCCCTTTTCATCAAGCAATAGATATCTTTTATTCAGCCTTTGTGGTCGACTACCTAGGAGGGAGGAACCCCTATAGCGTTCCAAGGAGGCCGATCCCTTTCAGCGATTAATCCAGTGATAGAATTCTGCGGAGTTTGATCATTTGGCTGCTTGATTACATTCTTTGTAGCAACGCATCACATTAAATGTGATTAATTCTAGTGAAAGGATCTTGATATCCGCAACAATAACTGCTTAATATTATGCTAGACTTGAGACCTTACACAATATTGCCTAGTACTTATGAAGCCAATTACCCTGAAGCAATTTGGATCTGAACCAGATATAGGTTAGCTGGAACCATGGCCAGCCAAGATATTCTCTTTTGACCAATCATTGGGGTTTTTTGGTCCCACAGATGGATGCACAAGGCAGGTCACTCTATTTCCACTAGGCCTAATTGATAGGTAACCTGGGAGCAGATGTGGCCTCTGACATGATAGTTTATGTCCTTATGATGGAGGTGATGTTGACTGCAGTGAACAGAATTAGAAAGGCTCTAGATAGTTAAAACTTGAAAGAGAATCTAAATCAATTACGAAAGGCTCCAAGCTCAGCAACAGCAGGACCAAAGCAGCTTAAAATAATTTCGAAAGGGAAACAGGAGACCAAATCTCATTGAGGATACACCAAAGGAGGCAAGGGAAGTTACGCACCCTTCTCCTAACCGAAATAGTAACTCTTCCATAGATATATTTCTTATGCAGTAAATATAGTTTTTAGACTGGTCTAGAATCCTATAAATAGACAAGGATGTGAACCTTTCAAACTTATGTTTGACTATTGCTTTCTCTTCTTTTGCATTAATGATGTAGAAAGTTGCTAGTAATTATAGTTGATAATTTTGTTTAGTTTCTACTTATTCTTGAGTTAATGTAGCAATTTTTATAGGATTACTATGGTACCAATATGATGAATGTAACATACTGGTATATTTCAAAGGCATTCTAAATTTGTATATTCTTTCAGAGTTCTCAGAAGCACTGGAGGAACTGGGCACCTGTTTGCTTGAGAAAACTGCATTGAATGATGATGAAGATAGTGGTGAGAAAATCCAGCTTTGTACTTTTACATATGCCACACAGCATAAGTGTATAACTATTTATCTCACAAGATAAACCCTGATTCTTCTGGATTTTTCTTTGTTTTCTGTAGATATCTCATATACTTAGCCTCCTGCAACTACATCAAATATACTAATCATATATCTCAACCTTGCTGAATGTATTTAACGCAGCCTGGAGTTTTTTGTAGATATACCTGATCCCCTCTTTCTAAACTATGAAGATACCACAAGGATTCTTTCTTTCTTCAGAATGAACAGTAGATACTTGTTATGAAGAATTGATTGATTTTACAAATTGTTTTAATCATTATTTTCCATTCTTTGAGTTTTTCCAACCTCTTCAACAATTAAATCCATATTAATCATTCATGCAGGTCGGGCTTTAATGATGATGGGGAAAGCACAATTTAAGCTGCAAAAACTTTTTGATGTATATGTGAGTCCTCTATGCTGTGTCATGAATGCAGGAAGTTGTTCTTGTCACCACTGTCTAAACAAATATGTTGGTGTCAGCATAAGATGAGAAATTTTACTCTATCTTGCAGCGGGTCCATATCTTACAAACAATGGATAAGCCATCAAGATCCCTTCTCAGAGAGCTTGAAGTTGTGGAGGTTTGATCCTTTTAGTACTTCTTTCAAATTGGAAATTGAATGGTCAATTACAGAATTCTCGAAGTACCCTTTAAACTGAGTTGCTCAATTATATCTTATGATTTTGACAAAGTCAGGAGTAACGAAGCATTATATATCACTTTAGGTTCACTCTTCTGTTGGATTCTGTCATTAGAATCCGTATCAAACAACCACTGATTTGAAGGTGGCCAATCATGTCGTAAACATAAAATAAATCTAATGCCATAATTGAATAAAGAATTTGGTGCATTTGATAGTTAAAAGATATCGTTGTTCTAAGGTAGTGCCTTCTATATTATCAAGATTATCTTATTTCAGATTCTGATGGCATATTTAATTTACTAATGACATCAATGATCAGACCAAAGAAGGGATAAACTTTGAGAATGTTAGATGCATATTAGAATATATAAATTAATGAATATGCAGATTTAAGTTTAAATAGCAATCACCAAAGAGTAAATTGATAGCAAGTGCTTATGTCTTGTATGTTGTAGGGAAATTAATACCAAAAGGGACATTGCTTATCAATTTAGCACTGGAGCATTAAAGTGGAGAAATATATGATGGTCCTTATGATCACTTGATGCCCATTAAGAGGGTTATAGGTCTGGTGTAGTGATGCTTTATGAGTTGGAATTATGTTGGTTACTCAAATATACGTTTGGAAATGGGTGCACTATAATCGAAAATGCTGGAAGGGATCAAGATGTTAATGTGAAAGAATGGCAAGTTGGAGGCATTTATCAAGTATAATGTGGGGCTACCAATTTGTGTGGTCCTTTCATATGTGATTGATGTGGCTTGGCTTCCAAAGTCATAAATTGAACATCAAAAAGGAATAAAAGGATGTAAAAGTAGATAAAACTTCTATATAATTCTCTGGTATCAATGATATTGGAGACTTAAAAACTAATATAATTTGTATCTGAAGGCCTGAGGTCATTCCAATTTTTTTTGGGTCAGAGTTTGGCCTGAAGTGGATGCTGCAATGTTGTGGATGGATTAGGAAATTCAGTATTTTATTCATGTTATGTCTATATTAGCTCTTTGGTTCAATTGAAGTTTTATGGTTATTTTTGCTACGTCTATTCATCTTTAAGAGCCTTAGTGCCTGAAGGTGAGGTTGCTTCTTCATAACTTCGGTGTCAAGTGTTTGATTTAGAGAAACAATCGCTGCATGCAGGAATGAAGTTGCATATATTTGACTCTATCCATCCTTCTATTAGTCTCTAAAGGTTAAAAATCTCACAATATGAAAAGCTCTAGAGATCATCTAGATATTGTTTGTTCATTCTGGTGCATGTCACCTATCTTTGTTTCTGATTCTCCATCTCAGTTGTCGCCATCATCATCGAGCCCTTTTTAAAATTTTGTTCTAAAATTTAAATAGATATTTTGATCTATAATTTTTCCTGCTCTGTCCCTCTTATGTCATCATTTAGTACAAATGAGGTAGAGACCAATGAAAATGGAGGTATCACACGTTGACTAGGTAGGTCATAGAAGGCTTGGATTCCATTAATTTGGTAAGTACATATAATCAGTGTTTGACATACTACCTGAAACGGGTGGTCAGCCAGCTAACCGGTATATGAATCAGTCCATTTCAGGCAGTTTGCAGGAAACAAGTAAGGTATCAGCTGGTACATCAACCATAGCATTCGATACAGGCAGTAATGGTAGGAATTTGACCAATACTGATACAAATTGTCTAAAGTTTGACCCTAACAGTCAATTTAATTGTTGGGGCCTCTTTTGGGGTTTAAATCCCCTCCCTTTCCCCTCTTTCACTCTCTTTCATTCTCATTAAACTCTCCCATCCTTATAACCAGGGATTGAAATTTCGTACCGTACCAGTGTACCAACCTTTGCTCGGTACGATATGGTACAGCATATCGAGCGGTATGCCAGGGCGTACCGATCAGTATGTCTATATATTTCAGTCTACCCTTGTAATCATTTCTGTCCCTCTTATGTCATCATTTAGTACAAATGAGGTAGAGGCCAATGAAAATGGAGGTATCACACGTTGACTAGGTAGGTCATAGAAGGCTTGGATTCCATTAATTTGGTAAGTATGTCTATTGATGGTAAAAATCCATTTCAGTCTATCCTTGTAACAGCAAATTTTTAACAATACCTTTGAGTTTTGGACAGTGCTGATCCAGTATTTTTATTGGATTATTATAAAGAAGAATAAATTTCTTCAATTTAAGTCTTCACTTTGAACTTCTACATTTATGATAAAGTATGTTTCAGCCTTCCATAGATTGGCAAATGACTTGATCATGTTTTTTTTTATGGGGGGCCTGTGCCTGTTGGCATGGATCAGCATGAATTCCATGCACCTGTCATGCTGGCATAATCAGCATGAACTCATCCTATGACATTTAAAACCTTGGTTTGTTTGTTTTTCAATACATATGTACATCAACTACAGTTTTAGTTTTCCTGTTCTTTTGTGCAATTCCAGGGTTACTGCACTGTTTTATTTACCATATTCAGGCTGTCTACTACTTATTGATATTGTAATAGAAACATAATCTTTTGTAAGAAATTTAGATGTGCTATTTGCTTGGTAAGATTATTTTCGGTTGCAGGAAATGAAACGCCTTTGTGATGCTAAAAGGTAAGGAAGTATCAAAATTGTGTCTTCTGCTGTTAAGTGTTTTAGTTCTTATGTTTGACTTGTCATCTCCAGAGAGATCTATAAGAACTCTTTAGAGGCACATAGAGGAAAATGGATGTCGAGATATTCCAAATCTGGAAGTTTCTCATCAAAGGAGTTGCAAGAAGCTCAAGTCAATTATGAAGAGGAGGCAAACATGTTTATGTTTCGATTGAAATCATTAAAGAAAGGTCAATTTCAAAGTCTTCTGACACAGGCCACTCGTCACCATGCCGCCCAGGTTGTTTAACTCGTATCAAGAACATATGTTCTCTTCATAGATTAAACTGTTATTCTAAGTTTCTAAAGTTAATTTTCCTCTCGGATTCAGCTATCATTCTTCAGGAAAGGACTTGAGATGCTTGAGATGGTTGAATCACATGTTAAAGCTGTTGCTGAACGGCACCATATTGCTTATCAGTTCAGTGATCTTGAAGGCGATGTATCAGACTATGATGATGATGATTATGATTATGGTGGTAGTGACAGTGGGGATCTAAGTTTTGCTTATCAAAAAAATTTCCAGGGAAAAAATGCTATCTATACATCTCAAAACTCAATAGAGGTAAAATCCATAAGGCTTTGTTTTGTGTTACTTTTACCATCATTTTAGAAGAACATTCTCCAATATAGACATGTTAACTGGTTATTAATAATGATTTAAAGCTGATATAACTAGTGTTGCTTGAAATGGCACTTCAAAAGTAAGCATTAATATGTGCATGCACTTAGCTGTCATCATTTACAACAAATAAAATGATATAGAAAGCTATCAAGACACTATATCAACAAGTTATAGGCACTAATATGTGCATGTGCTTAGCCAATAAAAAAATCATGCAGAAAAACCTGTAATAAACCGGTTCAATGATTTCATCCATCAGTTACAGTAGGTAAAATGTCACAAGTTGGTCTTCTTTTATTATTTAGCTTTCCTTGTAGATATCATCATTCCTGCATCCTTAGATATATGTATTTGCTGAAACCTTGAACTTAAATTAAGAACTCGATCTGTTTTGACATGAATTTTTGTGGATGTTCCGCATTATTGTATAGATGTGTAGTCTTTAGTACTTTAGAACAAGTCAAAAGAAGACATACTGAGGTGGACGGGTAGTCAAGTCTGTTCAGAAAGTTAGAAGTTTGATTCTAGTAGCATCCTTCGATGATACCAATGGAAATACTTCAAGACTTTTCAACACATAAACAACAAGAAAAAGACATGGCCTTTTCCCATCATTGAGCTCTATTTAGAGCAAGGTTTTCCTTATCGAGCGGTAAGGCCCGTACCGCCCGATACGTACCGGTCCGACAGCTGACCGGTATGCGGACCAACCGTTACCGGGCTGTACCGCTAAAATCGACCGTCGGCGGTCGATTTCGGCCGCCGGTGGTCGATTGAGGAAGAAAAAGGGTAAAGGAAGAAGAAGAAGAAGAAATACCTCGTGCGTGCACTCTCGCCGCCCGCGGGTCGCCCGTGAGCCCTCACCGCCCACGGGCGACTTCTCTCCCCGCGCGGGAAGGGAGAGAGATCGAGGTCCTTTATTTGATTTTTTTAATATATTTAATATTTTAATATTATATTATATTATATTATATTATAAAAATATTATAAAATATTTTATTAGATCGGGCGGTATGCACAGTGCATACTGTTGGAAATAAGAAGAAGTAATAAAAATGCCCAATTGATTCATTGATCCATCGTTAATTTATACAGGTGAAGATAGGAGGATTTCCCTCAACTAACCTACGTAATTTCCTCATTCAGTTAAGGAAATCATATCTAAATCCTAACTTCATCTTATCTTCTATCATGCCCCCGCAAGATCGAGCTCCTGTAAGGACGTCGATCTTGAACTGAGGACGTTGATCTTGAACCGATGACAATGAATCCGAAGAAAGGAGCAGACGATTCTGCTAGAGCCAAATTCGACAATCCGATTAGATCGAACTATCATGCCCCCGCAAGATCAAGCTCCTGTGAAGGACACAGATCTTTACTCGATGTCAAGGAGACCGCTGTGTTGTCAACCGTGGTGAAGGTCTGACAACGGTTGACTTCAGTGGAGGAGATGCTGCTACGGCTGGGGCGATCGGTAGATCCGAAGAGCAGCGGGAGAAGCGTGCGGTCGTAGATTTACTGTCGTTTGACAGCGAGAATGAACTTATTGCTGATGGGGTAGGGAAGGTGCCGCTACTTGTTAGTGCTGATGCGACAGTGGTGGTGCACAAGGAAGATGGCCTCGTGCAGAAGAACACCTCGGTAAAGGAATTGAGAAAGCCGACGCACTAGAAGTCTCCAGCTTCGATGTCGACGAGAGACTGTCGTTTGACAACAAGAAGCGATAGATCTAAGGAGAGGGCAACAGTTGTGGCCGACGAGGGCTGCAGTTGCGATTGCAATTGTTGGAGTAAGGGGGGTCGGCAGCGAGCATAGTAACTGCCGAAGGAGAAGATGAGGAAGCCGCTGTAGTGAAGGTGTGCTTCCCTTTCTTCCCTGACTTCAGGACCACAATGTTGCGGTCCCTTCTTTGGAGGTGTAGAGACGATGCAGAGAGGGATCTGCACCGAAGAGAAGCGACCGAGTTATTGCTGTGACGGCAATAGTAGCGAGCGAACGATGAGCCGATGGTAGGCAACAATGAGGCAGATAGTGTCGCCGATGCTAGCGATGGCAACGGCAAGTGCCAGCGAGGTTGAGCGAGAGGGCTGCCAGACCAGCGACGTGGACATCAATTATAGAGCGGGACCCGAATCTTCAGATCCTCGAATGAAAACGGCGCTGACGATGCTCTGGTTTTTTTTTTTTGTCAGGAAACAGAGATCGCGGCTTTGCAAAAGAGGAGTCGACAATTGCGGCTTCGCAAAAGTGCAGTCAACGGGGTGGGGATTTGCTGCCGTTTGATAGCAAGAAGGAACTTGTTGTGCCCTCTCTACAAAGCACCGAGAGACGATGGGCAGTGGCCCTTACAGGTGCTCTTGGCAGAGAGAACAAAGGCTGCAGGAGGGACGATGCCGGCGAGCGGGTGTAAAAGTCGTTATCTACTGCAGATGAGGTAGGAGAGATCTTCGGAGCAGAGAATGTCCGGGAGGGTGGCGACAGATGACCCCTGAGTATCTGCAGTTTTGCAGTGGGGTTGTCGACGAACAAACGGTAATAAAAGTTGTCGTTTGATAGTGAAGAAAAAAAAAGTAATCTCTCTTATAGAGAGAGGGGCTCTGATACCATGTTGGAAATAAGAAGAAGTAATAAAAATGCCCAATCGATTCATTGATCCATCGTTAATTTATACAGGTGAAGATAGGAGGATTTCCCTCAACTAACCTACGTGATTTCCTCATTCAGTTAAGGAAATCATATCTAAATCCTAACTTCATCTTATCTTCTATCACATACCACCCGGTACCTGTACTATATCAGTATCGACAAAATGTTGGTATGCCCGTACAGATCGGTACGTAAAACCTTGATTTAGAGTGACATCCCTGGTCAAACTAAGAGCAGCCAGATCTTGTTTTTATTGTTTCTTGTAAAGATTTGCATACTTCCCTCTACCTCTGCTAGCATCACTTGTCATAATCAACTCCATTTTACTATGGCATATACATGTTTCCTCCAAGTATGTCTATATCTTTTGAAGTGATATTTTCTCATTTTATTCTGATAGAGCTGAACTAAATTATTTGCCGGTTAAACATTTTTTGTTCTATCTTTCTCATAATTTTGAATATCCCTACACTTTCTCATCTTGGCTACAGTAACTTTTTGAGCATGTTATTTCCCTTACACTGGTCATATAAAACACAAATTTTTTATATTCTGTTAATCTTATGAGCACATGAAGATCACTCAAGACTCTTGACACCCTTGTATTTAATTAAATGGTGTGTCAAGCGCTACATGACAGATGAACTCAGATGCTATTCTACTTTAATATTCTCATATTTGCAAGCCAACTCAGGCATTGGTAAACTGTGCTTCCAGTGAGAAATAGATGCTGATGCTACTATTTCACTCCAAATCTTAGGTAAAACATCTTCACTATCCTGCAATTTGTAATGTGTCATACCATGCACACTGTTTTGGCAGTGTTCAACCAAAAATAGTTCCTGACAGAATACCTGTGAAAATTCTTGAAAAACAATTGACACCAAAATCAAATTGCAATAATCGATAAAAAATAGTACCATTTTATAAATTATAAAGCTGAAGTGGAATTTTCTCGTCTAAAAAACTTGAGCACAAGTGGATAAGGGCATACAGATTCGCGATAACTACAAGAAATTTCTCTTATGTATTCTGACAGCAGTGTTTTAATCAAAAGATAAGAAGTGTGACACAGAAGTCAAGCAAATAAATACATCATTTTGATAATGTAATGTCTGTTTGTCTGTTTCTGGATGTTTTCTTTTCATGATATATCTCATTTACTATAACATGGTTTATTTAACTTGTGCAGGAGAGCACCAACAAAAGCCAATTAGACATGCTAAGTTTCAGTTGCAGGCCTGGATTTAGCAGCCAATCAGCACCAATATTTGCTGATAAGAAGATTGATTTAACTGAGAAGACAGAAACACCACACTTATCAACCAGAAAATTTCACTCATATGTGCTACCTACACCAGATAGCGATAGAAATCCAGAATCAAAGCCTGGTACTGCTCCTTGTGTAGAGAAAAATGATGGTTCCCCACCACTATGGAATTCATCTCCATTAGAGGCAAAAATACCTGTAAAAGATTTCAGGGAGAGAGAATTATCAAGTCCAACCAAGTCCTTCAAGAATTCAGTAGTTAGAGGGAGCAATATTAACGGAGAGCCCATCAGTATGCCATCATATTTCTCGGAGAAGCTGTCAATACCGCAAATTAATCACAAACCAGCTTATGATACTAATAATTTCAGACGACAAGCCTTCTCTGGCCCATTGACAAGCAAACGGCTTTCAAGCAAACCCATAGTTTATGCCCCTGATTATAGATCTTCAGTGGAATTTCCCCCTGTAGGCTCTTCCACATCACAACATGTGTTTAAACCTCAATCATCTCCACCTCATAAGGTGACTCATAGAACTTCACCTCCTCCTGTATCATATCCAAAAATCAGCGAGCTTCATGAGCTTCCTAGGCCCCCAGTTGGTTCAGAGAAGTCAACAGGACCATCCACTTTGATTGGTTATTCTGGTCCCTTGATCTCTAGAAGCAAAGTGTTTAATGCAAGAAGTAATACACCATCGGATGTCTCATATAAGACATCACTACCAGTACCTCTTGTAAATATCAGCCGCAGTTTCTCAATACCATCTAACAGTCAAAGAATATCAATGCTTACAGCTGCTAGGTTGTTGGAGTCTCCTCACAATCTAGTCACAGTAGAAGAGATCACTTCATCACCTCTCGCACCTCTCGCAATCTAATGACCATACTTGCCAGAATCTACGACTTCATAACTGGTTGCTGCCGTTACAGAAAAAAAGTGGGAGTTGCTAAAATCACGATTATGTGATCCATGTTCTAAAGGTAACTTCTTCAATGTGTTTCATATTTTACAGTGCGTATATATGTATGTATATTTAATTTATCTCAAGTAGATGTTTATACAATAAGTTTAGATTGAATTTTTTGATGGTAAGCAAACATGAATTTGTTAGACATGCCAGTATTATTATCTTCCTACAGATTTTCCTTGAAGTTGTCGGAAAGAGTCTTGAATATTTCAATGTAAGCAAACATGAATTTGTTACACATCATATTATTGTCTTCCTACAAATTTTCCTTGAAATTGTAGGAAAAAGAGTCATCTGTTTCAATGTGATGCATGATACTCTGATATGTCGCCACCTTCTTGTTTATTAAATGATAGGATCTAGTGCCACATAGGGTTTTATAAGGTTTGATAATAATTCATTATTGGTTTATTTCTTTTTTAGTGAACAACTAATTTCTTTGCTTCTTCAGATATGATTATTTATTGCATTCCTGCACTTTGAGCAGTTTACATTATTTGTGCTGTTGGATATTCCATTGGTCGATAGAGGTTAAGTAGTTTGAAGTCAGTAATAAAACACCATAACACAATTTGCAGAGATAATATGTTGGTATTATGGAGCATGTTAGAAAACATGGAGAACATAGTAAAGGATGTAGATGAAGTACTACGTAGAAATCAATGAGGTTCTTCAAAGTGGAGTGAAAATAGCACATAGTTCTTGACATGATGTCCAAGTAAAGGTATCAAATGCTATTTAGTATCTACCCAAAAAACTATTCTAGATGAGGACAAAAGACATATGCTAATTGCACTGTGCAACCTATATATAGCAGCATGAGTCAGAGCTTATGACATGAGATGTAACACCAACTGAAATTTAAACACTTGCATTAGGTGAAAGGAATTTAAACAGAAATTTAAAGCTCGCATTGTACTTTGAAGATTTTATTTAAATTCGGTATGGAAATATGGAATAAACAAGCTGCTTTGTCAAATTCATTGCATAAGTTTCTGATAGCAATTAGAAAAAAATCTTATAATGATAGATTTACCATTGATGGAAAAATGGTAGGTTACTTGCTTCCTTTTCTGTTCTGGTAATGAGAGTAGCAGTGGGCCGTTGACCAAAATGGGACTAGTGACAATTAACATAGCTAACATAGGTTTGCATGAATAAGCTGCATATAGCTTAGTCACTCTGCAATAGATTTTGTGTTGTCAGAAAACGAGAATGTAATTATATCAGCCTTCTTCCTGACTTCTCTAAGGGTTTTGATGATCTTATACTCAAATAGTTATAGCGGCACTTATCAATTGGCAAAGTTATTGATTAGATTCTCCCTTATCTTTCTTTTCTTTTTCTTGTCATATTATAGAAATGTGAACAGGGGCTGCAACTTGTCGAAAATGTTGGATATGGGTAGTAATTAAAATTACCTTGCAAGTCAAAGAGCTCTTAAAAAGGTAGATTTTTGGTTGAAAATGATTTAATTCATGAGGTGGAAAGGAATTAAAATATCTCCAATAGAAATGCTGCACTTCTTGAATTTGTTTATCTTGTGTTCTAACAAAGAAGATCATGGATGATTTCCTTTGTGACTGAGATATCTGAGGTGGGTGTGTTACCTAGGAGGAATAAATTAGGCTGGTTGCAGTGTGCTAATGTGAAGATTACCTGTTCTGAGCGGTAAAAAAAAGCATCTTAGATTGCTGTTTTTGTAAAACATAAGCAAGAAGTCATCAAGCCACGTAGAAGATCCATAATGTGACTCGGGGTTTAGGGAAAATTCAATTGGTTCATTGAATCAGTAACTAACCAAAGGGATTTGTCTATAGATCAGATCCTTCTATTTTCCACAAATCAAATGACTTATTCTTTCCCCCTATTGCCACTATTACACTCTGAGTCTCTGGTAAAGACAAGAATAGATGGTTTCTAACTACTTTTGAAAGAAATAGAAACTAATGCAATTTAAAAAAAAATGGAAACTAGATGAAACACACACGATGAAGATTGATGAATGGTCTCGACTCGATGTGAGGATGATGCTATCCTGGAGCCTGTATATAGATAGACCTCACTTTTAAAATGAGGCACATTATATTCCTGGAGGTCTTAGTTGTAGCCCTAGAAAAGCTTTGATTTATGTTTCTGGTATGCAACTGAGATTTGAGTTCTTCTCATAGGCAATCTAGTAGACCGGTCAGATGATGCTCGACTTCTTTGGTTTCAGGATACCTGTGACGGACGCCTTTTTGCTGTTCAGAGTCAATATGTTGTCTGTATCTTTCCTGGAGTTTTGTGTAAATTCGCAGCGACACACTGATCTTCATTCCATATATTAAAGCAGAAGTTTCATCGATAATTTCTTTTTTTTCTTTGTTCTTTCTTTGATTGTAACCATTGATTGCTATACTACTATCGATAGCTTTAAACTGTATATATTGCGGTTTCCAGCGGGTCATGTTGTCAAACACAACTTGAGTGAACTTATGAAGTTGGGCACTTCACTGTTTCTAGTAATTCTTCCTCAATCCCCAGTGATCCATGGAACAGAAATGTTTAAGTCTTTCTTTCTTGGGTTGTAAACTTGATATCAATGTGGCAAAGGATGCATGTTTGTTTGTATAGAAGATATCTCTTGTCATACGTATCATGCTTGGTGCTTGCGAGAGAGCAATGACATGTATCCAAATAAAATGTATTCATGCATTCCTTCGATCCTTCACCTTGTTCACGGTGTTAATGCATTTCTTTCTTCCGAGTGTCTAAATAATCTCGTGATTCATGCGATGCACGTTTTGAATCCCACAGCACAAATACACTTTGAACAAAAGCATGCAATATGATGGATGGATGGCATGTAAAAATTTATTATTATTCACCATCAAAGATTTCGTGCGTAAGCTATGACGTGGGCGTTTAGCGTCACGTTTACGTAGAGAAAAATGTAAGGATGAAAAGCTCACTCACCTGCGGTACGGTTACCTCCCTACCGTTCTCTCTCTCTCTCCCCCCTCTCGTCTCTTCCACGTTCAAACCTCTCTGTCGAGGAGAGAGATTTGAACCGCCGCCCCGTCCTCCCTTCCGTCGCCATCTCAACCCGTTGCCCCTTGCAGCAGCCTCCTCTTTCACGTGCGTGCGGCACACAAAGTGGGGTTGCCGTTCGTGACCGCGTTGACCACCCTGTTCAGCTACGGCCTCCTGTTCGCGTTCGGCCAGCTCAGGGATTTCTTCCGGAAGATCATCGATTGGTCCAACTCGACCTCCAAGGGCCTCAAGGTCCCTCCATTTGTGTTTGGTTCTCTCCCTTTCGGCTTCTGATTCCTCTTCTTTCTTTCTCGTCTGCCTGGGGTGTTGGACTCGGGTTCTGAGGGGGAATTCTTGGTTTCTTCTGTAATAGGGGTATGCCCCGATCTGCTTAGGGCTCGAAGATTTCTACACCCGCCGCCTCTATCTCCGCATTCAGGTTTGTTCTGTTCTGAATCTTCTTATCAGTTTCCTCTTCAAAAGCTCCATTTTTCTTTTTGATGGTTATCTCTTTCTTCTTAATTCATGTAGTTTGTTTACCATCTTTGATGAGTATGTTTTTGCATCATTTTAATACCAAAATTGGAATATGTTCTCATAAAGACCCACAAGATCCCTGCTTCTTCGTTGTATAAAGATGCCTGCTTCGCTTGCAAATTTTGTATACTCAAGCACTTTAGAGCTTGTTTGCTCTACTGAAAGTGGAAAACGGCACCCGAAGAGAGTTTTCTGCCTTCTTCCCAAACTCAAATCACACAACCAATCTCTCCTATCAACCTTCCTGTAAATGACCATGGAGGGTTTTTCCAGTGAAGTCCAGTTTCTCCAAATTTAAGGCTTTCTGAAACTTCTCGTTTGAGTTCCAGGCTGCCTCTGCTGAACCAAACATAGAGATTCAAGTCATTCTCATTGAAAGTCCACCTTGATCATGCACTTCTGGTGAAATAAACAGACGTTGGTTTTGTTAAAGCGTTCCACTGGAATGTTCAGCATAAACTTCTTCTGAATGTGGTAACAGTCAAAGAACTTTCTAAGTTTGGTAGTTTGTTATATACAATATTGCTGAAGGAAAGATGGTTTCCAAATAACACTGATGTTCTCTAAAACTGAAAACAAATGAAATGGGATAAGAAAGATTTAGCCAGTAGATCACGACATTGCGATGAAGCAAGAGGGTCATTTTTGTTGTTTATTTCCCTTGATTAATTGTGATGTGTCATTGTGTACTTACTAAGGCTTTCTTATCGTTCTTCATATGTTTAAATAAATAATTCAAAAATCCTGTGTTTTGTATATTCTTAAATAAATATATGTTTAAATATTTTCTTTGATTAATTGTGATGTGTTTTTTATGTTTAAATAAATAAATAAAACTTATGGGCTCAAATCATATAAATATATGATTTGAGCCCATAAGTTTCTAAACAGTACTGTGTAGAAGGAAGATACCTTTGCTATTTCCTTAGGAAACTGATATTTTCATGGTACCTATGGGAAAACCTATACAACTCCTATGACAGATGACTGACTCTAACTGGTTTTTGACCAAACCAAATAACCCCTGGAAAGTATTTGTCACTGGATTTTGCTTTAACAGATAAATTTTCTCTCATGTATCTTAGCTGGCACACAATGACCACAATGACCTTCAATGCGATCTCTTAGTATTGCACAACCGCAACGGTCAAGTCTTAATACTTATGAAATATGCAATTAAAGTTATTTTGTGTCATCATTAGATTTGATTTCAGAATGACAGTAGTCCATTAGGCTATGAGCTCAGCTACAATCCAGGCAGGTCCTACGATCCTTTTAATGAGTTGTATATCTTTATGACAACAAATGTTTTCTGATGTGGCAGAACTGCTTTAGTCGACCAATTGCTAGTGCACCAGATGCTTGGGTTGATGTGGTTGATCGATATTCTAATGATAATAACAAGACACTACAGTAAGTATTCTTCATATACTTTATTCATTTAGTGTCAGATACATGATCTTTTGATGTCATCAGAAATTTCTACCATATTCATGTATCTGGGACTTATAAATCATAGTCTATGGTCAAGGATAATGAAACTTATGGTTTGTGACCCTGCTGATTAAGATACAAAAATTTTACCTAATTTAAGGATAACAAAACATAAAAAATGTGCTCCTGCTGCCTATCAGACAGATTCTGAAACAGAATGCTACTTACTGTTACTGAAGTCCTTTAAAACTTGCTGAAGATTTTAGACTGTTTCTAATAATCTCTGCAGCCGGACCTCAAATACCACCAAGTGCCTCAACCTGGGATCATATAATTTACCTTGGTTTTGCAACAGCTGATGAATACTGCACACCCCGTGTTATCGAGTCTTTGAAAAAATATTCTTCCAGCACCTGCAGTATCCGTGTAGATGGTGGTATGAATTTTCTGCTTGATGCATTACAGATGAGACTTTAATGAATGTGGAATCAACCTGGCTTTCATGAATCAGGCACCACTGACTTACACACTGAACTGGAGGAGCTAGTTTCAAGATTTGTGGGAAAACCAGCTGCGATAACTTTTGGCATCGGTTATGTGACAAACTCTGCCATTATCCCCAGTCTGATTGGGAAGGTTTGTACAATTTCTTGTGTGTTATGTGTATAACTCAAAAAGAAGAACTTAAAAGGATTCTTATCAGTGTTGTCTTGCTGCATAATTCTGATCACTAATAGGGAGGACTTATTATTAGTGATCCTTTGAATCATAACTCCATTGTCAATGGTGCTCGAGGATCACGTGTTTTCGAGCACAATAGTAAGCTTTTAATATCACAATAAGATCGATGTTATCCTTGTAGTTGATTGTTCTCGGTTTCTGTTGCTGTGGTTTTGTAGACCCCTCCCTCACATTTGGAAGAGGTGCTGAGAGAGCAGATAGCTGAGGGACAGCCTCGAACACATAGGTATGTATCTACAGCATGGAGGGAGAACTTTGCCAGCTTCCTGAGATAATATCTGTTTGCAAGAAATATAAGGTTTGATCATCATTAAGTTAATGTTCCAATCTTCTACATAGATACATCCTTGAGCAAATGGCTGCTGGGTATTCTTGTCCCAAGCACTGACTAAAACAAAGGATTAGTTTGACGATATCTCTGTGCAAACAGGCATACACTTACTTGACAGCATTAGTGGTTGGAAAAACTGGAGTGGATCCGGCTGATGTAGATATCATGACGGGAACATTTACAGAATCCTTTGGATCTTGTGGAGGATATATTGCGGCATCCAAGGTTCTCTTCTTGCAAAAATAAGATTCACAAGGATCAAATGGGCGTAGGACAAATTGTAAGATACCTTCTAAAGCTTCTTGTTTTACTCCGGAAATCATTCGATACCTAAAGTACAGTTGTCCAGCACATCTATATGCAACTTCCATGTCACCGCCAGCTGTACAGCAAGTTATATCAGCAATTAAAGTTATTCTTGGTGAAGATGGGTCAAAGTAGAGGTAAACAAGGGATAACTTTGATACATTTCACAGTTTGTGTGTAGTTGCTGATTCCTTGGTGCTCCCTATTAGTAGTTGGTAGGTTCCTTATCAATGTTGTTATATCAGGGAGCCCAGAAACTTGCACATATTCATGAAAATAGTAACTTCTTCCAATCAGAACTTCAGAAGATGGGATTTGAAGTTCTTGGTGATAGTGACTCACCGGTTATGCCAATAATGCTTCTACAACCCAGCAAAGATTCCAGCCTTCTCTAGGGAATGTCTCAAGCAGACTGTAAGCAATTTTTTTCTTTCAAGCATATAACCATGGTTTAGATGAATAGTCATCAAACTTCATTGTGCTCTTTTTTTCTCTATAAAATTCTCCACTTCTTTGGATGAAGTATTGTCATCCTATCCCTTTAGAATTCATCATATGTGAACTAAACTGGAGAGAAAAGAAGGCACCAGCATGGACATGTAGGGTGAAAGTCACCTTGTTAATTGTACCTGCAGGTTGTTTATGGATCTAAAAGATCTGAACCCATGTATCTTAGAGTATCTTATTGGTTAAAAAGCTTTTTATACACTTACAGAAATTCTATAGCTTCTGGTAATTTTACCTCAACATTGTTCAATTGATGGAAAGTATATATAAGTACCGTAAGATATGATTATTCTGCTGCCAAAATATTGTAGGTTGCCATTGTCACTGTTGCATTTCCAGCCACACCTCTTCTTCTTGCAAGGATTCACATTTGCATATTGGCTGCACACAAGAGGGAGGACCTTATCAAAGGACTGGAGGTAACTCAATTTTTTGGAGATCCACCTTTTATCTCAGTTAGCTTGATCTTACTCATGGTGTAATTGTCTCTATTTTTTGTGCGACTTCAGGTCATCAGCAAAGTTGGTGACCTTGTGGGCATCAAGTACTTCCCTGCAGAACCACCTAATCACCAAGGACAAGGAAGGCCACAAGAAGCTGGGAGTAGAGAAATACCGGTTGTGGGTCAAATGAAAATTTTTTATGCTGAAATCGAATCCATATCCGATCACCAGAGATGTCAGTTTTTGTCACCTTTGAGTCCCATTTTCCCTTGAACGACCCATTTCCAATCCGACTTTGGCCCTCCACATTTAGCCCACAACGTGTTTTCTCGGTAAGTTGTGCTACTTAAACTTGCTTTCGTTTTTTTTTTTGTATATCGTCATGATGCACAATATTAAAGTCGCAAATATGACTCTAGTATGTTGGAACAACGATACAATCCAATGGTTGTTGTTAGGGAAAAAATATTGTTGACGTCTTGATTAGCCCAACATGTATATATATGCATGAATATCCGAGGTGCCTTTAAAGAAGTATTGTGCTTTTGAGGTGACTCTGAGGTGGGTTTGAAGTGGACCCGAGATGGATCTAAGATGACTCTGAGACGGAAATATTATACTCATCGAGTTATAATTTGAACAAGACTAAAGTCAGGTGAGGTTTATGGACCCGGTCTCTCGATCCTCAAGTTAGTAACATATGTTTTCAAATGTGGGTCAAGAGTAGTTTTCTTTCGAAAGTTATTTTTTTTATTTATGATATTTTTATATTTTTAAAGGAGGAGAAGAAAGTTTGTGATTGTCTTCTCTTGTTATAAAGGAGAAGAATGGGGTTTAGGATTGTTCTCATTATCATAAAGGTAGAGAATAGAGTATTTGTTTCGTTTCATACGCAAAGGAAGTTTATGCTTTTTTTGTTATATCACTTTGTACACATAGAAGGATGACATGGGTCTTGTGTGGCGGTCATGTGTTAATTATTGATAAATTTCTTATCACTCGTCCTCCCCCTAAGGGTGTGCTTTGGGGTTCTTACTAGAGAGACTTGAAGCACGTCGTTTGGTTTCTTTGTTTCATGATCTCATTCTGTAGATAAGGTTTTCCCAATTCATGTATCTCAAGTGTGATGCCTCTGTCGTAGTAGTTTTTCTTCGGCATTAGTTGGGTTTCTCTAACTTGCGTATCTCGGGCTTATTTTGATCTTATGTTTTCATCGTAGCGGATTTTGGTGTCGATCGGGCTTTTTTCCAACTCAAGCGTCTTGAGACCTTGCACTTTCATTGTAGCGATTTTATGTCGATCGGGCTCGTTTGGCTTTGCATTTTTATCGTAGCAGATATATGACTATCGAGTTTTCTTGACTCATACATCTTGGGCTAGTTTAGCTTTGCGTTTTCAATGTAGCGAATATTTATCGATTAGTTTTTTTTTACTCACGTCTCGGGCTTGTTTGACCTTACGTTTTTGTCATAGCAGATATATGTTGATCGATTTTTCCCGATTCACACATCTAGAGCTCGTTTAGCCTTGTGTTTTTGTTGTAATGAATACATGTCGATCATGACTCACACGTCTGAGGCTTGGTTCGCATTGTGTTTTTGTCGTAGTTGATATATGTTGATTGGGTTTTCCCGACATGTCTCAGGCTCGTTTGGCCTTGCGTTTTCACCATAGCTAATTTCGGGTTCCCTCTCTGTTGTGGCGGATCTCGGGTCTTCCCACTGTGATGGACTTTAAATCTCCCTTTTGTCATGGCAGATTTCGAGTCCCCTCTTCGTCGTAGTGGATCTCAGGTTTTCTAATCGTGGTAGCATCAAATCTCCCTTCCGTTGAGGCGGATTTCGAGTTTCCTCTCTGCTGTAGTGGATCTAGGGTCTTCTCATTGTGACGGGTTTCAAATCTTCTTTTCGTCGTGATGGATTTCAGGTCCCCTTTCTATCGTAGTGGATCTCGGGTCTTCCTGTTATGGCGAGCTTTAAATCTCCCTTATATTATGACAAATTTGGGTCCTCTCTTTGCTGTAGCAGATCTTGGGTCTTCCCGCCATAATAGGTTTTGGGTTTTCCCACCATAGCAAGCTTTAAATTTCCTTTCTAACGTGGCGAATTTTAAGTCCCTTCTTCACCATGGCGGATTTTGTGTTTTCCTCCGTAGCTGGTTCTATACATTCTCCCCACCATGGTGGATTTGCTAAGTCCTCTCTCCACCTTGGCAATTTTTCGTATTATCCCTTTTTGTGATATGTTTCCAAAGGGACACTGCTCATGGGAGGAGAGAGATCGATCTCTCCTTTATAAATTTTCTCCTCTCGAGGGGTGGGACTCATTCTTTCATTCAAGCCCTCAAAGTCTAAAGTTTGAGATCTTGGGAGCTCTTTGTCACGCTCTAGGGTTTAGGAGCATCACCCCTTCATCTCGGTTCTTGATAGTAGGTCGATCTTCAATTCCTTCATTTCGGTGTCAATTCTGCTCTTCTATTTTAGGTCGGGATGTTTCTCTCATACAAGTTCTTCTCATTCCTCTAATCATTAGTCGATTGAGGTTCATGCTTTATTTTTGGATAGCTCGAGGGCAGAGGCAGTTTATGCGAGGGCTCTAGTGGACCCGGTGGCTTTAAGATTGGAAGTTTATGCGATATTTTTATGATTGCAATTTGGTGGTGAGCGCACCTCTATTGGATCGCTTGAAGACTAGGTATTCCATCTTGTTCCAGTTTTCAATGTTCGTTTAATTCTATCCCTGGATCATTTTGCTTGTTTTGTGACGCTCTCAAGGTGGGCCTTCATCTTCCTTTCCATTCGATGATAGTATCCTGACTTCAACAATAGAGAATATCACCTTCCTGAATGGTGCCCAACTTGTGGCGCTATTTGATAGCTTTTATCACGGAATGTCATTATGCTGACATTGTCCCAACCTGCACCCTCTTTGTTGCTTGTTTCTGATTGTGCATGAGGGAAATTGTCTACTACTTAGTCGCTTAAGAAGGTTTTAAGGTCAGTTGTGCCCCTTCCAATAACAAGGGTTGGAAGAAGTACTTCTTTTATATGAGTTCAAGTCGAGACTAGGGTTCAACCTCTCCTGGTCGATATGTAGTATTGAGAACACCCCTCCCTTCCTATCAGATAGGGAAGCGAGCCAAGTGTTTCGTCTAAGGGGCATACTTTCTTCCTCCGTGGTAGTCCGAAAGATAGATGAGGAGTGACTGATCAATGTGGGCCTTAGCCCGACTCCTCGAGCTATAACCCGAACTTTCTCTTTCTTTGCTTCATCCTTTCATTTTAATCTTTACTTTTATTATTCAGACCTTTTTACAGGCATGAAACCACAACCCTAAAAAGGAAGGAGCTCGGGTCTTCATCTGAGGCTGCGGAGCCTTGATTAGTCTCAATGGCCATTTACGAGCCGTCAGTAGAGGCGTTGGCCCCATCTTGATCTGATCGATATGGCGATAGTGATCGGCTAAAGAAAAAGCACAAGGTCCTAGTTAAGAGGACTATGCGCCACAAAGGGATGATACACTTGAAGGTCCGGCTTGGGGATCTGAGACTCCGCCGACTGCAATGCTAGTAACCCCAAAAGGCTGAAGCTCCAAGTCAAGATAGGGAAAGAAGGGGAGCAGGTTGAGGTTGATGTTAAACTTGTGTATGAGAAAGTTCATGCCTTACTCGATCTTGTAAATGGTCGCTCTATTGGACTCGACACCAGAGATATCATTGCAGCCCTAGTGGGAAGGTTTGAGGGAGATGTATAAGGTGTGGGCAAAGGTCCGATAGCATAATAGTATTGTTGCGGGTCCTTGCGCCCAAGGATAGCAAAATAGCTCTATAGCTCCCTTTCGGAGGTCCTGATTGATACTTGCTTTCGGAACGAAGTGTTGGTAAGCGAGGTTGTTTATTTGCTCCTTTTGCTTCATGTTGTTGACTTGTTTGCTTTTGATTTGTAGCATCATCACTATGTGATAGTTCTTATTGATCATGTCCGAGACACTAGTATCGTCATCCATCAACAAGCTACTATGGTGGGCGTGGGGCTTCTTCTGTTGTTGTTGAGGCAGAGGCCCGAACATCCGAACTATTGCACCAACTAAAGGATGCTAAGCATCATCTGGCTAGCCTTGCTAAGCAACTAAAGGAGGTCCAAGGTCATAACCACATGATGGTGGATGAGCTTTTGCGGTTTACTCGAGAGTTGGAGACGGTGGAGCTGCGGGAGTTAGAGCTTGCCCTAGAGCTAGACATGGTGAAGATGCGTAGCTCAAAGCTTACTAAGAAGGCTCACCAGCTGGAGGAACTGCTGGAAAGTGAGCAAAGCCGTACACCAGCGTAAGGACGAGGCGGGGTCGTACCAATTTGGGTACTATATCTACTTGGCCCACTTCAAGGCAAAGTATTCAGAGCTGGAGCTAGAGGATGATCTGTTTATGAATTATCTCAAAGATCAGCATGTCCCAATGTTGACTAAAGTGCCGTTCGATGACAGCATCGACCTGCATTCTCACCCTAGCACTTGAATTGCTTCCCTCAATTGTGGTTCTTCCTTTTTTTTTTTTTTGCTTTTGGTTGTCAGGTAGCTCTTGTCTGACCTGTTTCTTTGGTTCGTCTCAATGGCAATTTTTTACATTCTGCAAGGAGCAATAAAGCTATCTTCTTTTTTCACGTGTTTGTTGTCTTATATGATTTGGCCATATTCAGTGTTGAAGGGCAGGTTTTCCTGATCTATAACACTTTTGATTTTTAAGATAAAATATTTTTAAGTTAGCAATGTGCCACATTATCTACAACTTCTCACACCTTTCATTCTTTCTTGTTCTTTGATTCGAAGTGATATATTCCCTTTCAGATGACCTTAATGATTCAATAAGATCCTTCCTAATTTGATACCAATTTTCACCGAACCTAATCGTGTCACTAACCTCAATCTTTCGAAGCACTAAATCCGCTTGCCTTTAGAGACGCATTTGGGGACTCACCGAAAGTGAATAATTTCTCACGAGCTTTCATGTTCGCACTAATGACAACAAAAAGATTCACTTATCATCATAGCATTAGAAGAAAGATCATGAGCCCTTGACTCTCCTATTAAGGGTACTGATAAAGACATTTAATCTCATATTGATAGAGTATAGGAACAAAACACTTATAACCGTTTAGCTTCATCCTTACCCCAAAGGCACCTCTTGAGAGATAATGCTTCAATTAGCAGCAAAGACTTGCCTCGTTTGAAGGCAAGATTTTGTGTATTGCCTCGTTTGAAAGCAGTCATGAACAATCAAACTCCCAAAACAGAGGAGAATGAACAGAACACATTGTCTGAACAAAGCAACGAAAGCAAATAGCATTAATCTTGTACAGTCAACTACGAGATGTGCAGGTTAATCATTTAGGCTCTGATATCAGGTGCATAAAATCGATGGCAAGAACAACATAGAAAGCAGCTGCTGCTAGCTAATTTCAGTGGAGATAAGCAGAGGGCCTAATGGGCAGGTAACAACACATTTAAACACTAGTATAAACAAGCTGGAAACTCATGGTGTGACAAGCTAGGTGGAAATTGCCATGAGTGGAAACGGTGGAGAATAGCTGCAAGAAAAAAAACACACATCCATCACACAATTGAAAACAGGCAAAATAAACTGTCAGAACTCAAACAACAGTATATCATCTACCTCTGTATCTGACGATATAATCAGCCCTCTGTCCATCTGTCTAAAATGGTTAATCAGCTGTGAACAATAGCTTATATAGGATTGTTGATTCTTTTAGTCAAGAAGAAACCATGAGACCTATTGTGCAGAACTGTCAAGAGAGACACTGTCACACAGATAGCCACAGTTCAAGCATTTGGGATGTGATCCCCAGAAATCACCCACTCCGATGGCAATAGTTTTGGAAACATGACCATCTAAACTCCATGAGTTGGTAAGTTGTCTTCATCTTGTGGATTTTCAAGAGCTATCACATGCTTTCTAAAAGAAGCTGCTGCATTTTCTCTTTCATCTAACCTTCCGAGACTGTTAAATATTATAGCCATCAAGTAGAAGGCTTCTGCAGCCATTTCATGATACTGCAGAAAAAATGATATCACACAGCTGCATTACTATAGAAATTAAAGTATAGTTGCACAATATTTCAACTAAATGAATAGGGCACTGTTAGATGTAGCACAAACAGGGCATCATCAGATGGCAACCAAACTAGAGATACTGCAAGAGAAGCACATACAACATTACAAGCTCACCTCCAAAATTTGCAGTTCTTCAGAAGCTTGACTTAGAGGATCCAGCACAGCATCAGGGTCTTCTGAAACTGAATTAAGAATTATAAGTAGAAAATAGCCAAATAACTGGAATGCGCTGTTAATTATGTAAACAAGTTATATTGTTATCTGAAAGAAAATGCATATAAGAATCAGAATCCATCACTAGTTGTTCATAGTGCCAACAAAAGGATGATGTCTAAAAAGACCATGACGACCAACATTAGTGACTCAAATAATATTTACCCACTTTTATATAAATAATTTTACCCTGTAAACAGTTGAATGATCGAAGTATCTCAGAAAATTGTCTTATAAGAACTAACAGCATGGGAAATTTTAGAAAATAAAGTCACAAGTACTCTTTCGCTGTTGAAATTGGAAAAAGAATCAATCTGTTCTATATTTGAATAATGAAGATTAGCAAAGTTCACTTATATTAAATGAAGTTGCAACTGGACAAAATGCATAAGATGAAAAAAAGCTAAACATACCCAAGTAGCTAGGGTCAGCTAAAAGGCATTTTGCTACTGCAATATTGGCTCGTGCACGCAGCTCCAATCCTCCATGACCAAGAATCACTGGCAGAGCTTGATATATGAGACTTGATGCTTTCTTAGCATGGCTTGACCCAAGAGAGAGCCATAATTCGGCAAGTGTCACAGTAGCAGATGCTTCAAGTAGATCCAAGTTAAATGTTTTGCAAAATGACAAGCTCGCTAATACATAAGACAGCCCTAATACAGCATCGCCTGATTTCTGACAAAATAAATAGCAAAGAAAGTTTTATCCTGAGATTTTCAGAAAGAAATTGGTATAGTGAATACTCATATCTTACCTTGTGAATTTCAGCAAGCAATAGAAGAACAGTGGCATTCTCAACCTGCATATTGAACTTGTAGCATGTGCAGAACAGATTGCTTGCCACAGCAGCTGCCTGAAAACTAGAACTATGAATTAAATTACCATCCTTTTTTATATAATATATTAGCAGGAGAAGAAAATAAGCAACCAAAAAAGAGGATGTTCCAAATCAAGTCAAACAACGAATAAAGATGGTGCACAACTTTGCAATTAGAAGTTAAGAAACTCACACCTTGCATGGTCATATATTTAACAAACTGCTCCAACAATTCTGCCTGCTTCAGTAGACTGATTTCTAGAAGTATCCAATTGGAAAAAACCTTTCAAGTAGACGATAAAATAATGCAAGATTTTGACACCAACTACCTGTGAACTTAGCCCACCAATAAATGTAATTTATCCATTCAATCAGGTTAAGCCAAACATTGATATATCCAAGGTTTGATGCACCACCCGAAATGGTACAAAATGGGCAGAACAGACCAGTCTGCTCGTTGACCAATACACGGACCAGTTGGTATTCTGAAATATGGCCCGTATCAATCGAGACGGGGTGTGTATCGACCGAGATGGTTGAAACTTGTCTTGTATCATTCTGTATGTGTTGGTACAGATTGGAATTTGACCGATACTGACCCAAATTGGGTCTTGTTTGACCCCAATGGTCAAATTGACAATTCAGCCTCATTTAGAGCTTTAAATCCCCCTCCCTCCCCCTTCTTTCATTTACTCTCATTCTCATCCTCACTCTTTCCCACACTCTTGTGATTAAAACTCCTCGGCTAATTCAAGATCAACGATAAGCAACTTCTTTTTCCTCGACGAATCCGAAAAGATATTTTTTTCCTCCTTATAACCTATTTATTTATGTCTTAAATACAATTTATTCTTATCTAAATACAATTTCTATACCAATAGATTAGGTTTTTTTTTTTAAATGTCTATTTCTATTTTTGGTCAATTTCCGATTTGTTTTTTTAAATCAATACGTACGATGTACCAAACATGATATGCCGATAGCAATCCACCCAAGGAGCAATGCCACTGGTCGTCGGTCGGCGCGACATAGCTGTCCTTGGATACATCTACACAGAGAAAAGTAGACAACACAATTGCCCCAGAGAGAGAACAAAATGACGTTTAGGATGAACATAGAATGTTCTCTCAAAAAATAAAATTTGCAACATCAGAAATTTATACAAGTAATGAAATTCTTTTGAGTTTTAGTTTTTGGGTTTGGTTCCTCCAAATGATATCAACATGGCCGAAAGATCTCTTCTTTTTTTACCAACTTTAAGTTCTCCCATAATGTACACAATAAAAGTAGATAAGAAAAGACATATTAACAAAAACAGATATGTGATCAGCTTTAAGATATTATCTCATTTGCTCAAGCCTCGCATGAGAGAAAGACATCGGTTCCCAGTTCAGAGATCTTATTTGCGAAATTGTATATAAAATATGAGTTTTCCTATGTATTTGATACTTGAAAGTACTCTTATCACAATCTGGCCCAACAGGATAAGCCTCTCTCTGTCTCTCTCTGCAATTTATTTGAGATCAGTTTGTTGATCCCTTAGTTAACTCAAACACCGTGTCTTGTCAAGTCTGGATTCAGTTTGGAGATTTTTATATTTGCTGAAATTTGACACATTCTTGTGAAGTATTTATCCAAAACGAATCATTGGTTGGACATGACTTCAAACCAAGGATTGCAATACCGGGCAGTACGTACCAGCCCATCTGCTGACCGGTACATACAACGCCCGCTACCGGGCGGTATCGCCAGGTAGCGACTGTTTTCGCCCCATTATCACCCGAAATCGACTGGTAACAGTCGATTTTGATCGTCGTTGACTGCTGTCGGACGGTAACGATCGATTTCGACCGTCAGCAATCGATTTTGGACGGTATCAATCGAGGAAGGAGAAAGAAGAGGGAGAAAAAAATACCTGGAGTCCATGCTGCTCTTTGCCCATGCAATCCGTCGCCCGCAGGCGAAGAATCACCCGCGCGATCCGTTGCCCGTGGTGATTTCTTCGCTTACAGGTGATTCCTTCTCCACACATGGGGAGAAGGAACGAGGTGACGTCGCCCCTTTTTTTAAAATTTTATATTATATATATATATATACACACACACATACACACACCGAGTGGTATGTCTGTGCGTACTGCTTAGTACCGACATACCATACCGTACCGAGGTGAGCTCAATATGCTAGAACGGATCAATACGGTGTGAACCTTGGTTCAAACAACACCAATATAAGGAATCTATGTTATTCTTTGTACTTTCTGATGACAAGAACATCAGTGTAGATAAATGATAAGAGTCCAATATAGTTACTTGTCACTTATTGGAACAAGGAATAATACAGTATACTATGATATTAATGCATGAGATCAATCCACGGAAAGTACACATCGAACTACTTTGCCAATGCTATGTTCTGGTGAAAATTATTGATGAACCTAGCACCTTAAAATTATTTCCAATAATACAATAACTTCTATCTAGAAATACATATACAAAATCTAGCTGATGAAATGGCAAAAGACAGTAAAGAAAAACCTCAAGAAATAAAGTTTCGGTTTTCAAGTTTGTGCATCTTAAAGTTCTCCTATCATAATATGTACCACTGTGAAATCATGTTTAAATGAGAGCATCTAAGTAAGAAACTTCTGCAAAGATTTCCTTATTAAGGCATTGATGCAAGTACAAATTTGCAAGATAGATTGCATATATGGCCCTCAAACATGTATTTAATAATCAAGCAACATTTTGAAGGGTGTAAATATAAGCATGCACTTCCTTTTGGATATGCATGTAAAGAAGGAAAAGCTTGAAGGTTGACCTGTGAATGATAATAGTAGCATCAACCTCAACAGGAGCACAAAACTATGCTCTGATTTCTACTTAAGAAACCAAATCATAGTACACCTAGTGAAGAGAAGAAACTAAACGAAAAACAGTAAAAATACAATACCTGGCTAAATTGATTTGCTGCAAGTAGCGTACGTGCATGTCGAAGGCTAGCCTCAGTCTTAAGCTCCATATCCACTCCAGTGACAGATGATGCAAGAACACCAAACTGATCACAGACTTGTTGAGCTTCTTGTATATTCCCCCTGGATTAGACTCACTCAAATCGAGATACGTCTAGGAATCTTCCACTACATTGTGTTTTAAGTTGCCAGCAAGAGCCAGATAAGAAAAACAAACTTCAAAGAAGATACCTATGTAGAGAACGTGCATGAAGCAACTGCAGCTTGAGCAGTCGGATGTGTGTGCTTGATACAGAAAACTTCTCTTCTGCAAGCTTCAGGGCATTAAATGCTTCTGAAAAAATAAAACCAAATTTAGGACTCAAATATGTAATTTAAGATATTTTCTACCACTTGAACCAATAATACAACTAAGATCAGGAAGAAAAATTATAAATCTACTTCAGACATTATAGGAAACAACAGTGTGGAGAACATGAAAAAAAAAAGAATGCAGTCGTATCAAAATTTAAGGTAACTTCATAATTACCAGTATATCCTTTGAAGACACTCAAATGTTGGATTAGTTTTACATATGCCAGTGATAACTCCGATGAACTGTCACAGTAAAACAAAGTCACATTAACCTAAATATATAAGGGCTTCAGCTAATTCACAGTTTGCACAAGAAAAGAAATACAAAAATAGCAAAAAACATCAAAACCATGAGATTTACTATTCATTAGCATCTAGTTACCTTGCAGCATCAGCAAAGCAAGTGGCATAAACCAATGCATTCATCCGAACTAACGGAGCACTGAAGATAGAAAAGTCAAATTAGAGAATTAAGAACTGAGCCAAAATAATAGGATACCACTGGCAACTTTCAATTCATGTGTTCTGAATTAACTAGGATTTACAACAGGTATTGAATGAGAAAACTGAATCATCTAGCAGAAATGCTCAAAGATAGAATCACTACAGAAGCATCTCTTTGAAACAAAAATAAACAAGTGTATATGCAATGAGGATTAACAACAGCTAGTAGATGATAAAGCAGAATCATCAAGATGGAATCACTATAAAAATATCTTTTCCTACTTTAATTAAATTACACATCACATTAATGATTTATAGAGATTTAATGCTATAAAGAGGTATTGATTGTAACCTGGAAACTATGACATCATGTTATAGTATACACCTATAAAATGATTGATATATGTCATGTATCATTTTGTGAACAGCGTACAGGACACAGGAAGTCTGATAAAACTAACTGACATCTAAAAATTAAACCAACACTATATTATTAAATAAACATTTGCATAAAGACTGATATGCCACACATCACAAGTGTTACCATGATAGCATTGCAGCATTCTGATTGAACAAAACTCAATAAATCAATCATTATGAAAAATGACATGTCTTGCCAAAAGAAATTATGAATCAAAACAGCTAAATTCTAGACTAGTCATCCATATAACTCATGTCCTGCTGAAACTTATCCTATCTTTGGCTAAAGAAGACATTAATCATGTCCTTGATGGTATCTCCTGCAGTACATAATTTGCTATTATATAATTTCTTTGGTGAAGTTGTTTTCCAGGATCATATATTAACCTTTCAGACTGTCAATATAAAATTTCACAGATGCTTTACAATAGGTGAGGGCATTGAAACTAAGAAAAATGTCCATCTCCCAGAAGGTGAAACCGACACTCAGCCTAAGGAAAGTAGTTTTGCCAATTCAAGTACATGGAGAATTCAAATTGATGGACAGCTAGCAGTCAACTGCCACAAGTTAATCAGTTAAGTCAGAAACATGCCTCCCAATCAAGTTCCCAAAGAAATTAATAACAAAGTTGCAATAATACCTGCCATAGTGCTCCCATGATGTAGCTCTAAGCAAATATGATGCACCAGCCAATTGCAAGACGGACCCAGGTATTGGGCTGGGCTGTGCATAAAACTGAAATGTATCATAATCATTAACTGATAAACTCCTGGGTTTTTGTAACTTTTTGAGCCATGGATTGCCAACAGCTGATAAATTTTTAAGCCACGAAGTGCTAAAAGAACCAGTATCATTTAGCTGCAGAAGACCATCTGTTCCAAATTCACTCAGCACATGTGAACTCAACCTTAGTTCCTGAAAGGGGGTAGTCAGCAAGAATGTGAAAAAAATATTACAAATACTCAGGCGACATATTTCAAGCAAGAGATAAGGAGTCCACTTACCCTGCAAACACTTGTAGGACATGTTCTAAGCTTCATAGAAGCTTTTGGACCAAAGGATAGCAAAGGCTTTTTCACATGCTGAAAAAATTAATCATGTCAGGAGAAAAAAATCTTAATCTGCTATGTCATAAGTTATAACTTGAGAACATCATAAATTGGAAATATACATACTAATCTATATCTAATGAAATAAAGAAGAAAAGCCATCCAGACAGCTCCATTTTCTATAAATGTATAGAAATTCTAAACCATATAATTCCATGACCTAATAATTGTACTGAAGTCCTAATTCAGCAGCGAATCAGCCAAAAAGATGAACATGTGAATTTACAGATAGCATCTGCAAATTACTCTATGCATTAGATAAGATTGTTAGTCTCCATAATCAATCATTTTCATCTTTTATTTAGCTTCTGCAAAAGGGCCCCTAAACAGCTTCTCCATCGATGTATGTAGTAGCTAAAAGTTTTTGGCAATAGCCCAAAACACAGTCATTTACTGCTTCTCCTAAGTCTTAATAGAAGGGAAGAAAATGTTGACCTTTTATCCACTATTTTAAGAATGGAAATATTAACAGCATTGCCAAGAATTAAAAGTCGAGTTCATACAGGTTTTCGTATACTAATCATTTTTACTACAATTCAATCTTATACTTCACGAGCAGGATTAAAACCTCAATCTGGTACCAACACCAGTTGACAATTACCATTACCATGCAATGTGCCAAGTGTTGGTACAGAATGCTACAGGTCGGATGAGCCAAGAGAAAGAGAGAGAAAGACAGAGACAGAGAGAGAGAGAGAGAGAGGAGGAGGAGGATATGAAGTAGCAGCTGAGGAGAAGAGAAGAGGGCAGAGGAAAAGAAGGTGGAGGAGAGAGAGGGAGAGCATAACAAAAAAAAAATAAGATAGATGTCAATAGGGTTCAGTACCATGCAATAGGTTTATCATCCGGGCAGCTCAATATCAGTTAGTCTACCACCCAGTAAAATAAACTTATGAGGCAGTATGCTCGATTTCTAACCAGATCAGATGAAATGCCCCGCCTGAACACCAAACAACCATTTGAACAAAACTTTAAATCAAGGTTTGCCTTACCAATTCATACCGGCGTACCAAGTTTATCTCGATATGGTACAATACCCGATATTGAGCGGTATGCACAGTGCATACCTCTCGGTATATTATAATATTATATTCTATTCTATAATATAATATTAATATAATATAATATATATTGAAAAAAAATGGGGGGACGAGGTGTCACCTCGTTCTCCCTTCTCCACGCGTGGGGAGACGAGGTATTGCCTCGTTCCCGCGCGGCGCCTCATTCTCCCTTCTCCCCGCATAGGGAGACGAGGCGCCGCCTCGTTCCCTTCTCCTTTCTCGCCTCATCTCCCCGCGTGGGGAGAAGGAAGCCCATCGGGAAAGAATCGCCTGTGGTCGACGGATTGCGTGGGGAACTGGGGAACAGCAAGTATCTCCCTCTTCTCTCCCTTTTCTTCTTCTCCCTCTTCTTCTTTCTCCCTCAATTGACAACCGACGGCCGATTTCGGCGGTACTGCCCAGTAGCGAGCGGTCCGCGTACCAGTATCCTATCGGATTGGTACGTACCCCCCGTACCAGGCAGTACATACTGCCCGATAAAAAACAACCTGCGTACCGATATCCTGTTGGATTGGTACGTGCCGCCCATACCAGGCAGTACAAAACAAAATGGAAAACCTTGCTTTAAATCATACTTCAGGATTAGAGAATAGAACATAGCATCTAAAATCACAACTAGTTAAGAAGTAGTGACGTACAATCCAGTAAATAAGATGTGATAGTAAGGTCAAATACTAATAGATTATGTTAAAAAATTTGAAGCAACAAAAACCCCCAGTAAAAAAACAGTTAACTAGTTTAGGATCTAGGATATGCCATGGTTCATCACAAGTAATGCATATAGCACATGTAAAGTGTGATGAATAAATTCATGCCATGATAATTTAGGCAAGACGAGGACAAGCCAATTATTCCCACAACTTAAGGACTGTGCCTTTGGACAACTAATCCACCTCCTAGGCTCTCTTCATGATTCAATGTTGTTAACAAGGCTTCACAGGAGGACATCTGGCAATATAAACATCTTTTATCATCTTTAACAGGAAAAGGTTTTGCAACACTGCCTCAAATAAATTTCATTTGTGCCAATACGTTCAAATTAGCATAAGCTTATTTTTCATTCTAAAGTCGACAGGTTTGTCAATTTTGGAAGAGATGCTTCAGATCATACAGACTGATGATGTTAACTTTACAATCAAAATATACAAGGTTCAAGAACAGAAAAGTTGTTTATACCAGATTCAGTCTAATTCTCTTGAAACATATTGCTTCAGACTAGATTTCAAAAAAATCATGGTTTACACTTTTCTTTGTCCTCTGGAAGAAATGATTGATTTTTTATTCACAATACCCAAAATACGATGTATGAAAACTGCATAAGGGGCAAACAAAATATACCTTTCCAAGATTTTATAGTTGTATAATTAAAAACAAAAGATTTTAGATAATCTAAATTCTAAAATGCATAAAATGAAAACTATCAAACTCACTCTGACTTAAGGACTCTAATACCTAAAAAACTGCAAAAATAGAAGTAATTAAATAGAGCTAGCCCAATCAGACAATGGAATCGAAGATCACAAGATGAGGATCCTAAGATGCATAAACTTGTTCATTCTTTTGTTTATACTATAGTATGAATAAATTATATAATCTAGATTATAAAAATTATTCTTTTGATATTATGTTGTTATGTTTTAATGGAACCTACTCTAATGCCTGATATACACCCTATGATATCATAAAAGGGCCAACAAACTTAGAAAGAGCATTCAAGTATTTAAACCATCATCAGAGAAGAACTTTTATAAAGAAAATTACTAATTTATTTAACACTAGTAGTTCCAGAGCTTTCTAGACTAGAACTTAGACTTCTTATGAAAGAGACTCTAAGAGAGCATCAGTTGGCTTGTGAGACTAATGCCCTTACAAGAGACAATTCAAGTAAAAGGGGTATTTTATAGAGTTACAAAAGGCATTAGAGACTTCAGAGATTGTTCCAGATATATACAAAGTGGTTAAAACCAAGGTAAGCCATTTTGAATCATACCGACATACCGAGTTGAGCTTAGTACGGTATGGTACTTACTTAGGTACCAAGCAATACGTTCATGTTTTGGCATACCGCTCGGTATATGTATATATATATATATATATATATATATATATTAAAAAGTTAAAAAATAAAAAAGGGCAATGTCACCTCGTTTCTTCTCCCCGTGCAGTTGAGAAGTCGTTGATGACATCAAGGCGACATGCGTCCGATGAGCGGCAAGAGAGGGCGGCCACGGATCAGGATGTCGAAGGAGAGGGGCGCTAGATCTTCAGGTTCTTCCTTTTCTTCTCCCTTCTTCCTCCCTCGGTTGATATCGTACGGGCAGCAGCGATCGAAATCAGACGGAAACAGCCCCAATCAATGATACCGCTCGGTAGCAGGTGGTCCACATACTAGTCTGCCAACGGACCAATAAATACCACTCAGTACGGGCAGTACCATTCGGTATTGCCAACCTTGGTTAAAACTATTAACTTTATTTTATCTTTTGCATGACGAAGCTTGTGAGCTGCTTGCTTTTTTGTCCTCGCCCATGCACCATCGTCGCCCGCGGTTCGCCGACGCGCCGTCGCCCACGGATCGCCCGCGCCCGTCGTTGCCCGCACCCGCGCGAGGAGACAGAATGTCTCCCCACGCAGGGAGAAAGATCGAGGCGACGTCGCCTCTTTTCTTTTATTTTTTTAATATTTTTAATATATTATTATATTATATTATATTTAATATATCAAGTGGTACGCATTGTGCGTACCACCCGGTACCGATACATACTGGTACCAACAATATGTCGGTACACCGGTACACACCGGTAAGTCAAACCTTGATGTGGTAGAAAGGAGTCAGATATCAGCTTTAAAACTTCCTTCATATGCTGATGTGGTAGAAAGGGCCTTAATAATTGAAAGAGACTTTGAGGAGATACAAGAAATTTGGGGTAAGAACTACAAAGACAAGTTTACAAGCAAAAGAAAGAGAGTGAATGAATATGAAAATAGTAATAAGAGGGTCAAGATATCTGGATTAGGGAAAGAAAAGCCACCTCAGTGTACCGAGCCATGTGCAAAATGTGGATATAATCATGAAACAAGTGTTTTCGAGTGATTGGAGCATGTTTTGCTTATGGGAAACTAGATCATAAAGTAAAGGATTGCCCACTGAATAAGGAGCCATTGCCACCCAAAACGACAGCCCATACTAGAGTTTATGCCATCACTGAACAGGATCCCCGGGCTTTTAAATCGGTAGTCGAAGGTATTATTCATGTTTCTAATAAGAATGCAAAGGTTTTGTTTGATCCCGGGTCCAATCTATCTTTTGTTTCACAAACTTTTGCTTGTCACTTGGGCGTTCAACCTAAACCATTAGGTTATGACTTGTATGTAACTACTGCAGTTGAGGATACTTTGACAACAAACTTGCTTTATCCATCTTAATTGATTTTTATCGGAGAACATGAACTCCTTGCTGATTTAATTCTCCTAGAGATTCAGGGCTTTGATATTATACTTGGCATGGATTGGCTATCTTCCTATAATGCTAGTATTGATTGCTATACAAAAATAATCACTTTTTGCATACCAGATCAACCCATCTTTTATTTTGTGGGTATTAGGCATGACTCACTTCCTTGCCTAATATCGACGTTTTAAGCTCATCGATTTATGCAGAAGGGTTGTTCTTGCTATATTATATGCGTAAAGGAGAATTTAAATCAAGTAGCTCATCTAAATAAAATTCCGATAGTCAAAGAGTTCCATGATGTATTTCCAGATAACTTGCCTAGATTACCTCCAGATAGAGAGAGTGAATTTCCTATTGATTTGGTCCCTGGAACAACACCAATATCCAAGCCTCCCTATAGAATGACACCACTCAAGCTAGAAGAATTGAAGAAGCAACTATAAGAACTATTAGATAAATGTTTTATTCGACCCAGAGTTTCACCATAGGGGTACTCCAACACTTTTAGCTAAGAAGAAAGATGAAACATGGAGGCTTTGTATTGATTATAGACAGTTGAACCAGGTGACGATAAAAAAATAAGTATCCTCCAAGATTGAATTGAGGTCAGGTTTTTATCAATTGAATATCAAGAAAGAAGATATCCCTAAAACAGCTTTCAGAACTCGGTATGGTCACTATGAATTCGTAGTAATGCCTTTTGGTTTGACTAATACCCCTACAGCTTTTATGGAATTAATGAATAGGATATTTCATCCATTCTTGGACAACTGTGTTATCGTATTCATTGATGATATATTGGTGTATTCAAGGAATAATCCGAAGCATAAGGAGCACTTGAGAAATGTATTGTCCATACTAAGAGAAAAGAAGTTATATGCAAAGTTCAGTAAATGTGAGTTTTGGTTACATAAAGTTGCTTTCTTAGGCCATGTGATTTCAGGCAAGGGCATATCTGTTGATTTAAAGAAAGTTGAAGCAGTAGGTAAATGGGAAGTACCAACAAATGTAACAGAAGTTAGAAGTATCTTGGGCATAGCAGGTTATTATAGGAGATTTGTGGAGGGGTTTTCTTGAATTACTAACCCCCTCACCATGCTAACTCAAAAGAATGTGAGATTTGAATGGGGTAATGAATGTGAACAAATTTTTCAGGAGTTAAAAAGAAGATTGACTAGTGCTACTATTCTCACAATTCCCAGTGGTAACGAAGGATTTGTAGTTTACACCGATGCTTCAAGGAAGGGCCTTGGATGTGTTCTGATGCATGAAAGGAAAGTAATTGCTTATGCTTCTAGACAACTGAAAAGTTATGAACTAAATTATCCAACCCATGTTTTGGAGTTAGCAGCAATTATTTCTGCACTGAAGATTTCGAGACATTATTTATATGGTCGAACATTTGAAATATTTACCGTCACAAGAGTTTAAAGTATATATTTACTCAAAAGGAGTTAAATATGAGGAAGCGAAGATGGATGAAACTTTTAAAGGATTATGATTGTACTATCTGATATCATCCGGGTAAAGCCAATGTTGTAGCCGATGCACTTAGTAGAAAATCTGCAAACTTTATAACTAGTTTAATTGTGAAGCAATGGGAATTATTGGTAGAAAATGGTTATGTAAATGCTATCAGGAATAAGCAAGACTCAATGATATTAATGGCCTCTATCCAGGTTCAATCTGATCGCATTCAGCAAATTAAAGAAGGATAGCTACGAGATCCACTTTTAATCTACTTGAGGAAAAAAGTAGAAAAAGGATCAAAGCCTGGTTTTCATATTTCAGAGGATGGCCTATTGAAAATGGCGAATAGGGTTTGTGTCTCAAATGACCCAGATATCAAGTATCAAATCCTGAAGGAAGATCATAGCTCCAAATTCACCTTGCATCCGACATTACTGGTGGGAAGGCATGAAAAATGAGATTGCAATATATGTTTCAAAGTGTTTTAACTTGCCAGCAAATCAAATTTGAACACCAAAGACTTAGAGGGTTGTTACAATATTTAGATATTCCTAAATAGAAATGAGAAAGTATCACCAAGGATTTTTGTTTCAGGTCTACCCAGAACCTCCAGAAAGCATGATGTTATATGGGTGATTATTGACAGGTTAACCAAATCGGCACATTTCCTACCGATCAATATGACATATTCTATGGATAGGCTTGTTGAATTATATATTGGTGAAATAGTAAGACTTCATGGTGTTCCAAAAGAGATCATCTCTGACAGAGACTCCAGATTCCTTTCTAGATTATGGAGAAGATTACAGGAATCTATGGGCACTAAAGTCAAGTTTAGACTGCTTATCACCCTCAAACCGATGAGCAATCAGAAAGAACAATTGAAACACATATCATGGATTGGAAAGGTGAGTGGGATAAAGATATTTATCTTGTTGAGTTCACCTATATAATAGTTACCAATCTAGTATTTAGATGGCTCCTTATGAAGCTTTGTATGGGCGGAAGTGCATAACGCCTATTTGTTGGGAGGAAATTGGCGATAGGAAATTGTTAGCACCAGATAAAGTGCAAGAGACTACCGAAAAGATTCAAATTATAAGAGAAAGACTAAAGACTGCTCAGAGTCGTCAAAAGAGCTATGCTGAGAATAGAAGACAAGAAATTGAGTTACAAGTAGGAGATTTTGTATTCTTGAAGGTCTCTCCTTCCAAGGGCATGATAAGATTTGGGAAGAAAGGAAAGCTAAGCCCTAGATTTATTGGACCATTTGAGGTCCTTGAGAGGATTGGTTATGTCGCTTACAGGATTGCCTTGCCACTATCCTTGGGTCGTATCCATGATATATTTCATATTTCAATGCTCAGAAAGTATATTCACGACCCTTCTCATATCATTCAGTATAGGACGGTTGTAATCGATGACAACTTATCTTATGTGGAAGAATCTATACATATTATTAATAAGAAAGAAAAGATACTAAAGAATCGGGTCATTCCTCTAGTTAAAGTGATTTGGAAGCATCATTCTATAGATGAAACGACTTGGGAGCTAGAGGAAGAAATGAAGAAAATCTATCCTCATCCTTTCGTCAATGGAGATATGATAAATTTAGAGGACTAAATTTTTATTTTAAGGGGGGGAGAGTGTAATATCCCTCATTTTTGAAATATTTATAATAATATATTTTAAATTATTTATAAGGACCTAATTGTATATTTAAGGATTTATTTAATATTTTTTGATTAAATAATTTTATTTTGAAAGTTTACTACTAAGGACCTAAATGTGAATCTTAAAAATATGAAATGAATTATGAAATATTCACATTAAGTTTAAAAAAAATGGTGAGGACAAGTCTCACTGCCTAGTTTAAAGTGGTGCCACTAATGCATGTGCATAGGTGACACATAAGCACCTTGCATGCATGCTTGTCACCTAGCAACTCATATGTTAGCTAAAACAATTAGCAATTAGGGAAGAAATGAGATTTGGCTGCAACGTAAACTTGAGAAGAAGAAGAAAAAAAAGAAGAGAAGAGACGAAGAAAAGAATTAGGGTTTTGAGATTTTAATCTATTCTATACCTTTGGGATCAAAATCTTCAAAGACAAGTATTCTATCTTCCTTCTACTAAAATCAGTTATTTAAAGGCGCTAGGTGCTCGCCTGAGCGAAGTGAGGCACTAAAATATAAAAAATATAAAAATATAAAATATAAATAATTATTTAATGAAAATATGATATTAAATTAATAATATACTATTAATAATAAGTTAACAGTATACTGTTAACAATAAATTAACAATATACTGTTAACAATACTATAATTTATTATTAACAGTATAATAAGTTAACAGTATACTGTTAACAAGACGAGGCGAGGCGACTGACATAATCGAGAGCGAAAGCGGGGAGGCAACGGCAGCAGAGAACAACAATAGCAACGACGACGGCGGAGAGCAGCGACGGCAGCAGCGGTTACGATGGCGGTGGAGAGCAGCGGCAGCAGAGAAATGTCGGCGGTGTAATCGTGATTCACGAGTGAGATTAGAGTTGAGGAAACATATATCAGTGCTTTAGTTGGTTCGACTGAACCAACTAACGTGAATCGTCGCCTGGGTTTATCCGAGCGCTCACCCGAAGCGCTTGGTGCCTGGGCTCGAGCGAGCGCCCAGGCGCCGCCTCTTTGAAGCATGCCGCCTAGAGTTTGAGCGAGGCACTCGAGCCTCGCCTCCCCTCGCCCGAGCGCCTTTCGCAATCACTAACTGAAATTTATCCTTGTTCTTACTTTGATTATGAGAAAATTTTGGAACAAATCCGAAATCTCTTTTGCTTGGCTAAAGTGTGAATCTGTAATCTTTTAGAGACTATAACCTGTCTGTATTGTTCAATTTGTAACTTTTAGTATAAACCTCAGTTTCGTACAAAACCTATTTCCTTCAAAAATATATTCATGGATCTTTCTTTTGAAACCAAGTTTGAAGAATTTGGAATTCATTTGCTAGCCCAAACGTTTACTTCTAATGAGCATATGTAATATGTAAAGCAAAATCTGTAGCTTCTGACATTTCATCATTGGATTACTTGTATCTCCCTATTGGAGTCTCTGATTTATGTAAAACTTGATTCAATAGAAAATAGGCTCATAGATCTTTCATTTGATACTAGGATTGAAAGATTTGGAGTCCAAATGACTGTCGAAATTTCTGTTTTGTTAGATCTTATGGATTCTGTAAAACAGGGATCATAATTCCTGACCTTTAACTGTCAAATCATCTATAACTTTTTATAGCGACTTCCAATTTGTATGAAACTTATTTCATTTGAAACTAAATTGATTTAGCTTTCCAACAACATTTTTCTGAGTAATTTGGAGCATGTTTGATCATCTAAATAACTTTGCAATTTGCCTTCTCAATTCTGCCAGAATAGGGAATCATATCAACTCTGCCTATACTTGCTTCATCCATTTCAAAACTGAAATCTCTGAATCTCGTCTTTGAATTCCTTACGTATCTGAATATGTTATGTATTATTCAATATTACATCATATTATTTTGTTTAGGCGCATGCATTATTCATTGTTCCGCATATGCTTCCGATATATGCCAAACATTGCTCTTGTCTTTTTATACTATGGTGTTTGTGGGATAATATGAACCTTTGCCAGAAATGGTAAAGGGAGTTATGCTTAGAGCTCGCATGCTCTGTTGGCCCCCTATGACTTCACTCAAACGTGGGTGGATGGAGCTCCCAGACGTGGGAGACTTATGTAGGGTGGTCATTCAATAATGGATGATTCACATTATGTTTGTGATCTCACTTCACTCTTATGTTTTATTTGATATGTTATCCAAAATATTGCTTATGTGTTTCCTATTATGCTTTGATAGGAATGATATGCATCCAACTTTAAATGTGACATACGAGCTTAAATTTGTTATTTGTTCTCTTGACATGTTCAGAAGTGATTCATGTGTTATTGATATGCTCCTAAAACTTCATGTCATTAATACATACCAAAATGTTTCTAATTACCATATATGCTCCAATTACCTTTCCCAAATTGTTACGGATTTAAGTATGCTTTGTACGAGAACTTTTGTATCTAATTTGGTTTTGAATCTAATTTGATGCTATATGTGAAAACTTTTGTATTCCCTGCCTTGCCATTTTGATATCAGGTTCAATTCGTAAACACCTTTCCTTGCCTTGAACCTGTTTGATACTTGTTGGGCCTCTTAGCTCACTCTGTTACTATCTAATCTTCTTCAGGTTAGCTAGGCATTTATTAAAATACTTGATACGGGGCTAAAGCAGTGGAAAGCAAGAAGTTCTTGGGCTAAACCTTCATTAGATAATATGTTATCATTGTATACGATATACCTTGTGTCTAATGTAAAGTTGTAGACATATTTTGAAGTGGGGTAACTATGTAATGATTTTAAAAGTACCCACTTGTTTGGGATCTCGAATGTTAAACTTGTTGTATAATATATGAAGTGGTGGTATATGATTGTTTTCAAAGTCATATAGATTTTCTCATATTGGTGGACTTTATGAATGTGAATTATATTTAGCTGCGTTGGTTTTGGATCGGTTGTGTGATTCATTAGGAGAATGTGAAGAGTAATTATAATCTACACAGGTTTTTATGAAAGTGATTGATTGACTTTCTCCATGTTTTTCTTAATATCCTCAAATGTCAGTTTGGATCCTGGTGTTGGATAGTTGATGGAATTTATAATCTTATCGATTTTAAGACAGAGTCACACCTCTCAAGTTAGATATTTCGAGGGGCGTGACAGAGATCCCCAACGTTCTTCATCTTTTATCATCGAGGCAATAGAAGAAGAGGAAGCACATCCCTAGCAAGTGCAAAATCCCCCTCGGTCGGAACGTCGTGGAAGGAGTCAAACAACATTAGACACCTAACTGTTACAATCGTCGCCCAACATGCAAAGGCAAAGGAAAAGGGGAAGGCAATAGCACCAGCCACACTATTGGAGAGAATCGGGTCACGCGACGAAACACCTTCACGATCACATTCAATAACTCGCTCGGTCCAAATACATGATACCAATATGGATAGTAATTCCTCGACCAATATTGGCGATGACATTGAGCAGTCATACGTCTCATCTACACAAGTTAAGGTTGGTGCATGGACTAAGGAGTAATATTTTACACGTCACCCAAGTCTCAGATCTCATAGCTCAACAAGGTACTGGTGAAGTTTATGCACGGAAATGGAAGGGGAAGGCATTATTGGATGAATTTAAGTAGATGCGACAAAGCCTACACGATGTCACATAACGAAGCTCATCGTATTCACAACCATCATATTATAGAGAATCTTACGGACAACAACGGTACGGTGATAGTTGGTCATTCTTCTCTGATCAATAATATGATACGGAGCAATAGATCAATAGCGAAAGTAAAAGCTCCGACATTCACCAATACATGCCTCAAGAGCTGCCTCAGACACATGATTAATGACGATCAACCTACAATCATCACCACATTGATGCATCAATGTGGTGAATCTTACAGACAACAACAGTACGGTGATAGTTGGTCATTCTTCTCTGATCAATAATATGATACGGAGCAACATATTAGTAGCGAAACTAAGAGCTCCGACATTCACCTGCCTCAAGAGCCGCCTCAGGCACATGATTAATGACGATCAACCTACGATCATCACCACATTGATGCATCAACGGTATACGATGCATCAATACACTATGTTGTAAGATCAATTTCAGGATTGGGTCCAACAAACATATCATATTGATATGCAAATACATAGGATCAAGGATCCCGATCCACCACCCATGGAGGCTCGTCGTTCGTTTTGGTGGTAGAATCAACAATAAGGTATATTTACATATGTAATTATTTAATTTATTTGAATCTTAAATTTTATGTTATAACGAAATAATCTAACAATTCAAATATTTTTCTGTAGAAAATTCAATATTACCAGAAGAACGATCTGTAATTTATCGAAATTGCGAACCTTGCACAAGGCTATTCCTCAAAGTTCAAAAAGATATGTGACACTATTCTTGCCTAATCTACATTGGTTTTACTAAACCTATAACAAATATACATCTATTTTTATCTTAAAACCCTATCCTAACTTTTTTTCTATTTTTTGGTATTTTTAAGGCTTAAAATATTAATTTAGGTGTATCTCTCGATATGCTTGGCTGTACCGCTCGATACCCCAGTACCGTACCATACTAAGCTCCGCTCGATATGCCGGTACGGTATGATTTGGCAGGCCTTGCATTTTATACTATCTTCATGCATTTTTATTTCCAAAATCCTCTTCTTAAGTCAAATTTGCTAAATATCCTAGTTTCACTTATCCTTTGAATCATAACATATTTATCAAGTATTAGATATATAATCTCTTATGTTATAAGTAAAGCCAATATTTAGATATAAGTCAAACTTTTAAAAATATAAAATATCCTATAATATTAAAAATTAGAATATGGATAAAAATAATAACAAAATACTTTTACTAAAACAGACAATAAATTCTACTATAACTCCATAAAAAGATGAAAATGACCTTCGAAGGGTTCAAATTGTTCAGAACTAACTTTCAACCAAGTAATAATAAATGATATTTTCAATTATTAATATTTTAGTCAACATAGATCAGTTATAAGATGTTCGCATAAATCAGTGCAAGAATGAGTACATATGATAACAAACTTACAAAAGTAAGACATATTCACAAATATAAATTTTAGCCACAGTTACTCAACAATTGAATGTTAGTAAAAAATCAATGAATTGGACAAGAAAAATGAAAAATTGAGTCAGTGTCTATAAGAACAATTAAAATTAGCAGAATAGGTCATCTTACATAGGAAAAAAATGAGAAAAAAAAACAATATTGTATTAATCTGACCCAGGAATTCATAAAAGAATTCAGAATGAAAACCTACCATAATAATTTTAAAATTACATATAGGAGATAGTCAAACAAAGGACATAAAACAAATCGTGTAGTATCAATAAAATTACATAAAAGGTTCCTTTTACAAGATATAGGATTGAGTACCAAAAACCCCTCCATAGCATAAACAATATCATGGTCTAAAACTAAGGTTTTACATACCGGTCCGTACTAGTGTACCGACAAAGTACAAGTACCGGGCGGTATGCACAGTGCATACCGTCTGATTCAATAAATATTTTATAATATTATATTATATTAAAATATTAAATATATTTAAAAAATCAAATAAAGGGGCGACATCACCTCTATAAAAAATATTATAAAATATTAAAATATTAAATATATTTAAAAATCAAATAAAGGGGCGACATCGCCGAGGCGACGTCGCCTCGATCTCTCTCCCAATGCGGGGCGAGCGGGGAGGGCACGCGGGCGACCCACGGGCAACGAGGGCGAGGTATTTCTTCTTCTCCTCTTCTTCTTTCTTCGTTTCCTCTTTCTTCTTCTTTTTCCTCTACCCTTTTTCTTCCTCAATCGACCGCCGACGGTCGATTTCTCCCTTAATCGACCGCCGACAACCGAAAGCGACCGCCGACGGTCGATTTTAGTGGTACCGCCCAGTAGCGGCCGATCCGCGTACCGGTCAGCTACCGGACCGGTATGTACCGGCGGTACGAGCCTTACCGCTCAGTAAGGAAAACCTTGTCTAAAACAATAACCTCAAACTTTCACAAAGAATACTACCGGCCATTATGAAGACATGATCATGACATATTATTTTGGGATCAAAAGGTAAAAATCAAGAATTCAGAATGGTACACTAGAGCATTCTCAGAAGAGGAAAAGAATTATCATACTTTCTTGATAGAGGATTGGTTCGAAAAATATACTTTTCTTATAGATACAATAAAATTGAAAAGGAGATTCTCACTTACAAGCTAAAAATATTTATATTGACAGATATCAAAAAAGAACATGAGTGTCATTGAATCAAAGTTCTAAATTGGTCAGATAACTTCTGAATATTCCCAATATTTGATCCTTGATCTATTCATCATCTGATTTTTATTCAATGACTTTATATAGAATTCAATCAAACCATAAAGCCTATTAGGAAATACAAATCAAAATATATCATGAATGACGGATATATCAATGTGGCATGAGACTAATTGTTCAAGGATCTTGGTACAAAGTAAACAAATTTTTGTCATTAATTCAACTTATACAAAGAACCAATGAAATCAATCAAGAAGTTATTATAGAGACTGAATTGCACATTTACCACAAAGGAGAAAATGACTGCCATAGCACACCTTGGGCATTGGAAAATGAAATAAATGATAAAGAAAATAAATATGATATATAAGAAAATGAAGAAAATAAGAATAATATTGATCAATATATATAAAAAACGAACAAGATAATGCTGATCAATATCATAATGGCAAATTGGTAAGCATAGCATATTATTAATGAAAATAATACTGATATCACAAAAATAATAGATAAAAATAACATATAACAACACATGGAAGAATTATAAAAAGGAACAATAAAGGATTACTTAGTCAACATAAGAAGATAACAAATCATTCCAGTAATGCAAGAATGCAATCAACGCATCATCACTATGACAGAAAGGCATACCACCTCACATGCCTCGTCACACAAAAGATAAAATAAAGTTAACAACTGTAACAACTTTTGAAGTGTCCTGAATCTCTTGTAACTCTATATTTACCCCTTTAGCCAGAGAACTACTTCGATCTCATAAGCTAGTTGATGCGCTTTAGTGTTTTCTTTTCCTAAGAAGTCTAAGATCGACTCTGTAAACCTGAGTCTTGCTGTTTTAAATATATGAATGCTCTTATAGGATGGATCAAGCATTAGGGAGCCATTAGAGTAGGTTTCTTTATAAAACATAACATCAGAGAAATAATTTTTATAATCTAGATTACTTAATTTATTCATACTGCAATAGAAATTCTAGGACGAAAAAACAAAAAGCTTAGGCATCTTAGGATCCTCATCTCATCATCTCCAATCTCATTACTTAATGCTTTGGACAGTACATACCAGTCCGTCGGTATACGCCACCATACCATGTGCCGGTTAGGTACCATACCGACGGTCAGTCGGTACACTAGTATGGACTAGTAAGGTGAACCATGCATAAAATTACATCATCACTGATAAATAACATCATACCACACAATTTACGAGGAAAAAAAGTATTTGTTCATTAATTTATAGTCCAATCACAATATCTTTTTCCTTTTCTAGACTCCCCAAGTGCGAAAAAACAAAAATAAGAGGCAAATACAATTATATCAAGGCAAATCAATTTTGTGGAAGATAATTTTTTATATTTGTTTCAATTAATAATATTTCTTAATGAAATATTTGATTAATAGGCTTCTTTATAAAGGCTTCAATCATCAAAAAGAGTCTTCTCACACTTGAAATCTTCAATCAAATCCAACATTTAACATTTCAACTCTATCCTTTTATTTGCCTTAGCTTTCTTCTCCTTGAACAATCTTGGTACCTAATGGAGGATTATTTAGACGCTATTATTCGGCTTTATTCAAATCCAAGATTGTTGCAAGGAGAAACCTACTTGGCTAGGACACACCTGTTTTATACTATCTTATCTATCAAACTATTTGGAAAAAAATGATGAAATCGATTCTTAGTGTTTACCCCTATTGACAAGTCATCTCATAGTGTTACCCCTATTCACATGCTTATACCATGTGAATCGAGACACTTGAAACCCATATGAACTATGAAAAATATACTGACAAAGAAAAGATAATAGGAACTTACCTTGAGATCAAATTTTGCCAAAGCAAGATGATTGAAGGCTAACAAATTTGTATGCTTCAAATGATCAGCCCTCTCAAGTGATCTTTTTAAAAGAACAAGTAACTGTTGTTGGGTGGACAATGGTGTACCAAGACCAGTAGTAGTGCCCAATGAATATGGAGAACCAATTATTCCAGTCATGTTTGAAATCCCTATCTCAGATAAGAGTTTGCATATGGCTGCCAATGTATAAGCAAGGCATGAATCATCACTATTCTGCAAAAGGTAGCATATTCAGATATGCTATTACTTATGTAGCAACTCTAGCAAAAACTGCAGCATATGGCAACAATGCAGAAAAAGATGTATTGCATAAATCTCCCACAGGAAAGGGAATTCATAATATACAGAAAGACATCCAGGTAACAAATATGAATAGTTTAAAACATTACTTATTTTTTGCAGAACATTTTAATTCATATGTGATTTTGTAAGAAAATATTACTATATCAAGGACCAGCTATATTTATTTTCACATAATTCATATCAAATCATTACATAGATTATATCAAGGCATAACGATGTAATGCAATTCTTGCTTCAGGCTGCATGTGTCCTTTACTCAATAAGGAATCTGGGGTGTTTTGCATACAATTCATGCATTGACAACAACAATTCACTTTAATATATTCACCTCATTGATTGGTGATTATTTTCTAATGATTAAGTTTAAAATATTAAAATTAACATTAATTTCGGAAAACAATGCACACTTATGTAAAAAATCTCCGTACTCTGGTATATCCATAATCCAATTCTTCACTTCCACAAAATCAACCTTGACGTCATGTTGAGTATTGGCACATTCCTCAAACACATTAACAAAATGAGATTGATGTTAAGAGCTAATGTACTTATCAGTATAACTAAAGGCTAAAGCATAAAACCAATCAAGCAGCAAGGTCTTGAGCTTAGTATCAGCCATGTACTTTTTTCTTGCTATTGGAAGCAAATTTATGGTCCCATAAAATTGGGACTCTTTCAAGTAGAAACATCTCATTTAAGAAGATCGACGCCAGATAACAAATAACTGAAAAATAATTCTGATGTTAACAAACCTAGCTAGGTTGTTTTATAGCACATTTGAATTTAATAATGAGAATAATGTTCTCCAACAAACAATAAGAATTTCATGATAAATTATAAAAAGAAGAATGTCATTCATAAACTCAAAGTTGACCAATCAGCCTCGTGACTACCTGTTGAGAGATCCGTACTGCTTCAGTTAGAGCCTGAAAAGCAGCAAAATACAGGGATTATGGGTCAGCATATAGGTGCTTGTATAGAGGTACTTGTGATATCCTACTTCAAGAAAGGAAGTGTTACTAGGCAAACCAGAAATATCAGTCTAATCTGTTTTTGACTAGATGACTAATTATAGAAATACAAATTCATCATTAGACTATCGCTAGTTATAAAAAACCATAGAATGATTGCATAATTCCATGACTTCTTAAACTTTAAAGTAATGAGCCTTTTATATTAGGTAATATGCCATGAAAATTATATAGGCTAAAGGATGAGACCCAGCGATCAAGTACATGGCAATCAATCAAACCCTGTGTGAAGCATCATTTGTTCAAGATTAACTCAAGCTGAATAACAAACTCGGCGGCTCAAGTCAACCCTGCTATGTCAAGATTGCCTGAACCAGCCCCAACAAATGGATTCAGCTGATGAGTCCGACTTCATTGGTTACACATCAGACTAGCACTCCTCTAGTTAGTGATGAATAAAGAATCAGAGTGTTTGCCATAAATGCTGTTTGCATGTAAAAGATAGTTCCATGGGATAATGGGTGTGGCAGGATGGTGGTGTAAAGGTCAAAATGTCAAACTGCCGTCTACACCTGGAGACGGAGAGAGATTGGTAAAAATGACTTCCACAGATAAGTTACCTCCAAAGCCTTCTTAGGGTGCCCAAAATGGCACTGCAGAGTGCCTAAGCATAACAAAGCTGTCTCATATCTCCCAACTTCGAATTCAGACGATGGAGAAGGTGAACGACTAAAGAGTCCTTCCATCCCAGCACTTCAGGAAAACAAGCAACCGATCAGACAACAGAACATTATCAAAAAGCTATCTAACATTTTAAACATTTAAAATTACACATGCAAAATGCAGCCTAATTATGTGATAAACAGTCATAATTGTTCCACATCATTATCTTCTCACAATAACAAAAAAATAAGCCATAAATGATTAATCCAGCACTTGAATATACTATACCTTGAAAGAATATATGCAAGCAAACCTGCGCTAAATATTTATGCCTCTGACTATGATAAATGACATTCACAACTATCTGCCCAGCACCTAGTATTGTTGTTTTGTTCAGCAAACTATTAACCATTTAATTTTTGTTTGTGATAATCCTTTCATGCTGATGCATATTGAAATGTGATGTCACCTCTCCCTTATATTGGGTAGCATACAATTTCCTTATTAGTCCCTTTGATAAATTGATCAACCACTGAAGTGAGATGGCTATTTATCCATCGAATATTAAAAAAATTTCAGCATTTTAAATCTATCATTCAATGAGTGCATATTGAAATAAATATTACTTGTAACTTTCGATTCAGATGGTTAAAATGTGGAGGGAATTAGAGTGCTCAGTAACCACTAGGTACCACCCAGGTTAAGGGAAAAAGTTGATATGTCAATAAATTGGTACTTAGATTAAGAGAAGTTTATGCCAATAAAGATGTCTTTTTCATACATTATTAATTTGGTAGCTAGAATATAAATTATTTGAGTTATTTTAGCTAAGCTAAAGGATATAGAACCAGATGGATAGTGTGGCCCAGAAAAAGAATAAAAAATGAATTTAAGGGTAAAAGCAATGGAGGATAAAATGAAAAAAAACATTGGACATAGTTTGATTAAAAAAAATCCACTTCTAAAAATTGTCTTATTTTTTCCTGTGTAAATTGGCCCTCCCATAGCCTGCATGGCAGAACCTTGTGCACTAGACCCGTTTGTATTATTATCCCATAGGCTCATGTATCCTATTGTCTCCTTGAAAAACCCAACACTTGGATACACGTCCATATCAAATTCTTGTGCCCATGTCCATACAACCTAAAATTATGATGAATGACAATAAGCAGAACTGTTCAATATACGATTAATGCTTCTTGCAACAATGCCACAAAAAGGGATCTCAGAGATACTTTAAAGTATACCTATAATCAAAATAGCAGTGAAGCTCATCTAAAGCAGAAAGATAATCATTGTGATAAAGAGCGTTTAAGTATTGCAAGTATCGTACCTGCAACACAATTGAAGGGATAAGTGTGTGTAAGCTGAAGCAATATATAAATAATCAACTTATTATAGAAGGGTAGAAAAGGTTTCAGATATCTGAAATTAAATATCATTCTCTTATATCTAGACTTTGAAACTTACACGATGAAGCTCTGGAGCTAGCTTCTGCAGCTGCCTTAGAGTAGCAGAAAATGAATACAAGGGAAATGAGATGGCATCCCTGGCAAACAAATTATGTGATCAGAAACTGTGGACAGAGTTTGTTAACCAAAGAAGAGAATATAACACTCACTTCTCGAGCAAATCAGCTTGCATGTTCAGATACCCTTCTATTTGCCACCTTGATCGAAGAACACCTAAATTATCATCAGTTCTGAAATTATTGTTTAGCAAGGGAACAAGACCACCACTTTGAGAGCCATCGTCACCATGTTTTATCCTCGGAGAATCTGAAGCCTGATTATCTGGGAATTACAATAATATGATCATTTACTGTGTCAACATTTGCTCTTATGTTAACACAAGATATAATGAACTTAAGATCAGTATCAGTTAAATGAAGTAAAAGCAAAAGCCATCACTTTTTAGATCTGCTGAGTGTAACAAAGTGTAAGCTGTAAGAATAAATAATTCCAATAGCCACAATATTGGATAGGTGAAAACGATCAAGCGAAAGGTTAGTTTGGATATGACAGGAGACTGTAACATGAAAACAAGCATCAAGGAAAATGTACCCTCTGTTACCAAAAATGTCTTTTCAAAGAAACGACAACCATTCTCTCTTCATGTGGTACACCTAAACAGTAATGAAGCTCTTAACTTATCTCGTAAGATTATTACACCGAAGTCATAATGAAGCTTGTAAAATAGTTCTGTAAATAAATTGTGATTCTCCTTGAACATGAAACAATAAAGTTTAACATAGAATCATGTCACAGCTACCAATTATGCATCACAGAACAAGAAAAAGGCATGATAACAAAAGCAGACATGCAAAATATATGAAACTTCAATGACTACAAAGATTGGTCTATAAAAAGCAGGGACTTAGATCTTCCCTACACCGAGTACTATCTGTTAGCCAATATAAACAGGAAAAGTGTGTCAGTAAGGAAAGGGCCGATTACATATGCAAGCCATGCATGTCTTGATCCTTGCTGGTGCACCCCAACTGATGCCACAGACCAAGCATAGGTTAAAACATCTGGTTAATTTAACCTTGACTAGCAGCTAAGTTGTCATGAATGATGAGCAATAATCCATGCCCCAAGTTTGTCATACAATAGGCACACAACGAATTTTGGATTAGATGCCCCAAATTATTAACAGAGAACATAACAAAAAGACCCCTGAGTTGCATATTCTTATTCCATTTCAAACTAAACCTACCTAAAGCTCCAAGTAACAACCACATACTATTGATGTGCCCAATCATTTTATACAGAAACAAGGTATGTTTTCATGATTGACAAAAGAAAATGATAATGATGTAGACATGTAGGTACATATGAATCACTATGATTGACAGAAAATAGACATCAGAGTTAATTAGCAGTGGGCGGTTGACAAAAGAAAGTGACCAGAATTGTGTCATGTAACATTATATGCATATAAGTGAATGGCTTTTAAACGAATCAGCAAAATTAGAATCATATAAGACAATCAGAAACCTAGAAAAGTAACTAGAAATTTAGAAATATCTTCAAATTAGATGTTTGAATTGGTCAAAGCCACATAATGTGGCTCATTAACAAGATTATCTGATCATGGTGAACGAGTACATTAAGATTCCCAGACACCAGCCTAGCTAATATGGTTTGGTTCAATCAGCAGGAGTGTTCGATTTCACCACATACAGCATATTTTCTATTTCTAAAGTAACAAGAATAATAAGCGACTTCTTAGATATTGGCTACCTACTAAGACAGAAACATATAGCAGCAAATAATTGTTAAAGCAATCGACAAAATGACAACATAAGATATTAATCACCACTACTCAGAAGCAGACTAGATTATGGCAAATAATATCATCTTATACTTTTGCAAAATATTTTAGATATCATGGCCCCTACTATACAAAATTAACAGACCTTCAAGAAAACTAGAAAGGAATTTTGACGGAATATGTGTCAAATTTTCAGCAGCTTGTGTATCATTTTGTAGCCCATATTCTTCAAGTTCGGCAGATTCACAATCCACTTCTGGATCCTCTAGCAGTTCATGGAATTCTGATCCATTAAAATCGTCATCTTCGGCCATTTCATATGTAGAATCATTTGAGTTACAGTATGCCACTAAGTTAGTCAAAAGATGGCAAACACCCTAAACATATTACAGAAAAACAAGATGTGAGCCTTGACTAAGCTACTTAGCATAAAACTATGAGATAATAAAATTCTATGCATTAATGAATTCAAATCAAGTACAGCAAATGAACTTGGAGAATGTAAACAAAAATGATAGTGAAATAAAGCTGGAACAATTCAAGAAAACAAGCTAAATGGACATCACATTTTTCTAGTTGTCTAGCAACAACAGCAATACTTAAGTTGGAACTCATAATTTTTGTTAGCATAAAGCGAACAGCAGCCTCAGCCATCCATTCCTCGGTTTCATATAAACTTATCCAAATATCCTCCTAGATATTATTATACTCGAGCAGAAAATAGCCTATCTCCTCCAAATTCAACTTGCAAATATAGAAGGGATTACAAAAGTTAATTCCTCTACCAACCTAGGGAACACCCATGACAGATCTATTTGAAAAGATAATCAGAGCTAATAAAAATAAATTTAGTAGTTAGAGATAGAAGAGTCTTAAAGACTCAGTATCAGCTACTAGAAGCTTGAAAAGAGACGATGGAGAAATGCAATTAATAATAAAACTCTCCTTGTAGCATAGTTTGTCTAATACAAATTTTAATACTCAAAGTGTCATGTCTTATTTCTATACAGTAGAAGAATGCTGAGCCACTGCTAAGCATGTCTTGGTGCCTGGTCAGCTCAATCTGTGCCATGTGCCGTGTGTCGTATGCCTGTGGGCACAGGCTTTGTACTTGGGCTGGCACACAGATAAGCACAAATGACGCATCAATACTGGAATATCCATCTTCTTTCAAGTATCATTTTGTATATACTCTTATCATACAAAAAGGCCTCCCACAATATCCTCTCCTGCGTGCATTTTTATCTGCACATTTCACAACTATAATTGCATCCACTTCATCTCCCTATTTATGAGTTTCTATCTTCTCCTTGCCTGAAGTCAGAGAAAGGGCATCAGATGCAACACATGTCAAACCGCATGTACAAGCCATTTTCATGACAAAAAAGATAGCATAAAGCTACAACAATCACAAACAAACCTCACGCTTTATCTAATCTTAAACATGACATGCAGACTCTTCACATTGCAGAAACATGCCCATGTATTGAGAGTGTGAACTTTACCAATAACAGTCAACTGATTTAACATAGTCTAACATTGTCTTTGTGATGTTATTTGTGGTTAACTAGATTCTTAGTATCATAGAGCTAATATGATACACTCCTAACTCCTGCTCAATTCAATTAAAGAAGAGTATAGTGAGTATCAAGGAAAGTTTATTGAACCTCGAGACAAGCAACCAGCTTCAGATGTATAACTAAACCAGCTAGTTTGATTTGGTAGGGGAAATTCGTTCAGAAAAAGCAAAATTTTGCTCAAAGAGATTACTAAATCATCAATTTAATAAACCTGAACCACTAGGAGTAGTGTCATGTAGACCTTACAACCAACTCAATTTTCCTCCAACATCCTATGTAAGACAAGAATGTTGGTATGTCAGACTTTGCCCCACATAATATTTGATGTCCTCATCAAGATTGAAACATAGTCAAAATCAAACCATAGTATGATGCTCATGAGACTCAATGCAGCTATGGCTCCACATTTTGATGTGCTTTTAGCCACATCCTCAAATAACCTTTCCTACTTGAGTGTATTATCATGCCCAACACTACGTCTGCTCTAATATACCACACACACTCGACCTAATAACTAACTCACTAACCTGATAGGCATATACCACCAGAACAAAATACCTAGGTAGATTCATCTTAGCCCTTTAAACTAACTCAGTTTTTCTTCCACATATGACGCGGGAACCTATCACAATTTATTGACCAACACATAAACGACCGAAACCTCATCCAAGGGTAGTTGGTAGAGTAAATATAACGTTCAACAATATAAGGACATTTAGGAACTAGCTTTTTTTACTATTATCATGTTATTTTACTATGATTTTAAATGTCATTACCAACTGACAGAGAAACAAGACACATTAAAAAAGAAAAAAGAATTACTAAGACTGATAGATTGACCAGATCAATGTAGCAAGCAATGACTAGAATATATAAGTTGGTAAATGAACTTAAGATCAAGGTTCGCGATTTCGTACCATACCAACATACCAAGTTTTGTTCGGTACAGTATGGTACGGGAGTACCGAGCAGTATGCCAAAGTGTACCGCTTGGTACACCTTTTTTTATGATATATATAATATAAAAAATTAAATGGCGACGTCGCCTCGTTTTCTCATCTCGGCGCGGATGAGGAGAAGCCTCGGCGACGTCACTGAGGCCTCCTCCTCTTTTCCTCATCGCCTCAGACGAGGAGAAGATCGCGACGAAGAAGTCGCCGCCTTGCGAGGTTCTCCTTATCTGTGGCACCATCCCGAGGTTCTCCGACTGTAGACGTCTCTGGCCTTCGGCGAAGAACGCGACAAAAAAGAAGTCAAGCCGCCGCCTTGCTATTAGAGGATGACATCATCTGAGGTTCTCACTCTTTCTCTTTCTCTTTCTTCTTCCTTGCTTCTTCTCCATCTTCTTCTCCCTCTTTCTCGCCACAGCTAGGCCGCAGCCAATACCGCCCGATAGCGAGCGATGAAAGTCGAAATTGACCGTTACCAACATGTTTCGGGCAGTAATGGGGCGGAACAGCCCCAATCGACGGTATTGCCCAGTAGTGGGCGATCCAACGAACCGATACGTACCGCCCGGCATGGGCGATATGATTCGGTATTGTAGGCATTGCTTAAGATATTGCTTTGGATATTAAATGTAGGAACAATATGAAGTTCAAAATGATAAGGAAATTATCTGCATCTGTATTGTTCAACATATACAGTATATATATATATATATATATATATATATATATTAGAATCCATGAACACAAGCTTAGGATATGCAATGTCAGATAAAGTAATATTTCTTAAACAATTAAGAAATTGTTTACATTCTTGTGGCATATTCAAACATACACAATAAAAAAATCTTTAAAAGACTATACAAGAAAGAAGGAAAGAGTGGAATGTTCTACAGATAATAGGATCCAAGAATTGTGACATCAAAAAGGTAATAAATATGGTATGACCAAACTAATAACAGCATCAAATGCAAACACATTAAGAAACTCAAGTACACAACACAATGATGCACATTTCTAAACACCTCAAAGGGCAGCATATTGAAGGTCAGTATGCAACACCGGATAAAGATTCCCAAATGACTATTTGGATCCAACAAAGCCTGCTCCTCTTCCATAGATGAGCCTTCAGGGGCTGCAAGTACACCTGACCAAAACTAACAGTAGTTTTCATGACATCTAAAAAACCATAATAAATATGTGTGCGTGCAAGTAAGCACACATGTATGCAAGAACAAATAGATAAAAAGAAAATTGTATATCCGATTTCTACCTCGCAGTTTATCAAAAAAATTGAACAAATCATCTGGTGAGGATAGGACCAATAGGTTGCTTATCAAATGCTCACTTAACATAGCCAAACCACCAAGTGCCTTCAACTGATTTAGAAGTTCTTCCAATGAAGGTTCCAAGAAACCCTCGCAGGACTTCAAATCACAAAGAAAAGAACAATATAAGCTACTTAATAGAAGAAAACTGACGGTACCAACTAGTAAGTTAGCTGCATGTATTAAGAAACTAGAAGATTGTGGATCAAAGATGAAAATTTGAAAAATGAAAAACTAGCAAGTGAGTTTCTGAAATGCATTGGAAATAAAGAGAGTGATTTGCTGGGTACAAATTAAAGAAGACTGACAAGACCAAATGCCAAATTTGATTCACAAAAAGTGTAGCTGTTTAGCCAACATTAATAACCATAACCATAATAAACTAATGAGTAGTACAACTCTTTTCTTAAGACATTGGAGTAACTCTTTGTATGATGGAACTCCGAAAGAGTAGGAAAAGAAAAACAGAATTTGATAGTTGCCTGCAGGACAAAGTACCAAAGTATATATGCAAAAAAGAACTACCAAGAGAGCAAAAAAATAAGAGAGACATAGGAGAGGTTTCAGACAACCTATTAAGGGAAAAGTGGAAGAGACCAGGGAGGCGGTGGTGAGAGATGGGCTGGAAGGCTACCAAGAAAGCAATGAACTACCAGATCGCCCAAAAGACAGGCGTAAGAGTAAGATGATAAAGATAGCAGGAGTATCGAATCAAACCCTGGTAAGGGAAAAGAGTAGGAGGCCGAGGCAGTGGTGGTGGAAGATGGACTGGAGGGCGAAAGGCATGTCCGGCTGCATGTGTAGAGCGAAGACTTCCGGTTGAAATTGTCAAACTTCGGCGGAGGGCGTTGAAATAGCAGAAGGCTTTCGTGTGTAGAGCGACTGGAAGACGGTGGAGGTGGCAGACGGCGTTCTTGTGGGGGTTGTTGTCAAACATCGGCGAACCGCCCTCCTTCAAGCTTCCTCCGCCGGCCATTGGTCGAAATTGTCGTTCGAACGGCTCGGAGCAGCAGAATGAAACGAGACTTTGACTTACTTTTCCTCTTCTTATAAACGCATATTCGCCAAAAACGAACTACCAAGAAAGCAAAAAACTACGAGGGAGATAGGAGGGGTTTCGGACAACCTATTAAGGGAAAAGAGGAAGAGAGACCAGGGAGGTGGTGGTGGGAGATGGACCGGAAAGCTACCAACAAAGTAATGAACTACCTAATCACCCGAAAGCTAAAAGGAAGATAGGAGGGGTTTCAGACGACCTATTAAGGGAAAAGAGGAAGAGAGACTAGGGAGGTGGTGGTGGTGGTGGGAGATGGACTGGAAAGCTATGAACTACCTATTTTTCCTCTTCTTATCAACGCATATTCGCCAAAAACGAACTACCAAGAAAGCAAAAAAACTAAGAGGAAGATAGGAGGGGTTTCAGACGACCTATTAAGGGAAAAGAGGAAGAGAGGCCAGGGAGGTGGTGGTGGAAGATGGACTGGAAAGCTACCAAGAAAGCAATGAACTATCTAATCACCCGAAAGACAGACATAAGAGAATGATCGCAGGAGTGTCGGATCGAACCCTGGTAAGGGAAAAGAGGAAGAGGCCAAGGCGGTGGTGATGGGAGACGGACTGGAAGACGAAGGGCATGTCCGGCTGCGTGTGTAGAGCGAAGACTTGGACGAGGTGGCAGACGGCGATCTTGTGGGGGGTGATGTCGAACACCGGCGAACCGCCCTCCTTCAAGCTTCCTCCGCCAGCCATTGGTCGAAATCGCCGCTCTAACGGCTCGGAGCAGCGGAACGAAACGAGGGTTTGATTTCCTTTTTCCTCTTCTTATCAATTATTTCCATCTCCCACCATCGAGCTCCAAATCAAAATTGAAAGGGCAATACTTTTCTTACCCTGTGACATATACTCAACTTCTTACCGCCTTTATAATTGGAAAATAAGTGGGACCACACGTGCCACCCAGATCCAAATAAAGAGGTACTTTAAGCGACAATTAATTGCCTTTTCGATGAATGAATGCACTGTGTGTATTACTTGGAGGCTTCTTCTTTGACACACATGAATTAAAATTAAAATAAAAAAATAATGGACGTTTTGCTTAAGAAAAATCTTTAATATTAGGTTTTTAAGCGAAAGGATCGATAATTGATTTTTCTCTAAAAACACCCTTTTTCGTCGACTTGATGAAAATATCTCTAACTCTTGATTTGTCGTCATTCTAACTATAATCTCGTCCACTATCATTGTCGATGTAGTTGTTGCCCTCATTACTATTTGCCCTTCTCCCTCTTTTTTGTATGTTATTTATCCTTTCCTATCATCTGTCATCTCCTCCTCCCCTTGAGGAAGAAGAGCAGGCGAAGAGGGGGAGAAAAGAAATAACAGAACAAGATGGGCAAAGGGGGGAAGAGAGTAGGGGATGAGGGGAACAGAGGGAATAATGGAGAACAAGGGAAGAGGAGAAAGGGAGGAGACAATTATAAATTATAAAAATTATAATTATATTATTATTGTATGAAAATATTTTAATATCATAATATGAAATCAAATATTAATATATTAAATTTAGGATACATACCTTTCAATATCGTTAGAATATCTTGTAAATTTTTCTCTTTAAAACAACTAAACTTATATTTTTATCTCTTCTTATCCTTTGTAAATTTACTATAAATAATGGGATAAAGAGTAAATATTTATAAATATATATATATGTGCTCTCTCTTCTGCATATAGCTTTTACTAGATCCTACCAATTTATAGGGGAGAGAAAAAAAGTCAAAGATAACACTCCCATCAAGGTTATCCTCGGATCATATCATAATCAAATTTTTTTTTGTTCGCTGATAATAATTCAATCATAACTTTAGTATATTTTATCCAATTAAACCGAATCACGTTTAATACTCTTTCACTTAACATATTAATTAGTAAGATATAAAAAGAATTTGAAATCATAAATACAATATTTTAAAAATAGATTTTAGAACATTTTAAAATTATTTTACATATGGTCATGAATTTTATAAAATAAGTCACTAAGTCTAATAAATATAATAATACTATATTAAGTCTTACTACCCCTACGGTAGATAATGATTATACGTTATTAATATTATATTCTCTTCTATGTAGCATAATATTATCGGTCTTTCCTACTACAGTTTATAATGAGTCTTATAATTTATTTTATCAAGATAATCCTATTATCATATTCAATCATAATATATATATAAATGTTAAATAATATAAGAGAGACAAATAACCTTAATTGAATAAGTAAAAATATAAATTATGTTATTCAAATATGAATCATCATATTTTTTATGAATTATTTAAGATATATCACTTGATACGGTATATCATAAGGTATATTAAGATATGTTATAAAATTATTTTTAATAATATAATTTATATTGATATTATTGTTTAAAAAATTATCTATTAACTAATATAAATATAAATTATAATGTTGACTTCCTACTATCCAAACAATTTACATAAGTAGCATATGAAAATATGCTCATTTCAAACTATTTGATTTTTGTATGTGAGAATAAAATCCTTTGTTCCTTTCCGTCCATGGGTTATATATCTACCCAATATTTATTACTATAAATTTGATAATATGTTTAAGCATATAATAGGATTTCAACTATGTACAATAACTATATTTTTTTATTTGATTATTTTTTAAGTCATTCTTAGGATAGTAGCTTTAACTATTTTTTTATTTATAATAATAGGTATATTATTCCTTGAATAAAGCTGCATATAAAGTCTCTCTAATGCTCGATCAATATGTCATTTCTGAGATAGTCATAATAATTTTTAATATGTATCTCTAAATATCTAAATTTTAATAATATAAATTATCTTATTCATATCAATCATCTTAAAATTATTAGTGAGAAATATTTTAGTCTCGTGTAATAAACCAATATCACTATTGACAAACAAATATATCATCTATGGATCAAGATTAAACTTGCTTCTACTTATCTTCGTATATAAATATTAATCAATAATATTTTTTGATATCTAAAGAAAATAATGATATTATAAAACATTATATACTATAGTCTAAAAGCTTGTTTAAAAATATAAATAAATTTTCTAAGTTTGCAAGCCAAATATTACATTATTTTCTCTCTGAATCCTTTATGTTATTTCATACATATTTACTCGTCTAGATCTTAACTTACAAAACTTGATTTCACATCCACATAATATAACTTAAAATCATAATGAGCTAGTAATGTCATGACGATTCTTAACGAGTTAACTTAAAAACTAAAAACAAAATCTCATTATGAGTAATATCTTTTTTTATGAGTAAAATATTTGATTATAAGTCTAACTTTATATCATTCAATATTATCATTTAAGTGATATTTAGTCTTTAAAAAATTTACGATTGATTCTTTTATAATTATTGGATAACACGATGATATAAACACTACAATAATTCATTAATCTTAACTCTTCATTCATTGCATTAAACTATTTTTTTAGGATCATCATGGTTATAATTTGTAAAAATAATAAAAGATCCTTTTGATTATCTAATTCTTTGTACATATACCACATAATCATAAAAAATGATAAGTCTACTTTCTATGATATTTTCTCAAAAACATCGATTATGATTATTATATTCCTTTAAAATAATAAAAAATATTGATAAACTCTTACATGACATAGATATCTTTTCCTTTAGAAGTTAACATTATAGTCATTTTTATATAATTTTTCTTACCATAAGTAATATTTTATTATAAAGTTATTTTTTTATAAGTTTGTATAGCTTTCATAAACTTAATTTATTATTTAATAAATTATATTTTATTATTTTCATTGTTACCCACTTCTCAAGTAGTAATTAGAATATCATAAGACCTTTTACACTTTAATCTTCATTCTTCTTAAGTATACATACTAATTGCTCATTTAAGTTCATTTATTCTTTATTGTATTGTAATAAATTTTAAATAAGTCATAAGAAAAATAATTAATAATGAATTGCATAGAATAACTCATCATTCATAATATTTATGAGCTTTATAGCTTTGTCAATCGAGAATATATTCTAAATTTTCTCAAATGTTGTAATATTGATAGTTAGTTGTTTAATTAATGTGTCAGCTAACAACTTATTAAAAACAATTTAGTATGTAAATTATATATTGTAATGAAATCCAAATATGATTAGCAACTAAGCCTAAATAGATATTTTGAATTATTTATTATTTTATAAAATTTTCAATGGTTAAGTATTGATTCTTGCAACAAGTCTGAATAAGTTATAGTATATATTATATATATTCAAATCACTTATAATAATTTAATTAAAAAATATAGAATATAATGATATATGAAAAATATTTTTATAATAATAAAAATATAAAAAAATATTATTTTAAGTTTTTAAACAAATATTGAACTATTGATATTATCTCTCGGTGAAACATTGATATATTTAATATTTATATAATTTTATAATTATAGTGAATTGATATCATAGTTGTGAAATAGTATTGATACATTTTGGTATATAAATCTACTAATTATATATGTCATTATGAATATTATTTTTTAATATTAGTTAAGACTAATTTTATAATATAATATTATAAATTTATTATTCCAAGACCACTTTGATGATTATAAGACTAATACAATAATATAAAATACATCTTAAATATCATATAAATGGTAAAATATCTTTAAATTTACACCACATAAGCCCATCATCCCAATCCACTTTGGTGGTTACAAGTCATACAAAACTTAAGAATATAAATTACAAATAATATTCACTATTTTTTCTTAATTAAATTTATATAAAAATAGTTTAATAATAATAAAATAATAACCATAATAATTGTTAAATATTAATCAGTATAAAACTCATTTAATGAATATAATCATGATAAAATAATAATGATACTTTATGTGAAAAATAAATATTATTTTATATTTTTTAATATGTATATGAATAACCTCATGAATATCCAAAAGCAATAATTAGAATTTTAATACCACAAGTAAATAAACAAAATTTACCATTATTTTATATTAGAAAACTATAAAAAATTAAAATATTTTTTAATACTACATAAAATCCTAAAGTAGGTCAATTAATCCTATTTAATTAGGTAAACTCATAATTGGGCTACACAAATTAAGCTCGTAGATTTGGGTCAAACATCAAACCAATTAGGCAAATTAAAGTCAGAGATGGCCAAGGTCAGAAACTTAAATTTTGATCAATTTAGGTCTAAATTAAAATGCGATCAAAATCCAATCAGGTTATAGTCAAAATCAAATCCGATCATAAAATTATGATTGACCAAGTTCAAAATTTGATCAGATTGAACTAAATTAAGTCAAAATCTATAGGATTGATTTGAGGTCAAAAATTAAATTTTGACCTAATCAAAATTAAGATTAGGTCAAAATTAGATTTACGATACAATTTGACCATAATTCCTAGTAGCCCCTTTCCCGTGGCACAAGGTGCAACATCCTCTTTGCCTTTGCCGACGATGATACGCAATCAATCATGCATCATTGTTTATCATATAGTGATCACTATCGTTCATCACAGATAGTAATCCGTTGTTTGTCATATGCACTTCATCGCAACGACTCATTAGTTGCCCCTCACATTATCGTCGGGGGCAGTATCCAAATCATTGTTGCTTAAAAAGCCCTTTGATGCTACCTGAGGCACAGCACCGTCGACCATCTCACCGCAGCATTTCCGTTGTGCGATCATCGCGCAATCATCGGTCTCTCACCCAAATGTTAGGTTATTATCTGTGAGCAACACCCAAACCACCGTTGTGGGCCTCGTGGCCTCCAACAACTATGCCATGAAAAAGCATGTCTATGAGAAATTATCCCACTATGCACCTCATCCGTGACACTCGGATTGGTCTTTGGCTGCCATCATGTTGGTGTTAATAGGCATCACTATGACAGCGTCCATGATGATACTTGTCGTGATGCCTCCTATCTCGTCGCAACATTTAGCGGCTTGCATCGAAATTCCATTGTCATGATGACACATAATTGTAATCTTTATTGTCGTATGCATCATGACCTTGTGCGATTATTGCCCCCAACAAGGCTACTGCACCACCATTGTTATTAAGGTATCCATTAACACTTTGTGGTGCAACCCCTGCAACAATCATGAGACTTCCATTGTAGTACCCAATGTCACAACACCACCATTACCCTCGAGCACTACCAGAACCAATGCATATTATTGCTAGTGGTTGGAGTCCTATAGTTGTGACTCCCTACGACATTGCCGATAATAGTCCACTGCCCATTGCAGGGTCGACGACAAAGCAAGTCGTCGCCCTATGTTGTACTATTGCAAACAACAAGTCGTTTGCCGACTTAAGTGATTGCTCACCAATAATCACCTACCATAGAACCCTCAACATCTTCGCCCTCCTGTGCCACCACACATAATGTCGCAATGGCTTATGTAGCTGTTGCATGCAACACTATCGCTTGCATCGTCATGGATTGTAGCATGGCTAGTGACCAAGGTAGGCTGCTAGCCTTTATAGCGCCATCGTTGATAGCAAACTACCGATGCAGCTTGTCAACCAAGATCAAGAAACAACCTTCTATCCATAATTTCACTGATGTGGGTGAGAAACCTTCATTGTTCACAAGCAAGTGACTATAAGTTGAACAAAATAGATTGGATCACCCTATGCAAGCAAAGGAAATAACAAAAAAGAGATATGATATAAAACCAATCTAATGCTTTTATGATCTAAGGTATTTGATTTCAAAACAAGCACTATATGAATTATAAGCATAAAACTATAATCATGCTACTATTATTCATAAAAATTAAATCAAATAATAATATATTAAATTTAGGATGCATACCTCTCGATGTCATTAAGAATATCTTTCTTCCGATATGTAAATATATCATCGTCTGATACGCAAGAAGCAATTTGCAAGAAGAACTAGATTCGTCTTCTTCTTTATTTCTATCCTTCATAGGACCACTGCAAGTGATATAATAAGGATAAAGGGAGATGAGAGTTAATCTGTAATCTATCTTCTATGTATAGATCATAGGAGGTTTTGTCTATTTATAAGCGAGAGAAGAAGGTCTATGATAAATAATTAAGAGAGCCCCTCCCATCAAGGTCATCTCTAATAAAGAATCTGATCATAATTGGGTTTTATTTCTATTGATCGATAACACTAATTAGAATCTAATCAGAACTATAATATACCTTTCTGATTAAATAAGATCATAACAATAGGGATGAACAAAGTGGTGAGGGAGGAAGAGAATAAAGGGGAAGGGGGAAGAGAGGAGGGGTAGGGCGATGATGGGAGTAGGGTGACAACAACGGTTGAAGGATTTTTTTGTTAAATTAACAAAAAAATCAATATCCTTAGGTAAAAAGTAATTATAGAGGTCCCAATCGGTGAAAGTTTAAAATTAAGAGCTTTTCTAGGTCAAATACCCAAAAAAAAATACTCTAAGAAATATAGACAGACTAATTTAACTATAAATATAAAAAAAGTAAAGAGGTGATAATATCATGTCCTAGTTTTCCATAAGATGCTTCTTTTTTATATGATTCAAATCCTAATCATTAATCATAATAAATATTGTTTATTGTATGAAAACCTAGATTTTGAAAAATAAAAAAAGAATGAAAATCCAATATACTATTGAGGAAAAAGGAATGTAGATATCTGATGGCTATGGTGTTTATAGATCAAAAATATATTTCTCATCATGAGAGCAGATTTGTAGCAACACAATTAGACAGCAGATACATGTCCAAAGATACTAACAAATGCTACTGCAACAAGGAATCCTTTTAGGAAAATTCATGTACACATGCATACATACATGCTCTACATCTTTCATCTGCATGTTCAAAGATACGAGGCATTGGAATATAGCTCACATAGCTGAGACCAGTATCAGACGTTCATCATAAAATAAATCCCATCAATTTATGATAAGTGATTGATTTCAAGTTCAGGATGGAGAACATGATATATATAACTTTCTTCTACCTCATAAAATACACACCTTTTTCTTTATTTTACAAGAAGGCACATCAGGTCCCTCGGTACCACTCACAACACCTACATGCCTCAAACAATTTACAGCCATATTCCCCATTAATTATCCTTGCATTTTTAGAATAGAGAAACAGAAAACCTCCTGCAGCATTTCACAGCTCCAACTCTCCTATGCACATAAAAATGGGAAGACAAAGCTTTCTGCCAATGTGTCTATCCGATAGCATTTGCAACATCAAAACTTCCATCTACATTAGCTTTAGCTTGTGTCTTCTCCCGCCAGTTCTGCCCCCACATCTTTGCCTCTGCCAAAGCTCGCTCCCGGTCAAAATTGTGTCGCAGGATTGCTACTGTCTCCTTTGAAGAGTCCTCGGAATTCATTTGCCGCATATGCCCAGGGTTTATATTATTTATCCTAGCTGTCAATTTTGCATCTTCCTCACCGCCACTCCTGCTTCTTTCACTACTAGGTCTATTGTTAACTGCAGACGCTGCACCAGGATCATATGCTTGGGATGCCAAGTAGGACAGAGCAGTGACAACATCAGCGATAACTGGACGCGATGCAGCTTCTTCTTGGATGCACATGGATGCCACAGCGAGAGCTTGATAGAGTCCACGCATGGGAAATCGACCCTGTAATTTTGGGTCAGCCAGACCTGGGAGTTTCCTTCGCTCCTTGAACATGGGACGAACCTGAAGCATGTGTATGTGATTTATTGAATTTGAATTGGAAAGATAGCAATCTTCATATTGTTGAGAAATTCAAGCAAACAACATCTCACAGCAATGGATAATCTCATGATGATATTCTGGGATGTGTCACTAGAAGTTGCTACTAAACTTGTCCTACTTAGAGACCGTCTCTGGCCAGGTCTTCTCATGACAATCGTTGTAGACAAATTAAGTTACCTTTATAATGCTATCTCAGTTTCATTTTCACTTTTTTTCCTTTACAGGCCATTTATGGAGGGAAAGACTTTGATGAGAAGCGATTCAGTTATAGGCAGTCCAATGTGGTGACTAGAATGAGCCCTGGTTTCTACAAAATTTTGCTGAATTAAGTTCAATAGAAAAACATTTGGGTCTTATATGTAACTGAAAGTTTTTCTTGAACTAAATAGCTGCTATAAGATATATCACAAATTAAGAACTATATACTTGTAGAAGTCAAAAAATGCACAATATAAGAACAATTCCCCACTTATCAAACTGTGCGACTAGTTTTGCAAGTGCACTTCCTCAATCAATTGATTGGATGCACGCAATACATTGTACATCATCCCCTGCTTTAATGATGTGTCCACCAGAAAGCAAAAGATGCAACCATAATTTCAAACAGGTACCCGAGCACTCTTTTACTTTTAGCCATGTGTGATACTGCATCTTAATGAGAATCAGAATGAAAATGCACTGAAGGACAGGACACATACTTTCACAAAATATTGAAGCACGAAGATCAGAAATACCCACAAAAAGCAAGCTGATAATGCTTACCCATGAAACAAGATTTTGCTCTGCATGTGACTTGGTATTGTCAATGGCCTTCCGTCCGGTAATCAACTCCAATAGTACAACTCCAAAGCTATATACATCAGACTTAACTGTTAATTGTCCAGTCAAAGCATACTCTGGAGCACAATACCCATAAGTTCCCATCACCCTCGTTGAGACATGAGATTTATCACCAACTGGACCAAGTTTTGCAAGGCCAAAATCTGATAGCTTCGGGTGAAAGCCCTTATCTAGTAGTATATTGGAGGCTTTTAAGTCCCTATAGATAACTGGAGGATTGGCCTTATCGTGGAGGTATTCCAATCCCTTGGCGGCCCCGGCTGCAATTTTCATCCTTGTGTTCCAGTCAAGTGGACTCTTATAAGGTGGAAGGTCTGGAGACAGACAAATAGGTTATTCACAACATATCTACCTATCCAATAAATTATTTCTTTCAATGAAGATACAAATTATCAAGTCAACAAAAAAACATTTGTTATATGTTATGTGGATGCATAAAGAGAAGTAACCTATTCGTTCAACTGAGATGTACATATCCGGATGTATGCCTATCTGATTTTAAACCTGTTGGGCAAGCAAGTTGTCTAGATCCCATCCTAGTGACCTCCATAGAAAAAGGTCCGTAGATAATTAAAATTGGAACTGTCCTCCTAGGAATTCAATCACATGGCTGAACAACAAACTAAAGTTTAATAAGCCATTGGTAACTCCGTGACAATTGAAGTACAATATAATGACCCTCGAGTAATTAGAACATTTATTTATTAGTGACAAAAAACTGAGTGGAACAAAAAAATAAGCAAGGGAAACACATGTGAAGTTTATTTTATGAAAAAATGTATAAAACGTAAATGATCCTGTGTTTTCATATTGACACAGCTAAATATGAAATTTTCTATTGACATCTTGAAGATTGCAACAGACATACATATGCACATAAGTAGCCAATGGTGGGAACTGGGAAGTGGAATTAGTGAGTAATCTTTTAAGAAATTTGTGGATTTCTCATATATGTCAGGTGTCTAATTTCTCTGCAAATAGTTTGCTATTTGTTGAATTAATTAGAACATTTTGTCACAAAATTATATCAAATAAAATATAAATTCTGTTTCAGTGAGAATATTTATTAATCAATTATGATTAACTTGCACCATAAAATAACACATCACATAGATGACAAGTACTAAATGATAATGAAATTTGATCTTTTTAGGTTCCACAATGCTTCCTTACTATTTCCAAATTTAAGAAGTTCCTTTTCCAATTACCGAACTTTGTTTGCCATAGCACATTATCACTGAATGCCAAGCTTTCGGCTATTGCAAGTCCTAGAGAAAGTAGAAAGTACTTTGACATGGATGATCGTTAAAGTCTATATTAAAAATTATGACTAAAGGAGATATTTAACCTTTATCTTCAGAGAGAATATACATAGCTAAAGTACCAACTAGTTTTATAAGATCAAATAGACAATAAGTTAATGCATGAATAACCTTTAAGATGGAACACATGTAACATATAATAAAAAGAGACACAAAGAACCAAAGTAACATACAGGCTGAGCAGCTATAACAGAAAAAGAAACCAACAGTTTCTCTTGGTCACATGACAAAGCATATGGGTATGACGCAAAGAAATGACAGGAAAGATGCAATTAAAAAGGCTCCAAACAATTCTCAAGTTGAAAGACTTCCATTAAGATGAGAATGGACAAAGAGAAGACCAAGTGAACAAAGTCCGATTAGATGTTAGTTTGAGTCGTAGTTGTCATTTTTAATTAGATACAGTTACGTTATGCTATCGTTAAGTCATATAAAATATAAATAATGTTTTCCTTGGTTCAATATATTGTCTCATACTAGTTTATATGGCATCTGACAAAAACATGTTCTTTACATCAATGACAGTAAGTGGATGACCTTCTGGGCATCTCCTATCTGAAATCCAGGTACCCCCTCCCTGCCTTTTCTCTTCTGTCTCTCCTCTTTTTCTCTTATTCTTGTCTCCTCTTCCTCCTTCCTGTGATCAGACAGCCCGGACCATTCAATTCTTAGAGTGAATCTTGCTAATCCCAATTTGGCTTGCTTGATTTGGATAGACATCAGTTAAATTTTAAATATACTGAAAAAATAATATATAAATGCTCTAACTTGAAGCGTTAACAATGAATTTAAGCCTTGATGGATAAAGAAAGGGATAAGAGTTTTGTTGTTAGTAATAACATCCCTCCAATTTTATATATTAAACTCCCTTTTGATCGATAGACAAGGCCGACCGAACATTGTTTGGCTTCTTTTAGCAACAAGTGGTGTGATGTTAGTCTACCCAAATAATCCTAGTTAAAGTTTAATAATAAGGTTGAGTTCAAGAAACTCAGAGCCATACTGGACTGGACTCCAAGCTTTAGCTACCAAGCGAAGTATAGTCGATTCACAATCCCACAGATTTCATCAAATCAGAGAGCCTGTGAACTATGATTCTAGAGACTAGATAATGATGTACAATCATGTAAGCTTCTAAAAACTTGTGCTGTTATCATATTAACAGACTTATCAACTGAAAGTTGCGGCAAGATCCTATGTGATGACAAATACAGCCTCAACTAAATGTCGATCGTGAAGGGTGTACAGAGCCGAGCCTAAATGAAGAATTCACATGCCCAAAGTCATATGTATGGATATTGCAGCAACAAAATTTAGAGACTTGGACTTAGGTGTAGCCAGGATATGAGTTATTGATGTGACTTCCCACAGTTATCATGCAGGCCATTGTCTATCACATAGTAATGAACCAAAGAAAAGCATGTTACAAAAAGAGAATGCCTACAAGCTAAAGAAGCCTCCAATGGGAACCAGATTTAGGAGTGAGGAACATGATGCTTTTAGATGCTATAAGCTCTTCGAATCTTCTAATTTCTTTTCCATGAAAATTTTGAGCTTTCTAGAAGAGGTAAACTTGATATAAATAAGCCAAGAAGGACACCAACTTACACAAAAATTGATTTCTTTGATTTCAAAGTACCAAAATTGAATGTCTCACGAATCTAGATATCCTTAAGTACGCATAAAGAAATCGAAGATGAAAAATCAACAAAGGTAAAGCATGAACAATGCCTCAGAATGTAATAATCTACACAGCAAGAATTATTCAAATAGACAAAAAGGAAGATCCTCATTTTGTGATGAGTCAAGCAAAATTACTGTCAGAAAATAGAGATGTTACCATGCAAATGATCTTCCAATGATCCCAAGGGCATAAACTCATACACAAGTAGGCGTTGCTCTCCATCAGCGCAATAGCCAATTAGATTCACAAGGTTGGGATGATGCAACAGGCTAAGCATGAGGACCTCAACCAGGAACTCCCTATTTCCTTGGAGTCCATTCCTATCGAGCTGTTTTACTGCCACAACCTGCAGGTGCGCATGGACATCCATCCCCATAATGTGAACATACAACTCTAATCTCCAACTTTGAGTATATTGGCCTTATGCAATTAAATATCAATACTTGATAATTGTCATTTTTAGCATTGCAAATATTTAACATAAGAACTTAGAGAGACTTTAACCAGTCCTCGGGCACAGTTAAGCAGATTGAAATTGACTAACCACAAAGGAGATGTCCTCTCAGTAGTAGAGTTACCTGACCAGTACTTTCGAGGCGCCCTCTGTAGACCCGCCCAAATCCTCCTTCCCCGAGAAAACACTCGGATCTAAAGTTACCTGTTGCAACAGCAAGCTCTCGGAAGGTGAAAGTCTGTGCCGAAATAGAAAATTCAGCCCCCCTTTTCTCGCCCAAGGATTCCTTTTCTGTGTTCAAACTGTTTGGTGTCCTCTTTCTATCATCATTCCCTGCGAATTCATGATACAACAAGACAGAGTCGAATAAGTAAGATTTTACAGTTCGCCGAGGGTTCTTGAATGGATCATCTGATCAAAATGAACTCGAGTGAATTGAAAATTGATAGCACGAGTCAACAAAACCCATTAGCCCCATTTACACTATCGATAGCAGCTGAGAGCAACGTGACAGGAAAAGATAAAAGTCACTGCAACTTTCTTCTCTAATGTCCCGAGATAGATCTAGCCACGAATCAAGTACTCGATCATCGCAGTTAAAGCGGCAGACACACTTTTCTTGTTTTCTATGATATTTCAGCTAAAAGATGGCCAAAACGCCACTTTAACAAAGACACGCGAGATGGCATAACAAAAACATCACGTCTGACCATATTTCTCGGCATCAAACTCAAAGCACTCGAGCTACAGATCAAATCGGCGCAGGAGCTCAAACTCACCCAAAGATAACTTCTCGACGCGAGGCGCCACCATGGGCTGCTCCTCCCTCTTGCGATCGCTCTGGTTCCCGTGGCCGAGCTGCGCTCCCTCCTTCGATTCGAAGCACGGAAAGCAACCCATGTCGCGGAAGACCCGAATCCGCTCAGCGACGACCACGAGAAACAGGGCTTTTCATCGGACTCTCTCAACCACCGCTCCGATTCGACGCAATCGCCGGATCAACCGCCTCGGGGGCATCAAATTAGGTTCGAATTCTCGCTATTCAGATCCCATCGACGTGATCCAAATAGAGAAATCAATCAGTCAGAGGAAGGGGCTGCCAAAAAAGAGGGATTCTTATGCCTTTTTGGAGCTCTGCGTGCGTGTGTGAAAAGGAATAGTGGAAAGTGGGGTAGGAGAAGTCTCGCCCAATGCTTCGACACTTCTATTCTTACTATATCTACGTAATATATACCTGTACATCCTATGTTCGGTTCGAATCAGTGGGAGAGTCCAAATCGAAGGGCTCTTCTATTAACAATATTTATATCGTTAAATGGTGTAAAGTGTGTGTATATATATATATATATATATAATTCATATACAATACGCAACAAAGTTGGATCTCTTGAGAATTAAATATTTTTTTGTGCATTTCTCGCGATTTAATTAACACCAAACGTTAGGTGTATGCTAATTGTGAATAAAATAATTAATCCAGCATTCCACGTAGCATTTTAATCAACCATTTTTTTTTTTTTACTGCGAAGTAATCCTCAGGTTGGAAAAAAAAGGGATATCCAATTATTTATTTAAGATCAACCACTTAGCCGGTTTTGGATATTTATAATTGAATGCAAATGTGGTTTCATCATTTAAGTGTGCAGGTATTTTTGTACAAGTGCATTAATTCCATCCTAACACGACCATATGATCAAGGACAGCTGCGATGACCACGTCAATGATTCATCGAGTATCTATTTCTTTTTCCGAACGTTCTTGTTTTGTGTTGCAGCGTTTGGAAATAATACGATAAATTTGATATATATATATATATATATATATATATATATATATATATCCATCCATATATAAAGATCGGTCATATACGTCACTATAATATATATATATATATATATATATATATATATATATATATACACATCCAGATATAAAGATCGGTCATATACGTCACTACCATTAACTATCTAACCCCATCCATAGGTGGAAGGTTCATGGCCAGCCATCCAGCTTCCACATGCAAACCGATTTGTTCTAACCCCATCCCGTTGAATCGAGCGAGCATTGGCTGTTCACACACAAGCTTGAAGTCAAAACTTGTGGGAGCTTGACAAAGTGCGTGTGAAGTTGGAAGTTTGAGTTGGCGTGCAGTTTTGGCGTGCACTCATTCTTGATCTTGTTTGACTGGCCACTATTTTGGTTGATATCTTTTTTTGTCCGTTAAATGAAATGAAATGATGTATTATATATAATATGTGAGGAGTCGAAAATGGGACATGTCCAATAATTTATTAGGTTTGATTCGGTAATAATTTAATTATGAATCATTGTGGTAAGTGGAATGATCCATCGGTCGCTGCATCATATCCTTCAAATTATGGAAAAGAAATATTCATGAACAATAAAAAGTAGTTCTATTGTAGATTGGATGTATTAATGATAAGAGGTGGATTGGATGTATTACGCTAACCACTTTTTTTTTTTTTTTTGTTCTCCGGTAGAAGTTTGCTTTGGCTGTAGAATTCCAGATTCATGGTAAAGGACTCACTCAGCTCAATGAGGTACAGTTTTTGCTTCCTAGTAAGAAAAAGAACTCCTTTGAAGAGCATCCAAGTGCTTTTTAAGTAGTTGGTTTTAAGATGCATAAGAAGTAAAGAGATTTTATTTATACTTGGAAGATTTCTAAGTTATACGTTTCCTTGTTCTACCCTATGAAAAAAAAGGCTATCCTAGATTTGTTCGGTAGCAAGTAATTTCAATAGTTTTGTTTGCTGATAAATTGTTGATTACCATGATTCCATGACTAATTTTCTAGGTTTACATCGAGTGCTGCTACGTGGCACATGGAATTAAAATGTGAGATGGTTACAAGACTCAAATGGGGTTGTGTTGGTAAATAAATACACTCAGCATGAGTCGGAAATAGATCCAGCCAACCCTTTTGGGTCACTGGTCAGAGCAGCGGATCAACTTGCCGGACCATTTTTTTTTTATTTTAAAAATATTTAAGACATATAGAATAACTTAAAATTATGTAATAAAGGTCAAAAATAACATAATTAACAAAAAAAATTGAACAACTTTGACAAATAAAAGCAAAACTTCAGATGTGTAAAATATGAAAAAAACAAATGATAGCATGAATCGATATTATGGACATAAACTTTTATCCAAATTAAATAAATAGGTGACAATAATTGAAAGGTTAATAATTGCATATGCAATTCAATTACTTAAACCAAGAATAGTGTAGAGAGGTAATATACTCTCGCTAACTTAGCTTATTTTATCTAACTCGTGCGATACCCTTGCATATCCATATGTAAAAGTCAATCTCCTCGAAACCTGGTATAGTCTCTTAGGACCTACAAAAAAGAAAACGTGTTAGAAAAAATATTTAACACACGATCCACAAGTAACAATTTTAGTAAATACTTTATAGCCAATATAAATTACAATCATGAACTTCACAAACTCTAAACGGTCGCACATAAAGGATCATGGTTCATTACAAATCGGAATCCCCACAAGTGTCTATATGACACAACTCTCATTTACAAGCCAACCAAATTAGGACTACCAAGCCTACTGTTAGCTTACTACTTATTGTACAAAGAATGAATAAAGATCAAAAAATACGAACATACATGAGCATTACATTAATCATCATGTTTATATTTTTGCTCATGATATTCTCCCCCACTTCTTCCTTCGACATCCTCGTCAAAGCCATTGCAGATGATGCATTTCCCTGTATTTTGCTGAATCTTCAATCTTCTGCTCTAGCTATAACATGCCTCTTGGCTCCCAACTACTCTTTGCTGTTGTTGTCGAGCAGTCAAACTTTGATATGCCATGCTATTTCAACTCACCAATGACTAACTCTGGTGTGGGGTCGGTTGAGTTGTGCTGATCCCTGTTGATACCTATGGATCATTCTGATGAAGAAAAAGATTTTTCTTGTTATGCTTCAGTATCTCAATTGTCTTATGTCGTTTAAACTAGGTGGATACTTGTTGGAGCTTTAATAAGCATCGCCTCACAGACTTTAAAACTTTTGATGTCCTTTCACAAAATTTGCCCATCGATTCTTCTTTAATTTAGTTGTCACTTCCAAGTAGGTTTACATCACTTCCGCTTTCGATAGGCATTTTATTTGGAAATAAAGTGGATAATCTACTTTCAGTAGCACTGATCACCATCGGTGGAGATTTTACAACTGTTGTATTTCATTAGATTTCTTCGAAGGGTCTTTGAACCTACATAGGGCTCTTCTGTTGGATAAATAAGAGAACTGGGGTACTCGATTTCGCTCACTCTCTCAAGAGTTGAGAAGACAAAGGTTACTCGACTTCGTCTGCCTTCTCAAGGTTGTACTTCATACATTGAGTTGGTTATTAGTCTTCACTCGCTCTTTGCTCACATTTCTGAAGCATCCAAAGTGTTTGTACTCTTTGCTCTAAGTTAGCTATTGTGATTCACCTTATCACCAGCATAAAACTTCTGAAATATTAGAAGTTTTCCCCAATAAGAGTAAAATTTCACACAACTTGGAGTAAATCTTTAATAGTCTTGGTCGTCTCTGGGATTGTACTATTTTCTCCATCATCTTTGTTGCCTACTCCTCTGAGTAGGAAAGGAATAGCACCACGTACTGCATACTCCGCTCCTTGGTCGAGCACTCTTGCATCAACCTATAGTCCTCCACTTTTGAACACATGCTTCAACACCTCTATGTTCTATGAGCAATTCCCACTAATTGATGAAAATACATACTACAACTCCCATGCATGACATCCATCATCCTATTGTAGGGCTCACATCAATTCTATTCTCCTTAGCATCCTTGGTAGCAATGTTCACTTACTCGGCCTTATCCTTTGACTTACCAGGCTCCTTAAGCGAATATAAGCACTAGAGCAGTTCAACTCTCCAGTCGCTCCAATCATACATCTGTATGATCAAGTCCCCACCATAGAACTCCTTGGTACTTGCACTTGAAATTCTCTCTCTGTAGTACACAACCTCCATATGTTGATGACCAAGGCTTCATCCGATGCAAAATTTGATGCACACATAGAAGACCCACCTTCATGGTACCATGACATTCACTCCTTAAATCAATAGCCCTTCTTGTCGTCATATTATTTACCAAAATAAAGATCCTAATAGCTCCTAATTATACCTTTGCATGATCAAGTCCCTCACGAGACTTGTCCCACGTGTGTTGTATTGCCTCAAACTATTCCACCATGATCTGTTGCACCATGTCGCTTCCTTGTGACATCTCCATTGCATTCAGATTCTCATGAAATGAACTCAGACTAAGATTTCTCTATGTGTGGCCTTTGCCAACACAGCATAAGGCTTTCGTACATTCGATTGTGTTCACTCCTTTGACAATTGACCTTCGTCCACCCATTCTCGGGTCATACCTAGATGAAGCATTTCTATAGAACAATACGTTAGTTAGTAGCTCTCGAAGTCCACAGACTCCACTGAAATTGGTGCATTATTATCTAGATCTTGGGCATTTATTATGCATAATTTTCTTCACGACAACTAGAATGGTAGTACTATGACATATTCTTCAAGAGTACCTACCTCTGTATCCTCTTACCCTATGCTAAGGCCCTCTGATCCTAACTTTGACTTGGCAAGTTGAGTCACCTTAGTTCCTTCGTCAAATGTTTCTATGAGATAAGGTGTATATGTATCGAAGCTCCTTTCGTCTTTGACACCATGCAAGATGAGTTTGCTCCATCAAAATGAAGAACATATGGAATGACATGATTCCGCTCTTGCCTCTGTAAGAGTTCATGTCATTGACCTTTGTCCAAGGAAAGCTTCGTGCCTCTGCTCCATATTTGATTTTCTATGTCGACTCTACTGGTTACAAGTGCCCTGTAAGCCAATCACGTGAGTGATGACACATGTGACACGTCGTTTAATCTTTTTTACTTATGATTATTATTAGTATATTCTCACATTTTATTATCTGTTGCATATATATTGTGATGTCTTTGATTTTATGTAATGGAAATCATATCATGATAAGATCACAATAATGAGATTAATTCACCTTTAAACACAGATTCTAAATAATTTCAGTCATAGGTTACTCGAGAGGGATATCGAGATAACTGGACAGACTAGTGTACTATATACCCATCTATATGATAGAGGCAACTGGGCTCATAGTAGCTTGTGTGGAGACACTAAGGATATAGTACAGGTGTTGATTGGAGAATGAGTTCACTGATCGATCCATTTATAAAATGTTGTATGGTTAATGATACCTAATGTCAGATAGTGATTCCATAGTCCCAGTTGTGTATCTGGTCCTTAGACTTGAGACATCAAGGATGCATTGTTTGAGTACTCATTTCTTTGACGTCAGACTTATAGGTTTGGAAAGTTTCAGATCTGATATAGTCGGTTATCGAAATTGGTAACCAATCTTACGAAGGTAATTGAGTGTCAATAAAGGATCATTCATTTTCGGTATCATAAGAGGAATATCCTGTATGTACTTACTCAAACAAATCCCTAGTCAGGGTCATTCGAAATGAGAGAGAATGTGTTCTCCAAGAGAATCCAATTAGAGAAAGACTAAGATGGATTATATATGTGACTTGACAGTATCATGTCTAATATACGATCTTTTGGATATTAGTTGGATGAGGGACTATAGATACAAGGTTAGACAGGTCCGATGGATTTGATTCCCTTATATCATTTGAGAACTATAGCATAGTGGCATAGTACGTCCATAGTTGGTGAGTCGAGTGAATTATTATAGGGATAATAATTTACTATATTATAAGGAGTTCTAATGGGAGCGTCTGATATCCAGCTCGGTATCGGACCTATAGGGTCACACTCATATAGTGGATGCTTTAGCGATAAATGATTAGATAGAGATCCAATTAGCCTCTTTCTCATTAGATGAGACCCTGCACTGATGGGCTTCTTGCATGAGGCCCAATTAGAGGCCAAAGACGATTGTTGGATAGAGATCCAATAATGCAAGGTTAGTGAGTAATTAGATATAGATCTAATACCCACTAAGGCAGGATCCATAGGGTTTTTGATGGCTCTCTATAAATAGGAGGGGTGGCACATAGTTGATATGCTGCATCTTTTGTCGCCCCCTCCTATTCTCCTTCCTCCCTTTACCTAAGAGTTACGAGACCTGAGATTACACGTGGAGGAGTATCGCTGCAGCAATTTATCATGTGGATACTGCTAGAGAGGATGACGCTTGGCCTCCTTCATCCTCTCCATTCGAATCTGAAAAAATAGGAATATGCGATCTTCCTAGGTAAACAATCTCTCACACGATGTAGTTTTTCTGTTTTGCGGCTTTCTCGCGACCTAATCTTTTACATGATGATTTGATATATGTGGAAAACTTATTTTATTTTGATCTTCCACTACGCATGTGATGCTCCTGCTTGGTTTCCCAATAGTGGTATTAGAGCTTAGATTGTTCATACGAGAGATTGGTTTTAAATTACGTGTGATGAGATTGCATCATGTAGAACTGTTCTACCCATTCTTGTTGTATTTTTGCAACGAAGACAACAAGGAAAGGGGTGGCCAGCCACGGCCAAGCCACCTGTAGGGGTGGCCGGCCACGGCCAGGTCCTTCTAGGGGCGGCCGACTGTGGCCAAGGCCCCCTGCAGGGGCAACCGCTTGCAAGGGCGATTGGGCTGCCTGCAACGCGACACCCACCCACAACCACCTACGGGCATAGGCCCCATGGGCGGGCCTGCGGACAAGGTGGCTACGTGAGGCAACACCACCTACCCATAGGGGCTATCGCTCGACCGCGGGTAGAGGCGACCGACGGTGGTGCATCGTGTTGTCGCCTGCGCAAGGGCGATGACAACGACCATCACTGGATAAGGGCAGAAAGGGTTAGAGTTTCTTTTTTAGAAAAGGACAATACTGCCCCTAAGAATTTATAAAATTCCAAGCTTTGTCCTTTTTTTATAGAATTCCAAAAATGCCCTCAATAATTTTAAATTTTTTGAAGACCATCCTTTTGTCCATAATTTCCAAAATGACCTTGATAATTCTGAAAATTCCTGGCATGCCTTGATTTCCAGAAAAATAATTAATTAAATAGTTTAATTAAATTATTATATATCTAGTAATCCTACATGTGATGTGATGTATACATATGATGTATGATGTGGATGGATGATCATGAGCATGTGTTGTTATGCATGTAATAATAATAATAATAATAATAATAATAATAATAATTCTTGGGGCCTACGAGCCTCCGTTTTTCTTGTTATTGTAAGGCCTACGTGCTTGTGATTATGTTGTAATTACATGGAGAGGCGTGACGGGAGTGTGGAGGTAACAGCAGCACCTACGATACCGTAACGAGAGATCACGATCCATGGTGATGCGACAATGATCCGACGAAACCGATGATGATGAGATCAACGATAATAGGGCATAGAGATGCGCCAATGTATACTTAGATCCTATTGTGAGTGATTATGCCCATTGGCTCGGGCTTAATCAGACAGCTCATGATCATCCGGTGTGGCTTGCATATGTGATATATGTTATATACTTACTATATATATATATGCAACGTAGATATATATTAAATATGTATGTGATATGAAATATTATGAGATCGATATAAAACAAAAGCCCCTTCAGTGATAATATTAAGTTGGTAAGCGTGAGACAATAAGATTGACCTACGTGGCCTTCCATCGTTATAGGAAGATATTAAATCACGACATAGGTTGAGTTGGTCGAGTCCCTCGAAGCTCACCTATCTACATGATCGAGATCTTGCCTATGACATAGAGATGTCACCGGTGACCTGAGGATATGGTATGCTAGGTCGAGTCCCTCGAGGGTATATCATCAAATTAAACTCATCTTATATCGATGGTGATGACTTAGCTGAACATCATGGTTGGTCGAGTCCCTCGAAACCATGATTGTTCTAAGGTCTAACATGACGAGAATCATAAAAAGTTATGATTGACAAGAGTTGCTTACCTTTTAGGCTTAGTATAATTGGTCGAGTCCCTCGAGGTTACATTAAGACGCCAATTATATCTCGATCCCTACTAGGAGTCTATCGTAGACTTTCATCTCATGTGTCGAGGGTGTCGCGTGATTCGTTAGGAAAATAGTGGGAGTACATTAAGATAGAAGTTCATATCTTAATTAGTTTTGTTCTATAAAATTTGCATGTTATTTATTTGTGCTATATTTTATTTGTTAGAAACATGTTGCTCGCAAACCCCCTGCGTAGTATACTTGATGCCAACCGCCTCACTAATCCTAACTATAGAGATTGGCTCCACAATTTGAGAATTGTTCTCACGATGAAAAAAATTACATACGTCCTTGATACAATTATGCCCACACCGGAAGAAGGGCAAGTAAGGATGAGATTGCTTGCTTTATGAAGTGTATAGATAGTCCTAGAGGATAACCTGTGTATTGATCTTATACTTCAGTCATCGCTAGATTTCTTTTCACAGAGCATTATTAACTTTAATAAGAATAAGTTTGAGGTGACTCTACCTAAGCTCCTCAATATATTAAGGAAAATTGAGAGCACCATCAAGAAAAAGAAGCCAGTTCTTTATATTAATGAGACCAATAATAAAAGGAAAGCCATTAAGACCCTTAAGAAGGACAAGGGTAAAGAAATACCTGGTAAAGGACAAAGGACAAAGCTTCCACTATGACAAAGACGAGTATTGTAAGAGGAACTATAAGGACCATCTTGTAGATAAGGTGAAACAGAAGCTTAGAAAAGCTTTACGTATATTTATGATCAGTTTCTACTTATCAAATTTTTATGATAACACATGAGTATTGGATACCAGGAGTGTTTAACATATATACAATTCATTGCAGGTTCTAGTTGAAAAGAACACCGATAGAGGTTGAAAAATAAAAAAAAAGAGGAAAAAATGGATTAGGGCTTTGGGACTATTTAGTTGTAATCCTCAAATAAAAATAATTTCATAAATTATTTTACCTAATATCGTAACCTTATTTGTAACAGAGGGGGCCACTTTGATGCGAAATCATAGTACAAGGGGTAACTTAGACGAGTTTTAAAGTATGAGGGAGGGTAACTTTGACTTTAAGACATAGTATGAGGGGTCACTTAGACGAGTTTTAAAGTATGAGGATGACTTTGATTTTGAGACATAGTATGGGGGGTAACTTAGACGAGTTTTAAAGTACGGAGGGTGACTTTGACATGAAATCGTAGTACGGAGGGTCATTTAGACGAGTTTTAAAGTACGGGGGATGACTTTGATTTGAAGGTATAGTATGCGGGGTCAATAAGAATTTTGGCCTTAATATATAAAGTTTATTTTAACTGAAGTTTTGGTCATGGACCACTTAAGTATTTATAGTTTACTCGTGTCTAAAATAATTCATATATTTTTAAAAACATAGCATATAACCTCCTCTCGTCAAGTCTGAGTTAACAAACACGACATGCTGACTCATAAAATTATTTTAATATAATTATTAACCTCAGATTTTGATAATGAAATCAATTAATGAGTTTTATAATCTAACTTGTGTGTTAAAGAAAGTGATGCATGATTAATTATGATGGTAAAAGGGTATTACAATCAGATGTTGGGCTGGAGTCAAGTTCGAACATCGGGCTGAGGTTCAGACGACTCAATGGGAGCTCGTCGAGAGTTCACTGGAGGTTGCCCGAGGTTTATCGCGAGCTTGCCAAGAACTCACCAGAAGTTTGTAGGAAGAATACTGGAAGTTCGTTGGGAGTTCACTAAAGGAAATCATGAGCTCGCTAGGGGTTCATCGGAAGGATGCCAAGAGTTCACTGAAGAGACGATCTGACAATGAAGATTGTATGCTATGTGTCATAATTAGTATCATAATGAGAGTTAGTTTTACTAACTCAATTAAGAGGCCATTAGGCCTTAATTATGGTTGATTTAGACTTATTATAAAAGTCATTTCAGTAACCCAAGGTCAGATGAGATACAATCTTCAAAGACCCGGTCACCAAGATGACACCGTCTTCGAAGATGTGTCAATCTTCGATACCAACACCTCAAAAACACTTAAAATTTAATTTTTGGCTCCACTTTTGAAGTCATTTGGGGCCTATAAATACCCCACCTATTCTTGCTAGAGTTTGCAAACAATTAAGAATAAAAACTTGTGAAAACACTATTGTAATCAAGAGTTTCTCCTCATTTCATCTTGTGTAGTATTTTGTTTAAGGGAGAGCTTAGAGACTTGTAAAGGTTATCTCCTAAACCTGTAAAAGGAGAATAAAGTTATAAGAGGGTAGTTGATCTTCACCCATTGAAAGAAGATCAATAGTAGAAGTCGGTGACCTCAACGGAGGAGGAATCAGAGTGGACGTAGGTCACTGAACCACTATAAAATCAGTTTGTTTCCTCTTCTTTACTTTTTATCTTCATTGCTTTGTTATTTAACTGTCTACTATCATTGATTGCACTATTACAAACATCTATATGCTTAAATGCATTTCTGATATAGTTTTTATTGAGTGAATATTATTTAAATCGACGTAAATTTTTTTTCATAAGCATTAATTCACCTTTCCTCTTAGTGCCGCTTTGATCCTAACAATTGGTATCAAAGCCACGTTTCTCTCTACTTAGCTTAAAATCTAAGAGAGATGACTTTTGTTGGTAATAAAGAGGGGCTTTCTATCACTCATCCTCTCATGTTCAATGGGACGGATTACACGTATTGAAAAACTTGAATGAGAATTTTTTTACTTTCTATAGATTTTGAATTATGACATATTATTGAAAGTGGTCTTGAAAAGTCTTCCAAAACGATGAACGAATGTAATGATTCGGAAAAGAGGACATTCTCTTTGAATGATAAAGCGATGAATGCTTTATTTTATGCTCTTGATAAAAATAAATTTAATCGGATTTCTATATGCGAAATTATGCACGAGATTTAGCATCCACTCGAAGTCACACACGAAGTCACTAGTCGAGTCAAAGAGTCAAAAATTAATCTTTTAGTGCATAGCTATGAGTTGTTTCGCATAAAACCAAGTGAGACCGTAGGAGACATGTACACCCATTTTACAGATATCGTCAATGGTCTAAAAGCGCTAGGTAAATTTTTTTTTAATTTTGAACTTGTTAACAAAATATTAAGATTTTTTGTTTGAAGAACTAATCGAGTCTTTGATGACTTACGAAATGACATGTATAACACATAATGAACTCAAGAACAACCTTCCAAAGAATAGGAAGGACATAGCACTTAGAACCAAGGAAGACCACTTGGGAAGAAAACTCAAGTGACGATGATGATGATGAGGACTTCGCATTTCTTACAAGAAAATTTAAGGAATTCTTAAAAATGACTAAACAAAATAGGATGCTAAGAACAAAAGTGAACTAAAAAAGGACTTAATAATATGTTATGAATGTAAGAAGCCGGGACACTTCAAAAATGAATGTTCCCGAGTGAAGAAGAAGGTGCTCAAAGCTACTTGGGATGACTCAAGTTCATCCGAAGACGAGGAGCCAACTAACTAGGAAAAAGTTACAAATTATGCTTTAATGGCATTTTGCTATAAGGTAATTAACCTAAATGAGTCTTCTTCTTGCTATAGGTGCCCTACAAGCCAATCACGTGAGTGATGGCATGTGTGACACGCTGTGTGATCTTTTTGCTTATGATTAATATTGGCATATTCTCATATTATATTATCTATAACATATATACTGTGATGTCCTTGGTTATGTGCAATGAGAATCGGATTGTGATGAGATCACGATAATGAGATCGATTTATCTTTTAACACAGATCCTAAATAATCTCGGTCATAGGTTACTTGAGAGGGACATTGAGATAACTGGACAGATCGGGGTACTATATACCCATCTATATGATGGAGGCGGTTGGTCTCATAGTCACTTGTGTGGAGACACTAAGGATATAGTATAGGTGCCCATTGGAGAATGAGTTCACTGATTGATCCGCTTATGGAATGTTGTATGGTTAATGATACCTAATGTCAGACAGCGATTCTATAGTCCCAATCATGTATCTGGTCCTTAGACTTGAGACACCAAGGATGTCTTGTATAAGTACTCATTTCTTTGATGCAAGACTTATAGGTTTGGAAAGTTCCAGATCTGGTACAATTGGTTATCGGGATTGGTAGCCAACCTTACGAAGGTAATTGAGTGTCAATAGAGGATCATCCACTCTCGGTATCACGAGAGGAATATCCTATATGTGCTTGCTTAGACAAATCTCTGGCTAGGGTCATTTGGATTGAGAAAGAAAGAGTTCTCCGAGAGAATCCGATTAGAATGAGACTATGATAGATTCTGTTTGTAGCCTGATAGTACCATCTCCAATATACAGTTTCTGGGATATTAGTTGGATGAGGGATTATAAATACATGGTAACTATGGACAGACAGGTCCAATGGATTTGATCCCCCCCTGTACCGTTTGGGGACTATAGCATAGTGGCCTAGTACGTCCATAATCGATGAGTTGAGTGAATTATTATGAGGATAATAATTCACTATATCAGAATGAGTTCTAATAGGAATGACTCATGGCCAGCTCGGTATCGAGCCTAGAGGGTCACACACATATGGTGGATGCTTCAACGAATAGAGGATTGGATGAAGATCCAATTAGCCCATATTCTCATTAGATGAGACTCTATGCTGATGGTTTCTTTGATTAAGGCCCAATTAGAGGCATAAGAAGATTATTAGATAGAAGATCCAATAATGCATGGTTAGTGGGTAATTGGATGGAGATCCAATACCCACTAAGGCATGAGCCATATGGTTTTTGGTGGCTCTCTATAAATGGGAGGAGAGACTCATGATTGATAGGCTGCAGTTTTAGCCACCACCTCCTATTCTCCTCCCTCCCTCTGTGTAAGAGTTGTGAGATCATATTGGAGGAGTTTCGCTGTAGAGATCTATCGTGTGGATACCGCTAGAGAGGAGGATGCTTGATCTCGTTCATCTTCTCCATCCGGATCTGGAATATAGGGATATACGATCTCCCTAGGTAAAATCAATCTCTCACACATCGCGATTTTATCGGTTTTACATTTTTCTCGTGACCCTAATATTTTACACGATGATTTGATCTGTGTGGGAAATCAGTTTTTGTTTTGATTTCCGTTGCGTATGTGATGCACCTGCTGAGATTTCCCTACATCTCTTTATCTTATGATGAATTATTCAATGTATTTAGTGACTTGTTTGATGATCCTAATTAGTTAGTAAAAAGTATAAATTGCAAAAGAAAGATCATGCTTCACTTACTAGTGAGTTTGAAAATTTAAAAAAAGAGTATGGTGAATATATGATAGCTCCTTGCACTAAGTATGAAGAATTAGATATACTTAAGAAAGAAAATTTTTCATTACAAAAAATAATAGAAAAATTTAAAATAGGTAACAAATTCTTAAACATAATCCTTGCTAATAAGGGTCATGTTCATAGAAAGAAAAGAATTGACTTTATGAGTAACACTTAACAAAAGCAAATCATCATCGTTAAGGGACCTACATTATATGTTTCACCTAGAAATAAATATAATTTATGTGAAAGAATTGGACACTATTCTTATAAATTTTTATTTAAAAGGAATAGTCCACACAAATTAATTTGGGTTCCTAAAGGAATCATAAATAATTTGATGCCATTAGTAAAATTAGGTAGAATTTTTCATGATGAACCCAAAGGTAAACGAGTACCTAAACCAAAATTTCATTTCTGGTAGGTACGTCTCCAAACAAAGGCTAGAAGCATAAAATGGTACATTGACAGTAGATGCTAAAGACACATGATCGAAGATTCAACTCATTTCTCTAAGCTCACTAGCCTAAATAAAGGATTTGTCACCTTCGGAGACAACAATAAGGAAAAAATCATTGGGAAAGAAACTATAGATAACAAATCAAACTTTTTGATTGAAGATGTATTATTAGTTGATGGTTTGAAACATAGTCTACTAAACATTAATCAATTGTGTGATAAAGAATATATTATTAAATTTAAATATAATGCTTGCATAATTGAAATATCACATAAAAATAGTTCTTTGATTGTCTTAAGAAGCAATAATGTGTATACTATTGACATTGATAATTTTGTAATGAAATATGTTTTTCGATCTTAAATGATGATGCCTGGATTTAGCATAGGAGACTAGGACATGCTAGCATGAAACTATTAAACCAAATCTCAACTAAAAATCTTGTAAGAGGAATGCCTAACATCAAGTTTGTAAAAGATAAAATTTATGATGCATGTCAACTAGGAAAACAAATAAAAAGTAGTTTCAAATAAAAAATCAAATAAGCACCTCACAGCCACTATAGTTGATTCATATGGATTTATTTGGACTAATTGATATTACAAGTTTAGGAGGTAGCAAATATGCATTTGTTATTATAGACGATTATAGTAGATATACTTAGACCTATTTCTTGGCACACAAAAGTGATTTATTTAAATATTTTTTAAAATTTTACAAACTTGTTCAAAATGAAAAGGGTTTTATGATTTCACATATCATAGTGGTGAGTTTCAAAATCATGATTTTCAAAATTTTTATGACTCAAATGGGTATAATCATAATTTCTCTACTCATAGAAATCTACAACAAAATAGAATAATGAAAAGAAAAAATAGGAGCTTACAAGAAATGGCTAGAACCATGTTAAGCGAACATAGCCTACTCAAATATTTTTGGGCGGAAACCGTTAACACAGCATGCTATATCATGAATAGGGTTCTCGTAATACCATTACTTCCAAAACTCCTTATGAATTATGAAATAAAAAAACTTAATATTTTATATTTCAAAGTATTTAGTTGTAAATATTTTATTTTGAATGAAAAAGATTCCTTAGGAATGTTTGATGCAAAATCCGATGATGGCATATTTCTTGGTTATTCCTCAATTTCAAAAGATTATCGTGTCTTTAATAAAAGAACTCTAGTAATCGAGCAATCCATCCATATTATTTTTAATGAGGTTCCTAAATTAAAGAAAAATGATTTTGATGATGATTTTGATTATGATACTTTAAATTTGAACGATAAACCTCATCTCCAAAACAACTTGGATGCATCTACTTCAAACGAATCCTTACCCAAGGAATGAAAGTATGTAGATGCTCATCCTAAGGAGTTAATAATAAGAGATACATCAAAAGTGTTCAAACTTATTCATCATTTAAGAACTTTAATGCTAATGTTATATTTTTATTCAAATTCAAATTGAACCAAAATAAATTTAGGAAGCCTTAAAAGGTGATTCTTGAGTTATTTTAATACATGAGAGTTAAACCAATTTGAGAGAAATGAGGTGTAGAAGCTTATTCCTAGACTTAATGACCGTTTAGTGTGATACAAATAAAGGTAAGGAACAAAAGGATGCATTTCATTCATTGATGTAACACTTATTTATACAGGGTTAAGGGAGGATTTCCCTCAACTGATGAACAAGATCTTCTCGTTCAGTTACAAAAGTTGTTCAGCTAACATGCCCCCGCAAGATCGAGCTTCTATCAAGGACATCGATCTTGGATCGATGCAAGGAAAAGAGTTTGTGAGCCAGAGCTTTCATGAGGGAGTCTGCAAGTTGATCAACCGTGTGGACATGAGACACAAAGCTACTAGTGGATGACTTGATCGCGTAAAAAATGAAAATCAATAGTAATATGCTTCATGCGTGAGTGGATAACTGGATTAGCACAAATATAAGTAGCACCAATATTATCACAATAAATAACAGGCGTAGAAGCAGAGTGAATGTTAAGCTCCGTCAGTAAGTTAGTTATCCAATGAAGTTCGGCAACAGTAGTGGCAATAACACGATATTCAGCTTCAGTAGTAGATCTGACAACTGTCTTTTGTTTCTTAGAACTCCAACTAATCGTATTAGCACCAAGAAAAATAATATACCCTGATGTAGAAGTTCTATTATCAACATTACCGGCCCAGTCTGCATTGGCAAAGGCATGAAGCTGAGAGGGAGAGTGCTTGCGAAGAAAAATGTCATGATCAATGGTCCCCCTTGAGATAACGTAAAATACATTTGACAACAGTCCAGTGTAAAGTAGACGGTTTGCGCATAAACTGAGATAATTTATTAACTACAAAGGAGATATCTGGACGAGTAAGAGCGAGATATAGTAAGGAGCCAACTACCTATCGATACTGAGTAGGATCTGTAGTAGGACTACCATCACATAACTTTAGTGATTCACTAGTAGATAGAGGAGTGGTAACCTCGTTTGCATTTTGTATGTTCATCTTCAATAGCAAATCCTGAATGTACTTTCTCTGTGGAAAAAAGAGGCCAGAGGATATAAACGTAGCCTCGACACCAAGAAAATAACTCAGGTTGCCGAGATCTTTAAGAAAGAATTGATCAGCCAATTGTGTGATAAACGTCTGAACTTCCATAGGATTATCACCTGTGACAATAATATCATCTACATAGACAAGAAGATAGATGATGCCCCAATGTTGTTGGCATAAAAATAGGGAGACATCAGACTTAGAGTTGATGAAGCCAACTAAAGACAAGTAAAGACCAAATTTAGTATACCAAGCTCGTGGAGCTTGACGGAGTCCATAAATAGCCTTGTGAAGTTTACGGACATGTCGTGGATATTGAGGATGTATAAATCCTAGAGGTTGCTCCATGAAGACATCTTTAGTGAGAGTCCCTTGTAAAAATGCATTGTTAATATCTAATTGGCGTAAGCACCAGCCTTTGGAGATTGTTAGACTTAGGATAATCCGGATTGTAGTAGGCTTGACGATAAGACTAAATGTCTCAGTATAGTCAACACCAGGTCGTTGATGAAATCTTTTGGCTATAAGTCATGCTTTATAATAAGCAATCGAATCAACAAAGTTCCACTTAATTCGAAAGCCCACTTGCACCCGATAATGCTTTGTGTGGAAGGGGTAAGGGTCCATGTAGCATTATAAATGAGAGCATCATACTCCTCACATATGGCTTTACGCCAATGTGGAGATTTTTTTGCTAGAGGAAAAGATATTGGTTCAACAGAGTTGAAGGAAGGTTTAGTGCTAGTATGCAAGTCAAGAAACTGACATAGTTTAAATACACTGCTCCTAGAACGAGTTTGTATAGGATGCCGGGAGGCTGTAATAGTATTGGAGGGTAGAGAATGAGGATTATTATCATTTGAGTCAGGCTGAAGAACGATAGAAGTTCCCTGGCGAGGTGAAGATAAAGGTTGTGGTTCTAGAGGCAATTGCACATGAAGAGGAGGAGCCGGAGGTGAGGAGAGAGAAAGCTACGAAACAGAAGTAACAAGAGAGTATAGATCCAACGGAGATGCGTGAGAGGATAAAGATATGTCGTAAAGTAGGAATCCAATGGGGGTGACAGAGTGCTTGTGATCCCGAAAGGGAAAGATAGACTCTATAAAAGTGACATACCTAGAAACAAAGATTTTAGCAGTGTGAGAGTCATAACAGCAGAAGGTATTATGTTCTAGAGAGTATTCAATGAAAATACAAGGACGAGATCGAGGTTGCAGTTTGTGAGAATTGTCGGGATATAACTATGGATAACATAGACAACCAAATACTTTTAATGTCTACAGATTAGGACGTTTGTGAAACAACTTTTCAAATGGTGATTGATATTGTAGAATGGGAATAGGAATCCAATTAATAAGGTAGACAATAGTTTGAAATGTTACGGACCAAAAAGTGGATAGCATGGAAGCTTGATGAAGCAGCGTTAGGCTAGTTTCGACAATATGTCGATATTTATGTTCGACAGAACTAACCAGTTAAGGAGTATATGGAGGGGGTTTGAGATGTTGAATACCGTAAGCGGACAACTCGGATGCAAGGGCTTGATATTCACCCCCACCATTAGAATAGACAGTTTTAATGGAATTCTGAAAGTAGTTCTCGACTAAGTTCTTAAAGTTGGAGAAGACAATAGTGACATCAGACTTATGACGGAGGGAATATAACTATGTATACTTTGTAAAATAGTCTACAAAGATAACATAGAATCTAAACTTGTCAAAGGAGACAACTGACGCAGGACTCCAAACATCAGTATAAACAACCTCAAATGATTTAGAGCATGAAATAGAAGATATTTCAAAAGGTAATTGATGACTCTTATTGCTAAGACAAGCATCACAATGAGTAATAACATTATTAGATTTAAAAATAAGAATATAATAGCGATAAAGTAATTTTTGTTGAATAGAGGTCGAGGGATAACCAAGACGTTGTTGCCAAATGTCGACTGGAGCAGCAGTGGAAGAGTTCGCAGTAGGTCGGGAGAGATACAAGGCTGACTGAGGAAGCAACGGTCGGGAGAGGCCGCTGGCGCAGAGGCCATGGTCGCCGGTAGAACAACAGAGAAGGGGAGGATGATCAGCCCCCCGAAAGATGATAATGAGCGGCCGCAGGAGGGAGCGACATGTGGCAGATGGGGTGGAGTAGTAGTAGCGGATGGATTACCATGGAAAATAGGGGACGACGACTACAACGACAGGGTAGGAGAGGAGGAAGTGTGCTTGCTGGTGGCTGCTGGCGGTAGCAGACGCCGTAGATGCGCTAACGACAGCTGGGGCAGAGTCGACAGTAGCGGGGGTGGGGGGAGAAGCAGCCTATACGGGAGAAGCAACCTTCTTGTGGTGTCGTTTGATAGCAAGAAGAGAAAGAATTCTCTGTACTATGGCTCTGATACCATGATAGAAATAAAGGTAAGGAACAAAAGGATGCATTTCATTCATTGATGCAACACTTATTTATACAGGGTTGAGAGAGGATTTCCCTCAACTGATGAACGAGATCTTCTCGTTCAGTTACAAAAGTTGTTCAGCTAAAATAGTGATTGGTACTAAATGGGTCTTTAGAAACAAGCAAGATAAAAATAGTATCATGGTTAAAAACAAGGCTAGATTAGTGGCCAAGGGTTTCAACCAAGAAGAAGGGATCGATTATGAAGAGACATTCGCTCTTGTGGCTAGACTTGAAGCCATAAGGATGCTCCTTACTTTTGACTCTTTTAAGAATTTTAAGTTATTTCAAATGGATGTCAAAAGTGCTTTTCTTAATGGTTTCATTTCCGAAAAAGTTTATGTTGAACAACCCCCCGGTTTTAAAAATGATATTTTTCCAAATCATATTCTCAAATTATCTAATGCTCTTTATGGATTGAAACAAGCCCCTAGGGCTTGATATGAAAGACTTGACTCTTTCCTTATTTCAAATATTTTTTTGAAAGGAAATGTTGATACCACATTATTTTTCAAGAATTTTGAAAATGATTTTATAGTTATTCAAATTTATGTTGATGATATTATCTTTGGTTCAATAAATGAATCCTTATATAAATATTTTGCCAAAAATATGAGCCAAGAATTTGAAATGAACCTAATGAGTGAATTAACTTTTTTCTTAGGATTATAAATAAAATAATTAAATAATGATATCTTTATAAGTTAAAATAAGTAAACATTGGATTTGTTAAAATGCTTTAGTATGGATAATGCTAAAGCCATAAACACATTCATGAGCACTTCTACAAAATTAGACTTGGATAATGAAGATAAAAATTTTGATCAAAAAACCTATAGAGGAATGATAGGTAGTTTATTGTATTTAGCTGCTACTAGACCATACATCATATTTAGTATTGGATTGTGTGCAAGGTTTCAATCCAATCCTAAATATTTTCATTTTAAGTCAGTTAAATAAATATTTAGATATTTAAAAGGAACTTCTAATTTAGGATTATGGTATCCTAAGTCTAAAAACTTTGATTTTCTTACCTATGCGAATGTCAATTTTGGAGGTTGTAGAATAGATAGAAAGAGTATAACCAAAACATGCCAATTCTTAGGACATGCTCTTATTTCTTGGTCTTCCAAGAAACAAAATTCAGTTACACTATCTACAATCGAAGCTAAGTACATAGCAACTGGTGTATGTTGTGCACAAGTCATTTGGATTAAAAATACTTTAAAAGATTATGAAATTTACTTAAAAAATAGTCATATCAAATGCGATTACCCTAGTGCAATATGTTTAACTAAAAATCTCATTCACCACTCAAGAATTAAATATATTGACATTAGACATCACTTTATTAGAGACCATGTAAATAATCATGATATATCTTTGAAATTTATTGATACTAACAATCAATTAGCTGATATCTTCACCTAGCCACTAAATAAAGAATAATTTGACTTTATTCGAAGAGAGTTAGGAATGTTAAACCATCCAAATGCATAATTTGATAGATTTCTTTGTTGAGAAACCTCACGAGAGCATCACATGCGCAACGGAAATCAAAACATAAAATCGGTTTACTACGCATATCAAATCGTCGTGCAAAAGATTGAGGTTGTGAGAAAACCATAAAAATCAAAAAAATCACGATGCATGAGAGATTGATTTTACCTAGGGAGATCGTATATCTCTGTATTTCCAGATCCAAATGGAGAGAATGAAGGAGGTCAAGCGTCTTCCTCTATAGTGGTATCCACACGATGGATCTCTGCAGCGAAACTCTTCCAATCTGATCTTGCAACTCTTGCGCAGAGGGAGGGAGGAGAATAGTAGTGGAGGTCAGAGCTGCAGCCTATCAACCATGAGTCTCCCCTCCTATTTATAGAGGGTCATCAAAAACCCTAGAGCTCATACCTTAGTGGGTATTGGATCTCCATCCAATTACCCACTAACCTTACATTATTGGATCTTCTATCTAATAATCTCCTTATGCCTCTAATTGGGCCACAACCAAGGAGCCCATATGCATAGGGTCTCATCTAATGAGAATACGGGCTAATTGGATCTTCATCTAATCTTCTGTTCGCTGAAGCATCCACCATATGTGTGTGACCCTCTAGGCCCGATACCGAGTTGGCCGTGAGTCACTCCCATCAGAACTCCTTCTGATATAGTGAATTATTATCTTCATAATGATTCACTCGACTCATTGACTATGGACGTACTAAGCCACTACGCCATAGTCCCTAGATGATACAAGGGATCGAATCTATCATACCTATCTATCTATAGTTATCATGTATCTATAATCTCTCATCCAACTAATATCCCAGAGACACTATATTGGACATGGTACTGTCAAGTCACATACATAATCGATTTATCTTGCTATAATCGGATTCTACCGGAGAACTCTTTCTCTCTTAATTCGAATGACCCTGGCTAGGAATTTATCTGAGCAAGCACATATGAGATATTTCTCTCATGATATCGAGAGTGGATAACCCTCTATTGTCATTCAATTGCCTTCGTAAGGTTGACTACAATCCCGATAACCAAATGTACTAGATATGGAAATTTTTAAACTTGTAAGTCTGGCGTCAAAGAAAGGAGCACTCATACAAGGCATTTTTAATGTCTCAAGTCAAAGGACCAAATATACAATTGGGACTATGAAATTACTGTATGACATTTGGTATCTTCAACCATACAACATTCCATAATCGAATCAATTAGTAAACTCATTCTCCAATGAGCACATGTACTATATCCTTAGTGTCTCCACACAAGTGGTATGAGACCAGCCGCCTCTGTTATATGGACGGATATATAGTACACCGATCTGTCCGGTTATCTCAATGTCCCTCTCGAGTAACTTATGATCGAGATTATTTTGGATATATATTTAAAATTGAATCGATCTCATTATCATGATCTCATCACGATTCACTTCCCATTACACAGAACCAATGACATCACAATATATATGCAACAAATAATATAATGTGAGAATATGCCAACATTAATCATAAGCAAAAAAGATCGCGCAACATGTCACATGTGCCATCACTCACGTGATTAGCTTGCAGGACACTTGTAACCAACAATCTCTCACTTGACCTAATGCCAATCACCTATGTGTCTAATCTCCATCAGACCCTTGTGATGCTCAAATACAATATGAGCTAGCAGCTTCGATAATGGATCTGCAATATTATCTTCGAATGAAAATCTTTCCATTGCTATATCTTTTCGGGTCATGATCGCCATAATCATATGGAACATCCTTAGAATAATTCTGATGAGACCTGGGTTCCCTTGCTAGAGCAATCGCACTGTCGCTATCGGTATCACTGTATATAGGAATCAGCTTCACGCTGCTCGAAATGATTCCCAAATCTCTAATGAACTCCTTCATCCACACCCCTTCCTTTGCTGCTTCTACTGCAGTAATATATTCCGCCTCTGTGGTCGAATTAATAGTAGTATCTTGCTTAGAACTCTTCCAGCTTACGGCTCCTCCATTCAGGGTGAAAAATACCCTAAGTTCGACTTATTATCATCAATGTCGAACTGAAAACCTAAGTCCATGTAGCCCTCAGCCTGAAGGCTACCTCCTTCATATACCAGTAAAATGATCCTTAGTCCTTCTCAAGTATTTAAGGATACACTTTACTGCTTTCCAGTGTTCTAAACCTGGATCTGCCTGATATCTGCTCGTGACACTCAAAGTATGTGGTATATCAGGCTTAGTACATAGCATAACATACATGATAGACCATATCGCTGAGGTATAAGGTATCTTATCCATGCCTATCATTTCTTTAGGAGTCTTTAGGCATATACTCATAGAAAGTGATATTCCATGTCTCATCGGTATGAAACCTCTTTTAGAATTCTCCATGTCAAACCTTTTGACAATAGAGTCTATGTACCTAGACTAGGATAAGCTAAGCATCTTCTTAAATCTATCTATATAGATTTGGATCCCCAAAATATATGCTTCCCCTAAATCCTTCATGGAGAAGTTTCTGGATAGCCAAGTCTTTACTGTGGAGAGTCTTCATACATCATTCCTAATGATTATGATGTCATCCACATACAATACCAAGAATGCGATAGCACTCTCACTTACCTTCTTGTATACACAAGGCTCATCTTCATTTTTAATGAAGTCATAAGATCTGATGGTCTTATCAAATCTTATGTTCCAACTTCGGGAAGCTTACTTTAGTCCATAAATGGACTTGAGCCACCTACACACTTTATCTAGACTCTCTCTAGATACGAATCCTTTTGGCTATATCATATACACCTCCTCCTTGAGGTTGCCATTGAGGAATACTATTTTAACATCCATCTGCCAGATCTCATAGTCATAGTGGCTGTAATAGCTAAAAGAATTCTAATGGACTTAAGCATGGCTATAGGTGAAAAGGTTTCGCCATAGTCAACTTCTTATCTTTGATGATATCCTTTAGCTACTAGCCTTGCCTTATAGGTCTCCACCTTTTCATCTACTATGATCTTCTTTTTGAATATCCACTTGCAACCGATGGGTACGATATCCTCAGGTGCATCCATAAGTTTCCAAACCTTGTTAGGTACTTGGAGTCATGACTTCTTGTCACTTCCCGGAGTCTATACTCATAATAGCCTCCTCATAAGTCTAAGGATCAATATCCTAAGAGTCATCTCTACTGATATGCCTTACATATCTTTTAGGAGGGTGAGATATTCTGCTAGTTGAAATTTGTGTGTTAGGTACCTGAACAGACTCGGGCTCTGGAATGGTGCTTGAGCTAGGTTCTCTAATCTTGCTCAATTCTATCTCACTCTCAGTATTTCCACCAAGAATGTATTCATTCTCAAGGAACATAGCTCTCTTGGCAACAAAAACCTTTCAGTCCTCGGGATGATAGAAATAATACCAACAAGTTCCCTTGGGGTATCCCACGAGTGTGCACCGCTCTGTCATTGATTCCAACATATCGGGATTGTATCTTCTAACATGGGCATGACAGCCCCAAATCTTAACCACCTTAAGATCAGACTTCTTTCCTTTCCATATCTCATATGATGTAGACATAATCGACTTTGATAGAACTCTGTTCAGAAGGTAAGCTGTAGTCTCTAGGGCGTATCCCCAGAATGAGACGGGTAGGTCAGCGAAACTCATCATGGATCGCACCATGTCTAATAGTGTGCGATTCCTCCTTTCTGATACACCATTAAGCTGAGGTATATAAGGAGGTGTCCACTAGGATGTAATCTTATTGTCCATGAGGAAATAAGTGAACTCCGTACTCAAGTACTCTCCTCGATCTGATCGAAGAGTCATAATACTCTTTCCAATTTGGTTCTCCACCTCATTCATATATTCTTTGAATTTCTCAAAGGCCTTAGATTTGTACATTATCAAGTATACGTGTCAATACCTAGAGAATTCATCAGTGAATATAATGAAGTATGAGTAACCACCTATAGCTTGAGTCGACATGAGACCACATACATCACTATGTATGAGTTCCAATAACTCAGTGGTTCTCTCTCTAGTTCCACTAAAAGAAGAGTTGGTCATCTTTCCACGAAGGCAAGGTTCGCAAGTTGCATATGACTCATAGTCAAATGGATCTAAGTAACCATCTTTTAGCAACTTTTGAATCATTCTCTCATGTATATGATCTAGCCTATAATGTCATAGGTATACATTATTCACCTCATCTCTTTTCCTCTTAGACATATTTATATTCATAATATATGGACAAGTATCTAACACATATAAGCCATTTATCAATATCTCTCTAGTGATAATCTTATCATCCATAATTATTGAATGACTATTATTCTCAAAAACTAATTTGTATCCATTAATTGTCAAATAAGAGATGAAAATAATATTTTTGATAATAGAGGGAGCATGCATCCAATGCAATAATAGCTTCACCAAGCAGATGTAGGGTAACCTCCCTAACAATAACTTCAGCAACTCTTGCTCCATTGCCCATCTTGAGTTCCATCTCGCCTCTAGCTAATCTCCTAGGTCTTACAGAATCTGCAACGAATTGTAGATATAATAAGTACTTCCGGTATCAAATATCCATATGTTATTATAAAAATTGACATGTGGAGACTGATCATAAATATACATGAAGCTTCTCCAAGCTTCTGTTTTGCCTTATCTGCAAGGTAGTCCTTACAGTTCCTCTTCCAATGCCCGTCTTGTTCATAGTGGAAGCATTATCCTTTATCTTTTGCTAGGTCTTTCCTGGCAACCTTTGCCTTACCCGATCTTCCTTTGCCCTTGCCCTTGCCCTTCTTAAGGATCTTATTGGACTTCCTTTTCCTTTTGGTCTCACCAATATAGAGAACTGACTTCTCATTCTTGATGGCACTCTCAGCTTCCCTCAACATATTGAGAAGCTCAGGGAGAGTCACCTCAAACTTGCTCATGTTAAAAAAATTCATGATGAAGTGAGAAAAGGAATCGGATAGGGACTGAAGTATAAGATCAACGCACATGTCATCCTCTAAGACTATTCCTAGAACTGTGAGTTTCTCGATCCACTCTATCATCTTTAGGACATGGTTATTAACCGATGTCCCTTTTGTCATCCTGGCTTGGAAGAGTTTCTTAGATATCTCATATCTTTGAGTTCTTCCCTGTTTCTCAAATAGCTGGCGGAGATGAAGAATGATAAAATCTGCATCTATGCTCTTATGTTATTTTTGTAACTTAGGAGTCATGGAGGCCAACATGTAACATTTTGCCAATGTGGAATCATATATATACTTCACATAGCTAGCGATCTCATCCTCGCTTGCCCTTTCTTCTAGCGTGGCCAGAATTGTATCAAGGACATATGCGATTTTCTCCGTCATGAGAATAATTCTCAAATTGCGAAGCCAATCTATATAGTTTGGACCAGTGAGGCGGTTGGCATCAAGTATGCCATGTAGGGTGTTTGTGAGCGACATGTTTCTGACAAAATAAGATATAGTAAAAATAAATAACATACAGATTTTATAGAAAATACTAATTAAGATATGAACTTCTATCTTAATGTACTCCTACTATTTTCTTAGTGAATCATGCGACACCCTCGACACGTGACACGGAAGTCTCCGGCAAACTCCTAGTGGGGATCGGGATCAAATTGGCATCTTAGTGCAACCTAGAGGGACTCGACAAATTACACTAAGCCCAAAAGGTAGGCAACTCTTGTCAATCACAACTCCTTGTGATTCTCGTCACGTTCGGCCTTTGAATCATCATGGTCTCGAGGGACTCGACCAACCATGATATTCAGTTAAGTCATCACCATCATTACAAGATGAGTCTGATTTGATAATATGCCCTCGAGGGACTCAGCCAAGCATACCATGTCCTCAGGTCACCGATGACATCTCTATGTCATAGGTAAGAACTCAATCACGTAGATAGGTGAGCCTCAAGGGACTCGACTATCTCAACCTATGTTGTGATTCAATTTCTTCCTATAACGATTGAAGGTCACGTGGGTCAATCTTATTGTCTCACGCTTACCGACTTAATATTATCGTAGAAGGGGTTTTTGTTTCGTACCGGTCTTCTAATATGTCATGTCACACATACATATTTAATATATATCTACATCGTATGTAAATATATATATACATATATCTAGTAGGTGTATAACACATCACATATGTAAGTCACACCAAATGATCATGAGCCATCACCTAATATTATTAAGCCCAAGCCAATGAGCCTAATCACTCACAATAGGATCTATGTGTGCATTAGCGCATCTCCATGCCCTGTGATTGTTGATCTCGTCATCATCGGTTCCGTCGGATCGTTGCATCACCATGCGTCATAATCTCCTGCCACGGCATCGCAGGTCCCACTATCACCTCCACGCTCTCGCTGCGCCTCTCCGTGTAATTACAAATAATCACAAACACGCAGGTCCAACAATAAATGAGAAAAACATAGGCTCGCAAGCCATAATAATAATAATCATAATTACACACATCACAACACATGGCTAATGATCATCCATCCACATCATACATCACATCATATGTAGGATTACTAGATATATATAATAATTAATTAAACTATTTAATTAATTATTTTTAAAAATCAAGACATGCTTAGAATTTCCAGAATTGTCAAGGGTATTTTTATAATTCTGGATGAGAGTACAGTCCTCGAAATTTTCAGAATTGTCAAGGGTATTTTTAAAATTTTGTACATGAGGATAGTCCTCAGAATTTCTTGAATCGTTGAGGGTATCTTTAAAATTCTGTACATGAGGACAGTCTTCAGAATTTCTAAAATTCAGAGGGGTAGGATCATCCTTTTCTCAAAAGGATGCCCTAGCCCTCTCTTTGCCCCCTTCTACGCCATCGCCACCGTTGCCCCTGCGCATGCGGCAGGGCAGGCCCCGGGCGAGCCACTGGCGGTCGCCCCCTTGCAGGTGCGCTACGGGCAGCCGCCCCTTGCGGCCTGGCCACGGGTAGTCATCCCTTGCGGGCGCGTCGCGGGCAGCCCCTTGCGGGCTGGTCGCAGCCGGTCGTGACCACGGGCGGCTGCTGCCACTGTGAGTGCCCGCCCCTTGCAAGCTGCTGCCCCTGTGGGCGGTTGCCCCTTGCAGGGGGCCTGGCCGTAGCCGACCGCCCCTTTGCAGGGGGGCCTTGGCTGCAATCGGTCGCCCCCTTGCAAGTGGCCGGGCCATGCCCTACTGCCCCTCCTCCTCGTTGCCTTCGCTGTAAAAACGCAGCAAGAATGTGTAGAATGATTCTACGCGATTCAATCTCATCATACACAATTTAAAAACCAATCTTTCGCATGAAAACCTTGGCTCTGATACCACTGTTGGGAAACCTCAGCGGGTGTATCACATGCGTAGTGAAAATTAAAACAAAAATTGGTTTCCCATGTAGATCAAATCAACGTGTAAAAGATTGGGTTACGATAAAAACGTAAAAACTGATAAAACCGCGATGTGTGACATACTGATTTTACCTAGGGAGATCATATATCCCTCTATTCCAGATCCGGATGGAGAAGATGAAGGAGGTCAAGCGTCCTCCTCTCTAGCGGTATCCACACGATGGATCTCTGTAGTGAAACTCCTCCAATCTGATCTTGTAACTTTTGCTCAGAGAGAGGAGAATAGGAGGTGGTGGCTAAAGATGCAGCCTATCAACCATGAGTCTCCCCTCCTATTTATAGAGAGCCACCAAAAATTCTAGGGCTCTTGCCTTAGTGGGTGTTGGATCTCCATCCAATAACTCACTAACCTCACATTATTGGATCTCTATCCAATAATCTCCTTAGGCCTCTAGTTGGGCCTTAAGCAAGGAGCCAATCAACATAGGGTCTAATCTAATGAGAATATGGGCTAATTAGATCTTCATCCAATCTTCTATTCGCTGAAGCATCCACCATATGTGTGTGACCCTTTAGGCCCGATACCAAGCTGGCCGTAAGTCACTCTCATCAGAACTCTTTTTGATATAGTGAATTATTATCTTCATAATTTACTCGACTCATCGACTATGAACGTACTAGGCCACTACGCCATAGTCCTCAGACGGTACAGGAGGATCGAATCCATCAGACCTGTCTGTCCATAATTACCATGTATCTATAATCCCTCATCCAAATAATATCTCAGAGACCGTATATTGGATATGGTACTGTCAGGTCACATACGGAATCAGTTTATCTTACTCTATTCGGATTCTACCGGAGAACTCCTTCTCTCTCAATCCAAATGACCCTGGCCAGAGATTTGTCTGCGCAAGCACATATGGGATATTTCTCTCGTGATACCGAGAGTGGATGATCCTCTATTGATACTCAATTGCCTTCGTAAGGTTGGCTACCAATCTCGATAACTAGCTATATCAGATCTGGAACTTTCCAAACCTATAAGTCTGGCGTCAAAGAAAAGAGTACTCATACAAGGCATCCTTGGTGTCTCAAGTCTAAGGACCAGATACACAACTGGGACTATGGAATCACTGTCTGACATTAGGTATCATTAACCATACAGTATTCCATAAGCGGATCAATCAGTGAACTCATTCTCTAATGAGCACCTGTACTATATCCTTAGTGTCTCCACACAAGTGTCTCTGAGACCAACCGCATCCATAATATGGATGGGTATATAGTACATTGATCTGTCCGGTTATCTCAATACCCCTCTCGAGTAACCTATGACCGGGATTATTTAGGATATGTGTTTAAAGATGAATCGATCTCATTATCGTGATCTCATCATGATCTGATTTCCATTGCACAGAACCAAGGACATCACAATATATATGCAACAAATAATATAATGTGAGAATATATCAATATTAATTATAAGCAAAAATATTACACGTGTCACATGTGCCATCACTCACGTGATTGGCTTACAGGGCACCTGTAACCAGCAGCTCCTTCCACGCATCGGCTTCCACAACGGGAGAGGATGGTCGCCCGATCGCTGGATCTCAAAGGGCCACCACCGGAGAGGGAGATCGGTGGCTGCGGCTTCTGAAGCAGCTACAACTGTGATTGAGATGAGGAGAAAGGGATTACGCCATAGAACGGCTGCTTGAAGAGGCTATTGCTCTCTTTTCTTTTCTTTTTTTTTTGACAAGAAGCAGAAGTCGCGACTGCAAGAGTGATCTGCGACCTCTGAATGGTAGAGAACTGACGAGGGCACAAAAATCGGTGCTTGTTGGCTCTTTGCTGGGAGGGAGATATAATGGGTAATCTTCTCTTCACCAAGAGAAAAATAGAGATGCTCGATCAATGACTGGAAATGACAGGAAGATTCGATGACTGTTGGGAAAATCAGCATCGATCTGGTGTTGGTTCTTGTCCAACACGACGACAACAGGTCTGGAAAGGGAGAAGAGCCCTCGTTGCGTGTCGGTGAGAAGGGTCAGCACTAGAAGAAGGGGAAGCTGCCGAAGGAGAAGACGAGGAAGTCGTTGCAGTGAAGGTGTGCTTCCATTTCTTCGCTGACTTGAGGTAGGAAATTTTCTATCACTGGGGAGTTTTCTATCGTTTGACAACAAGAAGATGCAGAGATGCTTCTGGTTTTACTGCAGCTGTTTGCTTGTGGAAGGGGCAGTAATCAACGAGGCGTTGCTCGATTTGTGGCACGTAGATGAGGCAAAGAGGGTTGTTAGACCAGCGATGTGGACGTTGGTGTAGAGCAGGACCCGAATCTTTGGATCCTCAAATAAGAACAGTACTGGCGATGAGTGCGACAATGATGCTCTATTTTTGTCCGGAAACAGAGGTCGCGGTTTAAGAAGTTGTCCGACGATTGCGGCTTCGTAGAAAGGGGCTGCTGTGAAGAAAAAAAAAAGGAAGGGTAGGCGGTCGGAGTGTCAGCCCTTCAGCAACAATGAAGGAGCTGTGGCATGCAGCCGAATGCAGTGAGGATTTGCTGTCGTTTAACAACGAGAAGAAAGCTTGTTCTAGGCAAGCAGCTTTGATACCATGATAGAAACGAGAAAGGATATTGGAAAGAAACGAAGTGCTGGGATTTATTCCTTCACTTATATCTATTTATACAAGAAGAAAGAAGGGTAAAGAGATTAGGCGTTGAAGATTTCCCTCAACAATCTAACCATTCTGCTACTATTATTACAACAACTCTATCTTTTAACAATGAGACTGAACCACTATAAAATCGGTTTGATTTCTCTTCTTTACTCTTTATTTTCATTGTTTTGTTATTTAACTGTCTATTATCTTTGCTTGCACTATTACAAATATCTCTACACTTAAATACATTTTCGATACAGTTTTTATTGAGCAAATATTTAAATCGATGTAAATTTTTTTCATAAGCACTAATTCACCCCCCTCTTAGTGCCGCTTTGATCCTAACAATAGTAACATATATAATTTTTAAGTTAAATAAAAAGCCATTTTAGCCCCTATGATTTTGATAATGGACCACTTAAACGTTTATAGTTTTGCTCGTGTCTAAAATAACCTCTATATCTTAAAAATATAGTATTTTAGCTCCTATTGTTAAGTCCGAGTTAACAGACGTTAGAATCTATTTACATAACATATTGACTCATAATAAAATATTAATATAATAATATATAATTTAAATTAAAAAATTAAGATTACTATCAATGGCGGGATGAGGCGTCATCGTGGAAGCGACCACCAACAATAGCAGCAACTGCCTAGCAATGCATTGTACGAACCAAGCCTCTCCCATGTTAATGACGAGCTCAAGAACTTCCGGTTCTACCTCTGGTGGATGTGCCTCGATTAGTCCGACGCTAGGCATGCAATAGTCTTTTGGTCTCTCTTTCTCCTCCTGGGTGTATTCATTTTAATCGCTTTCTATTTTGTCCTCTCCTGTGCCCATCCATTGTGCCTATAACGTGTTGATCTAGCTCTCCCTTACCTCTACTTTCGGCCTCTCCTATCTCTACCTCTCCACCTTCATTTGTCGCTACGGTCTCCGTTACTTCCTCTTCCTTAATAATATAGACCTTTTTTTTTTAAAACATAAATTACGTATCATTATATTAATAATTTATTATGAGTCAACATGTCACTGAGTAGATTATGATATATGTTAACTCAGCTTGACGGAAGAGGCTTATATATTTTATTTTTTAAAATGTAGAGGTTATTTTAAATACAAGCAAAACTTTAAGGGCTTAAATGGTCTTTATCCAAGATCATAGGACTAAAATAGATTTTTTAATTTAAATATATGTATTATTATATTAATTATTAATTATAAGTCATCATATCATGTAATTAAATTTTAATATTCGTTAATTCAAACTTGATGAAAGAAATTTATATGTTTTATTTTTTAAAATATAAAGATTATGTTAGATACCAATAAATTATAAAGAGTTAAGTGTAGGCATTAACCTTAAACCTAATATATATATATATATATATATATATATATAGTGTTGTACTTTCAAATATTTTACTGTTATTTCACTTATATTTCGGATTCTTTTGAAATTTGCCATTTAGTAAAGCTGTCAAAAGTTATAGGTTTGGTTGTTGAAATCCACAAGTTATCTGCGAGTTCATCACTCAAGTTATAAATATTTTTGAATCTGAGCTGCAGGAGGCTGTGCCAGTTTAATCTGAAACATGATTGATGTGTAGGACACAGCTAATTGTTCTGAAAAGTGTGTGAGACTTATATTTCATGGTTAGTGAATAAACTGTCATCAATGTTACATACACCTCATAATCTCTGTTTCGTGCCCACAAAACAGTGTCAAATTTGCACTATTTTTTTTTGGGTCACTTGCAACTTTTTTGCTCCTCTTCATGCTCGACTACCGTTCATATATAGGCTCACTGTTCATGTAGGCACACAGTTATTGTAGCAGCACCTTTTGATCTGATATCGGATTTAAAAATAAACTGCGCTGCCGGCAGGCCTATGCATAGAGAGAGATATATAATGTTATCTTTGTAGATGTGGAGATGCGTGGCTTTTTTTTATATGCATTGCCTCTTTTCCATCTTCCATTTGACCCCACCTTTTCTTATTATTATTATTATTATTATTATTTTTATTTTTGGACTAGAGAAAGGTTGACACCTTGTTCTTGCACCATAATGTAGGCTAAGTTATCAGAACACCTACTGCTTGGGTTGAGCAGCAGCAAAGAGTGTGGAGGTGATAGAAAAATGGGAACCACCTTTAACTGCATTGTGCTACCTATCGTGATACAGGTTGATGATGACAAAATGATGGTTGTGTATCTCATTCTAACCACATTTTGCCCTCGTCCTTGATCTATGCCACATGTTGATTGCGTTAACTCCAGATCACATCAAATGCTCTGTTTATGGTCGAGAATCAAGCATTCAATATAGTTTAGTAAACATTAGAATCGGTAAATAAAGATTCATTTAAATTCTTATTTGAATCTCTATTCAAAAATAATAATCTTTAGTTGGGATCATTGTAAGTTTAGTTTTAATAATAAACTTTCGCGTACTAGAAACTAAGTTCTTCCAAAACAATTTAGAACTCAATAGTTTTGTTCTCGATAGAGGCATAGAACTAATAGTTGTTCTTTTTCTATTCATTTTTTTATCCGATTTGATTTCATAGATTCAAACATAATTAAAAGATTTTTTTTCTCGATGAAGAAGATTAAATAACTAGGATTTCATATCTACAACAATTTTATCACTAAATCAAAAGAAAAGTTTTTGAAATTTTCTAACACCTTAGTATCATTAGAGTATTAATACTCTTCCTTATATATATATATCTATATATACATAATGGTAAGAATTACAAAATTACTTAGGTTTTTTGTTAGGTATATAAGAAACAAAAAAAATTCAAATTTCTACCGTAATCATACTCTACTTTGCACAATAGAAAAATATTTTTCTTTTGTGAAAAGTAGATAGAAAAAAATATTCAAAATTTGATATGCATACTCTTATTCTGCATACCGCATCTACATACTATAACAGCTAATTCGAACTCATAGTGATATTGAGGAGTTCAATACATTAATTAATGTGAATCGTTTATCTTAAAAGAATAAAAAATTTGAAGTTCTTCGAGGTATGTCAATTCCAATTATTTCAAGACTTTATTATTTATTTGTTGCACAAAAAAACTTTTTGAACGTCCAGTGGAACTGCAGCTAAAAATCCTTTTTTCTTTCAAATATTTTTATGAATACATTTTTTTTGTTTTTGACATAGAAGTACGCTTTTTGGGGACTGCCATTCAAAAAGGGTTACCAATTTTTATCGTTGTATGTGGAAGACATGTATTGTTTTGTTCAAAATGGATTGTTTGTTTTAGTCATTATCTATACTTATTCCCTGTTAGAATAGTTTTTTTTTCCCTGGTAGAATAGTTTTTTGGAAAGCATTTTCAAATATATTAAAAACCTATTAAAACATATAATAAATAGTATTAAAACATATTGCTAAAACATAAAACATATATATTAAAACTAAAACAAACATATAATATATGTATTAATTACGCATATGTATGCATTACATATCACATATATAACAAACACTAGGGATAAAAAAATACAAGTAGAAGAGGGGGGAGTTTTTTTCTATTAATTGATTAAGCTCAGAGTGCTATGTTTGTCATTTAAATTACAATTCAAACTAGTAGTTAATCTGTTAAACAAAATATTTCATTATCCAATAAAGATAACATTAGTCATCTTTATTTCAGTTCTATACAAAGTAAGGAGTATCCTCGGATGAATATAAGTTTTCCTATTTTTATTGGAATCCAATCAATTAGTTTCAGAAGGAGTTAGGGAATTACTATAAAAAAAATATGAACAAATAGGATAACTAGGTCTTTTTTTTTTGTTTAAATTCAAAATACCGATCATAGTATCCATATTAAAATCAAGTACTCTTTTTGGTATAACTCTTTTTTCTTATTATACTATATAATATGGCTATAAATTACCAGAATAGAATATTCTACTAAGACTAGACTAGAATAGTAGAATGATTAAAGATTTCATTTTATTTTCTATTATGTCAATACTATTACTACTGTTGGAATCATGGTTCTTATTTATAGTGACAATTATATGTCTCATGATCAAGGAAGGATATCTGAGATTTTTTTGCTTATATGAGTTTTTTCAATGCTTCCATGTTGGGATTAGTTACCGGTTCCAACTTGATACAAATTTATATATTTTATGGGAATGTGTTCCTATTTATTAACACGATCGACTGCAGCAGCAGCAAGTGCTTGTCAAAAAGCTTTTATAAAGAGGATTTTGGTTTATTATTAGGAATTTTAGGTTTTATTGGATAACAGGTAGTTTCGAATTTTAGGATTTGTTCGAAATAACTAATAACTTGATCCATAATAATGGGGGTCAGTTCTTTATTTGCTACTTTGTGTGCCTCTTTATTATTTATTCATGGGTGGAGTTGCTAAATCCGCACAATTATTTATTTATTACGATCGATGCCATGGAAGGACCCACCCACCCACCCCTATCTCGGCTCTTTATTATTCATTGGGAGCTCGACTTCTTCCCATTTTCATAGCCATCCATACCTTACATAATAAATTTCATATCTTTAATAGGTGTAATAACAGTACTATTAGGAGCTACTTTGAGGATATAAAAAAGAAGTTTAGCCTATTCCACAATGTCTTAATTGGGTTATATTATGTTAGCTCTAGCTATAGGTTTTTTATCTTTATTCCATTAGATCACTCATGTCTATTCTAAAGCTTTATTATTCATTAGATTCAATGGAACCTATTATTAGATATTCACTAGATAAAAGTCAGAATATGATTCTTATTGGTGGTTTAAAAAGATATGTTCCAATTACAAGAACTACTTTTTTATTAGGTATATTTTCTAGTTGTGGTATTCCACCTCTTGCTTGTTTTTGGTCCAAATATGAAATAATTAACGATAGTTGGTTGTATTCACCAATTTTCGCAATAATATCTTGTTTCATAGCAGGATTAACTACATTTTATATGCTTCGGGTTTATTTACTTACCTTTTGATGGACATCTGTGCGTTCATTTTCAAAATTAAAGTAGCACAAAAAATAGTTCGTCCTATTCAATATCTCTACGGGAAAGGAAGTATAAATTTACTTTTATCAATAATAAATAATAAGGTCTTCTTTTTTTCAAAGGATATGTATCAAATTGATAATAATCTAAAAAAATACATACGATACGTTAATATTTCTTTCGAAAAAAAGCACACTTCCATGTACCCTCAGGAAGTGGACAATTACTATGCTATTTCCTTTGCTTATATTGGTATTATTTACTTGGTTCGTTGGATCAATAGGAATTCATTTCTATCAAGGAGTAATAGATTTGGATATATTATCAAAATGGTTAACTCCATCCGCAAACCTTTTCCATCCAAATTCGAGTTATTCTGTGGATTGGTATAAATTTTTTACAAATGCAATTTTTTCAGTAAGTATAGCTATTTCCGGACTATTCATAGCATATATTTCATATGGGTCTGCTTATTCGTTTTTACAGAATTTGGACTTTATCAATTCATTTGTAAAAAAAATAGCCCTAAAATAATTATCTTGGACCAAATAAAAAACGGGATATACAATCGCGGTTACATAGAAATTTTTTATACTAAGGTTTTTACCATGGTTATAAGGGGATTAGCCGAACTAACTCTTTTTTTTTTTTTAATAGATATATAATTGATGGAATTACAAATGGGATAGGTATTGCGAGGTTCCTTATAGGGGAAGGAATCAAATCTATGGGAGGTGGACAAATTTCTTCTTATCTATTCTTTTATTTATTTTATACATCGATATTTTTATTCATTTTTTTATTTTTTATAATTTATAAATTTGATTTATAACTTATAAATTTGAGATTTGACTTATTTATTTTTATTTTTCTTATTTTTTGTATTTTTATTATATTTTTTATATTTATTTTTTTGATACTTTAGATTATCTCTAATTATCTCTGTTACTAATCCTTTATGTACTTTAGTGTTCCTAACCATCCATTCATTTCTGATTGATCTACGGCATGATAATAAGTATAAGACAGTAATAAAAACTCCATACAGTTGATCTTTTACACCCGCTTCAGGATACGATGACTAATGAAATAATCCTAATCTTGGAGTAAATAGTTTACATATGAAATGAGATTTTATCTTCTTACTGCAAACTTCTAAGTTGTTTTGTTTCACTCATATGATTATCTGATTTAACTCATTGACCTGAATGCTGAATAAAAAAGTAAATATCTATTCAATACATTACATTCAACTTCTTTCCTTTACTTCTAGGAAAGAAGTATAAAGTTCATGTTCAATGAATCACACGTAGAGATATTGATAACACACATAGAGTTAATGATATTTCATAACTAATAGATTGAGCAACACCTCGTAGATCATCTGAAAAGAAACATTTATTATTGGATCTGTATCCTAACATAAGAAGCCCAATAGGAGCAATACTTGAAATGACGATCTATAAAAAAACACCTATACTAGATCGACTAAAATAAGGTGATACCCAAAAGGAATTACTAAATAACTTAGTAGAATTGATATGACCACTATAGACGGTCCAATACTAAACAAACAAACATCTCCTCTAGATGGGAGAAGGTCTTCTTTAAAAAGTAGTTTAGTTCCATCTGCTAGGGCTTGAAGAATTCCCAAGGGGCTGACATATTCAGGCCCAAATATGTTGTTGTATCGCTGCAGATATTTCTCTTTCCAACCACACAATTACTACTGCCCCTATTGTAATTCTCAATATAAGGGTCAAAATGGGTACAAAGATCCATATGAGTCCATATACTTCTTTTAAGGATTCCGATATAGAAAAAAAATTGATACATTGTACTTATGTCATATCAATTATCATTTCAATGATCAACCTCTCTCATAATGATATCTATACTACCTAGTATCATCATGATATCAGCCAATTTCATTCTTTTAACTAGCTGAGGAAGAATTTACACATTTATGAAGCCGGATGGACGAATTTTCCATCTCCAAGGGAAAACACTATTATCTCCTATCAAATAAATTCCTAATTCCCCTTTTGGGGATTCCCCTTTTGGGGCTTCTACTCTCACGTAAAGTTCTTGTTTTGACAATTCAAAATTGGGTGAAGGTTTTTTTACTAAAAATCTATATTCAAAATCATTCCATTCAGAATTTTTTGCTCTATCAAAAAAAGCGTCAGACTTCTAAATTCTCATAGGGTCATCCAGGAATTTCTTCTAGAGCCTGTTGAATTATTTTTATAGATTCCCTCATTTTATCGATTCGTACTAAATAATGAGCTAAAGAATCTCCTTCTTTTTGCCATTAGACTTCCCAATTGAATTCATTGTAACACTCATAATTCTCAATTTTTCGAAGATCCCATTGTATTCCAGATGCTCGTAACATCGGTCCTGATAAACCCCAATTTATTGCTTCCTCTCCACCAATAGTGCCCACTCCTTCGACTCGCTCCAAAAAAATGGGATTTCGCGTAATGAGTTTTTGATATTCAATAATTCTTGTTAAAAAATAATCGTAAAAATCCAAACATTTATCTATCCAGCCATAAGGTAGATCGGCAACTACTCCTCCGATGCGGAAATAATTATGCATCAATCGCATACCTGTGGCGGCTTCGAATAAATCATATATTAATTATCTCTCTCTGAAAATATAGAAAAAGGGAGTCTGTGCATCGATATCCGCCATAAAAGGCCCAAGCCAACAAATGAGAAGCTATACGGCTCAACTCCAGCATAATTACTCTGATATAGCTAGTAGCCCTTTTAGGTACTTGAACATTTTTCAGTTGTTCTGGTGCATTTATCGTTATTGCCTCTGTGAACATAGTAGCTAAATAATCCCAACGTGTTACATAAGGCAGATATTGTATGAGTGTTCGGTTTTCCTCTATTTTCTTCATCCCTCTGTGTAAATAGCCCAATACGGGTTCACAGTCAATAACATCTTCACCATCGAGAGTAACGATTAGTCGAAGAACACCATGCATTGATGGGTGGTAAGGACCCATATTAACTATCATGAAATCTTTTTTTTGTAGCCGGTACAATCATATCTTTTCTTCCTTAATTCATTATTTCATGAATTCAAAAAAGTAGGAGGTTCATCAAAATAAAAAATCTAATAACTACTATACTAATTCAAACGATTTAATTAACGCTCGAATATCAAACTGGTCAATTAATTTCTTATAACGAGTTATATTTCTTTGACAAATAAGTCAGCAGACGTTGACTTTTTCTAAGAATTTTTTATAGACCTCTTTGTGATAAAAAAAAATCAATTTTGAAAAAAATCTCATAATTGTTTTCATGTTGTTTCTTTTCGTTTTCATGTTGATCCATAGTTGTCATTAACATTGATCCATAGGTGTCATTAACGGGGGGTTCTTGTATAAACTCTATGGTGTGTATTGGTCACCGGCGACCTGCGTTTAGATTACTTGGATGAATGTTTGTAGCACCATAAAGAATTGAAGTTTGAGCCAAAGCATAGTCTTGAGAAAGCTGATGTTTATAGATGAACATAGTGTAATAAGTAAAATTTTCATACTCTCTATACTGATACACAATCTAAATCTGAAAATTTTACAGTAAGTTCTGAAGGAGACTATGCGTGATAGGACTTTAATAAGGTCGGCTTCATCGATTCATAATAAATTCAAGTTGAGTTATGTTAGTCTATTCAAGCGGAGTCGATTATCGGTCGAATGAACTCAATCGAGTCAGTTATAAGTTACTTGGAGTTGGTTATTATCTTCGGTCAGGATAGAATCGGTTATTATTTTCAATTAAGAGTTTATTTTATTTCTATCAGTTAGTTAAGAGTTCAAGTTTAGTGGGACTCTGAGTCCAACATAGAAGAACTCTTGGTAGACCTCTATAAATAATGGTGCAAACTCTTTTATTAACCAATCAATGAAGAAGTCTTAGTTTTAGTAAAAAAATAAAACTCTCGAAGTGATCGTTTATCCCTTTTTTATCTCTATCCATGATAGAATCCTGTGAGATTCTATTAATTGGTATCAAAGCAGTGATCTTTGATGTTCCTATTATGATTTCGCAACGCTCCCCTTATCATCGTCGTCGTCGTCACCATCATCATCGTGGTCGCCTATCTTTTGTCGTTGTCATCTCCCATCCTTATTTGCAATAACCGCTGCCATTATTGCTTTCTTTGACCACTGTCATCTCCATCAACCTCCCTTACCATCTTGCTATAATCATCATTGCTGCAGCTTTCATAAAAAAAAAAAACAAAAGAAAGAATGATAGAGAAAGAAGAAGGAACAAGGCAATCATCTTCGCTGCAATCAGCTGCGCTGTTGTCGTCCCTTGCCAAAGCACTCTGCCTCCCCTGCCACCATCGCTGCCATGCAGTCGCGGCCTCTGCCACTACCCAACCGCTCCTAGCTACGCCCTCCTCGCAGTCGCAGACTCTGAGTTCAAGCATAGAATGACTCTTGATAGAGCTCTATAAAATAATGGTGCAAACTATTTTATCAATCAATCAATGAAGAAATATTAGTTTTAACCAAAAAGTAAAACTCTAGGAGGTAGATCCTCTCGAAGTGATCTAGAAAGTTCGATCATCTAAAAATAATCATTTATCTCCCTTTTTTCATATCCATTCATGATAAAATCACGTGAGATTATATTCAACGCAGAATTTATGCACCATGATAAATAAGCTACCATCAAAATAACACAGAATATATGCACCATGCTTGTTTCTTGTCGTATGTTGGAGTCCTACGTACACGCAACAATAACCAATGACAAATTGACTTCAAAGGACACTGATAGCTACAGTATCCGTAGGAGTATCTTCGAACACACCACAAATATTGGCTATACGACTACCAACGACGCATTCAATTGCTACGATCTGAACTAGCTAATCTTCCATGCAGATTGGACTCGAGAGAGTTCGATGCGGACTTGAGTTTCGAATTGGATAAAGACAGGAAAGTTGGGTTGAAATCATACTCATCCTTGAAGGGCTGTCGTATCTCTGGCGTTTGTGGTATTGGGGTGCCGATTGATTGATTTCAGTAATAATTTGTCTTTCAGGATTGCTCGTCTATGCATGTAGATCTCAGTTTTGATCTCGACTTACTAAATGTTGAGTGTTGATTACTTGTAGGATATAGGCATTTCTGTGATCCTGTCACAGTTTGTCGCCATCGTTGCTCGCTTATGCCCTTGGAACAGGTGGTTTCTGTCTGTATTCTTTCTACTGCTGTATTTATTATTGCAAATGCTTCAAGCGTGTCTGAAGCATGAAGGGTACAGATATGTAAGTCCATAACCATCACTGTTGCTTGTTCATGCAGCTACAAGATACAGGTGGCTGATTGTTAAGACAGATGGTGATTGATTTCAGATATTGTTGAAGAATGCTGATCCACTAATCTTTTCTGTAGGGCACAGGTCTTCCAGTGTTGATCGAGCAGCACAGTTTGCCAACTGTCGTTGTTGTTTCTTTCCAAGTTGGAGACGATGTCAAGTTGTGTCAAGCTCCCATTTTCAAGATGACCGTGTCTATCTATGATTGATGATGGCTTTGTAAGCTTCTCGATCTGCTGTCGAATCAATGATTGATGCAAAAAAAAAAAAAAAATCCATCTTGTACTCTGATTTGACATGCTACAGGTTGTTGTGAGAACTAAAAGTAGCCTTATTACAATGTATAATTTGCATCATTTTGAGCTATATATTAGGCCATGGGAATCACTCCTACCACAGAGACGGAGGCCCCAAGCAAGTGGACTCAGGTGATCGCAGTGGACAGAACTCAGAACTTGCGAGGGGCAAGTCTTTGTGTCGAGCTGCACAGCTCACGCAGTGCAGAAGCTGATGTGGGAATTGGACATTACCGTCTTGTCTTCAACCTCGATTGCGATTGATCCTCTATGTCTCTTTTCCAATTCTTGATGAGTACTTATGAGATCTAGTAAGAGATTCTAGCCCATCAATAGTGCAGGCAGGATGTACAGCGGCGGTGTGCAGTAGTAGTTACACGGAGTCTTCTTCCGGCTTTACAAACCTCATCCCTGACACCCAGTGTCTTGTAATGGATCATCAAACGCACCTGAGAGATAGCCACCTAATAATTCGAAACACCCGTGATCGCAACCGAACAAAGCTTCTACCTTTCGAATACCTCACGAAATGCCTTAAGGACCTTCACGTGCCTTTGTTCCATGGACCTGTGAGGGCATATTGTCTTCTTATTCTTTTGCGCCAACCAAGAAGAAGAAGAAGGAAGAAGGAAGAAGAAGCAGTATCACTCGGCTTCTCCCTGATACCCGCCGCCTGCCTTTGGCCATGAATCCCACAACAATCTTCGTTGCCGTCTTTGCACTCCTCTTCACCAGGTCTCTGTGCCTTGAGGCTGACCCAAAGCCCATCTCCAATGTCACCGTGATGGGCACCGTCTTCTGCGACGCCTGCGCCAGCAGCAACTTCTCCCAGCACAGCTACTTCTTAGAAGGTGAAGGGAACGGGAACCTCAAACTGCTCATGCCTTGCTTCGCTTCGCTGCATGCGTTGTTGCTTAGGCTTTTTGGGTTGCTTCCAGGTGTCAAGGTGAGGGTGCAATGCGTGCTCCGAGTGAACGCGACGTCGGCGGGCGAGATGAGGGTCGCCGTCGACAGGACGACGGACAGGTTCGGAGTCTACAACCTCGACATCCTGCCGGTGGACGGGTTCGAGTGCAGGGAGGGCCGAGGGGTGGACTCCTTCTGCCAAGCGAGCTTGGTCGAGTCTCCGTCGTCGCTGTGTGACGTCCCTGGGTTGAGCAGCTCCACCGAGCATGTGGCGGTGCGAGGCGGCCAAGGGAAGCTGTGCCTCTACAACCTGAATGCGCTCAATTACAGGCCGTCGAAGAAGGATGCCGACTTGTGTGGATATGACGGCGACTTGTCACCGAGCTCTGCGAACTCTTCGCTCTTCTTCTGTCCACCATTTGGGTTCCCGTGGCCGTTTGGGCCGCCTTTGCCATTTGCACCACCGCCGTCCTTCCCATGGCCATTTGCGCCGCCTCCACCGTCCTTCCCATGGCCATTTGCGCCTCCTCCGCCGTCCTTCCCATGGCCATTGGCGCCTCCTCCACCGTCCTTTCCCTTCCCCTTCCCCCCAGCAGTACCGAACCCACCGGCGCCGCTGCTCCCCCCCTTGTTCCCTTCGCCGCCGCCTCCGTCTTTCCTGCCCTTCCCCCCTTTCGCTCCATTTCCACCGGTGTTCACGCCACCCTCACCGCCTCCTCCCCCACCTTACCTATTCCCACCCTTTCCTCCCTTTACTCCTATGCCGCCCTTGTTTTCGCCACCGCCTTCTCCTCCTTCACCTCCTCCATCATTCCCCTTCCCTCCCTTTGCCCCCACTCCACCTGTAGTTACACCACCTCCACCGTCGCCTCCATCATTCCCCTTCCCTCCCTTTACTCCCACGCCACCTGTAGTTACCCCACCTCCACCGCCACCTCCATCATTCCCTTTCCCGTTCCCACCCTTCCTTCCCTCTCCTCCCATTCCACCTGTAGTAACACCGCCACCTCCGCAGCCTCCATCGACCCCTTTCCCGTTCCCGCCTTTCCCTCCCTTTACTCCAACTCCACCTATGGTTATGCCACCTCCTCTACCCTCACCACCTACCCCTCCATCTTTTCCTTTCCCATTTCCTCCATTCCCACCTACTACTCCATCTCCTGGGGCACCATCCCCGCCTCCATCTCGCTGAGAAACCCAAGAACTCGGGCTTCTCTCCACCCTCCATCCTCCTCCTCCAAGCAACCATGATCCCTCCACCATGCATTTGTTCTAATGCCTTAAATAACAGCTATATGTAAGATTTGGTTGCAGTGAATGCATAAGTTAGTGTTGATACGAGTAAACGTTAGTGTTTTTGTGTGACTGAAGGCACTTAAAAGAAATTTGCATCACATGAGATCTAGAAATTATTGAATAGTATACTAATTTGATGATTTAGGATTTTAATCCAACATTTCTTTTCCAAGTAGCCATAATGCCGGCCAACAACTTTCAAATAAAATTTCTATTCACTCAATTTGTACATTATTATTTTTATAATAAATCTATATCAAATTGATCATTGCTAACATATAACATCTAACATCCAACATCAATGCAACTTAGTTTAACTTTCAATCATTAATATAGTAGGAGAGTGAAATGTATCGACTGTTTGTTGGGCTTACAACTAAAGTTGAAATAAAAAAAAAATTAACATGATAAATAATTTAATTTGACATGGTAAAGCTCTAAATTAATTTGACAGAAATATCCAAGGTAAAACCAGAAGGAACTCTATTGTAATAAGAGAAAATATGATTAATTAATATCTTGTAATTAGTTATTTTTAGCATCCTGATTCTTATATTTTAAAAATTATATTAAAAATTTTATATTTATAAAAATAAAATATTTAACCTTGTTTCTCTTTACATCATCATCGATTCTACTAACAAAAATATCATAAAATTTATCATCGAACGTGTACTAACTCTATTTAACTTTGATTTACTACTAAGCACATGTCGTATCTCCGTTAACAAAGTTGACGACGTAAGAAAAAAAAGAGATTAATTGTTTCACTTTTGTAAGTATAGAAATCTCAATATAATTTTTAAAAATATAAGTATCGAAATATTAAAAATAACTAATATCTTTGTTTTATCTCAAAAACCAACCTATTTTTTTTTTTATGACAAACAATTTATAACTAACCTAACATATATTCATGCCTTAATGCGCCCAATATGTGTTGCAATCATCTTCATTCCATATAAATGCCAATGTCTTCGCATCAAGACAATTAAAACGTAAATGTCACTCTCTTTTCCCTGATTCTTTAGACTAATATACTTACTTCCCGCACCACCTGCCAACAGCAATCTACTGGTCTACTCCTGCCTCCAAAGCTCTGGAAGTGCTGTGTAATTAAGTCTTGGAGTCCCACCTTTCCCTCAAACAAGGTTTCTCTCTTTGTAGGTTACACAAAAATTGCTACTTGGGATCAGTTAGTCAGGGCATTGTGATTACTTCTGAGCAATTCTAAGGACTTGTGGCCAGATTAGTAGCTTTGATGGGCTGAATTGGAGATCATTAGGAAGGCTGCTATCGAGAGTGTGATGTGAAGGCAATGCAACAAAAAAAAAAAAAAAAGGAAAAGGGAATTCGGTTTACTTAATTCTAACAAGACACTGATTATATATTATTGATTTCATTTTACTAAATCTATCAATCAATTTTATTGTTTTTAATTTTACTGCTACTTTGTTAAGTCTTTCCACGAATATGCTCTAAGGAGAGATAATCCTATTTATGTTGTGAATAAAAAACAATGCAAAATTTGGCTAATGATATGAGAAAATATCCAAACACTTGTGGTTTGCCTACAAACAAGCTAATGAAACAATAAATCATAAGCTTTGGATTTCTATTCACATCAGCACATATCCGGTCAAAAATGAACCTGTTAGATTACAGAAAGTGTCTCAAAAACCACCATTCTTAATGCCTTAACTCTGAAAGAGACAAACATTTAAGAGAGACCACAGTAAAAGAACAACTCGATGTACTACGGTACCTGCAACTAAATGATTCCTTAGGTGTATTTAGTGAGCAGCACCAACCAAAGGAACAAAGTGGAACCTAAAACTTGTACTAAGCAAACAAAAACAGTACTATAGCAGCATATTAGCAATCTGTCAAACAGTTTGTGGGCAAGTCTGCTCTGCAGGGGAGAGAAACATACCATCTTAAGCACACATTCCCACTACTCCTTCACGTGATCCGTCCTACTCACATATAGCTAGCTATAATGTCTTCTCACTTAATGAACGCATCCCTCGCTCCTCAGCTCCGCGACAATGCCATCTTTCTTTCTCTCTCTCTCTCTGTACCAAAAAGGAGAGGAGACATAAAGTACGAGACGCAGAAGAAATTTATTTGTTGTTTAGGAATCTATTGATAGAGACTACAGATGCTCCAAAGTTATCATGACAATATATTATTATCTCAAGAGATAAGTCGTTTCATTAAAATATTTTTTATACATAATAAAATTATTTTTGTAAAAATTTAAGTTTTAGAATATAATTCTATCAATCCCATTCAAAACTCAAAATTTTCAAAGATTAAGATTACATATAATTAATAAATAAAAGAAAAATAATAAAGATCCTATTCATCGCTTATACAATATGCTCAATGAAATATTTTATACGGTTTAAATTTCACTTATGTAAATATTTTTTTTTATTTGAAAGAACAAGGTGAGTCGGGTCTTGAGCTATATATTATTTGATCTAGATTAATCGTGGAGTTGCTTATTAATTATGTAAAAAAATCTTGATTATTCATGAGAGCTTATAGGGTTTGTCTGATTCCCTTGTTCCAACTCTCATATAAGAAAACCATATCAGAAATATGTGTAAAATTATACATTACAAAAAATATCATCTCGTAGAGTTAAATTCTTCGTATATCTTTGCATAGGTACAATAAACAATCACAACAAAATATTGAGGTTAAGCTCCATTTATGTATTAATATGTTTTTTATTTATAACATACTCATTAACCTATCAATTAGCTTATTGTTATCATATTAAATCTGCTTATCACGAAGGTTGGGTTTTAGTGTTGTAAATATCCATTATATATTAGTTTATTCTTAGGATGATACAAGGATCATGATCCTTTTATTAATGTCTTAAGGTTATTAACATATAGTCATGCTATATTTTTTTATTGCTAGCATTCATAAAAATAAACATGTAAAATTTGTTTAATCAACAATGTATTTAAGTAACTAATCAAATATCGATAATAAGCATGCAAGCAAAATATAAATAAAATCAATATAGATAAGATATGGAAGCCCCCACATTTCTTGGAACTTTAACATAAAAAATGTTATAATTTTGCTCATGATCTATACGGTAATTTTCCTATTAATTTCAAGTATCCATAATATTTTTTATGATCTTATATATTTATCATAATTTCACATGTTATTTTTGTCATACAAAGTTCCCATAAGAATATTTGCTAGCATCAATCATTTGAATGTGCCATAGCCCCTCATAAAAAAAGGACATATATAATCAAATATCATTAAAAGCACGATAATGCCAGCAATAACACTCATTTTTAATTTAATATGATGAGAAAACTATGCTAACATGTATTGGTAACAACTATTCCAAATCTTCCGACAAAGAAATAACTTAAGCATCGTAGTGATTTTATCCGGCACACATGAATAGATACTTGAAATTTTCATCATTCAACACCATATCATTTTGAGATAAATATGGCCAATCATTAGAATAGACATCAACATCGAATAACTAAAATCAAATTTAAGAAGACATATATCAAGAATTAGAAAAAGATTAAAGGGATTTTTTTTTCTCCAGAAATTTGCCTGTTATTTTCTAAATTAATTAAAAAAATCCCATTAAAAGCTATATCTTCCTACCTGTTGTGACTATTTCTTTATAATCCCATGTGAGAAGTCCTTTATGGCTAAGCCATCCAAGGCTTATATACCTACGACTAGGATTCCTAAGTTGACTAGGATCCCTAAGTTGACCAGAATACCTATAAAAGCGTATCCCCGTCCTCCCTGTAAAAGCGTATCTCGATCGCTCTCGAGTTCGTGATCGACTTCCTTCAAGCGAAGAAGTAAAGGATGGAGTTCCCCTTCGGCACCAACCCTCGGGGCTTCCCCTTCGGCCGCCGCCACCACGACCTACCCCCGCGATCACGTACTGCGTCCGAGGAGCACAATGTCGTCAGGATCCCCGTCACCGACCCCGACGAGGAGGAGGCAGGGAAGATGAAGCAGCAGTGGCAGAAGAAGCCGGTCACTGCAGGGCCGTCGAACTTGTTGAGGACCGTCGTGGCCCTGATGATCCAGAGGTTCTGGCGGGGGTTCTTGGCGCGGAAGAGCGTGAGGTCTCTCTCCCGGATCTCCGCGGAGGTGGGCGAGGTGGAGAGGACGATCCGGGCGCGGGAGGCGGCGATTCGGAGGGATCCCAAGGAGCGGCAGAGGGCGGACGAGATGCTCATGGCGGTGCTCCTTCGTCTGGATAATGTGCGGTGGGCGAGGGGTTACCGGAAGAAGGTGATCCGGCCGGTGATCTCGTTGCAGGACTTGGTGGATTCCGCCGCTCAAACCCTAGAAGAGCCGGAGATCGTGCATGTGTTCGATCTTCTAGATCTGAGGGAGAAGATGGACAAGATGATCGCACAGAACGAGAGACTGGAGCGCTTGGTGGTCGCACTACGCGAGCGCAGTACCCAACATTGCGAGCGCAGTACCCAACATTGCGAGCTAGCTGATGACAGGTCTGGTGGATAGAGTTGAACACTTGGAAGAGGCGATGGAGGAAAGCCATGCCAATTCCGCTCCTTCCGAGATGGCAGAAGAAAGGTGCAAATTTGTCCTCTGCTCTTGCTCTTCTCATCTTCTTCAACCGCACTTCAATCATAGTTTGGCATCAATCTTACTCTACAGCTTGTCAATGCTTGCATACAATTACCAAAAATCTCGTTTTAGTCAATTGCACATAAAAAAAATTCAATCTTGCAATTGAAAGCAAAAAGGCAATCTGATAGAACGAAAATTCTATTAAGATATGCAATTAGATAAAAATGTAGCTTAACAAGATGAGTCACAGATTACCTGCAGATGTGATACATTATCAATAGGTTGTGCTGTTGAATGATGGCAATCTTTCCTAATTTCTGTAACCCTGTAATTCTACTACAAAACCCTCTCCATCAGCTTTCAAAAGGCTTGCCTATTATTCAAGGACACAAGTATGGGCATTTAAATTTTTGGAAAGTGAAATGGAATGCTAGGAAGTGTCCTATGATTGGTCTTACAACAATAGGCAAAAGATATGTCCAGGAATCTCATCAATAGCTTCCCAGCTAAAAATCATCAAGCAGATGTTTTAATCAGTAAATCAAACATAAAGATGCAAACTAGATGCTTCCTAGTAAATTTATGGCTTTTGGATAACTTTCAACCATTGACAAGATTATGACTAGAGATGATTTAATGAAAAAGGAATTAGCCTGTCCATCTGATTCATTCCTTCGCTGTACGATGGCTGAGGTATTATGGATTCAATATAGGTTTTTCTTTGCTTCTAATCTTGATTGCAGGTCAGGTTCTACAAAATTATGGTTCGTATCTAAAATTAGCTAAACAAATTCCTTTAGTTTTTTCTCCTCTTTATCTCTGTGGACTATCTCCACTGTTAGAAACTCAATTATTTGCTTGAACAAGAATGCCAGTTTCTATAACTTAATGGTTTTCTGTGGCAGACAATAAATAAGAAGAAATCGAAGGTACATGACCATTCTTTCAGGAGCTAACACAGAAGATTGATTGCTGTTGGATGAGTCTGCTGAGGAAGATGATGCTAACAATTTTAGGGAATTAGGCCGAGACTTTTGTTTGCTTTTGTCTTTTTCAACCTTTTCTATATTATCTTCCAGTGTTTTAGATATTATGACTTAATGTGAGAACTGAACACTATCACCAGCATTGCTGGTCTACTTACAGTTTCTATTACAATATGTATCACCAGCATTTACAGTTTGTAATTGTAAATACAATATAATATTTCAATATAACTTTCCTTAGAAAGAAGTAGACTTGTTTTTAAATTGTTAGCAATTCTAAGAGATGAATCAAGAGTAACTATACACAGATACCAAGTTTCCAAAACAAAAAGTTTATGCTATTGTGAATCTATTATTATTCAGCAGGAGATGAAGACATAATTCGGACACTGAGATGTGGTTGATGAAAAAATAGAGATAGCCATCAAGAGCTTATATGATTGATGTGTGCCACATGAATTAGAAAGAAAATTATATATGTCAATTTTATAACTATGCTTTGTAAATAAGTATATTAGGAAATTAATAAATAACATCGAGGATGTCGGGAAAAAGATAGAATATGAGATGTGTGATGTTATGAACATTTCTATATGAGATTTCAAGTATTGCAGTTACGTGAATTAAGTTGAATAATATTAGTTGCATGAAGAGAGGTAACTGGAGAAATAATAATATTCATTAAAAATTCCAAAAAACACACTCAAAGCATATCACACAGAGTGACTAAATAATTAATATAAAAAATTTAATGAAAAACCAAATGGAAGCATTTGTTTCTCAAAATGACAGAGGGAAGACAATAGGATGGTAAAAAAACACCAGCTTTCCTAGTGTAAAATGTTGAACAGACATTTAGCTTTATTCGACTAAGAGAACTGACTACAAAATTAAAGAGTGATTCTCGGTCACGCCATCATAGTTTAGAAGTATAATCTTGGAAGAATGCAAAAGTATGACATCCTTTCTACTTGGCCATCATCCAAAATGATAATTTGCAGTAAAATCTAAGTACCTTGTGCAAATAATTGTTATCTCCAAGGATCTACGGCTTCTGTCGTGAAAAATAAGGATCATATTCTGCAGGCTAAACACAGAAATATTCAAAGCAATAATCAGCATCTAAAGATAGTACCATTTTTATAATGTCATACCTCTTAAGATACTTTAAACATTACCTCTTAAGGAGAAGCCCATACACGGAGATGGAGTCCAAAATATTTGGAGCCGGAATAGGAGATATAACGGATTGGTTGATCACTTTATATTTAGAAGCCACTCTGGTGATGGGTTGGATCTTTCTGGAGTTAGATAAGATTCATTTGTGGCAGAGGAAAACATTTCCCTTGCTTTGAAGTAAAATTCAAGATATGTGTCTAAATCCATCTCCTGATTGATACACACTCTGTAGAATCCAGAAACAGAAGAACATAATCACCCTGGACAAAATTTTTCATGCAAATGCATTTCCGTGTAACTTGTGAGGGTCACTTCCAGTTTCACGAGTTCAATTTCCAGTTTTGCATATTTAAAGCAATTGGGGAACTGCTTTGCTCCATGTAGAATGACCTCACAACAAACTCATCCATGGACCATCATCAGAAACAAATCCTTGTGCATGCATTGCTCGAAGCAATCGTGTAACAGGCTCTAGATTTGGTGCAGTAGAAAGAGATTCCATAAGCTCTGCTAGTACTGTTTGAAATTTGACATGAGAATCAGTTTTAATCCAATCAATGTGCTTAACAGCCATCTCAACTAAACCAGCATCTGTTAAGCCTTTCAGTAGAATGACATGAGAATCTGAACTTGCCACTTCAGAAGGAGAACTTTGCACGAGGCCAGATGCCACCAAATACTTACCTGTATGATGCATAAAAGTATTAACTATCAGGAAAACTGATACACAGAACTTCATAACTTCAGAAATATCTTGGCTCACATTGATACCTTCTGAAGATATGGGTACTATCTCTTGAATTTATTCGTATGATCTTTTGCTTAAATCATCAAACTCAAATTCTTTGTTTTCATGGAGAATATGTGCTTTTGAAGTGTAGTAGTAGTTATCAAATCATACCTCTTAAAATGTATGTTTTAGCAACATTACATGTCGACACATCAGTTTATCATTCTTCCAGGCATTATCTCAATTCAAGTAACATGGCTAATCTAATGTATCATACTTATTAGACTTTTAGAATTCTATCGCAATAACAAAAAACTATTGATTCATCTTGTGGAATGAAACAAAAAAAAAAAAGTCTCGGAAATCATAATTCTTGAGGTTAATTTACAGAACTACGTGTTGAACTTTAGGGTAAATTTCTTGGTTCTTTGGACTTCAGTTTTTACCAATTAACTCTGTAAACTTAAATTAAGATTTCAGTCAGCTTCTGCATCAGCTTCCATCAATAAAACTAGAGAGAAAGATGATATGGCTGCACAGCAGGACTTCACTTGCCAACATGGTATAAATGTTAACAACCAATGTTGTCTGAAGTGCCTGCATTATTTGGCAAATCAAGAAAATGAAGTTTGACAATACCTGAACTTTGTTTATTGAAGTATAATGAGTCAATATGCATAAACTGAAGTCATAAATTGAAGCTCAAATAACCTATTTCAAGGTCCAAGTACAGGTGATGTAACTTATCCTAGTCCTAAAGTAAAAATCAATCAGCAAAAAGAAAAAAGACAGGTTCAGTTCAAGAAAAAAATTATTATGCATTAATAACTAAATCACGAGCATGGAAACATTATAATTTAAATAAATGAAGAACGAACTTGGTGAAAAAAATATACCATCCTTACAGAGGAAAAAGACTAACAGACTCAATATAGAGCTACCAAGTGCTATATCCTGATCCATGGATTTTTTGAAGATCTGAATCGCTTCTTCTATCCTTTCTTCTCGATAGAGCACTTTGACAAGGGATGTGTATGTAACACTATCTGGGATCACACCTTTATCCAACATATGACAATAAAGTTCCTGGGCCTCTTCAGCTTCACCTTCTTCAGAGAACTTCCGTATAAGAATATTGTATGTGTGCAAATCAGCACTGCAACCATTTGCAAACATCTCATCCCAAAGCTTTTTAGCTGGTCGCAAGAAATCCTCTCTGCAACAAGCTTCCATCAAACAGTTATAAGAGTAAATATTGGGACCAAAACCCTTCTTTTTCATCTCCTTAAGCACATCGTAGGCTTCCCTAACTCTTCCTGCCTTGCACAAGAATGAAACCATTACATTGTATTGCTCCACTCCATTAAAATAACCTTTATCCATAAGGATCTTGTAGACATCCCACATCGCATTACTTTTCTCATTTCTATAAAGATTCCTACTCAACTTGCTCAGCATTGAAAGACTAGGAAATCGGTCCTTTCCAACCATGTACTTGAAGAATAATATTGCAGAGTCAACTTCAACAGCTGAAACTGATCCAATCAAAGCATCAAGCACGTCATCATCAATTGGAAACTGTCCATCTATAATTGCTTCACCCAATTCCTTAGCTTCTTGAATCCTTTTATCTGATATTGAAGAAAGGATGAATTCTCTATAATCCTTCGCTCTTGGTGCCACACCGAACTTCCTTTTCTGCTTCAATATCCTTCCTGCTTCTTCCACCCTACCGGCCAATTTATAGCTTTCAGAAACTAACCTGTATGCAATAAAATCAGGTTTACAGCATCTACTTCTAAGCTGCTCCAATGCACACCAAGCATCCTCAATCCTGCCAGCTCGACAAAGCCTATTTACGACTAAAGCAGCAATAATTGAGCCATTAAATTGACAATCCAGCTTTTTAATTCCATCGAGTACACCCAAAACTCCATCCAGTCCTTCCAAGTCGCAAACTTTACCTATAAAAACACCAAAACCGACGTCATTAAGCATGATACCTCTCGTAAGCATTCTATCGAACACCTTTCTTGCGATATCAAGAAATCCGTCGGAGGACAGTGCAGCAACAAGGGAGTTGTACAGTGAGGAAGGAAACTCCTCGACGCCATTCTCTGTTGCTGGATCGATCAATCGGGCGGCTTCAATTGACTTGCCTGAGAGCAAAAGGGAGGATATGGCGAGGTGATAAGAAGAAAACAGAAGCGAAACTCGGTGGCTTTTAGCCGTCTTGAGGAGAGATTGAATTAAGTGGGGATGGCGGGAGAGGGAGAGGGACTTGAGAAGGGAGTGGTAGGTCTCCGGAGTGTGGGAAAAGTTGGGCTGCTGAGCGGCCCAGTGGAAGAGGCCGGCGGCAAGGTCATGGTGATGGAGGAGGTAGGGGTCGATGACGGCAGCGACGAGGGAAGCGGTAAGGGGTGCAGCCTGGAGTCGGCGGCTGAGGACTTGCTCAACGGCGGGGCTCCACGAGTGGGAGGGCTTGGAGGCGGATAGGAAAGCGCGGCCGAGGCGCCTGGCGACGTCAGCCATAAAAGGCGGATGCGGAGGGGGCATGCTCGGTCGCCGGCGGGGAAGTCGTTACGGGGCATATCGGAGGCCGTCGCCCACCGTCGTTGACAAAGACTGTGCGTGGCGACGGTCCTCAGTACGATGCCCATTGGACTCATAAAAGGCCCAATAATACCCATAGGCGCCCACTAGTTAACATCGATCCAATCAAATCTAAAATTATAATATGATTTATTACATATACTATTAAATTAGTTAAGAAAATAATTGGCATTTAACAGAAGTTTTTAGATTTTGAGAGTACGAGAGAATAATATAATAAAATTTTCTCCTATTTGCACTAAATATTCTAAAAAAAATTAAAATACTTTTTATAGTAAATAAATGTCCAGATAATTTAATCAAGGTTCAAATGTTCTAAACGTTCGGATTGAAGGATGGTTCGATTCTCGATTTAAATTATGAAGCTTAAGAAATAAATGCTCATAATATTTTTCAATACAAAGAGGAACTGACTGTGGTTGGGCGTACCACCGTTCACTTGCTAAAGCCCGTAAGTTCCTGAGATAAGATGCGTAATCTATTCCGTAACTCAAATCTAGCGTGAACGCGAAGCAGATCTTTTGTAGATATTGTTGGAAATCCGATTCCGATTCTTGCGCTTGATTTGGGGTCGTGTATAAAATTCACGTGGATGGATGTATCTTTTGACACGTGATATATATGGCTGACGGCCAACGTGTCTATAAAGCCACGCTGAGAAGATATGCCTGTGTTTTGGGCCCTCAGGTTCTTCTTAGGCCGGCCCAATCCCTCTTTCGCCTGAGCTAGGGTGGTCTAGGGATTACTCCCTAATTCACTTCTCGGAAACAGAGATGGAATAATTCTCTTTCCTCCCTCGATCCTTGAGCTTTCCTGTCGATCTTATCGAAGTCCCGTGTCTTCTTCCTACCTTTCCCTCCGATTTGATGTCCAATTTCACGGGCCTGTTGAAGAATTCTCTTCAATCGTCCAGCTATGCGATGCTTTCTTTAAGGTAGTGCCCTCTTGCTTCTCCTTGCATCAGCTTTTCCTGATATGATCCGTGGTACGCTCAAGCTTGTGTTTTTGGATGATTGGGCGCCATGGTTTAGGGGTTTCTGGAGCAGGCAGAGGAGGAAGATTCTGATTTCGCTTGGTGTGTTGGGGAGCGGATATCTCGTCTACAAACTCTATGAGAGTCACAGCAGGAGATTGTCCGAATTGGAGCGGCAGCACGATGGCGCTCGAGGAGTCGATGAACTCATCAAGAATCAGTAATCCTTTCCTCCGCTTTGCCGTCGTTTTCCTTTTTCTTGTTTTTTGCTGTTGCTTATTGTGGTTGGTTGGTGTTGTTGGTCGGCAGATTGCAGGCTCATTTCGAGAACATCCAGAGGATCTCCAACACCACCACTCTGCCGTACGCGATGCACTACCTGCGGTCCAGGATATCGGAGGATTTGGACCTCTCGCATCTGACGGAGAAGCTAATGCAGGGAAAGGGGCAATCCAGCGCGTTCTCCAGCAAGGAGAAACTCGAGCTGTGGGACAGACTTAAAATTCTGAGTATGCCCAATGCAATGTGCTTTCTTTCTTCTCTATTTGTCTCAGTTTCTGTTCTCAGCTGCCGTCCAAACGTGTAAATTCACTCGTCTTTTTTGCCAATTAATTCTTCGGTAAATTTTTTTCTTCTAGGCTTCACAAGGACGGCAGCTTCCTTGTGGTCGATGACGGTGCTTTGCTTATACGTGAGAGTTCAAGTTAACATTTTAGGGAGACAACTCTATCTAGAGATTGCCCGTGGTTCTGAGAATTCTATATCTCTGGTAAGTATCTTTTTCATTCGTGTGAAAGTGTAGAAGGCTTGTTTCAGTGTGTGCATGAGCAGTTGCGCCAAATATGGTAGTTTGTGCCTTTTCTGATGGATTATAATAGATCAAACTTATTTGTGCTTTCTAATCGTTGAAGTATCTGTGCTACTCCTGTTGAAGTAATGCAATAGTGTATGACTTATTGTTCATCCTCTATAGATTTTTCCCATTCAACCATATGAATTTTCTTGGGTCCCTTTGCATGATATATTCCTCCCAGTAGCTTGTATGATCTTGGATGGATCTTATGATGTTAATTGTTTTCTTAAAAGGTGTACCTTTTTTATTTGAATTGTATATTCAGTATGTTTGTTGGTGTATTCTTTGGGATGCTCTAAAATGATGGATGAACTGGAGCAAATGGATATATTGCCTGTTTGAACTGCCTCTTAAGTGGAGATGATTTGTTTATGAAACTTAGGTCGATTACTTTATGATGTATACAATGTTATTTTTTGTGCCAACTTCAAGTGGTTCTATTAACCATATATTAATTTTAAATATGTTTTTTAGCTTCTCAATAATTTATTTTCGGTGTTGTCCTTGCTTTCTTAGATCTTTGGCATTACTGCATTTTTATCCGCTTTTGTTCTTATGGTGGTCAACTATCCGACAAAGCTTCAACAATATCCAGGCATTTGTAGCTTGCCAATAGATAATTGGATTTCTCGTATAGGAACTTCTGAAACACCCCGACTTGTCTCATATCGGAAGTTGGTAAGATTAAGATTGGCTTATAAGGGTCTGATGAGTGTACTATTATCAACTTCAGCTTAGGCATTTTGGCCAGTGGTTTGGACCAAACATAGTTGCCAAATGTAGTTGACTTTTGGTATCAGAGCCGACCTAGTTTTGTGCATGGTGAGGGGTCTCGAGAAAGAAAGGGCTACTCGTGGATGGAGTCAGAGGACTTGTCACGACATGGAGCTACCACTGGGCTATGCCTCATATGCACAATGTTAGAGTTTGATTTGTGCTATATAGGCAAAATGTATAGGAGGAGCCTCACAATTTCTCAGTGATAGATTAGCTATTCTCTTAGTAGAACATGGATTATACGACTCAATTCTAACGCTAATTATACGTTACTTGTTGGGTTCAGGAAGGGTAGAATCAAATCGAGAGGAAGGAAGGTGATAGGACTTTAACAGGGTTGAGTCCTCATCTATTGAGTCATGTTCTTTATTGAGTTATGTTGGTCGGTCCAGTCAAATCAATTAGGAGTCCTAGTAGGAGTTGGAGTCTATTTGATTAGGAGTCCTAGTAGGAGTTGGAGTCTACTTGATTAGGAGTCCAAGTAGGAGTCTATTTGAGGAGTCCAAGTTCAATTAGGAGTTGGTTAAGAGTCTCTATAAATAGGGTTGTAACTATATCTTTTGAAGCAATCAAGGAAGAAAATATGTTTTAGCCTATTAGCCAAAACCTTAGGAGAGCCGATCCCCTATAGTGATCAAGGAGGGCCGATCCCTTATAGAGATCAAGGAGGCTCGATCCCCTCGAAGTGATCGTTTATCCCCCATTTTTCCATCTCCATCCACGATAGAACCCTAGGGGTTCCTATCAATTGGTATTAGAGCAGCGTTCTTAGTGTCTCGCTGTTAATCCACTCCACCGCTGCTCTTACATCGATCGTTTATCTTCGATAGAAACCTTTGGGTTCCTATCATTTGGTATTAGAACGACGATCCTCGGCATTCTTGCTGGGATTCCACTATCAATCTCCACTGCAACTTCTCCTCAAGATCTTGCAGGCTTGCCACCTTCAACTGCCATCACCAACAACATCCCATCGCCCTATCTTTCTCTCATCTTGGTGCTGCTGCCGCTGCTGCCTCCCAACCTCAGATCACAGCTGCCAACATCACTATCATCGCTCTATCATCTTCTCATCTTGTGCTGCCGTCATTGCTGCCTCCCAACCTCAGATTGCAGCTGCTAACAGCACTGTCTTCTTCAGCCGTCATCTCAGCCACCTTGGTGCAGTTTCTCACCATCTTCGGTGCAGCAATCATCAGCTTCACCCTCGTTAACCGACGCACATCCCTCGCTGATCTATTGCAGCTATCAACACTGTCTTCAGCATATCGCAGCAGCGATCTGCTCACTGCCTGCAGACCGCTGCCCTGTGCTGCCATCTCGCTGGCTTCTTTAAGTCAGCTGTTTCACATTGCTGCAGTGCTGCCATCGCTGTCGCCCCTGCCGCTGTTGCTGCTGCCCTCATCAGTCCATGCAGCTGCAGCCGCCGTTGCTGCTGCCCAGCCTCTCCTTCAGCCCTCCTTAGTCGTCGCTGCTGCCCTTTGCTCGTGGAGCCCAGCGCCTCCGTCGATGCCCCATCTGCTGCCTGCAGTCGCGTCGTCCTTTGCCGCAGCCGCTGCTTCTGTTGCCTTCTTCCTCCTCTTTTCCCAGTAGCGATCGTCGTTGCCCTCTTCCTTCCCCCTGCTCCTGCTACCTTTCCCGCCGTCGCTAATCCCACTGTTGCCACCTCCCTCAACTTCTTCATTTTCCTCCGCTGGCCATACCCATCGCCGCTGCTTTCCGTTGCCCAGTCGCGCCTCATCCTACTACTCCACCCGCTTGCCGCTGCTGCCCTATACCTCCCTTGTCGCTCCCAGCCACGCCCTCCTCTGTGCAGCCCTAGCCCTTGGTTGCGACCTCCTCTGCAATAGCTGCCTACCGCTGCTGCCACTACGCCTCCGCAAGAGATGACGCTGCTAGCGTCTCCTTCCAACGTCGCTCCACCACTTGTCCCTCGGCCGCCGCTTCCCTAGTCGTTACCCTCATCATCGTCCCTTCTTCCCTTGCCTCCTTCGCTGCTTCCAGCATTGCTCCTCCCCTGCTCCACTACAGTCGCGCCATCAACGGTGCCCTCGCTTCCTCTTCTCCATTGGCAGTGGTAACAGCCGCAACCATCGCTTGCCGTCCTTCCCTTTTCCGCGTTGCCATCCTTCCCCTGCTTGCGGATCCAGCGAGCGCTGCCGTCCTCGGTTCCCGCTTTGTTCGGTGCTGTTAGCGCGCCTTCAACCTGCTTAGGATCTTGCTTCCCTGCACCGCTGCCATCTTTGTTCCAACCCGCCGTTGCCATCCTGTTCCGCGGCCGTTGTTGCTGCTGCCTTCCTCTTCCTCGTCGCTTGCTAGCCACTGCTTCCTCACCTGTGGCCACTACTTCATAGCCGCTACTTCCTCACCTGTTCCCAATTGTAGCCCTCTGTCATCAACAGTAGCCACCTCTTGCGTCTCCTTTCTCAGCGAACGCAGCAACCGCTTTTAGCCATCATCGCCGTCTCCTTTGCAATCATCGTTGCTGCCTCCTTGTTTCACAACCACCACAACCCAGCCCATCTCTTGTACCTCTAGTAGAGACGACGTTGCGCCCCTATCCCGCTGCCATCTACCTTTTCCCCTTTAGCCGCAGCGAGCATCGCTACCTGCATGACACTGCTAGGTCTCCTTCCAATGCCTGTTGCCTTATTCTTCCTCTACCAACCACGTCGTTGTTGGTTGCCGCCATCGCCGCCGTCACCTGCAGCCACGCAACCACCGACCGTTGCGGTCCCTTTCCTCCCCCGTCGTGCTGCTTCTCGCTGCGATTCCACAGTCGCTTTTGCCACTGCCACCATCTCCCTTTTCCTCTTCAACCACAGCGAGCATCGCCATGTCAGCCTCTACCGCAGCGATCTCTCGCTGCCATTTGTCATCAGCGCTGCTCCCTCTACCACCAGTGTTCCCTTTCCCTGTCACTGCCATCTCCTGCACCTTCACCGGAGACACCGCTGCTGCCTTCCTTCGCTTTTTATGCCGACGCTGTTGCCTTCCAGCCCCGGATTCTCGTGAACCCACAGCGCCCTCACCCCACGTAGCAACAAAAACAGGGTAGCAACCTTCCTTCCTCGCAGTGATCAAAACAGGGCAAATTCCAATCCTCAGCCGTTGCCATCTTCCTCCTTTGCCGGTTGCACCAACGTTGCACCTTTTTCCTTGACCACCATAGCCTCGACAGTAGCGATCCCTCGTTGCCACAAGCGCCCACTTCCTTTGCAGCCACATCGAATAAGATGTTGCTGATGTCATTGACCCAAAATCGGAACATGAATTGAAGATTACAGATCTGCACTCTTACGCAATGACGATCAATAACTCATTGGAAGCAAGATTTGAAGCTTTCAAAGCCCGCATATAGAATAGACTACAAGAACTCTTCAACGAATTCAAAAGAAGCCTATCAGAGAGCCCCAACAAATCTCAGCATGGCGAAAATTCTAATCTCAAGGGGAACCGATTTAAAAAATATGATCAAGGACAAGACATAGGATACCCACGCATGAGGGTGGAGTTCCCCAGATGGGAAGATGGAGATCCGACCAGTTGGGTTTTAGGGGTTGAAAGTTCTTTCACTTCCACAGAACTCCAGAAGAATCCGAGGTGAAAGTAGCTTCAAATCAACTTGATGGTGATGCGATCCAGTGGTATGATTTGTACGAGACCTATCATGGAGTCCCTTCGTGGGGACAGTTCAAAAGAGAGCTCTTGATTCGCTTCAGACCGTTGGAGTCTAAGAACATTAATGGACCGCTCGCCAAATCCATCAGACTTCCACAGTATAGGAGTACCAGAGCAGATTTAAGCACCTGTCGAACCAAATTCGAGATTTGTTCGAGAAACAATTGATGAGAAAATTTATCGAGTGACTTAATTCCGAGATTCGGTGTGAAGTTAAAGCTTGCCACCCCTGTACCATGATGGCTGCCATATCATTCGTCCGTGTGCATGAAGAAAAAATTAATATGGACACTCATCGAAATAGAAGCTTTAATAGATAGGTAATTAGCAAGCTGCCCGTCCCATATATTCCCAGCCAAATCTCGGACATCCAAAAGCCAACCCGAGAAGAACCCAAGGAACGATCAACAAAGGATTTGTGCTCGTGTTATGATGAAGACCGATGCAAACAAGGGCAGCTCCTGACGATTGAGCCAATTAAGGAAGAATCATAAACTGACAATGTGGAGTTCGATCATGAAGGCTATGACAAACATTTGACAATTGAATCAATTAAGGAGGAATCGAAAACTGACGATGTGAGATCTGATCATGAACGTTGTGACAAATTCGAAGTCAAGGTTGCTGATGAACGAATCCTAACTTGTGATAACAAGTGTTCAAAGATAAAGCTGATTATACAGGGCAAAGAACTACTTGTGGATTTCTTTTTGATACCTTTGGAAGACTTCCAAGTGGTGATCCTCAAAAGAGACATGGAACTGTCACTAGCCATCAAATGGAGAAGATTCTTCAGAAGATGCAATGATTACTACACAAGAAGACCGATCCATTGCTTACAACAAGTGGAGATCTTACTAAATTGATCAAAGGGTTGTGATGCACGACAAATATTGAAGTGCTCAAACAATTTGATGTTGCTCAGCCATAAGGATAAGGTTGATTTGAAGAGGGCGGGTCTGATAGGACCCTAGCAGGGTTGAGTCCTCATCTATTGAGTCATGTTCTTTATTGAGTCATGTTGGTCGGTCCAATCAAGTCAATTAGGAGTCCTAGTAGGAATTGAAGTCTATTTGATTAGGATCCAAGTATGAGTCTATTTTAGGAGTCCAAGTTCAATTAGGAGTCGGTTAAGAGTCTCTATAAATAGGGTTGTAACTATTTCTTTTGAAGCAATCAAGGAAGAAAACATGTTTTAACCTATTGGCCAAAACCTTAGGAGGGTCGATCCCCTATAGTGATTAAGGAGGGCCGATCCCCTATAGAGATCAAGGAGGATCGATCCCCTCGAAGTGATTGTTTATCCTCATTTTTCCATCTCCATCCACGATAGAACCCTAGGGGTTCCTATCAATTGGTATTAGAGCAGCATTCTTGGCGTCTTGTTGTTCATCCACTCCACCGCCACCCCTATAGTGATCGTTTACCTTCGATAGAAACCTTTGGGTTCCAATCAGAAGGGTGTCGATATTCTTAAAGTAAAGTAAGGAAGGAGTTTTGTTACCTGAATGAAAGCAGGAAGCAGGTAGAGCAAGATCAGTGCCAAAGTAAGCTGTTAGAGCAGTCATTTCTTTACTTCAAGTCGAGGTCGGAGAGAGAGAATCAACGGTTACAAGAGAAGAAGCCAGATCTGAGAAGCTAGGGGTGAAGGTGATTGTGTTAGTTCTTTCAAGTGGAGAGTAAGGAGTAACAGAGTAGAAGTCAGTTTTACAGTAAGGAACAACTCCAACAGTGAAGTTTTCGTCTTCAAGTCAAGTGAGGGCAAGTAGATCTTCTGCGCTAAACATGCTTCTTGTCCTAATCCCGCTTATGATCCTAATTCTGCATTAAAAGAAATTCTCGCAATAAGATCTTCCTTCATATTACTAAAATCTTTGATTGCACTACAAGCCTTGACGAGGATGTCAGACCCTTGAGTGGAGGTGATTGAAACACCTCGATTAGTCCCACATTAAGATTGACTTATAAGGGTCTGATAGGTCTACTATTATCTTATAAGGAGCTTATAAGGGTCGTGACAACTTCACACACTCAAATCCTTGTTAATTTTGGTCTCTAAATAAGCAAAATTTATGTGAGAAGACTTTCATTTTTTAGGAAATTTTTAGTCCATGAAATCCCACCTAAAGGAGCATCTAGGTGTCCCTAAACACTGTTCCTATTGTGGTTTTCCTTAACAGAACTATATCTTGCATAAATCTTGGTGAAGGTAAAAGAAAGAATCAAATTGTTGTTATAATTGCCATGGAAAAGGGATAGAATTCATATATATTATTAAAACTATTTGAAAATACAACATAAGGTCAAATTTAACCTGACTAAGAATTAACAAAGACCTTACTCTAAAGATTAAACTATGTCACTATGGATTGCATCAACTTTACCATTAGAACTGCACATATTAATTGCTCAATATGACAAAATTGTTGCTAAAAGCTAAGAATAAATTATTTTTAAATTAACATCAAAGCTTATTCTTTATCAAGTCATATGAACGTTTGTAATGTGTTTAATATTTTGGTTGTTTATTACCATCCTCAACCATTGCATCTTAAACTTAGACATGTAAACCAAATCTCATTTGTATATTTCAAATCAATGTTGGGTTTTACTCCTAGTGGATTGTCCAACATTAGTTAAAGGAAAACTTACAGAAATTGTGCACTGGGACAGAATTCAACTTTGGCTTATCTAGAGAGCATGCGTTCCCTTTTTTCTGTTGGTTGGTAAAGATATTATAACATAGCATACACAATTTATCGTTTTCCTTTTTTGGCAGGATGAGATTGAATTATTTAATAGGCATGGCCAACAATATTTTCTAGCTACTGCAGATTACCTTGCTACCTACGGAATCAATTCACTAATTATGAACATGCAGAATGCTGCTATGGAAGTTCTAAAAGAGTAAGGACTTAATGAACCTTGATTCTTATTTACCATGTTTGAAATGATTGTTAAAGTTTTATGTTCTTACTCATTCAATCAATTTAAGGATTTGATTATAAAATTAATGGATCTGTGTACTTGTATTCTTACACAACTGTTGTCTTCAAGATTGAAAGGCACATTAAGATAACACCCAATTTCTATATACAAAAATGTTATGATAGGCATCTTGAGAAATAAATTATATCTGATTTTTTGCTAAGATCTCTGATCTTTTTATTTCATCGTGCAACCATGACCAGCAAGCAGCTTAAGGAGCCTCTTAGCATGCTCCAACTGCGTGAAACAATGATCCAAATTTTGGAGATGTTCATGAATACTTCTGAATCAAATTACTGGATACATTATCTGGTGCCTGATAATGTTAATGATTACAAGCAACAGATGGCCATGTCCGCCAACGGATTTGATGATTCCTCTATTTTAATGGATGCCACCAAACTTGAGCAGCTATTGTTTGAAACTCATGCTGTGCTTTCCAGGTATGCAAATAAATCCTAGTTTTGATGAATAATTCATGCACATATTTATCGGTACATTGAAGGCTATCAATGGACCTATAGTAGAGTTTGCATGCCATGATTTGCCACTAGTACTAATAAGAATTGGTTCTTGGTGAATTTTTGAAAGACCTCTTGTACCAAGAAGAATTACGATATTGGAGTTAAGTCCTAGTTTATATTAGATCAGGAGTGCATTGAGAATTTCCTTTCCTTAATTTCTGAATTTTAGATTTATGTTGAGGCTATGTTTGGATGTTCATTTTGTTCATTTTAAGTAGTTAGTTACATGTATGCATATTTTTCAAAATATTTTGGGTTGAGACATGATGCGACAGTAATGTGGTTGGATTTGGATGGGAGGTATATGAGAATGCTTGAATCACATAGCAAGAACGACAGGCTATAACAAAAATTACTGGTTCAAATTTTTGGCATGCACATTAAGGTGGGAACTGTTCACACACTTCCAACAAACAACACTACATCAGTGATATTGTAGTGTAGAATAATCATGGGACTTTGTATAAGTTTATATAAATTAGTCAGAGTAGTAACTCTAAATCCTGCCACATATTATTGTTGTGTAGCTTCATCTTTTTCTAATATATATTTATCGGCATCTAGCAAACAGGACGATGTTCTGAATATAAGCAACTTATATTTCTGAGAGTCTGAACTCTTCATGAATTTAGATATAGGATATGTGGTTGATCCCTACAATTCCAACATTTCGCTTACATAGATCCTTTCTAGCCATCTCAGTCCAGTGGAGTTTTCCTCCTCTTCGTTGTGACGCTGTATTTAAATTGATTTGTCTCTTGCTGATGGTTTAAATTATTCTTTATCCTGCAAAACTATCAAATCCTCCTTACATGACCTCAACACTTCTCATCCCCAACTAGTGCTAGTAAAATGCCATCAATCCTTGTTCTATTTGTCCATTACTGCTAGTAACTGTTGTTACCTCAGTGCGTGTGCACGTGTACGCACACACACACACAGATTACCATCAGTTTGTCTCTAACCCCAAAGGCTCCATAGAGTGTCTCACAGTAGGATTGCATCATTCAGGCAAGTAAAGTTCAGATTTGCTCTTGTTAATTATAAGCTTATTTAAATGAAAATACATACCATCAGAAGATTGATACAGAATTTGCCATCACCCCTAAAAGCTACAAGCTTGTTGTCAGCAAACGTAAGGTAAGACACCTCAATTTCTTTAACCATTTACAAGATCTTGGACCCTGTAGACAAAGGGTGTTGATGTCAACCATTTAAAAGATCTACCATTAAGCAAGCAAGCAAAAAGGGACAAGAAATACAGGCATGGATCCAATTAATGCAATGATTAGGGAAGTTCATTTTGTCTAGAGTTTCCATAATGCCAGTCTAGGCAACTATCATAAGGACTGTTGATGTTTCATACAATGAGACCATCTTGTTTGATTGATTGTACAAGTGTATAGGTCTGTTTTTATAACCGTGTGTTTCCACATTCATCTCACATCTTTTTTCTTAAAAGTGCATAGAATCCAAAACTTAGCAAGGCTGGTGATTTGTCACTGAAACACTTTTATCATTAAGAGTATTGTAAGGTTCTGTGCCCTGCCAGCTTTCATTTTTTCCAGGAATATTTTGCATGTTCTCCAAATATGGAAGATGCATCCCTTTACTGGTCCCATTCATCAGGTGGCTAATGGATTTAAAATATGTAGGTCCGAAGGTCTAGTTTTCCTCTCTGCAGCTGTTAAGTTCATCTTAAGATGGTTTCTTAAACTGATATGGATTGCATCCTAATATGTAGTTTGAAATGTTCTCTTTGTTTAACCTTTGATATAATTTGCTAGCAATGCACCAGCTTGTTAATGGTGTGTGATGGTACAAGTACACTTCTAACTTGTAATGTTACTGTGGATATGTGATCTCTCATTGTTCACTTTTTTTACTAAGGTTATAGAATTATTTCTGATAAAATTTTAGAAAAGTTCCAGTTAGCAAAGATGATGCATTTGGTATATTTTCTTATTGTTGCGTATATTTGTCAAACCAAGGCAGAAATTCTTACAGAAAAAAAAAAAGATTTAGGTAAGCACTTATTTAAGAAGTTGATGTTGTGGTACTTTTGTTTATTTAACTTGTGCTATTTGCTTATGCTTGGACTTCTTTGACCTTTTACTCCTTGCAGTCCTGATTTTGGCAACGTTTTGGAGATATCTCTGAAAAAGGTAGTCGATATTTTGATCGAGGACACTGGCATACATGTCGGAGGAACAAACTCTATAGGAATTCCCATGGCGAAACTATTGCCACAAATCACACGACTAAGCTTGCCTTTACTTGATGAACCCAGCAGCAACAAATTTGTGCAGGCCATTCGAAGCTTGTCAGAGGTAGAACTGTTCTACACTCTTCTATATGCTAACATGCCAACGGCATCATAAGGGGCAACAATTGCTTAGTTGATGCGTTGCTCACGGTAGAATGCTGCAACTTTTTTGTAACAGCTGCTCTCTTGCTCAATTCATTAGGAAGTCTTAGCAATCTAGGATGAATAAATGAAAGTTATCTAGAAGTCCATTAAACTGTATATATGTAGAGATTATTCTTTTGTTAATGGTGTATTCACCGCTCAATTAAGTTTTCTTACATAACCACCATGAAGAATGTCCATTCTTGAGTTGCCTGACAACCAACATACATGGATACAAACCCTGCAGTTGTTGCTAATGTTACCCCCAAGGTTCAGTGTTCGATAGTTCTGGATCTCTTTACCTTAAATTGTTGTTCCACATTCCTTGTGAATGTATTCTGAGAAGGAAGACAAATCATGTGTTGAGAGTTGTGGATTTCTTTACCTTAAATTATTGTTTCACACATCTTTTGAAAGTGAAGACGAATAATGTATTGTAAGAATAAGTGGGTGTCATATTGTCACGGACAAAGTTGTAGACAGGATGATCGATATAATACTCGTGTATGTTTATGTTTTTCGATTTTGTTCATGTTTTCTAGAATGCAGATGGTTTGCAGTAGGCTTGAAAGTCTCATTTTGGTTGGCTTTTATGGTTATTTCATACTTGTAAACGTATGTTGTGTGCAGTTGTGCAAAGGTAAAATTGTTCAGTAATAAACTATTTAGCCAATCATTTTGAGGGTTTTTTTAGCTCATAGAGTGGTGCATAGTGTTAGCCAGTACAACACTCACGAGTTACTCGAGTTGTTTTTGAGATAGTGTCTAGGGTTGTTTTTGTTGGAATCGACATGTAGGTATCACATGTGCAGTAGAAACAAAATGAAAAAAATATTTTTTAAATAAAATAACATCGGATTGTTGGGAGATGATCGAGAGTGAAAATACAAAACTACATAAAAGGGGTGAGATGTTATCGCTTAGGGGAACTTGTATATCTCCTCATATGAAAATCCTATCCTATTGGATGAATGAACTCTTTTAAACTCCTCGCTAGCGGAAGTCCACATGGTGGACGATAGTGGTGATACTCCTCATGATTGACTCTCTCCTCGTGATGATGCTTCATTATGTAGTAGGGTGGCAATAGGAGTGAGCAAGAAAGGGGTTGGCTCTCTTGTTGTCTTTCACACTAGGGAGGTTGTAGAGAGAGATGGAGAAGGGGAGATGGGAGGTTAGCAACTCCAACTCGGAGAACCACTCCCATTTATAGAGAGTCTCTTTAGGTAAATCTAATGAAGCCTATGTAATGGCTTAATGGGTATTGAATCCCCATCTAATAACCACTGCTTAATAGGTATTAGATTTTTCTCTAATAATCACTTTAAGCTCCATGCTATATTGGGTCTCACTTAATAGATCCATTAAAACGCTAAATAAAGTTTATTGGATATTTCATATCCAATCTTTTATTCGTTGTGTTGTTCATCTTATGTGTGTGTGATCCTCTAGACTCAATACTGAGCTGATTGTGAGTTGCACCTCTTAGAACTGATTCTGACTCATAACTCCTTTTGATTTAGTGAATCATTATCCCCATAATAATTCACTCTACTCATCGATTATCAACGTACTAAGTCATTACGTCATAGTCCCAAAAAATGGTACAGAGGGAGCTAATACACTAGATCTATTTGTCCTAAGTTATTGTGTATCTCTTGTCATTCATCTATCTAATATCCTAGAGATCGAATATTGGGCATGGTGCTATCAGTCCCATACAGAATCCATCAGAGTCTCACTCTTATCGGATTCTCTCGGAAAACTCCTCTCTCAATTCGAGTCACACTCTTATCAGGTTTTCTTGAAGAACTCTTCTCTTAATCCGATTGACCATAACCAATGATTTGCCTGAGTGAGAATACACAAAATATTCCTCTCATGATATCGAGCATGAATATTCATTTGTTTATATAATTACCTTCGTAAGATTGGCTACCTTTCCCAATGATCGTCTATATTAGATCTAGAACTTCTAGACCTATCAGTTCGGTATCAAAGAATGAAGTATTCAAATAAAACATCATTGGTGTTTCAAGACCAAAGACTAAATACACAACTAGGACTATGAAATCGTTGTCAGACAATGAGGTATCATTAACCATCCATCATTCCATAAGTGGATCATTTAGTGAACTCATTCTCCAATGAGCACCTGCACTGATCCCTAGTGTCCCCACACAAGCAGTTATGAGACCAGTTACCTCCATCATATGGATGAGTATGTAGTACACCAGTTGGTTTGGTTATCTCGATGTCTTTTTCGAGTAACCTATGATCAAGAACATTTATAATATGTGTTTAAAGAGAATTGGTCTCATTATTATGATCTTATTATGATCCAATTTTTATTGCACAAATTCAAGGATATCACAATATATATAGTCATCATGCAATACAAAGTGAGAAAAATACCATTATTAATATTTAGGAAATGAGATTGTGTAGTGGATCACAAGTGGCATCATACACATGATTGGCTTGTAGGGCATCTATAACTAACAATCTTCTACTAGACCTAAAGTGAATCACTCACGTGCTTCATCCTTATCAGACCCCGATGACACTGAAAAATAATATGAGACAATGACTTTGTTAGTGGATCTACAATATTATCCTCAGATAAAACTCTTTTCACTATTACAATGCCATGAGCTACGATCTTTCTTATCAAATGAAACATCCTCCAAACGTGTTTAAACTTTTGAGGATACCTAGGTTTTCTTGCTTGAGCAATCATCCCATTATTGTCGCAATATAAGGGAATCAACTCATCATTGCCCAGCACGACTCCCAGATCTGCAATGAACTTTTTTTATCTATACTACTTCCTTTGTTGCTTTTGCCATAACAATATACTTCGCCTCGATGGTTAAGTCAGTAGTAGTGTCTTGCTTGGAACTCTTTCAGCTTTTTGCTCCTCTATTCAGGGTGAACACATACTGTGAGTTTGACTTGTTGTCATCGACATCAGGCTAGAAACTCGAGTCCATGTAGCCCTCAACCTTGAGGCTACTTTCTCCATACACCAGTAAAAGATTCTTAGTCCTTCTCAAGTACTTGAGGATACAATTTACTACCTTTCAGAATCTCAAACTTGGATCCACCTGATACTTGCTCGTAATACTTAGAGCATGCGCTATATTAGGCCTAGTACATAACACAACATGCATGATAGACCCTATCGCAGAGGCATAGGGTATCATATCCATGTCTATCCTTTGTTTAGGAGTCTTTTGGGGACATACTCCTAGAAAGTGATATTTCATGTCTCATCGGTATGAGACATCTCTTAGAATTTTTCATGTCAAAGCTTTTGACAATGGTGCCTATATACCTGGATTGGGACAAGCCAAACATCCTCTTGGATCTACTCTATATATTCAAATCCTCAAAATATAGGATGTTTCCCCTAAGTCCTTCATGGAAAAGTTGATAGATAACCAAACCTTGACCGTGGAGAGTATTCATATATAATTCTTAATAATTAAGATGTTATCCATATACAACACCTAGAAGATGATAGTGCTCCCACTTACGTTCCTATACACACAAGACTCATTTTCGTTCTTAACAAAATCACAAGATTTGATTGCCTAATCAAATCTTATGTTTCAACTTCGTGAAGCTTGCTTTAGTCTAATGATGAATTTAAGTAACATGTACACCTTATTTGGACTTTCCTTGGACACAAATGTCTTAGGCTATATTATATTCACCTCATCCTCGAGGTTGTCATTGAGGAAGTAGTTTTCATGTCCATCTGGCATATCTTATAATCAAAGTGTGCTGCAATGGCCAACAGAATTTGGATGGATTTCAGCATGGCCACGAGCGAGAAGGTTTTGTCATAGTCAACACCTTTCCTTTGATGATACCCTTTAGCCATTAGTGTTTCCTTATAGGTCTTTACCTTTCTATCTACTCCAATCTTCTTCTTGAAGATCCACTTGCAACCAATGAGTATAATATTCTCAGGTGGATCAACTATATTCCAAACCTTGTTGAAGTACATAAAATTTATCTCAGAACTCATGGCCTCTTGCCACTTATTGGAGTATATGCTCATAATAGCCTCCTCATAGGTCTAACGATCGATATCCTCAATGTCATCTCCATTGATATGTCCTACATATCTCTCAGGAGACATGAACACTCTATTGGACCTACGCAAAGTTGGAACATGTGTGCTAGGTATCTGAACAGACTTGTCTTGTGGAATAATGCTTGAGCTAGGTTCTCCAACCTTGCTCAACTCTATCATGCTCCACTAGTTTCACCAAAAATGTGTTACTTCTTAAGGTACACCGCCCTCTTGGCAACAAAGACCTTTTGGTCCTTGGGATGATAAAAATAATACTCCCAGGTCTCCTTGGGGTATCCCATGAATTTGTAACATTCCGCCCTTGATTCCAACTTACGGGATTGTGTCTTCTAACATGGGCAAGGCAGCCTCAAATCTTAGCAACCTTAAGATTAGACTTCTTCCTTTTTCATATCTTAGATGGTGGAGACATTAACACCTTAGACAAAATTCTATTCAGAAAGTAAGCTGTAAACTTTAGGGCGTATCCATAGAAAGATACAGGTAAGTCGACGAAACTCATCATGGACCGCATAATGTCCAATAGTGTACGGTTCCTCCTTTCCGATACACTTTTGAGCTGAGATGTATGAGGAGGAATCCACTGGGATAAGATCCCATAGTCCTTGAGGAATTGGGTAAACTCTATACTCAAGTACCCTCTTTCTCGATATAATTGAAGAGTTTTGATACTCTTTCCAATTTGGTTTTTTTGCCTCATTCTTATATTTTCTGAATTTCTCGAAGGCTTCGGATTTGTACTTTATTAATTATATATATCCATACTTAGAGAAATTATCATTAAATATAATAAAGTATAAATAATCACCTCTAGTTTGAGTTGACATAAAACCACATACATCAGCATGTATGAGTTTTAACAACTTAGTGGTTCTCTCTCCAGTTCCACTAAATTGAGAGTTGGTCAATCTTTCTTGAAGATAAGACTCACAGGTTGCATATGATTAATAATCAAATAGATCTAAGTATCCAACCTCTAGTAACATTTGAATTATACCCTCGTTGATTTGACCTAGCCTACAATACCATAGGTATGCGTCATTTACCTCATCTCGCTTCCTCTTAGACATGCCATTTTTCATGACATATGGAGTAACATCTAACATAAATAAACCATTATTTAAGGTTCCCCTATTGATGATTTAATCATCCAAAATCAATGAACAATCATTGTTCTTAAAAATAAACTTATATCCATTATTTGTCAACACAAAAAATGAAAATGATAGTTTTGATAATCGTAGGAATAAAGTAGCATGTATCTAATACAAGCATAGCTCCACCGGGCAAATGCAGGGTGACCTCATCAATGGCAACAGAAGCAACCTTTGCGCCATTCCCCATCCTAAGGTCCACCTTACCTCTCGCCAATCTCTTAGGCCTTGCCAGAACTTGTAATTAATTGTAGATATGAGATGCATTACTGGTATCTAATACCCATGTATTATCATAATTTTTTACAAATGGAGATCAATTATGAATATACCTGAATCTTCTCCAAGCTTCTGTTTCACCTTTTTTACAAGGTATTCCTTATAGTTCCTCTTATAGTGTCCATCTTTCCCGCAGTAGAAGCATTGACCTTTGTCCTTTATCGAATCCCCGTTAGCAACCTTTGCCTTGCCCAATTTGCCCTTGTCTTTTTTAATAGTCTCCTTTGCCTTCCTTTTCATTATAGTCTCACCAATATGGAGTGTTAGGATCGAGTTGGCACTAAGAGAAGAGGGGGGTGTGGGTGAGTTAGTGTTAAGTGAAAAACCTCGGTTTGAAAACTTTTCATTCGAATAAAATCGATATCAAAGGTGCTTTGAATTGGAACTAGTTAAAAGCAATTAAATCTAAGAGTAATAATAAAGAAAAGGTAAATAAGAGATGCACACCAGAGTTTATAGTGCTTCGATCCACCTGACCTGCGTCCACTCCCGATCCCTCTTCACTCAAAGCTATCGGCTTTCACTCACTTTTTTTAATGGGCGAATAACAAACACCCCCCTTACAACTCTTTTCTCCTTTTCTCAGGCTTAGAGACAACTCTTACAATTTTTTAGCCCTCCCTTAAACATAAATCTCAGTCGGAGGAGAGGAAGGAACTATCACACAATTTCAATAGTATTTTCCCAAGTTTTGATAGGAACCTTTAGGTTTCTACCATAGAAGTAGATGGATAAACGATTATTATAGGGGATTAAGCCTCCTTGATCTCTATAGGGGATCGACCCTCATAGGATTTTGACCAATAGGCTAAAACATAAGTCTCTTCATTGGCCCCCCAAAAGTGCGTACATCTCAATTATTTATAGTGGACTCATAACTTACAACTGACTTGACCTAGCTAATCCGACTAATAACTTACTCTGACTGAACATACCAAACATGATTCAACACGAATTAATATGAACCCACGGAGCCGACCCCTATCAGGCCTTCCCTCTTCAAATCAACCTTGTCCTCAAGGCTGAGCATCTATGAACTCTGGATACTTCACCCGCAATGCTTCGTAGGACTTCTATGCAGCATCTTCAGTTGGTACATTGGCCCATTTAACTAACACCTCGGTCATTAGACGTCTTCAGAGCATCACAATTCAGTTGAGATGTCTAGTAAATGATGTTATACTTACTAGTTATAGGTGCCATACAAGCTAATCACATGAGTGATGACACCTGTGACATGCTACAATAATCTCTTTGCTTATCATTATTGATATATTCTTATATTATATATTTTTGGATGTATATTTTGATAGCCCTGGATATATATATATACATCATATTAAAGAGACCAAATAAAAAATCCTCTCCTATGATAATATTAAGTCGGTAAGCGTGAGACAATAAGATTGACCCATGTGGCCTTCCATCGTTATAGGGAGCGATTGGATCATGATATAGGTTGAGTTGGTCGAGTCTCTCGAGGCTCACCTATCCTCGTGGTTTGAGATCTTGCTTGTGACATGAGATGTCACCAATGACCTGAGGACATGATATTGCTTGGTCGAGTCACTCGAGAGCATATTATTGAATCAGACTCATCTTGTAACGATGGTGATGACTTAATCGGATATCATGGTTGGTTGAGTCCCTCGAGACCATGGTAGTTCAGAGGCCGAAAAAGATCGAAATCATAAGAAGTTATGATTGTCAATAGTTGCCTACCTTTTTGGGCTTAGTGTGATTAGTCGAGTCCCTCGAGGTCACACTAAGATGCCGATTGGATCCCGGTCCCCACTAGAAGTCTACCGGAGATTTCCGTTTCACGTCCTGAGGGTATCGCGTGACTCACTATAAAATAGTGGGAACATGTCAAGATAGAAGTCAATATCTTGATTGTTTTCTTTGTAAAATCTACATGTTATTTATTTATGCTACATCTCTTATTTGTCAAAAATATGTCGCATACAGACTCCCTACGTGGCATACTTGATGCCAATTGCCTCGTTGGTCTAAACTTTGCTTATTGGCTCCATAATATAAAAATAGTTCTCATAGTAGAGAAAATCGCATATGTCCTGAATACGATCATATCCCAACCTGAGGAAGGAGCACCTTAGGAAGAGTTTGCCCAATATGCGAAGTATATAAATGATTCCACTCTTGCTCAATGTTACATGTTAGCCTCTATGACTCAAGATCCATACTCCTGCATCTTCACAAATTATTTCAGGAATATGGAAGGACTTAACGACATGAGATATCCAAAAGTCTCTTCCGTGCCAGGATGACTGAGGGGGCATTGGTTCAAAATCATGTCCTAAAAATAATAGAGTGGATTGAAAAACTCATAGATCTAGGAATGATCCTATATAATAACTTGTGTATTGATCTTATACTTCATTCCTTACTAGATTCCTTTTCTCAGTTCATTATGAATATGAATAAGCTTGAGGTGACTCTCCCTGAGCTCCTCAATATGTTGAGGGAAGCAAAGAGCACCATCAAGAAGGAGAAATCAGTTCTCTATATTGGTGAGACCAAAAGGAAAATGAAAGCTGGGAAGTGCCTTAATAAGGGCAAGGGCAAATAGGGTAAGACAAAGGTTGCCAAAAGAGACCTAGTAAAGGACAAATGATAGTACTTCCACTGCGGGAAAAGCGAGCATTGGAAGAGGAACTGTAAGGATCTTGTAGAAAAGGCGAAACAAAAGCTTGGAGAAGCTTCAGGTACATTCATGATCAGTCTTTATATGTCAGATTTTTGTGATAACACATGGGTATTGGATACCGAGAGTGCTTATCACATCTGTAATTCATCGCAGATATTGACAAAGCCTAAGAGACTGGCCAAAGGTGAGATGGACCTCAAGATGGGTAATGAGGCAAAAGTTGCCATTGTGGCTATCAACGAGGTCATTTTGCATCTACTTAGGGGAGCTACTATTGCATTAGTGCATGTTATTTTGTTCCCTCTATTATAAAAAATATTATTTTCATTTCATGTTTGACATTAAATGGTTATAAGTTAGTTTTTGAGAATAATAGTTGTTCAATTATAAAGGATGATATGATCATCACTAGAGGGACATTGCATAATAGTTAGTTTATGCTAGACACTTCTCCACATATCATGAATGTAAGCATATCCAAGAGGAAAAGAGATGAGGTAAATGCTGCATACCGATGACATTGTAGGCTAAGTCACATCTATGGGGGAAGGATCCAAAAGTTGGTAAAGGATAGATACCTAGATCCATTTAATTATGAGTCATATGCAACTTGTGGCCATTGCCTTTAGGGAAAGATGACCAACTCTCCTTTTAGTAGAACTAGAGAGAGAGCCATTGAGTTATTGGAACTCATACATAATGATGTATGTGGTCCTATGTCGACTCAGGCTATAGATGATTACTCATACTTCATTACATTTGTTGATGATTTCTTAAGGTATGGACATGTGTACTTGATGAAGTACAAGTCTGAGGCCTTCTAGAAGTTCAGAGAATATAAGAGTGAAGTAGAGAACCATATTAGAAAGAGTATTAAGACTCTTCGATCAGATCGAGAAGGAGAATACTTGAGTACAAAGTTCACCCAATTCCTCAAGGACCATGTGGTACTATCTCAATAGACACCTTCTTATATACCTCAACTCACTAGTGTATCAGAAAGGAGGAATCACACGCTGTTAAACATGGTGCGATCCATGATGAGTTTCGTTGATCTACCCATCTCATTCTGGGGATATGCTTTGGAGACCACAGCTTACCTTCTGAACAAAGTTCTATCTAATCAGTAGTGTCTATGTCATATGAGATATGAAAAAGGAAGAAGCCTGATCTTTAGGTTGTTAAGATTTGGGGCTGCCCTGCCCATGTTAAAAGACACAATTCCAATAAGTTAGAATCAAGGACAGAATGATGTAAGTTCGTGGGATACCATAAGGAGACTTGTGGGTATTACTTTTATCACCTCGAGGACTAAAATGTCTTTGTTGTCAAGAGGGCAGTGTTCCTTGAGAATGAATATATTCTTGGCAGGGATAGTGGGAGGATGATCGAGTTGAGCGAGGTCAAAGAACCTAGCTCGAGCACCATTCCGGAGACCGGATCTATTCAGGTACCTGACACACAAGTTCTAGCTTTGCATAGATATCGCTGTCTCACATCCTCTTGAGAGATATATCAGACACATCAATAGAGAGGACACTTAAGGATGCTGATCCTCAGACCTCTAAGGAGGCTATTAGCTTCCCAAAGTTGAAACTTAAGATTTAATGAGAAAATCAGATCTTATGACTTCATTAAGAATGAAGATAAGCCTTGTATGTATAGGAAGGTAAGTGAGAGTGCTGTCACCTTCTTGGTGTTATCTGTGGATGACATCTTAATCATTGAGAATGATGTAGGAATGCTCTCCACGGTTAAAGCTTGGTTATCTAGACACTTCTCTATGAAGGACTTCAGGGAAACATCCTATATATTGGGATTTGGATCTATAGAGATAGATCCAATAGGATGTTGGTTGTCCTAGTGCAGGTACATAGACACCATTGTCAAAAGGTTTGACATTAAAAATTTCAAGAGATGCTCAAACAGATGAGACATAAAATATTACTTTCCAGGAGTATATCCCAGAAACTGCTGAAGAAAGGGCAAACATGGATATGATACCCTACGCCTCTGCGATAAGGTCTATCATATATGTTATGCTATATACCAGACCTGATATAGTATATGCTCTAAATGTCACGAGCAGGTATCAGGCGGATCCAGACTTGGAGCACTAGAAAGTAGTAAAGTGTATCCTTAAGTACTTGAGAAGGTCTAAGGATCTTTTACTAGTATATGGAGGAGGTAGCCTCCAAGTTAAAGGCTACACAGACTCAAGTTTTTAGTCTGTGTCGATGATAGCAAGTCAAATTCGGGGTATATGTTTCCCTTGAATGAAGCAACAATAAGCTAGAAAAGTTTCAAGCAAGATACTACTGCTGACTCGACCATAGAGGTAGAATACATTACTGCAACGGAATCAGCAAAGGAAGAGTCTGGATGAAGAAGTTCATCGTGGATCTGGGAGTCGTACCGAGTAGCGTGGAGTCAATCCCAATATATTATGACAATAATAGGGTGATTGCTCAAGCAAAAGAACCCAAGTCTCATTAGAAGTCTAAGCACGTTCTGAGGATGTTCAATTTGATTAGAGAGATCGTGGCCCGTGGAGATGTAGCAACAGAAAGAGTTCTATCCGAAGATAACATTACAAATCCATTGATGAAGCCATTGCCTCAATTGTATTTGAGCATCACAGGGGTCTGATGGGGATTAGATACGTAGGTGATTGGCTTTAGGTCAAGTGAGAGATTGTTAGTTATAGGTGCCCTACAAGCCAATCACGTGAGTGATGGTACTTGTGACACGTTGCAGTAATCTCTTTGCTTATTATTATTGATATTTTCTTACATTATATATTTTTGGATGTATATTGTGATGTCTCTGGATCTATACAATGAGAATCAGATTATGATGAGATCATGATAATGAGACCGATTCACCTTTAAATACAGATCCTAAATCATCTTTGTTATATGTTACTCGAGACGGGCATCAAGATAACTAGATAGACCAGTGTGCTATATATGCGTTCATATGATGGAGGTGGTTGGTCTCATATTCGCTTGTGTGGGGATACTAGAGATACAATGCAGGTGCTAATTGAAGAATGAGTTCACTGATTGATTTGCTTACGGAATGTTGGATGGATAATGCTACCTAATGTCATATAGCAACTCCGTAGTCCTAGTTGTGTATTTGGTCCTTAGACTTGAGACACCAAGGATGCCATGTATGAGTACTCCTTTCTTTGACACCAAACTTACAGGTTTGAAAAGATCTAGATCTAGAACAGTCAGTTATCGAGATTAGTAGCCAACCATACGAAGGCAACTGAGTGTCAACAAAGGATCATCCACTCTCTGTATCATAAGAGGAATATCCCGTGTGTGCTCGCTCAGACAAAATCCTTGACCAGGGTCGTTCAGATTGAGAGAAAATGATATCTCCGAGAGAATATGATTAGAGTGAGACTTAAAAGGATTCCGTATATGGCCTGACTGTATCCATACCCAATATATAGTTTCTGGGATATTAGTTGGTGAGGGACTATAGATACATGGTAAATGTGGACATACAGGTCCGATGGAGTTGATCCCCCTGTACCGTCTTAGGACTATGGCGTAGTGGCCTAGTACGTCCATTGTCGATGAGTCGAGTGAATTATTATGGGGATAATAATTCACTATATCAGAAGAAGTTCTGATGAGAGTGACTCACGGCCATCTCGGTATCGGGCCTAGAGGGTCGCACCCATATGGTAGATGTTGCGACGGATATAGTTGCAGATATGAGGTATCTGAGGAGCTCCTGGTTTGGATCCTATGGATGAGATCCTATAGGATTAGGTAATTAGATAGAGATCTAATTCCCAATGTGAATAGAATCCATTCTAGAATATGCTCTTTCACTTATATAAATAGGAGGCACTCCTTGGTTCATAGGCTAGAGGCAAAGGAGAGCTAGAGAAGCCTCCTATTTCTCCTTAAAGTTTTTCTCCTTCTCCTTAGCTTGAGAGTGTGCAGAGGTAGATCTCGTGGCTGAGGAGTCTCGTTGCCATGTCTTCCTTGTGGATTACCGCTATAGAGGAGTGCATGAGTGCTCCTTCAACTTCTTTGTCTGATCTGAAAAATTTTAGGGATATATGATCTTCCTAGGTATCACATCTCTCATGATTCGTGCAGTTTTAAGGTTTTTTAGATTTTTTGGCACATCAATCATTGCACAATGACCAAATACTCAACTTCGGGAATCTAGGATTTGTTTTTATTTTTCCACTGCGCATGAGATGCCGATCAAAGATTACCGATAGGACTATCTCATCTTCGCCTAGCTTCATCTTGAGATAGGAGACATGAAAGATCAGATGTATCTTGGAACTAGATGAGAGGTCCAAATGGTAGGCAACTGGTCCAATACGCTCTAATACTTTATAAGGCCCAAAAAATTAGGCGATAATTTCGTAGAGGTCTGGGTTTTTATGGAAGTCTTCTTGTAAGGCTGAAGACGAAGGAAAACCCAATCTCCTATAGCAAATTCTCTCTCACTTCGGTGTTTGTCAGCTTGCTGCTTCATCCTTGCTTGGGCGGTTGTGAGATTGTCCTTTAAGAGCTGTAGAATTTTGTCTCTATCAATTAATTCTTTGTCAACCTGATCAACCCTTGAAGAGTCGGGCACATACTTTGTAATTGCAAGAGGGGGCCAACCATAGACTGCTTCAAATGGTGTTGTCTTAATAGAAGAGTGATAGGTGTATTGTACCACCATTTTACCCAAGGAAGCCATATAGTCCATTCTTTCGGCTTATCACTATTGAAGCATCTAAGATAGTTTTCCAAACACCTATTCACTACTTATGTTTGCCCATTTGTCTATGGGTGATATGCAGTACTTATATCTAGTTGTGTACCTTGCAACTGAAAAGGTTTTGTGCAAAACTTACTGGCAAAGACTATGCCACGATCACTGACAATAGAGCGGGAATTTCATGTAATTTAGCTATGTTCTCCATGAAAAGTCGAGCAATACTTGCAGCAATATAAGGGTGTCACACAACACAAAATTGAGCATACCTCGTAAAACGATCCAGAACTATAAAAATAGTATATTTTTCCTATGATGATGGAAGTCTTTCAATGAAGTCCATAAATATGTCAGTCCAAGTGGCATCCGAAATAAGGAGGGGTTGGAGCAACCCTGGGCTAGCTACTGTTTCTCTTTTGTGGCATTGGCACACATCACATTGAACAACAAAGTCCCTAATAATCTTCTTCATACCTCTCCAATAAAAAACATGGCAGACTCGTTTGTAAGTGCAGAGAAATCCGAAATGAACAATCGTGGGTGATGAATGGAACTCCTTTAAGATTGTTGTTTGGCAAGGGGAATGGAGGACTATAACCATTCAGACATTATACCGTAAGTCCTTCGAATCCCAACTATAATGAGGAATAAAGCCCAAAATTTATTCTAGTCTTCTGATGATTGCCTGAGTTTCTGAATCACTCGCCCATTCCTTCTTGATATACTCCAAAATGTTGCAAGCAGGTAGAGAGATAGCTATTAGTTCGGCATGTTCATGAAGACGGGAGAGTGCATCTGCAACCAAGTTATCTCTTCCTTTCTTATAAATAATCTCATAATCAAATCCCAATAGCTTAGTAACCCATTTCTACTACTCTAGGGAAGAGATATTTTGTTCCACAAAGTACTTTAAACTTTTATGATCAGTATATATTTGTAACCTTCTGCTGATCAAGTATGGTCTCCATTTCGTTACTGCATATATAATGGCTAGCATTTCTTTGTCATAGACTGATAGATTCAAATAGGAAGGGGAGAGGGCTTTATTAGTGTAAGCAAGTGGCTAGCCTTCTTGCATTAAAACGACACCAACACCTGCTCTAGAAATCAGGTAGGGCAAGCACCAATGTAGTAATTATTGCAGTCTTTAGGGAGTTGAAAGCCTTGGTTGCCTCATCTAACCATTTGAGTGCATCCTTTTTGAGAAGTGCTATCAAGGGGATACTAATTTTGCCATAATCTTTCACAAACTTTCAATAATAGCCCATGAGTCCTAAGAATCCACTTAAAGCCTTGATTGCCATGGGCACAGGCCAGTATTTCATAGTTTGGATTTTTGAGGTGTCAACCGCAACACCTTTTTGGGGAAGGATTTGACTGAGATACTCAACTTTCGTATACATAAAGCTGCACTTTGATTTCTTGACAAAAAGATAATGCTCACAAAGTACAGTTAGGATAGTCCATAAGTGTGATAAATGACTTTCGATGGAAGGACTATATACTAGAATATCATCAAAGAAAACCAGAACAAACTTTTGAAGATAAGCTCGAAATATATCATTCATCAAACTTTGGAAGGTTGATGGTGCATTGGTTAGACTGAAAGACATTACAAGAAACTCATAGTGCTCGTTGTGTGTTTTGAAGCCTATCTTCTGAATATCATCCTCATGCACCCTTATATAGTGATAGCCGGACTATAGGTCCTTCTAGTTCATCTAGTAGTTCATCCACCACTGGAATATGATATTTATCCTTGACGGTGATGCTGTTGAGTGCTCGGTAGTCTATACACATTTGCTACGAGCTATCTTTCTTTCTTACCAATAAGACTGGTGATTAATATGGGTTGATGCTAGGTCTTATTGAATCTCGAATTTTGATGATGAAATCAATTAATGAGTTTTGTTATCTAACTTATGTATTAGAGAAAGTGATGCTGGATTAACTACAATGGTAAAAAGGTAATACAATCTAATATTGGGCCAGAGTCAAGTTTAGGCATCAGACGATGTAGTGGGAACTTGCCGGTAGCTCGCTGAAGGTAATTGGGAGCTTGTCAACAGTTCACCGAAGGTGATCAGGAGCTTGCCAGGAGTGCGCTAGGAGTTCACCAGAAGATGATCGAGAGACTCGTCGGGAGTTTGCCGGAGGATCCGGGAAGTTCGCCGGGAGTTCGAAAGATCAATTGACATGCCAGTTAATAAGGGTGATTGTATTTATATGCCTTAGTTTGTTGTGGTTAACATTGGTTGTTATGAGTCCTAATTGAGTTAGATTTGAAAGAAATTTAAATTAACTCAATATGAGGCAATATGTCTACTTTGGGTTAGACTTGAGCTAAGGTTGAGCTTATTTCATTGACCTAGAAATGACTCAATAGGAGGTACACCTCGGGTACAAAATAGTATAGGAAAGTACTATTTTCGAATTACCCGATGGTAGTACTGCCCAGGCGGCTGTGGTACCGCCCAAGCAACGGTGGTACCGCCACCGCCCAAGATTTTTAGGCACTTTCGGTGGTAGTACCGTCGGCGCCGATAGTAGTACCGTTAGTATCCGAGATCCACGGGATTGGTTGGATTTTAGCTCCATTTTCTGAAGCTAATTGGGGTATATAAATACCCCAAGTATTCTTGCATTATAAAGCAAGAAAGTGATTAGCAAGTGTAAGAAAAGTGATCATAATCTTGGTTAGAGATTGTGTAAAATTGAGTTCTTCCCTTGAGTACTTAAAAGTGTAATGTGAGTCTAAGGGAAGAGAGAAAAATTTGTAAAGGTTATTCTCCTTAACCTGTCAAAAGGTGAGAAGTGTAAGAGGTTTGGTCTTCACCCATGGAAGAAGATCTTTAGTGGACTCCGATGGGCTTAATGAAGGAGGACTCCGAAAAGTGGACGTAGGTCAAGTTTTAGCCAAACAACTATAAATTGTTTTATTTCAGCATTTATTAGCTAAATTGAAAATTTTTTATCTTCAGTTTAAATTGCTCATATATTCGAATTTCAAAAGAAACACTTTCAATTTTGCTTTTTTACTTGAGCAAAGTTTTTCTAAATCAAGTTTTAATTAACCCTTGCACTAATTCACCCCCATCTTGGTGCTAATTTGATCCTAACAGTTAATACCAGAGTCTTATTATACTCAATTGGATTAACACCCAAGCGAGTTAATGACTTTTTTTGATATTAACGAGGGTCAATGCATCACACGTCCTCCTATAATGGGACGGATTACACATATTGAAAAACTAGGATGCATATTTTCTTAATTTTGATGGATTTTGATTTGTGGAACCTTGTCAAAAATAGATTTTAGAAGTCATCCAATCCTATAAATGATTGGATTGATCATAAAAGACATATATTTTCATTAAATGCCAAAGCTATGAATGCTTTATTTTATACTTTAGATAAAAATGAGTTTGATTGAGTTTCTATATTTGATTCGACTTTTGATATATGACATGCATTAGAAATTGCACATGAAAGCATAATTAAATTAAATGAATCAATGAATGAAATGACTTATAAAAACGAACAAGAAGAAACCTTCCAAAGAACAGGAAGGATTTGACACTGAGAACCTTAGAACACATTCCAAAGAACAGGAATGATACTGAACTGAGAACACAAGAACATCACCTTCCAAAGAACATGAAAGAATTTGAACTGAGAACAACGTATGACTCCTCGAGTGATGAGAACTATGAATTTGAACTCTTGACAAAAGAATCAAAAAATTTACTAAACAAATAACATAAAAATGAACTTAAAATGGATAAAACTTCTTGCTATGAATGTAAGAAGCTGAGGCATTCCGAAGATGAAGAGTACAGCCAAGAAGTGGAGAATCTCGCACTTATGGCTATCAACGATGAGGTAAGTAACTCACATAATGTCTCCTTTACTTTTGATGAGTTATTAAATGCCTTTCATGAATTATGTGATGAGTATAAAAAGCTTAGCAAAGCTTATAAATCACTAAAAAAAGATCATGCATTACTTTCTTATAAACTTGAAACTTTGAATGATGTGTCAATACCATGTACTTCTTACTTCAAATATGAAATATTAAATAAAATTAAAAAGAAAAATGTCACTTTAAAACAAACCTTAGAAAAGTTTAAGATAAGCAACAAATCTCTAAATATGATCCTTGTTAATAAATATCATATTTATAAGGAAGGTATTGGCTTTGTGGGTGATACTCATCAAAAAGCCAACTATCCTTGTTAGAAGACTTATATTAAACTCTTCACCAAAACTTAAATGTAATTTTTATAGTAGACTACGACATTTGTTTTTAAGTATTCATTTAGAAAGTATAGTCCATATAAATTAATTTGAGTTACTAAAGGAACTATAAACAACATAATGCCCTTAGTTAAATTAGGTTATGCTTTTCATGAGGGACCCAAAGTCAAATGGGTACCTAAATCAAAATCGTTTATATTATAGGATTGACTCTAAACAAGGCTAGGAGTGCAAAATGATATTTTGAAAGTAGATACTCAAGGCACATGACTTGAGATAAACATATTTTTTAAGCTTACTAGCCAAAACAACAATATTAAGAAAAAATATTAGAATTAAAATTATTGATTATGGTTTATAGTTATACAATTAATCTTAATTGATTTTCTTTGATGATAGGACTTTGTGTATGGAAAACTAAAGCATGACAGTACAAACTTAGCTATATTCTAGTGGGAAACTATTTCTGTTGCATTCGTTAAAACTTTCCAAAAAATAATTTTGATGATGATTTTAGATGTGCTTTGTATGATTTTTTTATGATATATTGGTTTCTATGATTTGAGAGGTATTTTTATATAAAACAACCCTCTTGGCTCCCAAAGATATTTATCCAAACAAAACCCTTTTTATATGAGTCTAAATTTTTTCATCATAATTTTGACTAAAGTAAATATCTTTCTAAATAAACCATGATCTTTTAAAAATTATTGACGAGTATGTTTAATAATTGATTTGAATGATATATTAAATGGGTTGTCTATTGACTTAAAATATGTTGCATGATTGAATGTTACATCATTCTTGAATTGAGACTTAAAATAAAAAAAAAATGGAAATGTGCTTGTCAACTGCCTGCACTATGTGTAAAGAGTTAGACTCACTTAAATAATTGGAATTAAACTAAATAGAAGCTTTTGTTTGAAAATTTTGATTGTAATGATATTGATGATTTTTTTATAATTCGGTTTTTAGTTTCAAATGACCATGCATAGATTTGAAAGCCATTCTTGAAACAAATAACATGAAACATCTAAAAAGGAGGATAATTCTTCTTGAAAATATCTTTATCCTATCAAGCCTTCAATAAGAGATAAAGTGATATCATTATTGTTGAATATCTCAAACTACAAAAATGATTTGATGATTGAAACTTGAAAAAGTTATCGTCCAAATCATGATCTTGACATCTTAAAAATTACTGTTGAATCTTGAATTTTGATGATGAAATTAATTGATGGGTTATTGATCTAATAAGATTGTTAGAGTTGATTGATGCAGGATTAACTATGACAGATTACAATCAGAGGATTGGCCAAAGTCAAGTCCAAGCATCGGGCCAGAGTGAGGACAATACGGTTGGGAACTCGCTTGGAGTGCATCGGGAGCTCGTCGAGGGTATCAGTTTGCTAGGATGGCGCAAGGGAGTTCGTCGGAAGAAGACCAAGACTCGTCAGAAGATTGTTAGGGGTAGCCGAAAAGCTTGTTGAGAGTTGGGAAGGTTTTCAAATGGATTAGTTAGTCATAATTATAATTAATTAAGTTATAGTTAGCATCATTAATGTTTAACCATGATGGTGAAAAGGAGTTACAGACCAGACATGGACCCAAGATCAAGCTTAAGCATCGATCCAAGGTTTGGACGATGTGGTGGGAGCTCGTCGAGAGTTGGCTAGGACTTCGTCGAAGGTATTGGGAAGATTACTAGGAACATGTTGGGAGATCACCGGTGGAAGACTGTGAGACTCACCGCAGGAAATGCCGGAGGTTGTCGGATTACGGGAGTGAGGTCATTAATTAAACTTGATAGTTATGTATGGTTGTAATCCTTAAGTCGTAGGTTAAGTTTGAGTTCGAATTGAGTGTGATTTGGAAGAAATCCAAATCAACTCAAAGAGACAACCGGGTCCACTATGGGGTTGGATTGAGCTCAGGTCGAGCTCATTTAGTTGACCAGGGAAGTGGTCAACGAATGGTTCAAGTCGGGATTGTAAAAATGAAGGGAATCACTTTTTCGGGATTCCCGACGGTTGAACTGCCAATGAGCGACGGTTATACCACCATCGCCCAGGTTTTTGGGTAGCTAAACCACCTAGATCAGCGGCTGAACCACCCGTACCCTATTTTCAGGGTTACTTTCGACGGCTGCACCACCGGGGCCGGTGGGTGAACTACCGTACCCGGATTCTTCGGTTACGTTTGAATTTTGGATCCAAATTCTGAAGCCATTCGGGGCCTATAAATACCCCAAGTTTTCTTACATTTCAAACAATAATTTTGGGCTAGAAATTCTGTGATAAAAATTGTGTAAAAATTATAAGAAAAAGAAAAGGGGTAAGGGAGTGATCCAAGTATTCTAATCTTATCTCCCTTGTAAGTTGAAATGTTGTAAGGGTTTGGTCTTCACCCAAAGGAGATCGATAGTGGAAGCTGATATGCCTCAAGGAGGAGGACTCGAGAAGTGGATGTAGGCCAAAGTTGAGGCCGAACCACTATAAGTTGTGAATTCTCTTTGCTTATCTTGTTTACTTCTTCATATTGCTTCTAATTAGTTAATAGAAAAATACGATCTTCATCCTCACGATTTCTTAATCAGGTTCTTAATTATTTTCAACATAATAGCAAAAGACGCTTCCGATATTATTTACTTTTTGAAAGTAAAGTTTCGAAATCAAGCATTTCCCTTACGACATTGCTTTTCTTTTTTATTCGTGTTTGCTTGTTCTTTCTTGAGATGTCTTTAAGCAAGAAGCTTAGCATTTCTCTATAAGATTGAATTTCTCACTTGAAGATTTTTTTTTTAATTTTGTTATCTTGCTTCAAACAAAAATTAATTGTTAAAACATCAATTTATACTTGCACTAATTCACCCCCACCCCCTCTCTTAGTGCCAATTGATCATAACAATTTTAACTTGAGATTTTCATATAAATCAAGATCATTTACTATGATTCTTACATTTTATTAATAAAAATTATCCAAATGAATCATGATTTATCTTTTTTATCTTTTGAAATTATAACGTGAGACTTTTTCTTATGAACCATGATCTTGATCTTTTATTTGTTCTTCTATATCTCTTTTTGCAACTTACTATAGAGAAGTTTTTCATCCTAATCATGATCTTAACTTCTCTATATTTATAACTTGATAATCTATTATGAAACAAGATTGTGCTTACTATTTGATCTCCTAAGATTCCCTTTCATTAGCTAAGAGTAGATTTATTAAATTGAATCATGACCTTTGATATTCATGATTTGATATCCTTCATGTCATGATCTATTTATAACTTCATTGTATTCTTGAATGATATATCCTATCACCAAATTGATAATTTTGATATTTTTTATGTTATCAATATTTATCATGATTTGAAAAGTTAATGTATAAGAAAAGATTTTGTACCATTGTATTCTTCCAATCTTTTTACAAATGTCAAAGGGGAAGATAAATTTACTATCTTGCAATAAAGCCAATGAATGAGGAACAACTTGATTTCATTAGAAGAGAGTTAGGAATGTTAAACCATCAAAATGCATGATTTGCTATTTTTTATATTTTTTGATTTGCTATTTTTGCTTAAAATTTATATAAGATGAATTTAAATGCATGCATAGCTCTTAATTCTTCTTGGATTTATCAGTTTTTGGAACTCTCTTCCAAAATGATTCTCTTTGAAATTGATATTTACAAGAATAAGATTCAAAGTTTGTTTTGTGATGAGATATTTTTATCCTTTCTCAAATATTATTTAGATTCATGAATCTTGATGAATATTTTTGAATGTATCTCCCCTACTCGATATTCGATTTTTTTTTTTTATACTAAATGTTTCGATCTTCGATATCACCCCCTCTCTTCTTCTTCTATTTTATTTACAAAGGGGGAGAAATCAATATGTTTATGTGATTAATGGTTAACAATGTTAAAATATAAGTTGGGTATTTCTTCTTTTCTTTTTGTTGATGACAAAGGGTGAGAAATAACATAATTGATAACATAAGGGGAAGAAATGTTTTGAGATCTTTGAAATGTTTAAAATTGATGTTGTATCATGATGAATGAATAATGAATACAAATTTTTGTGATGAAAGTTGTATGCTTTAAAAATTTTGTCACTAAAACAAATTCAATATTGATAAAATACTTGAATTCAGAAGTTATGGGTTCTTTTGATTTCAAGTGTGTTCTATTTGTTCTATGGCATGTATATAAAGGGAGTTAAGATTAACTCCCATCATCAATTGGTTGTCATCATCAAAGAGGGGGAGATTGTTGAATCTTGGATTTTGATGATGAAATCAATCGATGAGTTTTGTTATCTAACCTGTGTGTTAGAGAAAGTGATGCAGGATCAACTATGATAGTGAAAAGATAATACAATCTAATGTTGGGCCGGAGTCAAGTTCGGGCATCAGGTTGGGGTTCGGACGATACAGTGGGAACTTGCTGGGAGATTGTCGGAAGCTCACCGTAGGTAATCGGGACTTGCCGGGAGTTCACTGGGAGCTCACCGAAGGTGATCGGGAGCTTGTCGGGAGTGCACTGGGAGTTCACCAGAAGATGATCGAGAGACTCACCAGGAGTTCGTCGAAGAATGCTAGGAAGTTCTTCGGGAGTTCGGAAGATTAATTGATGTGTCGATCAACAATAGTGATTGTATTTGTCTGCCTTAGTCTATTGTAGTTAGGATCGATTGTTATGAGTCCTAATTGAGTTAGATTTGAAATAAATCCAAAATAACTCAATGTGAGGCAACCGGGTCCACTTTGGGTTGGATTTGAGCTCAGGTTGAGCTCATTTCGTTGACCTAGAAAAGGGTTAATAGGAAGTACACCTTGGGTATAAAATAGTACAGGAAAGTACTATTTTCAGATTACTCGATGGTAGTACCGACCATGTAGTGGTGGTATGCCTAGGTTGTCATGGACTTAGTTGGTTTTTTGCCTAAGTCGTGCGGCACCCTTTCGTGTCAGTCCGCAAGGTCAGCCTCCCCAAAACCTCCTAGGGTCCCTTAGGACCTACAAAAGAGAAAACGGGTTAGAGGAAGTATTTCCTACGGGATCCACAAGCAAACGCTTTAGAAAACACTTTATATAGTCAATACAAATTACAACCATGGACTTTACAAGCTCTGAACAGTTACACACGAAGGATCAAGGTCCATTACAGACTGAAGTTCCCACAAGTGTCCACATAACATGACTCTCATTTATGAGACAAAACCGGCCATGAAAGCTAACCAAACGAGGGCTGCCAAGCATACTGAAAGCTTGCTACTTGCTATACAAAGCATGTACAAAAATTGAAGGACACGAACAATCATGAGCATTACATTGAACACCTTATTTATATTTTTGTTCGTGACATTCTCCCCCACTTATTCCTTCGACATCCTCATTGAAGTCACTGCAGACGCTACATTTCCTTGCCTTTTGCTGAATCTTCAATCTTCTGCTTTGGCTGCAATATGCCTCTTGGCTCCTAGCTACGCTTCGCCACTATTGTTGAGTAGTCGAACTCTGATCCGTCATGCACTTTAACTTGCCAATGACTGACTTTGTTGTGGGGTTGGCTAAGCTGTGCTGATCCTTATTGATTCTTACGGATCCTTCTGATAAAGGAAAAGACATTCCTTGTTATATGCTAGTATCGCAATGATCACATGTTACTTAAACTGGGTGGATGCTTGTTGGAGCTTTAACGAGCATCGCCTCGCAAACTTTGAAGTTTTTGAGGTCCTTCACAAAATTTACCCATCAATTCTTCTTCAACTTAGTTGTCACTTCCAAGTAGGTTCGTATCACTTCTACTTTCGATTGACATTCTGTTAGAAAATGAAGTGGACAATCTACTCTCAATAGCACTGATCACCATTTGTGAGGATTTGATAACTCATCTTCCATTAGATTTATGTGAAGGGTCTTGGAACTTATGCAGAGCTTCTCTGCTAGATAAATAAGAGAATAGGGGTACTAAGTTTCACCCATTCTCTTTGAGTTGAGAAGATAAATGTTAATTTCACCTGCCTCCTTTAGGTACAAGAACTGGGGTACTCGGTTTTACCCACTCTCTTGAGTTGAGAAGGCAAGGGTTACTTGATTTCGCCTGCCTCCTCGAGGTTGTACTTCATGCATCGAGCTGGAGACTAGCAAGTATTTCGCCTGCTCTTTGCTTATACTTCCGAAGCACTCAAAGTGTTAGCACTCCTTGCGTTGAGTTAGCTACTATGATTTGCCTTCCCATTGCTATCGAACTTTCGGAATGCAAGAAGTTTTGCTCAAAAAGAGCAAAAGTTTATCCCAACTTGGAGTAAGTCTTTGATAGTTCTGGTCGCCTTTAGGATTGTACCGTCTTCTCCATCACCTTTGTCGCCTACTTCTCCGAGTAGAAAAGGTACAGTATTGCGTACTGCCTACTTCGTTCCTTGGTCGAGCACTCCTGCATCAACCCAAAGTCTATCACTTTCAGCTATCTTGATAGGAAGCCCGTCGACACCGGTCTTATGAAGTTCCTTGACCTCTGCCCTTCCACCCTATCTTGGTACTTGGAGTTTGCCTTTATATTTTCCACCTCCTCGGCCCCTTTCATGACCAATGCTCTCCCTCCATGAGAGCAAGGGATTGACGACTCCATGGAAGTCCCGCCTCTATGGTATCATGGCGCTGTTGGGCCCATGGCCCTACTATCCGTTGCCTTGTATCTGCATCCCTTTCTTTACAATCGGTAGATCCGCCTCTATGGCACTGTGGCACTCCTCCGAGTCCACCTCTCTTATGACAGACACATTATTTTTTGGTAGTTGAGCCCCTCCAGACTCATCGTCGCTTCCTTGCCCCTTTCGACTACCTGCTTCAACACCTCTGTATTCTCCAAGCAATTTCCCTCAGTCGATGGAAAGACAGACTACAACTCTCATACATGGTCTCCGTCATCTTATTGTAGGGCTTGCGCCGATTCCGTTCTCCTTAGCTTCCTTGGTAGCAACGTTCACTTACTCGACCTTGTCCTCTGACTTTCCGGGCTCCCTTAAGCGAATGAGAGTACTGAAGCAGTCTAACTCTCCAACTACTTCGATCATACCTTTGTATGATCAAGTCCCACCCATGTGACTCACTGGTACTTGCACTCAGAATTCTCTCTCAGTGGTATACAGCCCCCATATGCTTATGACCAAGGCTTTCATATGATGCAAGATTCGATGCGCACACACGGAAGACCCGCTTCTGCGGTACCATGGTATTCACTCCTTGAATCCATAGCCCATCTTGCCATTGTGTTGTTCATCGAAGTGGAGCTCCCACTAGCTCCTGATCATACCTCCGTATGATCATGTCCCTCACAAGATATCTCCGCATGTGTTGTATTGCCCGTAAACTATTCCATCATGATCCGCTGCACCATGTCGCCTCCTGGTGACATCTCCATTGCATTCAGATTCTTATGTGATAAAATCAGACTACGATCTCTCTACGTGTGGCCTCTGTTAGCACATCGTAGGGCCTCCGCCACCTTCGATTGTGTCACTCTTTTGGCAATTCACCTTCGCCCCTCCACTCTCGGGTCATACCTAGACGAAGCATCGCTCTAGGATAGTCTGTCGCCTAGTAGCTCTCATAGTCCCCAGACTTCGCTAAAATTGGTACACCATTATCTGGATCCAGAGCCTCTATCCCCCACCAGCATAATCTTTATTCCGCACCACTTTCTTTATGATAACTCAAATGACAGCACTATGGTATATTCTTCAAGAGTACCCACCTCTGCATCCTCTTGCCCCGTGCTAAGGCCTTATGATCCTAACTTCGCATTCGCATGTTGAATCACTTTAGTCCCTCTATCAAATACTTCTCTGAGATAAGGTGCATGTGCCTCAAAGCTCCCTTTATCTTTGACACTATGCAAAATGAGTCTGCCCCATCATAATAAAAAACCCATGGAACGACATAATCTCAACCTTGCCTCTACAAGAGTTCATGTCCTTAACCTCTGTTCAAGGAAAGCTTTGTGCTTCTACTCTGTGTTTCCATCTCCTACGTCGACTCCCTTTACTCTCGATTTGCATTGAGTTGATGGTGACCCTCACATCCACTATTTCACGGGTCAGCCCTCCATTGAGTTCGATTTCGACATCGACTCTAAGTGTGCCTTCGTATGATGTTGTCATAGTTGCTCCCCCACTTGATCTCGTAATGCATCCACCAATGTATTATTTCATTCGAGATCATGCAACGACTCATTGCTGCTCACTCAATCCATTGAGCTTTGTAGAGATACTATCTTAAGGTACTCTTCCTCAACATGTGTGATCCGCTGCACATGATTCTCCCTCTGGAGAACTAGGACCTATCCCTCCTGGATATCTATCTTGTTAGAGCGACTTTCCTCTTTGCCTTCTTCACTCTAGAAGTTTCGAAGACCACCATCCCCTTGGACTACTCCATTTTACTGAATAATCTGTGCATTATTCTGCCCCCGCAAATGCACTTGCTAGATTGTGACCCTTCGCTAATACAGCCCCCGCTACACCCTTCAAGGCCTAGCAAGGTGTTGAACTTGTTGTATACTTCAGTCTCCTATGGACGTATCCATTTCATGCCGAAGAGAAAGTTTCAGTGCTCCATGGCGTCGAGTTCCGATCGCCTTGGGATGGCCACAGACACTCTATCGTCCATATACAAGCCCTTGCATGAGTACCAAATTCTTCAAGTTAGTAATTTCCCTCACCTCTACGAGCTTTGCCTAACTCTTTCGGTTGTTGAGCAACACATCCCACTTTGCACTGTCTCATCTTTTACTAAGCACCCCGCTTATTGAATCTCAGATTTTGATGATGAAATCAATTGATGGATTATTGATCTAATAGGATTATTAGAGTTGATTGATGCAGGATTAATTACGATAAAAGGATTATTACAATCAGGGTTGGCCAAGGTTAAGTCCATGCATTGAGTCGATGCATTTGAAAACTCGCCAGGAGTGTGTCGGAAGCTCGTCGAGGGTATCGGGAGTTTGCTAAGATGGCGCAAGGGAGTTCGCCAAAAGAAGACCGAGACTCGCCGGAAGATTATCGGAGGTAGCCGAAAAGCTTGTCGAGAGTCGAGATGGTATTGTAATGGATATTTTGGCAATTATGATTGTATTTAATTAAGTCATAATTAGCATCGTACAGGTCTAACTATGGCTGGAGCAATGAAGTTACAACCAGATGATGGGCCAAGATAAAGCCTAGGCATCGGACCGAGTTCGGACAATGTGGTGGGATCTCGCCGGAAGTTCGCTAGGAGATTCATCGAAGGAATCATGAAGCTCATTGGGAACGTGAAGGGAGATCGCTAGAAAGAAGACCGAAGGACTTACTGCAAGATTGTCGAAGGTTGTCGGAGCATGCGGGAGTTAGGTCATAATTAGGCTTAACTGGTCATTAAGTATTATAATCATTGAGTCATAGTTAGGGTTAGAGTCCTAATTGAGTTGGATTTGGAAGGAATCCAAATCAACTCAATGAGGCAACCGGATCCACTACTAGGTTTGGTTGAGCTCAGGTTGAGCTTAATCAATTGACTAAAGAGTTGGTAACGTAAAAGTCAAGCCTAAATTTGAAAAGTGGAGGGAACCACATTTACGAAAATTTCGATGGGTAAACCACCGGTGAGCGACGGTTGGACCGCCCGTACCACAGAATCCGGGCGGTGGGCAGTAGCTTTCGGCGGGTAAACCACCCAGGTGGTGGGTGAACTGTCCATACCACAGAATCTGGGTGGCGGCCAACTGCTAACGGCGGCTAGCTGCTGACAGCATGTAAACCGCCCATACCAAGATTTTTCGGATACGGTTGGATTTTGGCTCCGGTTTTGAAGCCAATTTGGGTCTTATAAATACCCCAAGTTTTCTTACATTCAGAACAACACTTTTAGGGGATTATATTCTGAGAAAATATTGTGTGAGAATTGTAAGAAAAAGAAAAGGGGCAAGGGAGAGAGCTTAGAGTTATAAATCTAGTCTCCCTTGTAAGCTCAATTGTAAGGGTTTGATTTTCACCCAAAGAAGATTGGTAGTGGATGCCGGTGTGCCTCAAGAAGGAGGACTCAGAAGTGGACGTAGGCCGTTGGCGCCGAACCACTATAAAATTGTAAGTGTTTCATACTTACATTACTTGAATATTATTGAATTGATGCTTCCAACTTAACTAAAACTCCTTGAAAGCAAGACGATAAGTTCTTTTCCTTAAACGTAATTATCTTTCTGGCTTCTTATTTTTAATCACCCAAAGAAGATTGAAAGATTGGCTTCTTATTTTTGATCTTCACCCAAAGAAGATTGGTAGTGGATGCCGGAGTCCCTCAAGAAGGAGGATTCGGAAGTGGACGTAGGCCGTTGGCGCCGAACCACTATAAAATTGTAAGTGTTTCATATTTGCATTGCTTAAATGTTGTTGAATTGATGCTTCCAACTTAACTAAAACTCCTTGAAAGCAAGATGATAAGTTCTTTTCCTGAAACGTGATTATCTTTCCGGCTTCTTATTTTTAATCACTCACTTGTTTTTATTAAAAATGAAAAGCTTCAGATTTTCTATTCTATCTTATTCGAAAAACTTTTGCTTTAGAAAGAAAAATCTTAGCTTTGGGTTGGCATGAATGAGGGACATTCCATTTCATGTCTACCCATGTTCAATGTGATGGATTACACATATTGGAAAACATGGATGCGTATTTTCCTCATGTCTTTGGACTTTGATTTATGGAATATAGTTGAGAATGAATTTGAAAAATCTTCCAAACCAATGAATGAGTTAAATAATTTAGAAAGGAAGAATTTTTCTCTAAATGCAAAGGCTATGAATGCCTTGTTTTGTGCACTTGATAAAAATGAGTTTAATTGTGTTTCCGTTTGCGAATCGGCTTTCGATATTTAGCATACTTTGAAAATCACACATGAAAGCACAACTAATATAAATGAATCAATTAATGAAATGCACTACAAAAATGAACTTGAAGAACACCTTCTAAAGAACAAGAAGGTTTGTGAACTAAGAATGACATATGACTTATCGAGTGAAATCTCGAGTGATAAGAACCTGGGGACATGAACTTTTAAAAAATGAACTGAAAAAATGAATGAACTTGAACTTATAAAAATTATCGACGCAACCTCTGGCTATGAACGCAAGAAGCCGAGGAACTCCAAATATCAAATGCTTAACCAAGAAGTGGAGAACCTTGCTTTAATGGCGATCGAAGATGAGGTTAGTTAATCTTTAGATTTTTTATTTTTAGAATTATCAAGCATGTTTAATGATTTATTTAATGAGTTTAGAAAACTTAGCAAGTCTTTTAAACTGCTTAAAGTTGATCATGATTTGATAGTTAAAAGACTTGATGAAATGCATGACTCCTTAGCTTCACCTAAATCATGTTTAAAATGCGATATGCTAGATAATATTAAAATAGAGAATTATATGGTTAAAACTACATTGGAGAAATTTGAGATAGGAAATAAATCCCTAAATATGATCCTTGCCAATAAGAGTCATATCAATAATAGACATGACAAAGGCTTTGTTGGAAATATTCAACAAAAGCCAACCATATTCGTAAGAGGACCTACATTAAATGTGCCACCAAGTGTTAAATATAATTCTTGTGAAAAATAAGACATATACCTACATATGTTCATTTAGAAGTTATAGTCCACATAAATTAATTTGGGTTCCTAAAGGAACCATAAACAACCTTAACCCATTAGAGAAAATGGGAAGAACATGTCATGAAGGACCCAATGTTAAATGGGTACCTAAATTAAAACCTCCTATAATATAAAGTTGTTTCCTAATAAGGCTAGGAGCACTAAGTAATGTTTTGAAAGTAGATGCTCAAGACTTTGAATATAATAATCTTTCAAAGCTCACTAGCCTATGTAACAATAACAAAAATAATTATTTGAATTAAGTTGTTTGAAGCTTAATGATCTTTGTTTCTATTATAACAAATCCTTTTATTGAAAATAGTTCATCATTATATAATTAATCTTGATGATGCATAGCTGGAGCATACTAGAATTAGAAAGAAGAAAGTGTAGTTAAATAAAAGTTATATGTATGAAAGAATGATTTTGATGATGAATATTGTATTGATGTGTATTAAATTGTGTTGATGATTTATGTTGTTTTTAAACCTAAAAATCATATATGAAATCATTATTCTTTTAAAAAAAATTTCTTGATAACATGATAGAATCATTCAATATAGAAAAATCATTGGATTTTGGTTGAAAAATATCTCATAGTAATGACTCCACTTAAAAATAATTTACTCATTTGGATTTATCTTATCATACCCTTGATTGATAATGCATAACTAGAGCATGCTAAGACTAGAACTAAAAGAACCCAAGTTATTATTAATAAAAAATTACTCATGTTGAAATCTAAACAATTGAGATTTTGATGATGATTAAAAAATTGGTTTAAATGTAAAAACTATTGTTAAATGATTCAAATATTGGCAAAGTCTATAGAATGATTGATTTAAATATTACATTGATTGAAATGCTATGATTGATTTGAATGATAGAATTTTAGCATAGAACAATATAGAAAAGGGAGAGAAAAAAATAACATGAAACAACCAAAAGGAGAATAATTAATCTTAAATGTCATTGTATTCTTGAAATAAATTTCAAAAGAAGGATAATTTTTCTTGAAAGAATCTTTCTATCCTATGAATCCTTTAACAAGAGATAAAATGATACGATTGTTGAATCTCTTTAACTAAAAAATGAATTAGAAAACTTTTAGCTATTTTCTTTTGCAAAACAATCTATGATGACTTTATTGAAATTTTCCGAAAAGCGATTTTTTATGATGATTTTGGATATGTTTTCAAATGATTTTATTTTAAAGAATGGATATGTTTGAATCTATCTAACTTCATTGATATGTTGCTTTTGATTATTTGATAACTTAAATCATGATATTAAAATTTTAAAAATTATAATTTGAGATCTTTTTATTTACTAAGATTCATTTCATCCTAAATATGATCTTGACTTCTCAATATTTATAACTTGATATTTTTATAAGAATCAAGATCCTTCTTATATTATCTCCTAATATTTCAAAAGCTTTGAAATTTCATCTAGGAAGAAATGTGTCAAAATAAATCATGTTCTTAGCATTTATGATTTAATAATAATATTCTTTATGACATGATTACTTATGACTTTCTTTTCAGTATAACTTATCACCAAAATTAGTATTTCTTAACATTGTGATAAGTTAAAAATTAAAAGGGATTTACATTATCGTAAATATTCCCTTAACTTTTGACTTGAGTTATATGTTATGGAAATCACATTATTGATCTTTATGATTTTCTTTAAAAGGAGATTTATGATCTTAACAATAATAATTAAATTTTTTTTCAAGATCATTCTTATTTTCTATTAAAAAGATTCATCTTGGATAAATTAAGATTATCCCCTAAGACTCATTTTTAATATTTACAAAAGAGGGGAAAGAAAACTTATTAAATAAAATAATGTCTTTTAGATTTTAATTTTTAATGACATGATATCTCTTATACTTTTTGACATAAATTAAACATGGATGAAAAGAAATTATGAAATCATATTTCTCTCTTGACAATAACAAAAAATAGGAGATAAATTTTTTTAATATGATTAGAAGCAAACATTGAATGATGAACAAGTGCTTAGAAGAAAATTAGAACTTTCTAAATGTATACAAAATACTTGATTTACAATTTGAGCTTGATCTACCATCTTGCCTTCTTATGAAATTCTTGATGCTTTTTATCCAAATTACATGAGATGATTTTAAATGCATGAGTAGATCTTAAACTTTTGAATCTCCTTGAATATCTTAAAGTTTTGAGCTTAATTTCGAAATTCACATCTATAAAATTTATATATTTAAAATTGAATATTTTTGTGATATGATATTTTTCATTTCTCTACCTTGATTCTACCTTCTTATTCATACAAAATAGAGAAAGGAAATCACTAGCATTTTAAGAAACTAATAAGTTTATTAATTACATTTTGAATCTCCTGAAAGTGATTTTGATGATTTTGAAATTAAATGATATCATAATTTTGACTTCTTAGAATTATAACTTAAAATCTTTTATGAATCAAAATCTTTTATGAATCAAATCTTTTGTTATGTGTTTTCATATTATTTAAAAGGAGATTTTTTATACAAATCATGAACTTGATATTTACAATTTATCTAAGATTTTTTATTTAAGATTTCTTATAGATAAATCAAGAGATTTTGTTTTAATTGTTTCTCCTATAAATTTATCTCTTGATATTTACAATTTACCTTCATGAATTGTACATCTCATCACTATGTTAATCTTTCATGATATATTTCATGTGATGATATTGAAAAATGATGTAATGGGAAAAGTTTTACACTATCTCTTTTTGACAATGTGCTTGTAAAATTGTAAGCTTCAACAATGCAAAGGAAGCAAAATTTGCTAGCTTGCACTTCCCAAAAAAAAAGAAAGAACTTACTAGATTTATTTATTATATTTCCTAAAATTTATATGAGAAAAATGTATTGAGCTCATATTCGAATTTTATATATCTACAAGATTGAGGTTGAGACCTAAAAATGCTAAATCATGAAAATATATAAATTGCTAATCTAGATTTCATGAGATTAAGCTTTTTATGAAAATATTTTTGAAAACTTTCTCCATGATTTGGTATCTTATTGTTTTCAAAAAATGCATGAAGATGTGTCACATTTGAAATTTACAAAAGATGATTTTATATATCAAGAGATGACTTTTGCTATATTTGAAATACATAAGTAGTATTTAAATCTCTTGAACTTTTGAGCTCATCTTAATATTGCTTTTAAAATTTATTAAGAGCTCTTCTCATTATGAAATGATTCAACACCACCTCCCATGTTTCTCTCCTTATTAATTATAAAAGGTATGGTTGATGACTAGAGATTAATTTTTAAATATATTAAATTTATTGAGAAAGGTATGCTCAATGACTTGAAAATCTTATATACTCTATGACTTAAAAATTTTCTATACTTATTGATTTGAAAATTTTCTATGCTTGATGATTTGAAGAAAAATTCTCAAATATTTTCAACTTCATGGCAATCCTTGAAAATTCTTGATAAGTTGAAAAGTTTCAAAATCAAATCGTTATTATACTTGAAAGGTTATATGCTTGAAATGCTTATTGCTTTGATTTACTTGAATTTAAGAGGATGTGACTCTCTTGAATTTAAGTCTTCCATATTAATGCATATACTAAGGGGGAGTAATGTCATCATGTGTTTTTAAAATTATTAGCTCTATATTTAACCTTTTTGTTGATGACAAAGGGGGAGAAATATATATTAATGACATATGACATTGGAAAATATTCATTGATAACACTTGATGATATAACTTAGATATTTTATAATTCATGATTTGATGACTTGATATAAATTTGTGTTAAAATTTACATTGAATGATTGATTGCTTGAATTTAAAAGTGAGTGCATCTCTTAAATTTAAGTGGTCAGGTTTTAGGGGGAGTTAGGATTAACTATTATCATCAATTGATTGTCATCATAAAAAAGGGGAGATTGTTGAATCTCAAATTTTGATGATGAAATCAATTGATGAATTATTGATCTAATATGATGGTTAGAGTTGATTGATGCAGGATTAATTACGATAGAAGAATTATTACAATCAGGGTTGGCCAAGGTCAAGTCCATGTATCGAGTCGATGCATTTGGGAACTCGTCAGGAGTGTGTTGGAAGCTCACCGAGGGTATCGGGAGTTTGCCAAGATGGCACAAGGGAGTTCACCAAAAGAAGACCAAAACTTGCCAGAAGATTATCGGGGGGTAGCCGAAAAGCTTGTCGGGAGTCGGGATGGTCTTGTAATGGATATTTTGGTAATTATGATTATATTTAATTAAGTCATAATTAGTATTATGCAGGTCTAACTATGATAGGATCAATGAAGTTACAACCAGATGATGGGCCAAGATAAAGCCTAGGCATTAGGCCGAGTTTAGACGATGCGGTGGGATCTCGCCGGAAGTTCGCTAGGAGATTCGTCGAAGGAATCAAGAAGCTTGCTGGGAACGCGAAGGGAGATCACCAAAAAGAAAACCGGAGGACTTGCGGTAAGATTGACGGAGGTTGTCGGAGTATGCGGGAGTTACGTCTTAATTAGGCTTAATTGATCATTAAGTGTTGTAATCGTTGAGTCATAGTTACGGTTAGAGTCCTAATTGAGTTGGATTTGGAAGGAATCTAAATCAACTCAATGAGGCAACTGGATCCACTACTGGGTTTGGTTGAGCTCAATCAGTTGACCAAAGAGTTGGTCAACATAAAAGTCAAGCCGGAATTCGAAAAGTGGAGGGAACCACTTTTGCGGAAATTCTGCCGGGTAAACCACTGGTGAGCGGTGGTTGGACCACTCGTACCATAGAATTCGGGCGACGGGCAACAGCTTTCGACGGGTAAACTGCCCAGATGGCGGGTGAACCGCCCGTACCACAGAATCTGGGCAGTGGCCAGCTGTTGATAGTGGGTAAACTGCCTAGGTCGAGCGGGTAAACCGCCCGTACCTGAATTTTTTGGATACGGCTGGATTTTGGCTCCAATTTTGAAGCCAATTTGGGGCCTATAAATACCCCAAGTTTTCTTATATTTAGAACAACACTTTTGGGGAATTATATTCTAAGAAAATATTATATGAGAATTGTAATAAAAAGAAAAGGGGTAAGGGAGAGAGCTTAGAGTTATAAATATAGTCTCCCTTGTAAGCTCAATTGTAAGAGTTTGGTCTTCACCCAAAGAAGATTGGTAGTGGATACCGGCGTGCCTCAAGAATGAGGACTCTGAAGTGGACGTAGGCCGTTGGCGCCGAACCACTGTAAAATTATAAGTGTTTTATACTTGCATTGCTTGAATGTTGTTGAATTGATGCTTCCAACTTAACTAAAACTCCTTGAAAGCAAGACGATAAGTTCTTTTCCTCAAACATGATTATCTTTTTGGCTTCTTACTTTTAATCACTCACTTGTTTTATTAAAAACAAAAAGCTTCATATTTTCTATTCTATCTTATTCGAAAAGCTTTTGCTTTAGAAAGAAAAATATTAGCTTACACTAATTCACCACTTGCCTTGAGTACCGTCAAGTTTGGTTGCTAATATCGAGCCATAGCTCGAACTCAGCCATCCCAGCCTTTGTGCTTTACATATTCTTCCTAGCTTACTTATCCTCATGGTGCCTCTCGCGCAAAGGGTTGGTCATTCCTCTGAATGTAAATCATGAATGTCCGCTCCTTTGAGCGACTCCTTTCCCTACATCTCAATGTCTATTTCCCCCAGACAGTTGCGCGTGCTAGCTGACCTCCATGTAGCCTAGTTAGATCCCCCATGTTTGCATGTCAAGTGTTTATGCGTATGCTTGTCCCGCTCTGATACCAAAATGTCACAGACTTAGCCGATTTTGCCTAAGTCGTGTGACACCCTCGTGTGTCCGTCCGCAAAGGTCAACCTCCCCGAAACCTCTTAGGGTCCCTTAGGACTTACAAAAGAGAAAACAGGTTAGAGGAAGCATTTTTCATAGGATCCACAAGCAATCACTTTAGAAAACACTTAGCCAATACAAATTACAACCATGGACTTCACAAACTCTGAACGATTGCACACAAAGGATCAAGGTCCATTATAGATTGAAGTCCCCACAAGTGTCCACATGACATGACTCTCATTTACAAGCCGAAATCAGCCATGAAAGCTAACCAAACGAGACCTGCCAAGCCTACTGCAAGCTCGCTACTTGCTATACAAAGTATGTATAAAAATTGGAGGACACAGATAATTATGAGCATTATGTCAAATACCTTATTTATATTTTTGTTCGTGATAAGGCGGCGGTAGTACCATTGTCGCCCAAGATTTCTGGGCACTTTCGACGGTAGTACCGCTAGTACTCGAGATTTATGAGATTGGTTGGATTTGGCTTCATTTTTTAAAGCCAATTGGGGTCTATAAATACCCTAAGTATTCTTGTATTGTAAAGTAAGAAAGTGATTAACAAGTACAAGAAAAGTGATCATAATCTTGGTTAGAAATTATGTCAAATTGAGTTATTTCCTTGAGTACTTCAAAGTGTAAAGTGAGTATAAGGAAAGAGAGAAAAAATTGTAAAGGTTTCTCTCCTGAACCCGTGAAAAGAAGAGAAGTGTAAGGGGTTTGGTCTTCACCCATGGAAGAAGATCTTTAGTGGACTCCAATGAGCCTTGACAAATCAACCACACCTCCGGCACTTTTGCGAAGCTTTTTGCATGTTATAGGTTCTTCCAGCATGTCGTTTGATCTTACAACACTGTCTGAACCATCGAAATATCACCTTTTCCTTTGGCATATCACCCATTCCATCGACATATCGACTTTCCCATAACATTTAATCTTCTAGCATAATATTTGATCCTTCTGGTACGATGCCCAAACCTATTTCATAAAGTTCGGTATTCAGCATATTGACCTAACCTTCGACTCAATGTTCAATTTTCTCTGCAATGTCTGACTCTCTTGCTTCGACAGTTGGCCCTTTAGTGGTTCGAGTTCATGATCAATGTATTTTCTGTATCACCTATCTTAAAGTCATATTAGTCCAATAAACTCATCAATTGATTTTATCATCAAAATTTGAGATTCAATAATCTCTCTATTTTTTTGTGATGTCAATCATTGATGATGGAGTCTTAACCAGGCCCCCCTTGTTTATATGCTATTGTAAAATTATGTTAAAATTGAATAAATAATAATTTTCTAGTGCTAGTTTTGAATTGAAGCTGAAATAATTTAATTTTATTGATATTATGATTCAATTATTCAAGCACAGAAATCAATGTTCAATCAAGTATCAAATTATAAGTTAAAATCATAATCATTTCAAGTTTCAAATTTCAACTATTATTAATTTGTGATGTCAATCAAAATATAACTATAAATTAACCATATGCATAAATCAAACAAAAGTTACATAATAACATAAAAAATCATAAGATATCATAATTCTTTCTATTGATGCATGAGTCATCGCTTCACCTTTGTCAACAACAAAAAGCATGAGTTACTACTTTTCCCGTGTCATCAGCAAAAAGAAAAAAATATATCAATGATCCAATTGTGTAAATAAATTATTACTTTGATATCATGGTACATAAAGAATCTCAATATTGTGTTATTATTGATAAGTTCAAGTTATTGACACTGAGAAATTAATTGAGGATAAGGTCTTAACAGACTCCCCTTATCTATATACCATTTTAAGAATATGATAAACTTGAATTCAAGATAATACTTTTTCCATGGTAGTCTTAAATTTATATTTAATAAAATTTGATTTTTTGGTATTATCATTGCAAGCCCAAATATTCAATTAAGTTTTAAATTTCAAAAATAATTAAAAAAAAGTTAGGCATGAGTCATGACTAACAAAAAAGCTATAGAAGTATCATAAGTCTCTTGTTCGACATATAAGCTAGGCATTAATCACTATTTTTCTCCCCTTGGCCATCAATAAAAAATATGAATTACTTCTCCCACTTTTGTCATCAATAAAAAGAATGAAGTTTATAAATAATGAATACAAAGGAGTCATAAGATAAATCTCAAGTCAGCAACACTGAGAAGTCAAACAAAAGATCATGATTCATTTGGATAAATCTCCCTCTTAGTCATTAGAAAAAAAAAGTATCATTAGCAAACAAATAACAAAAGGTCTTTAATCATGTAGTTTAAATATTACACATATCTAATTCTCTTATAATAAAATTAAATTGTTCCTCACAATGATTTAGTAAAAATATTTGCTAATTGATGTTTCATGTCAATAAAATCTAAAGATATATCATGATTGCTAACATGATCCTTAATAAACAATGTCTAATGTCAATGTGCTTAGTCCTAGAGTGTTAAATAGGATTATATGTCAAACAAATTGTACTAATATTATCATATTTTTATAGGAATGTTTTATATATAAATTCTATAATCTTCTAAAGTGTTCTTATCCAAATTACTTGTGGATAACATGCACTTATCATAACATATTTAGCTTCATTATAGATAGTACAGTAGAGTTTTGCTTCTTGAGTAATTAAGAAGTAAGTGCATGACTTAGGAATTAACAAGTTTCAGAGGTACTTTTTCTATCTATTCTACATCTTGGAAGATCATCATCAACATGTAATGAAATCAAAATTATTAAATTTATGATATCATAATCCTATATTAGGAATTCCTTTTATGTATTTAATTTTTTTTTTACTATTTTATAGTAAGATTATTTAAGATTAGACTAAAATCTTGTAAAAGTTAAACACTAAATATTATATGAGGTCTAGTTACATCTAATACACTATCTTTCATACCTCTATAAGTCTTTTAATCAAAACATTCTCTATTGTCTATGTTAAATTTTGTAGAGGTGCTCCTTAGTGTGTTAATGATCTTAACAATGTCAATTTAAAATTAGTTTAATATATCAAGAGTATGTTGATGGGAATAAAAAGAATAAACCTTGTATACGAACAAATACTAGCAAGCTGTCATACACAATGAAATTAAACAGAAATCACAATCAAATGAACACCAAGATTTACGTGGAAAACCCCCTCAACTCGAAGGGTAAAAATCATGGGACAAGCCAGAGAAAATTCACTATCAAAATAATGAATATACAGATCTCAAGGCTTCTTGCCTAAACCCAAGCAACAACCATAAGAGAATTACAGGGATACAAGGACTATAATACTAAACATAATATCCAAAACCTTCCCAAGTGATCACAACAAGAATCCACTGCAAACTGATTTAACCTGATATATGAATGATTGAGAATAACATTTTCCTGTCATTGTCTTCTTCCCTTTCCTGGATCTCTTATTTTTTGGCCTCTATTGTCAATCTGTAGTCTTCTTTCTCTCTCCCACGTTTTCAACTGCCGTTGCCCTCTTAATTTAAACTCTAGCCACCAAAACTAGGGTTTAGGTTAATATAAGTAAGTTCTAGACTATGGGCTTCACTAAAGCCCATTATGAGCTAAATTTGGGCCATCTGCCCAACAACTTCACCCTTCAGCCCATAAGAGAGGCTGTCTCATGACTCCTTAATGTGAAGCAATGTCGATCAACTATCGACACATCTCCTGTCTCTCTTTCGGTAAAGTCTTTATCAACATGTCTGCCCCATTATCATCTATGTGAATTTTCTGAAGCTGTAACTACTTCTTTTCAAATACATTTCTGATCCAGTGATATCTAACATCTATATGCTTTGATTTGGAATGAAATATTGGGTTCTTGCACAAATGGATGACACTCTGGCTGTCACAATACACCACATAGTTTTTCTGTTTCAGCCCTAATTCTTGTAAGAATCCTTTCATCCATAACATTTCTTTACAAACCTCTTTAGCAGCAATATATTCTACCTTTGTGGTAGAGAGAGCAATACACCTTTGCAATCTGGACTGCCATGACACATCTCCCCCTACAAAAGTAAGTACAAAACCTGATGTGAACTTTCTTGTGTCAACATCTCTTGCTATATCTGTATCTGTGTAACCTGCAACACAGGTGATCTACCTCCAAAGCTTAAACAAACTTTAGAACTTCCTTTGAGATATCTAAAAATCCACTTCACTATTCCCCAGTGCTCTTTGCTTGGATTTGCAGGAAATATGCTAGCAACACCCACTGCATATGCGATGTCTGGCCTCATATATACCATTGCATCATTAAACTTCTAACTACTAAAACATAAGGAACCTTTTGCATTTTCTCCTTCTCCTCATCACTTGATGGACTCTGATCTGAGCACAACTTGAAGTGATCTACAAGAGGAGAACCAATTAGCTTTGCATTGCTCATACTGAACCTGTCCAATACCTTCTCAATATACTTCTCCTGTGACAACTAAATCTTCTTGTTTCTTTTGTCACGAGAAATCTGCATGCCCAGTATTTGCTTTGCTGGCCCCATGTCCTTTATTATAAAAAATTTACTTAGTTCCTTCTTCAACCTATCAATCATAGACATATCTTTCTCATGAATAAGCATATCATTAACGTAAAGTAAGATAATAATAAAATCATCACCAAACCGTTTGATGTACACACAATGATTTGAAGCTATTCTTTTATATTTATTTTCAATCATAAATGAATCAAACTTTTTATACCACTGTCTTGGAGCTTACTTCAGCTCATACAAGCTCTTCCTCAAGTTACAGATAAGATTTTCTTTACCTTTGACTTTAAAGCCTTCTGGTTGCTCCATATAAATTTCCTCCTCCAAATCACTTTGAAGGAAAGCTGTTTTCACATCTAACTGCTCATTCTCCAAGTCTTGGGTAGCAACAATACCAAGAGTAACATGGATATAAGACATTTTTGTTAGTTACAAGTGCCCTACAAACCAAACACTTGAGCGATGGCACGTGTGATACACTGCGTAATCTTTTTGCTTATAATTAATATTGACATATTCTCACATTATATTATTTGTTGCATATATATTGTGATGTCCTTGGTTCTGTGAAATAGGAATCAGATCGTGATGAGATCACGATAATGAGATCAATTTACCTTTAAACACAGATCCTAAATAATCTCGATCATAGGTTACTCGAGAGGGATATTGAGATAACCGGACAAATCGGTGTACTATATACCCGTCCATATGATGGAGGCGGCTGGTCTCATAGCCACTTGTGTGGAGACACTAAGGATATAGTACATGTGCTCATTAGAGAATGAGTTCACTGATTGATCCGCTTATGGAATGCTATATAGTTAATGATATCTAATGTCAGACAGTGATTCTATAGTCCCAGTTGTGTATCTAGTCCTTAGACTTAAGACACCAAGGATGCGTTGTATGAGTACTCCTTTCTTTGATACCAGACTTATAGGTTTGGAAAGTTCCAGATCTAGGACAGCTGGTTATCGGGATTGGTAGCCAACCTTACAAAGGCAATTGAGTGTTAATAGAGGATCATCCACTCTCGGTATCACGAGAGGAATATCCCATATGTGCTTGCTCAAAAAAATCCCTGGTCATGGTCATTCGGATTGAGAGAGGAGTTCTCCGGTAGAATCCAAATATAGCAAGACAAACTGATTCCGTATGTGACCTGACAGTACCATGTCAAATATACGGTCTCTGGGATATTATTTGGATGAGGGATTATAGATACATGGTAACTGTGGACAAACAGATCTGATGGATTTGATCCCCCCTGTACCGTCTGGGGACTATAGCGTAGTGGCCTAGTACGTCCATAGTCGATAAGTCGAGTGAATTATTATGGGGATGATAATTCACTATATCAGAAGGAGTTCTGATTAGAGTGACTCACGACCAACTCGGTATCGGGCATAGAGGGTCACACACATATAGTGGATGCTTCAGCGAATAGAGGATTGGATGAAGATCCAATTAGCCCCTATTCTCATTAGATGAGACCCTATGTTGATGGGCTCCTTGATTAAGGCCCAATTATAGGCCTACGGAGAGGAGCCCTAGGGTTTTTAGTGGCTCTATATAAATAGGAGGGGAGACTCATGGTTGATAGGCTGCAGCTTTAGCCACCACCTCCTATTCTCCTCCTTCCCTCTGAGCAAGAGTTACGAAATCAGATTGGAGAAGTTTTGTTGCAGAGATCCATCGTGTGGATATCGCTAGAGAGGAAAACGTTTGACCTCCTTCATCTTCTCCACCCGGATCTAGAATATAGGGATATACGATCTCCTTAGGTAAAATCAATCTCTCTCACATCGTGATTTTATCATATTTTGTGTTTTTCTCGCGACCCCAATCTTTTGCATGACGATTTGATCTGCGTGGGAAATCAGTTTTTGTTTTGATTTTCGCTGCGCATGTGATGCACCCGCTGTAGGTTTCCCAACAATGGTATCAGAGCCAAGGTTTTCGTGCAAAAGATTGGTTTTAAACTGCGTGTGATGAGATTAAATCATATCGAATCATTCTACGTGTTCGCAGTAAGAACAACGAGGAGGGGTGGCCAGCCACGGCCAAGCCAGCCACCCACGGCCAGGCCGACTGCAAGGGGCAGCCGGCTGTGGCCAAGGCCCGCTGTAAGGGGGCGACTGGCCACTGCCAAAACCTCCTTGCAAGGGCAGCCGCCAGCAGGCGCGGCCGCCCGTGGGCATGGCTTGCGCCTGCAGGGGCGGCTCCTACGGGGGTAGGCAGCGCCCGCGGCCAGGCCGCAGGTGGCGGTTGCTCGCTGCAAGGTCGCAGGTGGCGGCTGCTCGCTGCAAGGTCGCAAGGGGTAGCCCCGTGGCTAGGGCTGCTGCCTGCAAGGGCGACCGCTGGCAGGAGCGACCGCCAGCAGTGGCAGCGCCCGCGCAAGGCGGCGCCGCCCACCCACGAGGTGCCGCCCGAGGGTAGCAGCGCCTGTCGAAGGGACGGCTGCCCACGCCGATGGCGTGCAGCACCGTGGCTTGCGCAGGGGCAGCGGCGGCGACATCGGTGGCGCAGAGTGGGGCAAGGAGAGGGCTAGGGCATCTTTTTGAGAAAAGGATGATCTTGCCCCTTTGAATTTTAAAATTTTCGAGGACTATCCTCATGTATAGAATTCCAAAAATGCTCTTAATAATTCAGAAAATTTCAAGGACTATCCTCTCATCCGAAATTATGAAAATACCCTGGATAATTCTGAAAATTTCAAGAACTGTCCTCTCATCAAAAATTATAAAAATACCCTTGACAATTTTGGAAATTCTGAGCATGTTATATTTTTCAGAAAAATAATTAATTAAATAGTTTAATTAATTATTATATATATCTAGTAATCATACATATGATGTGATATACATGTCATGTATAATGTGGATGGATAATCATGAGCCATGTGTTGTAATGTGTGTAATTGTGATTATTATTATTTTTATTAGGGCATGCGAGCCTGTATTTTTTTCGTTTATTGTTGGGCCTACGTGCCTGTGATTATTTGTAATTACATGGAGAGGCGCAGCGGGAGCGTGGAGGTTACAGTGGGACCCACGATGCCATGGCGGGAGATCACGACGCATGGTGATGCGACGATCCGACGAAACCGATGATGACGAGATCAACAATCACATGACATGGAGATGCGCCAAAGCACACATAGATCATATTGTGAGTGATTAGGCCCATTGGCTCGGGCTTAATCATATTAGGTAACGGCTCATGATCATCTGGTGTGGCTTTCATATGTGATGTGTTATACACCTACTAGATTTATGTATATATATATTTGCATACGATGTAGATATATATTAAATATGTGTGTGTGTGACACGACATATTAGGAGACCGATATAATACAAAAAACTCCTCCCACGATAATATTAAGTCGGTAAGCGTCAGATGATAAGATTGACCCACGTGGTCTTCAATCATTATAGGAAGAAATTGAATCACGACATAGGTTGAGTTGGTCGAGTCCCTCGAGGCTCACCTATCTACGTGATCGAGTTCTTGCCTATGACATAGAGGTGTCACCGGTGACCTGAGGACATAATATGCTTGGTCGAGTCCCTTGAGGGCATATCATCAAATCAGACTCATCTTGTAACGATGGTGAGGACTTAACTGAATATCATGGTTAGTCGAGTCCCTCGAGACTATGATGATTCAAAGGCCGAACGTGACGGGAATCACAAGGAGTTGTGATTGACAAGAGTTGCCTACCTTTTGGGCTTAGTGTAATTGGTCGAGTCCCTCGAGGTTGCACTAAGACGTAAATTGGATCCCGATCCCCACTAGGAGTCTGCCGAAGACTTCCGTCTCACGTGTCGAGAGTGTCACGTGATTCGCTAAGAAAATAGTGGAAGTACATTAAGATAGAAGTCCATATCTTAATTAGTATTTTTTATAAAATCTACATGTTATTTATTTAATTTATGCTATATCTTGTTTGTCGCTTGCAAAATCCCTACGTGGCATACTTGATGCTAACCGCCTCATTGGTCCAAAAAGCTCTGCATTTTTAGAATTATTCTCGCGGAAGATAAAATCATATATGTTCTTAACATGATTGTGCCCACGCTGGAGGAAAGGATAAGCGAGGATGAGATCGCTCGCTTTGTGAAGTATATAGATAGTCCTAGAGGATGACCTATGTGTTGATCTTATACTTCAGTCTCTACCGGATTGCTTCTCATAGTTCATTATTAACTTTAATATGAACAAGTTTGAGGTGACTCTCCTTGAGCTCCTCAATATGTTGAGGGAAGCTGAGAGTGCCATCAAGAAGGAGAAGCAAGTTCTCTATCTTGGCGAGACCAAAAAGAAAAGTAAGGCCAGTAAGACCCTTAAGAAGGGCAAGGGCAAAGAAAGACCAGGTAAGGCAAAGGTTGCCAAGAAATACCTAGGAAAGGATAAAGGACAGTGCTTCCACTATGGTCAAGACGGGCATTGGAAGAAGAACTGTAAGGACTACCTTATAGATAAAGCGACACAAAAGCTTTGAGAAGCTTCAGGTTCTGGCAAGACCTAAGAGATTAGCTAGATGAAAGATGGACCTCAAGATGGGCAATGAAGCAATAGTTGCTGCATTTGCTGTTGGAGATGTCATCCTACATCTGCCTGGTGGAGCTATTATTGCATTGGATGCATGCTATTTTGTTCTCTCTATTATCAAAAATATTATATCCATCTCTTGTTTGATAATAAGCAGATATAAATTAGTTTTTGAGAACAATAGTTATTCAATAATTATGGATGATGAGATCATCACTAGAGGGACCCTTATAAATGGCTTATATGTGTTAGACACTCCTCCACATATCATGATATAAATATGTCTAAGAGGATATGAATATCTATGGCATTGTAGGCTAGGTCATATACATGATGGAAAGATTCAAAAGTTACTAAAAGATAGATACTTAGATCTATTTGACTATGAGACATATGCAACTTGTGAACCTTGCATTCGTGGGAAGATGACCAACTCTCCTTTTAGTGGAACTGGAGAGAGAGCCACCGAGTTATTGGAACTCATACACAGTGATGTATGTGGTCCCATGTCGACTCAGGCTATAGGTGGTTACTCATGCTTCATTACATTCACTGATGATTTCTCTAGGTATGGACATGTGTACTTAATGAAGTACAAATCTGAGGCCTTTGAGAAATTCAGGGAATATAAGAATGGGGTAGAGAACCAAATTTGAAAGAGTATTAAGACTTTTTGATCAGATCGAGGAGGAGAGTACTTGAGTATGGAGTTCAACCATTTCCTCAAGGACAATGAGATTCTATCGTAGTGGACACCTCCGTATACACCTCAGCTCAATGGTGATAGCAAATCAAATTCAGGGTATGTTTTTACCATGAATGGAGGAGTAGTAAGCTGGAAGAGTTCCAAGCAAGATACTGCTGATGACTCGATCACAGAGGAAGAATACATTACTGTAGCAAAAACAACAAAGGAAGGAAGGGGTATGGATGAAGAAGTTCATCAAAGATTTGGGAGTCGTACCAAGCAGCATAGAACCAATTCCCATATACTGTGACAATAATTGGTTATCAGGATTGGTAGCCAACCTTACGAAGGCAATTGAGTGTCAATAGAGGATCATCCACTCTCGATATCATGAGAGGAATATCTCATATATGCTTGCTCAGATAAATCCCTAGTCAGGGATTGAGAGAGAAGGAGTTCTTCGGTAGAATCCGAATAGAGCAAGATAAACTGATTCCGTATGTGACCTGACAGTACTATGTCCAATATATTGTCTCTAGGATATTATTTTGATGAGGGATTATAAATATATGGTAACTGTGGATAGACAGGTCCGATGGATTTGATCCCCCCTGTACCGTCTGGGGACTATGGCGTAGTGGCCTAGTACGTCCATAATCGATGAGTCGAGTGAATTATTATGAGGATAATAATTCACTATATCAGAAGGAGTTCTGATGGGAGTGACTCACGACTAGCTTGGTATCAGGCCTAGAGGGTCACACACATGCTTCAGTGAATAGAGGATTGGATGAAGATCCAATTAGCCCCTATTCTCATTAGATGAGACCCTATGTTGATGGGCTCCTTGATTAAGGCCCAATTATAGGCCTAAGGAGATTATTGGATAAAGATCCAAGAATGCAAGGTTAGTGGGTAATTGGATGGAGATCCAATACCCACTAAGGTAGGAGCCCTAGGGTTTTTGGTGGCTCTCTATAAATAGGAGGAGAGACTCATGGTTGATAGACTGTAACTTTAAACACCACCTCCTATTCTCCTCCTTCCCTCTAAGCAAGATTTACGAGATCAGATTAAAGGAGTTTCGCTGTAGAGATCCATCGTGTGGATACCGCTAGAGAGGAGGACGTTTGACCTCCTTCATCTTCTCCACCCGGATCTGGAATACATGGATATACGATCTCCCTAGGTAAAATCAATCTCTCTCACATCGTGATTTTATCGATTTTTGCATTTTTCTCGTGACCCCAATCTTTTGCACGACGATTTGATCTGCGTGGGAAATCGATTTTTGTTTTGATTTCTTCTGCGCATGTGATGCACCCGCTGTAGGTTTGCCAACAATTTTAACAACAGGAGAAAAAATCTCTTCAAAGTCAATACCTTTCTTTTGACCAAAGTATTTCACAACCAATCTAGCTTTGTACTTTGGTTGAGAATAATATTCTTGAGTCTTCAACCTGAAAATCTACTTGTTCTTCGCCTTACTTCCCTCTAGTAGTTGCACCAAATCATATATGTGGTTCTTCTGTAGAGAATCCATCTCTTCCTGCATAGCAATAAACCACTTCTTTTTCTGCTCACTTTCAACTGCTTCCTAGTAACTCTTTGGTTCACCTGCATCGGTAAGCATCACATACTCATATATAGAGTATCTTTTAGAAGGTTGACGTGGTCTAGAAGATATTCTTAACTGAGGTTTGTGGGAACTTGCTCTCTTTCTTCTTCCTGCTCAACATGTCATACAAGTAGATCAACATCTGGTTCTGCACCATCTTCCTGCACATCTCCCCCATTACCTTGATATATTATAGGAATAATCGGGTCACCGTCTATAAATTCCTCTATATAAGTCTTAGTTGGTGCCTCCTCCTTCAAATCCTCAATGGTTTGATCATAAAAGAAGATAACATCTTTACTTCTGAACACCATCTGTTTTCTGGATCCCAAAGCATGTAACCAAACTGATTATGTGAGTAGCCAAGAAAAATACATTCTTTTATCTTATCATCCAGTGTGGACCTCTCATTGTCTGGAACATGTATAAATGCACGACAACCAAATACTTTCAAATGCTTATAGGAGACATCCTTCTCTGACCATACATACTCTGCAACATCATTATCTAGAGCTGTACATTGTGATAAGTTGACACATCAACTACAATCATCAAAGCCTCATCCCAAAACCTTTTGGGTAGCTTGGCCTGTGAAAGCATACATCTGATCTTTTTCATAATGGTGCGATTCATCCTCTCAATAATTATATTATGCTGAGGTGTACTAGGAACTATCAACTCATGTTGGATGTCATGTGACCTGCAATAATCATTAAACAATCCTGTGTACTCACCACAATTATATGATCTTATGTATTTTAATTGTCTCTTTGTCTTCTTTTCAACTCTGGCATTTGAAGACATTAATAACTTGATCTTTGATCTTCAAAACATAGGCCCAAACTTTCTTGAAAAAGTCATCTATAAAAGTGATAAAATAAAGTGCACCACTGATACTAGGAATATTAATAGATCCACCAGGAGTTTTTATCCTCAAAGGACCACATACATCTGTATAGACACGGTCCAAGACATGCATTTTTCTAGATAAAGCAGGACTAGTAAAAGAAACTCTATTTTATTTGTCGCCCAAACAATCAACACAAGGATTCAAACGTGTACCTCTGAGGTCTGGCAATACCTCTCTCTTGGAAAGAGCTTGCAACCCCTTCTCGCTCGTGTCCCAGTCGCCTATGCCACAACTCCATGCTAAAGTCTTTCTCTGTAGCATTTAACTTCTCGCCACAAGCTTTAGCCTGTAATCTGTATAAGGCGTGACATTTCTTTCCATTAGCTATAATAAGAGAACCCTTACTGAGCTTCCATTGCCCTCTATGAAATCTAACATCAAAGTCATCATCATCCAGTCTTCCAACTGAAATTAAATTCAGCCTTAAGTCAACCATATGTCTCATATCCTTAAGCATCAACTTGCAGCCAAGATTGGTCTTTATATGGATATCACTCATGCCAATGATGTATGCTATGTTATAGTTGCCCATCTTGACAACACCAAAATTTTCAGACCTGTAAGTAGTAAAAAACTTCCTCCATGGTGTAGCATGATAAGAAGCGCATGTGTCAATTATCCACTCGAGATCTTGACACACACAAGAAAAAATATCATCAGAAGTAGACAAAATCAAATAATCACTACCTTGCACTATAGCTGTGATATTCTCTTTTGATTCTATATGCTCCACTTCTTTCCCCTTTTTCTTGTCCTTCTTAGGTTGCTTGCATTGATTCTTATAATGTCCTTTCTCACCATAATTGTAGCAAATAATATCTTTTCTTGATCTTGACTTGCTTCTACCCATGCATGAACCACTTCTATCCTTTGACTTTGACCTTCCTCTTTTCTTTGAGACAAGTGCCTATGAATCAATATGAGAAGTTGTTGAATTCTTTCTTTTCAACTCCTAATTCAACAAACTGCTTGTTAATTGACTCATGGTGATAACACCATCTGATGTAGAATTACTAAGGGAAACCACCAGTGTCTCTCAATTTTCTAGCAAAGAACTGAGAAGTAATAATGCATGCAACTCATCATCAAGAGATATTTTTATAGAGGATAACTTGTTAGTAATACTCTGCATTTCATTCAAATGCTCAGGAATATAAGTACCCTCTTTATATTTTAAGTTCACAAGTTTTATGATCAAGAAAGCTTTGTTGCCAACCGTTTTTCTTTCATAAAGACCTTCTAACTTTTTTCAAAGAGAGTAAACAAAACATTCAGTAGAAACATGGTGAAAGATATTATTATCAAGCCACTATCGAATAAAACTAACTATTTTTTGATCTAACCTCTTCCACTCATCATCTGTCATAGTTGTGGGCTTTACACTATCCCATTGCAAAGGTCCATATAAATCTTTGCAATACAAGAGATCTTCCATTCTTGGTTTCCATATCACCCAATTGTTTCCATTCAAGCTAATCATACGAGAAATATTATCGGCCTCCATATTTGAATACAAAAGTTAAATGCTACCGAAATCCTGCTCTGATACCAGTTGATATGAATAAAAGGAATAAACTTTGTATACGAACAAATATTAGCAGACCGTCACACATAACAGAATTAAACAAAAATCATAATCAAATGAACACCAAGATTTACGTGAAAAACCCCCTTAACTCGAAGGGTAAAAACCATGGGACAAGCCAGATAAAATTCACAATCAATGCTTCTTGCCCAAACCCAAGCAATAGCCATAAGAGAATCACAGGGATACAAGGACTATAATACTAAACATAATATCCAAAACCTTCCCAAGTAATCATAGTAAGAATCCAATACAAACTGATCTAACCTAAGATATGAATGATTGAGAATAGCCTTTTCATGTTCTTGTCTTCTTCCCTTTCCTAGATCTCTTATTTTTTGGCATCTACTGTTAATCTGCAGTCTTCTTTCTCTCTCGCATATTTTTAGCCGCTGTTGCCCTCTTAATGTAAACCATAGCCACAAAAACTATAGTGTAGGTTAATATAAGTTAAGTTCTAGGCTGTGAGCTTCACTGAAACCCATTATGAGCTGAATCTGGGCCATCTGCCCATCTGTCGAATATATACATGATTTGACTAATGAAAAAATCATCATTTAGTTCCTTAATGTATAATCATAAAAGATATCAATTCACCCATCAAGCTCATTTTAAATTCTTGGCTCATACTTTTGACAAATGATTCATATAAAATTTATTTATAAAACCAAAATAATATTATCAACATAAATTTGAATACTAAAAAATAATTTTTAAGATATTTAAAAAATAATATGGTGTCAACCTTTTCTTTTAAAAAATATTTTTTAATAAGAAAATATATAAGTTTCTTGTACCAAATCCAAAGGGTTTATTTTAACCGATAAAGAGTTTTAGACAATTTATAAATATGATTTGAAAAAAATACTTTTAAATCTGAGTTATTCTTCAACATAAACTTCTTTGAAAATAAAATCATTAAGAAAATAACTTTTGACATCCATTTGAAATAATTTAAAATTTTTGTAATATGCATAACAAGGAGTATCGATATGAATTCAAGTCTAACTATGAGAACAAATGTTTTTTAAAAATATTTAAAAGGTTTTTGAAATAATTTAATTTTTAAAATATATATAAACAAGGAGTATCCATATGACTTAAAAGTCTAGGAACAAACATATAAACTTTATTTTTCTCTAATTAATTTAGCACTTCATGTATTGTCGAGACCCATGAGTTATCTTTAAGAATATCATCAATGTATTTAAACTCAAATTAAGATAAAAAGATAATATATGCATAAATATTTTTTAATAAAGAATGATTTTGAATAATTTTTTATATATCTTTAATAATTATCTCATCAGGATATCCATCTATATACCTTGATTTTTTGGGTAAGGTTTCTTTAGAATCAGATGTCACCAAGTTGCTTTGAAGAGTAGAATCTTTATTCAAATTTAATTTATTAAATTCAAAATATTTACCAAAATTATTTTTCATAGCTTCAAAAGATTCAATAAAAACAACATGAATAAATTCTTCAATAACTAAGAATTTTTTTATCAAAAACTTGATAAGATTTAGAAATAAAAGAATATTCAAGAAAAATATCTTCATCGGATTTTGCACCAAATTTTCCTAAGACATCCCTAGTCATTTAAAATAAAATATTTATAATAAAAAACTTTAAAATATGATATGTTGGGTCTTTTATTGTTTCACAATTTATAAGGATTCTTATATAGATGGGGTCTTATAAGAATATTGTTCATGACATAACATGTCGTGTTAAAGACTTCGGCCTAGAAATATTTAAATATGCTATATTCATTAAGCATAGTCTTTGTTATCTTTTGTAAGCTTCTATTCTTTATCTCAATAACTTTATTTTGTTACATATTTCTTAGAGTAAAGAAATTATGCCCGTACCCATTTAAATCATAAATTTTTTAAAAATTATGATATTTAAATTCACCATTATGATCACTACGAATAAAAGAAATCATGAAATATTTTTCATTTCGAACTTGTTTACAAAACTTAGTAAAATATTTAAAATAATTATTTTTATGTGCCAAAAAAATGTCCAAGTATATCTATCATAGTCATCAATAATTACAAAAGCATATTTACTTCATTCTAAACTTGTGACATCAACATGTCCAAATAAATTCATATGAATTAGTTGTAATGGTTTAGAGATACTTGGTTTTCGAGTTTGAAGCTACCACTAATATATTTTCCTAATTGGCATACATCACAAATTGTATCTATAATAAATTTAATTTTAGTCATTCCTCTTATAAGTTTTTTAATTCTAATTTATGAAATTAATTTCATACTAGTATGTCCTAGGCTAAAGTAATGCATCATCATTCAAAATCGAAAAATAAGTTACATTATGAAAAGCATCAAGATCAATATAAACATTATCAGTTCTTAAAGCTATTACAGATTTATTTTTGGTATTTCTATAATGCAAGAATAATATTCAAATTTAACATTATATCTTTTATCATAAGGTTGGTTGATGTTCATTAAGTTATATTTCAAGCTATCTATGAAAAGAACAAATACGATCAAGATATTTGATTTGTTACCAATATTTTTAATACCAATAATCTTTTTTTTGTTATTATCTCCTAAGGTAACATATCCTTCATCTTGGTTAGTGAACTTTAATAAGTTTGTTGGATCTTGGGTCATTAATCTTGAGCATTCGTTATTAAGATATCATCTTTTACCCATTTAACTCAAGTGTCCCGTCTTCATCCTAATGAAAGAAGAATTAAATGTCCTTGAAGCTTTAGGAGAGTAGACATGGTCAAGCTACATGTAGGATTGTATGAAGGAAGTTCATGTAAATTTCATTGCCCTCGAGCATCACACCGACTAGCTGAAGGTTGGCGAACATAATTACTATATCCTCCGAGACTGGGTCTTGGGCATCCGCTAGTTGAAGTCTCACCATGATCATGTTTTTCCTCTTTATCAATATCTTATATCATGTTCTTTCCTTTTCCTTTAGGTTCGTTTGGGATTTTAGTCTCTTTCTATAATTGGTAAATGTTCCTAAATTGACGTACCATTTGACTATAATCGATGTTACAATATAGCTTTGATCTCAAAGAGGTTGAAATGGAGATGATGCTAGGTATAGGCAATAGTGATTGCAATGATCCTTTAATTATTATTGATTATGTGGGACATGTATACAATGTACTTTAGTCAAAACCTTCTAATATTGAACAAAAATAAAGAATAATCTTAAGTCTTATTTGCTCCTCCTATGTCTTGTTATCTATCCTCATACAAAAGATATTGTTGATGTTAGTTAACAATATAGTCTACAGTTAACATTAATTTTCTGATGAAGTACGATATTTGAACTCCTTTTTCCCCATAGAGACTAATTTCTTAATCTATTTTATTTCTTAGAATTATATTATGTACTTGAAGTCTACATGTTCTATAGGTGTTAGTTGTAATCCTAACCATTCAACATCAATAGGTAATAGTGAGTTGTTCTCACATCCACGAATATAAGAGGGCCTAATTGTAGTCCAAGGAGTTTATCTAACATCCATTAATATATGGGATTTCCTTGTTAATTTTTTGACAAATAGGTATGTCATAAATATGTTGACTTTTCTGTAGAATTTCAAGGAGAAACAAAATAGAATAGTAGAGAAAACCAAAAATACTTCTAATCTACAGTGCGCAGTCTTCGGTGTCTTGGAATGATCTAAGAGCACCTATTTATATTGATTAAAAGATAAAATATAAATATTTTAAAATATCAAAACATCTATCACATCTAAATAAATATCATCCTCATTTAAACTAATCTCATCATTATCTAAACTAAATTAGATCTAAATCGTTATCTTTCATTTTATCAAATTCTAACTTCTTAATCAATCTTAACCACTTGAATTATTTCCAATACACCCCCGTTAATTCAAATAGTTATAATTTAAAATTATTTTTGAAGAAATATTTTTTTTCGTCAAAATTTTTGTGAAGATGTTGACAAGTTGATCTTCTTTGCTACAATGGTTGTCTTATGTTTTTATCTATCCATAGATCTTTGAGAACTTCTGACCTGAAATCGGAACTTGACATTTTTTTTTATCCATATATCTTAGATCTATAAATTAATATTTTTCTCTTCGATAGTCATCTTTGATGATCTAATGGAGATTCTATATTTGTAGTATCAAATCTCTTTTAATGCAGAAGCTTCATTTTTCTTTTATTTCTCTTAGCTTTCTTCACATCATCAAAAACTTCTATCAACTTTGTGTGTGTATCTTCATTGTTGTCCTTGGAGTTTAAGATCTTCTCTTTTTCCTGTGGATGTATTTTATCAACTACAGTTCCTAAATTATCATGACCTGCACCATTTGAGATAGTTTGTATAGATCCACACAATTAGATGATCATAATTTTTTGCCATAATGTTGATTCATCAGTAGGAATAGTAAAATCCAAAAATAATATAGGAAACACTTTATTTTTTGTCATCCTTATAGTTGCTATCAATTTTTTAATTTTCTTATCATAAATTATGCATTTTTCATCATAGAAAATAATATGATATCCTTTTCTCATTAGTTGTCCAATACTAATGAGATTTTATTTTAAATCATAAATAAATAATACATTATCAATAACTTTTTTACGTTCACAACAATTGTTCCTTTTCCTTTCAGAATCTTATTGTTATTTCTCATCTGCACAGTACATCTGACTGAATCATCAAGTTTTTTAAACAAACTTTGTCTCTTGTCTACTACATTCACTATCCAAAAACCAAATAGATCTAGAATATTCATTATCAGATGCTATAAAGAAATTATTCTTTTTATCTCTTTTGTCATCATTATTTTCCTCATGATAGTTTATTTTATTTTTGTTCCAACAGTCTTTTTTAATATGACCATATTTTTCACAATAAGAACATAGAGGAACATTTGGATTTTTATTTTTTGTACCAATAATTTTTTTCAATATGTCTAATTTTTTTACAATAAAAACATCGACAGGTTTCTTTGTTACCTTTATTTAATCGGCCTTGTCCTTTGCCATTTTGATCTCTCCCTTGAGAACTGATTTCTGAATTTTTCTTCTATTCCTTTTTCTGATTTTTCTTCATTTGAAGAACATATTCTGAAACCTCATCTGAAGATTTATTTATTTTTTATTCATGAACTAAAAGAGAGTCCATTAATTCATCAATAGATAATGTACTTGCATCTTTAGCTTCTTCTATAGCAGTAGAGATCATATCAAATTTTGAAGATAAACTTCATAAAACTTTTTCTACTACAACTTAATCTTTTAGATTTTCACCATAAGATCTCATTTGATTCATAATAGAAGAAATTTTTGAGAAGAAATGGGCAATAGATTTAGAATCTTTCATCATAAGAGTCTCAAATTCACGTTGAATAATTTAAAGCTTTAAAATTTTTATCTTTTTTGTGCTTCCAAATACACTTTTTAATATCTTCCATGCTTCTATTGATGTTGTTTTCATCATGATTTTGGGAAATAGGGAATTATCTATTGCTTGTTGTAACATAAAGGGCCCTTGCATCTTTTTATATATTTTTCTTCATCTAACTTTTTTGATCTTTTGTAATACTAGGATCTTGCAGATCATATTGAACAAAACTATCTTCTACCAAATTTCATAATCCATGTGAAATAAATAAAGTTTTCATCTTAACAACCCAAAATTGATAATTATCACTTTTGAAGATAGGAAGAAATTGATAAGGAACACTTACTCTAATGCCCACCATTTTTTTTTTCCTTTTTTCTGGATCTACTAATCTTCCTTTCTTTTTGACTAATATATTCCTTTTGATTTTCCTAACTACAGTGCACAGTGCGCAGTCTTTGGTATCTTGGAATGATCCAAGAGCATCTATTTATATTGATTAAAAGATAGAATATAAATATTTTAAAACACTAAAAAATCTACCATATCTAAATAAATCTTGCCCTCATTTAAACTAATCTCATCATCATCTAAATTAAATTAGATCTAAATTTTTATCTTTCATTTTATCAAATTCTAACTCCTTAATCAATCTTAATTACTTGAATTATTTCCAACAAAATAAACACTTGATTTTTAGAGTCATTATTGATCATTATTTTGTTTTACAAACTTCTCTCAATTATTTAAAGTTATTCTTTGAGACAGGATGATTTTCTTAACTATAGGGATTTTAGAAAAAAAATATAAAGGTAGAAAATGTTAGGGAAGATGATTTGGTTCAACAAAATAAACACTTGATTTTTAGAGTCATTATTTATCATTTTTTTGTTTTACAAACTTCTCTTAATTATTTAAAGTTATTCCTCGACACAGGATGCTTTTCCTAACTATAGGGATTTTAGAAAAAAAATTACAAAGGTAGAAAATGTTAGGGAAGATGTTTGGTTGAATAGAATTAGAGTATTGGTTCTTTCTTGCAAGTAACTAACTAGAATGAGGTTTTCCTTCTATTTGTTGAAAATTTAATGCTTATCTCCAGAGTCCACCCAAAGTTATTTTTGAGTGATGAATATCTTGAAATATGGTAAAACTTGCCTTTCAGTCAGCTTCTCAAATAAGTTTAGTATGTGTTTCATGGCCATCAATAAGCAATTTATAAGCAACCTTGCAATGACTTGCAATAACTACTTTGCCAAATAAAACCTTACAATAACTGCCTTTTTCTAAGGCCATTGATAATTAGTCTACTGAATCAACAATGTGGCAACTCTAACGGTTTTTGCTGGAGACCAGTAACTCAATGCTTTGCTTTCTAGATATACAACCATTGCTACTGTTGCTTGCAGTTCATTTTATATACCTTATTACTATTACTTCTTTTCTTGCATAAATAAATAACTACATTACGTAGGATGCTTGATAAGTTTTCTTTATTTTCCTAGCTTTTTAATAGATAATTATTATTTACCTTATTTGACAATGCCACCATCAATGGTTTTGGCAGAAGGCTTATGACTATTTGGCCACATATCTTAAATATATGTCCTAAAAGATGAAAACATGGTGGCATTCTAGTTATTTTATTTGGTTACTTATTTTCGTTTTGTTTACTTCTCTATCATGTTATCGATGAAATGTTGTTCACTCTTATGATAGGGTCATGATTGTGGAGCATATTTGTGAAACATAGGAGAATAAATTCTCTGTTTGGTTAACCATCTATGAAGCATGGACAGATTGATTTTGGTAGATGTATCCATGTAAAACACACGTTAGACATGAATGCACCACCAACACAGCCAAACATGGATATTTCCTTCTTGGGACATGACTTGTCCATGTTTGATATTTCCTTCTTTCATACCCTCTTGCTTTCATGTGATGCTTGCGAGTAATATTAAGGTCGTGAGACCTTCATATGAGGTTGGAAAGATAAGAAATCGAAGAAATGGAGACGTGAAAGCTTAAGAGCTTCGGGATTTCTTATTGAACCTAGAGGATTGTCAGTGAGATGTGCTATAGTCGAAGCAGAACGCATGGTGAGAATAATTGCAATGGGGGGGTCATGAGGAGATAAGCTTCACCTCTTGAGTTGGTTACGATAACATCGTCAGAGAAGCTGCTAGGTCTAGGACGATGCGTAAAGGTGAGGACGAGGCTCGTATAGGGGAATGATAACGTGTTGCAGAGCATAGGTTGATGGAATTTGGTGAGAGGGGGCGAAGGATGAAGGAGAGAGCGATCATGAAAGGAAGACGGTGGACTATGGAGCTAAGAGTAGAGAGAGGAGAGGTGATGGGGCAAGCAAGGGTGGAGCTCTCCAAGCACGAGGGAGCTCAGCAAGAAGGAAAAAGAGATTGGAGATGAGGGAAATAAATACATAGTGAGATCTGTCATCGTGTAGTTAAGTGGAATTGCAATCTAGAAACTAATTTAATAGAGTTCTAGAAATTTATGAAAATTTTATTTGTTAGCTTATCTGAAAGCAGGTCCACTAATGTTAGTCATATTGAATAGATTCAAAAGCTTGGGAGTCAGACACATTAAGAGGTCATGTGAATAATGTCTTGTGTAATGTTTCTTGCAAAACAAAATATCATTGTCTCAAACTCAGAAGATAAAAATATTTATATTTGCTGTTAAATATTATTTAAATTTTATTTTATATACTTATATTTAGACAATTTTAATTATTTTAACTTATATAATGATATTTATTTGTTCACATTGTTGGAAGTATAATTACTATAAAATTCATGTTAATCAAATATATATACATATATATATATATATATATATATATATATATATATATATATTATATATATATATATATATATATATATATATATATATATATATATATATATATATATATATATATATACAGTAAGGTTCTCCTTATCGAGTGATAAGCCTCGTATCGGGCTGTACGTACCGGTTCACCAATTGATTGGTACACAAACCGTCCACTACTGGGCAGTATCGTCAAAATCGACCCTTGGCGGTCGATTGGAGGGGGAATGAGGAAGAAGGAGAAGAAGTAAGAGGAAGAAGAAGAAGAAGCAGAGTGAGAAGAATAGCTCGCTCGCGCGTGCTGCTCTTCCTCGTCCCTACACGATTTGTCGCGTGGCAGTTGTTCATTCTTCTTTGCCCCCTCGTGGTTCTACTTCTTTCTCCCCGTGTGGTTCCGCTTCTTTCTCCCGACGGGCGGTTCGGCTTCTTTCTCCCCGCTTCTTTTCTTTTTTTCGACGGGCAGTTCCACTTCTTTCTCTCTGCGAGGAGACGAACGAGACGACTTTGCCTCAGCGATGTCGCCTTCTTTTTTAATTTTCTATATTATATTAATATTATATTATATTATATTATATTATATTATACTGAGTACGGACTAGTATCGGGTACCATAATGTATTGAGATAAACTTGATACATCGGTATGGACCAGTAAGAAGAACCTTAGTATATATATATATATATATATATATATATATATATATATATATATATATATACATATATACATACATATATACATATATATATACATATATACATATATATATATACATATATACATATGTATATAAATATATATATGTATATATATATATGTATATATATATATATATATGTATATATATATACATATATATATATATATACATATACAATATATATATATATATATATATTATATATAGATATATACATATACATATATATATATATATATATATATATATATATATATATATATATATACTTGATATGTCGGTACTGGTAAGAAAAACCTTAGTATATATATATATATATTATATTATATTAAATTATATTATAACAAGTACAGACTAGTACCGATTATCATAACGTACTGAGATAAACTTGATATGTCAGTACGGACGGGTAATGAGAACCTTAATATATATATATATATATTATTGAATAAATAAGTAACATATTCTTTTTTATGCTATTTCTTCAGCAAAATTTTGGAAATTAACATTTTTATTTGCATGAGATTCGTCTTGCTTGTGATTCTTGGTACTTTCGACACTGATGTACATGATCTATAACTTGTGTAATCATTAGGGAATATGCTTTTAAACTTGTGCATATAAATGCAACCCTCATGCTCAATGAATCATCTATGTTCTGCCTCAGTTAGGTTTTAGTCTTGTGCAAATATCTCACATTTTCCTAGATGCTCTATCTCCAATTTCGACACCCTATTCTTTAAAATTGTTACTTTTCTGAAATGCTCTGCAAGCAACATGTTCTCTTTGCACACTATCTCTTATGAAGTTTTTAGAATATTAACCTTTTCAAGTGCATTAGATTTCTCCTTGCATGTGATTTTTGCTTACTTTTTACGCTCTGTTAGATGTTTCGAACATAGTTAAGAATTGATGAACCATGTTACAATTTGATTTGTTTTCTACCCTAAAAGAATCATGCAAACCACGTTAACAACTTATAGAAATTCATATAAGAAATACAATGCTTGTCTTCTTCTCTCTTCATAAACTGGTACACTTAACTATGATTGATGGTTTAGGTATTCTAATTTCCTTGTCAAACCTACTTGAACCAAGCAACAGGTGTTAAATGTTACCAAATAATCATGCAAACCACGTTAAGAACTTAATAGTAATTCATATAAGAAATACAAGGCTTGCAATCTTCTCTCTTCGTAAACCGGTAAACTTAGCTATCACTGATGTTTTTAGGTATTCCAAATTCCTTGTCACACTGTATGAAACCTACTTCAACCAAGTAACAGGTGTTACATGTTACCAACACTATACTTTTCACTAACGCAATGACCTACCTATTATTCTTTTGTATCTTTAGATGAAAATATTATTGATGAATAATTTTGAACAAGATTTATCTTATCTATCCGTACCGATAAATCAATATCTGATCGATATGACACAGTACCCAATATCAAGTGGTACATAAAATACATACCACTCGATATATTAAAATATAATATCATATTTTTAATAATATAATCTAATATAATATATAATAAAAAATGAGACGATGCCTCGTCCCCGAGAGAAGATGTTAGAACCCTAGCAGATTCTAAGCTTGGGGGTGGCACTATAGGGGATTAGCCTTCTTGGAACTCTATAGGGGTTCCCTCCTTCAAATTATTGCTCAAAGGTCGTAGAAAATATTTTTTTATTAATGATAAAAAGTAGAGGATTACATGACTATTTATAGGCCTTCTAACCCCAACTCCTAATATGACTCATACTTCAAGACTTCTACTCCTAACCAACTCCTAATGTAACTCTAAGTCTAACCTTCAATCGGCCTATCTAGGGGTGGCTGGTTGCTTTATTATCTCATAATCCTATTTTAACTTAATCCCCTCCTTAACTAACCCCCTCTTTAACTAGGATAAGGGGTGGTTAATTAGGGTAACATGCACCTTACTCTCCTTTTAACTATCTTCCTCAACTAATCCTAACCTAGTCAGCCTCCTTACTTAATAGGGGTCGGTCGGATAGGATTTACATGAATGCCCTTAGATTTTATATGATTACCCTCTTAAACAAAACTAAATTAGGACTCCCCTAGCTAGAGTCCTAAAAGACTCACCCTCTTCAATTCAGCATTGTCCTCGAGGCTGATGCTCCATGAATTCTGGAAATTTGATTTTTAAATCGTCATAGTTTTATCAAGTGGCCTCTTCTTCTGGAAGGTTCGCCCACTATATTAGCACTTCAGTAGTAGGTCGTTGTCATCGTGTCACGATCTTGCGGTCAATATTAACACTCGACTGAGTCTGGAGCTTTCCTTGGATAGTCATATTAGGTAGATATCTTTGAACCATCTCGTTTTGTCCTAATTTGAGCTTCCAGCACGACACATGGAAGACTGGATGGATTTGAGAGTCGGCGGGTAAGTCCAATCTATATGATACTGCTCCGATGCTCTCCACAATCTAGTAGGGTCCATCGAACTAAGGCGAAAGCTTCATAGATGCTCTGGTCTAGATCGATGTTTGCTTGTATGGTTGAAGCCATAGAAATACCCAATCTCCCACGAAAAATTCTCTTTCACCTCTATGTTGATCATATTACTATTTCATCCTTGCTTGAGCTATAGTGAGATTGTCTTTTAATAGCTTCAATATTTTGTCTTTGTCCTATAGCTCCCTATCTACTTGTTCTACTTTAGAGGTGCCCAATACATATTTTGGGTTTACAGGAGGAGGTCGGCCATACATAGCCTCGTTGGGTGTAATTTTTGTGGATAAATGATAAGTTGTATTATACCACCACTCGGCCCAAGCGCACCTCTTTGTCCACTCTTTTGGCCGGTAACTGGTGAAGCATCTGAGGTATGTCTCTAAACACATATTCACACATATGCCATCGATTTGTGGGTGGTATGATGTGCTCATCTTTAATTTAGTGCCTTACATCTGGAATAATTCTGTCCAGAATTTGCTCGTAAGACTCTATCACGATCACTTACAATAGATCTCAACATCACATGTAATTTTACAATATTTTTCATAAAGATTTGGGCAATGCTGGAAGTAGTGTAGGGATTACGAACTGCATAGAAGTGAGCATACTTTGTAAGGCGATCAACAACAATAAGAATCATACCTTTTTCTTGTGATGAGGGTAGCCCTTCGGTGAAGTCCATTGATATATTGGTCCATATTGAGTCCGGGATGGATAGAAGTTGTAGCTTTCCGGGGCTTATAATGTTTCGCCTTTATGTCGTTGGCACACATCACATTGTGCTATAAATTTAGCAATAATATTTTTAATCCCTTCCCAATAAAAATTCTGCTTAATTCTCTTATAGGTTCTAAGGAACCCGAAATACCTGGCCGTAGGTGGGGAATACATCTCTTGAAGGATGGTCTTTATGCAACTAGAATTTGGCGCAAGCACAATGCATCCCTTATAGCGTAGGTCTTTTGAGTCCCGACTGTAATGAGCCACAAAACCTGGTTCTTCCTCCAATTTCTTTATGATCTCACTGGTTCCTGGATCATCTTGCCAATCTTTCCTAATTTTCTCAAGGAAGTTGTTGGTTGGAAGTGAAACAATCGAAAATTCAGCTTGCTCGGGTCGTCGTGAAAGCGCATCTGCAACAACATTCTCTTTCCCCTTTTTATAAATTATTTCATAATCATATCCAAGAAGCTTTGTTACCCATTTTTGTTGCTCGGGGGAAGATATCTTCTGCTCCAAGAAATATTTCAGGCTCTTATGGTCGGTCTTGATTTGGAAGCATCGCTCGATTAAGTATGGTCTCCACTTAGCCACCACGTTGTCATGGACAAAAATGTAAACAAGGTGTTCGATGAAATGCTCATGTTTGTCCGTGTCCTTCAGCTTATGTACATACCTTATACAGCAAGTAGCGGGCTTGTAGTAAGCTTGGTAACTCTAGTTTAGTTTGCTTTGTGGCCGATTTTGGCTTGTAAATATGAGTGTATCTTGCAAGCACTTATAGGGACTTCGGTCTGTAATGAATCATTATCTTTTGTGTGCAACATTTCTGAGTTTGTAATGTCCATGGGTGTAATTTGTATTGGCTTTATAAAGTGTTTGCTTTAGCAATTGCTTGTGGATCCCATTAAAATTGCTTCTTTTGGCCAGTTTTCTCTTTTGTAAGTCCTAAGGGACTCTAGAAAATCTCGGGGAAGGCTGACCTTTATGGACGGACATGCATGAGTGTCGCACGACTTAGGAAAAATCAGCTAAGCCTATGACATTGTGGTATCGGAGCGGGGCAAGCACACGCAGAAACACTCGCCATATAAACGTGGGGGACCTAGCGGGGCTGTGTGGAGGACAACCAGCACGTTTGGGGGAAACAGACATTGAGATATAGGGAAATGAGTCGCTAAGAGGAGCGGGTATCTAGATTTGGGCATTCAGAGGAATGACCAACCCTTTAGCGAGGGACACCATGAGGACAAGCAAGCGAAGAAGAATATGTAGCGCACAAAGATTGGGATGGCTAAGTTCGAGCTACGGCTTGACGTTGGCAACCAAACTTAACGGTGCTCAAGGCAAGCGGGGCGCTTGGTGAAAGATGAGATCGTGCAAAGTGGGAGGTGTTGCGCAATGACCGAAATAGTTGTGTAAAGCTCACAAAGGTGAGGGGAATTGCTAACTCGAAGGATTCGGTACTCATGCAAGGGCTTGTATACGGACGATAGAGTGTTCATGGCCATCCCAAGGCGCGATCAGAACTCGATGCTATAGAGCATCATAACTTTCTTTTAGGCATAGAAAGGATACGTCTGTAGGCGGCTGAAGTGTGCAATAAGTTCAGCACATTGCTAGACCTTGAAAGGTGCAGTGGGGACTGTATTAGCGAAGAGTCGCAATCTAGAAAGTGCATTTGCGGGGGCAGAACAAGGCACAAGTTGTTCAGCAAGACAGATTAGTCCAAAGGGGATGGTGGTCTCCGAAACTTCCAATGGGAATAATGCAAAGAGGAAAATTGCTCCAACAGGACAAATATCCAAGAGAGATGAGTCCTATTTCTCCAAAGGGAGAATCATGTGCAACGGACCGCACATATTGAGGAAGAGTTCTTCAAGGCAATATCTCCACAAAGCTCAAGAAACCGAACGAGTGACGAGGAGTCATCACATAATCTCGAATGAGGTGATACTTTGGTGGATGCATTTTGAGATCAAGTAGGGGAGCAATCCAATGTAACATCATATGAAGGCACACTTAGAGTCGATTTGGAGGTGGGCTGACCCGTGGAATGGTGGACGCGAGGGCCACTATCATCTCAATACAAATCGAGGAGCAGAGTGACTTGGGTAGAACTTTGTGAAGTATCCAAGCCACGCAAAGGGAGTCGACATAGAAGATGAAACATGGAGTGGAGGCACGAAGCTTTCCTTGGACAGAGGTCAAGAGCATGAACTCTTGTAGAGGCAAGAGTGGGATATGTTGGGAAACCTCAGCGGGTGCATTACATGTGCAGTGAAAATCAAAACAAAAACTGGTTTCCCATGCATATCAAATTGTCGTGTAAAAGATTGGGGGCGCGAGAAAATCGTAAAAACCGATAAAATCATGATATGTTAGAGATTGATTTTACCTGAGGAGATCGTATATCCCTGTATTTCCAAATCCAGATGGAGAGGATGAAGGAGGTCAAGCATCCTCCTCTTTAGCGGTATCCACACGATGGATATCTGCAGCAAAACTCTTCCAATCTGATCTCGTAACTCTTGCGCATAGGGAGGGAGGAGAATAGGAGGGGGAGGCCAAAGCTGTAGCCTATCAACCATGAGTCTCCTCTCCTATTTATAGAGAGCCACCAAAAACCCTAGGGCTCCTGCCTTAGTGGGTATTGGATCTCCATCCAATTACCCACTAACATCGTATTATTGGATCTTTATCCAATAATCTCCTTAGGCCTCTAATTGAGTCTTAATCAAGGAGCTCATCAGCATAGGGTCTCTCTCATCTAATGAGAATAGGGGCTAATTGAATCTCTATCCAATCCTCTATTCGTTGAAGCATCCACCATATGTGTGTGACCCTCTAGGCCCGATAATGAGCTGGCCGTGAGTCACTCCCATCAAAACTCTTTCTGATATAGTGAATTATTATCCCCATAGTAATTCACTTAACTCATCGACTATGGACGCACTAGGCCACTACACCATAGTCTCCAAACGGTACAGGGGGATCGAATCCATGGGACCTGTCTGTCCACATTTACCATGTATCTATAATCCCTCATCCAACTAATATCGTAGAGACCGTATATTGGACATGGTACTGTTAGGTCACATACATAATCGTTATAGTCTCGCTCTAATCGAATTCTCCCGGAGAACTCTTTCTCTCTCAATCCGAAAGACCCTGGCCAGGGATTTGTTTGAGCAAGCACATATGGGATATTCCTCTCGTGATATCGAGAGTGGATGATTCTCTATTGACACTCAATTACCTTCGTAAGGTTGGCTACCAATCCCGATAATCAATTATACCAGATTTGGAACTTTCCAAACTTGTAAGTTTGGCGTCAAAGAAAGGAGTACTCATACAAAGTATCCTTGGTGTCTCAAGTCTAAGGGCCAGATACACAACTGGGACTATGGAATCGATGTCTAACATTAGGTATAATTAACCATACAATATTCTATAAGCGGATCAATCAGTGAACTCATTCTCCAATGAGCACCTGTACTATATCCTTAGTGTCTCCATATAAGTGGCTATGAGACCAACCACCTCCATCATATGGATGGGTATATAGTACATCGATCTGTCCGATTATCTCGATGTCCCTCTCGGATAACTTATGACCAAGATTATTTAGGATCTATGTTTAAAGGTGAATCGATCTTATTATCATGATTTCATCACGATCCGATTCCCATTACACTAAACCAAGGACATCACAGTATATATTCTACATATAATATAATGTGAGAATATATCAATATTAATCATAAGTAAAAAGATCACACAGCGTGTCACAGGTGCCATCACTCACGTGATTGGCTTACAGGGCACTTGTAACCAGTAATCTCCCACTTGACCAAAAACCAATCACCTATGTGTTTGATCCCCATCAGACCCTTGTGACGCTCAAATATAATCTGAGCCAGCGGCTTCGTCAGTGGATCTACAATGTTATCTTTGGATGGAACTCTTTCCATTGCTATATCTTTTCGAGTCATAATCGTTCTAATCAGATGGAACCTCCTCAGAATAATTCTGATGAGACCTAGGTTCCCTTGTTAGAGTTATCGCCCTGTCGCTGTCACTCAGAGCATGTGCTATAAAAGATCCTTAGTCTTTCTCAAGTACTTAAAGATATACTTTACTGCCTTCCAGTGTTCTAAACTTGGATCTGCCTGATACCTACTCGTGACACTCAGAGCATGTGCTATAAAAGGCCTGGTACATAGCATCGCATACATGATAGACCATATCGCTGAAGCATAAGGTATCTTATCCATGTCTGCCCTTTCTTCAGGAGTCTATGAGGACATACTCCTAGAAAGTAATATTTCATGTCTCATCGGTATGAGACATCTCTTGGAATTCTCCATGCCAAACCTTTTGATAATAGAGTCTATGTACCTAGACTGGGACAAGCCAAGCATCCTCTTGGATCCATCTCTATAGATCTAGATCCCCAAAATATAGGATGTTTCCCCTAAGTCTTTCATGGAGAAGTTTCTGGATTGCCAAGCCTTTACTGTGGAGAGCATTTCTACATCATTCCTAATGATTAGGATGTCATCCACATATAGCACCAAGAAGGTGATAGTGCTCCCACTTACCTTCCTGTACACACAAGGCTCATCTTCGTTCTTAACGAAGTCATAAGATCTTATCACCTCATCAAATCTTATGTTCCAACTTCAGAAAGTTTGATTTAATACATAAATGGATCTAAGCAACCTGCACACTTTATTTGGACTCTCTTTAGATAGGAATCCCTCTAGTTGTATCATATATACCTCCTCCTCGAGGTTGCCATTGAAGAATATTATTTTGACATCCATCTACCAGATCTCATAGTCATAATGTGCTACAGTAGCCAAAATAATTCTAATGGACTTAAGCATAGCTACAGGTGAAAATGTTTCGTCATAGTCAACTCCTTGTCTTTGATGATATCCTTTAGCTACCAGCCTTGCTTTATGGGTCTTTATCTTTTCATCCACTCTGATCTTCTTCTTGAAGATCCATTTGCAGCCGATGGGTACAATACCATCAGATACATCCACAAGGTTCCAAACATTGTTAGAGTACATGAAATTCATCTCAGAATTCATGGCTTCTTGCCACTTCCTGGAGTCTATACTTATAATAGCCTCCTCGTAGGTTTGAGGATCAACATTGTAAGAGTTATCTCCAATGATATGTCCCATATATCTTTCAGGAGGGTGAGATATCTACTAGACCTATGCAAAGTTGGAACTTGTATGTTAGGTACCTGAACAGACTCGGGCTCTAGAATGGTGCTTGAGCTAGGTTTTCCATCATCGCTTAATTCTATCTCACTCCCACTGTTTCCATCAAGAATGTGTTCCTTCTCAAGGAACACAGCTCTCTTGGCAACAAAGATCTTTCGGTCCTCGGGATGATAGAAATAATACCCCAAAGTCTTCTTAGGGTATCTTACGAACATGCATTATTCCATCCTTAATTCCAACTTGTTGGGGTTGTGTCTTATAACGTGGGCAGGACGGCCCCAAATCTTAACAATCTTAAGATCGGGCTTCTTTCCTTTCCATATCTCATATGGTGTAGACACTACCGACTTTAATGGAACTCTGTTCAGAAGGTAAGCTGCAGTCTCTAGGGCGTACTCCCAGAATGAGACGGGTAGGTCAGCGAAACTCATCATGGACCGCATCATGTCTAATAGCGTGCGATTCCTCCTTTTTGATACACCATTGAGCTGAGGTGTATAAGGAGGTGTCCACTGCGATAGAATCTCATTGTCCCTGAGGAAATGGGTGAACTCTGTACTCAAGTACTCTCCTCCTCGATCTGATCGAGAAGTCTTAATACTCTTTCAAATTTGGTTCTCTACCTCATTCTTATATTTCCTGAATTTCTCAAAGGCCTCAGATTTGTACTTCATTAAGTATATGTGTCCATACCTAGAGAAATCATCAGTGAATGTAATGAAGTATGAGTAACCACCGATAGCCTGAGTCGACATGGGACCATATACATCACTATGTATGAGTTCCAATAACTTGGTGGCTCTCTCTCTCCAGTTCCACTAAAAAGAGAGTTGGTCATCTTCCCATGAAGGCAAGGTTCCTAAGTTGCATATAACTCATAGTCAAATGGATATAAGTATCCATCTTTCAGCAACTTTTGAATCCTTCCCTCATGTATATGACCTAGCCTACAATGTCATAGGTATGCATTATTCACCTCATCTCTTTTCCTCTTAGACATATTTATATTCATGATATGTGAAGAAGTGTCTAACACATATAAGCCATTTATAAGGGTCCCTCTAGTGATGATCTTATCATCCATAATTATTGAACAACTATTGTTCTCAAAAACTAATTTATTTCTACTAATTGTCAAACAAGAGATAGAAATAATATTTTTGATAATAGAGGGAACAATATAGCATACATCTAATATAATAATAACTCCACCAAGCAGATGTAGGGTGACCTCTCTAACAGCAACCGCAGCAACTCTTGCTCCATTGCCCATCTTGAGGTCCATCTTGCCTTTGGCCAATCTCCTAGGTCTTGCTAGAACCTGTAACGAATTATAGATATGATAAGCACTCCCGGTATCCAATACCCATGTGTTATCATGAAAATCTAACAAGTGAAGACTGATCATGAATATACCTAGCAGAGAAGGCGAAACAGATGGAAGCACTGTCCTTTGTCCTTTGTCCTTTGTCAGATTTTCACTTGTCAAATCTAATAAGGTAGTTCTTACAGTTTCTCTTCTAATACTCGTCTTGGCCGCAATAGAAGCACTATCCTTTGTCGGGTCTCTCTTAGCAACCTTTGCCTTGCCTGGTCTTTCTTTGCCCTTGCCCTTCTTAAGGGTCTTACTGACCTTTTTTTTGTCTCACCAATATAGATAACTGGCTTCTCCTTCTTGATGGTACTCTCAGCTTCCGTTAATATATTAAGGAGCTTAGGTAGAGTCACCTCAAACTTGTTCATATTAAAGTTAATAATGAACTATGAAAAGGAATCTGGTAGGGATTGAAGTATAAGATCAACATACAGGTTATCCTTTAGGACTATCTTTATACTTCACAAAGCGTGCGATCTCATCCTCGCTTGTCCTTTTCTCCGATGTGGGTATAACCGTATTAAGGACATATGCGATTTTCTCTTTCATGAGAATATTTCTCAAATTGTGGAGCCTTTAGACCAATGAGGTGGTTGGCATCAAGTATTTCACATAGGGGTTTTGCAAGCGGTAAATAAGATATAGCGTAAATAAATAACATGCAAACTTTACAGAAAATACTAATTAAGATATGAACTTCTATCTTAATGTACTCTGACTATTTTCCTAACAAATCACGCGGCACCCTTGACACGTGAGATGAAAGTCTCCGGTAGACTCCTAGTGGGGATCGGGATCCAATCGGCATCTTAGTGGAACCTCGAGGGACTCGACCAATTACACTAACCCAAAAGGTAGGCAACTCTTGCCAATCACAACTCCTTGTAATTCCCGTCATATTCGGCCTCTAAATCATTATGGTCTCGAGGGACTTGACGAACCATAATGTTCAGTTAAGTCATCACCATCGTTACAAGATGAGTCTGATTCGATGATATGCCCTCGAGGGACTTGACCAAGCATATCATGTCCTCAGGTCACCAATGACATCTCTATATCATAGGCAAGATCTCGATCACGTAGATAGGTGAGCCTCGAGGGACTCGACCAACTCAACCTATGTCATGATTCAATTTCTTCCTATAACGATAGAAGGCTATGTGGGTCAATCTTATTACCTCACGCTTATCGACTTAATATTATCGTAGGAGGGGTTTTCCTTTTGTATCGGTCTCCTAATATGTCGTGTCACACACATACATATTTAATATATATCTACATGCATGCAAATATATATATATATATATATATATATATATATATATATATATATATATATATATATATATATATATATACATATATCTAGTAGGTGTATCACACATCACATATGCAAGCTACACCGAATGATGATGAGCCGTCACCTAATATGATTAAGCCTGAGCTAATGGGCCTAATCACTCACAATATGATCTATGTGTGCATCGGCGCATCTCATGCCCTGTGATTGTTGATCTCGTCGTCATTGGTTCCATTAGATCATCGCATCACCATGCGATGTGATCTCTCGCCACGACATCGTGGGTCCCGCTGTCACCTCCACGCTCCCGTCGCGCCTCTCCATGTAATGACAAATAATCACAGGCACATAGGCTCAACAATAAACGAGAAAAATGGAGGCTTGCCGGCCCGAATAATAATAATAATCATAATTACACACATCACAACACATGACTCATGATCATCCATCCACATCATACATCACATCATATGTAGGATTACTAGATATATATAATAATTAATTAAACTATTTAATTAATTATTTTTCTGGAAATCATGACATGTTTGGAATTTCCAGACTTATCAAGGGTATTTTTATAATTTTGGATAAGAGGACGGTCCTCAGAATTTCTAGAATTATTGAGGGTATTTTCATAATTCTGTATACAAGGACAGTCGTTAGAATTTTCTAAATTAAGAGGGGTAGGATCATCCTTTTCTAAAAAAAGATGCCCTAGCTCTCCCCTTCTGCCCTCATCCAGCGACCGCCTTGCCCACGGGCAGACCCCTTTACGGTAGGCGTCGCTGCCCCAGTGGGCGGACGAGCATCGCAGCTCCTCGGGCGGCAGCTCCTACGGGCACAGCGGGCAGCAGCTCTTGCAGGTGTTGTGCCCGCAGGCGCCTCCGTGGGCGCCGCCCCTACAGGCGCCAGCTATGCTCGCGGGCGGCCGCGCCTGTTGGCAGCAGCCCTGGTCGTGGCGGCTGCGCCTACTGGCGACTGCCCCCTTGTAGGCGACCGCCCTTGCAGGTGGCCCTGGCCGCAGCCAGCCGCCCCTACAGGGGCCCTGGCCTTGGCTAGCCACCCTTACAGGTGGCATGGTCGTGGCTTACAGCGCCTCCTCGCTGCGTTCGCTGTAAAAACGCAGCAAGAACGTATAGAACAGTTTTATGTGATTCAATCTCATCACACGCAGTTTTAAACCAATCTTTCGGACGGCCAGCTCGGTATCGGGCCTAGAGGGTTACACACATATGGTGAATGCTTTAGCGAATAGAGGATTGGATAGAGATCCAATTAGCCCCTATTCTCATTAGATAAGACCCTATGCTGATGAGCTTCTTGATTAAGGCCCAATTAGAGGCCTAAGGAGATTATTGGATAAAGATCCAATAATGCAAGGTTAGTGGGTAATTGGATGGAGATCCAATACCCATTAAGGCAAGAGCCCTAGGGTTTTGGTGGCTCTTTATAAATAGGAGGAGAGACTCATGGTTGGTAGGCTGTTGCTTTGGCCTCTCCCTGTTATTCTCCTCTCTCCCTCTGCGTAAGAGTTGTGAGATCAGATTGAAGGAGTTTCGCTACAGAGATTCATCATGTGGATACCGCTAGAGAGGAGGACGCTTGCCTCCTTCATCCTCTCCATCTGGATATGGAAATACAAGGATATATGATCTCCCTAGGTAAAATCAATCTCTAATACATCACAGTTTTATTGATTTTTGCGGTTTTCTCGTGACTCTAATCTTTTACACGATGATTTGATCTACGTGCGAAACCAGTTTTATTTTTTATTTCCACTGCACTTGTGATGCACCCGTTGAGGTTTCCCAACAGTCGTATCAGAGCCAAGGTTTTGTTTTGATAGCTTCTCAAACCTAGTTTGTTACTCTTGAATTGTAGAGGTTTGCCAAATTTTTGCGAGTTGGCCATCGATATTTTCGTACTTCATAGGTCTGAAGCAATTCAGTAGTGCATTTTTAAATTGATTCCACGTCGGAGCTCCATGATTATATTCTAGCCAATTGTACCATTGGATTACATCACCTTTAAGGTGGATGATGGTGATTTCATAGCATCATCCAACGTCCGGTAGTAGCGGAAGTAACGTTCGACGTGCGAAAGACACCCCGTCGGGTCTCCTTATTCCCAACGTGGGAAGTCCACCCTCATGCATGGCTAAAGCATGTCCGAAGGTTATCCCTCCTTCTCTAGGGCCCTCTTTGAACTCTCTCCTCACTAAGATTTTATTGGACTTGGTTGTTGTCCAATTTTGAACTCCATGAACAAAGCGCGTAGTTTGTCCTCCAAGCACGATTCGAGCCACGATTCAAGCCGAGATTCCAATGCTTCAAACTTGGCATCAATTGGATCTTAGGAAGCCATGGCGTATGCTGTAGATCAGATATGTCATTGTCTTTTTTCTATTGATGGGTCAATGGCATGGTTGGTGGAAGATTCAGACAATTGGTTGGTGATAGAAGGGTTCAGTTGTAATGGTTTTCTGTTTTGGGCTACGATTTTTAGGGGTGTGTTAGAACCCTTGTGAATTCTAAGCTTGGGGTGATCTCTATAGGGGATCGGCCTCCTTGGAACTCTATAGGGGTTCCTCCCTCCTTGGTACTCAAGCCATTAGCTAAAAAAAGATTGATATATTCATGATAAAAAGTGGATGATTGCAAGGCTATTTATAGGCCTTCAATCCCTAATTCCTAAGAGGACTCCTACTTCAAGACTCATACCCTCAACCAACTCCTGATGCAACTCCTAATGCAACTCTAAGTCTAACTACCAATCAGCCCATCTAGGGGTGGCCGGTTGCTTTATTATTTCCTAATCCTATTCTAATTCAACTCCCTCCTCAACCAATCCCCTCTTTAACTAGGATAAGGGGTGGTTAATTAAGTTAACATGCATCTTACTCTCCCCTTAAATATCTTTCTCAATTAATCCTAACCTAGCCAACATCCTTACTTTCATTAATAGGGGTCAGCTAAATAGGATTTACATGAATGCCCCTTAGATTTTATATGATTGCCCTCTTCCGTGAAACTAAATTAGGACTCCTCTAGCTAGAGTTCTAACAGACCCGCCCTCTTCAAGTCAGCCTTGTCTTCAAGGCTGAGGCTCCATGAACTTTGGGTCTTGATTTATAATTCTCCTGAAAGCTTCCTTGTGGTATCTACGATAGGCGCATTGTGGTCCCATGGTCCAATATTATCTTGTATCTCTCCATCAGGGGTAGTAGTATTTGGATGGTGGTGCATCACGATCCTCCGATCCCATACGACCATCAGCTGAACTTAGACCTCCTCATCAGTTGGGATGTTAGGTAGATGGATATGGGCTGAATCATCCTTTCTAAACTTCCATTTACGGTGAGATACTTAGAGGATCAATTATATTTTTAAATTGATGTATTGATTTGATCCATAAGTTACGGCTTTAATGTGATCTCCAATTTTGTAGGGACCAAAGAAACTGGGAGACCACTTCTGTGAGGCTTGAGTCTTCATAAATTCCTGCTGGTAGGGATGGATATGGAGAAAAACTTGATCTTTAATAATAAACTTCCATCTACTCCGGAGTTTGTCGGGCGGTTATTTTTTTCTTGTGCGAGTTGGCATGTAGTTGTTTTTAATTGATAGCCAAGCCTTCATCCGTGATGGTAGCTGCCTTCTAGTAAAGCCCATAGTAGGGTGAGCTCGATCTGAGTTTGGAGGAAGTAGAAGTTGTAACTTTTTAGGACTTACTTTTATCACCTCCTCGTGCTGTTGTCCTGTATCATACCAAGCCACAAATTCATCAAAGGTTAGCATTCTCTCATCATGATTGGTAGCTTTAGGTGATTTGGAGTGAGGGCTTTGCTAATGTAGGCTAGGGGTTAGCCATCTTGCATGTGGATAATATAATTTCTAGCTCCCGATGCATCAATAATAAAGACTTTGTCGAAGTTGGGTAAAGCTAGCATTAATGTAGATGGCATCGTGACTGTAAGGATCCTGTATACGGTGGACGTGTGGATGCTTTCCTCCTGTTCCTTCAGAATTTTGATCTCCATCCATTAAGGTTTGGTGTCACAGATTCCATGCTGGTACTATCGCTAGAGGGACTCAATCATTTTACAGTCATGGGTCGTGGATTGGTGGTCATCATCAAGGAAGATTTTAAGCATTATGGTTCGCTCCTTGGAGAATTCGTGGAAGTAGCCCAAGATCTAGGAGCATTGCTTCAGAAGCCATAGCTGGTTCGGCCAGATATGACACTTCAGGAAGAGTTTATATCGACAAACAATGATGCAAAGCTTTTGGAGATAAAGTGTCATTGCAAGGGAAGGTCGTGGCCGAATGATTTGTGTCTCCTGCATCTCTTGGATGATCCTTTTAGCTTCAGCCCTCTGAGGATGTGGATAGCAATATGGCCGAATATGTGCTAGTGGTTCATTATACAAGATCAGCATATGAAGATCATATAACCTGGTAGGAAGTAGTCGGCTCGGTTTAGCGTAGGCGTCTGAAATTTCAATAAGCTTCTACAAGCGTTGTGTCAAGTTCGTTATTACTTCACTCCCGTGTTTCTCGCATAAGGTCACTTGTTCTCTCTTGCCATTCATAAGATTGTTGGTGAGGACGGTGACGGGTTGCTGCTTAAAGGATTCTTCAACTTTTGCTGCTTACAGATTCGCATGGTCGGCTAAAGCGTGAGTCATGCAATCAGTCGGCTGCGGGTCCTCCTTCGTGTTCTCCTTCTCAGATTCCTGGAACTCTTCTTCATATTCTTTAATAGATTTTTGATGATTACAGGTGCCTTGCAAGCCAATCACGTGAGTGATGGTACGTTTGACATGCTATGTGATCTTTTTTGCTTATGATTAATATTCATATATTCTCACATTATATTATCTATTGCATATATATATATATATATATATATATATATATATATATATATATATTATGATGTCATTGGTTCTGTGCAATTGAGTATCAATAGAGGATCATCCACTCTTGGTATCACGAGAGGAATATCTCATATGTGCTTGCGCAGACAAATCCCTGGCCAGGGTCATTCGGATTAAGAGAGAAAAAGTTCTCCGGGAGAATCCGATTAGAGTGAGACTATGACAGATTCTGTATGTGACCTGACAGTACCATGTCCAATATACGATCTCTGGGATATTAGTCGGATGAGGGATTATAGATACACAGTAGTGGCCTAGTACGTCCATAGTCGATGAGTCGAGTAAATTATTATGGAGATAATAATTCACTATATCAGAAGGAGTTCTGATGGGAGTAACTCACGTCCAGCTCGGTATCGGGCCTAGAGGGTCACACACATATGGGGGATGCTTCAGCGAATAGAGGATTGTATGAAGATCCAATTAGCCCCTATTCTCATTAGATGAGACCATATGCTGATAGACTCCTTGATTAATGCCCAATTAGAGGCCTAAGAAGATTATTGGATAGAGATCCAATAATGCAAGGTTAATGGGTAATTGGATGGAGATCCAATACCTATTAAGGCAGGAGTACTAGGGTTTTTGGTGGCTCTCTATAAATAGGAGGGGAGACTCATGGTTGATAGGCAGCAGCAGCTTTAGCCACCACCTCCTATTCTCCTCCCTCCCTCTGTGCAAGAGTTGCGAGACCAGATTGGAGGAGTTTCACTACAGAGATCCATCGTGTAGATGCCGCTAGAGAGGAGGATGCTTGACCTCCTTCATCTTCTCCATCCAGATTTGGAATACAGGGATATACGATCTCCCTAAGTAAAATCAATCTCTCATACATCGTGATTTTATCGATTTTTATATTTTTCTCGCGACCCCAATCTTTTGCATGACGATTTGATCTGCGTAGAAAACTGGTATTTCGTTTTGATTTTTGCTGTGCATGTGATGCACCCGCTGAGGTTTCCCAACAATTTTATCATGGAAAGCTCCCCTTTTTTGCAGCGATGGTTGCGGCTCCAAAGTTCGTTACAATGCCAACAAAGGTCCTTTGCTGATCTGTCGTGTAGCTCTTCTCTCGTTAATTTTTTTGGCAGCGAAGAATGGTTGGGAGCAAAGGGAGGTTTATATGCTGCTGGTTTAAGAGTGGTTCTCATCCTCCGAGCATCTTGGTTTAGTCGTTCCTCTTGGATTCGGGCAAAAGAGATTGCGACCTTCACGGTGGGGGGTTGCCATGCTTTTAACCTCTCCTTTAATTTCTGACTTAAGTCCTTCGATGAACGTCCCTAATAATTATCTATCAGACCAATCATGAGCAAAGTAAGATAATTCCTCAAACTTGGTCTAGTATTCTTGGATCATGGAGGTTTGTCGGATATTCGCAAGTTGTCCGTTGATATTCTCGTACTTAATTGACCCAAAGCGGTTCAGCAGTGTGTACTTAAATTATTTTCACGTCGAAACCCCATGATTATATTCAAGCCAATTATACCATCGTATAACTTCTCCTTCAAGGTGGATGACAGCGGTGTCCACCATGGAATCCTCTGGTGTTTGGTGATGATAGAAGTAACGTTCGACGCGTGAAATCCATCCCGTCGTGTCTCATTCTTCCCATCGAGGGAAGTCCACCCTCATGCATGGCTGCCTCATATCAGTGGCTCATACTTCCTTTTTGAGAGACCTCTCTGAACTTATACTTTGCTGAAATTTTGTTAGGCTCGGAGATTGGCCCAATCCGAATTCGACGAATAAGATGCATAATCTGTCCTCCACGTGTGATTCAAACGCCTCCAACTTGGCATCGATTGAACCTTGAGATGTCAATGTGTGGCCTCCAAATCTGAGATGTCAATATCCTTCCCCTATTGTTGGGTCAGTGATATGAAACGGTTGGGTGGATTGATGGTCGAAAGAGGTGATGGATCAAGGTTACGGTTTAGGGTTAATAGCTTACGGTTTAGGTTATTGTTAATTGCTATGGTTTGAGGGTGCTATGGAGGCTGCAAAGGATTTTTGTGGCAGTAGTTTGAGGTTGGGAAGGAAGGTTCAGGGTTGCTATTGGGGCAACAACCGATTTGGTAAGGTTCGGTGGCTGTGGAAGATAAAGATCGGTGGAAGGTTCGGTGGCTGTGGAAGACCGTTGTTTGGGCTGCAGTTTGGGTTGGATATGAAAATAAAAAAAAGGCTACGATGGCTGCGTCTTAAGGCTATAGGGGTGCCCTAAAGATGACATGGGTGGCAGCAACAATTTTGGTAAGGATTAGATATGGGCGTAGCAAAAAACACTAAAAGGTAGTGCTGCAGAATTCTGCGTCGATAGGTGCTATAGACGCTATTTTGGGCTGTTGTTTTGGGTGCTGTTAGGGTAAGGAAAATAGGTTATGAGGATTGTGTCTTAAGGCTAAAGGGATGCCCTAAAGATGTCTTGGGTGGTGGCAGCATGTTAGTTGGGTTTCGGTGGGTTAAGGAGAAGAAGAAAGACAAAGGTGCAGCGACATATTTTTTGTCAAAAAAATTCCAACAGTGAAGACATAATTTTTTTTCAGAAATTATCAATGAAAATTTGAGTGAAACTCAAAGGTAATCTATTGGTAAAGAAGCGGTAATATCATTAAAAATTTTGTGGAAGGAAACAACAGCAAAAGGTTCGATAAAAGCAAATATTACGAGAAGGTGTTGCTGCAGAATTTTTTCAGCGAACGATTTTAGCAGTATAGTCAAAAGTTTTTGCAGTAATGCATAATAAGGAATCGAGTAGAACTCAATGGGAATCCACTGGCAAGGGAAATGTAATAATGTAAAAAAATTTGTGGAAGAAATCGGCAGCAAAAGTTTTGGCAAGATCAAGGAATACGAGAAGGTACTGCGATAGAATTTTTTTATCAAAAGATTTCAGCAGTATAGACGAGATTTTTTTCCAGCAGTTTAAAACAAAGATTCAAGTAAAACTCAAAGAGAATATGCTGGTAAGGGAAATGTAATGCTGACAAAAAATTCATGGAAGAAAACAACAACAAAAGGTTTGGCAAAATCGAAGATCACGGGAAGGTACTGTAGTAAATTTTTATGTCTAAACTGCAGCAGTTTGGATGTAAAAGATGAGCAGGTTATCTTGATGATTTTTTGACAAAACCAAAGGAAGATCCGAGGATAGAAAGTTATAAAGCCATGAAAGAAATTTTATAGAAGTTTGATCAGTAAAAACATAGCAGCAATCAAACAGTAAGGGGTGTGCGGCTGGAATTCTGCGACGTAATTTTCATCGTAAAGATGGAAACTTTACAATGAAAAGTTTATGCAGCAATATGGGAATAATTTTTTTTGGGTTTTTAGATTAAGGATAACTAAATTGCAGCAGTAGTAAGGTAGAAAATCAGAACCTGTTGCAATTCACGGGGAGATCAAAGGGTGATCTGCAATAGTGGAGATGACAACGGAGTTTGGTGATGATCTTCTAGAAATTGTGGAAATTGCTTTGGACGGCTATGGGGGACTGATGAATGGCTGTGAAGGGCAGTGAGATGCAAGAACACTATTCTGATACTAAGTGTTAAAACTCTTACGGATTCTAAGCTTAGGATGATCTCTATAGGGGATCGACCTCCTTGGAACTCTATAGGGGTACCTCCCTCCTTGGTACTCAAGCCATTAGCTAAATAAAGATTGATCTATTTATGATAAAAAGTTGATGATGACAATGTTATTTATAGGCCTTCAATTCTTAATTCCTAAGAGGACTCCTACTTCAAGACTCCTACCCTCAACCAACTCCTAAGCAACTCTAAGTCCAACCACCAATTGGCCCATCTAGGGGTGGTCGGTTGCTTTATTATTTCCTAATCCTATTCTAATTCAACCCCCTCCTCAACTAACCCCTCTTTAACTAGGATAAGGAGTGATTAATTAAGGTAATATGCATCTTACTTTTCCCTTAAATATCTTCTTCAATTAATCCTAACCTAGCCGACCTCCTTACTTTCCTTAATAGGGGTCGGCTAGATAAGATTTATATGAATGCCCCTTGGATTTTACATGATTGCCCTCTTCCATGAAACTAAATTAGGACTCCTCTAGCTAGAGTCCTAATATGGTGTTAGGGTTATGGAAATAGGTTATGATGGCTGCATCTTAAGGCTAGAGAGATGCCCTAAAGACATCTTGGGTGATGGCAGCGAGATGGTTAGGTTTCGGTGGGTTAAGAAGAAGAAGAAGGACAAAGGTGCTACAACAGATTTTTTATCAAAAAAAATTCTGGCATTGAAGACGTAATTTTTTTCAGAAATTTTCAACAAATATTTGAGTGAAACTTAAGGGAGATCTTCTGGTAAGGAAGAGGTAGTGCCGACAAAAATTTCATGGAAAGAAATAACAGCAATAGGTTTGGCAAAATCAAAGATCACCAAGAAGTATGGCAGTCAATTTTTGTCTAAACTATAGCAGCTTGGATGTGAAAGGTGAGCAGGTTATCTTGATGATTTTTTGACGAAACCAAAGGGAGATCGAGGATAGGAAGTTATAAAGCCATGGTAGAAATTTCGTAAAAATTTGATTAGTAAAAATCAAATCAAACAGTAAAGGGTGTGCGGTTGGAATTCTGTGATGTAACTTTCGTCATAAAGATGGAAACTTGCAATGAAAAGTTTATGCAGTAAATAGGAATATATATATATATATATATATATATATATATATATATATATATATATATATATATATATATATATATATATATATATATATATATATATATATATGGATAACTAAATTACAGCAGCAGTAAGGTAGGAAACAAGAACGTATTGCAATTCACGGGGAGATCAAAGGATGATCTGCGATAGTGGAGATGACGGTAGAATTTGGTGACGATCTTCAAGCAATTGTGAGAATTGCTTTGGACGGCTTTGGGGGACTAATGGATGGCTGTGGAAGAGCATCGAGATGCCAAGAACGTTACTCTAATATCAAGTGTTAGAACCCTAGTGGATTCTAAGCTTGGGGGTGATCACTATAGGGGATCAACCTCCTTGGAACTCTATAGGGGTTCCCTCCTTCAAATTACTGCTCAAAGGCTACAGAAAATACTCTTCTATTGATGATAAAAAGTGGAGGATTATATGGCTATTTATAGACCTTCTAACCTCAACTCCTAATAGTACTTCTACTTCAAGACTTCTACTATTAACCAACTCCTAAGGCAACTCTTAGTGCAACTCTAAGTCCAACCTCCAACCGGCCCATCTAGGGGTGGTCGGTTGCTTTATTATTTTCTAATCCTATTTTAACTTAATCCTCTTCTCAACCAATCCCCTCTTTAACTATGATAGGAGGTGGTTAATTAGGATAACATGCATCTTACTCTCCCTTCAAATATCTTCCTCAACTAATCCTAACTTAGCCGGCCTCCTTACTTTCCCTAATAGGGGTCAACTAGATTGGATTTACATGAATACCCTTAGATTTTAGATGATTGCCCTCTTAGATGAAACTAAATTAAAACTCCCCTAGCTAGAGTCCTAACAGAAGATGAGGCACTATCTTGTCCCCGCGTGAAAGACTAGGCAATGCCTCGTCCCTGAGCTGGAACATGAGACGATGTCTCGTCTTCCAACGAGAGAATGAGGCGCTGCCTTATCCCCGCATGGGAAGACAAGGCAGCACCGCGCCCTCATCCCCGTGCGGTAAGAGAAGGCGACACCTTACTCTCATCCCTGCACGGGAAGATGAGGTAGTGCCTCGTCCTCATCCCCGCGCAGGAAGACGAGGCGTCGCCTCATTTTTTTCTAATTTTTAATATATATTATATTATATTATATAATTTATATATTATATTTTCTAATTATAATATAATATAATTTATATTATATTATATTATATTATATATTAAATCTATATCACTCGATGCGAGGTGGTTTGCGTACCGATATCCTGTCGAACCGGTATATACCGCCCATCCTAGGTGGTAAAGGATGACATGGCAAACCTTACTTTTGAGTAGCTGCAATAGTAATTGTTCCAAGCATATTATTTGTTTTATTTTGATATTAACGTTGTTTATATAACCATAAGGGAATATGCTTTATAAAATTATAAGGATTCCTTTCGTGATGTGGTTTATCTTCAAATGCTAAAATTACAATGTTTTATCACATGATGTGAACCATAAGGGGCTCTGAAGTTACAAAAATTGTGTTAAACTTTGTTGTCAATATTAATAAATTCTATTCCGACATGATTGTTGTTCTATAGTGACTAGCTCTGCTACATCAAGTATGTTTATGATCATTCAAATTATGTGGTGATGTAGGTATGTGTTGTATCTAGGTACTGAAATCTATCAAGAGACTTGGTAAGGGTTGTAGTGAAGCAATTTGGTGCTAGTTGATAAAAAAATTCTTCTGCTATTGTTTTGTAAGTTTCACTAATATATCAGCATAAAAGAATATACATCAAAAATATTTAATCATCTTATTATAAAAGACCAAATTATACTACCCAAACCGATATAAAATAATTATGTCATGGATCATCTATTGCACATATCTTGGTCAACCCACATAATATGATATGTTAGAAGTTTTATTGTATCTCATTATCTACACACTTCATATGATATGTTAAGATTCTATTTTATTTGGAGTCATAATGCTAGAATCTTTGATATATCAAATAATTATGTTTAGGGACTAGTTTCGAAGGATTTATAAACTTTCAAGGTTGATAGGATAACTAAATATTGAAGCATCTTCGCTGAGCAAACAACTTCAAAATATAATCACTAGTATAGATTGTGATATTGTAAAGCAATCTCTATTGAATTTTTAGTCACCGCAAAATCATCAGGGATCAACTAAAGCATCGATTGATGTACCATCCGAAACGGTAAAGTATGGACAGTACATACCGATCTAGTAGTTGATCGAAACATGCACCGTCCTGCACATAGTAATTGGGGGTGGGTTATTAGGTAATACACCCTTAGTACTGAGAGAAATGGTTAAATTTTTTCTATTACCGACCTATATCAATCGATAATGGTCATATTTTGAACAGAATCAATCAAGGGCCCAAATTGAATTGGTTCCAGTAATCATTTGAACCTTAGACCCATTTAAATGTCTACTTAACTCCATTTATTCCCCCTTTTTTCACCCTATTTGAATCTCATGTCTCCTAACACTTTTTCTTACTTAGCCACTCTTTCATTCTCATAAATTCAAAGTCTTGTTCGAATTCAACAAAAGAACCATTCGGAACTTACTGCAAAGATGCCCATTAACATCCAAAAAAATAAATCTACTATCCCTTTCTTATTTGGATTTTTTTAATTGAAATAAAACTAAATTCATATTTAGTTCTAATTAAAATATACTAATTTAGGTTATTTTCTAATTTTCATATATTTTTGTAGATTTTTTAGCATGTTTTGGAATTATCGGTACATTTAGGCATACCGTGTGTTGGTATGTCAGTATAAATAGGTATGATGTACCGAACCGAAAAAAGTCACAGTTGATCGGCATAAAATTGAAATCCATATTTATTTAATTGACCTTTAAAGAATTACACATTTAAATAATCCATATTTGACCTTTTTGTTTGTTTGCTTTGTATAACTTTTACTTTCGAATTGGTTTATTGAGTTTTGGTTATACATAAAACAAACTATAAGTTTGTTGTGTGCACTTAGGTGATAACCTAATTTAATTAGGTCCCATAAATTCATCATCTTTTCATCCTTAGGCTCCTTAAAGATGTGCTTTTGTTGCATATTGCTTTACTTCATCTTTAGTATTATTGTATTAATTAATTATCTCAAAAGAATTGCAATAATACACATCATCCATTAAAATATATAAAATTTGTTGCATCTTTCCTCTGATAAGAAAGGTGGGATTGAAAACCATCTTTTTGTACTTAACTATCTTTGTAACTTTGGTGATGCATTTATTAACAGTGATAAAAACAACAATAATATGTTATCATCTTAAACTGTTTCGGTAGAGTTTTGGGCTCTTATCTTAACAATAGGTTATTTATGGTTATAAAAACAGCAATTGTTGCAAGCAGTTATCTAGTCTTTGAAGTTTTGAACAGTAGACCAAATGATATTGATCCTGCAACTGATGTTATATACATGGCACGTGCTTATTTATCAGTTGTATAGCTTCACTTATGGTAAACTATTCAATAAGAACTTTATAATTGTGTTTAGTAGTCATTGTCATTTATTTTGTTTCCTTGACGGAATTGATTAATATATTTTATAGGTGAATTTTGATTAACAGAACAAAGTCTAATACACTGCATTTTACAAATCCTTTTTACTAGTGAACTTAGCCGTTTATTTTTCACGTTTTTACTAGTGAACAAAGTCTAATATGATGAACAAGAAAGAATAAAAAGGTGAAAGAAGATTATATATATATATATATATATATATATATATGTATATATATATATATATATATATATATATATATATATATATATATATGTATATATATATATATATATATATATATATATATATGTATATATATATATATATATATATATATATATATATATGTATATATATATATATATATGTATATATATATATATATATATGTGTATGTATGTATGTATGTAGATTGTGTCAAGGATGAAGGAAGATGCTCTTAGTGTTTCAGCAATTTTCACATCTATTGTATTCTGCAGGTCATAATAAGTGATTTTTTGTGCTTTTATTTTGTCAATTCAACAGTATAGGTGTTGTGTTATGGTGCTTTTGGTTTCCACCATCGAATTATCCTTTCTGTGAGCCTTTTATATTATATTTTAATAATCATCTTAAGATCTGAATAAATTTATGCATTAAACTATATCTTATACTTCCCTAAGTTTATTTATCAAAATGATTAGAAACCAAATTTGTTTAATACGTAGTGTTGGTATTTAAGGCAAAGGATAGAGAAATTGCTCATAAATAATCATTTTGTTGGAATAAGTGAAAATTTAGTACATCCACAAAACTTTTACATATCATTCCTTCCGAAGCAATGTTCAAAAGAGTTGTCTATAGTGATTACTTGTAATATGCATATGCATCTTGATATGTAATATATGCCCACAAAACTTGCTCATAAATAATCATTTTGTTGCAATAAATGAAAATTTAGTACATCCACAAAACTTTTACATATCATTCCTTCCGAAGGAATGTTCAAAAGAGTTGTCTATAGTGATTCCCTCCGAAGCAATCAATATATGCCCAATATGACCCGGATATGTAATATTTCTTCATACATGGACAACACAATTGCATATGCATCTTGATACACTTGTATGACTACTTGTACATGAAATGTATATGCAACCACATTTGTGGCTTATCGTGTTTATTTTTGACACTTTTAAATTCCTTATCTAGAGAATCTACCTTTTTAAGAATATGATCAGTGATATAATTTTAATTGCATAGATACGTACTGGTTTTTTTCATAATTAATACCTAAAATATTTTTTTAAATGGGCATGGATATAGTCTGGTCATGTAATTTATTGACTTATTTGAGATTTATATTACCTATTAATTTGTGCTTAATTATATACTTGTTTCTAGGTACCTAATATATTTTGTTATTGATGATTTGATATGAACCACATTTGTTTTGTAAACTGCATATGTAATAGACAACATCTTACTAGCCCAGACAATATTGCCACTTATAGAGTACAAGTAGAGTAATCATAAACTGCATGTATTTTGTATAACTAAATCAAAAAGATATTAGGTATTTAGAAGCATCTTATCTTTTTTCATCACGTAAGCCTACACCTTAAACCAAGTAGAGTAATCATGGCACTATGCTAATTATATTGCCCTCCTTTCTTCTTTATACATTACATTTCTATTTAATCCAATCATTAGCTAAAGGTGCCATAATAATCTAAATGTCTGAATGCAAAAATGAATATTCTTGTATCATCCTTAATCTGTTGCATTAGCTCTGATATAGGTGTGCCACAATGTAAAGAAAATGAAATTTACTTGTCAATTTTTCATGCTCATTTGCATCTTTGTGGTATTTTGTTGCAATATAATGGAATCCTTTTTATTATATAGGTCTGTGCATGTGTTAGCTTAATGAGCTTTGTGGCATATTTACTTTTCTTTTACTAAATGGAGGGGAAGCAAAATCTAGCCATGAAAAGGACAAGTGAAGCTCCTCCCACTGTTTTAGAACATACTGTTTATTTAGTAATATGATTAGGTGCATCAACTGAGGTCTAAAACCATCATGAGAACTTTTGTAACTTAGTTATCCCAGGTACTAACTTATTAGGTGCATGACTGTACAAGAAAAACTTGGTTTTAGCAATGAAACAGTATGCACATAATTTAGTGAAGAAAAATGAAGTAGTAGAAAAGAATAAAGGTGCATGACTGTACAAGAAAAACTTGGTTTTAGCAATGAAACAGTATGCACATAATTTAGTGAAAAAAAATGAAGTAGTAGAAAAAAATAAAAAAATAATGTTCTTTATGTTGAAACCCGTCTACAATATTAACCCTTTTTTCTTTTTGAAGTAACAACAAAATTCATGATCTTACAAACGAATCTTGAAATAAACTACTGCTTTAATAATATTTTGAATGTTATGCAGGTCATTTGTCTTTCAACTGCATCATAGATATCTTTATCATATACAAATTCTTCAAGTTTGAAAAGAGCTATAAACCAAGGGTTTCTAGGTTTTTTTTAATCCTTTATGCAATTTGATCTCTTTGAATCAATTGTTTCGAGATTTTAGAATTAGAATTAGAATCCAGCATCCCATTAAAGCAGTAGTTCTTTTTCTTTTCTCATTGGTAAAGATGTGGGCAATGGAAGAGTTTTGAGGGGACATATAGAGTACACTCCAAACACTTTTCTTGTGAGATGAAGTTTCAGGTTGGGGTGCTACCTCAATGTTATACAGTTGAGGTGATTGACTGAGTAAGCTACGATCTGCATTATTGTTGTTTCAATTTGATCTTTCTTATTTTTCACCTTTTCTCCTCTTGTGCAAGAAAAATAATTTATAAAAAAATTTAAGTTAAACATGCGAGAATAAATATAAAATTTAATCAGGCTGAATTTAGCCCTAAATTTGATTTAACTAAAATTTAGTTCAAGCTTCCAAAGATAAACATAAACTCTAATCTAATGGCATTTTGAAACTTAATGACTTGATTTAGAAGAAATCAATATCCCTTCACGATCTTCATTTCATTTGAAAATGTGTTGAGAGAGTTACATGAGTTCTGATTTTGAAAGTCAATATCATTCTCTTATTAGATTTTTAAGATTTTAATTGATTTTTTAAATCATTCTTTTGTCGGACAATAACAAATTTAAAATGATGGGCAATACATTTGTTCTAAAATTGGATAAATTTACTTCTCTATTTGTAGAAATTAATATCCCTTAATGATCTTCAATTAGTTTGCAAAAATATTACAAATTATGTTAGGTTTGATTTTGAAAGTCGGTCTCTCATTGGATTTTAAGATTTTAATTGAATTTTTAAATATTTCTTCAGTAAGAATATAGCAAATTTAAAATGATGGACATGATATTTCTTCTAACCACAAGCCTTATAGATTGATTAACAGATTGTATTAACGAAGAAGGTTCAATTGGATGGAGGTAAGCTGGTGGTTCTTACTTACATGTATAACAAAGTTTTTCTATTAATTGTTTTTGAAGATTTAGTCATTTTTGACTGAGCTTATATCTTGAAATGGTAATAGTATTTATGGACAATGCCACAATTAATGATGTTGTTGAGTATAATTATCATTCTAACTTTGATGTGATTTATTCGGTGAGTAGGTCTTTCTCTTATGATTTATAGAATAAGCAAGTAACATGTTCTCTTTTCATGTTATTTTTTTAAACTAGGTTTAGGGCATTAACATTTTTAGCTTGTTTGCTCTATAGTCACATTTCTTTTCTAAAGTTTTTTGTCTCATTTGGCATGTCTAGTGCTAGGTTTATATTTAAACACATTTAAATTATTTTTGTTAGTTTCATATTTTAAATCTAATGGATATTAGCTTCTCGGACAATATTTAGTTTAATGTAATTGTTAGGATTGAGTTGACACTAAGAGGAGAGGGGTGGGAGAATTAGTGCAAGTGGAAAAATAACTTGTTTGGAAAATTTTGTTTAAACTAAAGAAGACATCAGAAGCATTTTTTGGAATTCGTTGAAAATGAATAAGTAATCAATTTAAAATAAATTCTAAAGAAGAATCTTGATTTAGTTAAGGATTACTAAAATAAAAAAATAAGTTTAAAGGAGAACAAATAAAGGAAAGCTCACAAATTATAGTGGTTTGGTCACCAACTTGACCTACATCCATTTTTTGAGTCCTCCTTCGTCAAGGTCCGTCGGTGCCACTAATGATCTTATTCCGTGGGTGAAGATCAAAACCCTTTACACCTTTCTCTTTTTCTCAGGCTTAGGAGAAGAACATTTACACTCTCATTTTCATAGGTTCAAGAGAGAAACCTTTACAATCTTCCACTCTTCTCTTAACTTTACTTTACACTTGAAGCACACAATGGAAGTTATAACAAATTCTAACAATATTTTCTTAGTATTTTCATCTAATTTTCTTGCCTTAGAATGCAAGAATTCTTGGGGTATTTATAGACCCCAATTTGATTTCAAATTGGAGCCAAAATTTAAATCATTCTCGAAAAACTCAGGTACGCCACCAGCACTGACGGTACCACTACTGAAAGCACCTAAATATTCTGGGCGACAGTGGTACAACTGTCGCTTGGGTGGTACCACTACGACTTTGGCAATACAAATGCCACTCGCCGACGGTACTACCGCCAAGAATCCTGAAAAAATATATTTTTAGTCCTTTTTTATACTCGACTCGTACCTCTTATTGATCCATTTCCATGTCATGAGCTCAACCTGAGCTCAAATCTAACTCAAAGTGGACCCGATTGCCTTACATTGAGTTAATTTAGATTTCTCCAAATCTAACTCAATTAGGACTCAATTATGATGCTAACTATGACACACTACATAGTTATAATCGTTCTTATCCGACATATCAATTGATCTTTCAAACTCATGATGAACTTTCTGACATCCTTCGGTGAACTCCCGATGAGTCTCTCGATCATCTTTCGATGAACTCCCAACGTGCTCCAAGTAACCTCTCGATCACCTTCGATGAACTCCCGGTGAGCTCCCACTATATCGTTCGAACCTTGGCCAGATGCCGGAACTTTACTCCGGCCCAACATCATATTATCTTACCTTTTCACCATCGTAGTTAATCATGTATTACTTTATCTAACACACAAATTAGATCATAAAACCTATAAATTGATTTCATCATCAGAATTTGAGATTTAATAATCTCTCATTTTTTTATGATGACAACCAATTGATGATGGGAGTTAACCTTAACTCCCCCTATGTATATGTCAAAGGATAAGTAGAGCTTGAATTCAAAAGAAATCATCACTTTTGAATTCAAGTATAGCATTTTGATAATATTAAAATTTTCACAATATAATCATTCATGATACCATACATGATAAAATTTTCAAAGCATTCATCTTTTTGGTATCACATGATAAATAATTTCAACTAAAAATATGTTTCACATGATAAACATATTATCAATTATGAGACAACATCAATCTTCTTGGTATCACATAGAAATTTTAAACATTTCAAATATCTCAAGACATTTCTTATGTCATCAATTATGTCATTTATCCCCTTTTGTCATCAACAAAAAAGAAGAATGCTTAACTTATATTTGAGCATTCTTAAACATTTATCATAATATTTAATATATAAAGAAAGAATTTAGTATATTTCTCCCCTTTTGTAAAATAAGAAGAAGGATAAGAATAAAATTTGATGCATCACAAATGTCATATCAAATTTCTTTTCTCCTCCTTCATAAATGAGATAGACGAAGAAGAAGAAGAAATGAGGGTGGTGGGGGGCGGGGGGGGTGGTGGGGTGGGACAATCAAAGATTCAAAAATTAAAGTATCCTAAAAAAAATCAAATATTAAGAGGGGCGATACATTTGAAAATATTTCATCAAGGATTTAAAATATCCATGAATCAAATTTTTTAGAAAGAGGATGAAAATGAATCTCATCACAAAAGCAAATTCAAATCACATTTTCTCTTTTATAAATATTAATTTCAAAAAGAAAGAATCATTTCGAAAGAGAGCTTAAAAAGTCGAGAAATCCGAGAGGAATATAAGAGCTACCCATTGCATTTTAAAAGATCGTCTCATGTAAATATCAAGAAGAAGTTCAAGAAATTTGAAAAATAATATGACCGAAAATCATGCATTTGGACTTAATAAGAAGCTCAATTTGTCAAAAAAATAAAAATCCAAAAATATATGATGGCAAATCAAACTTAATTTACAAATTATGCATTCTCATTCATTTAGAAAATTTAAAATTTCTAATTTTATTCTGAGCAAATTGTTCCCCATTTAATGATTTTGATGCAAGATAGTAATTTTATTATATCTAATTCTCTTCTTTGTTTATCATGACTAATTTAATTGTTCCTTATTCAACGTTAGAAGATTTATCATATTCAATTCTTGAATACCAAAAGAGATAATTTAATTTTTACAAATCTCCTCTTAGATGACGAAAAAAAATGAATCTTAGGAGATCAATTAATAAGAAGAATCTTGATTCTTGTAAAAATAATCAAGTTATCAACATCAAGAAGCCAAGATCATGATTAGAATGAAAAAACAACTTCTCTATGGTAAGTTACAAAAAGGGACATAAGAGAACAAATAAAAGATCAAGATAATGTTCAAAATAAAAATCTTAAGTTATAAGATCATAAATCTCCTCTTTGGTAAAAAAAATTATAAAAGTAAAAAATTAATTCCTATAAAAGATACTTTAAGAAAAAAAATCATGGAAAAGTTCATGATTTGGTCAGAAAAAAATCTCATTCAAATTTCAATCATCAAAATCATCTTTGTAGATTAAGAGATTCAACAATAATGATATTACTTTATCATTTTTGAAAGCTTGATAGGATAGAGGTATTTTGAAGAATTTTTTCCTTTTTGTTTCAATTTATGTGATTTGTTTTATACAAAAATTCCTTTATCTTTTTTGACAAATTCAAGCATTGTCATTTAAAATCAAAAATCAAATTTTAAAAAAAAATCAGCAAGATCATTATAGTAAAAATATTTTCAACCAAGTAAAATATTTTCAAATATTTTCAAACTGAAAACTAAGTAACATTTCTAAAGGAAATCATCAAGATTATTACAACAAAATATTTTCAAACAAAAGCTTCGATTTAGTTTAATTCTAATTATTTTTCTTTCTTAAGTGAGTCTAACTCTTTAGACTTAGTAAAATGAGTACCATGCTCATTTCAAAGTATTTTTCTTTTACTTTATTTCAAGCCCTAATTCAAGAATGATCTTACATTCAATCATATTTTAAGTCAATTATTCAACATTATTATTTACATTTAAATCAACCAATATAATATCATCAAAATCTCTTTTCCAAAAACATTTAATGTAGATAATTTTTCATTAATAATAACTAAGGTTCTTTAGTGTAAGTCATTTTTTTGTACTAGTATGTTTTAGTTATGCATAAGCTATGCATCATTGAAAAGCAATCATGAACTATCAAAATATTATTACCAATAACTTTAATTATAATATTTTTCTTATGATTGTTGTTTAAGCTAGTAAACATGAAAAATATTTTAGATCTCAAGTCATGTGTCCTAAGCATCCACTATTAAGTTATCATTTTTTGCTCCTAGCCTTTGTTCAGAGACAAATCTACAATATAGAGAGTTTTGATTTGGGTACCCATTTGACTTTGGGTTGCTCATGAAAAGCTCTATCTAATTTAACTAAAGGTATTTGGTTGTTTATAGTTCCTTTAGGAACCCAACTCAACTTATGTGGGCTATACTTTCTAAATAGGCATCTATAGGTAAAGTGTCAACATCTATAAGAATGCAATACGGTCTTCTAACAAAAATAGTTGTTTTTTGATGAGTATTGCCCACAAAGATAATATCTTCCTTATAAACATGATCCTTATTAACAAAGATAGATTTGTTTTAATATGACATTTTCATTTCTAATTTCATCTAGCATTTCACATTTAGAGCAAGAAGTACATGGTGCTGATGCATCATTTAAAGTTTCAAGTTTACTAGAGAATAATGCATAATCCTTTTTTAGTAATTTATAAGTTTTGCTAATCTTGTTATACTCATCAAATAATTCATGAAAGATATTTAATAACTCATCAAAAGTAAATGATGCTTTAGGTGAGTTGCCGCATCGTTGATAGCCATAAACATGAGATTCTCCACTTCTTCTTTGTTGTCTTTTTGATCTTCGAAGTGCCCCGGCTTCCTGCATTTATAATAAGAAGTTGTGTCCTTTTTAAGTTTATTTTTATATTTTTATTTTTTTTATGAAATTTTTTTGGTTCTTTTGTCATAAGTTCAAGATTATAGTCCTCATCACTCGAGGAGTCATATGTTGTTCTCAGTTCAATTTCCTTCATGTTCTTTGGAAGGTGTCATTCTTGTGTTCTCAGTTCAGTATCTTTCTTGTTCTCTGGAAGGTGTTCTTCTTATTCGTTTTTGTAACTCATTGTATTTATTGATTCATTTAATTTAGTTATGCTTTCATGTCTGATTTCTAATATGTGTCATATATCAAAAGTTGAATGACAAGCAAAAACCTCATTAAATTCATTTTTATTGTTATGATCAATTGGCACTAAGAGGGGGGGGTTGGATTACTGCAAGTGTAAATATTCGATTTAGATGAAATCTTTTCGATTAAACCAAGATAGGAAATCTGAAGCTTTTCGTTCTTAGTGAAATGAGTGAGTGATTAAAAGAGAGTTACTAAGTTAATAAGGAAACCAGAAAGATAAGCAATGTTTGAAGGAAAGAACTTATCTTGAAAACTTTGCTTTCAAAGAATTGAGTTAAATTGAAAGCATCAATACAACAAATATGTAAGCAATGAAAGCAAAGAACCACTCATAATTTTTATAGTGGTTCGGCGCCAAAGGCCTACATCCACTCCCGAGTCCTCCTTTTTGAGGCACACCGGCGTCCACTACCGATCTTCTTTTGGTGAAGACCAAACCCTTACACTTGAGCTTACAAGGGAGACAAGAGTTACAACTCTAAGCTCTCTCTCTTACCCCTTTTCTTTTTCTTACACTTCACACAAGTTTTTCATAAAAATTTTCCCTTAGAAGTGTTGTATGAAATGCAAGAATACTTGGGGTATTTATAGGCCCCAAGTTGCTTCAGATTTTCGAAGCCAAAAATCAAACGTGTCCAAAAAATTCGGATACGGGCGGCTCACCCGCCGACTTGGGTGGTTTACCAGTCGAAAGTGCCCAGATTCCTAGGTACGGGTGGTTGAACCACCAAGAATCCTAGGTATGGTCAGTTGAACCACCTCCCACCAACTTCAGCCACTGGGAATTCCGAAAAAGTGATTCCCTTCACTTTTTAATCCCGAATTTACCCTTATGTTGACCAATTCTCTGGTCAACCAATTGAGCTCAACCTGAGCTCAATCGAATCTTTTTTAGTAGACCCAATTGCCTTATTGAGTTGATTTGGATCCCTTCCAAATCACACTCAACTCAGACTCAAAACTTAATGATACTAACTACGACTAATTAATTACAATCAATGTCACCATCAAGTCTAATGAAGACCCTCCTATCTATCGGTAAGCTTTTTGGCAACCTCCAACGGTCTTTCGATGAGTTTCTTAGTCTTCTTCTGGCGAACTCCTGACGTCATCCTGGCAAGCTCTCGATCACCTTCGGCAAGCTCCCAGCAAGCTTCTGATACCTTTGGCAAGCTTCTAACGAACTTCCAGCAAGCTTCTGATACCTTCGGCAAGCTTCTAGCGAACTTTCGGCAAGCCTCCGATTCTTTCGGCGAGTTCCCACTGCATCGTCTAAACCTCGACCCGATGCCCCGGACTTGACTCTGGCCCAACATCTGATTATAACTTTCTCTATCGTAGTTAATCCTACATCAATCAACTCTAATATAACATGTTAGATCAATAACTCATCAATTGATTTCATCATCAAAACCCGAGTTTCAATAATCTCCTCCTTTTTTATGATGACAATCAATTGGTGATATGAGTTAATCCTAACTCCCCCTAGATGCATATCACTTAAATTTAAGAGAAGCACTCACTCTTAAATTCAAGCAATCAACATTCTATGCAAATTTCAATACGAATTTACATAAAATCATCAAATCATGAATTCCATTAAGTCATCAAATAGTAATTAGAATTATGCACTCATATCCATATCCAAGATATATCAATTCATATCCATATCAAGATATCCATATTTTTCAACAAGATCATGTGTCATCATTGTATTCATTAATTAATATCCTATGTCATTAATATATATTTCTCCCTCTTTGTCATCAACAAAAAGATGAAATATAGCTAATAATTTCAAAGCATATGATGATATTACTCCCCCTTAGTATATGCATTATAAAATTTTCTTCCCCTTTAATAAGGAGAGAAATAAGGGAGGTGTTGTTGAATCATTTTATCATTGAGAAGAGCTCTTAATAAATTTAAAAAAAAAATAAAGATGAGCTCAAAAATCCAAGTTGAAACTGATTTTAATCACATCATATCATTAAAATCGTGAGCATTATTACAAATCATCATGTATATTTTCAAACTCATATATTATCATAATTTCATATTATCATATCTTCTCCCCCTTTATTATCAACAAAAAAGAGAAGTGCAATTAGCAATTTTGTAAGATATGAAGGCTTATCAATTTAGTAAATTTTTCATTACTTTAGAACATGCAAGCTAGTGAGTTCCTTCTTCTCTTTTAGGAAGTGTAAGCTAGCAAATTTTTGCTTACTTTGCATTGTTCAAGTTAGTAATTCATAATCTAACAAGTTTTGCCCCCCCTTTGTCATTGTCAAAAAGAATGGATGGTTAGAATAGTGCAAAACTTTTCCCATTATATCATTTTTCAAGAAATAAATCAAGAAATATACCAATCATCACATGAAATATATAAAAAAAATTAACATGGTGATGAGATATTCAATTTATGAAAACAAATTATGAATAACAAGAAAAAATCATAGAATATATTGATTCATGCATAAGAAATTTTAAGTTGTCAAGCTCATGATTTGTATAAAAATCTTCTTTTAAATAATACGAAAACACATAACAAAATATTTTGATTCATAAAAGATTTCAAGTTATAATTTCACGAAATTAAAATTATGATATAGGTAAAAAACTCATTCAATTTCCAATAATCAAAATCATCAAAATCATTTTCAAGAGATTCAAAATGAAATTAATAGACTTATCGGTCTCTTAAAATGCTAGTGATTTCTTTTCTCTCCTTTTTTATTGTAAATAATAAAAATGATTCTTAGGAGATTAAATAATCTTAATTTATTTAGGATAAATCCTAAGACATATAATTCATTTAGATAGCTTTTTTTTAATAAAATGAAAGAACGATCTTGATAAAAAGTTCCAACTTATAATTGTCAAGATCATAAATCTCTTTTTTTATTAAAAGGAGAAAAACATATAGATCAATAACGTGATTCCCATAACGTATAATTAAGTCAAGAAATTAAGAAAGTATTCATGATAATACAAATCTCTTTCAATTTTCAACTTATCACAAATTTAAGAAATACTAATTTTGGTGATAAGTTATATCATTCATGAGTTTTAAAATAAATCATGTCAAGAAAGATATATATCAAAAGATATTCATGAATACCAAAAGACATGATTTAATTTAATAAATCTCCTCTTAAATAATAAAATAGAATTTTAAGAGATCAAAGAATAGTCATAAAGATATCATATTATAGATATCAAGATCATTAGTTAATTTTAAGAAAGAAAAAGTAGAAGATTGTGATTTATATAAATGAAACTTCAAGTTTTCAAAAATATGATTCATAAGATGATTTTCAAGTTTCATTTTCTAAACTTGTCAAAAATCATGATAATAACTTATCCAAGTTCAAATCATCAAATCATCAAAAATCACTTTCATAGTTTAAGAGATTCATAAAAGATAACATAATCGATTCATTAATCTTTTTTTGAAATATTTATAAGATAAAAATATTTTCAAGTAAAAATATATTTTCTTTATTTCATACAAGCATGTCTTTGTCTTTTAAGTCAAATAAAAACACGTATCCTCATTTAAAACCAAAAAAGAGGTTTCATTATGGCAAAGATCAATAAGCCATAAATCACAAAGATCATCATACATAATTTTGAAATATAAACTCATTAAGCATAATCACTATGCATCATTAAATCATAGTTTCATTTAACATAAAAAATCTTCAATCAAAATTCAACCTATCTCAATTTTAATATTTAAATAAATATAACTTTTTACACATAGTACAAGAAGTTGACAAACTCATTTTCAATACAATCAATGATTTTGTCAACTTAATGATTTTAACTATGACTAATAATGCTAAGTTGACAAACTTAATGATGCTAACTATGACTAATTAAATACAATCAATGTCACCATCAAGTCCAATGAAGACCCTCCTAACTCCCGACATGCTTTCCGACAACCTCCAACGATCATCCGACGAGTTTCTTAGTCTTCTTCCAGCGAACTCCTAACGTCATCCTAGCAAGCTCCCGATCACCTTGATAAGCTCCAGTGAACTCCCAGCAAGCTTCTGATACATTCGGCAAGCTTATGGTGAACTCCCAGTAAGCTTCTAATACCTTCGGCAAGCTTCTAGCGAACTCCTAGCAAGCCTCCGATTCTTTTGGCAAGTTTCTACTACATCGTCTGAACCTCGACCCGATGCCCCGGACTTGACTTTGGCCCAACATCTGATTGTAACTTTCTATGTTGTAGTTAATCTTACATCAATCAACTCTAGCACAATATGTTAGATCAGTAACCCATCAATTGATTTCATCATCAAAATCTGATATTTAACATTTATCTAAAGTGCAAAGAAAAGTATTCGCAGCTTTGGCATTTAAGGAAAACATTTATCTTTCATAATCATTCTAGTCATTTATAGGATTGGATAACTTCTGAAATTCATTTTCATGATGTTCCATAATTCAAAATTCAATGAAATAAAAAAATATATATATGTTCTAGTTTTTCAAAAGGTGTAGTCCGTCCCATTGGACATAGGAAGATGTATAATACATGGACCCTCGTTAATGTCAAAAAAGATAATTTACTCGCTTGGGTGTTAATCTAATTGAGTACAACTCACTATGATAGCAACTATTAATATCGAGTTGGCACTAAGAGGGGGGGCGGGGGTTGGGGTGAATTAATGCAAGTGCAAAAATAACTTGTTTCGAAAAATTTGCTTGAAGTAAAGGAGAAATCGAAAGTATTTCTTGGAATTCGTTGAAATCGAATAAGTAAGCAATTTAAAATAAATTCAAAAGAAGAATCTTGATTTAGTTAAGGACTACTAAAATTAGAAAACAAGTTTAAAGGAGAACAATTAAAGGAAGGCTCACAAATTTGTAGTGGTTCAGTCCAACTTGACCTACTTCCACTTCCCAAGTCCTCTTTCATCGAGGCCTATCGGTGTCTACTAATGATCTTCTTCCACGGGTGAAGATTAAAACTTTTTACACCTTTTTTCTTTTCCTAAACTCAAGAGAAGAACATTTACACTCTTTTTATCAAAAGTTCAGGAGAGAAACCTTTACAATCTTCCACTCTTCCCTTAACCTCACTTTACACTTGAAGCACACAAGGAAAGTTCTGAACAAATTTTAACAATATTTTCATCTCTTTTTCTTGTCTTACAATATAAGAATTCTTGAGATATTTTTAGACCCCAATTTGGTTTCAAAATTGGTTCAATATAGTCAATTGGTTGACTTGAGAATTGAAGATGTTTGGATGGAGCTTGATGTAGAGCTTCTACTATTGGAACTTAAGAAAGAAAGGTGGTGGTTAGAAGGACTCGATACACCTTAAAAAGTTCATCTAAGATTTTTTGGGATGTTTGTTGAGTAAATGAGTAATAAGTGTATTGAACAAATCTAAGTTATGATCATGCTAAAGAAAAGCTCCGTATAAGAACATGCATAATCAAAAAGGCAAAGTAAAGAGATGCTCACAGATTTATAGTGGTTCAACCTCAACTTGGCCTACATCCACTTCCCGAGTCCCCTTCTCCGAGGTCCATCGGTGTCCACTATCAATCTTTTTAGAGTGAAGATCAAACCCTTACACTTCCCACTCTCTCCTTTTTATAGGTTCAGGAGAGGAACCTTTGAAAGAGTTTCTCACTTCCCTTAGACTCGATTTACAATTTGAAGCACTCAAGGGAAACTCTCAATTTTTACAACTCTATAACAGAATTTTAACCCACTATTTTGTTCACCACCCTTGCTTCTCTAAGCAAGAAAACTTAGGGTACTTATAGAGCCCAAATTAGCTTCATAAATGGAGCCAAAATTCAAACATATTTAGAAAATCCGGGTACGGGCGGTACAATTGTCGATGGGGCGATACAACCGTTGAAAGCTGTTAGGAAAATTTAGTGGCGATAATAAAATCACTGACCTAGGCGGTACAACCTCCAACCTGGGCAGTACAACCGTCACCCATTAGTGGTACAACCATCGGGAATCTCGGAAAAGTGATTCCCTCCACTTTTCCAATCCCGACTTGTACCATATGTTGATCAATTCTCAAGTCAACCAATTGAGCTCAACCGGAGCTCAATCAATCCCCATAGTGATCCAGTTTGCCTCACTTGAGTTAATTTGGATTCCTTCTAAATCTAACTCAAGTAGAACTCAAACCCAAATTGATGCTAATTATAACTTAATTACAATCATGTTCCATCAAGTCCAACAAGACCCTCTTGACTCCCGGCAAGCTTTTTGGTAACCCTCGACAATCTTCCGGCGAGTCTCTTAGTCTTCTTTCAGTGAACTCCTGACGCTATCCTGGCAAGCTCTTGATTACCTTTGGCAAGCTCCCGATGAACTCCCAACAAGCTTCTGATACCTTCGGCAAGCTTCCAGTGAACTGTTGACAAGCCTCCGATCACTTCGGCAAGCTCCCGTCGAACTCTCGACAAGCTTCTGATTCCTTCAGCAAGCTTCCGACGAGTCTCTCAATGAGTTCCCACTGCATCATCTGAACCCTGGCTCGATGCTCGGACTTGACTTTGGCCCAACATCTGATTGTAACTTTCTCTCTTTATCGTAGTTAATCTTACATCAATAATCTCTAACATACATGTTAGATCAATAACCCATCAATTGATTTCATCATCAAAATATGATATTCAACAATCTCCCCTTTTTGATGATGACAACCAATTGATGACATGAGTTAAACCTTACTCCCCCTAAATCCATGCCATAATCCAAATAATATAAACTTAATTCAAGAGAATCACACACTCTTGAATTCAAGTATCATGAAATGGTTTTTCAAGTAATTTTCATCAATATTTCAAGGATGCAACGAGACACTCATACATCAATTTCAGAAATGATATAACATCAATTTCAACAAAAATTTTGCTTTAAGTTATCAACTCATTTGAAAATTTTGCTTCAAAGTATATAACATAAATTTCAAAATTATGCATTAGTCATACATTTGAAAATCTCCCCTTAAGTCATTAATCATTTCTCTCATTTGTTTATCAACAAACAAAGAGAAATGCTATTGTTAAAAAATTTCTTACATCTGTCATCAATATCTATTTCTCCTCATTTGCCATCAATAAAAATATAAAATATAGAGCTAATGATTTCAAGGCACATGTGTCATTGCTCCCTCTTAGTAAAATAGGATATGAGCAATAATTTTCTCATGAAATTTTTTTCCCTTTATCATATATATCATTTTTCATATATGTGTCATCAATATACTATTTTTTACATCTATATTCAAATTTCAACTATATACTATTTCTTCCACTTTGTCATCAACAAAAAGAGGTGCAATAATGAGCAAATAATTTCAAGATACATAAACTCATCATGCGTCAAAATTTTCATATTTGTACAAAATAAATATTGATTAAATTTTACATTGCTCCCCCTTAGTAAAACATAATTTTCTTATGAAAAGTTTTCTTACTCTTTCTGAATAATAAGGAATGAGAAACAAGGAAGGGGTGTTAAGGATCCAAAAAATTAGTATCCAAAAGAATAAATATCATGTAGGGAGGGATACTAAAAAAAAATCCATGAATCAAAATAATTTTTTAGAAATGATACAAAAGAAAGCTCATATCAAATATCATAAAAGTTCTTGTCATATATTCTTCTTTTGCAAATATTCATCAAGATTCATGAAACAAGAATAATCTTTAAAAATATCTTATCACAAAAATTTGAATCCCCTTCTTATGTTTATTTTAACGAGAATCATTTTGAAAGTGAGCTAAAAAATCCAAGAAATCTAAAAAAAAATTAAGAGCTACTCATACATTTAAATTCATCTCTTTGAAGATCATCTCATGTAAATTTTGATAAGAAGCTCAATTTGTAAAGGTAAAGAATTCTAAAAGAAAACATGATAGTATATCAAGCTCAAATTGTAAATAGTGTATTTTACATGTATTTAGAAAATTCTAATTTTTCTCTAAGCAATTATTCCTCATTCAATGTTAAGATTCATTATAACCAATTTTCTACTAATCATATTAATAATTTAGACTCCATTTTTTATTGCTAAAAAGAAATATAATGGTTTAATTTTTCTTTTGCATTCATGTTCTAAATGTAACCATGAGTACAAGGAATTATGTCATTAAGGATAAAAGATCAAATTGTAATTACCAAAGACATGATTTCTTTTAATAAATCTCCCTTTTTTTGTAAATAATAAAAATAAGTCTTAGGGGATTAAATAATCTTAATTCATCCAAGATAAATCTTAAGACACCTAATTCATTTAGATAAATCATTTTAATAAAATGGAAGAATGATCTTAATAAAAATCTTAATTATAATTGTTAAGATCACAAATTTCTTTTTTATTAAAAATGAAAATCATAGAGATTTAAACATGATTCCCATAAAGGATAAATCAAGTCAAGAAATCAAGAGAATGTTCATGATAAAATAAATCTCATATAATTTTCAACTTATCATAAATTTAAGAAATATTAATTTGATGATAAGGTATACTATTCATGAGTTATAAAAAGTCATAAATAAATCATGTCAAGAAAGATATTAACATCAAAAGACATTCAAAAGACATGATTTAATTTAATAAATCTCCTCTTAGATGCCAAAATGAAATATTAGAAGATCAAATAATAAGAAGAATCTTGATTCATATAAAAATATCAAGTTATAAATATTGAGAAGTTAAGATCATGATTAGGATGAAAACTTTTCTTTAGTAAGTTGCAAAGGAGACATAGGAGAACAAAAAGAAGAACAAGATCATAGTTCATTTTGATAATTTTTTAAAATGTAAGAATCATGATAAACGATCTTGATTTATATGAAGATCACAAATTGTAATTTTCAAGATTTCAAGATCACGATTTGGACAATAAATTTTTCAAGATTAAATCATCAAATCAATTTTGTAGTTTAAAAGATTCAACATAATGATGTCACTATATCTCTTATTGAAGCCTTGATAGTATAAATATATTTTCAAGAAAAAATATCCTCATTTTTAGTTGATTCATATAATTTGTTTCAAGAATGTCTTTATGTATTGTCATCAAAAACTGAATTTCATTTATAAAAGAAAACATCAAGATCATAATAAATATTTTCAACCAAGTAAAATATTTTTGAACATTTCAAAATTGAAAAACCAAGTATTATTTCCAAAAAAAATCATCAAATTATTACAATAAAATATTTTTCAAACAAGAGCTTCGATTTATTTTAATTCCAATGATTTTTCTTTCTTAATTGAGTCTAATTCTTTAGACTTAGTGAAATGAGTTCCATGCACATTTCATTTTCATTTCTAAAATATTTTTAATTTTTCAAAAATAATAGAAAATGAAGCATGATTTTTGTCTCCCTTTTATATATTATTCTATGCTCAAATTATATCATTCAACAATAATCATTTAATCATACAACCCAGACAACTATCATGGTATTTTAATCACGTAATATTTAAATCAATCACTCCATAAACTTAGTCAATAATAATAGACCATTTAACAATAGCCTTTACATTTAAACCAACATCCAAGCTAATGATGTTGAACCAATGATATCATCAAAAATAAAATAACTTCCCATTGAAAATAGTCCCCTTTTTTTATTATTTATTTTTGTACTAGCATGTTCTAGTTGTGCATCATCAAAATTAGTTGTGTAATCATGGACTATTTTCAATAAAAAGATTTTTATAATAAAAAAAGATCATTAAGTGTCAATCATCTTGATTCAAATAATTTTTATTTTGTCATTTTGGTTAGAGAGCTTGATAAGTGAGTTAGATCTCAAGTCATATGGCTTTAGTATCTACTATCAAGATACCATTCATTTTTGCTCCTAATCTTGTTATGATACAACTCTACAAGATGAGAGGTTTTGTTTTAGGTACCCATTTGAGTTCGGGTGCCTCATGAAAGGTTCTTCCCATTTTTTCTAATGACTTGAGATTGTTTATAATTCCTTTAGGAACCCAAATTAATTTGTATGGACTATACTTTTTAAACGAACATTTGTAAGCTTTATGTCCTAATTTTTTATAAAAATTATATTTAATTTTGATGGTAAGTTTAGAATGGGTCCTTTGACAAAAATAGTTAGCTTTTGTTTAGCATTTCTAACAAAGCCTATACCTTATTTCCTATGAACATGACTCTTATTTACAAGGATTATGTTTAGGGATTTATTCCCTATCTTAAATTTCTCTAATGTTGTTTGTAATACAATATTTTCCTTTTCTAAGTTCTTCTAAACTTTCACATTAGAGCAAGAATTGTTTTCACATTAGAGTAAGAATTGTGTGATGGTGATGCATCATGCATTTGTTCAAATTTACTAACTAAAGAATCATGCTCTTTCTTAAGTAATTTATAAGACTTACTAATTTTTCTAAACTTATTATAAAGCTCATGAAAAGAATTTAATAACTCATTAAAAGTAAAAGAGATTTTAAGTGGGTCACTTACCTCATCGTGGTTTGCCACAAGCACTAAATTCTCTACTTTTTGATTGTGCACTTCATCTTCGGAGCGCCTCAGCTTCTTGCGTTCATAGTAAGAGGTTTTGTCTGATTTATGTTCATTTTTATGGTTTTTGTTCAGTAATTTATCTACTTCATTTGTCAAAGGTTCAAAGTACTCATCAGTCAAGATTTCACTTGATGAGTCATATGTCATTCTCAGTTCACAATCCTTCCTATTCTTTGGAAGGTCTTGTTTTTGTATTTCCGAAATTCTTTCCTTTCTATTTTTTGGAAGATGTTCTTCAAGTTTATTTTTACATATCATTTCATTTAATGATTCATTTGATTTAGTCATTCTTTCTTATGTCATTTTTAATTTATAGCATGTATCAAAACCCGAATCATAAGAAGATATCCGATCAAACTCGTTTTTGTTTAAAGCACAAAACAAAACATTAATAGCTTTGGCATTTAAAGAAAACATATATTTTTCATTATCATTCCAATCATTTATTTGATTGGATGACTTCTAAAAACCATTTTCAGTAATACACCATAAATCAAAGTCTACATAAATCAAGAAAATACGCATTCAAATTTTTTAAGAGGTATAGTATGTCCATTAAACATAGGAGGACTTATGATGCATTGACTCTTATTCATGCCAAACTAAGCCATTTACTCAAGTGGGTGTTAGACCAATGAGATATTGCTCTGATACCAATTTTTAAGATCATTGGCACAAATAGGGGGGCGGAGGTGAATTAGTGCAAGTGTAAAAATTATGGTTTAAGGAAAACTTTTAATTTAGAGCAAAACAAAAAATCAGAAGTGTTTCATTGAGGAAGTGGGCAATAAGCTTATTGTTCAAATCTAAGTCATGATCATGCTAAAGAAAAGCTTTGTATAAGAACATACATAATAAAAAAGGCAAAGTAAATATAAGCTCACAGGTTTATAGTGGTTCAGCCTCAACCTGATCTACGTCCACTTCCTAAGTCCTCTTCTCTGAGGTCCATCAGCGTCCACTATCAATCTTCTTTTGGTGAAGATTAAACCTTTACATTTCTCACTCTCTTCTTTTCACAGAGGAGATGAACTTTTACAAGAGTTTCTCACTTTCCTTAGACTCGATTTATAATTTAAAGCACTCAAGGGAAGCTCTCAATTTTTAAAACTCTTTAACAGAATTTTAACACACTATTTCGTTCACCGCCCTTGCTTCTCCAAACAAGAAAACTTGAGGTATTTATAGACCCCAATTAACTTTAAATATGAAGCTAAAACTCAAACATATTCAAAAAATTCGGGTACGGTGATACAATCGTTGGTGCTGACGGTACAACAATTGAAAGTTGTTCGAAAAATTGGGCAGTGGTGGTACAACCGCTGACCTGGGCTGTAAAATCGTCGGCTTGGGTGGTACAACTGTCATCTACCGACGGTACAACTGTTGGGAATCCCGAAAAAGTGACTCCCTCCACTTTTGCAATCTCGACTTGTACCTTCTGCTAACCAATTCTCAGGTCAACCAATTAAGCTCAACCTGAGCTCAATCCACCCCATAGTGGACTCAGTATGACTCACTTGAGTTATTTTGGATTCATTTCAAATCTAACTCATGTAGAACTCAAACCCAAACCAATGCTAACTATGATTTAATCAATTACAATCATATGACCATCAAGTCTAACAAGAACCTCCTGACTCCCGATAGACTTTTTCGCGTACCAATCTTAGCATCCTTTGACATGACATCATATTCAAGTCTGTTAGCATCCTTTTACATGTTGTACTATGCTTAACATAAATATTAATGCTTATGCATGCTCAGTCAATATTTCTTATGATGCTAAGAATAATATTTTTGAAAATAATGTACTTCAATCTCAAAAGTCTAAAACATAACCATGTCATTTATTATATTTTTGAAGCATAGATACCATAAATCATATCAAGAAGTAAAGATAACATATATATATTATTTTTATTTCTATTGACATATTAGTTGTAATTCATATGTATGAGACTCAAATAATAGCCAACGATCAGAATTGTTGTCCAAACGAGAGGCATTATCTCAAGCATTACCATATGTATGTTGTTTTGGTGTTATGTTCTTACAAATATTTATCAAATTAACAAGTTATGATTTACCTTAATTACCATTAAATTTAAAATAACAAGTTACAATTATATTTAATGAACCCTATTTTATCATTATAAACATGTGTTTGAACCTAAATGACATCAAATAGATAGAACGAACCAAATATAGATTTAATATCCATGAAATCAACTTTAATTATACTCATCACATAAATTAAAAAAGCAATGATAATGGATAATCCCTATTTTACTTATATAAATATGTGTTTGACCCTAAAAAATATTAAATAGATAGAATGGACCAAATATGAGTCTAAGTTTTAAATCCACTAATCAATCACATAATTAAAAACCTACGATAATATCTCATTAACCCTACTTTGGTATTACAAACATGTTGTCTGATCCTAATTTGCATTAACTATATAGAATTTATCCAATATAGGTCTAATATTGATAAAATCAACATTAATTCTACTAATCATGATATTAGAAAACTACAGTATTACCTAATTAGCCCTATTTTACTATGATGAATATGTCAATCACCTTAATAGACTTAACTATACATATTAGAGCTAATCATATCATAAATTAATAAAAAACTAGTAAGAGAATACATACCTTTCGATTACAGTAATCCTTCTTCAAGTGAAATGTTAGATTATCTTAAACTTCTCAAATGAGCCTCTTATAACCAAATACAGTGACTTGAGTTAATGAGTTAAGGAGACTGTAAGAATGAAAGAGGTTGAAAGAGAAATGAGCTTTTAAACCCATTCAAATACTGTCAACGATCAAATTGATTATTTAAACCAATTAAATCAGGGCCCTCGAATCAAATTGATCGAAATCCAACTGTTACATATTGGTAACAGTACGATGCTGATGAGAAATAAGTGCATAATATGTTCCAAGCATGATTCAGTTGTAAGTATTGCGGCGACTTTGATTAAATTTTTGCATCTAATTAGCTAACAAAGATTGCTATGTACACAATCCAATGGGTTTGTAGGTCATCAGCTGCATAAACACGTAATGTGAGTGAATAAAATGTTCGAAATTGGGAATTTAATCCAGGATTCAACACATGTACAGCTAAGAAAGATGCATACTCACAAAAAGGCATTTTATGCCATACGAAAACCAACTTGCTCACCAAGGGAAGTACAAACACAACTATATACTAGTTTTACAAAAGGTGGACCTTGATCTCTGCTTGTTAAATGGGCACGCAATCATCTTTTCAATAAGCCTAAGTATGATGAAGAGACATTCCAAGCAAAAATTATGGGTGCAATCATCAGAGTTGAAGCCTGGATCACCAAAGCATGGTCAGATGCAAGCACAACAGGAAGATGGAAGGATTTTATACTGGTTGACAGCAAAAAGTTAAGGTGGCTCACCAGAATAAAGACGACCAAATTGTTGGCAAGACCAGCAGTGAGCTCATGCATTTGCATCTCATGTTTAATAAAGCCTTGGAGCTGAAAGAAATGAACTGATATTTATCAGGTCAAGTTAGTGTGGACAAGTTTAAACTTCAAAGATGATTATTAGTAATGCATCTAACAGGGAAAGAATCCAGCATCATGTTAACTGATTGAAATTTCATCAGCAAAAAGAATTGACCATTGTGAACAGAACTAACCTTACCTTGAACTTATCAGCCCAAGTCCCTTGGATTGATCACTGAGAATATTATAGTTTGGTAGCATAGGTTCCATTGTAAAGGTACTCTCACTCCAGACTTTTGAACAACATTAAGGAGAATGAAGCAGCTAGCTAACATATTGGATAGGGAGGGAAAGGACTGCAACCAGCAAGATATCTGAGGCATCAAGGATGTGTGCAGTATGAATTGACTAGTTATTTCAAGCATGCTTACATGAGCATACTTCAATGGACACTATGAAGGAATTTTCGTCTAGGTTGCAAAATAAAAATGTTGGAAAAATTGCACAAGGAATAATGTTAGACATAGTTAGTATTGCCACATGGGAAATTCTTAAGGATGCTGATGTCCTACTTCGAAAGCCTAAGTGGAGTTTTGTTATATTTCTTATCAATCATAAAGAGGACTCCATCAAGCAGCACCAAAAAACAAGGCCTCGGGAAGCATTTCAGTTGAAGAGAATATACAGAGGAGAGTAAAAGAGACGAATACACAGCATAACAATTTGTACATGTTTCAACCAATAGCTAACACTCATGGTGATGATAGTAAGGAGCTTTATGAAGGTGAAAACAAGAACAAGAATGGTGTGAGAACCCACCCAGTATGTGTATCAAGAACAGTCATCTCTCTTGAAACTCCTAAGTATAAAAGATTGATAAAATAATATATGCCCAAATCCTATAATAACGGATATATATATATATATATATATATATATATATATATATATATATATATATATATATATATAGAGAGAGAGAGAGAGAGAGAGAGAGAGAGAGAGAGAGAGAGAGAGAGAGAGAGAGAGAGAGAGAGGTTTGCATGAACATAGGTCATTAATGTTCTTGGGCTGAGTGAATGAAAGATAAAAACAAAACGTTAGAAAATAGTTACAATGTTGGTAAGAACATTGGACAAGTTCATGGCCGATGTTCTCGGTTTACAATACTACACAGCAGATGTTCATTTAACCTAAATAATCAATTCCTTGTTGCAGAAGTACATTAGTATGGAGCCAAAAGAAACAATGTTTTAGTTGTAAGAAGCATAAACAAAAGGCTGAAAGTTTGTAACCACTTTTTTTCATATCTCCAGAAGTTGGCTACTTTATTCATATAACCCAAGTAGTCTGAAACTTCCGGGATTTGACAGTATCTTGCAGCTGATCATGCAAAAAAGTTATCCACTGATATGCTAAAAGAGCTTCATGCATGAGACAAACACTCTTGTTTTAGTGAGAAAAATAATTATAAGAAATTCCACTTATTTTCATATCTCCAGAAGTTGGATACTATATTCATATAACCCAAGTAGTCTGAAACTTCAGGCATTTGACAGTATCTTGCAGCTGATCATGCAAAAAAGTTACCCACTGATATGCTAAAAGAGCTTCATGCATGAGATAAACACTATTGTTTTAGTGAGAAAAATAATTATAAGAAATTCCAGAAACAAAAGAATTTGCATCACAAATACTTATCAAACAAAGCTTTATCATTGTAGGATATCCTATCATGATATCGTTGGCTATATTTACAGATGCAGAAATATCTAGATAGTAGTATGGTAAAAGCAATTCACACAGATAGGAAACTATATCTGACAATCAATGAGAGAATAATGTGAAAGACTAGCACCTCATAGTGAAATTCTTGAGCAACTGACATCAAGAGTTTGAGCTGATTGTATGCTTGAGATATAGAAGATTTCGAAAAAGAAGCCCTCAGAAAGAATGAATCAGGTAGATTAACTTCTGGGAGATGAAATCGACAAATGCTCCTGATGAATTGCACAACCTAGCATGACATTGGACTAATCAGGAACAACCGATCCACCAGATGCTATCAGCATCAACTAGGTAGATGTCAAAACAAAACAATTGATCTTCCAGTAGCATCTATTCTTGCCTTCTACAACTTCCAAAAATGTACAATTGAATGTATTAAACCATTTGATAAGCAGAAAAAGATCTAGCCTGCAACTGCAATCAGCACCACAGAATAAAAGGCTCAAATAAATGCTACCATTATGTTTATAAAATTTGGTAACCCAAACTCCAAGATGTGAAGCACCAAAACATATTCCCTGTTGTTCAAAGTTCAATTGAAAAATGCTTGATTCAACTACTATATGTAACTTAGCTTCAACAAAGTGCAACAAATATGTGATCTTTCAACAAACTTCTATAATTTTATATTATCCTATGCCAATGATGATGATGTGATTCACAACACTGAAACATGGTATACATTCCGGACTTATAATTTTTTATATTTCATAGCTTAGTTAGAACCAAATTGATTAGACACAAAAGTTTGTCCAAAATAATGTACTATTTGAAACCAAAGGATCATCTCTAGTTGCATTATTTAGACTATCAACAGAAATGAAAGTCCAGTATTCAAGTACCTTGCTCGTGGCGAACTTTCTAGGCATTCTACTTCTGTTCATATCTTTTTGTAGACTTCTTCTAAGAACCTTTGATGTCATCATCTAGGTAAGAACAGAGAAAATATATAAGCTTATAGTTAATAACTGGAAGTATTCAGCAAGCATGTCCATGGTAAAACCACATATAGTGCAGTAACAATGTACCTTTGTTAATTGAAATGCCTGCTCTAATTGCCGTATTTGAATCCATTGTTCCGTAACAATACTGTCCATCTGGTCATAAAAGTACCAAAGTCTAATAATTTATTTCATAAAAAATATGGTTTTGACTTCATCAAAATGGAGTTTAGAAAATAAGAATTAATTTTCATAAAGATAATATAAGAGTTAAAAGCTAAATTGCATCTTGAAAGCTCCTGCAGGAATAATTTTAGTCAACGTCATGCTATGTCTCATGTTATTTCAGAAATATCACATAGGCGATGTTAAAAGATATTTGTATTGTTTGTTAAGCTAATACCATAGGAAAACAATTTGATTAGCTAAAAGTAAAGATGTGGACTTTTTATAAATAGAAGGCTAACCAAAACTAATATGAATTTATTTTACTTTTTATTTGAATGTGCTACAAGCATCTTCAGGTCTAGGTCAAACCTATATAACTGCTTCAAAATGAAAGATTGCGTTATCTTTTAAACAAAAGGATAACAAATGCAAGATTGTGTATCAAATTACAGATACTTTATTCCTGTACATCGATAAACTTAATGTATCACCCTACTATTTAACTATGTAGTTGGGCTATTATATAGAAGAGCAATTGTATTCAGTGTGCTATTTGTTTATCATGATTTGTCAAGGTGGCAGATGTATCCAAATTTCAAATGGACTTTTAACTTCTTTGCCCTTGATTGACCCTTTCTGATGAAAAAGATTTTTGAATCTAAACTCCCACCTACTTGTTTGAAGTTAGTTTAACTTTTATCCCTGGTTTCAAGATGCTTTTTACTGTCTCTGGTGGAAAATTCTACATAGCCCAAAGACCATTATTAAGGTACATACTGCATGACATACCATACCAGCAATGACATGTATTTCCAAGCCAGCAGCATGACCTTGAGCCCTCATATAATTAACAGAGTCCAAAGACCAGGATATCCCAGTAGCTAATTCCACGAAGTCAAAAGTTTGTTCTGCATTGTAACTAAATAATGCATTATCTAAGACAGGCCAACATGTTCAGAAATGTTCCTTCTGCAATATTTTGAAATCCTAAAGATATAGCTATCCTATAATTGGAAACAAAAAACTGAAGCAATCAATAAAACCAGTGACGACAGTGAAGCATCTTATTCTTACAGCATAATTTTCACATCAGCATTCTTTTTGACTGAAATATAATGCTAAAAACAAGCACATATGACTAAAAAAACTGACCTTTTCGATCTCATAACCTGTGACCTCCATTTTTTCCCTTGCATCATCTACTGATGACTCTAAAGTCTGGATGTTATTCTCATTCTTCATTGACTGCTCCAATAGAAGTTGAACCTGCAAACAATTCAAGTTCATGTACCGAAAGAATAGATAGCTCAAAGATATTGGAGAACAAGCACAACAAACTAAGAAGCATGCTCCATGTAACAACAGACTCATTCCCACCTACCACACAGGCGTACATCATGCAGATATATTCAAATACAGTTGAATGAAGGAAAACTAAGAGAGAGAAAGAGAGAGAGAGACCTCTTCCTCCAGAGCACGAATCCAGTCTTCAGCTTTTAATAAGTCACTAACTGATCCCTGCAACAAACAACTTAATATAATTATCATGCATCCATTTACTACCTAGCTATGTCACAGGCTAAACTCTTGAAAGAAAATTAATTCGTGAATCAATTAAAAGATACAGATTATGCCCACTAAAGAACAAGACCTTAACTTTTCCTTTCTAATAAGGATTTAAAAAACATCAGAAATCATTTCTCAGTTCTCTACTAATTCATGAAGGAAATGTAGGTCGACAGGTCAATTAAACTTAAGCACAATAAACTGAAAACAACCACTTCAAATTTGGAACAAATAGAACATGGCAATCCCTTTTATGTTTCAATTTCCTTAGACTATAATTTTTGGACCAATTAATATGCTTATGTTAAGTTGACAATTGAACATAAACTGTTAAAAAATCCTCTGTTGATGCTTCACAACTTTTAGCAGTGATCTACAATTAACCTCTAACGAGCTGCATTTAGTCCCATAATGATTGAAGAGTAGGAGACTCAAGATCTTACAAAGAGCCAGTGGTCACTGCTACTTCAGAGTTCCTTTTTAGGGTCCACCTCGAAAGGGCAAGACAGTATGTGATTAATCCCAGAGCCAATAATTTCTTGCAGGTCAGAGTACTTGCACTAGTCATCAACCTCACTAACCCCTGATGTTAATTTTTCATAAATTATCTTCTTGACATAATTATTGTTTTATTATTTAATGAAACAAAGGTTTTTAGTTTGCTTTGGACAATAACGGGTAAGAGTGATAAGAGTGAACCTCTAAAAAATTAAGCAATGGAGATGGAGACTAATAAGGTATCTTTAGAGAAAATTTCAATATAAAGGAGGCAATACACAAGTAAAAAGGGTAGGGATAAAAAGAAAAAGAGTACTAGACAAAATAAAATAATGCAGGTATGAGCAAGCGAGGGAAAGAACAGGAGGGGAGTAGGAAATACTACAATCTTAACTACAAAAAAGAAAAAAAAAAGGAAGGAGAGGGTGGCAAACTTAACGATTGCAACATCAGTTAGGTCAACCTCAATCATCTAAACCCAACACATCTTTAGAAAGCTGAACCAAGCTTTTGTTGCAAAAATATAACTAGAAGCTAGGGTCAACTTCAATTCAATCAGTTGAACAACCAAGCCAACTGTATACTCATAGGACATACGAGTCAATTAAATATGAACCTTCAACAATGAACTCCCAATTACCCCTTCATCCAACCTCAGCACCCTTGAAACCACTTCAAAATCTCTCCATCTTTATATAGCAATATATCCAAATCTGTAATAGCGTCAGATATTCATTCCTCTATGTGTCACATCTCTTGACATCATTGTTTCCGACCATTGTTTCTATTCATAGACCATTATTACTATTCATATTGGACCCAGGCAAGGGCATTGTCCCACCACAAAATGTTATGATACTAAAATGCAAAAGGTGCTTCCAGATCCTTTCCCTAATGCTACACTTACGGGCTTAAGCGTTTTTCCATTTGCAACATTCCACAAACTAGTATTTTAAAAATCGTTTGTAATAGCATGAGATATCCATTCCTCTGTCACATCTCTTGACATCATTGTTTCCGACCATTGTTTCTATTCATAGACCATTATTACTATTCATATTGCCCCCAGGCAAGGGCACTGTCCCACCACAAAATGTTATGATACTAAAATGCAAAAGGTGCTTCCAGATCCTTTCCCTAATGCTACACTTACGGGCTTAAGAGTTCTTCCATTTGCAACATTCCACAAACTAGTATTTTAAAAATCGTTTGTAATAGCATGAGATATCCATTCCTCTATGTGTCAAATCTGTAATTGTGTGAGATATCCATTCCTCTGTGTCACATCTCTTGACATCATTGTTTCCGACCATTGTTTCTATTCATAGACCATTATTACTATTCGGCCCCAGGCAAGGGCATTGTCCCACCACAAAATGTTATGATACTAAAATGCAAAAGGTGCTTCCAGATCCTTTCCCTAATGCTACACTTAACGGCTTAAGAGTTCTTCCATTTGCAACATTCCACAAACTAGTATTTTAAAAATTATTAGGCGCCAAGATCTCAAAACGCTCGAGGCACTAGGCATTGGCCTGAGTGAAACAAGATGCACCAAAATATTAAATATTAAAATATATATTATAATTAATAAATATGATCATAAAAGTAAAAACGTCACATTAAATTGAAAACACATAACCGACTTGAAACATATATTATGAGATGTAATTCTTTGATTGCTATGTCTAAGCCGATTCATAATTTGTGCTTAATCTCATTCGAGAAGGTGATTTTTGATCCAAATCTAGAAATGGATGAGTCAATTGGCTATTTATTATTTCTCACAACGCACTGAGAAAAGGTATATCGTGAAAGAGAAAGAGAGAGGAGAGAGATCACATCTTCAAATAAGTCTTCTTCCTCCCATCCACCACCTTCAAAACCTTATCTCGTCTTCCAATGAGATCACTACTGGTCACAGGTGCCCTGTAAACCAATCACATGAGTGATGGCATGTGTGATACGCTATGCGATCTTTTTGCTTATTATTATTATTGGCATATTCTCACTTTATGTTTCATGTTGCATATACTGTGATGCCCTTGGATCTGTGCAATAGGAATCAGATCATGATAAGATCACGATAATGAGACCGATTCACCTTTAAACACAGACCCTAAATAATCTCGAGCAAAGGTTACTCGAGAGGGACATTAATATAATCGGACAGACCGGTATAATGTATACTCGTCCATATAATGGAAGCGATTGGTCTCATAGCCGCTCGTGTGGGGACACTAAGGGTACAATACAGGTGCTCATTGATGAATGAGTTCACTAATTATTCCGCTTACGAATGCTAGATGGTTAATAATACCTGACGTCAGACAACGATTTCATAGTCCCAATTGTGTGTCTGGTCCTTAAACTTGAGACACCAAGGATGCCTTGTTTAAGTACTTATTTCTTTGACGCCAGACTTAAATGTCTAGAAGTTTCCAATCTGGTACAATCGGTTATCGAGATTGATAGTCATCCTTATAAAGGCAATTGAGTGTCAATAGAGGATCGTCCAATCTCGGTATCACAAGAGGAATATCCCATGTGATCTCACTCAAGCAAATCCCTGGCCAACGTCGTTCAGATTGAGAGAGGAATTCTCCAAGAGAATCCGATTAGAGCGAGACTCGGATGGATTCTATATGAGGCCTGATAGTACCATACCCGATATACGGTTTCTAGAATATTAGATGGATGAGGGACTAAAGATACACGGTAATTGAGGACGGACAAGTCTAATGGATTAGATCCTCCTATATCGTCTAGGGACTATGGCGTAGTGACCTAGTACGTCTATAGTCGATGTGTTGAGTGAATTATTATGGGATAACAATTCATTGAGTTAGAAAGAGTTATGAGTCAGAAAGAGTTCTTACGAGTGCAACTCACAGCTAACTTGATATTGGGCCTAAAGGGTCACACACAAATGGTGGATGTTACGACCCAATTAGAGGCAAATTGAGATTATTAGAGAGATCCAATAATCCAAGAGGTGAGGGTAATTTGATAGAGATTCAATACCCACTAAGGCAAGATCCATTAAGGTTTAACGAGACTCTCTATAAATAGGAGGCAGGAGCGGCCAAGAAAGGGGATAAGCTACACCTTTGGTCGCCCCCTCCTATTCTCCACCCTCCTTTCTCTTCTCAACCGACCACCCCTCTCCTTGGTGCATGAGGACAGTGAAGAGGAAAGGAGTTCTTCCACGTTCACTACAAGGTGGTGCGCAAAAGCTATGAAGAAGGTGCACAAAAGCTGCAAGCGTTTGCGCTGCGATTGGAGGAGCATCGCTGCATCGATCCACCGTGTGGATACCGCTAGAGAGGACATCTGACCTCCTTTATCTATGCCTACGGATCTGGGTTTTCAGGGATATACGATCTCCCTAGGTAAAACATCTAGCACATGCTGTACAGAAATTTTTGGTTCTGCGATTTTTCACGCACCAATCATCGCACGATGATTTGACCAACGTGGGAGACCTTTTTGTATTGTTTTTCCACTACGCATGTGATACTTCCAAGGTTTTCTGTTTCTAGTTGTATTGCTTGGTACGGGAGGTACGTACCGGTTCGACAAGATACCGGTACGCGGACTGCCCTGTCGAAACCGAAGTCTCCCCTCGCAAAAACGAGGCGACACCTCGTCTCCCCGTGCGGAACAAGGCGACGCCTCCTCTCCCCACGCAGGAATGAGGCGACGTCTCATCTCCGCGCGCAGGATGAAGCGTTGCCTCATCTTCCCGCACGGGGACAAGGCAAGAGCCGCCTCGTCTTCCCACGCAAAACGAGGTAGGCGACGCCTCGTCTCCCCACACAGGACGAGGAGATGCGTCTCCCTGCGCAAGACGAGGCAACGTGTCTCCTCGAGCGGGACGAGACGACGCCTCGTCTTCCAGCGCAAGACGAGGCGATGCTGCGTCTCCCCCCGGGGGACGAGGCGCCGCCTCTTCTCCCTACACGAGAATGAGGCGTCGACTCATTCTCTCGTGGCGTCGTTCTCCCGCGAGGTAAGGCAACGCTGTTTTTATTTTTTTAATATATATTCATATGAAATTAATATTATATTATATTATATTATATATCGAGCGGTATGCACTGTGTGTACCGCTTGGTACTGGGTACTATACCATACCGAGATAAACTCGGTATACCGGTACGGACCGATAAGGCGAACCTTGGATGCTTCTGATAAGGTTACCCAACAATCACTTCTGCCCTCCCATCCCCCTATCCAGCCTTCAAAAATCCTAGCTTTTTTCTTTCTAACGAGATCACATCTTCTGCCCTCTCATCTACCATTGAACACTGATCGATGTGTTGTATTCACCTTCAGGTTATTGCCCCTTTCTCTTCCAATCTCATCCTTTCTCTTCCTATTTCTTGTGCTACGCCACTTTCACTTAGATGCTCGCTAGAGGCACCCGATGCCTAAGCTCAAGCGAGCGCCCAGGTGGCACTTCAATGAATCGCATTGCCTGGAGATCATGTGAGGCACTCGGGCCTCGCCTCACCTCACCCGAGTGCCTATTAAAAACATAGCCATAAACCCAATTAGCATAACCAAGTCCAAAGAGAAATGGGCTCTGTTTTCACTCATTGGTTGTTAAATCAAGTTATATCATACACTAAGTTGTTACACTCAAGATAAGTGATACCTTGGCTCCAAACCAACCTCCCAAAACCCTATTCTGGACAAAGTTTAAGGACAGTGATATTATGTCTTATCCAAGGTTTGCAATTTCGACCTGTACCGCCCGGTACGGGCGGTACATACCGGTCCGCTAGGTTACCGGTACGCAGACCGCCCGCTACCGGGCGGTTCCGTCAAAAATCGGCCGTCGCGGCCAATTTTAAAAGAAATCGACCGTCGGCGGTCGATTGAGTGAGAAATCGACCGTCGATGGTCGATTGAGTGAGAAATCGACCGTCGATGGTCGATTGAGTGAGAAATCGACCGTCGGCGGTCGATTGAGGAAGAAAAAGGGAAGAAGAAGAGGAAAAGAAAAAAAAGAAGAAGAGGGGAATAAAGAATACCTCGCCAGCGCCGTCCTCGCCCGCCTGTCGTCGCCGCCCGCAGGTCGCCTGTGCGCCGTCGCAGCCCGCGGGTCGCCCACGGCCGCGACCGCGGCCACTTTTTCTCCCGCGCGAGGAGACAGATCAAGGCGACGTCGCCCCCCTTTTCTCTTTTTTTCTAATATTTTAATATTTTTAATATTATATTATAAAAATATTATATTATATTTTAATACCGGGTGGTACGTATTGTGCATACCGCCCGGTACGGGTCCCGTACCAGTACCGACAATATGTCGGTACACCGGTACGGACCGGTAAGTAAAACCTTGATCTTATCAAATTCTTTGCAGCAACAATCTGACTGAAAGCCACCTGAGGAATGACCTGGGGATTAAACAAGCTGGTATTCACTTCGAAATTGCAAGCTGCTCTTCCTTTTTTGTCCTATTTGGGTTCAAGTTTAAGAACGACACTAATGTTACTCTAATTGCTTACTTGGAACCATGATCAGAATCTAGGCTAGGCAGGCTTGGAGATTAAGCATGCGACTATACATTTATGTAAATGATGATCACGAGCTACTTTTTCATTTTTTTTCTCATTATGAGTGGTGCAAAACCACAATTCTTTTTCTAATGTATCATTCCATCATCAACATGAGAATCATAAAGGTGTGTGACCTTTATCACTGGGAGTTTCTCTTTGAGTCAAAGTGAGTATGGTAGTTTTTTTTCATTTATCTACCATCATTCACTGTTATTGTTCTTTTACTTCGCCCCTCTCTTTCCCTTCTTTTATTCCCAATTAGAAGAAAAAAAATTCATTTACTTGTCATGAACTTGTCCTAAATCAAATTTGGTATCAAAACTTGTCCTACTCCTACATCAATATGTTTAAAACATAGTATCAATTTAATGTTCAAATACAAAATGTATACACATTGAAGTTCGTAAAACTTAGAACCTAAACAAAAATGCAATATGTTTAATGTTCAAATACAAAATGTATACACATTGAAGTTCGTAAAACTTAGAACCTAAACAAAAATGCAATATGAATGTGTTCAAACAAAATGTAGTGTTGGGGACAATAAAAATAGTTGCTAAGGAATATCAAATGCATACCTTAATTTCATGTAGAGCATTCTGTAGAAACTGGATTTTCTCTTCCATCTCCCCAATAAGCTTATACTTCTCTTCTAAATGAAGTTCTTTGGAATTTAAGGTTTCCATACTCTCCTCTAGAAGTGATTCTACAATGTTTGCCCACAACTCACTTAAATAAGTATAATAGATTTTTTTGAGTTCTACATATTTTGACTTTTGACATCTTTATGATAAGCAATTTCAAATGCATAAACATCATGAAAAAATCTAGAATATAATGGTATTCTGCAAAAACCTTTTGGATGACATCACAATTGCCAAATTTTGTTACTTAGACAGCGAACTTGATTCGCCAAAGTTCATGACATTTACCATGGCCCACCACCTAGTTTCATCGCAAACTACTCTGACAATGCTAGAATGTTGTCAGATACAACATAACTAATGTGAAATATGTTCTCATATATCACAAACACTTCATCAGCTTTCTGCTAGTGTCATATTATCCTGAGGTTCTCTTGTTCGACTACAACACTTCTGTATACACAAGAAAAAGGTAGGTACTGTTGACCATATTTATTCGAGTCCCTTAAGTGACATATATATTTCTAAGATTAGCTGATTCATCCTACTAAATGTCAAACTCTCCAATTCAATAAATGGATACTCTGGTCATTGTTCATGAATTAAGAAAAGGGTTAGCAATTTCAATCAGGAAATTAGAAGTCTCAACTGCTCATTGCTGATGATCTATTGCAATATTCAAGAAACAAATGTTTCTATTCCACTGCATCTACATGCTTACAAAGTATTATCTTTGATAATAAAAAGAAGCGGTGCTTGCAAAACTAAACTTTTTTTAAGAGTAAAATTCTTGGGTAGGATTTTAAAAAAAAAGTTTCCCTATAATCCCAGGGTCTCATAGAAAATCCCCATAAAGAATGAGAAATTTCTCAAGACATTCGCTAATTTTACCTATTTTCAACATTTTCTTAGGTTAGAAACTTAATCTTCTCTACGGTAACAATTCTAAACAGAAATAGCAATTATTACCATAACAACAAGAATATATTTTGGATAGTAGCCAACGCAGTCCTAACTTTCGAATATCTTCTCTTTATCTCGAACACTTCTCATCTTTTGAATTGAAGCAAACGTAATCCGGAATCACAAATGAACAAGGAGGGAGTGTGAATTATGCTTCACGATCATCAACCTAATCGAGAAGTCTTGAACCTCAGGTCCTCCATCTCGGAGATCAGGGCACCACCTCCGGAGGGCGAGGTGTCGGAGATCCCCAAGATGGCAGTGATCAGGACAACGGAGGAGGCGAGGAGGATCATGGATCGGGCCGATCCGGACAGACCGCGGCCGGACCATCTTCCTCGGAGGAGGAGGAGACGGGAACCCAGGGAGAGGAGCCGGAGGGGGAGCAGGAAGGCCACGAGGGAGACGAGGGCGTTGTCCAAGGTCAGGGAAGCCATCGACGTCTATGGGCTTTTCGTCGCCGTCTACAACCGCTTTCGTCAAGAACAAGATGTGAACCGACTCCTAGTTGCGATTAGGTCGGATCGAGTCACCCTCAAAACAGTGGAAGGATGACCACACACATGGTTTCCAGGGTTGGTTCAGCCCAGCTGCAGCACAGTAGTCCAACTCCGGACTCCATCATTCAACTGGTACTTGGCATATATAGATATATATATATATATAGTGAACTGTACCAAAACCGATGCATAAAAATATAAATTTCAAGAATGAAGTCAGTGATTTGATTGAGATAATAATATTAGCAGTTCTTTGAAATTACTTGATATTACTTAATTATTGTTTTATATTTATTTAATCTAAACATATCTTACATGTTAAACAATTACACTCATTCTTCCAAGATCGTCGTTGATTTCCCAAATCCCTATTCCCTCTTTGTCACCGTTGATTTGTATTCCCCTTTTGCTAAAATTAAAATAGAGTTCTACCGTAGATTAATTTATTTCCTTAGTAATGTAATGAGGACAATTAATTCAAAATTAAAATTTATTTCTTAATACTTCAGGAAAACTAGGAATAAAATAAAATTAATTAATTATTAATAAAAAATAGTCATTCCTTTACTTGGTTGGAAGCCTTGCCTTTCTCTTTATTAATGTGTTGATTGTTCATATTAATTGATAGTGTCATGGGTACCATCGATTGATGAGTCGGCTCGATCGATTCGCTATCGAAGGTATAGGTTCATCTCGATGCATCTCCCTAGCTAACGTAGGAGACTTGGTAGGAGTGAGGTGGCGTAGGCTATACAATCGAAGGTCGTTCATTGTTAGGTATCTAGCTCAGGGTAGCTAAGTAAATAGATTGGGATCCTCTAAGCTACAAAGTTCTTTCAACAAAGGTTGGATCATTTGAGTGTCCTCATGTGACTAGCAACCTTGCATACCAAGTTGATGTCGGGGCTTGCCCAGTTTATCCCTTCCAATACTTAAGACAAGAAATGGGAGAAGATAGCGGCATAAGTTATAAATGGAGAAAATGTGTAAAGCTGTGGTTAATGTTCGTCTCTCCCCTCAATATGAGCTGGGGGGTCCTTTGTTGGAAAACCTCAGCGATGCATCACATGTGCAGCGGAAATCAAAACAAAAATCGGTTTCCCATGCAAATCAAATTATCATGCAAAAGATTGGGGTTGCGAGAAAAACATAAAAATAAAAAAAAAACTGTAATATGTGAGAGATTGATTTTACCTAGGGAGATCATATATCCCTGTATTCCAAATCCGGATGGAGAAGATGAAGGAGGTCAAGCGTCCTCTTCTCTAGCGATATCCACACAATGTATCTCTGCAGCAAAACTCCTCTAATCTGATCTCACAACTCTTGCGCAAAGGGAGAGAGAAGAATAAGAGGGGGAGGTCAAAGTTGCAGCCTATCAACCATGAGTCTCTCCTCTTATTAATAGAGAGCCACAAAAAACTCTATGGCTCATACCTTAGTGGGTATTGGATCTCCATCCAATTACCCACTAATCTTGCATTATTGGATCTCTATCCAATAATCTCCTTAGACCTCTAATTGGGTCTTAATCAAGGAGCTCATTAGCATAGGATCTCATCTAATGAGTAGGGGCTAATTGGATCTCTATCCAATCCTCTATTCGCTGAAACATCCATCATATGTGTGTGACCCTCTAGGCCCGATATCGAGCTGGCCGTGAGTCACTCCCATCAGAACTCATTATGATATAGTGAATTATTATCTCCATAATAATTCACTCGACTCATCGACTATGGACGTACTAGGCCACTACGCCATAGTCCCCAGACGGTATAGGGGAATCGAATCCATCGGACTTGTCTATCCATAGTTACTATGTATCTATAATCCCTCGTCTACCTAATATCCCAGAGACCATATATTGAACATGGTACTATCAGGTCACATACGGAATCTGTCATAGTCTCGCTCTAATCGGATTCTCCCGGAGAACTCTTTCTCTCTCAATCCGAATAACCCTGGCCAGGGATTTATCTGAGCAAGCACATATGAGATATTCCTCTCATGATACCAAGAGTGGATGATCATCTATTGACACTCAATTGCCTTCGTAAGATTGGTTACCAATCCTAATAACCAACTATATCATATCTGGAACTTTCCAAACTTGTAAGTCTGGCGTCAAAGAAAGGAGTACTCATACAAGGCATCCTTGGTGTCTCAAGTCTAAGGACCAGATACACAACTGGGACTATGGAATCGCTGTCTGATATTATGTGTTATTAACCATACAACATTCCATAAAGTGGATCAATCAGTGAACTCATTCTCCAATGAGCACCTGTACTATATCCTTAGTGTCTCCACACAAGTGACTATGAGACTAGCCGCCTCCATCATATGGACGGGTATATAGTACACCGGTTTATCCGGTTATCTCAATGTCCCTCTCGAGTAACCTATGATCGGGATTATTTAGGATATGTGTTTAAAGGTGAATCGATCTCATTATCGTGATCTCATTACGATCTGATTCCCATTGCACATAATCAAAGACATCACAATATATATGCAACAAATAATATAATGTGAGAATATGCCAATATTAATCATAAGCAAAAAAATATCGCACAGCATGTCACACGTGCCATCACTCACGTGATTGGCTTGCAGGGCACCTATAACCAACAATCTCTCACTTGACCTAAAGTCAATCACCAATGTGTCAGATCCCTATCAGACCCCTATGACGCTCAAATATAATCTGAGCCAGCGACTTCGTCAATGGATCTGCAATGTTATCTTCGGATAGAACTCTTTCCATTGCTATATCTTTATAAGCAATGATCTCTCTTATCAAATGGAACCTTCTCATAACATGCTTAGACTTCTGATGAGACCTTGATTCCTTCGCTTGAGCGATCACCCCGTTGTAGTATATGAGAATTGGTTTCACGCTGCTTGGTACGACTCTCAAATCTTTGATGAACTTCTTCATCCACACCCCTTCCTTTGCTGCTTCTGCTGCAACAATGTATTCAGCCTCTATGGTCGAGTCAGCAGTAGTATCTTGCTTGGAACTCTTCCAGCTTACTACTACAACATTCAGGGTGAAAACATACCCTGAATTTGACTTGCTATCATCAATGTTGGACTGAAAACTTGAGTCTGTGTAGCCCTCAACCTAGAGGTTACCTCCTCCATATACCAATAAAAGATCCTTAGTCCTTCTCAAGTACTTAGGGATACACTTTAATGCCCTCCAGTATTCTAAACCTGGATCTGCCTAATACATGCTCGTGACCCTCAGAGCATGTGATATATCGGGCCTAGTACATACCATCGCATATATGATAGACCCTATCGATGAGGCATAAGGTATCTTATCCATGTCAGCCCTTTCTTTAGGAGTCTTTGGGGACATACTCCTAGAAAGTGATATTCCATGTCTCATCGGTATAAGACCTCTCTTGAAATTCTCCATGCCAAACGTTTTGACAATGGAGTATATGTACCTAGACCGGGATAAGCCAAGCATCCTTTTGGATCTATCTCTATAGATCCGGATCCCCAAAATATAGGATGCTTCCCCTAAGTCTTTCATGGAGAAGTTTCTGGATAGCTAAGCCTTTGCTGTGGAGAGTATTCCTATATCATTCCCAATGATTATGATGTCATCCACATATAGTACCAAGAAGGTGATAGTGCTCCCACTTACCTTCCTGTACACAAGGCTCATCTTCGTTCTTAACGAAGTCATAAGATCTGATCACCTCATCAAATCTTATGTTCCAACTTCGGGAAGCTTGCTTCAATCCATAAATGGATCTAAGTAACCTGCACACTTTATCTGGACTCTCTTTGGATACGAATCTCTCTAGCTGTATCATATACACCTCCTCCTCGAGGTTGTCATTGAGGAATACCGTTTTAATATCCATCTGCCAGATCTCATAGTCATAGTGTGCTGCAATGGCCAAAATAATTCTAATGGACTTAAGCATGGCTACAGGTGAAAAGGTTTTGTTATAGTCAACTCCTTATCTTTGACGATATCTTTTAGCTATCAGCCTTGTTTTATAGGTCTCTACCTTTCCATCCACTCTGATCTTCTTCTTGAAGATCCATTTACAGCCAATGGGTACAATACCCTCAAGTGCATCCACAAGGTTCTAAACCTTGTTAGAGTACATGAAATCCATCTCAGAATTCATGACTTCTTATCACTTCCCAGAGTCTATACTCATAATAGCCTCCTCGTAGATCTGAGGATCAACATCTTGAGATCCATCTCCACTTATATGTCCCATATATCTTTTAGGAGTGTGAGATACTCTATTAGTCCTATGCAAAGTTGGAACTTGTGTGTTAAGTACCTGAACAGACTCGGGCTCTGAAATGGTGCTAGGTTCTCCAACCTCACTCAATTCTATCTTGCTCCCACTGTTTCCACCAAGAATGTGTTCCTTCTCAAGGAACACAACTCTCTTAGCAACAAAGACCTTTTGGTTCTCGGGATGATAGAAATAATACCCCAAAGTCTCTTTAGGGTATCCCACGAATGTGCACCGTTCCGTCCTTGATTCCAACTTGTCGAGGTTGTATCTTCTAACATGGGCAGAACAGCCCTAAATCTTAACCACCTTAAGGTCGGGCTTCTTTCCTTTTCATATCTCATATGGTGTAGACACTACCGATTTTGATGGAACTCTGTTCAGAATGTAAGCTGCGGTCTCTAGGGCGTACCCCAGAACGAGACGGGTAAATCAGCGAAACTCATCATGGACCACACTATGTCTAACAGCATGTGATTCCTTCTTTCTAATACACCATTTAGCTGAGGTGTATAAGGAATTATCCACTGGGATAGAATCTCATTGTCCCTAAGGAAATGGGTGAACTCTGTACTCAAGTACTCTCCTCCTCGATTTGATCGAAGAGTTTTAATACTCTTTCCAATTTGGTTCTCTATCTCATTCTTATATTCCCTGAATTTCTCAAAGGCATCAGATTTGTACTTCAAAACTAATTTATATCCAGTAATTGTCAAACAAGAGATAGAAATAATATTTTTGATGATAGAGGGAACAAAATAGCATACATCTAATGCAATAATAGCTCCACTAGGTAGATGTAGGGTGACCTCTCCAATAGCAACTACAGCAACTCTTGCTCCATTACCCATCTTGAGGTCCATCTCGTCTTTGGCCAATCTCTTAGGTCTTTCCAGAACCTGCAACGAATTACATATATGATAAGCACTCCCGGTATCCAATACCCATGTGTTATCATGAAAATCTGACAAGTGAAGACTGATCATGAATATACTTGAAGCTTCTTCAAGCTTCTGTTTCGTCTTATCTGCAAGGTAGTCCTTATAGTTCCTCTTCCAATGTCCATCTTGGCCGCAGTGGAAGCATTGTCCTTTGTCCTTTGCCAGGTCTTTCTTGGCAACCTTTGCTTTACCTAGTATTTCTTTGCCCTTGCCCTTATTAAGGGTCTTGTTGGTCTTCCTTTTCCTTTTGGTCTCACTAATATAGAGAACTGGCTTCTCCTTCTTGATGACACTCTCAACTTCCCTCAACATATTGAGGAGCTCAGAGAGAGTCACCTCAAACTTTCTAATGTTAAAATTCATGATGAAGCGAGAAAAGAAATTTGGTAGGGACTGAAGTATAAGATTAACGCATAGGTTATCCTCTAGGACTATTCCTAGACCTATGAGTTTCTCGATCCACTCTATCATCTTTAGGACATGGTTCTCAACCGATGTCCCTTCTATCATCCTGGCTTTGAAGAGTCTCTTAGATATCTCATATCTTTGAGTTCTTCCTTGTTTCTTAAACAATTGGCGGAGACGAAGAATGATAGAATCTGCATCTATACTCTTATGTTGCCTCTATAACTCAGGAGTGATGGAGGTCAACATATAATATTTTCCCAATATGAAATCATCTATATACTTCACATAGCGAGCAATCTCATCCTCGCTTGCCCCATCTTCCGGCGTGGGCACAATTATCTCAAGGACGTATGCGATTTTCTCAACCGTGAGAATAATTCTCAAATTACGGAGCCAATCTGTATAATTTGGACCAGTGAGGCGATTGGCATCAAGTATGCCACGTAAGGGGTTTGTGAGCGACATGTTTTTGAAAAATAAGATATAGTAAAAAATAAATAACATGCAGAATTTATAGAAAATACTAATTAAGATATAAACTTCTATATTAATTTACTTCCACTATTTTCCTAACAAATCACGCGACACCCTCGACGCGTGAGACGAAAGTCTCCGGCATACTCCTAGTGGGGATCGAGATCCAATTGACGTCTTAGTGCAATCTCGAGGGACTCGACCAACTACACTAAGCCTAAAAGGTAGACAACTCTTGTCAATCACAACTCCTTATGATTCCCGTCATGTTTCGCCTCCGAATCATCATGGTCTCGACTGCTCGACCAACCATGAAGTTCAGTTAAGTCATCACCATCGTTACAAGATGAGTCTGATTCGATGGATATGCTCTCGACTACTCGACCAAGTCATACCATATCCTTAGGTCACCTGTGACATATATATTGTAGGCAAGAACTCGATCACATAGATAGGTGAGCCTCGAGTGACTCGACCAACTCAACCTATATCGGGATTCAATTTCTTCCTATAATGATGGAAGGTCACGTGGGTCAATCTTATTGCCTCACGCTTACCAACTTAATATTATCGTAGGAGGGGTTTTTATTTTCTATCGGTCTTCTAATATGTTGTGTCACACACATACATATTTAATATATATTTACATCGCATGTAAATATATATATACATATATCTAATAGGTGTATAACACATCACACATGCAGCCACACTGGATGATCATAAGCCGTCACCTAATATGATTAAGCCCGAGCCAATGGGCCTAATCACTCACAATAGGATCTATGTATGCATCGGCGCATCTCCATGCCCTGTGATTGTTTATCTCGTCATCATCGATTCCGTCGGATCGTCGTATCATCATGCGTCATAATCTCCCACCACATCATCGTGGGTCCCGCTGTCATCTCCACGCTCCCGATGCGCCTCTCCATGTAATTACAAATAATCACAAGCACGTAGGCCCGACAATAAATGAGAAAAACAGAGACACGCAGGCCCCAATAATAATAATAATACTAATAATAATCACAATTACACACATAACAACACATGGCTCATGATCATCCATCCACATTTATACATCACATGTACATCATATCATATGTAGGATTACTAGATATATATAATAATTAATTAAACTATTTAATTAATTATTTTTCTGGAAATTAGAACATGCTAGAAATTTTCAAAATTATCAAGGGCATTTTTGTAATTCTGGATGAGAGGATAGTCCTTGAAATTTCTAAAATTATTGAGGGTATTATGGGAATTATATACACGAGGACAGTCCTTGGAATTTTTTGAATTCATAGGGGTAGGATCATCCTTTTCTCAAAAGGATGCCCTAACCCCTCTTTCCCCCTCTGCGCCACCGTCGCCCTTGTGCAGGCGACAGCTACCCTTGCCTGTTGGCAGCCGCCTTGCAGCCGACCCCCTTTGCGGGCTGGTTGCAGCCGGCCGTGCATGCGAGCGGCTGCTGCCCCCCGCGGGCGACGCTTCTGCCCGCAGGTGCTGCCCCTTGCGGGCGCCGCTGGCTCCCTTTTGGGCTGGCCCTAGACGCGGCCTGGTCGTGGGTGGCCGGCCCTGCATGGGGGTTGGCCGTGGCTGGCCGCCCCTCCTCCTCGCTGCCTTCACTGCGAAAATGCAACAGGAACACATAGAACGATTCTACGTGATATAATCTCATCACACGTAGTTTAAAACCAATCTTTCGCATGAAAACCTTGGCTCTGATACCACTGTTGGGAAACCTCAGCGGGTGTATCACATGCGCAGCGAAAATCAAAATAAAAATAAGTTTCCCACGTAGATCAAATCGTCATGCAAAAGATTGGGGTTGCGAGAAAAACAAAAAAATAAAAAAAAACTACGATGTATGAGAGATTGATTTTACCTAGGAGATCGTATATCTTTGTATTTCAGATCCGGATGGAGAAGATGAAAGAGGTCAAGCGTCCTCCTCTCTAGCGGTATCCACACGATGGATCTCTACAGTGGAACTCCTCTAGTCTGATCTCGCAACTCTTGCGCAGAGGGAGGGAGGAGTATAGGAGGGGGAGGCCAAAGTTGCAGCTTATCAACCATGAGTCTCCCCTCCTATTTATAGAGAGCCACAAAAAACCCAAGGGCTCCTGCCTTAGTGGGTATTGGATCCCTAACCAATTACCCACTAACCTTGTTGGATCTATATCCAATAATCTCCTTAGGCCTCTAATTGGGCCTTAATAAAGGAGCTCATCAACATAGGGTCTCATCTAGTGAGAATAGGGGTTAAATGGATCTCCATCCAATCCTCTACTCGCTGAAGCATCCACCATGTGTGTGTGACCCTCTAGGCCCGATACCAAATTGGTCGTGAGTCACTCCCATCAGAACTCCTTCTGATATAGTGAATTATTATCTCCATAATAATTCACTTGACTCATCGACTATAGGCGTACTAGGTCACTATGCCATAGTCCCCAAACGGTACAGGGGGATCGAATCTATCGGACATGTCTGTCCATAGTTATCGTGTATCTATAATCCCTTATCCAACTAATATCCCAGAGATCGTATATTGGATATAGTACTGTCAGGTCACATACGGAATCCATCATAGTCTCGCTCTAATCGGATTCTCCCGGAGAACTCTTTCTCTCTCAATCCGAATGACCCTGGGATATTCCTCTCGTGATACCGAGAGTGGATGATCCTATATTGACACTCAATTGCCTTCGTAAGGTTCGCTACCAATCCCGATAACCAGTTGTACCAGATCTGAAACTTTCTAAACCTGTAAGTCTAGCGTCAAAGAAAGGAGGACTCATACAAGGCATCCTTGGTGTCTCAAGTATAAGGACCAGATACACAACTGGGACTATGGAATCGCTGTCTAACATTAGGTATCATTAACTATACAACATTCCATAAGCAGATCAATTAGTAAACTCATTCTCCAGTGAGCACCTGTACTATATCCTTAGTGTCTCTACACAAGTGACTATGAGACCAGTCGCCTCCATCATATGGATGGGTATATAGTACACCGGTCTGTCCGGTTATCTCGATGTCCCTCTCAAGTAACCTATGACCGGGATTATTTAGGATCTGTGTTTAAAGGTGAATCGATCTCATTATCGTGATCTCATTACGATTTGATTCTCATTGCATAGAACCAAGGACATCACAATATATATATATATATATATATATATATATATATATATATATATATATATATATATATACAACAGATAGTATAATGTAAGAATATACCAATATTAATCATAAGAAAAAAAGATCACAGAGCATGTCATACGTGTCATCACTCATGTGATTGACTTGCAGGGCACCTGTAACCAGCATTCTTTTTACGCCTAATCTACGGGCTCATTTACTAGTTAGCCCGGGATAAGATTAGTCTAAAAATATTATCATTCTGGTTTTTGATTATGATAAGATAGGATGGCTATTATTAATTATTGGTGTGGGACATTTTGAGATACTCAACAACATTATTTAGGACTTATGAGGAGGAGTTAGGCTTAGGTGTCAATCTTCGTGGTAGATGATCTAGCATGGACTAAAATTATTCCTATTGTTAAATCTCATATTTTGATAATAAAATCAATTGATGAGTGTTTTATCTAACAAGGTTGTTAGAGTTGATTGATGCAGGATTAACTATTATAGAGAAATTATTACAATCAGAGGTTTGGCCAGAGTCAAGTCGAAGCATCGGGCCGAGGTTCGGACGATACGATTGGGAACTTACCTGGAGTGCATCGGGATCTCGCCAAGGGTATCAGGAGCTTGCTAGGATGTCGCAAGGGAGTTCACCAGAAGAAGATTGAGACTCGCCGGAAAATTATCGGGGGTAACCAAAAGGCTTGCCAGGAGTTGGGAAGGTCTTGAAATGGATTTATGGTCATGTTGATTATAATTAATCAAGTTGTAGTTAGCATCATACAGGTTTAACCACGATGGTGAAAAGGAGTTACATATCAGACATAGACCCGGGATCAAGCTTAGGCATCGGGCCAAGGATTGCACGAAACGGTGGGAGCTTACCGGGAGTTCACTAGGACTTCACCAATGTATCGAGAAGATCGCTAGGAACACGCCAGGAGATCGCTAGAGGAGGACCATGAGACTCACCGCAAGGAATGCCGAAGGTTGTCAGACTATGAGATTAAGGTCATTAAGCTTGGTGGTCATGTATGATTGTAATCCTTAAGTAGTAGGTTAAGATTGAGTCCTAATTGAGTTGGATTTGGAAGAAATCCAAATCAACTCAATGAGACAATCAGGTCCACTATGTTGGGAAACCTCAGCGGTTACATCACATGCACAGCGGAAATCAAAACAAAAATTGGTTTCTCACACATATCAAATCGTCGGTCAAAAGATTGGAGTCGCGAGAAAAACTGCAAAAACCAGAAAATAATGATATGTGAGAGATTGATTTTACATAGGGAGATCATATATCCCTGTATTCCAGATCCGGATGGAGAAGATGAAGGAGGTCAAGCGTCCTCCTCTCTAGCGGTATCTACATGATGGATCTCTATAACGAAACTCCTCCAATCTGATCTCGCAACTCTTGCACAGAGGGAGGGAGAAGAATATGAGGTGGTGGCTAAAGCTGCAGCATATCAACCATGAGTCTCCCCTACTATTTATAGAGAGCCATAAAAAAAACTCTAGGGTTCCTTCTTTAGTGGGTATTGGATCTCCATCCAATTACTTACTAATATTACATTATTGGATCTCTATCTAATAATCTCTTTAGGCCTCTAATTGGGCCTTAATCAAGGAGCCCATATGTGTATGACCCTCTAGGCCTGATACCGAGCTGGTCATGAGTCACTTCCATCAGAACTCCTTCTAATATAGTGAATTATTATCCCCATAATAATTCACTCGACTCATCGACTATAGACGTACTAGGTCACTACGCCATAGTCCCCAGATGGTATAGGGAGATCAAATCCATTGGACCTGTCTATCTATAGTTACCGTGTATCTATAGTCCCTCATCCAACTAATATCTCAGAGACCGTATATTGGACATGGTACTATCAGGTCACACACGGAATCCGTTATAGTCTCGCTCTAATCATATTCTCCCGGAGAACTCTTTCTCTCTCAATCCGAATGACCCTGATCAGGGATTTGTCTGAGCAAGCATATATGAGATATTCCTCTCATGATACCGAGAGTGGATGATCCTCTATTGACACTCAATTTTGTTGGCTACCAATCCCGATAACCAACTGTACCAGATCTGAAACTTTCCAAACCTGTAAGTCTGGCATCAAAGAAAGGAGTACTCATACAAGGTATCATTGGTATCTCAAATCTAAGGACCAGATACACAACTTAGACTATGGAATCACTGTCTGACATTAGGTGTCATTAACCACACAGCATTCCATAAGTAGATTAATCAGTGAATTCATTCTCCAATGAGCACCTGTACTATATCCTTAGTGCCTCCACATAAGTGGCTATGAGACCAGCCACCTCCATCATATGGATGAGTATATAGTACACCGGTCTGTCTGGTTATCTTGATATTCCTCTCGAGTAACATATGACCGGGATTATTTAGGATCTGCGTTTAAAGGTGAATCGATCTCATTATCGTGATCTCATCACGATCTGATTCCCATTGCATAGAACCAGGAACATCATAATATATATGCTACATATAATATAATGTGAGAATATGCTAATATTAATCATAAGCAAAAAGATCACACAATGTATCACCCGTGCCATCACTCACGTGATTGGCTTGTAGGGCACTTATAACCAGCACACTATGAGGTTTAATTGAGCTCAATTAGTTGACCAAAAAATTGGTCAGCATCAAGTTTAAACCGAAATTTGAAAAGTGGAGGAAACCACTTTTCTGGAGATTCCGATAGGTAAATCGCTAGTGAGCGACGGTTGGACCGCCCATACCCTAGAAAAAGGGCGACTGTCAGCACTGTCAACGGTTGAACCGCCCAGGACTGACGAGTAAATCGCTAATACTAGGAATTCGGGCGACTGAACCACCCAGGTTGGTGGGTGAACCGCCCGTACTCGAATTTTCCATGTATGTTTGAACTTTGGCTCCAAAATTATGAAGTCATTTGGGACTATAAATACCCCAAGTTTTCTTGCATTCCATATACAACAATTTTGTGGATTACATTTGGTGAAAAAAATTATATATGAATTGTAAGAAAAAGAAAAGGGGAAGGGAGAGAGCTTAGAGTTAGAAAAATTCTTGCAGTCTCCCTTGTAAGCAAAATATAAGGGTTTGTTCTTCACCCAAAGAAGATCGGTAGTGGACATCGGTGTGCCAAGAAGGAGGATTCGGAAGTAGACATAGGCCTGGTGGTGCCGAACCACTATAATTGTAAGTGTCTTATTCTTGTTGCATTTACTATTTGTAATTATTGAGTTCTTAATCGCTTTGAACTAAATATCAATTAGACGCTTCTGATTTTTACTTACTCTTTGAAAGCAAAGTTTCAAGTCAAGCATTTCCCTTCAACGTTGCCTATCTTTCGAGTTTGCTTGTTCTTTCTTAAGTAATTTATAAGCAAGTAACTTAGTAATCCTCTTTTAATCACTCATTTGCTTTACTTGAACAAAAAGCTTCGGATCTTTCTATCTTGCTTCAAGCCAAAAGATTTTTGTTAAAACGAGAATTTTAACTTGCACTAATTCACCACCTCCCCCCCCCCCCACCGTCGCCGCCCCTCTTAGTATCAATTGATCCTAATAATTGGTATCAGAGCCACGTTTTTCTCATTTGGTTTAACACCCAAGAGAAATGGCTCTTTTCGGCTTTCAAGAGGGCTTTTCTATCATTCGTCCTCTTATGTTCAATGGAACAGACTACACTTATTGGAAAACTCGGATGAGAGTTTTCTTGCTTCCCTTGAATCTTAATTTATGGAATATTGTTGAAAACGAATTTGAAATGTCTTCTCTTCCAATGAACGATTGGAATGATTTGGGGAAGAAGAATTTCTCTTTAAATGTCGAGGCTATGAATGTCTTATTTTGTGCTCTTGACAATAATGAGTTTAATTGTGTTTCTGCTTATAATTCGGCTTTCGATATTTGGCATATATTGAAAATCACACATTAAAGCATAATTAATCTAAACGAATCATTAAGTAAAATATCTTGCAAAAATGAATAAGAAGAATGCCTTCCTAAGAATTTGATGTTTAGAACCCAAGAATACCTTCCAAAGAATAGGAAAGAATGTGAACCGAGAATAACATATGACTCCTCGAGTGAAATCTCTAGTGATGAGAATTTTGAAACTTTGACACATAAACCAGATAAATTAATGAACATGAACCTTAAAAATGATCTTAAAATGGAGAAAACATCCTACAATGAACGCAAGAAACTGAGGCGCTCCGAAGATGAAGTGCATAACCAAGAAGTGGAGAATCTCGCGCTTATGGTGATCCAAAACGAGGTTAGTGATTCATTAAGTGTTTCTTTTTCAGAGTTATTAAATATGTTTCATGATTTGTTTGATGAGTATAGAAAACTTAGCAAATCTTTTAAGTTGCTTAAGAATGATTATGATTTATTAGTTAGTAGACTTGATGAAATGCATGATTCATTAGTATCACATAACTCATATTCTAAATGTGATATGCTAGATAATGTTAAAGAAGATAGCATCATACTTAAGACAATATTAGAAAATTTTGAAATTGAGAACAAATCCCTCATTGCCAATAAAGGTCATATTAATAGAAGAAATGAGATAGGTTTTGTTGGTAACATTCAACAAAAAGCAACCATTTTTGTTAAAGGATCTATCTTAAATTTGCCACCAAGAATCAAGTGTAATTTTTATGAAAAATTAGGACATAAAGCCTACAAATGTTCATTTAAAATTATAGTATATATAAATTAAATTAATTTGGGTTCCTAAAGGAACCATAAACAACCTTAAGTCATTAGAGAAAATGGGAAGAACATATCATGAAGGACCCAAACTCAAATGGGTACCTAAATCAAAACCTCTCATAATATAAAGTTACCTCCTAACAAGGCTAGGAGCACTAAGTAATATTTTGAAAGTAGATGCTTAAGGCACATGACTTGAGATCTAATATTCTTTCAAAGCTCACTAGCCTAAGTAATAATAAAATTACTAAAATAAAATCATTGATAATTAATCTTTAGATAATTTATTAATCTTGATTGCTCTAACTTTGGCATGCTAGTATAAAAATGAATTGGAAACTTTATCTAAACTCAAATATATGAAAGAAAGATTTTTATGATAGGTTTAAAATCATTGGCTTGAATATTTATTGATTTAAATGCAAAGGCTATCATTGAATGACTTAAATATTATGGTGTTTTGGCTAAGTAAAATATCCTTGTTGAATGATTGATTTAAATGCTATGATAGTGTATGGGTTGTATGATAAATGATTATTGTTGAATGATGGAATTTGAACATAGAACAATATAGAAAAGGGAAATAAAAATCATACATCATTTTCTAGTGATTTTGAAAAATTATATTGTTCATGAAAATTATATGTTTTATGATAAAGAAACAAAATGTTAGACTTATATCTAATGGTTAAGATAAATCCTTTATATACTTTTAAGAAACAATAATGTATATCTTAATGTTTTTTGTATTACTTTTTGATTTTGATTGAAGATATTTTATGTTCAATGAAATCATGCTTGATAATTTAATGATGCATAGTGATCATGTTTAATAAGTTTATATGTCAAAATTATGCATGATGATCTTTATGATTTATGGTTTATTGATCTTTACCATAATTAAGCTCTTTTGTAAGTTTTAAATGAAAATGCATGTTTTTATTGGGCTTAAAACACAAAGGCATGTTTGTATGAAATAAAAAGAGAATATATTTTTCTTGAAAATTTCTCTATCTTATAAATTTTAAAAAAAGATTAATGAATCGATTATGTTATTCTTTATGAATCTCTTGAACTATGAAAGTGATTTTGATGATTTGATGATTTGAATTTGAATAAGTTATTATCATGATTTTGGCAAAGTTTAGAAAATAAAACTTGAAATCTTTACATAAATTAAGTTCGTTTAAATAAGTTTATAAATGAATCATAAGTTTATCTATTTGGAACTACAACATAAACCTAAACAATGATCTTGATTATTTAAAATCATATATATATATATATATATATATATATATATATATATATATATATATTGAGATCCTATATTTCTATATCACAATTTGCAAAGTTATAATATTAAAACTTGGTACTATTATATTTTAATTGTTACTTTGACAATGACTAAGGGAGAGACAAAAGTGATATTTTGCAATAATGAATTTAAATACTTTGATTATAAAAAACCTAATTGCTAAAAAGAAAATTTTACTTGAAATTTTGAATACATATTCTTGATTATTTTTGTTAAAATTCACAAACAATAAGGAGGGACAAATTTATTAATTTAAATCATGTATTTTGGTACTTAAAGATTTAATTTTATGACATGATCTCCTTACAATTTTGGGGGTAATTTGAATATGGATGTTAGGAAGAAATTATGTAATCATATTTCTTTCTTGACAATGACAAAAAGTGGGAGATAAAATTATTGATATGGTTATAAGCAAATTGGATATGATAATATTGAATGAGAAACAATTTACTTAGAAGAAAATTTAGAATTTTAAATTTTCTAAATACATGCAAAATGTATAATTTGCTTGATTTGCTATTTTGCTTGAAATTTGCATAAGATAAATTAAATTGCATGGGTAGCTCTTGATTTTTTCTTGGATTTTAGAATTTACATATATAAAATTTACATTGAGTATTTTTGTGATATTTTTTACTTCTCCACCTTGATTCTACCTTCTTATTCACACAAAATGAAGAAAGGAAATCACTAGCATTTTAAGAGACCGATAAGTCTATTAATTTCATTTTAATTTGATAATGACAAAGAGGGAGTAAAACTTGCTAGCTTGCTCATCTCAAAAGAGAAGCAAGAAGTGCTATCTCAAGAGAAGCAAAAATTTTGCTTAACCTCACATTTTCAAAAAGAAAAAATGCTAAGAGAAGTAATACTTGCTAGCTTATTAGCTTGTATAATATAAAATTGCTAGCTTGAACATTACAAAAGAAGCAAAATTTGCTAGCTTACACTTCTCAAAAGAGAAGAAAGAAATCACTAGCTTGCATGTTCTAAAGTGATGAAAAATTTGCTAAATTGCTAAGCTTTCATATATCAAAAACTTGTTAATTGCACTTCTCTTTTTTTGTTGATGACAAAGGGGGAGAAGATATGACGATGTGAAATCATGTATGATGATAATGCATGTTGATTTTGAAAATATACACGATGATTTGAAACAATAATCATAATTTTATTATGATGATATGATGTATTGCATATGATGTGATTAAAATAGTTTTAACTTGGACTTTTGAGCTCATCTTAATATTTTTTTAAAATTTATTAAGAGCTCTTTTTAATGATGTTTTCACAACTCCTTCCTTGTTTCTCTCCTTATTAAACATGAAGGAGAAGAAAATTTTATAATACATATTTTATTTTACTAAGGGACAGTAATGTCATAATGTGAGTTTAAATTATTAGCTATACATTTCACCTTTCTATTGATAATAAAGGGGGGGAAATATATATTGATGACACATCATATATATAATATACATTGATGACATATAATATTGATGATATACTTAGATATCTTGGATATGAATAGATAATTATTTTTGAAATTCATGATTCGATAACTTGATGTAAATTCTTGTTGAAATTTGCTTGGAATATGATTTGTTTCATGATACTTGAATTAGAGGGTATGGTTCTCTTGAATTTAGGCTTTCTTTATTGAGGCATGGATTTAGGGGGAGTTAGGATTTACTCTTGTCATAAATTGATTATCATCATAAAAAAAGGGAGATTGTTGAATCTTGGATTTTGATGATGAAATCAATTGATGAGTGTTTGATCTAACAAGACTATTAGAGTTGATTGATGTATGATTAACTATGATAGATAAATTATTACAATCAAAGGTTTGCCCAGAGTCAAGTCCAAGCCTCGGGCCGGGGTTTGGATGATGCGGTTGTGAACTTGCCTGAAGTGCATTGGGAGCTCACCAAGGGTATCGGGAGCTTGCCAGGATAGCGCAAGGGAGTTCGCCGGAAGAAGACCGAGACTCGCTGGAAGATTATCGGGGGTAGCCGAAAGGCTTACTAGGAGTTGAGAAAGTCTTGAAGTGGATTTGTGGCTATGTTGATTGTAATTAATGAAATTATAGTTAGCATCGTACATGTTTAACCACGACAGTGAAAAGGAGTTACATATCAGACATAGACCCGGGATCAAGCTTAGGCATCGGGCCAAGGATTGGACGATACGGTGGGAGCTCGTCGGGAGTTCGCTAGGACCTCCAAGTGTCCATACCTAGAGAAATCATTAGTGAATGTAATGAAGTATGAGTAACCACCTATAGCCTGAGTCGACATGGGACCATATACATCACTATGTATGTGTTCCAATAACTCGGTGGCTCTCTCTCCAGTTTCACTAAAAGGAGAGTTGGTTATCTTTACATGAAGGCAAAGTTCACAAGTTGCATATATCTCATAGTCAAATGGATCTAAGTATCCATCTTTTAGCAACTCTTGAATCCTTCCCTCATGTATATGACCTAGCCTACAATGTCATAGGTATGCATTATTCACCTCATCTCTTTTCCTCTTAAACATATTTATATTAATGATATGTGGAGAAGTGTCTAACACATATAAGCCATTTATAAGGGTCCCTCTAGTTATGATCTCATCATCCATAATTATTGAACAACTATTATTCTCAAAAACTAATTTATATCCACTAATTGTCAAACAAGAGATAGAAATAATATTTTTAATATTAGATGGAACAAAATAGCATACATCTAATGCAATAATAGCTCCACCAGGCAGATGTAGGGTGACCTCTCCAACAGCAATTGCATCAACTCTTGTTCCATTGCCCATCTTGAGGTCCATCTCGCCTCTAGCCAATCTCCTAGGTCTTGCCAGAAACTACAACCAATTACAGATATGATAAACACTCCCGGTATCCAATACCCATGTGTTATCATGAAAATCTGACAAGTGGAGACTGATCATGAATATACCAGAAGCTTCTTCAAGCTTCTGTCTCGCCTTCTCTGCAAGGTAGTCCTTGTAGTTCCTCTTCCAATGTTCTTCTTGGCCACAGTGGAAGCATTGTCATTTGTCCTTTCTCGGGTATTTCTTGGCAACCTTTGCCTTACCTGGTCTTTCTTTGCCCTTGCCCTTCTTAAGGGTCTTGCTGGCCTTCCTTTTCTTTTTGGTGTCACAAATATAGAGAACTGGCTTCTCCTTCTTGATGGCACTCTCAGCTTCCCTCAATATATTGAGGAGCTTAGGGAGAGTCACCTCAAACTTGCTTATGTTAAAATTCATGATGAAGTGAGAAAAGAAATCTGGTAGGGACTGAAGTATAAGATCAACGTACAGGTTATCCTCTAGGACTATTCCTAGACCTATGAGTTTCTCGATCCACTCTATCATCTTTAAGACATGGTTATCAAGCGATGTCCCTTCTGTCATCCTGGCTTAGAAGAGTTTCTTAGATATCTCATATCTTTGAGTTCTTCCATGTTTCTTAAACAGTTGGCGGAGATGGAGAAGGATAAAATCTGCATCCATGCTCTCATGTTGCCTTTGTAACTCAGGAGTCATGGAGGCTAACATGTAATATTTTGTCAATGTGGAATCATCTATATACTTCACATAGTGAGCAATCTCATCCTCGCTTACCCCTTCTTCTGGCGTGGGCAGAATTGTATTAAGGACATATGTGATTTTCTCCACCGTGAGAATAATTCTCAAATTGCGGAGCCAATATGTATAGTTTGGACTAGTGAGGCGGTTGGCATCAAGTATGTCACGTAGGGGGTTTGTGAGCGACATGTTTATGACAAAATAAGATATAGCAAAAATAAATAACATGCAGATTTTACAGAAAATACTAATTAAGATATGAACTTCTATCTTAATGTACTCCCACTATTTTCTTAGCGAATCACGCGACACCCTCGACACGTGAGACAGAAGTTTCCGGCAGACTCCTAGTAGGGATTATAATCCAATTGGCGGTTTAGTGCAACCTTGAGGGACTCGACCAATTTCACTAAGCTCAAAAGGTAGACAACTCTTGCCAATCACAACTCCTATGTCGTGATTCAATTTCTTCCTATAACGATGGAATGTCACGTGGGTCAATCTTATTGCCTCACGCTTACCAACTTAATATTATCGTAGAAGGGGTTTTTGTTTCGTATCGGTCTCCTAATATGTCCTGTCACACACATACATATTTAATATATATCTACATCGTATGCATATATATATATATATATATATATATATATATATATATATATATATATATATATATATATATCTATATCTAGTAGGTGTATAACACATCACATATGCAAGCAACACCAGATGATCATGAGCCGTCACCTAATATGATTAAGCCTGAGCCAATGAGCCTAATCACTCACAATAGGATCTATGTGTGCATAGGCGCATCTCCATGCCCTGTGATTGTTGATCTCATCATCATCGGTTCCGTCGGGTCGTTGCATCACCATGCGTCGTGATCTCCCACCACAGCACCGTGGGTCCCGTTGTCACCTCCACGCTCCAGCTGCGCCTCTCCATATAATTACAAATAATCATAGGCACGCAGACACGCAATCCCCAATAATAATAATAATCATAATTACACACATCACAACACATGGCTTATGATCATCCATCCACATTATACATCACATGTACATCACATCATATGTAGGATTACTAGATATATATAATAATTAATTAAACTATTTAACAAATCAGGTCATGCTCGGAATTTCTAAAATTATCAAGGGCATTTTCATAATTTTGGATGAGATGACAGTCTTCGAAATTTCTAGAATTGTCAAGGGTATTTTCATAATTATGGATAAGAGGACAGTCCTCAGAATTTTCAGAATTATTGAGGGCATTTTTAGAATTCTCTACACAAGGATAGTCCTTGGTATTTTCTGAATTCATAGGGGTATGATCATCCTTTTCTCCAAAGGATGCCCTAACCCCATATTCCCCTTCTGTGTCGTCGCCGTCGCTTCCCCTGCGCAAGCGGCAGGGCTGGCCGTAAGCGGGCCGCTGGCGGCCACCACCTTGCAGGCGCGCCGCGGGCAACCGCCCCTTGCGACCTGGCCGCGAGCGGCAGGCCCTTGCGGGCTAGCCGCTGGCGATCGCCCCTTGCGGCTTGGCCGTGGGCGGCAGCCCCTTGCGGGCTGGCCGTAGCCGATCGTACCTACGGGTGGCCACCCCTTGCGGGCTGCTGCCCTCGTGGGCGGTCGCCCCTTGTAGGGGACCTGGCCGCAGCCGGCCGCCCCTTTGCAGGGGGGCCTTGGCTGTAGTCGGCCGCCCCCTTGTAGGTGGTCGAGCCATGCCCTGCTGTCCCTCCTCCTCATTGCCTTCGCTGCGAAAACGCAGCAAGAACATGTAGAACGATTCTACGCGATTCAATCTCATCACACGCAGTTTAAAACCAATCTTTCATACAAAAACTTTGGCTTTGATACCACTATTGAGAAACCTCAGCGGGTGCATCACATGCGCAGCGAAAATCAAAATAAAAATCGATTTCCAATGTAAATCAAATCGTCATGCAAAAGATTGGGGTCGCGAGAAAAATTATAAAAATCATGATGTGTGAGAGATTTATTTTACCTAGGGAGATCGTATATCCCTGTATTCTAGATCCAGATGGAGAAGATGAAGGAGGTCGAGCGTCCTCCTCTCTAGAGGTATCCACACGATGGATCTCTGCAGCGAAACTCCTCCAATCTGATCTTGTAACTCTTGCTTAGAGGGAGGGAGGAGAATAGGAGGTGGTGGCTAAAGCTACAACCTATCAACCATGAGTCTCCCCTCCTATTTATAGAAAGCCACCAAAAATCCTAGGGCTCCTTCCTTACTGGGTATTGGATCTCTATCCAATAACCCACTAACCTTACATTATTGGATCTCTATCCAATAACCCACTAACCTTGTATTATTGGATCTCTATCCAATAATCTCCTTAGGCCTATAATTGAGCCTTAATCAAGGAGCCCATCAACATATGGTCTTATCTAATGAGAATAGGGGCTAATTGGATCTTCATCCAATCCTCTATTCGCTGAAGCATCCACCATATGTGTGTGATCTTCTAGGCCCGATACTGAACTGGCCGTGAGTCACTCCCATCAGAACTTCTTTTGATATAGTGAATTATTATCTCCATAATAATTCACTCGACTCATCGATTATGGACGTACTAGGCCACTACGCCATAGTCCCCAGACTGTACAGGGGGGATCAAATCCATCGGACTTGTCTATCCATAGTTACCATATATATAATCTCTCATCCAAATAATATCCCAGAGACCGTATATTGGATATGGTACTGTCAGGTCGCATACAGAATCAGTTCGTCTTGCTCTATTCGGATTCTACTAGATAACTCCTTCTCTCTCAATTTGAATGACCCTAGCTAGAGATTTGTCTAAGCAAGCACATATGAGATATTCCTCTCATGATACCGAGAGTGGATGATCCTCTATTGATACTCAATTGTCTTCGTAAGGTTCGCTACCAATTTCGATAACCAATTGTACCAGATCTGGAACTTTTCAAAACTGTAAGTCTGGCGTCAAAGAAAGGAGTACTCATACAAGACATATTTGGTGTCTTAAGTCTAAGGACCAGATACACAACTGGGACTATGAAATTACTGTCTGACATTAGGTATCATTAACCATATAACATTCCATAAACGGATCAATCAGTGAACTCATTCTCTAACGAGCACCTATATTATATTCTCAGTGTCTCCACACAAGTGGCTATGAGACCAGCCGCCTCCATCATATGAATGAGTATATAGTACACCGATCTGTCCGGTTATCTCAATATCCCTCTCGAGTAACCTATTATTGGGATTATATATGATCTGTGTGTAAATGTGAATCGATCTTATTATCGTGATCTTATCACGATCCGATTCCCATTGCACAGAACCAAGGACATCACAATATATATGCAACAAATAATATAATGTGAGAATATGCCAATATTAATCATAAGCAAAAAGATTATGCAATGTGTCCCACGTACCATCACTCACGTGATTGGCTTGTAGGGCACCTGTAACTAGCAAAACATTGGTGAGTGGTGGTTGGACGGTCGTATCTTGGAAACAATGTGGTTGTCAATAGTTGAACCACCCAGGACCGACAGGTAAATCACTCATACCAGGAATTTGGGCTGTTAAACTGCCTAGGTCGATGGGTGAACCACCCATACTCGAATTTTCCATGTATGTTTGAATTTTGGCTCCAAAGTTTTCTTGCATTCCATACAACATTTGAGGATTATATTTTGTGAAAAAAAATTATGTATGAATTATAAGAAAAAGAAAAGGGGAAGGGAGAGACCATAGAGTTAGAAAATTTCTTAAAATCTCCTTTGTAAGCAAAGTGTAAGGGTTTGTTCTTCACCCAAAGAAAATCGGTAGTGGACGTCGGTGTGCCTCAAGGAGGAGGACTCGAGAGTGGACATAGGCCCGTTAGTGCCGAACCACTATAATTATGAGTGTTTTATTCTTGTTGCATTTACTACTTACAATCATCGAGTTTTTAATCGCTTTGAACTAAATATCAATTAGACGCTTCTAATTTTTACTTACTCTTTGAAAGCGAAGTTTCAAGTTAAGCATTGCCCTTCGACGTTGCTTATCTTTTGGGTTTGCTTATTTTTTCTTAAGTAATTTATAAGCAAGTAACTTAGTAATCCTCTTTTAATCACTTACTTGCTTTACTTGAATGAAAAACTTTATATCTTTCTATCTTGCTTCAAGCAAAAAGAAAATGAGAATTTTAACTTGCACTAATTCACCTCCCCTATTAGTGTCAATTGATCCTAACACCTATCACTAGTTAGGATCTATGACTCCCATTTGTTATATACTCTTTATTTTCAAAATACTAATGCATAATGTTATGTGTCCATGATTTTTAGAATTAAAAATTATGCTATTGATGCATCATTTCAATAATAAGATTTCATTATTCATGCATGATTCTTATGCACAAATTTACTTCATTCACTCATAATTTCTAATATTTAATCTTGTCTGTTCTTGCATAATTTTTAAAAATAAAATAATGATATTCATTCTTTAAATTGGGGTTTATCATATTATAAGTTTAGAAATTCCATTTCATCTTTAAATACATAAATAACTAAAATTATAATTATCATTAACATGATGTATGTTTTCAAATTTTAAGTTAATTAGTGCAAGCTATTAAAGCTGATTTTCCACTTTTAGATCGTTGTTTAGTTTGAGACTTAAACTGCTATAGATTGATATATGTGGAAAGAGAGTCACATTTTATGTTGATAAAAGAATTGAGGCAAGATATGACAGTTGCTCTTACTACGCATATTGATTGGCCATAGACATTTGTCTCCATCCTAACCTGTGATGCAACCTTACTCCTTTCATCTCTCTCGACTTGCTTCTCCATCCTATCCTGTGATGCAACCTTTCTCCTTTCATCTCTCTTTACTTGCTTTTCCATCCTATCCTGTGATGCAACCTTACTGCTTTCATCTTTCTCCACTAGCTACAACACGAATGCAATATCCATTCCTTTATCTTTTTTTTTTTTTTTTTGCTGTACGACTCTCGACTTGTATTATCTTTGTAGAAAATTACAACTTCCAGTGTGTCAAGTTCAGTTTGATGATCTGGATCTTATTATCACTATTGATGGTAATTTAGTTTCAATCCTATTCACTTTATAGATTTGACAATACATTTAATAGTTACTAGTTATTCTAGTTTTCTATATCAATCGATCTGGTATTTACATTGTATATTTTGAAGACAAGCTTATATCGATTAATGTAGACCCGAGCTCGAGACAAATATAGAATTTATTTGAAGACATCGTGGTATTGGTGGATGAACTTAGTATCTTCATGATATTGCAAAATGATGTATTTTCTTGCTTTTTACTAACATGGACTTGGCAAAAAGTAAAAGGTAATAATTATTGCTCTTCATACAATTAAATCATTTGTTTTGAGGAGCTATATAATAAGTTAGAAACCTGTGTTGAAATTAAATTTGTTCAACTATCATAAAGAGGTTAATGCCATCAAAAGAAATGTTCATTGCATGAAGAGATATTCATTGTATCAAGAGAAAAAAATAGATTAAATGATTAAGGAAGAATAAGTCAAATTAGTTATTGATTCTTGAAAGATTTTTTTTTAAAAATAATTTATTTTGATTATATTAGTGTAAAATATCATTATATATATAAACCCCAAATATTGGATCTATCCTGTGTAATAACTCTATTCCTGTGTGATAACAACCTCAATCTTCAGCCGGATATGCTCTTATCATCTCAGGATACTAGTTGTGATCTCATTGATTGAATCATAGAATCAATCACATCCCAAGTCAATTCCTATCTGCTACTCTATCCTACGGCCATGGGCTCACTTAGTACTAGAATCTGTTATCCATATATTCCAAAGACATCATGAAGGCAATCCCTTGGGTCCAAGCTGCTGAAACCAAGTTCATTTTAGCAGATCTTCATAGTAGAAGAAAGAACAACTAGGATTTCAGAGTTTCCAGCTTAGAGGTAAATGATAAGAGTGGTCAAACAATTAATTGACATGCTTCCACCACAATCAAATTTATCAGCCTAGATCACGGCAAGCTAAAGTTTAAGGCTATAAGAATACTGCTCAAGCTACAGGGCGTTGTTCTTCATGGCTCCGACAAAAAAGTCCCCTACACAATGGTCAGATTCTCTTGTCACAGAAACCCTAGCCAATTCAGTAGCAAAACCCTAGTCCAGATATGGGGAACTCCAGGAAAAACCATTATACTTGCAGACTTGTATTTGGTGCAGAAACCCTAGACTTGAGACTGGCATCAACTGCGTCCGGAAAAGTTGAGGGAAAGCACTGTACATGTGATTGCGATGGAATGAGGATTTTACCATTTCAAGGCAATGATGGACCTTACCATTTCGGAAAAGCCATGATGGTCAGTCAGAGACCCACCAAAGCTGTCGTGGGGCTGTTGGAAATAATCCAAGTAGTTAAGATGATGATAGGATGATGATGAGATCAGTTTAGATAAGGATAAGATTTAGTTAGATATGATAGATTTTTTATTATTTTAAAATATCTGTATTATGTCTTTTAATCATTAAAAATAGGTACTCCTGGTTCATTCCAGAGTACTGCAGACTGTTGATTGAAAGTACTCCTGGTGTCATCTACTATTCTCTTCTCCTTCTCCCTGAAGTTCTCCAGAAAAGCCAACAGTGGTATCAGAGCCTGGTTCAGAAAAAATCAAAAAGGAGTACACCGGTCAAAAAGAAGGGCAGACTAGTAGATCCAGAAAAAAGAAAAAGAAAAAAGAGAAGATGACAGGACTTACAGTAAGTGTTCCTAATCAAGTTCTTCCTATTCTCAAAGGTGATAATTATCAGTTTTGGGCTATTAAAATGAAAACTCTCCTTGTTTCACAAGGATTGTGGAATTTGGTAGAAAATAGTTTTATTCAGTATGATCTGCAAGATCCTAGTATTACAAAAGATCAAAAAAACCATATGAAAGAAAATATACAGAAAGATGCAAAAGCTCTCTATATGCTACAACAAGCATTAGACGATTCTCTATTTCCCCGAATCATGATGACATCAACATCAACAGAAGCCTGGAATATATTAAAATGTGTGTTTGGAGGCACAGAGAAGGTAAAAATTTCAAAGCTTCAAATTTTTCGTCGTGAATTTGAAACACTTATGATGAAAGATTCGGAATCTGTTGCTGATTTCTTCTCAAAAATTTCTTCCATTGTGAATCAAATGAGATCTTATGGTGAAAATCTAAAAGATCAAACTGTAGTAGAAAAAGTTTTACGAAGTTTGTCTCCGAAATTTGATATGGTTTCTACTGTTATAGAAGAATCTAAAGATACAAGTACATTATCTATTGATGAATTAATGGGATCTCTTTTAGTTCATGAACAAAAATTGAACAGATCTTCAGATGAAACTTTGGAACATGTTCTTCAAATGAAGATAGATCAGAAGAAGGATCAAAAAGAGAATTCAGAAATCAGATCTCAAGGGAGAGATCAAAAGGACAGAGGACGAGGCCGACCAAATGAAGGTAATAAAGAAACTCGAAAATGTTTTTGTTGCAAAAAAATAGGACATATTGAAAAGGATTGTTGGTACAAAAATAAAAATCCAAATGTTCCTCTATGTTCTTATTGTGGAAAATATGGACATTTTGAAAAAGATTGTTGGAACAAAAATCAAACAAACTATCATGAGGAAAAAAATGATGACAAAAGAGATGAAGAAAATATTTGTCTTATAGCATCTGATGAAAAATATTCTAGATCTGTTTGGTTTTTGGATAGTGGATGTAGTGATCATATGACAAGGGATAAAAGTCTGTTTCAGAAGCTTGATTATTCGATCAGATCTACTGTGCAGATGGGAAATGGTAAAAAGGCTCAAGTAAAAGGAAAAGGAACCGTTGTTATGAACACAAAGTCTGGTAAAAAAATTATTATTGATGATGTGTTATTTATTCCTGATTTAAAACAAAATCTCATTAGTATAGGACAACTAATGAGAAAAGGATATTATGTTATTTTTGATGAAGAAAAATGTCTGATTTATGATAAGAAAATTGGTAAATTGATAGCAATGGCAAGGATGACAAAAAATAAAATGTTTGTCTTATCATTTTCGGACTTCGCTACTCCTACCGAAGAATCAACATTATGGAAAAATAGTTATGATCATTTAAAATTCTGTGGATCTATGCAAACTGTCTCAGATGATACAGGTCGTAATGTTGATGACACACATATACAGAAAAGGGGTGAAGCTCTAAATTCAAAGGACAACAATGAAAATACGCATACAGAGTTGGTAGAAGTTTCTGATGATGTGAAGAAAGCCAAGAGAAAGAAAAGAAAAATGAAGCTTCCGCATACAAAGGGATTCAATCCTACAAATGCAGAGTCTCCATCATATCATCAAAGATAGCTACCAAAGAGGAAAATGTCAAGAGAAACGATAAAATATTTCAGGTCAGAAGTTCTCAAAAAGGTGTGGACCGAGAAAAAACATAAGACAACCGCTGCAGCAACGAAGATCAGCTTACCGACATTTTCACAAAAATTTTGGAGAGAAAAAAAAGATTACTTGAAAATAATTTTAAATTATAACTACTTGAATTAAGGGGGTGTGTTGGAAATAATCCAAGTAGTTAAGATGATGATAGGATGATGATGAGATCAGTTTAGATAAGGATAAGATTTAGTTAGATGTGATAGATTTTTTATTATTTTAAAATATCTGTATTATGTCTTTTAATCATTATAAATAGGTACTCCTGGTTCATTCCAGAGTACTGCAGACTGTTGATTGAAAGTACTCCTGGTGTCATCTACTATTCTCTTCTCCTTCTCCCTGAAGTTCTGCAGAAAAGCCAACATGTCGTGGGGCAGTGTGATCCCCCATGGCCGTGACGACATTACAATTGCATCAAAGGTGGTGCACGAGAATCAACAACCTAGAGACTGTGTGACACATGAAGCTCATAGTTCGGTGTCTGAGGACGGATCGAGACTTGACATGAAGAGAGCAACGTCTTCTGCTTGGCGGTTTCCGAGTGAAGCACAAAGGTCACAGCCTCCCACAATCGTCCAAAACAATGGTGGACTTAAATTGGATTCTATCCACTTTGTGTACGGAGAAGTATCCAACCATCGAATCCCTCTCATCTCCCATCTCGCATCTCAACCATACTTCCAGGGGGCCCTCGACAAGTCAAAGGCGGCTCCACCTTCAGAGGAAGAGACAAAAGATATAAGAGTTGGGAAGATAACTTGATCTGCACAAGTGGGAGAAGATTCAACTTACGGATAATGCACTTAGAATAGTCGCCAGAGTATCATTTCATCGAAACAAGCTTGTGATGCAGCAGGCACTGGAAATGGACAACAAACATCACTGGTGGCGAAGAAAGCTTGTCCTGCACTTGGGGACACTTCTTTGTCCCTATGTCCAGTATTGGGTGATCATCTGAAGCAGTTCATGAATCATGCTTCAGTTGCCTGAGCTGGAACAGGAGATCTGGTTGTCGTCCCATGGAGGCAGGCCAACGTGATGAGGGACCGGGACACTTGGGAGGACGGCAAAAGGCAACAAGACCGCGGCATCGGACGGCCAAAACCAAACGACGCAAAACACATCGTACCATGATTGAAGCTGGGAATAGGACTGCACAAGGAGAGACACAGTTCTTTGGCACCTCCTCCTTAGACTTGGGGTTTGGGGCCCATTAAAGGTGACCAGATGATTAGAATCCTTATCCTTTCTCAGATGCGTCACTTCACGGGGGAGCTCAGTAACGTTGTGAGGAAGGTAATGCGAGTTGTCACAAACAGTATCAGTCAAAAAAAGGCATGTCATGAGCATTTTGTAGTTGTTTGGTTGCCATCACGCGTCTTGGCTTAATTATGCAGCAGTATCCTGTTGGCAATGTGTACATTTTTTAAATAAAAAATTAATTATAGCCCAACAAATCTTCTCATCCTCATCCATGCATCAAAAAATTAGTCACTCAACAATTTATTTTAATCTAAATTTTTATCTTTTTGTTATATACAATCATAAGTATTTGAATTAATCTTATCACATCCTCTTAATTCTAAATAATTATAACTTAAAATTATCTTTAGAAAAAATATTTTTTTTGCTAAAGTTTTTGTAGATATATCGATAGGTTAATCTTCAATGTTATAGTACATTCAAATTTCTCTTTTGTCTAGCAGTTTATGAATGAAGTGATATCAAATTTTGATGTGTTTGGTATGCTCGTGGAGGATAGAAATATTTGTCATTACAATAATAGACTTAATATCACAATAGATTTTAGTTTCTCTATCTTGTTTTTCTTAAAGATCGACTAGAATTATTGAAAATCAAATTGTTTGACATATCGTATTTTGAGTCACAACATACTTTACCATAGAGTTTGAGAGAGCAATATATTTTTTATTTTTTTATTATCCATGAAATTATCCCTAAGCCAAGGTTAACCATAAATCTATGATATTTTTTCTATCATCTGTATAATCAACTCAATCACTATCAATATAAGAATATAAATTATCTACTCATAACATATGTCATAATTGAGAGATCCTATTTGAGAACTCTTTTAGCTACTTCAAAGTGATGTTTATAAGGACTATACATGAATCTGGATAACAAATTAACTATAGACATAATACCAGCCTTGAATGTGTTAGATAGATTAACCCTCCAATTAAACTTCAACACTCTTTCTCATCTATTTCTTCAACTATATTATCTAACATAAATTTATCATTTATGTTTATTGGAGTATTCACAGGCTTACAAGCTATCATCTAAAATATTTTTAATAAATATTTAATTTTTAGTACAAATTTGTTTTGTATATGTAAATAATTTTTATTTTCAAAAAATAATGTAAAAGCTCGATGTCAATCATTTTAAATTTTGACAACATATTTTTCTTAAATTTAGCAAGTATACTTGATGAATTTTTAGTATAAATCATATCATCTACATATAAACAAATAATATGAATTTTCATATCATTGGCTTCATATAAAAAAATACTTGATGAATTTTATTTTTATTTTAAAATTATGCTAAAAAAGATCTTATCAAATCTGTTGGATCATGTCGTCAGTACTTATTTCAAATCATATAAGATCTTATCTAATTTGTACACTTTATTTCTTGCTATTTAATTAAAAATCCTTATGTAAACCTCTTTTTGATTCAAAAAGGTTGATTTAATATCAAATTGACAAACCTACTATTTTTTTGGGCTGCAAGTATTAATACTATTCTAATTGTATCAATTCTACTTATTAGAGAATTTTTTTAAAAAAATCGATACCTAAAATTTCGGCATACTCTTTGGCAACTAAATGAACTTTATGTTCTTTTAGCGAGGCATCAGTATTAAATTTTGAGTTGTACATCTTCTTGAGTCTAATTAATTCTTTTTGCGGGGCAAATCTACTGGTTTCTAAGTCTTATTTTTTTCAATAACTTACAATTCATTCATAATTTATTGCCTACACCAATTCTGTTTTTTGACCTACAATTTCAAAACAAATATGTTCCAAAGCAAAAACATATAAAATCATCAGACTGATATATATGTAAGAGACCATTAAATTTTCTTGGAGATGTCTTAGTATTACTATAATTTCTTGAATTAGATCATTCAAAATATGAGAATAGTTGGATGAGATGTTAATCATAGGCAATATAACATGTTCCTTATACACTTTTTCTCTTACAATTATTAGAATTTTAACTACTTTAGAGTCTCAAACTTATTCTTCATTAAAAATAATATTATGATTTATGATCAACTTCTTTTGTAGAATCATAAAATCTAAACCTTTTTTTACTATATCTCATAAATATGTATTTAATATTTTTGACATCAAATTTGCTTCTTTTTTATGTAGGGGTATGAAAATAAGCAACACAACTAATTACCTTTAATTGACTTCTATCCAACCATACTTTATATGGTATATTTCTTTACATTGCCTTGTAGGATAGCAGCTTAACAAATACACTATAGTACTCATAACTTCTGCCAAAAATTCTTTTGATATTACTTTTCTTTAAGGATACAATTAACCGTCTAAATCACAACTCAGTGTTTCACTCAGTTACTCCATTTTGTTTGGGATAGCTTGTAGTTAATTCTTTGTGAATGTTTATAAAATATAAAAATCTTTAGAATTGAATTCACCCCTTCTATTAATACATAAAGTTTTAATACAATAATTATTTTATTTTTCTATATATGCCTTAAAATTTCTAAAAACTAAAAATCCTTCAACATTTTCTTTCAAAAAACGTACCCATATTATCCTTATGTAATCATATATAAATAAGATAAAATATTTACTTCTACCATATGAGATAATCTATAAATAATGTAAGTTCCAACCATTCTTTGGCTCCCCAAAAATTACTTGTTTGAAAGATTTTTTTAATGTTATTTTTAAAAATATAATATTCAAAAATAGTATTTTTTTTAATTTTAGGTAAACCAACTATCATATACTTATGATTTAACAGTTCTAGTCCACCATAATTCATATGATCATATCTTTTTATGTTATAGTGTCGATTTATCAATAACAATCACATAATGTATGTAAGCAGAGATATGAAAATAATAAAAAATATTTATTTTTTATCATCCTCATAGTTGCTATTAACTTTTAAATTTTATCATAAATTTAAATATTTTATTATTAAAAATAGTATAATATTATTTTCTCATTAGTTGTCCTATACCAATAAAATTTTATCTTAAGTTAAGAATAAATATTATATTATCAATAAATTTTTATCAGATTTGATGCCTACAGTAACCACTTCTTTTTCTGTCACCTGAACCTCTTCTTTTTCTGTCATCTGAACCTTATTATCATTTTTTATCTGTACCGTAAATATGACTGAACCATTTACATCTTTGAAATAAGATTTTATCTTCTTTTATATGATTACTGTATTTACTGTTCAAAAACCAAATGATCTAAAATATTTTTCATTAGATACCATAAAAAAAATATTTTTTTATCATTTTCACTATTATTTTCTTCATGATAATTTGCTTGAGTTTTATTTTCACTATTATTTTCTACCACAATTGGCTGGTTTCAAAACATACTTTTTAATATTTTTTAAATTTGTATTGATGTTGATGTAGACATTGTTTAGAAAAATAGGAACTCCTCTATTGCTTGTTGTATTATGTAAAAAGTTATTATATCTTTCTATATATTCTCATTCATTTGATCTTTAGTAATATTGGGATCGTATAGGTCTTACTCAACATAATTATTTTCTATCAAATTAAAGAAGTTGATTAGAAATAATTACTCAAATGTCTATCTATTTTTATTTTTTTTGAGTCTATTAGTTTCTCCTTTTTTGGTCGACTTACTCGTATCTTCTTATAGTAGAAGTCACGAACCTTCTCATTCTCAGACTAATCATTCATCTATTTATTTTAATTTAAATTCTTATCTTTTATTATATCTAATTCTAACTATTTAAATTAATTTTATCATATGCATTGGTTGGCCATAAAGCTTACTCATAATATAATTTCTACAAGAAAAAAGATATGACTTCGAGATATGATTGAGAGTGTTAACAACATTATTAAATTGATCTTATCATATCTATCACCTTAAGCTTTTAGCTGAGCCAATAAGATAATATCTATCACCTTAAGCTCTCCATTTTGCTAAAAGCATGTTTTTTAGCTGTACCAACCCCGCAACTAGCTATACTTGTCTACGCCCTTCGAAGGTCAACCAACCTATTCTCCTCGCACAATATGATTACTGCTTACAGCTCTCGTGAGGAAGAAGAAGACAAAGAAGCAGTGAAGGGCACAGGTCATAAATGACTTTAAGAACAATGTTACTGCTTCCCACGGGCAGACTAAAGGCAGTGGAGGGTGCTGTCGCAGCCATAAGCAAATTACTTTTAGAAAGAAGTAGTGGCACGTGAAAGATTATCCTGAAATCTATCCATTTAGCTGTTTGTGATGCATTTGCTTTTGTTCTTCCTTGTTGATTGGTAAGACATCAATAACGCCGAACTGAATACGAAGTGATAATACTATTGTAAACCCCCTGTTGTCAGCAGTGGCAGTAACTTATTATACTTCCTTTTGTCACCTTTTGAGTGTGTTTTTTCTTTCTTGCTCTTATTATATATATATATGTATATATATATATATATATATATATATATGTATGAATCAGTCACTTAACCATGATGCCCTGGCAATCTGAAAATTATTCTAAAAAACTACTTTCCCGTAATTTTGGTTAATAGGTATTCGGATCAAAAAATTTTATTGATTATGATAATTATTTTTAAAATTTATTTTTCCTTACCCGCCTCTCTCTCTCTCTCTCTCTCTCTCTCTCTTGCCGTGCGCCAGTTATTTCGTGTCCCCTATTCCTTTGCAGTGTCTTTTTCCGTCCATCTTCGACACTCCAATTTTTTTATCCTTCGCTTGTCTTCCTCCATCTCCTTCTCTGTCATCACTTCCTACTGTTCCTGCTCGTCCCCTCTCTTTCATAAACATTAATCATCTCATCTTGTGGTCCATAGCAAGCATAAGGCTCTTTTCAGTTACTTGTAGCCTTCGAGTGTCCTTTAATGACCTCTACAGACACATTGGCAGATAGACTACATCAAACCATGGGCAATGGAAACGAGCCAAATTGTTACACATAAAACGATAGAAGAACATAAAGCCCCACCCACCGCATACAGAACGAACATGTCTACATCTTTTATTCGTTAGGTTATGATGTCATTTTTTTCATCATAACCTAATATACTTCCTCTAAAGATTTTCTTTCTCATTATTCGCTATTTAGAATAATATTACTAATCAAATCATGAGTTCTATAATTTGTTATTTTATCTAATAACAATTATTAAGTTTTCTTTTATCTTTCTTCATATCATTAAGTTGCTGGTCTCAATTTGGTTTAGTCTACACACATATGTCATCTTTAGACAATTTTGCGTTGTCCTTTTTTTTCACTTTTAGTAGTCAAATCTACATTTAATTATTCATCAATTCGAACATATTTTACTCTATTTTTTCTATATTAGCTTTACACTTCATCTCAACAACATTAACTAATTCTATATGTTTTTTTAATGTTTCATTTTTTTTATTTTAATTTGAAAGATTACAATCTTGATGGTGCTTTTCATTTTAAATATATAGCTGTATAAAGGATGTCTTTATGTACCTAAATTATTTATTTTACCTCATCTGTCAATTTTAAAAATACTCATACTTCTACTTTCAGTAAATTTAATTCTGACTTAACCTAGAGTTTTTAACTCGATCGTTCAAATTTAGAATTAATCCTGACTAAAATCTCATCAATCAAAATAGTGTATACATCTTGAATCGATGCATCAATCTAATTAATGAATTCAATGAGATATCTTAATATACTCAACACAAGAATTCTTTTCTCATTTGGTAAACATTTTGTAAGATTGATACAAGAGAATTACATCTTTCTAGCTCTATCTTTTTATGCAGTTAAGAATTTCTTATATAAATCTAGCTAAAAAATATGCCCCCCCCCCCCACAGATATAGATGCAGTCCAATAATATTATCTTATCAAAGACTAGAAGTCAAAGAGACTTAACTTTAACTGGTCAAGAAAATTATTATATTTGGGTGAAGTGGAGCTAGCAAATTAAATGCATATATATATATATATATATATATATATATATATATATATATATATATATATATATATATATATATATATATATATATATATATATATATATATATATATTCCCTTGAAAGTCAAGAAGGTATATTTTACATTTTGACCAACACCACCATTCCAAAACTCTTCCCTAGACATGTATTTTGTGGTGGTTGTCTTTTTCTTATCTTTCCCGATTAACCTTATATAGGAAGTCAAGATGATATATTTTAGATTTTGGCCAGAACTACCTTTCCATAACTCTTCCCAAGTAATTAATTTCTGGATTTTGTCGTTTTCTTATCTTTCCTATTTCGTTCATGCTGATCATCTTGCTTTATTTACTTCCCACCTTCTCGTTCTTGTAGTTCAAGTTTCCAAGCCAAGAGAAAGATAGATGTACGCCATGCAAAGCTTTCCATCAGTAGCTGATCACCATCTCCTTCCATTCACAGATGTCGGGGACTTCGGCCTCTCCACATACCTTCCTTTTGCTGCAGCTTCCAACCTGGTATGCACGCGTTGCTCCCTCGTTCCCTCCCTTTGTTCACTTGCTTTCGCTGCTTATGTTTCATTTCGTGCTTCTTAATTTCCAGCACACCATCTTCGATCATTACTGAACTAAGATCTGTAACTTTCTCTGCATATAGATATACTAACATCTTTCTCCTTTTTCCTTTCGTTTGATAATCCCAAGAAGCATGACAGTAAAGTATATTTGGTGGTTTATGGTGGATTCTTGTATAACATCATTTCTATGTATTATTTGATTGATTTGGAAAAGGAAGCCCAAGTGACTTCATTTGCTTTCTGTGAGATGAAAAGATGCAGGAAGGAAAATACAAATAACATTCAAGACTCTGGGCATTGTTAATTCTAGGCATTATGATCTGGAGTGCTTCCCCCCACCCACACACACACACACACACACACACACACACACACACACACACACACACACATATATATATATATATATATATATATATATATATATATATATATATATATATATATATATATATATATATATATATATATATAAAAGAAAGCTGTTTCTCTCTTGTTTTCTTAATTATCCTCCTCTTTCTGATATTATGTTGATATTGAATTCATTAGTCGCTATGTTATTGGAAGCAGCAATTTGCATGAAACTTCTTAATAGTGTTCAATAGTGAAAAATGTCAAATTAAACCACGTGATAAAAATGTGTACTTAGAAGGACATTCTCACTCAGTCTGAAGGTGTGATAGTCATGAACAGTACAGACACTAGCAAATGGTCTTTCATGGCACAAAATAGACTGGAAGAGAATGAGAACGCTTGTCTTATTTTGAAGTACCTCAAACTGGATTAAGTGTTTTATTGGACACTAAAAGGCTGCCGTATATTTGTTTTATGCATGGTCTTCTGAGGCAGAAAGAAATATACCATGTTGCCTAAAAAGGAACCAGACAAGTTTCTTGAAAGCATATCCTTTCTTCTAAACTACATCATTCTGACTTCATCACTGCATGGTTTATGTTGTGTAATCAATCAGGTTTTTTGAGTGCACATCGCTTCATTAGTGGAGGAATAGTAATATTCCAACATTTTCCTCGTAAATGCACTAAAATACCAAAGAAATGAAAAGATAGATGCTAGAAAGGACTCATTAGTGCTTAGCTTTTCTGAATCAAGAAGTCTTGAGCTACATCTCAGGAACTTGTCAGCTCAGAAACCAAGTTTTTTGCATTTCTCTTTTGAAGAGGAGTAGACTGATTGTAGTAGAAAAATTTCAAGTTTATGGTATTATAGTGCAATATGTTGAGGGAGAAGGGTCCGAAACCATAAACAGAACAAGCCAGAAGATCGCTACATAATTATAGATAAACCTATGTCCACAAAGAAAGTAAGATTTTCACTATATGATAAAAAGAAATATAAAAAATAAACCTAAGGAGAAGTCAAATCCAAAGTCTCTTGTACATCTCTTACACAAACTCTTAATTCTATCCTTGAGAACGAGCTCCTGGAATATGCAAAATTTTTTCCTCTATGCCTCTTCCTCATCATCGGAACCTTCAGATATATAAGGCATATGGAGAAATACAAAAATGCTGCTCCTATGACTGTCTTGGGAAGATGCATTAATTGACTACGATCTTACCTGCATTTGACAGGAAAAGCATTTCACGTTCCTTACTCTTCTTTTGATTCCCCCAGTGGCTCTTTCTATTCTCTTTTGATCTTTGAATAAGTATAGATCAAATGAACACCCAGAAGAATTCCATAAAATTCGAGAAACTTAGTCTCGATTTATGCAAATGAAACCACATATATTTAGTCTATTCTTTTTACCAAGCCTGGACAGTAGTCTGCAAATGTGTGTAAGAGACACTTACAGATACAGTTTTAGGATCACAAGAAATTAAAAGAGATACTTGAAGAGAACTCAGAGGTTCATGAAATTTAATGAACTTCTAATTTGATTGATTTTTGACAGAGTAATCTGGTACAGACATGTGCTATCTCTGAGTATGACTTGGGAGGAGAAGGAGATCTGTTCAAAGCTCCAAGACCCATACTAGAGGAATCAGTACTTGCGTTCGATCCCATAGCGGCTGCCACATTACTGTTATCTGGGTATGGAAGTAGCATCACGACAGACAACATTGAGATAGTAGATATGGAGTCAATCCAAAATGGAGATCTCCTGTGTGAGGCCTTCTATGGCTGTGAAAAGGACCTTCTTGTGAAGTCAGCTCATGTACCGGCACCTGACGTCGCAGACTTTGTGCTCCCTTCACTGCAGCTAGAAGAAACTATAGTTGGAGAAAGGAATTGCTTCTCTGCAGAGATGCCTTTGCAGAAGCGTGACAGCACAAATGCTTCCAGCGTCGGACCACGTTTACTTGATGTTCATGAAGTGGATCTTGAGGCTGCGTTTGGGATGAGGACATACAGTGAAGGAGATATCCAGGTCAGGTTAAAGAATTCATGGCCTCCTGTATGAACTCTTATCTTTCAATTGATAGATGAACATTTAGCTGGCATCAATTAAAGATTTACGAAACCACATCACAAGTAACAAAATAAGCCTAAAATCAAGGTATCATATACCTTAAGCTTATGAAGATGTTGCAGGTCATTGATTTTGAGTGTTTCTGACAGAGCACTGGAGTGGATTGCTTTGTTCATGGTGATATCAACATTGTCCCTACTTTTAAGCTTTCATCAACAAGTGAGGATGTGAAGATGAAAGAAAGAATCCAAAAGCTTTCCAGGTACAGGACCAAAAGGACCAGAAGAAATTTTCACAGAAGGATCAAGGTGAGCTACCATTTTGTTCTGATAGGCTGTGATATCAAGCACAACCAGAACAAATAATCTACATATAGATTGACAACTATTCACCTACATAAGTCATATCACACATCATTTCTACTTCATCAGTTGATGTAGAAACAATCAGATGCAAATGACATCTTTCAATCAACCTTTGGGTTCATTTGAGCTTCTATAAGCAAAACTGTGGAGGAACAACATCTTACACTGTCCACCTTACAGTCCTCTCATTAAATTACAATCACAGTGATCATAACTGTGCATTATGCAGTATGTATGCAGAAAGGTCTTGGCAGACGGTCAGCCTCGCGTACGTGGAAGGTTTGCAAAGAAAGAAGCAGGTGTGCAAAGACTGAACACTCTCATGCATGTTGCAACCTGTAGAAGCAATGAATAGATATGGTACCGTTAAGTAGCTCCCACTGTAGGCAAATTTGGTTGATGGTTTGCATTAAATATCTATGTTTAGTTATGTAAGTAGGAAGGAATAAGATCAAATCTGGCACTGTGTACAGCTTTCAAATTTTAGTTATGGGGGTCATGTTGGGCTGTAATGGTTTTCCTCTTGGAACAACCTTTGATTATATATGCATGTCAATTAATTTGTCCTCAAGCAGATATATGGAGAAGAATTTGTAGAAGGTAAGACATGACAAACTCTACGAGCTAATGTTTCCTGTTTAGTTCTTTGCAATAACCTTAACATACACTGATACATTATATCTCAATTTTTCACTTCACCAAGTCTTTGAATCATCATGACAGAGATAACCTGACACATCAAGCCAACTTAACACTACAAACCTAGGATGAGACAATCGTCTATCACCCGCTCAACCACCCCCTGCACCGACTTCTCCTGAGGATGTACAGGTTGACGTAGCCTCGCATCCAATCACGTATGAAGTGAGGAGTAGCGCCAAACAATCAAGGCAACACTTGCACCCAATGTATAGTCTAGTCACTCAAGGCACCAGCAAACATTAAACACCCACGTACGCTGACGCTGACACTCATAAAACCATCTCGTACGTCAACCACGAACAACAGGTATAAAACTATCCCCAAAAGTAGAACTAGGGGAGAAAGACACATCCACGTTACAGTTCTTTATTTTCCTTGAGCTCCAGTTCTTGGGAGGTCAAGAGTCACTACATCTTGGGAGGTCGGCCCTAGATCATATGACCAGATCCCCCGTTAGTCCTCTTTAGTCGGCTTAGTGGAAACGTTATGGTCTTGCACACTGATAAGACCCCAGAATGAGCCCTATAGATTTTGATCCTTGAGAGGGATCAACTCTTGGAACGCTATAGGGGTTCCTTCCTCCTATACTCGGCACAAAGGCTAAATTGAAGATGATAAATGCTTGCTTAAAAGAGGGGGGCGGCTACATCTTAAATAGAGATCAAAGTCCTAGCCTAAGGGGGCATTTGTCTAAGTAAAATTACTCTGTTGCCCCTCCTATAGCCATCCTATCTTAATAGGTACAAGGGGTGGCTAGGTTGGCTCTATAGCCGACCTAAGCAGGGGGAAACCCTAGCCGACTTGCCCAGTAAGGGGGGGCAGCGACTACTGAGCCCTAAGGGCTAATCTAAACCCTAGCCATACTCCTTTATAAGATATGAATGACTTTATTACAATCTAGCAAGGTTTTATTGACTTCTTCTAGGGAGATTAGGACTCAACCCTGCTGGAGTCCTATCAAACCTGGCCTCTTAAAATCAGCATTGTCCTCAAGACTGAAGTTCCATGAACTCAGGGAACCAGGTCTTCAGCTCCTCATCAGCTTGGGTGTCAGTTGGAAGAACTTGAGCTGAGTCGTCGTCTTTAAATTTTCATTTGAGGTGAGATACTTGGAGGATCAACTGTAATTTTGATATGGTGCATGGATCTTATCTCCCGGTTGGGGCCCCAATATGATCCCCATTTTTGCAAGGCCCAAAGAAATAGGGAGACCACTTTCTTGAGGCTTGAATTTCATGCTGGTGGAGCTGGAGATGAAGGGGGACTTGATCTTTCTCAGGAAACTTTCTTCTACTCCGACGTTTGTCATGGGGAAGTTTCTTCCTTGCATGGGCTACCACATGGTTAGTCTTTAGTGATAGCCAATCTTTCTTCTGGAATGGTGACTGCCCTATGGTATGATTCATGATGATGAGAGCCCAATATGGCGTGAGCATGGATTGTAATTCTTCTAGTTTAACTCCTCTTTCATGCCATGGACCTGTATCCAACCATATTTTAAATTTGGTAGTAATCAGTATCTCCTATAAAAACCTCGTATAAAGTGTGGGGGAAGCCTCGGTGTAAATTAGGAGTCGACCATCTTGTATAAGAATAGCCCAAATTTCAACTCCTGATGCATCGACCTCAATGACCAAAGTGCGACCGAAATTGGGCAGCGCTAGGACCGACGTCATCGTCATGGCTACCTTGAGTCGTTCGAAAGCTGCGGAGGCTTTATCCGACCACAAGAAGTCTTTCTTCAGTAAGGATGTGAGCGGGGCACTGATCTTACCGTAATCTTTCACAAAATTTTGGTAGTAGCCCGTGAGTCTAAGGAAACTGCGTAATGATTGTACGTTTGTAGATCTCGGCCATCCTTGCATTGCCTCGATCTTTGTTGGGTCCACCGTCACTTCATCCTCTAATATAATGTGCCCAAGATACTCCAATTTATGCTATAAGAAGCTGCACTTTGACTGTTTAATATAAGAAGTATTCTCCCGAAGAATCATTAGAACAGTTCGTAAGTGCTGAAAATGTATATCAAGCGTAGAGCTATAAATGAGAATATCATCAAAGAATATCAATATGAATTTTCGTAGAAAACTTTAGAAGATATCATTCATCAGGCTTTGGAAATTAGAAGGAGCATTCGTAAGTCCGAAAGGCATTACCAGAAACTTGTAGTGGTCGTTATACGTGCGGAATATAGTTTTTAGAATATCTTCAGTGCATACCCGAATATGATGGTATCTGGATCGAAGATCCAATTTAGTGAGGACTCGGTCTCCTTTTAATTCATCCAAGAGTTTATCTACGAATGAGATATGATATTTATCCTTAACGGTGATGGCGTTCAGAGCTCGGTAGTCAACGCACATCCACCACGTACCATCTTTCTTGCGCATTATCAACACCGGTGAGGATAAGTGCTGCAGCTCGGTCGAATCACCCTGGTGTCATGCATCTCTTTAACAATGTTCTCGATCTCATCCTCCTACAAGTGAGGATAGTGGTACAATCGTAAATTTGCTAGAGGTTTGCCTAGCAAAATAGGAATGCAGTGGTCATGCGGCCGATCAGGGGGCTGCCCACGCGGCTCCAAGAAAACATCAGCGAATTCATTTAGGCAAAGGGCAAGCTTAGGATCTGAGTTTTGTATGTTCTCCCCCATAGATGACTACTGAATATGCATCAAGAATCCACCATGTGCTTTGTGCAAAACTTTCTCCATTTGTTGCGACAAAACGGTGGAAATTTGGCTCCCGCGCTTGCCTCGTAACGTGACCCATCTCCCTTTGCAATAAAATTTCATGATTAATTTATAAAAATTCCAAGAGATATCACCTAGTGTTGTGAGCTATTCGATCCTGAGTACCGCTTCATAATCATCGTTGGGTAGGAGGAAAAAATCAACTACCACTTCTTGGTCTTGGAGGAGTAGTTTCACCCGCGGGCACCGTTGGTCACAATTAAAGATTCGGCTGTCGGTGACCTTTTCGTCAAACTTGTTGCAACCTTCGATTTGATGTGCCAAACATGCAGCAACCTTACTGTTGAGGAAGTTAGTGGTGTTGCTCGTGTCGATGAGAACGGTGATGAGTTGCTATTTTAGAAGTCATCTAACTTTCATCATCTACGGGTTGGAATAACTGGCCAATACATGCACTACGTAATTGGCCGGTTGGGACTCTTCCTCTATGGCTTCTTCTTTAGGTTCAAGGGCTTTTTCAGATGTTTTATTATCCTCATCCTCCATTGGTTCAATCACGAGGAGCCGACCCTTTTTGCAGTGATGTTCGTAGCTCCACGGTTCGTCGTAATGCCAACACAAACTACTTGGCCGATCGTTCGCGAAGCTCGTCTCTTGTCAACTTTTTTGGTGCAGGAGCTTATGGCAGTAGTGGGGGCAGTAGGCCTCGGGATGGCTGGTCAGGGAGCGACCCTTGTCCTTCGTACCTCATGGTTCAATTGTTCTTCCTGGATATGCGCGAAGGAAATCACTGCCATAAGAGTGTATGGTTGCCGCGCCTTTACTTCTCCTCGGATCTCCGGCTTTAGGCCCTCGATAAAAGTACATAAAAGTTATTTCTCAGACCAACTCTCAGTTTGGTTAGATAAATGCTCAAACCTTGTTTGGTATTCTTATATTGTAGAGGTTTGACAAATCTTTGCCAATTGTCCGTCGATGTTGTTGAAATCGGTTGGTCCGAAGCAGTCTAGTAGTCCTTCCTTGAATTGCTGCCAAGAGAGTCCTCCATGGGTGTGTTTAAACCAATTAAACCACTGAATAGCATCTCCCTCGAGGTGGATGACAGCAATCTCCACCCATGTGGCGTCGGTGGTTCGGTAGAACCGGAAATAGCGCTCCATTCGCGAGATCCACCCGATCGGGTCTCCTTCTTCCCATCCAGGGAAGTCAACCTTCATGCGTGGATTATTGAGATCAGAGGTGATGTGGCTATATTCTTGAGGATCGTCTTACCGATCTGAAGTTTCTCCGTGTTGTGATTTCCTCAGGTTCGAGAGTCGGCCAATGCTGAATTCGGCGAAAAGGGATCACATCTTCTCTTCCATGTGGTTTCCAAAAGCTTCAAGCTTTGCATCGATAGCCTCCTCTGATGCCATAGTATACACCTCTAGATCTATAATATTGATATCTTTTTTCTTTTGTCGGGTTAGTGGCCTGGGAATTTTGGAGAAGGGGGTGGCCGGTTGGAAGGTGAATCGGTTTGGATAAAAGTAGGCTGTGGTTTAGGGCAGATTTGGGGCTACGATTTTATGGAGTTTAGGCTTGGTATAGTTTTAGGGCTGTGATAGCAGTAGATAAATGTTAGGAAAATAGATTTTAGATCTGGGAAAGATGGCAGCAAAGGTAGGTGTCTCGGTAAGGAATATTGGCTAAAAAGGTAAGTGGATCGATAAGGAAGTAGGCTGATTTGGGGGCTGTTTGGATTCGGTTTAGGGTAATATTTGGAAGGGTTTTTGGTGAGGATGGTAGGGTTTGGAGATAAGGAAAAGAGAGTCCAAAATCCCACAAAAAATAGCACTTAAATCTGATAAAATTCGGTGAAAAGAAGTGTTGTGATATGCTGTCCTGCTGAACCGGTTTTTACGTCGGAGAAATGATGAATTCTTAACGTAAATTCCAGAGAAAAGTTTAAGAAAATTATGCAGAAACCCTTGGTTTAGATGTTTCAATACCAGTAGAAACTTTGACATAGGGAAATAGGGCAAAAGATGCAAGGCAGATTCCTTCGTCGTAAAATTCCAAAACTGCGTGATGGTGAAAGATCGTACAAGAAAACCAGTTCCAGAAGGAGTTTTTCATGAAATCAAATCCAGATGAAAGCCAACTTGATCTTGAGAATTGTATAAAAAATTTCGCCAGAAAGGATGAACAAAAGTTTGGTTTCAAGTAGCAACAATCGGCTGAAAATTTCTACAGTGTTTCACCTTCGCAACGATGATAATGTTTGCGACGGTAAAAAATTGTAGCAAGGAAACTTTGGAAAACTTCTTCCATATATAATATGAAGGACCTTGTAGTATTGAAGAGGCGTGGGTTATAAAAATATACCAGAATTTCATATCAAACGCAGGGGGCAGCGACAGACTGATTTGATCTACTGCTGAGGTGGAAGGTGGAGGCGCGTGTCGTAACATTTGTGGGAATTGCTTGGGAAGGTGGAAGCAGCTGAGATGGCTATAGGGTAGCAAAAATACGGCTCTGATACCAGAGGATAGAACCCCAGAAGAAGCCATATAGATTTTGATCACTGAGGGGGATCAACCCTTGGAACGCTATAGGGGTTCCTCCCTCCTAGACTTGGCACAAAGGCTGAATTGAAGATGATAATTGCTTAATAAAAAGATGTGGAGGCTACATACTTATATAGGGCTCCAAACCCTAGCCCTAGGGGGTACTTATCTAACTAAAATTATCCTTTTGCCCCTTCTATAGCCTACTTGCCTTAGAGGGAATAGGAGGCGGCTAGGTTGGCTCTATAGCCTGACCTAAGCAAGGGGAAACCCTATCCTTCCAACCCAGTAAGGGGGGAGGCGGCCACTAAGCCCTAAGGGCTAATCTAAACCCTAGCCATACTCCTTTATAAGATAGGAGTAGCTTTATTACAATCTAGTAGGGTTTCATTGAGTACTTCTAGGGAGATTAGGACTCAACCATGCTCGAGTCCTATCATACCGCCAGCTTAGGTGGTGCTATCGTTGTTGGTCAGTAGGTTTTGACGGTGGTACCGCTAGTCCATCGGGTCCCTATTTTTAGTTTTTTTTTATTTTTTACTTATCAAGATTCATCCATTCAGGTTTAACATACTTAATAGTTTAGTGAATATATCCACTAGCTGATATTTTTTATTAATAAACTATAAAGATATATTATGATTGCTTATATGATCCGTAATAAAATGATATCTAATACCAATATGCTTGGTTCGTGAATGTTGAATAGGATATTTTGACAAACATATCACACTGGTATTGTCACACTTTATAGGGATGTTTTTAAGATAAAGTCCATAATCTTCTAAAGTATTTTTCATGTATATTACTTATGCATAACATGCACCTGATGTAACATATTCAACTTTGGTTGTGGATAAAGCGATAGAGTTGTGCTTCTTGGAAGACCAAGAAACAAATGCATGACCTAAGAACTGGTAAGTTCTAGAGGTATTTTTTCTATCTATTCTATATCTTACAAAGTTGACATCAACATAACAGTTAAATCAAAATTTTGACTTTGGATACCATAATCCTAGATTGGGAGTTTCTTTTGAGTATCTAAAAACTCATTTAACTATTTTATAATAAGATTATTTAGGAGTGGACTAAAACCTTACATAAAACCCAACACTAAATATTATATCAAGTCTAGCTGTAGTAAGATATAATAAGCTACCTATCATACGTCTATAAGCAATTTGATCAAAGCATTCTCATTCATTATCTATATGTAATTTTGTAGAGATGATCGTTGGAGTGTTAATAGCATTAGCATTATTCATGTGAAATTGTCTTAATAGATCTAAAGTATACTTAGTTTGACTAAAAAAATTCCATCATGTAGTTGCCTAAATTGCAATCTTAAGAAAAATATTAATTCAATCATTAAACTCACGTCAAATTCTTGGCTCATACTCTTGGCAAATGATTCACATAAAGATTTATCTATGATACTATAAATAAAATCATCAACATAAATTTAAAAAAAATTAAAATTAAAATATTTAATAAATAGTGTAGTGTCGACCTTATCTTTTGAAAAAGTATTCTGAATAAGAAAGGAACTAAGTCTCTCATACTGAGCCTTATGAACTTGCTTTAATCTATAGAAAGCCTTAGATAATTTATAAATATGGTTTGAGAAAAGATTATTTTCAAATCCAAGTGGTTGCTCAACAAAAACTTCATCGAAAATAAAACTATTAAGAAAAACACTTTTGACATTCATTTTAAATAATTTAATTTTTTTAAAACATGCATAAGCAAGAAGTATCATTATGGCTTCAAATCTAGCCACAAAAGCAAATGTTTCTTCATAATATATACCTTCTTCTTAGTTGAAACATTTGGTCACTAATCTAGCCTTATTTCGAACCACAACACCTTATTCATCTTGCTTATTCCTAAAGATTCATTTAGTGTCAACCATAAGATGATCATTAGGTCTAGGAACAAGTGTCTAAACTTTACTTCTTTTAAATTAATTTAATTCTTCATTTATTGTTGAGACCCATGAGTCATCTTGGAGAGTATTATCAATGCATTTGATTAAATTTGGGATAAAAATATAGTATTTGCATAAATATTTTTTTAACAAAGAATGAGTTTGAATATATTTTGATGTATCTCTAATAATTAGCTCCTTAGGATGTGCATCTATATACTTTCATTCCTTGAGTAAGGTATCTTTAGAAGTGGATGTATCCAAGATGCTTTTGAGAGGTGAATTCTCGTTCAAATTCAAAATATCAAATTCAAAATCATCATTAAATTTTTTTTTAACTTCAAGAAACTCATTAAAAATAACATGGATATATTCCTTAATAATTAAAGTTCTTTTATTAAAGACTCGAAAAGCTTTGTAAATAGAGGAATATCTAAGAAAAATACCTTTATCGAATTTTACATCAAATTTTCCTATGACATCCTTTTCATTTAAAATAAAATATTTATAATAAAAAACTCTAAAATATGAAATGTTAGGTCTTTTAGTGTTCTATAATTCAAAAAGAGTTTTAGATAGTAGAGGTCTTATGAGAACCCTGTTCATGATATAATATGTTGTGTTAACGGCTTCAACCCAAAAGTATTTGGGTAGGCTATGTTCATTAAGCACGGCCTTTGACATCTCTTGTAAACTCATATTCTTTCACTCAACAACTCCATTTTGCTATGAATTTCTTGAAATAAAGAAATTATAGTCATAACCATTGGAGTCACAAAATTTATAAAAATTATGATTTTTAAATTCACCATCATTATCACTATGAATAGAAGAAGTCATAAAACCTTTTCTATTTTAAATTTGTTTGTAAAATTTTATAAAACATTTAAAATAATCACTTTTATGTGCCAAAAAGTATGTCTAAGTATATGTACTATAATCATCAATAATCACAAAGCATATTTACTACCTCTTAGACTTGTGATATTAATTGGTCCAAATAAATCTATATGAATTAATTATAATGGTCTAGAGGTGCTCACTTGATTGTTAGATTTAAAGCTACTCTTTATTTATTTTTCTAGTTGACATGCATCGTAAATTTTCTCTTTTACAAGTTTAATTCTAAGCATTCCTCTTACAAGTTATTTAATTTTGATTTGTGAGATCAATTTCATACTTGTATGGCCTAATCTCATATGCCAAAGCCATGCATCATTGTTTAAAATCAAAAAATAGAGTTTCATCATGAAAATCATCATGATCAATAGTATAAACATTATTGTTCCTTAAGTCAATCATAGATTTATTCTTATTTGGTATATCCATAATACAAGCATTAGATTCAAATTTAATATTATATTATTTATCACATAATTAACTAATACTTAGTAAGTTATGTTTTAAACCATCTACTAGTAAAAAAATTTCAATCAACAAATACGATTTGTCACCAATATTCTCAATGCTAATGATGTTTCCTTTATTATTGTCTTTGAAAGTTATGTATCCTCCATCTTAGCTAGTGAGCTTTGAGAAATGTGTTGGATCTCTGGTCATGTGCCTTGAGTATCCACTATCAAGATATCATCTTTTACTCTTAGCTTTTATTTGGAGACATATTGTTAGAACCCTACATGATTCTAAACTTAGGTTGACCTCTATAGAGGATTGACCCTCATTGGAACTCTATAGAGGGTTCCTCCCTCCATGGTAGTCGGTTACAATGGCTAAAAAAAGATGTATTAATTGCTTGAAAAGATAATGATGACTATATGTTTTATATAGGGTCTCAAAACCCTAATTCCTAATAGGACTCCTACTCCAAGTAAACTAAGACTCCAACTCCTAATCAAACTCCTACTCTAAGTGAACTAAGACTCCAACTCCTAATCAAACTTCTACTCTAAGTGAAACACTCCCATCTCAAACCTAGCTGCCCTCTCAGCCCTAGCCGACTTCCCCTCATCAAGGTGGGTGGCCAATTGGGTTGATTACAAGCTTGACTTGGTTGACTCTGACCTGAATCTAACTTTGACTCCTAACCAAACTCCAATTCAGTCGAATCCCAACCCTATTAGGATTTGGGCTGAATTATTACAATGGACTCAAATCTCCTTCTAATCGACCTAATGTCAGGTCTAGGCTAGCCAATAAGGCTCAATCTAATGACTCGACTCAATCAACTAGGACCGAACTAAACTGGGGTCCAAACAGACCCACCCTCTTCAAATCAATATTGTCCTCAAGACTGAGACTCCATGATTCTGGGTCCTGATTTATAACTCCTCATGAGGCTCCCTCATGGCTCCTATAGTAGGCGCATTATGATCCTACGGTCTAGCATTGTCTTATATTTTTTTTCAACAGTAGTGTCTGGACGGTGATGCATCATGATCCTGTGATCCCATATGATCTCCAGCTAGAACTGGGCCTCCTCATCAGTTGGGATGTTAGATGGATGGATTTGGGCTAAGTCGTCCTCTGTAAACTTCCATTTGCAGTGAGATACATGGAGGATCAGTCGTAATTTTGAATTGGTGCGTAGATCCGATCTATAGTTCATGGTTCCAATGTAATCCCCAATTTTGTAAGGTCCAAAGTAATAGAGAGATTACTTCTATGATGCTCGAGTTTCCTGTTGATAGGGCTAGAGGTGGAGGAGAACTCGATCTTCAAATTTTTTTTCATTCTGAAGTTTGTCGGGAGGTCGTTTCTTCCTTGCATGGGCTGTCACGTGGTTGATCTTCATTATTTGTAAAACTTTTCTCTGAGATGGTGGCAGCCCTCTGATAAGGTCTATAGAAGTGTTAGCCCAATCTGAGTCCATGGAAGTGTATAGGGCTGTCGCGTCATAACTTTTTCTCATATCTCCAGCTTTAATCCTTCGATAAAGGTCCCTAACAATTATTTTTCTGACCAATCAGAGGCTTGGTTAGATAATCTTTCAAACCAGTCTAGTATTCTTGGATCATAGAGGTTTATCGAATATTCGCTAGTTGTTCATCGATGTTCTTGCACTCAGATTGTCCAAAGCAAATCAGCTGACTGCTTTTGAATTGCCCACTTATCAGGACTCCTTGAGTGTGTTCAAACTAATTATACCATTGTATGCCATCTACTTCAAGGTGGATGGCAATGATGTCTGTCATGGAAGCCTCTCGGGTCCAATCATAATAGAGGTAGCGCTCCGCGCACGAAAGCCATCTCATCGGGTCTCCATATTCCCATCGAGGGAGGTCCACATTCATGCGTGTAGATGTTGGATCTGTCACGTGTTCTCCTTTCTCTGGAGGGTTCTCTTTGCGATCCGGACTCTCGCCTTGTTGCGAACTCGATGGTCTCGATGATCATCCTAATTATTGAATCTCATATTTTGATGATAAAATCAATTGATGGGTTATCAATCTAACAAGATTATTAGAGTTGATTGATACAGGATTAACTACGACAGAGAAAAAATTACAATCAGAGGTTTAGCCAAAGTCAAGTCCAGGTATCAGGACGAAGTGAGGACGATGCGGTTGGGAACTCATCTAGAGTGCGTTAGGAACTTGCCGAGAGTATCGGGAGCTTGCTAGGATGGCGCAAGACAGTTCGCCGGAAGAAGATTATCGGGGGTAGCCAAAAAGTTTACTGGGAGTTGGGAAGGTCTTGAAGTGGATTTATTGATCATGTTGATTGTAATCAATTAAGTCATAGTTAGCATCGTTAAGGTTGAGTCCTATTTGAGTTAGATTTGGAAGGGATACAAATTAACTCAAGGCTAACTGTGTCCACTATGGAGAGTGGATTGAGTTCAAGTTGAGCTCAATTGGTTGACGTGAAAATTGGTCAATAGGAGATACAAGTCGAGATTGAAAAAGTGAAGGGAATCACTTTTTCAAAAATTTTGGTGGTTGTACCGTCGATGAGTGACGGTTGTACCATCGTTGCCTAGGAATCCGGGCAGCAAGCGGTGGTTGTACCACTCATACCTTGTTTTTAGGGTATTTTCAGTGATGGTGCTAACGATTGTACCGCTCGTACCCGGTTTTTCCAGTTGTGTTTGAATTTTGGCTCCAAATCCTGAAGCCAATTCGAGCCTATAAATATCCCAAGTTTTCTTACATTTCACACAATAATTTTGGGCTACAAATTTTGTGATAAATTGTGTACAAAATTTGTAAGAAAAGAAAAAATGGTAAGGGGGAGAGGAAAGGATTGTAAAACTTGTAAATCTCTATTTTGGGTTTGTATGGTTCCTCTCCTAAGCTTATGAAAAGGAGAGTGGGAAGTGTAAGAGTTTGATCTTCACCCAAAGAAGATTGATAGTGGACATCGATGGACCTTGGAGAAGAGGACGCGAGAGTGGACGTAGGCCAGGTTAAGTCCAAACCACTATAAATCTGTGAGTGTTTCCTATCTTGAATTTTATTTAGATTTGTATGTTTATACTTGAGCTTTTATTAAGCAAGAATCTTAGCAATGTTATATAAGTTAAATTGCTCACTTATCTACTTAAATGAAATGCTTCTGATATCATTTTTATTTTGAACAAAGTTTCTTTAAACCTAGTTTTCATCACTTGTACTAATTCATCCCCCCTAGTGCCAATTAATCATAACAATTAGTATCAGAGCAAGGTACTTACTCATTAGATTAACACCCACTTGAGTAAATGACTTTGTTTTACATAAATGAAGGACATATCACTTCACGTCCTTCCATGTTCAATGAGACGGATTATATGTATTGGAAAATAAGGATGTGTATTTTTCTCATTTCTATGGATTTTAATTTATGGCATATTGTAGAAAGTGGATTTAAAAAATCTTTCAAACCAATGAACGAATGGAATGATTTGGAAAGAAGAATTTTTCTTTGAATACAAAGGCTATGAATGCCTTATATTGTGCTCTCGGCAAAAATGAATTTGATCGAATTTCCTCTTATGATTCAGCTTTTGAGATTTGGCATATATTAGAATTGACACATAAAAGCACATTTAATCTAAATGAATCATCAAATGAAATATCTTACAAAAATAAATAAGAAGAATACATTCCTAAGAATAGGAAGAATCTGATATTGAGAACCCAAGAACACCTTCCAAAGAACAGGAAGGAATTTGAACTAAAGAGAACATATGACTCTTCGAGTGAAATCTAGAATGATGAGAACTTTGAACCTATAACAAATGAACTAGATAATTTAAATGAACATGAACCATAAAAATGATCTTAAGATGGAGAAAACCTCTTGCTATGAACGCAAGAATCCGAGGCACTCCAAAGATGAAGAGCACGATCAAGAAGAAGTAGAGAATCTCGTGCTTATGACCATCGACAACGAGGTAAGTGAGTCTTTAAGCATTTCCTTTATCAAATTATTAAATGTGTTTTGATGAATTTATAAAAATAATAAATCTTTTAAGTTACTTAAGAATGAACATGATTTGTTAATTAGTAGATTTGATGAAATGCATGATTTATTAGTATCACACAATCCTTGTTCTAAATGTAAAATACTAGATAATGTTAATGAAGAAAATATCATGCTAAAGCAAACCTTAGAAAATTTTAAAATAGGGAATAAATATCTTAATATGATTCTTGCTAATAACGGTCATATAGAAGAAATGGTATAGGTTTTGTTGATAACACTCAACAAAAGCCAACTATTTTTGTTAAAGGGCTTACCTTAAATTTGCCACCAAAAATCAAATGTAATTTTTATAGTAGATTAAGACATAAGTCGATAAATATCTATTTAGATAATATAGTCCACACCAATTAGTTTGGATTCCTAAGAGAATAACAAACAACCAAAAATCATTAGAAAGGAAAGATAAAGTTTTGCATAAAGGACCCAATATAAAATGGTACCAAAATTAAAAATATTGCTCTTGTAAATTTATTCCCTAACAAGGCTAGAGCAATTCATAATATTTTGAAAATAGATGCTCAAGGCATATAACTTGAGATCTAACACTCTTCTAAGCTCACTAGCCTAAGTAATAATAAGAAAATTATTAAAAATAAAACTATTGGTAAAAAATCTTTGGATGATTCATTGTTAGAATTTAATCTTGATTGCTCTAAATGGTGCATGATTTTTTTTTTGCATAGCTAGAGCATGCTAAAATTAGAACAAATAAAGTTTAGTGCAAAATTATCTAAGTTGAAATATATGATAGAGAGATTTTGATGATGATTGAATAATAGGTTAAAAATCATTAGCTTGGATGTTAGTTTAAATGCAAAGAATATTGTTAAATGGCTTAAATGTTATGGTATTTTTTACTAAATTAACTTATAAATATCATTATTGAATGATTGATTTAAATGGTTGAATAGTTGTTAAGATTAAATGTGTGTTGTTAAATGATAGATTATTTTGAATTTGAACATGAAAGAAATAAAAATTTGAAAATTGGTTTGTCAACTCCTTACACTATGTGTAAAGAGTTAGACTCATTTAAAAGTTGAAATTGAGATAAGTTGAATTTTTGCTTTGATGATTCCTTTTGAATTGATATTTGACTTTCAGTCTTAATCAAAAATTCATTGATATGAAAATTATTCTTGAAACAAACAACTGAAAAGAGGATAATTCTTCTTAAAAAAATTTATCTTATAAATCCTTCAACAAGATAAAATGATACCATTATTGTTGAATCTCCTAAACTATAAAAATAATTTAATGATTCAAATATTATATTATTATTGACTAAGATTATGAAATGATTTAAATGTAACGATGATAGTTGTATGTTAAAATGGGTTATGATTGGATGATGGATCTTGAATAGAAAACTTAAATAAAATTTTTATATTTCTCCTTTTAGTGCTTTCAAAAATATATATATTTGAAATACACATGACAAGTGTATAACAACTCTTTTCACTAAAGTCTAAAGAGTTAGATAAATTTAACAAAGAAACGTCATTGGATAAGATAAACCAAAGATCATGTTTGAAAATATTTTATTGTAATATTTGTGAAATTTCTTTTGAAAATTCCTCAATCTCTATCTTATTAAGATTTCAATAAGAGATTGATGAATATATTTATGATATTTTTTAAATATCCATTTTGATGATTTGAACTTCAATAAGTTATTATCATGATTTGAACTTCAATAAGTTATTATACAAATCATGTTTGTTCAAAGAGGATTATAAATCATAAATTGTCTCTTCGGAACTATGATTTAAAATGTTCCTATGAACCATATTTTTGACAACTTGAAGTTTCATATATAAATCAAGATCGTCTATCTTTTCTTCTTTGTAATTTATTTATGATCTTGATATTTTTATGAATGAAGACTCTTCTTTGATCTCCTAAGATTTCTAAAGTTTTGAATATCATCTAAGAGATTTATTAAAAGAAATCATGTCTTATGATTTGATTTTTCATGACATGATTCTTTTGTACTCATAGTTATATTTAAAACATGGATAAAAAAAATTAAAATTATTATATTTCGTTAGAAAAAAAATTAGATATAAAAAATCTTCTAAGAAAATTAGGACGTTCTAAATGCATGCAAAATACTTGATTTACAATTTGAGCTTGATTTACTATCATGATTTCTTTTGGATTTTTAGATGCTTATTATCATGAGATGATTTTCAAAATGCATGATTTGCTTGATTTGTTACCTTGCTTGTAATTTGCATAAGATGAACTAAATTGCATGGGTAGCTCTTGATTTCAGAATTTACAACTATAGAATTGAGTATTTTTGTGATATGATTTTTTCACTCTCCTTCATTGTTTGTACTTTCTTGCTTATCAAAAAAAAATTTACATAAAAATTATCTTCAATGAGTGGCTCTTAATTCTTCTTGGATTTCTCAAACTTTTGAGCTTACTTTCAAAATCACTCTCGTTAAAATAAACATAAGAAGGGGATTCAAATTTTTATGATGAGATAGTTTTAAAGATTATTCTTATTTCATGAATCTTGATGAATATTTATAAAATCTTGATGAACTTTTATGATACTTGATATAATCTCTATTTTTGTGATAATGTTTTTAACTCTCCTCATTGTTTCTACTAGTTTCTTATTTACAAAAAAAGAAAAAACAAATTTTCATGAGAAAAGTATGTTTTACTAAGGAAGAGCAATGAAGTATTAAATATTCAATCAATATATATTCTGTAAAAATATGAAAATTTTGACTCATGATGAGTTATGTACCATGAAATTATTTGCTCATTATTTCACCTCTTTTGTTAATAACAAAGGGGGAGAAATAGTATATTGGTGACACAAATATGAAAAATGATACATATATGATAAAGGGGATTAAACTTTTTTATGAGAAAATTATTGCTTATATTCTATTTTATGGAGGGGGAGCAATGACACATGTGCCTTGAAATCATTTGATCTAACATATCACCTTTTTGTTGTTGACAAAGGGGGAGAAATAATAAATCGATGACATATGTAGAAAAATATAAAAATGGACATTTCTCCTATTTTTGTTGATAAACAAAAGGGAAGAAATAATTGATGGCTTAAGATAACTTCAACTTAATATATGATTGATGTATAATTCATGTTATATACTTTAAAATTTTGATGATTCATAATTGGCTGAGATAAATATCAAGTATCATGTATGATTTGATGATTTTGAAATTCATGATATATCATTTCAAAATTTGATAAATAGATGTTATGATACTTGAATTTAAGAGTGGTTGGTTCTCTTGAATTTAAGTTTTTCTCATTGAATAATGACATGGATGTAGGGGGAGTAAGGTTTAACTCTCGTCATCAATTAATTATCATCATAAAAAAGGCAGAGATTATTGAATATCAGATTTTGATGATGAAATCAATTGATGAATTATTAATATAACAAGGTTGTTAGGTTGATGATACATGATTAACTACAACAGAGAGAAAATTACAATTAGAGGTTTGGCCAAAGTCAAGTCCAAGCATCGGGCTGGAGTGAGGAGGATATGGTTGGGAACTCACATGGAGTGCATCAAGAGCTCACCGAGGGTATCAGGAGCTTGTCAGGATGGCGCAAGGGAGTTCGTCAGAAGAAGACCGAGACTCGCCAGAAGATTATAAGGGGTAGCTGAAAAGCTTACCGGGAGTTGGGAAAGTCTTGAAGTAGATTTTTTGGCCATGTTGATTGTAATTAATTAAGTTGTAGTTAGCATCGTTAAGGTTGAGTCCTGTTTGAGATAGATTTGAAAGGGATCCAGATTAACTCAAGTGAGGCTAACCGGGTCCACTATGGAGAGTGGATTGAGCTCAGGTTGAGCTCAATTGGTTAACCTGAAAATTGGTCAACAGGAGGTACAAGTCAGGGTTGGAAAAGTAAAGAGAATTACTTTTCTAGAAATTATAGCGGTTGTACCACTGGTGAGCGATAGTTGTACTGTCATCGCCCAGGAATCCAGGCAACAAGCGATGGTTGTACCACCCGTATCCTATTTTCAGGATGCTTTCGACGGTGGCGTCGTCAACGCTAGCGGTTGTACCACTAGAGTACCCAATTTTTTCGGGTGTGTTTAAATTTTGGCTCCAAATCCTGAAGCCAATTGGGGCCTATAAATACCTCAAGTTTTCTTGCATTTCACATAACAATTTTGAGCTATAAATTCTATGATAAATTATGTACGAAAATTGTAAGAAAAAAAAAGGTAAGGGAGAGAGAGGAAAGGATTGTAAAACTTATAAATCTCCCTTGTGAGTTTGTATGATTCCTCTCCTAAGCCTGTGAAAAGGAGAGTGGGAAGTGTAAGGGTTTGATCTTCAACCAAAGAAGATCAATAGTGGACAGCGGTGGACCTCGGAGAAGAGGACTCAGGAGTGGACATAGGCCAGGTTGAGGCTGAACCACTATAAATCTATGAGTGTTTCCTATCTTGAATTTTATTTGGATTTGCATGTTCATACTTGAGCTTTAATTAAGCAAGAATCTTACATTGTTCTATAAGTTAAATTGCTCACTTACTCTACTTAAACGAAACACTTCCAATATTGATTTTATTTTGAACGAAGTTCTCTTTAAACTAAGTTTTCATCACTTGCACTAATTCAAACCCCACATATCATCTTCCCCCCCGCCCCCCTCTCTTAGTGCTAATTGATCCTTAGACTAATCTAAATACTGCGAAGAGAGCACGCAGTTTGTTCTCCATGCGTGTCTCGAAAGCCTTCAACTTGGGATCGATCAAATCCTCTGATGCCATGGCGTATGTCTCCATATCTGAGATATTATGATCTTTCCTCTTTTAATGAGTTAAGGGCATAGGACGGTAGAGAGATTGGTGGTCACGTAAGATAAGGATCAAAGGTAGAGGGTTGCTAGTTGTGATTTGGGATTAGTAGGCTACTGTTTGGGGTGTTGTTGGGGCTGCTGTAGAGGTTGTATGGGAGCTATGATGGTAGTGGCTTAAGGTTAGAGAGATGACTTAGGATTGATGTTGATGATAGAAATGAGTTTGGTAAGGATTGGGTGTGGATGCAGCAAGTAATACCGAAGGCGGTGCAGCATAATTTTTTGTCAAAGGGGATGTTGTTGATGCTATTATTTGGGGTTGTTGTAGAAGTTGTAAGGGGGCTTCGGTGGTAGTGGCTTATGGCTTAGGGTTGCTATTGGTGACAGCAATGGTTTCAGTGGGGATCAGATATGGTTGCAGCAAACAGTCCCAAGGGTATTACAGCATAATGTTTCATCAAGAGCGAGTGCTGTTGATGATGCTGTTCGAGGCTGCTGTGGAGGCTGTAAGGGGGGTTTGGTACCAATGGTTTCAGGATAGGAAGATGAGATCGGGTTGCTATAGATGCAGCAACCAATTTGATAGGGATTGGTGGTCGAAAGAGAGATGGGTCAAGGTTACAGTTTAGGGTTGATAGCTTACAGTTTAGGTTGTTGTTGGTGCTGCGGTTTGAGATTGTTGTAAAGGCTAGAAAGGGTTTCCATAGTAGTGGTTTAAGGTTAGGAAGGAAGGTTTATGGTTGCTGTTGGGGGTAGCAACCGGTTTGGTGTGACTACAGTAAGAAGTGCCAAAAGATGTTGCTGCAGAATTCTTTATCGAGAACAATAGTTTTGCAACAAAAGGATTTCAGTAGTATATGGATGATTTCGATATCAAGAAGTTGATGAGGATAGTAGCAAGATAGATGAGAATAAATGATAGCAATATGACAGCAACAAATTCGACAGAGATCAGTTATATATGCAGCAAGAAACACCGAAAAGTATGACAGTAGAATCTTTCATCAAAAGATAGTAGTTTTATGATTAAAGTTCCAGCAATATTGCAGCAGTATTTTGAGGAATATGGCAGCATGAAATCAACATGGATAGCAGCAATATATAAGATAGCGATATGGTGACAAATATGGCAGCAACATCGGATGCGGTAAATGCAGCAGCAATATATTACGTCGAAGAACAGTAGTTTGGCGAAAAGTTTTCAGCAATTACTTAAAGATTTAAAGAAGAATTTGGTGAGAATCTATTGGTAAGGAAAGCCAAGCCGATGTAAAATACGAAGATGTATAAGGTATCAAGATATCGGTAGAAAGATCAGAGATATGATAGTAAATATGATATTGGAATTTTATAGTGCAACTTTCATGGTAAAGATGATAACTTTGCGACGATAAGTTTTTACAGCGAGATAGATGTGCTATTTTTTTTTATTTTTGGATAAGTAAATTACAGGTCTAGTAAGGTAGATACCAAAACCTGATGCAATTTTGGTGGAGGTTGCATATGATATTTCTGCAGTAGTGGTGATGACGATGGAGTTGGCGATGATCACAACAATTGTGGGAATTGCTTCGGAGATGCTGGATGGCTAGACTAAGGTAGCAACGGTTGTGGAAGGGCGACAAGGTGCCAAGAATGCTGCTTTGATATCAAGTGTTAGAACCCTGCAAGATTTTAAACTTGGGTTGACCTTTGTAGGGTATAAGAACTCCTTGGAACTCTATAGGGGTTTCTCCCTCCTTGATAGTCGATCATAATGGCTAAAAAAGATGTATTGATTGCTTGAAAAAATAGTAGTGGCTACATGCTTTATATAGGTTCTCAAAATCCTAATTCCTAATACGACTCTTACTCTAAGTAGACTAAGACTCCAACTCTTAATCAAACTCCTACACCAAGTGAACTAAGACTCCAACTCCTAATCAAACTCCTACTCGAAGTGAAACACTCCTATCTCAAACCTAGCTACCTCCTCTTAGCCCTAGCCAACTTCCCCTCGTCAAGGTGGGTAGCCAATTGGGTTGATTACAAGCTTAACTTAGTTGACTCCAACCCGAATCCAACTCCGACTCATAACCAGTCTCTAGTTCAGTCGAATCCTAACCCTACTAAGATTTGGGCTGATTTATTACAATGGACTCAAATCTCCTCCTAGCCGACCTAATGTCAGGTCTAAGCTGACCAATAAGACCCAGTCTAAGGACTCGACTCAATCGACGAGGACCCGACTCAATTGGGGTCGTAACATATACCTACAAAGAAGATGGGTTTACTTTAGGTATCCATTTAACTTTGGATCCTCCATGGTTAGATCTACCTCTCTTGACTTTTGGCATCAAATAATTGATTGTTCCTTTAGGAACCCAAACTAATTTATGATCGCTATATTTTTTTTAAAGAGCAAGTATATGCGTAATGACCAATTCTTTCACAAAAATTACATTTATCTTTAGGAGGAATATATAGTGTGGATCCTTTTACAAATATTGTTGGTTTTTGTTAAGTGATATTGTTTATAAAGTTGATTTTTTCTTTTTTATATATATACAACTTTGGTTAGCAAGAATCATGTTTAATCATTTATTTTCAATTTTAAACTTTTTAAAGTTTATTATAATAATATATTTTCTTTTTTAAGTAATTCTAACACTTCATATTTAGTACAAGATGTTGATATATAGTTGTCATACTTACTTTTAAATTCATCAAATTCTTTAGAGAGAGAGATACATGATCCTTTTTTAGTAATTTATATTTCTTACTAACTTTTTTAAGTTCATCATATAAATCATGAAATGTATCAAGTAATTCATCATAAGATAAAGATGTTTTGAGAGAGTCAAATGTCTCATCGTTGAAGGCATCAAAGTATAGTTTGTCACTTTATCTTCATTAATTTGCTCTTCGTCTTATGATGTACTTGATTCATCTCATGTTGCCTTGAATGATTTCTTCTTTTTTGGGTTGGCAGTTTTCTTTTCGGTTATGGACACTTATTTTTGAAATGCCTTAGCTTTTTACATTTATAACATATAATTACATCTTTATTATGTTCAATTTTATTCTTACCTTCTCGTCTTATAGAATTAGTATTTTTTTCTCCTCATGAATTTTTTGAATCTTTTTGTAAGAAGTGCAATATCATCATCGTCACTTAAGCTTTTGCTCGAGTAGTCTTCTTTTATTCTAAATATAATATTCTTCTTGTTCTTTGGAAGGTTTTCCTCTTGTTCATCTGTTGAATCTCAGATTTTGATGATGAAATCAATTTATGGGTTATTAATCTAATATATGTTGGTACAGTTGGTTGATGCAGGATTAATTATGATAAAAAAATTATTACAATCAGGATTGGTTAAGGTCAAGTCCATGCATCGGGCCGGGGTTCGAACGATACGGTTGGGAACTCGTCAGGAGTGCATCGGGAGCTCAACGAGGATATCGGGAGCTTGCTAGGATGGCGCAAGGGAGTTTACCAGAAGAAGACTGAGACTCGTCGGAAGATTGTTGGGGTAGCCGAAAAACTTGCCGGGAGTTGGGATGGTCTTGTAATGGATGTATTAGCCATTATGATTATATTTAATTAAGTCATATTTAGCATTTTAACCATGACAAGATGAGTTACAGATCAAACATGAACCCAGGATCAAGCTTAGGCATCGAGCCAAGGATTGGACGATGCAGTGGGAGCTCATCGAGCGTTCGCTGGGACTTCACTGAAGGTATCGGGAAGATCGCTAGGAACACGCCGGGAGATTGCTAGAGGAAGACCATGAGACTCGCCACTGGAGAAGCCGGAGGTTCCCAGTTTACGGTAGTAAGGTCAATCTGCTTGGTGGTCATGTTTTGATTATAATTTTAAGTCATAGGTTAAGATTGAGTATTAAATGAGTGTGATTTAGATAGAATCCAAATCAACTCAAAGATGCAACCGGGTCCACTATGGGGTTTGATTGAGCTCAGATTGAGCTCAATTGGTTGACCAAAGAGTTGATCAACATTAGGTTCAAGCTGGAATTTGAAAAGTGGAGGGAACCACTTTTGTGGAGTTTCCGGTGGGTAAACTGTCGGTGAGCGATGGTTAGACCGCCCATACCCTGGAAATAGGGCAATGGCCAGTGGTTGATGATGGATAAACTGCCCCTACCATGGTATTCAAGCGGTTGAGCTGCCCAGGTTAGCGGGTAAATCGCTGATGCCCAGATTTTTTGGGTGAGTTTAATTTTTTGCTCCAAAAATCTGAAGCCACTTAGAGTATATAAATACCCAAAAAAAAATTTGTATTCCATAAAACACTTTTGGGGGGAAAATTCAGTAAAAAACTTATATGAATGGTAAAAAAAAGAAAAGGGGTAAGGGAGTAATCAAAGAGTTGTAATTTTATCTCCCTTGTAAGCTCAAGTGTAAGGGTTTGGTCTTCACCCAAAGAAGATCGATAGTAGATGTTGGTGTGTCTCAAGGAGAAGGACTCAGGAGTGGATGTAAGCCATTGGTGCTGAACCACTATAAATTATAAGTATTTCCCTTTGCTTATCTTGTTTACTTCTTAATAGTGTTCCAAATTAGTTCATTGAGAAATAAAATCTTCTTCCTTACGATTTTAATCGGGATTTTAATTGTTATCTACAAATTATCAAGTAACGCTTCTAATCTGTGATTTTGCTCTAAACAAAAATTTCTTGTTTAAAACAAGAATTTTTTATACCAGCACTAATTCAACCCCACCCCCCCCCCCCCCCCCCCCCCCCCCCCCCCCCCCCCTCCCCTATTAGTGTCAATTGATCCTAACAATTGGTATCAGAGCAAGGTAGTTAGTTACTCTTTGGATTAACACCCACTTGAGTAAATGACTTATTTTGACATGAATGAGAGACATTTTATCTCACGTCCTTCCATCTTCAATGGGATGGATTACACGTATTGGAAGACAAGGATGTATATCTTTCTTATCTCTTTGGACCTTGATTTATGGAATATTGTTGAGAATGGATTTGAAAAAATTTCCAAGCCAATGTATGAGCAAAATAATTTGGAGAGGAAGAATCTTTTTTAAATGCAAAGGCTGTGAATACCTTATTTTGTGCTTTTGATAAGAATGAGTTTAATCGAGTTTTCGTTTGTGATTCGACTTTTGAGATTTGGCATACATTATAATTAACATATGAAAGTACACTAAATCTAAATGAATCATTAAATGAAAAGACTTGCAAAAATAACTTGAAGAACACCTTCCAAAGAACATGAAGGAATTTGAACTGAGCTTGACATATGACTCCTCGAGTGAAATCTCGATTGATGAGGACCTTAAACTTGAACTATTGACAAATGAACTGAATAAATTAACAAATATAAACCTTAAAAATGATCTTAAAATCATAGACAAGCTGTGGTACACCGAAGATGAAAAGCACAATCAAGAATAAGTGGAAGATCTCGCGCTCGTGGCCAACCACAATAAGGTAAATAACCCACCCGAAATCTTTTTTACTTTTAATGAGTTATTACTTTCTTTTCATGAGCTTTATGATGAATTTAGAAAGATTAACAAATTCTATAAATTACTTAAGGAAGAGCATGCATCACTAGTTAGTAAACTTGATGAAATACATATATATTATGATGTCCTTAGTTCTATGCAATGAGAATCAGATCGTGATGAGATCACGATAATGAGATCGATTCACCTTTAAACATAAATCATAAATAATCTTGGTCATAGGTTACTCAAGAGGGACATTAAGATAACCGAACAGATTGGTGTACTATATACCCGTCCATATGATGGAGGCGGCTGGTCTCATAGCCACTTTTGTGGAGACACTAAGAATATAATACAGGTGCTCATTGGAGAATGAGTTCACTGATTGATCCGCTTATGGAATGCTGTATGGTTAATGATACCTAATATCAGACAGTAATTACATAGTCTCAGTTATGTATATGGTCTTTAGACTTGAGACACCAATGATGCGTTGTATAACTACTCCTTTCTTTGATGCCAAACTTACAGGTTTGGAAAGTTTCAGATCTGGTATAATTGGTTATCGGGATTGGTAGCCAACCTTACGAAGATAATTGAGTATAAATAGAGGATCATCCACTCTCGGTATCATGAGAGGAATATCTCATATGTGCTTAGTCAAACAAATCCCTAGCCAGGGACATTCGGATTGAGAGAGAAAGAGTTCTCCGGGAGAATCCGATTAGAGCGAGACTATGACGGATTCTGTATGTGACCTGACAGTACCATATCCAATATATGGTCTCTGAGATATTAGTTGGATAAGGAGTTATAGATACACGGTAACTGTGGATAGACAAGTCTGATGGATTTGATCCCCCCTATACCGTTTGGGGACTATAGTGTAGTGGCCTAGTACATTCATAGTCGATGAGTCGAGTGAATTATTATGGGGATAATAATTTACTATATCAGAAGGAGTTCTGATGGGAGCAACTCACGGCCAGCTCGGTATCGGGCCTAGAGGGTCACACACATATGGTGGATGCTTCAACGAATAGAGGATTTGATGAAGATCCAATTAGCCCCTATTTTTATTAGATGAGACCCTATGCTGATGGGCTCATTGCTTAAGGCCCAATTAGAGGCCTAAGGAGATTATTGGATAGAGATCCAATAATGCAAGGTTAGTGGGTTATTGGATATAGATCCAATATCTACTAAGGCATGAGCCCTAGAGTTTTTTGGTGGCTCTCTATAAATAAGAGGGGAGACTCATGGTTGATAGGCTGCAGCTTTAGCCACCACCTCCTATTCCCCTCCCTCCCTCTGTGCAAGAGTTGCGAGATCAGATTAGAGGAGCTTTGCTGCAGAGATCCATCGTGTAGATACCGCTAGAGAGGAGGACGCTTGACCTCCTTCATTTTCTCCATCTGGATTCAAAATACAGGGATATACGATCTCCCTAGGTAAAATTAATCTCTCACACATCGTGGTTTTATCGACTTTTGTATTTTTCATACGACCCAAATATTTTGCACTACGATTTGATATGCGTGGGAAACTAATTTTTGTTTTGATTTCCACTGCACATGTGATGCATCCGCTGAGGTTTCGTAATAGTGGTGTTAGAGCCAAGGTTTTCATGCGAAAGATTGGTTTTAAACTGCATGTGATAAGATTATATCGCGTAGAATCATTCTATGCATTCTTGCTGCATTTTCGCAGTGAAGTCAGTGAGGAGGAGGGGCGGCTAGCCACGACCAGCACCCATGCAGGGCCGACCACCCACAACCAGGCCGCGGCTAAGGCCCCTTACAAGGGGGCGGTTGGCTGCGACCAGGGCCAGCAGCGCCCGCATGGGGTGGTAGCCGCCCGCAAGGGCAGCAGCTCGTAGGGGCAACAGCCCGCAGGGGCGGTGCTTGCGAGCAGAAGCGCCGCCAACGGGCATAGTCGCTTGCAACACGACGCCCGCAAAGGGGGCCGACTGAAGGGTGCCCGCAAGGGGCTACCACTCGCGACCAGCCCTACCACCAGCAAGGGCGGCGACACCAGCCAAAGGGGTGGCCGCCCCTTGGTAGGGCGATTGCCAGCGGGCAAGGGCAACCGCCGCCTGCACAGGGGCAGCGGCGACGACGCAAAGGGGGGAAAGAGGGGTTAAGGCATCCTTTGGAGAAAAGGATGATCCTACCCCTATGAATTCAAAAAATTTCGAGGACTGTCCTCGTGTACATGATTCTCATAATACCCTCAATAATTCTGAAAATTTTGAGGACTGTCATCTCATCCAGAATTATGAAAATACCCTTGATAATTGAGAAATTTCGAGCATGTCTTGATTTCCAGAAAAATAATTAATTAAATAGTTTAATTAATTATTATATATATTTAGTAACCCTACATATGATGTGATGTACATATGATATATGATGTGGATGGATGATCATGAGTCATATGTTGTGATATATGTAATTATGATTATTATTATTATTATTGGGGCCTACAAGCCTCTATTTTTCTCGTTTATTATCGGGCCTGCGTGCTTGTGATTATTTGTAATTACATCAGGCCTGTGATTATTTATAATTACATAGAGAGGCACAGAGGGAGCGTGGAGGTGACAGCGGGACCCACGATACCGTGGTGAGATATTACGACAATCCGATAGAATCGATGATGATGAGATCAACAATCACAGGGCATGGAGATGCGCGGATGCATATATAGATCCTATTGTGAGTGATTAGGCCCACTAGCTCGGGCTTAATCATATTAGGTGATGGCTCATGATCATCTGGTGTGGCTTGTATATGTGATGTGTTATACACCTACTAGATTTATGTATATATATATATATATATATATATTTGCATGTGATATAGATATATATTAAATATATATGTGTGTGACACGATATATTAGGAGACTAATACGAAACAAAAACCCCTCTTACGATAATATTAAGTCGGTAAGCATGAGGCAATAAGATTGACCCACGTGGCCTTCCATCGTTATAGGAAGAAATTGAATCATGACATAGGTTGAGTTGGTCGAGTCCCTCGAGGCTCACTTATCTACGTGATCGAGTTCTTGCCTATGACATAGAGATGTCACCGGTGACCTGTGGATATGGTATGCTTGGTCGAGTCCCTTGAGGGCATATCATCAAATCAGACTCATCTTGTAATGATGGTGATGACTTAACTGAATATCATGATTGGTCGAGTCCCTCGAGACCATGATGATTCGGAGGCCGAATGTGACGGAAATCACAAGGAGTTGTGATTGACAAGAGTTGCCTACCTTTTGGGCTTAGTGTAATTGGTCGAGTCCCTCGAGTTTGCACTAAGATGCCAATTGGATCCCGATCCCCACTAGGAGTCTGCTGAAGACTTTCGTCTCACGTGTCGAGGGTGTCGCGTGATTCGCTAGGAAAATAGTGGGAGTACATTAAGATAGAAGTTCATATCTTAATTAGTATTTTTTATAAAATATGTATGTTATTTAATTTACTATATATCTTGCTTGTCGCTTGCAAAACCCCTACGTGGCATACTTGATGCCAACCGCCTCATTGGTCCAAAAGCTCCGCATTTTGAGAATTTCTTGCGAAAGATAAAATCGTATATGTCCTTAACATGATTGTGCCCACGCTGGAGGAAAGGATAAGCGAGGATGAGATCGCTCGCTTTGTGAAGCATATAGATAGTCCTAGAGGATAACCTGTATTTTGATCTTATACTTCAGTCCCTATTGGATTCCTTTTCATAGTTCATTATTAACTTTAATATGAACAAGTTTGAGGTGACTCTCCCTGAGCTCATCAATATGTTGAGGGAAGTTGAGAGTGCCATCAAGAAGGAGAAGTCAGTTCTCTACATTGGTGAGACCCAAAAGAAAAGGAAGGTCAGCAAGACCCTTAAGAATGGCAAGGGCAAAGAAAGACCAGGTAAGGCAAGGTTGCCAAGAGAGATCTGGCAAAGGACAAAGGATAGTGTTTCCACTACGGCCTAGACGGGTGTTGGAAGAGGAACTATAAGGATTACCTTATAGATAAGGCGAAACAGAAGCTTAGAGAAGCTTTAGGTATATTCATGATCAGTCTTCACTTGTCAGAAATTCATGATAACACATGGGTATTGGATATCAGGAGTGTTTATCATATCTGTAATTCATTGCAGGTTTTGGCAAGACCTAGGAGATTGGCTAGAGGCGAGATGGACCTCAAGATGGGCAATGGAGCAAGAGTTGCTACAGTTACTGTTGGAGAGGTCACCTTGCATCTGCCTGGTGAAGCTATTATTGCATTAGATGCATGCTATTTTGTTCCCTCTATTATCAAAAATATTATTTCTATCTCTTTTTTGACAATTAGTGGATATAAATTAGTTTTTAGGAATAATAATTATTTAATAATTATGGATGATGAGATCATCACTAGAGGGACCCTTATAAATGACTTATATGTGTTAGACATTTCTCTATATATCATGAATATAAATATGTCTACGAGGAAAAGAGATGAGGTGAATAATGCATACTTATGGCATTGTAGGCTAGGTCATATACATAAAAGACTAATTCAGAAGTTGTTGAAAGATGGATACTTAGGTCCATTTGACTATGAGATATATGCAACTTGCGAACCTTATCTTCGTGGGAAGATGACCAACTCTCATTTTAGTGAAACTAGAGAGAGAGAGCCACCGAGTTATTAGAACTTATATATAGTGATGTATATAGTCCCATATGGACTCAGGCTATAGGTAGTTACTCATACTTCATTACCTTCACTGATGATTTCTCTAGGTATGGACACGTGTACTTAATGAAGTACACATCTGAGGCCTTCGAGAAATTTAGGGAATATAAGAATGAGGTAGAGAACCAAATTGAAAAAAGTATTAAGACTCTTCGATCAGATCGTGGAGAGTACTTGAGTACGAAGTTCACCCTTTTCCTCAAGGACGCTATTAGACATGGTATGATCCATAATGAGTTTCGTTGACCTACCCGCCTCATTCTGGGGTACGCCCTAGAGACCGCAGCTTACATCCAGATAAAGTGTACAGGTTGCTTAGATCCATTTATGGATTTAAGCAAGCTTCCCGAAGTTGGAACAAAAGATTTGATGAGGTGATCAGATCTTATAACTTCGTTAAGAACGAAGATGAGCCTTGTGTGTACAGGAAGGTAAGTGGAAGTGCTATCACCTTCTTGGTGCTATATCACTTTCTAGGAGTATGTCCCCAAAGACTCTTGAAGAAAGGGTAGACATGGAATATCACTTTCTAGGAGTATGTCCCCAAAGACTCTTGAAGAAAGGGCAGACATAGATAATATGCCGTATGCCTCAGCGATAGGGTCTATTATGTATATGATGCTATGTACCAGGCCTGATATAGCACATGCTTTGAGTGTCATGAGCAGGTATCAGGCAGATCCAGGTTTAGAACATTGGAAGGCAATAAAGTGTATCCTTAAGTACTTGAGAAGCACTAAGGATCTTTTACTGATATATGGATAAGGTAGCCTCCAGGTTGAGGGCTACACAGACTCAAATTTTCAGTCTGACATTGATGATAGCAAGTCAAATTCAGGGTTTGATTTCACCCTGAATAGAGGAGCAGTAAGCTGGAAGAGTTCAATGCAAGATACTACTACTGACTCGACCATAGAGGCAGAATACATTGCTGCAGCAGAAGCAGCAAAGGAAGGGATCTGGATCTATAGAGATAGATCCAAAATGATGTTTGGCTTGTCTCAGTCTAGGTACATAAACTCCATTGTCAAAAGGTTTGGCATGAAGAATTTCAAGAGAGGTCTAATACTGCTGAGACATGGAATATCACTTTCTAAGAGTATGTCCCCAAAGACTCCTGAAGAAAGGGCAGACATGGATAAGATACCTTATGCCTCAGCGATAGGTTCTATCATGTATGCGATGCTATGTACTCGGCCGGCCTAATATAGCACATGCTCTGAGTGTCACGAGTAGGTATCAGGCAGATCTAGGTTTAGAACACTGGAAGGCAGTAAAGTGTATCATTAAGTACTTGAGAAGGACTAAGGATCTTTTACTAGTATATGGAGGAGGTAGCCTCCAAGTTGAGGACTATACGGACTCGAGTTTTCAGTCCAACATTGATGATAGCAAGTCAAATTCAGGGTTTGTTTTCACCCTGAATGGAGGAACAGTAAGCTGGAAGAGTTCCATGCAAGATACTACTACTGACTCGACCATAGAGGCAGAATACATCGCTGCAACATATGCAGCAAAGGAAGGGGTGTGGATAAAGAAGTTCATCAAGGATTTGAGAGTCATACTAAGCAGTGTGGAGCTGACTCCCATATATTGTGACAACGACAGAGTGATAACTATAGCAAGGGAACCCATGTCTCATCAGAATTATTCTGAGGAGGTTCCATCTGATTAGAGCGATCATGACCCGAAAAAATAAAGCAATGAAAAGAGTTTCATCAGAAGATAACATTGCAGATCCACTAACGAAGCCGCTAGCTCAGATTGTATTTGAGCATCACAGGGGTCTGATGGGGATAAGACACATAGGTTATTAGTTTTTGGTCAAGTTGGAGATTGCTAGTTACAGGTACCCTGCAAGCCAATCACATGAGTGATGGCATGTGTGACACGCTGTATGATCTTTTTGTTTATAATTAATATTGGTATATTCTCACATTATTTATTGCATATATATTGTGATGTCATTGGTTCTGTGCAATGAGAATTGGATCGTGATGAAATCATGATAATGAGATCGATTCACCTTTAAACACGGATCTTAAATAATCCTAGTCATAGGTTACTCAAGAGGGACATTGAGATTACCGGACAGATCGGTATACTATATACCCATCCATATGATGGAGGCATCTGGTCTCACAGCCACTTGTGTGGAGACACTAAGGATATAGTACGGGTGCTAATTGGAGAATGAGTTCACTGATTGATCCGCTTATGGAATGCTGTATGGTTAATGATACTTAATGTCAGATAGTGATTTTATAGTCTCAGTTGTGTATCTGGTCCTTAAACTTGAGGCACCAAGGATACTTTATATGAGTACTCCTTTCTTTGACGTCAGACTTACAAGTTTGGAAAGTTCCAGATCTGATACAACTGGTTATCTGGATTGGTAGCCAACCTTACGAAGACAATTAAATGTCAATAGAGGATCATCCACTCTCGATATCATGAGAGGAATATCTCATATGTGTTTGCTCAGACAAATCTCTGGCTAGGGTCATTCAGATTGAGAGAGAAAGAGTTCTCTGGGAGAATCCGATTAGAGCGAGACTATGACGGATTTCGTTTGTAACCTGATAGTACCATATCCAATATACGGTCTCTGAGATATTAGTTGGATAAGGGGTTATAGATACACGGTAACTGTGGACAGACAGGTCCGATTGATTTGATTCCCCCGTACCGTCTGGGGATTATGGCGTAGTGGCCTAATACTTCCATAGTCGATGAGTTGAGTGAATTATTATGGGGATAATAATTCACTATATCAGAAGGAGTTCTGATGGGAGCGACTCATGGCCAGCTCGGTATCGGGCCTAGAGGGTCACACACATATAGTGGATGCTTCAGCAAATAAAAGATTGGATGAAGATCCAATTAGCCCCTATTCTCATTAGATGAGACCCTTTGTTGATGGGCTCCTTACTTAAGGCCCAATTAGAGGCCTAAAGAGATTATTGGATAGAGATCCAATAATGTAAGATTAGTGGGTTATTGGATGAAGATCCAATACCCACTAAGGTAGGAGCCCTATGGTTTTTTGGTGGCTCTCTATAAATAGGAGGGAAGACTCATGGTTGATAGGTTGTAGCTTTAGCCACCACCTCCTATTCTCCTCCCTCCTTCTATGCAAGAGTTGAGAGATCAGATTGGAGGAGCTTCGCTGCAGAGATCCATTATGTGGATACCACTAGAGAGGATGACACTTGACCTCTTTCATCTTCTCCATCCGGATCTAGAATATAGGGATATACGATCTCCCTAGGTAAAATCAATCTCTCACACATTGTGGTTTTATCAGTTTTTACATTTTTCTCGCGACCCCAATAATTTACACGATGATTTGATCTATGTGGGAAACCAATTTTTGTTTTAATTTACACTGCGCATGTGATGCACCCGCTGAGGTTTCCCAACTTTAGTTTGGGTTCTTAAAGGAACTACAAATAACCAAAAACTATTAGATCAGAAAGACAAATTTATTCATATAAGTTCCAATGTAAAATGGGTACCTAAAATCTTTCTTATAGATTTGTCACCAAACTGAGGCTAGAAGCAAAATGCAATGATATCTTGTGGATGCTCAAGCCATTTGACTTGAGATCTAACTTATCAAGTTTTCTAGCCAAAATATCAAAAATAAGGAAAAATATTTGAATCAAGATGTTCGAAGTTTAATGATCCTTGTTTCTATTATAACATATCCTTTTATTAAAATATTTTATCATTATATAATTAATCTTGATGATGCATAACTAGAACATATAAATATGAAAATAAACTAGAACCAAAGAACATTAGTTATTGAAAAACATGTTGAAATTTACATAAATGAGATTTTGATTATAATTAAATAATAGATTCAAAATTATTGGCATGAATATTTGTTGATTTAAATGCAAAGGTTATCATTAAATAACTTAAATATTATGGTGTTTTTGGCTAAGTAAAATATCATTGTTGAATGATTGATTTAAATGTTATGATAGTGTATGGGTTGTATGATAAATAATTATTGTTGAATGATAGAATTTTAGCATAGAACAATAAAGAAAAGGGAGAGAAAAATCATGCTTCATTTTCTAGTGATTTTGAAAAATTATATGGATCATGAAAATTGCATGTCTTATGATAAAGGAATAAAATGTTAGACTTAAATACTTAAGATAAATTCTATGATTGCTTTTAAGAAACAATGTAATTTATATCTTGATGATTTTTTTTTTTTTTTATTGAAGATGCTTTATGTTCAATGAAATCATGCTTGATAATGTAATGATACATAGTGATCATGCTTAATAAATTTATATTTCAAAATTATACATGATGATTGTTTTGATTTATAGCTTATTGATCTTTACCATAATGAAAGCTCTTTTTTTTGTTTTAAATTAAAATACATGTTTTTATTTGGCTTAAAAGACAAAGACATGCTTATATGAAATAAAAAGGGAATACTTTTTTTTTAATTTCTCTTATCTTATAAATTTTTCAAAAAAAGATTAATTAATCAATTATATTATTTTTATGAATCTCTTGAACTATAAAAGTGATATTGATGATTTGATGATTTAAACTTGAATAAGTTATTATCATGATTTTGGCAAGTTTAGAAAATAAAACTTGAAAATCTTCTTATGAACCATATTCTTGATAACTTGATGCTTTATATATATATATATATATCAAGATCTTCTACCTTTTCTTCCTTGAAATTAACTCATGATCCTGATATCTATAATATGATATCTTTATGAATGAAGACTCTTCTTTGATCTTTTAAGATTTTATTTTATCATCTAAGAGAAGATTTATTGAATTAAGTCATGTCTTTTAGTATTCATGAATGTCTTTTGATATCAATATCTTTCTTGACATGACTTATTTTAAAACTCATGAATGACATATCTTATCACTAAAATTAGTATTTCTTAAATTTGTGATAAGTCAAAAATTGAAAGAGATTTGTATTATCATGAATATTCCCTTAATTTCTTGACTTGACTTACACATTATGAGAATGATGTTATTGATCTCTATGATCTTTTTTTAATAAAAAGGAGATTTATGATCTTGATAATTATAAGTTGAAACTTTCTATCAAGATCGTTCTTCCATTTTGTTAAAAAAGAAATATATCTAAATGAATTATATGTCTTAGGATTTATGAATTAAGATTATTTAATCCTCTAAGACTCATTTTAATTATTTACAATCAGAAAGGGGAGAAAGGAAATCACTAGCATTTAAAGAGATCGATAAGTATATTTATTTCATTCGAATCCCTTGAAAGTGATTTTGATTATTTTGAAATTGAATGAGTTCTTTACCTATGATTTTCATTTCTTGAAATTATAACTTGAAATCTTTTATAAATCAAAATCTCTTATTATGTGTTCACGTATTACTTAAAAGGAGATTTTTATAACTTGAGAATTCTTATAGATGAATCAAGATATTTTATGTGTTTCTCCTATAATTTATCTCTTGATATTCATAATTTACCTTCATAAATTGAGTATCTCATCACCATGCTAATTTTTCTTGATATATTTCATGTGATGATTATTTCTTGATATATTTCTTTTGAAATTATTTATGCTTATTATCTAAATTTACATAAAAGATGATCTACAAAAATACATGATTTGCTATTTGTGTTAGAAAATACATGAGTGGCTCTTAATTCTTTTTTATTTTCTTAGATTTTTTAGCTCACTTTTGAAATCACTCTAGTTAAAATAAACATAAGAAAGGGACTCAAATTTTTGTGATGAGATAGTTTTAAAGATTATTCTTATTTTTATAAATCTTGATAAATATTTACAAATGAAAATGTATAATATAAACTTCTATGTTGCTTGATATGAGTCTTTTACATTAAATCTTTGATGAATTGCTTGATGTACTACTCTTGATTGAAATGAATTAAATTGCATGGGTAGATATTAATTCTTAGACTTTAAAATTTATATCTAAAAGATTGAGCACTATCTTTGTAATACAATGTCTTACACTCCCCTCCCTTGTTTCTTCTTTATTATTCAAAGAAATGGAAGAAAATTTTCATAAGAAAATTATGTTTTTATCCTATTAAGGGGGAGCAAAACTTGTTAACTTACATTGTTAGCTTGAACATTGCAAAGGAAGCAAAATTGGTAGCTTGCACTTCTCAAAAGAGAAGAAAGAACCCACTAGCTTTACTTGCTATATTTATTGAGATTTACATGAAAAAGATTTGTTGAGCTTATATTCAAAATTTTATATATACAAGATTGAGGTTGAGACCTAGAAATGCTAAATCATGAACATATTTAAATTGCTAATCTAGATTTCATGATATGAAGCCTTTTTGTGATAATATTTTTAAAAATATTCTCCATGATTTTATCTTATTGTTTTAACAAAAAGAGAGAAAAAATTACATAAAGATGTGCTACATTTGAAATTTACAAGAGATAACTTTTGGTATCAATAGATGGTTTTTTTACTACATTTGAAATACATAAGTAGTCTTTAACTCTCTTAGACTTTAGAGCTCATCTTAGTATTAATTTTAAAGTTTATTAAGAGCTCTTCTCAATGATGAAATGATTTAACAACACCTCTCTTGTTTCTCTCCTTATTAATTATAAAGGGTAAGAAAATTTTATATTGTATATACTAAGGGGGAATAATGTCATCGTGTGCTTTGAAATTATTAGCTATACATTTTACCTTTTTGTTGATGACAAAGGGGAAGAAATGGGCATTGATGACATATGATATTATTGAAATACATTCATATCTTGGATACAGATATGAATTGGATATCCTGGATATGGATATAGATGCATAATTATTTTTGAAATTCATGATTCAATGACTTGATGTAAATTTATGTTGAAATTTACGTTGAATGTTGATTGCTTGAATTTAAGAGTGTGTTTCTCTTAAATTTAAGTGGAGAGTTAGGATTAACTTCTATCATCAATTAATTGTCATCATCAAAAAGGGGGAGATTGTTGAATCTCATATTTTGATGATGAAATCAATTGATGGGTTATTGATCTAACATATGTTGTTAGAGTTGATTGATACATGATTAATTACAACAGAAAGATTATTACAATCAGGATTAGCCAAGGTCAAGTTTATATATTGGGCTAGGGTTCGAACGATGCGGTTGGAAACTCAGGAGTGTGTCGGGAGCTCGTCGAGGGTATCTGGAGCTTGCCAGGATGGCGCAAGGGAGTTCGCTAGAAGAAGACCGAGACTCGCCGGAAGATTATCGTCGGTAGCCGAAAAACTTGCAAGGAGTTTGGATGGTCCTGTAATGGATATATTGGTCATTATGATTATATTTAATTAATTCATATTTAGCATCGTGTAGGTTTAACCATGACAGGATGAGTTACAGATCAGACATGAACCCACGATCAAGCTTAGGCATCAGGCCAAGGATTGAACGATGCGGTGAGAGCTTGCCGGGCATTCGTCAGGACTTCGCCGAAGGTTTTGGGAAGATCGCTAGGAACACGCCAGGAGATCGCCAGAGAAAGACTGTGAGACTCACCGCTGGAGAAGCCGGAGGTTGTCGGTTTGCGAGAGTAAAGTCGTTAAGCTTGTGGTCATGTTTTGATTGTAATTTTAAGTCATAGGTTAAGATTGAGTCTTAAATAAGTATGATTTATGGAATCCAAATCAACTCAAAGGTACAACTAGGTCTATTATGGGGTTTGATTGAGCTCAGGTTAAGCTCAATTAGTTGACCAAAGAATTGGTCAACATCAGGTTCAAGCCAAAATTCGACAAGTGGAGGGAACCACTTTTACGGAGTTTTCGGCAAGTAAACCATCGGTGAGTGGCAGTTGGACTGCCCATACCCTGGAAATAAGGCGGCGGCCAGTAGTTGATGGCGGGTAAACTATCTAGGGCCGGCGGGTAAACTGCCCGTACCCTGGTATTCGGGCGGTTGAGCCACCCAGGTTGGCGGGTAAACCGCCTGTACCTGGATTTTTTGGGTGAGTTTGATTTTTGGCTCCAAAAATCTGAAGTCACTTGAGGTCTATAAATATCCCAAGTTTTCTTGCATTCCATACAACACTTTTGGGGGAAATTTTTTTAAAAAAACTTATGTAAAGTGTAAGAAAAAAAAAAGGGGTAAGGGAGTAATCAAAGAGTAGTAATCTAGTCTCCCTTGTAAGCTCAAGTGTAAGGGTTTAGTCTTCACCTAAAGAAGATCGATAGTGGACGTCGATGTGCCTCAAGAAGGAGGACTCGGGAGTGGATGTAGGTCGTTGGTGCAGAACCACTATAAATTGTGAGTGTTTCCCTTTGCTTATCTTGTTTACTTCTTGATAGTGTTCCAAATTAGTTCATTGAGAAATATGATCTTGTTCCTTACGATTTTAATCAGGATTTTAATTGTTATTTATAAATTATTAAGTGACGCTTTTGATATGTGATTTTGCTCTAAACGAAAATTATTCCATTCATTCATCAGTTTAGAGAATTTTTGTATGTCATTTCATATGTTATTAAAGATCCTATGATCCTAACATCATCATCATAGTGCCTATTGATCCTAACATCATCATTACATACTTTACATGTCATTTCATAGGTTATTAAAGATCCTACGAGTTCTTCAAGATGAAAGTTATTCAAGTCCTTTGCTTTTTGTATAGTGGTTACCGTTAGATCCCAACTCAAGATTAGTATAACTTTTACTAATACAAATATAGCGGTTACCTTTGTATAGCGGTCATCCTTAAAGATGAGTTCTTAAAATTTTATTTACCAATTCAAGATTAGTATAACTTTTACTAAGAGCTTTTAAACCATTGACGACATCGGTAAAACAGGTGAATATGTTACTAATGGTTTCGCTTGGCTTTATTTTAAATAATTTATATAATATACTAAAAAATTAATTTTAGATTATTTAACTCTACTTGTGCCTTTATGAGTAACTTCAAATATGTGCCAAATATCATGTGTAATATCACAAGTAAAAATAAGATTAAACTTATTTTTATCTAAAGCACAAAATAAAGCATTCATTGATTTAGCATTTAAGAAAAATATTTTTTTTTTAAATCATTCCATTCATTCATCGGTTTAGAGGATTTTTGAAAACCAACTTCAACTATGTTTGATTAGATCAAAATCCATAGAAAGCAAGAAAATCTACATTCATATTTTTTAATATGTGTAGTATGTCCCACTGAACATAGGAAGACGAGTAATGGAATGACCCTTTTGGTTGCCTGAAAAAGCCATTAGAATTTTCTTAGGTGTTAATCCAACTAAGAAAACTAAGCTCTGATATCAATTGTTAGGATCATAATTGCACTAAGAGTTGGGAGTGGATTAGTGCTATAGCAAATTTAACCACTTTTAGAAGTTCGATCGATAAATCCATATCGAAAATACAATTAGCAAAAAGAGCAAGTAAGGGTTACGAGTAAGTAAATCAGAATGCAACAACAAATCAAGGCAAGACGAAGAATGCAAACGGATTTATAGTAGTTCAATTGTCCCAGCCTACGTCTACTCTCGGTTCCTCTTACCTAAATGCCATTGACTTCACTATCAATTTTCTTTCCAATGAGTGAAGATCAACTACTCTTGTTACAACTCTTCTTCTTTTAACAGGCTTAGAAGAGAACCTCCACACACACTCTTTTATAAGAGACCGCACACCTCCTATAACTGAGAATCACTTCTAAACTCAAGGAGGAGGAAGAAACTTAACCAATGCTCAAAGAGAGATACAACCCTTACAAACTTCACAACTTATTTATTAATTCAATCCAAGCCTTGATGAGGGTATCTATAGCCTCAAATGGCTTCAAAATGGAGCCAAAAAATATAAATCACTGAAAATTTTAGGATTTGGATGATCCTGCATTCGCAACTTTGACGCTGAAATTTTTGACTTTCAAGCAGTCACCTCAAAATTTGAATTTTGTGTGGTACTACCGTTGCCCTAGGTGGTACCACCATCGACTGCACTAATATGCACAAAATAGTGCCTATCAACTATTTGGGTGGTATCATTGCTCAGGCCTACTTTGTAATATCCCTCATTTCTAAAATATTTGTAATGGTATATTTTTAAATTGTTTATAAGGACCCACTTGTAAATTTGAAGATTTATTTAATAATTATTTTAATTAAATAATTTTATATTAAAAATTGATTGCTAGGGACCCAAATATGAATCTTAAAAAATAAAATAAATTATGAATGATTCATATTAAGTTAAAAAATAAAAATTAAAAATTAAAAAATACGGTGAGGACATGTGTCACTACTTTGTTTAAAGTGGTGCCAGTTATGTATGTGCATAGGTGACACATAAGCACATTGCATGCATGTTTACCATTTAACAATCCATATGTTAGCTTAAACAATTAACAACTAGAGAAGAAAGGGATTTGGCTGCAACGTAAGAAGAAGAAGAAGAAGAAGAAGAAGAAGAGAAGGAAAGAAGAAGAAAAGAATTGGGAGTTTTGATATTTTGATTTAATCCACACCTTTGGGATCAAAATCTTCAAAGACAAGTGTTCTATCTTTCTCATGCTAAAATTTATCTTTGTTTTTTTGTCTTGATTATGAGATAAAATTTGGAACAGAACCGAAATCTCTTCTGTTGGTTGCCTAAGTGTGAATCTGTAATATTTTTAAGATTATGATATTTCTATTTTATTCAAGTTGTAACTTTAGTACAAACCTCTGATTTAAGCAAAACTTAGTTTTTTCAAAAATAGATTCACATATCTTTCTTTTGAAACTGAGTTTGAAGAATTTGGAGTTCATTTGCTAGCCCAAAAGTTTATTTTAATTGAGCATATAAAATCGATAAAATAGAGTCTATAGCTCCTGACCTTTCATTACCATATTGCTTATATCTTCCTACTGGAGTCATTGATTTATGTAAAACTTAGTTCATTAGAAATTAGGCTCATAGATCTTTCATTTGACACTAGGATTGAAAGATTTGGAGTCCAAATGAATATCAAAATTTTTATTTTGTTAGACCTTATGGATTCTGTAAAATAAGGATCATAATTCCTGACCTTTGGCTGCCAAATCATCTATAACTTTTTGTAGAGACCTCAAATTTACATGAAATTATTTTATTTGAAACTATATTGATTTATCTTTCCAACAATAATTTTTCCAATAATTTAAAGTATGTTTGACCATCTAAATAACTTTAAAATTTACCTTCTAAATTCTGCCAGAATAGTGATCGTATTGATTTTGCCTCTACTTGCTTTATTTATTTCAAAACTGAATCATCTAATACTCTTGTCTTTAATTCCCTTACACATCGATATATGTTAAGTATTAATTAATTTTACCTCATATTATTTCATATGGTGCATGCATGATTTATTGTTATGCTTGTGCTTCCGTTATATGTCAAATTTATTGCTCATATCCCTTTGTACTCTGGTGTTTATGGGATAATGTGAATATTTGTAAGAAATAATAAAGGGAGTTATATTTAGAGCCCGTGATGCTCTATCGGCCCCCTATGACTTTACTTAGACATGGGTAAATAGAGCTCCCAGACGTGGGAGACTTATGTATGGTGGTCATTCAGTAATGGATGATTCACATTATGTTTGTGATCCCACTTCACCCTCTATTTTTTATTTGATATGTTATCCAAAGTTTTGCTTATGTGTTTCCTATTATGCTTTAGATAAGAATGATATGCATCCAACTTCAAATGTGATATACAAGCTTAAGTTTGTTATTTGTTCACTTGACATGTTTAGAAGTGTTTCATGTGTTATTGATATACTCCTAAAACTTCACATGTCATTGATACATACCAAAATGCTTCTGATTGCCATATATTCTCCAATAACCTTTCCCGGATTGTTATGGGTTTACGTATGCTTTGAACGAGATGAACCTTGTGATTTTGAATCTAATTTGATGCTATATATAAAAACTTTTGTATTCCCTATCTCGCATTCTTATATTAGGTTCAATTTGTAAACATCTTTCCTTGCTTTGAACCTATTTGATACTTATTGGGCTTCTTAGCTCACTCTGTTGCTATATATTCTTCTTCAGTTAACTTGGCATTTATTGAAATACTTGATACGAGGCTAAAGTAGTGGGAAAGCAAGAAGTTCTTGGGCTAAATCTTTATTAGATAATATGTTATCATTGTATGTGTATACCTGGTGTCTAAAGTAAAGTTGTAGACGTATTTTGAAGTGGGGTAACTATGTAATGGTTTTAAAAGTAGCCTCTTGTTTGGGATTTCGAATGTTAAACTTACTGTATAATATATGAAGTGGTGGTATATGGTCATTTTCAAAATCATATGGATTTTATCGTATTGGTGGACTTTATGAATATGAATTATATTTAGCTGCGTTGGTTTTGGATCGGTTATGTGATTCATTAGGAGAATGAGAAGAGTTATTATAACCTACACATGTTTTTATGGAAGTGGTTGAATGGCTCTACATGTTTTCTTAGTATCCTCAAATATTTATTTGAATCCTGGATGGATTATATGTTGTTGATAATATTATCGATTTTAAGACAATGTCACACCTCTCAAATGTGATATAATTTTCGGGGGGGGGGGGGGGGGGGGGGGGGGGGGGGGGGGGGGGGGTGGGGGCATGACAAGCTCAAGGCCACTAATTTGGCCTTTTAATGAGACCAAGTGAGTCCTGGTTTAAGCCTAATAGGGTTCTTAATAAGTTAACATGGTTTCGGCTCAATACCAACTCAATTTGACCCCAAAAGATCTCGATTAAAACATAAAGAATCTACTCATATTTTTGACACAATCATAAAGCTTTTGCATGTTGTCCAACGTTCTATCATGTCATCCGATCATCTGACACTTCGTTTGAATCTTCGGCACATCATCCTTTCCATCGACATATTGCCCGATCTATCGGCATGTTAACATTCTCATAACATCTGATCTCTTGGTGCAATACATGATCCTTTCAGCATGATGCCCAAACTCATGGCATGAAGTCCAATCTTCAACACGTCAACCAATCCTCCGACTCGATGTCTAATTGCTTACATGAAACTTATTCGGCCCAATGTATGATCCTCCTACTTCGATAATTTGTCCTTCAATGGTTTGAGTCCATGATCAAAGTTTTTCATGTGTCAATTATCTCAAGAGCATATTAGTCTATAAACTCACTAATTTATTTCATTATCAAATCCAAGGTTCAACATCGGTCATGTACGAAGTGAGCAGTAGTGTTGAACAATCAAGGTGACACCTACGCTCAATGCACAGTCCAGCCACTCGAGGTGCCAGCAAACATTAAACACCCACGTATGCTAACACTGACAATCATAAAATCATTCCCTACATCAACCCCAGACAACAGGTATAAAAGCCATCTCGATGAACAAAAGTAGGGGAGAAAGAAACATCCACATTACAGTTCTTTATTTTCTTTGAGCTCCAGCTCTGACTATCTTAAGTATCGTAGGGGTTGAGTTGAGGATTCCTTCACCCGGCTCTTGATAGAAGATAGGATTTAGATATGATTTCTCCAATTGAATGAGGAAGTTATATACGTTAGTTGAGGGAAATCATCCTATTTTCACCTGTATAAATTGATGATGAATCAATGAACTCAATGGACATTTATTTGCTTCTTCCTATTTCCAACATGGTATCAGAGCCGCTCTCTCTATAAGAGAGATTATCCTTCTTTTATTCACTATCCAATGGCAGTTTCTATCTTTTCTTGCTATCTAGTGTCGATTCTCTCCTCTGTCAGTACTAGCCCTCTGAGGTCCAATGACCCAGGCGACAATCCTCTTTGTCGTCTCCCTCCTTGGTTGTGCTAGAGCAATTGCTCTAGGTGATCCTTATCTTGTGGCATCTCTTCTTCGGTGCCTGCTTGCCTCAAACAGGTCCAACAACCTGTGTGATCCTAGTGGCACCATCGGTCTCTCCTACGACGGATATGCTGCCTTTTTTTTTCCTCTGTTGATTTCTTTCTTCTGCAGATCTCTCCTTCCCTCATAGCGTCAAACCCACAGCCGTGTTTCTTCCTTCCACTTCACCAGCACACAGCAGCATCGTCGCTGCTTCCGCTACCGCTGGCGTCGACTTCTGCATAGCCCTTTCGCTGAACATAGTCGACAAATTTGTCTCCTTCCTCTCCATCGGTGGTCACTCCCTTGTTTCTCTCATCGCAGAAGTGCTGCTCCTTTCCATAGCCACTTCTCTTCCCAGTCGCGGGCCATCATCTTCCTCTCCTCCCCTGTGAAACTATAGATGCCCCTTACACTGTCGCCAGTCATACCTGTCAGCTCCGGTTGCCAGTCGCCGTTGCCACCCGTCGTTGGGCGCTGCCTCCTCCTTCTCCCCTACCGCTGCATCCTGCAGCTTATTCCTCCATCAACAGTCGCACCATCTTGCCGTCATCCTAGTTGCAGCAACCAGTGTCAATCGCTGCCACCATCAGCGTCGCTCCTTTCTCTGTTGGGAGTGTCATCTATCGTCCCCGCTGCCTCATCCTGTGCTGCTCCTTTCCCTGTAGCCCAAGCAGCCGTAGCAGCCGTGGTCCTCTTCCTCTTCCAACCGCACTGTTGCCTGCCTCCTCTCTGCCATCAATCTTGCGAGCATGATCGGCCCAATCGTGCTTCTCCTGCGGTCAACCCTCCATAATCACAGTGAGTGATTGCTTCCCCTCTGTTCCTCCTCTGCCTCCCCGCCAACGCACTCGTGTCGCCATTGCAATCTCCTCTACTGAGAGCTCCAACATCCTTCCTCTGCCTCCTCGTCGTGAAAGACGTCGAGGGCACCTCTTCCTCGTCGGAACCCGCTGTTGTCGTGTTGGACAAGATCCAACATCATATCGACGCTGATCTCCCCGACATCGTTCGACCCCCTCTCCTACAGCCTCAGCCACCCCAAACACCGACGCCGCTGCCTCCTCTACCACTGCTTCGCAGCAGCGTCGTCATCCCCTAACATAACCCCTTGATGCTGCGACAGGTGCTGGAGCAGCAGCATCAGCCTCCTCTGTTTCTTCTTCCCTCTGCCGCAGCCATGCTTCTGTCGCAACCCCTTACTACGGCGACAGGTGTTGGAGCAGTAGCATCGACCTCCTCTGTTTCTTCTTCCCTCTGCCGCAGTCGTGCTTCTGCCGCAACCGCCATTGCTGATGGCTCCAATCGCAGCAGCAATTGCTTCCCTTGCAACCTCCTCTACTGTTGCTCGTTCCTTTCGCAGTAGCTGCCCAACCCTCAATCCTTCGCTGCATCGCTGCCATCGGCGCGCCCCACCTCTTTGCTTGATCATGATCGAATATGATCTCCAACCAACTGTTCCTTCCTGTCCCAGCAGTGCCCTCCTACTACTGCCTTCATCACCATTGCAATTTTCTGCAGCAATAGTCAAAAAAAAAAAAAGAAGAAACGAAAGTGAGAAAGAGAAGAAGACGAAGGGCATCAATGCCGCATCTTTCTCTCCTCACTTTCAATTGCCCGGCGAGATCCTTTTATCCACTGTCGCTGCTCGACAGCACCGATGCCTTCTTCCTCGGCAGTCCACCCCAACTCTAACAGTTCTCCACTCTATTGTCCAATGACAGCTTATGCTCCATCCTTTCTGTTGTGCGTGCCCCGTGTCGGACCTCCTCTCAGCCATGCCTGCACCCTCCTTCTCAGCCAGGCTTACATGGCCGGAGAAGTCAACTGTCGTCATACCTTCACCATGGTTGACAACATAACGGTCTCCTTTCCTTAAGGTTCATTGGCATCTGTTCAAAATCTGCGTCCTTCACATGAGCTTGATCTTGCGGGGGCATGATAGTCTGATCTAATCAGATTTTTGAACTTAGCTCCAGTAAAATTGTCTACTCTTTCTCAACCAGGTTGATATCGTCGTCAAAGTCAATCATCATCATATCTTCACCGCGGTTGACAACACAACGGCTTCCTTCTCAGCTAGGTTGACATCGCTATCGAAGTCAACCGCTGTCAGATCTTCCGTGGTTGACAACACAACAGCTTCCTTCATTCAGATTTATCGTCATCGGTTCAAGATCGGCGTCCTTAGTTCAAGATCGACGTCCTTACAGGAGCTCGATCTTGCGGGGGCATGATAGAAGATAGGATTTAGATATGATTTCCCCAACTGAATGAGGAAGTTACGTATGTTAGTTGAGGGAAATCCTCCTATCTTCACCTGTATAAATTGATGATGAATCAATGAACTCAATGGGCATTTATTTACTTCTTCCTATTTCCAACAGCTCTAACCTTTGTGCAGGACGTGATAGACCGGGAAGCCAGAGCAACCGTTGGCCATGTCTTAGGAGGTCGACCCTAGATCCAGTGACCAGGTACCCTATCAATCCTCTTTGGCCGACTCGGAGGAAACATATATATATATATATATATATATATATATATATATATATATATATATATATATATATATATATATATATATATATATATATATATATATATATATATATATATATATATATATATATATATATATATATATATTGATCTCTCTATGGCTACAACAGTGATGATAGGGTGTTGCGTGTGACTCAAGTTAACTAGACACATATTCATATGGTAGAAGATCTATCTTCGAACCAACAATGATGAAGATGTGTCATGGACATGATTTGAAAGGCTCATATAAGAATAATCATACCCTATGAGATATATGATAGAAAGATGATGAAGTGGCATTACTTATGCCAAGGAAGGGATCAAACTATATAAGAATACACCACCAAGTTTCGACAAGCAGTGGCACTTTAAATTTCCTTCGATAATCACTCGACGGTGATGACATACACCGCTAGTCACAATGCCAAGATCAACATAGAACTGAGCCTCTTCAAACATCATGACATATAATAGCGAGCATGATGACAATGACAATTGAGAAGAATTAAACCCACATTGAGAAGAACACATAGAAGGCAAAAGGGAAGCACTCAAAAGCCAAGAAGAACCGTAGGAGTGATAAAATGTCATTTATTCTATAAGAAATGATTTATTTTGTGATCATTGTAAGATTGCAGGTTATCCACGTGAGAAGTATTGGAAGGTGTACCACAAACTCTTCTCGAAAAAGTGAAAGAAGAACAATCAAACTTGATGTACGACAACCACAATCATAGGAAATGATCAAACCAAACCAGCACCAATTTCATGCCTAAATCCGAGTTATCACTAATGGCAAGACTGAAATTTATAGACTCGAATCTAACCCCTACTCCAAAAGTTCAATAAGAATTGTTCACTCTCAAGATCTAAATGAAACAATAGGGCATGAATGTGATCATCGACACCAGAAGCCAAAATAATCTCATCTTGATAAGCTTAGTGTAAAAACTTGGACTCGAGATCGCTCATCATCCGAAGTCATATCTATTGGGATAGATATACAAAGACATCAAGATAATGATAGATCATTAATGCACATTCAAATTTACAATCACCAATAAGTATATCGATGAGATGACATGTGAGGTGGCGCCTCTCGACATATGTCAAGTTATCTTTGGGAGTCTGATAGGACTCCAACAGGGTTGAGTCCTAATCATCTAAGTACTAGTCAATAAAAACCCTGTTAGATTATAATAAAGTCACTCCTATCTTATAAAGGAGTATGACTAGGGTTTAGATTAGCCCTTAGGGCTTAGTAGCCGCCACACACCTTACTGGGTTGGTCGGCTAGGGTTTCCCCCTGCTTAGGTCGGCTATAGTGCCACCTAGCCGCCTCTTGTTCCTATTAAGATAGGTTGGCTATAGGAGGGGCAAAGAGATAATTTTACTTAGGCAAGCACCCCCTTAGGCTACAATTTTAATCCTTATTTAAAGATATAGCCGCCCCCCCCCCTCTTGAATCAAGTAATTATCAATTTTATTTCGACCTTGTACCGAATCTAGGAGGGAGGAATCCCTATAGCATTCTAAGGGTTGATCACCCTCAAGGGTCAAAATCTATAGAGCTCCTTCTGGGGTTCTATCATCTGGTATTAGAGCAACAATCTTGCTGCCCCTGTAGCTGTCATCCATGCCTCTACCTTCCCAAGCAATTCCCATAATTGCTATGACACGCGCCTCCACCTTCCACCCCAGCAGCAGATCAAATCAATCTATCACTGCCCCTGCGTTTGATATGAAATATGGTATATTTTTATAACCCATGCCTCTTTAATACTGCAGGATCCTTCATATTATATATGGGAGAAGTTTTCCAAAGTTCCCTTGCTGCAAATATTTACCGTCGTAAACGTTATCATCGTTGTAAAGTTGAAACGCTACAGAAATTTTCAACCGATTGTTGCTACTTGAAACCAAACTTTTGTTCATCCTTTCTGGCCAAAATTTTTACACAATTCTCAAGATCAAGTTGGCTTTCATCTGGATTTGATTTCATGAAAAGTTCCTTCTAGAACCAGTTTTATTGTACAATCTTTCACTATCATGCAGTTCTGGAATTTTACAATGAAGGAATCTACCTTGCATCTTTTGCCCTATTTCCCTACTGTTATGCTGTCAAAATTTCGTCAAAGTTTCTACTGGTATTGGCAACATCTAAACCAAGGGTTTCTGCATAATTTTCTTAAACTTTCCTCTGGAATTTCTGTCGAGAAGTCATCGTTTCTCCAACATGAAACCTGTTAAGCAGGACAGCACATCGTAGCACTTCTTTTCACCGAATTCTATCAAATTTGAGTGCTATTTTTTATGGGATTTCATACTCTCTTTTCCTCATCTCCAAACCCTACCATCCTCACCAAAAACCCTTCCAAATATTACCATAAACCGAATCCAAACGGCCCCCCATATCAGCCACCCAAATCAGCCTACTTCCTTATCGATCCACTTATCTTTTTAGCCAACTTTCCTTACCGAGACACCTACGTTTGCTGCCATCTATCCCATATCTAAAATCTATTTTCCTAACCTTCATCTACTACTATCACAGCCCTGAAACCACACCAATTTGGAGCCTAAACTCCACCAAATTGCAGCCCCAAATCAGCCACCCAAATCAGCCTATTCCTATCCAAACCAATTCACCTTCCAACCGGCCACCCCCTTCTTCAAAATTCCCATGCCACTAACCCGACAACAGAAAAAAGATCTCAATATTATAAATCTAGAGGCGTATACTATGACATCAGAGGAGGCTATCGATGCAAAGCTTGAAGCCTTTGAAAATCAAATTCAGCATTGGTCGACCGTCGAACCCGAAGAAATTACAATATAGAGAAACTTTAGATCAGTGAGATGATCCTCAAGATGGCCACATCATCTCTGATCTCAATAAACCATGCATAAAGGTTAACTTCCCTAGATGGGCAGAAGGAGCCCCGATCGGGTGGATCTCACATGCGGAGCGCTATTTTCAATTCTACCAAACCGCTGACGCCACACGGGTGGAGATTGCTGCCATCCACCTCGAGGGAGATGCTATCCAGTGGTTTAATTGGTCTAAGCACACCCATGGAGGACTCTCTTGGCAGCGATTCAAGGAAGGACTATTAAACCGCTTCGGACCAATCGATTTCAACAACATCGACGGACAATTGGCAAAGATTCATCAAACCTCTACAATACAAGAATACCAAACAATGTTTAAGCGTTTATCTAACCAAACTGAGAACTGGTCTGAGAAATAACTTTTATGTACTTCTATCTAGGGCCCAAAACCGGAGATCCGAGAAGAAGTAAAGGTGCGGCAACCATACACTCTTATGGCGACAATTTCCTTCATGCGTATCCAAGAAGAACAATTGAACCACTAGGTACGAAGGACAAGGGTCGCTCCCCGACCAGCCATGTTGAGGCCTAATGCCCCCTCTACTACCATCCAAGCCCCCGCACCAAAAAAGTTGACAAGAGACAAGCTTCACGAATGATCGGCCAAGGGGTTGTGTTGGCATTGCGATGAACCGTGGAGCCGCGAACATCACTGCAAAAAGGACTGACTCCTCGTGATTGAACTAGTGGAGGATGAGGATAATCAAACATCTTAAAAAGTCCTTAAACCTAAAGAAGAAGCCATGGAGGAAGAGTCCCAACCGGCCGACTACGCAGTGCACGCATTGGCCGACTATTCCAACCCGCAAATGATGAAAGTTGGAGGACTTCTAAAACAGCAATCCATCACCGTTCTCATCGACACGAGCAGCACAATAACTTCCTCAATAGTAAGGTTGTTGCACGTTTGGTGCTTCAAATCAAAGGTTGCAACAAGTTTGACGCAAAGGTCGACGACGACCGAATCTTTAATTGCGACCAACGGTGCCCGCTGGTGAAACTACTCCTCCAAGACCAAGAAGTGGTAGCTGATTTCTTCCTCTTACCCATCGATGATTATGAAGCCGTATTCAGGATCAAATAGCTCACAACACTAGGTGATATCTTCTGAAATTTTTCTAAATTAATCATGAAATTTTATTGCAAATGGAGATAGGTCACGTTATGATGCAAGCGCGGGAGCCAAATTTCCACTGTTTTGTCGCAACAAATGGAGAAAGTTTTGCACAAAGCACATGGTGGATTCTTGTGCATATTCAGCAGCCATCTACGGGGGAGAACGTACAAAACTTAGATCCTAAGCTTGCCTTTTTCCTGAACGAATTCACGGATGTTTTCTTGGAGCCGCGCGGGCTGCCCCCTAACCGGTCGCATGACCACCGCATTCCTATTTTGCCAGGCAAACCTCTAGCAAATTTGTGATCGTACCACTATCCTCACTTACAGAAGGACGAGATCGAGAACATTGTTAAAGAGATGCTTGACACCGGGGTGATTCGACCGAGCTGCAGCCCTTACTCCTCACCATTGCTGCTAGTGCACAAGAAAGATGGTACGTGGCAGATGTGCGTTGACTACCGAGCTCTAATCGCCATCACCATCAAGGATAAATATCATATCCCGTTCATAGATGAACTCTTAGATGAATTAAAAGGAGCCCAAGTCTTCACTAAATTGGATCTCCAATCCGGATACCATCAGATTCAGGTATGCAATGAAGATATTCTGAAAACTGCATTCCGTACGCATAACGAGCACTTCGAGTTTCTAGTAATGCCTTTTGGACTTACGAATGCTCCTTCTACTTTCTAAAGCCTAATGAATGACATCTTCCGGAGTTTTCTACGCAAGTTTGTATTGGTATTCTTTGATAATATTCTCATTTATAGCCCTACGCTTGATATACATTTTCAACACTTACGAACTATTCTAACAATTCTTCGAGAGAATACTCCTTATGTTAAACAGTCAAAGTATAATTTCTTACAACGTAAAATAGAGTATCTTGGGCACATTATATTAGAGGATGGAGTGCCGATGGACCCGACAAAGATCGAGGCAATGCAAGGATGACGGAGACCTACAAACGTACAATCATTATGCGGTTTCCTTGGACTCACGGGCTACTACTAAAATTGTATGAAAGATTATGGAAAGATCAGTGCCTCGCTCACATCCTTACTGAAGAAAGACTCTTTCTTGTGGTCGGATAAAGCCTCTTTAACCTTCGAACGACTCAAGACAGCCATGATGATGATGTCGGTCCATGCGCTACCCGATTTCGATCGCACTTTGGTCATTGAGGCCGATGCGTCAGGAGTTATAATTGGGGCTATTCTTATGCAAGATGGTCGACTCCTAATTTACATCGAGGCTTCCCCCACACTTCATACGAGGTTTTTACAGGAGATACTAATTACTACCAAATTTAAAATATGGTTGGATACAGATCCATAGCACGAAAGAGGAGTTAAACTAGAAGAATTGCAATCCATGCTCATGCCAGATTGGGCTCTCATCATCCTGAACCATACTAGAGGGCAGTCACCATTCCAGAAGAAAGATTGGCTATCACTAAAGACTAACCATATGACAGCACATGCAAAGAAGAAACGGCCTCCCGACAAACTTCAGAATGGACGAAAAATTGAAGATCAAGATTTTCTACACCTCCAGCCCGATCAGTAGGAAACTCGAGCCTTAATGAAGTGGTCTCCCTATTTCTTTGGGTCTTGTAAAATTGAGGATCACATTGAGGCCCTAACTTGGAGATCAAATTCGCACACCAGATCAAGATTGCAGTTGATCTACCAGTTATCCCACCTCAAATGGAAATTTAAAGAAGACAACTTAGCCCAAATCTTTCCAACTAACACTCCAGCTAATGAGGATGCCAAAGTTTAGTTAATGATAGCATGAGAGTCATATGAGGAGTTGAAGATCCAATTTCCGGAGTTTACGGACCCTCAACCTTGAGGACAAGGCTGATCTAAAGAGAGCGGACTTGATAGGACTCTAGCAGGGTTGAGTCCTAATCATTAGTACTAGTCAATAAAAACTTTATTAGATTATAATAAAGTCACTCCTATCTTATAAAGGAGTATGGCTAGGGTTTAAATTAGCCCTTAGGGCTTAGTAGTCATCACACTCTTTACTGGGTTGGTCAGCTAGGGTTTCCCCCTGCTTAGGTCGGTTATAGAGCCACTTAGCCGCCTCTTGTTCCTATTAAGGTAGGTTGGCTATAGGAGAGACAAAGGGGTAATTCTACTTAGGCAAGCACCCCCTTAGGCTAGGGTTTTGATCCCTATTTAAAGATGTAGTCACCCCCTTTTGAATCAAGCAATTATCAATTTTATTTTAGCCTTGTGCCGAATCTAGGAGGGAGGAACTCCTATAGCGTTCTAAGGGTTGATCCCCCTCAATGGTCAAAATCTATAGAGCTCCTTCTAGGGTTCTATCAGAGTCATCTATTATGTTGGCCCCAACAATACATGTTCTAGAAGGAAAGAAAAAAATTCATCATCAAGAAAGATCGAAATGGATGGCCACTTGACCTAGTGACTATCACCCAAGCAAAGAGGATGGTGAACACATGCCAAAAGTTTATGTTCTTGATCATTTATCTGATTCTAGCAGCAATACAAACATTAGCCTTGGCAGAGCTATAGAAGGTGAAGGCTACAATAGATCATCAACAAGTATTCAAAGCTCTTTAAAGATAGTAATGGTCTTCCCTAATGACATATAGTAGAACACGAAATCTTGTTTATCTCTAATGACCCTTTTTTGAATCTTAGCATGTATCAGAGTTTGATAGTGAAAAATGAAAAAAATTTAGAGATAAATCATTGAGCTTATCAAGATTGGTGTTATTCAACCGAGTAGTTCTCCTTGTGGTTCACTAATGGTGATAGTGCCAAAGAAAGACAAAGGTTGGTGCATGTGATATGAGAACTTGGAATTTTATTTAGCAGATTTGGTGGCTAGAAGTTTGTTGACTATCATTAGAGTGTTATGATTAAGGATCATCAACAAAATCAGAATCTTAAATTTCCCAATTTTTCCCTTTTTCTCTCTTTGTTGGTGAATATAAATATAAACAACATTATTTCCATGCCCAATTATTTGGATAAAGAATTAGGTATTGGTTCCGTATATATCTATGGGTGTAGATTAAACATCTTCTCATCTGGTAAATTTATTGAAATCAAAATAAAGATTCATAATCTAAATTTTGGATCAGACTCGAATTAGATTATCATGTTATCAGGCTTTATCCACAATCTCAAAGCAAGTTAGCATAAAAGAAACCCTGGAAACAAAAAGAAAAACGAACATGCTGAATTCTGTAGACAGTTGACTCAAAAGTTGATAAAAGAATCACAATAACTTGCCGCTCTTGCTGACATTAAGAGGTTGGACTACGTCAGTTGTTATAAAATCTTATCACTTGCGTTGTCGTCTTAGATATGACTTGGTATTATGTCCTTGGATAGCACTGCTCCTATCAATAGGGACAGATAGAGTAAATGCATCACAAAAGTCCGAAATCATAGATGTCAGGAAGTGCAGCAGCCTCATCAATCAATCAATCAACATACAGGAGAAGACTTGCACTTTGAATATATTTCTTGCCTAAAATGAGCAGATCATGACTTGCACTTGAATGTATCATGATTCCCTGTCAAGATACTGAGAGGAACTATTTTCTTATGGACTACATTTTAAAAGTAATTTGCTTGTTGCAGCGACAGCACCCTCCACTGAAACTAGTTTGCCAATCGGAAGCAGAAATATAGTGCTCTTACCTAGTTTGCCATTTGGGAGAAGAAACAAAATGTGTAGCTTGTTATTATTTATTATTATTGAGGGGTGTCAAACAGATGTAATTCTCATGATGTGTTCAGCCTATGTTGGGAGTTGATGTACTTTCGAAGAAGTTTTTCCTAAATAAGAATATTGTTCATAATCAGTAATATCAATTATGGCTAGTTTTTGCGATGGTAGAGCTTATAATTTGCTTTGGGATTAATGGAAAACTCAGTGGTGAACAGAGAATAAGAGATCTAAAGTAAAAGCAAGGAAATGAGAACCAAAAGACAGAACACTGGAGAGAAAACTGATGCTGAAACTTTGGATTTTTTAGAACCTGTTGTTTGATTTCCAAAAAATATGTTGGCATGAGAAAAGAAAATGTGGCGCAAGTTTTCTTCATTCCCTGAATCTGCTATTACTACACCTAAATGGTGACTTTATTTTGAATCTGCTTTCTCAGTGTATATATAGATTTGGTGACTGAGAGGAGTGACTTAACATCAAGATACACGACTTCAAGGCTCAAATTTGGGATCTCTGCTTACCATGACACCATCATGTTAGATCTTAGCATCAAAGAGCTTAAGCTGACAGATGTGACAAGACAAATCAAATAATAGCTTTGTCATTCTTTTTTCAAAGGTTATAAACTTCTTGAATTAGCATATTTCTTTCACTTCTAGATGTCCCAATACTTCTAGAATCTTACAAGGCCACTAAAGCTTCATGATGCCTAGGGCTTATCGCCAACCAATGGATACTGCTGCAAAGCTAAAAAGACTAACTACGGACAACAGGTACTTCCGAGTCCAGGACAAAACGTATAGTGTTTATTTGTCTCTTCCATCACCTGCAACACAGAGTTTCTTGTCTCCAAACCCCACCATGAAATGATGCACCGAAGAGAAAGGATTGTTGTTATCATCATCATCATCATCACAGCTTCAGTGACACCCCAATTCTTTTAGTGCACCTATCCTGGTGATTAGTACACTTGATCTCAGGCCGAGGTGCCAAAGAGTAGTAGTGCTTCTTGATGAGAAATGTCTCCTTGTCCACTCCTGTTCCCAGCTTCCTCTACGGAATGTTGTGTTGTTACAAGTGACCAATTCGAATCTCTTCTCGTTTGCTCTTGGCCGTCCGACGTGATCACATCGTCGTCGTCATCACCTGCGACCTCTGTTCCTTTTTCCACCACCAGCTTTAGGGTTCAGTCCCTCTTCACATTGGCCTGTCCCCCATGAAACAAGCTCACCTGTCCGAAGTCAGGAACTACTCGAGCCTAATTAGATTCATATTAGAATAAGTCAGGAACTTATTCTGTATTCATCATATGCTTTACATTTCATCCATGAAGCTTATCTCAGGTGGAATGTATAATTTGTTTAAGTTGGCAATAAATAGACGATTCACCGCTTCTTGAACTAAAGCAGTGGGCACTAGAATTGGTCTCATCATACTAGCCTTATCAGACTTCGTCTTTTTTCCATTTGCCACTGAACTGGTACAGGACCAAGGAAGAAGCTTTACTTTGCTGAGGCCTTGTGATGGAGCCGACACTGTTCACAGGTATAACAACTATTGCAGACAACAGCAGGAGCATATTAACTATGCCGATGAGCTATACTTCGTTTGCTGCATCACAAGCGTGTCTTCAAGTTCCTCCGTCCTCCGTCAAATGATGCAGGTAAATGTACGCTGATATCCTTTCTCTCTTTCTCTCTCTCTCTCTCTTTCTCTCTCTCTCTCTCTCTCTCATACACACACACACACACACACCAGTTCGCATCATTAGTCTGTTTCCCGTCACATCTCAAAGCAGTCTACTGATAGCAGAACCCGAAACCTGACGGAGGCCCGCCTGTTACTGATGGAATGTGTATGATTAAGTTGCGAAGTGGGAGGCGTTGGATAGTTCGATAATTCTCCATTTACAGATTGGAGAGGATCCGAAGTCCCTCATCCTTGAACGATTGGGGGGATATGCCCGTGACCATTGTGCTTCACGCAGCAGCAGTCACGCAGAAGCCCTTAGTGCCTGGTCGCGACGTCACCCATCTGGTCTCAGCCGCTGGACCATGAGTGAGCTATTATGCTTGTCAACCAGTACCTGACGCTGTTCCTTCTCGCCCACCTTTGATGCAGTTATAATCTCATCACGACCACGGCAAACCCTGTTGGGTTCCTCACCACCTTGGCTTTTTCCGAATATGGGACGTTGATCATGACCTGGAAATGGTAAAATTCCCATGCCATCGTCATCATAGGTACACCGCGTGCTTTCCCCTCAAAACTTTTTCCATGTGCCGTTGTTCCCAATCTCAACTCTTGGGTTTTTTACCGTTCTGCATCAACAACAAGGCTCCTTTAATGCCAACTTTTAGATGCCATCGCAGTCGCAAGCATAGCGATGTTGCAGCCTTTTCCTCCACTTTTTCATGTGTAGACTAGGGTTTCTGCCTCATGAATCAGGCACTAATAATAGTTGCTGCAGTTTCTTTGATATAAACTGGTGGTGCATTTGCTCCAAATAATGACCAATGTAAAAAAAGATATATTAGCAGACAAAAAAAAAAAAAAAAGACAGAAAGAATATGAATCATCATTAGTAAGGCGAAAATTTTGGTTGCCTACCTATTTCATAAAAGTTTATTGTACATGTGATAGAGAAAACCTGGGACCCCACGGACACAAGTGAATACTCAATTTAACAGATTTCAAGTTGGCCAATTACTATGTTTGAATTTACAAATGGAATAACTGTGAAGTCAAGTCATTAGTAGACTATTTTTTTTCCTCTAAGATGAAATCAATTTAGTGATATGTCGAGTAATATGAAATAAATTTTTTTAAGCATTTATGGGTTAATAGATATGTCGAATAGAATAGGGTAGACATAGTTATTAAATTTGGTCGTTTTTAGTTCATTATATTTAATTTATATTGACCATGGTACTCTTACTTATTACAGTGTAGGATTATTTATACAAAACTAAGTTTGTTTTTTCAAATCATTTATAATATATTCTTCAGGAGTATCTCTATTTGTATCATCTTATCCCGTATCAAGATATTTAGCCATGGTATTTATAATGCTTTGTCAAATTCATGGTTTTAATTCCTTTTGTCAAATACTTTGTACTTATCATTATCGGTGATGCAAGGTATTTATAAAAGTCAACTCTTCATCTTCGCTAGTAGTATATATATTATATACATGGCTTGAGATCTACGGTACTAAACTTCGAGTGACGAGTCGACTATTATAAATACCCTGCATCACTGACAGCTGCATCGTACTCACTGCTGTACGTAATGCGAACCTTGAGCTCTTCTTGCATATATACCTAAAAGCCTTAGCAGGGTAATGTAATCTAAGAAAAACCAGGAGCAATTTGAAGGGATTTGTGTATGCTAACGTTTTGGCAAAGAATGACGCAGGAAGCAGTAGCTTGTAGAGTTTGGCATGTCTTACATTCTCCATATGTCTTCTCAAGGACAAACAAATTGACATACATAATTCTAATTCACCACAACTCTCAATGCATGTGGCTCATAGATGAGAAATTTTTACATCAAAGCTTGTTCCCAGAGGAAATCCAATACAGCCCAACATAGACCCCATAACTATCATTTGAAAGCTGAACACAGTACCAGATTTGATCTTATTCCTGCCTAATAATTACATAACTACATATAAATACTTTATAAAGACCATCAACCAAATTTACCGATAGTGGGAGCTACTTTCCGATACCATATCTATTCATTGCTTCTACAGGTAGCAGCAACATGAGAGTGATCAATCTTTGCACACCTGCCTTCTTTCTTTGCAAACCTTCCACGTACGCGAGGCTGACTGTCTGCCAAGACCTTTCTGCATTCATACTGCATAATTCACAGTTCGATCACTGTGATTGTAATTTAATGAGGGAAGACTGTTAGGTAGACAGCGTAAGGTGTTGTTCCTCTACAGTTGTGCCTAGAGAAGTTCAAATGAACCTAAAGGTTGCTTGAAAGATGTCACTAGCACAGATTGTTTCTATATCATCAACTGATGAAGTACAAAATGATGTGTGTGATATGACTTATATAGGTGTATAATGTTGATTATTTATTTGTTCTGGTTGTGCCTAAGAACAAAATGGTAACTCACATTGATCCTTCTGTGAAAATTTCTTTTGGTCCTTTTGGTCCTATACCTGGAAAGCTTTTGGATTCTTTCTTTCATCTTCACATCCTCTTTCGTTGATGAAAGCTTAAAAGTAGGGACAATCTCGATTTCTCCATGAACACAGCTATCAACTCCAATATTCTGCCAGAAAAACTAAGTCAATGACCTACAACATCTACGTAAGCTTAAGGGCACTTGTTGAAATTTCAAAACCTTTTTTGCATAGAAATTTCAGGCTTATTTTGTTGCTTGTGATGTGGTTCTATCAATCTTTAATTGATACCAGCTAAATGTTCATCTATCACTTGAAAGATAGCAGTTCATTCAAGAAGTCATGAATTCTTTAACCTGACCTGGATATCTCCTTGACCGTGTGTCGTCGTCATCCCAAACGCAGCGGCAAGATCCACTTCATGAACATCAAGTAAACATGATCCGACGCTGAAAGCATTTGTGCTGTCACTCTTCTGCAAAGTCCCCTCTGCAGAGAAGCAATTCCTTTCTCCAGCTCTAGTTTCTTCTGACTGCCGTACAGGGAGCACAAAGTCTGCTGCTTCAGGTGCCGGCACATAAACTGACTTCGCAAGAAGGTCCTTTTCGCAGCCATAGAAGGCCTCACACAGGAGATCTCCATTTTGGATTGACTCTATATCTGCTCTCTCGATGCTGTATGTTGTGATGCTACTTCCATAACCAGATAACAGTGATATGGCTGTCGCTATGGGATCGAACGCAGTTACTGAATCCTCTACGATGGGTCGTGGAGCTTTGAACAGATCTCCTTCTCCACCCAAGTCATACCCAGAGATAGCAGCACATGTCTGAACCAGATTACTCTGTCAAAAATCGATCAAATTAAAAGTTCATTAAATTTCATGAATCTCTCACGTCTGTTCAAGTCATCTCTTTTAATTTCTTGATACAGACTACTATCCAGACTATCTAGTAAAAAAAAAGAATTAGACTGAATAAAAACGGTTTCATTTGCATAAATCGACACTACGTTTCTCAATTTTTCTGGAATTCTTCTTGGTTTTGTTTTGATCTAGACTTTTTCAAAGATCAAAGGAGGATAGAATTAAAGAGCTACTGGGGGAATCAAAAGAAGAATAAGATCCCCGAAATGCTGTTTCCTTTCGAGTGTAGGTAAGATCGCACTGATAATTACTGGATCTTCCCAAAACAAACAGTCAGTTATATGCTTTATGCTGGTTTTGTTCAGTACCTTTGGATTTATTTTTTATATATGCCCTATACATCTAGGGGTTATTGGTGAATTGGAGACCGGGGAAAATTTTCCAAGAGTTTTCTCTGCTAAACATAATCTAGGGTTTATGTGGGAGAATATACAATGGATTTTAGACGAATTCTGGTTAAGTCAAGAGAGAATTATATATTTCTTATATATTTTTTTTATAATATAGTGAAAATCTTTTTTTTTTTTTTTGTGTGTGTGTGTGTGTGTGTGGACATAGATAAGGATTGTTCATAATTTTATGTGGATCTTCTGGTTTGTTCTCTTCGTAGTTTGGAACCCTTCTCCCCCAATACATTGCATTATAAAATCATAAACTTGAAAATGTACTTCTACAAACGGTCTACTCTCTTCAAAAAAAGAGATGCAAAAAACTTGGGTTTCTTAACTGACAAGTTCCTGCAATGTAGCTCAAGACTTCTGGATTCAGAAAAGCTAACTACTAATGAGTCCCCTCTAGCATCTAGCTTTTCGTTTCTTTGGTATTTTGGTGCATGCAAAGAGGAACTCTTGGAATACTATTCCTCCACTACGAAGCAATATGCACTCAAAAATCATGGAGTGATGAAGTCAGAATGATGTAGCTTAGAAGAAAGGATATGCTGTCAAGAAACTTGTCTGGTTCCTTTTTATTACGACATTATATGTCTTTCTGCCTCAAAACACCATGCATAGAACACATACTTTTTTAGTGTCCAAGAAAACTAAAACGAGCATTATCATTCTCTTCCATTCTATTCTGTACCAGAACATAATACACCCTGTACGGTTTATATCTTGAATAATATACCTTCAGACTTTGGTGAGATTGTCCATCTAATATTACAGATTTATCACGTGGTTTAATTTGACATATTTTCACTATTAAACACTATTAAGAAGTTTCATACAAATTGCTGCTTCCAATAACATAGAGACTAATGGATCCAAATATCAACAAAATATCAGAAAGAGGAGGATAATCAAGTAAAACCGAAGAGAAACAATTTTCTTTTATATATATATATATATATATATATATATATATATATATATATATATATATATATATATATATAGACTGAAGCACTCAAGATCATAATGCAGAGAATCAGCAATGCCCAAAGTCTTGAATGTTATTTTCGTGTTCCTTCCTGCATCTTTACAATTCCCATGAAGCAAATGGAGTCACTTTGGCTTCCTTTTCCAAATCAAATAATACATAGAAATGATGTTATACAAGAATCCACCATAAACCACCAAATCATGCTTCCTTAGGATTATAAAACAAAAGAAAAAAGGAGAAAGATGTTGGTATATGTATATATAGGAGAAAGTTACAGGACTTGGTTCAGCAATGATCGAATTGTGTGTCGGAAAGCAGCGACGAAATGAAGCATAAGCAGCAGCAAAACCAGGTAAACAAAGAGAGGGAACGAGGGAGCAACGCGTGCATACCAGGTCGGAAGCAGCAGAAATAGGAAGGTTTGTGGAGAGGCCGAAGTCTTCGAGATCTGTGAATGGACGGAGATGGTGATCAGCTATGGATGGAAAGCTTTGCAGGGAGGGGGACAGCATCCCTGCTTCCGGGCACTTTGTCTCTCCTTTTTTCTCTTGGCTTGGAAACTTGAACTGCAAGAACTAGAAAATTGGAAGTAAATATAGCAGCAACATGGCATAAATAGAAAATATAAGAAAAAAACAAAAATCAGAAATAAATTACTTGGGAAGAGTTTTGGAAAGGTTATTATGGTCAAAATCTAGACTTCCAACAATTAATTCTCAACAAAAACCATTAAATTTTAGAATTTTTGGTAAAACGTCCCAAGCTTAAAGAATTTTCTCATAATGTTTCCTTTTTCATAAATGTGCATGTAGGCAACAATGGGTCCGATAGGAACTAGAGGGGTTTCCGAAGGTGACGACCCTTGCACCCTCTCCTTCCTTGAGCAAGGCCCATAAGCAAGTGCAACGAGGACTAGAGAGTGGGGCAGAGAGGGACGATTAGACTCGAATTGTGAGCAACAATGACAAACATTTATGTGAAGGTTACAAGTGATGTGTTCTCGTGTAAGGGTCACGAGTGAGGCATACAGGGATAAGGTCGACAAGGTTGATGGAGGTGGTGGAGCATATGATCGAGGAGGCATAGGAAAAATAATATTTTTCACACAGGTTCTATGAGAAATGATAAAAGTTATAAGTTTTTTTTTCAAAAATTATACCCAACACACACATAAAAAAAAATATTTAAATTTTCTTATATAATAATTTTCTTGACATGTTATTTTTGATATAATATCAAATTCTCTAGGGCATATTGTTGAGATAGATTCATGCGTTGAATTCTTAACTACATAAAAAGATAAAAGCTAGAAAGATGTTCTTAAAATTGTTTACAATGTTTATTAGTTTTTATCCAAAAAAATATTGTAAGGCTAGTTCAGAAACACTATATCCAATATTTTTAAAATAAATATTTGATTTCACAATGATTTTAAAACAAAAACACTGTATGGTGTTTTTGTTTCAAAAATACTATATGATATTTTTGTTTCAAATACTATATAGTATTTTTGAACTTGCGTTACACTATTTTTTAATAAAATCTCACAAAACATTATAATTAGTTGGCAGGAAAACACATCACAGGTTTTTGGATTAGGAGAAAAAAATGATAGTTTCTTGAAGGGGTACTTTTGCGACATTAGAAATATAAGATCGGGGGTTATAAAAAGGAATGTATCATCCATAAAAAAAAATCCAAAAAGATGATTTTTTTGGGCAATTGACACTAAAATTATAAGATAAAATATTAAAAAACATACAAATAGTTAATGTTTTTGAAAAGAAGAGAGTAAGTAATATAGAGAAAATAAAATAAAAACTATCTAAGTTGATGAATAATTAAATATAGATTCTCCTAAAAGTGAAAAAAATATGACCGTACAAAATTCGACGAATTGGCAATGTTGTGATAAAAGAAAGGATAAAAAAAACTTCAAAATTGTTACTAGATACAATTAAAAATTCTAGCACTCATAATTTGGTGAATAATGAAAATGATTCTCCAAAAGCGTTATATTAGGGTATGATGAAAAACATGACAAAAAATATAACTACTTAAGAGAAAAGATAAGAAAATAGTAAAGAAAACTACGAGTAATTTTAATCTGCAGTGTTTTGGATTGATCTAAGAGGACATATTTATATTAGCAAAATATATAATATAAATATTTTTAGACATTAAAATTATATATCATATCCCAATAAATCTCATTTTCATCTAATTTAAAATTTTATTTTTTATTTTATCAAAATATAACTATTTGAGTTAATCTTAATAGACCCTCTTAATTCAAATAGTTGTAACGTGAAATTGTCTTTAGAAAAAAAATAATTTTTTTTTTGCTGAAGCTTTTGTGAAGATATCGACAAGTTGATCTTTGGTGTTATAGTAGTTGTCTTATGGTTTAACCTATCTAGAGATCCTTGAGAACCCCTTATCTTATCCGACTTCTTTCGTCATTTCTTTTAGGCATATAACTTGAACTTTTTCTCTTTAGCAACCATCTAAGATGATCTAATGGAGGCTCTATATTTATAGGATCGAATCCTTTGGATGTAGATGCTTCCTCTTTCTTTTATTTCCTTAACTTTTTTTACATCTTCAGAAACTTCTACATTTATTATATATGTACCTTCTGTATTATCCTTGGTGTTTAAGAGCTCATTCTTTTCCTACTCACATGCATCTCATCAGCTATAATTTTCTAATTACTATGACCTACATTATCTGAGATAGTTTGCATAGATTCATAAAAATTTGTATGATCATAACTTTTATATCATAATGTAGATTCATCAGTAGTAGTAGAAAAATCCAAAAATAATAAGGGAGACACTTTAATTTTTGTCATCCTAATAGTTGTTATCAATTTTTTAATTTTTTTATCATAAATCAAATATTTTTCATCATCAAAAATAGCATAATATCCTTTTCTCATCAATTATTCTATACTAATAAAATTTTATTTTAAACCAGGAATAAATATCACATCATCAATATTTTTTATATTAAATTTGGTATTCACAACAATTGTTACTTTTTTTGTACGTGGACCTTACTATCATTTTCTATTTGTACTGTAGATTTGATCGAATCATCAAGCCTTTAGAATAAACTTTTATCTCCTTTCATATGATTATTACATCTACTATCTAAAAACATTTAGAATAATCTTCATTAGATGATGTAAAAAAATATTTTCTTAATCTATTTTTTCATTATTATTTTCGTTATGATAGTTTTTTTTTGTTCAAACATTTTTTTTCAATATGATCATATTTTTTATAGTAAAAACAGAGAGGAACATTTCAATTTTTATTTTTGTACCTGTAATCTTTTTTCAATATGTCTAATCTTTTTACAATAAAAATATCAACGAGTTCCTCTTAGCCTTAATTGATCGATCATGACCTTTACTATTTTGATATCTCTCTTGAGATCTGGTTTTCAAAAAAAAATTTGTTCTTTTATTCTGATCTATCTTCATTTAAGGATCATGTTATAGAGTTTCATCTAAAAATATATTTACCTTTTGTTCATGAACTAAAAGAGAGTCCACTAATTCATCGATAGACAATATATTTATTCTTTAGAAATCATATCAATTTTTTAGAGATAAACTTCATAAAACCTTTTCTACTACAGTATTATGATCTCTTAGATTTTCATGATAAGATCTCATTTATTTCACAATAGAAAAAACTTTTGAGAAGAAATTAGTAATATATTCATAACCTTTCATCATAAGAGTTTTAAATTTACGTCGAAGAATTTGAAGCTTTGAAATTGTTTACCTTGTCCGTGCCTCAAATATATTTTTTAATATTTTTCAAGTTTTTGATGTTGATGCATCATGATTCTGAGAAATAGAAACTCATCAATTGATTGTTGTAGTATGCAAATGGCTTTTGCATCTTTCTATATATTCTCATTCATCTGATTTCTTTGATATTTAATAATATTATGATCATATATATAATATTAAATAAAATTATTTTTGAAATTATCATTTTTGAAGATAGGAAGAAGTTGATAAACAACAATTAAGAAACATATCAAATCTCAATAAGTCTCATTTTAATACTAACTATGTAAGTTAATCTTAACAACAATTTGGCTCGTTTCTAATTTGGCTAGTCTATCAGCCATTGTAACTCTAGATGTCATTAAAAGGAAGGCCAAATGGGATGATTAATGTTTATGAAAGAGAGGGGACGATCAACATGTAGTAAGTGAAGAAAAAGGAGGGGAGATGGAGATAGATATGGAGATGGAGGAAGACACGCAAAAGATAAAAAGATGGAGGACTGTCGAAGATGGACGGTAAAACACAGTGCAAAGCAATAAGGGACAACGAAATAGTTGGCACATAGCAATCAGTTGTTTAGCAGGAAGGAAGATGAGAGTTTTTTTGGTTTCTTCTGTCGTCGGATTTGTACTCTTTATATCTCTATTTTATGTGGTAATTAGTCTTCGCTGTCTGATTGAATCTCCTCCGGAAGAATGTTGGATCGTTCCCGCGTCGGTAATTTTTGAGCTGTGATTGATGTACTCAAAATTATGGGAAAGTAGATCTTTTCATAATTTTCAGATTGTCAGGCATCATGATCAAGCGACTGATTTATGCAAACAATAGTATAAAAAAATAGCAGGAAAGAAAAAAGAAAACATGAACTAGATTAGTTGATAAATGACCCAAAAGGTGACAAAAGGAAGCATAACATAAGTTACTGCTAATGCCGATCGACAACAGGAGGTAGGATTCCATGGGTTACAATAATAAAGTATTTGTTATCACTTCCCATGCACTTTGCTGTTATTGATCTCTTACTTACCAGTCAACAAGAACAAAAGCAAATGCATTAAAAAGAGCCAAATGTATAGATTTCAGGATAATCTTTGATGTGCCACTACTTCTTTCTAATAGTAATTTGCTTATGGGTGCAACAGCACCCTCCACTGCCTTTTTGACTGCCAGTAGGTAGCAGTTACATTGTTCTTAGTCATTTATGATCAGTGCCCTTCACTTCTTCTTCTTCTTCTTCTTCTTCTTCTTCTTGGGGGGTTGGGGTAAAGAGGAGAGAGGGTTTTTGAAAGGACACAGATAAGAATAGCTAGTTCTCGAGTTGGTACAGCTCAAAATTGCTTTTGGCAAAATGGAGAGCTTAAGGTGATGGATATCATAAAACGAGTTGAATGATGTTGTTAACACTCGCAAACATGTGTTGAGTTCCTACATTTTTCCTTGTAGAGATCATAGTGTTCCTAGGCTTTATGGCCAACCAACAAATGCTGCTGCACAATTAAGCTAAGAAGAGTCATGGGAAACAGCAACAGCAAGATGCTCCTGAGTGCAGGACGTGCCTTCTTTTGACAGATACTGTTTGTCGTCACTCGCGTTACCTTCCTCACAACGTTACTCGGGGGCTCCTCCGAGCTCCCCGTGAAGTGATCCATCCATGAAAGAGTAAGGATTCTAATCATCATGGTCACCTTCAACGGCCCCCAATTCTCAAGCCTCAGGAGGAGGTGCCAAAGAAATGTTATGTTCATGAGAAACGTGAATCCCTGCGCAGTCCTATTCCCAGCTTCAATCATGGTACGATATGTTTTGTGTCGTTCGTTCATGGCCGTCCGATGACGCGGTTTCTTTGCCTTCTGCCATCGACCTCCAACAAGCGTCCCGGTCCCTCTTCACGCTGCCTGCCTCCATGGGACGACAAGCTTTCCTGTCCCAGCTCAGGCAAATTAAGCATAACTAATGAACTGCTTGAGATGATCACCCAACACTCCACATAGGGACAAAGAAGTGTCCCCAAGTGCAGGACAAGCTTTCTTCGCCACCAATGATGTTTGTTGTCCATTTCCACTGCCTGCATCAAAAGCTTGTTTGGAGTTGTTCCTTCCACCTCCATAAATTAATACACTAGCGACCATTCTAAGTGCCTTATGCGTGAGTTGAATCTTCTTCCACTTGTACAGATCAAGTCATCTACAACGCCGTATCTTTTGTCTCTTCCTCTGAAGGTGGAACCGTCTTTGACTTGTCGATGCCCTCCTGGAAGCATGATTGAGATGCGAGATGGGAGATGGGAGGAATTAGATGGTTGGATGGTTCTCCGCCCAAAAAGCATAGAATCCAATTTAAAGTCCACCATGTTTGGACAATTGTGGGAGGCTGTGGCCTTGGTGCTTCATTCAGAATCCACCAAGCAGAAGAAGTTGCTCTCTTCATGTCAAGTCTCGATCTATGAGCTTCCTGTGTCACAGTATATAGTCATTCTTGTTTACCACCTTCGATGCAATTGTAATGTCGTCATGGCCATGGGGGATCAGTATCACATTGCCCCGCGACAGCTCTGGTGGGTTCCTTACCATCATGGCTTTTCCGAAATGGAAAGGTCCTTCATTTCCTGGAAATGGTAAAATTCTCAATCCATCGCAATCACAAGTACAATGCTTTTTGATAGATAATGATAAATAAAACATGAATAAATTTTGTATATGGATAAATACTAACAAATCGTCACACACAACGGAATGAAATAAAAATCATAATCAGATGAACACGAAGATTTACGTAGAAAATCCCTTCAACTCGAAGGGTAAAAATCACGGGACAAGCTAGAGAAAATCCACTATTAAAATAATGAATATACAGATCTCAAGGCTTCTTGTCCAAGCTCAAAGCAATAGCTACAAGAGAATCACAGGGATACAAGGACTATAATCTTAAGCACAATATCCAAAATCTTCCCAAGAGATCATAGTAAGAATCTACTACAAACTGATATAACCTGAGATTTGAATGATTGAGAATAGTCTTTTCCTGCCCTTGTCTTTTTTCTTTTTCTGGATCTCTTATTTTCTGGCCTCTACTGTCAATCCGCAGTCTTCTTTCTCTCACCCACGTTTTCAACCGTCGTTGCTCTCTTAATCTCAACCCTAGCCACCTAATCTAGGTTTTAGGTTAATATCAGTGAGGTTTTTGGGCTGTGGGCTTAACTAAAGCCCATTATGGGCTGAATCTGGGTCATCTGCCCAACAACCTCCCCCTTGAGCCCATAAGAGAGGGTGTCTCATGACTTCTCAATATGAAGCTATGCCGATCAGCTATCGGCACATCTCCTATCTCTCTTTCGGTAAAGCCTTTGTCAACATGTCTGCCCCATTATCATCTGTGTGAATTTTCTGAAGCTGTAACTGCTTCTCTTCAAGCACATTTCTGATCCAGTGATATCTGACATCTATATGCTTTGACTTGGAATGAAATATTTGGTTCTTGCATAAATGGATGGCACTCTGACTGTCACAATACACCACATAGTTTTTCTGTTTCAGCCCCAATTCTTGTAAGAATCCTTTCATCCATAACATTTCTTTGTAAACCTCTGTAGCAGCAATATATTCTGCCTCTGTCGTGGAGAGAACAATACACCTTTGCAATCTGGACTGTCATGACATAGCTCCCCCTGCAAAAGTAAGTACAAAACCTGATGTGGACTTCCTTGTGTTAATATCTCTTGCCATATCTACATCTGTGTAACCTGTCAATACAGGTGGTCCACCTCCAAAGCTTAAACAAACTTTAGAACTTCCTCTGAGATATCTAAAAATCCACTTCACTGCTGCCCAATGCTCTTTACCTGGATTTGAAAGAAATCTACTAGTAGCACCCACTGCATATGCGATGTCCGGCCTCGTACATACCATTGCGTACATTAAACTTCCAACTGCTGAAGCATAAGGAACCTTTTATATTTTCTCCTTCTCCTCATCACTTTACGGACTCTGATCTGAGCACAACTTGAAGTGACCTGCAAGAGAAGAACCAACTGGCTTTGCATTACTCATACTGCACCTATCCAATACCTTCTCAATATATTTCTCCTGTGACAACCAAATCTTTCTCTTTCTTCTGTTACGAGAAATCTGCATGCCCAATATTTGCTTTGTTGGCCCCATGTCCTTCATTACAAAAGACTCACTTAGGTCTTTCTTCAACCTGTCAATCATAAACATATCTTTTCCGAGGATAAGCATGTCATCAACATAAAGTAAGAGAATAATAAAATTATCACCAAACCATTTGATGTACACACAATGATCTGAAGGTGTTCTTTTATATTTATTTTTAATCATAAATGAATCAAACTTTTTATACCACTGTCTTGGAGCTTGCTTCAGCCCATACAAGCTCTTCTTCAACTTGCAGACAAAATTTTCTTTACCTTTGACTTTGAAGCCTCCCGGTTGCTTCATATAAATTTCCTCCTCCAAATCACCATGAAGGAAAGCTGTTTTCACATCTAACTGTTCAATCTCCAAGTCTAGGTTAGCAGCAATACCAAGAGCAACACGGATAGAAGATATTTTAACAACATGAGAAAAAAAATTTTCAAAGTCAATACCTTTCTTTTGACCAAAGTCTTTCACAACCAATCTAGCTTTTTTACTTTGGTTGAGAATAATATTCTTGAGTTTTCAACCTGAAAACCCACTTGTTCTTCAAGACCTTACTTCCCTCTGGTAGTTGCACCAAATCATATGTGTGGTTCTTCTGCAGAGAATCCATCTCTTCCTACATAGCAATAAACTACTTCTTTTTCTGCTCATTTTCAACTGCTTCCTGGTAACTCTCTGGTTCACCTGCATCAGTAAGCATCACATACTCATCTGTAGAGTATCTTCTGGAAGGTGGTCTAGAAGATCTTCTTAACTAAGGTTCTGTGGGAACTTGCTCTCTTTCTTCTTCCTGCTCAACATGTCCTACAGGTAGATCAACATTTGGCTCTGCACCATCTTCCTGCACATCTCCCCCATCACCCTGATATACTAGAGGAATAACTGGGTCACAGTCTACAAATCTCTCTGCAGAAGTCTTAGCTGGTGCCTCCTTCAAATCCTCAATGGTTTGATCCTCAAAGAAGATAACATCTCTGCTTCTGAACACGTTTTGCTTTTCTGGATCCCAAAGCCTGTAACCAAACTAATCGTGTGAGTAACCAAGAAAAATACACTCTTTTGTCTTACTATCCAGCTTGGACATCTCATTATTTGGAACATGTACAAATACACGACAACCAAACACTCTTAAATGCCTATAGGAGACATCTTTCCCTGACCATACATGCTCTGCAACATCACCATCTAGAGCTGTACATGGTGATAAGTTGATTACATCAATTGCAGTCCTCAAAGCCTCATCCCAAAATCTTTTGGGTAGCTTGGCCTGTGAAAGCATACATCTGATCTTTTCCATGATGGTGTGATTCATCCTCTCTGCAATTGCATTATGTTGAGGCGTACCAGGGACTATCAACTCATGTTGGATGCCATGTGACCTGCAATAATCATTAAACAATCCTGTGTACTCACCACCATTATCTGATCTTATACATTTCAATTGTCTTTTTGTCTCCCTTTCAACTCTGGCATGAAACTCTTTGAAGACATTAATAACCTGATCTTTAGTCTTAAAAGCATAGGCCCAAACTTTCCTGGAAAAGTCATATATAAAAGTAACAAAATAAAGTGCATAACTGATACTAGGAACATTAACAGATCCACTAGGAGTTTTTGTCATCAAAGGATCACACACATCTGTATAGACACGGTCCAAGGCATGCATTTTTCTAGATAAGGCAGGACTAACAAAGGAAACTCTATGTTGTTTACCAGCCAAACAATCAATACAAGGGTTCAAACGTGTACCTCTGAGGTATGGCAATACCTCTCTCTTAGAAAGTTTTTGCAGTTCTTTCTCGCTCATGTGTCCCAGTCGCCTATGCCACAACTCTATACTGAAGTCTTTCTCTATAGCATTAAACTGTTCACCACAAGCTTTAGCCTGCAATCTATACAATGTATGACATTTCTTCCCATTAGCTACAATAAGAGAACCCTTACTGAGCCTCCACTGCCCTTTGTGAAATCTGACATCAAAGTCTTCATCGTCCAGCCTTCCAACTGAAATTAAATTCAGTCTTAAGTCAATCACATGCCTCACATCCTTAAGTACCAACTTGAAACCAAGGTTGGTCTTTATATGGATATCTCTCATGCCAATGATGTTTGCTGTGCCATAGTTGCCCATCTTGATAACACCAAAATTTCCAGACCTGTAAGTAGCAAAGAACTCCCTTCGTGGTATAGCATGATAAGAAGCACCTGTATCAATTATCCACTCGAGATCTTAGCACACACAAGAAAAAATATCATTGAAAGTAGACAAAATCAAATAATCACTACCTTGTACTATAGTTGTGATATTATCTTTTGACTCTGTATGCTCCACTTCTTTCTCCCTTTTCTTGTTCTTCTTAGGTTGCTTGCACTGATTCTTGTAATGTCCTTTCTCACCATAATTGTAGCAAACAATATCTTTCCTTGATTTTGACTTGCATCTACCCACGCGTGAACCACTTCTATCCTTTGACTTTGACCTTCCTCTGTTCTCTGAGATAATTGCTTGTGAATTAATCTGAGAAGTTGCTGAATTCTTTCTCCTTAACTCCTTATTCAACAAACTGCTTGTTACTTGACTCATGGTGACAATACCATCTGGTGCCGAATTACTGAGGGAAACTACCAGTGTCTCCCAACTTTCTATCAAAGAACTGAGAAGTAACAATGTCTGCAACTCATCATCAAGAGACATTTTCATAGAGGATAACTGGTTAGTAATACTCTGCATTTTATTCAAATGCTCAGGAATAGAAGTACCCTCTTTATATTTTAAGTTCACAAGTTTTCTGATCAGAAAAGCTTTGTTGTCAACCGTTTTTCTTTCATAAAGACCTCTTAAATTTTTCCAAAGAGAGTAAGCAAAACATTCAGTAGAAACATTGTGAAATATACTATCATCTAGCCATTGTCGAATAAAGTCAACTGTTTTTCGATCTAACCTCTTCCACTCATCATCTGTTATAGATATGAGCTTTGCACTGTCCCCTTGTAAAGATCCATACAAATCTTTGCAATACAAGAGATCTTCCATTCTTGGTTTTCATATCATCCAATTGTTTCTATTTAAACTAATCGTGCGAGAAATATTACCGGGCCTCCATGTTCAAATACAAAAGATTAAATGCCACCAAAACCCTGCTCTGATACTAGTTGATGGGAATAAAACAGGAATAAACTTTGTATATGAACAAATACTAGCAGACCGTCACACGCAGCGGAATGAAATAAAAATCACAATCAGATGAACACCAAGATTTACTTGGAAAACTCCTTCAACTCGAAGGGTAAAAACCACGGGACAAGCCAGAGAAAATCCACTATCAAAATAATAAATATACAGATCTCAAGGCTTATTGCCCAAGCCCAAAGCAATAGCCACAAGGGAATCATAGGGATACAAGGACTATAATCCTAAACACAATATCCAAAACTTTCCCAATAGATCACAGTAAGAATCCACTGCAAACTGATCTAACCTGAGATTTGAATGATTGAGAATAGTTTTTTTCTACCTCTGTCTTCTTTCTTTTTCTGGATCTCTTATTTTCTGGCCTCTACTGTCAATCTGTAGTCTTCTTTCTCTCACCCACGTTTTCAGCCGCCGCTGCTCTCTTAATCTCAACCCTAACCACCTAATCTAGGTTTTAGGTTAATATCAGTGAAGTTTTTGGGCTGTGGGCTTCACTAAAACCCATTATAAGCTGAATCTGAATCATCTGCCGAACACGTAGTTGATGCCAATCTCAAGTCTAGGGTTTCCGCATCAAGTATAAGTATGCAAGTATACTACTTTTTCCTCTACCTCTCCACAGCAGAATTGGCTAGGGTTTATGTGACAAGAGAATGTGTCCATTGTGTAGGGGATTTTTTCATAGGAGCCATGAAGAATGCCCTGTCGCTTGAGCAGCATTCTTATTGCCTTCAGTTTTCCCTTGCAGTGATCTAGGTTGATAAATTTGATTGTGGTGGAAACATGTCAATTAATTGTTTGACCACTCTTATCATTAATCTCTAAGCTGGAGAAACTCTCTCTTCTGCTGTGAATAATTGCTAAAATGGTCTTGGTTTCAGCAGGTTGGACCGAAGGATTGACTTCATGATGTCTTTGGAGTACATGGATAACAAATTTTACTACTAAATGAGCCGGTGGCCCGTAGGATAGAGTTAGCAGATAGGGATTGTCTTGGGATGTGATTGATTGAACAATTCAATCAATGAGATTTTGAAACTGAGAGAAACAGTTGTGAAGGAGAAGGAATTTAAAAAGAATCTAGAGAACGATAATAAAAAAATATGTTAGAAAGTTGACGTAGGATATTACGTTATTCGATAACTTTCTATCTATGATTACTAAGAAATTAAATTCTTCAATATATGAATGATATCAATTGTAAGATCTGTGAGTTATCCTCATTCAACCATGAATCTAATATATATTCTCTCGCATAAACTCAAATAACTCTTCGCTCAATTCATTAGAGAAACCCTTACGAGCTGTCTTGTTTCTTTGTCTCACCAAAATATGTATTTATAGAAAAATCCTATACTCTCTAATCTAGATTTTAACCTAAGCTATCGAGGAATTTGTACTTAATTAAGACTCCTCTGAGAATCTAATTAAGACTCCTAAAATAATTACTAACCCTAATAACCTTAACCTTGATGAGTATTTTTCACTTTGTGCCTTGTATAAAAATTGATCTATTATCTTGAAGAATTCATCATAGCAATACAAATCGAATCAGTTAATGGTCGAATACTTAATTTTAACAAATACATAAATGCATATTGTGTAACTATAATCAAATTAATGATGCTCCTTGGTTTCAAAGAAAGACTTTAATCTTACCATATAACCACTAGTAAAAATTTTTACCCTCATAATTTTCTACATCCTAAAATTTTTTGACACATGTGTAACATGTTTCTAGTCCTTTGCAGTCATTATTATACTTTCATTCACACGGTATAACTTTTGATGAAATCTTTCTTTTGACTCTATCTTCAACCTTATAGCAATAATTCTAAAATCTAAAAAACTTAACGAAATTATATTATTTTGCATCTTTAGAATATAACATTTTGATATTTACTTTGACCTCCACCATCGAATCATCGTACAGACTCAACTTACTAGTCATATTGTCATTCAGTGAATCAAAATAATTCTTTTAAATTGTAATATGAATAACACAAGTAAAATATAAAAATCAACTTCTCTATAAGGATCATCATTATCTTTAGATACTGTAAGATATCTTCATCGTCATCCATCATGAGAGCCTTACTGTTCTCTTCTTTCTATTTTTTTTCCTCATATGTCTATACTCTTTACATATATAGCTTGAGCATATCTAAAGATCTAACTCTTCGTCTTGACCTATCATGCTGAGATCTACTTCTATTGAAATTTTTTTCTCGTCAACCTGTATCCGGAGCAACTAATGTCTCACTATCCATATTTATTTATATGTATTATTTTCATAATAACATAAGATACTATATATTCTTCAATTTATTTTAAAGTTCCTGTATCATTCCCACACGTATTTATTTTAAAGATACTATATAAAAAGCAACATTATTTTATCTTCTTCTTTAATTGTTGTATTATTTTTTAAAAAATCAATTCAAACTCAACATCAAGATTCTTTCCGATGTAACTAAGAGATCATGACCCGTTTAAATTCTTTACAATATTCTCGCTGTCTTTAGATTTATCTTGCTGTGATCTTGGTTGATAAATTTGATTCTGATGGATGTATGTGAATTAATTGTTTGAGCACTCTTATCATTACTACTAAGCTGGAGAAGCTCCTTTAAATCTGAGATGCTCTCTCATTCTGTCAAGATATGCTAAAGTGGACTTTGTTTCCGTGGACCGAAGGATTGACTTCATTGTGTCCTTGGAACATGTGGATAACATATTTTATCACTAAATAAGCCCATGGCTGTGGATAGGCAATGACTTGAGATGTGATTGATTGAATGATTCAATCAGTGTGATTATGACTGGTGTTAAGAGAATATCTTGAAAGTAAGAGAAACCTTAATCCATTAAAAAATTAAAAATTATCAAAAGATTTATATAGTTTAAGATTTCAAAATTTTACCATATTGATCGTCTGCCTCTTACGATACCATTAGACGTGGAGTATTAGAAGACTATATTTGTTGGTTTTTTATTCTTTTGATTGAGATTAGGAAAATGAGTTGCAATGTTTTCCTACATTTCTTTATAGTGTTTTTAAATAACACTTGACTGGTCAACTCTGTGAACTGGTCAATATGGTTGGTCATAAATGGGCGAGAAAATACAGGACAGCTTTTATAGATATATTTTTGGGTTATTAAAAATAATGGGTGACTGATTGGGAAAAAGAAAAAGGAAAGAGAAATACCATTTTTTTTTAGGAAGATCGCCTTTCCAAAAAGAAAGAATAGTTAGCATATGAGAGACTAAAAACCTAATAAATGTTTGTCCATCACTAGATAGATAGATAGATAGAGAGAGAGAGAGAGAGAGAGAGAGAGAGCTTCCAATTAATTAAGTAAAGGAATATTAATTCTTAAATTATGTAATTAATGAATTATATTTTATTCCGCTCTTTCACAGGAGAATCAGAAATTATTTTAATTATGAATTAAATTTTTTTATCAAGTCACTTTTGAAAAAAATTAGTCTGTCACAGATAGAATCCTTAATTTACATGTGACTTTTTACCTATCTTAAAGATGGTAAAAAAACTTTGATCGTTGATTTTTTATTTTAATAAAAAATAAGAATATGGTGATCATAGCAACAGTTAGAAAGAGGTGATAGGGGTTTGGGAAAACGACGATGATCTTCGAAGGATGATAATTACTTGTATGAATAAATAATGAGTGTAATCGTTTAACAGGTAAGATATGTTTAGATTAATTGAAGTATAAAAATTTTAATTAGGTAGTAGCAAGAAATTTTAAAAAAACTTTTGTTATTATTATCTCAGAATCATTAACTTAGAAGGATAGGTATGCAAGTTATCATCTTTATGAGAAAAATTTACTGCTTTTTAGTTTGTCCAGTTATATTACTTTGATCCCAAATAATTGAGATATTTGAATACATTAAGAGTGTCCAAATGATGAACAAAGCCTAACAAATGTAAACCCTAGACATGGTACGGAACCATATATATGGAGGGTGGGGCTTATCTTCTTTATCTGTTTACGTCCAACAATTCAGATTTCCATTTCCCATGGATACCTGAAGTCTTATCTCCTAATGTGACCCTACATAAGTCTATTTCCTAATTGTGACTATAGAGGTCACTACAATAGCACTCACTCAAGACCTATAAGTAATTGAAAAGAGCCTAATGCTTGCTATGGGACAAACTCATGACAAGATATGAGGGTTTGGAGTAGATCTCAAAGAGATTTCCACATAGCACACTTTTCCTACATACATTTGAGTTTAACTCATGCAGGCATTGGGGACATCAATGGGTGTTGGAAATGTTTTCTTCTAAGATCGGTGAGGAACTCCGGTCATATCAAATCCTCCTCAAATATATCTTCACTGTTGCCAATTAATATGCAATGGTGCATTTTATATGAAAGAAATATGGCATTCATTGTCCTTATACATGATATTAATTCTTGCTAAAATTATTGGTCATCAAAGACACAATAAAAAAAAAAATATTTTTGAGTTATCAAATTTGTCTTATTTTATTTAATTCATGTGATTTGAGGATTTGGCAATGCTTGCTTCAACTGAATTTGCAGAGTTGCCAATTAAAATGCAATGTGCATTATATATGTTAGAAATTATCTGTATCCATTATGTTTGTACATGAGATTCTAGCTAAAACTATTGGCCATCAAAAACACACAGAAAAAAAAAAAAAAATTTTTTTTTGGTTATCATAGGACTTGGAATTTCTTCTGCAGATTTGGTGGCTACAAAGCTGTTGACTATCATTAGGTTGGTATGATTAGGGGTCCTCATCAAAAAGATCAGAACTTAAGTACCCGTTTTTCCCCCCTTTTTTTCTCTCATTGTTGGTGAATATAAATATAAACAGCATCACTTCCATACCCAATTCTTCAGATGAAAAATCAGGTATTAGATCCACATACATCGTTGTCTGTAGATTAAAGATCTTTTTATCTGGTACATTTATTGAAATCAAAATAAAAATTCATAATCTAAATTTTGGATTTATCATATTATCATGCTTCATCCACAATTTCAAAGCGAGTTAGCATAAAAGAAACCCTCGAATAAAAAGAAAAAAAAAATGGAGCTGGTAAATTCTGCAGACAGTTAACATAAAGGTGACAAAAGAATCACAATAACTTGCTACTACTACTACAGACACTAAGAGGTTGTTGGATTCGAGTTGTAATAAAATCATATCATTTCATTGTCTTGTCTTAGATTTTGGTTGGTATGGGACTTTGGTATCACTGCTACGTAATTAGCTATCATTAATGACAAAGTAGAGGAAGAAGAAAAGGAAATGTATCACAAAATGCCAAACCCAAAAGATGTCAGGGAATGCACTTTGTTGTCTTTTTTTCTTAGATTCGGCTTGGTATGTACTTTGTTATCGTTGCTACTTAATTAGCTACCATTAGTGACAAATAGAGGAAGAAAAAAAAAAGAAATGTATCAATCACTAAAGCCCAAATCCATGGAGTGCAGCAGACTCATCAATCAATCAGCATATAGAAAAAATACTTGCACTTGAATATATTTCTTGCCCAAAATGAGCAGATCATGACTTCCACCGGAATGTATCATGATTCCTTGTCATGATATCGAGAGGAACTAATTTCTTATGTACAACCTTATTAAAGTAATTTCTTTAGAATCATAATAATACGTTATGATAAATTTTATAATTTAAAATCATGATAACATAATATCAAAAATATTAAAAGGATCATAATAATTTAATCATAATATATTATTTTCAATAATATCTTTTTCAATAATACATGTGACGTCACCATCTGTTCTCAGCCGCTGGACCATGAGCTATGCTTGTCAACCAATACCTGATGCTGTTGTTAATTCTCGCCCACCTTTGATGCCGTTATAATGCTGCCATCACGGCCACGACAAACCCTGGTGGGTTCCTCACCACCTTGGCTTTTTCCGAATATGGTAAATTCCCATGTCATCGTCATCACAGGTACACCCCGTGCTTTCCCCTCAACTTTTTCCATGTGCCGTTGTTGTTCCCAATCTCAACTCTTTGGGTTTCTTAACGTTCTGCATCAACAAGAAGGCTCCTTTAATGCCAACTTTTAGATGCCATCACAGTCGCATGCATAGCGTCGTTGCTGCCTTTTCCTCCACTTTTTCATGTGTAGTAGACTAGGGTTTCTGCCACAAGAACAGGCACTAATAATAGTGGCTGCAGTTTCTTTGATATAAACTTGTGGTGCATTTGCTCCAAATAGTGACCAATGTAAAAAAAAGTATATATTAACAGACAAAAAAAAAAAGAATCATCATTAGTAAGTAGAAAAATATGGCTGCCTACCTATTTCATAAAGTATGTTATACATGTGATAGAGAAAACCTTGGAACCCACGGACGGATTTCAAGTTGCCTAAGTACTATTTTTGAATGTATAAATATAATAAATGTGAAATCAAGTCATTAGTAACTATTTTCTCTCCTAAGTGAGATGAAATCAATGTAGTGATATGTAGCTTAATATAAGATAAATATTTTTTTTAGCATTTATGGCTGTAACAGATATGTCGAATACTTATCACTATTTTTTATTGTAAATATAGTTATTAAATCTGGTCATTTTAGTTCATTAATTTTATCTGTGTCTAGGAAAAAAAAAACTAAGATTTTTTCTTCTACGCATTTATCACAGTTATAGGGCATCCTTTTGATGCCAATTGAATTTATGATTCTTTAGATATCAATACTATATATAACTATGTGTTTGTTCTTGATGAAAGTGTTATATCTTAGTTATCATCTAAACAGATTATTATTTATCATGAGTACTATGGAAACTGAGCTTATAGCAATTGACACTACTTTCATACTAAAGCTATTCTTCCTATAATCTCAATCCATACTCCTATTTTCATTGTAAAGTTGCAATAGATTTTTATAAAAATAAATTTATAAATTATTAAAATGAGTATGTACATAAAGATCACACAAAATTTTGTCACATGGATAGATAATTATTTTACTATTTTTATATTTTAAATTCAGATTGATAATAATCAAGTTGATTATCTGACTAAAGGCTTAAATAGGTTAATGTCCTTTTGTCATCGAGAGGATGGATCTTTACCTAAACTAGTAATAAAAATCTAACATCTGTGATACGAGATCTCTTAAATGAGATTTGGTTGTGTTAGAATTTTATGCTTGAAAATTTTATAGATTCTATGATTATGATGATCTCTATAGGGGATCGACCTCCATGAAATTCTACAGAGGTTTTTTCCTCTTTAGTTTTCTATACAATGGCTAAAAGATAATTGATCTATTGATGATAAAAGAGGAGAGAATACAAGGCTTATTTATAAGGCTTCTAAACCCCAACTCCTAATAGGATTCCTACTTAAGACTCCTACTCCTAACAACTCCTACTCCAACTTTAAGAATCAACTCCTTCCAACAACTCCAACTCCAACTCTAAGAAGCAACATTCAAACTAATCATAATCCTATTCTAACTTAACCCCTCCTCAACCAACCCCTCTTTAACTAGGATAAGGGGTGGTTAATTAGGGTGACATGTATCTTATTCTTTCCTCAAAATATCTTTCTCCCATCTAATCCTAACTTAGTCGGCCTCCTTGCTTCTTTATTAGGAGTTGGCTAGATAGGACTTACATGAATGCCCTTAGGATTTACATATTTACCCTCTTTAATAAAACTAAATTAGGACTCTCCAAGCTAGAGTCCTAACAGACCCGCCCTTTTTAAATCAGTCTTGTTCTCAAGGTTAAACTCTATGTCTCTGGGTTGTGATATGTAACTCATCATGAGGGTCCTTGTGGCCCTATAGTAGGCACATCCTACTCCTAGGGTCCAGTATTAGTAGTAGTGACTGGACCGTGATGTGTCACGATCTCGTGATCTCATGCAATCATCAGCTGAATTTGGGCCTCCTCATCAACTTGGGTGTCAGGTGGATAAGTTAGGACTAAGTTGTCCTCTCTAAACTTTCATTTGCAGTGAGATTCTTGGAGGATGAGTTGTAATTTGGAATTAGTACGCAAGTCCAATCCATAATTTACAGCTCTAATGTGATCTTTAATTTTGTAGGGTCTAAAGTAACTAGGAGACCACTTCTTTGAGGCTCGAGTCTTCATAAATTCTTGCTTATAGGGATGAATATGGAGAAAGACTCGGTCTTTAATAACAAACTTCCTTCTACTCTGGCGTTTGTCTGGCGACTGTTTCTTTCTTATGCGGGCTAACATGTGGTTGTTCTTTATTGATAGCTAGGTCTTCCTTTGTGATGGTAGCTGCATTATAGTAAAGTCCATGGTAAAGTGAGCTCGATCTGAGTTTGGAAGGAGCAAAAGCTGTAATTTTTTAAGACTTCCTTTCATCTCCTCTTCGTGTTGTTGTCTTGTATCATACCAAGCAACAAATTCAGCAAAGATTAGCATTCCCTCGTTGTTGATTAGTAGCTTCAAGTGATTTAGAGTGAGGGCTTTGCTGATGTAGGCTAGGAGTCGATCATCTTGCATATGGATAACATAATTTCTAGCTCCCGATGTATCAATAATAAGCACTTTGTCGAAGTCGAGTAAAGCTAGCACTGGCAAAGAGTAAGGGCTGTAACTTGGATGTATGACCCATGTTTCAAACATCTCATCTTTAATTCTCTCTATTTCAGATTTCTAGAAGTGAGAATAATGATATGGCAGAGAGTTTGCTATTGGTTTGCCCAGGAAAATCAGAATTCAGTGGTCATGTCGGCGGTTATAAAGGAGGCTGCGTGGTTCGACGAAAATATCTGAAAATTCAGCAAACAATTGGAGGATGTTTGGGTCTTCAAATTTTGTTGGCTCCTTCATAGAGTGCTGTTGAAGTTACATCAGGAAGCCATTGTTTTCTTTGTTTAAAACATTCTCCGTTTGTTGCGTGCAAGTCATCGTTACGTCGCTCCCGTATTTCCTGCGTAAGATCTCCTGTTTCTCATGACTAAAAAATTTCATAATAAATTTAGAAAAATTTCAAGGAACATCACCTAGTGTAGTTAGCCATTTGATGTCGAGCATGACCTTATAATCATCAAGAGGAAGGTGGAAGAAATCAACAAGTATCTCTTGGTCTTGTCACAATAATTTCACCTGTGGACATCTTTCGTCGCACTTCAATATTTGACCGTCGGTGACCTCAACATTTAACCTACTACAATCTTTATTTTGAAGTATTAATTGGACAGCAACCTTGCTATTCATAAAGTTATTGGTGCTCGTGGTGTCAATAAGAACGATGATCGATTGTTGCTTTAGAAGTCCTCTTATTTTCACCATTTGCATGTTCGTATAGCCAGCAAGAGTATGCGTCGTAAAATCAGTCGGCTACTATTCTTCATCTCTGACCTCTTCCTCATTCTTTTGGACCTCCTCCTCTGTGTCTTCAAGGGGTTCAATCAGTAGAAGGTGGCCCTTTTTGCAGCGATGGTTGCGGATCCAAAGTTCATTACAATACCAATAAAGACCCTTTGTCGATCAGTCACGTAGTTCTTCTCTTGTCAATTTTTTTGGCAGCAAAGGATAGCTGAAAGTAGAAGTAGGTTCATATGCCATGGGTCTAGGAGTCGTTCTCATCCTCTAAGCATCTTGGTTCAGTCATTCCTCTTGGATTCGGGCGAAAGAGATTGCGGTCTTCACGGTGGGGGGCTACCGCGCTTTAACCTCTCATTTAATTTCTGGCTTGAGTCCTTAGATGAACGTCCCTAATAATTATCTATCAGATCAATCACTAGCAAAGAAACCTCAAACTTGGTCTGGTTTGTCAGATCTTGGTAAGTTGTTTGTTGATATTCTCGTACTTGGTCGGCCCAAAGTAGTTTAGTAGTGCATACTTGAACTGTATCTACGTCGGAGTCACATAGTTGTATTCAAGCCAATTTTACCATCATATAGTATCTCCTTCAATGTGAATGACAGTGGTGCCCGCCATGGAATCCTCCGGTGTTTGGTGATGATGGAAGTAATGTTCGGCGCGCGAAATCCATCCCGTCGGATCTCCTTCTTCCCATCGAGGGAAGTCCACCCTCATGTGTAGCTGCCTCATATCAGTGGCTCGTTCTTTCTTTTTAAGAGGCCTCTCTGAACTTGCACTTTGCTAGAATTTTGTTGGGCTCGGGGATCGGCCCAATCCGAATTCGACGAATAAGACACGCAATTTGTCCTCCACGCGTGATTTAAACGCCTCCAACTTGGCATCGATTGAACCTTGAGATTTCATTACATGTGCCTCCAGATCTGAGATATCAATATCCTTTGAGGCTATGATTTAGGGCTGCTATAGGGATCATTTAGGGGGTATAATGGACAAGGCTTAAGGTTAAAGGGGCGGTTTAGGGTTATTGATGGCAGCAACTAGTTTGATAGGGATTGATGGCGAAAAGGATGATGGATCAAGGTTGCAGTTTAGGGTTGACAGCTTACGGTTTATGTTGTTGTTGGTGCTGCGGTTTGAGGGTGCTGTGGAGGTTGCAAAGGATTTTTGTGGTAGTGGTTTGAGGTTGGGAAGGAAGGTTTAGGGTTGTTGTTGGGGGCAGCATTCGATTTGGCAGGTTCGATGGCTGCAGAAGATAAGGATCGGTGGAAGGTTCGATGGCTGTGAAAGACAGCTGTTTGGGCTACGATTTGGGTTGTCTGTGGAGATAAAAAAAAGGATACGATGGCTGTGTCTTAAAGCTAGAGGGCTGCTCTAAAGACGATGTGGGTGGCAGCAATAATTTTGGTAAGGCTCAGATATGGGTGCAACAAAAATACCAAAAGGTAGTATTGTAGAATTATGCATCGATAGGCTGCGATAGGTTACTGTTTTGGAATATGATTTTGGGTGTTGTTTAGGTTATAAAAAGAAGTTATGATGGTTGCGTCTTAAGGCTAAAGGGATACCCTAAAGACATCTTAGGTGATGACATCAAGATGGTTGGGTTTCACTGGGTTAAGAAGAAGAAGAAAGATAAAGATTCAATAGCAGATTTTAAGTCGAAAAAATTCCAATAGTGAAGACATAATTTTTTCTAAAAATTCTTAACAAAAATTTAAGTGAAACTCAAGGGGAATCTACTAGTAAGTGAGAGGTGATGACGTCAAAAATTTTATGGAAAGAAATGACAGCAAAAGTTTCAACAACACCTTCCAATCTTTGATTTTGCTGTCATTTCTTTCATCGAAAAAATTCCAATAGTGAAGACGTAATTTTTTCCAAAACTTTTCAACAAAAATTCAAGTGAACTCAAGGGGAATCTACTCGTAAGGGAGAGGTGATGTCATTAAAAATTTTATGGAAAAAAATTCTGCAGCAACACTTTGCAATCTAAGATTTTGCTAAAACTTTTGCTATCATTTCTTTTGTCAAAAAAATTCCAACAGTGAAGACGTAATTTTTTCCAACACTTCTCAAACAAAAATTCAAGTGAAACTCAAGGGGAAGCTACTGGTAAGGGAGATTGCAAAAGCTTCAGCAAAATCAAAGATTGCAAGGTGTTGTTGCAGAATTTTTTTTAGCGAAAGATTTCAGTAGTATAGTCAAAAATTTTTGTAGTAGTTCATAATAAGGAATTGAGTAAAACTTAATAGGAATCCATTGGCAAGGGAAAGTTAATATTGTCAAAAAATTTCATGGAAGAAATTGACAACAAAAGTTTTGGCAAGATCAAGGAATACAAAAAGGTACTGCGACATAATTTTTTCGTCGAAAGATTTTAGCAATATGGATGAGATTTTTTTTCCAGCAATTTAAAATAAGGATTCAAATGAAACTTAAGGAGAATCTGCTAGCAAGGGAAATGCAATACTAACAAAAGATTCATGGAAGAAAACGGTAGCAAAAGGTTCAGCAAAATCGAAGATCACGGAGAAGTATGGCAGTAGATTTTTATGTCTAAACTGTAGCAATTTGGAGGTAAAAGATGAGCATGCTATTTTGATGATTTTTTGACGAAACTAAAGGGAGACCCGAGGATAGGAAGTTATAAAGCCGTGGTAGAAATTTCATATAAATTTGATCAATAAAAATGCAGTAGCAAATCAAACAGTAAAGGGTATGCAGCTGGAATTCTACGACGTAATTTTCATCATAAAGATAGAAATTTTGTGACAAAAAGTTTATGTAGCAAATAGGAACAAATTTTTTTATATTTTTTTAATAGGGATAACTAAATTGCAGTAGTAGCAAGGTAGGAAACCATAACCTGTTGCAATTCATGGGGAGATCAAAGGATGATTTACGATAGTAGAGATGACGATAAAATTTGGTGACGACCTTCAAGCAATTGTGAGAATTACTTTGGACTACTTTGGGGGGCTGATGGATGGTTGTGGAAGGGCAATGAGATGCAAAGAATGCTACTCTGATACCAAGTATTAGAACTCTTGCAGATTCTAAGCTTAGGGTGATCTCTATAGGGGATCGGCCTCCATGGAACTCTATAGGGGTTCCTCCCTCGGTTTTCTGCACAATGGCTGAAAAATAATTGATGATGAAAGATGAGAGAATACAAGGCTTATTTATAAGGCTTCTAAATCCCAACTCATAATAGAATTTATACTTAAGACTCTTACTCCTAACAACTCCTAACAACTCTTACTCAAACTCTAAGAAGCAACTCTTATTTCCAACAACTCCAACTCCAACTCTAAGAATTAACCTCCAAACTAATCATAATCCTATTCTAACTTAACCCCTCCTCAACCAACCCCTCTTTAACTAGGATAAAGGGTGGTTAATTACAGTGACATGTATCTTATTCTTCCTTCAAAATATCTTTCTCCCATCTAATCCTAACCAAATCGGCCTCCTTACTTTTTTATTAGGAGTTGGCTAGATAGAATTTACATGAATGCTCTTGGGATTTACATATTTACCCTCTTTATTGAAACTAAATTAGGACTCTCCAAGCTAGAGTCCTAACAAACTGTTAAAAATAATTCAAGTAGTTAAGATTAATTTAAGTAGTTAGGATTAGATAAAGATTTAAATCTAAATCTAGTTTAGATGAGGATGATATTAGTTTAGATGAGGGTGAGATTTATTAAGATGTGATAGATTTTTTGTATTAAAAAAATCTATATTCTGTTAATCAATATAAATAGGTGATCTTGAATCATTCCAAGGTACTACATATTGAAAGTACTCCTGGTATCTTTTACTATTCTCTTCCACTTCTCTCTGAAGTTCTATAGAAAAACCAAAAGTAGTATGAGAGCCTGGTTCAAACATTAATAAAAAAGAAGTAAAGACTAGTAGATTCAGAAAAAAAAGAAAGAGAAGATGATAGGTCTTGGAGTAAGTGTTCCTTATCAATTTCTTTCTATCTTCAAAGGTGATAATGATCAATTTTGGACTGTTAAGATGGAATTTTTTTTTGTTTCATATAAATTATGAAATTTGGTAGAATATGATTTTGTTCAGTATGATCTGTAGGATCCTAGTATTACAAAAGATAAAAAAAATCTGATGAAAGAAAATATACAGAAAGATGTAAGAGCCCTTTACATGCTATCATGATAGCATCAACATCAACAGAAGCTTGGAAGATACTAAAAAGTATGTTTGGAGGCACAGAAAATGTAAAAAGTTTAAAGCTTAAAATTTTTCAACGTGAATTTGAGACTCTTTTGATGAAAGATTCTGAATTTATCGCTGATTTCTTTTCAAAAGTTTCTTCTATTATGAATCAAATGAGATCTTATTGTGAAAATCTAAAAGATCAAACTATAGTAGAAAATATTTTTACGAAGTTTATCTCCAAAATTTGATATGATCTCTATTACTATAGAAGAAGCTAAGTATATAAGTATATTATCTATTGATGAATTAATGTGCTCTCTTTTAGTTCATGAACAAAAGGTAAATAGATCTTCAGATGAAACTTTAGAACATATTCTCCAAATAAAGATAGATCAAAAGAAGGGAAGAATTTAGAATTCAAATCTCAAGGAGAGATCAAAATGGCAGAAATCATGATTGATCAACTGAAATTCAGAGGAAAACAAACGAAGGTAATAAAGAAACTCGTCGATGTTTTTGTTGCAAAAAAATTGGACATATTGAAAAAGATTACTGGTATAAAAATAAAAATTTAAATGTTCCTCTATGTTCTTATTGTAAAAAATATGGTCATCTTGAAAAAAATTGTTGGAACAAAAATTAAACTAATTATCATGAGGAAAGTAATGATGACAAAAAGAATGAAGATAATATTTTATTTATAGTATATGATGAAGAATATTCTAGATCTGTTTGGTTTTTGGATAGTTGATGTAGTAATCATATGACAGAGGATAAAAGTCTATTCCAGAGACTTGATGATTCAGTCAAATCTACTATACAGATAAGAAATGACAATAAAGTTCAGGTGAAAGGAAAAGAAATAGTTATTGTGAAGACCAAATTCGATAGAAAATTATTGATGATGTGTTGTTTATTCCTGATTTGAAACAAAATCTCATTAGCATAGGACAACTAATGAGAAAAAGATATTATATTATTTTTAATGATGAAAAATACCTGATTTATGATAAAAAAAATTAAAAAATTGATAGCAACCGCAAGGATGACAAAAAACAAAGTGTTTCCTTTATTATTTTCATATTTTTCTACTCCTACTAATGAATCAACATTTTGACAAAAAATTATGATCATTTAAATTTGTGTAGATTTATGCAAACTATCTTAGATGGTGCACGTCATGATAATTTTAAAATTACAATCGAGAAAACGCATCCACGGGAAAAGGATGAGATTTTAAACTCCAAAGACAACAATGAATATACACATATAGGGATGATAGAAATTTCTGATGATATGAAAAAAGCTAAGAGAAAGAAAAGAAAGAGGAAGTCTCTGGATTCAAAAGGATTCGATCCTACAAATACAGAGCCTACATCAGATCATCAAAGATGACTACCGAAGAGAAAAATGTCAAATTATAGATATAAGAGAAATGATAAAAGATTTCAGATCAAAAATTTTCAAAGATCTATGGACAGAGAAAAATATAAGATAATTGTTGTAGCAACGAAGATCAGCTTGCTGACATCTTCATAAAATTTTGGCAAAAAAAATTTTAATTTTTTTTTAAATTATAACCATTTGAATTAAGGGGGTGTGTTGGAAATAATTCAAGTTATTAAAATTAATTTAAGTAGTTAGGATTAGATAAACATTTAAATCTAATGATATTAGTTTAGATTAGGGTGAGATTTATTAAGATGTGAAAAAATTTTTAGTATTAAAAAAATTTATATTTTATCTTTTAATGAATATAAATAGATGTTTTTGGATCATTTTAAGATATTGTGCAGTATATTACAGATTGAAGATATGTCTTTTATCATTCTTTTACCATTATTCTCAAAGTTTTACAGAAAAATCAAGAGGAGCTAGGGGTGGGTGTGGGAGTATGGGGGCGGGGGGTGGGAGCACTATACTTGCACTTGTACTTGATGCAGAAACCCTAGACTTAGACTGGCATCAACGATGTACGAAAATGTTTTAGACTGGCATCAACTATGTACGAAAATGTTGGGGAAAGCACGGCACTTGTGATTGCGATGGAATGATAATTTTTCCATTTCCAGGCAATGACGGACCTTACCGTTTCTGAAAAGCCAAGATGGTGACGAACCCTGCACCAAAGCTGTCGTGGGGCAATGTGAACCCCTGTGGCCATGGCGACAGTACAATTGCATCAAAGGTGGTGCACGAGAATGGACAAACTAGATACTGTGTGACACATCAAGCTCATGGTTCGGTGTCTAAGGACGGATCGAGACTTGACATGAAGAGAGCAACGTCTTCTGCTTGGCGGATTCTGAGTGAAGCACAAAGGTCACAGCCTCCCACAATTGTCCAGAACATGGGGAACTGGAGTTGGGAGGTAACTTGATCTGCACAAGTGGAAGGAGATTCAACTCGCTCACGGATAATGCACTTAAAATAGTCGCCAGTGAAGTATTTCATGGAGGGTGGGAGGAACACTTCCAATCAAGCTTTTGGTGGAGCCGGCGGAAATGGACAACAAACATCATTGGTGGCGAAGAAAGCTTGTTTTGCACTTGGGGACACTTCTTTGTCCCTATGTGAAGTATTGAGTGATCATCCCAGGCAGTTCATAAGTCAAGCTTCAGTTGCCTGAGCTGGAACAGGAGATCAGGTTGTCGTCCCATGGAGGCAGACCAACGTGAAGAGGGACCGGGGCACTTTGAAGGACGGGAGAAGGCAACGAGACCGCGGCGTCGGACGGCCAAGAACAAACGCCATAAAACACATCGTACCTTAGACTTGGGACATCATGGTGACCATGATGATTAAAATCCTCATCCTTTCTTAGAGGGAGGAGCTCAGTAACGTTGCGAGGAAGGTAACGAGAGTGACGATAAACAGTATCAGGCAAAAGAAGGCATGTCCTGCACTCAGGAGCATTTGTTGTTGATGTTTGCCATCACTCCTCTTAGCTTAATTATGCAGCAATATCCGTTGGTGGGCCATAAAGCCTAGTCACAATCTCTTCAAGGAAAAAATACATGAACTCAAGACATGTTTGAGTGTTAATAACATTATTAAACGCATGCTTTGAGCTGTACCAACTCTAGAACTAGCTATACTTGTCTATGCTCTTTCGAAAGGTCAACCAACCTATTCTCCTCCCACAATAGCAATACTGCTTACAGCCCTCGGGAAGAAGAAGAAGAAGAAGAAGAAGAAGAAGAAGAAGAAGAAGAAGAAGAAGAAGAAGAAGAAGAAGAAAAAGAAGAAGAAAAAGAAGAAGAAGAAGAAGAAGCGAAGGGCACACGTTATCATAAATGACTTTAAGAACAATGTCACTGCTCCCCACGGACAGACTAAAGGCAGACTGTCGAAGCCATAAGCAAATTACTCTTAGAAAGAAGCAGTGGCACGTAAAAGATTATCCTGAAATCAATCCATTTGGCTCTTTGTGATGCATTTGCTTTTGTTCTTCCTTGTTGATTGGTAAGACATCAATAACGCCGAACTGCATGCGAAGTGATAATATTACTGTAAACATCCTGTTGTCAGCACTGACAGTAACTTATTGTACATCCTTTTGTCACCCTTCGAGTCATTGGTCAACAAATCTACTAGTTCATGTTTTTGCCTTTCCTGCTCTGTGTTTTTTTCGTTTTTTTTTTTTTTTTTGCATGAATCAATCGCTTAATCATATTGCCTAATAATCTGAAAATTATGGGAGATATATGAAACACCACTCTACTTTTCTGATGAAAACCAATCATATATTAATTTGACTTGACATAGAAGTTTCATAAGTCAAATGTCTGATCAAAATCCTCTTCCATCTACATTATCATATTGACATCCGATTTTCTATTGTAACTCAGATTTAGTTGAGTTAGCTCAAAACTCAAAAATCGAGCAAACAAATTTTGAATTATCATCCATCCAATTAGAAATTGGTTGCTAGATTTCGTTTGGTTCGATTTGAAATCAAGTTAGGAATTTTAATGATTGCGATAATTATTTTTAAAATTTATTTTTTCTTACACTCCTCTCTCTCTCTCTCTCTCTTTTGCCGTGCGCCAGCTATTTCGTGTCCCCTATTCCTTTGTCTGTCTTCCTCCATCTCCTTCTCTGTCATCACTTCCTACTGCTCCTGCCCGTCCACTCTCTTTCATAAACATCAATCATCTCATCTTGTGGTCCATAGCAAGCATAAGGCTCTTTTCAGTTACTTGTAGCCGTTGAGAGTCCTTTTAGTGACCTCTAGAGACACATTGGTAGAGAGACCACATCAAAACATGGTCAGTGGAAACCAGCCAATTTGTTACACATAAGACGCTAAAAGAACATTAAGCTCCATCCACCACATACTCACATAACATGTCTGCATCTTATATTTGTTAGGTTATGTTGTCATTTTTTCATCATAACCTAATATAATCCTTTTGGAGTACTCATTTATATTATACACTATATATAGTAATATTACTAGTCAAATCATGGGTGCTTGAATTTTTTTATTATATCTACTAATAATTTTTAAGTTTTCTTTTATCTTTCCTCATATCACTAAATTTCTAATCTCAATTTGGTTTAGTCTAAACACATATAGGTCATTCTTGGACAATTTTGTATGGTCGTCTAAACACATATAGGTCATTCTTGGACAATTTTGTATGGTCTATTTTTTTTTTACTTTTATGTAATCAAATCTATATTTAATTATTCATCAACTAAAATATTTTTTACTTTATTAACTCTACATTCTATTTCAACAATACTAACTAATTGTAAAGGTGTTAGCTAACTTAGCTACAAATACCTTGATATGATATCGCAGTCTTAGGCTCTAATCTCACCTTCGTCATTTATCTTTTATAAAAAAAAAATTATTTTTTAAATTTATTGTGAAAGACACCATCTTTATAATCTTTTTTCCATTTTAAATATTTAGCCCTATAAAGAATGTGTACCTAAATTATTTATTTTACTTCTCTTCCATCTATCTTAAATATACTCTTAATTCTTCTAATAGTACTATATTAATTATATTATATATTAAATTTAATTCTGACTTAATCTAAAGTTGTTAACTCGATTATTCAAACTTATAACTAATTATATTTAAAATCTCACCAATCAAAATAGTGCATAAATCTTGTCTCTGTTGAGATTTGATTGGTTAGCAGTAAATTGTTACATAAGTGAAAGTTCTAGGGTTTCAATCCATATGTGAGCGTCTTATATGTCATTTAATATATTAAAAAGTTCTTTCAATTTTTATGAGAAAATAGTGCATAAATCTTGAATTGGCGCACCAGTCTAATTATTTCAATCAAGCTAAGAATTCCTTGTATAAATCTAGCTCAACAATATGCCCCACAAAGTTATACTTGAAGTCCAATAATACTTTCTTATTAAAAAGTAGTTGTCAAAGAGTCTTTTAAATGGAGGACCATCTTATAATCAGAACTTTTAACTGGACAAGAAAACTAAAATTTTGGGTTAAGTGGAGGTAGCAAAATTCAAATATTTTCTTCAAAGTATTTTTTTATTTGTCCCTATTAACCTATTATATATATATACACACACACTGATCTACCCTTGGTAGTCAAGTGGTATATTTTAGATTTTGATCATAACCACTTTTCAGAAACTCCTCCCTAGTAATTTATTTCTAGTTTTTTTTGTCTTTTTCTGTTCTTTCCTATATCTTTCATGTTGATCATCTTGCTGTATTTTCATCCCACTTTGTAGTTCAAGTTTACAAGCCAAGAGGAAAAGGCAAGAGAGAGATTGTATGCAGCAGCCAGGATGCTGTCGCCCTGCCTGCAAAGCTTTCCATCAGTAGCTGCTCACTATCTCCTACCATTCACAGATCTCGAAGACTTCGGCCTCTCCACAAACCTTCCTGTTGCTGCTTCCCTGGTATGTACGCGTTCCTTCCTCGTTCCCTCGCTTTGTTTACTTGGTTTTGCTGCTTATGTTTCATGTCATGGCAGTTCTCCAACACACTAACTTCGGTCATTACTGAATTAAGTCCTGTAACTTTGTACTACATATACGTATACTGACATCTCTCTCATTTTGCCTTTAGTTTGATAATCCTAAGAAGCATGACAGTAAAGTATATTTGGTCGTTTATGGTGGATTCTTGTATAACATCATTTCTATATATGATTGGATATGGAAAAGGAAGCCAAGGTCACTTCATTTGCTACATGTGAAATGAAAAGATACAGTAAGGAGAACACAAATAACATTCAAGACTGTGCACTGTTGATTCTGTGCATTATGATCTTAAGTACTTCCATAGGTTTGTAGCTGGATTGATTAAGGCTAGGAGTCCATTTGAATTATTTACAGCGTTTTCAAGTAAATTTTTTATTTTTATTTGGGTGAGGATTTCTTAAATTATTATAAGTACCTATTTGAGTCATCGTTACTTTCCGTAGTCGTAGCCCACCGTGCATAGCCACCGATCGTCAGACCCTTGCCGTTGGCCCCCTATTCCTTTGCTACCCGCAACCTTGATCGCTTTCATCTGTTGCTTGCTCGAGCAAAGAAGGGGCCACCATCACAGTTTCCCAGCCCTCGGCTGTGGCCCTAGAGAACCCTATCAAATCTTAACATGGTGAAAGTTCAAACACCAAGACCAATCGATATGAAAAGTGTGAGCATCGGCAAGACACATGATACCCACGCATGAAGTTTCCTAAATGGGAAGATGGAGACCCAATCGGGTGCCGAATTTTTTTTTCATTTTTATAGGACTCCGGAGGAGTCCAAAGTGGAGATAGCTTCTATTCAACTCGAAAAAGATGAGATCCAGTGGTATAATTTGTATAAGACCTATCACAGAGTCTCTTTATAAGGACAGTTTAAGAGAGAAACACTTGATTCGCTTCGGACCATCGGAGTACAAGAACGTCAATGGACAGCTCACCAAAAATTTGTCAGACTTTCACAGTATAGGAGTACCAGATTAGATTTGAGCACCTATCGAACTAAATCCGAGATTGGTTTGAGATACAATTGATGAGAAAATTTATCGAGGACTTAATTCATAGATTCGATGTGAAGTCAAAACTCGCCATCCTCGCACCATGATAGCAACCATATCATTCGCCAACGTGCATGAAGAAAAAATCAATATGCACACTCGCCAAAATAGAAGTTTCAATAGACATGACTTCAAAGTGGTCAATATAGATGATTAAATAAGAGTGACTTTTGACAGTTGAGCCAATGTTAGAACCTTTACGGATTCTAAGCTCGGGGTTTGATCTCTATAGGGGATCAGCCTCCTGGAATTATGTAGGGGTTCCCTCCTCTAAGGTATTCGACATAATGACTGAAGAAAGATTGATCTTATTCATGATGAAGAAGATGATTTACATATTTATAGGGTTCATGAAGAGACCCCATAAACCAAGACTCCTAATAAGAGTCCTACTAGAAATAAAAAGTCTAACTCCAACTCCTATTTTAAGTGAAACTCTACTAGAAGAGTCCTAACTCTAGAAAAGTCTCAACCCTAGAAGGAACTCAACCCTAGCCGACTTCCCCAACCAAGGTGGAAGGCCAATTAGGGTTGATTACAATTATGACTTAGTTGACTCTGACCCGAATCCAACTTCGACTATTAACTATACTCCAGTTCAGCTGAATCCTAACCCTACTAGGATTTAGGTTGAATTATTACAATAAACTAAAATCTCCTCATAGCGACCTAATATCAGGTCTAGGTTGGCCAATATGGCCAATCTAAGGACTCGACTTAATTGACTATGACTCAACTTAACTAGGGTCCTAATAGACCTGTTCTCTTTAAATCAATTTTATTCTCAAGGCTGAGACTCCATGACTCCAGGTCCTAATTTGTAACTCTTCGTGAGGCTCCCTTGTGGCCCCTGTAGTGGGCACATCATGACCCTACGGTCCGACATTATCTTGTATCTTTTCATTAGCGGTAGTGTCTGGACGGTGATGCATCATGATCCCATAATCCCATGCGATCATTAGCTGAACTTGGGCCTCCTCATCAGCCGAGATGTCAGGTGGGTGGATCTGGGCTAAGTTATCCTCTTTAAACTTCCATTTACGGTGAGATACTTGGAGGATTAGTTGCATTTTTGAATTGGTACACAGATTCAATCCATAAGTCATGGCTCCAATGTGATCTCAAATTTTGTAGGGTCTAAAGAAATAGGGATACCACTTCCTTGAGGCTCAAGTCTCTATAGATTCCTACTGGTAGGGCTGAGGATGAAGGAAAACTCAATCTTTAATAGCAAACTTTCTTCTACTCCAGCGTTTGTCGGGTGACTATTTCTTTCTTACGTGTGGTTGTTCTTTAATGGTAGCTAGACTTTCCTCTGAGATGGTGGCTTCCCTCTGGTAGAGGTCCATGGTAATGTGAGCCCAATCTAAGTTTGGAGTGATTAGAAGTTGTAATTTTTCAGGACTAATTTTTATCTCTCCTTTATGCCGTTGACCTGTACCATGCTAAGCCACAAATTTAGCAATGGTCAACACTTCTTCGTCATAGAATGATAGCTTCAGGTGATATGTAGAGAGGGCTTTGCTGATGTAGGCTAGGGATCGACCATCTTACATGAGGACAACACCAATTCTGACTCTCGATGCGTTAGATTTGATCACGAACATATTGTCGGAGTCAGGTAGGGCTAGCACCGGTGTAGGTGGAATTGTAATCGTCAGGGCATCAAAGGCTGCTATAGCTTCATCCAACTAGAGGAAGACATCTTTTTTCAGCAATGTCATGAGGGGAGCACTGATCTTGCCATCATCCTCCATGAACTTGCGGTGGTCATGCGGTCGGGTAGGGGGCAGTTTTGTTGGTTCAGCAAACTCATCCGAAAATTTATCAAGCAATGAAGGGAGGTTTGGATCTTTGTTCATTATTGATTCCTTTGTTGGCAGCCCTTGAAGTTGTATTAGGAAGCTGATATGTGATTTGTGTAGCACCCTTTCCATGCATTGCATAGAAATAGTCGATACTTCACCCTCGTGCTTTCCTCATAGGATCATCTGTTTCCCATGGCTGAAAAAATCATGATTAATTTGAAAAAATTATAGGAAACATCACCAAGAGTGGATAGCCATTCGACACTGAGTACTACTTGATAATCATCAAGTGGTAGGAGGAAAAAATTAATAATTACCTTTTGGTCGTATAGAAATAATTTTGCCTGTGAGCACTTTTGGTTGCACTTTAGGATTCGGCCATCAGCTACCTTAACGTCAAACCTACTACAATCTTCATTTTGGAGCATCAGTCGGGCAACAATCGTGTTGTTCCTAAAGTTGTTGGTGCTCCTAAACTTGATGAGGATGGTGACGAGTCGTTGCTCAAGGAATCTTTCAACTTTCATTGTTTGCGGATTTGCATAGCCGGCTAGAGCGTGAGTCATGCAGTCGATCGACTGCGGGTCCTCCTTCATATTCTCCTCGTGCTTGAGGTCCGTCTCTTCATGTTTAGGTTCTTCAATGAGTTTGATCATAAGAAATCTCCCCTTTTTGCAATGGTGGTCGCGGCTCCATAACTCATCGAAATGCCAACATAAGCCCTTCGTGGATTGGTCATGAAGTTCTTCTCTCGATAACTTCTTCGGTTGAGGTGGCGGCTGGTGGTAGATGGGGTAGAGGGTCTCTATGCTGCTAGTCATGTGATTACGTTGGTCCTCCAGTGTTCCTGGTACATCCGTTCTTCCTATAGACGCGTGAAAGAGATAGCCGCCATCAGCATATAGGACTGTCGCACTTTTACTTCACCTCGAATCTTTGGCTTTAGCCCCTTGATGAAAGTCCCTAATAGTTGTTTTTTTTATCAGTCCCTTGCTTGGTTGGAGAGTCATTCAAACCTGGTCTGTTACTCCTAAACTGTGGAGGTCTAATAGATTTTTGTAAATTGACCATTAATGTCGTCGTACTCGGACAGTCTAAAGTGGCGTAGCAGCCCTCTCTTAAATTGCCTCCATGTTAGGACTCCGTGGGTGTGGTTATACCAATCATACTATTGAATAACTTCTCTTCCTAGATGGATGGAAGCGATGTACACCATGGGTGCTGGTTACAAGTGCCTTGCAAGCCAATCACATGAGTGATGACACGTGTGACATGTTGTGTGATCTTTTTGCTTATGATTAATATTGGCATATTCTCATATTATATTATTTGTTATATATATATTGTGATGTCCTTGGTTCTGTGCAATGGGAATCAGATCGTGATGAGATCACGATAATGAGATCGATTCACCTTTAAACACAGATCTAAATAATCCCGATCATAGGTTACTCAAGAGGGACATTGAGATAACTGGATAGATCAGTGTACTATATACTTGTCCATATGATGGAGGCGGTTGGTCTCATAGCCACTTATGTGGAGACACTAAGGATATAGTATAAGTGCTCAATAGAGACTGAGTTCACTGATTAATCCGCTTATGAAATGCTGTATAGTTAATGATATCTAATGTTAGACAATGATTCCATAGTCCCAGTTATATATCTGGTCCTTAGACTTGAGACACCAATGATGCCTTTTATGAGTACTCATTTCTTTGACGCTAGACTTACAGGTTTGGAAAGTTTCAAATCTGGTACAATTGGTTATCGGGATTGGTAGCTAACGTTACGAAAGCAATTGAGTGTCAATAGATGATCATCCACTCTCGGTATCACGAGAGGAATATTCCATATATGTTTGCTTAGACAAATCCCTGGCCAGGGTCATTCGGATTGAGAGAGGAGTTCTCCGATAGAATCCGAATAAAGTAAGGCAAACTGATTCTGTATGTGACCTGATAATACCATATCTAATATACGGTCTCTGGGATATTATTTGGATGAGAGATTATAGATACATGGTAACTGTGGACAGACAGGTCCGATGGATTTGATCCCTCCTGTACCATCTGGGGACTATGGCGTAGTGGCCTAGTATGTCCATAGTCGATGAGTCGAGTGAATTATTATGGGGATAATAATTCACTATATTAGAAGGAGTTCTGATGGGAGTGACTCACGGCCAGCTCGGTATCGGGCCTAGAGGGTCACACACATATGGTGGATGCTTCAGCGAATAGAGGATTGGAGGAAGATCCAATTAGCCCCTATTCTCATTAGATGAGACCCTATGTTGATGGGCTCCTTGATTAAGGCCCAATTATAAGCCTAAGGAGATTATTGGATAGAGATCCAATAATGCAAGGTTAGTGGATGAAGATCCAATACCCACTAAGGAAGGAGCCCTAGGGTTTTGTTGGCTCTCTATAAATAGGAGGGGAGACTCATGGTTGATAGGCTACAGCTTTAGCCACCACCTCCTATTCTCCTCCCTCCTTCTGAGCAAGAGTTGCAAGATCAGATTGAAGGAGTTTCATTGCAGAGATCCATCGTGTGGATACCGCTAGAGAGGAGGATGCTTGACCTCCTTCATCTTCTCCATTCGGATCTGGAATACAGGGATATACGATCTCCCTAGGTAAAATCAATCTCTCACACATCACGATTTTTTTCAGTTTTTATGGTTTTTCTTGCGACCCTAATCTTTTGCATGACGATTTGATCTAATGAAAAATTGATTTTTATTTTTGATTTTCACTACACATGTGATGCACCCGCTGAGGTTTCCCAACAGTGGTATCAGAGCCAAGGTTTCCGTACGAAAAATTGGTCTTAAACAATGTGTGATGAGATTGAATCGCGTAGAACTGTTCTCGCGCTTGTTGTAGCGATTGACAGCGAAAGTAGGTGCTGCTTGAAGAGGAGGGGCGGCCAGCCATGGCCAACCCCCATGTAGTGCCGACCACCCACGACCAGGCCGCAGCTTGCAAGGGCGACGCCTGCGGGCATGGCGAGCAGCAGACACTGGTAGCGCGTGCCCGCAAGGGGCTGCCGCCCGCGGCCAGCCCTACCGCCAGCAGGGGTGGCGGCACCGACCGTAGAGGTGGCGACTGCCTACCGCAAAGGGCAGCCACTGCCTGCGTAGTGGCAGTGGCGACGATGGCGCAGAGGGGGCAAGGAGAGGGCTAGGGTATCCTTTTGAGAAAAGGTCGATCCTGCCCCTCTGAATTTTAAAAATTTCGAGGATTGTCCTAATGTATAAAATTCTAAAAATGTCCTTAACAATTCTGAAAATTTTGAGGACTGACCTCTCATCTAGAGTTACAAAAATACCCTTAACAATTTTCAAAATTCTGAGGACTGTCCTCTAATCCAGAATTATGAAAATACCCTTAACAATTCTAGAAATTCTAAGCATGTACTGATTTTCAAAAAAATAATTAATTAAATAGTTTAATTAATTATTATATATAGCTAGTAATCCTACATATAATGTGATGTACATATGATGTATGATGTGGATGGATGATCATGAGCCATGTGTTGTGATGTGTGTAATTATGATTATTATTATTATTGGGGCCTGCGAGCCTCTGTTTTTCTTATTTATTATCAGGCCTACATGCCTATGATTATTTGTAATTACATGGAGAGACGCAGTGGGAGCATGGAGGTTACAGCGGAACCCATGATGTCGTGGCGGGAGATCACGACGCATGGTGAAGTGACGATCCGACGGAACCGATGATGACGAGATCAACAATCACAGGGCATGAAGATGCGCCAATGCACACATAGATCCTATTATGAGTGATTAGGCCCATTGGCTCAGGCTTAATCATATTAGGTGACGGCTCATGATCATCTAGTATGGCTTGCATATGTGATGTGTTACACCTACTAGATATATGTATATATATATTTACATGCGATGTAGATATATATTAAATATGTATGTGTGTGACACGACATATTAGGAGACCGATATGAAACAAAAACCCCTCCTACGATAATATTAAGTTGGTAAGCGTGAGGCAATAAGATTAACCCACGTGGCCTTCCATCGTTATAAAAAGAAATTGAATCATGATATAGGTTGAGTTTGTCGAGTTCCTCGAGGCTCACCTATCTACGTGATCGAGTTCTTGCCTACGACATAGAGATGTCACCGGTGACCTGAGGACATGGTATGCTTGGTCGAGTCCCTCAAGGGCATATCATCAAATCAGACTTATCTTGTAACGATGGTGATGACTTAACTGAATATCATGGTTGGTCGAGTCCCTTGAGACCATGATGATTCGGAGGCCGAACGTGACAGGAATTAGAAGGAGTTGTGATTGGCAAGAGTTGCCTACCTTTTGGGCTTAGTGTAATTGGTCGAGTCCCTCGAGGTTGCACTAAGATGCCAATTGGATCTCGATCCTCACTAGGAGTCTGCCGGAGACTTCCGTCTCACGTGTCGAGGGGTGTCGCGTGATTCGCTAAGAAATAGTGGGAATACATTAAGATAGAAGTTCATATCTTAATTAGTATTTTCTATAAAATCTGCGTGTTATTTATTTTTGCTCTATCTTGTTTTATCAAAAACATGTCTCTCACAAACCCCCTACGTGGCATACTTAATGCCAACCGTCTCACTGGTCCAAACTATACAGATTGGCTCTATAATTCGAGAATTATTCTCACGGCGGAGAAAATCACATATGTCCTTGATACAATTCTGCCTACGCTGGAAGAAGGGGCAAGCGAGGATGAGATCGCTCACTATGTGAAATATATAGATGATTCCACATTGGCAAAATGTTACATGTTGGTCTCCATGACTCCTGAGTTACAAAGGCAACATGAGAGCATGGATGCAGATTCTATCCTTCTTCATCTCCGCCAACTGTTTGAGAAACAGGGAAGAACTCAAAGATATGAGATATCTAAGAAACTCTTCCAAGCCAGGATGACAGAAGGGACATCGGTTGAGAACCATGTCCTAAAGATGATAGAGTGGATCGAGAAACTCATAGGTCTAGTAATAGTCCTAGAGGATAACCTGTGCGTTGATCTTATACTTCAGTCCATACCAGATTCCTTTTCTCACTTCATCATAAATTTTTAACATGAGCAAGTTTGAGGTGACTCTCCTTGAGCTCCTCAATATGTTGAGGGAAGCTGAGAATGCCATCAAGAAGGAGAAGCCAGTTCTCTATATTGGTGAGACCAAAAAGAAAAAGAAGGCCAACAAAACCCTTAAGAAGGGCAAGGGCAAAGAAAGACCAAGTAAGACAAAGGTTGCAAAGAAATACCCGGGAAAGGACAAAGGACAATGCTTTCACTGTGGCTAAGATGGACGTTGGAAGAGGAACTGCAATGACTACCTTGCAGAGAAGGCGAGATAGAAGCTTGGAGAAGCTTTAGGTATATTCATGATCAGTCTTCACTTGTCAGATTTCATGATAACACATAGGTATTGGATACCAGGAGTATTTATCATATCTGTAATTCGTTGCAGGTTTTGGCAAGACCTAAGAGATTGGCTACAAGCGAGATGGACCTCAAGATGGGTAATGGAGCAAGAGTTGCTGTAGTTACTGTTAGAGAGGTCATCCTACATGTGCCTGGTGGAGCTATTATTGCATTAGATGCATGCTATTTTGTTCCCTCTATTATCAAAATCATTATTTCTATCTCTTGTTTGACAATTAGTAGATATAAATTAGTTTTTGAGAACAATAGTTGTTTAAATAATTATGGATGATGAGATCATCACTAGAGGGACCCTTATAAATGGCTTATATGTGTTAGACACTTCTCCATATATCATGAATATAAATATGTCTAAGAGGAAAAGAGATGAGGTGAATAATGTATACCTATGACATTGAAGGCTAGGTCATATACATGGGGGAAGGATTCAAAAGTTGCTGAAAGATGGATACTTAGATCTATTTGACTATGAGATATATGCAACTTGCGAATCTTGCCTTCGTGGGAAGATGACCAACTCTCCTTTTAGTAGAACCGGAGAGAGAGCCACCAAGTTATTGGAACTCATACATAGTGATGTATGTGGTCCCATGTCGACTCAGGCTATAGGTGGTTACTCATACTATTACATTCACTGATGATTTCTCTAGGTATGGACACGTATACTTAATGAAGTATAAATTTGAGGCTTTCGAGAAATTCAGAGAATATAAAAATTAGGTAGAGAACCAAATTGGAAAGAGTATTAAGACTCTTCGATCAGATCGAGGAGAAGAGTACTTGAGTACGGAGTTCACCTATTTCCTCAAGGACAATGGGATTCTATCCCACTGGACACCTCCTTATACACCTCAACTCAATGGTGTATCAGAAAGGAGGAATCAGACGCTGTTAGACATGGTGTGGTCCATGATGAGTTTCACTGACCTACCCATTTCATTTTGGGGGTACATCCTAGAGTCTGTAGCTTACCTTCTGAACAGAGTTCCATCAAAGTCGATAGTGTCTACACCATATGAGATATGGAAAGAAAAGAAGCCCGATCTTAAGATTGTTAAGATTTGAGGCTATTCTACCAACGTTAGAAGATACAACCCCGACTAGTTGGAATCAAGGACGGAATGATTCACATTCGTGGGATACCCTAAGGAGACTTTGGGGTATTATTTCTATCATCCCGAGGACCGAAAGGTCTTTGTTGCTAAGAGAGCTATGTTCCTTGAGAAGGAACACATTCTTGGTGGAAACAGTGAGAGCAAGATATAATTGAGCGAGGTTGGAGAACCTAGCACCATTCTAGAGCCCGAGTCTGTTCAGATACCTAACACACAAGTTCCAACTTTACATAGGTCCAATAATGTATCTCACCCTCCTGAAAGATATGTGGGACATATAAATGGAGATGACTCTCAGGATGTTGATCCTTAGACCTACGAGGAGGCTATTATGAGTATAGACTCCGGAAAGTGGCAAGAAGCCATGAATTCTAAGATGGATTCCATATACTCTAATAAGGTTTAGAAACTTGTGGGTGCACCTGAGGGTATTGTACTCATCGGCTGCAAATGGATCTTCAAGAAGAAGATCGGAGTGGATGAAAAGGTAGAGACATATAAAGCAAGGCTGGTAGCTAAAGGATATCGTCAAAGACAAAGAGTTTATATGACGAAACCTTTTCACCTGTAGCCATGCTTAAGTCCATTAGAATTATTTTAGTCATTGCAGCACACTATGACTATGATATCTAACAGATGGATGTCAAAACGATATTCCTCAATGGCAACCTCGAGGAAGAGGTGTATATGATACAACCAAAGGGATTCGTATCCAAAAAGAGTTCAGATAAAGTGTGCAAGTTGCTAAAATCCATTTATAGATTGAAGCAAGCTTCTCGAAGTCAGAACATAAGATTTGATGAGGTGATCAGATCTTATGACTTCGTTAAAAATAAAGATGAGCCTTGTGTGTACAAGAAGGTAAGTGGAAGCGCTATCACCTTCTTGGTGTTATATGTAGATGACATCCTAATCATTGAGAATGATGTAAGAATGATCTCCATAATAAAGGCTTGGCTATCTAGAAACTTATTCATGGAAGACTTAGGGGAAGCATCCTATATTTTGGGGATTCAAATCTATAGAGATAGATCCAAAAGGATGCTTGGTTTGTCCCAGTCTAGGTACATAGACTCCATTGTCAAAATGTTTGGCATGAAAAATTCTAAGAGAGGTCTCATACCGATGAGACATGGAATATCACTTTCTAGGAGTATGTCCCCAAAGACTCCTGAAGAAAGGACATATATGAATAAGATACCTTATGCCTCAGCGATAGGGTCCATCATGTATGCGATGCTATGTACTAGGCCTGATATAGCATATGCTCTAAGTGTCACGAGCAGGTATCAGGTAGATCCAGGTTTAGAACATTGGAAGGTAGTAAAGTGTATCCTTAAGTACTTGAGAAGGACTAAGTATCTTTTACTAGTATATGAAAGAGGTAGCCTTCAAGTTGAGGGCTACACAGACTTAAGTTTTCAGTCTGACATTGATGATAGCAAGTCAAATTCAGGGTATGTTTTCACCATGAATGGAGGAGCAGTAAGTTGGAAGAGTTTCAAGCAAGATACTACTACTGACTCGACCACAGAGGTGAAATACATTACTGTAGTACAAGTAGCAAGATGAAGGGGTGTGGATGAAGAAGTTCATCAAGGATTTTTGAGTCATACCAAGCAGTGTGGAGCTGACTCCCATATATTGTGACAGCGACAGGGCGATAACTCTAACAAAGGAACTCAGGTCTCAACAGAATTGTTCTGAGGAGGTTCCATCTGATTAGAGCGATCATGACCCAAAAATATATAGCAATAAAAATAGTTCCATCCGAAGATAACATTGCAGATCCACTGACGAAGCCACTAGCTCAGATTATATTTGAGTGTCATAAGGGTCTGATAGGGATCAAACACATAGGTGATTGGCTTTTGGTTAAGTGGGAGATTGCTGGTTACAGGTGCCCTGCATGCTAATCACGTGATTGATGACACATGTGACACGCTGTGTGATCTTTTTGCTTATGATTAATATTGGCATATTCTCATATTATATTATTTATTACATATATATTGTGCTGTCATTGGTTCTGTGCAATGGGAATCGGATCGTGATGAGATCACGATAATGAGATCGATTCACCTTTAAACACAGATCTAAATAATCCCGGTCATAGGTTACTCAAGAGGGACATTGAGATAACCGGATAGATCAGTGTACTATATACCCGTCCATATGATGGAGGCAACTGGTCTCATTGCCACTTGTGTGGAGACACTAAGGATATAGTACAGGTGCTCATTAGAGAATGAGTTCACTAACTGATCCGCTTATGGAATGTTGTATGGTTAATGATACCTAATGTTAGACAGCGATTCTAAAGTCCCAGTTGTGTATCTGGTCCTTAGACTTGAGACACTAATGATGTCTTGTATGAGTATTCCTTTCTTTGACCCTTATGTTGTGATTATTATTCAGTTGAGTTAGTTATGAATCACCAAGTGATGTGATGTATGATTATAAACTGCACAGGTTTCTTAGTATCCTCAAATATTTGATTGGATCTTGGATAAATTATGATGTTTATAAAATTATCGATTTATGACATGGTCACACCTTTCGAATGTGATTAAATTCGGGTGTGGGGGGGGGGGGGGGGGGGGGGGGGGTGACAACGCTGGACTTACAGGTTTGGAAAGTTTCAGATCTAGTACAATTGGTTATCGGGATTAGTAGCCAATCTTACAAAGACAATTGAGTTCAATAGAGGATCATCCACTCTCGGTATCACGAGAGGAATATCCCATATGTGTTTGCTCAGACAAATCCCTAGCTAGGGTCATTCGGATTGAGAGAGAAGGAGTTCTCTGGTAGAATCCGAATAGAGCAAGACAAACTGATTTCGTATGTGACCTGATAGTACCATTCCAATATACGGTCTCTGGGATATTATTTGGATGAAGGATTATAGATACATGGTAATTATGGACGGATAGGTCCGATAGATTTGATCCTCCCTGTACCGTCTGAGGACTATGGCATAGTGGCCTAGTACGTCCATAGTCGATGAGTCGAGTGAATTATTATGGGGATAATAATTTATTATATCAGAAGGAGTTCTGATGGGAGTGACTCACGGCCAGCTCGGTATCGGGCCTAGAGGGTCACACATGTATGGTGGATGCTTCAACGAATAGAGGATTGGATGAAGATCTAATTAGCCCCTATTCTCATAGATGAGACCCTATGTTGATGGGCTCTTTGATTAACGCCCAATTATAGGCCTAAGGAGATTATTGGATAGAGATCCAATAAGGCAAGGTTAGTGGGTTATTGGATGGAGATCCAATACCCACTAAGGAAGGAGCCCTAGGGTTTTGTTGGCTTTCTATAAATAGGAGGGGAGACTCATGGTTGATAGGTTGCAGCTTTAGCCACCACCTCCTATTCTTCTCCCTGCCTCTGAGCAAGAGTTGCAAGATCAGATTGGAGGAGTTTCACTGCAGATCCATCGTGTGGATATCGCTAAAGAGGAGGATGCTTGATCTCCTTCATCTTCTCCATCCGGATCTGGAATACAGGGATATACGATCTCCCTAGGTAAAATCAATCTCTCGCACATCACGATTTATTCGGTTTTTATGGTTTTTCTCGCGACCCCAATCTTTTGCACGACGATTTGAACTGCGTGGGAAATCGGTTTTTGTTTTTAATTTCTGCTGCGCATGTGATGCATCCACTGAGGTTTCCCAACAATGGAAGCCCCTAGTGTCCAGTGATAGTGGAAGTAATATTTAGCGCGTGAAAGGCATCCCATTGGGTCTCCCTCTTCTTATCAAGGGAAGTCAACCCTCATGCATGGTTGCGCTGAATCCGTGGCTTGTTCTTCCTTCTCGGGAGGCCTCTCTTTGTAATCTAAACTTTCACCTTGCTATGATTTCGTCGGACTTGGAGATTGGCCAATTCTGAATTCTATAAATAAGGCACGCAGTTTGTCCTCCATGCATGATTTGAAGGCCTCCAACTTGACACCGATCAGATCTACCGATACTATAGCATAAGATCCTAGGTCTATGGTGTCAAGATCCTTCTCTTATCATTAGATTAATGGCATGAACCGGTTGGGTGGATTGGTGGCTGAAAGAGGTGGTGGATCAAGGGTAGATGGCTACGGTTTGGGGCTGATAGGTTGTTATTTTTGGTTCTTGTTGGGCCTATGGTTTGGAGCTGCTGTAGGGTCGTATGGGGGGGGGGGGGGGGGGGGGGGGGGGGGGGGTGTGGCGGCGGGGCGTTTAGTGACAAAGGTTTAGGGTTAGAGAGGTAGCTTAGGGTTGCTGTGGATGGCAGTAATCGATTCGATAAGGATCAAGTGTGGGTGCAGCAAATAGTGTTAAGGGTATTCCAGCATAATTTTTCGTCAAGAGGAGATGTTGTTGATGTTGCTATTTGGGGCTATTCTAGAGGCTATAGGGGGGTTTGATGGCAGTAGTTTAAGGATAGAAAGATGAATTAGGGTTGCTGTGGGTGGCAGCAACTGGTTTGGTAAGGATTGGTGGCCAAAAGAGTGATGGATCGATGTTGTGGTTTTGGGTTGATAGCTTGTGGTTTAGGTTGCTGCTGGTGTAATGGTTTGAGGGTGTTATGGAGACTAGAAAGGGTGCTATCTGGGCTATAGTTTGCATTGCTATTTGGGTCGACTGTAGAGATTAAAAGTGGGCTACGATGACTGTGTCTTAAGGCTAGAGGGGTGCCTTAGGGTTAATGTGGGTGGCATCAATAGGTTCGGTAAGATTTGGTGGTGTATATGGTGGGAAAAAAAACTGAAAGGATGCAATGACAAAATTTTATGTCGAAGAACAGCAGTTTGGTGATGAAAATTTTAGGATGTTTTAGAGTATTTCGATAGCAATAAACTCATGAGGATAGTAGTAAGATAGATAAGACTAGTGGCAACAACAAATTTGGCAGAGATCAATTGCGTATGTAGTAAGAAACATCGAAAAGATGCAGTGTCAAAATTTTACGTCGAAGAACAACAGTTCAAGGAAAATATTGCAGCAGTTTGTCAAAGATTAAAGGTAGAATTCAGGAAGAATCCACTAGTAAGGAAAGCCAAGCCAACATTAAATACAAAGATGAATATGGTAGCAAGATCAAAGATATAATAGCAAATACGTGGTTGAAATTTTGCAACGTAACTTTCATCATAAAGATGATAACTTTGTGATGAAAAATTTTTGCAATGAGCAATTTTTTGTAGCAAGACAAGGAGGATGCAACATATTGCAGCATAGAATAGATGATGACAAAAGCCAAGCTGATGCAAAATACAAAGAAGAATATGACCGTAAAATATCGATAAGAAGATAGTATACGGCTGAAATTTTGCATCAACGTCGAAAGATTGTTACAATAGTTTTTTAGGCTCGCAACTTTTTTCAGCAAGATAGATGAATGACAAGGATTGTAACAATGGTAGATGTAACTTTTTTTTTTAGGTTTTTTTGGATAAGTAAATTGCAGCAGCAGTAAGATAGATACCAGGACCTGATGCAATTTTGGTAGAGACTGCAAATGATGTTTCTGTGATAGTGGTGATGACAATGGAGTCGGCGATGATCATAGTAATTATGAGAATTGCTTGAGAGGATGGTGGGTGGCTAGATGGTAGTGACAAGGGTGGAAGAGCAACGAGGTGCCAGGAACGTAGCTCTAATACTAAGTGTTAGAACCCTTGCAGATTCTAAGCTCGGGGTTTGATCTCTATAGGGGATCGGTCTTCTGAAACTCTGTAGAGGTTCCCTCTTCCAAGGTATTCAGCACAATGACTGAAGAAAGATTGATCTTATTCATGATGAAGAAGATGGTTTACATGCTTATTTATAGGGTTCATGAAGAGACCCCCTAAACTAGGACTCCTAATAAGAGTCCCACTAGAAATAAAACTCTAACTCCAACTCCTACTTTAAGTGAAACTCTACTAGAATAGTTCTAACTCTAGAAGCATTTGAACCCTAGAAGGAACTCAACCCTAGCCGACTTCCCCAACTAAGGTGAGTGGCCAATTAGGGTTGATTACAATTATGACTCTGTTTACTCTGACCCAAATCTAACTCCGACTCCTAACCCTACTCCAATTTAGCCGAATCCTAACCCTGCTAGGACTTAGGCTGATTTATTACAATGGACTCAAATCTCCTCATAGTCGACCTAATGTCAGGTCTAGGTTGGTCAATAAGGTCCAATCTAAGGACTCGACTCAATCGACTAGGACCCGACTCAGCTAGGGTCCTAACAGCCAACTAAAGAGGAATAAAAAACTAACAATGTGGAGCCCGATCATGAAGGCTGTGACAAACCTCTGACGATTAAGCCAACTAAGGAGGAATCGAAAACTTATAATGTGAAGTCTGATCACGAAGGCTGTGACAAATCCGAATTCAAGATTACTAATGAGCGAATCCTAATTTATGATTACATGTGCTCAATGGTTGGATTTAGTTAGTATCTTCCGTTAGGATGAAGTCAGTTATTATTTTTAGTTAGGAGTTTATCAATTAGTTAAGAGTGCAAGTTTAGTGGGACTTTGAGTGAGGGACTCTTAGTAGGACACTATAAATAATGATGTAACTATTTTATTTTAAGGAATCAATGAAGAAGTTATGTTTTAGCCAATAGATAAAACCATAGGAGGGTCCATCCCCTATAGAGATCAAAGAGATCGATCCCCTCGAAGTGATATGGGAAACATAAAGATATATGATGTAATAAAAAGGAACCAGACTAAATGATCAATGTTATGTAATCAATCAGTATTTTGAGTCCATTGCTTCATTAATGGAGGAACTTGTCATTTTAGAAACCAAGTTTTTTTTTTTCATTTCTCTTTAGAAGAGGAGTAGACTATTTGAAGTATACTTTTATGATTTTCTAGTACAAAAACAGAGAACATGACATATCACCAACATAAAATTATGGATAATCCTTATTTATGTTCATAAAAATTAAATCATAAAAATATAAGGCTAAAGTCTCTTAAGCATCCTCTCACATAAAATTTGAATTCTACCTATAAGGAAAACCTTTTCGAATATCCAAATTTTTTTCCCCTATATCTCCCCTTTGTTAAAGGATAGAGTTGTTGTAACTGAATGGTTAGACTGTTAAGAAAAATCCTCAATGTTTAATCCTTTAATTTTCCTTCTTTGTGTATAAATAGTTATGTGTATAAAGGAATAAAGCAATAACTTCACTTCTGTAAAATAACTTTCTCATTTCTATCATGGTATCAGAGTTGCTTATCTTAGAGTAAGCCTTCTTCTTGTTGTCAAACGATAGTTCTCTCCTCCTCTTCAACCTTAGTCGCGGCTCTCTATTGCTGCTACGCAGTCGTCGGCTACTCCAGCACTAGCCTCAACCACGGTAGCACAGCAGTAGTAGCCCTCGGCTGGCCACAACAACGACGATGTTGTCCAACCGCGTCGTCTCCACCCTGCGGCCATTGATTCCCAACCGCCAGCCTCTTTCTGTGAAGTCATAGCCACTGATCGTCTTCTCAAGCTATGACCTCTGTTTCATAATAAAACAGAGCATCGCTACCACCGTTTAAGGATCCAAAGATTCGGGCTTCGCCCTCCATCGGTCACTACAGCAGCCCTCGTCGACTGTGATTTCTTGTATAAACAGAGCAGTGCTCTCCTTTCTTCGTTGTCAAACGTTAGCACATCCCACACCACCACCAACTTCTCTATCGAGAGAACTCTTAAGAGCCACTGCTCATCACTTCGCTGCCCACAACCAGCGCCTCCTCTCCAACTACAACCCTCGGTGCTCCCTCATAGCCGAGTGTCCCCTTCAACCACGAAAGCATAGCAGAGCAACCACTGGCACCCATCATCTTTGATTCACCCGCCACTGTCCCCTGCTGCTATCGTTGGATCTAATCTCCGGCTCCGCTCCTTCTAACCGGCAGTCTGACCACTGCCTCTTCTTCCTGCCTTGTTGCTGCATACGTATGTGGCTTTTTTTCCTCCATCAGCAGTAGCTCCCAGCCGCTACCACTACTGCTGCCATGCAGCCACGACCTTCTCCCTCTATCGCTGCCATCAACCCCTGCTCCAACGATCACACGTCGGCTCCTCCCTCGTTCACGGTGGCATTGAACCCACAAGCCTATGTGGGGACCTTCTTCCACCAGATCTGCAACAACTGCTGCTCCTCTCCATCGGCCACCAGTCGCCTATTGTCGCTACTGCTGTCGCACTTTCTCCTGCCGTCGCGAGCCAGCAGCACCGTCTCTCGCTACTTCCCAGCCGTAGCAGCACCTCTACTCCTGCCGTCGCGAGCCAACTGTTTCGTCCGATCCCTTCAGCCGTCGACTCTTCCTTTTAAGAGGCTCCTTCTCTAGGAAGCCTCCTGTGACAATTGCATAGCGAGACCCACCAGTGCTGTTGCAGTAGTGAGACACAAGTCGGCAGAACCAAATTAAAAAAAAAAAAGAAGGAAGAGAACATGCTTCACCGATCCTAAACACAGCAACAACAATTCCTACTCTCTACTGTAGCGATTAGTTTCATCAGCCATCCACGCAGTCAGTTTCAGATCCAAAAGTAATCAGTATTCTTTTCTTCTATAATGTCTTCATCGACTACTTCTCCCGTTTATGTTAGTGTCATTATAGGAAGCACCAGTACCTCTCAGAGTATGAGACTGATCTCCATCAATGCTGTCATCATCATCCCTTTCAAATTATCCAAAGGGAACTATGCATCATGGCGTGCTCAATTCACTAATCTTCTCTTTGGATATGATTTGTTAGGTTATGTTGATGGATCTTTTAGTTGTCCACCAGCAATGATTGATATCCCGGGGACAACAAGTCAAGCACCGAATCCAGAGCATAAACTGTGGCTACGACAAGACCGTCTTATTCTTCAAGCAATTCAAGCCTCAATTGCTGGTTCCATCGCACCACTTATATCTTCATGTGCTACTGTTGTCGAAGCATGGTGCAAGCTACAAACTACCTTGGCAAATCGCTCGCGCACTCGCATGATTTGTTAGGTTATGTTGATGGATCTTTTAGTTGTCCACCAGCAATGATTGATATCCTGGGGATAATAAGTCAAACACCGAATCCAGAGCATAAATTGTGGCTACGACAAGACCATTTTATTCTTCAAGCGATTCAAGCCTCAGGTACTGGTTCCATCGCACCACTTATATCTTCATGTGCTACTGTTGCCGAAGCATGGTGCAAGCTACAAACGGAAGAGCAATAAGTAATATAAGTCTGCCAACATGGGTCTAGAGAAGGCACCGTCTTATCACAATCCAAGTGGCAACTATGGTACCAAATCATCTTGGTGTCCTGCTCCCATGCCGCGCAGTAGCAGCATCCATCACCACCAGCCCTAGCGTCCTGCTCCCATACCTCAAGGTAGCGACAACAATTATCAACAGCCTTGGCGTCCTGCTCCTATGCCTCAACACCGAATAGTCTGCCAATTATGTGATAAGGTTGGTCACTCCGCCAAGGTCTATCGATCTCGTCCTCGCCCTTTAGCTACCATGCCCCAGGCACATCTTACTGCTGCTCCAACTCTGATCAACACTCCTGGGTTATGGACTCTGGCGCCTCTCATCACATCACCTCGGATCTCTAGAACTTGTTCTTTTCCAACAACTATGGTGGTACTGATGACATCATCATTGATGATGGTAAGTGACTTCCCATTACTCATACTGGTTCCACAATGCTTAATTCGCATTATCTTAACTTTACACTCGGTGATGTGTTATGCGCTCCTCATATCAAATATAATCTTATCTCTGTCTCTCAATTCTGTAAAAAAAATAATACTTCTATTGAATTTTTTCCTAACTACTTTCTTGTCAAGGATCTGAACACAGAGGCATCGTTAGTTCAAGGTCAGAGTAAAGATAACATCTACCAGTGGTCATCCACCTCTCAGCCTATTGCCTATTCTTCTGTTGTTGCTTCCAAGGATGTGTGGTATCATCGGCTTGGTCATTCTTCTTCCTCAACTTTACAAATATTTCTATCTCATTATTCTCTTCTGTCGTTTAAAGCTAGCCCTATTGTTACTCATTGTAATGCATGTCTTAGTAAAAAAGTCATCGACTTTCATTTGCACATTCTTCTATTTCTTGCACCCAACCATTTGAAGTTCTATATACTGATGTTTGGGATCCTCCAAATATAGATTCTATGTTATCTTTACTGATTATTTTACTAAATATACTTGGGTTTTTCCTCTTTAACATAAGTCTAAGGTCTCCATAATCTTCCTTACTTTAAAAAAAATGGTAGAAAATGTCTTTCAGTCCTCTATCAAAATAATTTATTCTAACGGTGGGGGTGAATACCAAACACTAACATCACACTTGTTAGCCTATGATATTCGGTATCTCAAGTCTCCTTCATACACTCCTCAGCTAGTTGGCTCAGCCGAACGTAAACATCGGCATATAGTTGAAACCGATCTCACACTTCTCCATCATACTTCCATGCCAACTACTTTCTGGTCTGTAGCTTTTTAGACCGTCGTCTATCTGATAAATCGCATGCCTGCTCCTGTCCTCCATAATCAATCACCATTTGAAAAACTGTTTCATTAATCCCCAAATCTTCAAAAACTTAGAATTTTTGGTTGTGTCTGCTATCCTTGGCTACGTCCTTATGCATCAAATAAACTGGCCCCACGGTCACAGCCTTGTGCCTTCATTGGTTACTCTCTTGATCATAATGCTTACCGATACTATGATCCTTCAGCTCACAAAGTCTTTGTGTCTCGTCATGTTATTTTTGTGGAGTCTTCCTTTCCATTTCAACAATACAAACCTACTATTATATCACCCACTTCGGTGAATTTGCATCAGTGGCACATGCCATTCTTCAATGAACCTCAACAAGAATCATCCATTCCAACTCATGAGTGGAACACTTCTCCAATACAACATCTCGCTCCCTCTTTTTTTTCTCCCTCTTCTGCTACCACAGACATCCAATCGTCGGACACTCAACCACTTCCCTCACCCCAGCCTACTACCACTAGTGTTCCACAGTCCAACTCACTTGCTACTTCCCCCACACTCATTCCACCATCTTCTTCTAAATCGCTTGGACATCCTATGACAACACGCTCTAATTTCAAACCACGTCAGGTTCTGGATCTCAACACGGTTGTGACTCCCTCTGTTGAAACCTGTGAACCTACCACGGTCACTCAGGCTAAAAAATCCCCCCATTGGCGTCAGGTTATGCCTGATGAATATGACGCTCTACTTCATAACTCTACCTAGACCCTTGTTTCATTTCATACCGCACAAAATGTCATCAGGTGTAAGTGGGTATTTTGAGTTAAGCGGAACCCTGATGGGTCCATTGCCAGGTACAAGGCTCACTTAGTGGCCAAAGGCTTCCATCAACGTCCTGGTGTTGATTTTATAGAGACTTTCAGTCCTGTTGTTATGTCCACAATAATCCGATTGATTCTGAGTTTAACCGTTTCAAAAGGATGGCACCTGCGATAACTTGATGTGAACAATGCATTCTTACAAGGAACATTAACTGATGATGTCTTTATGGAGCAATCGCCTAGTTTTCTTCATCCTCAGTATCTGAAATATGTCTGCAAACTCCACAAGGCTATTTATGGTCTTCGACAAGCTCCACGGGCCTGGTACAAAGAACTTGGCTCATTTTTGACGTCAGTTGGCTTCTCTAACTCTAAGTCTGATATCTCCTTATTTCTCCGTCAACAACCTGACAGTACAATATATCTTCTGGTATATGTTGATGATATTATTATGACAGACAATAACTCTATGGAGGTCACAATGTTCATTAACAAGTTGGTCGCTAGATTTTTCCTTAAGGATCTCGGTCCCTTGAATTATTTTTTGGGTGTAGAAGCAACGTCTACATCTTTTGGACTCTTCCTCTCTTAATGAAAGTATACTAAGGACTTATTAGTAAAGACAAACATGAAGGATGCCAATGCTATTTCGACTCCTCTCTCCACTAGTGAATCGTTTCGATTAAATGATGGCAGTCCTGCTATAGATCCTACACAATATCGGTAAGTAATTGGTTCTTTACAATATTTAGCTCTCACCTGCCCATATATCTTATTTGCCGTTAACAAGCTGTCACAATTCATGCATCGACCATCTGTGACGCATTGGTCAGCTGTTAAACATGTATTACGATATCTTAAAGGTACTCTTGATTATGACATCTTTCTCTACAAAAACTCTCCACTTGAACTTCATGCTTATGTTGACGTTGACTGGGCTAGGAACTTTGATGATAGAACGTCAACATCTGGGTATATTATTTTTCCAGGAGCCAATCCAATCAGTTGGAGTTCCAAGAAACAAAAGACAATTGCTCGGTCAACCACTGAGGTTGAGTATCACTCTGTTGCAACTACAACTGTCGAACTTAATTGGGTAATGAATCTGTTCACAGAACTTGGCTTCCGCTCTTCTATTACTCCTATAATATACTGTGATAACGTCGGAGCTACCTACTTATGTGCCAATCCAGTGTTCCACTCTCATATGAAACATATAGCAATCGACTTTCACTTTGTACGTGATCAAGTGATGAATCATCAATTACGAGTTTCTCATGTTCACACGACAGATCAATTGGCGGACTCGCTCACGAAGCCACTCTCCCGAAAGTTATTTTCAGTTCATCGGTCCAAGATCGACATCCTTTGCAGGAGCTCGATCTTGCGGGGGCATGTTAAAGAATAGAGTTGTTGTAACTGAATGGTTAGACTGTTGAGAAAAATCCTCAACATTCAATCCTTCAATCTTCCTTCTTCGTGTATAAATAGTTATGCATATGAAGGAATAAAATAATAACTTCACTTATGTAAAAGAACTTTCTCATTTCTATCACCCTTTGCTAGAATCTTGAGATATACAGAATATATATAGATAAATAGTTTTAAGATCACAAGAAATCACGAGATTTAAGAAACTTTAAATTTGATTGATTTTTGACAGAGTGATCTGGTTTAGACGTGCAATCTCTGATTATGACTTGGGAGGGTAAGGAGATCTGTTCAAAGCTCCACGACCCATAGTAGAGGAATCAGTACTTGCGTTCGATCCCATAGCGGCTGCCACATCACTGCTGTCTGGTTATGGAAGTAGCATCAAGGCAGACAACATTGAGATAGCAGATATGGAATCAATCCAAAATGGAGATCTCCTGTGGAGGCCTTCTATGGCTGTGAAAAGGACCTTCTTGCGAAGTCAGCTAATGTGCCGGCTCCTGAGGTAGCAGACTTCGTGCTCCCTGCACTGCAGGCAGAAGCAACTACAGTTGGAGAAAGGAATTGTTTCGCTGCAGAGGAGCCTTTGCAGAAGAGTGACATCACAAATGCTTCCAGCACTGGACCATGTTTACTTGATGTTCATGAAGTGGATGGATCTTGAGGCCGCGTTTGGGATGAGGAGGACATACAGTGAAGGAGACATCCAGGTCAGGTTAAAGAATTGATGACTTAATGTATGAACTATTATCTTTCAAGTGATCATCTAACATTTTGCTGGTATCAATGAAAGATTGATCGAACCACATCATAAGTTCAAAAATAATAAAAAAAAAAGCCTGAAATTTCTATGCAAAAAAGGTTTCGAAATTTCTACGAAGTGTCCTTAAGCTTATGAGGATGTTGCAGGTCATTGATTTTGAGTGTTTCTTTTCTGACATGGTACTGTAGTGGATAGCTTTGTTCATGGTGATATCAACATTGTCCCTACTTTTTAAGCTTTCAACAACAAGTGAGGATGCGAAGATGAAAGAAAGAATCCAAAAAAGGACCAGAGGAAATTTTCACGGAAGGATCAACGTGAGTTACCATTTTGTTCTGAAAGGCTATGATATCAAGCAGTACTACCAGAACAAATAATCTACAATATATACCTACAAAAGTCATATCACACACATGATTTCTACTTCATCAGTTCACGTACAAACAATCAGATGCTACTGACATATTTTAAGCAACCCTTTGGTTCATTTGAGCTTCTCTTAAGCAAAACTGTGGAGGAAGAACATCTTGCACTGTCCACCTTACAGTCTTCCCTCACTAAATGACAATCACAGTGATCACATCTGTGCATTGTGCAGACAGTCAGCCTCGAGTACGTGGAACGTTTGCAAAGAAAGAAGGCAGGTGCAAAGACTGAGCACTACAATGTTGCAACCTGTAGAAGTAATGAATAGATATGGTATCAGAAAGTAGCACCCACTGTATTAAGTGTCTATATGTAGTTATGTAAGTAGGCAGGTGTGCTCAGCTTTCAAATTATGATAGTTATGGGGATTATGTTGGGTTGTATTGGTTTTCCTCTGGTTCGCAAGCTTTGATGTACATATTTCTCATCTTTGACCCACATTCGTTGACCGTTGCGGTGATTCAAATTATCCATGTCAATTTGGAGAATGCAAGACATGGCACTCTACAAGCTAATGTGCTAATGAATTTGTTTTTTATTTTTTATTTTAACCATAACCTTAACTAATGCCATTTGGAACTTGCTGATGATAAATGAAGTATAATTTTTGTAATAGATAAGAAGATAGAAAACAAAAATTAGATAGATAAAAGCTCATAATCCAATTCTATTTTCTAAGAGATATAGATATCATCACTCAAAGAAATCAATACGGATACAGGGCCTAAGACTCACCCCTCTAAGGATCCCACTAAGGTGATACAAAGTTTGAAGAAGAATGATAGCATATCTCAATAGGAAATTGCTTATATTCAAATCACTTAATGCCCCTAAGACTTACAAGACATTGGTATATATAGTGACAGAGTTGGAAACAGCTCTTCAAGTTCTTCAAGTTTGAGCTCTACTCTTTCTCACATCTCAATAATAAAGTAAATCAAAACCAATTACAAATGTCACCTAGCTTAGATTCATGCTGCGAGATTTAAGATTTATTGGATATTTAAATGTCACCTAAGAAGAAAGAAACGTAAGAATTTTTTTTATCTATTCTCTACTAGAGTATTCAGCTTGACCTTTGTATACAAATGTGAACACAACTTTCTGTAGAAAAAGCCGAATCGAGCTTTATCAAATGTTTTGGATTCCTAAGCTTATATAGTTTGCATCGTAATTATCTCATAGTTAATCTAAAAATTAATTCAAACTCAGCACTAAGATTCTTCCATTGATGACTATGAGACCAATGTGAGTAATTTAAATTCTTTAGAGTCATTATGTAGAAACATTCTTATGTCATTAGTCCCTGATTGAAAAAGATTCATCCTTCAGTCACTTTGATAAAGGGACAGTTTAACAACATTTAAGGTATTAGAGATACCATAGCTTTCTATATGTAGAATCATTGTATAGAGACACTCTTATATGTATTTTCACCAATACTTTAAAGGATTTTGAAAGAACCGTCGGCTTTAGGATTGAGCTTAGTATATTTTCCTTGAGGAAACCGCTCCATCGTAAGATGAACTTATACTAAGTCATCTCCTTTAAATTCAGCTTGTCTTTGTTGGCATTATGCATATACTTTTTATTTTACTTGTAAATCTTTTCTCAAATTTGTTCATATATCTTCTTAATGTTTTTGGCACTATCCTCTACATCTCCACTAAAATAATAAGGAATAGGAAAAGGGGGTTAAAGATGATTAACAAGGTTTTTTTTTAGAGTAAACCAATTCATTTAAGACCTGCGGAGCCTTTTTTTTTTTTTCTCTCTATTCAAAGATCAATCATTTGCCTCTATGGTTTCATATTGATAATTCTTTGCAGAAGGAGAGATGTCAAAGAAGCTTTTCATTACTATTACTTCCAAAACAAATTCTTCTAGACCTATGTATAAACTTCAAACAAGTTATAACTAGCGGTTGGGCTAGTAGATTGATTATAAACAAACTACTAGATAAGATTCTTGATGGTGTCATTAGTACTGTCGATTGTTGAGTCGATCTGGTTCTTTATCAAATGTATAGCTCACCCTGGGGCTCCTTCCTGATCGATGTAAGGGTTTGATAGGGGTGCGATGGCGTTGCGGAGGTCGCCCCATAATAGGGATCTGGTTCAGAGTAACTTGAGTAAATGTACAAGGGTCCTCCGATCTTCCAAAGGTGGCATCCTCCGGTGACGAGTAAGTGACCCTACAGGCTAGGCTGACATTAAGATTGCCCGACAGTGCCTCTCCGATGCCTAAGTCAGCAAAGGGGAAGACATAGCAGCATAAACCATAGATGGAAGGAGAGAGTATGTAATGATATAGTGTGTGTTCGTTTGCTTACTCCATTGGCAAGAGCTTAGGGCTCCTTTTATACCTGATATGCAGGCTATTGGTTCACTTGGCTTAACAACCTGATCATTTCAGACTTGGATCCTGATAAGATATGATGGTTGTAGTGTTGTTCTTGTTGGTTACATATGCCCTGCAAGCCAATCACATGAGTGATGACACGTGTGACACGTGGTGCGATCTTTTTTCTTATTATTATTATTAGCATATTATCACTTTATGTTGCCTTTTGCATATATTGTGATGTTCTTGGATTTGTGAATGATAATTGGATTATGATGAGATCATGATAATGAAATCAATTCATCTTTAAACATACCATAAATAATCAATATTTTTGGATCTGTGAATGATAATTGGATTATGATGAGATCATGATAATGAGATTAATTCATCTTTAAACATACCATAAATAATCCCAATCATAGGTTACTCGAGAGAGATATCGAGATAACTAGATAGACCGATGTACTATATACTAGTCCATATGATGGAGGCAGTTGATCATATAGTTGCTCATATAGGGACACTAAGAGTACAGTACATGTGCTCATTGGAGAATGAGTTTACTGATTGATCAGCTTACAGAATATTGGATGGTTAATGATACTTGACGTTAGATAATGATTCTGTAATCCCAGTTGTGTGTCTGATCGTTAGTCTTGAGAAATAAAGGTTGTCTTGTTTGAGTACTCCTTTCTTTGAAGTCAAACTTATAGATCTAGAAGTTCTAAACCTGGTACAATCGGTTGTCGAGATTGGTAGTTGATAGGACTCCAGTAGGGTTGAGGCCTAATCATCTTAGTACTAGTCAATAAAAACCCTGTTAGATTGTAATAAAGTCATTCCTATCTTATAAATGAGTATGGCTAGGATTTAGATTAGCCCTTAGGGCTTAGTAGCCACCACACCCCTTATTGGATTGGTCGGCTAGGGTTTCCCCCTGCTTAGGTCGACTATAGAGCCACTTAGTTGCCTCCTGTTCCTATTAAGGTAGGTTGGCTATAGGAGGGGCAAAAGGATAATTCTACTTAGGTAAGCACCCCCTTAGGCTAAGGTTTTGATTCCTATTTAAAGATGTAGCTGCCTCCCCCTCTTGAATCAAGCAATCTACAATTTTATTCAACCTTATGCTGAGTCTAGGAGGGAGGAACCCCTACAGCGTTCCAAGAGTTGATCCCCCTCAAGGGTCAAAATCTATAGAGCTCCTTCTGGGGTTCTATCATCTGGTATCAGAGCCGCATTCCTGCTGCCCTGTAGCCATCTCAGCCGCCTCCACCTTCCCAAGCAATTCTCACAATTGCTTTTGACGTCACCTCCACCGTTGCCCACCAACTCGCAGATCTATCAATCTGCTGTTGTCCCTTGCGTCAACAACATAAATCTGGTAAAAACTCCAAAGCCCATGCCTGTGCTACTATTATTACTTTATCTTATATGTGAGTGAAGATTTTTCAAAAGTTTCCTTGGTGCAAGATTTTACCATTGCGAACGTTATCATCGTTGCAAAGGCGAAACGTTGCAGAAATTTTCAGCCGATTATTGCCTCTTGAAACTGAACTTTTATTTATCCTTTTTGGCCGATATTTTTACACAATCCCAAGGATCAACTTGGCTTTCATCTGAGATTGATTTCTTGAAAAAATTCCTTATGGAACCGGTTTTCTTGTGCAATCTTTCACCAATACGCAGTTCTGAAATTTTTACGATGAAGGATCCACCTTTCATCTTTTGCCCTATTTCTCTACTGTTATGCTGCCAAAATTTTGCCAAACCTTTTATTGGTACTCCCAACATCTAAACCAAGGGTTTCTACATAATTCCCTTGAACTTTCCTTTGGAAATTATGTTGAGAAGTCATCATTTCTCGGACATAAAATCTGTTCGACAAGACTGCACATCGTAGCACTTTTTTTCATCGAATTCTATCAGATTTGAGTGCTATTTTTTGTGGGATTTCAGACTCTCTTTTCCTCATCACCAAACCCTACCATCCTCACCAAAAACCCTTCAAAACCTTACCCTAAACCGAACCCAAGCAGCCCCCCAAATCTGCCCTAAACTGCAGCCTACTTCCATCCAAACCTATTCACCTTCCAACCGGTCACCCCCTTCTCCAAAATTCCCATGCCACTAACCCGACAACAAAAAAAAGATCTCAATATTATAGATCTAGAGGCGTATACTATAACATCAGAGGAGGCTATTGATGCAAAGTTTGAAGCCTTTGAAAACCGCATGAAAGAGAAGATGCGATCCCTTTTCGCCGAATTCAGCATTGGCCGACCTCGAGCTCGAGGAAATCACAACATGGAGAAACTTCAGATCGACAAGATGATCCTCAAGAACATAGCCATATCATCTCTGATCTCAATAATCTATGCATGAAGGTTGACTTCCCTAGATGGGAAGAAGGAGACCCGATCGTGTGGATCTCGCACGCGGAGTGCTATTTTCGGTTCTACCGAACCGTCGATGCCACACGGGTGGAGATTGCTACCATCCACCTCGAGGGAGATGCTATTCAGTAGTTTAATTGGTTTGAGCACACCCATGTAGGACTCTCTTGGCAGCGATTCAAGGAAGGACTACTAAACTGCTTCGGACCAACCGATTTCGACAACATTGACGGACAATTGGTAAAGATTCGTTAAACCTCTGCAATACAAGAATACCAAACAAAGTTTAAGCGTTTATCTAACCAAATTGAGAATTGGTCTGAGAAACAACTTTTAGATACTTTTATCGAGGGCCTAAAGCTGGCGATCCGAGGAAAAGTAAATGCGCGATAACCGTACACTCTTATGGTGGTGATTTCCTTCGCGCGTATCCAGGAAGAACAATTGAACCACGAGGTATGAAGGACAAGGGTCACTCCCCGACTAGCCATGCCGAGGCCTAATGTCCCCTCTACTACCATCCAAGCCCCTGCACCAAAAAAGTTGACAAGAGACGAGCTTCGCGAATGATCGGCCAAGGAGTTATGTTGGCATTGCGACGAACCGTGGAGCCGCGAACATCGCTGCAAAAAGGGCCAACTCCTCGTGATTGAACCAGTAGAGGATGAGGACAATGAAACATCTGAAGAAGCCCTTGAACCTAAAAAAGAAGCCATGGAGGAAGAGTCCCAACCGGTCGACTACGCAGTGCATGCATTAGCCGGCTACTCCAACTCGCAGATGATGAAAGTTAGAGGACTTCTAAAATAGCAACCCATCACCGTTCTCATCGACACAGGCAGCACCAATAACTTCCTCAATAGTAAGGTTGCTGCATGTTTGGCGCTTCAAATTGAAGGTTACAACAAGTTCGACGTAAAGGTCGCTGACAGCCGAATCTTTAATTGCGACCAACGGTGCCCGCGGGTGAAACTACTCCTCTAAGACCAAGAAGTGGTAGCTAATTTCTTCCTCCTACCCATCGATGATTATGAAGCCGTACTCAGGATCGGATGGTTCACAACACTAGGTGATATCTCTTGGAATTTTTCTAAATTAATCATGAAATTTTATTACAAAGGGAGATAGGTCATGTTACGAGACAATCGCGGGAGTCAAATTTCCACCGTTTCGTCGTAACAAATAGAGAAAGTTTTGCACAAAGCACATAGTGGATTCTTGATGTATATTCAGCAGCCATCTACGGGGTAGAACATATAAAACTCAGATCCTAAGCTTGTCCTTTGCCTGAACGAATTCGCGGATGTTTTCTTGGAGCCGCGTGGGCTGCCTCCTAACCGGCCGCATGACCACCGCATTCCTATTTTGCCAGGCAAACCTCTAGTAAATTTACGATCGTTACCACTATCCTCACTTGCAGAAGGATGAGATCGAGAACATTGTTAAAGAGATGCTTGACACCGGGGTGATTCGACCGAGTTGTAGCCCTTACTCCTCACCAGTGTTGCTAGTGCGCAAGAAAGATGATGAACTCTTGGACGAATTAAAAGGAGCCCAAGTCTTCACTAAATTGGATCTCCAATCCGGATACCATCAGATTCGGGTATGCACTGAAGATATTCTGAAAATTACATTCCGCACGTATAACGGCCACTACAAGTTTTTGGTAATGCCTTTCGGGCATATGAATGCTCCTTCTACTTTCCAAAGCCTGATGAATGACATCTTCTGGAGTTTTCTACGTAAGTTCGTATTGGTATTCTTTGATGATATTATCATTTATAGCTCTACGCTTGATATACATTTTCAGCACTTATGAACCGTTCTAACGATTCTTCGGGAGAATACTCTTTATGTTAAATAGTCAAAGTGCAGCTTCTTACAGCGTAAAGTGGAGTATCTTGGGCACATTATATCAGAGGATGAAGTGGCGGTGGACCTGACAAAGATCGAGGTAATACAAGGATTGCCGAGACCTACAAACGTACAATCATTACGCGTTTTCCTTGGACTCACGGGCTACTACCAAAATTTTATGAAAGATTATGGCAAGATCAATGCCCCGCTCACATCCTTACTGAAGAAAGACTCCTTCTTGTGGTCGAATAAAGCCTCCACAGCCTTCGAACGACTCAAGGCAGCCATGAGGATGACGTTGGTCCTAGCGTTGTCCGATTTCGATCGCACTTTTGTCATTGAGACTAATGCGTCAAGAGTTGGAATTGAGGCTATTCTTATGCAATATGGTCAACTCCTAATTTACGTCGAGGCTTTCCCCACACTTCATACGAGGTTTTTACAAGAGATACTAATTACTGCCAAATTTAAAATATGGTTGGATACAGGTCTATGGCACGAAAGAGGAGTAAAACTAGAAGAATTACAATCCATACTCTTGCCAAATTGGGCTCTCATTATCCTAAACCATACCAGAGGGTAGTCACCATTCCAGAAGAAAGATTGGCTATCACTAAAGACTAACCATATGGCAGCACATGCAAAGAAGAAATTGTCTCTCGATAAACTTCAGAATGGACGAAAAATTAAAGACTGAGTTTTTCTACACCTCCAGCCCGATCAGTAGGAAACTCGAGCCTTAATGAAGTGGTCTCTCTATTTCTTTGGGCCTTGTAAAATTGAGGATTACCTTGGGGCCCTAACCTGGAGATCAAATTCATGTACCAAATCAAGATTCAAGTTGATCCACCAGGTATCTCACCTTAAATGGAAATTTAAAGAAGATGACTCAGCCCAAATCCTTCCAACTAACACTCCAGCTGATGAGGAGGCCAAAGTTCAGTTAATGATAGCGTGAGAGTCGCATGAGGAGTTGAAGATCTAGTTTCCAGAGTTTATGGACCCTTAGCATTGAGGACAAGGCTGATCTGAAGAGGACGGACTTGATAGGACTCCAGCAGGGTTGAGTCCTAATCATCTTAGTACTAGTTAATAAAAACTCTATTAGATTGTAGTAAAGCCACTCCTATCTTATAAAGGAGTATGACTAAGGTCTAGATTAGCCCTTAGGGCTTAGTAGCCGCCACACCCCTTATTGGGTTGGTTGGCTAGGGTTTCCCCCTGCTTAGGTCGGCTATAGAGCCACTTAGCCGCCTCTTGTTCCTATTAAGGCAGGTTGGCTATATGAGGGGCAAAGGGGTAATTCTACTTAGGCAAACACCCCCTTAGGCTAGGGTTTTGATCCCTATTTAAAGATATAGCTGCCCCCCCTCTTGAATCAAGCAATTATCAATTTTATTTCAGTCTTGTGCCGAATCTAGGAGGGAGGAACCCCTATAGCATTCCAAGGGTTGATCCCCCTCAATGGTCAAAATCTATAGAGCTCCTTCTGGGGTTCTATCAATGTCTCTAAACACTTGTTCACTACTTCAGTTTGGCTACCAGTTTGTGGGTGATATGCTGTACTTATCTTCAATTTAGTACCCTGTATCTGGAATAATTATGTCCATAATTTGCTCGTGAGGACCCTATCATGATCACTTACAATAGATCTTGACATCCCATGTATTTTATAATATTTTTCAAAAAGATTCGGGCAATGCTGGAAATAGTGTAGGGATTGCGAACTGCATAGAAGTGAGCATACTTTGTAAGGAAATCAAGAACTGTAAGAATCGTACCTTTTCCTTATAATGAGGGCAGCCCTTTGATAAAGTCCATTGATATATCGGTCCATATTGAGTCTGAGATGGGTAGAGGTTGTAGCTTTTCGGGGCTTGCCACTATTTCGCATTTATGTTATTGGCACACATCACATTGTGCTACAAATTTAGCAATAATATTTTTCATCCCTTTCTAATAAAAATTCTGCTTAATTCTCTTATAGATTCTAAGGAACCGGAATGCCCGACCACAGGTGTGGAATGCATCTCTTGAAGGATGGTCTTTATGCAACTAGAATTTGGCGTAAGGACAATGCATCCCTTATAGCATAGGTCTTTTGAGTCTCAACTGTAATGAGCCACAGAACTTGGTTCTTCCTCCAATTTCTTTATGATCTTGCTGGTTCCTAGATCATCTTATCATTCTCTCCTAATGTCACTAAGGAAGTTGCTGGTCGAAGGTGAAATAGCTAAAAATTCAACTTGCTCGGGTAGTCGTGGAAGCGTATCTGCAACAACATTCTCTTTTCCTTTTTCACAATCATACACAACAAGCTTTATAACCCATTTTTGCTGTTCGGGGAAGGATATCTTTTGCTCTATAAAATATTTTAGGCTCTTATGGTTGATGCACATTCGCCACATTCCGTCCTTCTTTCGTACGAGGAGCATCGGAGAAGAGTAGGGTTTGCAACTTAGCCGAATGACTCATGTTTCGAGCATCTCCTTTACAATCCTTTCTAGTTTATCTTTTTGAAGATGAGGATACTAATAGGGCCAAGTGTTTGATGGAGATTTGCTCGGAAGAACCGAGAGACGATGATCATGCTGGAAGCTAGAAGGTAGGCTACGCGATTCGTTAAATACATCTGAAAATTCAGCAAGCAAGGGAAGTAGATTTGGGTCTTCAACTTTGGTTGTCTCCCCCATAGATTGTTACTCTAGTTGTACCAAGAAGCCGCTGCATGTTTTGTGCGATATTTTCTCCACATGTGCAAATCGTTGATATGTTGCTCCCCTATTTGCTGCACCAGTACCACCTGTTTTCCCTGGCTGCAAAACTTCATGATTAATTTAAAAAAATTCCAGGAAACATCACCTAATGTTGTTAGCCATTCGATGCCAAGCATAGCCTCACAATCATTAAGAGGGAGGAGGAAAAAAATATGCAATTATCTCTTGATCCTATAGTAGCAGTTTCACCCATGGGCACCTATGATCACACTTCAAAATTTGTCCATCGGTGAACTTAACATCAAACCTGCTACAATTCTCAATAGGTAAGGCCATCCAGATAACAACCTTATGATTCATAAAATTATTAGTGCTCCCGGTGTCAATAAGAACGATGATCAGTTGTTGCTTTAGAAGTCCTCCCACTTTCATCGTCTACGGGTTTGCGTAACCGATTAGAGCATGCAACATAATATTAATCGGCAGTTGTTCTTCATCCACAACCTCTTCCTCATGCTCCTGGACCTGTTCCTCCATATCTTCAATGGGTTCAATCATTAAGAGGTGCCCCTTTTTGCAGCGATAGTTGCAGCACCACGGTTCGTCGTAATGCCAATAAAGACCCTTTGCTGATCTGTCGTATAGTTCTTCTTGTGTCAATTTTTTTTACAGTGAAGGATGGCTAGGAATAGAAGGAGGTTTATAAGCTATGGGCCTAGGAGTGGTCCTCATCCTCTGAGCATCTTGGTTGAGTCATTCCTCTTATATTCAAGTGAAAGAAATTGCAGCAGCTATGATACAGGGCTGTCATGCCTTAACCTCCCCTTTTATCTCCAGCTTGAGTCTCTCGATGAAGGTACCTAGTAATTACGAGCAAGGTAGCATAGCTTCTAAAACCTGGTTTAGTACCCTTGAATTGTAGAGGTTTACCAGATTTTTGTGAGTTGGCCGTCGATATTTTTGTACTCTGTAGGTCCGAAGTGGTTCAGCAATGCATTCTTAAATTGATTCCATGTCGGAGCCCCATGATTATATTATTGAGAAATCTCAGTGGGAGCATCACATGCTTAGCGGAAATTAAAATAAAAAAACCAATTTCCTACGCAGATCAAATCATTGTGCAAAAGATTGAGGTCGCGAGAAAAATGCAAAAATAAAAAAATCACGATCCGTGAGAGATTGATTTTACCTAGGGAGATCGTATATCATTGTACTTCTAGATCTGGATAGAGAGGATGATGGAGGTCAAGCGTCCTCCTCTCTAGCAGTATCTACACGATGGATCTCTGCAGCGAAACTCCTCTATTCTGATCTCGCAACTCTTGCACAGAGGGAGGGAGGAGAATAGGAGGGGGAGGCTAAAGCTGCAGCCTCTCAACTATGAGTCTCCCCTCTTATTTATAGAGAGCCACCAAAAAATCCTACGGGGTCCTGCCTTAGTGGATATTAGATCTCTATCTAATAACCTACTAACCTTACATTATTAGATCTCTATCCAATAATCTCCTTAGGCCTCTAATTGGGCCTCAAGCAAGGAGCCCATTAGTGTGTAATGAGAATATGGGCTAATTAGATCTTCATTAAATCCTCTATTCGCTGAAGCATCCATCATATGTATGTGACCCTCTAGGCTCGATGTCAAGCTGGCCGTGAGTCACTCCCATTAGAACTCCTTCTAATATAATGAATTATTATCCCCATAATAATTCACTCGACTCATCGATTATGGATGTATTAGGCCACTACGCCATAGTCCACAGATGGTACAGGGGGATCAAATCCATCAGACCTATCTGTCTATAGTTATCATGTATCTATAATCCCTCATCCAACTAATATCCCAGAGATCGTACATTGGACATGGTATTGTCAGGTCACATACGGAATCAGTTTGTCTTGCTTTAATCAGATTCTACCAGAGAACTCTTTCTCTCTCAATCCGAATGACCTTAGCTAGAGATTTGTCTGAGCAAGCACATACGGGATATTTCTCTTGCGATACATAGAGTGGATAGAGTGGATGATCCTTTAGTGACACTCAATTGCCTTCGTAAGGTTGGCTACCAATCCCGATAACTAGTTGTACCAGATTTGGAACTTTCTAAACTTGTAAGTCTGATGTCAAAGAAAGAAGTACTCATATAAGGCATCCTTGGTTTCTCAAGTCAGAAGACCAAATACACAACTGGGACTATGGAATCACTGTATGACATTAGGTATCATCAACCATACAACATTCCATAAGCGGATCAATCAGTGAACTCATTCTCCAATGAGCACCTGTACTATATCCTTAGTGTCTCCACACAAGTGGCTATGAGACCAGCTGCCTCCATTATATTGACGGGTATATAGTACACTGATCTGTCCGGTTATCTCGATGTCCCTCTCGAGTAACCTATGACCGGGATTATTTAAGATTTATGTTTAAAGGTGAATCAATCTCATTATCGTGATCTCATCACGATCTGATTCCCATTGCACAAAACCAAGGACATCACAATATATATACTATAGATAATATAATATGAGAATATACTAATATTAATCATACATAAAAATATTACGAAGTGGTTCAGCAATGCATTCTTAAATTGATTCCATGTCAGAGCCCTATGATTATATTCCAGCCAATTGTACTATTGGATCACGTCATCTTCAAGATGGATGACAGCGATTTCCACCATAGCATTGCCCGAAGTTCGGTAGTAGCAAAAGTAACGTTCGACGTGCGAAATCCACACCGCCCAGTCTCCTTCCCAACGTGGGAAGTCCACCCTCATGTGTGGCTGAAGCATATCCGAAGGTTGTCCCTCCTTCTCTGGGGGCCTCTCTAATCTCTCTCCTCGCTAAGATTTTGTTGGACTCAATGGTTGTCCAATTTTGAACTCCGCGAATAAAGTGCGTAGTTTGTCCTCCAAGCGCGATTCGAGCTACGATTTAAGCCGAGATTCCAATGCTTCAAACTTGGCATCAATTGGATCTTGGTAAGTCATGGCATATGCCTGTAGATCAGATATGTCCTTGTATTTTTTCTGTTGATAGGTCAATGGCATGGGTGATGGAAGATTTGGACAATCGATTGGTGATAGAAGGGTTTAGCTGCAATGATTTTCTGTTTTGGGCTGTGATTTTTGGGGGTGTTAGGGTTATGAAAATAGGTTATGATAACTGTGTCTTATGACTAGAGGGATGCCCTAAAGATGTCTTGGGTGGTGGCAGCGAGATGGCTGGGTTTCAGTGGGTTATGAAGAAGAAGAAGAAGAAGGATAAAGGTGCTGCAATAGATTTTTCGTTGAAAAAAAAATTCCAATAGTGAAGTCATAATTTATTCTAGAAATTTTCAACAAAAAATTGAGTGAAACTTAAGGAGGATCTTCTAGTAAGGAAGAGGTAGTGCCGACAAAAATTTCATGGAAAGAAATAACAACAATAGGTCCGGCAAAATCAAAGATCACGAAGAAGTACGACAGCAGATTTTTACATCTAAACTGCAGCAGTTTGGACATAAAAGATAAGCAGGTTATCTTGATGATTTTTTGATGAATCTAAAGGAAGATCCAAGGATAGGAAGTTATAAAGCCATGGTAGAAATTTTACAAAAATTTGATTAGTAAAAACACAACAGCAAATCAAACAGTAAGGAGTGTGCGACTGTAGTTCTGCGACGTAACTTTCATCGTAAAGATGGAAAGTGCAGATGGATGGCTATGGGAGGCTGATGGACGGCTGTGGAAGGACAGCGAGATGCCAAGAATGCTATTATGGTACCAAGTGTTAGAACCCTAGCGGATTCTAAGCATGAGGGTGATCACTATAGGGAATCAGCCTCCTTGGAACTCTATAGGGGTTCCCTCCAAATTGCTGCTCAAAGGCTGCAGAAAATACTCTTCTATTAATAATAAAAAGTGGAGGATTACATGGCTATTTATAGACCTTCTAATCCCAACTCCTAATAGGACTCCTACTTCAAGACTTCTACTCCTAACCAACTCTTAAAGTAACTCCTAATGAACTCTAAGTCCAACCTCCAACTGGCCCATCTAGGGGTGGCCGGTTGCTTTATTATTTCCTAATCCTATTATAACTTAATCTCCTCCTCAACTAAGCTCCTTTTTAACTAGGATAAGGGATGATTAATTAGGGTAATGTGCATCTTACTCTCCCTTCAAATATCTTCCTCAACTAATCCTAACCTAGTCGGCCTCCTTACTTTCCATGATAGGGGTCGACTAGATAGGATTTACATGAATGCTCTTAGATTTTACATGATTGCCCTCTTTAATGAAACTAAATTAGGACTCCCCTAGCTAGAGTCCTAACACCATCGACTACAAATGGATCTTTAAGAAAAATATCGAAGTAGATGGAAAGATGAAGACCTATAAGGCAAGGTAGGTGGTCAAAGGGTATCATCAAAGACAATGCATTGACTATGAAGAAACCTTCTAACCTATAGCCATGCTGAAATCTATCAAAATTCTTTTGACTATTGCAGTACACTATGACTATAAGATTTGGCAAAAACCATATTCCTTAATGGCAACCTCGAGGAGAAGTTGTATATGATACAACTTAAGGGATTCGTATCTAAGAAGAGTCCAGATATTGTATATAGGTTGCTCGGTCTATCTATAGAGTGAAGCAAGTTTCATGAAGTTTGAACATAAGATTTGATGAGACGATCTGATTATGACTTCGTTAAGAACGAAGATGAGCCTTGTATGTATAAGTGGGAATGCTATCACCTTCTTGGTGTTATATGTGGTTGACATCCTAATTATTAGCTATCCAAACACTTCACCATAAAGGACTTAGGAGAAGCATCCTCCATTTTGAGGATTCAAATATATAGAGATAGATCCAAGAGGATACTTGACTTGTCCCAATCCAGATACATGGACTCCATTGTCAAAAGGTTTGACATAGAAAATTCCAAGAGAGGTCTCATACCAATAAGACATGAAATATTATTTTTTACGAGTATGTCCTTAAAGACTCCTAAAGAAAGGGCAAACATTGATAGGATACCCTATGCCTCAATGATAGGGTCTATCATATATGTTATGCTATATACTAGGCCTTGTTAGTGTTGAATCTCAGATTTTGATGATGAAATCAATTGATGGGTTATTGATCTAACATGGGTTGTTAGAAGTTGATTGATGCAGGATTAACTACAATAGAGAGAATATGACAATCAAGATTGGCCAAAGCCAAGTCCATGCATCGAGCCGGGGTTCGGATGATGCAGTTGGAAACTCGCCAGGAGTGCATCGGGAGCTCGCTGAGGGTATCGGGAGCTTGCCGAGGTTAGATGACGCAAGGGAGTTTGCCAGAAGAAGATCAAGACTCGCCGAAAGATTTTCGGGGGTAGTCGAAAAGCTTGTCGGGAGTTGGGAAGGTTTTGAAGTGGATGTGTTTGGCAATTATGATTATAATTAATTGAGTCGTAGTTAGCATTATGCAGGTTTAACCATAACAGGAGGAGTTATAGATCAAAGATGGACCCAGGATCAAGCTTAGGCATCGGGCCAAGGATTGGACGATGCGGTGGGTGCTCGCTGGGCGTTCGCTAGGACTTCACCGAAGGTATCAGGAAGATCGCTAGGAACACACCGGGAGATCACCGGAGGAAGACCATGAGACTCACCGTTGGAGATTCTGAAGGTTGCCGAAATACGGGAGTGAGGTCATTAAGCTTGATGGTCATGTTTGATTGTAATCTTTAAGTCGTAGGTTAAGAGTGAGTCTGATTTAAGTGTGATTTAAAAATCAACTCAAAGAGACAACTCGGTCCACATTGGGGTTTGATTGAGCTCAGGTTGAGCTCAATTGATTGACCAGAGGATTGGTCAATTGATGGTTCAAGTCAAAATTCAAAAACTTGTGTGGATCAGATACCCGTACTTGAATTTTTTGGGTGAGTTTAATTTTTGGTTTCAAATTCTAAAGCCATTTGGGACCTATAAATACCCCAAGTTTTCTCGCATTCTATATAATAATTTGGGGAAAAAAATTCTGATAAAAACTTGTGTGGATCAGAAGAAAAAGAAACATGGTAAGGGAGTGATCAAAGAGTTGTAATCTTGTCTCCCTTGTAAGCTCAAGTGTAAGAGTTTCATCTTCATCTAAAGAAGATCGATAGTGGACACCAGTGTGCCTCAAGGAAGAGGACTCGGGAGTGGACGTAGGCCGTTGGTGCCGCACCACTATAAATTGTAAGTGTTTCCCTTTGCTTATCTTGTTAACTTCTTGATAGTGTTCTAAATTAGTTCATTGAGAAATACAATCTTCTTCCTTATGATTTTAATCGAGATTTTAATTATTATCTACAAATTATCAAGTGACGCTTTCGATATATGATTTTTCTCTAAATGAAAAGTTTTTTTGTTTAAAACAAGAATTTTATACTTGCACTAATTCAACCCCCCCCCCCCCCCCCATTAAGGCCAATTGATCATAACAATTAGTATCAGAGCCATATTTTTTTTTCTTATTTGGTTTAACACCCAAGAGAAATGACTCTTTTCAGTATTAACAAGGGTTAATGCATCACAAGTCCTCCTATGTTTAATGGGATGGACTATACATCTTGAAAAATTTGAATGCGTATCTTTTTAATCTCGATAGATTTCGATTTGTAGTGTATTATTGAAAAAGATTTTCAGAAGTCATCCAATCCAACAAATGATTGGAATGATTATGAAAAATAAATTTTTTGTTAAATACAAAGGTTATGAATGTCTTATATTGTGCACTTGATAAAAATGAATTTGATCGAGTCTCCTGTTTTGATTTGGCTTTCGATATATGACATACTTTAGAAATGACATATGAAAGCACAACTAAGCAAAATAAATCATTAAATAAAAATACTTTTGAAAATGAATTTGAAGAACACCTTCCAAAGAACAAGAATAAATTTGAATTGAGAACATATGACTCATCAAGTGAAATCTCGAGTGATGAGGACTTTGAACCCTTGATAAATGAACCAGATAAATTAATGAACATGAACCTTAAAAATGATCTAAAGATGGACAAAACCTCTTGCTATGAATGCAAGAAGTCGAGGATCTCCAAAGATGAAATACACAACCAAGAAGTGGAGAACCTTGCTCTTATGGCCATCGACGATAAGGTTAGTGATTCATTAAACATTTCTTTTTCGGAATTACTAAACATGATCCATGATTTGTTCGATGAGTTTAGAAAATTTAGAAAATCTTTTAAGTTGCTTAAAAATGAACATGATTTGTTAGTTGGTAAAGTTGATGAAATGCATGAGTTATTAGCATCACATAATCCTTGTTCTAAATGTGAAATGCTAGACAACATTAAAGAAGAAAATATCATGCTTAAGTCAACATTATAAAAATTTGAAATTGGGAATAAATCCTTAAATATGATCCTTGCCAATAAGGGTCATATTAATAAAAGAAATGACATAGGCTTTGTTAGAAATATTCGACAAAAGCCAACCATGTTTGTTAAATGACCTACATTAAATTTGCCACCAAAAGTTAAATATAATTTTTATGGAAGATTAGGACATATGACTTATAAATTTTTATTTAAAAATTATAGTCCTCACAAATTAATTTGGATTCCTAAGGGAACAACAAATTATCAAAAACCATTAGATAAGAAAGACAAATTTCTTCATATAGGTCCCAATGTAAAATAGGTATCTAAATCTTTCTTGTAAATTTGTCTCCTAACAAGACTAGGAGTACTAAAAATGTTTTGAAAGTAGATGCTCAATACATATTACTTGAGATCTAACACTCTTTCACGCTCACTAGCCTAAGTAGAAACAAGAAAAATTACTGAAATTAAAATTAATTACAATGAGTCTTTTGATGGTTCATCATTTTATAATTAATCTTAATGATGTATAGCTAGAGCATACTAGTATGAAAATGAACTAGAACCAAAGGACCTTATTTATAGAAAAATATGTTAAAATTTATATAAATGAGATTTTGATGATGATTGATTAATATATTCAAAATCATTAGTTTGGATGTTGGTTTAAATGTAAAGACTATTGTTAAATAGTTCAAATATTAACAAAATCTATGAAATGATTAATTTGAATGTTACATTGATTGAAATACTATGATTGGATGATTGTATTGAATGATAAAATTTTAGCATAGAACAATATAGAAAGGGGAGAGAAAAATCATACTTCATTGTCTAATATTTTTGTAAATTAAAAATATATTTAATGAGAATGAAATGAGCATGGTAACTCACTACACCAAGTCTAAAAATCATTAGATTGAAATAAATCAAAGTTTTTATTTGAAAATACTTTATTGCAATGATCTTGATGAAATTTCATTTTTGACTTTAAATGACATTGCATTCTTGAAATAAATTTCAAAAGAAGGACAATTATTCTTGAAAGAATTTTTTTATCTTATTAATCCTTGAACAAGAGATAAAATAATACTATTATTGTTGAATCTCTTAAACTACAAAAATGGATTAGAGAACTTTAGCTATTGAAAAATAATCTATGATGCCTTCATTAAATTTTTCAAAAAGTAAATTTTGATGATGATTTTGGATATGTTTTTAAATGATTTTGTTTTAAAGAATGGATATGCTTGAATCTATCCAGCATTATTGATATTTTGATTTTGATTATTTGATAACTTAAATCATGACCATGAAATCATGAAAATTATAATTTGAGATCTTTATATAAACCAAGATTGTTTACTAAGATTCCTTCCCTTTATTAAAGAAAAGTTTTCATCCTAATCATGATCTTGATTTCTCAATATTTATAACTTAATATTTCTATAAGAATTAAGATCCTTCTTATTTGATCTCCTAAGATTTCAAAAGATTTAAAATTTCATCTACGAAGAAACGTGTCAAAATAAATCATGTTCTCGACATTTATGATTTGATAATAATATTCTTTAGGATATGATTACTTATGACTTTCTTCTTAGTATAACTTATCACTAAAACTAATATTTCTTAAATTTATGATAAGTTAAAAATTTAATGAGATTTGTTTTATCATGAACATTCCCTTGATTTCTAAACTTGTCATTTCCTCAATGGAAATCAAAATTTTGAACATCTATTATTTATTTGTTTTAGTAAAAATGAGATCTATGATTTTGATGATTAGATTAAGATTGTTTAGATTTCATAAAATTTTCAATCAAGGTTGTTCGGAGAATTATTCAATCATATCTATTGAATTTCATTTTTAATGACATGATACCCCTTATACTTTTGGGAGTTTTGAACATGGATGTAAAGAAGTTATGCCATCATACTTCAAAGAAAGGGAAGATAATTTTTCATAGGAAAATTATGTTTTTATCCTATTAAGGGGGAGCAAAACTTGTTTGCTTGTATGATGTAAATTGCTAGCTTGAATATTGCAAAGGAAGCAAAAATTTACTAGCTTGCACTTCTCATAGGAGAAGAAAAAACTCAGTAGCTTTATTTATGTTTTTCTTGAAATTTATATAAGATGGATTTGTTGAACTCATATTCAAAATTTTCTTTTAAAATTTTATATCTACAAGATTGAGGTTGAGAGTTAAGAATGCTAAATCATGAAAAAATATAAATTGCTAATCTAGATTTCATAAGATTAAGCATTTTATGATAATGATTTTGAAAACTTTTTTCATGATTTTATCTTATTATTTATAAAAAAAAGGAGAAAAATGCATGAAGATGTGTTACATTTGAAATTTACAAGAGATGATTTTAAATGCATGAGTAGCTCCTATATTCTTGAATCTCCTTGAATATCTTGGAGTTTTGAGCTTATTTTTGAAATTTACCTCTACAAAATTGAGAGTATACATAATGATATTTTATAACTCCTCCCTTATTTTGTTTCCTTCATGTTAACAAGAGGAAGAAAATTTTTTATGACTCATGTCATATTTTATAAAGGGGGATCAAAAACTCATGTGCCTTAAAATACTTAGCCCTATATTTTACCTTTTTGTTGATGACAAAGGGGGAGAAATATATATTGATGACACATAATATTGAGAAATATACATTGATGACACATGATGATATACTTGGATATCTTGGATATAGATGTTTAATTCTTCTTAAAATTCTTGATTTGATGACTTGATGCAAATTTATGTTTAAATTTGTGTGGAATGTTGATTGCTTGAATTTAAGAATGTGTGATTATCATTTAAGTGGCATGGATTTAAGGGGAGATAGGATTAACTCCTGTCATCAATTGATTGTCATCATAAAAAAGGGAAAGATTGTTGAATCTCAAATTTTGATAATGAAATCAATTGATGGGTTATTGATCTAACATGGGTTATTAAAAGTTGATTGATGCAGGATTAACTACGACAGAGAGAATATGACAATCAGGATTGGCCAAAGTCAAGTCCATACATCGGGCCGGGGTTCAGACGATGTGGTTGGGAACTCACCAGGAGTGCGCCGGGAGCTCGCCGAGGGTATCAGGAGCTTGCTAGGATGACATAAGAGAGTTTGCCAAAAGAAGACCGAGACTCGCCGGAAGATTATCACGGTAGCCGAAAAGCTTGTCGGGAGTTGGAAAGGTCTTGGAGTGGATGTGTTTGGCAATTATGATTATAATTAATTGAGTTGTAATTAGCATCGTGCAAGTTTAACTATGACGAGAGAAGGAGTTACAGATCATAGATGGACCCAGGATTAAGCTTAGGCATCGAGCCAAGGATTGGATGATGCGATGGGAACTCGCTGGGTGTTCGCTAGGACTTCGCCAAAGATATCAGGAAGATTGCTAGGAATACGCCGGGAGATCGCTGGAGGAAGACCATGACACTCGCCACTGGAGATTCCATAGGTTGCCAGAATATGGGAGTGACGTCATTAAGTTTGGTGGTCATGTTTGATTGTAATATTTAAGTCGTAGGTTAAGAGTGAGTTCGATTTGAGTGTGATTTAGAAATCAACTCAAAGAGGTAACTAGGTCCACTACTGGGGTTTGATTGAGTTAAATTGGTTGACCAGAGGATTGGTCAACTGATGGTTCAAGCCAGAATTTAAAAAGTGGAGGGAACCATTTTTTCGGAGAATCCGACGAGTAAACCGTTGGTGAGCGACGGTTCAACCGACGCCGCCCAGGATTTCGGGTGGCTGTCAACGGCTAAACCGCCTAGGCTGGGCGACTGAACCGCCCGTACCCAGGAATCTGGGCACTTTCAGTGATTGACCTGCCTAGGCCGACGGGTGAACCACCTGTACTCGGATTTTCCAGGTGAGTTTGATTTTTGGCTCCAAATTTTGAAGCCATTTGGGGCCTATAAATACCCTAAGTTTTCTTACATTTTATACAATAATTTCGGGTAAAAAAACTCTAATAAAAACTTATGTAGATTATAAGAAAAAGAAAACGGGTAAGGGAGTCATCAAAGAGTTGTAATATTGTCTCCCTTATAAGCTCAAGTGCAAGGGTTTAGTCTTCACCTAAAGAAGATTGATAGTGGACGCCGGTGTGCCTCAAGGAGGACTCGGGAGTGGACGTAGGTCGTTGGTACTGAACCACTATAAATTGTAAGTGTTTCCCTTTGCTTATCTTGTTAACTTCTTGATAGTGTTCCAAATTAGTTCATTGAGAAATATGATCTTCTTCCTTATGATTTTAATTGGGATTTTAATTGTTATCTACAAATTATCAAGTGACGCTTTCGATCTATGATTTTGGTCTAAATGAAAAGTTTTTTGTTTAAAATGAAATGCTTCCGATCTATGATTTTGCTCTAAATGAAAAGTTTTTTTTGTTTAAAATAAAATTGTATACTTGTACTAATTCACCCCCCCTCTTAGTGCTAATTGATCCTAACAGTTAGAATCATAATGGCACTAAGATGAATGGGTGGGTGGGTTGCATTTAATTAGTGCTATCGCAAAATGGTTCTGATTCAAAAAAGTTCGAACGAAAATATGAATCGAAAATATGCTTAACCAAAAGTGCAAGTAATGATAGTGAGTGAAGTAAATCAATAAACAATAACAAGGCAAAGTAAGAACGAATATTAAATTAATTTATAGAGGTTTGGTCATCTCGACCTACATCCACTCTTGATTCCTCTTCCCTCAAGGCTATCGACTTTCACTACCGGTCTTTTTTCCAATGTGTGAAGATCAATTATTCTTGTTGCTAGTTACAAGTGCCCTGCAAGTCAATCACATGAGTGATGACACTTGTGAGACGCTGTACAATCTTTTTACATTATTATTATTGGTATATTCTCACATTATATTATATGACGAATATATATTATGATGTCTTTGGATCTGTGCAATGTGAATTGGATCATAATGAGATTCAATAATAACACTGATTTACTTTAAAATATAAATCCTAAATAATCTCGGTCATATGTTACTCGAGAGGGACATTGAGATAACCAGATAGACTGATGTACTATATATTTATCCATATGATGGAGACAGTTGATCTCATAGCCACTTATGTGGGAACACTAAGGGTACAATGTAGGTGCTCAATGGAGAATCAGTTCACTGATTGATCCGCTTATAGAATGTTGGATGGTTAATGATACCTATCATCAGATAATGATTCCGTAGTTCCAATTGTGTGTTTGGCTTTTAGACTTGAGACAACAAGGATGCCTTGTTTGAGTACTCCTTTCTTTGACATTAGTCTTATAGGTTTGAAAAGTTTCAGATCTGGTACAGTCGGTTATCGAGATTGGTAGCTAACCTTATGAAGGCAATTGAGTATCAATAGAGGATCATCCACTCTCGATATCACGAGTGGAATATCTCGTGTGTTACCACTTAGAGAAATTCTTGGTCAAGGTCATTCAGATTGAGAGAGAAGTTCTCTGGGAGAATATGATTAGAGCGAGACTCAGATGAATTCCGTGTAAGGCCTGACAGTACTATGCCCAATATATAATCTCAGATATTCTAGATGGATGAGGGTCTATATGTTAGGACCAAGTTGGCATTGAGAGAGGAGGGGGGGTGGGGGGAGATGAATTGGTGCAAGTGTAAGAAGTATTCGGTTTAAAAAATATGCTTGAAGTAAAAATCAAAACTAAAAGCATATTTTGACAAGATCAAGTTAAAGAGCATTTAAACTTGAGATTGAATGAAGAATCTCGATTTAACTACGAAATGCTAAAATAAAAAGCAAGTAAAGAAGACTCACAAATTTATAGTGGTTCGGTCACCAACTTGACCTACATCCACTTCCCGAATCCTCCTTCATTGAGGTCCATCGGTGTTCACTAATGATCTTCTTCCACGGGTGAAGATCGAAACCCTTTATACCTTTCTCCTTCTCCAAAACTCAGGAGAAGAACCTTTATACTCACCTTTTCACAAGCTCAGGAGAGAAACCTTTACAATTTTCTACTCTTCCATTTATCTCACTTTACACTTGAAGCACACAATGGAAGTTCTCAATAAATTCTAATAGTATTTTTCTAGTATTTTCACCTCTTTTTTTTGTCTTCTTCTTGCCTCCCTATACAAGAATACTTTGGGTATTTATAGACCCAATTAGCTTAAATAAATGAAGCCAAAATTTAAACTTTTCTGTAAAAACTGGGTATGGGCAGTACTTGGTCGGCATTGGTGGTACTACCATCGAAAGTGCCTCAAAAATAGGGGTGACAGTGGTACTACCACTGTTACCTGGGTGGTACTACCATCACCCATAGGTGATACTACTATTGAAAATCTCAAAAATAATACTTTCAATTCTTTTTTGTACCCAACTCATACCTCCTGTTGACCCCTTTCCAGATCAACGAAATAAGCTCAAATCCAACACAAAGTGGACCCGGTTGCCTTACATTAAGTTAATTTGGATTTCTCCAAATTTAACTCAATTAGGACTCAATTACGATGCTAACTAGGATACACTACACAATTACAATCATTTTTGTTGTCTGTTACGTCAATTAATCTTCCAAACTCCCGACGAACTTCCTAGCATCCTCCGACGAACTACCGATGAGTATCTTGATCATCTTTCAGTCCATTTCCAGCAAGCTCCGGATCACCTTCGACGAGCTCCTAGCGAACTCCTGATAAGCTCCCGATCACCTTCGACGAGATCCCGACAAGCCCCCAATCACCTTCGGTGAGCTCTTGACGAATTCTAGGCAAGCCCCCGATCACCTTCAGCGAGCTTCCGATGAGTTCCCATTGCATTGTCCAAACTTTGGCCCAATACCCGAACTTGACTCTAGCATAATATTAGATTGCATTGCCTTTTTATCATCGTAGTTAATCCTATATCACTCATCTGTAATACACATGTTAGATCATAAAACCTATTAATTGATTTCATCATCAAAATCCGAGATTTAACAATCTCCTTTTTGATGATGATAACCAATTGATGATGAAGTTACCATTAACTCTCCCTATGTATATGCCATAGGATAAATAAAGCAAACTTGAATTCAAAAAAACCCATCACTTTTGAATTCAATTATAGCCTTTTGACAATATTAAAATTTTTACAATTTAACCATTCATGATATCATACATGATAAGATTTTCAAAGAATTAATTTTCTTGGTATCATATGATAAATAGTTTCAACCAAAAATATGTTTCACATGATAAATATCTATCTTCTTGGTACCACATAAAAGTTTTAAATATTTCAAAGATCTCAAAATATTTTTTATACCATCAATTATATTATTTCTCCCCCTTTGTCATTAACAAAAAAGTGAAATGCTTAACTTATATTTGAATATTCTTAAATATTTATAATAATATTTAGTATAAAAAGAAAAAAATTAGTCAATTTCTCCTCCTTTGTTAAATAAGAAGAAGGATAAGAATAAAATTTTATGTATCACAAATACCATATCAAATTTCTTCTCTCCCCCTTTGTAAATGAGATAGACGAAGAAGAAATTTAGTATATTTTCTCTTTTATAAATATCAATTTCAAAAGAAAAGAATCATTTTGAAAGAGAGCTCAAATAGTTGAGAAATCCGAAAGGAATATAGGAGCTACTCATCGCATTTTAAAAGATCATCTCATGTAAATAAATTTAAAAAATATTAAGACCGAAAATCATGCATTTGGACTTAATACGAAGCTCAATTTGTAAGAAATCCAGAAAAATATGATAGCAAATCAAGCACAATTTGCAAATCATGCATTTCTCATTCATTTAGAAAATTTGAAACTCCTAATTTTCTTCTAAGCAAATTATTCCTCATTTTTTTGCAAGATAACAATTTTATCATATCTAATTCTCTTCTTTGTTTATCATGTCTAATGTAATTGTTCCTTATTCAATGTTAGAAGATTTATCGTATCTAATTCTTTTCTTATAAAATCAAATTATTCTTCATTTAAAGACTTTGTTATTAATATAGCAATTTAATCTCCCCTTTAGTCACTATCAAAAAGAAGGAAAGAATATAATAGTATAAAATTAATTTTTAAGTCATTGATAAATATATATAAAGGGGCTATATAATGAAAATCATAACATTAAGGATATAATATGAAAGATCAATTCGTAAGTACCAAAAGACATGATTTATTTTAATAAATCTTCCACTTTTTTTATAAATAACAAAAATGAGTCTTAGGAGAGTAAATAATCTTGATTCATTCAAGTTAAATCTTAAGACATATAATTCATTAGATAATTCTTCTTAATAAAATGAAAAATGACCTTGATTAAAAATCTTGAATTATAATTATTAAGATCATAAATATCCTTTTTATTAAAAAGAAAAATCATAGAGGTTAAAAATAATTTCCATAAAAGACACCTTAAGAAAAAAGAATAATGGGAAAGTTCATGATTTGGTTAGGAAAGAAAATATTATTCAAATTTCAATCATCAAAATCAATTTTGGAGTTTAAGAGATTTAACAATAATGATATCACTTTATCTCTTATTGAGAACTTGATTGAGAAATTTTTGAAGAAAAAATTGTCTCTTTTTAGTTGTTTCATGTGATTTGTTTCAAGAATGTCTTCCAAATCCATGCATGGTCGTTTAAAACAAAAATCAAGTTTTATTTCAAAATAAATCATCATGATCAATAATAAAACATTTCCAGACAAAAGCTTCGATTTATTTTAATTCAAAGCTTCAATTTATTTTAATTACAATGATTTTCCTTCTTTAGACTTAGTCCAATAAGTTATCATACAATTTTCATTCTCATTTTAAAAAAATAATAATTATCCAAAAACACTAGAAAGTGAAGCATGAGTTTTTTATTTTATTTCAAGCCCCAATTCAAGAATGATCTAACATTTAATCATACAATATGCAACATATTTCAAGTCAACATGGAATCATTCAATCCATCTAATATAACATTTAAATCAATAATTAAACATACATGTCAACAATTTTCATTCGATCAATCTTATCTAAAGTCAACATACAACCCATTTATCATTTCAATTATCATACTCAAATCAATCATTTAATATACATGCTAATAATATTCAAAAGATCATGATTTATTTAAATAGATATTTCCTTTAGTCAAAACCATGAAGAATCGTAGAATAAGAAAAACACTTAGACTCATATAAAAAAGATTTGCTTGGATAAATATTTTTGAGGGTCAAGAAGGTTGTTTTATATAAAATATCTCTTAAATCATAGAAACCAATATATCATCTTAAAAAAAATCATATGAAAACACATCATCAAAATTATTTTTCCTTTTTTTGAAAAAAATTTCAATGAATGCGACATAGATAGTTTCCCACTAGAACATAGCTAAGATTTGAAGTTTTAATTTTTGTACTAACATGCTCTAGTTTTCCATATAAAATCCTTGTATTATCAAAAAGCAATTAAGATTAATTATATAACAATGAATCATCAAAAAATTCATTGTCAATAATTTTAATTCCAATAGTTTTTCTTATTATTGTTGTTTAGGCTAGTGAGCTTGAAATGAGTGTTAGATCTCAAGTTATATGTCTTGAACATCCACTATCAAAATATAATTTTGTTTTGCTTATAGCCTTTGTTTCGAGTCAAACTTATAATAAAGGTGATTTTGATTTAGGTATCAATTTGACTTTGGGTTTCTCATGAAAAGTTTTACTTTTTCACTAATGGCTTTTAGTTATTTGTGGTTCCTTTAGGAACCCAAATCAACTTGTGTGGACTATGTTTTCTAAATGAGCATCTATAGGTAAAGTGTCCTGATTTACCATAAAAATTATATTTGAGTTTAAGAGAAGAGTGTAATGTAGGTCCTTTAACAAAGATAGTTGGCTTTTGATGAGTATTGCCTATAAAGCCAATAGCTTCCTTATGAACATGACACTTGTTAGCAAGGATTAAGTTTAGAGACTTGTTGCCTATCTAAAATTTTTCTAAAGTTTGTTTTAATATGATATTTTCCCTTTTAATTTCATCTAGCATTTCATATTTTGAGGAAGAAGTACATGATGTTGATACATCATTCATGTTTTCAAATTTACTTGCAAGTAATGTATGCTCCATCTTAAGTAATTTATAAGTTTTGCTAAGCTTCTTAAATTCATCAAATAATTCATGAAATGCATTTAATAATTCATTAAAAGTAAATGAGGTTTTAGGTGAGTTACTTATCTTATTATTGATAGCCATAAGCGTGGGATTTTTTACTTCTTCCTTGTTATCCTCTTGATCTTCAGAGTGCCCCGGCTTCTTGCATTCGTAGGAAGAAGTTAGGTCCTTTTTAAGTTTATTTTTATATTTTTTTGTTCTGTTTCATAAATTGTTTTAGTTCTTTTGTCATGAGTTCAAAGTCATAGTCCTCATCAATGTTTCACTTGAGGAGTTATATATTATTCTCAGTTTAATTTCTCTTATGTTCTTTGGAAGGTGTTCTTCTTCTTTTCTCAGTTCAATGTTCTTCATGTTCTTTAAATGGTGTTTTTCTTTTGTTTTTAGTGTTAATTCCATCTTGTTCTTTGGAAGGATGTTTTCATATTCATTTTTGCAAGTCATTTCATTTATTTTTGATTCATTTATTTTACTTGTGTTTTCGTGTGTGATTTTTAATGTGTGCTATATATCAAATCTGAATCACAAGCAAAAATCCAATTAAATTTATTTTTATCTAAAGAGCAAAACAAAGCATTCATAACTTTGGCATTTAAAGAAATTATCTTTTTTTAATGATAATAAATCTAATCATTTATAGTATTGGATGACTTCTGAAAATATTTTTGACAATATTCTATAGTTCAAAATCCATCGAAATAAAAAAGATATGCATTATAGTTTTCCAATATGTGTAATTCATCTCGTTAAATATGGGAGGACGTGCGAGAGTGTCCATCGTTAATACCAAAAGAAGCTATTAACTCGCTTGGGTCTTAATCCAATTGAGTCAAACATGGTTTTGATACCAACTATTAGGACCAAGTTGGCACTAAGAGGAGGGGAGGGGGGGCGGTGTGGAGGTGGGTGGGGGGGTTGGGCGAGTGTGGTGTTAAATTAGTGCAAGTGCAAAAAGTACTCAGTTTAAAAAATATGTTTGAAGTAAAAACTAAAACTAAAAGCGTATTTTGACATGATCAAGTTAGAGAGTATTTAAACTTAAGACTGAAAAAAGAATCTCGATTTTGCTAAAATAAAAAGTAAGTAAAGAAGGCTCATAAATTTATAGTAGTTTAGTAACCAACTTGACCTACATCCACTTCCCAAGTCTTCCTTCGTCGAAGCCCACTGGTGTCTACTAATGATCTTATTCCACGGGTGAAGATCAAAACCTTTTACACCTTTCTCCTTTCTCAAGCTTAGGAGAAGAGCCTTTACACTCACTTTTTCATAAGTTCAAGTTCAGGAGAGAAACATTTACAATCTTCTACTCTTCCCTTAACCTCACTTTACACTTGAAGCACACAAGGGAAGTTCTCAAGAAATTCTAATAGTAGTTTCCCAGTATTTTCACCCCTTTTTCTTGCCTCTTTCTTGCCTCCCCATGCAAGAATATTTGGGTTTTTTATAGACTCCAATTGGCTTAAAAAATTGGAGCCAAAATTTAAACTTTCTCTGTTAAACTTGGGTACGAGTGGTACTACCATCGGTGCCGATGGTACTGCCACCAAAAATGCCCCAAAAATGGGGACTACCATCACGTGGGCGGTTCTACCATCACCCACTAGTGGTACTACTATCGGGAATCCTGAAAATAGTACTTCAAGTATATTTTCTTATACGAGACTCATACCTCATATTGACCCCTCTCAAGGTTATTGAAATGAACTCAACTTGAGATCAAATCCAACCCAAAGTGGACCCAGTTGCCTCACATTGAGTTAATTTAGATTTCTTTAAATCTAACTCAATTATAACTTAATTATGATACTAACTAAGATACACTACACAATTACATTCGTTCTTGTTGTCTGACATATCAATCGATCTTTCAAACTCCCGGTGAGTCTCTTGATCAACTTCCAGCGCACTCCCAATAAGCTCTCGATCACCTTTGACGACCTCCTGGCAAACTCCCTGTAAGCTCCTGATCACCTTCCGCGAACTTTCGACAAGCCCCGATCACCTTCGGCAAGCACCCAGCGAATTCCTAGGAAGCCCTCGATCACCTTCGGCGAGCTCCCGACGATCTCCCAGCGAGTTCCCACTGCATCGTCCGAACCTCAGCCCGATGCTTGAATTTGACTTCGGCCCAACATTAGATTGTATTACCTTTTTACTGTCGTAGTTATTCTTGTATCACTCATCTCTAATACACAGGTTAAATCATAATACCCATCGATTGATTTTATTATCAAAATTTAAAATTCAATAATATAGATACATGGTAACTGAGGACAGACATGTCCAATAGATAAGATCCCCTGTACTATCTAGGGACTATGTCGTAGTGGCCTAGTACGTCCATAGTCGATGAGTCGAGTGAATTGTCATGAGATAACAATTCACTAAGTCAAAAGAAGTTCTAATAGGTAGGACTCACTACTAGCTCGGTATTGGGCCTAGAGGGTCACACACAAATGGTAGAGGTTTCAGTGAGTAGAGGATTGAATATGAGTTATCAAATTAGCTCATGTTCTTATAGGATGAGACCCAACATTGATGGACTCCTTTTATAAGATCTGATTAGAGGCCAATTGAGATTATTGGATAGAGATCCAATAATCTAAGATTAGTGGGTAGATGGATGGAGATCCAATGCCCACTAAGGTAAGATCTATTAGGGTTTTTGGGTGGCTCTATATAAATAGGAGGCAGGGGCAACACAACAGTGATAGGCTACACTTTTGGTCGCCCCATCCTATTCTCCTCCCTCCCTCATCTTCTCAATTGACCAGCCCTTCCCTATTGTAAGAGGGCAGCGAAGAAGATAGGTTATTTTTTTTCATGAGTGCTTTGAGAAAGTACACAAGAGTTGTGAGTTTTGGGCTGGGAATGGAGGAGCATCGCAGCAACGACCCATTGTATGGATACTACTAGAGAGGAGGACATTTGACCTTCTTCACCCTCTCTATCTAGATCTGAAATTTCAGGGATATACGATCTCCCTAGGTAATCAATCTCTCACGTATTATAGTTTTTGATTTTATGGGTTTTTCGCGCACCAATCTTTGCATGAAGACTTAATATATGTGGAAAACCTATTTTGTTTTCCTTTTTCACTGCACATGTGATGCTTTCGCTGGGTTTTCCTCAAGTGGTATTAGAGTCCGATTGCTCATGCAAAAGATTGGCTTTTAAACGTGTGATGAGATTGAATCGTGTAGAACTATTTTATGCATTCTTGTGGCGATTGGCTAAAAAGGCAGCTTCCACAAGCAAGCTGCCTGCAAGCGAGGGGCAGCCACTTGCGGGCTGGCTACTTGCAGGGGTGGTCGGACTCAACCATGGCCGCCTGCAGGGGCGGTCGCCATGGCCAAAGCCGCTTGTAGGAGCGGCACCCACCCACTGGGGCGACCACCCAAGGGTAGTGGTGACTGCCTGTTGGCAAGGGCAACCATCGCCGACGAGCTAGGGTGCCGCCTGCATAGGGGCGACGATGGTGGCCCACTGGAAGGGGGTAGAAAGGTTAGGGTTTTTCTTGGCAAAAAATGATTCTACCCTTTAGAATTTGAAAAATTCTTGGTTCTGTCCTGTCTAGAATTTCAAAAATACCCTAAATAATTCTAAAAAATTTTGGTATGTCATGAATTTTAGAAAAAAAATTAATTAAATAGTTTACTTGATTATTGATTATCTAGTAGTCCTACATGATGATGTGTACATGAGATGTATGATACAGATGGATGATAATGAGCCATGTGTTGTGATGTGTGCGTATGTGATTATTATTATTATTGAGACCTGCAAGCCTCCATTCTCATTTATTGTCGGGCCTACGTGCTTGTGATTATGTTATAATTATACGAAGAGGCACGGCGGGAGTATGGAGGTGTCAACAGGACCCACGATGTCGTAACGGGTAATTACGAAACATGGTGATTCGCCGAGGATCCAATGGAACCGAGGATGATGAGAATGATGATCATAGGGCTTGGAGATGCGTCGATACACATATAGATCATATAATGAGTGATTAGGCCCACTAGTTCGGGCCTAATCATATTAGGTGACCGTTCATGATCATTCGGTGTGTGGCATGCATATGTGATGTGTGATTATACACTTACTATATATATATATATATTTACATACGATGTAGATATATATTAAACATGTATGTGTGTGACACGACATATTAGGATACCGAAACAAAAACAAAACCCCTCCTACAATAATATTAAGTGGATGAGCATGAGGTAATAAGATTGACCCACATGGCCTCCCATCGTTATAGGAAGAAATTAAATCACGACATAGGTTGAGTTAGTCGAGTCACTTGAGGCTCACCTATCTACGTGGTTTGAGATCTTGCCTACAACATGGAGATATCACTGGTGACTTGAGGACATTATATGTTTGGTCGAGTCACTCGAGGGCATATCATCAAATCAGACTCATATAGAAATGATGGTGATGACTTAATTGAACATCATAGTTGGTCATGTCCCTTAGACCATGATGGTTCAGAGGCTGAATAGGATAGGAATCACAAGATGTTGTGATTGACAAGAGTTGCCTACCTTTTTGGGCTTAGTGTGATTGGTCGAGTCCCTCGAGGTTACACTAAGACGCTGATTGGATCCCGATCCCCACTAGAAGTCTGCTGGAGACTTTTGTTTTACGTGCCGAGGGTGTCACGTGATTCGTCAAAGAAAATAGTGGGCGTAGATTAAGACAGAAGTTGGTATCTTAATTAAGTTTCTACAAATCTACATGTTATTAATTCAAGCTACATCTTGTTTATCAGAAACATGTTGCTTGCAAATTTCTTATATGACATACTTGATGCTAACCATCTCATTAGTCCAAACTGCATGGATTAGCTTTGTAATTTGAGAATTGTTCTCACGACGAAGAACATTATGCACGTCCTTAACATTATTATGCCCACGTCGGAAGAAGGGGCTATTGAATCTCATATTTTAATGATGTATTCAATTGATGAAGTTATGATCTAATTTATTTTCAAGCTTAAGTGATGCAAGACTATCTTTGATAATGAAAAATATAAAATGATTGAAGTAGTAAAATCATACATTGGGCCAAAGTAAGAGATTGAGCACTAGGCTGAAAAAATTAAATATTATGCCAAGATCGGATGTCAACATATCAATGGATTGAGCAATATGCCAAAGGAGAGCATGATGCACCGAGGGTTTGAATGAACCAATGACATGCTGAACAACACAAGATTTATGCTTTATAATTATCTTTGTTATGATTGTCATAGTCTGAATCTTAATTGAGTTAGTTTTGGGGTGTAACTATGCTAACTCAATTAAGGACTTATTGGGCCTTAATTAAGCCTTAGTTAAGACTCATTTGAGCCCATTAGGAGGCTCATTTCATTGACCTAGGAGGAGGTACCGCTAGATCAAGAGATGGTAGAACATAGTGTATGAAATGTACTGAAACATACTTTTTCGAATTCCTGAGCAATGGTACCGTCGACTGTTGATGGTCGTACCACCTATTTTGGGTAGTGGTACCACCAAAGCCTAATTCCTAAGCTCTGTTCGATAGTAGTACTGCAAGGTGCTTGTGGTGGTATCGCCCATACCTCGAAAACTCAGAGATTTAAATTTTGACTCCAAGATTTGAAGCCATTTAGGGTCTATAAATACCGCATGTATTCTTGCTTGGAACAACAAGAATAAAAATTAAAAACTTGTGTAATGACCCTATTAGAAAGTTGAATTCCCTTCTCTAGAAGCTTAGAAGTTGATCTAAGGGAGAGTGTGAAGGAATACTTGTAAAAGAGGGTTGTAAAGGTTCTCTCCTGAGCCTAAGAAAAGGAGAAAGAGTTGTAAGGGATGGTTGATCTTCGCCTATTGGAAAAAGATCAGTAGTGAAAGTTGGTGGCCTTAATTGAAGAGGAATAGGGAGTGGACGTAAGTCATGAACATGATGACCAAACCACTATAAAATTAGTGTGCCTTCTCTTCTTTATTTTTTAATTACTTTACAAATTACTTACTTTACTTGCTCATTATAGTCCTATAAACATTTTAAGTTTAAATGCTTTTCAATATAAGCTTTATCGAACGAAAGTTTTCAAATCGACGTGTTCTTGCGAAGCACTAATTCAACACCTCCCCCCCCCCCTTCCTTCCTGTCGATATGATCTTAACAATTGGTATTAGAGCAAAGTTTCTCTCTATTTGGTTTAAAACTCAAGAGAGATAGCTTTTGCTGGTAATCAAGAGGGTCTTTCTATCACTCGTCCTTCTATGTTCTATGGGACGAACTACACGTATTGAAAAACTCGAATGAGAATTTTCTTGCTTTCTATAAATTTTGATTTATGGAGTATTGTTGAAAGTAATTTTGAAAAGTCTTCCAAACCAATGAATGAATGGAAAATTTTGGAGAAGACTTTCTCTTTGAATGCTAAAGCAATTGACGCTTTGTTTTGTGCTCTTGATAAAAATAAATTTAATTGAGTTTCTATGTACGAAATTGTACATGAGATTGACACACACTAGAAGTCACACACGAAGGCCCAAGTAGAGTTAAAGAGTTGAAAATTAATCTTTTGGTACATAGCTATGAGTTGTTTCATATGAAATCAAATGAGACCATTGGAGACATGTACACCCGTTTTACGAATGTCGTCAATAGTTTAAAATCACTTGGTAAAAGTTTTTCTAATTTTGAACTTGTTAATCAAAGACTAAGATCCCTTCTAAAATGTTGGGATCATAAAGTAACAACAATACAAGAAGCAAAGGACCTAAATAATTTTCCTCTTGAAGAACTTATCGAGTTATTGATGACCTACGAAATGACATGTATAGCACATGATGAACTTGAGAATAACCTTTCAAAGAGCAGGAAGGACATGACACTTAGAACCAAAGAAAACCACTTAGGAGAAAATTTAAGTGACGATAATGATGATGATGACTTGGCACTTCGTACAAGAAATTTTAAAAAATTCTTAAAAACAAACAAAACAAAACAAGACACTAAGAACAAACGTGAACTAAAAAAGGACTCAATAATATACTATGAATACAAGAAGCTAGATCACTTCAAAAATGAATGTCCCTGAGTGAAGAAGAAACTACTAAAGAATAAGAAAGCGCTCAAAGCAACTTGGGATGACTCAAGTGCATCCGAAGATGATGAGTCAATCAACAAGGAAGAAATTACAAATTACGCAATAATGGCATTTGGCAATGAGGTATGTAGCTCAAACGAATCTTCCTTATCTTTTGATGAATTATTCAATACAATTAATGATGATTTTAAATTAGTTAATAAAATATATAAATTGTTTAAAAAAGATCATGCTTCTCTTGCTAGTGAATTTGAAAAATAAAAAAATGAGTATGATGGTTATATGTTAGTTCCTTGCACTAAGTGTGAAGAGTTAGATTCATTTAAGAAAGAAAATATTTTACTACAAGAAATATTAAAAAAATTTAAAATATGTAACAAATCATTAAACATGATCCTTGCTAATAAGGGTCATGTTCAAAGAAAGGATGGAATTGACTTTGTGAGTAACACTCTACAAAATCTAACTATTTTCGTTAAAGGACCTACATTACATGTTTCACTTAGAAACAAATGTAATTTTTATGGTAGATTTGGACATTATGACTATAGATGCTCATTTAAGAACCATAAATAACTCAATGTCAATAGTTAAGATAGGTAAATATATTTATGAGGGACCAAAGTTAAATGGGTACCTAAAAAAATCCCTTTCTTGTAGATATATTTACAATCAAAAGCCAGGAGCAAAAATGATATCTTGATTGTGGATGCTCAAGGCTTATGACCTGAGATCCAACACACTTTTCATGCTCACTAGTCGAAAATAACAATAATAAGGAAAGATTATTTGAATCAAAATGATTAAAATTTAGTGATCTTTGTTACGATTATAATAAATCTTTTGATTAAAGATGATTTATGATTAGACAATTAATCTTGATGATGTCCATATTACTTTTCATTTTAAAACAATGATGCATAGCTTTTGTATGGAAAACTAGAGTATGCTAGTGTAAAAACGAATGAGAACTAAAGAACCTTAGCTATTTTTAATAGGAAACTATCTATGTTGCCTTCATTGGATTTCTTGAAAAGTGATTTTGATTTTGGATTTATTTTCATTTGATTATTTTTACTAACGAGATGATATCAGTACCTACAACTTAAGATCTATTGTATATGAAACAACTTTTTTTTATTCTCAAGAATATTTATCCAAACAAATCTTGATCCTTTGACTTGATGTTTATGAATTAAGATTTATTTTTTATGAATCTAAGTTTTTCATTAATTATTCTCCTATGATTCTTCTTGGTATTGATTAAGGAAAAGATTCATCCAAATAAACCATGATATATCACTAGACTCCTTGATGTTTATGACTTGAATTTTATTATGTATAATTTCCTTATATTTACGATGTATATATCTCATAAGATGATTGAATCATTGATGTACAAGGATAGAAAATTATTGGCTTGCACATCTCAAAAGAGAAGTGAAGCTTGCACTTTCAATAAAATTGATGTTGAAATAGGGTATTCACTTATCTCTTGGGGCATTACATACCTATTATGGATAGCGTAATTTACAATCTCACAGGAATTCCTGAAAAAAGAAGAGATTGCTATTTTAGAGGACAATAGGACACCGAATAGGTTAGGGTTACATACTTTGTAGCTTTAGGTATAATTTTTGGAAATCCTAATCAATCCATTGTTCCAAAAAGTTGAGTATATATTACCTTTCAACACAAAATTAGCTTCCCGAACAACACCATCATGATGAAGTTAGTCAAATGGAATTAGGTACAATGAATTGGATTATGGTAGGACATGATAACTGTTTTGGATATCTGTTATGGCAAAACATGATTGAGTTGTCAATGAAAGAATTGATGCTTCCATATGGTGGCTTGATTACAAGACTAATACATGTATATAACATAGTCATTCGATCATATGAAGGACTATGAAGTTAGACAGATTTAATATTATCATGAAAACCTATTAAGAAGATTAAGATGCATAGTAAGAAATTATGTTTGAACTAGATTACCTACGAGAACTGATCTTCCTCCACCAGAGCCAGAACTAAAAACACCTATATATAGGGGAAGTCAATCTCCTCCTACTAGTCCCTTTGAGGCATCACCTTCGACGGAGCCAGCACCCTACTCATCTGTTGATTCCATAGTAACTCGATTGGATCAAATTGAACTTCATCAAGACCAAAATTTAACTGAGCTGTAGCAAATTCATTGATAACTTGACACTTTTAATATGTAGTTTAATACCCTGTTTAGGTATTTTGGATTACCACCACCTGAATAGCTTGCATGTTTCTCTTTTTGTTAATAACAATGAGGGAGAAGTTTATGCTTCCTTAATGTCTTGTACTCCTTATCTTACAATCTTTGATGTACTCTTTGATGTTATATACTTTTCAATATTATGATGCACTTCTTGATGATATTATGATGCATGCAACATGTTGAATCTCGAATTTTGTTGATGAAATCAATTAATGAATTTTTGATCTAACATGGATTGTTAGAAATTGATTGATGTAGGATTAATTATGATAGAATTATTATTATTATTAGGATTGGCCAAGGTCAGGTCCATGCATCGGGTTGATGCGATCGGGAACTCACCAAGAGTGCGTTGGGAGCTCGCCGAGGGTATTAGGAGTTTGCCAGGATGGCGCAAGGGAGTTCGCCAGAAGAAGATCGAGACTCGCCGAAGATTGTCGAGGGTAGCCGAAAAGCTTATCGGGAGTTAGGATGGTCTTGTAATGGATGTTTGGCAATTATGATTATATTTAATTAAGTCATAATTAGCATCATGTTGGTCTAACTATGACAGGAGCAATGAAGTTATAACCAGATAATGGGCCCAAATCAAGCTTAGGCATCGGGCCAAGTTTGGACGATGCAGTGGGACCTCGCCGAGAGTTAATTAGGAGATTCGCCGAAGGGATCGGGAAGCTCGTTGGGAGCACGTTGGGAGATCATCGGAAGAAGACTGGATGACTTACCGCAAGAATGCCGGAGGTTACCAAATTGGTGGAAGTTGGGTCTTAGTTTAAGCTTGTGGTCTTTAAGTGTTGTAATCGTTGAGTCATAGTTAGAAGTGAGTCCTAATTGAGTTGGATTTGGATGAAATCTAAATCAACTCAATAAGGCAACCGGGTCCACTATTGGGGTTTGATTGAGCTCAGGTTAAGCTCAATTGGTTGACCAGAGGGTTGGTCAACATCAGGTTCAAGCCAAAATTTGAAAAGTGGAGGGAATCACTTTTGCAAAAATTTCGGTCGGTAAACCACCAATGAGCGACGGGTGTACCACCGCCGCCTAGGCTTTTGGGTGGCTGACGACGGCTGTCCCACCCAGGCTGGGTGGTTGAACTTCTCGTACCCAGGAATCTGGGTACTTTCAGGGTTGACACCCCTAGGGTCGGCAGGTAAACCGCCCGTACCCTAGTGTTCGGGCGTTTGAGCCGCCCAGGTCAGCGGGTAAACCACCCATATCTAGTTTTTCTGGGTATGTTGGATTTTGGCTTCGATTTTAAAGCCAATATGAGGCCTATAAATATCCCAAGTTTTATTATATTCTACACAATAATTTTGGGGATTATATTATGAGAAAATATTGTGTGAGAATTGTAAGAAAAAGAAAAAGGGTAAGGGAGTAATCAAAGAGTGTAATCTTATCTCCATTATAAGCAAAGTGTAAGGGTTTCGTCTTCACCTAAAGAAGATCGGTAGTGGATGCCAATGTGCCTCAAGAAGGAGGACTCGAGAGTGGACGTAGGTCATTAGTGCCGAACTACTATAAAAATTGTGAGTTCATCTTTTGCTTTCCTTATTAACGCTTCCAATCTTGTTTACTCTTTGAAAGCAAACATTTCACTTACGATGTTTCTTATCTTTCAGATTTCCTTGGTCTTTCTTAAGTAATTAGTAAACAAGTAACTTAGCAATCTTCTTATCATTCACTTACTTTATTTGAACAACAAGCTTTGGATCTTCCCATCGTGCTTAAACCAAAACATTTTTGTTTAAAATGAAAAATTTACACTTGCACTAATTCACCCCCCCCCCCCCCCCCCCCTCTCTTAGTGCCAATTGATCATAACAATTTGTATCAGAGCTTTAGTTTTTCTCATTTAGTTTAACACATAAGAGAAATAACTCTTATTGGGTTTTAAGAGGGCTTTTCTATCGTTCGTCCTCCCATATTAAATGGGATGGACTACACTTATTGAAAAACTCGAATGAGAGTTTTCTTGCTTTCTTTAGACCTTGATTTATGGACTATTATTGAAAATGGATTTGAAAAGTCTTCTCTTCCAATGAACAATTGGAATGATTTGGAGAAGAAAACTTTCTCTTTAAACGCAAAGGCTATGAATGCCTTATTTTGTGCTCTTGATAAAAATGAATTTGATCGGGTTTCTTGTTTTGATTCGGCTTTTGATATATGACATGTATTAGAAATAACATTGAAAGCACACTTAATATAAATGAATCATTAAATGAAAATACTTCTAAAAATGAACAAGAAGAACACCTTCCTAAGAACTAGAAGGAATGCGAACCGAGAAGAAAACATAACTCCTCGAGTGAAATATTGAGTGACGAGGACTTTGAACAAATAAACCAGAAATATTAATGAACTTGAACCTTAAAAATAATGTAAAGATGAACAAAATCTCTTGCCATGAACGTAATAAGCCGAGGAGCTCCAAAGATGAAATGTACAATCAAGAAGTAGATAACCTTGCTCTTATAACCATTGACAATGAGGTTAGTGATTCATTAAGCAATTCTTTTTTGAAATATTAAATATACTTTATGATTTGTTTGATGAATTTAAAAAACTTAGTAAATCTTTTAAGTTGCTTAAACATGAACATGATTTGTTAGTTGGTAAAGTTGATGAAATGCATGAGTTATTAGTATCACACAATCCTAGCTCTAAATGTGAAATGCTAGACAACATTAAAGAAGAAAATATCATACTTAAGACATTGTTAGAAAAATTTGAAATTGGTAATAAATCCTTAAATATGATCTCTGCCAATAAGGGTCATATTAATATAAGAAATGAAATAGGCTTTGTGGGCAATATCCAATAAAAGCCAACTATTTTTATTAAATACCAACAAAAGCCAACTATTTTTGGTAAAGACCAACCTTAAATGTGCTACCAAGAATTAAATATAATTTTTATGGCAGATTATGACATATGGCATACAAATGTCCATTCAAAAACTATAGTCATCACAAGTTAGTTTGGGTTCCTAAAGGAACCATAAACAATCTTATGCCATTAGAGAAAATGGGAAGAACATGTCATAAATGACCAATGTTAAATGGGTACTTAAATTAAAACCTCCCATAATATAAAGTTATTTCCTAACAAGGCTAGGAGAAATAAAAATATTTTGAAAGTAGATGCTCAAGTCATATTACTTGAGATCTAACACTCCTTCAAGTTACTAGCCTAAGTAGTAATAAAAAAATTATTAAAATTAAAATTATTGATAATGAATCTTTTAATGGTTCATCATTATACAATTAATATTGATGATGCATAGCTAGAGTATACAGGTATGAAAATGAATTAAAACTAACGAACCTTAATTATTGAAAAATATATTTTGAGTGAATGCTAAAATCATTGGCTTGTTTAAATGTAAAGACTATTGTTAAATGGTTCAAATATTGACAAAGTCTCTGGAATGATTGATTTAAATGATTGAAATGCTATGATTGAATGATTGTGTTGAATAATATAATTTTAGCATAGAACAATATAAAAAAGAAAAAAATCATGCTTCATTGTCTAGTATTTTTGTAAATTAAAAATATATTTAATGAGAATGAAATAAGCATGGTAATTCACTACCCTAAGTCCAAAAATTATTGGAATTGAAATAAATCAAGGTTTTCATTTGAAAATATTTTATTGCAATGATATTGATGAAATTGTGTTTTTTACTTTAAATGACATTACATTCTTGAAATAAATTTCAAAAGAAGGACAATTATTCTTGAAGTAATTTTTATTCTATTAATCCTTCAATAAGAGACAAAATAATACTATTATTGTAGAATCTCTTAAACTACAAAAATGGATTTGAGAATTTTAGCTATTGAAAATTAATCTATGATGCTTTCATTGAATTTTTTGAAAAGTGAATTTTGATGATGATTTTGGATAACCTTTCAAATTATTTTCTTTTAAGAAGAGATTAATGAATCGATTATGTTATTTTTATGACTCTCTTGAACTATGAAAATGATTTTGACGATTTGATGATTTGAACTTGAATAAATTATTATCATGATTTTGGCAAGTTTAAAAAATAAAACTTGAAAATCTTCTAATTTATCATCTAAGAAGAGATTTATTAAATTAAATCATGTCTTTAATATTCATGAATGTCTTTTGATATCAATATTTATCTTGACATAATTTATTTTAAAACTCATGAATGACATAATTTATCACCAAAATTAGTATTTCTTAAATTTGTGATAAGTTAAAAATTGAAAGAGATTTGTATTATCATATATATTCTCTTAATTTCTTGACTTGAGTTATATGTTATGGGAATCACGTTATTGATCTCTATAATTTTCTCTTTTAAATAAAAATATGATTTCTGATCTTAACAATATTAATTGAAATTATTATTAAGATCATTCTTCTTTATTAAAAAGATTTATCTTGGATGAATTACGATTAACCCCTTAGACTCATTTTATTATTTACAAAAAAAGGAGAAACAAACTTATTAAACGAATCATGTCTTCTGATATTAAAAATTTGATTTTATCTTTAGTGACATGATCTCCTTGTACTTTTTGACATAATTTGAATATGAATGTTAAGAAAAAATTATGCCATCATATCTCTTTCTTGACAGTAACAAAAAGATAGAGATAAAATTATTAAGATGATTAGAAGTAAATTGGATATGAAAACCTTGGATGAGAAACAATTTGCTTGGAAGAAAATTTAGAATTTTGTAAATGTATGTAAAATACTTGATTTACAATTTAAGCTTAATCTACTATCATGCCTTCTTGAAATTCTTGATGCTTTTTATCAAAATTTACAATAGATGATTTTTTGCTATACTTGAAATTACATAAGATGATTTTAAATGCATGAGTAGCTCTTAAACTTTTGAATCTCATTGAATATCTTAAAGTTTTGAGCTTAATTTCAAAATTCACATCTTTAAAATTGAGTATTTTTGTGATATGATATTTTTCATTTCTCTACCTTGATTCTACTTTCTTGCTCACACATGTGGAGAAAGGAAATCACTAGCATTTCAAGAGATTAATAAGTCTACTAATTACATTTTAAATCTCTTAAAAGTGATTTTGATGATTTTGAAATTAAATGAGTGATTTATCTATATCGTGGTTTTGATTTATTGGAATTATAACTTGAAACCTTTTATAATTAGAATCTTTGGTTATGTATCTTCGTATTATTTAAAAAGAGATTTTTATACAAATCATGAACTTGACAACTTAAGATTTCTTATAGATAAATCAATAGATTTTATTTATTTCTCCTATGACTTGTCTTTTGATATTCATAATTTGTTTCCATAAATTGAATATCTCATCACCATGTTGATATATTTCATGTGATGACTGATATAATTCTTGAAAAATGATATAATGGGAAAAGTTTTATACTATTCTAACCATCCTCTTTTTGACAATGACAAAGGGGGAGCAAAGCTTGTTAGCTTATAAAATTGCTAGCTTGAACAATGCAAAGGAAGCAAATATTTGCTAGCTTGAACTTCTCAAAAGAGAAGAATGAATTCACTAGCTTGCATGTTCTAAAGTAATGCAAATTTTGTTAAATTGCTAAGCTTTCATATATCAAAAACTTGCTAATTGCACTTCTCATTTTGTTGATGACAAAGAAGGAGAACGTATAATGATGTGAAATCATGTATGATGATCATGCATGTAATGATGATTTTGAAAATCTACATAAATATAATGATTTGTTATTGTTCGAATTTATTTGCTACATTTCTTGAAATTTACATGAGAAATTTGTTGAGCTCATATTCAAAATTTTATATATACAAGATTGAGGTTGAGACCTAGAAATGTTAAATCATAAAAATATATAAATTTCTAATATAGATTTCATGAAATGAAGCCTTTTTGTGATAACATTTTTTTTGAAAACTTTCTCCATGATTTTATCTTATTATTTTTAAAAAAGGGAGAAAAAAAATTACATGAAGATGTTTCACATTTAAAATTTACAGGAGATAATTTTTGATATCAAGAGATGACTTTTGCTACATTTGAAATACATAAGTAATCTTTAAATCTCTTAAACTTTTAAGCTCATCTTAGTATTGCTTTTAAAATTTACTAAGAGCTCCTCTCTATGATGAAATGATTCAACAACACCTCCCTTATTTCTCTCCTTATTAAAGGGGAAGAAAATTTTATAATGCATATACTAAGGGGGAGTAATGTCATCCTATGCTTTGAAATTATTAGCTATATTTCACCTTTTTGTTAATGACAAAGGGGGAGAAATATATATTGATGACACAAAATGAATACATTGATGACATATGATCTTATTGAAATACATGAATATCTTGGATAAGGTTATGAATTGGACATCTTGGATATAGATGCTTAATTCCTTTTCACTCATGAGTTGATGACTTGATGCAAATTTAGAAATTTGCATAGAATATTGATTTCTTGAATTTAAGAGTATGTGCTTCTCTTAAATTTAAGTGGCATGGATTTAGGAGTAGTTAGGATTAACTCATGTCATCAATTGATTGTCATAATAAAAAAGGGGGAGATTATTGAATCTTGGATTTTGATGATGAAATCAATTGATGGGTTTCTGTTCTAACATGGATTATTAGAAATTGATTGATGCAGGATTAATTACGATAGAATGATTATTACAATCAGGATTAGCCAAGGTCAAGTCCATGCATCAGGTCAATGCGGTTGGGAACTCGCCAAGAGTGCGTCGGGAGCTCATCGAGGGTATCGGGAGTTTGCTAGGATGGCGCAAGGGAGTTCGTCAGAAGAAGATCGAGACTCGTCAGAAAATTATTGGGGTTAGCCAAAAAGCTTGCTAGGAGTTAGGATGATCTTGTAATGGATATTTGACAATTATGATTGTATTTAATTAAGTCATAATTAGCATCGTGCAGGTCTAACTATGTCAGGAGCAATGAAGTTACAACCAGATAATGGGCCCAGATCAAGCTTAGGCATCGGGCCGGGTTTGGATGATGCAGTGGGACATCGCCGGGAGTTCGCTAAGAGATTCACCGAAGGGATCAGGAAGCTCACTGGGAGCATGCTGGGAAATCACCGGAAGAAGACCGGATGACTTACCGCAAGAATGCCGGAGGTTACCGGATTGGTGGAAGTTGGGTCTTAGTTTAAGCTTGTGGTCTTTAAGCATTGTAATCATTGAGTCATAGTTAGAAGTGAGCCGTAATTAAGTTGGATTTGGATGAAATCCAAATCAACTAATAAGGCAACCAGGTCCACTATTGGGGTTTGATTGAGCTTAGGTTGAGCTCAATTATTTGACTAGAGGGTTGGTCAACATTAGATTCAAATCAAAATTCAAAAAGTAGAGGGAACCACCTTTGCGAAAATTTTGACAGGTAAACCGCTAGTGAGCGACGGGTGTACTGCCGCCGCCCAAGCTTTTGGGCCATTATAAAGTCGAGTACCTAGGGCACATTATATCAGAGGATGGAGTGGCTGTAGACCCGACAAAGATTGAAATGATGCAAGGATGGCCAAGACCTATGAACGTAAAATTGGTGCGCGGCTTCCTTGGACTTACGGACTACTACCGAAAGCTTGTGAAGGATTACGACAAAATTAGTGCCCCACTCACTTTCTTACTGAAGAAAGACTCCTTCTAGTGGTTGGACAAAGCTTCCATGGCCTTCAAATAACTCAATGCAGCCATGACGACGACGTTGGTCCTAGAGCTGCCCGATTTCAGTCGACCCTTTGTGATCGAGGCTAATGCATCCGGAGTTAGAATTGGAGCTGTCCTAATGTGTGATGGCTGACTTCTTGCCTTCACCAACAAGGCTTTATCTCTCTCCTACCATAAAATATCTGTGTATGACAAAGAGATGCTTGTGATCGTGTACACCGTCATAAAGTGGAACCCTACCTGATCGATCGATGCTTCCATATTAAGACTGACCACCGGAGTCTCAAAACTTCTTAGAGCAGAAAATATCTTCCCCGGAGCAACAACGATGGGTAACTAAACTCTTTGGTTTTGATTATAAAATTATTTATTAAAAAGGGAAAGAGAATGTTATTGCAGGTGCTCCATCTCGGTTGCCGGAGCAAGCCAAAATTTTAGCCATCTCCCTTCCTTCCACCAACTTCCTTAATGGTATTAGGGAAGAATGGAAGAACGACCTAGGGCCATGAAAGAAATTGGAGAAGGATTCGGTTCCGTGGGCCACTACACTTGGGATTCAAGGAACCTACGCTACAAAGGCCGAATTGTGATTGATCCTTCTTCCCCTTGTATCGAAATTATTTTACATGAGATGCACTCTTCACCTTTAGTAGGGCACTCTAGATTTCTGAAAACATATAAAAGGGTGAAGCAAAACTTCTTTTGGAAAGACATAAAAAGATATATTTGTAATTATGTATCTAAATATAATATATGCCAACAGTAAAAAGGTGAAATAGTGGCAAGTCTAAGAAAGCTGCAGCCATTACCTATACCGGACTCAGCATGGACTGACATATCCATGGACTTCATTGAAGGGCTACCACTATCACAAGGTAAAAGTATGATCTTCATGGTGGTAGATCATTTATCAAAATATGCTCACTTCTGTGCTGTGAGACACCCTTATACCGCTGCTAGTATTGTTCAACTCTTTGTGGAAATTATTGTTAAACTGCATGGGATGCTAAGGTTGATTACGAGTGACCATAACAAGGTGTTTACAAGCAGATTTTGGACCAAACTCTTCCAATTATGAGACACCCAACTAAAGATAAGCACAACCTATCATCCACAGACGGACGGCCAAACAGAAGTGATGAACAGATGCCTCGAGACTTATCTCTGGTGCTTCATCAGTGATCGACCAAAAGAGTGGACAAACTGACTTCCTTGGGACAAATGGTGGTATAATACAACCTATCATTCATTAATCAAATGTACCCCCTTTGAGGCATTGTATGGCCGACCACCTCTATAATACCTAAATATGTAATGGTGCGGCCAAAGTACATTAGGTCGACCAAAACTTAATTAACAGGGACAAGCTTCTGTAGCTGTTGAAGGATAACTTAACTGCCGCCCAAGTCCACATGAAGCAACAAGCTGACACTCATCGAAGCGAGTGAAAATTTTCAGTAGGAGATTAGGTCTACCTTCGCCTACAACTATATAAGCAACTATCAATCAACAATAGAGCATCGATGAAGCTATCTCCTTGATTCTATGGATCATATCGGATCTTGGAGCATATTGGGGCCGTGACATATAAATTAAAGCTATCAAAAGACGCTAAGATCCATCCCGTCTTCCATGTATCATGCTTGAAGCCCAAATTGGGAGAGCATGAGTCGGCCTATACCCAGATATCGAGCACTACAAATGATGATTCAAGCTCAACCACAAGCTATACTTGATCGAAGGATTATGATGTGTCACCGATGCCCCTCAACTAAAGTACTAGTGCAATGGAATAACTTACCATTCGAAGATGTCACGTGGGAGTCTTATGAGGAGCTGAAGACCTGGTTCCCAAAGTTTATGGATCCTTAGCTTTAAGAACAAGGCTGATTCAAAGAGGACGGGCTTGATATGACTCCGACAAGGTTGAGTCCTAATCACCCTAGAATTAATCAATAATAACCCTGTGAGATTGTAATAAAACACCACCTAGTTACTTCTATCCTATAAAGAATGGTGGCTCGGGTTTATTTGGGGCCTTAGGGCTCATTGGCCATCGTCCCCTTTACTGGGTTGGTCAGCCAGGGTTTATAGCAGACATAGGAGGCCTTGGTGCCATCATAGCCGTCGCCCATTCCTATTAAGGCAGGGCGGCTATAAGATGGGCAAGGGGGGTAATTTCACTTAGATAGCACCCCCCTAGGGTTAGGGTTTTGAGCCCTATATAAGTTTGTAGCCTCCTCCTCTTTTAATACAGCAAGTAATCTCTTTTATTCAACCTTGTGGCTGACTCCTAGGAGAGAGGAACCCCAATAGTCTTCCAAGGGTTGATTCCCCTCAAAGATCAAATTCTATAGAGCTCTTTCTAGGGTTCTATCACTTAAGTGATGTAGGATAATCTTTGATCATAAAAAAGCAAAACAATTAAAGTAGTAAAATCATACGTTGGGCTTGAGCCATAAATCGGGCATTGGGCCTACAAAATTAGACATTACGTCAAGATCGGATGTTGCGGGAGTCAACATTCGATGGATCGAGCAACATGCCGAAGGAGTGCATGATGCACCGAGGGTTTGGATGAACCAATGACATGTCAGACAATACAATTTATGCTTTATAATCGTCTTTATCATGATTGTCATAGTCTAAATTTTAATTGAGTTAGTTTTGAGTGTAATAATGCTAAATCAAGTAAGGGTTGTTGGGCCTTAATTAAGCCTAATTAAGATCGATTTGAGCCCATTAAGAGGTTCATTTTGTTGACTTCGGAGGAGGTACCATCAGGTCAAGAGATGGTACAACCTAGGGTACAAAGAGTACTGAAAGATACTTTTTTGAGTTCTCAAGGGTGGTACCTTCGGTTGTCGGCAGTAGTACCACCAAATGGCGATAGTATCATATATTTCAGGTAGTAGTACCACCAGATCCTAGATTTCCAAGCTCTGTTCTATGATGGTACCACCTGATGCCGACGGTGGTACCACTCGTACCTCGAAAACTTAGGGATTTGAATTTTGACTCCAAGATTTGAAGTCATTTGGGGTCTATAAATATCCTAGGTATTCTTGCTTAGAACAAGAATAGAAATTTAAAACTTATGTGAAAACCTTGTTAGAAACTTGAGTTCCCTTCTACAGAAGTTTAGAGGTTGTTATAAGGAAGAGTATGAAAGAATACTTATAAAAGAAGGTTGTAAAGGTTCTTTCCTGAGTTTGAGAAAAGGAGAAAGAGTTGTAAGGGGTGGTTGATCTTTACCCGTTGGAAAAAGATGTTAGGACTCTAGCTAGGAAGTCATAATTTAGTTTCATTAAAGAGGGTATTCATATAAATCCTATGGGCATTCATGTAAATCCTATCTAGCCGACTCCTAATAAAGAAGCAAGGAGGCCGGCTAGGTTAGGATTAGATAGGAGGAAGATATTTTGAGGGAAGAATAAGATACATGTCATCCTAATTAACCACCCCTAATCCTAGTTAAAGAGGGGTTGGTTGAGAAGGGGTTAAGTTAGAATAAGATTAGGATTAGCTTGGAGGTTGCTTCTCAGAGTTGGAGTTTGAGTTGTTGGAAGTAGGAGTTGCTTCTTAGAGTTGGAGTAGGAGTCTTAAATAGGAATCCTATTAGGATTTGGGGTTTAGAAGCCCTATAAATAGCCTTGTATTCTCCCCTTTTCATCATAAATAGATCAATTATGTTTTAGCTATAGTGTAAAATTTCGAGGGAGGAACACGTATAGAGTTTCAAGGAGGCCGATCCCCTATAGAGATCACTCCAAGCTTAGAATCCGTAAGGGTTCTAATACTTGGTATTATAGCAGTGTTCTTGGCATCTCGTTGCCCTCCCACAGCCATCCATCAGCCCCCCATAGCCGTCCAAAGCAATTCCCACAATTGCTTGAAGATCGTCACCAAATTTCACCATCATCTCCACTACCATAAATCATCCTTTAATCTCCCCGTGAATTGGAATAGGTTCTGGTTTTCTACTTTAATGCTGCTACAATTTAGTTATCCCTATTCAAAAAATCCAAAAGAAAATTGTTCCTATTTGCTGCACAAACTTTTCATCTTAAAGTTATCATCTTTACGATGAAAATTACGCTGCAGAATTCCAGCCGCACACCCTTGACTATTTGATTTACTGCTACGTTTTTACTGATCCAATCTCTATGAAATTTTTATGACAACTTTGGCACTTGCTATCTTTGGATTTCCTTTTGGTTTCATCAAAAAAATTTCAATATAAACTGCTGATCTTTTACATCCAAATTGATGCACTTTAGATGTAAAGAACTACTATAGTACCTTCTCGTGATCTTTGATTTTGCCAAACCTTTCTGTCATTTTCTTGTCGGTATTATCTTTCCCTTACTAACAGATTCTCCTTAAGTTTTACTTGAATTCTTATTTTGAACTGCTAGAAAAAAAAATCTCGTCTATACTGCTGAAATCTTTCGACAAAAAAATTTTACCGCAGTATCTTCTCGTATTCCTTGATCTAGCCGAAACTTTTGCTGCTGATTTCTTTCACAAATTTTTTGACAACAGTATCTTTCCCCTACTAATGGATTCCCATTGAGTTTTACTTGATTCGTTATTATGAACTACTGCAAAAAATTTTGACTATACTACTGAAATCTTTCGCTGAAAAAATTCTGCAGCAACACCTTGCAATCTTTGATTTTGCCGAAACTTTTGTTATCGTTTCTTTCCATGAAATTTTTTATCATATTATCTCTCTTTTACTAGTAGATTCCCTTTGAGTTTCACTCAAATTTTCATTAAAAATATATGGAAAAAATTATGTCTTCATTGCTGAAATTTTTTTGACGAAAAATCTACTACTGCACCTTTGTCTTTCCTCTTCTCCTTAACCCACCGAAACCCAACTATCTTGCTGCCACCACCCAAGGCATATTTAGGGCATCCTTTTAGACTTATGACACAACTATCATAATCTATTTTCATAACCCAAACAACACCCAAAACCGTAGCCCAAAACAGCGACCTATCGCGGCCTATCGACGCAGAATTCTACTGTAGTACCTTTCGATGTTTGTTGCTACACCCATATCTGATCCTTACCGAAATTGTTGCTGCCACTCACGTCATCTTTAGGGCACCTCTCTAGCCTTAAGATGCAGCCATCATAACCTATTTTCAAAATCCATAGCCAACTCAAAATCGTAGCCTAAACAGTGATCTTGCGTAGCCATCGAACCTTCCACTGATCCTTACGCTCCGTAACTACCAATCCTACAAAACCGGTTGCTGCCATCAATAGCAACCCTAAGCCATCCCTCTAACCCTAAACGTCTATCACTAAACCCTCCTTATAGCCCCTATAATAACCCTAAATCACAACCACAACAACACCCAGAAAAAATAACATCCTGTCAGCCCCAAATCGTAGCCATCTACCCATGATCCACCATCCCTTTCAGACACCAAACCACCCAACCGTTCTATACCACTGACCCAATAGTAGGAGAGGAACATTGGTATCTCAGATCTGGAGGCACACGCAATGGCATCTTAAGGTTCAATTGATGCCAAGTTGGAGGCGTTTGAATCACACATAGAGGACAAATTGCGTGCCTTATTCGCCAAATTCGGATTGAGCCGATTCTGTGCCCAATAAAATTCCAACAAGGTGAAAGTTCAGAGAGGCTTTTAAAATAGAAAGAACGAGCCATTGATATGAGGCAGCCACGCATGAGGGTGAACGAGCCACTGATTTCGCACACGGAATGTTACTTCCGTCATTACCAAACACCGGAGGATTCCATGGTGGACACCGCTATCATCCACCTTGAAGAAGATGTTATATGATGGTACAATTGGCTTGAATATAACTATGGAACTTCGATGTGGATACAATTCAAGTATGCACTGCTGAACCGCTTTGGGCCGACCAAGTATGAGAATATCAATGAACAACTTGCCAAGATCCAATAAACCTCTACGATCCAAGAATACCAGACCAGGTTTGAGGAATTATCTTATTTGCTCATGGTTGGTCTGACAGATAATTATTAGGGACGTTCATCGAAGGACTCAAGCCAAAAATTAAATGAGAGGTTAAAGTGCAACAGCCCCCCACCGTGAAGGTCGCAATCTCTTTCGCCCGAATCTAAGAAAAACGGCTCAACCAAGATGCTCGGAGGATAAGAACCACTCCTAGACCCCATGGCATATGAACCTCCTTCTACTTCTAGCCATCCTTTGCTACCAAATAAATTGACAAGAGAAGAACTACACGACCAATGGGAAAGGGTTTTTGTTGGTATTGCGATGAACCTTGGGGCCACGATCATCGCTACAAAACGGGCCACCTCCTACTGATTGAACCTCTTTAAGATATGGAGGAGGAGATCCAAAAGCATGAGTTAGAGGTCACAGATGAAGAACAATAGTCGGTTGATTTTTTTGACGCATACTCTTGCCGACTATGTGAACTTGCAAATGGTGAAAATGGGAGGACTTCTAAAGCAACATCTGATCACCATTCTTATTGACACCATGAGCACTAACAACTTTATGAACAACAAGGTTGCTATCTAATTAATGCTCCAAAATAGAGATTGCAATAGGTTAAATGTTGAGGTCATCAATGACCAAATTTTGAAGTGCGACGAAAGATCTCCAAGGGTGAAATTGTTGCGACAAGACCAAGAGATACTTGCTGATTTCTTCCACCTTCCTCTTGATGATTATGAGGCCATGCTTGACATCAAATGGCTGACTACACTTGGTGATGTTCCTTGAAATTTTTCTAAATTTATTATGAAATTTTTCATCCATGAGAAATAGGAGATCCTACACGGGAAATGCGAGAGCGACGTAACGATGACTTGCACGCAGCAAACGGAGAAAGTTTTCAACAAAGAAAACAACAGCTTCCTAATCCAACTTCAGTAGCACTCTATGAGGGAGCCAACAAAATTTGAAGACCCAAATATCATCCAATTGTTTGCTGAATTTTTAGATATTTTTATCGAACCATGCAGCCTACTCTCTAACCGCCGACATGACCACCGAATTCTGATTCTCCCGGATAAACCAGCAGCAAACTCTCAGCCATATCATTTTCCACACTTCTAGAATGCTGATATAGAGAGAATTGAAGATAAGATACTTGAAACAGGGGTCATACATCCAAGTTGCAGCTCCTACTCTTCGCTGGTGCTAGCTTTACCCGACTTCGACAAAGTGCTTATTATTGATACATCGGGAGCTAAAAATTATGTTATCCACATGCAAGATGGCCAACCCCTAGTCTACATTAGCAAAGCCCTCACTCTAAATCAGCTGAAGCTACTAATCAACGATGAGGGAATGCTAACCTTTGTTGAATTTATTACTTGGTATGATATAGGTCAACAGCACGAAGAGGAGATCAAAGTAAGTCTTGAAAAATTATAGCTTTTGCTCCTTCCAAATTCAAATCGAGCTCACCTTACCATGGACTTTACTAGAAGGTAGCTCCCATCACAGAGGAAGGCCTGACTATCAATAAAGAACAACCATATGTCAGCCCGCACAAGAAATAAACAACCGCCCGATAAACACTGGAGTAGAAGGAAGTTTGTTGTTAAAGATCGAGTCTTTCTCCATATTTATCCCTAAAAGCAGGACTTTATGAAGACTCGAGCCTCACGGAAGTGGTCTTCTAGTTACTTTGGACCCTACAAAATTGGAGATCACATTGGAGCCATAAATTATGGATTGGACTTGTGCACTAATTCAAAATTACAACTCATCCTCCAAGAATCTCACTGCAAATGAAAGTTTAAAGATGACAACTCGGCCCCAACTTATTCACCTGACACCCAAGTTGATGAGGACGCCCAAATTCAACTGATGATTGCGTGGGATCATGGGATCGTGACACATCATCGTCTAATCACTACTACTGATGCTGGATCCCAGGAACAAGATGTGCCTACATAGGGCCATCAGGAACCCTCGTGAGGAGTTACAGATCACAACCCAAAGACATGGAGCTCAGCCTTGAGGACATGGCTGATTTGAAGCTAAGAGAGTCCTAATTTAGTTTCATTAAAGAGGGCAGATATGTAAATCCTAAGGGCATTCATGTAAATCTTATCTATTCGACTCCTAATAAAGAAGTCAGGAGGCTGGCTAGGTTAGGATTAGATGAGAGGAAGATATTTTGAGGGAAGAATAAGATACATATCACCCTAATTAACCACCCCTTATCCTAGTTAAAGAGTGAGGAGTTACAGATCACGACCGAGAGATATTGAGCTCAGTCTTGAGGATATGACTGATTTGAAGAGGGCGGGTCTGTTAGGACTCTAACTAGGAGAGTCCTAATTTAGTTTCATTAAAGAGGGTAAATATGTAAATCCTAAGGGTATTCATGTAAATCTTATCTAGCCGACTCCTAATAAAGAAGCAAGGAGGCCAACTAGATTAGGATTAGATGGGAGCAAGATATTTTGAGGGAAGAATAAGATACATATCACCCTAATTAATGATAGAACCCTAGAAGGAGCTCTATAGCTTTTGACTCTTGAGGGGGATCAACCCTTGGAACCCTAGAAGGAAGAGGGGAAGAAATAAGAAGGGAGTTAGGGCTTCTTATTTAAATCCACTTTTGGTTTGAAATCTTTAAAGGCAAGTATTCTCTATCTTCTTTATACTAAAGTTTATCATTATTATTGCTTTGATTTTGAGAATAAATGTAGAAATCTCCCTTGCTTGGCTGCTAAGTACAAATCTGTAATATTATTAAGCTTATGATCTATCTGTCTTGTTCATCCGTAACTTTTAATACAGACCTCTGATTTAGAAACAAGTTAGCTTTATCAAAAATAGATTCACATATATTTCTTTTAAAATAAATTTCAAAGAATTTAGAGTTCATTTGCTAGCCCAAACGTTTGTTTCAATTGAGCATATAAAATCTATAAAATAGAGTCGGTACCTCCTAATCTTTCTTCACTATATTGCCTATATATTTTTGTTGGAGTCTCTGATTGATGCAATACTAGATTTGTCAGAAAATAGACTCATAGATCTTTCATTTGATATCAGAATTGAATGATTTGGAGACAAAATGATTATAAATTTTTTTGTTTTGTTCGACCTTATGGATTCTGTAAAACAGGGATCTTATTTCCTGGCCTTTGGCTGCTAAATCAGCTATAACTTTTTGTAGAGGTTTCTGATTTATATGAAACATATTTTATTTAAAACTAGATTGATTTATATTTCCAACAACTCCTTTTTTTATTAAATTTGGAGCAAGTTTGATCATCAAAATAAATTTGCAAGTTGTCCTTCTGAATTCTGCTAGAATAGGGAATTGTATTAACTTTGCCTCTACTTGCTCATTCCTTATGTAAACTGAATTCTCTGATAATATTACCCTTAATTTCCTTACACATCAACATATGTTAAGAATTACTTGATTTTAGCTCATATTATTCTATATGGTGCATGCATGATTCATTGTTCAGCATGTGCTTCCGATGCGTATCAATTTCTTTGCTCATGTCCTTTTGTACTCTAGTGTTTGTGGGATAATATGAACCTTTGCCAGAAATGGTAAAGGGAGTTATGCTAGAGCCAGCTTTGCTCTGCCGGCCCCGATGGCTTCACTCAGACATGGGTGGATGGAGCTCCCAGATGTAGGAGACTTATGTATGGTGGTCATTCAGCGATGAATGTTTCATATATGTTTATGGTCTCACTTCACCCTCTATGTTTGTTTGATTATTTTATTCAAAGTATTGCTTGTGTGTATTCTATTATACTTTGGATAGAAATGAAAATTACGTTCAGCTTCAGATGTGATTCACTTAAAATGTTTCTTGTATTATTGATCTGTTCCTAAACTTCATATGTCATTGATACATTCTGAAATACTTCCATTTGCCATATATGCTCAAATTACCTTTCCCAATTTGCTATGGATTAAAGTATGCTATGTATTTCCTTTTCATGCATTTTGATATTAAGTTCAATTTATATCGATCATTTCTTGCCTTAGACCTGTTTGACACTTGCTGAGCTTCATAGCTCATTCTATTGTTATATAAACCTCTTCAGGTTAGCTTGACATGTATGGTACTCGACATTGGCTAGAGCAAAAGAACTACAAGAGGATTTTGGGCTATCTATGTTAGGGAATATGTTCTTGTTGTACATGTATATCTTTTGTATCATGTAAAGTTGTAGACAAATTTTTTAAGAGGGATAACTATGTAATGAACGGACCCTCTTGTTTTGGAATTTCTCGAATGTCAAACTTGATGTATAATATGTGAAAAGGTGGTATATGGTTGTTTTTCAAGGTCATAGATTTTCTGGTATTGGTGGATTTTTATGAATGTGAATTATAATTGTTGCGTTGGGTTTCTTTTGGATTGGTTGTGTGAATTCATTAGAAGATGTGAAGTGTGAATTATAAAACTGCACAGTTTTTTTTATGAAAATGATTGAATGGCTCTGCATGTTTTGCTTAGTATCCTCAAATATTTATTTTCGATTCTGGAATTGGATCATGTGATGAATCTTAAAAATCTTATCAATATTGTAAGGCAGGGCACATCTTGTCTGAAATGAATATATTTCAGAGGGGCATGACAGAGGTGGTATCAGAGCATAATTTGATGATCACTAAGACATACTTGTAGATATGCCATAATTTGCCACTTTCATGTTGGAAGGGGAAGTTGAACATTGGTGGAGAACAATGAAGAGAATCAGTGACATTAGGCATGAGTTCATTACCTGGAAAGTATTTACAGAAAAGTTTAATGATAAATATTTTCCAAATTGTATCAGGGAGATGAAAGAATTAGAGTCTTTAAATCTCATATAGGGAGACTTGACAGTAGCAAAATATGAAGCTAAATTTATTGAGCTCTCCAGATTTGCCACTCATATGACTGATGACGAAACTAAGAAGTAAAAAAGTTTTGAGAGAGGTCTAAGACCAGCGATAAGGAGTCAGATATCGACCTTAAAACTCTCTTTATATGCTGATATGATAGAAAGGGCTTTAATAATTGAAAGAGACTTGGAGGAGATACAAGAAATCAGGGAGAAAAACTACCAGGACAAGTTTACAAGCAAAAGTAAGAGAGGGAAAGAATATGAAAATAGTAATAAGATGGTCAAGATATCTGGATTAGGGAAAGGAAATCCACTCTAGAGAACCCAGCCATGTGCAAAATGTGGAAATAATCATGAAACAAGTAAATGTTTTCGGGTGACTGGAGCCTGTTTTGCTTGTGAAAAACTAGATCATAAAGTAAAGGATTGCCCACTAAATAAGAAGAAGGAGCCACCGCCACCCATAATGACAACCCATACTAGAGTCTATGCCATCACTGAACAGGATTCCCGGGCTTCTAAATCAGTAGTTGAAAGTATTATTCATATTTTTAATAAGAATGCAAAGGTTTTGTTTAATCCCGGGTCCAATCTATCTTTTATTTCACAAACTTTTGCTTGTCACTTGGGCATTCAACCTAAACCATTGGACTATGAGTTATATGTAACTACTGCAGTTAGGGATACTTTGATAGCAAACTTGCTTTATCTGTTTTGTTTGATTTTTATCAGAGAACAGGAACTCCTTGCTGATTTAATTCTCCTAGAGATTCAAAGCTTTGATATTATACTTGGCATGGATTGGCAATCTTCCTATCATGCTAGTATTGATTGCTATATAAAAATAATCACTTTTTGCATACCAGAGCAGTCTATCTTTTATTTTGAGGGTATTATGCATGATTCACTTCCTTACCTAATATCAGTGTTTCAAGCTCATCGATTTATACAGAAGGGTTGTTCTTATTATGTTATATGCATAAAGGAGAATTTAAATCAAGCAGCTCATCTAAATGAAATCCCAGTAGTCAAAGAGTTTCCTGATGTTTTTCCAGATAACTTGTATGGATTACCGCCAAATAGAGAGAGTGAATTTGCTATTGATTTGGTCCTTGGAACGACACCAATATCTAAGCCTCCCTATAGAATGGCACCACTCGAGCTAGAAGAATTGAAGAAGCAACTACAAGAACTATTAGATAAGAGTTTTATTCGACCCAGCGTTTCACTATGGGGTGCTCCAATACTATTAGTTAAGAAGAAAGATGAAACATGGAGACTTTGTATTGATTATAGACAATTGAACCATGTGACAATAAAAAATAAGTATCCTTTGCTCAAAATTGATGATTTGTTTGATCAATTGCAGGGTGCACAAGTATTCTCCAAGATTAATTTGAGGTCAGGTTATTATCAATTGAATATCAAGAAATAAGATATTCCTAAAACAGCTTTTAGAACTAGGTATGGTCACTATGAATTTGTAGTAATGCCTTTTGGTTTGACTAATGCCCCTGCAGCTTTCATAAAATTAATGAATAGGATATTTCACCCACTCTTGGATAACTATGTTATTGTATTCATTGATGATATATTAGTGTATTCAAGGAATGACCTAGAGTTTGAGGAGCACTTGAGAAATGTATTGTCCATACTAAGAGAAAAGAAGTTGTATGCAAAGTTCAGTAAGTGTGAGTTTTGGTTAAATGAAATTACTTTCTTAACCCATGTTATTTCAAGCAAGGGCATCTCAGTTGATCCAAAGAAAGTTGAAGCAGTAGTTAAGTGGGAAGTACCAACAAATGTAACTGAAATTAGAAGTTTCTTGGGCATGACAGATTATTATAGAAGATTTATGAAGGGATTTTCTCAAATTGCTAACCCCCTCACTAAGCTAACTCAATATGAGATTTGAATGGAGTGAAGAATGTGAAAAAAGTTTTCGGGAGTTAAAGAGGAGATTGACTAGTGCTCCTATTCTCACAATTCCCAGTGGTAATGGAGGATTTGTACACCGATGCTTCAAGGAAGGGCCTTGGATGTGTTTTGACACAAGAAAGGAAAGTAATTGATTATGCTTCTAGACAACTGAAGAGTTATGAACTAAATTATCCGACCCATGATTTGGAGTTAGCAGCAATTATTTTTACACTGAAGATTTGGAGACAATATCTATATGGGCAGACATTTAAAATATTTACCAATCACAAGAGTTTAAAGTATATCTTTACTCAAAAGGAGTTAAATATAAGGAAGCGAAGATGGATAAAACTTTTAAAGGATTATGATTGTATCATCCGATATCATCTGGGTAAGACCAATGTTGTAGCTGATGTACTCAGTATAAAATCTACAAATTTTATGGCTAGTTTGGTTGTGAAACAATGAGAATTATTGAAAGAAAATGGTGATATGAATTCTATCAGGAATAAGCAAAACTCAATGTTATTGATAGTCTCTATTCAGGTTCAATCTAATTTCATTCAACAAATTAAAGAAAGACAGCTACGAGATCCATGTTTAATCTTGAGAAAAGAAGTAGAAAAATAATCAAAGACTAGTTTTCATGTTTCAGAGGATGACCTGTTGAGAATGGGCAATAGAGTATGTGTCCAGATGACCCAGATATCAAGGATCAAATCATGAAGGAAGGTCATAGTTCTAAATTCACCTTGCACCTGGGTAGTACAAAAATATATAAAGATCTTAAAAGTCATTACTGGTGGGAAGGCATGAAAAAGGAGATTGCAAAATATGTTTCAAAATGTTTAACGTGCCAGCAAATCAAAATTGAACACCAAAGGCCTGGAGGGTTGTTACAACCTTTAGATATTCTTGAATGGAAATGGGAAAGTATCACCATGGCTTTCATTTCAAGCCTACCTAGAACCTCCAGAAAGCATGATGCTATATGGGTGATCATTGATAGGTTAACTAAATCAGCACATTTCCTACCGATCAATATGACATATTCTATGGATAGGTTGGTTGAATTATATATTGGAGAGATAGTAAGACTTCATGGTGTTCCAAAAGAGATCATCTCGGATAGAGACTCTAGATTTCTTTCTAGATTATGGAGAAGGTTACAAGAATCTATGGGCAATAAAGTCAAGTTTAGCACTGCTTATCACCCTCAAACCAATGGACAATCAGAAAGAACAATTCAAATACTTGAGGATTTGCTCAGAGCATATATCATGGATTGGAAAGGTGAATGGGATGAAGATATTTCTCTTGTTGAGTTCACCTACAACAATAGTTACCAGTCTAGTATTCAGATGGCTCCTTATGAAGCTTTGTATGGGCGAAAGTGCAGAACGCCTATTTGTTGGGAGGAAGTTGGTGATAGAAAATTATTAGCACCCGATAAAGTGCAGGAGACTACCGAAAAGATTCAAATTATAAGAAAAAGACTAAAGACTTCTCAGAGTCGTCAAAAGAGCTATGCTGACAATAGACGATGAGAAATTGAGTTTCAAGTAGGGGATTTCATATTTTTGAAGGTCTCTCCTTCTAAAGGCATGATAAGATTTGGAAAGAAAGGAAAGTTAAACCCTAGATTTATTAGACCTTTTGAAGTCATTGAGAGGATAGGTTATGTCGCTTACAGGATTGCTTTGCCACCATCTTTATGTCATGTTCACGACATATTTCATATTTCAATGCTCAGAAAATATGTTCATGATCATTCTCATATCATACAATATGAGCCGATTGTAATCGAAGAGGACTTATCTTATGTTGAAGAACCCATACAAATTGTTGATAAGAAAGAGAAAATCCTAAGGAATCGGGCCATTCCTCCGGTTAAAGTACTTTGGAGTCATCATTCTATAGATGAAACTACTTTGGATCTAGAGGAGAAAATGATGAAAACGTATCCTCATCTCTTCATCGATGGAGGTATGATAAATTTAGAGGACTAAATTTTTATTTAAGGGGAGAAGAGTGTAATATCCCTCATATATAAATTAATAATTCATTAGAAAGGTAAGAAATTTGTTCTTGGCTATTGTAAGACTTAGTTATAAAATTTAGGGACTTATTTGTAAAAGTTAAAGGACCTAATCATAAATATTAAAAATATAAGGACTAAAATATAAAAATGTACAAAACACCAAATTCCACCGCCTCAGCCTCTATTCCTTCTCCATTAAGGAAAGTTGAGTCAGTGGAAGAGTGGGAGAAAAATAAGAGAAAAGAGAGAAAGAAAGAGAAGGAGAAGAGAAGAGGGGAAGAAATAAGAAGGGAGTTAGGGCTTCTTATTTAAATCCATTTTTGGTTTGAAATCTTGAAAGGTAAGTATTTTCTATCTTCCTTATACTGAATTTTATCCTTATTATTGGTTTAATTTTGATAAAAAATATGGAAACAAATCCGAAATCTTCCTAGCTTGGTTGCTAAGTACAAATCTATAATATTGTCAAGCTTATGACCTATCTGTCTTGTTCATCCTGTAACTTGTAATACAGACCTCTGATTTAGACAAAACTTAGATTTATCAAAAATAGATTCACATATATTTCTTTTAAAATAAATTTTGAAGAATTTGGAGTTCATTTGCTAGCCCAAAAATTTGTTTCAATTGAGCATATAAAATTTATAAAATAGAGTCGGTACCTCCTGATCTTTCTTCACTATATTGCCTATATCTTTTTATTGGAGTCTCTGATTGATGCAATACTAGATTTTTTAGAAAATAGACTCATAGATCTTTCATTTGATACCAGAATTGAAAGATTTGGAGATACAATGACTATCAAAATTTTTGTTTTGTTAGACCTTATGGATTCTATAAAACAGAGATCTTATTTCATGACCTTTGGCTGCTAAATCAACTATAACCTTTTGTAGAGGTTTCTGATTTATATGAAACAAATTTCCAATTGAAACTAGATTGATTTATCTTTCCAACAACTCCTTTTTTTATTAAATTTGGAGCATGTTTAATTATCAAAATAAATTTTCAATTTGTCCTTCTGAATTCTGCCAGAATAGGGAATTGTATTAACTTTGCTTCTACTTGCTCATTCCTTATGTAAACTGAATTCTCTAATGATATTGCCCTTAATTTCCTTACACATCAACATATGTTAAGAATTAATTGATTTTAGCTCATATTATTCCATATGGTGCATGCATGATTCATTGTTCTGCATGTGCTTCCGATGCATATCAATTTCTTTGCTCATGTCCTTATGTACTCTAGTGTTTGTGGGATAATGTGAACCTTTACCAGAAATGATAAAGGAAGTTATGCTAGAGCCAGCTTTGCTCTGTCAGCCTTTATGACTTTACTCAGACGTGGGTGGATGGAGCTCCCAGACATGGGAGACTTATGTTTGGTAGTCATTCAACGATGAATGTTCCATATTATGTTTATGGTCCCACTTCACCCTCTATGTTTGTTTGATTATGTTATCCAAAGTATTGCTTGTGTGCATTCCATTATACTTTGGATAGAAATAAAAATTACATTCAGCTTTAGATGTGATTCACTTAAAATGTTTCTTGTATTATTGATCTATTCCTAAACTTCATATGTCATTGATACATTCCGAAATGCTTCTGTTTGCCATATACGCTCCAGTTACCTTTCCCAATTTGCTATGGATTAAAGTATGCTATGTATTTCCTTGTCATGCATTTTGATATCAAGTTCAATTTATATCTACCATTTATTGCCTTAGACCTGTTTGACACTTGCTGAGCTTCATAGCTCATTCTATTGTTATATAAACCTCTTCAGGTTGGCTCGACATGTATCGTACTCAATATTGGCTAGAGCAACGGAACTACAAGAGGATTTTGGGCTATCTATGTTAGAGAATATGTTCTTGTTGTACATGTATATCTTTTGTATCATTGAAAGTTGTAGACAAATTTTTGAAGAGTGATAACTATGTAATGAAAGTACCCTCTTGTTTTGGAATTTCTCGAATGTCAAATTTGTTGTATAATATGTGAAAAGGTGGTATATGATTGTTTTTCAAGGTCATAGATTTTCTGGTATTGGTGGATTTTTATGAATGTGAATTATAATTGTTGCGTTGGGTTTCTTTTTAATTAGTTGTGTGAATTCATTAGAAGATGTGAAGTGTGAATTATAAAACTGTATAGTTTTTTTTATGAAAATGATTGAATGGCTCTGCATGTTTTGCTTAGTATCCTTAAATATTTATTTTCGATTATGGAATTGGATAATTTGATGATTCTTAAAAATCTTATCAATATTGTAAGGCAGGGTCACATCTTTTTCGAAATGAATATATTTCGGAGGGGTGTGACATCAACCAATAGAGGTCTCTCTTTTTTACTATGGTGGTCTCGGCTCCACAGTTTATTACAATACCAAAATAGGCCCTTTGTCGATCAGTCACGAAACTCGTCTCTTGTTAACTTTTTCGGCTGAGGCGATCGGCTGGTGGTAGATGGGGCCGAGAGTCTCTGTGCTGCTGGTCGTGCGACGACTTTGGTCCTCCGAGCATCTCGGTTCAGCCTATCTTCGTGTAATCGTGTGAAGGAGATGGTTGCCTTAAGTGTGTACGGTTGTCGCGCTTTAACTTTTTCTTGAATCTCTGGCTTTAAGCCCTCAATGAAAGTCCTCAATATATTTTTTTCAGACCAATCATGAGTTTGATTAGTTAACCTTTCAAACCTGATTTGGTACTCTTGGATAGTAGAGGTTTGGCGGATCTTCGTTAGTTCTTCGTCAAGGTTCTTATAATTGATTGGTGCTGAAGGTTTATATACTTTTGGTTGGGATGTGGCTCTCATGCTCTGAGCATCTTGATTGAGGTGCCCTTCTTGAAGTTGTACAAAGGAGATCGACGTTGTTAAGGTGTAGGGCTACCATGTCTTATCCTCGCTTCTTATCTCTGATGGGTTCTTTTTGTAATTAGAATTTGCTCTATGTTGTGATCTTCTTGGGCTTGGTGATCGATCCAATCTAAACTCCTCGAAGAGAGCGTATAATCTAGCATCCATACGCATCTCGAAAGCCTTCAATTTGGCTTTGAATAAGCACACCGATGTCATGATGTAAGGATCTCCAACCTGTCAAACAAACTGACTGAAAAGTGTAGCTGCAATTTTCAGGTTGAAGGCAATGAATGGCAGCAATGTCGGGACCGCGGAGGTGAAGTCTCCAAGTGGAGGATGGCAGCCAAGGGTAGCAGTGATGATGGAGGAAGAAGAGGGCAGCAGCAACGTCGGTTGCGACTGCGTTGTGATTTCGTGGCTGCAAGTAGCGTTGGTTACAGTAAGGGTGCGGCTACAATAGGAGGAAGATGGGGCAGCGATGTACACAGCTATTACGGAGGAGGGCAGCAGCGGTATAGAGTGAGAGATGGCTATTGTTGTGTTCAATTTGTTGCTGGCTGCGATCAAGATAGTTGACAATGAACGATTGTTGCGGACTGTGATGTAAACAAATTACAGCGAAAGATCACTGCTGGCTGCGATCAAGGAGGATGGTAGTAAGAGGTCACTATTGGCAGTGTTGGGCAGCGAAAGATGCATGCTGTGGTTGAAGGGATAAGGGAGATTAGGCGACTGAAAGATTGGTGGACCGAAGGCTTTAGTTTTTAGGTGCGGTTTGTGGCTCTTTTGGGTGCGATTCGGGGCTGCGGTTTTATGGAGTTTAGGCTGCGAATTGGTGTGGTTTTAGGGCTGTGATAGTAGTAGATGAAGGTTTGGAAAATAAATTTTAGATCTGGGATAGATGGCAACAAAGGTCGGTGTATCAGTAATGAAAGTTGGCTGAAAAGGTAAGTGGATCGATAAGGAAGTAGGCTGTGGTTAGGGCTGATTTGGATGGCTATTTGGTTTCGGTTTAGGGTAGGGTTTTAAAGGGGTTTTGGTATGGATGGTAGGGTTTGGTGATGAGGAAAAGAGAGTCCAAAATCCCACAAAAAATAGCACTCAAATCTGATAGAATTCGACGAAAAAAAATGCGGTAATGTGCAGTCCTACCAAACAGATTTTATGTCGGAGAAACGATGACTTCTCGACATAATTTCCAAAGGAAAGTTCAAAGAAATTATATAGAAACTCTTGATTTAGATGTTGGGAATACCAACAAAAAGTTTGGGGAAATTTTGGCAGTATAACAGTAGGAAAATAGGGCACAAGACAAAAGGTAGATCCTTCGTCATAAAAATTTCAGAACTGTGTGCTGATGAAAGATTGCACAAGAAAACTGGTTCTAGAAGGAATATTTTTGAGAAATCAATCCCAGATGAAAGCCAATTTGATATTTGGAATTGTATAAAAATTTCGACCAAAAAAGATGAACAAAAGTTTGGTTTCAAGAGGCCAATAAATGAAAGGTAGATTCTCCATCGTAAAATTTCAGCACTACACGATAAAGAATCACAGCACTATAAGTCTAGATCCAGAAAGAGTTTCTTTATGAGATTAGTCTTAGATGAAAGCTAAGACGATCTATGAAATTGTACAAAAGTTTCAGCTAAAAAGGATAATTAAAAGTTTAGTTCCAAGAAGCAACAATCGGTTGAAAATTTCTATAGTGTATTGCCTTTGCAATGATGATAATGTTTGCGATAGTAAAATTTTGCAGCAAGAAAATTTTTGAAAAACTTCTCCCACATATAAGATAGAGGAATAGCAGTAGCAAGAGGAATGGGCTTTGGAATTTTTACCAGATCTTTGATATTGATGCAGAGGAAGACAGCAGATTGATGGATCTGCGGCTTGGTGGGCGACGATGGAGGCGACGTCAAAAGCAATTGTGGGAATTGCTTGGGAAGGTGGAGACATAGATGACGGCTACAGGGGTAGCAAGATCGCTGCTCTGATATCAGATGATAGAACTCTAGAATGAGCTCTATAGATTTTGACACTTGAGGGGGATCAACCCTTGGAATGCTGTAGGGGTTCCTCCCTCCTAGATTCGGCACAAGGCTGAAATAAAATTGATAATTACTTGATAAAAGAGAGGGGGCGGCCACATCATTATATAGGGATGCAAACCCTAGCCCATGGGGTGCTTGCCTAACTAAAATTACCCTTTTGCCCCTTCTATAGCCTACCTGCCTTAGAGGGAACAAGTGGCGGCTAGTTTGGCTCTATAGCCGACCTAAGCAGGGGGAAACCCTAGCCGACTAGCCCAGTAAAGGGGGTGGCGGCCACTAAGCCCTAAGACCCCAAAATAATCCCTAGCCACACTTCTTTATAGGATAAAAGTGACTAGGTGGGGTTTTATTACAATCTCATAGGGTTCTTATTGATTACATCTAAGTGATTATGACTCAACCCTGTTGGAGTCCTATCAATTAACCACCCCTTATCCTAGTTAAAGAGGGATTGGTTGTGGAGGAGTTAAGTTAGAATAGGATTAAGATTAGTTTGGAGGTTGCTTTTTAGAGTTGGAGTTGTTGGAAGTAGGAGTTGCTTCTTAGAGTTGGAGTAGGAGTTGTTAGGAGTAGGAATCCTATTAAGAGTTGGGGTTCAGAAGCCCTATAAATAGCCTTGTATCCTACCCTCTTTCATCATCAATAGATCAATTATATTTTAGCCATAGTGTAAAATTCCAATGAGGGAGGAACCCTTATAGAGTTCCAAGGAGGCCGATCCCCTATAGAGATCACCCCAAGCTTAGAATCTACAAGGGTTCTAACAAAAGATCAGTAGTGAAAGCTAGTTGCGTCGAGTGAAAAGGAATCGGGAGTGGACATAGGTCACAATAACCAAACCACTATAAAATTGGTGTGCCTTCTCTTCTTTACTGTTTAATTATTTTATAAATTACTTTACTTACTCATTACTGTCCTACGAATATTTTTAAGTTTTAACTCTTTTTTATGAAAGTTTTATTGAACGACAGTCTTCAAAATCATTGTGTTCTTATGAAGCACTAATTAGCCACTCCCTTCATACCCCCCTCCCCCCTCTTAGTGCTAATTTGATCCTAACAAGGGCAAGCGAGGATGAGATCACTCACTATGTGAAGTATATAGATGATTTCACCTTGACAAAGTGCTATATGTTGGCTCCATGACTCTTGAGTTATAAAGGTAACATGAGAGCATGGATGTCAATTCGATCCTTCTTCATCTTCGTCAGCTATTTGAAGAACAGGGAAGAACTTAAAGATATGAGATGGAACTCGAATCTCTTCCGGGCAGAGTGGATTGAGAAACTTATAGGCCTTGTAATAGTCTTAGAGGATAACATGTGTGTTGATCTTATACTTTAGTCCTTGTTAGATTCATTTTCTTAGTTCATTATGAACTTAATATGAGCAAGTTTAAGGTTACTTTACCTGAGCTACTCAATATGTTGAGATAAGCTGAGAGCACCATTAAGAAAGAGAAGCCAATTCTCTATATTGGTGACCAATAAGAAAAGGAAGGCTAATAAGACCCTTAAAGAAGGGCAAGGGCAAGGGTAACCTGGGTAAGGCAAAGGATGTCAAAAAAGACCCAGTCAAGGACAAAGACTAGTGCTTCCACTATGACAAAGATATGCATTGGAAGAGGAACTGAAAGAATTACCTTGCAGAGAAGGCGAAACAGAAGCTTGGAGAATCCTTATGAACATTCATGATATGTCTCAATTTGTCAAATTTTCATGATAACACATGAGTATTGGATATCGGGAGTACTTATCATATTTATAATTTGTTGCAGGCTATGACAAAGCTTAGGAGACTAGCAAGAGGCGAGATGGAACTCAAAATGGGCAATGGAGCAAGAGTCGCTACAGTTGCTATTGGCAAGGTCACATTACATCTGCATAGTGGAGCTATCATTGCATTAGACGCATGCTCTTATGTTCTCTCTATTATTAACAATATTATTTTTATTTCTTATTTGACAATTAGTGGATATAAATTAGTTTTTGAGAATAATAGTTGTTCATTAATTTTGGATGATGAGATAATCATAAGAGGAACCTTGATTAATGACTTATATGTGCTAGATATATCTCCATACATCATGAATGTAAATATGTCCAAGTGGAAACGAGATGAGGTGAACAACATATACCTTTGGCATTGTAAGGATTTGACTATGACAAGACATTCTCACCTATAGCCATGCTAAAATCTATTAGAATTCTTTTGGCTATTGCAGCACACTATAATTATGAGATATGACAGATGGATGTAAAAACTGCATTCCTCAATGGCAGAGAAGGATGCATATATAATACAGCTAGAGAGATTCGTATTTAAAGAGAGTCCAGATAAAGTGTGCATGTTGCTCAGGTCCATCTATGGACTGAAATAAGCTTTTCGAAGTTAGAACATAAGATATGATGAGGTGATCAGATCTTTTGACTTCGTTAAGAATGAAGATGAGTCTTGTATACAGGAAGGTAAGTGGAAGCACTATCAACTTCTTAGTTCTGTATTGAATGACATCCTAATCATTGAGAATAATGTAGGAATGCTCTCCACAATTATGGCTTGGCTATCGAGAAACTTCTCCATGAAGGATTTAAGAGAAGCATCCTATATTTTGGAGATTGGGATCTAAAGAGATAGATCCAAGAGGATGCTTGGCTTATCTCAGTCTACATATATAGACACCATCATCAAAAGGTTTGGCATGAAAAATTTCAAGAGAGATCTCATACCAATGAGACATGAAATATCACTTTCCAGGAGCATATCCCTAAAGATTTCTAAAGAAAGGATAGACATGGATAAGATACCCTATGTCTTAGCATAGAGTCTTTCATGTATGTTATGCTATGTACCAGGCCTGATATAGTGCATGCTCTTAGTGTCACGGTAGGTAATTAGGCATCTCAGGTTTGGAACATTAGAAAGCATTAAAGTGTATCCTTAAGTACTTGAGAAGGATTAAAGATCTTTTATTGTATATTGAGGAAGTAGCCTCTAGGATGAGGGCTACACAGACTTGAGTTTATAGTCCGATATCGATAATAGCAAGTCAAACCCAGGGTATGTCATTACCCTGAATAGAGTAGTAAGCTAGAAGAGTTCTGAGCAAGATACTACTGCTAACTCGACCACAGAGGTAGAATATATTACTATAACAGAAGCAGTAGAGGAAGGGGTGTGGATGAAGAAGTTCATCAGGGATTTGAGAGTCATATCGAGCAGCATGGAGTCGATACCTATATACTACAACAACAATGGGGCGATGGCTCAAGCAAAGGAACCTAGGTCTCATTAGAAATCCAATTATGTTCTGAGGAGGTTCTACTTAATAAGAGAGATCATAGCCCGAAAAGATGTAGCAATAAAAATAGTTCCATCCGAAGATAATATTGCAGATCCACTGACAAAGACACTAGCTTAAACTATTTTTGAGCGTCACAGGGGTCTAATAGTGATCAAACACATAGTTGGTTGACTTTAGTCAAGTGGGAGATTATTGGTTACAAGTGCCCTATAAGCCAATCACGTGAGTGATGGTACATGTGACACACTATATATTTTTTAATTATTATTATTGGTATATTCTTACATTATATTATCTGATGAATATATATTTTGATGTCCTTGGTTCTGTGCAATGAGAATCGGATTATGATGAGATCACGATAATTAGACCGATTCACCTTTAAACATAAATCCCAAATAATCTCGGTTATAAGTTGCTCGAGAGAGATCGGTGTGCTAGGTACCTGTCCATATGATGGAGGCTGTTGGTCTCATAGCCACTTGTTTAGGGATACTAAGGGTACAGTACAGGTGATCATTAGAGAATGAGTTCAATAATTGATCCGCTTATGAAATATTAGATGGTTAATGATACCTATTGTTAGACAACGATTTCGTAGTTCCAATTATGTGCATGGTCCTTAAACTTGAGACACTAAGAATGTCTTGTTTGAGTACTCCTTTCTTTGATGCCAAACATACAAGTCTGGAAAGTTCTAGATCTGGTACAGTTGGTTATCGAAATTGGTAGTCAACCTTATGAAGGCAATTTAGTGTCAACAGAGGATTATCCATTCTTGGTATCATGAGAGGAATATCTCATGTGTTATCATTTGGATAAATCCTCGGTCGGGGTCATTTGGATTGAGAGAGAAGAAGTCCTCAGGGAGAATATGATTACAACGAAACTCAAACGGATTTCGTATAAGGCCTGATAGTACCATCCCCAATATATAGTCTCTGGTATATTATATGGATGAGGGACTTTAAATATATGGTAATTTAGGACAAACAGGTCGAATGGATAAGTCTCCTATACCATCTGGGGACTATTGCTGGTTATAAGTGCCCTACAAGCAAATCATGTAAGTGATGGCACGTGTGACACACTGCACGATCTTTTTGCTTATGATTATTATTGACATATTCTCACATTAAATTATCTATTATATATATATATGTCCTTGGTTCTATGCAATGGGAATCAGATCGTGATGAGATCACGGTAATGGGATCGATTCACCTTTAAACACAGATCCTAAATAATCCTGATCATAGGTTACTCGAGAGGGACATCGATATAACCGGACAGACCGATTTACTATATACCCGTCTATATGATGGAGGTGGCTGGTCTTATAGCTACTTATGTGGAGACACTAAGGATATAATACAAGTGCTCACTAAAAAATGAGTTTACTGATTGATCCGCTTATGGAATGCAGTATGGTTAATGATACCTAATATTAGACAACGATTCCATAGTCCCAGTTGTGTATTTATTCCTTAGACTTGAGACACTAATGATGTCCTGTTTAAGTACTCTTTTCATTGACACCAGACTTATAGGTTTGAAATGTATCAGGTATGGTATAACTGGTTATCGAGATTGGTAGTCAACCTTACGAAGGTAATTCAGTATCAATAAAGGATCATCCACTCTCGAAATCATGAGAGGAGTATCACATATGTGCATGCACAGATAAATCCTTGGCCAGGTTTATTTGGATTGAGAGATGAGCACTCCGAGAGAATCCAATTAGAGCGAGTCACAAACAGATTCTATATGTGACTTGATAGTACCATATCCAATATACGATCTCTAGGATATTAGTTGGATGAGGGATTATAGATACGTAGTAATTGTGGACAAATATGTCGGATGGATTAGATCCCCATGTACTGTTTGGGAACTATGGTGCAGTGGCCTAGTACGTCCATAGTCGATGAGTCAAGTAAATTATTATGGGGATAATAATTCAGTATATCAGAAGGAGTTCTGATGGGAGCTACTCATAGCCAGCTCGATATCAGGCTTAGAGGGTCACACACATATGGTGGATACTTCAACGGATAAAAGATTTGATGGAAATTCAATTAGCCCCTATTTTCATTAAATGAGACCCTATACTGATGGGCTTCTTGCATAATGTCCAATTAGAGGCCAAAAGAGATTATTGGATAGAGATCCTATAATGCAAGGTTAGTGGGTAATTGGATGTAGATCCAATACCCACTAATGCAAGAACTCTAGGGTTTTTGGTGACTCTCTATAAGGAGGGAAGGCTCACGGTTGATAGACTGCAGCTTTGGCCACCCCTCCTATTCTCATCCCTCCCTCTACGCAAGAGTCGCGAGATCTAATTAGAGGAGTTTCACTATAGAGATCTATCATGTGCATACCGCTAGAGAGGAGGATATTTATTGTTCCGCATGTGCTTCCGATATATGCCCATTTTATTGCACATATCCTTTTGTACTCTGGTGTTTGTGTGATATTATAGACCTTTGCCAGAAATGGTAAAGGGTTGTTATGCTTGGAGCCTATGATGCTCTATTATGTTTAATGGTCAAATGGACCGCATTATGTTTGTAATCCCACTTCACCATCTATATTTTTGATATGTTACCAGATCATATTCTATCTATGATCCAATTAAAGCCCTTTCTTTAATTTTGTCTTACATTATTGCTTTGAATTCTTATGCACTCTTGTCCTTTATTCTTTGTTTATCTGAATGCAAATTATGAATGTTTATGTTGACATCGTATTGCTTCATATTGATATATGTATATTTTATTATTCTGCATATGCTTATGTTATTTGCCACTTTTATTGCTCATGCCCTTTTATACTCCGGTGTTTGTGGGATAATATGAACATTTGCCATAAATGGTAAAGGGAGTCATGCTTAGAGCCCGCATGCTCTGCCCGCCCCCTATGACTTCACTCAAATGTGGGTGGATGGAGCTCCCAAATGTGAGAGACTTATGTTTGGTGGTCATTCGGCGATGGATGTTCCACATTATGTTTATGGTCCCACTTCACCCTCTATGTTTTTTATATGATATCCAAAGCATTGCTTTTGAGTTTTTTTGTGCTTTCGATAATAATGAAATGAATGTTATGTTTGATATGATATTAATCTTTTGTTCCTCAATTGTTCACTTGATAAGCTTTGAGATTATCCATTCACCATTGACATGCATCGTAATATGTTTACGTCTTTAACATGCTCTGAAATGTTTCCTTATGTCATTGTTATGTTCCGAAATGTTTCAATTGCTATTGATATGTTCTAAAATATTTCACACTATTGATATATTCTGAAATGTTTCATTTGCCATTAATATGTTCCAAAATGTCCTATGTGCCTTGGTATGCTTTGAAATATGTTTATGTCATTGATATGCTCTAATTACTCTATGTTCCGTTTGTTATAAACCAAATATGTTTAGAATGCAATGACATTTGAACTTCTGTAGCTAATGAGTTGATATCCATGAATTATTGTATCTCTGCTTTATATCTTGATACCAGCTTCTTTGGAACCATCTGCTCTTGTCTTGGATTTGTTTAACGCTTGCTGAGCTTTTTAGCTCACTCTTTTGTTATCTAATCTTTCAGGTCAGTTTGACACTCATTAAACTGTTAAGATTGTGCTGAGGTAGTGGAGAGCTATACAGATTGAGGGCAAGTATTATCGGATGATATATCATAGTTTTTGTATAAGTATATTGTATATAATGAAATGTTATTGATAAATTTGATTGATGTATCATGTAAAAGTTTTAAATGACCTCTTACATCTGGAGTTATTTTGGAATGCTGAGTTTTGTCTACGATGAAGTGACTTTATGATAAACGGTTGGTTTGGTGATTGTATAGGTTCCTTCGCTGATGAATTATAAGTGTGGTTAATATCTGTTAAGTTGGCCTTGGGTTTCATAAATATTTGAGTGATGTGATATATGATTATAAACTGCACATATTTTATATATGTGAATTTTGAAAGTTTGAATGTTCCTCGATGTCCTCAAACGTTTGATTGGATCCTAGATGGATTGTGATGATTATAAAATTATTAATTTATGACATGGTCAGACCTCTCGAATGTGATATAATTCGGGGGCGTGACAGATATCGTCAAAGGTAAGGAGTTGACTATAACGAAACCTTTTCACCTGTAGCCATGCTTAAATCAATCAGAATTCTTTTGATCATTGCAGCACACTATGACTATGAGATCTGGCAGATGCATATGAAAATGGCATTCCTCAATAGCAACCTCGAGGAGGAGGTGTATATGATACAGCCAAAGGGATTCGTTTCTAGAAAGAGTTTAGATAAAGTGTATAGGTTGCTCAAGTCCATTTATGGACTGAAGCAAGCTTTCCGAAGTTGGAACATAAGATTTGATGAGGTTATATGAGCCTTGTATGTACAGGAAGGTAAGTGGGAATGCTATCACCTTCTTAGTGTTGTATATGGATGCCATCTTAAACATTGGGAATGATGTAGGAATACTCTCCACGGTTAAGACTTGGCTATCTAGAAAATTCTCCATGAAAGACTTAGGGGAAGCATCCTATATTTTGGGGATCTGGATCTATAGAGATAGGTCCAAGATGACGCTTGGCTTGTCCCAGTCTAGGTACATAGACTCCATTGTCAAAAGGTTTTGCATAGAGAATTCCAAGAGAGGTCTCATACCGATGAGACATGAAATATCACTTTCCAGGAGTATGTCCCTAAGGATTCCGGAAGAAAGGGCTATTAGAACCTTTACGGATTCTAAGTTTGGGGTGATCTCTATAGGAGATCAGTCTCCTTGGAACTCTATAGGGGTTCCTCCCTCCTTGGTTTTCCTGCACTATGGTTGAAACATAATTGATCTATTAATGATCAAAGAAGGAAGAATACAAGGCTATTTATAGGGCTTCTAAACCCCAACTCCTAATATGATTCCTACTTAAGATTCCTACTCCTAACAGCTCCTAACAACTCCTACTCCAACTCTAAGAAGTAACTCCTACTTCCAACAACTCCAACTCCAACTTTAAGAAGCAGCATCCAAACTAATCATAATCCTATTCTAACTTAACATCTCCTCAACCAACCCCTTTTTAACTAGGATAAGGGATGGTTAATTATGGTGACATGTATCTTATTCTTCCCTCAAAATATCTTCCTCCTATCTAACCCTAACCTAGCCGGCCTCCTTGCTTCTTTATTAGGAGTCGGCTAGATAGGATTTACATAAATGTCCTTAGGATTTATATATTTGCCCTCTTTAATAAACTAAATTAGGACTCTCATAGCTAGAGTCCTAATAGATCCACCCTCTTCAAATCCGCCTTGCCCTCAAGGCTAAGCTCCATGTCTCTGGGTCGTGATATGCTCCTCATGAGGGTCCCTCATGGTCGTATAGTAGGTACATCCTGTTCCTAGGATCCAGCATCAGCAGTAGTGAATAGACGATGATGTGTCGTGATCTCATGATCTCATGCAATCATCAGCTAAATTTGGGCCTCCTCATTAACTTGGTGTCAGGTGGATAAGTTGGGGCAGATTTGTCCTCTCTAAACTTCCATTTGTAATGAGATTCTTGGAGGATGAGTTGTAATTTTGAATTAGTGTGTAAGTCTAATCCATAATTTACGGCTCCAATGTGATATCCAATTTTTTAGGGTCCAAAGTAACTAGGAGACCACTTTCGTGAGGCTCGAGTCTTCATAAATTCATGCTTGTAGGGATGAATATGGAGAAAGACTCGACCTTTAATAACAAACTTCCTTCTACTCCGGTGTTTGTCAAGCGACTGTTTCTTTCTTGTGCAAGCTGACATGTGGTTGTTCTTTATTGATAGTCAGGCCTTCCTCTGTGATGGTAACTGCCTTTTAGTAAAGTCCATGGTAAGGTGAGCTCGATATGAATTTAGAAGGAGCAGAAGTTACAATTTTTCAAGACTTACTTTCATCTCCTCTTCGAGCTAATGTCCTATATCATATGAAGCAACAAATTCAATAAAGGTGAGCATTCCCTCGTCGTTGATTGGCTGTTTCAGGTGATTTAGAGTGTGAGCTTTGCTAATGTAGGCTAGGGGTTAGCCATCTTTCATGTGGATAACATAATTTTTATTCCCGATGTATCAATAATAAGCACTTTGTAGAAGTCAGGTAAAGCTAGCATCGACGAAGAGTAGGGGCTGCAACTTGGATGTATGACCCCTATTTCAAGAATCTCATCTTCAATTCTCTCTATTTCAGCTTTCTGGAAGTGAGGATAATAATATGACTAAGAGTTTGCTGCTGGTTTACCCAGGAGAATCAGAATTCGGTGGTCATACCATCGATTAGAAAGTAGGTTGCGTGGTTCGACAAAAATATCTAAAAATTCAGCAAACAATTGGAGGATGTTTAGGTCTTCAAATTTTGTTGGCTCCCTCATAGAGTGCTGCTGAAGTTGCATCAGGAAGCTGTTGTTTTCTTTGTTCGAAACTTTCTCCGTTTATTACGTGCAAGTCGTCGTTACGTCGCTCCCGTGTTTCCCGCGTAGGATCTCCTATTTCTCATGGCTAAAAAATTTCATAATAAATTTAGAAAAATTTCAAGGAACATCACCTAGTGTAGTCATCCATTTAATGTTGAGCACGACCTTATAATCATCAAGAGGAAGGTGGAAGAAATCAGCAAGTATCTCTTGTTCTTGTTGCAATAATTTCACCCGTGGACATCTTTCATCGCACTTCAAAATTTGGTCGTCGATGACCTCAACATTTAACCTGCTGTAATATTCATTTTGGAGCATTAATTAGGCAGCAACCTTGTTGTTTATAAAGTTATTGGTGCTCGTGGTATCAATAAGAATGGTGATTGGTTGTTGCTTTAAAAGTCCTCCCATTTTCACCGTTTGCAGGTTCGCATAGTCAGCAAGAGTATGCGTCGTAAAATCAACTGGCTGTTGTTCTTCATTCGTGACCTCTTCCTCATGCTTATGGACCTCCTCCACATCTTCAAGAGGTTCAATCAGTAGGAGGTTGCCCTTTTTGTAGAGATGATTACGACCCCACGATTCTTCGCAATCCCAACAAAGACCCTTTATTGATCGGTCGCATAGTTCTTCTCTTGTCAATTTTTTTGGCAGTGAAGAATAGCTAGAAGTAAAAGGAGGTTCATATGCCATGGGTCTAGGAGTGGTTCTCATCTTCCAAGCATCTTGGTTGAGCCATTCTTCTTGGATTCAGACGAAAGAGATTGTGGCCTTTACGGTGGGGGGCTGTCGCGCTTTAACCTCTCCTTTAGTTTTCGGCTTTAACCTCTCCTTTATGGTTAATAATTGTCTGTCAGACAAATCACGAGCAAAGTAAGATAATTCCTCAAACCTTGTTTAGTATTCTTGGATCGTAGAGGTTTGTCGAATCTTAGCAAGTTGTTCGTTGATATTCTTGTACTTGGTCGACCCAAAGCAGTTCACCAGCACATACTAGAATTGTATCCATGTCAGAGTCCTATAGTTGTATTCAAGACAATTGTACCATTATATAGCATCTCCTTCAAGGTGGATGATAGTGGTGTCCACCATGGAATCCTCTAGTGTTTGGTGATGACGGAAGTAACGTTCGGCACGCGAAATCCATCCCGTCGGGTCTCCTTCTTCCCATCAAGGGAAGTTCACCCTCATGTGTTGCTACCTCATATAAGTGGCTCATTCTTTCTTTTTGTTAGGCCTCTTTGAACTTGTACTTTGCCGGAATTTTGTTGGGCTCGGAGATCGGCCCAATCCAAATTCGACGAATAAGGCGTGCAATCTGTCCTCCATGCGTGATTCACACGCGTCCAACTTGGCATTGATTGAATCTTGAGATGCCATTGCATGTGGCTCCAGACGTAATATGTCAATATCCTTCTCCTGCTGTTGGGTCAATGATATAAAACGGTTAGGTGGATTGATAGCCAAAAGATGTGGTGGGTCAAGGGTAGATGGCTACGGTTTAGGGTTAAATGGTTACTGATTTTTTGTTACTATTGGGGCCATGATTTAGGGCTACTGTAGGCATCATTTAAGGTTGTTATTGATGGCAGCAATTGGTTTGGTAGGGATTGGTAGCCAAAAGGATGATGGATCAAAGTTGCAGTTTAGAGTCGATAGCTTGCAGTTTAGGTTGCTGTTGGTGCTGCGGTTTGAGGGTGCTATGGAGGCTGCAAAGGATTTTTATGGCAGTGGTTTGAGGTTAAAAAGGAAGGTTTAGGGTTTCTATTAGGGACAGCAACCGGTTTGGCAGGTTCGGTGGCTACAGAAGATAAGGATCGGTGGAAGGTTCGGTGGCTGCGGAAGACCGCTGTTTGGGCTACGGTTTGGGTTCTCTATGGAGATAGAAAAAAGTCTATGATGGCTGCATCTTAAAGCTAAAGGGGTGCCCTAATGATGATGTGGGTGGCAGCAATAATTTTAGTAAGGATTAGATATGGGTGCAGCAAAAACATCGAAAGGTAGTGCTGCATAATTCTGCATCGATAGTTTGCGATAGGTTATTGTTTTGTGTTGTGATTTTGGGTGCTATTTGGGTTATGAAAATAGGTTACAATGGTTGTATCTTAAGGCTAAAGGGATGCCCTAAAGACGTCTTGGGTTGTGGCAACAAGATAGTGGGGTTTCGGTGGGTTAAGGAGAAGAAGAAAGACAAAGGTGTAGTAGCAGATTTTTCGTCGAAAAAATTCCAACAATGAAGACATAATTTTTTCCAGAAATTCTAAATAAAAATTCAAGTGAAACTCAAGGGAAATATACTGGTAAGGGAGAGGTAATTTTGTCAAAAAAAATTTAGAAAAAAATGACAGCGAAAGTTTTAGCAAAATCAAATATTGCAAGAAGGTGTTGCTATAGAACTGTTTCAGCGAAAGATTTCAATAGTATAGTTAAAATTTTTTGCAGTAGTTTGTAATAAGGAATCGAGTAAACTCAATGGGAATCCACTAGCAAGGAAAATTTAATGCTGTCAAAAAATTCATGGAAGAAATCAGCAGCAAAAATTTTAGTAAGATCAAGGAATACGAGAAGGTACTGTAGTAGAATTTTTTTGTCGAGAGATTTCAGTATTATATACGAGATTTTTTTTCTAGTAGTTCAAAATAAGGATTCAAGTAAAACTCAAAGAGAATATGTTAGTTAGGAAAAGGTAATGCCAACAAAAATTTTGTGAAAGAAAATGGTAGCAAAAAGGTTCGACAAAATCGAAGATCACGTGAAGGTACTACAACAGATTTTTACGTCCAAAGTGCAGCAGTTGAATGTAAAAAATTAGCAATTTATATTGATAATTTTTCAATGAAACCAAAACAAAATCTAAAGATAGGAAGTGCTAAGCTGTCATAAAAATTTTGTAGAGATTGGATCAGTAAAAACGTAACAGCAAATCAAATAGTCAAGGGTGTGCGACTGGAATTCTGCAGCATAACTTTCATCATAAAAATGAAAATTTTATGATGAAAAGTTTTTGCAGCAAATAGAAACAAATTTTTTTAGATTTTTTCAATAGGGATAACTAAATTGTAGCAGTTGTAGGGTAGGAAACTAGAACCTATTGCAATTCATGGGGAGATCAAAGGATGATCTGCAGTAGTAGAGATGACGGCGGAATTTGGTGACGATCTTCAAGCAATTGTAGGAATTATTTGGATGGCTATGAGGGGATGATGGATGGCTGTGGAAGGGTAGCGAGACGCTAAGAATGCTGCTCTGATACCAAGTGTTAGAACCCTTATGGATTCTAAGCTTTGGGTGATCTCTATAGGGGATCGATCTCCTTAGAACTCTATAGGGGTTCCTCCCTCCTTGGTTTTCATGCACTATGGTTGAAACATAATTGATTTATTAATGATCAAAGAGGAAAGAATATAAGGCTATTTGTAGGGCTTCTAAACCCCACCTCCTAATAGGATTCCTAATTAAGACTCCTACTCCTAACAACTCCTACTCCAACTCTAAGAAGCAACTCCTACTTCCAACAACTCCAACTCCAACTTTAAAAAACAACCTCCAAACTAATCCTAATCCTATTCTAACTTAACCCCTCCTCAACCAACCCCTCTTTAACTAGGATAAGGGATGATTAATTAGGATGACATGTATCTTATTCTTCCCTCAAAATATCTTCCTCTCATCTAATCCTAACCTAGCCGGCCGGCTAGGTTAAACTAAATTACATGAATGCCCTTGCTTCTTTATTAGCGACTAGGTTAAACTAAATTACATGAATGCCCTTGCTTCTTTATTAGGAGTTGGCTAGATAGGATTTACATGAATGCCCTTAGAATTTATATATTTACCCTCTTTAATAAACTAAATTAAGACTCTCCTAGTTAGAGTCCTAACAAGGGCAAACATGGATAGGATACCCTATGCCTCAATGATAGGGTCTATCAAGTATGTTATGCTATATACCAGGCCTGATATATCACATGCTTTAAGTGTCACGAGCTGGTATCAGGCGGATTCGTTTAGAACACTAAAGGCAGTAAAGTGTATCCTTAAGTACTAAGGATATTTTACTGTTATATGGATGAGGTAGCCTCCAAGTTGAGGGCTACACGGATTCGAGTTTCCAGTCTGACATCGATGATAGCAAGTCGAACTCAGGATATGTTTTTACCCTGAATAGAGGAGCAGTAAGCTGGAAGAGTTTTAAGCAAGATACTATTGTTGACTCGACCATAGAGGCGGAATACATTACTGCAGCAAAAGCAGCAAAGGAAGGGGTGTGGATAAAGAAGTTCATCAGGGATCTAGGAGTCGTACTGAGCATCGTGGAGCTAATTCCCATATACTGCAACAACAATGGGGTGATTGCTCAAGCGAAAGAACCCAGGTCCCATCAAAAGTCTAAGCACGTTCTGAGGAGGTTCCATCTGATTAAAGAGATCATAGCCCGTAAAGATATAGCAATGAAAAGAGTTTCATCTAAAGATTTACAGATCCACTAACAAAGTCATTGGCTCAGATTGTATTTGAGCGTCACAGGGGTCTGATGGAGATTAGATACATAGGTGATTGGCTTTATGTCAAGTGGGAGATTGCTAGTTACAGGTGCCCTACAAGCCAGTCACATAAGTGATGACACGTGTAACATGTTGCGTGATCTTTTTGTTTATGATTATCATTGGCATATTCTCACATTATATTATATGTTGTGTATATATATATTATGATGTCCTTGGTTCTATGTAATGAGAATCGGATCGTGATGAGATCACGATAATGAGACCGATTCACCTTTAAACACAAATCCTAAATAATCCTGATCATAGGTTACTCGAGAAGGACATCGAGATAAGCGGGTAGACTGGTGTATTATATACTCGTCTATATGATGGAGGTGGCTGGTCTCATAACCACTTGTGTAGAAACACTGAGGATATAGTACAGGTGCTCATTGGATAATGAGTTCAATGATTGATCCGCTTATGGAATGTTGTATGATTGATGATACCTAATGTCTAACAGTGATTCCGTAGTCCCAGTTGAGTGTCTGGTCCTTAGACTTGAGACACCAAGGATGTCTTGTTTGAGTACTTCTTTCTTTGACACCAGACTTATAAGTTTGGAAAGTTCCAGATCTGGTATAACCGGTTATCGGGATTGGTAGCCAACCTTACGAAGGAAATTGAGTGTTAATAAAGGATCATCCACTCTTGGTATTATGAGAGGAATATCCAAGTGTGCTTGCTTAGACAAATCCCTGGCCAGGGTCATTCAGATTGAGAGAGAATGAGTTATCCAGGAGAATTCAATTAGAGAGAGACTCAAACGGACTCCGTTTGTGACCTGATAGTACCATGTCCAATATATAGTCTTTGAGATATTAGTTGGATGAGGGATTATAGATATATAGTAATTATGGATAGACATGTCTGATGGATTTGATCTCCCTATATCATTTGGAGACTATGGTGCAGTGGTCTAGTACGTCCATAGTCGATGAGTCGAGTGAATTACTATGGAGGTAATAACTCACTATATCAGAAGGAGTTCTTATGGGAGCGACTCATGGCTAGCTCGGTATCGGGCCTAGAGGGTCACACACATATGGTGGATGCTTTAGCGAATAGAGGATTGTATGGAGATCCAATTAGCATATATTCTCATTAGATAAGACCCTACATTAATGGGCTCCTTGCATGAAGCCCAATTAGAGGCTAAAGGAGATTTTTGGATAGAGATATAATAATACAAGGTTAGTAGGTAATTGGTTGTAGATCCAATATACATTAAGGAAGGAACCCTAGAGTTTTTGGTGGCTCTCTATAAATAGGAGGGGAGGCTCATGGTTTATAGGCCACAACTTGGGCCGTCCCCTCATATTCTTCTTCATCCCTCCCTTTGCAAAGAGTTACGAGATCTAGGATTACAATTGGAGGAGTATTGCTGTAGTGATCCGATACCGCTAGAGAAGAGGACACTTCACCTTCTTCATCCTCTCTATCCGGATCTGAAAAAATAGGGATATACGATCTCCCTAGGTAATCAATCTCTCACGTATCATGGTTTTTCATTTTTTATGATTTTATCGTGACCCAATCTTTTGCACGATGATTTGATCTACATGAGAAACCTGTTTTGTTTTGATCTTCCGCTGCACATGTGATGCTCCTGCTAAGGTTTCCCAATAAAAATTATAAGAAAAATGAAAGGGGCAAGGGAGTGAGAAAAAGAATTATAATTCTTATAAAGTCTCTCTGGTGAGTTTGTAAGGTTCCTCTCCTGAGCCTGCGAAAAGAAGAGTGGAAACTGTAAGGGTTTGGTCTTCACCTAAAAAAGATTGATAATGGACGCTGGTGGATCTCGAAAAAGAGGACTCGGGAGTGGACATAGGCTAGGTTGAGGTTGAACCATTATAAATTTGTGAGCTCTCTACTCTTGCGTTGTTTATTGCTCTTAACTAGTTTAAAGAAAGATACGTGTATCATTTTATGACTTTCTCTTAAATCGCTTGCTTATTCATTTCCAACGAAAATGAAGAAGTGCTTCCAATTTTTCTTTCTTTACAATAGCAAGTTTTTCGAATCATGAACTTTCACTCTTGCACTAATTCAACTCCCCCCCCCCCCCCCCCCCCCCCCCCCCCCCCCCCCCCCGTCTTAGTGCCAATTGATCCTAATATAGATAACCAAAAACCTTTAGATAAATTTGGTAAAGCTCTTCATAAGGGACCCAAAGTGTAATGGGTACCTAAATTAAAACTATCTTTCTTGTATGTTTGTTTTCAAACTAAGACTAGGAGCACCAAATGGTATCTTGATAGTGGATGCTCAAGGCACATGACCAGATAGCCAACTTATTTTTCTAAGCTCACTAGCATAAATGAAGAAATTATCACTTTTGGAGAAAATAACAAAGGTAAAAGCATTGGGAAAGGAACCATAGGTAACATATCAAATCTTTTGATTGAAGATGTATTATTAGTTGATAGTTTCAAATATAATCTACTCAGTATTAGCCAATTATATGATAAAGGATATATTGTTAAATTTAAATTTAATGCTTGTATAATTGAAATGTCACATAAAAATAAATCTTTGATTGCCTTAAGAAACAATAATATGTATACCATTGATATTAAAAATTTTATGATGAAACATACTTTTCAGAATCAAATGATGATGCTTGGATTTGGCATGGGAGACTAGGCCATGTTAGCATGAAACTACTAAACCATATTTCAACTAAAGATTTAGTAAGAGGACTACCTAGCCTTAAGTTCTTTAAGGATAAAGTATATGATGCTTATTAATTAAGAAAACAAATAAAAAGTAGTTTTAAGTCAAAAAATCAAATAAGCACATCTGGGCCACACAATGGATCCATATGAATTTATTTGGATCAATTAATGCTTCAAGTTTAGGAGGTAACAAATATGCATTTATTATAGTAGATGATTATAGTAGATATACTTGGAGTTATTTCTTGACACACAAAAGTGATTTCTTTAGATATTTTTAAAATTTTGTAAAATTATTCAAAATAAAAAAGATTTTATGATTTTATCAATATGTAGTGATCATGGTGGTGAATTTCAAAACAATGAGTTTCAAATTTTTTATGAGTCAAATAGGTATATCCATAACTTCTCTACTCTAAGAAATCCACAACAAAATGGAGTAGTAAAAAGAAAAAATAGGAGCTTATAAGAAATGGCTAGAACCTATTAAATGAACATAGCCTACCCAAATATTTTTGGGTCGAAGCCGTTAACACGACATGCTATGTTTTAAATAGGGTTCTTATAAGATCATTATTCTCTGAAACTCCTTATGAATTATGGAATGATAAAAAAACTTAATATTTTATATTTTAAAGTTTTTGGTTATAAATGTTTTATTTTGAATGAAAAAGATGTCTTAGGAAAATTTGATGCAAAATCCGATGAAGGTATTTTTCTTAGTTATTCCTCTATTTCAAAAGCTTATCGTATATTCAATAAAAGAACTTTAGTAATTGAATAATCTATTCATGTTATTTTCAATGAGATTTTTGAACTTAAGAAAATTGATTTTTGATGATGAATTTGATTTTGGTTCTTTGAAATTAAATGATAATCCTCATAAAAGCAACTTGGATTAATCTACTTCCAAATCCTTACCCAAGGAATGGAAGTATTAAATGCTTATGCTAAGGAGCTTATAATAGGAGATATATCAAGAGGTTGATAAGACCCCAGAAGGAGTCCTATAAATTTTAATCACTGAGGGGGATCAACCCTTGGAGTGCTATAGGGATTTCTCCCTCCTAGACTTGGCACAAAGGCTGAATTGAAGATGATAATTACTTAATAAAAGAGATAGGGCAGCTATATCATTATTTAGGGTTGCAAACCCTAGCCCATGGGGTGCTTGCATAACTAAAATTATCATTTTGCCCCTTTCATAGCCTACCTACCTTAGAGGGAACATGTGGCGGCTAGGTTGGCTCTATAGCCGACCTAAGCAGGGGGAAACCCTAGCCGACTAGCCCAATAAAGGGGAGCGACGGCCACTAAGCCCTAAGGCCCCAAAATAAACCCTAGCCACACTTCTTTATAGGATTGAAGTGACTAGGTGGGGTTTTATTACAATTCCACAGGGTTCTTATTGATTACTTCTAAGTGATTATGACTCAACCCTACTGGAGTCCTATCAAACTCGCCCTCTTCAAATCAGTCTTGTCCTCAAGGCTGAGATTCCATGAGCTCCTTATATAATTCTCATGCTATCATCAATTGAACTTTGGCCTCCTCATTAGCTGGGGTGTTAGTTGGAAGGATTTGGGCTGAGTCGTCTTATTTAAGTTTTTATTTGTAGTGGGATACCTGGTGGATTAACTATAATCTTGACCTGGTGCGCGAATCTGATCTCCAGGTTAGGGCCCCAATGTGATCCCCAATTTTACAAGGCCAAAGAAATAGGGAGACCACTTCATTAAGGTCGGAGTTTCTTGCTGATCGGGCTGGAGGTGTACAAAAACTCGATCTTCAATTTTTCGTCCATTCTGAAGCTTATCGGGAGGTCGTTTCTTCTTTGTATGTGCTGCCATATGGTTAGTCTTTAGTGATAGCCAATCTTTCTTCTAGAATGGTGAATGCCCTCTAGTATATTTCAGGATGATGAGAGCCCAATCTGGCATGAGCATGAATTACAATTCTTGTAGTTTTACTCCTCTTTCATGCCATGGACCTATATCCAACCATATTTTAAATTTGGTAGTAATTAGTATCTCCTGTAAAAACCTCGTGTGGAGTGTGGGGGAAGCCTCGATGCAAATTAGGAGTCGACCATCTTGTATAAGAATAGCCCCAATTCCAACTCCTAATGCGTCGGCCTCAATGACAAAAGTGTGGATGAAATCAGGTAGTGTTAGGACCGGCATCGTCGTCATGGCGGCCTTGAGTCATTCGAAGGCTATAGAAACTTATTCCAACCATAAGAAGAAGTATTTCTTCAATAGGGACGTGAGTGGGGCACTAATATTTCCATGATCTTTCATAAATTTATGGTGGTAGCTCGTGAGTCCAAGGAAGCCATGCAGCGATTTTACGTTTGTAGGTTTCGATCATCCTTGCATTGCCTCGAGCTTCATCGGGTCTATCGCCACTCCATCCTCTGATATAATGTGCCCAAGATACTCCACTTTATGATGTAAGAAGCTACAGTTTAACTGTTTAACATAAAGAGTAATCTCTCGAAAATCATTAGAATAGTTCGTAAGTGTTGAAAATGTATATCAAGCGTAGGGCTATAAATGAGAATATCATAAAAAAATACCAATACGAACTTGCATAGAAAACTCCAGAAGATGTCATTCATCAGGCTTGGGAAAGTAGAAGGAGCATTTGTAAGTCCAAAATGTATTACCAGAAACTCATAGTGCCCGTTATGCATGCGAAATGCAGTTTTCGCAACATCTTCATTGCATACCCGAATCTGATGATAACCGGAACGAAGATCCAATTTAGTGAAGACTCAGGCTCTTTTTAATTCATCGAAGAGCTCATCTATGACTCATATAGGATATTTGTCCTTGACAGTGATAGCGTTCAATGCCCGATAATCAATGCACATTCTCCATGTACCGTCCTTGTGCACTAGCAACACCGGTGAAGAATAAGGGCTGCAACTCTGTCAAATCACCCTGGTGTCAAGCATCTCTTTGATGATGTTCTCAATCTTGTCCTTCTGTAAGTGAGGATAGTGGTATAGCCACAAATTTGCTAGAAGTTTGCCTGGCAAAATAGGAATGCGGTGGTCATGTGACCGGTTAGGGGGCAGCCCGCGTGGCTCCGTGAAAACGTCCGTGAATTCATCTAGCAAGAGGGCAAGCTTAGGATCTGAAATTTATATATTCTCACCCTTAGATGGCTGTTGGATATGTATCAAAAATCCCCCATACGCTTTGTGCAAAACTTTCTCCATCCGTTGCGTCGAAACGGTGGAGATATAGCTCCCACACTTGCGTCTCAATGTGACCTGTCTCCCTTTGCAATAAAATTTTATAATTAATTTAGAAAAATTTTAGGATATATCACCTAACGTTGTGAGCCATTCAATCCCAAGCACAGCTTCATAATTATTGATGGGTAGGAGGAAGAAATCATATACCACTTCTTGGTCTTGGAGGAGTAGTTTCACCCGTGGGCACCGTTAGTCGCAATTAAAGATTCGATCGTCAATGACCTTTACGTTGAATTTGTTGCAACCTTCGATTTGAAGTGCCAAACGTGCAGCAACCTTACTGTTAGGAAGTTATTGGTGCTACCCGTGTCAATGAGAACGGCGATGGGTTGCTGTTTTAGAAATCCTCCAACTTTCATCATCTACGGGTTGGAGTAGCCGGCCAATGCGTGCACGGCATAGTCGGCCGGTTGGGACTCTTCCTCCATGGCTTCTTCTTTAGGTTCAAGAGCTTCTTCAGATGTTTCATTACCCTCATCCTCCACTGGTTCAATCATGAGGAGCCATCCCTTTTTGCAGCGATGTTCACAACTCCATGATTCGTCGCAATGCCAACACAACTCCTTGGCCGATCGTTCACGAAGCTCATCTCTTGTCAACTTTTTTGGAGCAGGGGCTTGGATGGTAGTAGAGGGGACAGTAGGCCTTGGCATGGCTGGTCGGGGAGTGACCCTTGTCTTTTGTATCTCGTGGTTGAATTGTTCTTCCTGGATACGCGCGAAGGAAATTACCGCCATAAGAGTGTACGGTTGTCGCGCCTTTACTTCTCGGGTCTCCGACTTTAGGCCCTCGATAAAAGTACCTAAAAGTTGTTTCTTAGACCAATTCTCAGTTTGGTTAGATAAACGCTCAAACCTTGTTTGGTATTCTCGTATTGTAGAGGTTTGACAAATCTTTGCTAATTGTCCATCGACTTTATCGAAATCAGTTGGTCCGAAGCAGTTTAGTAGTCCTTCCTTGAATTGCTGCAAAGAGAGTCCTCCATGGGTGTGCTCAAACCAATTAAACCACTGAATAGCATCTCTCTCAAGGTGGATGGCAACAATCTCCACCCGTGTAGCGTCGACAGTTCGGTAGAACTGAAAATAACGCTCCGCGTGCGAGATCCACCCGATCGGGTCTCCTTCCCATTTAGGGAAGTCAACCTTCATGTATGGATTATTGAGATCAACGATGATGTGGCCATGTTCTTGAGGATCGTCTCACCGATCTGAAGTTTCTCCGTGTTATGATTTCCTTGGGCTCGATGGTCAGCCAATGCTGAATTTGGCGAAAAGGGATCGCATCTTATCTTCCATGCGGTTTTCAAAGGCTTCAAGCTTTGCATCGATAGCCTCCTCTAATGTCATAGTATACGCCTCTAGATCTGTAATATTGAGATCTTTTTTCTGTTGTCGGGTTAGTGGCATGGGAATTTTGGAGAAGGGGGTGGCCGGTTGGAAGGTGAATTGGTTTGGATGGAAGTAGGCTACGGTTTAGGGCAGATTTGGGGGGCTGTTTGGTTTTGGTTTAGGGTAGGGTTTTGAAGGGTTTTTAGTGAGGATGGTAGGGTTTTGAGATGAGGAAAAGAGAGTCCATGATCTCACAAAAAATAGCACTGAAATCTGATATAATTTGGCGAAAAAAAGTGCTACGATGTGCTATCCTGCTGAACCAGTTTTACGTCAGAGAAACGATGACTTCTCGACATAAATTCTAGAGGAAAGTTCAAGAAAATTATGCAGAAACTCTTAGTTCAGATGTTGTTAACACCAGTAAAAAGTTTGACAAAATTTTGGCAGCATAACAGTAGGGAAATAGGACAAAAGACGAAAGGCAGATTCCTTCATCATAAAATTCCAAAACTACGTGATGGTCAAAAATTACAAAATAAAATCAGTTCTGGAAGGAGTGTTTTTAAGAAATCAAATCCAAATGAAAGCCAACTTGATCTTGAGAATTGTGTAAAAATTTCGGCCAGAAAGGAGAAGGAATACACCAGTTTCAAGAGGCAAAATCATGGCCAAAAATTTCTGCAGTGTTCCGCCTTCGTAACAACGATAACGTTTGCGACAAACGAAATTTACAGCTGATAAAATTTTTAAAAAATCTTCAACGTGTAAAGTAAGGAATCTTACAATATTGAAGAGGTGTGGATGATAAAAAAAACTAGATTTCTAGATCAAACGCAGGGGGCAGTGGCAGACTGATCTGATCTGCAGTTGGGGTGGAAGGTGGAGGCACGTGTCACAACAATTGTGGGAATTGCTTGGGAAGGTGGAGGCATGGATGATAGCTGTAGGGGCAGCAAGATCGCTGCTCTGATACCAGATGATAAGACCCCAGAAGGAGCCCTATAGATTTTAATCATTAAGGGGGATCAACCCTTGGAATGCTATAGAGGTTCCTCCCTCCTAAACTCAGCACAAAGGCTGAATTGAAGATGATAATTGCTAAATAAAAGAGAGGGGGCGGCTATATCATTATATAGGGTTGCAAACCCTAGCCCATGGAGTGCTTACCTAACTAAAATTACCCTTTTGCCCCTTCTATAGCCTACCTGCCTTAGAGGGAATAGGTGACAGCTAGGTTGGCTCTGTAGCCGACCTAAGCAGGGGGAAACCTTAGCCGACTAGCCCAATAAAGACAACGACGGCCACTAAGCCCTAAGGCCCCAAAATAAACCCTAGCCACACTTCTTTATAGGATAGAAGTGACTAGGTATGGTTTTATTATAATTTCACAGGGTTCTTATTGATTACTTCTAAGTGATTAGGACTCAACCCTGTTGGAGTCCTATCAGAGGTGTTCAAACTCGTTCTTCTTTTAAAAAAATTTATGCTCATATTGTATTTCTTTCTTAAGTTGAACCAAAATGCATTGATGAAGCCCTAAGAGATGACTCTTGGGTTATTGTAATGTATGAAGAGTTAAATCAATTTGAGAGAAATGAGATATGGTTGCTTGTTCCTAGACCTAATAACCACTTAGTGATTGGTACTAAATGAGTCTTTAGAAATAAGCAAGATGAAAATGATATTGTGGTTAAAAACAAGGCTAGATTAGTGGCCACAGGTTTCAACCAAGAAGAAGGGATCGATTACGAAGAGAAACCTTCGCCTCCTGTGGCTAGACTTGAAGCCATAAGGATGCTCCTTATTTTTGCATCTTTTAAAGATTTTAAGTTATTTCAAATGGATATTAAAAGTATTTTTCTTAATGGTTTCATTTCCGAATATGTGTATGTTGAAAACCTCCTGGTTCTAATAATAGTCTTCTTCTGAATCATGTTTTCAAACTTTCTAAATCTCTTTATGGATTAAAATAAGCTCCTTAGGCTTGGTATAAGAGACTTAGTTCTTTCCTCATTTCAAATATTTTTTTAAAATATAAGGTTGATATCGTATTATTTTTTAAATATTTTAAAAATGATTCTTTTTTTATTCAAATCTATGTTGATGATATAATTTTCTGTACAATAAATGAATCCCTATGTGAATCTTTTGTCAAGAGTATGAGCCAAGAATTTGAGATGAGTCTAATGGGTGAGTTAACTTTTTTCTTAGGATTGTAAATAAAATAAATTAAATAATATATATTTATTAGTAAAACTAAGTATACCTTAGACTTGTTAAAATGTTTGGTATGGAAAATGCTAAGGCCATAAACATACCTATGAGCACTGCTATAAACTTAGACTTAGATAACGAGGGAGAAAATTTTACTCAAATAACTTATAGAGGAATGATAGGTAGCTTGTTGTATTTAACTGCTACTAGATCGAATATAATATTTAATGTTAGATTATGTATAAGATTTTAATCCAATCCTAAACTTTCTCACCATAAAGCAGTTAAACAGATACTTAGATATTTAAAAGGAACCTCTAACTTAGGTTTATGGTATCCAAAATCTAAAAATTTTGATTTACTTGCTTATGCATATGTCGATTTTGGGGGATGTAGAATATATAGAAAAAGTACTACCGGGATAAGTCAATTTTTAGGGCATGTTCTTGTTTCTTGGTCTTCCAAGAAATAAAATTTACCGCTGAAGCCAAATATATTGTAGCTAGTGTTTGTTGTGCTCAAGTCATTTGGATGACAAACACATTAGAAGATTATAAAATTTATCTAAAAAATATCCCTATAAAACAATACAAGTGCAATATACTTAACCAGAAACCTCATTCAACACATTAAACATATTGATATTAGACATCATTTTATTAGGAATCATGTGAATAATCATGACATATCTTTGGAATTTATTGATACTAAGTAGATATTTTTACTAAACCATTAAATGAAGAGCAATTTGACTTTATTAGAAGAGAGCTAAGAATGCTAAACTATCGAAATGCATGATTTAGCATTAAATTAAATTACATGGATAGCTCTAAATTTTCTCTTGGAATCTATAAGATTGAGCCCTATTTTTATGATATGATGTTTTTTCACTCCCCTCCCTTGATTTTAATTTTTCTCTTATTTATAAAAAGGAAAAAAATTCATGAGAAAAATTATGTTTTTAATCTATTTTACTAAGGGGGGGTAACGAAGTATTAAACATTCAATCAATATTTATTTTTTATAAATATAAAACAATTTGACGTATGTTGAGTTTATATATTTTGAAGATATTTGCTCATTATTTCACCTCTTTTTGTTGATAACAAAGGGGGAGAAATAGCATATTGATGAAAAATGATAAAATGAGGTATTTCTTCATTTTAAAAGAAGAAAAAAATTTAATTAATTGTATGACTAATGTATGAATTTTGAAATTACTGAAATATCCTTGAATGATTCATGAATTGATGGTTGAAATTAATGTTATCTCATATATCATTGATGATTTAATGATTTTTGAGATTTTTGAAATTCATGGTATATCATTTCAAAATTTGATAAATTGATGTTATGATACTTGAATTTAGGAGTGTTTGGTTTTCTTGAATTTAAGTTTTCCTTATTTGGATTATAGCATGGATTTAGGGGAAGGTTAACTCCCATCATCAATTGTCATCATCAAAATGCGGGAGATTCTTGAATCTCATATTTTGATGATGAAATCAATTGATGGTTTGTTGATCTAACATGTGTGTTAGAGATGATTGATGCAAGATTAACTATGATAGAGAAAGAAAATTACAATCAGATGTGGGTCAGAGTCAAGTCCAAGCACCGGGCCAGGGTTCGGACGATGTAGTGGGAACTCACCAAGAGACTAGCCGAAAGCTTATCGAATGTATCGGGAGCTTGTCGAGAGTTCACCAGGAGCTTATCAGAGGTGATCGAGAGCTAGCCAAGAAGGCATCGAGAGTTCGTCGGAAGAAGATCAATAGACTCGCAAGAAGATCATTGGGAGTTGCCAAAAAGCTTATTGGAGTTAGGAGGGTATTGTTGGACTTGATGGTCGCAATGGTTGTAATTAATTAGTCGTAGTTAGCACTAGTAAGGTTTGAGTCCTACTTGAGTTAGATTTGGAAGGAATCTAAATTAACTCAAATGAGGCAAACCAAGTCTACACTTGGGTTTGGATTGAACTCAAGTTGAGCTTAATTAGTTGACTTGGAAATGGGTCAATTGAAGGTACAAGTCAGGATTGGAAACATAGAGGGAATCATATTTTTGGGATTCCCGATGGTTGTACCATAGGTAGACGGTAGTTGTACCGCCCAGGTCGATGGTCGTACTGCCCAGGTCGATGATTGTACCACCATCGCCCTGCTTTTCGAGCAACTTTCGACGACGTCGACGGTGGTACCGCCCATACCCAGATTTTTCGGATACGTTTAAATCTTTGGCTCCAATTTCTAAAGCCAATTGGGGTCTATAAATACCTCAAGTCTTCTTACATTGAGCACAACAATTGGGCTAGAAATTCTGTGAAACATTATGTGCTAAAATTGTGCAAGAAAAAGAAAAGGGGGCAAGGGAGTAAGAAAAAGAGTTTAATCTTTGTAAAGTCTCCCTTGTGAGTTGTATGTGTAAAGCTTGTAAGGCTCCTCTCTTAAGCCTGTGAAAAGGAGAGTGGGAAGTGTAAGGATTTGGTTATCACCTGAAAAAGATCGATAGTGGACGCCGGTGGATCTCGGAGAAGAGGACTCGGGGAGTGGACGTAAGTCAAGTTAACGTCGAACCATTATAAATCTATGAGTGTCTCTTATCTTTTCTTTTGAATTTGTATGTTCTTACTTAAGCCTTCTTTAAGCAAGAAACTAACATCATTCTATAAATTGCTCACTTACTCTACTTGAACGAAACACTTCCGATCATGTTTACTTTGAGTGAAAGTTTTTCTTAAACTAAAGTTTTCAGCATTTGCACTAATTCATCCCCTCCTCCTCCCCCCCCCCCCCCTCTTAGTATCAATTGATCCTAATAGATATCATTGTCATCCATCTAGAAGGAGACGCCATTCAATAGTATAACTGGTTCGAGCACACCCAAGGAGTCTTAATGTGGAGGCAATTCAAAAGCAGGCTACTAATCTACTTTGGACCGTCCGAGTACAAAAATATCGATGGTCAACTTGTAAAGATCCACCAAATCTCTACAATTCAAGAATATCAGACTAGGTTCGAAAGACTCTCTAACCAAGCAAGGAACTGTTAGGATCAATTGGCACTAAGAGGGGGGGGGGCGGGGGTGTGAATTAGTGCAAGTATAGATTTTCATTTTAAGTGAAATACTTTTTGATTAAACCAAATTATGAAATCCGAAGCTTTTAGTCTTTGGTAAAAAATAAATAAGTGTTTTAATGAAAGTTGCTAAATTGATAAGTAAACCCGAAAGATTAGCAACATGAATATTTTACTTTCAAAGAATGAGTTAAATCCGAAGTGTCAATACAAGAAAATGTAAGCTATTTGAAAGTAAGGAAACAACTCATGATTTTATAATGATTCGGCGCCAAAGGCCTACGTCCACTTCCAAGTCCTCCTTCTTGAGGCATACCGGCATCCACTACCAATCTTCTTTGAGTGAAGATCAAACCCTTACACTTGAGCTTACAAGGGAGACTAGATTTATAACTCTAAGCTCTCTCCCTTACCCATTTTCTTTTTCTTACAATTCTCACATAATATTCTCTCAGAATATAATCCCCTAAAAGTGTTATCTTGAAAGTAAGAAAACTTGTGTTATTTATAGACCCCAAGTGGCTTCAGATTTTTGGAGCCAAAAATCAAATATACCCGGAAAAATTGGGTACGGGCTATTTACCCGTCGTTCTGGGTGGTTTACCCACCGTCAGTCGTTGGCCACCACCCGTAATCTATGGTACGGGCGGTTTACCCGTCGACACCTGCTAGCCGCCACCCGAATTCGGTGGTACGGGTGGTCCAGCCGACACTCACTAGCAGTTTACCCACCAGAATTTTCGCAAAAGTGGTTCCCTCCACTTTTTGAATTTCGACTTGACTTTTACGTTGACCACCTCTTTGGTCATGATTGAGCTCACCCTGAGCTCAACCAAACCCAGTAGTAGATCCGGTTGCCTCATTGAGTTGATTTGGATTCCTTCCAAATCCAACTCAATTAGGACTCTAACTTCTAACTACGACTCAATAATTACAATACTTAATGACCAATTAAGCCTAATTAAGACCTAACTCCTGCATACTCCGACAACCTTCGGTAATCTTGCAGCAAGTCCTCTGGTCTTCTTCCCAGCGAGCTTCCCGATTCCTTTGGTGAATCTCCTAGCGAACTTCCGACGAGATCTCATTGCATCATACGAACTTGGCCTGATGCCTAGGCTTTATCTTGGCCTATCATCTGGTTGTAGCTTCATTGATCCTACCATAGTTAGACCTGCATGATGCTAATTATAACTTAATTAAATGTAATATATACCAAAATATCCATTACAAGACCATCCCGACTCCCGGCAAGCTTTTCGGCTACCCCCGATAATCTTCTGGTGAGTCTCAGTCTTCTTTTGATGAACTCTCTTATGCCATCCTAGTAAACTCTTGATACCCTCGGCGAGCTTCCGACACACTCCTGACGAGTTTCCAAACGCATCGACTCGATACATGGACTTAACCTTGGCCAACCCTGATTGTAATAATCCTTCTATTATAATTAATCTTGAATCAATCAATTCTAGCGATCCTATTAGATTAATAATCCACCAATTGATTTCATCATCAAAATATGATATTTAACAATCTCTCCCTTTTTTATGATGACAATCAGATGACAGGAGTTAATCATAACTCCCCCTAAAACTATACCACTTAAATTTAAGAGAAGCACACACTCTTAAATTCAAGTTATCAACATTCTATGCAAATTTCAACACAAATTTGCATCAAGTCATCAAATCATGAATTGTAAAATATTCAAGTTATATCATCAAGTATTATCATTGAATATTTTTCAGTGTCATGTGTCATCAATATATATTTCTCCTCCTTTGTCATCAACAAAAAGGTGAAATATAGAACTAATAATTTTAAAAATACATGATGACATTACTCCCCCATAGTATATGCATTATAAAATTTTCTTCCCCTTTATAATTAATAAGGAGAGAAATAGGGGAGGTGTTGTTGAATCATTTCATCATGAGAAGAGCTCTTAATAAATTTTAAAAGCAATATTAAGATGAGCTCAAAAGTTTAAGAGATTTAAAGACTACTTATGTATTTCAAATATAGCAAAAGTCGTCTCTTGATATATAAAATCATCTCTTGTAAATTTCAAATATGGCACATCTTCTTGCATTTTTTGAAAACAATAAGATACCAAATCATGGAGAAAGTTTTCAAAAATGTTATCACAAAAAGCTTAATCTCATGAAATCTAGATTAGCAATTATATATTTTCATGATTTAGCATTTCTAGGTCTCAACCTCAATCTTGTAGGTATATAAAATTTCGAATGTGAGCTCAACACATTTGTATCATATAAATTTCAAATAAATATAATAAATAAATCTAGTAAGTTCTTTCTTCTCTTTTGGGAATTGCAAGGTAGCAAATTTTTGCTTCCTTTGCATTGTTCAAGCTTGCAATTTTACAAGCTAACTAATTTTGCTCCCCCTTTGTCATTGTAAAACTTTTCCTATTACATTATTTTTCAATATCATCACATGAAATTATCATAAAAGATTAACATAGTGATGAGATGTACAATTCATGAAGGTAAATTATAAATATCAAGAGACAAATTTGTAAGAGAAACAATTAAAATAAAATATCTTGATTTATCCATAAGAAATCTTAAGTTGTCAAGTTAATGATTTGTATAAAAATCTCTTTTTAAATAATATGAAAACACATAACAAAAGATTTTGATTCATAAAAGATTTCAAGTTATAATTCCAAGAAATCAAAATGATGATGTCATTTAATTTCAAAATCATCAAAATCAATTTCAAGAGATTCAAAATGTAATTAATAGACTTATTAGTCTCTTGAAATGCTAGTGATTTTCTTTCTCTACTTTATGTGAATAAGAAGGTAGAATCAAGGTAGAGAAACAAAAATATCATATCACAAAAAATATTTAATTTTAAAGATGTAAATTTTATAGATGTGAATTTCGAAATTAAGCTCAAAACTTTAAGATATTCAAGGAGATTCAAAGGTTTAAGAGCTACTCATGCATTTAAAATCGTCTCATGTAATTTGGATAAAATGTATCAATAATTTCATAAGAAAGCATGAAGGTAGATCAAGCTCAAATTTTAAATCAAGTATTTTGTATGCATTTAGAAAGTTCTAATTTTCTTCTAAGCACTTATTCATCATTCATTGTTTACTTCTAATCATATTAAAAAATTTATCTTCCACTTTTTGTTATTGTCAAGAGAAATATAATTGCATAAATTCTTTTCATCCATGTTTAATTTATGCCAAAAAGTATAAGAGATATCATATCATTAAAAATTCAAATTCAAAAGACATGATTTCGTCTAATAAATTTTCTTTCCCCTCTTTTGTAAATACTGCAAATGAGTCTTAGGGGATAATCTTAATTTATCCAAGATAAATCTTTTTAATAGAAGAATGATAAAAATTTTAATTATAATTATTAAGATCATAAATCTCCTTTTTTATAGAGATCAATAATGTGATTCTCATAACGTATAAGTCAAGTCAAGAAGTTAAGGGAATATATATGATACTACAAATCTCTTTTAATTTTTAACTTATCACAAATTTAAGAAATATTAATTTTGGTGATAAGTTATAATAAGAAGAAAGTCATAAGTAATCATGTCATAAAGAATATTTTTATCAAATCATAAATGCCAAGAATATGATTTATTTTGACTCATTTATTCCTAGATGAAATTTAAAATCTTTTGAAATCTTAAGAGACAAAGTAAGAAGGATCTTGATACTTATAGAAATATCAAGTTATAAATATTGAGAAGTCAAGATCATGTTTAGGATGAAAGGAATCTTAGTAAATAAAAAGATCTCAATTTATAATTTTTAAGATTTCAAGATCATGATTTAAGTTATCAAATAATCAAAAGCAAAATATCAATGAAGTTGGATAGATTTAAACATATCCATTCTTTAAAACAAAATCATTTGAATGCATATCCAAAATCATCATCAAAAATCACTTTTCGGAAAATTTTAATAAAATCATCATAGATTGTTTTCCAAAAGAAAATAGTTAAAAGTTATTCTAATTCAATTTTGTAGTTAAAAAGATTCAACAATAATAGTATCATTTTATATCTTATTGAAGGATTCATATGGTAAAAATATTTTTAAGATTAATTATCCTACTTTTAGTTGTTTCATGTGAATTCTTTCAAGAATAATTTTTAAATCAATGATTTTTCGTTTAAGACTGAAAACCAAATTTCATTTCAACATGGTCATTACTATAAGACATAAAAATATTTTTAAAGTATAAATTTAACCAATCTCAATTTCAATATTTAAATGAGTCTGACTCTTTACACATAGTGCAAGGAGTTGACAAACTCATCTTAAAAATGAAGCATATATATTTTCTATGCTCTAACATTCAATGTAAGCATTCAATCATCATGGCATTTCAATCAGGCATTTCAATCAATGTAACATTTAAATCAATCATTCTACAAACTTAGTCAATATTTGAAGTATTTTAATAATAGTCTTTACATTTAAACAAGCCAATGATTTTAGCATTCACTCAAAATCTCACCGTTGGAAGTTTCAATATGTTTTTCAATAACTAAGGTTCTTTGGTTCTAATTCATTTTCATACTTGTATACTCTAGCTATGCATCATCAATATTAATTATATAATAATAAACCATTAAAAGATTTATTATTAATAATTTTAATTCTAATAATTTTTTTATTACCACTTAGGCTAGTAAGCTTGAAGGAGTGTTAGATCTTAAGTAATATGACTTGAGCATTTTCTTTCAAAATATTTTTATTGCTCCTAGCCTTGTTAGGAAACAACTTTATATTATGGGAGATTTTAATTTAGGTACTCATTTAACATTAGGTCCTTCATGACATGTTCTTCCCATTTTCTCTAATAGCTTAAGGTTATTTATGGTTTCTTTAGGAACCTAAATTAATTTATGTGGACTATAATTCCTAAATGAACATTTGTATGCATTATGTCATAATTTTTCACAAGAATTATATTTAACTTTTAATGGTAAATGTAAAGTATGTCCTTTAACGAAAATGGTTGGCTTTTGTTGACCATTACCAACAAAGCCTATGTCATTTCTTCTATTAATATGACCCATAGTGGCAAGGATCATATTTAGAGATTTATTCCCTATTTTAAAATTTTCTAATGTAGTTTTAAGCATGATATTTTCATCTTTAATGTTGTCTATCATTTCACATTTAGAACATGGTTTATGTGATGCTAAGGAATCATGCATTTCGTCAAGTCCTTTAACTAACAAATCATGATTAACTTTAAGTAACTTAAAAGACTTGCTAAGTTTTCTAAACTCATCAAACAAGTCATGGAACATATTTAATAATTCTAAAAAAAATATTTAAAAACTCACTAACCTCATTTTCGATTGCGATTAAAGCAAGGTTCTCCACTTCTTAGTTGAGCATTTGATCTTTGGAGCTCCTCGGCTTCTTGCGTTCAGAGCAAGTGGTTGTGTCCATAATTTTTATAAGGCTCAAGTTCATTAATTTTTTCGATTCATTTGTCAAAAGTTCATGTCCAATGTTCTCATCACTCGAGATTTCACTCGAGGAGTCATATGTCATTCTTAGTTCACAATCATTCTATTCTTTGTAAGGTGTTCTTCAAGTCCATTTTTATAATATATTTCATTAATTAATTTATTTATATTAATTGTACTTTCATGTGTTATTTTTAAAGTATGCCAAATATCGAAATTTGATTCACAAGCGAAAACATGATTAAACTCATTTTTATCAAGTGCACAAAACAAGGCATTCATAGCCTTTGCATTTAGAAAAATTCTTCATTTCCAAATCATTTAGCTCATTCATTAGTTTGAAAGATTTTTTAAACTCATTCTCAACTATATTCCATAAATCAAAGTCCAAAGAGATGAGGAAAATACGCATCCGTATTTTCCAATATGTGTAATCCGTCCCATTGAATATGGGTGGACGTGAAATAGAATGTCCCTCATTCATGCCAAAACAAGCCATTTACTCAAGTGGGTGTTAATCCAAAGAGTAATAACATGGCTCTGAGAATTGTTAGGATCAATTGGCACTAAGAGGGGGGGGGGGGGGGGGGGGGGTGAATTAGTACGAGTATAGATTTTCATTTTAAGTGAAATCCTTTTCGATTAAACCAAAGTATGAAATTCGAAGCTTTTAGTCTTTGGTGAAAAATGAATAAGTGTTTTAATGAAAGTTGCTAAATTGATAAGTAAACCCAAAAGATAAGCAACGTGAATATTTTACTTTCAAAGAACGAGTTAAATCTGAAGCGTCAATATAAGAAAATGTAAGTTATTTGAAAGTAAGGAAACAACTCACGATTTTATAGTGGTTCGGCTCAAAGGCCTACGTCCACTTCCGAGTTTTCCTTCTTGAGGCACGTCGGCATCCACTATCAATCTTCTTTAGGTGAAGATCAAACTCTTACACTTGAGCTTACAATGGAGACTAGATTTACAATTCTAAGCTCTATCCCTTACCCATTTTCTTTTTCTTACAATTCTCACATAATATTTTCTCAGAATATAATCCCCCAAAAGTGTTATCTTGAATGTAAGAAAACTTATGGTATTTATAAGCCCTAAATAACTTCAGATTTTTGGAGCCAAAAATTAAACATACCTAGAAAAACCCGGTACGGGCAGTTTACCCGTCGTTCTGGGCGGTTTACACACCGTCAGCCATTTGTCGCCACCCGTAATCTATGGTACGGGTGGTTCATCCGCCATCTGGGTGATCTACCCGTCGACACCTGCTGGCCGCCGCCCAGATTCTGTGGTACGGGCGGTCCAACCATCGCTCACCAGCGGTTTACCCGCTAGAATTTTCGCAAAAGTGGTTCCCTCCACTTTTCGAATTCCAACTTGACTTTTACGTTGATCAGCTCTTTGGTTAACTGATTGAGCTCAACTTGAGCTCAACCAAACCCAGTAGTGGATCTGGTTGCCTCATTGAGTTGATTTGGATTCCTTCCAAATCTAACTCAATTAGGACTCTAACTTCTAACTACGACTCAATGATTACAATACTTAATGACCAATTAAACCTAATTAAGACCTAACTCCTGCATACTCCGGCAACCTCCGGCAATCTTGCAGCAAATCCTCCGGTCTTCTTCCCGGCAATCTCCCTTCGCGTTCCCAGCGAGCTTCCCGATTCCTTCGACGAATCTCATAGCGAACTTCTAACGAGATCCCATCACATCGTATGAATTTGGCCTAATGTCGAGGCTTTACCTTGGCCCATCAATTGGTTGTAGCTTCATTGATCCTGTCATAGTTAGACCTATACGATGTTAATTATGACTTAATTAAATATAATCATAATTACCAAAATATCCAAAATATCCATTACAAGACCATCCCGACTCCTGACAAGCTTTTTGGCTACCCCCGATAATCTTCCGAGAAGTCTCGATCTTCTTTTGGCGAACTCCCTTGCGCCATCCTAGCAAACTCCTTATACCCTCGGTGAGCTTCCGACACACTCCTGGCGAGTTCCCAAACGCATCGTCTCGATGCATGGACTTAACATTGGCTAACCCTGATTGTAATAATCCTTCTATCGTAAATAATCCTGCATCAATCAATTCTAACAATCCTATTAGATCAATAATCATCAATTGATTTTATTATCAAAATCTTAGATTCAATAGGGACTATTCAGAAAAACAACTATTTAGGACTTTCATCGAGGGGCTAAAGCTGGAGATTTGAGGAGAAATCAAAGCACAACACCCCTATACGCTGATGGTGACTCTCTTTCATGCGTCTACTAGAAGAACGGTTAAACTAGGAAGATTAGAGGACCAAAGTGATAGGACCCTAGCAGGGTTGGGTCCTATTCACCTTAGTAGAGTCAATAAGACTCTATGAAATGTAATAAAACCCCCACCAAGTCACTTCTATCCTATAGAGAAGAGTGACTAGGGTTTATTTAGGCTTTAGGGCTTAGCAGCGATCTTTCGCTATTATTTGTTTTCATCGCAGTCGCAGTAATCACTCGCTGCCATCTACCTTGATTGTAACCAGTAGCAACTTGATCACATCCAGCAACGATCCCTCGCTGCACAACGCTGCCAACAGCGACCACTCACTACCATCCTCCTTGATTGCAGCCAGTAGTAATCCTTTGTGGCAAAAAGCTACCAGCAATTATCTTTCACTGCAATCTGTCTACATCGCAGCCCACAGCAATCTTTCATTATCAACTGTCTTGATCGCGGCCAGCAACGAATTGAACATGACCAGCAACGGTCTTTCGCTCCATGCTACTACTGCCCTCCTCCACAACAACTGTGGACTCCGCTGTCCCATCTTCCACCTATTGCAGCTGCTCCCTTGTTGCAACCATGCCAACTGCACAGAACCGTAATTGACGTTAATGCTGCCATCTTCTTCCTCCACCATTGCTACTACCCTTGGTTGTCATCCTCTACCAATGCAGCAACCACTTGGAGACTTTACCACCGCATCCCCAACAATGTTTGTAGCAATATCACAGCAGTACTTTCTTATCCTTTTGCTGCCATTGCTACCTTCAACCTGAAGATTGCAGCTACACTCTTCAACCAGTTTATTTGACATGAGATCCTTATGTCATAACATCGGTGGGCTTATTCGAAGCCAAATTAAATATTTTTTAGATGCGTATGGATGCTAAATTATGTGCTCTTCGAGGAGTTTAGATTGGGCCAATCACCAAGCCCAATAAGATCATAACGTGGTGTAAATTCAGATTGTAAAAAGAGCCCATTGGAGATACGAAGTAAGGATAAGACACGGTAGCCCTACACCTCGACGACATCGATCTCCTTTGCATAACTCCAAGAAGGGCACCTCAATCAAGATGCTCAGAGCATGAGAGCTACATCCCAACTAAAAGCATATAAACCTTCAGCACCAATCAATTACAAGAATCTTGACGAAGAACTAGTGATGATCCCTCAAACCTCCACCATCAAAGAGTACCAAACTAGGTTTGAAAGGTTATCTAATCAAACTTACAATTGGTCTGAAAAATAGATATTAAGGACTTTTATTGAGGGCTTGAAGCCAAAAATTCGAGAAGAAGTTAAAGCACGATAGCTATACACACTTAAGGCAGTCATCTCCTTCAAGCGACATCAAAAGGAGCAATTGAACTATGAAGCTCGGAGGACTAGGGTTAATCCTCGACTAGTGGCACCAAAGCTTTCACCTCCTCCTACTATCAACAGATCCCCTCAGCCGAAGAAATTAATAAGAGAAGACCTCCATAATGGATCGGCAAAGGGCCTATGTGGGCATTGTAATAAAACTGTGGAGCCGAGACCACCATTGTAAAAAAGAGAGACCTCTATTGATTAAACCCACTGAAGAACCCAAACTCAAAGATACAGCTCTCGAGTCCAAGGAGAAGGATATGAAGGAAAAACTGCAATAAGCCGCCCGCACCTTTCATTGCTTCACCACAGATAATGGATGTTGATGGCTTCATCAAGCATTAGCTCGTCACCATCCTCGCTGACACTAGAAGCTCCAACGACCTTATGAATGGCAAAAGAAAATAGGTGACCTTATGTGGGAAAGGAGAGAACGAAGAAAAGATGATCTTGACACAGCGCTTGGAGAAGCTCGTTGAAATCTCAGGCACCTCCGCTGAATCGAGCCGACTCCTTCCTACCAGATTGCATAACCCCTGTATGCTAGTCTTACAACGGGAACCACCAGCACATATTCGGGCATATTACTGTCCACATCTTCAGAGGACCAAAGCTAAAAGGATCGTCCAAGAGACACAGGAGACATGGATCATTTGCCCATAACCTTCACTTGCAATGACACTTTATCTCCAAAAGCTTTGCCCCTTTGTCTGAAGGGATAAGCTCTTCCTGAAGTGCCATATTTAGCTAAACCAACTATAGTTTCTGATGCAGCGCTCCCACATCTCGGGCTACTTCCACAACTTCCCCAAGGATCGAACCATGATGCTAGAAGTCTTCCCTGATAATGATCTTTGATCCACGGCCCACGATCGCAAGAAGGAATAAGAGGAAGGCATCCACACGACCCCCATAGCCATGATGCTATCTACATCGGTGCTAGCATTACTCGAATGTGGCAATGTGTTTGTAATTAGAGCAGACATATCAGGAGTTAGAGTCGACATCGTCCTCATGCAAGATGGTCAATAACACAAAGAAGTGAAAATGGGCCCCAAAAAATCACCACTCCTACCCACATCAGACTCTGATCAGTCTCACACCACCATAGATTTTATCAGAGGGCAGCCCTCATTCCAAAAGAAGGCCTGACTACTATTTCAGTGCAACCATATAGCAGCACATGCAAAGAAGAAATGACCTCTCGACAAACTTCAAAATGGATGAAAATTTGAATGTCGAGTTTTCCTACACCTCCAGCCCGATTAGTAGGAAACTCGAGTCGTAAGAAAGTGGTCTCCCTATTTCTTTAGGCCTTACAAAATTTGATATCACATTGGGGCCCTAACCTGGAGATCAGATCCACGCACCAAATCAAGATTACAGTTGATCCTCCGGGTATCCCACCTCAAATGGGAATTTAAGGAATATGACAGCCTAAATCCTTCCAACTAATACCCAAGTTGATGAGGAGGCCAAAGTTCAGTTGATGATCACATGGGAATCATACGAGAAGCTGAAGACCTGGTTCCCAGAATTCATGGACCATCAAGCTTGAGGACAAGGCTGATTCAAAGAGGGCGGGCTTGATATGACCCTATTCACCTTAGTAGAGTAAATAAAACTCTGTGAAATGTAATAAAACCTCCCACTAAGTCACTTCTATCCTATAGAGAAGAGTGACTAGGGTTTATTTGGGCCTTAGGGCTAAGTAGTTGTCGCCCCCTTTACTGGGCTGGTCGGCTAGGGTTTCCACCTGCTAGATTTGACTATGCAGCCAACCAAGTCGTCACCTACCCCTATTAAGGTAGGTCGGCTATAGGAGGGGCAAGGGGGTAAATTCACTTAGGAAGCACCCCCTAGGGCTAGGGTTTTGAACCCTATATAAGCTGTAGCCTCCACCTCTTTTCAATCAAGTAAGATCAATCTACAATTTAGCTATATGACCGACTACTAGGAGGGAGGAACCCCTATAGCGTTCCAAGGGTTGATCTCTCTCAAAGATCAAAATCTACAGAGCTCTTTTTGGGGTTCTATCACAAAGTCATCGCACGACTAGAAGCATAGAGACCCTCGACCCCATCTACCACTAGCCAGCCACCTCAGCCGAAGAAGTTATCAAGAGAAGAACTTCACGACAGATCCTCGATGGGCTTATGTTGGCATTGCAACGAACCTTGGAGCCACGATCATCATTGCAAAAAAGGGAGGCCTCTCATGATAGAACCTATTAAATAATCTGAAAGAGAAGACCCCGAGCCTGAAGAGGAGGACATGGAGAAGGACCCGCAGCTAGTCGTTAGCATGATCCATGCCTTAACTGGCTACAAAAATCGCACATAATGAAGATCGAATGATTCCTTGAGTAGCGGCCCGTCATGGTCCTCATCGACATCGTGAGCTCAGACAACTGCATGAATAGCAAGGTTGTTGCCCGGTTGATGATCCGAAAATAAGATTGCAGCTTGTTCGACGTCAAGTAGTTGACGATCGAATCCTGAAGTGCAACTATAAGTGCCCACATGTGAAATTGGTTCCAAGGCCAAGAAGTAGTTGCTGATTTTTTTCCTTGATAAGACCCCAAGAAGGAGCCCTATAGATTTTGATCACTGAGAGGGATCAACCCTTGGAACGCTATAGGGGTTCCTCCCTCCTAGACCTGGCACAAAGGCTGAATTGAAGATGATAATTACTTTCTTCAAGATGGGGGGCGGGGGGGGGGGGGGGGGGGGCTACATCATTATATAGGGATGAAAACCCTAGCCTAAGAGGGTGCTTGCCTAAGTAAAATTATCCCTTTGCCCCTCCTATAGCCAACCTACCTTAATAGGAACAAGGGCGACTAGGTTGGCTCTATATCCGACCTAAGCAGGGGGAAACTCTGGCCAACCAACCCAGTAAGGGGGCGACGGCCACTAAGCCCTAAGGGCTAATCTAAATCCTGTCATACTCCTTTATAAGATAGAAGTAGCTTTATTACAATCTAGCAGGGTTTTATTGACTACTTCTAGGGATATTAGAACTCAACCCTGCTGGAGTCCTATCAAACCCACCCTCTTAAAATCAGCCTTTCCTCAAGGTTGAAGTTTCATAAACTCAGGGAACCGGGTCTTCAGCTCCTCATCAGCTTGGATGTTAGTTGGAAGAACTTGAGCTGAGTTGTCATCTTTAAATTTCCATTTAAGGTGGGATACTTGGAGGATCAACTGTAATTTTGATCTGGTGCACGGATCAGATCTCCAGGTTGGGGGCCCAATATGATCCCCAATTTTGCAAGGCCTAAAGAAATAGGGAGACCACTTTCTTGAGACTTGAATTTTATGTTGGTGGAGCTGGAGATGAAGGGGGACTTGATCTTTCTCAGGAAACTTTCTTCTGCTCCGGCGTTTGTCAGGGGGAAGTTTCTTCCTTGCATGGGCTGCCACATGGTTAGTCTTTAGTGATAGCCAATCTTTCTTTTGGAATGGTGACTGCCCTCTGGTATGGTTCAGGATGATGAGAGCCCAATCTGGCGTGATTATGGATTACAATTCTTCTACTTTAACTCCTCTTTCGTGCCATGGACCTGTATCCAACCATATTTTAAATTTGGTAGTAATTAGTATCTCCTGTAAAAACCTCGTATGAAGTGTGGGGGAAGCCTCGGTGTAAATTAGGAGTTGACTATCTTGCATAAGAATAGCCCAAATTCTAACTCCTGATGCATCGGCCTTAATGACCAAAGTATGATCGAAATCAGGTAGTGCTAGGACCAACGTCATCCTCATGGCTGCCTTGAGTTGTTCGAAGGTTGTGGAGGCTTTATCCAACCACAAGAAGGAGTCTTTCTTCAGTAAAGACGTGAGCGGGGCACTGATCTTGCCATAATCTTTCACAAAATTTTGGTAGTAGCCTGTGAGTCCAAGGAAACCGCGTAATGATTATACGTTTGTAGGTCTCGGTCATCCTTGCATTGCCTCGATCTTTGTCGGGTCCACCACCACTCCATCCTCTAATATAATATGCCCAAGATACTCCAATTTATGTTGTAAGAAGCTGTACTTTGACTGTTAGAGTATTCTCCCAAAGAATCATTAGAACAGTTCGTAAGTACTGAAAATATATATCAAGCGTAGGGCTATAAATGAGAATATCATCAAAGAATACCAATACGAACTTACGTAGAAAACTCCGGAAGATGTCATTCATCAGGCTCTCGAAATTAGAAGGAGCATTCATAAGTCCGAAAGATATTACCAGAAACTCGTAGTGGCCGTTATGCGTGCGGAATGCAGTTTTCAGAATCTCTTCAGTGCATACCTGAATCTGATGATATCCGGATCGGAGATCCAATTTAGTGAGGACTCGGGCTCCTTTTAATTCATCCAAGAGTTCATCTACGAATGGGATAGGATATTTATCCTTGACAGTGATGTCGTTTAAAGCCCGGTAGTCAACGCACATCCGCCACATACCATCTTTCTTGCGCACTAGCAACACCGATGAGGAGTAAGGGCTACAACTCGGTCGAATCACCCCAGTGTCAAGCATCTCTTTAACAATATTCTCGATCTCGTCCTTCTGCAAGTGAGGATAGTGGTACGGTCGCAAATTTGCTAGAGGTTTTCCTAGCAAACTAGGAATGCAGTGGTCATGCGGCTAGTTGGGGGCATCTTGCGCGACTCTAAGAAAACATCCGCAAATTCATTCAGGCAAAGGGCAAGCTTAGGATCTGAGTTTTGTATGTTCTCCCCCATAGATGGCTGCTGAATATGCATCAGAATCTACCATGTGCTTTATGCAAAACTTTCTCCATTTGTTGCGACGAAACGGTGGAAATTTGACTCCTACGCTTGCCTCGTAATGTGACCTGTCTCCCTTTGAAATAAAATTTCATGATTAATTTAGAAAAATTCCAAGAGATATCACCTAGTGTTGTGAGCCATTCGATCCCGAGTATGGCTTCATAATCATCAATGGGTAGGAGGAACAAATCAGCTACCACTTCTTGGTCTTGGAGGAGTAGTTTCACCCGTGGATTGGTCGCAATTAAAGATTCGACCGTCGGCAACCTTTACGTCAAACTTGTTGCAACCTTCGATTTGAAGCACCAAATGTGCAACAACCTTACTGTTGAGGAAATTATTGGTGCTGCCCATGTAGATGAGAATGGTGATGAGTTGCTATTTTAGAAGTCCTCCAACTTTCATCATCTTCGGGTTGGAATAGCCAACCAATGCGTGCACTACGCAGTTGGCCGGTTGGGACTCTTCCTCCATTGCTTCTTCTTTAGGTTCAAGGGCTTCTTCAGATGTTTCATTGTCCTCATCCTTCACTGGTTCAATCATGAGGCGCTGGCCCTTTTTGCAGTGATGTTCGCGGCTCCACGGTTCGTCGCAATGCCAACACAACTCCTTGGCCGATCATTCGCGAAGCTCGTCTCTTGTCAACTTTTTTGGTGCAGGGGCTTGGATGGCAGTAGAGGGGGCAGTAGGCCTTAGCATGGCTGATCGGGGAGCGACCCTTGTCCTTCGTACCTCATGGTTCAATTATTCTTCCTGGATACGCGCAAACGAAATCGCCACCATAAGAGTGTACGGTTGCCGCGCTTTTACTTCTCCTCGGATCTCCGGCTTTACGCCCTCGATAAAAGTACCTAAAAGTTGTTTCTTAGACCAATTCTTAGTTTGGTTAGATAAACGCTCAAACCTTGTTTGGTATTCTTGTATTGTAGAGGTTTGACGAATCTTTGCTAATTGTTTGTCGATGTTGTTGAAATCGGTTGGTCCGAAGTAGTCTAGTAGTTCTTCCTTGAATTACTACCAAGATAGTCCTTCATGGGTGTGCTTAAACCAATTAAACTACTGAATAGCATCTCCCTCGAGGTGGATGAAAGCAATCTCCACCCATGTGGCGTCGGCGGTTCGGTGTAACTGAAAATAGCGCTCTGCGCGCAAGATCCACCCGATCGGGTCTCCTTCCCATCTAGGGAAGTCAACCATCATGCATGGATTATTGAGATCAGAGGTGATGTGACTATGTTCTTGAGGATCGTCTTGTCGATCTAAAGTTTCTCCGTGTTGTGATTTCCTCATGTTCGACAGTCGGCCAATGCTGAATTTGGTGAAAAGGGATCGCATCTTCTATTCCATGTGGTTTTGAAAGGCTTCAAGCTTTGCATGGATAGCCTCCTCTGATGCCATAGTATACACCTCTAGATCTATAATATTAAGATCTTTTTTCTGTTGTCGGGTTAGTGGCATGGGAATTTTGGAGAAGGGGGTGGCCGGTTGGAAGGTGAATCGGTTTGGATGGAAGTAGGCTGTGATTTAGGGCAGATTTGGAGCTATGGTTTTGTGGAGTTTAGGCTATGAATTGGTATGGTTTTAGGGCTATGATAGTAGTAGATGAAGGTTAGAAAAATAGATTTTAGATCTGGGATAGATGGCAGCAAAGGTAGGTGTCTCAGAAAGGAAAGTTGGCTAAAATGATATGGATCGATAAGTTATTAGGCTGATTTGGGGGCTGTTTGGATTTGGTTTAGGGTAATTTTTTAAAGAATTTTTGGTGAGGATGGTAGGGTCTAGAGATGAGGAAAAGAGAGTCCGAAATCCCACAAAAAATAGCACTCAAATCTGATAGAATTCGGTGAAAAGAAGTGCTGCGATGTGCCGTCCTACTCGACATAAATTCCAGAGGAAAGTCCAATGAAATTATACAGAAACCCTTGGTTCAGATGTTGTTAATACCTGTAAAATGTTTGACAAAATTTTGGCAGCATAACTGTAGGGAAATAGGGCAAAAGATGAAAGGCAAATTCCTTCGTCGTAAAATTCCAAAACTGCATGATGGTCAAAGATTGCACAAAAAAACTAGTTCCATAAGGGGTTTTTTCTTGAAATCAAATCCAGATGAAGGGCAACTTGATCTTAAGAATTGTATAAAAATTTTAGCCAAAAAGGATGAACAAAAGTTCGGTTTCAAGAGGCCAATAGACGGAAGGCAGATTCTGCATTATAAAATTTCAGTACTGTGCAATGAAGAATCGCATTGCTATAAGTCCAGATCCAGAAGGATTTTTTTCACAAGATCAGTCTTAGATGAAAGCTAAGATGATCTATGATACCGTTTGTGACAAACAAAATTTGCAGTGGATAAAATTTGGGAAAAATCTTCAACATGTAAAGTAAGGAATCTGACAGCATTGAAGAGGTGTGGATGATAAAAATAAAATAGAATTCCATATCAAACGTAGGGGGCAGCGGAAGACTGATTTGATCTGCTGCTGAGGTGGAAGGTGGAGACACGTGTCGTAGCAATTAAGAGAATTGCTTGGGAAAGTGGAGGCGGTTGAGATGGCTATAGGGCAGTAGGAATGTGGCTCTGATACCAGATGATAAGACCCTAGAAGGAGCCCTATAGATTTTGATCACTGAGGGGGGATCAACCCTTGGAACGCTATAGAGGTTCCTCCCTCCTAGACTCGGCACAAAGGCTGAATTGAAGATGATAATTGCTTTCTTCAAGAGGGGGGCGGCTACATCATTATATAGGGATAAAAACCCTAGCCTAAGGGGGTGATTGCCTATGTAAAATTACCCTTTGCCCCTTCTATAGCCAACCTGCCTTAATAGGAACAAGGGGCGACTAGGTTGGCTCTATAGTCAACCTAAGCAGGTGGAAACTCTAGCCAACCAACCCAGTAAGGGTGCGACGGCCACTAAGCGTTAAGGGCTAATCTAAACCCTAGTCATACTCCTTTATAAGATATGAGTGACTTTATTACAATCTAACAGGGTTTTATTGACTACTTCTAGGGAGATTAGGACTCAACCCTGCTGGAGTCCTATCATTCCTCCTCCCTCTCGATAATTATGAAGTGGTGCTTGGCATTAAATGGTTATCCATGATAAGTGATGTTTCCTAGAACTTTTCAAAGCTAACCATGAATTTTTTTGGCAAAGGGAAACAAGTGATGCAATGCGGGAAATGAGGGAGCGAAGCGACTGCAATTGCAACACAGTGCTTGGAGAACGTACCATAAAAAGAGTCCAGTGACTTCTCAATTCAAATTCAAGAACTTCAGGAGATGAAGTTGAAGGAACCACCAGCTGATGCTTGGCCAAATTGTTGCCCACACCTCAAAAGACCGAAGCTAAGAGGATCGCCTAGAAGATGATAAAGACATGTATTATTCGGTCGTGCTTTTTCCCTGCTACGACACTTCATCCCTATATCTTTATCTCTAAGGATAAGCTTTTTCTGAAGTGCTAGATCCCACCGAACCCACCATGGTTTCTGATGCGGCACTCCTAGATCTCGGGCGACTTTCACGACTTCCCTCAAGAGCGAATCTTGATGCTCGAAGTCTTCCTTGATGATGACCTCCGATCTACGACCTATGATCGCAAGAAGATCAAGTCCCTCCAATAGCAAAATCGGAGTAAGAGAGTGATCATTTGCAGGACTCAATGAAACATGAACGTCACCCCTCTCATTGTAAAGAGAGATGCTCCCCTTGGTCGAGTGAAACTATAGCCCTCACGACCACGATGTCATCTACACTAACACTAGCATTTCATATCGTGGCCAGATGTATATGATTGGAGTAGACACATCAAGAGTTGGGATTGGCGTCACCCTCATGCAAGATGATCGACCCCTAATCTGTATCGAGGCTTTCCCCACACTTCACACAAGGCTTCTAATATACAAGGGGATACTAGTTGCTACTGAATTTAAAGTTTGGCTCGATACAGGTCTATGACATGAAAGAGAAGTAAGCCCAGAAAAATGATAGTCCCTGCTCATGCCAAATCAGGCTATCATCATCATAGACTATACCAGAGGGCAGCCACCATTTCAGAAGAAATATTGGCTACTACTAAAGATCAACCACATGGCAGTCCATGCAAATATAAAATTGCCTCCTAACAAACTTCAGAGTGGAAAACAAGTTGAAGGCCGAGCTTTCCTACATTTCTAGGCCTACCAGCAGGAAATTTGAATCTCAAGGAAGTGGTCTCCTCATTACTTTGGACCTTACAAAATTGATGATCATATTGGAACTGTGACCTATGGATCGGATCGGCATACCCTTGGAGTAGGAGTTTTACTAGGAGTTAGAGTCTACCATTAGGGTTACAGTTTTGAGCCCTATATAAGCACTTGTAGCTGCCCCCTTTTCAACAAGCAATAGATCATCTTTTCAGCCATTGTGACCAACCACCAAGGAGGGAGAAACCCCTATAGATTCCAAGGAGGGTTGATCCCTTATAGAGATCGAAACCAACCTAGAATCCTGCAGGGTTCTAACATTGTCCCTCTTGAGAAACCTATGACTGAGATTCTTTAGGGTCTGTGTTTAAAGACGAATAAGTCTCATTATCATGATCTAATTCTCATTGCACATATACAAGGACATCACAGTATATGCAACATGCAACAGAAAGTAAGAATATGTCAATAATAATAGTAAGCAAAAAGATTGTGTATTGTCTCACACGTGCCATCACTCGTGTGATTGGCTTATAGGGCACCTATAACTAGCACTTAGGTCATGAGATTCAAAAATATAGATTCAACAGTAAGGATCCCTAAGATGAAAACTCAATATTCTTTAGAGATAACAAAATTTTCAATAAAATGCATTTCCATTTTAGTAATTGATTTCATAGAAACATGCTCTATATATATATATATATATATATATATACATATATCTATATATTTGTATATGTATATATATATATATACATACATATATATATATATATATGTATATATGTATATATATCTATATATTTGTATATGTATATATATATATATATACATATATATATATATATACATACATAGATACATATATATATATGCATATATAAATATATAGATATATATATATATATATATATATATATATATATATATATATATATATATATATTATATTTCTAACTAACCTTTTTCATCAAACAAAAATGAAAAGCTTCATGTAATACAATGTAAGGTAAAGATGATTTGTTTGAGTTACTTACCTCGTTGTTGAGCCATTATAGCATAATTTGCTACCTCGTCTTCATTGGTCTACCTCTCTTCTTCGAATGCACTCGATTTGTCCCAAGTACCTTGAGTGCTTTCTTCTTATTCGGTAGCTTCTTCCTCTTTAGTTGAGGGCATTCACTTTTGAAATGCCCAGTCAATTGCATTCATAGCAAGTTATTGTGCTCTTTTTTAGTTCATTTTTATTCTTACATTATTGTTTTGTGAACTTCTTAAATTTTATTGTGAGAAGTTCAAAGTCATCTTCGTCACTTGAGCTTTTAGTTGAGTGGTCTTCTTTTATTCTAAGTGTCAAGTCCTTTCTGTTCTTTAGAAGACTATTCTCATGTTCGTTATGTGCCAAATAAGTCATCTCATAGGTCATTAATGACCTAATAAGTTCTTCAAGTGGAAAGTGATTCAAGTCCTTGGTTTCTTGTATTGCAGTGACTTTTAGATCCCAATTTGGGAAGGAATCTTAGAATTTTATTGACAAGTTCAACAATATTCCATAAATTGAAATCCATAGAAAGCAAAAAATTCTCATTTGAGTTTTTTAATATATTTAGTCTGTCTCATTAAACATAAGAGGACGAATGATAGATAACCCTCTTGATAGCTAGAGAAAGTCATTTAATCTTTTTTGAGTATTAAACCATGTGAAAAAAACTTGACTCTGATACCAACCAATGGGGGTGAATTAGTATGCTTTCGTAAAATTACGTTGATTCAAAAAACTCATTCAATCAAACCCGTTTCAGAAATATATTAAACTTAAAAACATTCTTAATAGTAGTGAGCAAGTGAATCAGTGAATGTAAGAATAAAAAGCATGAAAGAGATATGCAAACTAGATTTATAGTGGTTCGGTCCACGTGACCGTCCACTCCTGATTCCTCTTCACTCGAGGCCATTGGCTTCCACTACTGATCTTCTTTCAATTGGTGAAGATCAACTACTCCTTTTATAACTATTTCTCCTTTTCTCAGGCTCAGGAGAAAACATTTACAACCCTCTTTTATAAGTATTCCCTCACACTTTCCCATAGAACAATCTCTAAGCTTCTAGAGAAGGGAACTCAACTTTATAACAAGGTTTTCTCACTATAAAATATAAGTTTATGATCTTAGTTCTTGCTTCCTGAAGCAAGAATGAGTGGGGTATTTATAGACCTCAAATGGCTTCAAATCTTGGAGCCAAAATTCAAATTCAAAATCTTAGATTTTTCATGTACGGATGGTACCATCGCTTACACTAGGTGGTACCACTGCCTACTACACTAGGTGGTACCACCACCAATTAAAATTTAATGCTGGTGGTACTATCGCTAGGCTGGGCGATACCATTGTTTGATACAATCTAAGAGACTATGTCTGGGCAGTACCACTGCTCAGTCTGGGTGGTACCACCGCCTAATAGCCTAAAAGGCTATGCTACCAACTCACATGCGGTTCCACCACCTGGTATGGTGGTGCCACCGCTTGACCCATCTTTGGTCATTGAATGGACCTCCCAATGAGCCTAAATCAGTCCCATATCAGGCCCAATAGGCCCCTAATTGAGTTGGCAAGGTTTCACCGAGAACTAACTCAATTACAACCTAAACTACCTCAATCAAGATAATCAATTACAAAGCATGAATCCTATATTGTCTGGTATGTCATCGGTTCATCCGATATTTTGTTCGATCCTTTGGCGCATCGTCCTCTCCTTCGGTGTATTACCCAATCCATCGACATGTTGACCTCGACAACATCCGATCTTCTTGGTGTAATGCCCGAACCTTTTGGCCCGAAGCTCGAAACCATGGCACATCAACTAGTTCTCTAATCTGACATCCAATCTTCTGACATATTTTGTTTCAACCCACTATTTGATTTATCTTTCCATGATCAAATTTAGTATTATGTCACTCAAACATGATTAGATCATAATCTTCATCATTAGAATCTGAGATTCAATAAGCATCATGTTAGAGATTGGACGTCGGGCCAAAGGATTGGTCGACGTGCCGAAGGATGGACTTCATGTCATGAGTTTAGGCATCGGGCCGAAAAAATCGGGTATTACACCAAAAGATCGGATGTTGTGGGAAGTCAACATGTTGATAGATTGGGCGATACGTCGAAGGAAATAATGATGCTCTGGAGGTTTGAACGAAGTACCGAATGGTCATATAACAGACCAAAATGTTGGACAACATGTTGAAAGATTAATGATTGTAATTAAAGTGGTTAAGTGTTGATCATGATAGTTTAAGCTGGTATTAGGTTGAAACCATGCCAACATAATTAAGAGCCCATTGGGCTAGAATTATAACTGAATTAGGCATGATGGAAGGCCAATTTAGTGACCAGAAGTTGGCCTGAGTGGTGGTATGATAGGACTCTAATAGGGTTGAGTCCTAATCATCTTAGTACTAGTCAATAAAAATTCTGTTAGATTGTAATAAAGCTACTCCTATCTTATAAGGAGTATGGCTATGTTTAGATTAGCCTTTAGGGCTTAGTAGCCATCACACCCGTTACTGGGTTGGTCGGCTAAGGATTCCCCCTGCTTAGGTCGGCTATAGAGCCACTTAGCCACCCCTTGTTCCTATTAAGGCAGGTTGGCTATAGGAGGGGCAAAGAGATAATTCTACTTAGACAAGCACCCCCTTAGGCTATGATTTTGTTCCCTATTTAAAGATGTAGCCACCCCCCTCTTTAATTAAGCAATTATCAATTTTATTTTAGCCTTGTGTCGAATCTATGAGGGAGGAAACCCTACAGCGTTCTAAGGGTTGATCCCCCTCAAGGGTCAAAATCTATAGAGCTCCTTCTTGGGTTCTATCATCTGGTATCAGAGCCACGTTCCTACTGCCCTATTGCCATCTCAGCCACCTCTACCTACCCAAGCAATTCCCGCAATTGCTTTTGACGTCGCCTCCATCCATCATCGCCCACCAAGCTGTAGATCCATCTATCTGCTACCACCCCCTGTGTAATCTGGAAATCTGTCAATTTTTTATCATCTAAGCCTCTTCAATACACTAAGATTCCTTACTGGATACTTTGAAGATTTTTCTCAAATTTTATCCACTGCAAATTTCATTTGTCGCAAACGTTATCGTTGTTACGAAGGTGGAACACTGTAGAAATTTTTTGCCGTGTTTTTGCCTCTTGAAACCAGTTTATTCCTTCTCCTTTCTAGCTGAAATTTTTACACAATTCTCAAGATCAAGTTGGCTTTCATCTGGATTTAATTTCTAAAAAAAAACTCCTGCTAGAACCAGTTTTCTTGTATAATCTTTGACCAGCATGCAGTTCTAGATTTTTACGATGAAGGATCTATCTTTCGTCTTTTCCCCTATTTCCCTACTGTTATGTTGCCAAAATTTCGCCAAACTTTTTACTGGTATTCCCAACATCAATGCAAGGGTTTCTACATAATTTTCTTGAACTTTCCTCTGGAAATTATGTCAAGAAGTCATCATTTCTCCGACGTAAAATCTGTTTAGTAGGACTACACATTGTAGCACTTTTCCCATTGAATTCTATCGGATTTGAGTGCTATTTTTTGTGGGTTTTTAGACTCTCTTTTCCTCATCACCAAACCCTACAATCCTCACCAAAAAACCATCAAAACTCTACCCTAAACTGAAACTAAATAGCCCCCCAAATCTGCCCTAAACCGTAGCCTACTTCCATCCAAACCGATTCACCTTCCAATCGGCCACCCCCTTCTCCAAACTTCCCATGCCACTAACTCGACAATAGAAAAAAGATCTCAATATTATCGATCTAGGGGCATATACTATGGCATCAGAGGAGGCTATCGATGCAAAGCTTGAAGCCTTTGAAAACCGCATGGAAGAGAAGATGTGATCCCATTTCGTCGAATTCAACATTGGCCGACCATGGAGCCGGAGGAAATCACAACAGGAGAAACTTCAGATCCAAGAGATGATCCTCAAGAACATAGCCACATCACCTTTGATCTCAATAATCCACGCATGAAGGTTGACTTTGATAGAACCCCATAAGGAGCTCTATAGATTTTTGATCCTTGAGGGGGATCAAACCTTGGAATGTTGTTGGGGTTCCTCCCTCCTAGATTCAGCACAAGGCTCAAATAAAATTGATAATTGCTTTATTCAAGAGAGGGGGCGGCTACATCATTATATAGGGATCAAAACCCTAGCATAAGGGGGTGCTTGCCTAAGTAAAATTATCCCTTTGCCCCTCCTATAGCCAACATACCTTAATAGAAACAGGGGGCGACTAGGTTGGCTCTATAGCCGACCTAAGCAGGGGAAAACTCTGGCCAACCAACCCAGTAAGGGGGCGACGGCCACTAAGCCCTAAGGGCTAATCTAAACACTAGTCATACTCCTTTATAAGATAGGAGTGGCTTTATTACAATCTAGCAAGGCTTTATTGACTACTTCTAGTGAGATTATAACTCAACCTTGCTGGAGTCCTATCAAACTCGCCCTCTTAAAATTAGCCTTGTCTTCAAGGCTGAAGTTCCATGAACTCAGGGAACCGGGTCTTCAGCTCCTCATCAACTTGGGTGTTAGTTGGAAGAACATGAGTCAAGTTGTCGTCTTTAAATTTCCATTTGAGGTGGGATACTTGGAGGATCAACTATAATTTTAATCTAGTGCACGGATCTGCTCTCCAGGTTGGGACCCCAATATGATCCCCTATTTTGCAAGGTCCAAAGAAATAGGGAGACCACTTTCTTGAGGCTTGAATTTCATGCTAGTGGAGTTGGAGATGAAAGGGGACTGGATCTTTCTCAGGAAACTTTCTTCTGCTCCGGCGTTTGTCAGGGGAAAGTTTCTTCCTTGCATGGGCTGCCACATGATTAGTCTTTAGTGATAGCCAATCTTTCTTATGGAATAGTGACTGCCCTCTGGTATGGTTCAGGATGATGAGAGCCCAATCTGGCATGAGCATGGATTGCAATTCTTCTAGTTTAACTCCTTTTTCGTAGCATGGACCATCTTACATAAGAATAGCCCAAATTCTAACTCCTAATGCATTGGCCTCAATGACCAAAGTGCGATTGAAATCGGGCAACGCTGGGACCGACGTCATCGTCATGGCTGCCTTGAGTCGTTCGAAGGCTGCAGAGGCTTTATCCGACCACAAGAAGGAGTCTTTCTTCAATAAGGACGTGAGCAGGGCACTGATCTTGCCATAATCTTTCATAAAATTTTGGTAGTAGCCCGTGAGTCTAAGGAAACCGCGTAATGATTGTATGTTTGTAGGTCTCGGCCATCCTTGCATTACCTCGATCTTTGTCGGGTCCATCGCCACTCCATCCTCTAATATAATGTGCCCAAGATACTTCAATTTATGATGTAAGAAGCTGCACTTTGACTGTTTAACATAAGGAGTATTCTCCCGAAGAATCGTTAGAAAAGTTCGTAAGTGTTGAAAATGTATATCAAGCGTAGGGCTATAAATGAGAATATCATCAAAGAATACCAATACGAACTTGCGTAGAAAACTCCAGAAGATGTCATTCATCAGGCTTTGGAAATTAGAAGGAGCATTCGTAAGTCCGAAAGGCATTACCAGAAACTCGTAGTGGCCGTTATGCATGCGGAATGCAGTTTTCAGAATATCTTCAGTGCATACCCGAATATTATGGTATCCAGATCGGAGATTCAATTTAGTGAGGACTCTGACTCCTTTTAATTTATCCAAGAGTTCATCTACGAATGTGATGGGATATTTATCCTTGACGGTGATGGCGTTCAAGGCCCGATAATCAATGCACATCCACCATGTACCGTCCTTCTTGCACACTTGCAACACCGGTGAAGAATAAGGGTTGCAACTCGGTCGAATTACCCCAGTGTCAAGCATCTCTTTGATGATGTTCTCAATCTCATCCTTCTGCAAGTGAGGGTAGTGATACGGACGCAAATTTGCTGGAGGTTTGCCCGATAGAATAGGAATACGAAGGTCATGCTGTCGGTTAGGGGGCAGCCCACGCGGCTCCATGAAAACGTCTGTGAATTCATCCAGCAAGAGGGCAAGCTTAGGATCTAAAATTTGTATATTCTCCCCCTTAGATGGCTGTTGGATATGCATCAAAAATCCCCCATGCGCTTTGTGCAAAATTTTCTCCATCTGTTGCATCGAAATGGTGGAGATATGGCTCCCGCGCTTGCCTCGCAATGTGACCTGTCTCCCTTTGCAATAGAATTTCATAATTAATTTAGAAAAATTTCAGAAGATATCACCTAGCAATGTGAGCCATTCGATCCCAAGTATGGCTTCATAATCATCGATGGGTAGGAGGAAGAAATCAGCTACCACTTATTGGTCTTGGAGGAGTAGTTTCACCCGCAGGCACCGTTGGTCGCAATTAAAGATTCGGCCGTCGACGACCTATACGTTAAACTTGTTGCAACCTTCAATTTGAAGCGTCAAACATGCAGCCTCCTTACTATTGAGAAAGTTGTTGGTGCTGCCCGTGTCGATGAGAACGGTAATGAGTTGTTGTTTTAGAAGTCCTCCAATTTTCATCATCTGCGGGTTGGAATAGCCGGCCAATGTGTGCATTGCGTAGTTGGCCGATTGGGACTCTTCCTCTATGGCTTCTTCTTTAGGTTCAAGGGCTTCTTCAGATGTTTCATTGTCCTCATCCTCCACTGGTTCAATCATGAGGAGCCGACCCTTTTTGCTGTGATGTTCGTAGCTCCATGGTTCGTCGCAATGCCAACATAACGCCTTGGCCGATCGTTCGCGAAGCTCGTCTATTGTCAACTTTTTTGGTGCAGGGGCTTGGATGGCAGTACAGGGGCAGTAGGCCTCGGCATGGCTGGTCGGGGAGTGACCCTTGTCCTTCGTATCTCATGGTTCAATTGTTCTTCCTGGATACGTGCGAAGGAAATCGCTGCCATAAGAGTGTACGGTTGTCGCGCCTTTACTTCTCCTCGAATCTTCGGCTTTAGGCCCTCGATAAAAGTTCCTAAAAGTTGTTTCTCAGACCATTTCTCAGTTTAGTTAGATAAAAGCTCAAACCTTGTTTGGTATTCTTGTATTATAGAGGTTTGACGAATCTTTGCCAATTGTCCGTCAATGTTGTTGAAATCGGTTGGTCTGAAGCGGTCTAGTAGTCCTTCCTTGAATCACTGCCAAGAGAGCCCTCCATGGATATGCTTAAACCAATTAAACCACTGAATAGCATCTCCTTGGAGGTGAATGGCAGCAATCTCCACCCGTGTGGCGTCGGCAATTCAGTAGAACCGAAAATAACACTCCGCGTGCGAGATCCACCCGATCGGGTCTCCTTCTTCCCATCTAGGGAAGTCAACCATCATGCATAGATTATTGAGATCAGAGGTGATGTGGCCATGTTCTTGAGGATCGTCTCACCGATCTGAATTTTCTCCGTGTTGTGATTTCCTCGGGTTCGACAGTCGGCCAATGCTGAATTCTGCAAAAAGGGATATCATCTTCTCTTCCATGCGGTTTCCTAAGCCTTCAAGCTTTGCATCGATAGCCTCCTCTAATGCCATAGTATATGCCTCTAGATCTGTAATATTGAGATCTTTTTTCTGTTGTCAGGTTAGTGGCATGGGAATTTTAGAGAATGGGGTGGCCGGTTGGAAGGTGAATCAGTTTGGATGGAAGTAGGCTGCGATTTAGGGCATATTTGGGGCTACGGTTTTGTGGAGATTAGGCTATGAATTGGTGTGGTTTTAGGGCTGTGATAATAGTAGATAAAGGTTAGGAAAATAGATTTTAGATCTGGGATAGATGGCAGCAAAGGTAGGTGTCTCGGTAAGGAAAGTTGACTAAAAATGTAAGTGGATCGATTAAAGGAAGTAGGCTGATTTGGGTGGCTGATTTGGGGGCTGTTTGGATTTGGTTTAGGGTAATATTTGGAAGTGTTTTTGGTGAGGATGGTAGGGTTGGGAGATGAGGAAAAGGGAGTCTGAAATCCCACAAAAAATAGCACTCAAATCTGATAGAATTCGGTGAAAAGAAGTGTTGCGATGTACTGACCTGCTGAACCGGTTTTACGTCGGCGAAATGATGACTTTTTTATGTAAATTCTAGAGGAAAGTTCAAGGAAATTATGCAGAAACCCTTGGTTCAGATGTTTTTAATACCAGTAAAAAGTTTGACAAAATTTTGGCAGCATAACAGTTAGGAAATAGGGCAAAAGATGAAAGGCAGATTCCTTCATCGTAAAATTCCAGAACTGCATGATGGTCAAAGATTGTACAAAAGAACCAGTTTCAGAAGGAGTTTTTTCATAAAATTAAATTTAGATGAAAGCCAACTTGATCTTGAGAATTGTGTAAAAATTTCAGCCAAAAAGGATGATCAAAAGTTTGGTTTCAAGAGGCCAATAGACGGAAGGCAGATTTTGCATTGTAAAATTTCAGTACTGTATAATGAAGAATCGCACTGCTATAAGTCCAGATCCAGAAGGAGTTTTTTCACAAGATCAGTCTTAGATGAAAGCTAAGATGATCTATGAAATTATATAAATGTTTCAGCTAAAAAGAATGATTGAAAGTTTAGTTTCAAGAAGCAATAATCGGCTGAAAAGTTCTATAGTGTTTCGCCTTTGCAACGATGATAACGTTTGCGACGAACAAAATTTGCAATGGATAAAATTTGGAAAAAAATCTTCAATATGTAAAGTAAGGAATCTTGCAATATTGAAGAGGCGTGGATGATAAAAATATACCAAAATTTCATATCAAACGCAGGGGTCAGCGGCAGACTGATTTGATCTACTGCTAGGGTGGAAGGTGGAGGCGCATGTCATAGCAATTGTGGGAATTGCTTAGGAAGGTTGAGGCGGCTAAGATGGCTACTGGGGCAGCAATATCGCTGCTCTAATACCATATGATAGAACCTCAGAAGGAGCCCTATAGTTTTTTTATCCTTGAGGGGGATCAAACCTTGAAACGTCGTAGGGGTTCCTCCCTCCTAGATTCGGCACAAGGCTAAAATAAAATTGATAATTGCTTAATTCAAGAGAGGGGTGGCTACATCATTATATAGGGATCAAAACCTATCCTAATGGGGTGCTTGCCTAAGTAAAATTACTCCTTTGCCCCTCCTATAGCCAACCTGCCTTAATAGGAATAAGGGGCGACTAGGTTAGCTCTATAGCCGACCTAAGCAGGGGGAAACTCTGGCCAACCAACCCAGTAAGGGGGCGACAACCACTAAGCCCTAAGGGCTAATCTAAACCCTAGTCATACTCCTTTATAAGATAGGAGTGGCTTTATTACAATCTACTAGGGTTTTCTTGACTACTTCTAGGGAGATTAGGACTCAACCCTGCTGGAATCCTATCAGACTTCCCTAGATGGGAAGGAGACCCGATCGAGTGGATCTCACATGCGGAGCGCTATTTTTGATTCTACCGAACCGTCGATGCCACACGGTGGAGATTGATGCCATCCACTTCGAGGGAGATGTTATTCAGTGGTTTATTTGGTTTAAGTATACCCATGGAGGACTCTCTTGGTAGTGATTCAAGGAAGGACTACTGAATCGCATCGGACCAACCGATTTCGACAACATCAACGGACAATTGGCAAAGATTCGTGAAACCTCCACAATACAAGAATACTAAACAAGGTTTGAACGTTTATCTAATCAAACTATGGATTGGTCTAAAAAATAACTTTTAGGGACTTTCATTGAGGGCCTAAAGCCGGAGATTCCAGGAGAAGTAAAGGCACGACAACCGTACACTCTTATGGTGATGATTTCCTTTGCGTGTATTCAAGAAGAACGATTGAACCAAGAGGTGCGAAGGGTAAGGGTCGCTCCTCGACTAGCCATGCCCAGGCCTGCAGCCCCGTCTATTGCCATCCGAGCCCCCGCACTAAAAAAATTGACGAGGGATGAGCTTCGTGAATGATCGGCCAAAGGATTGTGTTGGCACTGTGATGAGCCATGGAGCCGAGAACATCGCTGCAAAAAGGGCTAGCTCCTTGTGATTGAACCAGTGGAGGATGAGGACAATGAACCATCTGAAGAAGCCCTTGAACCTGAAGAAGAAGCCATAGAGGAAGAGTCACAATCGGTCGACTACACAGTGCATGCATTGGCCGGCTACTCCAACTCGCAGACGATGAAAGTTTGAGGACTTCTGAAATAGCAACCCATCACAGTTCTCATTGACACGGGCAGCACAAATAACCTCCTCAACAGTAAGGTTGCTGTATGTTTGGCGCTTCAAATCCAAGGTTGCAACAAGTTCAACGTAAACGGCCAAATCCTCAATTGCGATCAACGGTGCCCGCGAGTGAAACTACTCCTCCAACACCAAGAAGTCATAGCTGATTTCTTCTTCCTACCTATTGATGATTATGAAGCCATACTCGGGATCGAATGGCTCTCACAATGCTAGGTGATATATCCTAAAAAATTTCTAAATTAATTATGAAATTTTATTGCAAAGGGAGACAGGTCACGTTACGAGGCAAGCGCGGGAGCCATATTTCCACCATTTCGTCGCAACGAATGGAGAAAGTTTTGCATAAAGCACATAGTGGATTCTTGATGCATATCCAATAACCATATAAGGGGGAGAAGGTACAAAACTCATATCCTAAGCTTGCCCTATTGTTGGATGAATTCGTGGATGTTTTCTTGGAGCCGTGTGGGTTGCCCCCTAACCGGTTGCATGACCACCGCATTCCTATTTTGCCAGGCAAACCTCTAGCAAACTTGCAACCATACCATTATCCTCACTTGCAGAAGGATGAGATCGAAAATATTGTTAAAGAGATGCTTGACATCGGGGTGATTCGACCGAGTTGCAGGCCTTACTCCTCAACGGTGTTGCTAGTGCACAAGAAAGATGGTACGTGGCGGATATGCATTGACAACCGGGCTCTAAACGCTATCACCGTCAAGGATAAATATCCTATCCTAGTCATGGATGAACTTTTGGATGAATTAAAAGGAGCTCGAGTCTTCACTAAATTGGATCTCCGATCCAAATACCATCATATTTGGGTGTGCACCGAGGACATTCCGAAAACTGCATTTCGCACGCATAACGACCACTATGAGTTTTTGGTAATGCCTTTCGGACTTACAAATGCTCCTTCTACCTTTCCAAGCTTGATAAATGACATCTTCCGAAGGTTTCTACGTAAATTCGTATTGATATTCTTTGATGATGTTCTCATTTATAGCCCTATGCTTGATATACATTTTAAGCACTTATGAACTATTCTAACCATTCTTCGAGAAAATACTCTTTATGTTAAATAGTTAAAGTGCAGCTTCTTACAACCTAAAGTGGAGTATCTAGGGCACATTATATTTGAGGATGGAGTGGCGGTAGACCCAACAAAAATCGAGGTAATGCAAGGATGGTCGAGACCTACAAATGTAAAATCACTACGCGGCTTCCTTGGACTCACGGGCTACTACCGAAAGTTTATGAACGATTATGACAAGATCAGTGCCCCACTCACATCCCTACTCAAGAAGGACTCCTTTTCGTGGTTGGATCAAGCCTCCGCAGCCTTTGAAAGACTCAAGGCCACCATAACGATGATGCTGGTCCTAGCGTTACCCGATTTCAGCCGAACTTTCGTGATTGAGGCCGACGCGTCCGAAGTTGGAATTGGGGTATTCTAATGCAAGATGGTCGACCCCTTGCCTACACCAACAAAGCTTTAGCTCCCTCACATCTTAAAATATTCGTGTATGACAAAGAAATGCTTGCTATCATACACGCAGTTACAAAGTGGAGACCCTACCTGATCGGCCGACGCTTCCAGATTAAGACCGACCACCGAAGCCTTAAATATTTCTTAGAGCAAAAAATATCCTCCCTGGGGCAGCAATGATGGGTAACTAAACTTCTTGGTTTTGATTATGAAATTACTTACCGAAAAGGAAAAGAGAATGTTGTTGCAAATGCCCTATCTCGGCTACCAGGACAAGTCAAAATTTCAGCCATCTCCCTTCCTTCCACCGACTTACTCGACAATATTAGGGAGGAATGAAAGAATGATCTAGAAGCTCGAGCCATCATAGAAAAGTTGGAGAAAGACCCGGGGTCCATGAGTCACTACTCGTGGGATTCAAAGGACTTACGCTACAAAGATCGAATTATTATTGTTCCTTCTTCCCCTTGCATTCAAATTATTTTCCATGAGATGCATTCTTCACCATCAGCAAGGCACTCCGGATTTCGAAGGACTTACAAAAGGGTGAAGCAAAACTTCTTTTGGAAGGGCATGAAAAAATTAATTTATGATTATGTATCCAAATGTGATATATGTTAGCAGCAGAAAGGCGAAACAGTGGCAAGACCAGGAAAACTATAGCCACTACCCATACCAGACTCAGCATGGACCGACATTTCTATGGATTTCATCGAGGGGCTACCACTATCCTAAGGTAAAAGTACGATCTTTGTGGTAGTAGATCGCCTATCCAAGTATGCTCACTTCTATACTGTGAAACATCCCTATACTGCTGCTAGTATTGCTCAACATTTTGTGGAACATATAGTAAAACTGCACAGGATGCCAAGGTCAATTGTGAGCGACCATGACAGGGTATTCACAAGTAAATTTTGGACAGAGCTCTTTCATCTACAGGGCACCCAGTTGAAGATGAGCACAGCCTATCATCCCCAGATAGACGGCCAAACAGAAGTGGTGAACAGATACCTCGAGACATACCTACGATGCTTCACCAATGATTGGCCCAAAGAGTGGACAAGGTGGCTTCCTTGGGCTAAATGGTGGTACAACATGATATTTTATTCATCAACTAAATGTACCCCTTATGAGGCATTGTATGGCCGACCGGCCCCTGTAATACCCAGATATGTGCTTGATTCGGCCAAAGTATATCAGGTCGACCAAAATTTGATTAACAGGGATAAAGTGCTACAACTAATGAAAGACAACTTGAATGTCGCTCAAGCTCGCATGAAGCAACAAGCATACAACCACCGGAGTGAGTGGGAATTCGTAGTGAGAGATTGGGTCTACCTTCGGCTCCAACCATACAAGCAGCTTTCAATCAACGCAAGAGCATCAATGAAGTTGTCTCCATGATTTTATGGACCATACTAGATCCTAGAGGGAGTTGGGGCTGTGGCATACAAATTAAAGCTTCCAGATGACGCTAAGATACATCCTGTCTTCCACATGTCCTTATTAAAGCTAAAGTTGGGAGAACATGAGAAGCCCCAGACTCAGTTGTTGAGCACCACTATGATTGCGAAACCAAAGCCCAACTTGAAGCTATACTTGATCGGAGGATTGTGATGCACCGACGACGCCCTTCAATCGAAATACTTGTGAAGTAGACTAACTTACCCTCCGAAGATGCAACATAGGAGTCACACGAGGAGTTGAAGATCCAGTTTCCAGAGTTTATGGACCCTCAGCCTTGAGAACAAGGCTAATCTAAAGAGGGCGAACTTGATAGGACTCCAGGAGGGTTGAGTCCTAATAATCTTAGTACTAGTCAATAAAAATCATGTTAGATTATAATAAAGCCACTTCTATCTTATAAGGAGTATGGCTAGGGTTTAGATTAGTCCTTAGGGCTTAATAGCCACCACACCCCTTACTGGGTTGGTCGGCTAGGGTTTCCCCCTGCTTAGGTCGGCTATAGAGCCACTTAGCCACCCCCTATTCCTATTAAGGCAGGTTGGCTACAGGAGGGGCAAAGGGATAATTCTACTTAGGCAATCACCCCCCTTAGGCTAGGGTTTTGATCCATATTTAAAGATGTAGCTGCCCCCCCACCCCCCCCCCCCCCCCCCCCCCCCCCTCCCCTCTTTAATCAAGCAATTATCAATTTTATTTCAGCCTTGCGCCAAATCTAGGAGGGAGGAACCCCTACAACGTTCCAAGGGTTCATCCTCCTCAAGGGTCAAAATCTATAGAGCTGATTCTAGGGTTCTATCATGGTACCATCAGGCCCAGGTGATGGTACCACCCAGACAGTCGGAAAGCACTGTTTATGTTTTTTCTGAATATTCTAGTGGTGGTACCACCTAGGCCGGTGGTAGTATTGCTAGAGCTCAGATTCCTATTAGGATCGTGTTGGCACTAAGAGAGGGGGTGAATTATTGCTTTCAAAAATTATGTCAATTTAAAAAAATTACTTGTACATTCAAAACTCGTATCAAAAATATGTTGACTTGGAATGTGGTGAGAGTAGTGAGCTATTAAGCAAGCAATAATAATAAAGCACAAGGAAAAGAACACACCAATTTTATAGTGGTTCAGTCATTATGAGCAACGTCCACTCTCGATTCCTCCTTCATTGAGGCCACCAGTTTTCACTAACGACCTTCCTTCAATGGGCAAAAGATCAACTACCTTTTACAACTCTTTCTCCTTTTCATAGGTTTAGGAGACAACATTTACAAATCTCACACCTCCCTTAGAATGAACTATAGACTTTTAAGATGAGGGAAACTCTCAAGAGATTACAACAATGTTTGCACACTTAGAATCATAAGTTTTTAATCTCAATTCTTGCTCCCTCAAGCAAGAATGAGTGAGATATTTATAGGCCCCAAATGGCTTCAAAAGTCGAAGCCAAAATTTAAATTTTTGGGATTTCCAATGTGCTGGCAGCCTAATAATCTTAGAGACTATGTTTTGGCGATAGTACCGCTAGCCTGGGTGGTACCACTGCCTGACATAATCTGGGAGACTGTTTGGGCTATACCACCAACCAATCTGGGTGGTACCTCCACATGACATAGTCTCGAAGACTGTGTCTTCTAGGTGGTACCACCTCCTAGTTTGGGCGATGCCACTGCTAGACCTTACTTCGGATCATTGAAATAGAACTTCTAATAGGCCCAAATCAGTCTCAATTAAGACCCAATGGCCCCTTAATTGAGTTAGCATAGTTACACCCAAAGCTAACTCAATTAAGACAAACCATGAAGATCATGATATAAATTATTACAAAGCCTAAATCTTGTGGTAGCCGGCATGTCATTAGTTTATTCAAACCCTCGGTGCATCATGCTCTCCTTCGGTGTATTGCTTGATCTATCGGCATGTTGATTCTCACAACATCCGATCTTGACACAATGTCTGGTTTTTTCAGCCCGATACCCGATCTCTGACTCCGACCTAATGTATGATTTTATCGCTTTAATTATTTTGCCTTTTCATGATCAAAGATAGTCCTGCATCACTTTTTTTTAAAACAGATTGGATCATAACTTCATCAACTGATTTCATCATCAAAATCGAGATTCAACCTTACTTCTAGTAATGGTACTGCCAGACCTTCCTTCGGGTGGTGGTACCGCCAAGCCCAAGCGATGGTACCGACCAGACAGTTAGAAAGCATTGTTTGTGTTTTTCCACGTATTTTAGTGGTGGTACCACCCCCGACTAGCGGTGATACTACCTAGTGATGGAAGTACCACCTAGGTCGGTGGTAGTACTATAAGAGCTCAGATTCCTAGGCTCTTTTCGATGGTAATATTGCTTAGCGCCGATAGTGGTACCGCGGTACCCCGAAAACTTGGGGATTTAAACTTTTGGCTCTATTTTTAAAGCATTTGGTGGTCTATAAATACCCACTCATGCTTGCTTGATGTAAGTGTGAACAAAGAGTGAACAAGAGTGAACAAAAAGTGGTTGAGTCGCTTCCTCCTTGAGTTTAAAGGAGGAAATTCTAAGGAGGTGTAAGGTCTTTTTTAAAAGAGTTAGTGTAAAGGTTCTCTCCTGAGCCTTGTAAAAGGAGAAGGGTTGTAACATGGGTAGTTGATCTTCGCCCATTAAAAAAAAAAATTAGTAATGAAAGTCAGTGGCCTCGAGGGAAGAGGAATCAGGAGTGGACATACATCAGGAAGACCGAACCATTATAAATTGGTCTACTTTCTCTTGCCTTTGCTTTGTCATTACATATTGATTTACTTACTCACAATTCTTACTTATATTTTTAGTTAAATGCACTTCCAATATGGATTTCATTGATTGAATTTGATAAATAGGTTTCTTTTTTCCATATCACTAATTCACCCCCCACCCCCTCTCAGTGTCATTACTATTGAATCTCGGATTTTGATGATGAAATCAATTGAAAGGTTTTATGATCTAACTTGTGTGTTAAAGAAAGTAATGTGTGATTAACTATGACTATGAAAAAGGTAATACAATCTGATGTTTGGCCGGAGTCAAGTTTGGGCATCGAGCCGGGGTTTGGACGATACAGTAGGAGCTTGCTGGGAGTTCGTCGAAGTTGATCGGGAGCTCGCTGGGAGCACGCCTGGAGTTCACTAGAAGATGATAAAGAGACTCATTGGGAGTTTGTCGGAGGATTCCAGGAAGTTCGTCGGGAGTTCAGAAGATCAATTGACATAGACAAGAACGATTGTAATTGTGTAGTGTATCATAATTAGCATCGTAATTGAGTCCTAATTGAGTTAGATTTGAAGAAATCCAAATAAACTCAATATGAGGCAATCAGGTCCCCTTTGGATTAGATTTGAGCTCAGGTTGAGCTCATTTCATTGACCTAGAAAGGGGTCTACATGAGGTACAAGTCGAGTACAAAAAAGAACTAAAAGAACCTTTTTCAAGATTCATGGCGACAGTACCGCTAGTGGGCAATGGTAGTACTGCCCAGGTGATGGTGGTACCGCCCAGGCAGTGGTAGTATCACCATCACCCAGAATGTCTAGATGCTTTCGGCGGTGGTACCATTGATGCCAATGGTAGTACCGCTCGTACCCGGGTTTTTCGGAAATAGATTGAATTTTGGCTCTAATTTGAAGTCAAATTGGGGTCTATAAATACCCGAAGAATTCTTACATAGAAAGCTAAGAAAAAGAGGTGAAAATAACTAGGAAAATACTGTTAGAATTTGTTGAGAACTTCTCTTGTGTGCTTCAAGTGTAAACTAAGGTTAAGGGAAGAGTGGAAGATTGTAAACGTTTCTCTCCTGAACCTGTGAAAAGGAGAGTGTAAAGGTTCTTCTCTTGAGCTTAAGAAAAGGAGAAAGGTATAAAGGGTTTTGATCTTCACCTGCGGAAGAAGATTATTACTGGACACTAGCAGGCCTCGATGAAGGAGGACTTGGGAAGTGGAAATAGGTCAAGTTGGTGACCGAACCACTATAAATTTATGAGCCTTCTCATCGATATGAGACCTCTTTTGGAATTCTCCATGTCAAATCTTTTGACAATGGAGTCTATATACCTAGACTGGGACAAGCCAAGCATCCTCTTGTATCTATCTTTATAGATCTAGATCTCCAAAATATAGGATGTTTCCCCTAAGTCTTTCATGAAGAAATTTTTGGATAGTCAAGCTTTTACTGTGGAGAGTATTCCTATATCATTCTCAATTATTAGGATGTCATCCACATATAGCACCAAGAAGGTGATAGCGGTCCCACTTTCCTTTCTATACACACAACGCTCATCTTCCTTCTTAACGAAGTCATAAGATTGAATCACCTCATCAAATATTATGTTCTAACTTTGAGAAGCGTTCTTTAGTCCATAAATGGATCTAAACAATCTGTACACTTTATCTGGACCCTCTCTGGATATGAATCGCTCTGGCTATACCATATACACCTACTCCTCGATGTTGTCATTGAGGAATGTTATGTTTATATCCATCTGCTGGATCTCATAGTCATAGTGTGTTGCAATGGCCAAAAGAATTCTAATAGATTTAAGCATAGCTATAGGTGAAAAGGTTTCGTCATAGTCAACTCATTGTCTTTGATGATATCCTTTAGCTACTAACCTTACCTTATAGGTCTCCACCTTTCCATCACTCTGATCTTCTTCTTGAAGATCTATTTACAGCCGATGGGTACGATACCCTCAAGTGCATCCACAAGTTTTCAAACCTTGTTAGAGTACATGGAATCTATTTTAGAATTCATGGTTTCTTGCCATTTTCTGGAGTCTATACTCATAAGAGCCTCCTCGTAGGTTTGAGGATCAACATCCTGAGAGTCCTCTCCACTGATATATCTCACATATCTTTCAGGAGGGTGAGATACTCTACTAGATCTGCACAAAGTTGGAACTTGTGTGATAGGTACCTAAATAGACTTAGACTCTGGAATGATGTTTGAGCTAGGTTCTCTAACCTCACTCAACTCTATCTCACTCCCATTTTTTCCACCAAAAATATGTTCTTTCTCAAGGAACACAGCTCTCTTGGCAACAAAGACCTTTTGGTTCTCGGGATGATAGAAATAATACCCACAAGTTTCCTTGGGGTATCCCACGAACTTGCATCATTCTGTCCTTGATTCCAATTTATTGGGATTATATCTTTTAATGTGGGCAGGACAACCCTAAATCTTAATCACCTTAAGATCGAGCTTCTTTCCTTTCTATATCTCATATAGTGTAGATACTACCGACTTTGATGGAACTCTATTTAGAAGGTAAGCTGTAGTCACTAGGGCGTATTCCCAAAATGAGACGAGTAGGTCAACAAAACTCATCATTGATAGCAGCATGTCTAACAGCGTGTGATTCTTCCTTTCTGATACACCATTGAGTTGAGGTGTATAAGGAGGTGTCCACTAAGATAGAATCCCATTATCCTTGAGGAAATGGGTGAACTCTATACTCAAGTATTCTCCTCCTCGATCTGATTGAAGAGTCTTAATACTCTTTTCAATCTAGTTTTCTACTTCATTCTTATATTCCCTGAATTTCTCAATGGCCTCGAACTTGTACTTTATCAAGTACACGTGTCCATACCTAGAGAAATCATTAGTGAATGTAATGAAGTATGAGTAACTACCTATAGCCTGAGTCGACATTAGACCACATACATCACTATGTACAAGTTCCAATAACTCAGTGACTCTCTCTACAGTTCCACTAAAAGAAGAGTTAGTCATCTTGACGCGAAGGTAAGGTTAGCAAGTTTCATACGGCTCATAGTCAAATGGATCTAAGTATCCATCTTTCAGCAACTTTCGAACCCTTCCCTCATGTATATGACCTAGCCTACAATGTCATAAGTATGCATTGTTCACATCATCTCTTTTCCTCTTAAACGTATTTATAGTCATGATATATGGAGGAGTGTCTAATACATATAAGTCATTTATCATGATCCCTCTAGTGATAATCTCATCATCCATAATTATTGAATAACTATTATTTACAAAAACTAATTTATATCCACTAATTGTTAAACAAAAGATGGATATAATATTTTTGATAATAGAGAGAACAAAATAGCATACATCAAATGCAATGATAGCTCCACCAAGTAGATGTAGGGTGACCTCCCCAATAATAATTATAGTAACTCTTGCTCTATTATCCATCTTGAGATCCATTTTGTCTCTAGAAAATATCCTAGGTCTTGCTAGAAACTACAATGAATTGCAGATATGATAAGCACTCCCGGTATCCAATACCCATGTGTTATCATGAAAATCTGACAAGTGGAGACTAATCATGAATATACCTGAAGCTTCTCTAAGCTTCTCTAAACTTCTATTTCGCCTTATCTGTAACGTAGTCCTTACAGTTCCTCTTCCAATGCCCATCTTGGCCACAGTTGAAGCACTATCTTTTATCCTTTGTCGGGTCTTTCTTAGCAACATTTGTCTTACCTGGTCTTTCTTTGCCCTTGCCCTTCTAAAATGTCTAGCCTTCCTTTTCTTATTGGTATCATCATTATAGAGAACTGGTTTCTCTTTCTTGATGGCACTCTCAGCTTCCCTCAACATATTGAGGAGCTCAGGGAGAGTCACCTTAAACTTACTCATATGAAATTTCATGATGGAGTGAGAAAAGGAATCTGGCAGGGACTGAAGTATAAGATCAACGCACAGGTTATCCTCTATGACTATTCCTAGATCTGTGAGTTTCTCAATCCACTCTATCAACTATATACTTCATATACTTACCAAAAAAAACTATATACTTCATATAGTGAGCAATCTCATTCTCACTTGCCCCTTCTTCCAATGTGGGCATAATTGTATCAAGGACGTATATAACTTTCTTCTTCATGAGAACAATTATCAAATTACGGAGCTAATCTGTGTAGTTTGGACCAGTGAGGCAGTTGGCATTAAGTATGCCATATAGGGGGGTTGCAAGCGACAAACAAGATATAGTGCAAAACAAATAACATGCAGATTTTACAGAAAATACTAATTAAGATATGGACTTCTATCTTAATGTACTCCCACTAATTTCCTAGCGAATCACGCGACACCCTCGACACATGAGACGAAAGTCTTCGGCGGACTCCTAGTGGAGATCGGGATCCAATCGGCATCTTAGTGCAATCTCGAGTGACTCGACCAATTACACTAAGCCCGAAAGGTAGACAACTCTTGTCAATCACAACTCCTTGTGATTCCTGTCATATTCGACCTCCGAATCATTATGGTCTCGACTGCTTGACCAACCATGAAGTTTAGTTAAGTCATCATCATCGTTACAAGATGAGTCTGATTTGATGGATATGCTCTCGATTGCTCGACCAAGTCATACCATGTCCTCATGTCACCGATGACATCTTTATGTCATAGGTAAGAACTTGATCACATAGATAGGTAAGCCCCGAGTGACTTGACCAACTCAACCTATGTCATGATTCAATTTTTTGCTATAACAATGGAAGGCCACGTGGATTAATCTTATTACCTCACGCTTACTGACTTAATATTATCATAGGAATGATTTTTGTTTTGCATCGATCTCCTAATATGTCGTGTCACACACATACATATTTAATATATATCTACATCGCATGCAAATATATATACACATATATCTAGTAGATGTATAATACATCACATATGTAAGCCACACCGAATAATCATGAGCCATCACCTAATATGATTAGGCTCAAGCCAATGAGCCTAATCACTCACAATAGGATCTATGTATACATCGGCGCATCTCTATGCCCTGTGATTGTTGATCTCGTCATCATCGGTTCCGTCGGATCCTCATTGCATCACCATACATCATGATCTCCGCCACAGCATCGTGGGTCCCGTTGTTACCTCAACACTTCCGTCATGCCTCTCCGTATAATTATAAAATAATCACAAGCACGCAGGCCCAACAATAAACGAGAAAAATGGAGGCTCGCAGGCCCCAATAATAATAATAATCACAATTACACATATCACAACACATGGCTCATGATCATCCATCCACATCATATATCACATGTACATCACATTACATATAGGATTACTGGATATATAATAATTAATTAAATTATTTAATTAATTATTTTTCTCAAAATTAAGATATGCTCAGAATTTTCATAATTGTCAAGGGCATTTTTTTTAAATTCTGGACAGAAGAACAGAGTTAGAATTTCTCAAATTTCAAGGGGCATAATCATCCTTTTCTCAAAAGGATGCCCTAGAACTCCCCTTCTGCCCTCACCTAGCGACAAGCGACAGTGCTGTGCATCGCTGGTAGCCGCCTTGCCCACGGGTGTAGCAAAAATCAAAACAAAATCAGTTTCTCACGCGGATCAAATCATCGTGCAAAAGATTGGGTCGCAAGAAAGCCACAAAAATAAAAAAAAATCACATAGTGTGATAGATTGATTACCTAGGGAGATCGTATATCCATGTATTCCAGATCCGGATGGAGAGGATCAAGAAAGTCAAGCATCTTCCTCTTTAGCGATATCCACACGATGGATCTCTGCAGCGAAACTCATCCAATCTAACTCTTGCATAGAGGGAGGGAGGAGAATAGGAGGGGGTGGCCAAAGCTGTAGCTTATCAACTATGAGTCTCCTCTCTTATTTATAGAGAGCCACCAAAAACCCTAGGGGTCTTACCTTAGTGGGTATTAGAACTCCATCCAATTACCCACTAACCTGGTATTATTGGATCTCTATCCAATAATCTCCTTAGGCCTCTAATTAGGCCTCAAGAAAGAAGCACATCAGCATAGGATCTCATTTAATGAGAATAGGAGCTAATTGGATCTTCATCCAATCCTCTATTCGCTGAAGCATCCACCATATGTGTGTGACCCTCTAGACCCAATACCAAGCTGGCCATGGGTCACTCCCATCAGAACTCCTTCTGATATTGTGAATTATTATCCCCATAATAATTCACTCGACTCATCGACTATGGACGTACTAGGCCACTCTGCCATAGTCCCTAGACGGTATAAGGGGATCAAATCTATCGGACCTGTCTGTCTACAGTTACTGTGTATTTATAATCCCTCATCTAACTAATATCCCAGAGACCATATATTTGACATGGTATTGTCAGGTCACATACGGAATCCGTCTGAGTCTTGCTCTAATCGGATTCTCCCGGATGACCCTAGCCAGGGATTTGTCTAAGCAAGCACACATAGGATATTCCTCTCGTGATATCGAGAGTGGATTATCCTTTATTAACACTCAATTACCTTCGTAAGGTTGGCTATTATTGTTAGATGATCCGTCGTGTCCGAGGAGTCAACACGTCATGGTCCGGCCTACACACACAGGAGAAGATCAGCGGGATTTGGAGCTCGGGGAAGATACGAGGAGTCTACAGGGCCCGGAGGTGTTCTAGTCATCCAGGGGTTCCTTCCTCGTTTCGTGGTCGAGTACCTGCAAGAAAAAACCTTCATCGGGGGGAGAGCTTCCTAATGAGGTCCCTCCGATGGCTAAGTTAGCCTTTTGGATGGGAGTATCTCCGACGCCTTCTCCGCGTAGAAGCTTCCTAATGAGGTCCCTCCGATGGCTAAGTTAGGCTTTTATACCTGTTTATCATCGACCGATTGTATCTTTCCCATCAGTCTTTACAGCATCCTCCGTTGGGGTGTTTAATGCTGCAGGCACCGTCGATGGCTGTCCACACCATGGACGGGCATGTCGCGTGTGATTCCTGCCCTACTGCATGTGCGGAGTTGTAGTGTGGGAGTGATCTATATGTCTATACGGAGTCACACTATTTCGGCTATCAGTCGGTCTGACGTTAGCGTGGTTATTATACAGCTATCGGGCTTCACATGGGAAGCCTTTGGGCGAAGTAGAAAGTTCACTTTGAGATGTTCGGGACTGAAAGCCCTTGGGCGAGGCTGAGAACTCGCTTGGAGATGTTCGGGACTGAAAGCCCTTGGGCGAGGCTGAGAGCTCGCTTGGGGATGTTCGAGACTGAAAGCCCTTGGGCGAGGCTGAGAGCTTGCTTAGGGATGTTCGAGACTGAAAGTCCTTAGGCGAGGCTGAGAACTCGCTTGGGGATATTCGAGACTGAAAGCCCTTGGGCGAGGCTGAGAGCATGCTAAGGATGTTCGGGACTGAAAGCCCTTGGGCGAGGTTAAGAGCTTGCCTGGAGATGTTCGGAACTGAAAGCCCTTGGGCGAGGCTAAGAGCTAGCTTGGAGATGTTCAGGAAATCGAGGGTGTTACGCAACCTGCATTCTGGCACGGAGATTTTTCTTGGGATTGATGTTGATTCATCTGCCCATCAAACCCCTAAGAAGGTGACTCGTGGCCTGCGTAACATCTCATTGGGCGCAGAGCACGAAGCACCATAATGAGCTATCCCGCTCTTTGGGCAAGTGAAGCGCCAACTGGTGTCGGGGTGAGATATTAATTCCTTCGATTTCTTTGCAATATCTCGCTACTCTTTTCGTAGCTGTGTTGTTGATTGTCTCTGTCGTCTCTGGTACTGGTTGTGCCATCGCTTACTATTTTCAACCCTTCTTTTTGCTCCCTTGATGGTTTCTCAAGTAGTTCAGATGTCCTCTGCCTCCTCTCATTCTGAGTCTCGTTCGATCACAATTTCGACCTATAGGTCTAGGGTTTTAGATCCCTCCAGGGACTCTAGGTCGACCATCGCTCTTTCATCGTCTGGGGGTGCGACTCTTGTCAACTCCGGGGCCTCAGAGGCCTTGGCGACGATGCGGTCATGTTTCAATGTAGATTCAACCATCACGACCCGTCGATTGGTCAAGGTTAGGAAGCATTATTACAGTCCTTCGGAGTACGAACTCCATGTGCCCCTACACGCCTTTCCGAGTGGTTTTAATCTATCGATTAATACCCTCAAGGTGGGCCTAAGGTTCCCGCTATACCCTATGATCGAGGCGTGCCTCAAAGGGTGGCAAATCTCTCCTTCCCAGATGGCGCCCAACTCATGGCACTATCTGGTGACTTTCCCGTGGGAATGCTATAGGTCGGGTATAGCAGCGACCCGAGATTTGTTCATGGCTTGTTTCCGCCTAAGTCAGGGATAGGCCGGGTATTACTTGACCGCTCGTACTGGATTCCGAGTGGGAGGTGCACCTTCTAGCAACAAAGGTTGGAAGTCGTGCTTTTTCTTCATTTCTTATCGTCGAGGCTAGAGCTTTCCGACCGAGTGGACCTCTCGAACAATGAACAACTCGGTCCCGGCACTTTCGGCCAATGAGACCGAACTGGTCGAGATCCTCCGGGGCATCCTTTCTGCTTCCGGGGGGTGAAGGACATGAACGAGGCATGATTGGCTGAGGCGAGCCTCAGCCCAAACCCCCCGGGGTATGCTCTTCCTATTTGTTTATCATGCTGAGTGTGTTTTTCTGATTGTATCTTGTCGTGTAGAAATGTTCAACCTTGGAAAGATGAAGACTGGCGATGGGGCGGGCAGCGAGGCGGGCAGCGGATCGGCGGTTCCATCGACGACCGGTGCATCCGCCTTCGTAGTAGCTACTGGCTCCACGGCTGAGAAGTGCCCCAGCGTCGACGAGGGGTTGAACCTGAGGAAGCACAGCAAAAGGGAGACTTCCTAGCAGCTCACGGATGCCTTAGGGAGCAACACTAGGGTTCCTACTGAAAAGGGGAAAGAGCTGGTGGAGCTCGAGGAGGCCCCCGAATGGGGGTATAACCATCTGAGAGCTATGTGAGGTGGAGGACCGGGTGGGAGCGGACAAGTATTTTGCTTCCATCATGATGTGGTTGAAGACCGTCGAGGGCGAAGATCCTCTGGTACCGAGGTGGTCAGCCATCTCCGGGTCGAGCCATGTGTGGACCGAGGGTCTGTTGTCTAGGGAGTATCTGCCGGAGGCTCTACACCCCACCCTGGTAAAACAAGTGTATGAATGCTCCTCTAAGGAGCTCATGAACAGGGCCGACAAGTCGATCGTCTGGGTAAGCAACCCTTCTCTTTTCTCCCACTCCTCGTTTTCTTTCTCTCCTTCTGAGCTTTGCTCTCTTTTCTTTACAGGGACTTCAATTTGTTAGTGCCCTCATCGATCGGGTCCATGATGCAGGCCGACTGGTTCAGAGCCAGCAAGAGAGAATTCTGGCACTTCGGGCCACCAACAAAGAACTAAAGCTTGGGGCTAGCCAGGGTTTGGTCGTGGCCACCGAGCTTCGTGCGAAGGGGGGAGGACGTCAATAAGATGCAGACAGAGCTGAAGTCTCTTAAGAACCAGCAAAGAGAGTTGGAGTAAGAAGTCAGGGTTCTGCACTCCAACTTGGATGGGTCTCGGAATGACCGAGCCTGTCAAGAGGGGGATGTGTTGTCGTTGATCGAGACGGTGGCACTTCTCGAGGTCAAGCTAAAGGCTGAGGGACCGAAGGCGGTGGGTGCCTATAAGGCTTCTCAAGGGTTCGAGTCAGGCCTCGAGAAAATGGGGAGGGTCAGCTATGAGTTCGGGTACCGGGTGGCACTCGAACAACTCCGGGGGAAGCATCCGAAAATAGCGATCGAGCAGAACCCGTTTGTCGAGTGTCCCGACGACGCCAACATGGAGATGGATCTCAACCAGCTCTTTGACGACAACACCCCCTCGGAGAAATAGCTAACCTTGTAGTAGCCTTTACTTTATATATCGGGCGTTGGAGCTCTATTTCATATTTGTCGCCAAACCGACTTTGTAATCTTCTCCTTATTGAATTGCCTCCTTTCGATTGTCTTGCTTTATCTAAGCTACCCCAGACATTTTGAGTCTTTATTTTGTCATTCTAGACATAAAATTTTTTCAAGTTTGACACATGCCAGGTCTGAGGGAGTGTCTTCCCCTTCATTGTCGCTAGAGCGTAATGTCATGAACATAGCTGAATTTGCCTAAGTCGTGTGGCACCCTTATGGCTAATTTGTAGACTTAGCTGGAATTGCCTAAGTCATGAAACGCTGAAGCGTATTTACCCACAAAGGGTCAGCCCAATTGCAACCTCGTGTGGGTCCCGAAGGATCTGCAAAAAGAGAAGTTGATTAGTTTTGAAGATGAGCGACAGACAAGTCCCGACATTTCGCAAAGAGGGCAGCTCTTACAAGTAATTCATGGAACACCTTGAGTCCAGTAGAAAAAGTGAGAAAGAGAATGAAACATGACTTTATAGGGCTATAAGAACGGTCGCAAGTCCACAAATGATGGTTCCCAAGGGTGTCGGGCGCAAACCACTTTAATTTCTTTTGAGTGCTCACGCCCAACTACTATCCCGAAGCCCCAACCAGCCCTGTGCCACCCGGGGGGTTCTAGAGAGCTGAGATGGTTGATGTTTTACTCCACTCAGCCAGGTCATTGCAGCACACACAAATGACCCAAAACTGCATAATTTTGTGGCAGTTTTGGCATGTTCTGGCTTCGCGCAGTGAGCGATCGTTCTGCAGCCTGACAGACTGTTTCTACTCATAATTTCTAGGTAAAATCACACAAAACCAAGGTAAAATAGGCTGCCAAACATATGTATAGGCAATAAAAAGCATCAAACGCTTCACGGAATGAAGAGTTACGATTGAGCGATGACCGTTCGTGACATTCTCCCCCACTTAACTTGTCGACGCCCTCGTCAACGCTTGTTGAGAGGCTTTAATACAGGCTTCTTCATGTCATAGGACGTCTTCTGGCTCCCAATTGGTTTATATCCGGGGAAGCTTTTGCCACTTCACCAAGTACTCAGTTTGCTCTGTTCCGTTGGGTAGCTTAGTCTTGCAATCCGCTAGAATAGTCTCAACTCGCTTTTCGTAGGAGGCTATGATTGGGGGTAGTCGAGTTAAAATATTTCGTGAGGCGTCTTACGGATCTGAATGGTAGGCTTTCAAGTTGCTTGCATGGAAGACATTGTGAATTTTGAACCATGCTGGCAGTTGCAACTTGTATGACACATTGTCTACTCGGTTGATGATTGAGAAAGGCCCTTCAAGCTTACGTACCAATCCTTTATGCACTTTGTGCCTAAAGAACTGGAGTGATGCTGGTTGGAGCTTTACCAACACCAAATCACCAACTTTAAACTCCTGGGATCGCCTTCCCAAGTCTGCCTACTTCTTCATCTTTTTGGCCACCTTCTCCAAGTAGGCCCGAGCAATATCTACATTTCGATGCCACTCTTTTACAAAGTGATATGCTGACGGACTACTCCCTATATATCCAATGGCCAATGTGTGAGGAGTTGACGGTTGTTGTCCTGTGATAATCTCGAAGGGGCTCTTGTTGGATGCAGAGCTCCACTACAAGTTATAAGAGAATTGGGCTATGTCCAACAGCTTCACCCAATCTCATTGGTTAGCACTCACATAGTGTCAGAGATACTGTTCTAACATTAAGTTAATTCATTCTGTTTGACCATCCGTCTGGGGGTGGAGGCTTGTGGAGAAGTATAACTTCGATCCCAACAGCTTGAATAGCTCGGTCCAGAATCGTCCCAAGAACCGAGAATCTCGATCACTAATGATATTATGTGGAACTCCCCAATACTTCACCATATTCTTCATCATCAACTTGGCCGCCTCTTCTGTTGAACGATGTAGGGGTGCAGCAATAAATATTACATACTTTGAAAACCGATCGACAACTATAAGTATCGATCCAAGTCCCCTTATTATGGGTAAACTTGATATGAAGTCCACGAAAATGCTCTCTGATGGCCTTTTTGGTACCAGCAGTAGCTCCAAAAGTTCCACTGGCTTTCGCTACTCAACCTTATCTTGTTGGCACATAAGGTATGTACGAACATAATCCTCCACATCTGTTCCATCTTTGGCCAATAGAATGTCCTCTCCACGAGAGCCATTGTCCGACGAATGCCCGGATGTCCTGCCCAAAGGGAATCGTGACACTCTCTCAAGAGTTCACACCTCAAGTTGTCCGCTCATGGAACATAAACTCTATTCCCTTTAGTGTACAGGAGTCCCATTGAGCTTGTGACTCCCATAGGCCACTGGATGACCCTCTTGCTTAAGGACTCCCATAATAGAAGTCAGAAGCACCTGTATGGACTTCAAAAGGCTTCCCATAGTCTGGTAATCTGAGTACTGGTTCCTCCAACACAACAGTCTTTAGATCTTGGAACGGTGTTTCACACTTGTCCGACCATCTCCAAGACTGCTCCTTCTTTAGCAACTCCGTCAGTAGAGCTGCGCGCTTTGAATATCCAGAGATGAAGCGTCGATAATAGTTGATGAAACCAAGGAAGGATCTCAACTCCGGTACCTTCTTTGGTGTTCGTCATTCTGCCACAGCTTGCACCTTTGACTCGTCCATCCGAATGGAACCACCATGATACAACCCCAGATGGAGCTCTATAGATTTTTATCCTTGAGGGGGATCAACCCTTGGAACGCTATAGGGGTTCCTCCCTCCTAGATTCGGCACAAGGTTGAAATAAAATTGATAATTGCTTGAATCAAGAGAGGGGGTGGCTACATCATTATATAGGGATCAAAATCTTAGCCTAAGGGGGTGCTTGCCTAAGTAAAATTATCTTTTTGCCCCTCCTATAGTCAACCTACCTTAATAGGAACAGAGGGCGACTAGGTTGGCTCTATAGCCGACCTAAGCAGGGGGAAACACTGGCCAACCAACCCAGTAAGGGGGTGACGGCCACTAAGCCCTAAGCGCTAATCTAAACCCTAGCCATACTCCTTTATAAGATATGAGTGACTTTATTACAATCTAACAAGGTTTTATTGACTACTTCTAGGGAGATTAGGACTCAACCCTGCCGGAGTTCTATCAAATCCGCCCTCTTAAAATCAGTCTTGTCCTTAAGGCTGAAGTTCTATGAACTCAGGGAACCGGGTCTTCAGCTCCTTATCAGCTTGGGTGTCAGTTGGAAGAACTTGAGTTGAGTAGTCATCTTTAAATTTCCATTTGAGGTGGGATACTTGGAGGATCAACTGTAATTTTGATCTGGTGCATGGATCTTATCTCCCGATTGGGGCCCCAATATGATCCCCTATTTTGCAAGGCCCAAAGAAATAGGGAGACCACTTTCTTGGGGCTTGAATTTCATGCTGGTGGAGCTGGAGATGAAGGGGGACTTGATCTTTCTCAGGAAACTTTCTTCTGCTCCAGCGTTTGTTAGGGGAAAGTTTCTTCCTTGCATGGGCTGCCACATTGTTAGTCTTTAGTGATAGTCAATCTTTCTTCTGGAATGGTGACTACCCTCTGGTATGGTTCAGGATGATGAGAGCCCAAACTGGCGTGAGCATAGATTGCAATTCTTCTACTTTAACTCTTCTTTCGTGCCATGGACCTGTATCCAACCATATTTTAAATTTGGTAGTAATTAGTATCTCCTGTAAAAACCTCGCATGAAGTGTGGGGGAAGCCTCAGTGTAAATTAGGAGTTGACTATCTTGCATATGAATGGCCCAAATTCTAACTCCTGATGCATCAGCCTCAATAACCAAAGTGCGACTGAAATCCGGCAGTGTTAGGACCGACGTCATCGTCATGGCTGCCTTGAGTCTTTTGAAGGCTGCAGAGGCTTTATCCGACCACAAGAAGGAGTCTTTCTTCAGTAAGGACATGAGCGGGGCACTGATCTTGCTATAATCTTTCATAAAATTTGGTAGTAGCCCGTGAGTCCAAGGAAATTGCGTAATGATTGTACGTTTGTAGGTCTCGACCATCCTTGCATTGCCTCGATCTTTGTCGGGTCCACCGCCACTCAATCCTCTAATATAATGTGCCCAAGATACTCCAATTTATGCTATAAGAAGCTGCACTTTGACTGTTTAACATAAGGAGTATTCTCCCGAAGAATCATCAGAACAGTTCATAAGTGCTAAAAATGTATATCAAGCGTAGGGCTATAAATGAGAATATCATCAAAGAATACCAATACGAACTTGTGTAGAAAACTCCGGAAGATGTCATTCATCAGGCTTTGGAAATTAGAAGGAACATTCGTAAGTCCGAAAGGTATTACCAGAAACTTGTAGTGGTCGTTATGCGTGCGGAATGTAGTTTTCAGAATATCTTTAATGCATACCCAAATCTGATGGTATCCGGATCGAAGATCCAATTTAGTGAGTACTCGGGCTCCTTTTAATTCGTCCAAGAGTTCATCTACGAATGGGGTAGGATATTTATCCTTGACGGTGATAGCGTTTAGAACCCGGTAGTCAATGCACATCCACCACGTACCATCTTTCTTGTGCACTAGCAACACTGGTGAGGAGTAAGGGCTGTAGCTCGGTCGAATCACCCCGGTGTCAAGCATCTCTTTAACAATGTTCTTGATCTCATCCTTCTACAAGTGAGGGTAGTGATACGGACATAAATTTGCTGGAGGTTTGCCCGACAGAATAGGAATACGATGGTCATGCTATCGGTTAGGGGGTATCCCACGCGGCTCCATGAAAATGTCTGTGAATTCATCCAGCAAGAGGGCAAGCTTAGGATCTAAAATGTGTATATTCTCCCCCATAGATGGCTGCTGGATATACATCAAAAATCCCCCATGCACTTTGTGCAAAACTTTCTCCATCCGTTGCATCGAAACGGTGGAGATATGGCTCCCGCGCTTGCCTCGCAATGTGACATGTCTCCCTTTGCAATAGAATTTCATAATTAATTTAGAAAAATTTCAGGAGATATCACCTAGCATTGTGAGCCATTCGATCCCAAGTACGGCTTCATAATCATCGACGGGTAGGAGGAAGAAATCAGCTACCACTTATTGGTCGAGGAGTAGTTTCACCTGCGGGCACTATTGGTCGCAATTAAAGATTCGACCGTTGGCAACCTTTACATCAAACTTATTGCAACCTTCAATTTGAAGCACCAAATGTGCAGCAACCTTACTGTTGAGGAAGTTATTGGTGCTACCTATGTCGATGATAACGGTGATGAGTTGTTGTTTTAGAATTCCTCCAACTTTCATCATCTACGGGTTGGAATAGTCTGCCAATGCGTGCACTGAGTAGTTTGTCGGTTGGGACTCTTCCTCCATGGCTTCTTCTTTAGGTTCAAAGGCTTCTTTAGATGTTTTATTATCCTCATCCTCCATTGGTTCAATCACGAGGATTCGGCCCTTTTTGTAGTGATGTTCGTCGCTCCATGGTTCGTCGCAATGCCAACATAACTCCTTGGCCGATCGTTTGCGAAGCTCGTCTCTTGTCAATTTTTTTAGTGCAGGGGCTTGGATGGCAGTAGAGGGGACAGTAGTCCTCAGCATGGCTGGTCAGGGAGTGACCCTTGTCCTTCGTACCTCGTGGTTCAATTGTTCTTCCTGGATACGCGCGAAGGAAATCGCTGCCATAAGAGTGTACGATTGTCGCGCCTTTACTTCTCCTCGGATCTCCGGCTTTAGGCCCTCGATAAAAGTACCTAAAAGTTATTTCTCAAACCAATTCTCAGTTTGGTTAGATAAACGCTCAAACCTTATTTGGTATTCTTGTATTGTAGAGGTTTGACGAATCTTTGCCAATTGTTCGTCGATGTTGTTGAAATCGATTGGTTTGAAGCGATCTAGTAGTCCTTCCCTGAATCGCTGCCAAGAGAGTCCTCCATGGGTGTGCTTAAACCAATTAAACCACTGAATAGCATCTCCCTTGAGGTGGATGGCAGCAATCTCCACCCGTGTGGCATCGGTGGTTCGGTAGAACCGAAAATAGCGCTCCGCACGCGAGATCCACCCGATCGGGTCTCCTTCTTCCCATCTAGGGAAGTCAACCTTTATGCATGGATTATTGAGATCAGAGGTGATGGCCATATTCTTGAAGATCGTCTTGCCGATCTGAAGTTTCTCCTTGTTGTGATTTCCTCGGGTTCGACAGTCGGCCAATGCTGAATTCGACGAAAAGGGATCGCATCTTCTCTTCTATGCGGTTTCCAAAGGCTTCAAGCTTTGCATCGATAGCCTCCTCTGATGCCATAGTATACACCTCTAGATCTATAATATTGAGATCTTTTTTCTATTGTCGGGTTAGTGGCATGGGAATTTTGAGAAGGGGGTGGCTGGTTGGAAGGTGAATTGGTTTGGATGGAAGTAGGCTGCGGATTAGGGCAGATTTGGGGCTGCAGTTTTGTGAAGTTTAGGCTATAAATTAGTATGGTTTTAGGGCTATGATAGCAGTAGATGAAGGTTAGGAAAATAGATTTTAGATCTGGGATAGATGGCAGCAAAGGTAGGTGTCTCGGTAAGGAAAGTTGGCTAAAATGGTAAGTGGATCGATAAGGAAGTAGGCTGATTTGGGGGCTGTTTGGATTCGGTTTAGGGTAATATTTGGAAGGGTTTTTGGTGAGGATGGTAGGGTTTGAAAATGAGGAAAAGAGTGTCTGAAATCCCACAAAAAATAGCACTCAAATCTGATAGAATTCGGTGAAAAGAAGTGTTGCGATGTGTTGTCCTGCTGAACCGATTTTACGTCGGAGAAACGATGACTTCTTGATGTAAATTCCAGAGGAAAGTTTTAGGAAATTATGTAGAAACCCTTGGTTCAAATGTTGTTAATACCAGTAAAATTTTTAATGAAATTTTGGCAGCATAACAGTAGGGAAATAGGGCAAAAGATGAAAGGCAGATTCCTTCATCGTAAAATTCTAGAACTGCGTGATGGTCAAAGATTGCACAAAAAATTCAGTTTCAAAAGGATTTTTTTATGAAATCAAATCCAGATGAAAGCCAACTTGATCTTGAGAATTGTTTAAAAATTTCAGCCAAAAAGGATGAACAAAAGTTTAGTTTCAAGAGGCCAATATATGGAAGGCAGATTCTGCATTGTAAAATTTCAGTACTATGTAATGAAGAATCGCAGTGCTATAAGTCCAGATCCAGAAGGAGTTTTTTCACGACATTAGTCTTAGATGAAAGCTAAGACAATCTATGAAATTGTATAAAAGTTTCAGCCAAAAAGGATGATTAAAAGTTTAGTTTCAAGAAGCAACAATCGGCTGAAAATTTATGCTGTGTTTCACCTTTGCAACAATGATAACGTTTGCAATGAACAAAATTTGCAGCAGATAAAATTTGGAAAAAATCTTTAACGTGTAAAGTAAGGAATCTTGTAGTATTGAAGAGACATGGATGATAAAAATATATCAGAATTCCAGATCAAACGCAAGGGGCAGCGGCAGACTGATGATCTACTGCTGGGGTGGAAAGTGGAGGCGCGTGTCATAGCAATTATGGGAATTGCTTGGGAAGGTGGAGGCGGCTGAGATGGCTACAGGGGCAGCAAAATCACTGCTCTAATACCATATGATAGAACCCCAGATGGAGCTCTATAGATTTTGATCCTTAAAGGGGATCAACCCTTGGAACGCTGTAGGGGTTTCTCCCTCCTAGATTCGGCACAAGGCTGAAATAAAATTGATAATTACTTGATTCAAGGGAGGGGGCAGCTACATCATTATATAAGGATCAAAATCCTAGCCTAAGGGGGTGCTTGCCTAAGTAAAATTATCCTTTTGCCCCTCCTATAGCCAACCTGCCTTAATAGGAACATGGGGCGACTAGGTTGGCTCTATAGCCGACCTAAGCAGGGGGAAACTCTGGTCAACCAACCCAGTAAGGGGGTGATGGCTACTAAGCCCTAAGGGCTAATTTAAACCCTAGCCATACTTCTTTATAAGATAGGAGTGGCTTTTTTACGATCTAGCAGGTTTTTATTGACTACTTCTAGGGAGATTAGGACTCAACCCTGCTGGAGTCCTATCACACCGTCGATTCGATACCCCAATAACAAAATTTATGTCTGCACAAAGTAGCACTTCTACCTCTTCACAAACAAGGTGTTCTCCCTGAGAACTCTGAAGGTGTTCAATGTGCTCCTCGAGCGTCTGGCTATGACAACGATATTGTCTAGGTAGACAACCACAAACTTGTCCAAATACTCTTTGAAAAGCTAGTTCATCATAGTACAGAATGTGGCTGGAGCATTGGTTAAACTGAAAGGCATCACTAGAAATGTGAACGGTCCATACCTGGTTACACAGGTAGTCTTCACCTCATCACCTTCTGCAATGCGCACTTGCCAATACCCCGATCGAAGGTCGAGTTTTAGAGAAATACTTGGCCTTGCTCAGTTGATCAAAGAAATCCGTGATGAGTATAATACGATATTTGTTCTTCACCGTCACTTTGTTCAGGGCTCGATAGTCAACACATAATCGAAGGCTCCCATCTTGTTTCTTCTAAAAGAGAACTGGAGCTCCGAATGGTGCCTTTGAACTGCGGATGAGCCCACCGCTTAGCAGTTCATCTAACTGCTTCCTCAATTCTGCTAACTCTGGAGGGGCCATGTAGTAGGGTGGTCTCGCTAGAGGCTTAACTCATAGCTCCAACTCAATGTTATGATCCATGCCTCTGCGTGGTGGTAGAGTCTTTGGCAACTCGGGTGGCATGACGTCTATGAACTCCTTCAGAATGTTTGCCACCGCAGTAGGTTCGTGAATGGCCTCCCTGTCAAGTGACTCCAACTTCACAGCAGCCACGAAAGTTAATTCACCTTTTCGCACCCCTTTCTTCAATTATAGTGTCGATATTTGTTGTGGGTCCTTGGTTCTCCCTCGAGAAACTGGAATTACGCAGGGGTCGTCGCCCCCCATTAGGCATAAAGAGTTTAGGAACGGCATTGGTGCTAACTTCGCCGCGTGCATGAACTTCATTCCAAGAATCACTTAGAAGTCGTCCAATGGCACCACCATCATGTTTGTGCACCCGCTCCACATTCCAATCTTGATAGGGACCTCCTTTGCTAATTCGGAGATCTGCTTGGCCTCCGAGTTCACAGCCTTCATGCGACTTGGGTTCTTCTCCAAGATAAGTTCAAGTCACTTTGCTTCACGATCGAGAATAAAGTTGTGGGTAGCTCTAGTGTCCACTATTGCAAGGGTTGTTCGGCCATTAAGCTTGATGTCCACATACATCAGCTCGCTACTTGCTGCCTTCTGCACCTTTGTCTTTGTTCTCTCCCCCACTTGACCTTATAATGCATTCAACAAATGCATCGCTCCCATTCAGGGTCCTTGTGACTCCTCGTCGTCGCTGCTGGATTTCAAACTACTCGAACTAAAGGCAACGGCTTTGCCCTTGTCCGACTTGTGGGGGTGTATTGATGTCGTTAAAGCATTAAGTGTCTGCTTCTGCAGGCACTCCCTCACCATGTGCGGTCCTCCATACAAGAAGCATCCACCAGATTTCGGGGCCTTGCCTTTCGAGCTTGGTCCCTTGTGGAAGCCCTTTTTCTTCTGTTCGCCCCCAGACTCCTTTGCACGAGAGTATTTTGCTGGGTGATTTCCCGAGGATTGTTTCTTCTTTCCCAAGTCCTCCGAAGAAACGAAATCAGTTAGCCTTTCTACGGCTGCAATTGTCCCAACCATGTCAGTGACATTCCTTTGATTTAGTTCTTATTGTGCCCATGGCTTTAAGCCATCGAGGAAGCTAAATAGTTTGTCCTTTTCGAACATGTCTTGTATATCCAGCATCAATGCCGAAAATTGCTTCACATAGACTCAGATGGAAGTACTTTGGTGGAGTTGTCTTAGTTTCCTTCTTGTGACGAACTATGTGTTCTCGGGCAAAAACTACGTTCTCAACTCGCGCTTCAATTCTTCCCATGTATCCACTCGACATCGGCCTTGTTGGATCTCTTCCCAACGGGTTCGCCACCAAAGTTTTGCATCTCCATTTAGATACATGGTTGCTATAGAAACTTTGGTTTCCTCCGAATCAGGCCTCGTAGCACGAAAATACTGTTCCATGTCGAACAGGAAATTCTCGAGCTCTTTGGCATCTTTAGCACTCCCACAGCAATGTGGCTCTGGTGCTCTGAAGCTTTGTGGTGGTGCAGCGCGGGTATTGTTCCCTCCCGCATTAAGAGTTCTAGTACACAACGTCACTTTAGCCGTGAGTTCCGCCATAACTTCGTGTAGGTGTCGTACGGAGTCTTTAGTATCATCCGTCAGTCGGTCGACTAGGGACTCAACCTTATCGGTCCAAGATTCAGCTTCTTCTTGCGAGCTCTCTACCCCAAGGAGCCTTCCTTGGCCTTGATAGAGTTCCTCCAAGCTCACTTCAAGAACATCGAGGCAGGTTTCCATCATTGAAAGTCTCTCCTTATGACTCCTTTTTCCAGTTGGCGCACCAGATTGTGCCTCCTCTGCTCGCAGAGAGTACCCAACTTCATGCTCGTCATGTTCACTATCGTGCTCCTCATGAGCAGCTCCAGCAATTTATGAGCAAGTTTGCACTTGCAGCCCACTTGCGGCTGCTTGGGGCAAAGGTCTGGCTTGTCCCATCTTGCTCGATTCACCACAGTGCTTCGCTATGGTAAGATTGTGAATCTTCCTCGCTTGCTTGTTCGAATTGCTTGCCTGCTCTAATACCACAATATCACGGACTTAACTGAATTTGCCTAAGTCATGTGGCACTCTTGCAGCTAACTTGTAGACTTAGCTGGAATTGCCTAAGACATGAAACGCCGAAGCGTATTTGCCCGCAAAGGGCCAGCCCAGTTGTAACCTCGTGCGGGTCCCGAAGGACCTGTAAAAAGAGAAGTTGATTAGTTTTGAAGACGAGTGATGGACAAGTCCCGACGTCTCGCAAAGAGAGCAGCTCTTACAAGCAATTTATCGAACACCTTGAGTGCAGTAGAAAAAGGGAGAAAGAGAGTGAAACATGACTTTAGAGGGCTGTAAGAATGGTCGTAAGTCCACAAACGATAGCTCCCAAGATATCAGACGCAAACCACTTCAATTCTTTTGAGTGCTCACGCCCAACTACTATCCCGAAGCCCCATCTAGCCCTATGCTACCTGGGGGGTTCCAAAGGGCTGAGATGGCTGACGTTTTACTTTGCTCTGCCAGGTCATCGTAGCACGCAAAAATGAACCAAAACTGGGCAGTTTTGACCTGTTCTGGCTTCGTGTAGCGAGTAATCATTCTGCAACCTAACAGACTATATCTGCTCATAATTCCTAGGCAAAATCACACAAAACCAAGGCTAAATAGGCTGCTAAACATCTATACAAGCAACAAAAAGTGATGAATGGTTCACGGAACGAAGAGTTGCGGTTGAGCGACGACCGTCCGTGACAGTAAGTCACATCCCGGATGATTCCGATGACACGATACAGACTCTCCTATCTTGGGGCAAGTTTTCCATGGGAATGTTCAGGATCGCTGACCTCGGCCTTCCTGAGGACTAGGTCTCCCATTGGCCGGGGTCGGATCCTCCGATTGCAGAGTCGAGCAACAGCCCTTTAGTAGTGCAAGGTCTTTAAGTGAGCCTCGGCTCTATGCTCATCTAGCAGGTTGAGGTTCTCCCTGAGGCCTGATTCCGATGCTTCAGGGGTGAAGTTCTCGATCCTTAGGGTCGGGAAGACAACTTGGGGCGATAGGATGGCCTCAGTGCTAAAGGCCAAACTATAGGGTGACTCTCCCATATGGGTCTTCAGCGTCGTCCGTAGAGCCCATAAAACACTTGGGAACTCCTCAACCTAGGCTATTAGGGCTCCCATCACTCACCTCCTCAGTCCTTCGAGTATGCTTCTGTTGGTTACCTCGGCTAATCTGTTGGCCTGCGGGTGGGCCATCGAACTGAATTTTGGTTGGATTTGGTAGCTTTGGCAGAAGGACTTAAACTTAGGGTTGTTGAATTGCATCCCATTATCCGTGACTATGGTCTTTGGGATGCCGAACCTCGTGATGATATTCCTCCAGACGAAGTCCTCCACCTGCTTCTTGGTGGTCGAGGCTAAAGGCTCGGCCTCGACCCATTTGGTAAAATAATCTACCCCAACAATCAAGAACTTCCGCTGCTTGGTGGCTGGTTGGAACAGACTAAGAAGGTTCATTCCCCACTGCACAAAAGCTGGCTGGCGAGGGATGTGTGCATGCTTCTGACATTCTATGCACTTCTGGACATAGGTTATTGCATCTGCTTGCATGGTTGGCCAGTAGTACTTGAGACATAGGAATTTGAAAGCTAGGGTGCATCCTCTGATGTGTTTGTCGTATATCCCCTTGTGGACTTCGACAAGCACATGCTTTAGTTCTTTTGACTCGACAGGCGGTCGCTTTGTCCATTGGGAGAGTCGCATCCCTCTTGTAGTGTAGTATTTCCTCTCTCCAATCAGGATGAGCAACCGTTGTTGCCTCTTTGATAGTGGTGACCATCGGTCGACGGATGCTGGGGATGGCCGACGGCTCGACATCGACAGTGTTGGCAGAGGCTGACCTGGCCAGGGCATCGACCCTACAGTTCTCAATGTGAGGGAGCTATGAGATTTTGAAGTACTTGGTCATACCTATCAGCAAGCGAGCCTCGGTGAGATAACAGGCCATGTTCAGCTCTTGTGCCTCGAAACTCTCATCAACTTGGCTAGCGACTAGCTTGGAGTCGGTGAACACCTCCAGGTGCTCTGGTTGCAATTCAGTCTCTAGACGTAGTCCGAATAATAGCGTCTCGTACTCTACTTCCTTGTTAGTGGTCGAGAACTCTAGGCGCATGGTGTGCTCCCAAATCTGCCTTGAGGGGTCCTTCAGGACTATCCCGACCCCTCCCTTGGAGGCGTTTAGTGACCCATCAACATGGAGGGTCCATGCTGGCTGCTTTTGGGCAGACTCGGGGGTTGTTAGTTCCAAGGAGAAGTCGACAATTGCTTGAGCTTTGATCGCCCTCCTCGGGGCATACTCCAAGTCAAACTCATTAAGCTCTACCGACCATTTGAGCATCCACCCTACAACATCAAACTTAGAGAAGATTTGATGCAATGGTTGATTGGTGACTACCTTGATGGTATGGGCCTAGAAGTATAGTCATAGCTTTATAGCCGTGAGGACCAGGACGAGTGCAAGCTTCTCTATCGGAGGGTGTCGCTCCTCGGCACCCTATAGGACATGGCTGGAGTAGTAGACAGGTCGTTGGTTGTTCCCATCGAGTTTGACCGGGACCGAGCTGACGGCCCGCTCCGAAGTGGTGAGGTATAGCTCGAGCTGGTCGCCCGGGCTGACCAAGGACATCCGAGGTAAGATCACGAAGTGGGCTTTCAGCTACTAGAAGGCTTGATCGCACTCGGGACCCAGCTAAAGCTTTTATTCTATTTCAATGCCCATAGAATGGGGTAACTTCATTCACCAGCCCAAGATATGAACCACCCAATCGCGACCAACCTCCCGACAAGGCGCTGGACCTCCTTTACAGTCTGGGGTGGCTTCATATCGACGATGGCTCTTATTTTTTTTGGGTTCACATCTATCCCTCGTTGGTAAATGATAAAGTAATAGAACCCCAAAAGGAGCTCTATATATTTTGATCCTTGAGGGGGATCAACCCTTGGAACGCTATAGGGGTTCCTCCCTCCTAGACTTGGCACAAGGCCGAAATAAAATTGATAATTGTTTGATTCAAGAGATGGGACGGTTATATCATTATATAGGGATCAAAACCTTAGCCTAAGGGGTGCTTGCCTAAGTAAAATTATCCCTTTGCCCCTCCTATAGCCAACCTGCCTTAATAGGAACAGGGGGTGACTAGGTTGGCTCTATAGCCGACCTAAGCAGGGGGAAACTCTGGCCAACCAACCCAGCAAGGGGGCAACGGCTACTAAGCCCTAAGGGCTAATCTAAACCCTAGCTATACTCCTTTATAAGATAGGAGTGGCTTTATTACAATCTAGTAGGGTTTTATTGACTACTTCTAGGGAGATTAGGACTCAACCCTGCTGGAGTCCTATCATAAAGCTGAGCAATTTTCCTGATGCCACGTCGAAGACACATTTGGTAGGGTTGAGCTTCATTTCGAACTTCCTAAGGGTTTAGAATGTGTCAACAAGATCCGTGAGGTGTTTCTATGCTTGTTTGCTTTTGACGATCATGTCATCCACATAGACCTCTATATTTCTGCCTAATTGATCTTTGAACAATTGATTAACCATTCTCTGGTAGGTAGCTCCATCGTTCTTTAGTCCAAACAGCATCACTTTATAATAGTAGGTTACTTGATGCGTGATGAAGGCCGTCTTCTCTCGGTCCTGAGGGGCCGTTTGGATTTGGTTGTATCCAGAGAACATGTCCATGAAGGAAAGAAGTTCATATCTGGAGGTAGAGTCTACCAGTTGATCAATCCTCGGCAGTGGGTAGTAGTCCTTTGAGCAAGCCCGATTGAAATCAGTGTAGTCAACACACATGCACCACTTTTCATTAGCTTTTTTCACATGGACTACATTAGATAACCAAATCAGGTATCTAACTTCAACTATGAACCCAGCCTCTAGTAGCCGATCGACTTCTTCTTTAATGGCCTTCTGTCGGCCTAGGGTGAACTTTCTTGGCCTCTGCTACACCGGGCAAGACCCTAGGGCGGTGCTCAACCGGTGCTGGGCAATTTTTGGGTGTATGCCTAGCATGTCGCTTGGTGACCAGGCAAAGACATTTGTGTGGCGCCCGAGAAAGTCTATAAGCTAGATGCGTTGATCCTCAGGTAGAGCCGACCCCACCCGGACCGTCCTCTCTGGATGATCTTTTCCCAAGGGTACTTCCAGTATCAGTTCGATGGCTCGGGTCGAGTGTCTGGCTTGCAAGATTCTCAAGGGTCGGGGATGGGAGTCTCCTTCTTGCCCCTTTTGGGAATGGCTGTTATCGCAAGGTAGCATCACCTAGACTCCTGCGGGTCACTCCTAACCTCCCCAGGCCCAGCTGGTTGGGAACTTCATGCTATGGTGATATTTGGAGACGATCGCCCTTAGCTTGTTGAGAGTCGGTTGCCCAATGATCACATTGTACGTCGAGGGGAGCTCGACCACCATGAAGGTCTTGGTTCTTGGCTCATCATCGGAAGTCATAGGGAGGGTTGCGATGCCTACTGGAGTTATCGCATCCCCGGTAAACCCTGTCAAAGTTGAAGTCATGGGGATGAGATCCCGGTTAGTCATGTCGAGCTATTAAAAAGCGCCAAGGTATAGTATGTCAGCGAAGCTCCTTGTATCTATCATGATGTGCTTGAAACGAGCATTTACAATATGGGCCATAATCACTAGGGCATCGTCATGGTCTAGGTATTCACTCTCGGATTCAAAATTGATCTTAGGATCGCATCGTGCTCGGGGTCTCTTCTTGACTTCTGCTTGGGCATAAGCTCTCCTCACCGAGGAGCTATCACTGCTTGAGGCCGGGCCGCCAACTATGATGTCTATTTGCCTCCCCACTGGGCCTTTCGGGTGGAGAGATGGCTCGTGCAACCTTCTTACAAATCGGTCGAGGTGGCCACGACGTATGAGGTCTTTAATCTGGTTCTTCAAGTCATAGCACTCCTCGGTGTCATGTCCGTAGTCATAGTGGAAGCGGCAGTAGCATCTGTGGTCACATTCCTTGGCTCAAGTCCTCATCGGGATGGGGATTTTGAGGAGTCCTTTCCCCGGGATCAAGAGGAAGATCTCGATCCGGGTAGAGTTGAGCGGAATGTTGGGGAGCCGGGGAACGGCATGTTCGGCTCTTACGGTCCTCTTTCTTTAGAGCCCTGGCAATGGGCCCTAAGAGGATTCGGCCCGCGATCGCTTCTGATCTTCACGCTTCTCTGCCACCAGAGCCTCGGTGGCTATATATTGGTTGGCCCTTTGTAGCATTTCCGACATAGTCGTTAGGGGTCGCTCCACGAGCGACCAAAAGTGGCGGGAAGGCCTGATCCCGATCATGAATGCCTGGATAACCGATGACGGATGCGCGTCGGGAATGGCCCTGATCTCCTTTATGAAACGGGTGAGGTACAAGCCGAGGTGTTCATCTTTCTTCTGCCTCATCCCAAGGAGGGACGCGAGAATTGGTTTTGGTTGGGCACTAGTAAGGAAGTTGGCCTCGAACTCTCGCGAGCTGATCAAAAGAGTGGATTGAGGCAATGTTGGGAAACCTCGGCGGGTGCATCACATGCGCAGCGGAAATTAAAACAAAAATTAGTTTCCCACGCAGATTAAATCGTCGTGCAAAAGATTGGGATCACGACAAAAATACAAAAACTAATAAAATCGCGATGTGAGAGAAATTGATTTTACCTAGGGAGATCGTATATCCCTGTATTCCAGATCCGGATGGAAAAGAAGAAGGAGGTCAAGCGCCCTCCTCTCTAGCGGTATCCACATGATGGATCTCTGCAGCAAAACTCCTCCAATCTGATCTCGCAACTCTTGCTTAGGGGAGGGAGGAGAATATGAGGTGGTGGCTAAAGCTGCAGCCTATCAACCATGAGTCTCCCCTCCTATTTATAGAGAGCCACCAAAACCCTATGACTCCTTCCTTAGTGGGTATTGGATCTCCATCCAATAACCCACTAACCTTGTATTATTGGATCTCTATCCAATAATCTCCTTAGGCCTATAATTAGGCCTTAATCAAGGAGCTCATCAACATAGGGTCTCATCTAATGAGAATAGGGGCTAATCGGATCTTCATCCAATTCTCTATTCGCTGAAGCATCCACCATACGTGTGTGACCCTTTAGGCCCAATACCGAGCTGGCTATGAGTCACTCCCATCAGAACTCCTTCTTATATAGTGAATTATTATCCCCATAATAATTTACTCATCGACTATGGACGTACTATGCTACTACGCCATAGTCCCCAGACGGTACAGGGGGGATCAAATTCATCGAACCTATCTATCCACAGTTACCATGTATCTATAATCCCTCATCCAAATAATATCCCAGAGACCGTATATTGGATATGGTACTGTTAGGTCACATACAGAATCAGTTTATCTTGCTCTATTCGGATTCTACCGGAGAACTCCTCTCTCAATCCGAATGACCCTGGCCATGGATTTATCTAAGCAATCACATATGGGATATTCCTCTCGTGATACCGAGAGTGGATGATCCTCTATTGACACTTACCTTCGTAAGGTTGGCTACCAATCCCGATAACTAGTTGTACCAGATCTGGAACTTTCTAAACTTGTAAGTCTGGCGTCAAAGAAAGGAGTACTCATACAAGGCATCCTTGGTGTCTCAAGTCTAAGGACCAGATAACAACTGGGACTATGGAATCGCTGTCTGACATTAGGTATCATTAACCATACAACATTTCATAAGCGGATCAATCAGTGAACTCATTCTCTAATGAGCACCTGTATTATACCCTTAGTGTCTCCACACAAGTGGCTATGAGACCAGCAATCTCCATCATATGGATGAGTATATAGTATACCGATCTGTCCAGTTATCTCAATATCCCTCTCGAGTAACCTATGACTAGGATTATTTAGTATATATGTTTAAAGGTGAATCGATCTCATTATCGTGATCTCATCACGATCTGATTCTCATTGCACAGAACCAAGACATCATAATATATATGCAACAAATAATATAATGTGAGAATATATCATTATTAATCATAAACAAAAAGATTACATAGTGTGTCACACGTGTCATCACTCACGTGATTGGCTTGTAGGGCACTTATAACTAGCAATCTCCCACTTGACCTAAAGCCAATCACCTATGTGTATGATCCCTATCAGACCCCTGTGACGCTCAAATACAATCTGAGCCAATGGCTTCGTCAGTGGATCTGCAATGTTATCTTCGGATGGAACTCTTTCCATTGTTATATCTTTATGGGCTATGATCTCTCTTATCAGATGGAACCTCCTCAGAACATGCTTAGACTTCTGATGAGACCTGGGTTCCTTCACTTGAGCTATCGCCCCATTGTTGTCGCAATATATGGGAATTGGTTCTATGTTGCTTGGTATGACTCCCAAATCTTTGATGAACTTCTTCATCCATACCCCTTCCTTTGCTGCTTCTGCTGTAGCAATGTATTCTGCCTCTGTGGTCAAGTCAACAGTAGTATCTTGTTTGGAACTCTTCCAGCTTACTGCTCCTCCATTCATGGTAAAAATATACCCTGAATTTGATTTGCTATCATCAATGTCAAACTGAAAACTTGAGTCTGTGTAGCCCTCAACTTGGAGGCTACCTCCTCTATATACCAGTAAAAGATCATTAGTCCTTCTCAAATACTTAAGGATACACTTTACTACCTTCCAGTGTTTTAAACCTGGATTTGCCTAATACCTGCTCATGACAATCAGAGCATGTGCTATATCAGGCCTAGTACATAGCATCGCATACATGATAGGCTCTATCGCTGAGGCATAAGGTATCTTATCCATGTCTGCCCTTTCTTCAGGAGTCTTTGGGGACATACTCCTAGAAAGTGATATTCCATGTCTCATCGGTATGAGACCTCACTTGGAATTTTTCATGCCAAACCTTTTGATAATAGAGTCTATGTACCTAGACTGGGATAAGCCAAGCATCCTTTTGGATCTATCTCTATAGATCCGAATCCCCAAAATATAGGATGCTTCCCCTAAGTCTTTTATGGAGAAGTTTCTAGATAGCTAAGCCTTTATTGTAGAGAGCATTCCTACATCATTCCCAATTATTAGGATGTCATCCACATATAGCACCAAGAAGATGATAGCGCTTTCACTTACCTTCTTATACACACAAGGCTAATCTTCGTTCTTAACGAAGTCATAAGATCTGATTACCTCATCAAATCTTATGTTCCAACTTCGAGAAGCTTGCTTCAATCCATAAATGGATCTAAGCAACCTGCACACTTTATCTGAACTCTCTTTGGATATGAATCCCTCTGGTTGTATCATATACACCTCTTCCTCGAGGTTGTCATTGAGGAATGTCATTTTGACATCCATCTGCTAGATCTCATAGTCATAGTGTGCTGCAATGCCAAAATAATTCTAATAGACTTCAGTATGGCTACAGGTGAAAAGGTTTCGTCATAGTCAACTCCTTGTCTTTGACGATATCCTTTAGCTATCAGCCATGCTTTATAGGTCTTTACCTTTCCGTCCACTCTGATCTTCTTCTTGAAGATCCATTTGCAGCCGATGGGTACAATACCCTCAGGTGCATCCACAAGGTTCCAAACCTTATTATAGTACATGAAATCCATCTCAGAATTCATGGCTTCTTGCCACCTTCCGGAGTCTATACTCATAATAGCCTCCTCGTAGGTCTGAGGATCAATATCCTGAGAGTCATCTCCACTGATATATCTCACATATCTTTCAGGAGGGTGAGATACTATATTAGACCTACGTAAAGTTGGAACTTGTGTGTTAGGTACCTGAACAGACTCGGGCTCTGGAATGGTGCTTGAGCGAGATTCTCCAACCATGCTCAATTCTATCTCACTCTCACTGTTTCCACCAAGAATGTGTTCCTTCTCAAGGAACACAGCTCTCTTAGCAACAAAGACCTTTCGGTCCTTGGGATGATAGAAATAATACCCACAAGTTTCCTTTGGGTATCCCACGAATGTGCACCATTCTGTCCTTGATTCTAACTTATCGGGGTTGTGTCTTCTAATGTGGGCAGGACAGCCCCAAATCTTAACAATCTTAAGATCGAGCTTCTTTCCTTTCCATATCTTATATGGTGTAGACACTACCGACTTTGATGGAACATTGTTCAGAAGGTAAGCTGCAGTCTCTAGGGCGTACCCCCAGAATGAAATGGGTAGGTCAGCGAAACTCATCATGGACCGCATCATGTCTAACAGCGTGCGATTCCTCATTTCTAATACACCATTGAGCTGAGGTGTATAAGGAGGTGTCCACTGGGATAGAATCTCATTGTTCTTGAGGAAATGGGTGAACTTTGTACTCAAGTACTCTCCTCGATCTGATCAAAGAGTCTTAATACTCTTTCCAATTTGGTTCTCTACCTCATTCTTATATTCCCTAAATTTCTCGAATGCCTCATATTTGTACTTCATTAAATACACGTGTCCATACCTAGAGAAATCATCAGTGAATGTAATGAAGTATGAGTAACCACCTATAGCCTGAGTCGACATGAGACCACATACATCATTATGTATGAGTTTCAATAACTCGATGGCTCTCTCTCTAGTTTCACTAAAAGGAGAGTTGGTCATCTTCCCACGAAGGCAAGGTTCGCAAGTTACATATGTCTCATAGTCAAATAGATCTAAGTATCCATCTTTTAGCAACTTTTGAATCCTTCCCTCATGTATATGACCTAGCCTACAATGTCATAGGTATGAATTATTCACCTCATCTCTTTTCCTCTTAGACATATTTATATTCATGATATGTGGAGAAGTGTCTAACACATATAAGCTATTTATAAAGGTCTCTCTAGTGATAATCTCATCATCCATAATTATTGAACAACTATTGTTCTCCAAAACTAATTTATATCCACTAATTGTCAAACAAGAGATAGAAATAATATTTTTGATAATAGAGGGAATAAAATAGCATGCATCTAATACAATAATAGCTCCACCAGGCAGATGTAGGGTGACCTCTCCAACAGCAACTATAGCAACTCTTGCTCCATTGCCCATCTTGAGGTCCATCTCGCCTCTAGCCAATCTCCTAGGTCTTGCCAGAACCTGCAACGAATTGCAGATATGATAAACACTCCCATAATCTAATACCCATGTGTTATCATGAAAATCTGACAAGTGGAGACTAATCATGAATATACCTGAAGCTTCTCTAAGCTTCTGTCTCGCCTTCTCTGCAAGGTAGTCCTTATAGTTCCTCTTCCAATGTCTGTCTTGGCCATAGTGGAAGCATTGTCCTTTATCCTTTCCCGGGTATTTATTGACAACCTTTGCGTTACTTGGTCTTTCTTTGCCCTTGCCCTTCTTAAGGGTCTTGCTGGTCTTCCTTTTCTTTTTGGTCTCACCAATATAGAGAACAGGCTTCTTCTTCTTGATGGCACTCTCAGCTTCCCTCAATATATTGAGGAGCTCTGGGAGAGTCACCTCAAACTTGCTCATGTTAAAATTCATGATGAAGGGAGAAAAGGAATCTGATAGGGACTGAAGTATAAGATCAACGCATAAGTTATCCTCTAGGACTATTCCTAAACCTGTGAGTTTCTCAATCCACTCTATCATCTTTAGGATATGGTTCTCGGCCGATGTCCCTTCTATCATCCTGGCTTGGAAGAGTTTATTAAATATCTCATATCTTTGAGTTCCCTATTTCTCAAACAATTGGCAGAGATAAAGAAGGATAGATTCTGCATCCATGCTCTCATATTGCCTTTGTAACTCAGGAGTCATGGAGGCCAACATGTAACATTTTGTCAATGTGGAATCATCTATATACTTCACATAGCGAGCGATCTCATCCTCGCTTGCCCCTTCTTCCGGCATGGGCAGAATTGTATCAAGGACATATGCGATTTTCTCTGCTGTGAGAATAATTCTCAAATTATGGAGTCAATCTGTATAGTTTGGATCAGTGAGGCTGTTGGCATCAAGTATGCCATGTAGGGGGTTTATGAGCGACATATTTCTGACAAAATAAGATATAGCAAAAATAAATAACATACAGATTTTACAGAAAATATTAATTAAGATATGGACTTCTATCTTAATGTACTCCCACTATTTTCTTAGTGAATCACGTGACACCCTCGACACGTGAGACGAAAGTCTCCGACATACTCATAATGGGGATCGGGATCCAATTGGCATCTTAGTGCAACCTCGAGGGACTCGATCAATTACACTAAGCCCAAAAGGTAGGCAACTCTTGTCAATCATAACTCCTTGTGATTCCCATCACGTTCGGCCTCCGAATCATCATGGTCTCGAGGGACTCGACCAACCATGATATTCAGTTAAGTCATCACCATCGTTACAAGATGAGTCTGATTTGATGATATGCCCTCGAGTGACTCGACCAAGCATACCATGTCCTTAGGTCACCGGTGACATCTCTATGTCGTAGGTAAGAACTCCATCACGTAGATAGGTGAGCCTCGAGGGACTTGACCAACTCAACCTATGTCGTGATTCAATTTATTCATATAACGATGGAAGGCCATGTGGGTCATCTTATTGTCTCACGCTTATCGACTTAATATTATTGTAGGAGTGGTTTTTGTTTCGTATCGATCTCCTAATATGCCATGTCACACACATACATATTTAATATATATCTACATCACAAGCAAATATATATATACATATATCTAGTAGGTGTATAACACATCACATATGCAAGCCACACCAGATGATCATGAGCCATCACCTAATATGATTAAGCCCAAGCCAATGGGCCTAATCACTCACAATAGGATTTATGTGTGCAATGGTGCATCTCCATGCCATGTGATTGTTGATCTCGTCATCATCGATTCCGTCGGATCATCGCATCACCAAGCGTAGTAATCTCCCGCCACGGCATCGTGGGTCCCACTGTCACCTCCACACTCTCGTTGCGCTTCTCCGTGTAATTACAAATAATCACAAGCACGCAGGCCCCAACAATAAACGAGACAAATACAAGCACGCAGGCCCCAATAATAATAATAATCATAATTATACACATCACAACACATGGCTCATAATCATCCATCCACATCATACATCACATGTACATCACATCATATGTAGGGTTACTAGATATATATAATAATTAATTAAATTATTTAATTAATTATTTTTCTAAAAATCAAGACATGCTCGAAATTTCTAGAATTGTCAAGGGCATTTTCATAATCAAAATTCTATACACGAGGACAGTCCTCAAAATTTCCAGAATCATTGAGGGTATTTTTAAAATTCTGTACATGAGGATAGTCCTCAAAATTTTTAAAATTAAGAGGGGCAGGATCATCCTTTTCTTAAAAGGATGCCCTAGCCCTCTCTTTGCCCCCCTTTGCGCCGTCGTCGTCACTACCCCTGCGCAAGCGACAGGGCTGGCCGCAGGCTGCAGGCCCTTGCGGGCTAGCCGCAGGCGGTCGCCCCTTGTAAGCGCGCCGTGGGCAGTCGCACCTTGCGGCCTGGCCGCAGCCAGTCGTGCCCGCGAGTGGCTGCCCCTTGCTGGCTGCTACCCCCCGCGGGCGGTTGACCCTTGCAGGGGGCCATGGCTGCAGCCGACCGTGCCCGCGGGCGGTTGCTGCCCCTGCGGGCAACCGCCCCTTGCAGGGGGCCTGGCCGCAGCCGGCCGCCCCTTTGCAGGGGGACCTTGGCTGCAGTCGGCTGCCCCCTTGCATGTGGTCTGGCCATGCCCTGCTATCCCTCCTCCTCGTTGCCTTCATTGCAAAAATGCAGCAAGAATGCGTAGAATGATTCTACGCAATTCAATCTCATCACACACAGTTTAAAACCAATCTTTCGTACGAAAACCTTGGTTATGATACCACTGTTACGAAACCTCAGTGGGTGCATCACATGCACAGTGAAAATCAAAATAAAAATCGGTTTCCCATGCAGATCAAATCGTCGTGCAAAAGATTGGGATCACGAGAAAAACATAAAAACTGATAAAACCACGATGTGAGAGAGATTGATTTTACCTAGGGAGATCGTATATCCCTGTATTCCAGATACGGATAGAGAATATGAAGGAGGTCAAGCGTCCTCCTCTCTAGCGGTATCCACACGATAGATCTCTGCAGCGAAACTCCTCCAATTTAATCTCTCAACTCTTGCTTAGGGGAGGAAGGAGAATAGGAGATGGTGGCTAAAGCTGCAGTCTATCAACCATGAGTCTCCCCTCCTATTTATAGAGAGCCACCAAAACCCGAGGCCACCTTCCTTAGTGGGTATTGGATCTCCATCCAATAACCCACTAACCTTGCAATATTGGATCTCTATCCAATAATCTCCTTAGGCCTATAATTGGGCCTTAATCAAGGAGCTCATCAACATAGGGTCTCATCTAATGAGAATATGGGCTAATTGGATCTTCATCCAATCTTTTATTCGCTGAAGCATCCACCATATGTGTGTGACCCTCTAGGCTCGATACCGAGCTAGCCGTGAGTCACTCCCATCAGAACTCCTTCTGATATAGTGAATTATTATCTCCATAATAATTCACTCGACTCATCAACTATGGACGTACTAGGCCACTACGCCATAGTCCCCAGATGGTACAGGGGGATCAAATCCATCGGACCTGTCTATCCACAGTTACCATGTATTTATAATCCTCTACCGGAGAACTCCTTCTCTCTCAATCTGAATGATCCTGGCCAGGGATTTGTCTAAGCAAGCATATATGGGATATTCCTCTCATAATACCGAGAGTGGATGATCCTCTATTGACACTCAATTGCCTTCGTAAGGTTGGCTACTAATCCTGATAACCAACTATACCAGATCTGAAACTTTCCAAACCTATAAGTATGGCGTCAAAGAAAGGAGTACTCATACAAGACATCCTTGGTGTCTCAAGTCTAAGGACCAAATACACAACTGGGATTATGAAATCGCTGTCTGACATTAGGTATCAAGAACCATACAGCATTCCATAAGTGGATCAATCAGTGAACTCATTCTCTAATGAGCACCTATACTATATCCTTAGTGTCTCCACACAAGTGGCTATGAGACTGACCGCCTCCATCATATCGACGGGTATATAGTACACCGATCTGTCCGGTTATCTCAATATCCCTCTCGAGTAACCTATGATCGGGATTATTTAGGATCTGTGTTTAAAGGTGAATCGATCTCATTATCGTGATCTCATCACGATCTGATTCCCATTACACATAACCAAGGACATCACAATATATATGCAACAAATAATATAATGTGATAATATGCCAATATTAATCATAAGCAAAAAGATTACATAGTGTGTCACACGTGCCATCACTCACGTGATTAGCTTGCAGGGCACCTGTAACTAGCAGGCAAGTGGCAGCGGGCTGTACCACCCTCGAGCGATCCCACGCAGAGTCATCGGGAAAGCCCGACACATTATGGCGTCTAACGTGCCATACAAAGCCATCTGCGCTTCGAATGCAGCTACGTGCTCCATTGGGTCGGAGCCACCATCATACGCCTCCAGCGTCGGGAAGCGAAAGTGCTACGGGATAGATATATCTTGGATTTCTTAGATAAAATGAGACCCCCAAAGGGGACTCTCCCCATGCTCGTCCTTCGTCCTGATGGTCTTGTGGACGTCGTCAATTCTTTGGTTCGTCAGACGTAATTGCGCCCTCAGGGAATCATTGGACTCCGAAGAGAGTGTATCGGGGTCTGGTAAGCTACAAACTGATGCACTGGGTGTAGATGTCAGGTGTCTAGCTACGTCGCCCGAAGGGGCCTGGTCAAACTCTAGCGAGAGCCGAGGCAGATCGTCGATAGGCTGGGTCGCCGGAGGCTGCCTTATGGTGACACTGTCACCCCTGCCTGGGTTAGGAAGGCTGCCTAGGGCTGTGAGCTTGGTTGCTAGGTGAGCTACGGGATGTAGGAGATAATTGCTTGAACCATTCCCGCTATAGCCTAGACCCGAGATTAAGTGGGGGTGGAATCACTCCGGAGTCATTGAATAAGCGCCAGTACCGCCCTAGAGTGCGGGAAGGTGGGTTCCCGTCTCCAAATAAAGGGAGGGGAGGTGGCTGTTGCAGGGCTCCCCAGAGGTCGGTTGAGTCATGGGAGGGACGTCTTCCCCGAGATTGCCGGGTGTTGAGCATTCTTACGATATCAGGCCCTCCTTCTAGCACCAAAATATTGCTGGATGATCCACCGTGTCCGAGGAGTCAACACGACATGGTCCAGCCTACACGCACAGGAGCAACTCAGCAAGATTTGGAGCTCGGGGAAGATACAAGGAGTCTATAGGGTCCGGAGGTGTTCTGGTCATCCAGGGGTTCCTTCCTCATTCCCGTGGTCGAGTACTTGCAAGAAAAGACCTCCATCGGGGGAGGGCCTCCCAACAAGGTCCCTCCGATGGCTAAGTTAGCCTTTTGGATAAGAGTATCTCTGGTGCCTTCTCCGCGTCAGAACTTTCTTTTGTATGTATTATGAGAGTGAAAAATCCCCCGAGAGCCCCACAGGGGTCGCTTTTATAAATGTTTATCGACGGCCGGTTGTATCTTTCCCATCAGTCTTTGCAGCGTCCTCCACTGGGGTGTTTAATGCTGCAGGCACCGTCGACGACTATCCGCACCATGGACGAGCATGTCGCATATGGGTCATGCCCTGCTGTCATGCGATCTTTTCTAACCCACAAGATTTAATGAAGATTATGCGACGCTCGATGACGCTGTGCATCGGGCTTCTCCCCCTATTATGGTGCATCGTTCATGGGTGTTAGGGGGCACATCGCATGCCAAGTCAGCCAGTCCCGCTCCACGTCGGGCTTATCCAGGCCATGTTGACCGGTTGGGAAGGGGGCCCATTATTACCTCTATCAGCTACCAATCCCAATAACCAGCTGTACCAGATCTGAAACTTTCCAAACCTGTAAGTCTAGCGTCAAAGAAAAAAGTATTCAAACAAGACACCTTTGTGTCTCAAGTCTAAGAACCAGATATACAACTAGGACTGTGGAATCGTTATCTGACATTAGGTATCATTAACCATACAGTATTCCATAAGCGGATCAATCAGTGAACTCATTCTTCAATTAGCACCTATATTATAGCCTTAGGGTCTCCACACAAGTGGCTATGAGGCCAGCCGCCTCCATCATATGTACGGGTATATAGTACATTGGTCTGTCTAGTTATCTCGATTTCCCTCTCGGGTAACCTATGACCGGAATTATTTATGATATGTGTTTAAAGGTGAATAAATCTCATTATCGTGATCTCATCATGATCTGATTCTCATTGCACAAAACCAAGAACATCACAATATATATGCAACAGATAATATAATGTTAGAATATACAAATATTAATCATAAGCAAAAAGATCGTACAGCGTATCACACGTGTCATCACTCATGTGATTGGCTTATAAGGCACCGCCCATATTTGAGTTTTTCGGAAATGGTTTGAATTTTTGCTCTAATTTGAAGCTAAATTGGAAATTCTTGCATAAAAAGGCAAGAAAAAGAAGTGAAAATACTAAGAAAATACTGTTCGAATTTGTTTAAAACTTTCCTTGTGTGCTTAAGTGTAAAGTGAGGTTAAGGGAAGAGTAAAAGATTATAAAAGGTTTCTCTCCTTAACTTGTGAAAAGGATAGTGTAAAGGTTCTTCTCTTGAGCCTGAGAAAAGGAGAAAGGTGTAAAGGTTTTGATCTTTACCCATGGAAGAAGATCATTAGTGGACACCGGTGGGCCTTAACTAAGGACTCGGGAAGTGGACGTAGGTCAAGTTGGTGACCGAACCAATATAAATTTGTGAGCCTTCCTTTACTTATTCTCCTTTAAACTTGTTTTCTTATTTTAGTAGTCCTTAACTAAATCAAGATTCTTCTTTTGAGTTTGTTTTAAATTGCTCACTTATTCACTTTCAATGAATTCCAATAAACGATTATGCTTTCTTCTTTACTTTAAGTAATTTTTTCGAAACAAGTTATTTTTGTCTTTTCACTAATTCACAACCCGCACCCCCCCCCCCCCCCCCCCCCCCCCCCCAACTTAGTGGCAACTCGATCCTAATAATTATAATCCTAACAAGTTGATATCATAGCTTGGTTATATCAGTTGGATGAACACCCAAGAGAGATTTAATGGCTTTTTTTGGCAATCACCAGAGTCACCCTATCATTCATTCTCATATGTTTAATAAATGAATGGAATGATTTTGAGAAGAAAATATTTTTCTTAATACTAAAGCTATGAACATTTTATTTTGTGATTTAGATAAAAATAAGTTTAATCATGTTTCCACTTGTGACACTACACATAATATTTGGCACACACTTGAAGTTACTCATGAAGGCAAAAATAGAGCAAAAGAATCTAAAATTAATCTTTTGGTGCATAGTTATGAACTGTATAAAATGAAGCCAAGTAAAACTATTTGTGACATATACACCTATTTATGGATATTGTCAATGGTTTAAGAGCTCTTGGTAAATGTTATACTAATCTTGAATTAGTAAATAAAATTTTAATATCTCTTTCAAAAAGTTGGGATCCAAAGGTAACAACTATCCAAGAAGTAAAAGACAAACAATTTTTCTCTTGAAGAACTCATAGGATCTTTAATGACCTATGAAATGACTTACAAAGTACATGATAAACAAGAGAAAAACCTTCCAAAGCACAAGAAGGATATTGTACTTAGAACCAAAGAAGACTACCTGAGTAAAAGCTCAAATGATAATAATAATGGCATTGCATTCCATATAAGAAGACTTCAAAAGTTCATGAAAAGGAACAAAAGTTAAGAATAAAATGAACCTAAAAAAGATATTATAATAGATTATGAATATGGTACTTCAAAAATGAGTGTCCACAACTGAAAAAGAAATTGTCAACCCAAAATAAAAGCATTCAGGGCACCTTAGAATGAGTCAAGTGCATCAAAAGACAAAGAGCAAATCAATAAAGACGAAGTGGCAAAGTACACATTGATGGCCTTCAATAATGAGGTATGTGACTCTTCCAAAACATCTTTATCTTATGATGAATTTTTTTATGCATTTCATAATTTTTATTATGAACTCAAAAAGATTGGTAAGAAACATTGATGGCCTTCAATAATGAGGTATGTGACTCTTCCAAAACATCTTTATCTTATGATGAATTTTTTTATGCATTTCATAATTTATATTATGAACTCAAAAAGATTGCTAAGAAATATAAGTCACTGAAAAGGGATCATGCATTACTTACTAGTAAATTTGATATATTAAAAATTATAAATAAAACATCAACATCTTATACTCATTGCTCTAAATGTGAAGAGTTAGACTCACTCAAAAAGAAAAATATGTTATTATAATAAATATTAAAAAACTTAAAATTATAAATAAATCATTAAACATGATTCTTGCTAACTAAGGTTGTGTATATAAAAAGGAAAGAATCGGCTTTGTAAGTATATAATACTCAACAAAAGCTAACAAAATTTATTAAAGGATCCACACTACATATTCTCCCTAAAGCTAATGTAATTTTTATGGAATATTTAATGCCAAAAGTCAAGAAAGGAATCATAAACAATTTAATGCCAAAAGTCAATAAAGGTAGATCTAATTATAAAGGACCCAAAGTTAAATAGGTACTTGGATCAAATCCCTCCTTTTTGTAGGTATGTCTTCATACAAAAGCTAGGAGTAAAAGATTGTATCTTGATAGTAGATGGTCAAGGCATATGACTAGAGATCCAACATACTTCACAAAGCTCACTAGCTGAAATAGAGGATCTGTCACCTTCGGGGACAATAACAAAGGAAAATTTATTAGTATTGGATATTGGTAACAAATCAAATATTTTAATTAAAAATATTCTATTAGTAGATAATTTGAAACATAACTCGTTAAGCATTAGTCAACTTTGTGATAAAGGGATACAATGTTAAATTTGAATCTAATGCTTATAATAATTCTATGATTACTTTAAGAAGTGATAATGTTTATACTATTGACCATGATGATTTTCATGATGAAACTTATTTTTCATTTTTAAACAACGATGCATGGCTTTGGGATAGCAGATTAGGACAAGCAAGTATGAAAATAATCTCACAAATTGGAACTAAGAACTTTATTTATTTTTATTTTAGAGGAATCTATCCACATTGTTTTCAATGAATTTTTTGAAGATAAGAAAATTAATTTTGATGATAATTTTTGAATTTTATTTAAATAAGAATTCTCCTCTGTAAAGCAACTTCAATATATGTACTTTTAAATTAACCGTACCCAAGGAATAGATGTATGTAGATGCACATTCTAGGGAGCTAATTATTGGAGATATATCAAAAGGTGTTCAAACTCATTTTTTATTAAAAAAATATTTATTCAAATATATGAATAAAGACCTTTTATTATTTGTTCTCATATGATTCTTTCTTTTTGTTAAAAAGGAAATGTATCAAATTGAATCATAATCCTTCACTTAACTTCTCGATATTCATGATTTTATATTTATTTTATTCATTCTACTTTGGTTATTTCTTTTTGCTAATGAGTAAGAAGGAGATTTATCCAAATGAATCATGATTTTTCGTTTGACTTTTTGACATTTACAACTTGAGATTTATCTTGTATGAATCAATAACTTTTGCTATTCGTTCTCCTATGATTCTTTCTTTTCGCTAATGAGTAAGAAGGAGACTTATTCAAACAAATCATGAACTTGACTTATTGATGTTTATAAATTGAGATTTATTATTATTTATTCTCTTATAATTCTTTTTACTATTTACTAAAGAGGAGATTTATTTAATGAATCATGATCTTTCACTTAACTTCTCAATGTTTATGACTTAAAATTTATGACTCTCTTATATTCATGATTTGTGCATTCTATTTTGAAAAGGAGAAGAAATAACTCATATTTGTATTAATGACAAAATAAGAGAAATAGTGATTCATCCCTAGCTTATGTGTTGAACTAGAAGACTTGTAACTTTAGTGACTCATGCCTAACTTTCATTAATTATTTTTTAAATTTTCAAGCTTGATTAAATATTTAAGCTTGAAATGATAATATCACGATTGAATTTATCTCAACTTGAACTCAAGAGTACAATTGAAAAGGTTTTGTTTTGATTTCATGTTAATCAAATTTTTAAGTTAACATAGATAGGGGTAGTTTTATTAATACCCCATCATTAATTGACCTTTCATGCTTTGAACTTATCTTAAATACTAATATCCTTCATGTGATATTAAGGTAGTTTTATAATTAACACATTAATGTAAATGAAGAGAAGTAGCACCATGATAATATGATATCATTCTCTTTTTTTTTTATGATGACAAAGGTGGAGAGAAAAGTTTGCACATTTTTCCTTTCTTATGACAAAAGGGAGAGAAGTATTTTGATGACACATAAACTATGTTGCACTCTTATATATGTTATATTTGATGATATTAACTTATGATATTTGTTTGAGATATGTAATTATTTTGATATTCTAACTATGGATATGATATGATTATTTAATTAAAATTATGCATATGATTCTTGTAATGATTACTATGAAAGTCACTATGATGTATGGTTAAAATTATTTCGACTTGAGTTAAAAGAGTAGCATTGAAAGGTTATCATTTTTAAAATTTTAGTTCCTTATAATTTGGCACATAGACAATGAGAGTTTAGTTAAAACTCTATCATCAATTGATTGTCATCATTAGAAAGGGGGAGATTGTTGAATCCCAAATGTTGATAATGAAATCAATTGATAAATTTATGGACTATATACTTTTAAGATAAGTGACGTAGGAAAAACTTCGATCACGGATACGAACCATCACACGACTAATTGTGAAGCAGTGAATCAAACGTTGTCCCAAGAAAGCATCACGTCGAAGATTGGATATCGGGCCGAAGGATTGGTTGATGTGTCGAAGGATAGACTTCTTGCCATGAGATTAGGCATCGACCGGAAAGATCGAGTATTGCGTCAAAAGATCGGATATTGTGGGAAGTCAGCATGCTGATAGATCGAGCAAAATGCCAAAGGAAAGGATAATGGGTTGAAGGTTCGAACAAAGTGTCAGATGATCATATGACATGCCAGAATGATGGACAACATGCTGAAAGCTTTGTGATTGCAATTAAAGTTGTTAAGTCTTGATCGTGGTTGTTTAGAGTCAAATTAAGCTAGTATTAGGTTGACACCATGCCAATATAATTAGGAGCCTATAGAACCTAAACTAAAGCTGAATTAGGCCTAATGAAAGATCAACTCAATGACCAAAAATTAGCATGGGTGGTGGTACCCTCAAGCCTAGACGATGGTACTGCCTAAACAGTCGAAAAGCACTGTGTGTTTTTTCGAGTATTCTAGTGGTGGTACTACCCCCTACTAGCGATGGTATCGCCCAATAGTGGTGGTACCCCCTCGGCTGATAGTAGTACCGCTAGAGCCCAGATTTTTTAGCTCTGTTTAGTGATAGTACCGCCTAGCAACGGTTGTGGTACCACTAGTCGGGGATTTTAATTTTTGGCTTCATTTCTAAAGCTTGTTTGAGTCTATAAATACTTCACTCATGCTTGCTTGATGTAAGTGTGAACAAAGGGTGAATAAGAATGAAATCTTATGAATTAAAGTGTGTAAACTCTATTAAAAGTGGTTGAGTCTCTTCTTACTTAAGTTTAGAGGTTATTCTAAGGAGGTGTGAGGTCTTTTATAGAAGAGTTGGTGTAAAGGTTCTCTCCTGAGCCTAATAAAAAGAGAATGGTTCTAACAAGGATAGTGGATCTTCACCCATTAGAAAGAAAATCGATAGTGAAAGTCGGTGGCCTTGAGAGAAGAAGAATCGGGAGCGGATGTAGGTCGGGAAGACCAAATATCTAAGCTCTCAGTGCCATTATGATCCTAACACTTCTTAGATCTAATCTCCTCCAACATATCATATCTCCATCATAAATGCATCCAAACCAGATCGTCATTTGGTTCTGAACTTTTGTTATTGGGTCTCAGCGTGTCTTCCTTCTTTGCATTCGATGCTCCAATTATTGTTTTCTTAGAAAATAATAGTTTATCTCAACTTATAGGACTTATATCTATTAATGCAGCAACTCTAATCCCCTTCAAGCTCTCCAAAGATGACAACTATGCATCTTGACGAGCATAATTCATTAATCTCCTCTTTGTATATGATCTATTAGACTACATCAATGGCTCTCTTAATTATCTATTAGAAAAGATCCAAATACCTAAAGAACTCATTCCAATGACAAATCATAATCACAAGTTATGATTACGACAAGATCGTCATATTCAACAAGTCATTCAAGCTTAGTCGTTGGCTCTATAGCACTACTAATCTCTTTATATAGCATTACAGCAAAAGCATGATCCAAGTTATAAACTACTCTCATCAATCGCCCTCACACTCGGATGTTGTGTTTTATCTACTCTAATGAAAATAACACCTGGGGAAAGTATTATTATTGATTATATACAAAATCAAGAAGTTATTATAGATTCTTTGGCTTTAATAGATCATCCCTTAAGTGATGAAAAAGTCATTGTTCATATTCTCAATGGTAGAGCAATTCAGACATGGCTCACAAATGTCATTTGAAGAACTATATGAAAAATTGATTGGTCATAAAACATATTTGAAAGAGAAGAGAGGAAGATGGGACTAACTATCACAACTCAATTCAATCAAAATTTTAAAGGAAAGGCAATCAAAGCAACAAGAACTTTAATAAAGGACTAACCGAGATGTCTCTTGGATATATAGGTAACATACAAAGTCATCATTCTTCATTATACTTTCAATTCCCCGACCATGGTAGCAATTTCAACTCAAACAACCTAAGAAACAACTTCAATAATAATTACTACAATTACTAGTAGTTTTGGAAGTTCAATAATAACAATCAATAAAAAATTATCTCTCTATGGTAAAATTGGATACATAGCAAAAGTTTATTAATCCCAACCCAAGCCTACTGCTACACCCACTTGGCCTCAAGCAAACATCATTACTACTCTAACTACTCATCCAATTAATTAGATTATTAACTTCAATGCTTCTCATCATATTACTTCTGATTGATAGAATTTATCCATCCAAATCACCTATGGAGGCAATAAAGACATCAACGCTTAGGCAATAAAGACATCAACATTAATGACAGAAATGAAATCTATATCACTCATACTAGTTTCATACTATTTAATTCATACAAACACTTTTACATTCAATGATATTTCGTAAGTATCTAACATCAAAAGAAATATTATTTGTGTTTCTCAAGTCTGTAAATAAATTAACACCTCTAGTTAGTGTTTTTCTTACTCGTTTCTTGTAAAGAATATGAGTACAGGAGTATCCTTGGTTCAAAGCTAAAATAAAGATAATATTTATGAGTAGTCGTTAGCTTCAAAAATCACCCAATTAATTACTATTATTTCAATTGCTACTCAAATCAATGTATGATATCTTCGCCTTGGTCATTCGTCATCATCCATTCAACAATAGCTAATTTCATGTTATTTTATTTCAACTTCTAAATCAAGCAGAATTGTAACTCATTGTGATGTATGTCTTAGTAATAAAAGTCACAAATTATTTTTTTGGATATCTTTCATACTCTGCTATCTAGGGCCTTACCCTAACCATTTTCTTTGATAATTTTAGATCTTATGTCATTTTTTGATATTATTTCACTAAATAGATATGATCATATCCTCTAAAACATAAATCTGAAGCCATCACAGTCTTTTCTTATTTTAAAAAGGTGATCGAGAGCTTTTTCCAATCTACCATTAAGATAATTTACTCTTATGAAGGAAGTGAATACTAAGATTTAATAACTTATCATTCATCATGTGATATATAACATTTCAGCATGCCTCAATTGATTGGTTATGGAAACTAAAACACTAACACAGTTAAACTGATCTCACCTTCCTATACCAAACCTCTATACTATTAACCTTTTAGTCAACAACCTTTCGATCTACCTCATTAACCATGTGCTCATCCTATTCATACAACACTAATCATCATTTAAAAAAATTAATTTATAAAATTTTAAATCTTCATATTTTTAAAATATTTAATTATTTATATTATCACTATATATTAATTGATTAAAATTAAGAAATATAGAATCATCTTTTTATATTTATCTCTATCATGCTAACTTTGAATCTGCTGGGTAAGAATACTAGAGCGTATAAATCCACTGTTCTGAGCCTCACGTCTTGTTCATGTTTCACCATTCATTTCTTGTTAGATGGAGGAAGAGTATGACTGACACTGAGCATACTCCTTTCTTCTTCTTCATTCTTGTTAGATTTCCTTTGACGTCGGTAGATAGAGGAAGAGTATGACTGACACAAACCAGAGGAAAAGGTACGCACCAGGGGCATGAAAGTTATGTATGAGTTCTTTCTCTCGGTTGGTGAGCTATCTTTGGCATTTGATTTCCAAATATTCAGAGTTTGTTAACAATGAAGCTGTGTTTGGAGCAATCTGACTACCCAATCTGTCAACATAATTATACTAGATGTGTACGTAAAAGTTATATATATATATATATATATATATATATATATATATATATATATATATATATATATATATATATATATATATATATATATATATATATATATATATATATATATATATATACACACACTTGCATGGCTGCTAATCGCAAAGCTTACTATAACGTTTACTACGTTACAAGTGATTCTGATGGTGGAGGAGCTTTTAGTGCATTTTCCAATACAAGACCTACCACGATGACTTAACTACAACAGCAAGTACTTGCTGCATCAGAAGACAGAAGTCATCAATGCATAGTTATTTCCTTTTCAGGCACAATTTCCACTGCTGACAGTGAACTGATAAGAAAAGGAATAAAAAATCATGAAAGATATTGACTCCGAAAATATTATTAAAAAAGAGAAATAAAAGATATCGATATGAAAGAGCGAAAGAAAACATTAACAACTAGGACAAAGAAAATATAGTAGAAAAGATGATAATTGGATTAATTAAAAAGAAGACAGATCCAATTAAGGAACTAAAATGACCAGATTTAAGAACTATGTCTACAATAGAAAATACTCGTATTCTACATAGATATTACAGCCATAAATGGCAAAAAAATATTGATTTCATATTAACCTACATATCACTACATTAATTTCATCTTGCTTGGAAGAAAAAAACAGTTTACTAATGACTTGACTTGACATTTGTTCCATCTATACATTAAAAAACCGTACTTGGCCAACATGAAATCTGTATGTGGGTTCCTAGGTTTTCTCTATCACATATATAACATACTTTATGTAATAGCTAGGTAAACATATTTTTCTGCTTATTGTGATTAGTTTCTTTCTTTTTTTTCTCTGTTAATATATATATTTATATATATAATATTTTACAATGGTCACTATTTTGGAGCAAATGCACCATAAGTTTCTGTCAAAGAAACTGCAGCCACCATTCTCAGTGGCTTGTTTATGCCGCAGAAACCCTAGTCTACACATGAAAAAGTGAAGGAAAGACAGCAACGACACTATTCTTGCGACTGTGATGGCACCTAAAAGTTGCCGTTAATGGAGTCTTCTTGTTGATGCAGAACAGTAAGAAACCCTAGAGTTGAGATTGGGAACAACGGCGCATGGAAAAAGTTGAGGGGAAAGCACGCGGTGTAGCTGTGATGACGATGGCATAGGAATTTTACCATTTCCAGGCCTTGATCAACGTTACATATTCGGGAAAGCCAAGGTGGTGAGGAACCCACCAGGGTTTTGTCGTGGCCGTGATGAGATTGTGGGGGGAGGGGGAGGAACAGCATCAGGTACTGCATCAAAGGCGGGGGGGGAAGAAACAGCATCAGGTACTGGTTGACATGCAGTGCTCACAGTTCAGTGTCTGAGAACAGACGGTGACGTGACAAGCACGCACTAATGGCTTCTACTTGATGGCTTCTTCGTTAAGCACAATGGTCACGGGCATATTCCCCAATCGTCCAAAGATGGGGGAGTTCGGATCCTGTCCAATCTGCAAATGGAGAATCGTCGAACTATCCAAGCCCTTCCACATGTCCATCTCCCACATCGCTCCTCAATCATGAATTCGTTCCATCAGTAACAGGCGACCTCCGTCAGGTTTCGAGTTCTGCTATCAGCAGACTGCTTTGAGATGTGATGAGGAAGAACTCATCACAAGTGTTGGAGGAGATCAGACTCAGCAGTTTCAGAGTACATTCACCTGCATTATTTCATGGAGCTGGGAGGGACTTGAAGACAAGCTTGTGATGCAGGTAGTGAGTCCAAAAGACAAAAGTGGAGCTCATCATACGGCTCATGCTGTTGGCTGCAATAGTTGTCGTACTTGTTTACAGTGTCGGCTCCATGAGGCATCGGCAAAGTAAAGCTTCCTTGGTCCTGTACCAGTTCAGTGGCAAAAGGAAAAGGAGGAAGTCTGATAGGATTGTTTGAAAAGACCAATGCAATTGGTTCAGATAAATTTTTGGGCTCCAAGCTAGTAACCGAGATGTGCCCTCTCCTTTAAGTTCAAGGAACAGTGACTCGTATACTTGTGGTCAGCTTGACAGATACCTTCCACCTGAGATAAGTTCGATGGATGAAATGCAAAGCATATGATGAACTGAGATCAAGTTGTCGCATTCCTAATATGAATCTAATCAGACTCGAGTAGTTCCTCACCTCGGACAGGTGAGCTTGTTTCATGGGGGACAGGCGACCATGAAGAGGGACCGGACCCTAACGGGGGTGGTGGAAGAAGGGAAGGAATTCGCAGGTGACGACGACGACGACGATGTGATCACGTCGGACGGCCAGGAGCAAACGAGATGAGATGCGAATTGGCCACTTATAACAACACAACATTCCATAGGGGAAGCTGCGAACAGGAGTGGACAAGGAGACATTTCTCATCAAGAAGCACTACTCTTTGGCAGCTCCCCTCGAGATCAGGTGTACTCATCACCAGGACAGGTAAACCAAAAGAAATGGGGGTGTCACTAAAGCGGTGATGATGATGAGGATTACAATCGTTTCTCTTCGGTGCATCATTTCATGGTGGGGGTTTGGAGCCGAGAAACTCTGTGTCGCAGGTGGTGGAAGAGACGAGGAAAAACCTGTACAAGTTTGTCCTAGACTCGGGAGTAGTTGCTGTCTGTAGCGAGTCTTTTTAGCTTTGCAGCAGTATCTACTGGCTGGCCATGAGGCCTAGGCATCATGAAGCCTTTGGTGGGCTTGTAAGATTGATTCTAAAGTATTGGGACATCCAGAAGTGAAAGAAATATCGTAATTTAAGAAGTTTATAATCTTCCGAAAAAGAGTGATGAGACTATTACTTTTATTTATCTTTATCCATATCTCTCAGCCTAAACTCTTAGATGACCCAACACATGCCGAGACCTTCCTAACATGATGGTGTCATAGTTACAAACAGGTCCTAAAATTTGAGCCTCGAAGCTACGAGTATCTCGATGTTTAGCCACTCATCTCAGTCACCAAATAATGGAGAAAGCAAATACAAAATAAAACGACCATGTAGGTGGAGTAGCAGCAGATTGAGGGAATGAAAGGGATTTCCTTTCTCATTCCAACAGATATATTTTGGAAATGAAATTACAGATTCTGAAAAGCAACAAGAGCTTCACCATCAATTCTCTCTCGCAGTGTTGTTTCTTTTGGTTCTCATTTCCACGCTTTTTAACTTTGAATCTCTTTTTCTAGGTTGGTTGTCCACTGAGTTCTTCGTTGATCCCAAAACCAGCCGTAAAAATTGTTATTGCTGATTATGAACGATATTTTTTCTTTGGGAAAAACTTCTTCCGAACCAACATGACAAGTATATCTGTTCCCAATCACAAGTTTCAACTCCCAGCATAAGCTGATGACACCCCTCGATAATAATAAGATGCACAGTTGGATTCTGCTCCCTACTGGCAAACTAAAGTGCCTTCTAACACACCATGTTTCTGCTTCCCACATGCAAACTAGTTTCAGTGGAGGGTGCTGTCCTCAGCCATAAGCAAATTACTTTAGAAAAAGTAGTCCATAACAAATTAGTTCCTCTCGATATCATGACAAGGAATCATGATAGATTTAAGTGGAAGTCATGATCTGCTCATCTTGGGCAAGAAATTTATTCAAGTGGAAGTCTTTTTCTGTGTGTTGATTGATTGATGAGTTTGCTGCACTCCCCTGACCTCTATGAATTTGGCCTCTTGTGATGCATTTCCTCTATCTGTCACTATTGGTTACTAATAACGGAGCGGTGACACCAAAGTACATAACAAGCCAAATCTAAGACAAGACAGTGAAGTGATAAGATTTTATAACGACTCATGTAGTCCAACCTCTTAGTGTCGGCAATAGCAGCAAGTTTCTTTATGGTGATTCTTTTGTCAACTTTGGGTCAACTGTCTACAGAATTCATCTTCTCTACATGTTTTTTATTTTTATTTTTTATGATTACTTGCTTTGAGATTGTCGATGAAGCCTGATAATATATGAAAATCCAAGTCGGGAATCGGATCGAAAATTTTGATTATGAATGTTTATTTTGATTTCAATAAATTTACTAGATGAGAAGATCTTTAATCTACACCCATATGGATCCAAATACCTGATTCTTCATCCAAATTATTGAGTGATGGTGTTTACATTTATAGTCACCAACAAGGAGAGGGAAAGGAAAAATTGGGCAATAAAGGTTCTGATTTTTGTTGATGATCCTGAATCATACCACTCAAGTGTTAGTTGACAATCTTCTTGCCACCAAATCTGCAAAAGAAAATTCCAAGTCACATGAATTAAATAAAATGAGACAAATATGATAACCCAAAAAATGGTTCTTTTTTTTTTTTTTTTTGTTGTGTGTGTGTGTGTCTTTGATGACTAATAGTTCCTTCCAGCCAGAATCTCATGTATAAACAGATCATGTATGCATCAAGAGGTTTGAAGCAAGTATTTCCAAGACCCATTGGCGTCCCCCAATGCATACATACATGAGCTGAACTCAAATCTATTTAGGAAAGGAGATGATATGTGTAAATCTCTTTGAGATCTACCACAAATCCTCATGTCTTGTCATGAGTTTGTCCCATAGCAAGCATTAGGCTCTTTTCAATTACTTTTAGATTTTGGGTGTTCTTGTAGTGACCTCTTTAGTCACATTGGGCGATAAACTTGGACATAAACCAGATTTTTTTTAAAAAAAGATAAGGCCCACCCACCACATATATGGTTCGTACCATGTGTCGGCTTTACATTTGTTAGGTTTTGTTCATCATATGGACACTTCGATGTTATTCAAATATTTCAATTGTTTGAAGTCACTTACGTGGATGTCTTCTTTTGTGATGCACTAGTAATATGAATAGACGAACTAAGAGCACTAATTTTTTTTCTTATAAAAACGATAAATTGCATCTTATCCTTTTAAAAGTTAATGATTCTTTGGCCTCTAGTATTTTCCATCTATAAAAACATTGATTGACGATGATGAACTTGACCTACTTCGGTTTGAAATCTCATCTAATATATCTTACACGATATATTAGACTCACTGTTGGTTTGAGAATTTAAAATCTTATCTAATATTTTTTTATTTATTAAAGAATTAACTTACTAAAGATTGAATGTTAGACAAATCATTTCACTCATTAAAGAGTGACTTTTTTCACTTATTAAGGATTGACTTATCAAATGTGATCACTATCTTGAAAAAAATTTACCAGACTAAAAGGTCTTAGGGTTTAAATCTTGTTTTTCCTTAAAAAAATATATATTACTTTTTATCTTTAGCATAGTCGTTCTATAAAAAATACTAAAAAGTATGAGAGATCAGATAATGAATGGAAATAATAAATAAAATTGTAAACATTTAATATTTTAATATTTTAACAAACCCAATGTTAATGGGGCATACATGAAATATTTAAATATTTGAATATATATATATATATGTATATATGTATGCATGTATGTATGTATGTATGTATTATTAAATTTTAGAAGGATACGTTATACATTTATAAATTCTGAATGGATAAATATATAAACCCTTAAAATTCGGCCTCATTTCACTCACACTATAGTCTCAGTTGATTCATCTTATGTAATGGTTTTTTATTAATATATTTTATCCAGATCACAATTTATTAGTCATCAATGTAAATATCTCTTCATTTTTCATATTAACTTTCCACATTGTCACGGACAATAATGTAAATAAGGTGTTCGATGAAATACTCATGTTTATCCGTGTCCTTCGATTTGTGTACATACTTTGTACAACAAGTAGCGGGCTTGCAGTAGGCTTAGCAACCCTATTTTGGTTTGCTTTGTGGCCAATTTTGATTTGTAAATACGAGTGTATTTTGTAAGCACTTGTGGGGACTTCGGTCTGTAATGGACCATTATCCTTTGTGTGCAATCTCTCTAAGTTTGTAATGTCCATGGGTATAATTTGTATCTGACTTTATAAAGTGTTTGCTTGAGCAGTTGCTTGTGGATCCCAATGTAATTGATTCTTCTGGTTCGTTTTCTCTTGTGTAAGTCTAAGGGACTCTAGGAGATCTCGGGGAGGGTTGATCTTTGCGGACGGACACGCATGAGTGCCGCACGGCTTAGGCAAAATTAGTTAAGCCCGTGACAGTGTGGTATCAGAGCGGGACAAGCACACGTAAAAATACTTGTCATACAAACGTGGGGGACCTAGCTGAGTTGTGTGGAGGACAGCCAGCACGTGCAACCATTTGGGGGAAAACGAACATTGAGATGTAGGGAAAGGAGTCGCTCAGAGGAGCGGGCATTCAGGTTTGGCATTCAGAAGAATGACCAACCCTTTGCGCAAGAGGTACCATGAGGACAAGCAAGCGAAGAAGAATGTGAAGCACACAAAGATTGGGATGGTTGAGTTCGAGCTACGGCTCGACGTTGGCAACCAAAACTTGACGGTGCTCAAGGCAAAGCGGGGTGCTTGGTGAAAGATGAGATCGTGCAAAGTGGGAGGTGTTGCGTAACGACCGAAAGAGTTGTGCAAAGCTCACAGAGGTGAGGGGAATTGCTAACTCGAAGGATTCGGTACTCATGCAAGGGCTTGTACACGGATGAGGAAGTGTTAATGGTCATCCTAAGGTGCGATCAGAACTCAGTGCCATGGAGTATCAAAACTTTCTATTCGACATGGAAAGGATACGTCCATAGGCGACTGAAATGTGTAATAAGTTCAGCATGTTGCTAGACACTAAATGGTGCAGTGGGGACTATATTGGCAAAGGGTTACAATCTAGCAAGTGCATTTACGGAGGCAGAACAAGGCACAAGTTGTTCAGCAAGACGGAGTAGTCCAAAGAGAATAGTGGTCTCCGAAACTTCTAGTGGGAAGAATGTAAAGAGGAAAGTTACTCCAACAAGACAGATATCCAGGAAGGATAAGTCCTAGTTCTCTAGAGGGAGAATCATGTGCAACAGATCGCACATATTGAGGAATAGTTTCTTAAGATAATATCTCCACAAAGCTCAACAGACTGAGCGAGTGACGAAGAGTCATCGCATGATCTCGAATGAGGTAATGCATTTCGAGATCAAGTGGGAGAGCAATCCAAGGCAACATCTTATGAAGGCACACTTCGAGTCGATGTGAAAATCGAACTCAACGGAGGGCTGACCCATGGAATGGTGGACGCGAGAACCACTATCAACTCAATGAAAATCGAGGAGCGGAGCGACTTGGGTGAAACTTGGTGAAGTATCTAAGCCGCATGAAGGGAGTCGACATAGAAGATGGAACATGGAGCGGAGGCACGGCAGAGGTCAAGGGCATGAACTCTTGTAAAGGCAAGAGTGAGATCATATCGTTCTATGGGTTCTTCATTCTGATGGGGCGAACTTATCTTGCATGGTGCCAAAGATAAAGGGAGTTTTGAGGCACATGCAAGCTACCTCAGAGATGTATTTGACGGAGTAACTAAGGTGATTCAACTTGTGGAGGCAAAGTTGGGATCAGGAGACCTTAGCACGGGGCAAGAGTATGTAGAGGCGGGTACTCTTGAAGAATATGTCACAGTGTTGTCATTCGAGTTGTCAGGAACAAGTGACGCATAGCAGAGATTATGCTGGTAGGGGATAGAGGCCCAGGATCCAGACAATGGTGCACCAATTCTAGCGAAGTCAGGGGGACTTCATGAGTTACTAGGCGACGGACTATCCTAGAGCTATGCTTCGTCCAGGTGTAACCCAAGAGTGGGTGGACGAAGGTGAATTGCCAGGGAAGCGAACTAAAATCGGAGATAGAAGAGGCCCTGCGATGTGTTGGCAGAGGCCACACATGGAGAAGTCGTAGTCCGAGTTCATCACATAAGGATCTATATGCAATGGAGATGTCACCAAGAGGCGACATGGTGCAGCTGATCGTGGTGGAATAGTTCGTGGTAATGCAATGCAGGCGATCATGTCCCGTGAGGGATAGGATCATGCAGAGGTATGATCAGGAGCTACTGGGAGCTCCACTTTGGTGTACGACACAACAAGAAGAAGGGCTATGGATTCATGGAGTGAATGTCATGGTACCGCAGAGGCGGGTCTTCGTGTGTGCATCAGAGCTTGCATTAGATGAAAGCCTTAGTCATTAACATATTGGGGCTGTATACCACCGAGGAAGAAGTCCAAGTGCAAGTACCAGTGAGTCCCATGGAGGAGGACGTGATCATGTGAATGATCAGGCGCTGTTGGGAGCTCTACTTCGGTGAACAATGTAATGGCAAGAAAGGTTGTGGATTCAAGGGGTGAATGCCATGGTACCGTAGAGGCAGGCCTTCCATATGTATGCATCGAAGCTTGCATCAGATGAACGCCTTGGTCATCAGCTTATGGGGGCTGTGTACCACCAAGGGAGAAGTCAGATTGTAAGTACCAGTGAGTCCCATAGAGGGGACTTGATTATACAAAGGTATGATCTGAGCGACTAGAGAGTTAGACTGCTTCAGTGCTCACATTCGCTTAAGGGAGCCCGGCAAGTCAGATGACAAAGTCGAGTAAGTGAACATTGCTACCAAGGAAGCTAAGGAGAACAGAATCGGCACGAGCCCTGTAAAAAGATGGCGGAGGCCATGCATGAGAGTTACAGTCTGTCTTTCCATCGACCAAGGAGAACTGCTAGGAGGACACAGTAGTGTTGAAGCAGGTGGTCGAAAGGGGCGAGGAAGCGACGACGAGTCCAGTGGGGCTTAGCTACCCAAAAGAGCATCGGTTAGAAAGGAGATGGACTCGGAGGAGCACCACAGTACCGCAGACGCGAATCTACCGATCACGAAGGAAGGGATGTAGATGCAAGGCAACGGATAGTAGGGATATGGGCTTGGCAGCACCATGGTACCGTAGAAGTGGAACTTCCGTGGAGTCGTTGATCCCTTACTCTTATGGAGGGAGAGCATTGGTCATAAAAGGGGCCGAGGAGATGGAGAATGCAAAGGCAAACTCCAAGTACTAAGACAGGGCGGAAGGGCAGAGGCCAAGGAACTTCATAAGACCAGTGTCGATGGGCTTCTCATCAAGATAGCCAAAAGCGAGGGACTTCGGGTTGATGCAGGAGTGCTCGACCAAGGAACGAAGTAGGCAGTACGTGGTACTGTACCTTTTCTACTCAGAGAAGCAGGCGTCTAAGATGATGGAGAAGACGGTATAATCCCAGAGGCGACCAGATCTATCAAAGACTTACTCCAAGTTGGGGGACTCCAAATTGGGGTAAACTTTTTGCTCTTTTCGAGCGAAACTTCTTGCATTCCAAAAGTTCAATGGCAGTGAGAAGACGAATCACAGTAGCTAACTTAACACAAGGAGTGCAAACACTTCAAGTGCTTCAGAAGTGTGAGCAAAGAGCGGGCGAATGTTAGTAACCAGCTCAATGCATGAAGTACAAACTCGAGAAGGTAGGCGAAATCGAGTAACATTTACCTTCTCAACTCACGAGAATGGACGAAATCGAGTATCTCAATTCTCTTAACTCGAGGAGGTGAGCGAAGCCAAGTAACATTGTATTCTCAACTACTAAGAGAATGAGTGAAGTCGAGTATCACAATTCTCTTACTTATCCAACAGAGGAGCTTTGCATAAGTTCAGTGATCCTTCAAAGAAAGCTTATAGAAGATAATAGTTGTCAAATCCTCACCATTAGTGATCAGTAAGTACTACTGAGAGTAGATTGTCCGCTTCATTTCCCAATTGACTAATCGAAAGCGGGAGTGATACAAACATACTTGGAAGTGACAACTAAACGTGGAAGAAGAATCAATGGGCAAACATTATGGAGGAAGGACCTCAAAAACCTTAAAGTCTGCGAGACGATGCTCGTCAAAGTTCCAACAATCATCCACCCAGTTCAAGCAACATGAATATACTGCGATACTGGTGTATAATAAGGCAGGTCTTTTCCTTCATTAGAAGAATCCACGAGAACCAACAAGGATCAACACAACTCGGCCAACCCCACACCAAAGTCAGTCATTAGTGAGTTGAAGCAGCATGGCGGATCATAGCTCTACTATTCAACAACAGCGGCTGGGAGCCAAAGGGGCGTGTTGCAGCCAAAGCAGAAGATTGAAGATTCAGTAGAATGCGAGGAGATGCAGCGTCTACAGTGGCTTCGACGAGGACGTCGAAGGAATAAGTGGGGGAGAATGTCACGGACAATAATATAAACAAGGTGTTCGATGAAATGCTCATGTTTGTTCGTGTCCTTCGGTTTGTGTACATACCTTGTACAGCAAGTAGCGGGCTTGCAGTAGGCTTAGCAGCCCTATTTTGGTTTACTTTGTGGCTAATTTTGGCTTGTAAATACGAGTGTGTTTTGTAAGCACTTGTGGGGACTTCGGTTTGTAATGGATCATTATCCTTTGTGTGTCTGAGTTTGTAATGTCCATGGGTGTAATTTGTATCTAGCTTTATAAAGTGTTTGCTTGAGCAATTGATTGTAGATCCCGATAAAATTACTTCTTTTGGTCTGTTTTCTCTTTTGTAAGTCTAAGGGACTCTAGGAGATCTCGAGGAGGGCTGACCTTTGCGGACGGACACGTATGGGTGCCGCATGACTTCGGCAAAATCAGCTAAGCCCGTGACAACATCCATCACACGTTTTATAATAATTTAACATTCTAGTGAACAAAGTATTATTAATGTCATACTCCTAATTAAGCGAAAAGTTAAATAAGATACAATGTCACTATTCTCATAAGTTTTCCTATGAGATTTATAAGATTTAAACCGTATAAGAACTTAAAACTTAAATAGATGCACTTAAACATAACTCGATCAATTATCCCTAATAATAAGTTCATCATATAACATTCAAATAAATATTTACTATATAAAACCTTAGAAGCAATACATTTATTTCCTCCCAGCAAAATCATAGAAAATTTGCTCCTTATGATTTGAAAATTATAACAATAAGGTTAAAAGCAATCACAGCCCAGTAAGGACCAAAACTATCACACTATTATCATAAAGAAATATTTGCTAAACTTGTACATTCTTTATAAATTCATACTTGCATCCAGAAATAAAATATATATAATACAATCATTTGAAAAAAAATTAATATTTTTTATAGTAAAACGTAAGTTGATATAAATCATTTTATTGCAAAAGTTTGTCATTAACTATTTATGAATTAGTATAAATATAACTGGAAATTCACATCTAAATTTATAGATGATTATAACTATAGGTAAAGTCACATATGTTAAAATGCTAAAAATTATGGCCAAATTGTATCTCACGATAAGATCCTGAATATGCCTAACCCTATGGTACAAAAAAAAAAACATACTTTTTATCTCTGTGTTAATATCAAAAGAAATTAATCTTTGACCTTATAACTAATGTATAGCTTTATTGTTATGGTCCGGTTCATAGTCAAACTCACTAAACAGTTTACAATCATTCAAAATAGCATATCAATCTAGGCTTTCAATCAATGCATAAGTCCTTATATATCATCTTAAATATAATAAGTAATCTAATGTTCAAAACTACAATAATCAGATTTTTTTAATTATTTTAAACAAACATAATATTTTTACATATTTTTTTTATAAAAACTAGTAATTCATTCAACACTCGCAAATCATATTGTTGGAAATATGTATATTATTAATTTTAATAGCAAACCACACATAAGCATCGGTTGCTTACCTTATTTCTAGCACAATGATCAAGATCCTTTCACATTTCATAGATCATTGAAAGTAGCATAAATCAATATAATAAATAATAAACCCTAAAATCATATTAATCATTAATTTATCCTCTTTTTTTTTCCTTTCCATCCTCAACAATAATCATTTATCTTAATACTTAATTATATTCTCTAATATCATATTACAGAATTAAATCAATTGTTCTGCAATCCTACTTACTTTTTTTATTATTTGGAAATCATAATAAATCAATATGTATATAAATATAATTTCTTTGAATTTAAGCTGACTACTTACTCTTTTTTTTTTATCATTTTTGTTCTTCTTTTCTCCATCTCTTCTTTTTTACTTCTCTCACACGCTCGCTACCTTACTGTGGCACAACCTTCTTTTTCTTCTCACGCACCACGTCAAGCCTTTCTCTATATTTCTCTTTCCTTCTCTTCCTCTCTTTCTCTTTATTCCTTCCTTCCCTTTCTTTCTCCTCACCACCTACCAAGCCTTTCTTTTATTTTGTTTTTTCTCTCTCTAGGCGCTGTGTTTCTTCTCTCTAGGATGTAAGCCACCGTGGCTCGTTGTGCGCGCACCTTTGTTTGGCTTTTCCATCCATCTCTCTTCTCCTCTTTGCAGCCCACAGCAAACATACCGAGAACATAATCCCCCTCTTTTTTTATTTAGATTTTCTTTTCTTCTCGATCTTATCATCGATATGAGAAATGAAATGCCTAATAGGGAGAGTTTAAAATTCTAAATAAGTCGATAATGAATAAAAAATATTTTGATCTGCAGTTGTCGATGCTCAGATATTATCAAATAATTTTCCCAGATGAGAAGAGATAAGTGGATGTTAATAAGAATATATCTTATCTCTTCTCCTCTGGGAAAATTGACATCTATTTGTTGATAATTTTATCAAGTATTTTTATAAAATTTGAACATCCTGATATCTCTTTTTTTTTTTTTCAAGTAGTACATCTTAGATAATAATAATTATTTTTGAATCAAAAAAATCTCTTAGGTATTACAATTAATTTAAAAATATTTAATATTTTAAATTTAAAAGGTGCAGCAGTAATGATCCTTTTTCATTTTAGTTACATCCACTTGGTTAATAATATACCAAATTTATTTTATATTTTTTTTCATGTGGCTATCTTAAGTATACTCTAAATTCTTTTATTAAGTTCTGGTTCAAATTTAGAATTAATCCTCACTAAGCTCTTAGGTCCATTCGTCAATCCTTTTCAATGGAATATTTTAATGCACTCGACAAAAGAAAAAGAAAAAAAAAATGGTTCCTTCTCAACATTTTTCCTTTAATTCAATCAACGCAGTGTTCGTCAAAAACAAATTCAATCAAAAAGTTTTACACCCTATTAACATCTTTCATTATATATTGTCGAGAATTCTTTACACAACCCCAACTCTATCGTACACTCTACAGACCATCCATCCTTTTGAGGAAGGTTTCGATGTTTGTGAATCATATTCTCGAGTCCAACCAAAATCTTGAAGGATCTATTGAGAGATTAGGTGACGGCCTGGATAATGCTCAGGTAAGCTATGATTTCTTTCTTGAATTTGATGCCTCTTTTACTTCGGCCAATCTCCTTGCAGGCACAAACTTCCACAGCAGGAACTCACATAATGAACCACTTTGCTGCACCGCTACAATCCCACTGATGTCTGAAACGCCTTAGTGGATGGATTCAGGATCGTTGACACCTTGCAGCTTCCACCAATTTGGATTCGTTGGATTTGTGATATTTTTTGTCCTTTGCTTGCTGCACCGCTACAATCCCACTGATATCTTAAACGCCTTACTAGATGGACTCAGGATCGTCGACACCTTCCAACTTCCATCAATTTGGATTCGTTGGATTTGTGATATTTTTTGACCTTTGCTTACTCAGAGTAAATAGGTGCTCAAGTCATTCAGTCATACCATACTTCGTACTTTTTTCTTGCTTCCTGTAGCCGATAAGCAGACTCAGTCTTTTTGTATCCAATGCTCACATCAATATAAGTTTTTTTTTTTTTTTCTCTCTCTCTCTTCAGTAAAAAACGCATTCTACAGTTTATACATGCTGAGATTCTTTATACCCATAACATCATCTCACCAAGAAGCTGTAGTTCACGAGCTTTCTAGATGGAGGACCATGTTGGTGACAAATCTTCAACTGGTGAAGAAGATTAAATTATTAGGTAAGTAAAGATGGTACGATCCACCTTTTCTTCTCTCTGAGTCTGTGTTTAACCTAACCTTTTTAATTTTCTTTCCTAGTAATTAATTTGTGGTTTTTTGTCCTCTTTTTTTTTTCCTTTATTATTTCTTTCATGCTCTCTCTCTCTTCTTATAGTGTCAGTTTCACCTTCTCGTTCTTCTAGTTCCAGGTTCCAAGCCAAGAGAAAAGGCAAGAGAGAGAAAGAGAGAAAGAGATGTACGCAGAAGCCGGGATGCTGTCGCCCTTCATGCAAAGCTTTCCACCAATGGCCGAACAGCATCTCCTTCCATTCACAGATCTCGAAGACTTGCTCACCACAAACTTCCCTGATGCTGCTTCCAACCTGGTAAATGTCGCTCCACCGTTCATTCTTTTTTTATTGGTGTTTGCTGCCTAAAGTCTCATCGGGTCATATGGCTACTTTTCCAGCATGAAAGAAACTTAAATCAGTACTGAACTTGAGTCGTTGACTTTATGCTCCATATATAGAGATATATATAGATAGATAGATAGATAGATATATTTATATTTGTAGACATATTTCTTTTCATTCTTTTATTTCCTTCTGTTTGATAGTCCTAAGAAGTATGTATGGCAGTAAAGTTATATAGATGTTGTTAAAGGTATATTTTAGTGATCATGTCCGCTTTAAAGGATGTAGAAGATGTGCTACAATTTTCCTTTTTCTTGGGGAAAAATTAACTCAAAGAGGACTTTCTTTACTTCATGGGAAATGAATGACATGCAGAAGAATGAGGATTGTTGATTCTGTGCAATCTGTTGAGTGCTCCGTCTCTAAGAAAGATTTTTTTCTCTTTTGTTTTCCTTCATATCCGTTCTCGGATATCATGTTGATGTTGAGTTGATTAGTCTCATGTTAATAGAAGCAGTATATTTGCAAGAATTTTATAATGTTTAACATTGTTTTACATTGTTACAAGGCTAGATAACAAATGTTATCTTTTTTACATGGTTTCTTGTAATTTGGTTTCACAAAAAATACTCGAAGCTTGCTTTTCTTATCCAAGAAGTCCTAAAACATCATTAAACCAATTTTTTGCATTTTTCATTTGAAGGAAACAGAGAATTACATGGAATTTTTGATTGTTTGCTTTGACACCATGCAGAAGATTCATTAGATACATACGTTTGATTGCTTATACAACATCGTGGTCTTCCCTACATTTGCAGCTCCTTACGCTTCTTATGATTTCCTCAGCAGCTCTTCTGTTCTTCTTTGCACTTAAATATGATGTTGATTTAACAGAGTAATTAATCTGTTTCAGACATGTGCTATCTCTGAGTATGACCTGGAAGGAGGAGGAGATCTGTTCAAAGCTCCAAAGCCCACATTAGAAGAATCGGTACTTGCATTTGATCCCATAGCAGCAGCAAATTCGATGATATTTGGGGGTGAAAGGATCTTCATGGAAGACAAGATTGGAATAGCTGACATGGAATCAATCCAAAATGAAGATCCATTTTGTGAGGTCTTCTATGACTGCAAAAATGATCTTCTTGCATTATCAACTGATGCACCAGTTCCTGAGGCAGCAGACTTCATGCTTCCTGTGCTGCAGAATGAAGAAGTTACAGTTGGAGAAAGCAATTACATCTTTGCAGAGGGGCCTTTGCAGAGGAGTGTCAGCTTTGGGTGTCTAAGCTCAGTGGACTGCGCAAATGGATCTTTGCCGATGGGCCTTTCCAGCATTGGACCATGTTTACTTGATGGTCATGAAATGAATCTTGAAGCTGCATTTGGACTGAGGACATACAGCGAAGCAGATATCCAGGTGAGATTAAAGAAGTCATGACTTCCAATATGAATTATTAATTTTCAAGTGATCATCTCATATTTGACTTATCATATGAAATATTATTTTTCAAGTGTACATATTTCAGAGCTTATCATAAGGAATATAATTTGTTTAGTTCCTCAGATGCAAAGGAATATTAGTGTACATATTTAACAATGGATGAAAGGAACATTAAAAACAATCATTTGGTCCCTCAGATGCAAAGGTAGCAGTGTCATCCGAACTGCTGCAGATCCTCTCCTTACCTGGTAATGAGTTCAGAGATAATGAATGATGCCCCTACGACATTATCAGACTGTTCAACTTGATTGTGAATCTCCGATAGTTACCAATCGTGCATTATCACAAGACATGAGGGTTTTGCTACATTTTTCTCTGTAATTTTCCTGAGTTTGTTACCTTTAGTTGTGAATTGTTCTTCAATAGCTTCATCAACTGAACTTGATCTTGACATAACCGAATTAGCTGAATGATGACGGTTGTCTTCTAGTCTTCATATCATGTATATTAAGATATGTTTAGGTCCTTCTGCCAATTTCCAAAGGATGTGGCAGGTCATTGATTCTGAGTTTTCTTTTCCTTGCAGGGTATTGGAATCATCAATAACTTAGTTCATGGTCATATGAACATTGTTCCTTCTTTTAAGCTTTTATCAACATGTGAGGGTCTGAAGATTGAAGAAAGAATCCAAAAGCTTTCCAGGTACAGGAAGAAAAGAACAAAGAGAAATTTTCACAGAAAGATTAAGGTGAGTTTCTAGTCTATTCTCACATAGTACTTGTAGTCTATATGATCTCAACAGTTACGTACACTAATCAGGTTTTTAATTTTTGACACACCTATTATAAAAAAACGAATCATCTACATTTGAAAGTGATATTACCTACCCCTCCACATATTAGCTTTTAATGACAGTTCTCAAGCTACTTTGTTAGTTCAATTAAGCTTACTCTAAGCAAATCTTGGAATGGCATTTTGAACAACACCTTAAATCTCCACCAAACAGCCTTCTATCCTCGTATGAATTCATCTAATTCGAATAACAGTGATCATATATGTGGATTGTGCAGTATGCATGCAGAAAGGCCTTGGCCGACAGTCAACCTCGTATACGAGGAAGGTTTGCAAAGATAGAGAGCAGTTGTGCGAAGACAGAGCATAATGATGCTGCAAACTGTAGAAACAAGGAATAGGGTTCGTACCAGAAAAGAGCTTGCAACTTGTACTTCTTTCTGAGCACACCTCTAGTCCTGGTGTTGGTCTCTCTATCCGTATTCTGTAAGTTCAAAATAAATCAAATTTTGGCATTGCACTCGGGAAATAATTTAGGCATGAGTTATATGCAAGTAGCAGAGATTCAGCAAATGATGTAGCAAAACCTGGGAAATGTCTTCTGTTATTAGTTACGCGTCTCACTCTCTAAAACAGGGTTGTGCACAGCCCCTCCCGCTGGGAAACAGCACACAGTATTAGATTTACATACAGTGAACATATGCAACTTCTTATTGTGTACGGTAGTGGCTCCAAATCTCTGTTATTTTTGGTCAAAAGAACAAGTCTTCACTGTGCACAGTAGTCTGCAATAATGAAGGCAGGAAAGTGGAAGACATGCTTTCTTGATGAGGATGTTTGCTTGAACCTACAAGTAGCAGTTGCAGAGAAAAAACCAAATGCTACAAATAGCAATTTATACTTGCTAACCACATTGCTTGGAGAGGGAGGAGATGATGACTATATGGACTAAAGTGGAGAAAGATAAAAAAATATATGAGATGATGCTTGAGAGAATAAAGAGGGTATCTAAAATTTGTACATTCCAATGTACATTGTTGGTCAACGTGCAGGCACATACACATACTGCAAGTGATGTCCTTGAATAGACAATCAAGTAATTACAAGTGGACTATTTAGTGCATTATGATTTCGAACAATTCACTAGTCAGCAAACAGATGCCCTAGAAATGAAATTTCTAATTGTTGCTGAAGGTAAAAAATCCACAGAACTCAACTACAATACACCATAAAATCAGAAGAAGATGAACCCAGGTTGGATTCAAATTTGATTTCTGCTTTCACTATCAAAAAATATTCTGTGAGAATACCAGAAAAGCTAAACAAGTGCTGTAAACTAGAAAATGTGAAACATGATGATCAAAAAGCATAAATAAGCCTACAAAAAATGAGGCCAGCATCAATTTTAAATAAAACTTTTGCAAGAATCATGAAAGTCATCATCTAATTCAACTGTAATTTCCTTCTAAAGAGTGAAGCAAGGAAGAAAATTTGGTCTATCAAGATCTTCTAGGTTGAGGGTCATCAAGTCGAAAACAATACACTTTTTTTTTTTTTTTTGCATGTCAGCCTCATCAAAAACTTAGATTTTCAAATCCCTGGCTAAAATGAGTCAAAATAATAAGATATGCACCCGCTGATGTACCAACTCCAACAGCTTCCTTTGTTGTGCCATGGTTCCATCATCCATGCGATCGCTTCATCTTCCATGTTGCTATCCTCAAATGCTATGATAGAACCTCAAGGGTATTTATCGGGGATAATCGATCTCTGTAGGGGATCGGCCCTCCTCGATCTCTATAGGGGATCGGCTAGCCTAGGTTTCGGCTCCAAGAGCTGAAGAAAAGTGGATGAAATTTTATTGATCAAAACAAAAGTGTTACACGCTCATTTATAGGGACTCTAATCCAACTCCTAATTGAACTCCTACTTAGAACTCCTAATTGAACTCCTACTTTAAGTGAAACTCTCCTAAATGAATCCTAACCCTAGTAGGACTTAGATCCATCAGACCCTAGCCGACTTTCTCAATCAAAGGTGGTCGACTAATCAGGGTTTATTACATGCCAATCAGGGTTTATTGCAATCATGACTCAGTCAACTAGGACCCGACCTGCTAGGATCCTATCAGACTCACCCTCTTCAAATCAACCTTGTCCTCAAGATTGAGCCTCCATGAACTATAGGAACCTTGTCTTCAGTTCTTCATAGAATTCCTACGTAGCATCTTCAGTAAGCAAGTTGGTCCACTGCACCAGCACTTCAATAGAGGATCATCGGCGGCGCATCACAATCTTGCGATCCAGTATGGTCTTGAGCTGAACTTAGACCTCTCCATTAGCAGAGGTGTCGGGTAGATGGCTCTGGGCTAATTCATTTTCTCCAAGCTTTGGTTTGAGGTAGGACACATGGAAGACCAGATAAATTTTGGAATCTGCAGGCAGATCCAATCTATAAGCCACAGCTCCAATGCGCTCCACAAGTTTGTAGGGTCCGTAAAAGCGGGGAGACAGCTTCATTGATGCTCGAGTCTTGATTGATTGATAGGACCCTAGCAGGGTCGGGTCCTAATCAATCGAGTCATAATGTCAATAAAACCTTGAGGCATGCAATAAACCGTAACTAGCCGCCGCCCACCTTGATTGGGAAGGTCGACTAGGGTTGAGGGAGGAGTCTTTCATTAGGAGTTAGAGTCTACTAGCCGCCGCCCACCCTAATTAGGAAGGTCGGCTAGGGTCAGTGATGGAGTCTTTCACTAGAAGTAGGAGTCTTTCTAGGGCTAGGGTTTCGAGGCCCTATAAAAGCATGTAGCCACCCACCTCTTCTCTCAAGCAATAGATCTATTTTCTTCAGCCTTGTGGCCGAATACCAGGAGGGAGGAACCCCTATAGAGTTCCAAGGAGGGTCGATCCGCTATAGAGATCATCTTCCAGCATTAGAATCCTTTGGAGTTCTATCATCTGGTATCAAAGCAGCGTTCCTGGCATCTCATTGTTCTTCCACCCTTGCCGCTGCCATCACCATCCCCACCACCATCCTCTGCAGCCGATCCCTCATCTGCTGCTGCCGCTGCCGACTCCACCGTCATCACCCATTGCAGCCGACCCTAGAGGTGTTGCTACCATCTATCTCGCAGCCAGATCTGGTATTGCTTCCCTCCTGTTGCAATCCTTACCGCTACTACATCTATCCTTATCTACGACAAAAAATTGATGCATCTATCCTTGTTGCAAATTGTTGCATCCACCTTTTATCTTCGTCGTATAATTACTGCATCGATCTTTCGTCTTCGTCGCAATATCACTGCATCTGCTATTGCCGCCATATTGCTATCTCTACCCGCATTTATCCTTGCTGCTATCTTCGTCAAAATCTTGTTGTCGTAATCATCAAAATATTGCCGCCATATTACCAAAACTTCTGTCGTAAAATTGTTATCTTCTTGACGAAAAAACTGTTGTCATACTGTCACGGACTTAGCTGGTTTTGCCTAAGTCGTGCGGCACCCTTGCGAGTCCGTCCGTAAAGATCAGCCTCCCCGAAACCTTCTAGGATCCCTTGGGACCTACAAAAGAGAAAACGGGTTAGAAGAAGCACTTCCCACGAGATCGGCAAGCAACAGCTTTAGCAAACACTTTATATAGCCAATACAAATTACAACTATGGCCTTTACAAGTTCTGAACGGTTGCACACAAAAGATAAAGGTTCATTACAAACCGAAGTCCCCATAAGTGCTTACAAAACACTCGTATTTACAAGCCAAAATCGGCCACAAAGCAAACCAAACTAGAGCTACCAAGCTTGCCGGAAACCCGCTACTTGCTGTACAAGGTATGTACACAAACCGAAGAACACAGACAAACATGAGCATTTCATTGAACACCTTGTTTACATTTTTGTCCGTGACATTCTCCCCCACTTATTCCTTCGATATCCTCGTCGAAGCCATTGTAGACGCTGTATCTCCTCGCCTTTTACTGAATCTTCAATCTTCTGCTCTAGTTGCAACACGCCTCTTGGCTCCCAGCTGCTTTCCGCTGCTGTTGTTGAGTAGTCGAACTCCGATCCGCCATACTGCTTCAACTCTCCAGTGACAACTCTGGTGTGGGGTTGGCTGAGTTGTGCTGATCCTTATCGATTTCTGCGGATCTTTCTAGTGAAGGAAAAAGATCTTCCTTGTTATACGCCAGAGTTACAAGCGGTCTCATGTTGCTTAAACTGGATGGATGCTTGTTGGAGCTTTAACGAGCATCACCTCGCAGACTTTAAAATTTTTGAGGTCCTTCCTCCACGATATTTGCTCATTCTTCCACTTTTAGTTGTCACTTCTAAGTAGGTTCACATCACTCCCGTTTTCGATTAGCATTCAATTAGGAAATGAAGCGAACAATCTACTCTCAGTAGTACTGATCACCAATGGTGAGGATTTGACAACTATTGTCTTCTATAAGCTTTCTTCGAAGGGTCACTGAACTTGTGCAGAGCTCCTCTGTTGGATAAAAGAGCTGGGATACTCGACTTGACCCATTCTCTTAGGAGTTGAAAAGACAAAGGTTATTCGATTTCGCCTGCCTCTTCGAGGTTGTACTTCATGCATTGAGCTGGTTACTAGCATTCACCCGCTCTTTACACACACTTCTGAAGCACTTGAAATGTTTGCACTCCTTGCATTGAGTTAGCTATTGTGATTCGGCTTCCCACTGCCATTGAACTTCTGGAATGCAAGAAGTTTTGCTTGAAAAGAGCAAAAAGTTTATCCCAACTTGGAATCCCCCAACTTGGAGTAAGTATTTGATAGTTCTGGTCGCATCTGGGATTGTACCGTCTTCTCCATCATCTTTGTCGCCTACTCCTCTGAGTAGAAAAGGTATAGCACCACGTACTGCCTACTTCGTTCCTTGGTGGAGCACTCCTGCATCAACCCAAAGTCCCTCATTTTTTACTATCTTGATGAGAAGCCCGTTGACACTGGTCTTATGAAGTTCCTTGGCCTCTGCCCTTCTGCCCTGTCTTGGTACTTGGAGTTTGCCTCTGCATTCTCCACTTTCTCGGCCCCTTTCGTGACCAACACTCTCCCTCCATGAGAGCAAGTGATCGATGCCTCCACGGAAGTCCCGCCTCTGTGGTACCATAGCACTGCCAAGCCCATGGCCCTACTATCCGTTGCCTCGCATCTACATTCCTTTCTTGCCATCGGTAGATCCGCCTCGTCATCGCTTCCTCGCCCCTTTCAACCACCTGCTTTAACACCTCTGTGTTCTCTAAGCAGTTCTCCTTGGTCGATGGATAGATAGACTGCAACTCCCATGCACGGCCTCTGCCATCTTGTTGCAGGGCTCGCGCCGATTCTATTCTCCTTAGCTTCCTTGGTAACAATGTTCGCTTACTTGACCTTGTCCTCTGACTTGGCGAGCTCCCTTAAGCGAATATAAGCACTGAAGTAGTCCAACTCTCCAGTCGCTCCGATCATATCTCTGTATGATTAAGTCCCCTCCATGGGACTCTTTGGTAGTTGCACTCAGAATTCTCCCTCGGTGGTACACAGCCCCCATATGTTGATAATCAAGGCTTTCAATCCGATGCAAGATTCGGTGCGCACACACGGAAGACCCACCGCTGCGGTACCATGGCATTCACTCCTTGAATCCATAGCCCTTCTTTCCGTTGTATTGTTCATCGAAGTAGAGCTCTCAGTAGCTCATGATCATACCTCCGCATGATCGCATCCCTCACGGGACTTCTCCGCATGTGTTGTATTGCCACGAACTATTCCACCACGATCTACTGCACCATGTCACCTCTTGGTGACATCTCTTTTACATTCAGATTCTTATGTGATGAACTCGGACTACGATCTCTCCATGTGTAGCCTCTGTCAGCACATCGTAGGGCCTCCGCCATCTCCGATTTTTGTTTGCTCCCTTGGCAATTCACCTTCCCCACCCATTCTCGAGTCACACTCGGACGAAGCATAGCTCTAGGACATTCCGTCGCCTGGTAGCTCTCGAAGTCCCCAGACTTCGCTAAATTGGTGCACCATTGTCTGGATCCTGGGCCTCTTTCCCCCACCAGCACAATCTCTGCTGCGCACCACTTCCTTCATGACAACTCGAATAGCAGCACTATAGCATATTCTTCAAGAGTACCCGCCTCTACGTCCTGTTGCCCCGTGCTAAGGTCTTCTGATTCCAACTTCGCCTCTGCAAGTTGAATCACCTTAGTTCCTCTGTCAAATGCTTTTCTGAGATAAGGTGCATGTGCCTCGAAGCTCCCTTCGTCTTTGGCACCATGCAAAATGAGTCTGTCCCATCAGAATGAAGAACCCATGAAACGACATAATCTCACTCTTGCCTCTACAAGAGTTCATGTCCTTGACCTCTGTCCAAGGAAAGCTCCGTGCTTCCGCTCCATGTTTTCATCTTCTATGTCGACTCCCTTCATGTGGCTTAGATACTTCATCAAGTTCTACCCAAGTTGCTCTGCCTCTCAATTTGCATTGAGTTGATGGTGGCCCTCATGCCTACCATTCCACGGGTCAGCCCTCCGTTGAGTTTGATTTCCACGTCGACTCTAAGTGTGCCTTCGTATGATGTTGCTATGGTCGCTCCCCCACTTGATCTCGCAATGCATCCACCAATGCATTATTTCATTCGAGATCATACAACGACTCCTCGCTGCTCGCTCAATCCGTTGTGGAGATACTGTCTTGAGGTACTCTTCCTCAACATATGCGGTCCACTGCACATGATTCTCCCTCTGGAGAACCAAGACCTATCCCTCCTAGATATATGTCCTGTTGGAGCAACCTTGCTCTTTGCATTCTTCCCATTGGAAGTTTCGGAGACCACCATCCCCTTTGGACTACTCCGTCTTACTGAACAACTTGCGTCTTGTTCTGCCCTCGTAAATGCACTTGCTAGATTGCGACTATTCGCCAATACAATCCCCACTGCACCCTTCAAGGTCTAGCAACATGCTGAACTTGTTGCACACTTCAGCCTCCTACGGACGTATCATTTCCATGCTGAAAAGAAAGTTCTAATGCTCCATGGTGCTAAGTTTCGATCACCTTGGGATGGCCACGAACACTCTATCGTCTGCATACAAGCCCTTGCATGAGTACCGAATTCTTCGAGTTAGCAATTCCCCTCACCTCTGTGAGCTTTGCATAACTCTTTCAGTCGTTGAGCAACACATCCCACTTTGCACAGTCTCATCTTTTACCAAGCGCCCCGCTTGCCTTGAGCACCATCAAGTTTGGTTGCCAACATCGAGCCGTAGCTCGAACTCGGCCATCCCAACCTTTGTGCGCTACACATTCTTTCTAGCTTGCTTGTCCTCGTGGTGCCTCTCGCACAAAGGGTTGATCATTCCTCTAATGTCAATCAAGGATGCCCGCTCCTTTGAGCGACTGCTTTCCCTACATCTTCATGTTTGTTTCTCCCGAACAATCGCGCGTGTTGGCTACCCTCCATGCAGCCCAACTAGGTCCCACACGTTTGTATGGCAAGTGTTTATGTGTGTGCTTGTCCCGCTCTGATACCATAATGTCATGGACTTAGCTGGTTTTGCCTAAGTTGTACGGCACCCTTGCAAATCCGTCTGCAAAGGTCAACCTCCCCGAAACCTCCTAGGATCCCTTAGGATCTACAAAAGAGAAATCGGGCTAAAGGAAGCACTTCCCACGAGATCCACATGCAATAGCTTTAGCAAACACTTTATATAGCCAATGCAAATTACAACTATGGACTTTACAAGTTCTGAAAGGTTTGCACACAAAGGATAATGGTCCATTACAGACCGAAGTCTCCACAAGTGCTTACAAGACACACTCGTATTTATAAGCCAAAATCAACCACAAAGCAAACCAAACTAGGGCTACCAAGCTTACTGCAAGCCCGCTACTTGTTGTACAAGGTATGTACACAAACCGAAGGACACGGACAAACATGAGCATTTCATTGAACACCTTGTTTACATTTTTGTCCGTGACAATACACTTCGGTGTTTCTTGCTACATCTATAACCGATTTCTGTCGAATTTGTTGCTGCCATCATCATCAACCTTAAGGCACCCCTTTAGCCTTAAGCCGTTGTCGTCGTAGCCCTCTTGCATCCTCTACAACCGACCCAAACAGTAGCACAAATCGTAGCCTTTTACCCTAGATCATTGCCTCTTCTTGTTGCCGACAAACCATCCACTGATCTATGCCCTTGACTCGTCAACAAAAGAAGAATCTCAACATTATAGATCTATAATCGTACGTCATGGCATTCGATGACTTGATCGACGCAAAGCTGGAAGCTTTCAAGGCCCATATGGAAGATAAACTGCACGCCCTTTTTGAAGAATTCAGATTGAGCCGATCAAAGAGCCCGAGGAGATCTTAACACGATGAGAGTTTAGATCGCAAGGAGAACCCCACGAAGAAATGAGATCAAGCGCCAGACTCATCGTGCCCACGCATGAGGGTGGACTTCCCTAGATGGGAAGATGGAGACCCGACCGAGTGGATTTCACACGCAGAACGATACTTCCGCTATCATAAGACCCCAAATGCATCCATGGTAGACATTACGACAATACACCTCGAAGGAGATGCGATCTAGTGGTACGACTGGTTCGAGCAGACTAATGGAGTTTCCACATGGAGATAATTTAAAAGCGGGCTGCTGATCCGCTTTGGACCTTCAGAATACGAGAACATCAACGGCCAACTAACAAAGATTCGTCAAACCTCTACAGTCCAAGATTATCAAACCAAGTTTAAACGACTTTCAAATCAAACTAGAGATTGGTCTGAAAAACAATTGTTAGGAACATTCATCGAAGGATTGAAGCCGGAGATCAAAGGAGAAGTTAAAGCGCGACAACCCTATACACTGATGGCAACCATCTCCTTCGCCCGGATCCAAGAGAGGTTGAACAATGACACCCGGAGGACGTAGATCACAACCCGACCAGCTGCTCCTAAGCCTTCGGCCCCCCTTGCTGCCAACCAACCCTACCAACCCAAAAAGTTGACTCGAGAAGAACTTCGCAAGAGATCTGCGACGGAGTTATGATGGCATGGCAATAAGCCATAAAGCCACGATCACCGTTGCAAAAAAGGGAGACTCTTGGTAATCGAACCTATTGAAGAACCAAAACCTAAAGATGCGGATCTCGAGTTTGGGGAGGAGGATACGGAGGAGGAACCGCAGTCAGCCGTCAACACGATACATGCTTTAGCCGGCTACGCAAACCTACAAACCATGAAGATTGATGGGTTCCTCAAGCATCAGCCCGTCATCGTCCTCATCGACGCCGGAAGCACCCAATAACTTCATGGACAACAAGGTTGCTACCCGATTGACGCTCCGAATTGAAGATTGCAGCAGATTTGATGTAAAAGTTGCAGATGGTCAAATCTTCAATGTAGCCAAAGTGCTCGTAGGTGAAACTAGTCTTGTAGGGCCAAGAAATCACCGTTGACTTCTTCCTCCTACCACTTGATGATTATGAAGCAGTGCTCGGCGTCAAATGGCTATCCACGTTAGGTGATGTTCCCTGAAATTTTTTCAAATTAATTATAAAATTTTTCAGCCATAGGAAACAGGTGATCCTACGAGGGAAACGCGGGGGCGAAGTATCCATTATTTCTACGCAACGCATGGAGAGGGTGCTACACAAATCGCACATCGGCTTCCTAATACAACTTCAAGGGCTACAAATGAAGGAACCGATGGTGAATGAAGATCCAAACCTTTCTTCGCTACTTGCTGAATTTTCGGATGTCTTCACCGAACCGAAAAGTCTGCCCCCTACCCGACTACACGACCACCAGATACCGATCTTCCCGGTGGTTTAGATCATTCAAGAGATGCCTGAGACAGGGATTATTCGGCTAAGTGTCAACCCCTACTCTTCACCAATGCTCCTTGTACGAAAAAAAGACGGAACATGGCGGATGTGCGTGGACTACCGAGCCCTCAACAGCATCACTATCAAAGACAAGTATCCTATCCCTGTGGTGGACGAATTACTCAATGAGTTAAGGGGAGCACAAGTCTTTACAAAGCTAGATTTACGATCCGGGTACCATCAAATTCGGGTGCACGAGGGGGACATACCGAAGACCGCCTTCCGGACACATAACGGCCACTGTGAATTTCTGATAATGCCCTTCGGCCTCACCAACGTCCCCTCCACTTTTCAGAGCTTGATGAACGATATTTTCTGGATTTACCTCCGTATGTTTGTGCTGGTCTTATTCGACAACATTCTGATTTACAGCCCTTCCATTGAAAACCACCTCTCTCACTTACAGCTTATTTTGTCGATTCTCCGAAAACACTCTTTTTGTCAAACAGTCGAAGTGCAACTTTTTGCAAAGCAAGGTGGTGTACCTCGAGCATATAATCTCGAAGGAAGGAGTGACGGTAGACCCCTCGAAGATCGAGGCGATGCAAAGCTGGCCGCTGCCCAAAACCATTAAGGCGCTGCAGGGATTTCTCGGGCTTACTAGCAACTACCGCAAGTTTGTAAAAAATTATGGAAAGATCAGCACCCCCCTCACATCTCTACTAAAGAAGGATGCCTTCCAGTGGTCGGATGAAGCAACCGCAGCCTTCGACGCCCTCAAGGTTGCGATGATATCTACACCCGTGCTTGGATATGATTATGAAATTATCTATAGAAAGGGAAAGAAATATATGGTTGCAGATACGCTCTCCCGACTACCGAAATATGCTGAAATTTCAGCCATCTCTCTTCCGATCAGTGACCTCCTAGAAAACATCAGGAAGGAGTGGCAAGGCGATCCAGAGATCCGAGAGATTATCACGAAATTGGAGGAAGAACCGAGCTCCGTAGCACACTACAACTGGGATTCGAAGGACTAGTGTTATGATAGAACCCCAGATGGAGCTCTATAGATTTTGATCTTTGAGGGGGATCAACCCTTGGAACGCTATAGGGGTTCCTCCCTCCTAGGTAGTTCGCCAACAAGGCTGAAATAGAATTGATTCTTGCTTGATAAAAAGAGGTAGAGACTACATGCTTATATGGGGCTCTAAACCCTAGCCCTAAGGGGTGCTTGCCTAACTAAAATTACCCTTTTACCCCTTCTATAGCCAACCTGCCGAACAGGTGGCGGCTAGGTTGGCTCTATAGCCGACCTAAGCAAGGGGAAACCCTGGCCAACCAGCTCAGTAAAGGGGGGGCGGCCACTAAACGCTAAAGCTCCAATCTAAACCCTAACCACACTTCTTTATCGGATAGAAGTGGCTAGGTGGGGTTTTATTACAATCTCACCAAGTTTTATTGACTACTTCTAGAGAGATTAGGACTCAACCCTGCTGGAGTCCTATCAAACCCGCCTTCTTAAGATCAGCCTTGTCCTCAAGTCTGAGAGTCCATGAACTATGGGAACTGGGTCTTCAGCTCCTCATCAGCTTTGGTGTCAGTTGGAAGAATTTGAGCTGAATCGTCATCTTTAAATTTTCATTTGAGGTGGGATACCTAGAGGATCAACTGTAATTTTGATCTGGTGCACGGATCCGACCTCCATGTTAGAGCCTCAATGTGATCCCCAATTTTGCAAGGCCCAAAGAAATAGGGAGACCACTTTCTTGAGGATTGAATTTCATGTTGGTGGAGCTGGAGATGAAAGAGGACTTGATCTTTCTCAGGAAACTTTCTTCTGCTCCGATGTTTGTCAGGGGGAAGTTTCTTCCTTGCATGGGCTGCCACGTGGTTGCTTTGTAATAGTAGTCGTGCCTTCTTTTGGAGTAAGGGTTGTCCTCTGATAAAATCTCTAGTGATGTGAGGCTGATCTGAGTCTGAGGTTGGTAGGAGTGGTAATTTTTCGGGGCCCATTTTCACTTCTTCGTGTTGTTGACCATCTTGCATGAGGATGGTGCTGACCCCCACTCTGGATGTGTCTGCTCCAATAATAAACATCTGGCCATGATTTGTTGTAGACGACATCGTGGTCGTGAGGGCTATAGTTCCACTCGACCAAGGTGGTGCATCTTTCCATATAATGAGAGGGATGATATTCATGCTTCGTTGAGTCCTGCAAATGATCCTTCCCCTTTTCTGATTTCGCCACTGGAGGGGCTCAATTTCCTCACGGTCTTGGGCCGTAGATCGGAGATCATCATTAAGGAAGTCTTTAAGCATCATGGTCCGATCCTGGGGAAAGTCGTGGAAGTCACCTGAGATCAGCAACCATGGTGAGTTCGACGGGATGTAACACTTTAGAAGTAGCTTATCTCCGAGGAAAAGGATGTAGGGATATGTCGTAACGGGAAATAAGCATGGCCGAAAAATCCATGTCTCTATCATCTCTTGGACGACCCTTTTATCTTCGACCTTCTGAGGTTGTAGGAAGCAATCTGGCCGAGCAATAACTAGTAGAAGTTTCGGCCTGTTCAGCATAGGGGGGTCGGACAGCTTCAGAGGAGGTAATCGGCTTGGTTTGGTGGAGACGCCCAAAATTTCAGCAAACTGTAGGAGAGGGTTCTTATCTTCAATCTCATGAAACTCTTGAATTTGAATTGGGAAACCACAGGATTTTTCTTTTGGTACCCCCTCCAAGTGTTGTGTTGTGGTTGTAGTCGTTGGGCTCCCTCGTAGAATCACCAGCTTTCCTTTTCTGAAAAATTTCATGGTTAGCTTCGAAAAATTCCAGAAAATATCTCCAATCATAAACAACCAATCAATGCCAAGCACTATATCAAAACCATTAAGAGGGAGGAGGAAAAAATCAGCAACTACGTCTTGCTCCTATAGGCTCAGTTTAACCCGTGGGCACTTCAGGTTGCACTTCAGAATTTGGCCGTTAGCTACCTTGACTTCGAACTCATTGTAATCTTCTTTTTGGAGCACTAAGTGGGCAGCAACCTTACTGCTCATGAAGTTGGGTGTGCTTCCGGCGTCGACAAGGACGATGACGGACTGTTGCTCGAGAAACCCTTCGATCTTCAATTTTTGCAAGTTGGTGTAGCTGGCTGCCCACTTAATGCTCCAAAAGGTGGAAGGGGCATTGGTTAGGCCGAAAGGCATTACCAGGAACTTATAGTGGTCGTTGTGTGTCCGAAAAGCGGTCTTAGATATGTCTTCCTCGTGCACCCGAATCTGATGGTATCCGAACCACAAATCCGGTTTGATAAAAATTTGTTCTCCCTTCAATTCATCGAGTAATTCATCCACCATAAGGATCGAGTATTTGTCCTTGACGATGATGCTATTGAGGGCTCAGTAATCCATGCACATTCGTCATGTTCCGTCCTTTCGTACGAGGAGCACCGATGAAGAATAGGGGCTGACTCTTGGTCGTATAATCCCTATTTCCAGCATCTCTTGGACGATTCTCTCGATCTCGGCCTTCTAAAGATGAGGATATCTATACAGTCGAACATTCGCGGGTGGTTTTTCCTGCAGAATCAGTATATGATGATCATGCAACCGGGTAGGGGTAGATTTTTCGATTCAACAAAGATGTCTGAAAATTCAGCAAGCAAAGAGGAGGTTTGGATCTTCGTTCATCGTTGGTTCTTCAGTTTCAACCCTTGAAGTTGGATTAGGAAGCCGAGATGTGATTTGTGCAACACCCTCGGATTTTGGATCCTCGATCGGTTCAATCACCAAAAGCCTTCCCTTCTTGCAGCGGTGCTCTCGACTCCATGGTTCGTCACAGTGCCAACATAGCCCTTTTGCGGATCTTTCGCGGATTTCTTCTCAAGTTAATTTTCTAGGTTGAGAGGTTCGGTCGACAGCAGGGGAGACCGAAGGTTTGATGGTTGCTGGTTGGTTTATGATCTTGGTCCTTCGAGTATAGCTGTTCGGTAGCTCCTCTTGGATACGAGCAAAGGAGATGGTCGTCATCAATGTATATGGTTGTCGTGCTTTAACTTCACATATGATCTCCGGCTTTAATCCTTTGATGAACGTCCCTAGCAATTGTTTTTCAGACCAATCATGCGTTTGGTTTGAAAGTCGTTCAAACCTAGTTTGATAATCTTGGATGGTCGAGGTTTGACGAATCTTCGTGAGTTGGTCGTCCACGTTCTCGTACTCCGATGGTCCAAAGCGGATCGGGAGCCCGCTTTTAAATTGCCTCCACGTAGGTACGTCGTGAGTATGCTCGAACCAATCATACCACTGGAGGTGTATTGTGGCGATGTCGACCATGGATGCATCTGGAGTCTTGTGAAAGCGAAAATATCGTTCAGCGCGCGAGATCCACCCGGTTGGGTCTCCATCTTCCCATCTAGGGAAGTTCACCCTCAAGCGTGGGTACGCGAAGTCCTGTGCTTAATCTCCTTTCTCTTATTGGTTCTCTCTGTGATCTGAACTTTCTCCGCGCTGAGATCTCCTTGGGCTCTCTGATCAGCCCAATCTGAATTCTTTGAAGAGTCCGCGTAATATGTCCATGCGAGCCTCGAAGGCTTCAAGCTTCGCGTCAATTGCATCGTCTGAGGCCATCGTATAAGATTGCAGATCTGTGATGTTTTAGTTCTTCTGTTGACGAGTCAGGGGCATAGATCGACAGATGGGGCTGGTGGCAACAGAAGAAGGAAAAAGGGTAGCAGCGGTAGCGATCTAGGGTTAGAAGGCTGCGTGCGGTATATAGCTACTGTTAGGGTCGGGTGCAGGGGGTAAAAGAGGACTATGACGGTAGAGTTTTAGGGTTAAAGGGTTGCCTTAGGGTGGTTGCGACAGCAACAAGGGAGATGGTTCGGCAGCAGCAAGAGGTGGGTGCGACGAAGATGACAGCAATATGACGATGAAGATAGCAACAATATACGGAGGTAACAGCAACGACAAAGATGGCAGCAATATTATGGCGAAGATAGCAACAATATATGAAGGTAACAGCAGCAATAATAGATTAAGATAGATGCATAGGTAGGCAATGAATAAAGATGCAGCAGCAGGTAAGGATTGCAACAGATGAAGATGCAATACCATGGCCGACTGCAGATGTAGATGGCAGCAGCACCATAGGGGTCGACTGTAGCAGATGATGACGATGATGGCAACGGCAGCAGAGGGGTCAACTGCAGCAAATGGAGATGGAGATGGCAGCGGCAAGGGGTGGAAGAACAGCGAGACGCCAAGAACGCTGCTCTGATACCAAATTGATATAACCTCAAGGGTATCTATCAGGGATAACTGATCTCTGTAGGGGATCGGCCCTCCTCGATCTCTATAGGGATCGGCCTTCCTAGGTTTCGGCTCCAAGAGCTGAAGAAAAGTGGCTGAAATTTTATTGATCAAAACAAAAGTGTTACACCCTTATTTATAGGGACTCTAATCCAACTCATAATTGAACTCCTACTTAGAACTCCTAATTGAACTCTTACTTTAAGTGAAACTCTCCTAGATGAATCCTAACCCTAGTAGGACTTGGATCCATCAAACCCTAGCCGACTTTCTCAATCAAAGGTGATCGGCTAATCAGGGTTTATTACATGCCAATTATGGTTTATTGCAATCATGACTCAGTCGACTAGGACCGGACCCTGCTAGGGTCCTATCATGCTACCTGCAATTGCAGGCAATAGATTATACATTTTGTAAGGTAATCCTGCTAAGAAATATGACTGATGACAAAATGTGACAAAAACTGTCATTATAGGACAATCTAAGTTGAGAAATTTCAGCTAAACATGATCAGTAAGTATATATACTGTGTTGGAGGTTAATCACTGGGTGGTCAAGAACTTTCACTTTAACCAAACATGAAATGAGTCATGGAAGAAAAATCTAGGGCAAAATGTTACAGGTTCCAACCCAGCTAGGTGACCACGTACAAAAAGCACATGATACATTGTAATTTGGGCGTCTGGCTATGAACACAAATAGCAAAACAATAAAGTTTGCAAGTCTGTAGTGTCAGATGTCATGGAAGCAAAAATTGCACAATATAATTGATATTCTATAGTGGTTAAACTATCAACTCGCACTATTGGAAACTTGATTCTCTTCAAGCTAATTTTCAAGTAATGAGCAAGTGAAAGCAACATCTTTATCTCAATCTTGCCATAAAACTTCTTATATGTGGGACTTGTTTTATATTTAAGTCAAAGGTGCTTATCAAGTGAGAAACATGTTCATTTCTAGAATTTATTATAAAGGCCATGTAATGGAAGAATATTTACTATCAAACAAGACATACAACCATAGCTGAGTGATAAAGAAAGATGTAGCATGCTCTGCTAGCTGCATCAGAAGAACTAAATATGACTCTTCCTTAATGGTAGTCCTATAGATTTGCATATCACTGTTAAGAGTAAAAGCTCAATATTTCAAGAATACTATACTGTCCTCAAGGTTTTTGATATCTACATCATGATTCATTTCCACGATGAATAGTTTTAAACATCATCTGCAATTAAAAGAACCATGAAAAATATTCATTGATGCCTCCAAAGTGTGCCTGCAACCCAAGAACTGCATGTCAAGATCTTCTAGTTTAGGAATAAGCACCCAAAATTGTGACACCCCAAACTTAATCCCACGTTGGATGCGAAAGGCCAATGGACTAGAATGGGTACACTATCATTCAGATTTATCAACAACTTAATGAGCCAGTCATTCCATCGGTCGTAATGCATTTGCCGAGTCATGGCAGACGCATTTCAGACTCTCCTTGAAATCTCATTAATAAGATCAAATCTGCAACCTTGAACTGGGCACCGTTTTCCTGGCTGAAGATCGAAACTATTTACCTGTATGTAGCAAATTATGTTGACGGGATTCGGCTTCTAAGTCTTGAGTCCAAGGGCTTTAAGTTTACTCCCTCGCCCCTCCACCCTCCTCTTATTAAACCCCAAAGCTTTAAATTTTCGACCCTCTCAGGCTCTCTCCTACTCTCTCTTTCTTCCCTAAACGTTATTGTCCCTCTCCTCTGATGGGGAGAACCTTCGCCACATCCCCTTCCTTGCAGACGGGATTAGGGTTTAAGGGGTGCTCTGGAATTGGAGAGTGACGAAGACGAAGGGAAGACGCGCCCGAGGTGTTTCAGGGCTTTTGGGGTTTGCAAGTCGTTCAATAACATGGAAGGATTTGGATTTGGATTTGGATTTGGATTTGGGCAACAGCTTCGGCTACTGGGTCAAGTTAAAGCCTAACTCGAACCCAATTTAAAATGTGACCACAATATTTGGATCAAATATGGTCGAACCCAACCAAACCTGACCCACTAATGTCGAGCCGTGATCCCGCGAAATCTTGTTCAGATCTAACGTTAGCCAAAAACCCGGCCTAACCCGAGTCAAACCGGACACAGCTCAAGATTTTGGCCAGTTTAGGTTTTGCCCAATTAATTTCAACCCGATAGGCAGATGTTGATTTAAGTTTTGTGGGAATAGAATAAAATTAAGAAAGATATAAATTGGAGAAATTTAGGAAGTTGTATAATTGTTTTATTTTTTCATCAGTTATGATTTTTTTTTCGTTGTCCTAAGATTACATATAGGGGTTTTACATATCTTTTCCTTCAAACATTCGTAAATAACATATTTTCCCTTGTCATATGTCCGTCCAAATTCTTGATCTTACTCTTGTTAGCAAATTATAATTATCATTGAGTTTGATACATATATATATATATATATATATATATATATAATTTATTTATTTATTTATTTTATATATCATTCATTATACTTTAGCTGAATATTAGATTCCTTGTTTTTTATACATAACCTTATAGGACTACAAATAAAAATTATCAAATTAATATATATATATAATACTTTTGGGAGTGTTAATGTGAATTAGAGTTTATATGAATTATAATGATATTTTTTGTAGATTTGTTTTTAGTTTTGTAGGAATATCTAACTTAAATTTAGAGGGACAAGTGTGTGTGTCTGCGCGTGCGAGCGTGTGTGGTGTTTAATGTCTATCCGAACAGGAATTTTGTTTTCTAGAATAGAAATAGCATTAGGAAAGGATGCATATGGTTAGTTTTGCTAGAGTTAGAATAAGTAATATGCTTATTGACGTGTCCTTATTTATCCTCATATATTCTTCCACTGTTGTCTCATGTTTTTAATATATTCAAACTAGAAATTATTGTCCTCTGTAGTTGGATGTGCACATTTATTAACTTTATCTCTCTTGCCACTCACTCCAAACACACACAAAGCCATCCATTGGGTTGATTAAACATCATCTTACATCAATTTATTGTTTGTTGATCGATGAGCTTCATTATTGTGCTGGTCATTGTGATGCTTCAAGTGAATAATAACTTGATTGCCAAGAAGATGACACTGGAGATCTTAAGAAGCTCAGAGGAACACACAAGCAAATTGGCTTCAGACTTCCAAAACACAAGCAACATCAAGCACTCAGCAACTCTTATATCTCTCATTCTTATTCAGCTGAGCTTGCAGGTCACTGAGGGAGTGGCTGGTGGTCTGAGCACAGGTAGGCGTAGGTGTACACCAGCCCGGCGATGCCGCCACCGATGAGGGGACCGACCCAGTAGATCCAGAGGTCGGAGAAGTTCCCGCTGGCGACGGCCGGCCCGAAGGAGCGCGCTGGGTTCATCGACCCTCCGGAGAAGGGGCCTGCCGCGAGGATGTTGGCACCGACGATGAAGCCGATGGCTATGGGGGCGATGGTGCCGAGCGAGCCCTTCTTCGGATCGGCCGCCGTCGCGTACACCGTGTACACGAGGGCGAAGGTGATGATGATCTCCATCACCACCGCCTCTCCTGCTCCCACTCCTTTTCCCAGTCCATGGGTGGGGGTGTCCTACATGTTTCAGTGGAGGACGATGATTTAGCTCTGTCTTGCGTCAACACATCACAAGCATGCTTTGGTCCGATCTTACCAGTCCTGTCGCGAACTTGACGAGAAAAGCTCCAATGACAGCTCCAAGCAACTGTGCGACCCAGTAGAAGATCCCAGTGAGGATGGTGATCTGGCCTCCCAAAGCCAGCCCGAAGGTGACCGCCGGATTCACGTGACCGCCGGAGATGTTGGCGCCGACCGACACCGCCACAAAGAGCGCGAAACCATGGCAAACAGCGATGGCGACCAGCCCGGCAGGATCCAAAGCTGCGCTCGACGTCATCTTGTCTGCAAACCACAGCATGCATCTAAGTCGAGACACAAAAACCCCACATAAACTGTTGTAGGAGAGAGAAAGAAAGAAACAAAGAGAGGATGATCGGTTAACTGTAAGCGATAGCTGATCCGACGCCGGCGAAGACGAAGAGAAGAGTGGAGATGAACTCGGCGAGGTAGGCTTTGAGTGAGCCGACACTGAAAGAGTCGTCAAAGCGACCAAAGGCGATGCCGGCCATGATCAAGGAACTCAGAGATCAAAACCTAAGCAAAGGCTGGAGAGGGAGAGAGATATAGAGAAACAGCTACCAAAACAAGATGAAGGCTGTTATGCATATTTATACACACACAGACATACAACTACAATAGAGTTCACGGATTAGGAATGCATGTGATGAAATAAGGAGAGGATGAGGAATGACTTGCAGTGCTTATCCAATGCCATCTTGTCTACTATAATTAACATGCAGTGATGGAAACGTCGGGAAGCTCATCAATGACTTGTGGGGATTCTGCAGCCGACCAGCCAATGGTGTAGCCTGAATGGTGGGCCACACCATGGATTCATCCAAGGAAGATGAAGAAACATGTGATGGAATGAGTGTGTTGTGGTGATTGTTTCAACTCAAAATATCTCATTTGTTTTCCTTTTGGATTGTAGGCTAAATGACCTCTGGTGATAGTTATTTCACATAGTTTCATCACAAATAATGCTTCAAATAGCTAGAAGAACATGCATTCATGTGGCTAATATAATGCTTCAAATAGATTGTTATTTCACGTAGTTTGATCAAGCTAGTCTGCAGATTATATAAAAATTTGTAGTGGATGGAAATATGAGCTAATATAAGATATTGGCTTTGCATAGCTTATCAGTTCATCATGTAAGGTCGCCGACATCTCAATCGCATCAGCTGATCATATATTGTGATGAGGTAGCTACCAAAACTAAAGAAACCTTCCTTCCAACAATGGAGTCCAAGGCAGCGATTAAATAGATGATAACTACCAAAAAGGCATCTAAATTATACGTCAAGAAAAATCATGGAATAATTTTGAGATGATTCTGATGTCTCTTTCAAGCATGAAAATTATCTTCCATATCACAGTCAGGATATTAACGAAGGACCTCTGGAAGGTTGTATTTAATCAGAACCACATTTTTATTTAGGTTAATATTGACCTGTGGAAGAAACCAGTGGTTTAAATGATCTGGAGAGGAGGACAATGGCACATGATATTGTCGACTGCAAAGGACAGGGAAAGATGAGAGGGAATCGTCTCTTCTGATGGTGGGGCGGGCAGCTGCAGAGACACCAAAGCGCTTGATGATCTCACTGCACAATACATCTTTCATTTCCAGGTCCAGTTTCTCAACAAAAATCTCTCGTCCTTGTCCTGAAAAATGAGGGATATTCTTTGATTTATTCCTTCTGCATATGAGATGCCAAGAACTGTTCCGAAGGAATGCAACGTCAGGAGGAGCTGGGAAGTGGTCCGTCACGCTCATGCTGAGCTGAAAGAAAACACTGATACAGTGAAGTTGGCACTCACATGGAGAACTCCAAACCTTGGCTGGAAAAGATGAGAAGAAGTGCAGAAGATTGTAACATGCCAACCACTCATCACACCGGCATTAACATGAGGCTGAGGTGAAGAATATCTTGATTACTTTGCCTCAGTTCTCACATCTGTTTCTGATTTTGCTGCTGCTGGAAGCAAGGGGATAACTTAAGCACCATGAAAGTGCTTGGCAAAAGTAAGCTTTTGCCTCCGAGTTCAGAGAAAAAAAGAAATGAATCATCTTTTGTTAGGGGAAAATCTTTCGTGCTGATTTAGTAGGCGTGGTATGTCTCTATGTCTATTGGGCGGGCACTGCTGGTTCAGGCCCGTGTGCGCTAGCTCACCCACGATCGTCTCGACACAGAGGTGGAGCTCGGTTGGAGGGGAGGAACCCTCGGGTCCGGCTCAGGAAGCCGGCTGCTTGCGCGGTGGAGTCGGGTCGGGTCGGGTCGACAGCCAAGTCATGCAAGAAGGTTGGGTCGGGTGGGGTTCCCAACGTGACCTCTCTGACAGTCAAGTTAGTTCGGTTGTCGAATTCACCATCCCCCCCTCCGTAGAGGTACATAGGCTTTTATAGTAAAGGCTACGAGACGTCTGTACCTGAGGTCCTTACTGCGCCTGTTGCTTACCATGCCATCGTACTTCGTCACAGCCTCCGTGGTCCTTGCGGCGAGGCGTGCTTCCTGCCACTGGGGAGCGTCGGTCTTGCCCTCCTTACCCCTGTCAGGTCGGTCGTACGATGGCTGACCCTCCCATGCTTATGTCAGGCCGGCTCCAAACACGTCGGGTCAGCCACGTCGTTGGGCCAGCTGATCTGACTGAGTGTGAGTTGATCCGACCGAGCAGGGGCCCGGGAGCTGATTAGACCGAATAGGAGCTCAGGAACTGATCTGACTGAGCGTGAGTTGATCCGACCGAGCAGGGGCCCGGGAGTTGATTAGACCGAATAGGGGCTCAGGAACTGATCTTGGCGATTTTGATGAGGGGTGGTCTTGGGCGCAAATCTTGGAGATTTGGCCGATGGGGTGATCTTGGGCGCAAATCTTGGAGATTTGATCGAGGGGCCGATCTCGGGCACAAATCCTAGGGATTTGGCCGAGAGGGTGATCTCGGGCACAAATCTTGGAGATTTGGCCGAGGGGCCGATCTCGGGCATAAAATCCTAGGGATTTGGCCCAGGGGTGATCTCGGGCGTAAATCTCAGAGATTTGGTTGAGGGGCCGATCTCGGGCACAAATCCTGGGGATTTGGCCGAGAGGGTGATCTCGGGCACAAATCTTGGAGATTTGGCTGAGGGGCCGATCTCGGGCACAAATCTTGGGGATTTGGCCGAGAGGGTGACTCGGGCACAAATCTTGGAGATTTGGCCGAGGGGCCAATCTCGAGCACTAAATCCTTGAGATTTGGTCGAGGGGTCGATCTCAGGCACAAATCCTGGAGATTTGGCTGAGGAGGTGATCTCGGGTACAAATCCTGGGGATTTGGCCGAGAAGGTGATCTCGGGCACAAATCTTGGAGATTTGACCGAGAGGATACTTGTGTCATGTCATTGTCATCATTTTTATTTAATACTATTATATGTGTATTTTATTATTATTTCTCCTGCATCGTAGTGCCCTCAATGCGGTGATGCATTTAATGCATTGGGTGGTTTGGGGTGGTGCCTTGTTTTGCATCGGGAAGCTGAAACGACACCCTTGGGCCTTATAAATTTTCTACGACTAGGTTGAGACCTCACTTGCTCATTTTACTCCTCTTTGCTTCTCCCTCGGGAATCCATTAGCCACCCAGTGTCCCTTTAATCAGTCTTTTTTGAACAGGTCGGAATGACCTCCTCGGATTCTTCGAGTAGTGTTAGGGTCATCTCTTCCCTGGGGTCGGGAGGAGTGAGTCAGAGTGATCTCGAGGCCAGTCCCTCGGGAGCGTCTTCGGGGCCCCCATCGCCGGTCGACTCAAGGGCCCTGCGAGATCTGGAGGTCATGAAAGCGGATCATGACCTAGATACGACAGTGACCGAGGGGTCACTTGTCGTGATTAGGGAGCGGTACAGCATCTCGGCCAAATACGGGTTGCATGTTCCGCAACCCGAGCAGCGCCCTTTCAGTTCGGACGTGCCCGATATGTGCATCTCGGTGGACGCTCTAGAGGCTGATCTCCAGTTTCCACTGCATCCCCTTATAGAAGAGTGCCTTAAATGGTGGAGGATCTCCCCCAGCCAAGTAGCGCCCAACTCGTGGCGTTACCTGATCGTGTTTTTGGGCGAGTGCCGAGGGGCCGGGATCATCCCGACTCGGGACTTGTTCATGGCCTGCTTTCGTCTTTGTAAAAATCGGGGCGGCTACTATCTTACCACCCGAGTCGGTTTTCGGGTCAGCGGGGCACCTTCCAGCAACAAAGGTTAGAAATCTCACTACCTTTTCGTGAGTGGTCCAGTCTAGGGGTTTAGGCTTGACTGGTCGGCACACCCGATTGGCAATGCCCCCCCGTACTTATCCGAGGAGGAATTCATCCTGGTCAGCAGACTGAAGGGAATCCTTTCCTCTTCATGCGGGATCAAGAAGATGACCGAGCTTTGGCTGGTCAAGGCGGGTCTCAGCCCGACCTCTAGGGGTATTGTTATTTTACCTTGTTTTAGCTTTTCAAGTTGTTTTCTAACCTGTAAGTCAGGATGCAAATTGGATGGATCTCGGCGAGTTACGCGGGATGCTCAAGGTATCCGACGGCAAGGCCCCCTTGACTCATGCCGTGGCGCCAGCCCGGGAGGTCAGCGCTTCTCCAGCAAGGGAAACTCCGAATGTCCCATCCAAACGATCGATCAAAGCATCAACCGAGCAGGTCGATGATCCAGCTCGGCGGCCAAAGAAGGTTAAGGTGCCGACGAGGAGACACAAGTCTCGGCACGGCGAGGGGGATTCTCGCTCCCACTCCAAGGGCAAGGAGCCAGCAGCGTCGTCGAAGGAGCTCGAGACACCCGCTGAATCCGAAGAGGGGGGCGCGTCGTCGGTTCACCACCACTCGAGGTCCATGAAGGACCTCTTCAAGACCAAGGTTCATAAGGATGATGCGGGGTACTACACCCTGCATATGTCCGATCTGGGCCATCAAGATCCCGACAAAGAAATGAAGGTCAGGTGGAGGGGGTTAAAGAACTCGACAAAAATCTAGAATGATTCGTCGGCTGCTGAGGAGTTCGAGAGGGGACTTCTCCACCCTCAGCTAGCACGGGAGCTATACATGCTCCCCTCGGAAGTCTTGCTGGCCCGGGTCGCCAAGGAGATGGTTCTGGTAAGTTCCCGACCCTTGTCTCGGCCTTGCTAGTTTTCCTCTTAATCGGGTTATTACGATTGTCGTTTTGTGCAGAGCCAACATTTCCAGATGGCGCTCTTTGACCGAGTCCATGACACGGGCTGGTTAATTACGTTCATGGACTACCAGATCTCCAACCTTCAATAGGAGCTTGATGCCCTAAAGTCTAGAGGGGTTCCGGGGGCGGTCGCCAAGGCCGAGGAGCGAGCTTCCGAGCTAGAGCAAGAGCTCGGTAAAACCAAGTGGGAACGGGACGAGGTGCTCCAGCGGCTCGAGGCCTCCGAGAAGGAGCTGACTGAAGTCCGGAGCAACCTAGCTAAGATTCAGAGGTTGCTGAAGGAGGTGCGGGTCAGAGCTCAGAAAATGGACGATGAGCTCTTACAATCTGTGAAGGCTTTGGAAAGCGCCCGAGCCGAGCTACCCAAGCAAGCGGTCGACCGCTACAAGGAGTCGGCCGGCTTTAAGGAGGGGCTGAAGCGGATGGGCCGGGTCACTTACGAGTATGGGTATTGGGTGGCATTGGCCCGCTTCCACGCTCTACACCCGGACTCAGAGGTGGAGGAGGACCCCTTCACCATCCATCCCAAGGACGATCTAGTGCCGATGAAGAGGCAGCAGGCGTTCGACGACTCGGACCCACTCGAGTCCTGACTATGTAATTTACTAATTATCATTTTACAATTCGGGTCAGGAAAAGTCTTATTTTGTTCCCGACGTCTTTTGTAATCACATTTTCATTAATACAACTCAAAGCTCTTTCTTTCCACATTATGGGTAGAATTTTCGTAGATTTGAAATGTGCCAAGTTCTAGGTAGCACTCGCCCCTCTGCTGTTGCCAGTGTATAAGTTCCTTCTCGGACAACATCCAAGACTCGGTAAGGACCTTCCCAGTTCGGCGCCAGCTTTCTGCGAGACCGAGTTGGGTCACTGACCTCGGCTTTATGTAGCACTAGGTCGCACACCTTGATGAGCCGAGGGCGCACTTGACAGTTGTAAAGCTTGGCAATGGCCCTTTTATAAGCCAGCGTCCGCAGATGAGCATCAGCTTGCTTCTCCACCAACAGGTCGAGGTTTTCGCGCAGCTGTCGGTTGGATGCCCCTTCGTCATGGGTTTAGATTCGGGGGGTCGGGAAAACCACCTCGGGAGGTAACACGACATCGGTTCCGAAAGCCAGGCTATATGGGGATTCCCCTGTTGGGGTTTTTGGAGTTGTCCGAGATGCCTAGAGTATGCTCAGAAGTTCCTCCACCCAAGTTGTCAGGGCTCCGAAAATCCTTTTCTTCAATCCTTCGAGAATGACCCGGTTCGTCACCTCGGCAAGTCCATTGGTTTGGGGTGGACGACCGAACTAAATTTCAGCTGGATGCGATAGCTTTGGCAAAATGCCTTGAACTTTGTATTGTTGAATTGTGTTCCATTGTCTATGATTATGACTTTAGAAAGACCGAACCTGGTTATGATGTTCTTCCACATGAATCCTTCTACTTGCCTTTTGGTAATGGAGGCCAACGGCTCGGCCTCGAGCCATTTAGTGAAGTAATCAACTCCCACTATTAGGAACCTCCATTGTCCTGAAGCTGGGGGGAAGGGACCGAGGAGGTCCATCCCTCATTGGGCAAAAGGCCAGGCACAGTCGGCGGTTGCGAGTGGCACCATTGGCTGGTGCTGGATCCGGGCGTGCTTATGGCATGGCTCGCAGCTTTGCACATAGGTCTGAGCATCCTTACGCAAGGTGGGCCAATAATAACCTTGCCTGAGGATCTTGTGCGCCAAAGTCTATGCACCGACATGGTCTCCACATATTCCTTCGTGGGTCTCGACTATGGTAGTGTGTGCTTCGGTCAGATTCAAACACCAAAGCAGTGGTCGGCTAAAGCCTCGCGGATAGAGCTGACCATCGATAATGCAATACGACGATTGTCCTTCTGATCCTTTGGGTAGCCGCCTTGTCCTCGGGGAGGGCTCCTGTTTGTTTGAAACGTATGATCTCGTTGATCCAACTCCCTTCTTCTTCGTGGACAGATAACATCTCTGAGGTGACGGAAGGTCCAGTGATTCTCACTATTCCTTCCGCCGGTGTGTCGGTTGCACGAGAGGATGCAAGTCTGGCCAGAGCGTCTGCTTGTGAATTCTCAGCTCGAGGCACTTTAGTGATGATGCACCTCCGAAATTGATCCGTCATCCATCACGCTTCGGCCAGGTATTTGGTCATCGCCGCTTCTTGGTTCTCAAACTCTCCGTTGACTTGGCCTGTGATAAGCTGAGAGTCAATAAATATCTCAATGTCTTCCGCGCCCAGCTCGACAGTGACTTTTAAACCGAACAGGAGCGCCTCGTATTCTGCTTCATTGTTTGTAGCCTTGAACTCTAGCCGAAGCGCGTGCTCATAGATGTGGCTAGAGGGGTCCTTGAGCACCAAGCCGACGCCTCCTCTTTCTGAGTTGGCGGAACCATCAATGTGCAGCGTCCACCTAAGGTCTGAGCTCGCCGGGGGCTCCGGGGGTATGAGTTCCGAGAAGAAGTCCGCCACCACTTGACCTTTGATCACCCTTCTTGCCAAATTCCCTCAACTCTACCGACCATTTAAGCATCCGACCTGCAACATCAAACTTCGAAAGGATCTGGCGCAAGGGTTGGTCGGTTATCACCTTGACGGGATGCGTATGAAAGTACGGTCTCAGCTTCCTTGATGCCAGGATCAGTGCCAAGGCCAATCTCTCTATGGGGGGGTAACGGAGCTCGGGGCTTGCCAAGACATGACTAGTGTAGTAGATTAGTTTTTGCCCGGCTTTGTCGAGCGTCACCAGGACCGAGCTGACCACTAGGTCGGATGCCGTAAGGTATAAGCCGAGTGACTCTCCATCCTTCACCGACGCTAGCTGAGGCATGTGTTTGATGTGGCTCTTTAGTTGGCGGGAACGCTTCCTCGCATTCGGGTGTCCACTTGAAATCCTTTGCCGACTTCAGTGCCCGGAAGAAGGTCGAGCTTTTATCTCCGGCTCGGGAGATGAAGCGGCTCAGCGCTGCTAGTCTGCCTGTGAGTCGTTGGACCTCCTTCACCGACCTCGGGGGTTGCATCTCCTGTATTGCCTTTATCTTATCAGGGTTTGCATCTATTCCTCGTTGATGCACAATGAAGCCGATGAATTTTCCGAATGTGATACTGAAGGTACATTTTGCCGGGTTGAGACGCATCTTGTATTTCCTTAGCGTATGGAACATTTCCGCCAAATCCGAGAGATGAGCCTCAGCCCTTCGACTTTTGACTATCATGTCATCCACGTAGATCTCCATGTTCCTCCCGACCTGGTCCTTGAACATGTGATTTACCCCACTGGTATGTTGCTCCGGCATTCTTCAGCCCAAACAGCATCACTTTGTAGCAGTAGCTGCCGTTGTGAGTGATGAAGGCCGTATTTTCTTTATCTCTCGAAGCCATTCAGATTTGATTGTACCCCAAGAAGATATCCATAAAAGAGAGGAGTTGATGTCCCGACGTGGCATCTACCAGCTGGTCGATACGAGACAGGGGATAACAGTCCTTCGGGCAAGCCCGATTGAGATCAGTATAGTCAATGCACATTCGCCAATTTCCATTAGCTTTCTTGACAAGTACAACGTTGGATAACCAGGTTGGGTACTTCACTTCTTCAATGAGCTCCGCACCCAATAGGCGAATGACTTCGTCTTATATGGCCTTCTATCGGTCGGGAGTGAACTTGCATGGACGCTGCTTTACGGGTCGGGTGTCGGGGTTGATGTTCAGGTGGTGTTGAGCGATCTCCGGGTCGACCCCTGGCATATCCTTTGGGGACCATGCGAAGACGTCTTGATTCTTCCGCAAGAATTCAACCAGTTGCACTCGCTGATCCTCCGTGAGTTCCGACCCGACCTTCACCAGCCTGTCCGGGCGACTTGGGTCGAGGGGCACCTCCAAAACTTGCTCCACCGAGTGGGGATCTCGAGCATTATCTTCGGGGCTTCGGGGATCCGCAGCGGCTAATTGGACCTTTGGCCTCTTTGTCACGAACGGACGTCGCTCAATCGCAACATCTTCGCTCCGTGAACCGTTCGTTACTTTTTCTTGCTTGTACATATGTTTGGCAGCTTGTTTTGCCTTGAGTTTATGTGTTTTTACCCAAAAAATGTGAGGAAAAGTAGTATAGAAGGCTGCAGAACGATCGTTCGCTGCACAGAGCCAAAACAGCCCAAAACAGCCCTATTTTTGGGTCTTTTTTGTGTGCCACGGTAACCTTTCTGAGTGATGTAAAATGTCAGCCATTTCAGCACCTTGGAACCCCCAGTGTGGCACCGGGCTGGATAGGGCTCCGGGTATATGTTGGGCGTAGGCGTTCATCAGCAATTGAACTTGTCTTGCGTCCGATACCTTGGGAACCATCATTTGCGGACTTACGACCGTTCCTACAACCCTCCAAAGTCCTATTTCGCTCTCTTTCTCTCTTTTCTCAGTTGCACTCAAGGTGTTCGACAAATTGCTTGTATAGCTTTCCGCTTTACGAGACACCGGGACGTGTCTGTCGCTCGCTTCTAAGCTAATCAACTTCTTCTTTACAGGGCTTACGGGACCTTAAGAGGTTGTAAGAGGGCTGACCCTTTGTTAACAGATAACGCTTTGGGCTTTTCATGACTTAGGCAATCCCAGCTAAGTCCAGAACAATGTGCAAGGTTGCTTCACGACTTAGGCAATTTCAGCTAAGTCTTCGAGACTGCCGCAAGGGTGCCGCACGGCTTAGGCAAATTCAGCTAAGCCCGTGACAGTGTGGTATCAGAGCAGACAAGCAATTCTTACAAACAACGAAGAAGATTCGCAATCTCGCCATGGTGAAACATCTTGGTGAATCGAGCAAGATGGGGCAAGCGGGACCCTTGCTCCAAGGAGTCACAAGTGGGTTGCAAGTGCAAACTCGCTTGCAAACTTCTTGAGCCGCTTATGATGAGTGCGATAGTGAACAAGACGAGCGTGAAGTTAGGTATTCTCCACGAGGGGAGGAGGCGTCATCTGGAGTGCCAACCGGGAAGAAGGGTCACAGAGAGAGACTTACAACGACGGAAACCCGCCTTGATGTTCTTGAAGCGAGCGTAGAGGAACTCTACCAAGGCCAAGGAAGGCTACTTGGGGTAGAGAGCTCGCAAGAAAAAGTTGAAGCTCGGATCAAACAAGTTCAATCCCTGATTGATCAATTGATAGAGGGCACCAAAGATTCCGTACGACATCTACACGAAGTTATGACAGAACTCACGGCTAAGGTGATGGTGTTAACAAGGACCCTCGATGCGGGAGGGAACAACACCCGCGCTGCGCCACCACAACACTTCAGAGCACCAGAGCCACAGTGCTACAGAGGTGCTAAGGATGCCAAAGAGCTTGAAAATTTCTTGTTCGACACGAAACAATATTTTCCTGCTACAAGGCTCGATTCTGAAGAAACCAAAGTTACTATAGCAACAATGTATCTGAATGAGGATGCAAAACTTTGGTGGCGAACCCGTTGGGAAGAGATCCAGCAAGACCGATGTCGATTGGATACATGGGAAGACTTGAAGCGAGAGTTGAGAACTCAGTTCTTGCCCGAGAACACAGAGTTTGTCCGCAAGAAGGAAACTGAGACAACTCCGTCAAAGTACAATAATCCGAGACTATGTGAAACAATTTTCAGCACTGATGCTGGATATACGGAACATGTCTGAGAAAGATAAGCTATTCAGCTTCCTTGATGGCTTGAAGCCATGGGCACAATAAGAACTACATTGGAGGAATGTCACCGATGTAGTCAGGGCAATTGCAGCCATGGAAAGGCTGGCTGACTTTGTTTCTTCAGAGGATTCGAGAAAGAAGAAACACTCTTCAAAAAATTGCCTATCTAAATACTCTCGAGCAAAGGAGTCTAGGGGTGAGCAAAAAAAGAAGACTTTCCACAAGGGATCGGGCTCAAGAGGTAGAGTCCCAAAGTCTAGTGGATGCTTCTTGTGTGGATGACCGCACAAAGTGGGGGAGTGCTCACAAAAATAGGCACTCAATACTTTAACGGCATCGATTCTACCTCGTAAGTCAGACAAGGGAAAAGCTATCGCCCTTAGTTTGAGCAGTTCTAACTCTAGTAGTGACAGTGAGGCGTCGCAAGGACCCAGGATGAGAGCAATGCGTTTGTTGAATGTGTTGCGGGGTCAAGTGGGGGAGAACACAAAGGCAAAGCCACTGAATGCAGGAAACAACGAGTTGATGTATGTGGACATCAAGCTTAATGGCCGAACAACCCATGCAATGGTGGACATGGGCGCGACCCATAATTTTATTGTCGATTGTGAAGCTAAGAGACTTGGATTAATCTTGGAGAAGAGCCCAAGTCGTATGAAGGCGGTGAATTCGGAGGCTCAGCGGAACTCCGGACAAGCAAAATGGATCCCTATCAAGATCGGGACATGGAGCGGGAGCACAATCTTGATGGCAGTGCCACTAGACAACTTCCAAGTAATTCTCGGAATGGAGTTTATGCACACAGCGAAGTTAGTGCCAGTACCATTCCTGAACTTCTTGTGTCTAATGGGAGGTGATGATTCCTGCATGGTTTCAGTTTCTCGGGGAGGAACCAAGGACCTACAACAAATATCAGCTTTACAATTGAAGAAAGGGGTACGAAAAGGTGAATCAATCTTTGTAGCTGCTATGAAGCTAGAGACACCTGATGGGGAAGACATTCAGGAACCTACTGTTGTGGCGAACATCCTGAAGGAGTTCTCAGATATAATGCCACCAGAGTTGCCGAGAACTCTACCACCACGCAGAGGCATGGATCATCGGATTGAGCTGGAGCCGGAAATTAAGCCTCCAGCGAGACCACCATACCGCATGGCCCCTTCGGAGTTGGTAGAACTGAGGAAGCAGTTAGATTAACTGCTAAGCGGAGGTCTCATCCGCAGTTCCAAAGCACCTTTCGGAGCTCCAGTCCTCTTTCAGAAGAAACAAGATGAGAGTCTCCGATTATGCATTGATTATCGAGCCCTTAACAAGATGACGATGAAAAACAAGTACCATATCCCGCTCATCGTGAACTTGTTCGATTAATTGGGCAAGACAAAGTACTTCTCCAAACTCGACCTTCGGTCGGGGTATTGGCAGGTACGCATTACAGAAAGTGATGAGGCAAAGATACCTGTGTGACCAGGTATAGAGCATTCGAGTTCTTGGTGATGCCTTTCGGCTTAACCAATGCTCCGGCCACATTCTGCACTCTAATGAACCAGTTGTTCAAGGAGTATCTGGATAAGTTTGTGGTCGTCTACTTAGACGATATCGTCGTCTATAGCCAAACACTTGAGGAGCATGTTAGTCACCTCCGAACAATTTTCAAAGTTCTCAGGGAGAACACCTTGTTCGTGAAGAGGGAAAAGTGCTACTTCGCTCAAACGGAGATTTTATTCTTGAGGCATCGAATTGGCAATGGTTCCATCCGAATGGACCAGTCTAAGGTGCAAGCTGTGGCAGACTGGCGAACACCAAAGAATGAGCCAGAGTTGAGATCCTTCCTTGGGTTCGTCAACTATTATCGGCGCTTCATAGCTGGGTATTCGAAACGAGCAGCTCCGTTGACGGAGTTGCTAAAGGAGGAGCAGTCCTGGAGATGGTCGGACAAATGTGAGGTGATATTTCAAGACCTAAAGACTGTTGTGTTGGAGGAACCTGTACTCAGATTACCAGACTATAGAAAGTCTTTTGAAGTCCATACAGATGCTTTTGATTTTGCTATTGGAGGAGTTCTTATGCAGGAGGGTCATCCGGTGGCCTACGAGAGTCGTAAGCTCAACGAGACCGAGTGACGATATCTTATGCATGAGAAGGAGATAACAGCGGTGGTACACTGTCTACGAGTGTGGTGACACTACATTCTGGGAACACCATTTATGCTAAGGACATACAATATCGTATTGAGTTACTTCCAAACTCAAAAGAAACTCTTCTCAAAGCAAGCACGATGGTATGACTTCTTGGCTGAGTTCGACATAGTAATGGAGTACAAGCCCGGAAAAGCAAATATCGTGGCCAATGCATTGAGTCAGAAAGTAGAGCTAGTGAATGCTACACAGTTGGAGGGCGGAGGCCAAACAAGTCAATTGCACTCCAACTTCCTTTCCATGAACAGGGATGGACTGTACCGAGATCCTCAGGCAGTAACTCTGATGCAACTCATCAAAGAGGGCAAGGCACGACGATTTTGGGTCCAGGAGAGACTTATCTACACCAAGGGGAACAGAGTTTATGTTCCGCGAGCGGATAACTTGAGGTGTGAACCCCTGAAAGAGTGTCACGATTCCCTTTGGGTTGGACATTCGGGTATCCACGAAACAATAGCTCTCGTGGAGAGGGCCTTCTATTGGCCGAAGATGGGGACAGATGTGAAGGAATATGTTCAAACATACCTTGGGAGAGCATTTCCTTGGACTTCATATCAAGCTTACCCTCGGTAGGGGGACTTGGATCGATACGCGTGGTAGTTGATCGATTTTTGAAGTATGCAACATTCATTGATGCACCCCTATATTGCTCAGCGGAGGAGGCGACTAAGTTGATGATGAAGAATGTGATGAAGTTTTGGGGAGTCTCACACAACATCATTAGTGATCAAGATTCTCGGTTCTTGGGACGATTCTGGACCGATTTGTTCAAGTTGTTGGGATCTAAATTATACTTCTCCACAAGCCTCCACCCCTAAACGTATGGCCAAACAGAAAGAATTAACTCGCTATTGGAGCAATATCTTCGATACTATATAAGTGCCAACCAACGAGATTGAGTGAAGCTGTTGGACATAGCCCAATTCTCCTATAACTTGCAGCGGAGCTCTGTATCCAACAAGAGCCCATTTGAGATTATTACGGGACAACAACCATCAACTCCTCACACCCTGGTTATTGGTTATATAGGGAGTAGCCCATCAGCCTATCACTTTGCAAAGGAATAGCATCGCAATGCAGATATTACGTGGGCTTACTTGGAGAAGGCGGCCAAGAAGATGAAGAAGTGGGCAGACTTGTGGAGGCGACCACAAGAGTTTAAAGTGGGCGACATGGTGTTAATGAAGCTCCAACCAGCACCACTCTAGTTCTTTAGGCACAGAGTGCACAAAGGATTGGTGCACAAATATGAAAGGTCTTTCTCAATCATTAGTAGAGTAGGCAATGTCTCATACAAGTTGCAACTGCCAGCATGGTTCAGAATTCATAACGTCTTCTATGCAAAGCAACTTGAAAGCCTACCACTTAGATCCGTAAGATGATTCTCGAAATGTTCCAACTCGCCTACCCCCCACCAGAGCCTCTTACGAGAAGCGAGTTGAAACTATTCTGGTGGATCGCAAGATAAAGCTACCCAATGGAGCACAGCAAATTGAGTACTTGGTGAAGTGGCAAAAGCTTCCTCAAACAGAAGCCAATTGGGAGCCAGAAGATGCCATATGACATAAAGAAGCTCGCGTCAAAGCCTACCAACAAGCGTCGACGAGGGAGTCGACAGTTTAAGTGGGGGAGAATGTCACGAATGGACGTCGCTCAACCGTAACATCTTTGCTCCGTGAACTGTTCGTTGTTTTTTCTTTCTTGTACATATATTTGGCAGCTTGTTTTGCCTTGAGTTTATGTGTTTTTACCCAAGAAATATGAGCGAAAGTAGTGTAGAAGGCTGTAGAACAATCGTTCGCTGCACAGAGCCAAAACAGCCCTATTTTTTGGTCTTTTTCGTGTGTCATGGTAACCTTTTTGAGCATGCAAAATGTCAGCCATTTCAGCACCTTGGAACCCCCTGGGTGGCACCGGGATGGATGGGGTTCCGGGTATATGTCGGGCGTAGGCGTTCATCAGCAATTGAACTTGTCTTGCGTCCGATACCTTGGGAACCATCGTTTGTGGACTTGCGACCATTCCTACAACCCTCCAAAGTCCTATTTCGCTCTCTTTCTCTCTTTTCTCAGCTGCACTCAAGGTGTTCGACAAATTACTTGTATAGCTTTTCGCTTTGCAAGACACCGGGACGTGTCCGTCGCTCGCTTCTAAGCTAATCAACTTCTTCTTTGCAGATCCTACAGGACCTTAAGAGGTTATAAGAGGGCTGGCCCTTTATGGACATATAATGCTTTGGGCGTTTCATGACTTAGGCAATCCCAGCTAAGTCCAGAATAGTGGGCAAAGTTGCTTCACGACTTAGGCAATTTCAGCTTAGTCTTCGGGAGTTCCGCAAAGGTGCCGCACGACTTAGGCAAATTCAGCTAAGTCCGTGACATCTTGGATAATGTTGTTGTCGTTAGATAACATTGCCTAGATTCTCTTGGGTCACTCCTGACCTTGTCGACCTCTGCTCGGGTCGAAAACTTCAGGAGCCGGTGGTAGGTTGAGACAATCGCCTTGAGCCGGTTGAGGGTCGGGCGCCCGATGATGGTATTGTATGCTAAGGGGAGCTTTACCACCATGAACGACACCATAAGAGTCATTGACCTTGGTTCTCCTCCAAATGTGACAGGAATCGTGGCTGCCCCCATGGGAGAGACAAAGTCTCCGGTGAACCCTGTCAAAGTATATGTTAGAGTGACGAGGTCCTTGTCGGTCGGTCCCAATTTCTGGAAGGCATCAAAATATAAGATGTCGGTCGAACTTCCTGTGTCAATCATGACTCTTTTGACATAGGCGTTGGCCATCCTGATTGAGATCACCAACGTATCATCATGGCAGGGGTACTCCTCGCCTCCCGTCTTGAATATGATGCCGAGATCTTCACAATGCGCCAGCCTCTTTCTGACCTCAGAGCGTGCATAGGCCTTGCACGCCGAGGAGCTGTCACCGCTTGAGGCTGGCCACCCGAAGATGACGTCGATTTGCTTTTCAACTGGACCTTTGGGTCGGGGTGACGAATCTTGAGGAGGTCAGCTAGCGTGAAGTGAGGATTGGTCGCAGACATATCGACACAGGTGCCCGTGCCGGATGTGGTCTTCAATTTGATATTGCAGGTCGCAACATTCTTTCATGTCATGGTCGTATTCCCTGTGAAAGCGACAATACCTCCTTTTGTCGCGCCTCTCGGAGTGTGACTTCATTGGGTTTGGAGCCTTCAAGAGGCCCTTCTCCCGGATTTGAAAGAAGATTTCTGTTTGAGTCGAGTTGAGGGGAATCGGGGGGGTCTCGATGGCAACATGCCCGACCTGTCCTCCCTCCTCTTAGGTGGCGTCGGGGGGTGTCATCGAGGTTGCTCTGCTCAGGGGCGTTTCGACTCATCCCGCTTGCCTGCCACCAGCATCTCGGCGGCCATGTATTGGTGCGCCCGCTGTAGCATCTCGGGTAGCATTACAGGAGGTCGCTCGCTCATTGACCAAAAGAACCTCGACAGTCTCAGTCCCGTTAAGAATGCTTGGATGGCTAGGAACGGATGGAGATCCAAAATTTCTTGGACCTGTGAGGTGAATCATACCACAAACTGGGAGAGGGACTCGTTGCTCCCTTGGACCAACAAGAGAGAGGCGATGGTCGGTTTGGGGCGTGCACTCGCCAAGAAGTTTAATTCAAACTCTTTCGTCAATAGATCAAATGAAGATATAGAAGCGGGTTTGAGACGAGAGTACCAGGTCCTAGCCGGTCCTCTTAAGGTGGTCGGGAAAGCCCGACACATCAGTGCATCAGACGTGTCATACAGGGCCATCTGAGCACGAAATGCTGTGATGTGCTCCGTCGGATCACCGCTGCCATCATAAAGTTCGAGGGTTGGGAGTCTAAAGCTGGTCGGGAGAGGTTTGACTTGTATCTCGGGAGTGAACAGGGAACTGCCTTTTGAGCTTTCTCCGATCTCCCCCTTTGATTTGAGGACCTCCTTCTGGACCTCGTCCAGCCGCTGATGGACTTGGCGGACTTGTTCCCTCAAGGAGTCAACGGATTCAGATGATAGGGTGTCGAAGTCGGGGCTGTTTTGCACCGGATCGCAAGAGCAGCTTTGCGACCGAGCTGGTGCAGCAGTCGGGGAGGCTACATGGGCTTCCACAGCCTGGCGCTGTGGTGGCTCCGCCTCGAGTTGGGTCTTCCGGTTCGGGGCCACATGTGACTCCGTTTGCGAAAATATCGTCGGGGGAGCCGATTGTTGAGTTGCCGATTGTATGAGCTGGGGCAGGTATGATATTATGGTTTGCACCATACCGGCCAGTGCCTGGACTTGGTTCGTGAGGCCGAGAAAAGCCTCAACCGTGATGACGAACAGAGCAGGGTTGGATGCAGGTGAAGGAAATCTCACGTCGGTCATCATTCTCCAAAAATGGTTCGGAGTCGGCCCTGCTGTGGTAAAGGCTACGAGGCATCCGTACCTGAGGTCCTTACTGCGCATGTTGCTTACCATGCCATCGTACTTCATCGCAGCCTCTGTTGTCCTTGCGGCAAGGCGCGCGACGTGCTTCCTGCCACTGGGGAGCGTCGGTCTTGCCCTCCTTACCCCTGTCAGGTCGGCCGTACGATAGCTGACCCTCCCATGCTTGTGTCAGGTCGGCTCTAATCACATCGTGTCGACCACGTCGTTGGGCTAGCTGTCGGGGGGCGCAGGGACATTCGTCATATCATCTTTGAAACCCAAACACAGTATTGCTAAGCATGTTCTTTCCATGCAGCTGAGAGATTCAATTGGTGCAATGGGTTTCTTAGTGACGCTTTCGATCAAGATTCTTAGGAACATATATCTATGATGGAGGGGATCTCATTTGGCCAAATAGAGCAATCCAGAACTAATAATTGCTTTGGGTACTTCTTTTTCTAATTTATTAAAGTGAAGAATTTTACATCAAGAGACATTGGTAGTACTCAGCAACGTGATCATATAAATTGGTAAGTCAGAATGCTCCACAACTAATTATTCTTTCATACAACTATTAATTCTTCGTTTGTCATTGTTCGACTCTTAACAATGGACTAGCTCATATCATTGTAAAGCAGGTTTTACGAATTCTCTACGAAAACTTAGATGTTTGCGATCCAAACAATCAACATTCGAATGATTAGCTTGGTCCCCGATCTATGCATGGCACCCCACCATGAGCAGATGAGGCCAAAGATCTTGATGGAATTAGACAAGAGGTGTTCTCTGGCTTTGAGGTTGAGCCCAGTCTTTTAGGATCTGGTCCTGCTCGACCCTTGGGGCCACCCTTTATAGACGTAGTCTTCCATCCAACCCTATGCTGCTCTATGCTACAATCGTAATGTATCCCCTATTGGTTCGCATGTACCTGATGGTGTCAGATTTGTCCATCTTATTAAATTGAGACAATGGTTGGTTAAGAATTTAGCTTCGGTAAATGTCAATAAAAATATGTTACTAAACTATGTGCACTTGCTATATTTTCAGCTCTTTAACTAACCATGTTTACTGTGCTTGTGTATATGGTTGTGTCTACGAAGGTACGTTTAATGTATATATTTATAGGACATATTCTAGTTCATTCTACGAGGGCCACTAGATCACCATAGTAAAACCAACTAAGTGCTCTCGAGTTAGCTCAAACAGTACTCGAGATTGATTGTCGCTCCATCTTGCTGTCCAAAAAGCATGATAAGGCATGACACAATCCTCACGGCGTCAGCGGATAGATTGTCAAACCATCTTACCATCCAAAGAATATGACAGGACACGACGCAATCCAAACAACATCGACATCAAGGTATGGTTCAACCATATCAAGTCGTCAACACACATTAACGCTCACATACGGTGGTGCTATCAACTATTAAACATTTTCCCCGCAGTAGGTATAAAAGTCATCCCGATGAATAATATAAAAGTGAAGAAAAAAACACACACAAACCACACCACGAGGAGGACACCATCAAAAGCTCAGGTGAAGGACCCTCCGTCTAGTTTTAACCTTTTTGTGCAGGACATGATTGATGAGGAGGAGAAAGAGATGAATGCCAGCCTAGCCTCAAGGAGTTGGTCTAGAGATCCCGAAGTAGAATCTTCATCCCATTGCACCCTCTCCCTGGAACATGTGAGCTGCGTGAACGCCCTTGCGCACTCGGATTGGACTAAGACGAGACGCCGTCGCAGGCTCAGCATAAAGAATGATAATATACATTCAAACATTTGTGTATGTTTTCGTGTGAATAATGGACTAATTATAAATTATTCTATGTAATTAATTATTTTGATCCTTATATTTTATTTAAAAAAATTATATTAAAATATTTATATTATTTTTAATATTCATTGTTCCAACAAAATTTATCTCTCTTAATTTTCAATCATGTAAAATTATCTTTTTAATTTTATATAGAAATTTTTATCTTAGTAAATATAAGGATCTATATAAATCTTAAATATGCAAGGATGGGGATACTAAATCGCCTTGCGTCTAGAAGATGGAACTGGCGATCGTCCCAAAATCGTGCGGATACATTTATTATGCCACGATGAGCCAATCCTGGCCGTTCCCTTAACTCCTTCGAGCTCTCAACTCTCCATAGGCATGGGGCTCACTCGTGTGAGCGGGTGATAGATGGACAGTCGAGATGTAAGATCGTGGTGAAGCGACGACGAAAGATAGGGAGTTGAAGGCAAGCCGGATTCGCCTGGGTTGGAGAGGATCCTGCTCTGCACATTTAGCACGTGACGATCACTTGGAGGCCAGGAGCATGGATATAAGCGGATTCGAGCGGAGAAACGTAATACAGGAACTCGGCCAAGAGGATTGTTCCCATGGCGGCCACCTCCTCCAACTCTCACATCCATCTAGCTGCCCTCCACTCGCCACTCTCCTACATCGCCGCCTTCCCCCGGTTCGCTCCCGGCCGTCTCAGCTCCTCCCCGCGCCGTACGCTATCTCCTCTCTCGGTTGCCAGCCGCGTTGAACTCCCAATTCTCCGCGTTCTCTTCTTTACGTTTTTATCGATGTTTTGGAGACTTAGCGATCTGCTTCCTGATTGGTTTCCCGATGGCTTCTTTTTGGGAGAAAAAAAAAGATACTTAATTGATATGGCAAATGCCGACCTGGCCGCCAAGTCATCACGCCCTAGGACAGCTAGGCCGCTGATGTGGCCAAACCAACGTAACTGGTCGACCGGATGTACGAAGGACACCAGGTGTCGTTCAGCCGACCTGGCACAGGTAAGGTCGGCAACCCCTACCTGCAGGCGCACGCCTCACCACCAGTACGGCAGGCATGGCGAGAGGCGCGGCAGCATGGTGAGCCATGAATGCGGTAAGGTCGTCAGGTACGAACAACCCACAACACCCACTATAAAAGCTCATGCACCTCCACAGGGCAGGGGGATCGCAAAAAAGACTATTAAACTGACTTGATCGTCGGAGGGGTCACGTCGGGAACCTACCCGACCCGACCTCCTTGCAGGAACCAGCGGCCGACCCCAACAGGACGACCCCTTCTTCACCCGGGCTTCGCCACTCCAGCATCAGAACTCCCGAGCCGACCCCTGAATCACCGCTCATCCGGACCAGCTCCGCTCTGTGCCGAAGAGATTGTGAAGCAGGCGGCCTAGTGCACACGGGCCTGGACCAGCAAAGGCTTGCTCAGCATATTTGAAGACGGGACGCGTCCACTAGGCCAGCACCAAATTCGTCCCTATCATTTTTGGCGCTAGAAGGAGGGCCCATGTCGCCAGAACGCCCACTCGCTGACTCCGGCACAGAGCGCCGGACGGAACCTGATCACCCTCGATCGACCGAGGAAGCCCCGGCTGCCATGCCGACTCCCAACCGTTTTTGGAGAATGATGACCGCCCCCGGGTTCCCATCACCCGCATCGAATCCTGCGCCCCCCATGGTCACTGCCGAGGCCTTCCTCGGCCTCACCAGCCAAGTCCAAGGACTTGCAGGCATGGTGCAAACTATAATCTCGTACCTGCCACAACTGATGCATACAACGGCGCATCAATCAGCGCCTCCGCGAGCGGAGTCACCAACGGCCCCAGGTCGGGGAATCCCGCCAGTCACCGAGGTGCCACCACCCCGGGTGACCAAGGCCCCACCACCTCGGGTCCCGGCTTCGTCGACATCGACACCAACCCGATCCCAAAGCCGATCTCACAACCCAGCACTGACTGAACCTGATCCTGATATTCTGTCAACCGACTCCACCGACTCTCTGAGGAAGCAGGTCCGCCGAGTCCATCAGCGACTTGACGAGGTTCAGAAAGAAGTCTTCAGATCGAAAGATGAGGTCGGGGAAAGCTCTAAAGGAGGCTCCCCGTTCACCCCCGAAATACACTCAAGGCCCCTGCCGGTAACCTTCAGGCTACCGGTCCTCGAGCCCTATGACGGCAGTGGAGACCCAGTAGAGCATGTCGCGACATTCCGTGCCCAGATGGCCCTTTACGACACTTCGGAGGCACTGATGTGTCGAGCATTCCCGACCACCCTCAGAGGATCGGCCAGAACCTGGTATGCTCGGCTAAAACCCGCATCCATACCGTCGTTTGACGTGTTAGCAAAGGAATTCGAGTCGAATTTTTTGGCAAGCGCGTGCCCAAGGCCCACCACAGCCTCGCTCCTCGGGATGGCCCAAGGGAGCGATGAGCCCCTCTCCCAGTTTGTAAGAAGGTTTACATCACGAGTACAGGGCATTCCAGACCTCCATCCGTCCCTGGCCATTCAAGTATTTCTGACAGAGCTGAAGCCGTCAAGGTTCTTTTGGTCGTTGATCGAGCGACCACCAACGAGTCTGCCCGAGATGCTGCAACGGGCACACCAGTATGTGGCGGCCGAGGCCCTAATAGCCGGCAAGCGGGACGAGACGAAGCGCCCTCGGGGCGAACAATCTCGTGGGCATCCGGCCCCGTCTCCCAAGAAAAGGGAGGACAGGTCGGGCCTACTGCCGGCCAGACCTCCTCTGATTCCTCTCAACTCGACCCGAACGGAAATCTTTTTCCAAATACGGGAAAAGGGACTCTTGAACGCACCAAGCCCGATGAAGTCACACCCCGAGCGGCGTGACAAGAGGAGGTACTGCCGGTTCCATCGAGAATATGGTCACGACACCGAGGAATGCCGCGACCTCCAGTACCAGATTGAGGACCTTATCCGACGCGGTCATCTGCGGCGATGCGTCTGCGAGCAGCCCCCTCTCTCGGACGGTCGGCCATCCCGAGACCTGTCCCCCCGACCGCAAGGCCCGGTCGAAAAATAGATCGATGTCATCTTCGGCGGCCCGGCATCAGGCGACAACAGCTCGTCAGCGCGCAAAGCATATGCGCGGTCCGAGGCCGGGAAGAGGTCGCTACATCACGAGGAACTCGACGTCACGTTCAGGTCACAAGATGAGGGGCATTCATCCCACGATGACGCGCTGGTAATCTCAATCCGCATGGCAAACGCCTACGTCAAGCGGGTTATGATCGACACGGGAAGTTCGGCCGACATTTTATATTTCGACGCATTCCAACGGTTGGGACTGACCGACCTAGACCTCACCCCCCTAACATCTACCTTGACAGGGTTCACTGGGGATTCCATTTCTCCCATGGGGACGACTACGATCCCTATCACGTTCGGGGGAGAGCCGAGGTCAAAGACGCTGATGGTATCATTCATGGTGGTCAGGCTCCCATCCGCATACAACGCCATCATCGGGCGCCCGACCCTAAACCGGCTCAGGGTGGTCGTCTCAACGTACCACCGGATCTTGAAGTTTCCAACTCGAGCCGGGGTCGGCGAGGTCAGGAGTGACCCGAAGGAGTCCAGACAATGCTACCTGACGGCGACAGCGCTATGCAAGAAACCAAGAGCCGAACCGATCGACGCCACGCATCCTGACCCAGTGGAAGCTGCCCCGGACGCCCACTCCGCAGAGAAAGTTCTCGAGCTACCGTTGGACCCGAGTCGCATGAGCAAGCTGGTAAAGGTCGGGTCGGAGCTTACGGAGAATCAACAAGTTCAGCTGATAGATTTCTTGACGAGGAACGACGACGTTTTCGCGTGGACCCCGAACGACATGCCAGGGGTCGACCCGGAGATTGTCCAACACTACTTAAACATCTCCCCCGACGCCCGGCCGGTGAAGCAGCGCCCTCGAAAATTTGCTCCGGATCGCCAAAAGGCCATAGAAGACGAGGTCACACGCCTGCTGGACGCACAGCTCGTCGAAGAAGTAAAGTATCCGACCTGGTTGTCCAATGTTGTACTCGTTAAAAAGGCAAATGGAAATTGGCGGATGTGCGTTGATTATACTGATCTCAATCGGGCTTGCCCGAAGGACTGCCACCCGCTTCCCCGCATCGACCAACTTGTAGACGCCACGTCCGGGCATCAGCTGCTCTCTTTTATGGATGCCTTCTCGGGATACAACCAGATCCAAATGGCCCCGAGAGACAAAAGAAACATGGCATTTATCACGCACAATGGGACATACTGCTACAAGGTGATGCCGTTCGGATTGAAGAATGTCGGCGCGACCTATCAGCGCCTCGCCAATCGAATGTTCAAGGACCAGGTCGGAAGGAACATGGAAATATATGTCGACGACATGATAGTCAAAAGCCAACATGCCGAGACCCATCTCTCTGACCTGGAGGAAACATTTCGCACGTTGAGGAAATACAGGATGCGCCTCAACCCAGCGAAGTGCACTTTCGGCATCACGGCCGGGAAGTTTCTCGGCTTCATAGTGCATCAATGAGGAATCGATGCCAACCCCGACAAAATAAAAGCCATATAGGAGATGCAGTCCCCTAAGACCGCAAAGGAGGTACAATGACTTGCGGGAAGGATTGCGGCCTTGAGCCGCTTCATTTCCCGGGCCGGTGACAAGAGTTCAGCCTTTTTTCACGCATTAAAGTCGGCAAAAGACTTCAAATGGACCCCCGAATGCGAGGAGGCCTTCCACCAACTCAAAGGTCACCTCGAGAACCTGCCGCAGCTGGCCTCGGTGAAAGATGGCGAGCCCCTCGGCCTATACCTCGCTGTGACCGGTCTGGCAGTTAGCTCGGTCCTGGTAACGCTTGACAAAGCCGGGGAAAAGCCGGTCTACTACACCAGCCACGTTTTGGCAGGGCCTGAGCTTCGATACGCCCCCATAGAAAGGATAGCCTTGGCGCTTGTTCTGGCCTCCAGAAAACTGAGGCCATATTTCCAGACACACCCCATTAAAGTAATAACCGACCAACCCCTGCGCCAGATCCTTTCCAAGTTTGATGTTGCAGGTCGGATGCTGAAGTGGTCGGTAGAGCTGGGGGAATTCGATATCGAATATGAGCCGAGAAAGGCAATCAAAGGCCAAGTGCTCACGGATTTCCTATCAGAGCTCATGCCGCCACCGGCTCTTCAAAATCCGACCCCCGGATGGACCTTACATATCGATGGGTCAGCCAACTCGGAAAGAGGAGTCGGCTTGGTGCTCAAAGACCCTTCCGGCCACATGTACGAACATGCCTTGCGACTGGGGTTCAGAGCCACAAACAACAAGGCCGAGTATGAAGCGCTCCTGTTCGGCCTCAAGGTCGCGGCCGATCTAGGGGCAGAAGACATAGAGGTGTTCACCGACTCCCAACTCGTCGCCGGCCAGGTTAATGGCACGTTTGAAACCCGGGAAGCGGCGATGATCAAATACCTTGCCGAGGTGTGGCTGGCGGCGACGCGGTTTCAAAGATTTACCATCACCAAGGTGCCCCGCAACAAGAACACGCAGGCAGATGCCTTGGCCAAATTGGCTTCCTCCCGCGCGACTGACACACCAACCGAGCAATGGTAAGGACCATCGGGCCATCCATTGGCCCGACCCTCATGACTGTCGGTCAAGAAGACGGAGGCTGGACCAACGAGATCCTCCGCTTCAAACAAGCGGGAGTCCTCCCTGAGGATAAGGCGGCCGCCCGAAGAGTCAGAAGGGCGGAGTCATGGTACTGCATCATCGATGGCCACCTCTACCGACGAGGCTTCAGCCGACCCCTGCTTCGCTGTTTGAATCCGACCGAGGCACAGACCACGTTAGCCGAGATCCACGAGGGAATATGTGGAGACCATGTCGGCGCGCGCACCCTGGCACACATGGTCCTCAGGCAAGGTTATTATTGGCCCACACCACGAAAGGATGCCCAAGCTTATGTTCGAGGCTGTGAGCCATGCCAAAAGCACGCCCGACTCCAACATAGACCGATGGTACCACTCTCGACTGCCGACTTTGCATGGCCCTTCGCCCAATGGGGAATGGACCTCCTCGGCCCCTTCCTCCCAGCTTCGGGACAGAGAAGGTTCTTGATAGTCGGCGTCGACTATTTCACTAAGTGGCTCGAAGCCGAGCCGCTGGCTTCCATCACCGAAAAGCAAGTCGAAGGGTTCGTATGGAAGAGCATCATAACCAGGTTCGACCTCCCAAGGGCGATCATCACCGACAACGGCACGTAGTTCAACAACGCAAAGTTCAAAGCGTTCTGCCAGAGCTATCGCATCCAACTAAAGTTTAGCTCGGTTGCCCATCCCCAAGCTAACGGCCTGGCCGAGGTAACAAACCGGGCCATCCTTGAAGGATTGAAAAAGAGGGTCTCCAACGCCACAACTTCTTGGGTTGAGGAGCTCCCGAGTGTCCTATGGGCGTTGAGAACAACCCCTAAAACCCCGACGGGTGAGTCGCCTTACAGCTTGGCGTTCGGCACGGAAGCCGTACTGCCCCCCGAGGTGGTTTTCCCGACTCTCCGAATCCAGACCCAAAGTCAGGAGGGGTCCGATCAGAACCTCCGCAGGAACCTCGACCTATTAGAGGAAAGACGGGCCAATGCTCATCTCAGAGCGCTGGCCTACAGGAGGGCTGTCGCAAGAATCTACAACCGACGCGTACGCCCACATCACGTCGGGACGGGCGACCTGGTCCTCCGAAAAACTGAGGTCAGCGATCCGACTCGGTCCCGTGGCAAGCTGGCCCCGAATTGGGAGGGTCCTTACCGGGTCGTAGATACTATCCGAGAGGGGACTTATACTTTGGCAACCATGGAAGGTCGGGTATTACCAAGAACCTGGCACATCACGAACTTGCGAAAGTTTTACGTGTGACCATATATTACGACTCGTACCGAATCAAAACGCAACAATGGCACCAAAACGCCAGGGCTTGTATTGACTTGTGGAAAATACAAAACGGGTCAGGGCCGATCTGAGGGCTACCTGACCCGAGTTACAAGCTTCAAAAAAAGGAAAAGGAAAAGTACAAAATAGGTCAGGGCCGATCTAAGGGCTACCTGACCCAAGTTACAAGTTCCAAAAGGAATAAAAACTAAGTGGAGAACAAAATTAAGACTCGGGAGGCACCGAGTCGTCAAAATCCTGCCGACGCTCTATTGGTACTGAGTCATCCTCGGGGTAAATGGTGAACGGATCCTCTTCGACGTCGGCATCGGGGTGGCGGGCACGAAAGCGAGCCCGCGCCACCCGATACCCGTACTCGTAGGTGACCCGCCCCATTCGCTTTAAACCCTCTTTGAAGCCGAGGGACTCCTTGTATTCCGCGACGGCAGTTATGGGCAGCTCAGCTCGGGCATGCTCCAAATCCTTCACGGATTGCAGCAGCTCGTCGTCCATCCTCCTAGCCCTGGCCCGGGCCTCTTTCAGTAGATGCTGGGCATCACCCAGATGGCCCCTCAGCTCCCTTTCTGAGGCCTCATGCCTGAGGAGCTCTTCTGCTTTTTCAGCCTTGACTTTCTCGAGCTCCTCCTTCAGCCTCGGCGCCCGCTCCTCGGCCTCGGCAACCGCCTCGGGCCCGCCTTTGGACTTCGGGACGTCGAGCTCCTCTTGCTGCTGCTTGACCCGATGGTCCATGAAGGTGATCAACCAACCAACATCATGGACCCGGTCGATCAACGCCATTTGAAGGTGTTGGCTCTGCACGGAGGGACTCTGTTAGAAAGAAAAAGAGAAAAGAGAGGAAAACAGACTCGAAGGTCGGCAGACTTACCAGGACGAGCTCTTTGGTGGCTCGGGCCATCAAAACCTCCGAAGGGAGCGTGTACAACTCCCGCGCCAATTGGGGGTGGAGAATCCCCCTTTCATATTCCTCGGCGGCCGACGAAGTGTGTCATACCTTCGTCGAGTTCCTTAGACCCGCCCACCGAGCTTGTAGCTCCTTCTCGGGGTCTTGGTGCCCCAGGTCAGACATCATCAGGGCATAGTAGCCCTGGTCTCCCTTGCAGACCTTTGTCCTGAAGAGGTCCTTCATGGACCTCGGACGCTCATGAACCGGAGAGGCGGCCCCCTCCTCAGATTCGGCAGGTGCTTCCGGCCTCGCGGGCGACGCGGCTGGCTCCTTACCCTTGGAGCGGGGTCGGGAACCACCTTCGCCGACCGGGGACTTGTGCTTCCTCGACAGCACCTTCATCTTTTTGGTGGATTTTCCCGTAGCGTCGGCCCGTTCAGTCGGGGGGGGGGGGGGGGGGGGGGGGGGAGCTGATCTCTTCGTCGACGCCCTCGGAGCCTCCCGAGCTGGGGATGCACTGGCCTCACGGGCAGAGGGGCGGCTCGGAGGGGCCCGTCCCCCGGTTACTCTCGGCATCCCACGAAGATCCCCGAGATCCATCCGGTCTGCATCACAACTTACAGGTCAGTAAAAGGTTAGTGAAGCTTGAACAAAATAAAATGCTAGTACCCTTAGAGGCCGGACTCAAACCTGCCTCAACGAGCCAGAGCTCGGTCATCTCCTTGATCGCACAAGAAGATGAGAGGATCCCCTTCAGTCGACCGACCAGGACGGTCTCCTCCTCGGACAGACAAGGGGGGGCGTTGCCAATCGGGTGAGCCGACCAGCTGAACCCAAATCCCCAACCCAGACCACTGACATAAAGGTAGCGGGACTTCCAACCCTTATTACTGGAAGGGGCCCCGCTAACCCTAAAACCAACTCGGGCGGTGAGGTAGTAACCACCCCGACTCTTACACAGGCGAAAACACGCCATGAACAAGTCCCGAGTCGGGATAATTCCCGCTCCCCGGCACTCACCTAAAAAAACCACTAGGTAACGCCACGAGTTGGGCGCTACCTGGCTCGGAGAAATTCTCCACCGCTTCAGGCACTCCTCGATCAGAGGGTGCAAAGGAAACCGAAGGCCGGCTTCCGGGGCATCTACCGAGATGCACATGCCAGGGACGTCCAAGCTATAAGGACGTTGCCCCGGCTCTGGAACATACAACCCGTATTCAGCCGGGATGCTGTACCGTGCCCTGATCGCGGCAAGTGACCCCACGGTCACCGCCGAGTCGAGGTCATGATGTGATATCATGACCTCCAAGTCCCTCTGAACCCTCGCGTCGACAGGCGACGGGGGCTCGGAAGACGCTCCCGAGGAACTAACCCCGGGACCACTATGACTCGACTCCCCCGACTCCGAGGAATAAACGACCCTGACGCTAGTCGAGGAGTCCGACGAGGTCATCGCGACCTGTTAAAAGGGGCTGCCGAGCTGAAAAGGCGAAAGGTACTGTGGTGGTCCGAGGCAGAGGCAGGAAGAAAGCGAAATGAGCAAGTGAGGTCTCTGCGCAACCCCCCAACCAATTTATAGCACCCAGGCGAGCCGTTTCAGCTTCCCGAGGTGAGAGAAAACGCCGTCGCACCGAAGAAACACTCAGCGCATTGAATGCGCCATGATTACGATCGAAACCCTAGGCAGAAGACCGAAACCCTAAGAAATATATATATATGTATATATATATATATATATATATATATTATATGCATACGTAAAAAACATTATCGTGGGGGCGCAAATCTCCAGATTTGCACCCGAACTCACTCTCTCGGCCAAATCTCCGGATTTGCGCCCGAGTTCACCTTCTCGGCCAAATCTCCAGATTTGTGCCCGAGTTCGCCCTCTCGGCCAGATCTCCGGATTTGCGCCCGAGTTCACTCTCTCAGCCAAATCTCCGGATTTGCGCCCGAGTTCACCCTCTCGGCCAAATCTCCGGATTTGCGCCCGAGTTCGCCCTCTCGGCCAGATCTCCGGATTTGCGCCCGAGTTCGCCCCCTCGGCCGGATCTCCGGATTTGCGCCCGAGTTCACTCTCTCGGCCAGATCTCCGGGTTTGCGCCCGAGTTCGCCCTCTCGGCCAAATCTCCGGATTTGCGCCCGAGTTCGCCCTCTCGGCCAGATCTCCGGATTTGCGCCCGAGTTCACTCTCTCGGCCAAATCTCCGGATTTGCGCTCGAGTTCACCCTCTCGGCCAGATCTCCGGGTTTGCGCCCGAGTTCACCCTCTCGGCCAAATCTCTGGATTTGCGCCCGAGTTCGCCCTCTCGGCCAGATCTCCGGATTTGCGCCCGAGTTCGCCCCCTCGACCGGATCTCCGGATTTGCGCCCGAGTTCACTCTCTCGGCCAGATCTCCGGGTTTTCGCCCGAGTTCGCCCTCTCGGCCAAATCTCCGGATTTGCGCCCGAGTTCGCCCTCTCGGCCAGATCTCCGGATTTGCGCCCGAGTTCACTCTCTCAGCCAAAAATCCGGATTCACCCCCGAGCTCATGCTCGGTCGGATCTACTCGTGCTGCACTATATTCCCGAGTTCACGCTCGGTCGGATCTAGCTTCCTGCACCATTTTCCCGAGTTCACGCTCGGTTGGATCTAGCTTCTTGCACCATATTCCCGAGTTCGCGCTTGGTCGGATCTAGCTTCTTGCGCCATATTCCCGAGCCCATGCTCGGTCGGATCTACTCCGGCTACGCTATATTCCCGAGCTCACGCTCGGTCGGATCTACTCGTGCTGCGCCACATTCCCGAGTTCACGCTCGGTCGGATCTACTCGTGCTGCGCCATATTCCCGAGTTCACGCTCGGTCGGATCTAGCCTCCTGTGCCACATTCCCGAGTTCACGCTCGGTCGGATCTACTCGTGCTGCGCCATATTCCCGAGCTCATGCTCGGTCGGATCTACTTTTGCTGCGCTATATTCCCGAGCTCATGCTCGGTCGGATCTAGCTTCCTGCGCCAGATTCCCGAGCTCATGCTCGGTCGGATCTACTCGGGCTGCCCCACGTTCCACATCATTCGAAATCCTTAGAAGTCTGCGCTCAGGACTAGTTTAAGGTAACCCCAAACAGCGATCAAGCGCAAGACCTCATCTTCGGTACCCCCATCAGGCGCCTCGAGAGGGTCTACCTGGGGGGGGGGGAAGCATGATATGGCAAATGCCGACCTGGCCGCCAAGTCATCACGCCCTAGGACAGCTAGGCCGCTGACGTGGCCAAACCAACGTAACTGGTCGACTGGATGTACGAAGGACACCAGGTGTCGTACAGCCGACCTGGCACAGGTAAGGTCGGCAACCCCTACCTGCAGGCGCACGCCTCACCACCAGTACGGCAGGCATGGCGAGAGGTGCGGCAGCATGGTGAGCCATGAATGCGGTAAGGTCGTCAGGTACGAACAACCCACAGCACCCACTATAAAAGCTCCTGCACCTCCACAGGGCAGGGGGATCGCAAAAAAGACTATTAAACTGACTTGATCGTCGGAGGGGTCACGTCGGGAACCTACCCGACCCGACCGCCTTGCAGGAACCAGCGGCCGACCCCAACAGGACGACCCCTTCTTCACCCGGGCTTCGCCACTCCAGCATCAGAACTCCCGAGCCGACCCCTGAATCACCGCTCATCCGGACCGGCTCCGCTCTGTGCCGAAGAGATTGTGAAGCGGGCGGCCTAGCGCACACGGGCCTGGACCAGCAAAGGCTTGCTCAGCATATTTGAAGACGGGACGCGTCCACTAGGCCAGCACCAAATTCGTCTCTATCATTAATTATTTTGGTCAAGGCAATTTAGTACAATCATAATTCAGGTTGAGATTGAACATCTGGAACAATGCTTGTACAGCAAGTCTATGGTGAACTACCCGATTATAGTCATCACTTTCGCTCCAAGATTCGTGTTTCAGCTAAAGAAACATATGTTAGTGATGAGCAAGCTACCTCGGCAGATGGATTTAACTTGGTCGTGCTTTTCGTATTTTGGATAAATGATCTTTTTATTCGGTAACGGTTTCATTGATTATATTCAGGCATTTAGTATCATAGTCCGTGTGTTTTGCGTTCTTTCTGATAGATTACTTGATTGCGGTTACTGACTTCTCTACAAGATTACATTCTTTTGGTAAATGTTCTTCTAGTAGACAGCATCACACCTAACAGCGATATCTCTGTTGGAATATTAAATCAAACTTTGGAATATTGTCTGAAGTTTATCCCCATATAATTAGATGACTTCTATAATGCTTTAGATGCATAATTGGGAGAAGAGATAAAGTAGAGCCGAAAGATGCGCAGAGATTTAGGGTATGAGAGATAACAAGTTTTCATGTTTAATAAGAGTTTTTAGTTTTGAAGTTTCTCTATTCTTACTCATCTATGTTTTTTTGATGCCCACCATCTTTTCGGGAGATTTCCCAACATGGTACAGAGTTTTTTTTATTTCTAACAATCTCAACCCTTCTTTTTCTTTTATCACTAGTCTAGTCGTTTGTTTGATGAACTATTTCTCTCAAGTGATTAATCTTTTGTTTAAATTTGGGATTTTCAATTTTTTGCTGTTGTTTTCCATTTTGATTGTATTGGACCTGCTCACCGAACATAGACTAACTGAAGCGACTCAGTAAAATTTCTAGGAGGCAAAGTTTATACTATGTGTGGCATTAATACTATTTCTTTGTTATTACCTTGTTAACTATAATCTGATGTTTTGTCAATACTGCATGATTACTTTTTCTCTCATTTTCACATGCTACTTCCCACCTATGTCCATGGTAAAATGTAAACAGCTTAAATCTTGTTTCATATAACATTAATCTCTAGACCCTAATCCTGTGGTTCTTTTCTGTATGTTATATTCAGCAGCTATACACATTTGTTTGGAATAACAACTTCTAGATTGATAAGAAAAGCAAATTGTATAAAGGCCAGTGTCTCCGGCAACATGACGCAAGCAAGCACTGTTGATAAAGAAAGTGCTTTTGAGTGGCTGAAAAAGGATAATCGGAGAATGCTTCATGTTGCTTATCGTGTTGGTGACTTGAAAAGGACGATAAAGTATCATGCCCTCTTTATTTATATTCATCTTTAATTGAAATATCTGTTTCAGGCATATAAATGCTTGGGAATGAAGTTGTTGCGGAAACGTGACATTCCCGAGGAGAAGTACACTAATGCCTTCCTTGGATATGGACCCGAAGACTCACATTTTGTTGTTGAACTTACTTACATTAAGCGACATGGATTATTTCTTCATGGTATTAGAGGAGCATATCTTTTACACATCTTTGCACATTTTTAATACCTACATCTTTTGTCAGTTGAGGAACTCAAGAGTCTGCTATAGTCTTGCTGTTTGATAGTATCATAACGCAAAATGTGGATCCCTGACATATCTGAATCTAGCTCTGTATTTTGCAAATGATGGCAGACTATGGAGTCGACAAGTACGATATTGGAACTGGTTTTGGACACTTTGGTATTGCAGTTGAAGATGTAAGACTTATTTTCATGTATAATAGTGTACTGGCTTTTATCATCAGTTTATGCATGGTTTTGAGGAACATAAATGCCAGTCCTAAGCTCCACGTGTGTCTAAGGATATAGCATAAAGAAATAATAGAAAAAGAGCTTTAGTAATCTTCATTAGTCCATAATCTGATTGTATATCGCCGCTGATAAACACTGAAATAAGCATATTTATGTCAATTTATATTTGGTGGTTGAATTTTTTGTTATAACTCGTTTATCCTCAAAGACAATTTTTATGTTGATTGTGGATTTTAAGTTCTCAAAACAAGCCTTATAGGTTTTTTATGCTTTGCACGAGGCTATGATGCCTTGAGATCATTCTACTTGTGTTATACATAAATGAAATTTTGTCTTAGGAAAAGGATATCCATTTTGTGCAATAATATCATGATGCTTCCTTTCACATGAATATAATTGGAACATAGTTATCTTTTACTGGAAGTTCTTTTTCACCTTTTCGCGATAAGCTATTTTTTAACCACTCATTCTATTGAGTTGGTGGACAAACATTATTTCAGATGCTTGCTTTCATGCAGTTACAAGAGTTACTGATACTCCTACCCTGGCCCAATTCTGATATCTCTCTTCTTGAATGACTAGGCTTCTTCAAAATTTTTTCAATTTAAAACTATATTTTGATCTAGGTAGCATCTCAACAACTTCTGTACAAGGCATTCTTACAAAATGTTGCTTGTGAGATGATTTCTTCTTCTGGATACAGGTCTCCAATACAGTGGATCTTATAAAAGCTAAAGGAGGAAATGTAACCAGGGAACCTGGCCCTGTAAAAGGTGGCAGAACTGTGATTGCTTTTATCGAAGATCCTGATGGTTATAAGTTTGAGCTTTTGGAAAGGGGCCCAACACCAGAACCCTTGTGTCAAGTGATGCTTTGTGTAGGAGATCTTGATCGTTCCATAGAAGGTTGTTCTCTTTGAAATTTGATGACATTTCTTGATCATTCTATTTTTTTACTTTTTCATTTCTTGAGAAATGGTATTTGATCATTTTCTATATTCTAAGTTTTGTTTTTCTTTTTTACTTGTAATAAGGCATTTGGTATGGAGCTTCTTCGAAAAAGAGACAATCCTGAATATAAGGTAAATTTGATGCATCTGAAGTTTTGAATGCATATTTTTCCAAAATTATTTAACGACGCTATACATTCTTGTTTAAGTTTTTTTTAACTCCAATTAAAATTTTAGTAATGTTGAACCCTGAATCATTGGGAACACCTTGTTTACTGGTGCACTTTATGTCCACCACTGATGAGGAACTACCTTGTTTCTTTGGTATTTGAGTTGTGGACAATATCCAGTAGGCAGAATATATATATTCACTATCCTTGTTATCCACATGTACAAAATGATCTTTGAAACTTCATTTCTTAGAAGGCCAATTCACATTCCTTTCCTAAGCCTTTGCTAATACAATTACTATTGGTGTCTCCTAGGATGCAGTGTCTCTCCAATCTTCTTGTTCATATATGCTGATTGATACTTAGCAGGAGAGTTGTTCAATACAATGCATAACTTAAGCTCATAACTTTCTTGTTGTATGTACGACTACTATTTATTGTCTAAGCCTTGTTCCTACCTTTCGCTCTGACAACATTTTGATGCCATTTTTTGTATTGTGTCCTGTAATCGATGTGTAAGTTCCTTTTTAGTACACTTTAGTGATGATGGGATACGGTCCTGAAGATACAAACACCATGTTGGAGTTGACCTAAAACTATGGAGTTACAGAATATGACAAAGGGAATGCCCAGGCATAGGTAATTTTCATTACAATCTGCCTAGTATTCTGTTTAGTATAATAGTATGATAGTTGTCGAGGATAATCTATGTATTGTTGCACTCTTTCTATTAAGATGCTAGTCATATGATAATGGAATTGAACTTACTCTGGAATTGCCACATATTATTATTCTAGATTGCAATTGGCACGGATGATGTTTACAAGACAGCAGAGGCCATAAAACTGCATGGAGGAACGATACCTGTCAGTACTACTAAGATAACTGCCTGCTTGGATCCCAATGGTTGGAAAACTGTATGTACCACCTGCATTTGACCTATTTTAGTATCGTGATTGTTTTATTTCAAGATTCTTGCAGCCCTTAAATATGGTATGCATATTTATGTTAGCTACTTGTTTATTATACTAGGTATGAAAGTACAAATTTTTAGGATGATGAAGGGATAACATTCTACTTACCCAAAAAAAAAAACATTCTGTAAAAGTTAACCAACACACTGTATGTCCATATTGAATCTTTCCAAGTCTTAATAATAACATACATAGTTCAGCAAATTTCCACTCTGTATAAAACCAGTAAAACCATGGGATACTTACTGTAAATGCACATGAAAATGGAGGATCAATTGGTTTTACAGGTCTTTGTTGACAATGTAGATTTTGTCAAAGAGCTGGAGTAATTGACCATCGTGGATTTAGCCCTTGTTATCGGACCAATACACCTCAAGGAGCATCAGTTACTCGACAACGGCTGTTGCCTAATGAATCTTGTAAAAGACCTACATCAGATCTCAGTATTTTGTACATAAGTTGTTTTGCCTACCATGTTAGTGGAAGTACATAAAATATGAAATCTGCACTACCTTGTAGCTTTGATATTCTTTTTTTTCTTCTGTTTGTTATAAAGTAAAATCAAATCAATCTTGTTTGGGTTCTTCCACAATTAATCACTTTTATCATCCAAGTATATCATCTTTTTCACATTGGCTTCTCCATGTACATGTTGGCATGACCATCCAGCATTTGTCTGATGCCTTGCAATGCAGATCTTTTCATCACATTTTCTGCATTCAAATTTGGAGCTGAGATTTATCTACAGGATTGATACAACAGTAATACTAAGAAAGATCTAGTGTATAGAATTTCAATATTCTTTTCAGAACCAGCTTCAATTTCTGTAATTGATCATTTTTATATCTCAGAGTTGTGATTGATCAACATAAATGCTGATCGATTATGTTCAATGAGATTGTTGCCTTTCATGACGAGTGTGGTGAATGGAGCGGGTAGGGCTCCTGTTTCTTTCACTCGAATTCGGATCTAAGCTAGCGGCTCAAATCCGAACTCCATCCAAGTACCTATCTTTCTATCCGAATTCATGTCACTCCAGTACACAATTGAAGATTATGTATACTATTAGTTTATTTTACTTTTATTTTTTTTTAATCATTAATGATCATTATTTTTTACTAATCAAGACAAAAACACATAAGATCCATTGTTTATTAGACATCCTGTGTAACCACCGAAGATCCACAATTGAACTTAAATAGAAATGTTGCTTCAACATAGCACACGACAAGACTCCCTCCTTAAATCAAAAATTTATAAAAATATATATCTTACGGTCGTTTACAAGTTCAAACAATATATATACTAACTTAGATCGCCCCGAATGGCTAGATATATATATTTTTTTTTTACAAAAAGTGAGATAAAAGATATCAAATATTAACATTTTTATTTTTAGAAATTTTTTTTTTTTTTTTTTTTTTTTGTCAAACTCGTGATATGTATCATATGATTATACGGTCTGGCTCAAGCCCGATGATTCGACTCGACCTCGTGTAAATTTTACTGGCTTAGTTGACTCATGAGTCGACTCAATATAACTGGTTGACCCATCCGAGCTGACTCGAGTCTATCGAGTGAACTTATTTGGCTCTAATAAAATAAAATAAAAAGATTGAGGCAGCATCATGGCATGCCATAGGAAGCCAATAACGAGTGATAAGCGAGTTCTAGTGTTTCCACTATGAAGTAGCCATCTCTTTTGACTAATCTTAACTATATATATATATATATAGCATATAACGACCTTATAATATGATCTAATCCTATTAAAGTCAATGCGAGTTTGACTAATCTTACCTTCGTCTAAGTTCCAAACATTCAATAACCTGTTTCTGACGTGACGATACTTGAAATATAGGATGTATTTTTGAAAAAACAATACTCTTTTTTAAATTTTCCTTGGGAGGTGTGTCTCTTTTCATATTTTTCTAAGACAATCTATATTTTATATAATCCTTAATGTGTCTCGTGAAAAGGCATTTGGAATAAGTACACGAACCCTATAGAATAGTTCATAAGTTGAAACAAGTATCACTTTGCTGTGGATTTTGAACATATAGTGTTGTTAGTTATAATGTTTTTATTAAACTTATAATTTTTTTGGTGTATTTATCAAAATATTATATGATTATTTAAAAAAAAACTATAAATGAGATAAATAGATTCAAATATATTTTAAAAAATATAATCTCAAATGTGTATTATTGTTAGTTTATAAAAAATTAATTAAATAAGAGACTTCTCAATTATAATTTTTTGAATATATATATATAATGTTACGATTAAAAAATATTATAATAATATAATAAATTGGACTGATTCATTGATAGAACCCACGAGATTCTATCATGGATAGAGATGGAGAAGGGGTGATAAACGACCACTTTGAGAGGATCGGACCTCTTAGATCGCTTCAAGGGGATCGAGCATCTTAGATCGCTTCGAGGGGATCTGCCTCCTAGGGTTTGGCCTATTGGCTAGAACACATAATTCTTCATTAATTGATTCTCTCATAATAGAGTTTACAACATTATTTATAGGGCTCTACCAAAGGTCCCTTTAGGCTTGGACTCAGAGTCTACTAAACTTGGACTCTTAACTAACTGATAGAAACTCATAACTGAAAATAATAACTGACTTCATCATAATAACTAACTCATAATTGACTCGATTGGGCTTACCCGACCCATAATTGACTCCAACTGAACAGACCAACATGACTTAGCTTGAATTAACTCGGAACCAATGGACCTGACCTAGCTAGGGTCCTAATAGACCCGCCCACTTCAAATCAGTCTTGTCCTCAAGGCTGAGCAGTATCAGATTTCGGGAGCGCTTCAATATTTGTCATGCATTATGATTCTTTGATCGATAATGTAGGGTCTCCACTTTGTCACGGGCTTAGCTGATTTTGCCTAAGCCTTGCGACACCCATGCGTGTCCGCCCGCAAAGGTCAGCCCTCCCCGAGATATCCTAGAGTCCCTCCCTTAGACTTACAAAAGAGAAAACGGGCCAGAAGAAACAATTTCCACGGGATCCACAAGCAACTGCTTAGACAAACACTTTATAAAGCCAGTTACAAATTACACCCATGGACATTACAAACTCAGAGAGGTTGCACACAAAGGATAATGGTCCATTACAGACCGAAGTCCCCACAAGTGCTTACAAGATACACTCGTATTTACAAGCCAAAATTGGGCTGCTAAGCCTACTACAAGCCCGCTACTTGCTGTACAAAGTATGTACACAAACCGAAGGACACAAACAAACATGAGCATTTCATCGAACACCTTGTTTACATTATTATCCGTGGCATTCTCCCCCACTTATTTGTTCGACGTCCTCGTCGAAGCCATTGTAGACGCTGCATCTCCTCGCATTCTACTGAATCTTCAATCTTTTGCTTTGGCCGCAACATGCTCCTTTGGCTCCTAGCCGCTCTCCGTCGCTGTTGTTGAGTAGTCAAACTCTGATCCGTCATTCTGCTTCAACTCACCAATGACTGAATCTGGTGTGGGGTTGGCTGAGTTGTGCTGATCCTTGTTGGTTCTCACGAATCCTTCTGATGAAGGAAAAGACCTGCCTTATTATGCGCCAGTATCGCAGTATACTCATGTTGCTTGAACTGGGTGGATGCTTGTTGAAACTTTGACGAGCATCGCCTCGCATACTTTAAGGTTTTTGAGATCCTTCCTCCATAATGATTGCCCATTAATCATTCTTCCATATTTAGTTGTCACTTCTAAGTATGTTCGCATCACTCCCGCTTTCAATTAGTCAATTGAGAAATGAAGTGGACAATCTACTCTCAGTAGTACTGATCACCAATGGTGAGGATTTTGATAACTATTGTCTTTCATAAGCTTTCTTTGAAGAGTCACTAAACTTATGTAGAGCTTCTCTGCTGGATAAGTAAGAGAACTGGGATACTCGACTTCACCCATTCTCTTAGTAGTTGAGAAGACAAGGTTACTTGGCTTTGCTCACCTCCTCGAGTTAACAGAATTGGGGTACTCAGTTTCGCCTATTCTCCTGAGTTGAGAAGGCAAAGGTTACTTGATTTCGCTTGCCTCCTCGAGTTTGTACTTCATGCATTGAGCTGGTTACTAACATTCGCCCGCTCTTTGCTCACACTTCTGAAGCACTTGAAGTGTTTGCACTCCTTGCGTTGAGTTAACTACTATGATTCGCCTTCCCACTGCCATTGAACTTCTGGAATGCAAGAAGTTTTGCCCGAAAAGAGCAAAAAGTTTACCCCAACTTAGAGTCCCCTAACTTGGAGTAAGTCTTTGAGAGTTCTGGTCGCCTCTGGGATTGTACCGTCTTCTCCATCACCTTTGCCATTTACTCCTCTGAGTATAAAAGGTATAGTACCGCGTACTACCTACTTTGTTCCTTGGTCGAGCACTCCCGTATCACCCCAAAGTCCCTCATTTTCGGCTATCTTGATGAGAAGCCCATCGACACCGGTCTTATGAAGTTCCTTGGCCTTTGCCCTTTCGCATTGTCTTGGTATTTGGAGTTTGCTTTTGCATTCTCCACCTCCTCGGCCCCATTTATGACCAATGCTCTCCTTCCATGAGAGTAAGGGATCGATGACTCCATGGAAGTCCCGTCTCTGTGGTACCATGGTACTGCCAAGCCCATAGCCCTACTATCCGTTGCCTTGCATCTGCATCCCTTCCTTCGTGATCAGTAGATCTGCCTCTACGGTACTGTGACGCTCCTCCGAGTCCACCTCCTTTCTAACCGACGCTTTGCTTTTGGGTAGCTGAGCCCCACTGAACTCGTTGTCGCTTCCTCGCCCCTTTCGACCACCTGCTTCAACACACTATGTCCTCCTAGCAGTTCTCCCTGGTCGATGGAAAGACAGACTGCAACTTCTCATGCATGGCCTCCACTATCTTATTGCAGGGCTCACGTCGATTCTGTTCTCCTTAGCTTTCTTAGTAGCAACGTTCGCTTACTCGGCCTTGTCCTCTGACTTGCCGGGCTTCCTTAAGCGAATGTGAGCACTGAAGTAGTCCAGCTCTCCAACCACTCTGATCATACCTTTATATAATCAAGTCCCCTCTATGGTACTTATAATCTGACTTCTCCCTCGGTGGTACATAACTCTCATATGCTAGTGACCAAGGCATTCATCTGATGCAAGTTTCGATGCACACACATGGAAGACCCGCCTCTGCGGGACCATGACATTCACCCCTTGAATCTACAGCCCTTCTTGTCGTTATATTGTTCACCGAAGTGGAGCTCCCAGCAGCTCCTAATCATTCACATGATCATGTCCCCCTCCATGGGACTCACTGGTACTTGTACTTGGACTTCTTCTTCGATGGTACACAACCCCCATATGCTGATGACTAAGGCTTTCATCCAATGTAAGCTTCGATGCACACACGAAGACCTGCCTCTACGGTGCCACAACATTCACTCCTTGAATCCATAACCCTTCTTCTTATTGTGTCGTACACCAAAGTGGAGCTCCCAGTAACTCCTGATCATACCTCCGCATGATCTTGTCCCTCACGGGACAAGATTGCTGGTATTGCATTGCCACAAACTATTCCACTACGATCCGCTGCACCATGTCGCCTCCTGGTGACATCTATATTGAATACAGATTCTTGTGTGATGAACTCGGACTATGACTTCTCCATGTGTGGCCTCTGCCAACATATCGTAGGGCCTCCGCCATCTTCAATTTTTAGTTCGCTCCCTTGGCAATTCACCTTCGTCCACCCACTCTTGGGTCACATCTGGACGAAGCATAGCTCTAGGACAGTCCATCGCCTAGTAGCTCATGAAGTCCCCCTGACTTTGCTAGAATTGGTGCACCATTGTCTAGATCCTGGGCCTCTATCCCCTACCAGCACAATCTCAGCTATGCACCACTTGTTCCTGACAACTCGAATGACAACACTGTGGTATGTTCTTTAAGAGTACCCACCTCTGCATCCTCTTGCCCCGTGCTAAGGTCTCCTGATCCCAACTTTATCTCCGCAAATTGAATCACCTTAGTTACTCCGTAAAATGTATATCTAAGGTAGTTTGCATGTGCCTCGAAGCTCCCTTCATCTTTGGCACCATGCAAGATAAGTCTATCCCATCAGAATGAAGAACCCATAGAACGACATGATCCCACTCTTGCCTCTACAAGAGTTCATGCCCTTGACCTCTGTCCAAGGAAAGCTTCATGCCTTCGCTCTATGTTCCATCTTCTATGTCGACTCCCTTCATGCGGTTTGGTATACTTTATCCAGTTCCACCCAAGTCGCTCCGCTCGATTTGCATTGAGTTGATAGTGACCCTTGCGTCCACCATTCCACGGGTCAGCCCTCTGTTGAGTTCGATTTCTGCATCGACTCTAAATGTGCCTTCATATGATGTTGCCTTGGATTGCTCCCCACTGGATCTCGAAATGCATCCACCAATGCATTACCTCATTCAAGATCATGCGATGATTCCATGTCACTCGTTCGGTCCGTTGAGCTTTATGGAGATATTACCTTGAGAAACTCTTCCTCAATATATGCGGTTCGTTGCACATGATTCTCCCTCAAGGGAACTAGGACTTATCCCTCCTGGATATCTATCATATTGGAGCAACTTTCCTCTTTACATACTTCCCACTAGAAGTTTCGGAGACCACCATCCCCTTCGGACTACTCCGTCTTGCTGAACAACTTGTGCCTTGTTCTACCCCCGCAAATGCACCTGCTAGATTGCGACCCTTCGCCAATATAGTCTCCACTGCACCCTTTAGGGTTTAACAATGTGCTAAACTTATTGCACATTTCAGCCATCTACAGACGTATCCTTTCCATGTCGAAGAGAAAGTTCTGATGCTCCATGGCGCCGAGTTCCGATCGCGCCTTGGGATGGCCACGAACACTCCGTCGTCCATATACAAGCCCTTGCATGAGTACCGAATCCTTTGAGTTAGCAATTCCCCTCACCTCCGTGAGCTTCGCACAACTATTTCGATCATTACACAACACCTTCCACTTTGCACGGTCTCATATTTCACCAAGCGTCCCGCTTTGCCTTGAGCACCGTCAAGTTTGGTTGCTAGCGTCGAGCTATAGCTCAAACTCAACCATCCCAATCTTTGTGCGCTACGTATTCTTCTTCGCTTGCTTGTCCTCGTGGTGCCTCTCACACAAAAGGTTGGTCATTCCTCTGAATGCCAAGTTTAGATGCCTGCTCCTCTGAGCGACTCCTTTCCCTACATCTCAATGTCCGTTTCCCCCAAACGGTTGTGCGTGTTGGCTGTCCTCCACACAGCCCAGCTAGGTCCCCCACGTTTGTATGATAAGTGTTTCTACATGTGCTTATCCCGCTCTGATACCACATTGTCACGGGCTTAGCTGATTTTGCCTAAGCCATGCGGCACCCATGCGTGTCCGTCCGCAAAGGTCAGCCTCCCTGAGATCTCCTAGAGTCCCTTAGACTTATAAAAGAGAAAACAAGCCAGAAGAAGTAATTCCCACATGATCCACAAGCAACTACTCAAGCAAATATTTTATAAAGCCAGATACAAATTACACCCATGGACATTATAAACTCAGAGAGGTTACACACAAAGGATAATGGTCCATTACAGACCGAAGTCCCCACAAGTGCTTACAAGACACACTCGTCTTTACAAGCCAAAATTGGCCACAAAGCAAACCAAAATAGGGTTGCTAAGCCTATTGCAAGCCCATTATTTGCTGTACAAGGTATGTACACAAACCGAATGACACAAACAAATATGAGAATTTCATCGAACACCTTGTTTACATTGTTGTCCGTGACAACTTGGTGTAAGCAATAATTTGGTCTTCTCGTGCATTTGTCATTGTAGTCTTCTGAAGAATCTTTTTCATCTGATGACTAGTGGTAGTACTATATCTTTTTTGAGGATCGTTACTTCAAAATCTTCATGGGGCATCAAAAAGAAATCGACAAGTAGTTGTTTTACCTTTGAGCACCTTTTATCACAAATTAGGATTTATCCATTAGCAATCTTATCTTCAAATTTGGCATAACCTTTGTGATCGGACTCCACATTATCAATTTTTAATTCCTCCTTAGTTGGTTTAATCATCAGAAGTTTGTCACAGCTTTCATATTCGGGCTCTACATTGTCAATTTTTATTTCATCCTTAATTGGCTCAACCGTCAAAAGCTGCTCTTGTTTGCGATTGTCTATGTTGACCACATTGAAGTCTTGTCTATTGAAGCTTCTATTTTGGTGGGTGTCCATAGTGATTTTTTCTTCATGTACACTAGCGAATAATACAACTGCTATCATGGTGTATGGATGGTGAGCTTTAACTTCGCACCGAATCTCGGGATTAAGTCCCTCAATAAATTTTTTCACCAATTGCATCTCGGACCAATCTTGGGTTTGGTTCGACAAGCACTCAAATATTCTCTTGCACTCCATTACTGTGGAAGTCTGATAGATTTTGGCGAGCTGTCCATTAATATTCTTGTACTCCGATGGTCCGAAGCGAGTCAGAAGCTCTCTCTTGAACTATCCCCATGAAGAAACTTCGTGATAAGTCTCGTACATGTCATATCATTGGATCACGTCACCTTTGAGTTGAGTTGAGTTGAAGCTATCTCCACCATGGATTCCTTTGGAGTCTTGTGAAAATGAAAAAAACATTTTCAGCATGTGAGATTGAGTCGATTGGGTCTCCATCTTTTCATCTAGGAAACTCTTCCCTCTTGCGTGAGTATCTTATCTCTTGCCCATGATTATATTTTTCAGATTTATTCTGAATTCACGGAGGAGTTCTTGCATTCTATTTATTATGCTGGTCTCGGAGATTTTAAACCTTACGTCTAATGTATTATTCATAGTCATCGCATCAATAACATGAAGAAGAGAGCATTAGAAGGGTGATATGGGAGAGGATGATGTCGGTGGTAGAGGAGGGAAAGGCATCGTCGATGATCTGGGTGGTAGAGGAGGGAGTGGCTGGAATGACTGAAATGACAAATGGGCGACCGGGTGTTACAAGAGGCAGCTGCAGTGGCAGAGGCGGTTGAGACTGCGATTGAAGAGGAGGAAAGGATGATGACTATTGGGGCTACAATGATGGGGTAACGGCACTGTTGCGTGACAGCAGTGGCAGCAACGAGGGTTATGAGCAGAAGGTAGCAGCAACGTAGAGAGGAAGAAGAGGCAGCAAAGATGGCAGCGGTAGCAAGCGGTGGGGAGGAGAAGGGATCTGGCAGGGGCTGCGACCAAGAAGGCTGCGGTTGGAAGGAGGCTGTGGCAGCGGGAAGTAGGTGAGGAGGAGAGGTGGCCGGCAGCAGATGAGGGAGGAGAGGAAGGCAGCAACGGCAAGGGTACTGTGCTGCCGAGGGCTGGCCGATGGGAGATGAGGAGACGACGACAGCCGCGACTGATGTGGGAGAGGATTAGAAGATGAGGAAGAGGGTCCGACGAGTGGTCCTTTGGTGGCCGAGGAGGGCAAGGCTGGGAGCGGCGGGCACTACAGATGAAAGGAGGAGATGGGCTGAAAAGGAAGATGGGTGGCGACGGCTTACGTGGCTGCACAAAGGAGGAGCAGAGGGTGATGGCAGCGAATGCTGCGGTTGGCTGTGCGTGGGTGGAGCAGCGGCCGAGGAGGGTGTGGCTAGGAGGATGCGACTGTGACTGTGGTTGAGGAGGAGAGGGAGATGGTGGCCGATGATTGAGAAGAAGGGATGAAGAGGGCTAGCCGGCGGTAGGAGCAGGTGCGGCAGCGGCGGCTGGCGACCGCTTGGCTACTGTAGAGGCGGCTGGGAGGAGAAGGAGGCAGCGGCGGCTGGCGACCGGAGCTGGCAGGTATGACCGACGGTTGGCTGCGGCTGCGGTAGTGGGTTGCAGCGGCTGTAGTGGGAGGAAGGGGGAAGATGCAGCTCTTCTTCTTTTTTTTTTTTTTCTTTTTTTTTTGTCTCTCTCTCTCGCTCTCTCTTGGTTGGCTGATGATAACTGAACAAAGATGATTCTAAGATATCTCTTATACGAACTCCACGAGATTCTATCATGGATGAAGACTAAAACGGGTTTAACGATTATTTTGAGGGGATCAAGCCTCCTAGATTGATTCGATGTGATCGAGTCTCATAGGGTTTGATCTATTGGTTAAAACACATATTTCTTCATTGATTGATTCTCTCATAAGAGAATTTATATAATTATTTATAGAGCTATGCTCTTTAGGCTTGGACTCAAAGTTTAATAAACTTGGACTTTTAACTAATCGATATAAACTTCTAACTGAAAATAATAATCGATTCGATCCTAATCGAAGATAAAAATCAACTCTAACCAACTCATAATTGATTTGATTAGATTCACCTGATCCATAATTGACTGAACATGCTAATATGACTCAGTTTTAATTAATTAGGAATCGATGTACCCGACCTAATTAGGGTTCTAACATTTTATCTTATGGATCGATCCATTTATTATAACTAAATATCACTGTTCTAATTATTATATTATGAAATATTTTTGAAATTATGAGAAATAACATGTATCATTTGAAAATTATAAAAAAGAGATGGCATCAAATAAATTAAAAAAAAGTTTTTCTTATAACTCAGCACCGTCAGTAAAAACAAAGTTTTACTTACTGTTCTATCCAAACGACAACCCCAAAGCGGGCTCCACAGTGTGGCCACTCACGAGCCACTGTTCATCTCGGTGAAAGGGGCCGACGAAACGGGTAGAAAATGGAAAGCCCACTCGAAAGTCCCTTCCAGTCTTATGCCCCAAGCCCTAGTGAACTGAAGGTGCTCTCCGCTGGTGGTGCCGAATTCATCTCCATCGGTTGAGGGCGGCATACTCGAACGAGAGGAAGAAGGCGACGAGGGAGACCTCGCCCCCCTCCTCGATCAACATCTCTCTAAGGGATCTTCTCAAGATTCCGTGGCTCTCGTGCAATCGCAAGGTGAGAATGTTCCTTTAAGAAGAAAGCCATATTAAAGGATAGGTCCGCTGTCACATCATTGCCGGTTCTGTTGATAATGGATTTATCAAAGAAGCTGTGTTTTTCCTTTGATATTACTGCTTGTTAGTATGGAGATCCTTGTGTTTAAGAACTGACACTCGAAATATGATCCTCGATCGAGAATGGGAAGGAAGATGCAGGGAATCTTGGGTGTCATCCGGTAGTCATGGCTTGCAATGATATTTTTCCTGACGTCTTTTTCTTTCTTTTGAGATTGGCTTCTGTGTATCGACTAAGCAGATATATATTAACTCTGTTTCTGACACAATGTAACTGTTCTCTTGCCTTGCAGTTGCTTCTTTTTCCGTTCTTCTGTACCATGTTTACGCCTTCATTTGCACCCGGTGCATCTCCTCAGATTCTGACATGGCATCCTGCTCAATCTTCTTTATCTTCCTTCTGGCAGTCGGAAGATGTACATGAGCATCTGAGAAAGCTGAAAGAAACCGTTGGTCTTGCAAAAGCATTGTAAATTTGCTCACCATCCAATTTTGTTGATTTTTTTTTTTGATTTTTATTCCTCAACCTATCCCTTCAATTGTATAAACCCTTCCTGCAGGAAGACAGAGCTAGAAGAAATTCTTCGTGTCAGAAGGTCAAGGAGCCCCAATTCTGAAGGAGTTTCTTTATCTTTGGATTGCCCATCAGCAAGAGAACTGTCACCGTCTTTAAGTGATTCCATTGCCACAGGTGTTTCTCGGTGTTTCGAGGATGAGTCGATTTTGCCATTTTTAAAATTGATTGAATCAAAGAGAATCAGCCTGGATGTTCAAGAATCTCTCTCGATGGAGGCAGCAAACACACTGCTTTCGACTCTGAAATATCAACTTGTGCCTCTTAATGGCATCACAAGTCAAGCAATACCATGGGAGGAGAAGTCAGTGGTGGTTAAATTTGCTAACAAGCTGCAGAAGTCCAAAAGGAACAAGCTGTGGAAAAAAAGAAAAAGAAAACGTGATGCTGAATTAGCAAGCAAGGTTGTTCAAGACTGGTTTGCCATATTAGCTAAATTTCTCTCTGTTCTGAGGCTTTCTTGATAAGCTTAAAGTTACTAAACTTGCAGTGCCTGTGTTAAACAAGTTGTCTTGCTGCTTGATGTTTATTTATTGAATTCTTGGATTGATTTTGTGTTCTGAAGTTACGTGAAGATTATGATAAAGCTGACCAGGATGCTGATGAATGGAGAGCCAGGGAGATTGCCAAGGACATGGCGAGACGCAAGGTATGTCATTTATTAGTCATGACCTCAGTATGATTTTTGTATCTTAAAGGTATTTTTGATTGTTAGTCTTTAAGTTCTCGAAACATGAAATTTCCTCATCCTGCCATTTGCTATACTGTAGATTGTTGACTTCCTGCCAAATCATTCTTCCTTGTTTTCTTTGCAACCCTCCTTTGGATAATCTATTCAATGAACCAGGTCAACAACTTTAAAGTTCATCATGCCTGATCAGTATTAATTTTTTTAGGAGTCTCCTATTCGATATGTTGATGCTACTTTACTGAACATACAGTGACAAATTTCCAGCCACTTAGACTATTTCTTGACATAATTGGGAAAGGTTGTGGTTTACCTTTTTTCTTTACATCTATAAGTTCAACTTTGATCGCATATTCCCTTTCTCAGGTTATCACTTTTTATGGTTCTTGTTGATGCATGTTTGTGTCCTTTCTGATCGTACAATTGATTACCAATTCAACCTTCTCTCTAGTGGCTTACTTAAGCATGGTGATTCCAGGTAGAAAGCATGAAAGAAATTGCAAAGCTGAAGTCTAGAGAGGAGAGAAAGAAACTAGAATCTGAGGTAAGACATTCTGGACACATATCACATATGTGCTACGATAAGGATGTTGAGTATTCATGATTTAGTACTAATTATTAATGTTTATTATTTGTTCATTTGATTTTGAGATTTAACAGTTTATTATGTTGTCTGTTTTCTTATTGTTATAAGAGCATTTGAAAAATGTATTTCCATCAAGGATTGCCTTGTCATGGGCCATGTTGGCACTTGACATTTATCATCATGCTGTTGATGTGTCCAACATTCTGAATTTCTAACACAAATTTCTTCAGATACTTTAGTTCTTGAATCATTTAATGGCTGTTTCGAGCATATGTGTTGTTTGATATTTGATAGTCATCTACATTTCATCTTATTTCCTTGACAGAAAAACATCTATTGATTATTCTGTTACATTGAAATGTTAGTATATTGCCGTATGTTCTGTAATGATTAAACATTTTGATAAAGATGGTTTTGCAATGGACGGTGAGTTGTAATTTAATTTTTACATTTAAAAACTGATCAAATCATATTTAAACAAGGAAGCTTCTTGAATTCATGTGATAATTTTAGCTGTGTTTTGATAAGGTTAGTAAAGCATGTGGATACTATGCAACTGCAACAGCTTTGAAATAGGAAGAGGATTGATATGACTGCTGTGGTAGGTGCTGCTTGACATTGTATCCTCATATGAATTCCCAATGAATGTAGGCATATTTTATGCTGATGTGCATGTCACAGATGAATCCCTGTGATACATAGACATACTTCCATGTTGTAGTTCTATTGGTAAGATGGCAGAACTGTCATACTGTTACTATTGAGCTAGTTCCCCATGGCAAATAGTCAAGCTGATGTGTTTTTCTGCTTCCCGACCTCAATCTTTCGTGGTACTTAGTGGTTGAATCTTGTCCTGATCTTGGGTGGCATGTGTGGATAGCTGTTCCTTTTTCCAAATATACTGTCTTTAATTGAAAAGAGCTTGCCTTCATCGTGAAGTTGTAATATATAACTTGACTACTGCAGTAATGTGCTTAAATTCCTTTTGTTGTATGCCTTTTCATTATTTTATTGTCTACATTTTTCAGTGCATAAAAGATAGACAGCTGGATTTTGTTTAATTTGGTGGTACACATGATTATTTGTTGTGTACAACTTCTGTTTTATACATACAGAGATAGTAGTAAAAGAAAATTGTGTTAGTGCTGATAATTTTAGCATTGTTAACCAAAAGTTGTCTTAATTTCCAGCTTGAGCTTTTCCTAGTTGTTGAGAAATTGCAAGAGCTTCGCTCCATCAGAATTCAGAAGTTGAAAAAACAAGGCAAGACACCTTTTTTTTTATAATTATATAGAACTCTCAAAATTTTATATAGTTTCTAACTTTCTTTGTTTTTGGTTAGATCTTGATAAGTTACACTCAAGAATTATCAGATTATAACAAGGTTCTTTGTTTCAATCTATATTGCCCGGTACGGGCGGTATGTACCGGTCTGATAGGATATCGGTACACGGACCGCCCGCTACCGCGCGGGAATGAGGCGATGCCTTGTCTCCCCGTGCGGTGACGAGGCGCCGCCTTGTCTTCCAACTGGGGAACGAGGCGCCGCATCGTCTTCCAGCGAGAGAACGAGACGTCGTTCTCCCGCGACGCGAAGCGAGGCGACGCCTCATCTGTTTCATTTTTTAATATATATTATACTATATTAATATTATATTATTATATATATATATAATATCATATTATATTATACCGAGTGGTACACATTGTGCGTATTGTTCGGTATCGGGTACCGTACTGTACCGAGATAAACTCAATATGTCTGTACGGACCGGTATGGCGAACCTTGGATTATAATAATCTCAGTTTTGCTAATGTGATTTAATAAATATTATCCTTCATATGTTGCACCACAATTCAGTCTTTGCACAGGTTCACTAATAAAAATCTTAGTATTATACTGTTGTGACAGCAACTAACTGAAACAAAAAGGCACAAATGACAAATTTACTCTTAACAACAGATATTGAAACAACTCTCTGGTGGTAAAATAGGATTTGGTTTACTATATCATGAATTTTCGAAGTAAAAAAGACTGGATGATTTGACCCGGTTCAGTAAGGTCTGTTCCAAGTAAGAAGCCTTTCAGATCTTGAATTTGTGGTTGTGCAGGTCATTTCATTCCAGAAGAGGATGATAAATTTCTTGAGCGTGTACGAGCTGCTGTTGAGGAAGAGGAGCGGCAAGCTGCAGCTGCTGCTGACACACTTGCTGCCAAGGATGCCATTGCAACAGCCGAGGAGTCTAGAAAAGTTATGCAGAATACAATAACAGAAGCAATTTCTATTGATGAAATTGAAGGTGAGCCATCTAAGACCAAAGGCCAAAGTGAAAGATGTTTGGTCATGGATGCAAATATGAAGTCTGAACAACAGAAGGATGAAGCTCCAGGTTGGGGTAGTGGCTATGACTCTGTGTCAAATTTACCATTTGAGTTCCTCCACTATTTTTATGGAAGCAGCAATGATATGGGGACACTAATTGAAGTGAGTTCACCAAATATTGGAGCTAAACCTTTTTATGTTATCCTAGTTTACTTGTTTGAGTCTGTGAAAGTAGTTATAGTTTTTGTTTGATCTTATAAGTTAGTGCAGATAGTTGATGTTAAGTATAACTGATTTTTGATGCTTTTATGGTTCTGGTTTTGTAGATTATTTTAGTTTAGATTAACAAGTTGTTTGAATTCTTTGTTTTCTTCATTTGAGGTCATTTTTTTTCTACAACACATGTTATTAAATATTGTTGTGAAACTATCTCAATCATTCCTGGTGGTATTGAAGTACGAACCACTTTGTTACATTTGTTTGCTTAGATTAAAATTGTACCTAAATAAAAGGTTTTAGTCATATTGTTTGAAGGTCTTTAACCCATATATCACTATCGAGTATACAAAATTTATTTTTGCTTCTGCATAATGGTTTGAAACCTTAGTTGCAATGATCAACAGTATTTAGTGTGTTAACATGGTTATTCAAAGGCTTTCAAGTATATGAACTGTTACCTTCAAGATGTAGTCAATCTTACTTAATGATCTGATCCAAGCATTTTCAATCATCTTAGAAGATTGTATTACAAGTATAATGTATCCAAAATAGTGCTATTTAATTCACTCTCTCTTGCAAGTTCTTTCATTGTTTTTAGCAATTCTGTTTTTATGTTCTTTTAATGTATTAGCCTTATGGTTGCAAAATTCAATTCATATCTTCAGGTTAGAAGAACTTGGGATGCTTATATTAGACCTGGAGGAAGGTACATTCCTTGATTTTTTTGTTAACATATGGGCATTATACCAGAATTATAATATAGTAACATCATATTTTTCTGTTTTAGGAAGTGGGAACATTGTTACAACATTTTTTTGCTAAAATAAACTGATTGTATTTTAATTTTCCAACGCAAGTTTCTTTCTTGGCCTCTGGAGCCTTTGCAAAATGTCAATTAGTACTTAACTTTTAAGGTCATAGATTTCATTTATCTTCTTTATTGGGGGAGCACTGGAATCTTCCGTTTTAATAAGGAAGTCAAGAAGGTTGTCTACTTTAAAGACATGTCTTCTTCTGATTAGCATCTTATGAAAGAGGACTTTAAAGACATGTCTTATTCTTTTGCTGTTTAATTTAGCTGGACCATGGACTGGCCACCGAGTTGCATCAAAGACCACTTCAGTTTGTGTTTTGTTATGACACTGACTTGTTTTGTGCTTTACTAGATGATCTGGGTGTTGTTTCATCTCATTTTGGGTGAAACTAGAAAAAAGGGCTTGTAATCTTTGTGTTTATTTTTAAATTTAAATTCATTTGTGGGTCCTTTGGATGCAGCCGGATACCTGGACACTGGGTGCAGCCACCACCGCCTGCAGATGCAGTCTGGGCTTCATACCTTATCCAACCTAAGTAGTGTCTTCACATGGACTATCTGTCTCATCTTGCAGTGTTGCATTTGAGAAAGGTATGTAATTTGCTTAAAAGCATAATTATGAAGTTTGATTGAAGTAAGCTGGTATTTGATATCCATAAAAATGTTAACTTTGTGTTAGAAATATAAATGCATTTTTCAGACATGCAAAGTGTTAGTTTGTAACAGCACTTAAAGGGAATCAAATGTTTCCTGTTTTTGGGAAGGGGAAAATAGATAGAGGTAGGCGAGTTGCTTCTGATCATATAATTTGCTCATCAGTTGTAGATGAATTAGTTGCTTCTTGTCAACAAGAAACTAAAATGTCCCAATTTGAGCACCACAGTCTCACATTGTCATTTTTCCACATGATAATTTATATTTCTAAATGTTGCTGAATTTCATCCTATAATTTATTGATTATTTTAAGTGTCATGCATCCATTGACCATGTGTTTATCGCTATTGTGCTGATTGACTATCCTCTGGCACCTTCATTCCAAACAACCATCAATGCCATTTCCATTCCCATTCTCCATGGCTACTCCTGAAGTGCAACCCTCCTAGATGCTCGTAAATCTTCTGTTGTCAATTTCAAATTGTCTTGATGTTGGCGACATGTTACTCCTGGCTCTCTCATCGTATGGCTTCTACTCTCTCTTTAAGCTGGTGTATAGGTGATCCATCTCTGAAAGCTGGGTCAGAAACCAATCCCTCCTTTATCTAGTAACATGAATGACCTGATCTAGAAATTTGTTTGCTCGTGATTGATATATATTTCTCATACACATATCGTTGTAAGGCCCTCCCAGGGCATTAGTTGACATGTAGAAAAGGTTGACACCTCCAATCAGTCCACAGCACTAGTAGTTCAACCTAGCTTAGTTGGAGTACCAGCTAATTTGCAGCAATAAATATTGAGGAAAGATCATTGCTAGTTGGTAAAGCTGCATGGTAGCTTTAACTCTCCCTTCCATTTAAATCTATTGCATCGGAGCTACAACAATAATAGTGCTTAAATCCTTGCTTCATGGTGAATTGCTGTAGATCAATGTATGCATCTTCATACTTCCTTTTCTGCATTACATTTGAGTCATGACTCAATTCTCCACGGTTGTGTGGGCTTAACTGGTCTCCTAATGATTGGTTATGAATCCCAGTGTTGCCTATGATTGAGTTATAACTCGTCTCCATCGAGACTGACGATCGCTGTATGCCTCGAGACATAAATGGTCTTCCAGGAATATGATTTAAATGAGATTTTCCAGCCAGTAAAAGATTCAGTTCCCCAGCTCAGTATGGTTCTCCAAACTAACATGGGTATCTTTATTTGTGCAGGTGCGGTGGTGGTGCTAGAGGGCTTGGTGCCGGATGTTGATGTGCCGACCTGGGTAATGCAACGAGCACAGCAATCGCCACTAGTTTTTGTTGAATCCAACACTGAATCTGCTGTCCATATTCCCATAATAGCATTAGCAAAGTTAAAGAAAAAAGATACAAGTTCATAGTTAGAAAGTAGTCTGTGTGTTAATCCTTTTTATACCGTGCATTGGTGGGACGTCATCTTTCAAATATAAAATGACAGGTTTTGGCAATAATAATTTCTTTTTTCATATGTTATTAAGTCGGTACAAATATCACATATTTTAATTCTTTTTTCTTAAGTCCAATAATCTCTTGATATACGGGATAATGTGACAATAAGAAAGGTGATTATTATTTAATGGTTTGTTCACATTACTTGAATACATCCTTTTGAGTGTTGTTTTAGGCTTTTGTCAGTAAAAATGACTCGTTTGGCCGCAACATCATACACCATTTGTCTGCATATTTTTCTCGTTAGAGAAAAAAATAATCTATATATAGGCTATATACGTTTTTTAACGAGTGAGGATGATATTATGCTTATTGATTTGGATTAAGGATGAAGTTAAAATACGACGAGATTTTTGTACCCAATAATTAAAGATGGAGATGAATATGATTTTCCAATAATTTAACATAATATATTGATATTACCGTAAAAAGGATATTATAATTATTTGATATGAGGACAAAGTTATTTTATTTTGTTAGCACTGGAGTAGTTAAATTAATGGTGAGATTGTTAGTATTAATGATTAAATCACAATTAATTAAATATTTTTAATTCAAATATGGATATTGTTTTGTGTAGAGCTCAATGTTGTTTAACAGAATAATAATTAAATCATTTATATAATTTATTGACATAAACATCAATCTTATCTGTGTAAAATACTCAACATGGTTGAATACAGCGAACGCTCCACTGACTATCGGTCGGTCGCTTTTGCGTCGTCAATTGTGTCCGCGATCGAAAGCGGACGTGGGAAGGCGATGGCGAATGCGGGGGGTGTGGCGTTCCGATGGGTGCTGCAGCTGCACCGGGACGTGCCGAGGGCCGCTCGTTTCTACTCGGAGGGTCTCGACTTCAGCGTCAGCGTCTGCACCCTCCGGTGGGCCGAGCTCCAGTCCGGCCCCCTCAAGCTAGCACTTATGCACTCACCCAGGTTTCGCTCCGTCACCATTTTCTTGTTTGAGTATTCTCTTACCCCTTTCTGGTCCGATCCTTGTGCAATGCGCTCAAGTACGATGCCGTCATATTTCGCCGACCAATTGTTTGTAGATTGTCCACACTAAACGAACCCAACATACTACTGGTAGACTAATCTTAGAGGCAGCGTTATACTGTGGGAAGGACAAGGCAATTTTAATGCACCATTAGAAAGGGAAAAGGAATAACGTTGGCGTTTGTCTATTTTGACTATTAGGGAAAATAATATTGAATATTTACACTGAGACTTTGAGGTTTTATAGTGGTAGGAACATATTCAACAATTAGGTAAATTGCACAATAACCATCAGGTGCTGCTGCCGTTGATCTTATTATGGTGTTGTTTTCTTTCTTCTGTGAATAACTGTTCTTGTTTAAGTTCTGTAACCGTTGGAGAATTAGTACATATTTCCCTAAATTCCAGTACTTACTGCAGTATCATTTTCTCATTTTGAGAGCATAGCAGCTTATTCCCCAGGTGCCAATCCTGTGAGATTTTAATTTGTACACTTGACACCAAAAGCCTTTGCAAGGCTCAGAAACAATGAAGAATCTCTAAAAGAGCAGACTTCATGTATTTGGGATGCTCCTTAAGAAGAGGGATCGCCTGGGGATTATTACTTTGTAATTTTTTATTTTAAATGCAACTCATGCTATTATGTTCTGTCATCAAATTATAATTGTTGCAAATTAAGCTGTAATTGACTGATATAACTGTTGTGTTTGATTTGACCCAGTCTAGTGACATAACCTGATGAAGCTAAATCAAGAGCATATACATACATATATATATATATATATATATATATATATATATATATATATATATATATGAAGTGTGCCAAAAAAACAGCAAGGATATATGTGCCACAGTACATATTGTATCGTCTTCCAGGAAACGATTTCAAATAGACAAACAATGTGGGTTCAGAAACAGGCCATGAATATACAGAAATTTCACATAATTAGTCGATAAAGGAATGGGGATTCCAGAAGCAAGTAGGCAATAGATTATGGGGAGAGAGAAGGTAAAGAGTGCATATGAGGCCCTGGAATATAAAGATAAGCTTTCAACTGTTGCATTAATTCTCCAAAACTAAACTACAGAGCCCAAGGTCTTCTTATATCCCCATATTAGTTCTATGCTAATAAAAATTTTTGCAAGAGGTAGATTGAAAGTGTATGGAAATTCAAATGGATCCTTATGATAAAGAGAGGAAGGGAGAAATGTGCAGATGTTTTCGGCATTTAAGAGGCCCACTTGCCAGGTATCCCTAAAATTCTTGCAATGGTAAGTAAGATTCACAACCTTCTTTAATCCGTGTGTCTCTACCGTAGTTTCCCCTGCAAAGTACTATGTAAAATGGGCTTGGAGACCACCATAATGCCACAACCTAGGACTGTGCTCTGCTAGGTGATAACATGCTTGCATATATTGTCTCTAGCATACTATTATCTTATCACATAAATTTAACATCTCAGAAGTTCAGTGTTCAATTCTTTTGTCACAGTGACATAACCATGCAGAAAGGATACTCTTCCATGTTATCCTTCACAGTGGCTGACATGAACAGAACAGTGACCAAACTAATGTCACTGGGAGCTGAGCTCGATGGTCCCATAAAGTATGAGATCCATGGCAAGGTACGATATCCATACATGTAAAATTATCATCTGAGATGTTTTGAATTCATTAATTTGGTAAGTTTTCTGTACAGGTTGCTGCCTTACGGTGCCTCGATGGGCATATGCTGGGTCTATATGAACCTGCATAAAACTTCTTATAAATTTCTGTTTCCAACTACAACATTGGCTGTGTGGGAAATTGAACATGAGATTCTCTCAGCAACAACAAGGTTTTTGATTTGATGTCAGTGGCAGGATCTTTCCTCTCACTGTATTTGAAGAATATAGGAAACATCTTCTTTATGGTTGCACTGCAAGACAGAAACTGTTTTTCTTATCCACATCAATCAAAGCAGTGCAATGCGTGTGTAACATTGGACCTCTCATTTAGCAGATCAAATAGTTCAGTGGCAATTCTGAGCATGTGTAAATTCCATATACTTTGTATTTTAAGCTTTGCCAACAGTTGATTGCATGTCATGTAATTTTTCATCTGCAGAGTCTCCATCAATTGGAAGTTCTTTTGCTTTCAACTCTGCTGAAAGTTATTCTGCTCTTTTGTGCACCGATATTGTTTTTCATATTGTATCTCCATGAAGTAGCTGATAGGCATGGTGTGGAATTTCACACTTGTAGTTAAGAAAATATCTGTCATTCATCTACATCCTACCAGTCTATGAATATATTTACATATATATGGTGTAATTTGTGTTACGACTTTATTATTTGTCATATACCTGCTCTATTTCTGACATGGATGCACATTTTTCTGCCTGGAAGAATGGCCTTTGCCCAACTTGCTGCTAAATGGAGAAGAGGTTTTTTGGGCGCTTTTTTCAACATTCAGTATTTTTGACTTCACACATGCACCGTAATACAGTTGTATCCAGGAGAAATGTTGTATGATTGAATTCTCTGTGATCAAGAACCATGTCAACCTCAGCGAGCAATTTCTATGGTGACTTTTCTATTAACTTTGTACATAGCCAGATCAGCATCTTCCATCCACTGCATCTGTAGGTGAGTTGGCATCCAGCAGCAAATCCTGGGATATAAGATTTCTCCTTGGGCTTCGGCAATTTCCTTTCTTAGTGGAGGTACTAAATTTAGCATAAATGACTGATCAAAACATTTGCATTCTCATTTTCTTCAGGTTTTAAATCTTACAAAGCAGGCAAAACAAGGAAGATCATGCAGTCCGGCTGCTGGCAAAGCTGAACGCTCGTGCAGCTTGGTAGCTCCCCTGTGCATGAGTAGGCTGTGAATGACTTGCCTATTCAGCAGTGTGGCTCTGACCTGGTAGCTGCACTCAAGATTGTGTCGAGCATCAAGGTGATGTAGTCACAGTTGATTGTACTAGTTAAGATTTATTCATGTGATGAGAAGGTTTACTGGCTGTGTGACCGACTAAAGCTATTTCTGATCTGAGACCAATGTCTGCTAATATGCAATTAGTTGAGAGTGGATGGTATTTTGTGATTGAAGTAGCATCAACAGTGACTGGGTGGGATAACTCAATGTTAAGAACTCTTTGCTATTATTAGAGTAGAAAGTTGAGTGAATGGATTGTGGATATGGACATACATCATGCTATGTATGTAGTGATTGTTTGGCCTATTATGAGCCAGGAAGATTTGTAGCATTAAGATTCTGACCACCCTTTGTTTGCAGCAGTTTCTTTGGTGCATTGACTCGGTTGGATGATGGTCTATCCGAGTATCTCTGCTTGACTCGACTCTTTTTTTTTAAGTCTAGTCCAACTTACAATATCAAAGACCTACTACCTATACGAGATACTCAATTATCAAATTTCTATTACCAATTGCCCATATTCACTCTTACGTCCACTTTGTAGAAGTTGAGTTCACTGCAAACTATCAACTAAATTCTCGGGACATGATAATGTTCATGACAGTGGGGTATCGACGATGTGGCACCAAGATGTCCACCACTTGGTGCCGATTGCATGACATCGAGGTGTCGAGTGCATTGCTCCAAGGTATCGATCAATAACTTCAAAGGTATTCACTGGCTAATGTCAAATGTATCAACCACATGGCACCGATGTGTTGGTTACCTAAATGTCGAGATCTTGGCTGTGTGACGCAAGTTATTAGCCACTAGGCATCGAGATGTCAATCACTTAACATTGAGACATCGATCACCTAGGGTGAGGTGTCCATCATGTGGCACTAATGTGAGCCAAGGTGTTAAACCTATTATTATTCCTATAATAATAGGTTTAACACCGTCAAGAAATGTCAGAGCGCATAATATTGATATGGCGTTAATGTGTCACTAGTATTATTATTCTCATATGAGAGAGATGTGTTGATGTTGTGTTCAGTCCTATTAATATTGCCACACCATCAAGAAATTATAAGTTTAAAGAACAAGCGAGTAAATATGTATCAACAAATAGACATAATATATTAGATCTTATGTGCACTCTGGTTTCTAATGATGATAGTTTGAACACAAATGATTTTAGTCAGTTGTATATTTTATACATATTTATTTGTATGTTATTTTGTCAAATGAACTATTCAATATCTCCTCTTTTACTTTATATTACTGATAATTTAAAATCTTTGACAAAATATACCTCGTTAAGAAGATTTTAACTATTAAAAATCGAATAAAGAATCTCAAGTGGGATGACCTAAAGATTATAAGATAAAGAGGTTGTGTATCAATCTTATGGTGAAATATCATTCATTAATATATATATATATATATATATATATATATATATATATATATATATATATATATATATATATATGATTTAGTTTGTCAAAATAAATTTAAATCTTATAATTGCTAAATCTTTTTGAGAGATGGCGAAAAGTTGTTGGGATAAAATAACAAAGGATAAGGTGAATATTAATTTATAATTAAAAATATATTTATTTATCTTTTATGATTTTTTATATGCTTGTTATATAAGAATATCATTTTCTCAGTCGAAAATCTCCTAATGCCAGTTGGTCATATCGTATCAATATAGAAGTATCATGCCTTTGTAATATGATTGTGACATATAATTTATATTTGATCTATTTCAACTCCGATAATTCATTTGTGAGATCATACTATTTGCATAATACTTATATTTGAATACAAGAAATTGTTGGAATATCAAAATGAAAATAAGAAATTGCTTAAGATGATATTAGTTTTATATATTTGAAGGAATGTGTGTATATATATATAAGCCACTTGTTACGAGTATTATTACTTGGCTATTATTATCATTATAATGATGTAATGATGATAAGGATGCGTGTCGTGTAATAAATTCTCTATCACCTTTCCCTTCTCCTTTCCTTCCTTCCTTCGCTCGACTCGTGTTGGGAGAAGTGGAGAGAGTTCGACGATTCGAGCAGGTACTTCTTTGATTCGATCTTGGTGTTTTCGATCGAATTCTTATCCTTATCTTTGGGATCCGATCTTTCTGGGTTGGTCGGAGCAGTCGGGCGTCCTTGCGATGGCTTCCAAGCGGATCTTGAAGGAGCTCAAGGATCTCCAGAAGGATCCGCCAACGTCTTGCAGTGCAGGTACTGATATGTATCGATTGCCTGTCTGATTGCGTCAAAAAAGTTGCATTTTGGTTTCCTCTTATTTTGATTGCGATGAACTGCGTGAGTTTTGCGATCCGCCTGCGTCGGGCGTTGGTTCCTTGTGGGATCGCTGTGGAGTGGTTGAGGTCTGTGTTTTTCGTGGTAAAGGTGTTACTTTTTCTTCTTTCTTTTCGCAAATATCTCTGTATCATAGGAGTTGTTATCACGATTCTGTTGATCAGAGAAGTTCTTTCCTTTTCCTCCCCTTTCCATACTTTAGCTTGCTTTAGGTCTGCAACTTACGATCGCCTCGTGCATTCGATTATAGGAGATGATCTAAGACGTCGGAGTAAATTCTGTTTAAGATCTTGGGATCATGCTGTTGCTATGACCACGAGAACTTCTTGATTATTTGAGGTTGTTAGTAAGCAAGAGGTTATCAATTGAGCACATTAAGCAAAAATTTCCAACAATATAGCAATGTTGATACATCATTTTGATTTAGAAAGAAGATTTTTTTTTCATCATGTTGTTAATCCATTGGTCATACAATGATCTCTGTTACAATAAAAAGATATACACGATAACCAAAGCTAAAAGGATAGTATTATGGAGAACTGCGATTTTGCTAAACAAAATCTTGGTACTGAGTTTTATGATGCAACCTGTAGCTGGCTACTGAATGATGCTTCTGTGATTGAAATTAGTAATGCTAGAAGTTCACGCTTTGAGGATCCTTGACCTTTTTTGTTGTCATTGCGATATGCTTCTTTGTACAGCTTTGAACTTATTAAATATTGAAATGTGATCATTTGACTGTTGCAATGTCCAATGTTGCTACAGTGCTGGCATTACAGGATGAGTATGTAGCATTTTTTTTGCTTTCACACCGGTGATTAAATCCATGTCATAATTCAATCACCTGTTTGCTTTACTCATATAGCCATTGCATCTACTTTTAAAGGTGGGTAGTTATAAATATCATGATAAGTGAACTTTACAATCATGTGGTAGTTGTATGGTACATTTTTTAATACTTTCTGCTGAACGCCTGGGCCTAACAAAATGATAGTTTGTAATTTTTGTTTTAGTCATATAAGCTATAGATATGCTTTAATTTGTTATTTTTCTCTAAAAAAAATATACATCCAAAAATACTATTGTCTGCCACCTAATAATATCATATATTTGCTAGAGTGCAACATAACAGCAATCCTTGTATCAGGTTGTTCTTAAGCATCAAGTTGAATGCTTCAGAGATGGCTAATTATATCTTTTTCGAACCCAAATTCACCAAGTATAGACAAAGAGTTACATGATTCTTGGACATATAAGTATGACAAGCGAAAACAATGAGGTGGCAAACTATCCATTCTTCATAATCTAATCAACTGGTCACTTTTATCTTTGCACTTTTATCCATAATTTGAAGGGTGAGTAATTGTATCTATGACAGGGAAGGAACTTTGAACTTCCAGTCATTCTTTGTGTTTGTTATGGTATATATTATTACAAGGTGCATTTATACACTTCCAGCATAATATATAACTACCCTTTGATTAATGTCTATGTAATAAAAATAATTTCAATGTGCTATGCAAGAGAACATCACACTGTTACAGGGATGATTTTTAAGCTAGAACTTTGATCATGTCTTTTGAGTTTTCACAAACTTTCTAACATCATAAACTTTGTTTTCACAAATTTAATTGCTTTTATGCTTAAAAAGGCCCTGTGGCAGAAGACATGTTTCATTGGCAAGCAACAATAATGGGTCCCCCAGATAGTCCTTATGCGGGGGGTGTCTTTCTAATTACCATCCACTTTCCTCCAGACTATCCATTCAAGCCACCCAAGGTACCATAAGAAGTAGTAATTGTAAGGTGTTTGACTTGGCTTCCTATTTTGACTTGTTTCCTTGAAATTTGTTTATGATATTGCTAGCATTTTGGTGTTAACAAATAATTCATTATCTAGACTGTATGGCTTTCATTTTGATTTATTTTTTTAGTGATGCATGTATTAAGGAATAAGCTGGGTTCCAATTCTACTATTGTTTATAAAAGGAGCAAGATGACTCAATAATTCATTCAGATATATGCCAGAACTGTTCAGACATATCAAGCATAAGCTTTTATGTGCTACTGCGGACACTGATTACCTTACAAGATTAGACATCTGACAGCTTTATAAATATAATGATGATTAAATTCTAGTATCCAGGTCATAGAGTATGAGTCAAATGTTTTTTGGTCCACTTAGTCGACAAAAATGTGAGCTACTGAAATCAGTGTTCTCTGTTATTGTGTTTTGGACAATAACCCAGAGTGTGCCTCCATTTCATTAAAAAGGCTAAGGAAGTGAAAGAGGATGGCATGGTGCACAAGGATCGCACCAATGCAGGGGAAGAATCAATATAAGCAAAGAGGTCATTTTTATGACTTGAATCCTAATCACCTAGATGACAACAGAGCAACTTGTAGTGACACCAAACCAAAAATTTGTAAAGGAAGTTATTTTGTGTGAAGGACATTTTGTTGAGAAAGGCATATTTTAATGATATGTGACTATAATTTGAGTTTGCTTATAACTGAACCCTTTTTTTTTTATTGATGACAACCAATCCAAGTAGTGTTTGATATTGTTAAATTTTCTGGTTGTGATTTATAGATGACTGACAAATTGATTATCTGACTGTTGGCTATGGATTCACTGCTGCATTTGTTTGATTCATTGTTATTGTTTAAGCAGTTAATTTCTGAGCATGACTTCTTTTTACAAGACATTTTAGGATCACACTTTGATTAAACTTGAAAGCACTAATGTTATTCATCTTCTTTTGGGACTTTTAAGTTGATGTCTTCAAGAGGCTTTTGAGATTTGTCTGTTTCTGATTCCATTTTCTTATCTCATCCTTGATTGGTTGATTGGTATTTAGATAATTCATTATTTTGTGCTAGCATCTGTGTTTTGTTTCTCTCACTATTGTTGTTCAATGGATTTCTATATATGGATGTCAATGAGCATGAAGTTCTCTTTTGGCATATTTCGTGCTTGCAGTACAGAAACACAACTAAAAAAACTTCTAAATATTTTTACATAAACCATGATAACAAGTAAGCAATCTCTATTAGTATTTTTGCTGAAGTTTTTGGAAACTTAAATCTCGGTGTGGCTTAAATCCATAAGCATTTTGGCAACATATCAGCTAAGTTAGGAAAATGTTCCTTCTACTATCCATGGATAGGAAGCCAGTCAATTCTTTCAAAAATGGGTTTTCTATAAAACAAACAACAAACTGGTCATGCTAGATTGATTATGACATGTTGGGTTCTTGATAGAACCCTAAAGGTTTCTATCGATGCTCTGATATCAAATGATAGAACCCTAGGGTTCTATTGTGGAGTAAGAGGGTAGAAAAGGGGATAAACAATTTTTTCGAGGGGATCGGGCCTCCTATATCACTTTGAGGGGATCTGCCTCCACGCATCACGACTCTTTTATCAATTAAGTAGGATCTCCACTTGGTGTAAACAATGGTTTGGTCTTCTCGTGCAGTTGCCATTATAGTCTTCTAGAAAACCCTTTTCATCTGATGGCTAGTGGTCGTACCATGTCTTTTTTTGAGGATCGCCACTTTGAAGTCTTCCTGAGGCATAAAAAATAAATCGACAAGTAGTTGTTTTACCTTTGAGCACCTTTTATTACAAATTAGGATTTGCCCATTAGCAATCTTATCTTCAGATTTGGCACAAGCTTCGTGATCGGACTCCACATTATCAATTTTTGATTCCTCCTTAGCTGGTTCAATCATCAGAAGTTTGTCACAGCCTTCATATTCGAGCTCCACATTGTCAGTTTTTATTTCCTCCATAATTGTCTCAACCGTCAGAAGCTGCTCTTGTTTGCGTTTGTCTATGTTGACCACCTTGAAGTCCTGTCTATTGAAGCTTCTGTTTCGGCGAGTGTCCATAATGAATTTTCCTTTATGTACATTTAACTTCGTACCGAATCTCGGGATTAAGTCCCTCAATAAATTTTCTCACCAATTGTATCTCGGACCAATCTCGGGTTTGGTTCAATAGGTGTTTAAATCTGCTCTGGTACTCCTATACTGTAGAAGTCTGACGAATTTTGACGAGTTGTCCATTAATGTTCTTGTACTCCGACGGTCCTAAACGACTCAAGAGCTCTCTCTTGAACTGTCCCCACGAAGGGACTCCGTGATAGGTCTTGTATAAAATATACCACTGGATCGCATCACCTTCGAGTTGTGTGGAAGCTATCTCCATCATGGATTCCTCCGGAGTCCTATGAAAACGAAAAAACTTTTCAGCACATGAGATCCAACCGATTGGGTCTTCATCTTCCCATCTAGGAAACTCCTTGTCTTGCCCTTGATCATATTTTTCAGATCCGTTCCCTTTGAGACTGAAACTTTCAGCATGCTGAGATTTGTTGGGGTTCTCCGATAAACTTCTTTTGAATTCGCTGAAGAGTTCTTGTAGTCTATTCTCTATACGAGCTTCGAAAGCATCAAATCTTGCTTCCAATGAGTTGATCGCCATTGCGTAGAAGTGTAGATCTGTAATCTATAAATTCTGGTTGCGGTTGTGGGACTAGTGATGATGACAAGTTCCTGATGTTGGTGCGTAGATGAAGGATGGCAGCCGAGGAGATTGGTAGGAAAGGGGCACTGTTTTGAGGCAGGAAGAAGAAATCATGAGGAAGAGAGGTTGCTGCTTTGTTTTTGTTGTTGTATGAGGTGAGAGTGTTGCGGGTTGAGGGCAGGGACTGTTGCAGAGTTCTGCTGGGCAGCGTGGCTACAGGGGGGGCAGAAGGGTGGAAATACGGGAGGGGAGGTAGCAGCATCGATGCTGGCTGTGCGCTGTTGAGGTCTGGCCGGTGGTAGTGGAAATAGCGAAGGAGGCAGGGGAAGGCAGCGGTGTGTTGCAGAGGAGGATGGGAAGAGGGCAGCGCGTTGGTGTGGCAAGGGAGAGGGCGCTGGGTCCGGCAAGTGGTTGGCGGGCAATAAAGCGGAGGAGAGCAACAACGGTGTTGTAAAAGGGCAGCGACAACGGCGGGTGGAAAAGCGGCAGGAAGTAGAGGAGAGGGCAGTGGCTGCAATTTTTTGGAGGAGGAAATGAGGGTAGCGGTCGCCGTGGCGGGTGGCGGAGGCTGGGAGCAGAAGGCAGGTGCAGCAGGGGAGCAGCGGCGCGACTTGGTGCAGGCAGCGAGAGAAGGAAGGGAGATGACAGGGATGGCCGGCGGCGGTGGCAGGGAGGAGAGGAACAGAGGTGGCCGGTGGAGGAAGAGGTGGCCGAGGGAGAGGGCAGCAGCGACGTGAAGCGGTGGTGGGTGGCGATGGGGAGGCAGATGCTGCAGTGGCAGGCAGCAGTGAAGAAGGCCGGCTGGAAGCGGCTGCGGCAATAAGCGGTGGCTAGCAGCAGATGAGGGAGGAGAGGAAGGCAGTGGTGAAGGCCGGCTGGAAGCGGCTGGACAGCGGCAGAGGGCGTGCGGCTGTTGTGGCAGGAAAGGAGGAAAGGAATTGCAGCGTGGCAACGTTGCTCTTCTTCTTCTCTCTCTTTTTTCACGCTGCTCTTCTTCTTCTCTCTCTTTTTTCTTTTTCCTTTCTCTTTTTTTTTTTTTTTGATTGCTGCGATGATGATGATGCTGAGATTGCAGCAAAGTGACATATCACTTTAAGGGGATCGGGCCTCCCAGATCACTTCGAGGGGATCTGCTTCCTAGGGTTTTGCATTTTGGTTAAAATTAAGACTTTTCATTGATTGATTTTCATGAAAGAGTTTACAACCTTATTTATAGGGCTCTGCCAAAAATCCCACTAATCTTCGACTCTTAATTAACTTGATAAACTCCTAACTGAAAATAATAACTGACTCCATCCTAACCGAAGATAAAAACCAACTCCAACCAACTCATAATTGACTCGATTGGGCTCACCCGTCTTATAACTGACTCCGACTGGACAAACTAATATGACTCGACTCGATTTAATCATGAATGGATGAATCCGACTTAGCTAGGGTCCTAAAAGTTCTAGTTTAATTTCACTATAGTACTTAAAGAGTCCAGCCGTAATATCTGAACCTCATGGGTTGGCACCAAATTTCTCTGTTGTCTTAGTAGGAATGATATATTGTTACAACCTTCTTTATGGGTACTCTTTACTTGTTGATCATCTTGATGGAGCCATTGCTTATGTGTAGTGTACTATGGATTTCGGACATCTTGCTTTTCCACTTAGTTAGGTATAGAGATTTTCTGTTGAGTTCTTTGTCTAACTTTATAGTTTGTGCTACCTATGTGGAAAGATGTGCTTTTTATCACTATGCCAAAATAGAAGGTGGTTGTGCTAAACTTAGTAAATTGAAATGTACCCAAAAAAAGGGGGAAGATACTATTTAGTGCGTAAAGAATACTGATAAGTTGCCTTTGCTTTCTTAGAGTTTTCCTAAGATGATTGATGAGTAGTAGTGTGGGGCATTCACTCTACCTGCAATTAGAGAGTTACATTATTATAAAATGCCTCATCTTTGTTGGAACATAAACTTCAAATTGCAAAAACTTGGGGCTAGTTATTTGGTTACTTTTTTCACGGTGCTTGACATTGAACTAATTATTTGACTAATGTCTTCTCATGATTGAGTCTTAGAAAGGTTCAAGTCTATTTACATGTCACATCCCAGATTTAAAAATAATAATGAATTACTATTTTATTGTTCATAATTTACGGAAGATATTATTTTTATCATTGAATTCAAATCCTTATCTTTACAATAGTAAATATCCTATTAATTAGAAAAATAATCATATTTTCCTGATAAGGTTACAAGTCTCTTCCACCCAAGCTTTAGATCTATTAAAAGCAGTAGATTATTCTGAAAATAAACATAAGATAAAAACATAGAGCAACCACGCGTGCTGGTAGGAACCTTGAAAAAAATCATAAAAATAATCTTTAATATTTGTAAAACATAAACAAATATCAATAATTTATTAGGAAATGATAATATATCGATTTATCATAAAACTTATACATAAGAAAAAACAATGATAATTTCTTACGTAATAAACAAAATACATAATCATGCATCAGCCACATGCAACACATAATAATTATGATAGAACCCCAGAGGAATTCTATGCACATTGATCTTTAAGGGGGATCAACCTTTGGAACGCTATAGGGGTTCCTCCCTCATAGTACTCGGCCACAAGGCTGAATTGAAGATTGATCTTTGTTTATTCCAAAAGAGGTGAAGGCTACATGCTTATATAGGGCTCCAAACCCTAGCCCTAGGTGCTGCTTCCTAAGTAAATTACCCATTTTGTCCCCCAATTTAGCCGGCTTGCCCTGTAAGGGGCGGCGGCCTAGGGGGTTGCACCAAGAGAGGCGCCCCTGCTAGAAACCCTAGCCAACCTACCTAGTAAAGGAGGTGGCGGCTATGAAGCCCTAAGGCCCCAAATATAAACCCTAGCCACTCTTCTTTATAGGATAGAGGCGACTAGGTGGGTGTTTATTACAATCTCGACGGCTAGGAAGCCCTAAGGCTTCAAGACTCCTTCCCTAAAATCCTAGTCGTCTTTAAACTTCCATTTGAGGTGGGATACCTAAAGGATCAATTGTATTTTTGATTTGGTGCGCGGATCTAATCTCCAGGTTGGGGCCCCAATGTGATCCCTAATTTTGCAAGGTCCAAAGTAGCAGGGGGACCACTTGAGGTTTGAATTTCCTACTGGTATGGCTGGAAGTGTAGGGAAACTCGATCTTTAAGTTTGTCAGGAGGTCGTTTCTTCTTTGTATGTGCTGCAATGTGGTTAGTCTTTAGTAGTAGCCAATCTTTCTTCTGGAATGGTGATTGCCCTCTTGTATGGTTTAGGATGATGAGAGCCTATTCTGGCATGAGCACGGATTGCAATTTTTCTGGTCTTCTCTTTCGTGCCATGGACCTGTATCGAGCTAAACTTTAAGTTTAATAGCAATTAGTATCTCCTTTAGACACCTCGTGTAGAATGTGGGGAAATCCTCGATGCGGATTAGGAGTTGGTCATCTTTCCTAAGGGCGATGCCGATCCCAACTCTTGATGTGCCTGCTTCAATTATGAACATCTGGCCACGATTTGGTGTGGGCGACATCGTGGTTGTGAGGGCTATAGTTCCACTCGGCCAAGGTGGTGCATCTTTCTTCATAGTGGGAGGGATGATGTTCATGCTTTGTTGAGTCCTGTAAATGATCCTGCCCTTACTCTGATTCTGCCACTGGTAGGACTCAATTTTCTCGTGGTCTTGGGCCGTGGATCGGAGGTCATCATCAAGGAAGACTTTGAGCATCATGGTCTGATCTTGGGGAAAGTCGTGGAAGTCACCCAAGATCTGAAAGTATCGTATCAGCAACCATGGTGGGTTCGGCAGGATGTAATACTTCAGAAAAGACTTATCCCTGGAGATAAGGATGTTGGGATGTGTCGTAGTGGGAAAAAAGCACTGCTGAATAATCCGTGTCTCTGTCATCTCCTGGGCAACCCTCTTAGCTTCGATCTTCTGAGGTTGTAGGTAGCAATTTGACTGACCATTAGCTCGTGATAATTTTGGCCAGTTCAGCATAGGGGGGTCGGGCAGCTTGATAGGAGGTAGTCGGCTTGGTTTGGTAGAGACACCCAAAATTTCAGCAAACAGTGGGAGAGGGTTGTTGTCTTAAATCTCCTGAAACTCTTGAATTTGAATTGAAAAGCCGCTGGATTCTTCGTTTGGTTTTTTTCCAAGCGATGTGTCGCTTTGCTCCCTCGTTTTCCACGTAGAATTACCTGTTTTTCTTTGCTGAAAAATTTCATGATTAGCTTCGAAAAATTCCGGAAAACATCTCCAATCGTGTATAACCAATCAATACCGAGCGCTACTTCAAATTCATCTAGAGAGAGGAGGAAAAAATCAGCAACTACGTCTTGATCCTGTAAAATCAGTTTTACCTGCGGGCACTTCAGAATTTGGCCGTTAGCTTCCTTGACTTCGAACCCGCTGTAATCTTCTTTTTGGAGCATCAAACGGGTAACAACCTTATTGCTTATGAAGTTGTGTGTGCTCTCGGTGTCGATGAGGACGATGACGGGTTGCTGCCCGAGAAACCCTTCGATTTTCAATTTCTGGGGGTTTGTGTAGCTGACTAAGGTAGGGACCGTGCGGGTGGCCGGTTGTGGTGTATCTTCCTCCTTGGGCTCGAGAGCCGTATCTTCAAGTTTGGGTTCTTCAGTGGGCACAATCATCAGAGGTCTCTTCTTTTTACAATGGTGTTCTGAGCTCCACAATTTATCATAACGCCTACATAGGCCCTTTGCTGTTCCGTCACGAAGCTCTTCTCTTGCTAAGTTCTTCGACTGAGGGGGTCGACTAACAGTAGGAGGGGTTGAAAGCTTTGATGCTACTGGTTGGGGAGCGACCCTAGTCCTCCGGGCTTCATGGTTCAATCGCTCCTCTTGATGTTGCACAAAGGAGATAGCTGCCATAAGTGTGTACGGCTGTCGCGCTTTAACTTCTTCCCGAATCTTCGGCTTCAAGCCCTCAATAAAAGTCCCCAATAGCTGTTTTTCAGATCAACATGAGTTTGATTAGATAATATTTCAAATCTGGTTTGGTACTCTTGGATGGTGGAGGTTTGATGGATCTTTGCTAGTTGTTCGTCAACGTTCTTGTAATCAGTTGGTGCTGAAGGTTTATATGCTGTTGGTTGGGATGTGGTTCTCATGTTATGAGCATCTTGATTGAGGTGTCCTTCTTGAAGTTGTGCGAAGGAGATCGATGTCGTCGAGGTGTAGGGCTGTCGTGCCTTAACTTTACTTCTTATCTCCGATGGGATCTCTTTGCGATCTAAACTCACGCCATCCTGTGATCTTCTTGGGCTCGGTGATCGGCCCAATCTACCGATGCCATGCTGTGATCCTCAAAGAGAGCGCGTAGTTTAGCCTCATATGCGTCTCAAAAGCCTCCAATTTGGCTTCGAATAGACCTACCGATGCCATGACATAGGGATCTCCAACCTGTTAAATAAACCAATTGAAGAGGGTGGCTGCATACTTCAGGTTAAAGGAAGTAATGGCAGTAAGAGGATGAGAAATGGTGACTGCGATGATGCTGCAAAATCTTCGGGGCTGCGGTGGTGTAGTTCCCAAGTGGCTGCTATGTTGATGGAGGATGGTAGCCAAGGGGATCTGGATCATGAAGCAACAACGACAGTGGAGGAAGAAGAGGGTAGTAGTAACGTCGGCTGCGGGTCTGCGGTGATGCTGCGAATTCGTCAAGGCTGTGGTGGTGTAATTTTCAAGTGGCTGCTATGTTGCTGGAGGATGGTAGCCGAGGGATCTGAATCGAGAGGCAGCAGTGACGATGGAGGAAGAAGAGGGCAGTAGCAACGTCGGTTGCGGCTGCGGTGCGACTTCGTGGCTGTAGGTGGAGATGGTAGCTGTTTGCTGGCGGCTGTGGTAGAGGTGGTTGCAGCAAGGGTGCGGCTATGACAGAGGGAAGAAGGGTAGTGGAGTGCACGGTTGTTGCCGAGGAGGGCGGCAGTGGTGTGGAGCGAGAGGCCGTTGCTGGTAACTTGCGTAGCAAGGAATCGTTGTTACCAAGTGTTAGAACCCTTGTGGATTCTAAGCTTGGGGTTATCTTTATAGGGGATCGACCTCCTTCCCATCGAGAGAAGTCCACCCTCATGCGTGGCTGCATCATATCAGTGCTCGTACTTCCTTTTTGGGAGGCCTCTCTGAACTTGCACTTTGCTGAAATTTTGTTGGGCTCGGAGATCGGCCCAATTCGAATTTGGCGAATAAGACGCGCAATCTGTCCTTCATGCGTGATTCAAATGCCTCTAACTTGGCATCGATTGAACCTTGAGATGCCATTGCGTGTGCCTCCAGATCTGAGATGTCAATATCCTTCTCCTACTGTTGGGTCAGTGGTATGGAACGGTTGGGTGGATTGGTAGCCGAAAGGGATAGTGAATCACGGGTAGATGACTGCGGTTTGGGGCTGACAGGTTGCTATTTTTTGGTTGCTATTGAGGCTGTGATTTAGGGCTGCTGTAGGAGTCGTATAGAGGGTATAATGGCCCAGGTTTAAGGTTAAAGGAATGGGTTAGGGTTGCTGTTGATGACAGCAACAGATTTGGTAGGGATCGGGTGTGGATGCAGTAAGTAGTGTTGTTGATGTTGTTGTAAAGGCTGTAAGGGGGGTTTGGTGATAGAGGTTTAGGGTTAGAGGGATAGCTTAGGGTTGCTGTTGATGGCAGCAACCAGTTTTGTAGGGATGGGTGGCCGAAAGGGTGATAGATTAAGGTCGCGGTTTAGGGTTGATAGCTTATGGTTTAGGTTGTTGTTGGTGCTGCGGTTTTGGGTGCTGTTAGGGTTATGAAAATAGGTCACGATGGCAGTCTCTTAAGGCTAGGGGGGTGCCCTAAAGATTACGTGGTTGGTGGCAACAAGATGGTTAGGGTTTGGTGGGTTGAGAGAGGAAGAAAGATAAAGGTACAGCAGTAGAATTTTTCGTCGAAAAAAATTCAGCAGTATAGATGCAATTTTTTCCAGCGGTTCGAAACAAGGATTCAAGTAAAACTCAAGGGGAATCTACTGGTAAGGGAGAGGTAATGCCGTCAAAAAATTCGTGGAAGAAAATAGTAGCAAAAGATTCGGCAAGATCAAAGATCACGAGAAGATACCGTGGTAGAGTTTTACGTTTAAAAGGAGCAGTTTAGACGTAAAAGGTCAGTGGTTTACATCAACAATTTTTCAATGAAACCAAAAGGAAATCCGCTGTTAAAGAGCGCCAAAGCCGTCGAAAAAAACTTATGGAAGATTAGACAGAAAAATAGCAAGATCAAAATAGGTAGTATTATGCGGCTAATTATGCAGCGCAACTTTTGTCGTAAAGATGGAGGCTTTGCGACGAAAAGTTTATGCAGCGAGATAGGAACAATATTTTTGAGTTTTTGGAATAAGGATAACTAAGTTGCAGCAGCAGTAAGGTAGGAAACCAGAACCTGTTGCAATTCACGGGGAGATCAAAGGATGATTTGCGGTAGTGGAGATGATGGCGGAATTCGGCGACGATCTTTAAGCAATTGTGGGAATTGCTTGGGCAGCTGTAGAAGGATGATGGACGACTGTGGAAGGGCAGCAAAATGCCAAGAACAATGCTCTGATACCAGATGATAGAACCCCAAAGGAATTCTATGCACATTGATCTTTGAGGGGGATCAACCCTTGGAACGCTATAGGGGTTCCTCCCTCCTAGTACTCGGCCACAAGGCTGAATTGAAGATTGATCTTTGCTTATTCCAAAAGAAGTGGAGGCTACATGCTTATATAGGGCTCCAAACCCTAGCCCTAGGGGCTGTTTCCTAAGTAAATTGCCCATTTTGTCCCCCACTCTAGCCGGCTTGCCTTGTAAGGGGCGATGGCCTAGGGGGCTGCACCAAGATAGGCGGCCCTACTAGAAACCCTAGCCGACCTACTTAGTAAAGGGGGTGGCGGCTATGAAGCCCTAAGGCCCCAAATATAAACCTTAATCACTCTTCTTTATAGGATAGAGGCGGCTAGGTGGGGTTTATTACAATCTTGACGGCTAGGAAGCCCTAAGGCTTCAAGACTCCTTCCCTAAAACCCTAGCCGACTCCTCAATCAAAGGGGATAATGGCAAGATTAGGGGGATATTACATAACTCAAGACTTTATTGACTCCTTATTGAGCTTGGGACCTATCCAAGCTAGGGTCCTAATAAATCATCAGATAACAAAGGCATACATTATACTCGATGGTGCACTGTCCCAACAACTGATGAAGAGGCATACTCTATGTGATAGATTCCTTCTAACAACAGATGAAGATAACCCATATCACACTCCTAGCAGTGGATCGAGTGATATCCCTCACCCGTTTAAGTGGGGGCATGTTTCTCCCAACAGTAGATGGAGGAACTGTCTAACCGTCACGCTTGACAACCCATTATGTAAATCACCATACTGTCACGGGCTTAGCTGATTTTGCCTAAGCCGTGCAGCACCGATGCGTGTCCGTCCGCAAAGGTCAGCCTTCCTCGAGATCTCCTAGGGTCCCTTAGGACTTACAAAAGAGAAAACAGGCCAGAAGAAGCAATTCCAATGGGATCCATAAGCAACTGCTCAAGCAAACAGTTTATAAAGCCAATACTAATTACACCTATGGACATTACAAACTCAGAGAGGTTGCACATAAAGGATAATGGTCCATTACAGACCGAAGTCCCCACAAGTGCTTACAAGACACACTTGTATTTATAAGCCAAAATCAGCCACAAAGCAAACCAAACTAGAGCTGCCAAGCTTACTGCAAGCCTACTACTTGCTGTACAAGGTATGTACACAAACTAAAGGACACGGACAAACATGAGCATTTCATTGAACACCTTGTTTATATTTTTGTCCGTGACATTCTCCCCCACTTATTCCTTCGACGTCCTCGTCGTAGCCACTGTAGACACTGCATCTCCTCGCATTTTGTTGAATCTTCAATCTTCTGCTTTGGTTGTAAGACGCCCCTTTGGCTCCCAGTCGCTCTCTGTCGCTGTTGTTGAGTAGTTGAACGTTGATCCGCCATGCTGCTTTAACTCACCAATGACTGACTCTGGTGTGGGGTTGGCTGAGTTGTGCTGATCCTTGTTGGCTCTTGCGGATCCATCTGATGAAGAAAAAGACTTGCCTTATTATGCGCCGGTATCGCAGTATACTCATATTGCTTGAACTGGATGGATGCTTGTTAGAACTTTAACGAGCATCATCTCACAGACTTTGAAGTTTTTGAGGTCCTTCCTCCACAATATTTGTCCGTTGATCCTTCTTCCGCTTTTAGTTGTCACTTACAAGTAGGTTCGCATCACTCTCACTTTCGATTGACATTCAATTGGGAAATGAAGCGGACAATCTACTCTTAGTAGTACTGATCACCATGGTGAGGATTTGACAACTATTGTCTTCCATAAGCTTTCTTCGAAGGGTCACTGAACTTATGCAAAGCTCTTTTGCTGGATAAGTAAGAGAATTGGGGTACTCAACTTCACCCATTCTCTTAGGAGTTGAGAAGGCAAGGTGACTTGGCTTCGCTCGCCTCCTCGAGTTAAGATAATTGGGGTACTCAATTTCGCCCATTCTCTTGAGTTGAGAAGGCAAATGTTACTCGATTTCGCCTGCCTCCTCGAGTTTGTACTTCATGCATTGAGCTGGTTACTAACATTCGCTTGCTCTTTGCTCACACTTCTGAAGCACTTGAAGTGTTTGCACTCCTTGTGTTGAGTTAGCTACTGTGGTTTGCCTTCCCACTGTCATTGAACTTCTGGAATGCAAGAAGTTTTGCTCGAAAAGAGCAAAAAGTTTACCCCAACTTAGAGTCCCCCAACTTGGAGTAAGTCTTTGATAGTTTTGGTCGCCTCTGGGATTGTACCGTCTTCTCCATCACCTTTGCCGCCTACTCCTTTGAGTAGAAAAAGTATAGTACCGCGTACTGCCTACTTCGTTCCTTGGTCGAGCACTCCTGTATCAACCTGAAGTCCCTCGCTTTCGGCTATCTTGATGAGAAGCCCATCGACACCGGTCTTATGAAGTTCCTCGGCCTCTGCCCTTCCACCCTGTCTTGGTACTTGGAGTTTGCCTCTGCATTCTCCACCTCCTCGGCCCCTTTTACGACCAATGCTCTCCCTCCATGAGAGCAAGGGATCGATGACTCCACGGAAGTCCCGCCTATGCGGTACCATGACGTTGCCAATCCATGGCCCTGCCAAGCCCATGACCCTACTATCCGTTGTCTTGCATCTGCGTCCCTTCCTTCGCGATCGGTAGATCCGCCTCTGCAGCACTGTGGTGCTCCTTCGAGTCCACGTCCTTTCTAATTGACACTTTGCTTTTTGGGTAGTTGAGCCCCTTCGGACTCGTCGTCGCTTCCTCGCCCCTTTCGATCATCTGCTTCAACACCCCTGTGTCCTCCTAGCAGTTCTCCTTAGTTGATGGAAAGACAGACTGCAACTCTCATGCATGGCCTCTGTGCAGGGCTCGTGCCGATTCTGTTCTCCTTAGCTTCCTTGGTAACAACGTTCGCTTACTCGGCCTTGCCCTCTGACTTGCCGGGCTCCCTTAAACGAATGTGAGCACTGAAGCAGTCCAACTCTCCAACCGCTCCGATCATACCTTTGTATGATTAAGTCCCCTCCATGGGACTCACTGGTACTTGCAATCTGACTTCTCCCTCGGTGGTACACAACCCCCATATGCTGATGACCAAGGCTTTCATCTGATGCAAACTTCGATGCGCATACACAGAAGGCCCGCCTTTGCGGTACCACGACATTCACTCCTTGAATCCATAGCCCTTCTTCTTGTTGTGTCGTACACCAAAGTGGAGCTCCCAGTAGCTCCTGATTATACCTTCGCATGGTCATGCCCCTCATGGGACATGATCCGCATGTGTTGCATTGCCACGAAATATTCTACCACGATCCGCTGCACCATGTCGCCTCCTGGTGACATATCCATTGCATACAAATTCTCGTGTGATGAACTCTGACTATGACTTCTCCATGTGTGGCCTCTGCCAACACATCGTAGGGCCTCCGTCATCTCCAATTTTTGGTTCGCTCCCTTGGCAATTCATCTTTGTCCACCCACTCTTGGGTCACACCTGGACGAAGCATAGCTCTAAGACAGTCTGTCGCTTAGTAGCTCCTGAAGTCCCCTGACTTCGCTAGAATTAGTGCACCATTATCTGGATCCTAAGCCTATATCCCCTACCAGCACAATCTCCGCTATGCACCACTTGTTCCTGACAACTCGAATGCCTTTACGTCCTCTTATCCCGTGCTAAGGTCTTCTGATCCCAACTTCGCCTCCGCAAGGTGAATCACCTTTAGTTACTTCGTCAAAGGCATCTTTGAGATAAGGTGCATGTACCTCGAAGCTCCTTTCGTCTTTGGCACCATGCAAGATAAGTCCACCCCATCAGAATGAAGAGCCCATGGAACGACATGATCTCACTCTTGCCTCTGCAAGAGTTCATGCCCTTGACCTCTGTCCAAGGAAAGCTCCGTGCCTCCGTTCCATGTTCCATCTTCTATGTCGACTCCCTTCATGCGGCTTGGATACTTCACCAAGTTCCACCCAAGTCGCTCCGCTCCTCGATTTGTATTGAGTTGATAGTGGCCCTTGTGTCCACTATTCCACGGGTCAGCCCTTCGTTGAGTTCAATTTTCACATCGACTCTAAGTGTGCCTTCATATGATGTTACCACGATCGCTCCCCTACTTGATCTCGAAATGCATCCACCAATGCATTACCTCATTCGAGATCATGTGATGACTCCTCGTCACTCACTTTGTCCGTTGAGCTTTGTGGAGATATTGCTTTGAAGAATTCTTCCTCAATATGTGCGGTCCGTTGCACATGATTCTCCCTCTGGAGAATTAGGACTTATCCCTCCTGGATATCTGTCCTGTTGAAGCAACTTTCCTTTTTGCATTCTTCCCACTGGAAGTTTCGGAGACTTTTGGACTACTCCGTCTTACTGAACAACTTGTGCCTTGTTCTGTCCTCCGCAAAAGCACTTACTAGATTGCGACTCTTCGCCAATACAGTCCTTAGTGTACCCTTCAAGGTCTAGCAATGTGCTGAACTTGTTGTACACTTCAGCCGCCTACGGACGTATCCTTTCCATGCCGAAGAGAAAGTTCTGATGCTCCATGGCACCGAGTTCCGATCGCGCCTTGGGACGGCCACGAACATTCCGTCGTCCATGTACCAGCCCTTGCATGAGTACCAAATCCTTCGAGTTAGCAATTCCCCTCACCTCTGTGGGCTTTACACAACTCTTTCGGTCGTTGTGCAACACCTCCCACTTTGCACGGTCTCATCTTTCACCAAGCGCCCCGCTTGCCTTGAGCACCGTCAAGTTTGGTCACCAACGTCGAGCCGTAGCTCGAACTTAGCCATCTCAATTTTTGTGCGGTACGCATTCTTGGTCGCTTGCTTGTCCTCGTGGTGCCTCTCGCGCAAAGGGTTGGCCATTCCTCTAAATGCCAAACTCGGATACTCGCTCCTCTGAGCGACTCCTTTCCCTACATCTCAATGCCCGTTTCCCCAAACGGTTACGCGTGCTGGCTGTTCTCCACACAGCCCAACTAGGCCCCCCACGTTTGTATGGCGAATGTTTCTACGTGTGCTTGTCCCACTTTGATACCACAATGTCACGGGCTTAGCTGATTTTGCCTAAGCCGTGTGGCACCGATGCGTGCCCGTCCGCAGAGGTCAGCCTTCCCTGAGATCTCCTAGGGTCCCTTAGGACTTACAAAAAAGAAAATGGGCCAGAAGAAGCAATTCCAATGGGTTCCACAAGTAACTACTCAAGCAAACACTTTATAAAGCCAATACTAATTACACCCATGGACATTACAAACTCAGAGAGGTTGTACACAAAGAATAATGGTCCATTACAGACCGAAGTCCCCACAAGTGCTTACAAGACACTCGTATTTACAAGCCAAAATCAGCCACAAAGCAAACCAAATTAGGGCTGCTAAGCTTACTACAAGCCCGTTATTTGCTGTACAAGGTATGTATACAAACTGAAGGACACGGACAAACATGAGCATTTCATCGAACACCTTGTTTAATTTTTGTCCGTGACAATACCTACCCTCGGTAGTGATACATAAACATCCATGATCATTCATTTACATTCATCCATTCATTCACGCATGCATTCAAGAAATAGTATGATAAAATATTATGAGAGACCATGCTTGATGTATGATCTGTTAGATTATGTCCATTGGTGGCTCCGCACTGTGATGGGCCTGCAGCTCATTTCACATGTTGCACTTCCAATGTGGACTATTAGCCTAGTCACATATACTACATGGTAACAATCATATCAATATCATAAACTTAAGAAAAGTAGAAAATCAATAATCATTTTCAAATAACATCATCAAATAAAATTTTTAAGTTCATCAAATCATAAATGCATGAAATGTCAATCTCTCAATAGTCCTCAGTCAACCAAAACCCTAATTGGAATAGCTCAATTTACTTAAACCAAACTCAATTCGATTATGACCTAACGAAATGAATCTCAAATCCTTATAGAATCGATCTGGAATCACCCTAGACTAGTCTAATTTAGATTTGATTGATCTCGATTAGGTCATGCAGGTTTAAACTAGTCAAATTGATCTAAAATCACCCTAAAACGGCCTTAACCGATCAAACCTGTCAAATTTAGTTAATTAACAAGCTCAAACCAATAAAGGGAGAGGAAATCAAACTATGTCATATGGTTCTAACCCAAACTGAACCGACCTACCTGAGTCTTGGACGAGTCACGTGTGCCACAAGTGCCTGTTCCAAGTAATAGGTTGGGCTGAGGTACAACATGCTGGATAAAGGAGCGATGTTGTGTCTAGTACCAATCATATAGATAAGCAGACTTAACTTCACGAACTAGGCTAGGCCTCACTCACAAGTTGGGCTAAGCCTTGCCAATGAATTGGGTCATGCTTGGCTCGTGGGTTGGGTTGTACCTAGATACATGAGTTGGGGTTGTGTCTGACCACATGGACTAGGTCGTACCTAGCCGTATGAGCTAGACCATGCTTGGCCACATGGGTTGGGTCGTATCTTGCCGCATAAGCTGATTGCTACCTAGCCACATAGGTTGGGTCGTACCTTGCCACATGGGCTGGCTGCTACCTGGCCACACGGTTTGGGTCGTACTTGGCCACATGGATTAAGTCATGCCTGACCACATGAGTTAGGTCGTATCTTGCCACATAGGTTGGGTCGTACATGGCTACGTGGGTGAGATCGACCTGACCATATGGGCTAGCTCCTACTTGGCCACATGGGCTGGGTCATGCTTGGTCCTATCACATGGGTTTGGTCATGCCTAGTCACATGGGCTGGGTCGTACATGATCACATGGGCTGGGTTGACTTGGTCTGACAAATCAGGGTTAAGTCAGACCCCAATTAGCCTATTCTTATCAAATTAGATTTCAATTTCATTTATTAAAGAATAACTTAAGTTCATCAATTAAAGAATTTAAAGTCATGATCTTAAATTTAAAACTAATTATATTATAGAAATTCATACATAATTATTAAAATACAGATATATCTAATGAAATAAATTAGAACTATTATGTCAATCCAAAAATAATCATTCTAACATCACAAAAATAATCATTAATATTAAATTAATATTAAAATTCACTTAAGTTTAAGAGACCAATATAAATCAAAATAATCATTCTAACATCACAAATCAATTATCAGTATCTATTAATCATGAAAAATTGAAATTAAAACATTATTATGCATCTTAAAATTATAATAATCCCAACATCAAGAGTTCAAAACATAATCAACATTAATTAAAAAAAGAATAGAGGATCCTACCTTTCCTCGATCCTCCCCTCGAGATCATCTTCTAGAAAAATCCATCTGAATCCTCCCATTGTGCTTGGTGAGAAATGAGTGGGGAGGAGCCCTCTTATATAGGAGAAGATGAGATCTCGAAAGATAAGTAAATATTTAAAATTTTATTTAAAATTTATTTTATTTTATTTTCATATATAAAGAGAGAAATATAATATTCATTTCTTATGGTTCATACATGAAAATGGAATGTAAACTATTTACTTTTCAAAAATCACGTCACTCATTAGGAAATAAATCACATAATAATTTAATTAATTAGCAAAATTCCTAACTTGTCCACATGATTAAGGAAATTAATTTTAATAATTTTCTTAATTAATATTGCACAAATATGGAAGTTAATGATAAAGTAATACATTATTTATAGTAATTAATTTACATTAAGGGAGAAAACTGTTGATGATTGCAAGTTGCTTTTGCTTTCTTAGAGGTTTCCTAAGATGATTTGAGTAGTAGTATAGGGCATTCACTCTCGGTTGTAACACCCTCGATTAGTCCCACATTGGAAGTGGGCAAGATTAAAATTGATTTATAAGGGTCTGATGAGTGTATACTATAAATTTCAGTCTAAGCATCTTGGCTAGTGGTTTGGGCTAAACTAAGTTGATAGGCCAGTTAACCTATTAGACCCGAGTCGTGAGATTTGATATTAGAGCCGTCCTAGTATTGGGCATGGTGAGGAGGCTCGAGTAGGAAAGGGCTACCCGTGGATTGAGTCAGAGAACTCGTCATAGTATGGAGCCACTATTAAGCTATGCCTCACATGCACCATGTTGGGCCTTAGCCCATGCTAGGGTTTAATCATGATATGATTGAACCAAGGTTTGACTTACCAGTCCGTACCGGTACCGGGCGGTATGCACTCGTCACAGTATGGAGCCACTACTAAGCTATGCCTCACATGCACCATGCTAGGGTTTGATTTAGGCCATGTTGGGCCTTAACCCATGCTAGGATTTAATCATGCTATGATTGAACCAAGGTTTGACTTACCAGTCCGTACCGGTACCGGGCAGTACGCACTGTGTACTACTCGGTATATTAAAAATATAATATAAATATTTTATAATATAATATTAAATATATTAAAATATTAATAAAAAAAGAAAAGGGGCGACGTCGCCTCGATGCGCGGGAGAAAGCGCTTGCGACCTGCGGGCGGTGACAGCGTGCGGGCGCTGGCGACCCGTGGGCAACGACGACGCGCCAACGAGGATGGTGCATCGCCGTCCTAGTATTGGGCATGGTGAGGAGGCTCGAGTAGGAAAGGGCTACCCGTGGATTGAGTCAGAGAACTCGTCATAGTATGGAGCCACTACTAAGCTATGCCTCACATGCACCATGTTGGGCCTTAGCCCATGCTAGGGTTTAATCATGATATGATTGAACCAAGGTTTGACTTACCAGTCCGTACCGGTACCGGGCGGTATGCACTCGTCACAGTATGGAGCCACTACTAAGCTATGCCTCACATGCACCATGCTAGGGTTTGATTTAGGCCATGTTGGGCCTTAACCCATGCTAGGATTTAATCATGCTATGATTGAACCAAGGTTTGACTTACCAGTCCGTACCGGTACCGGGCAGTACGCACTGTGTACTACTCGGTATATTAAAAATATAATATAAATATTTTATAATATAATATTAAATATATTAAAATATTAATAAAAAAAGAAAAGGGGCGACGTCGCCTCGATGCGCGGGAGAAAGCGCTTGCGACCTGCGGGCGGTGACAGCGTGCGGGCGCTGGCGACCCGTGGGCAACGACGACGCGCCAACGAGGATGGTGCGGCGAAATAGGTACTCATCTTTTCCTTTTTTCTTCTTTTCCTCTTCTTCTTCTTCTTCCCTTTTTCTCCCTCAATCGACCCCGACGGTTGATTTCTCCCTCAATCGACTGCCGATGGTCGATTTCTCCCTCAATCGGCCGTCGACAGTCGAAATCGACTGTCGATGGTCGATTTTTGGCGGAACCGCTCGGTAGCGGGCGGTTCGCGTACCGTCAACCTGACGAACCGGTATATACCGCCTGTATCGGGCGGTACAGGTCGAAATTGTAAACCTTGGATTGAACTATTATAAACTTCATCTTAAGCATCTTTTGGGCCAAACGAAGTAGATGAGCTAATTAGCACATAAAACTCGAGTCATGACATTATAAGTTATAAGTTTTATCACCTCTGGTTATTTTGTAAGTTGAGAATGTTAATCTAATGTTTTTAGGTCATCACTGCATTGGGGTTCTTGGTTGAAGATGTCAAGTAAATAATTTTCCTGGTTGTATTAAGCAGTTTTATCATGAGCTGATTTTACTTGATAGTTTGTAGATGAAATGGGTAAGTAACTTGGCCCACTTAGAGCCAATTGAAGTATAACATACAAATACTTATCATAGAATTTTATATTGGCCTACTGTTACTTTTTCTCATTGTATCAACTATCAAGTGCTTGCTATAAATAGAGATGTCTTTTCAATTATGACATGTTTGTCAAGAACAACGTTTGTGTTGCTACATCTTATCAGTCATGGTTGAACAATGAATGCTGATTGTCTCAAGTCCTATGAGGTTCTGTAGGTAGCATTCAGGACAAAGGTCTACCATCCAAATATCAACAGCAACGGGAGCATTTGCCTTGACATCTTAAAGGAGCAGTGGAGCCCTGCATTAACCATTTCCAAGGTTACTGATTTTTCATTCATATTCTTAGAGTTGAATTAAAGTTATGTTTTCCTGGGTATCTTGAGCCAAAAACATTCACTAGTTTATATTTTTAATTATTTAGTGCAATAAATGGTAATAAAATTAAACTGTAGACTACATTCTTTCCCTGGAATCTTGACCCACTAAATTTTTCTAGGACTGAGAGGCAAAAATGCTCACTATGTAGTACATTTGAGATATCAATTGCCATTTATCCTTTACAACTATTTATTAGAAAGGTCAGCTGCTTTTACATGGTGTCAATATGGTTTATTGCACCACACAGCTTTTGTTTGGTTCCTATATCAAATATGTTGTCCCTTCTTTTATCTGTGACTTGTGAGTTGTCAGGTTGGTGCAGTTGTAATCATGGACTTTGTAGTTTGCTTGTATTAGTTGATTGTTTGTGGAGAGTATAGCAAGGACAAATTGGTTTCGATTTGCTTCTCACAAATAACTTGCTTTTCTTTTAAAAGAAAATCTATTGATTTAAACCAGGATTACAAACTGGGAAGCTGAACTATCAGCAGCAGAAAACAAAAAAGGTGAGGTTTGTGATCTACCAAAATGTGCCAAAGAGTGACTTACAAAATTGCCAGACCTATGGATGTGTATGATGCAAAAAACGTTAGGGTATCAAAAAGAGAGAGAATGTCCAAGACTAAGTTCTGCAAGGACCAGGAAGTGGGAGATATTCCCATAGCAATGTTAATAAGCTTCATCGAATCAGTGTTAACATCAATGGAGGAAAGCTGAAGGTTTCAAATGGCTTGGAGGCCCTCTAACAGAGCTGTAATTTCGGCCATTTAGGGGGGTTAGGCTTTACAGCAGCTTCCCCCAAGCCAAAGAGGGGTACTGTCCACAGCTTTTAGAAGAAATCCAAACTTGCACGTTGAGAGGAAGACACAAATGAACCATCTGTTTGGAGAATAATAGAGGCACTTCCTCAGGAACATCCCTAACCTCCTTCACAATTCCCTTAAAGCTTGGGGGCATATTGATGAAATCATTAGCAGCAATAAGGGCCCTTATTGCAAGTATGGATAACCTGGTTGAATGGTTGCTATGCTTGGCTTCATTTCGGTTAGTCCAAAAGAACCAGTAGGGCATGGCCAAGGAGCTAAGAAGGAGGCTACGGGATGGGGGGTCTATTGAGCTTCTTCAAGGAGCCAATCACCCTTGTACCAAATCAAGAAAAATTGGAAGGTAACTCCCAGCTTTACGAGAAAGGTTTCCCAAAAAGAGAGGTGACAAATATGGCAAGTGTCAAACTGACAATGCATGATGTTGGAGATATAGTTTGAGGTAGGCAGCCTATTCCAAGAAATTTTTCAAAGGAATATTTTGATTTTTGGCATAATATTTAGTTGCCAAATAGCCCTCCATCCCATTCAAGGCTCATCCGGGGAATAGGGATGAATGATATGCTGGTATGTGCTGCTTACAATTGGAAGACCCATAGGAGTCAATATCCAAATCCTAGCATCATCATTGGGGTTGTGAGGGAGTTGGACGTTCCTAGTCTGATTAGCCAGCAAGGAATGAAAAAGAGAGTCCAACATAGGAATGAAAAAGAGAGTCCAACATCAAGGAATTTCACTGAAAATACAAAATCAAATCAGAAACCAAAGAAAAATGTCTCATGTCATTAACCCCAATATAAGTTAGCCATTTGGGAAAAGGAATATTGTTCAGCCAGGGGTCATCACAAATATTAGTAGAAATTCTATTGCTAGCAAGCTTTCTGAAACCATCTTTTAAGTTGCAAGTGAGTTTTGAGATAGCCTTAAAGGAGTTAAGAAGCCCTAGTGGGGGAAGGAGCCTAAGGATGGAGACGTCTGTACTTAGAGAAGGAAAACAACAACCCAGAAGAGTTTGTCACGGTTAAGAATTAGGAGAACTCGTTTGGCACAAATGACTTTCTTAACAGAGAGGAGGTCTCGAATGCCTCGACCCCTTCTCTCCTTGGATAGAGTCATATTATCCCAACTGAGCAAGTACATTCTTTTATGCTTAAGGGAGTCATTCCGAAAGAAATCATGAGTGAGTTTAGAAATTCAAGAAAGTAGCTTATCCAAAATCCAAGAGCTGAGCAAGATATGAGTAGGGAGTTAATAACAGAATTAATGAGAACAACTTTGCCCACTTGGGAGAGAAGTCCCTTATGCCACCCTTGGATTTTATCAAGAGCCTTATCTACGAAAGAGTGTTGACATCTATTCTGAAGTCTACTCCAGTGAAGGAAAGTTCCCAAGTATTTAAAAGGCCAAGAGCCCTTAGGGATGTCAAGGTTGTCTCAGATCATATGCTTGGTGGAAGGATCATGATGTTTAGAGAAGTAGATGTTTGATTTGGCTAAGTTAACCTTGAGAAGCGTTAAGTTTTGGAAGGTTCGTAGGATTTTAAGAACCGAAGAACAAGACTTCGGGGAAGCACGAAAAGAAAGGAGATCGCTCACAAACATTAGGTGAGAGATCTTCGTGCCATTAAGATTGAAAGGAGTGATTTACTTGTTTGACACTGCCCTCAAAATAAGAGAAGAAAGAACTTACTGAACCAAGAGGAAAAGATAGGGAGAGAAAGAGTCTCCCTGTCTAATGCCTCGATTACTAAGGAACCATCTATATGGTTCACCATTGACAAGACATGAAAAGATGGGAGAAGAGATGCAAGCATCAATCCAACTGATGAACTGCGACAGGAAGTTCATAGTCCTAAGAGTTTGCCTAATGGCATCCCAGGAAATAGAATCAAAGCTTTTTCCAAGTCAAGTTTGAGAAAAATGTGAGTGTTTTTACTTCTGGAGGAACACGTAGAATGAGCCAATTCAATCACTATAAAGATATTATCATGAATGTTCCCACCCTTAATGGACGTCGATTGCTCATGACTAACAAGGTAACCGATGTGATCCTTGATTCTAGTGGCAAGAATCTTAGCAAGGCTCTTGTAATTATAGAGAGCAATAGGGTGGAAATCCTTGTTAAGGGTAGTATTAGGGGATTTATTAATAAAGACAATCCAAGTTCTTCCCCAGAAAAAAGGGATGGAAGCGTTGGAGTGAAATCTATTGAATGTGGCAAGAAGATTGTCCTTGAGGTCACCCCAAAACTTTTGAAAAACTTGACATTAAAGCTGTCAGGACCTAGGCTTTTGCCCTTGCCCATTTGAAAATAGAAGCTTTAATTTCCAGCTCAGAGAAGGGGGCGAATAAGGGGGGAGTTGGCCGAGTTAGCAAGAATGCGCAGCGAGGGACAACAGGACCAGTCTAGGTTACCAGTGAGGGAAGACTATTGCCACAAAGAGGAGTACTAATCGAGAAAGTAAGAAAGGATGGTTTCGGTATCTTGGGCAACGGCATTGTTTGGACCTTTTAACGGATGGATTCTGTTTCTAGAGTGTTTGATGGTAGTTATCTTATGATAGAATTTGGAGTTCTGGTCACCCTCTCGAATCCAAAGTCTTGGCTCTAGATCACCATTTAATATGGAGTTGGCAATTGAGGGCTGAAAGCTTGTTAGAGAGACTATGGAGTTTGATGGTGTCAGGTCAGAAAGAAAGCTATCGGGGTTCTTTTGTTAGAGATTAGTGATTTTGAGACTAGTGGACCGAATATGTGGTTGACGACATGTGTAGCTGATGAGTCAAAATTTTAAAATATTAAATATAAGATATATTGCTCCATTATCCTTCTCCAGTAAGATAATGTTGTGGACAAGCAATATGATTATAATCAGCTACTGTTTCTAAAGGAGCCACCCACCGCATAAGACTCCCATGTTGATGAGGGAGATTTGTACATCTGCAGCCTTTCTCTTTTGGAAATTCTGTTTTTTATGATTCAAAATTAGGAAAGTAGACAATGAACAATCGTACTCATGTATAAAGGCCCAGTGTTGGCTAGCTAATTCAGTTTTCGGTAGAAAAAGAGTAGCAAGTTCTTGATTGTTGCTTTTCACTATTTTCAGGTATTGCTTTCAATCTGTTCACTTCTGACAGACCCAAACCCTGATGATCCGTTGGTCCCAGAGATTGCACACATTTACAAGACTGACAGGAACAAGTATGAGACCACTGCAAGGAGCTGGACCCAGAAGTATGCGATGGGTTAGACATGTGGTGGCTTGAAGTTGGGGTTGTCTCTCTTCCTTATGCTTCATTTTAGATGGTGCCTTAACTGAGATATGCAAGAATGACATGGTTTATGTCTGTTATCACTCTTTTTATATCATCCGTGAATCAATCAATGGCATCAATCATGCATTCAATTGAAAGGAAAAGTAATTGTGTAGCTACATTTCGAATATATGCATGCCAAGTTACTATTTGGACCCCCTGCAACTGTGTTTCTCGTAGTCTTCACTGTTGTTGAGTACCATTGATCTCTGTTGCCCATGGAACAAGCTTAGCTTGTGGTGCTTTTTGAAAGACTTGCATCTTGCAAGATATCTTTGTATATAGAATGTGGCTGCGAGGATGGGCATTATTGGTAGCTTGTCAGCCCTGTTAAATGGTTTCTTTCTTTGATTAAAAACATGCTGCTTTGCATTTCTAGTCTAACAGAACTCCCATCCATTAGTCTCTATTATTCTAAGAATTTTATCAAATTTTCTTCTTTCAAAGATCATCATGATATTTCAAGAATTTCATGTAAATTTTTATGTGTCATTTCTCCTTCATTGTCATATGTGCTGTTTTTTCTCCTTTAATGTGTATGTATCATCAATACGTTATTTCTCTCCATTTGTCATCATCAAAAAGAGATGAAATAATAAGCAAGTAATTTTCATGATACATAAGGTCTTTGCATTGCTCCTCGTTAGTAAAATAGGAAATGAGTTATAATTTTTTCATAATTTTATAGGAAATGAGTCATAATTTTTTCATAATTTTTTTTTTCCTCTGTCATCAATAAAAAGTTGAAATGTTAGAGTAAATGATTTCAAGGTACATGTCATTGCTCCCCCTAGTAAAATAGGATATGAGCAATAATTTTCTCATGAATTTTTATTTTTTTTATAAATAAGAAAGTAGAAACAGAGAAGGGGAGTGAAAAATATCATATCTAAAAAAATAAAATTTAATCTTATAAATTTTGAAATCCAAAAGTTAATCCATAACGAAGCAAATTCAATGAAACAGCAACTGGTACCGTATAGAAGCGGCCATAAACTGGAAAGTCTTGACCAATTTGAAAGATCATTCAATGTAGTTGAAATAACTGAATTGGTAGTTGTTTTGTCAACTAAGGGAAACTCAATCAAATTCATAACTGTCTCAATGTAATCTTTTCCTTTATTTTTATTTTGAACTACCCATTCAATTTAAATAATTTTATTTCAAACAAGAGTAGCAAATTAATCAATTCAAGCATTCTTATGGTTTAGCATTCTTAACTCTATATAAATTTTGAAATAATTATTTTAAAAATGAGCTCTAAGATCTAAGAAATCTAGGAAGATTCAAAAATTTAAGAGCTACTCATGCATTTAAAATCATCTCATGTAAATTTTAAACAAGCGTAGCAAATAAACCTATAAAATAGTAAATTATCATCTTCATGTAAATTTTCTTCTCTTTATGTAAACAAGAATGTAGAAACAAGAAAGGAGATTTGGTAAGCATCGTCACAAAAATAGATTTTAATCTAGTAAATTTTGATAAGAAGCTAAATTTATATAGGTTGAGAAATTTAAAAGAAAATATGATAATCTATCATGCTCAAATTCTGAATTATGCATTTCGCATGTGCTTAGAAAATTTAAAATTTAAAATTTAAAATTTTCTTCTAAGTAAATTAATTTTTATTCAATATTATCATATCTAATTTGATTTTAATCATATTGATAATTCTGTCTCCCTCTTTGGTCATTGTAAAAAGAAAAAAAAATGATAGTATGATTTTTCTTTACATTTCGAATTATGACCAAAAGTATAAAGAGAATCATGTGATTAAAAATGAAAAATCAAATCTTTAGGTATCAAAAGATATGATTGAATAATTCTCCTAATATCTTGATTGAAAATCTCATGATCTAAACAATCTTGATCTTAGATTATAATTATTAAAATCATAGATCTCATTTTTACCAAAAATCATAGATGTTAAAAAATTAATTTTCATTGAGGATATGACAAGTCTAGAAACCAAGAATATTCATATACAACAAATCTCATTTAATTTTTAACTTATCATAAATTTAAGAAATATTAGTTTTGATGATAAGTTATACCATTCATAAGTTATAAAATAAATCATGTCAATTATCAAAAGATATTCATGAATATCAAAAGACATGATTTAATAAATCTTATTTTAGATGATAAAATGGAATCTTAAGAGATCAAATAAGAAGGATCTTGATTCATATAGAAATATCAAGTTATAAACATTGAGAAATCAAGATCATGATTAGGATGAAAACTTTTTCACATTTAAATCATCAAATCAATTTATAGTTTAAGAGATTCAACAATAAATGTATCATTTTATCTCTTATTGATAGGATAAAGATGTTTTCAAGAAATATATTCCTTTTTGGTTGTTTCATGTGATTTGTTTCAAGAATGCCTTTATGCATTATCATAAAAAACTAAGTTTCATTTGTAAAAGAAAACATCAACATCATAATAAATATTTTCAACGAAATAAAATATTTTTAAACATTTCAAAACTGAAAATTTAAGAATTATTTCCAAACGAAATCATCAAATTCATTACAATAAAATATTTTCTAACAAAAGCTTTGATTTATTCCAATGATTTTTTTTTAAGTGAGTCTAATTATTTAGACTTAGTGAAATGAGTTACTCATTTCATTCTCATTTCAAAAATATTTTTAATTTTTTTAAAATATCAGTAAATAAAGCATAATCTTTCTCTCAGTTTTTTTTATTCTATGTTCAAATTCTAATATTGAACCATTCAATCATATTTTAAGTTACTTCTTCAATACTAACATTAACATAACATCATCAAAATTATTATAATATGATATTTCTATACGAGTAAAATATTTTCAAACAAAATCATTATGATTATTATAACAAGATATTTTCAAACAAAATCTTTTGCTATAATTCCAATCCAATGATTTTTCTTTGTTAAATGAGTCTAATATGTTACCAAGAAATTTTCCTTCTCATTTAAATTTTTTAATTTTTCAACCACATTAGAAAATAAAGCATGGTTTCATATATATAATTTTTTAAAGTTCAAATTTAGCATTTAATCATTTTATTCAATTTTATCTCAAGACAACATATACTCTTTTAAACATTACAAGTCAATACAAGCATAATCATCATCAAAATCTCTTTTTCATATATTTGAACTAAGATAGTTTTATACTAAACCTTTTTCTGTTCTAATTTTAGCATGCTGTAGCTACTAAAAAAGTCATGCTCTAGATAGTGCTCAATTAAAAACCTTTCCTTCATAAAGTAAATAATGAACAATAAAAGTTTCTTTTGATATTTCGATAAAATCAATTAAGAGTCGATTTGATAGAAGCTGAGAGATTGAAACTTCATATCTAACTATCAATTGTTTAAAAGAAATCAAAAGTAAAATGAAAGTAATTAAATCATACTTATATTTATAGTGATTTAGCCTCAACCTAGTCTACGTCCACTCCTGAGTCCTCTTCTTCGAGGCTCACCGGCGTCTACTATCAATCTTCTTTGGGTGAAGATTAAACCCTTACACTTTCCTCTCTCCTTTTAACAGGCTTAGGAGATGAATCTTACAATCTCATAAGAGAGAACTACAAGTTTTACAAGACTTTCCTCCCTCCCTTACCCTTTTTTTTTCTTACAATTTTCACACACAATTTATCATAGAATTTCTACCAAAAAATTATTGTTTAAAATGTAAGAAAACTTGGGGTATATATAGGCCTCAATTGGCTTCAAGATTTGGAGCCAAAATTTAAACGTATCCAAAAAATCCGGGTATAAGTGGTACAACCGTCAGTGCTGGCAGTACAACTGTTGAAAGCCACCCTGAAAATAGGGTATGGGCGGTACAATCGTCGGCATGGGCAGTCCAACCGTCGCCTACTGCCTGGATTCTTAGGCGATGGTGGTACAATCGTTGGCTTGGGCAGTACCGCTGCCTGTTGCCTGGATTCCTGGGTGGCGACAGTACAACCGCTGCTCATCGGCATTACAACCGCTAGGATTTTAGGAAAAGTGATTCCCTTCACTTTTTCAATCCTGACTTATACCTCATGTTGACCAATTTCTAAGTTAACCAATTGAGCTCGATCTGAGCTTAATCCACTCTCCAAAGTGGACCCAATTTGCCTCACTTAAGTTAATTTGGATTCCTTCCAAACTTAACTCAAGTTGGACTCAAATCTAATGATGCTAACTACGACTAATTAATTACAATCAATGTGACCATCAAGTCAAATAAGACCCTAACTTCCGACAAGCTTTTCGGCAACCCTCGACGATCTTCCGATGAGTCTCTTGGTCTTCTTCTGATGAACTCCCGATGCCATCCTGGCAAGCTCCCAATCACCTTCGGCAAGCTCCCGATGAACTCCCAACAAGCTTCGATACCTTCGGCAAGCTCTCAGCGAACTCCTGGCAAGCCTCCGATCCATTCGGTGAGCTCCCGGCGAACTCCCAATAAGCTTCGAATACCTTTAGCAATCTTTCGACGAACTCCCCGCAAGCCTTCGATCCTTTCGGTGAGCTCCCGGCGAACTCCTGACAAACTTTCGATACCTTCAACAAGCTTTCGGCGAGTCCCACTACCTCGTCTGAACCCCGGCCCGATGCCCCGGACTTGACTTTGGCCTAACATCTGATTGTAACTTTCTTTCTCTGTCGTAGTTAATCCTGCATCAATCATCTTTAACACACATGTTAGATCAATAACCCATCAATTAATTTCATCATCAAAATCTGAGATTCAACAGGCCATCTTGTATATGGATAACACAAATTCTAACTCCCAATGCACTAATTACAAACACTTTGTCGGAGTCAGGTAAAGCTAGCACCGACGTAAAGTAGGGGTTGCAACTCAAATGACCCCTGTTTCAAGCATCTCTTTTACAATCCTCTTTAATTCATCTTTTTGGAGGCGAGGATAATGATTTGGCTGAGTGTTTACTGGTGGTTCGTCCAGAAGAATCATAATTCGATGATCATGCCGTCGGGTAGGAGGTAGGCTGCACGGTTCGGTGAAGACATCTGAAATTTCAGCTAGCAATTGGAGAATGTTTGGGTCTTCAATTTTTGTTTGCACCCTCATATGTTGCTGCTGAAGATGTATTAGGAAACTACTATTCACTTCGTGCAAGACTTTCTCCATTTGGTGTGTTGAAATCGTTGTCACGTTGCTCCCGTGTTTCCCGCATAGGATCACCTATTTCCCATGGCTCAAAAAATTCATGATAAATTTAAAAAAATTCCAGGAAACATCACTAACGTAGCCAGCCATTTGATGTCGAGCATGGCCTTATAATCATCAAGAGGGAGGAGGGAAAAATCAGCAATGATTCTTTGGCCCTGTAGAAATAATTTCACCTGCGAGTACTGCAAAATTCGATCGTTGGCGATCTCAACATCAAACATGTTGCAATCCTCGATATGTAAGGCCATCCAAATAGCAATATTGCTATTTATGAAGTTATTAATGCTCCCGATGTCAATGAGAATGGTGAGCGTTTGCTGTTTAAGAAGTCCTCCCACTTTCATCGTCTACGGGTTCGCGTAGTCGGCAAGAGCATACATCGTAAAATCAGCCAGTTGTTGTTCTTCCTCCGTGACCTCCTCCTCATGCTCCTGGACCTCCTCTAAATCTTCAATAGGTTCAATCAAAAGAAGGCGTCCCATTTTGTAGCGATGGTCGTGGCTCCACGGTTCGTCATAATGCCAACAAAGGTCCTTCGCCGGTCTGTCGTGAAGTTCTTCTCTCGTCAATTTCTTTGGTAGCAAAGGATGGCTGGGAGCAAGGGGTGCTGGAGGTTTATATGTTGCTGGTCTAGGAGCGGTTCTCATCCTCTGAGCATCTTGGTTGAGCCGCTCCTCTTGGATTTGGGCGAAGGAGATTGCGGCCATCACGATGCGGGGTTGTCGCGCTTTAACCTCTCCTTTAATTTTCGGCTTGAGTCCTTCGATGAATGTCTCTAATAATTGTTTGTCAGACCAATCACGAGCGAGGTAAGATAATTTCTCAAACTTGGTCTGGTATTCGTGGATTGTGGAGGTTTGTCGGATCTTCGTGAATTGTTCGTCGATATTTTCATACTATCGGTCCAAAGTGGTTCAACAGCGTGTTTTTGAATTGTATCCACGTCGGGGCCCCATAGGTGTATTCAAGCCAATTGTACCATCAAATTGCATCTCCCTCAAGATGGTTAATAGCAGTGTCCACCATGGAATTCTCCGATATTCGGTAATAGTGGAAGTAGCATTTGGCGCACGAAATCCATCATGTTGGGTCTCCTTCTTCCCATTGAGGGAAGTCCACCCTCATGTGTGGCTGTATCATGTCCGAGGGCTGTCCCTCCTTCTCTGAAGGCCTCTCTGAATTTTCTCCTTGCTGGAATTTTGTTTGGCTCAGAGATTGGCCCAATTCGAATTCGACGAATAAGGCGCGCAATCTGTCCTCCACGTGTGATTCAAGTGCCTCAAACTTGGCACTCATCAGATCTACCCATGCCATGGTATAAGATTCTAGATCTATGGTGTCAATATCCTTCTCCTATTTTTGAGTCAGTGGTATGAAACGGTTTGGTGGTTTGATGGCCAAAAGGGATGGTGGATCATGAGTAGATGCTTGCGGTTTGGGGCTAACAGGTTGCTATTTTTTTTTTGCTGTTGGGGTTGTGATTTAGGGTTGATGTAGGGGTCATATAGGGGGTATGATGGCCGAGGCATAAGGTTAAAGGAATGGTTTAGGGTTGCTATTGATGACAACAACGAATTTGAAGGGATCAGGTGTGGATGCAACAAGTAGTACCGAAGGTAGTGCATCAAAATTTATCGTTAAAGAGGGTGTTGTTGATACTGGTGTTTGGGACTGTTGTAGAGGCTATAAAGGGGGTTTGGTTATAGAGGTTTAGGGTTAGAGGGGTGGCTTAGGGTTACTATTGATGGCAACAATCAGTTTGGTAGGGATTGGTGGCCACAGAAGATAAGATCGGTGGTGGAGGATTATGGTTGCGATAGGTTGTTGTTTTGGGCTGCAGTTTTGGATGCTGTTAGGGTTATGGAAATAAGTTATGATAGTAGTGTCTTAAGGCTAGAGGGGTGCCTTAAAAGATGACATGGTTGGTGGTAACAAGATTGGTAGGGTTTTGGGGGTTTGGGAGAAGAAGAACGACAAGGTACAATAGCAGAATTTTTTATCGAAAAAATTCAGCAGTATAGATGTAATTTTTTTCCAGCGATTCAAAACAAATATTTGAGTAAAACTCAATGGGAATCCACAGGTAAGGGAATGGTAATATCGATAAAAATCCCATGGGAGAATTCGACAACAAAGAATTTGACAAGATCAAAGATTATGAGGTGTTGCGACAGATTTTTACATCTAATGTGCAGCAGCTTAGACGTAAAAGATCAGCGGTTTAAATTGATAATTTTTGCACGAAACCAAAGGGAAATATGCTATTAAGGAGTGTCAAAGCTGTCATAAAAAACTCATAGAGATTGGACAAAAAAATTATGATAGCAAGATCAAAATAAGCAATGGTATGTGGCTGAATTCTGCAGTGTAACTTTTGTCGTAAAGATGGAAGCTTTGTGATGAAGAGTTTATGTAGCAAGATTTGAACACTTTTTTTTTTTTAATTTTTTGGGTTTAAGGATAATTAAATTATAGCAGTAGTAAAGTAGAATATCAAAACCTGATGTAATTCGTGGGGAGATCAAAAGGTGATCTGTGGTAGTAGAGATGATGGCGGAATTCGATAACAATCTAAGCAATTATGAGAATTGCTTGGGCGGTTGTGGAAGGATGATGGGTGGCTGTAGAAGGGCAGCGAGATACCAAGAGCGCTGCTCTAATACCAAGTGATAGAACCATTGCAGATTCTAAGCTTGGGTTGATCTCTATAGGGGATTGGCCTCCTTGAAACACTATAAGGGTTCCGCCCTCTTTGGTTTTCTGCACAATGATTGAAAAAATATTGATTTATAGATTATGAAAAGAGGGCTGAATACATTTTATTCATAGGGCTTCTATACCCTAACTCCTAATATGACTCATACTTCATAAAGACTCCTCCTTAATGGAAGACTCCAACTCCTAGTGAATCTCCTACTCCAACTAAGACTCCTCCTCTCCTCAACTCCTAACCCTACCCAACTCCCAACCTTGATATGACCGACGACTATAGGGGTCCCCAACTCCTAACTTTATTCTTATTCCGCCATAGAGAGAGTCCAAGCTAAGTAGAACTCTCCCCATCTTGCCCTAGCCGACCTCTCTTAAGAGGAGGAGGCGGCTAGGAGACTCCCATCCCATAAGGACTCCTCCCTAACCCTAGCCAACCACTTCTTTACTAGGGGGTGGTGGTTCGATTAGAGTTTATTATATTCATGACTCAATTGACTTTGACCCATATCCAACTCTGATTCCTAATCAGAATCTAGTTCAGTCGAATCCTAACCCTACTAGGATTTGGGCTGATTTATTATAATAGACTTAAATCTTCTCCTAGCCGACCTAATGTCAAGTTTAGGTTGGCCAACAATGCTCAATCTAAGGACTAAACTTAATCGACTAGGGCCTGACTCAGCTAGGGTCCTAACAGATATAGTGGGAGCTCGTCGGGAGTTCGTCAGGAGTTCGCCAAAGCTGATCGGGAAGCTCGCTGAGAGCACATCGGGAGTTCACCGGAAGATGGTCAAAAGACTCGCTGAAAGTTCGTCGGGAGTTAAAAAGGTCATTTGACATGTTAGTCACAAAGGATTGGAATTGTGTAGTGAGTCGTAGTTAGCATCGTAAATTGAGTCCTAAATGAGTTAGATTTAGATAAATCTAAATTAACTAAATGTGAAGCAACCAGGTCCACTTTAGGTTAGACTTGAGCTTAGGATTGAGCTCATTCCATTGATTTGGAAATGGGTCAACAGGAGGTATAAGTCGGGTATACAAAAAGTATTGAAAGTACCTTTTGTAGAATTCTCGATGATAGTACCATCAGTGGCAGTGGTAGTACCGTCTAGGTGGTGGTAGTACCATCGTCGCCCCTAATTTCGAGGCACTTTCAATAATAGTACCGTCAGTACCGACGGTAGTACCACTAGTACCCGGATTATGATTGGTTAGATTTTGGTTCTATTTTCTTGAAGCCAATTGGAGTCTATAAATACCCCAAGTTTTATTGCTTGGAAACCATGAAAAAGAGCAAGAAAGTGCATGAAAAAAGGTAAAAATTCTGTTAAAGGGTTGTAAAATTTGAGAGCTTCCCTTGAGTACTTCAATTGTTAAGTGAGTCTAAGGGAAGAAATAAAAACTTGTAAACGGTTCCTCTCCTGAACTTGTGAAAATGAGAGAAGTGTAAGGGGTTTGGTCTTCACCCGTGGAAGAAGATATTTAGTGGACACCGGTTGGCCTCGAGTGAATGGGATTGAGAGCTTTATAATGAGTTTAAAAAAATTAGTGAATCTTCCAATATTTTCTTTATTGAATTATTAAATATGTTTTGTGAGCTTTATAATGAGTTTTAAAAAATTAGTAAGTATTATAAATTACTTAAGAAATAGCATGATTCACTAGTTAGTAAATTTGAAGAAATATATAAAGCATCACTATCACATAGTTTGTTGGGAAACCTCAGCGTGTGTATCACATGCATAGCGGAAATTAAAAATAAAAAACCAATTTTCCAAGCAGATCAAATTATCACGCAAAAGATTGGGGTCGCGAGAAAGCCATAAAAATCATGTCATGTGATAGATTGATTACCTAGGAAGGTCGTATATCTCTGTATTAGATCTGGATGAAGAGGATGAAGGAAGTCAAGCGTCTTCCTCTCTAATGGTATCCACACGATGGATCTCTACAGCAAAACTCCTCCAATTTGATCTTGTAACTCTTGCACAGAGGGAGGGAGGAGAATAAAAGGGGGAGGCCAAAGCTATAACCTATCAACCATGAGTCTCCCCTCCTATTTATAGAGAGCCACCAAAAACCCTAAGGCTCCTGTCTTAGTGGGTATTGGATATTCATCTAATTACCCACTAACCTTGTATTATTGGATCTCCATCCAATAATCTCCTTAGGTTTCTAATTGGGCCTCAATCAAGGAGCCCATTAGCATAAGGTCTCATCTAATGAGAATATGGGCTAATTGGATCTCCATCCAATCCTCTATTCGCTGAAGCATCCACCATATATGTGTGACCCTCTAGGCTTGATACTGAGCTGGCCGTGAGTCACTCCCATTAGAAGTCCTTCTGATATAGTGAATTATTATCTCTATAATAATTCACTCGACTTATCGACTATGGACGTACTAGGCCATTATGCCATAGTATCTAGACGGTACAGGGGGATCGAATCCATCGGACCTGTCTGTCCACAGTTACCGTACATCTATAATCCCTCATCCAACTAATATCCTAGAGATCATATACTGGATATGGTACTATTAGGTCACATACAGAATCAGTTTGTCTTGTTCTAATTGGATTCTATCGAAGAACTTTTTCTCTCTCAATCCGAATGACCTTGTCCAGGGATTTGTTTGAGCAAGCACATACAGAATATTTCTCCCGTGATACCGAGAATGGATGATCCTTTATTGACACTCAATTATCTTCGTAAGGTTGGCTACCAATCCCGAGAACCAGTTGTATTAGATCTGAAACTTTCCAAACCTGTAAGTCTGGTGTCAAAGAAAGGAGTACTCAAATAAGACATCCTTGGTATCTCAACTCTAAGAACCATATACACAACTGGGACTATGAAATTACTGTTTGACATTAGGTATTATTAACTATACAATATTCCATAAGCGGATCAATCAAATAAGCACCTGTACTATATCCTTAATTTTTTCACACAAGTGGCTATGAGATCAGCTGCCTCCATCATATGGATGGGTATATAGTACACCGGTCTGTCCAGTTATCTCGATGTCCCTCTTGAGTAACATATGTGCGGGATTATTTAGGGTTTATATTTAAAGGTGAATCGATCTCATCATGATCTGATTCCTATTGCACAGAACCAATGACATCACTATATATATATATATATATATATATATATGTAACAAATAATATAATGTGAGAATCTACCAGTAATAATCTTAAGCAAAAAGATCGCGCAGTGTGTCACACGTGCCATCACTCACGTGATTGGCTTGTAGGGCACCTGTAATCAGTAATCTCTCACTTGGCCTAAAGTCAATCACCTATGTGTCTGATCCCCATCGGACCCCTATGATGCTCAAATATAATTTGAGTCAATGGCTTTGATAGTAGATCTGTAATGTTATCTTCGGATGAAACTTTTTCCATTGCTATATCTTTTCGGGTCATGATCACTTTAATCAGATGGAACCTTATTAGAACAATTCTGATGAGACTGGGTTCCCTTGCTAGAGGTATCGCCCTGTCTCTATCGTAATATATGGGAATCAACTTCACGTTACTTGATACGACTCCCATATCATGATGAACTTCTTCATCCATACCCCTTCCTTTGTTGTTTCTGCTGCATCAATGTATTCCACCTCTGTGGTCAAGTCAGCAGTAATATCTTGCTTGGAACTCTTTCAACTTACTGCTCCTCCATTCAGGGTGAAAAAATACCATGAGTTTAACTTGCTATCAGTAATGTCGAACTGGAAACTCGAGTCCGTGTAGCCCTATGCCTGGAGGCTACCTCCTCCATATACCAGTAAAAGATCCTTAGTCCTCATCAAGTATTTAAGGATACACTTTACTGCCTTCTAGTGTTCTAAACCTGCTCGTGACACTCAGAGCATGTACTATATCAGGCCTGATACATAGCATAACTTACATGATAGACCCTATCGCTGAGGCATATGGTATCTTATCTATGTCTGCACTTTCTTCAGGAGTCTTTGGGGATTTACTCCTAGAAAGTGATTTTGTGTCTCATCGGTATGTGACCTCTTTTGAAATTCTCCATGCCAAATCTTTTGACAATGGAGTCTATGTACCTAGATTGGGATAATCCAAGCATTCTTTTAGATTTATCTCTATAGATCCGAACCCTCAAAATATAGGATGCTTCCCCTAAGTCTTTCAGGAGAAGTTTCTGGAAAGCTAAGTCTTTACTGAGAAGAGTATTCCTACATCATTCCCAGTGATTAGGATGTCATCTACATATAATACCAAGAAGGTGATAGCACTCCCACTTACCTTCCTGTACACACAAGGCTCATCTTCGTTTTTAATAAAGTCATAAGATCTGATCGTCTCATCAAATATTATGTTCCAACTTCGAAAAGCTTGCTTTAGTCCATAAATTGACTTGAGCAACCTTCACACTTTATCTGGACTCTCTCTGGATATGAATCCCTCTGGCTGTATCATATACACCTCCTCCTTGAGGTTGCCATTGAGGAATGCCATTTTGACATCCATCTGCCAGATCTTATAGTCATAGTGTACTGCAATAGCCAAAAGAATTCTAATGGACTTAAGCATGGCTACGGGTGAAAATGTTTCATCATAGTCAACTCCTTGTCTTTGATAATATCCTTTAACTACTAGCCTTGCCTTATAGGTCTTCACCTTTCCATCTACTTCGATCTTCCTTTTGAAGATCCACTTGCAACCGATGAGTATGATACCCTCAGGTGCATCCACAAGGTTTCAAACCTTGTTAGAGTGCATAGAATTCATCTCAGAATTCATAGCTTCTTGCCACTTTCCAGAGTCTATGCTCATAATAGCCTCCTCGTAGGTCTGAGGATCAACATCCTGAGAGTCCTCTCCACTGATATGTCCCGCATATCTTTCATGAGGGTGAGATACTCTGCTAGACCTACACAAAGTTGAAACTTGTGTGTTAAATACCTGAACAGACTCAGGCTTTGGAATGGTGCTTGAGCTAGGTTCTCTAACCTCGCTCAATTCTATCTCACTCCCACGGTTTCCACCAAGAATGTGTCCCTTCTTAAGGAACACAGCTCTCTTGACAACAAAGACTTTTCGATCATCGGGATGATAGAAGTAATACCCCAAAGTCTCCTTAGGGTATCCCATGAACATGCACCATTCCGTCCTTGATTCTAACTTGTCGGGGTTATGTCTTCTAACGTGGGCAGGATAACCCAAATCTTAACCTCCTTAAGATCAGACTTCTTTTCTTTCCATATCTCATATGGTATAGATACTACCGACTTTGATGGAACTCTGCTCAGAATGTAAGCTGTGGTCTCTAGGGCGTACCCCCAGAATGAGACGGGTAGGTCAGCGAAACTCATCATGGACCGCACCATGTCTAACAGCGTACAATTCCTCCTTTATGATACACCATTGAGCTGAAGTGTATAAGGTGTCCACTGGGATAGAATCCCATTATCCCCGAGGAAATGGGTGAACTCGGTACTCAAGTACTCTCCTCCTTGATCAAAGAGTCTTAATACTCTTTTCAATTTGGTTCTCCACCTCATTCTTATATTTCCTAAATTTCTTAAATACCTCAGATTTGTCATCAAGTACACATGTCCATACCTAGAGAAATCATCAGTGAAGGTAATAAAGTATAAGTTACCACCTATAGCCTGAGTCGACATGGGACCATATACATCACTATGTATGAGTTCCAATAACTCAATGGCTCTCTCTCCAGTTCTACTAAAAGGAGAGTTGGTCATCTTCCCACGAAGGCAAGGTTCACAAGTTGCATATGGCTCAGTCAAATGGATCTAAGTATCCATCTTTCAACAACTTTTGAATCCTTCTCTCATGTATATGACCTAGCCTACAATGCCATAGACATGCATGATTCACCTCATCTCTTTTCCTCTTAGACATTTATATTCATGATGTGTGGAGAAGTGTCTAACACATATAAGCCATTTATTAATGTCCCTCTAGTGATTATCTCATCATCCATAATTATTAAATAATTATTATTCTTAAAAACTATTTATATCCACTAATTGTCAAACAAGAGATGGAAATAATATTTTTGATAATAGAGGGAGCATGCATCCAATGCAATAATAGCTCCACCAAGCAGATGTAGGGTGACATCCCCAACAGCAACTGCGACAACTCTTATACCATTGCCCATCTTGAGGTCCATCTGGCCTCTGGCCAATCTCCTAAGTCTTGTCAGAACCTACAATGAATTACAGATATGAAAAGTACTTCTGGTATCCAATACCCATGTGTTATCATGAAAATCTGATAAGTGAATACTGATCATGAATATACATGAAGCTTCTCCAAACTTCTGTTTCGCCTTCTCTGCAAGGTAATCCTTATAGTTCCTCTTCCGATGCTCATCTTGGCCGTAGTGGAAACACTGTCATTTGTCCTTTATCGGGTCTTTCTTAGCAACCTTTGCCTTACCCGGTCTTCCTTTGCCCTTGCCCTTTTTAAGGATCTTGCTGGCCTTCCTTTTATTTTTGGTCTCACCAACAGAGAACTGGCTTCTCCTTCATGATGACACTCTTAACTTCCCTCAACATATCGAGGAACTCAGGGAGAGTCACCTCAAACTTGCTCATGTTAAAATTCATGTGAGAAAAGAAATCTGGTAAGAAATGAAGTATAAGATTAATGCACAGTTTATCCTCTAGGACTATTCCTAGACGCATGAGTTTCTTGATCCACTCTATCATCTTTAGGATATGATTCTCAACCGATGTCCCTTCTGTCATCCTAGCTTGGAAGAGTCTCATAGATATCTCATATCTTTGAGTTCTTTCTTGTTTCTCAAACAGCTACGGAGACGAAGAAGGATAGAATCGGCATCCATGCTCTCACATTGCCTTTGTAACTCAAGAGTCATGGAGGCCAACATGTAATATTTTGCCAATGTGGAATCATCTATATACTTCACGTAGCGAGCGATCTTATCCTTGCTTGCCCCTTTCCTCCGGCGTGGGCACAATCGTATTAAGAATATATACGATTTTCTCTTTCGTGAGAATAATTCTCAAATTGCAGAGACTTTGGACCAATGAGACGGTTGGCATCAATTATGCCACATAGGGGTTTTGCAAGTGACAAACAAGATATAACATAAATAAATAACATACATACTTTCCAGAAAATACTAATTAAGATATGGACTTCTATCTTAATGTACTCTCACTATTTTTCTAGCGAATCATGCGACACCCTCGACACGTGAGTCTGAAGTCTCCGACAGATTTCTAGTGGGGATCAGGATCCAATCGACATTTTAGTGCAACCTCGAGGGACTTGACCAGTTACACTATGCCCAAAAGGTAGGCAACTCTTGTCAATCATAACTCGTGATTCCCGTCATGGTCAGCCTCCGAATTATCATGGTCTCGATTGCTCGACCAACCATGAAGTTCAGTTAAGTCATCACTATCGTTACAAGATGAGTATGATTCGATAGATATGCTTTCGACTGCTCAACCAAGTCATACCATGTCCTCAGGTCACTGGTGACATCTATATGTCATAGGCAAGAACTCAATCACATAGATTATGTGAGCCTCGAGTGACTCAACCAACTCAACCTATGTCGTGATTCAATTTCTTCCTATAACGATGGAAGGCCAATTGGGTCAATTTTATTACCTCACGCTTACCGACTTAATATTATCGTAGGAGGGATTTTTGTTTTGTATCGATCTCCTAATATATCGTGTCATACATATACATATTTAATATATATCTACATCGCATGCAAATATATATATACATATATCTAGTAGGTGTATCATACATCATATATGCAAGCCACACCGGATGATCATGAGCCATAACCTAATATGATTAAGCTCGAGTCAATGGGCCTAATCACTCACAATAAGATCTATGTGTGCATCGGCGTATCTCCATGCCCTATGATTGTTGATCTCGTCATCATTGGTTCCGTCGGATCATCGCATCACCATGCGTCGTGATCTCCCGCCACGACATCATGGGTCCCGCTGTCATCTCCACACTCCCACTGCGCCTCTCCATGTAATTATAAATAATCACAAGCATGCAGGCCCGACAATAAAAGAGAAAAACAGAGACTCGCAGGCCCCAATAATAATAATAATAATAATCATAATTACACACATCACAACACATGGTTCATGATCATCTATCCACATCATACATCACATGTACATCACATCATATATAGGATTACTAGATATATAATAATTAATTAAACTATTTAATTAATTATTTTTTTAGAAATTAGGACATGTATAAAATTTTTAGAATTATCAAGGATATTTTCATAATTTTGGATGAGAGGACAGTCCTCATAATTTCTAAAATTATTGAGGGTATTTTAGAAATTTTATACATGAGGATAATCCTTAAAATTTCTTGAATTCAGAGGGGTAGGATAATCCTTTTCTCAAAAGGATTGCCCTAACCCCTCTTGCCCCCTCTACGCCGCCATCGCCCCTGCACGGGCGGCAGTGTTGCGCATCGTTGGCGGTTGCCTTGCCCACGGGCAGCACCTTACGGGCAGGTGGGCGCCGCCCCTCTGTGGGCTGACCGTTGGCAAGCATCGCCCCTTGTAGGCAGGCAGTGGGCTGGTGCTACCCCTGTGACCTAGCCGCAGGCGAGCACCGCCCCTTGCGGGCAGGCCGTGGGTGGGCGCTGCCCCTGTGGCCTGGCCACGGGCGAGCGCTGCCCCTTGCGAGCTGGCCACGGCGGTCGCCCTTGCTGGTGGCCCTTGCCACTTGCGACCACCCCTTCAGGGGCCTGGCCGTGGTCGATCGCCCTTGCGAAGGGCCTGGCTATGGCCGGTCGCCCCCTTTCCTCGTTGCGTTCACTGCAAAAACTTAACAAGAACATATAGAACGATTCTACGCGATTCAATCTCATCATAGGCAGTTTAAAACCAATCTTTCACTCGAAAACCTTGACTCTGATATCACTGTTGGGAAACCTCAACGAGAGCATAACATGCACAACGAAAATAAAAAAAATTGATTTCTTATGCATAATAAATCGTCATGCAAAAGATTGGAGTCGCGAGAAAAATACAAAAATCATGATGCGTGAGAGATTGATTTTACCTAGGAAGATCGTATATCCTTGTATTTCCAGATCCGGATGGAGAGGATGAAGGAGGTCAAGCGTCCTTCTCTCTAGCGGTATCCACACGATGGATCTCTGCAGCAAAACTCCCCCAATATGATCTCGCAACTCTTACGCAGAGGGAGGGAGGAGAATAGGAGGTGGTGGCTAAAGCTGCAGCCTATCAACCATGAGTCTCCCCTTCTATTTATAGAGAGCCACAAAAAACCCTATGGCTCCTACCTTAGTGGGTATTAGATCTTCATCCAATTACTCATTAAAAATTTTTATGATGAAACATGCTTTTTAGCTTTAAATGATGATGCTTGGATTTGTCATAGGAGACTAGGTCATGCTAGCATTAAATTACTAAATTAAATTTCAACTAAAGATCTAGTAAGAAGATTACCGAGTCTTAAGTTTGTTAAAGATAAAATATGTAATACTTGCCAAATAGGAAAGCAAATAAAGAGTAGTTTTAAGTCAAAAAATCAAATAAGCACATCTAGGTCACTACAATTGATTCATATGGATTTATTTGGACCAATTGATACTACAAGATTAAGATGTAGCAAATATGCATTTGTCATAGTAGATGATTATAGTATATATAATTGAACTTATTTCTTGGCACGCAAATGTGATTCTTTTAAATATTTTTAAAATCTTACAAAATTATTCAAAATAAAAAGGGTTTTATGATTTCGTTAATACGCAGTGATCATGGTGGTGAATTTCAAAATAATGAGTTTCAAAAGTTTTGTGAGTCAAATGGGTATATCCACAACTTCTCTACTCCCAAAAATTCACAACAAAATGGAGTAGTAGAAAGAACAAATAAGAGTTTACAAGAAATGGCTAGAACCATGTTAAACGAATATAGTCTATCCAAATATTTTTGGGTCGAAGTCATTAACATGGCATGTTATATTATGAATATGGTTCTTGTAAGATCATTACTCTCTAAAACTCTTTATGAATTATAGAATGGTAAAAAACCTAATTTTTTTATATTTTTAAAGTTTTTGGTTACAAATGTTTTATCTTGAATAAAAAGGATGCCTTGGGAAAATTTGATGTAAAATATGACGAAGGCGATTTTTTTAGTTATTCTTCTATTTCAAAAGCTTGTCGTATATTCAATAAAAGAACTTTAGTAATTAAAGAATCTATTCATGTTATTTTCAATGATATTTTAGAACCTAAGAAAATTGATTTTGATGATGAATTTTATCTTAGCACTTTAAATTTAAATGATAATTCTCTTAAATGCAACTTGGATGAATCTACTTCCAAATCCTTATCTAAGAAATAAAAGTATGTAAATGCTCATCCTAATGAACTTATAATAGAAGATACATCAAGAGGTGTTTAAACTCGCTCTTCTTTTAAAAAAATTTGTGCTCATGACATATTTTTTTCTCAAGTTGAACCAAAATACATTGATGAAGTCCTAAGAGATGAATTAAATCAATTTGAGAAAAATGAGGTATGAGAGCTTGTTCCTAGACCTAGTGATTGTTTAGTAATTGATACCAAATGAGTATTTAGAAACAAGCAAGATAAAAATGGTATCATGGTTAGAAACAAGGTTAGATTAGTGGCCAAAGGTTTCAACCAAGAAGAAGGGATTGATTATGAAGAAATCTTCGCTTCTATAACTAGACTTAAAGCCACAAGGATGCTCCTTGCCTTTGCATCTTTCAAAGATTTTAAGTTATTTCAAATGGATGTTAAAAGTATTTTTCTTAATGATTTTATTTTCGAAGAAATGTATGTTGAATAACCCCTTGGTTTTGAAAATAGTCTTTTCTCAAATCATATTTTTAAATTTTCTAAAACTCTTTATGGATTGAAACAAGCCCCTCGGGCTTGGTATAAAAGACTTAGCTCTTTCCTTATTTCAAATAATTTTTTGAAAGACAAGGTTGATACCACATTATTTTTTAAGCATTATGAAAATGATTTTCTTGTTATTCAAATTTATGTTGATGATATAATTTTTTGTTCAACAAAGGAATCCTTATATGAATCTTTTGCCAAAAGTATAAGCCAAAAATTTAAGACAAGCCTAATGGGTGAATTAACTTTTTTCTTAGAATTACAAACAAATCAATTAAATGATGGTATCTTTATTAATCGAACTAAGTATACCTTATACTTTCTAAAATGTTCTGGTATGGAAAATGCTAAGGTCATAAACACACTCATGAGCACTTGTACAAAATTAGACTTAGATAATGAGGGAGAAAATTTTAATCAAATAACTTATAGAGGAATGATAGGTAGCTTGTTGTATTTAACTACTACTAGATCAGATATAATGTTCAGTGTTGAATTGTGTGCAAGGTTTCAATCCAATCTTAAACTTTCACTTTAAGGTAGTTAAATAGATATTTAGAATTTAAAAGGAACCTCTAACTTAGGTTTATGGTATCCTAAATCTAAAACCTTTGATTTACTTGCTTATGTAGATGTCAACTTTGGAGGTTGTAGAATAGATAGAAAAAGTACTACCACGATATGTCAATTTTTAGGGCATGCTCTTGTTTCTTGATTTTTTTAGAAACAAAATTTGATTACTTTATCTACAGTTGAAGCTGAATATATTGCAGCTAGTGCACGTTGTGCCCAAGTTATTTAGATGAAAAACACCTTAGAATATTATGAAATTTATTTTAAAAATATCCTTATAAAATATGATAACACATGTGTAATATGTTTAACTAAAAATCTTATTCAATGCTCAAGAACTAAACATATTGATATTATGCATCACTTTATTAGAGATCATGTGAATAATCTTGACATATCTTTAGAATTTATTGATAGTAAGCATCAATTAATAGATATTTTCATTAAGTCATTAAAAAAAGAGTAATTTGACTTTATTAGAAGAGAGTTAGGAATGCTAAACCATCAAAATGAATGATTTGCTATATTTTAGATTTCTTAATTAGCTTAAAATTTATATAAGATGAATTTAATTGCATGAGTAGCTATTAATTCTTCTTGGATTTCTTGGTTTTTTTTTTAGCTCTCTTCCGAAATAATTCTCCTTGAAATTAACATTACAAGAATGAGATTCAAAATTCTTTTTGTGATGATATTTTTATCCTTTCTTAAAGATTATTTCAATTCATGAATCTTGATGAATATTTACAAAAAAAGAACTATATGACATGAACTTTTATGATACTTGATATGAGCTCTCTTGTGTATCTTCTCTAAAAAATTATTTTGATTCATGAATCTTTTATATCTTTAAAGAATACTTTGAAATGTATTACTCCCTACTTAATTTTTTTTTTTATACTAAATTTTTGGATCTTTGCGCCCCCCCTTCTTTCTTATTCACAAAGGAGAAGAAAACTTTTTCATGAGAAAATAATTCTAAGGGGGAGCAATGATGCACTAAATTTTTAGATATATATAATCAATATTTATTTTTTATAAATACGGAGAAATTTGACACATGATGAGATTATGTACCTTAAAATTATTTACTCAATATTTTATCTTTTTGTTGATGACAAAGGGGGAGAAATGGCACATTGATGACACATGTAAGAAAAATGGTAAAATGGGCATTTCTCTTTTTATTGATAAACAAAGGAGGAGAAATGTGATTGATGACTTAAGAGGGAAAATTTAAAATTAATGTATGACTGATGCATGAATTTAAATGTAATCTTGAATACTTAGAAAGTCTTTAATGATTTGATGTTTAATGACTTAAGGGAAAAAATGATTGAAATTAATGTTACATCATTTCTGAAATTGATAAATAAATATAATGTTGCATTATTTGATGAAAAGTGTTTGAAATGTTATATCATGATACTTGAATTCAGGAGTTATTGGTTCTCTTGAATTTAAGCTTACTCTATTTGAATGATGGCATAGACATAGGGGGAGTTAAAGTTAACTCCTATCATCAATTGGTTGTCATCATCAACAAGGGAGAGATTATTGAATCTCAAATTTTGATAATGAAATCAATTGATGGTTTGTTGATCTAATATATGTGTTAAAGAAAGTAATGCAGGATTAACTACGACGGGAAAAATGAGTTACAACCATATGTTGGGCCAGAATCAAGTTCAGGCATTGGGCCAAGGTTCGGATGATGCAATGGGAGCTCGCTAGGAGTTCACCGAAGGAACCAGAAAGCTCGGCTGGGAACATGCTGAGAGATTGCCGGAAGAAGACCATAAGACTTGTTGGAAGATTGTCGGAGGTTACCGGATTGTCGGGGGTTAGGTCAATTGTTGAACTTGATGGTTTTGTATGGTTGTAATCAGTGAATCGTAGATAGGTTTAAATCCCAATTGAGTTAATTTTAGAAGAAAGCCAAATTAACTCAAATGAGGCAAACCGAGTCCATGTTTGGGTTTGGATTAAGCTCATGTTGAGCTCATTTGATTAACCTGGAAAGAGGTCAACTGAATGTACAAGTCAGGAATAGAAAAGTGCTGAAAATACTTTTATGGGATTCCTCGACGATAGTACCATCGGTGGGTGACGATTGTACCACCCAGGTCGACGGTCGTACCACCTAGTTGGGCTATTGTACCACCACCACCCTATTTTCATGGTAGCTTTAAGCGATAGTACCACCAGCACCGAAGGTTGTATCACCCGTACCCAAATTTTCTATATACGTTTAAATTTTTTGCTCCATTTTTTGAAGTCAATTAGAGTCTATAAATACCCCAAGTCTTCTTGCATTGAGTACAAGAAATAGGGCAAGAAAACTGAAAAATAAAAAGTGTGCTAAAAGTATGCAAGAAAAAGAAATGTGGCAATGTAGTGAGCAAGAAAGTGTTGTAATCCTTATAAATGTCTCCCTTGTGAGTTATAAGTGAATTACTTATAAGGTTCCTCTCCTGAACCTATGAAAAGGAGAGTGAGAAATATAAAGGTTTGGTCTTCACCTGAAAAAGATCAGTAGTGGACACCGACGGCCTTCAACGAAGAGGACTCAGGAAGTGGACATAGGCCAAGTTATGATCGAACCACTATAAATTGTGAGTTTTTATCTCTTTGTTTAATTTCAGTATTAATTAGCTAAATTAAAAAAAATTAATCTTAAGTTTGATTCACTCACGTATTCAAAATCTAAGAAACGCTTCCAATTTTTTATTTTACTTTGAGCGAAAGTTTTCTTAAATTAAAGTTTTTAACTCTTGCACCCCCCCCCCCCCCAACGTTGACGATTGTATCGCCCGTACCCGAATTTTCTATATATGTTTAAATTTTTTACTCCATTTTCTGAAGCCAATTAGAGTCTATAAATACCTCAAGTTTTCTTTCATTGAGCACAAGAAATAGGGCAAGAAAACTGAAAAAAAAAAGTGTGCTAAAAGTATGCAAGAAAAAGAAATGGGGGCAATGGAGTGAGCAAGAAAGTGTTGTAATCCTTGTAAATGTCTCCCTTGTGAGTTATAAGTGAAATACTTATAAGGTTCCTCTCCTGAACCTATGAAAAGGAGAGTGAGAAGTGTAAATGTTTGGTTTTCACCTGAAAAAGATCAGTAGTGGACACCGATAGCCCTCAACGAAGAGGACTCAGGAAGTGGACGTAGGCCAAGTTATGATCGAACCACTATAAATTGTGAGTTTTTATCTCTTTGTTTAATTTCAGTATTCATTAGCTAAATTAAAAATTTTCAATCTTAAGTTTGATTCGCTCACGTATTCAAATTCCAAGAAACGCTTCTGATTTTTTATTTTACTTTGAGCGAAAGTTTTCTTAAACTAAAGTTTTTAACTCTTGCCCTTCCCCCCCCTCTTAGTGTCAATTGATCATAACAATAACCAAAATATTATGGGTATTAAGACCAATATAATAAACTTGCTCCCACTAATCTTCATATGTAAATATTGATCAAAAATATTTTTTTAAATCTAAATGAAGTAATAATATTTAGAAACTTTATATATCATTATCTGGAGACTTATTTAAGGTCATAAATAGATTTCTTAAATTTATATACTAAACTTTATATTTCTTTTATTTTCTCTATGAATCGTTTATGTTAACATATATAAATCTAGATCCCCAATTAGAAAACTTATTTTCACATCCTTATAATGTAACTTAAATTCATAATGAGTCACTAATATTATGATAATTCTTAACGAGTTCATTTAAAAACTAGAAAAAATATCTGCTTATGATCGATGCATTTAATTATGAGTAAAACATTTGACCATAACTCTACTTTTATATCATTCAATATTGTTTTTTGAGTCATATTTATATAATAAATTCTTTTACAATTATTAAGCAATTTAACGAGTTCTTAGACATAATTCTGGTTATTTATTGATTTTAACTTTTCTTTTATTACATCATATTATTTTATAATCACTACTTTTAATAACTTATGAAAAAAAATGTGGGATCATTTTAATTCCTATATATTCACGTAGATATATCACATAATAATAAAAAAATGATAGGTCTCCTTTGCCTTCGAAATATTCTCAAAACTATCAATTGTGATTGTTGTACAAGATTAATCATATCAATATTATATGAGAGTTTACTAATATTATTTTATTATTCACCTTTATCAAATTATTTAATAGTTTAAGTAATAACAATCTCTGGAATGAAAAATGATATCAACTTATACCTCCTCAATGTCAAAATTAATTTTTGACATTTTCACTTCCACTAATTTACTATTTTTTAAGAATCTTAAATTACCAAATTCAACTATTCTTGTATTATGATTAGGGCAATAAGATATATACCCATTTGAATTTTTTTAGATAAATAATAAAATATCAAAAATAGTTATTGAATCTATTTTTTATTATAAATTAAAGACCCTGTAGGACAATCTTAAATATGCAAATATCGAGTAAAAGAACTAGAATTATGATCTGGTTCATCATAACTATTATAAAATTTATCAAATCTGGTAATTTTAGCTTTTCTTATCTAATTATCTTTTATGTACTCCTAAAGATGTCAACAGCCTAAGACCTTATATGAATTATATATATAGTTATATCTTAATAGGTTATTTATAAAAGTGATAAAATATCTCTCTTCACTAAAATAGAATTATGGGGTGATATATAGATATAAGTATATATAATCTCAACAAGTTTTTGAAACTATCTTTCATCTAATATTTGATTAAAGGATCGTTTATAAACTCAAAATTCACATTAATTCTATATAGACTATCAGATAGAATTCAAATATTAACTTTTATTTAATCATATTGAGTTTGCGACCACCAAAAAAGAAATAATATCATGATAATTTTAGGTAAAGAATCTAAATTTCTAGAATTGTAAGAATATAGCATGTATCCTCAAGATTTATTAAATAAATCATCTCTAAGGATAGGCGATAAGTATCAACTACTATCACTTTCGCTTTAAGATCATTCCTTATAATGATGAATATTTCATTCTCTTTTATTTTTCATATTAAAATGACTCTTTTTTTGATAACATATGTTGAAGTGTCAGAATCAATCTACCAAATATTTAAAAAAAGATTTTTGTAATATTTGATTTGAAACACCATAGATCATACTTATACCTTTTCTTTTTAAACCAAACCTTATATTCTTCTTCACATGACCTTTCTTGCTACAGAAGTAGCACTTTACTATGAAGATTTTTTTATGAGTTAATATAATATTTATAGACTCAAGTGATTTACGCTTCAACTTTTTATTATTATTACTTACTCCTTCAATAGTACTCAAAAACACATATACTAGTCGACTCATTTAAGTTTTACTTATCCTTAATTTTATTATAGTAAATTTTAAATGAGTCAAACTAAAAAGAAATAGAATTAAGAATAAATTATATAAAAAAGTCTCAATTAATTTATGCTCAATGTTCTTGAGCTTATAGCTTTATAACTGAGAATATAACCTTCAATTCTTTAATTACTATAACACTGAATTTCAGTTAATTCTTTTAGTAAGATGTCACCTAATGGCTTGTCAACAAGTTTAAATTAATCTATAAGATATTCCAGTACACTAATTGTAAACTATACTGAAATCTAAATATTATTAGCAGTCATTATAAAACCGAGTCTTTTATATCTTTCCTAATTAGTTATCTTAATTATTTATTTTATAAATTTTTTAATAATTAAAGTTACTAATCTAATTAAGGTCTAACATAAATAGTCTAGATTATATATACTTAAGTCTTTTATAGTAATTTAATCCAAAAAATTTAATGACATTTATCAAAATACAATGAAGAAAGTACCACTATAATAAAATAATACTTTAAGTTTTTCATGTAATGTTGAACTATTGATATATCTCTATTTTATCATTGGATAAAATATTGATATATCTAGTGTTCACACAAAATATTTATGTAGGACTGATATAATCATCGTGGAATAATGTTGTTATCTTTGAGTATGCAACCATAAACTACAAGGATATCAAAATAGCATCATCCTAACGCACAACATAATTATTCAAAATAGATTCTCCTTTGAGATTATCTAAATCTCCTAATCATATGTATCTTTTGAATATTATTTTTTAATATAATTTAGGACTAATTTTTTAATATAATTTTATAAGTTATTGATTTAGGTCACTTTATCGGGTACAAGACCAATACCATAATATAAAATACAGTTTAAAACATCATATAAATAATAAAATATTTATTATAAATTACATCTCATAAGCCTATTATCCCATGTCATTTTGGTAGCTACCGATCACATAAAACTTAAAGATATAATATTTATTAATATTTTAATCTAATTTATGCTAAAATAGTTCAATAATAAGGTAATAATCATAATAATTTTTAAATATTAATTAGCAAAAAAAAGAACTCATATGATAACTGTAATCATGATGAAACATAAATTTTGCCATTATGTGAAAAAAATATTATTTTATAGTTTCAAACATATGCATATAAATATTTAAGAATAATAATTAGATTTTATTTATCACATGCAAAATTTTATCAATAAGTCATATGAGAAAACTATAAAAGAAAACTATAATTTATATTTTTTAAAAAAATCACATGAAACTCTTATACCAATCAACCTTATTTAATTAGGTAAATTTAGAATTGGGCTAAACATCAACCCAGTTAAACAAGTCAAAAATTTAAAATCAATCAACACAAAAAATGTTCAAAGAAAATTAATTTTTTCTTAATTTGATCAAGACTTGATTGATCAAATTTAAATCTAGTAAGCAGTCAAAATATAGACGTGATCAAGTCTGATCAAAATATTTTATTAAAATAAATTTAATTAATTAATTTATAATTAAGGACATAAATAAAAAAATTTAAATTTTAAAAGGGTAAAACTATAATTTTGACTTAAGACATATAATAGAATATTTTAATTTATGAAGGGTATAAAAAAATAAAATTTAAGGACACAAACAAGAATGCTCTTATTTATAACGGGTAAAAAACCATCCTTTTAGTCAAAAGAAAACCCTAATCTCCCTTTCTACATGATCGTCGCCATGTCGGCCATCGCTTATCCGTGGCGGCGTAGCCATTGCATGCAATCGTTGCCTATGTAAGGTGCCACTATCGCAGTGTGCGATCGTCATCACCGTGCATAGTCATCAGCTGCATGACCTCTGACATCCAATTAATGTCGATCACAAATAAGAAAATGTTGTCGCATGTAACAGTGATACACAACCATCACAGCTTTCACGGGCAGTGGTGCTGCTACATTTGTTACATACAGCGATGTTGTGCAATCGTTGCCCGTAACTAGGTGAGCTACCACTGAAGGTCGTCGCCCTCAATAATACTATCATCGACATCAAGCTATGAACAATGGTCAAATGATCAAACACGAGGAAACTTATATCGCCCTTAAGCAAGCGAAAGGATGGATTGGATAGAGAAACAAATCAACAATTTTGATGAATCGTTTATACATTGTAAATAAAAACTTATTAACACCTTTTTATGAGTGAAAGGTGCTAAGAAATAGATTTAAAGTATTTGATTTCAAAACCATAGCTCTAATACAAATTGTAAATATAAAAACCATAATATGCTATTATTTTGTAAAAACACTTTAATGTCAAAATCTAAAATAAAATAATAATAAATCTTTAAATTTATGATGCATATGTTTTGATGTTGCTCATTAAGCCTTTATTTGATCTATAAACACATCATCATTGGAACTGAGATTTGTAATGATGTTGATCAGTAAGGAGAATTAGACTCTCATTCTCTTCTCTTCTTATCCTTCACCAAGATTACTATAATTAATCGATTTAGAGAGAAAGGGGACATGAAAGAAGATTTATAAGCTCTCATTAACTAGTTCACACGACTAAAGAGAGATAAGAGGATATCTATAATATCTCAATCATATCACGTTTTCACACGTTCATATATTTGTGTATTCGCGTGTATATGAATCTAATTATTGCATGTTGTGTGTATAGTCCCTAGGAGATTGTCTATTTATAAGTGAGAGTAAAAAGTTTAGGATAAGTAATTAGAATAGTCCCTCCTATGTCATCTCCTAAGGAATCCTACAATAATTGAACTTCCTTTCTATTTGTCGAAAACCATAATTAGAATCTAATCATATTCATAATATATCTTACTTAATTAGATAGGGTCATTTAATCTAACAACTATATACGATGATGTGCGGTGTAAGAGTACACGTGTTTTCTATGACGTAGTGTGGGAGTGCACATATATATTACGACATACGATATAGAAGTGCATGTATGTATTATTACGTATGGTGTAGGAGTGCACACATATATTATAATTATAACGAGCAGTATGGAAGTACACTTATATATTATGACGTGTGTGCTGGTTACAGGTGCCCTGCAAGCCAATCACGTGAGTGATGGCACGTGTGACACGCTGTGTGATCTTTTTGCTTATGATTAATATTGGCATATTCTCACATTATATTATATGTAGCATATATATTATGATGTCTTTGGTTCTGTGCAATAAGAATCTGATTGTGATGAGATCATGATAATAGATTCACATTTAACACAGATCCTAAATAATCCCGGTCATAGGTTACTCGAGAGGGACATCGAGATAACCGGATAGACCGGTGTACTATATATCCGTCCATATGATGGAGGCGGCTGGTCTCATAGCCACTTGTGTGGAGACACTAAGGATATAGTGTTGGGCAGATGACCCAGATTCAGCCCATAATGGGCTTTAGTGAAGCCCACAGCCCATAACCTTACTTATATTAACCTAAAACCTAGATTATGTGGCTAAGGGGTTGAGATTAAGAGAGCGACGGCAATTGAAAATGTGGGTGAGAGAAAGAAGACTGCAGATTGACAGTAGAGGCCAGAAAATAAGAGATCCAGGAAAGGAAAGAAGACAAGGACAGGAAAAGATTATTCTCAATCATTCAAATCTCAAGTTAGATCAGTTTGCAATGGATTATTATTGTGATCTCTTGGGAAGGTTTTGGATATTATGCTTAGGATTATAGTCCTTGTATCCCTGTGATTCTCTTGTGGCTATTACTTTGGGCTTGGGCAAGAAGCCTTGAGATATGTATATTCATTATTTTGATAGTGGATTTTCTCTAGCTTGTCCCGTGGTTTTTACCCTTCGAGTTGAAGGGGTTTTTCACGTAAATCTTGGTGTTCATCTGATTGTGATTTCTGTTTGATTCTGCTGTGTGTGATGGTCTGCTAGTATTTGTTCATATATAAAGTTTATTCCTATTTTATTCCCATCATATAGTACAGGTGCTCATTGGAGAATGAGTTCACTGATTGATCCGCTTATGGAATGTTGTATGGTTAATGATACCTAATGTCAGACAGCAATTTCATAGTCCCAGTTGTGTATCTGGTCCTTAGACTTGAGACACCAAGGATGTCTTGTATGAGTACTCCTTTCTTTGACACCAGACTTACAAGTTTGGAAAGTTCCAAATCTAGTACAGCTAGTTATCGGGATTGGTAGCCAACCTTACGAAGGCAATTAAGTATCAATAGAGGATCATCCACTCTCGATATCACGAGAGAAATGTCTCATATGTGCTTGCTCAGACAAATCCTTGGCTAGGGTTATTTGGATTGAGAGAAAAAGAGTACTCCGAGAGAATTAGATTAGAGCGAGACTATGACGGATTCCGTATGTGACCTGATAGTACTATGTCCAATATACGGTCTCTGGGATATTAGTTGGATGAGGGATTATAGATACACGATAACTGTGGACAGACAGGTCTGATGGATTCGATCCCCCTATATCGTCTAGGGACTATAGCGTAGTGGCCTAGTACGTCCATAGTCGATGAGTCAAGTGAATTATTATAGGGATAATAATTCACTATATCAGAAGGAGTTCTAATGGGAGAGACTCACGGTTAGCTCGGTATCGGGCCTAGAGGGTCATACACATATGGTGGATGCTTCAGCTAATAGAGGATTGGATGGAGATCTAATTAGCCCCTATTCTTATTAGATGAGACCCTATGTTGATGGGCTTCTTAATTAAGGCCCAATTAGAGGCCTAAGGAGATTATTGGATAGAGATCCAATAATACAAGGTTAGTGGGTAATTGGATGGAGATCCAATACCCACTAAGGCAAGAGCCCTAGGATTTTTGGTGGCTCTCTATAAATAGGATGGGAGACTCATGGTTGACAGGCTGCAGCTTTAGCCACCACCTCCTATTCTCCTCTCTCCCTTTGTGCAAGAGTTGCGAGATCAGATTAGAGGAGCTTCCCTGCAGAGATTCATCGTGTGGATACTGCTAGAGAGGAGGACGCTTGACCTCATTCATCTTCTCCATTCAGATATAGAAATACAGGGATATACGATCTCCCTAGGTAAAATCAATCTCTCACACATCGCGGTTTTATCGGTTTTTATATTTTTTCTCGCGACCCCAATATTTTACACGATGATTTGATCTGCGTGGGAAACTAATTTTTATTTTGATTTTTGTTACGCATGTGATGCACCCGCTAAGGTTTTCCAACAGTGCGATGTTGGAATATACTTATACATTATGTGCGGTGTAAGAGTATATGTATATATTACGATGACATGTAGTGTGGGATAAGATTTTTATGTTCTTATTGTGTATATACTATGTTGTAAAGTTATAGTTACTAAAAAAAGTCATAATATGAGATGTTTACTATTAAATATATTATGCTCATGATTTTGAAATATTGTATGTATGATATGATGTATGCTCACATGAATGAAGCTATAAAGACTTATACTTATTGAATGATTAATCACTATAGATCTTATTTTACAAAGATACTAATACTCCACCCAAATAATTGGGTAGGGAAGTGAACACCATGCTAGCGTAAATATGGATGATGACTTGTGGGCATTTTGTGTATATAAATTTTAAACATGTTATATTTGGAATTTTTTTTTGTTAGATGTTATAATTATAAACAAGTGTCAAAAACATTATGTACAGAACAACTAAGTATAGGAAATTACAAAGTTATATATATATACTAGTTGACTCATTTAAGTTTTACAAAAATCTATTGGATGAAATTAATATCATGATGATCTTTGAAAGAAGGAAATTTTATATTTCTTAGAATATTCTTGAAATTTAGTGATTCATGATTAATCAAAATTAATATTATGATGATTCGATATTTTTGGAATTCATGGTATATCATTTGAAAATTGAATGTTATGATGCTTGAATGCAAGGGTATGTGATTCTCTTAAATTTAAGTTTTTCTTATTTGAATCATGGCATGGATTTAGGAGGAGTAAGGTTTAACTCTCATCATCAATTGATTGTCATCATCAAAAAGGGGGAGATTATTGAATCTCAGATTTTGATGATGAAATCAATTGATGGGTTATTAATATAACATATGTGTTAGAGATGATTGATGTAGGATTAACTACGACAAAGAAAGAAAGTTACAATCATATGTTGGGCCAGAGTCAAGTCTGGGGCATAAGGCCGGGGTTCGGACGATGCAGTGGGAACTTGTCAAGAGACTCGCCGGAAGCTTGTCGAAGGTATCTGAAGCTTGCCGAGAGTTCGCAGGGAGCTCGCCGAAGGGATCGGAGGCTTGCCGGGAGTTTGCCGAAAGCTTATCGAATGTATCGAAAGCTTGTTGGGAGTTCGCTGGGAGCTTGCCTAAAGAAGACCAAAAGACTTACTAGAAGATCGTCGAGGGTTGCGGAAAAGCTTATCGGGAGTCAGGAGGGTCTTATTGGACTTGATGATCACATTGATTGTAATTAATGAGTCATAGTTACCATCATTAGGTTTGAGTCCAACTTGAGTTAAGTTTTGAAGGAATCCAAATTAACTCAAGTGAGGCAAATCGGGTCCACTATGGAGAGTGGATTGAGCTCAGGTCGAGCTCAATTGGTTGATATAGAAATTGGTTGACATAGAAATTGGTCAACAAGATGTATAAGTCAGGATTGGAAAAGTGAAGGGAATCACTTTTCCGAAAATCCTGGCGGACGGTGAGCGACGGTTGTACCACCACTACCTAGGAATCCGAGCAGCGGACGATGATTGTACCACCCAGACTGATGATTGTACCACCCGTACCCTATATTCAAGGTGGCTTTCGATGATTATACCACTGGCATCCGTGGTTGTACCATCGGTGTCGATTATTGTACCATCGACGGTTGCACCGTTCGTACCTGGATTTTTCGAAGACGTTTGAATTTTAGCTCCAAATCCTGAAGCCAATTGGGGCCTATATATACCCCAAGTTTTTGCATTTCAAACAATAATTTTGGGTAGATATTTTGTAATAAATTATGTGTGAAAATATAAGAAAAAAGAAAAGAGGTAAGGGAGAGAGGAAAATCTTGTAAAACTTTTAGTTCTTCCTTGTGAGGTTGTAAGGTTCATCTCCTAAGCCTGTTAAAAAGAGAGAGGAAGGTGTAAGAGTTTGACCTTCACCCAAAGAAGGTCGATAATGGATGACGGTGGGCCTTAGAGAAGAGGACTTGGGAGTGGATGTAGGCCAGGTTAAAACCAAACCAGTATAAATGTGAGTGTGCTTTAATTACTTTCATTTTACTTTTGATTTCTCTTAAACACTTGATAGTTAGATACGAAGTTTTAATCTCTCAACTTATTTCAAATTGGCTCTTTATCGGTTTTATCGAAATATCAAAAGAAGCTTCTGTTGTTCATTCTTTACTTTATGAAAGAAATATTTTTAATCAAGCATTATCTCTCTTGCACTAATTCACCCCTCCCCCCTCTTATTGTCAATTGATCCTAATATGGCCAACCTCTAATAAGTACTGAGGCTCTCCCTACACTTCACATTATGCTTCTGATCTGTAAAGGGGTACTAATTACTTCTGAATTTGAAGCTTGGAATGATACTAGTCAACAACACAAATGAGAGATGAAAATAAGCTCGGTAAAATTACAGCTCCTATCCACCTCAGACTTAGAACGGGCACCCACCACCGGGGACCTTATCAAAGGGTAGCTATTATTCCAAAAGAAGGCTCGGCTACTAAAGAACAATCAAGTGGCAACCCATGCAAAAAAGAAACAACCCCCTAACAAATATTGGAGCAGAAGAAAGTGTGCTAATGAAGATCGAATTTCCCTTCATCTCCAGCCCAACCAGCAAGAAATTCGAGCCTCAAAGAAGTGATCCCCCTACTATTTTGGCCCTTGCAAAATTAGAGATCACATTAGAGCCATGACTTATGGATCGGATTGGTGCACTAATTCAAAAAGACAATTGATCCTCCAAGTATCTCACCGTAAATAGAAGTTTAGAGAGGATAACTTAACCAAGTCCACACACCTGATATTCCTACTGATGAAGAGGCCCAGGTTCAGCTGATGATTGCATGGGATCGCAGGATAGTGACGCATCACCGTCCAAACACTACTACGAATGTTGGACTGCATGAGTATGGTACACCTTCTACAGGAACATCAGCCTTGAGGATAAGGTTGATTTGAAGAGGGCGGGTCTATTAGGATCCTAGTTGAGTCGAGTCCTAGTCGATTGAGTCGAGTCCTTAGATTGGGCCTTGTTGGCCAACCTAGACATGACATTAGGTCGGTTAGGAGAAGATTTAAGTCTATTGTAATAAATCATCCCAAATCCTAGTAGGGTTAGGATTCAGCTAAACTGGAGTCTGATTAGTAGTCGGAGTTGGATACAGGTCAAAGTCAATTGAGTCATGAATGTAATAAACCCTAATCTAGCTGCCACACCCTAGTAAAGAAGTGGTTGGCTAGGGTTAGGGATGAGTTCTTATAGGATGGGAGTCTCCTAGCCACTTCCTCCTCTTAATAGAGGCTGACTAAGGCAAGAGGGGGAGAGTTCCACTTAGATTTGACTCTCTCTAGGGTGGAATAAGAATAAAGTTATGAGTTAAAGACCCTTATAGTCATCAGCCACATTAAGATTAGGAGTTGGCTAGGGGTTAGGAGTTGAGGGGAAGAGGAGTCTTAGTTGGAGTAGGAGATTCACTAGGAGTTTGATTCTTCCATTAGGGAGGAGTCTTCATGAAGTATGAGTTATATTAGGAGTTAGGGTTTAGAAGCCCTATAAATAGCATGTATTCAACATCATCAATAGATCAATATCCTTTCAGCCATTGTGCAGAAAACCAAGGAGGGATGAGCCCTTATAGAGTTCCAAGGAGGTCGATCCCCTATAGAGATCAACCCAAGCTTAGAATCTGCAAGGGTTCTAGCAGCATCATCCGAATCTCGGCCCGATGCTCGAACTTGACTCCGGTCCAACATCTAATTGTAATTCTTTTTCACTATTGTAGTTAATCCTACATCACTTTCTCTAACACAAGTTAGATCATAAAACTCATCAATTGATTTCATCATCAATATCTGAGATTCAATACACTCAAATATGCATCATCATATTTTTTATGAGTTGCTCATAAACCAATCATAAGAATATATTTTTTTCAAAATACTTTTAGACTGTAAGTCCAGAGTGAATGGATTAGTAATCAATGTAATGGAACTAAAGTAATTAATTGACATTAAATATTTTTGGACTCATCTTCTCTAACCATTAAGTACTTTATACCATAATACATAGAGATGCAATGATACTTGTCATTCATAGAGAAGAAAAAACTACTGCAATGTAAGAAAATATTTTTAGTGACCTGCAATTGAGTCTAACCATACCTAAGTCTTGAGATAAAATTTTACAATCATAAGTTTTATTAGTGGCCTTAAGGCATGTCACAAAATCAACTTTTATTATTAATAATGTAATAATAAATTATCCCCTCTAATTGATATAGATATTAACCATAAAGTGGATTTATTGTTATCAAAATAATTCATAGAATCAGCATTTGAAGAATACCATCATTTTAAGTTGATAATATGTGAACATATATTTGTCCCTTCCAGATATCTTATTACTTTCTTTATAGTCCTTTAGTATTTTCGCTTCTAGGTAACTCCAATATCTACCCAATACTTTTAACTACAAAACTTATACCTATTTTGACATAAGCTTGAGCTTAGACTTCCAACTATGCATATATATAAAGAATATTTTTTTTATATGATTCTTTACAAGTCATAAGTTATTTTAAAGCACATGTTTTAACTAAAATTTTACTTTTATGATTTGTTGAATAAAGTTATATATTAAATTTTTCAAGACTCAGTCAATATCCTTTGTGAGACAATCTTAATAATCATTGAATTCTATCCCTAAATATCTCAATGATAATAACATAAGATATCTCATTCATATCAACTATCTTAAAATTATTGATAATAAATTTCTTGATTAGTATAAAAAAACCAAGAATTCTATTGGTAAGCAAAATATTATCTATATATAAGATTAATATAATAAACTTGCTCTCATTGATCTTCAGGTATAAATACTGATCAATAGTATTTTTCTTAAATCTTAATGAAATAATAATATCAAAAAACTTTATATATCATTACTAGAAGCTTATTTAAGGTCATAAATGGATTCCTAAATTTGCATACCTAATTTTATATTTATTTTACTTTCTCTATGAACCATTTAGAGTAACCCACATAAAGCTAAATCTTTAATTAGAAAACTTATTTTCACATCAAAATATAACTGAAACTTATAATGAATCACTATTATCATGACGATTCTTAATAAGTTCATTTAAGACTAAGCAAAATATCTTATTACTATCGATATATTCCTTATAAGTAAAACATCTAACTATTATATCGTTCCATATTGTCTTGTGAGTCTCATTCATATAACAGACTCTTTTATAAGTATTGGATAATTTTATAAATTCATCAGATACCATTCTGGTTATTGATTTAACTCTTTTTCATTGTATCATATCACTTTTCAGAATCATTATCTTTCATGACTTATGAAAACAATGAGGGATTCCTTTGATTCCTATATTATAATATGATTTTGTAGATATACCACATAACAATCATAGATGACATAATTTTTTTCCTTTTTAGATATTATCAAAATAATCAATTGTGGTTATTTTATTAACAATTATATTAATATTATATGGGAGTTCAATAATGTTATTTTATTATTCACCTTTATCAAATTATTTAATAATTTAAGTAATAACAATCTCTCAAATAATAAAGAAGTATCAACTTTTATCTCCTCTATATCAAAATTAAATTTTAAGATTTTTACTCTCACTGATTCAATATTTTATAGAAATCTTACATTACCACATTTTAACTATCATCATACTATGATTAGGGTAATAAGAAATGTACCCCTTTGAAGTTTTCTAGATAAACCACAAAATATCCATAAATAATTATTAAATTTAATTTTTTTATATGAATTTAAGATTTTTATCTCTATAAGATAATCTTAACTATGTAAATATTTTAAATTAGATTTCCTATTAGTCCATGACCCAAAATAAGTCACTAAAAATTACTTATTAGGAACCCTATTTAAAATATACATAGTTGTCCTTAGAGCTTCTCCTCACATGATTTGGGTATAAAAGAATAACTCATCATGCTCCTAATCATACTTATAAGAGTATGAGTATATATAAACAATTAAATCTTACTGTGACACATTCGGTAAATCATACTTAACACATATACCCTACTTTTTCAAGAATCTAAAAAAAGTACTAGAATTATAATTGGGTTTATCATAAATACCATAAAATGTATCACCCCTTAGATGTGATAATTTTAATTTTTATATCTAATTATCTCTTAACTTCATTTATGGACACTTAAAAAGTATCAACGGCTTGAGACTTTACATAATAGATATATATAATCATATCTCGACAGGCTATCTATAAGGTGAAAACATAGAGTGACTCGTATATATAAGCATAATTTCAAGAAGTTTATAAAACTATATTTTATTTTAATATTTAATTATAAATTTATTGTAACCTTAAAATTCATATTAATTATGTGTAAATTATCATACAGAATTCAAAATTTAACTTTTATTGAATCATACTAAGTTTACAATCACAAAATAGAAATATTATTCTAACAATTATTAGTAAAAACCTAAAATCCCATAATTTTAAAAACATAATATTTATCCTCAAGATTCACCAAATGAATCATCTTTTAAGTGTAGGCGATAAATACACATTATTATCGCTTTCGCTCTAAGATGATTCCCTATAACGATGAATATTTCATTCTCTTTTGATTTTTTATATTAAAATAAATTTATATTATTGGTAACTTATGTTGAAGCATCAAAATTAATCCACCAAGTCTTAGAAAATAATTTTTATAATATTTTATTTCAATCATACAAATTTCTAACTTATATATTTTTTTTCAAACCAAATCTTGTAGTTCTTCTTTACATAACTTTCCTTGTTATAGAAGTAGCATTTTGTTGGAAAGATTTTTGTTTTATGAGTTTATATAGTATTTATAAACTCAGGTGATTTATGCTTGAACTTTATTTTATTATTACCCACTCCTTGAGTAGTACTTAAAATATTATGAATCTTTTCTATTTTAATTTTAATTCTTCTATATATATATACTAGTTGACTCATTTAAGTTTTACTTATCCTTAATTAAATTTTAAATGAGTCAATCTAAAAAGAAAAATAATAAATTATGAAAAATAACTCAATTACAATCATAGTCAATGTTTTTGAGCTTACAACTTTCTCGGCTATATTGAGAAGATAATTTTAAATTCCTTAAATACTATCATTTTTAGTTAGTTTTTCCATTAAGGTATTAATTAATGATTTATCAGTAAATTTAAATTGACTTACAAATATTTTTATGTGCTAATTGTGAACTGTAATGAAATCTAAATATTATTAGCAATTATCATACCATTGAGTTTTTTAAACCTTTCTCAATTAGTTATATCAATTATTTATTTCATAAAACTTTTAATAATTAAGTATATTTTCCTTTCAGTTAATCAGATCAAGGTCTAACTCACTCAATACAAATTGCATATACTCAAGCCCTTTATTCCAAATAATATAGGGATATTACAAGAATACAATGAAGGAAGTACCATTATAATAATATAATACTTTAAGTTTTTTAATAAATATTAAACTATTGGTATCATCTCTATTTCATCTTTGGGTGAAATATTGATATACCTAGTGTTCACATAAAATTATTTATAGAGGACTAATATCATCTTTTGGAATAGTGTTGCTACCTTTGGATATACAATCATAAACTATAAAGATATCCAAAATAATATCATTTTACCCCATCACATAATTATTCAAAATAGATCCTTTGGGATTATCTAAATCTCCTAATTATGTGCGCCATTATAAATATTATGTTTTTAATGTCATTTAGTTATAATTTCATAATGTATTTTATTAGTTATTAGTCAAGCTCACTTTGATGGCTATAAGATCAATACAAGAATATAAAATATAGTCCAAAATATCCTATAAATGATAATAACTTTATTGTAATTCACATTTCATAAGTCTATCATCTCATGCTACTTTGACAGCCACTCATCATATAAAACTTAGGAAGATAAATTATAAATAATATTCAATAATTTTTTTATTTCAATTTATGTTGAAATAGTTCAATAATAGAATAACAATCATAATAATTATTGAATATTGATTAAGATAAAGAAAAACTTATATAATAACTATAATCATAATGACACATAAATCATAAAAGGCCTATATATGCAAGATAAATATTATTTCATAATTTCAAACATATGCATGTCAATAACCAAATAAATATCCAAGAATAATTAGATTTTATTTATCACATGCAATCAATAAATCATATGTGAAAATCTTAAAAAAATATTATATCAATCAACCTTATTTAATTGGTTAAGCCCAGGGCTAAACATCAACCCAATTAAGTTAGTTAATAAAAATTAATTAAAATTTAACCTTTTCTAAGTTTGATTAAAACTAAATCCAATCAATAGTCATAATGATCAAATTCTATTAAAAATAAATTATATTGATCAATTTTATAATCAAGGATATCGACTTGAATTAATCTTAATTTCATAAGGATAAAATTATAATTTTATTGATAAAACCTATATTAGAATTATGAGATTCATAAAGGTAGAACTATCAATAGGATATAAAGAAAAAATTATGAAGGGCATTAACGATATTAAATAAAAGGACAAACATAGGAATTCTTATATTTCTTAAGGGCATTAATGTCCTTTGTAAGGAAAACCCTAATCTCCACCGCCTTTGATTTCTGCCACTGCCCCTACGCACGTGGCAACTGTCTTTGTGGGCGAGTGACGGCTATGCAAGTGTTGCCACTGCCTTTGCGCGCACCACCTCTGCGAGCAAGCGGTCATGCAGGTGGTTGGCGCTTGTGTAGATGCTATCGATGCGGTCATCGCCTACGTAGCCTCTGACTACACATGGCCACAATGCACAGTTGTTACCTACGCACAACCACTGCTATGCAGCGGTACTATCGTAGCTATTGCAATCATTGTACCTAGCGACCTTGTACAATCGCTATTGACAACTGAACAAGCGATCAACAGAGGTCGTCACCCTCAATAACATCAACAATAAACTATTGATAATGAATCCATTGATCAAACATAAGAAGCCTTATATCACCCACAAGTAAGTGGTAAGAAAATAGATCGATAATACCGATGAATCATTCGTACATCGTATATAAAAACTAATTAACATCTTCTCATGAGCTAAATATGCTAACAAATACATCTAAAATTTTGATTTAAAAACCATGGCTATGATACGAATTGTTAGCATAAAATCTATAATATGATATTTATTTGTTATATAAAAAAAACTTATGCCAAAATCTGAAATCAAATAATAATAGATCTAAAAGATTATTACAATGCATACCTTTCAATGTTGTTCTTCAGAAAAAATATTCATCTGATTGTAAGTGCACCATCATCTAATCCAAGATCGAAAAAACTTGACTCATATTCTCCTCTTTTCTTATCTTTTCATAGGACCACTATGATCGATAAATTCAAGAACATAATAATATAAGAGAAGAACAGTAATCTCTTATTGATTTATTCACGTCTATAATCTCTCAACTCTATCATGCATTACCTTATGATATTATTATATTTCTAAGAGATCATATTTATTTATAGATAAGAGCAGTGCATATAGGATAAATAATTATGAGAGATTCTATAATTAAAAATATGCTATAAAGAATGCTATTGTAATATCAACATTCTTTCTATTGGCTAATATCCATCTTATGATGTCACACTTTGGAAGTAAAAAATCCAAGAGATAAAAAAATCTTTGGATATCCTCTATGTATTTTATAAAGCATAAACGTAATCATACACATGTATTAAATATCCCGAGTTTGGAGCTCACATGCTTCCACTTAAAATACATAATCCACAATCTGCTAACGCATTAATGGCTAAGTGGAGTTGTACTTTCAGGAGATGGGTTCATGCACACGAGTGGAACACCCTAAACCCTAATAATAATGTAGGTATTGTACACTATCGAGTGTATTTGTAGATCCTTGGGGCTTTAATGCTATTGTTTAATCGTAAGAAAGATGTTTAATGCCCGAGTGTGGAGAGTTCGTGTGGAGCACGTCTTCATGTTCTTTCATCCATTGATGTGGTCAAGCTCATGTGCAACTCAAGATAGATATATATATATATATAAATTCAGTATTTGTTAGGGTTTGCCATCCTTAATCATTTTAAGAGTACTGAAAGAGCTTAATCATTAAATATGGCATGCCCATGAATTATTTCCCTGGCACTTCGATTAGATCAAATATTGTTATTCATAAAAAGTAAAATAAAAATAAAAAATTTAGAGTGATTTGATATTTTTAATTTTTAGTCTCATTTTTTAGGTTGTCATCTTAGAGTGCTCCTTTCTTTTCTCGAATATAAAAATATATCAAAAAATATTTATTATATATATACCAGAGTATGTTCTATGGTAAAACCCTAAAAGTAGGAAGTTTTTTGTGCTAAATAGAGTGATATTTAGTACTAAATAATATCAAATTCATAACTCAATTTTGTGATTGTGTAGGTGGGTTCTGCTTACATTTACAGTTTTGACAATTTGCTCTAAAAACTCAATTTTGTTACACCAAAACTAATCCTGAAGTATAATTACTGGGATCCATATGTATCATTCACAAATTATGTGCTACACTCGTATGATTTTTTTATTTTTTTATTTTAAAAAAAATAAACAAGGAACATGAATTCGAATCCAGTATCTATCTTATGATAATCTATTAAAAATTTTATCAAAAAAATATTGAGGAGATGCTTTGCGGATAGATCGCCAACACTATTCTCAAAGCATTCGTTGAGTTGATTTCATCGATAGAATTAATTCCTAGGCATAATCACATGAAGACAGCAACCTCTACATAAGCTAAGCAAGCATTCTTGCCATCACAGTTCAGTTCATGTCGAGTGGTGAGCGCCAGAACCAAAGCAACTCTTTGGATATGATTTGTGTGCTGATGTACTCGAATCCCATCTTTTCTGAGAACCAGATTCTCACGGGGCAAAGAACGAATGAACAAGCAATTAATGCTGGTCCGAGATCAGTAATTGTAGTTGCAGATAAAAAAAAAAAATTTGTTGGTCTCATTGTTTAATCTGCTGCTACTGATTTCTGACTAAGATTTGACCTACAGTAGAGATACCACTCCACCAGAATCTGATGCATTAAGAAAGATGGGATCAGTTGATTGTGATAGTTTATTTCCTTGACTTCACCACTTCCTCTTTGTGGCAAGTGGATCTCCAAATTACTCACTTAATTACACACATGTATAGGGAGATGAGGAAGTCATACAACTTGGGATGGAACTTAGGTTGGCTGGCCATGACAGTAGGATGTGCAGAGCTCAATCTATTTAAAATGATATAAATGGATCTATTCAACACTTAGCATGATGGTTTGTGTCAATCAGATATGTTCTATTGAAAACCTTACTTAAAATTATATGGATATGTTAAAACTTGGGTTTTCTTAATGCTGGTGGGCTATTATTTTAACGTTTGCTGAGTGATTTATTATCTCCTTTTTCTGAGCCACTCCCAAATCTAGTTTTTGTTGCATACTTTGGTTGGGAGGGAGTAAGTTGAGGGACAGAACACTTTATATTGATTGCTCTCTTAGCTACTTTTAGACCCTTTTCCTCTTTCATTAATTACATAAAATGAATAGCTCTTTCTTTAGAAACAATCTTGAATCTTGAAAAAAAAGAATAATTACCTTTTACTAAGTAAAAGTAGTACTAATAAAAAGATTGTTGATAAGGGATATTTTGGTCGGCCAAACATTGGTGCGACCCCGTAGGGGTGTGAGGAATTGTCCGCTTTGGGCGTATCCGTACGGTTTTATCCTTTGTGGAGATTGAGAGCTCCAAAAAGTGCCTCTGAGAGTAAGGGAGGTTGGTGGACTTATGAGCCCATAGCTCCCCTACTTCTCAACCAATGTGAGACTAAAGATGGACTTATCAATTGTCTTTAAGATTTTCTCTATTTCCTGGTATGATATATATCTGGATGCATAAGTTAAGATTATCATGTGAAGGGAAATAAGCGAAGATTAAAAAATATATATAATTATATATACACATGTGTGTGCGACTACGTGCGCCCCTACAAAGTTAGTTTAATTATATATTAGACATTGTAGTTAGACCCCTTTAGCATTTCGATCTTTAGAATTCAAAAATTTATATTAAAATTCTTATATTTATAAAATTAAGATATTTAACTTCATTTTTAGCTTTATTGATGGAATATACAATACTAATAGCACATACATGAATGATATAAAAATGATGGATAATAAGATAATTTCAATATCCTAAGTGAGGCAGTTTTGCATCTACATCAGTGGGAGGAAAATGACACCAAAAGAGGAAAAAGAGGGAGAATGATGTTGAGATGTGAGGTAAAGGGAGATGAGGAAGTAGACAAGAATGCTGGCCACGCTGATGCAAATGCACAGCGACACCGTTGTAGATGTAGAGCGTCAATATCTATGGCTTATGCTCTATATCGCCTTGCATTTGCACCATTACTAATGGAGATACTGAGTAGCACCGATGCAAATACAAAACATAGGCATCTGTGGATGCTAACGTAAATGCATAGTAACGAAAAGAGGAAGAATGATGAGGAATCAAAGAATGGGGGAAGAAGGATGAGCACTACATTGCATCTGCATTGGTGTCGATGCAGATGCTAAGTGACGTCAATACTGATGCAAATAGTCAGCATCTACATTGGTATCTATAGCTTATGCTTTGCATCGCCCTACATCTACGTCGACATCGACACAGATGTAGAGTGACGAAAGGGGAAAGAAAAATGAGAGATCAGGGAACAGGGGAGGAAGTATAAGCATCACTCTGCATCTATGTCGGTGCCGACACAGATGCAGAGCGTTGACACCTACGACTTATGTTCTATATTGCGCTACATCTATGTTGGTGTCAATGCAGATATAGAACGACGTCGAAGATACATATGTAAAGCGATAAAAGAGAGAAGAAGGATAAGAGATCTAAGGAAGGAATAAGGATATTTCCTTAAGTATAGTTCAAAAAAAATAAATATTTTTTTTTTTATATAATGATCAAATACCACCCGGAGTTTAATGGATCTAGCTGTTGGGCAGATAGCCCATATTCAGCCCATAATGGGCTTTAGTGAAGCCCACAGCCCAGAACCTTACTTATATTAACCTAAAACCTAGATTAGGTGGCTAGGGTTGAGATTAAGAGAGCAGCGGCGGCTGAAAACGTGGGAGAGAAAAAAGCAGACTGCAGATTGACAGTAGAAGCCAGAAAACAAGAGATCCAGGAAAGGGAAGAAGACAAGGGCAGGAAAAGACTATTCTCAATCATTCAAATCTCAGGTTAGATCAGTTTGCAGTGGATTCTTACTGTGATCTCTTGGGAAGTTTTGGATATTGTGTTTAAGATTATAGTCCTTGTATCCCTGAGATTCTCTTGTGGCTATTGCTTTGGGCTTGGGCAAGAAGCCTCGAGATCTGTATATTCATTATTTTGATAGTGGATTTTCTCTGGCTTGTCCCGTGGTTTTTACCCTTCGAGTTGAAGGGGTTTTCCACGTAAATCTTGGTGTTCATCTGATTGTGATTTCCATTTCATTCCGCTGTGCATGACGGTCTGCTAGTATTTGTTCGTATACAAAGTTGATTCCTGTTTTATTCCCATCAACTGGTATCAGAGCAGGGTTTTTGTGGTATTTAATCTTTTGTATCTGAACATGGAGACCGGTAATATTTCTCGCATGATTAGTTTAAATGGAAACAATTGGATGATATGGAAACCAAGAATGGAAGATCTCTTGTATTGCAAAGATTTGTATGGACCTTTGCAAGGAGATAGTGCAAAGCCCACATCTATGACAGATGATGAGTGGAAGAGGTTAGATCGAAAAACAGTTGGTTTTATTCGACAATGGCTAGATGATAGTGTCTTTCACCATGTTTCTACTGAATGTTCTGCATACTCTCTTTGGAAAAAGTTAGAAGGTCTTTATGAAAGAAAAACGGCTGGCAACAAAGCTTTTCTGATCAGAAAACTTGTGAACTTGAAATATAAAGAGGGTACTTCTATTCCTGAGCATTTAAATGAAATGCAGAGTATTACTAACCAGTTATCCTCTATGAAAATGTCTCTTGATGATGAGTTGCAGCCATTGTTACTTCTCAGTTCTTTGCCAGAAAGTTGGGAGACACTGGTGGTTTCTCTCAGTAATTCGGCACCAGATGGAATTGTCACCATGAGTCAAGTAACAAGCAGTTTGTTGAACGAGGAGTTAAGGAGAAAGAATTCAGCAACTTCTCAGATTGATTCACAAGCACTTGTCTCAGAGAACAGAGGAAGGTCAAAGTCAAAGGATAGAAATGGTTCACGTGTGGGTAGAAGCAAGTCAAGGTCAAGGAAAGATATTGTTTGCTACAATTGTGGTGAGAAAGGACATTACAAGAATCAGTGCAAGCAACCTAAGAAGAACAAGAAAAGGGGGAAAGAAGTGGAGCATACAGAGTCAAAAGAGAATATCACAGCTACAGTACAAGGTGGTGATTATTTGATTTTGTCTACTTCTGATGATATTTTTTCTTGTGTGTGTCAGGATCTCGAGTGGATAATTGACACAGGTGCTTCTTATCATGCTACACCACGGAGGGAGTTCTTTGCTACTTACAGGTCTGGAAATTTTGGTGTTGTCAAGATGGGCAACTATGGCACAGCAAACATCATTGGCATGGGAGATATCCATATAAAGACCAACCTTGATTGCAAGTTGGTACTTAAGGATGTGAGGCATGTGGTTGACTTAAGACTGAATTTAATTTCAGTTGGAAGGCTGGACGATGAAGACTTTGATGTCAGATTTCATAAAGGGCAGTGGAAGCTCAGTAAGGGTTCTCTAATTGTAGCTAATGGGAAGAAATGTCATACATTGTATAGATTGCAGCCTAAAGCTTGTGGTGGGCAGTTGAATGCTACAGAGAAAGACTCCAGCATGGAGTTGTGGCATAGGCGACTAGGACACATGAGCGAGAAGGGGTTGCAAGAACTTTCCAAAAGAGAGGTATTGCCATCTCTCAGAGGTACACGTTTGAACCCTTGTATTGATTGTTTGGCTGGTAAACAACATAGAGTTTCCTTTGTTAGTCCTGCCTTATCTAGAAAAATACATGCCTTGGACCGTGTCTATACAGATGTGTGTGGTCCTTTGAGGACAAAAACTCCTGGTGGATCTGTTAATGTTCCTAGTATCAGTGGTGCACTTTATTTTGTTACTTTTATAGATGACTTTTCCAGGAAAGTTTGGGCCTATGCTTTGAAGACTAAAGATCAGGTTATTAATGTCTTCAAAGAGTTTCATGCCAGAGTTGAAAGGGAGACAGAAAGACAATTGAAATGTATAAGATCAGATAATGGTGGTGAGTACACAGGATTGTTTAATGATTATTGCAGGTCACATGGCATCCAACATGAGTTGACAGTCCCTGGTACGCCTCAGCATAATGCAATTGCAGAGAGGCTGAACCGCACCATCATGGAAAAGATCAGATGTATGCTTTCACAGGCCAAGCTACCCAAAAGGTTTTGTGATGAGGCTTTGAGGACTGCAGTTGATGTAATCAACTTATCACCATGTACAGCTCTAGATGGTGATGTTGCAGAGCATGTATGGTCAGGGAAAGATGTCTCCTATAGGCATTTAAGAGTGTTTGGTTGTCGTGCATTTGCACATGTTCCAAACAATGAAAGGTCCAAACTGGATGGTAAGACAAAAGAGTGTATTTTTCTTGGTTACTCACATGATCAGTTTGGTTACAGGCTTTGGGATCCAGAAAAGCAGAAGGTGTTCAGAAGCAGAGATGTTGTTTTCTTTGAGGATCAAACCATTGAGGATTTGAAGAAGGAGGCACCAGCTAAGACTTCTACAGAGGGATTTGTAGACTGTGACCCAGTTATTCCTCCAGTATATCAGGGTGATGGGGGAGATGTGCAGGAAGATGGTGCAGAGCCAGATGTTGATCTACCTGCAGGACATGTTGAGCAAGAAGAAGAAAGAGAGCAAGTTCCCACAGAACCTCAATTAAGAAGATCTTCTAGACCACGTCAACCTTCCAGAAGATACTCTACAGATGAGTATGTGATGCTTACTGATGCAGGTGAACCAGAGAGTTACCAGGAAGCAGTTGAAAGTGAGCAGAAAAAGAAGTGGTTTATTGCTATGCAGGAAGAGATGGATTCTCTACAGAAGAACCACACATATGATCTGGTGCAACTACCAGAGGGAAGTAAGGCCTTGAAGAACAAGTGGGTTTTCAGGTTGAAGACTCAAGAATATTGTTCTCAACCAAAGTATAAAGCTAGATTGGTTGTGAAAGGCTTTGGTCAAAAGAAAGGTATTGACTTTGAAGAAATTTTTTCTCCTGTTGTTAAAATGTCTTCTATCCGTGTTGCTCTTGGTATTGCTGCTAACTTAGACTTGGAGATTGAACAGTTAGATGTGAAAACAGCTTTCCTTCATGGTGATTTGGAGGAGAAAATTTATATGGAGCAACAAGAAGGCTTCAAAGTCAAAGGTAAAGAAAATCTTGTCTGCAAGTTGAAGAAGAGCTTGTATGGGCTGAAGCAAGCTCCAAGACAGTGGTATAAAAAGTTTGATTCATTTATGATTGAAAATGAATATAAAAGAACAGCTTCAGATCATTGTGTGTACATCAAACGGTTTGGTGAGGATTTTATTATTCTCTTACTTTATGTTGATGATATGCTTATCCTCGGAAAAGATATGTCTATGATTGACAGGTTGAAGAAGGACCTAAGTGAGTCTTTTGCAATGAAGGACATGGGGCCAGCAAAGCAAATACTGGGCATGCAGATTTCTCGTGACAGAAGAAAGAGAAAGATTTGGTTGTCACAGGAGAAATACATTGAGAAGGTATTGGATAGGTTCAGTATGAGTAATGCAAAGCCAGTTGGTTCTCCTCTTGCAAGTCACTTCAAGTTGTGCTCAGATCAGAGTCCGTCAAGTGATGAGGAGAAGGAGAAAATGCAAAAGGTTCCTTATGCTTCAGCAGTTGGAAGTTTAATGTACGCAATGGTATGTACGAGGCCGGACATCGCATATGCAGTGGGTGTTACTAGTAGATTTCTTGCAAATCCAGGTAAAGAGCATTGGGCAGCAGTGAAGTGGATTTTTAGATATCTCAGAGGAAGTTCTAAAGTTTGTTTAAGCTTTGGAGGTGGACCACCTGTATTGACAGGTTACACAGATGCAGATATGGCAAGAGATATTGACACAAGGAAGTCCACATCAGGTTTTGTACTTACTTTTGCAGGGGGAGCTGTGTCATGGCAGTCCAGATTGCAAAGGTGTATTGCACTCTCCACCACAGAGGCAGAATATATTGCTGCTACAGAGGTTTGCAAAGAAATGTTATGGATGAAAGAATTCTTACAAGAATTGGGGCTGAAACAGGAAAACTATGTGATGTATTGTGACAGCCAGAGTGCCATCCATTTATGCAAGAACCCAACATTTCATTCCAAGTCAAAACATATAGATGTCAGATATCACTGGATCAGAAATGTGCTTGAAGAGAAGCAGTTACAGCTTCAGAAAATTCACACAGATGATAATGGGGCAGACATGTTGACAAAGGCTTTACCGAAAGAGAGACAGGAGATGTGCCGACAGTTGGTCGGCATGGCTTCACATTGAGGAGTCATGAGACAGCCTCCCTTATCGGCTGAAGGGGGAGGTTGTTGGGCAGATAGCCCATATTCAGCCCATAATGGGCTTTAGTGAAGCCCACAGCCCAGAACCTTACTTATATTAACCTAAAACCTAGATTAGGTGGCTAGGGTTGAGATTAAGAGAGCAGCGGCGGCTGAAAACGTGGGAGAGAAAAAAGCAGACTGCAGATTGACAGTAGAAGCCAGAAAACAAGAGATCCAGGAAAGGGAAGAAGACAAGGGCAGGAAAAGACTATTCTCAATCATTCAAATCTCAGGTTAGATCAGTTTGCAGTGGATTCTTACTGTGATCTCTTGGGAAGTTTTGGATATTGTGTTTAAGATTATAGTCCTTGTATCCCTGAGATTCTCTTGTGGCTATTGCTTTGGGCTTGGGCAAGAAGCCTCGAGATCTGTATATTCATTATTTTGATAGTGGATTTTCTCTGGCTTGTCCCGTGGTTTTTACCCTTCGAGTTGAAGGGGTTTTCCACGTAAATCTTGGTGTTCATCTTATTGTGATTTCCATTTCATTCCGCTGTGCATGACGGTCTGCTAGTATTTGTTCGTATACAAAGTTGATTCCTGTTTTATTCCCATCACTAGCGATGTGTACAAGTCCTTGCATAAAATAATGTTATCATCTTGAACATCGCTGGTAGATTTAGCATCTCACATCAGTAAAAAAGCTTGATCTTGATTTCCATGTGATGAAATGCAAAGTTTGAAGTAGACCAAGTCGAGAAGAAACATACAAGCGCGACCATAGAATAGACGCATCACCCACGATCTCACAATGGCTATCTCATGAAACAAATTAGAGTCATAAAGAGCTAGCTTTGTGTCATGCTTTGAACAGTAACATTTAGGTGACATCTCCCCGTATCGACCTACGCTTTACTCACCACTTTGGGACTCTCGTTATCTTGGTTGGTTAAAATAAGCACCAACACAAGTGCTTTGTGAAGCTAGCATCTTTGTTTCTTTGGCCGTCTTTTATCTTCCACTGCGGGTTATACATGCAATAATACTATATGATCGCACATCTTTCTATGCGTTGAAATCTCGAGTAAAAGATTTATCACGTCATCCAACAACTCTCTCTCTCAATTCAAAAGCATTACCCAAACAAGTGATCCAAAATGGCGGAAAATGTACTGGAAATTGTACGTCTCACTTCCTAGAATGTTGGGATTCAGTGGATTTGTGGTTCTACATAGACACTTGCTCCTTCGAGCACTGAGCTAAATATACACAGGTGTTTAAGTTAACTATTGTGGTGTAACTGAAGACAGAGAAATGGCTTGTAGCATTCATTCCTTGGTGTGTGTGAAGGTGAAGGTGAAGGTGAAGGTGCCTTCCTTGCATCCACAAGTCAACAAGAGGATATCTCATTTTGCTCAAGTGAAAAGTAACTTCAATGAGTAAATGTCTACTTCTTGAGCTACTAAACTAGTTATCTAAGAAATTAGACTGCACAAGGAGCAATTATCTAGTCGCATTTAGCATATCATAATATATAGAGAGATAATTGAAATAAATCTTGCCAAATATATAATTGAGGGATCTAAAACCATGGATATCAAATCATAAAAGCTTATGCACGCATTTGGGATGTTAAGGTTATGCCACATGTAAGTGATAGAATTCATTTGGGAATCAATTCATTTCTATCTGTGTCATCACAAATTCATCTAAAATGGTAAGTGATAAAAATTGAGCATTCAATAAGATTTTTGTTGGTGTGCGTGTGATTTAGAGATATCAATGAACACATATAAAGCAATCATATTTTGTATGACAGACAAAGTACAAATTGATTAAACAAGAAAAGACTAATCTTTCCCCTCTCAAAGGAGGAGTGAACCCAAATCAAATGAACATAAACTCGGGTAATAACATTTTATCTATATATATATATATATATATATATATATTATTTTTATTTTACTATTTTAGTAGTATCTCATGAATGTTATTTTAACACTATAAGTATTATGTTGTGATTTTCATAATAAAATTAATGAAATTAATCTTTCTCTTTACAACAAAAACTCTCGTATTGAATCTCTCCTCATAAAATATCCTATATTATTGGGAGTCTTTGACCAAGTACGAGCACTCCTTGACATGCAAAAGCCTCATCTCATGCTTTCCCTCTTTGCACTTGTATTACTTAATACGAGATTTCTTGTTCCCTCTTTGCTATTTATTTTTGGATGCAAATTGTAATCAACTAATCGGACTGGAGGGGATAGGATCTTGGCAAAGAAAGAGCTAAGTTCCTTAGACGTCTAATTGGTAATTTCTATTCGATTCCTTTGGATCAACTGCAATTGTTATCTTTCCTTTTTCATCACTATTTATGATTTATGTAGTTTGTACGATAAATACAAGGGAGTTAATCTTCAAATCTTAAGCTTAATTATTGTTGAAGATTTGGAATTCGATTACTAATATCTCAGGTGTACGAACTCAAAACTCGTGAGCAAGTTGAGCCGCTTACGAGTGATTCCCAAGTATTATAGGAAGGTTAAGTTCGTATATGAGAGTTTCATTTTATTCAAATATATATATTTAACTTGGATATATATTTTTCTAATGATTTATATTTTATGTAGTTTCGACGACAAATACAAGAGAGTTAAAATCTCACAACCTTAAGCTTAATTATTATTGAAGATTTTTAAAATTTATTATATTATTTACATTTTAACACGTCAGGTGATTCCTAAGTATTATAGGAAGGTCTAAGTTCATACAAACAAGTTTTACTCAAATTTAATGAAAAGTACATTAGTGAATTCTGCTTTATTTGGATCTAAATTTCATTTAGATACATGTTTGTCACATAAATTCATTCTAAATTCCAGTAAAGGAATCTAAATCATACAAATACATTTTGTGTGTGTGTGTATATATATATATATATATATATATATATATATATATATGTTATGGATGGATTAAAAAAAAAATTTAGGTATAGACGTTACAGGGTTCATCTAAGCCAATCATTTCATGATAGGCAAGTAGTGATACAAAGATACGATGGCCCCTTCCACCAAAAGATTCATCATTCTCCACATCTTTAATGTTCGTTTCATCATATGATAACGATGCACCGAATCGGAGGGAGTAAACATTACATGCTTCCATCCAACCCCCTAATCATCTTCCAAATCTAAGACATTGTGCATGGTCCTGTCACTGAATCCACAATGCTCTTTGGTTAGAACAACTATCTCATCGGTGAAAAGAGAGAAGACATGACATGTATGTAAAATGATGATACATTAAAAGCTTCGGGTCCTTTGTTCGTTCATGTGAGCATGTCAGAGTGGGGGAATGGGGGTTTGGGTGTGGAAGAAACAGTGAAAACAGGTGGGAAAAAGCTATTGTTTCGAACAAAGCCATGGCGAGAAGAGATTAAAGAAGACATTGGGAAAAAGCTATTGTTTCTGCACTTGTGATAGAGTGAGCATATGAATTGTCATGAGCTATGAGTGAATCTTATAAGCTATTTTTGTTCAATTTAGGTATCATTAATAAATAATAAAAAGTAAAAAATAAATAAATAAATATTTTGAGTAGCAACAATATGAAAAAAAAATCCGGATGGAAAGATGTCGTCGAAATGGCATGGGAATGAAGATACTATGATCTTGTTTTAGTTGATACACAAAGTATATATTTGTACATGATATTAATTTATGCCATCATAAGTACATGGAATGCCATTACCCTTTTTACGGTGCCAAAGACTTTTCTACTTTAGATCTCAATTAATATGAAAAATCTTTTTATTTTTTATTAAATTATTTTCATCATCAAAATTCAGTCACGTGGCAAATGTTCCACTTGCTTAATCTTAATCAATTAAACAATTCATTTAGCACGGTTCATATTTTAAATTGTATAGGGTTTTTCGCATGCGACTTTATATATATATATATAGTCAGTCAAAAGTACGTAAGAGGAGGAAAATTTTGGACGATAAAAAATAGAATTTACTTTCTCTTTTAAACCCTTTTAATTGTTTCCTTTTCGGTTCGTATGAGACTAAGATTTAGAAAGTTCAGATACATGGAATATATAATAGCACAGCTTTGCGACCCTATAAAACTGTCTTGTCCTTCCGTCGCTCTCTCTCCCGTCCCCCATCTCTCTCTCTCTCTCTCTCTCTCTCTCTCTCTCTCGCTCGTTACGTGATCCTCCGGTTGCTTTTGCGCTCTGCATCGCCTCCGCTTTCTTGTCTCCCACTGCAGCGCACGCTTTGCTCTCTCTCTCTTTGCTTGGCTGCGCCAAAGGCAAGCAGAGAGAGGGTTCCGTAGATGGAAGCCTGTGCTGCGCCTGTGCTGTGCTCCAGGGATTAGTACCACCGAATCCTGTGCTGCTGCGCTCCGGGAATCAGTACTGCTGCGGTCGAGAGAGGAACCTGGCCTTTCCCTTTTGAGGTAAGACAGAGGTCGCTTTTCCCCTTTAGACGTCTCTCTCTCTCTCTCTCACTCTCACTCTCTCTCTCTCTCTCGCGTGTGGATTGGAATCGATGGATATGGTGTGTCGTGTTCTTCATCTCCCAAAGGTCGTAACTTTCCTAGAAATTTCACTTCTTTTGCTGCTTTTTCCTCTTCCCTCGCCACTCGCCACCGTGAAAGGCTCCACCTTTTTGGGTATTGTTACTCTTGTTGTTGATGATGATGAGTTCATCCGATGCATCTTTATTCGCATCGCCTCTAAGAAATCGGAGGAATCGGGGCTGCGGCTTTTCCCCCCTTTTTTTCCTCGCTTTTATGGTGTGCGAAAGATTGGATTTTTATGGTGGACGTGTGCGGTTGTTTTTTGTAAGACAGGGATGGGATGACAGCAGCGCCATTTCGGATGTGAAGTGGAGTGGCGAAGAGAAGACAAGTGCGTGTGGTTCGCTCCCCCCCCGGTGAGAGCGATCGATGGAGACGACGCTGTTGCTGCCCGTCAAGCGTACCGAGCTCGTCCACGTGACCCCGAAGCCCCTCGCGCCGCGGCGGCCCGAGCACGCTCACACACACAAGCCTCGCACCGTGCGCATCTACTGCGACGACTTGGACGCCACTGACTCCTCCGGCGATGATGAGGACGAGACGGAGTGCCGGACCCGCCGCCGCGTCCGCCGCTACGTCCAGGAGATTCGGTTCGAGGTCCGGCCCTCCCCTGTCTGTACTAGCAGCAAAGCTTCCAAGGGCGCAGTGGCCACGGGGAGGAAGAGGAAGGCCTCCGCCGCCGCCGACGTTGCTGATGCGGACGACGGCGACCGGAGCGTGAAGCGGTTCCGCGGAGTCCGGCGGCGGCCGTGGGGGAAGTACGCGGCGGAGATCCGCGACCCCTGGCGCCGCGTCCGGGTGTGGCTCGGCACGTTTGACACCGCCGAGGAGGCGGCCAAGGTGTACGACTCCGCCGCCATCAAGCTCCGGGGCCCCGGCGCCGCCACTAACTTCTCCCAGCCCGCTGCCGACATCTCGTCCGCCAGCCTTCCGCCGAATAAGCACCTCCCGGACGACAACCTCGCCTCCGTCTCCGGCGCGTACGACTCCATCGACGAGCCGCGCAACCTCTCCTCCCCGATCTCCGTCCTATGCGGCTTCTCCTCCTCCGCATCCTCCCCGTCCCCTTCTTCGCGCTCCCCGACGGAAAGGGCAGCTGAGACACCGGCCTCCTCCAGCGAGAGAAGCCGACCGGACCAACTCGTCGACATCTTGCCCTTCGACGAGGTGCCGCTCTTCGACGAAATCCTCGGCTTGAGTTACTCAGGCCCGTGCTACTTCGACGACTCCGCCCCGATCGGCTGCCTAGCGGAGGAGATGAGCGACGCCCTGTTCGGCGCCGGGCTGGAACTCGACGTCGGCCTTTCCACGTGGCAGGCCGACGACTACTTCAAGGACATCGGCGACTTATTCCCGATCGAGGCTCTCCCGGCCCTCTGATACCTCGTGACTCGGACGTTCCGCTCCCCGGGCGCCGATTCATCGGCCGATTTTGTCGCGGCAATCAAGGAAAATAATAATAATAATAATAAAAGCGGCCCCTTTTTTTTTTCTTCTTAATTTTGTATTTGTAGTTCTGTTGTAAAACGTGTCTCCGTTACTTAAACGGCGACGCAAAAATCCGTATTCTCTTGTTTCTTCGTCTGCTTCAAAATTTTGAGCAGGAGAGAGAGAGTTAAGAACTGCTTTGTCTTTTGGCACGGATGGGATGTGTTGTAGTTCGCGTGCACAAGATTGAATCCGATCATAGAAACAATTGTTGCGACTTACTTAACCCTCACATAAATCCAGGGAATATATATATATATAAATATAAATTGGAAGGAGATACATACATACATACCAATTGGTCTTCTTTATATTTGGCTGTTTTAACAGTTTTCCAAAGACGGATTGTGTCTGACGTCTATGTCATACCCACCAACTATCTATCTATCCATTCAAGGAGTGAGTCTTCTTCACCATGATAGGAGCTCTCTGGCTTCCTTCCTCTTCAGAGAGAGGTCTTGCTGCTGGTGATTGAAGAAGCCCAATCATGCGCACAAGGTCAGTGACAGACTACTTGGGAGTTGCAGTGCTGCAGTGCAGTGGCTTCATCTCTTACCACGGACAGCCGGAGGCAGCTTCAAGCATCTCCCCACCATTTTTTTTTTTGCCACCTCTGGAGACCATGCATCAATGTCCTGCTTGGAACGGTCACTGACTGGATCTGGTCAGGGAGCAAAGTAGCTACCAGCTTTTTTTGCTCAGAGCTCACTCAAGTCCAAGTGAAAGGTAGCCACCGACGGCCATGAGGATGCTCCAGTGGGGTGACAACAGCGTGCCATGAGATGTCAGAGACTGCTCCACCATGGGAGCACCATCCCACAACACTTCATGATGAGTAATTTTGCCTGAGGTAGCGTGTGGCCATGAGTTCTTCCCAATGGGGATGATAGTAGTTACTACACATGGCGCTTGGTTGAGAGCAAGATCTCCTCCACAACCGGCCGGACCGGCCAAGCCAAGCCAAGCCCTGCATCTGAATCATTTGGATAAGTATCATCATCATGAGTTCCCTGAAAGAGTGAGCATGCATGGCTTAAGTGTGGCGGCTCTACAAATGTTTAAAGATGCAATACCAAATAGGCATTATATAGCTTTCATCCAAATTTCTCACATCTATCATATCAATGAAAACATAAAATAATATATATATATGTTTATTTATTTAATTAGGTATTATTAACTATGTATACCTACCTATCAAGCAACCGGTGTGTAGAGAAGAAATCAATTTCTTTGCCTTTCTTCCTCTGCAAATACGAGGATTTGTATACATAATATATATACACCAAATAATGGTTTTAGCTCATAATTTGTAGCTACAATTATATAGCATCGATTCTACGTAGGAAGTGGCGGCTACTCCCGAAGGTTGTGATAAACTAGCTAGCTTAGCTAGTCACCGATCTTTACATACAGTTCCAGAAGAAGATACACAGTTACATATGCTTATTCTTTCTTTCAAACATAAACAGTCTCTGCTGTGCAATGATTCATTTGTCATAATTTTGATTAAGCTTTGCGTCCTAACAAAGTCTATGGAATCTCTTCAGTTTTTATTTTGAATATGTCGGTCCTTTTGAGAAGAAAAGGATGAACTCCATGAAAAGCTGGTGGACCATGGTCACACTTGGTTGTTCTCTGACTTTTTTTGTCCTTCTCTTCGGACATGGCCCTTTCCATCCAATATGTGGATTCTCAGACAGAAAAAAAGAAAAAAAAAAAAAATTCCAGTATCCTGAGTGATGATGATGGAAAACCTTGCTCTTCATCCTGCTACAAGAACAAGTAGAGTTTGAGTTTGCTCCAACTTAGATTGGCTTAGTTTTTAAAAAAAAACATTAGAAGCTTTTGTGGGTTGACAAAATCCCCCTTAAACAGATATGCATTTCATCCAAGTAAAGAATTAAATCCATTATTTTTAAGTGTCAGACAAGTATGCTTGTCCAAATATAAGCTCCTACTCACATGAGGTAAGGTTGGGTTGGATAACAATGCAATGCATAGAGCTCAAACCCACATGAGGTAAGATTTTGTTCTTTTCTAGATTGGTTGTTGCTTTAGGGAATCTGTTTTGAAATAGTTCGGAGAAGTTCTAGTTGGGTGTGGATGGATCACTTTAAAAGGCTGCAGTCTCCAGATTTAGTGAGAGGTATAGAGTAAAAGGGAAACTTTTTTGTATTGGTATTTTGGCACCATCCATGAAATGGTCACTTCTGTTCTGAATGAAATGCTCCTCTCTGCCTTTGTAGGTTTGCAGAATTGCTTTGCTTTCTTCCTGATGACAACAGCTCCCCAGACACCTTCTTTGTGCAGAGCAAAAAGCACAGAGGGGCAGAGTGGTGGAGTGCCTCGAGTTACCTGCACAAGTCACCTGCTATATGACCACAAAAAAAAAAAAAAAAAAACGTACAGGAACCATACCATATGAACAAGCATGAGCCAAGCTCCTGCCTTTTCATGCTGCACATACCTCAGCAGTCTCTGTTTTATCCATCAAGTTAGAAGAATGTGTAGAATGACTATTAAACTAAACATTGTAAAAGGTATTATCTACTACCTCCTCACTATTATTGCTTCGGGAAGATGGCATTAGTTCAATTCAAATCTTAACCTAATGCTAACTTTGGATGGGGGACTAAAACTTTTTTTTTTTAATTTTATTTTATTTTATTTATAGGTCTGATTGGGCGCAGCCCATTTCCGATCTTTATTGTCGAAGGTGTTCGATAGTTTTTGTGGAGTAAAGAGTGCTTCCACACAACTATGGTGGGTATGATGTTTCAGCATCGAATGTCTTGAACAACCTTAATTTTATGCCGCCTCTTAGAATGGAACCCTCTTTCTTTTTTTTTGCATATGGGTCTCCACTGGAGCTGATCTCTTTGCTGTTGTTTATGATCATCATACTTCTCTGGGGTTGGTTGTTCCGAAGAGAACAAACGAACATAAGAATCAATTCGTAGCTGTTGATAGGAATAAAATATGAATAAATTTTGTATACGAATAAATACTAGCATATCGTCACATACAGTAAAATCAAACAGAAATCACAATCAGATGAACACCAAGATTTACGTAGAAAACCCCTTCAACTCGAAGGGTAAAAACCACGAGACAAGCCAGAGAAAATCCATTATCAAAATAATGAATATACAGATCTCAAGGCTTCTTGCCTGAGCCCAAGCAATAGCCACAAGAGAATCACAAGGATACAATGACTATAATATTAAGCACAATATCCAAAACATTCTCAAGAGATCACAGTAAGAATCCACTGTAAACTGATCTAACATGAGATATGAATGATTGAAAATAGTTTTTTTCTGTTCTTGTCTTCTTCCCTTTCCTCGATCTCTTGTTTTCTGGCTCTACTATCAATCTGTAGTCTTCTTTCTCTCTCCTACGTTTTCAGTCGTCGTTGCACTCTTAATCTCAAACCTAATCACCTAATCTAGGTTTTAGGTTAATATAAGTGAGGTTCTGGGCTGTGGGCTTCACTAAAGCCCCTTATAGGCTGAATCTGGGCTATCTGCCCAACAACCTCCCCCTTCAGCCCAAAAGGGAGGTTGTCTCATGACTCCTCAATGTGAAGTCATGCCGACCAACTGTCAGTACATCTCCTATCTCTCTTTCGATAAAGCCTTTGTCAACATGTCTGTCCCATTATCATTTGTGTGAATTTTCTGAAGCTGTAACTACTTCTCTTCAAGCACATTTCTGATTCAGTGATATCTGACATCTATATGCTTTGACTTAGAATGAAATGTTGGGTTTTTGCACAAATAGATGATATTCTAGCTGTCACAATACACCACGTAGTTTTCTTGTTTCAGCCCCAATTCTTGTTAGAATTCTTTCATCCATAATATTTCTTTGCAAACCTCTGTAGCAACAATATATTCTGCCTCTATGGTGGAGAGAGCAATACACCTTTACAATCTGGACTGCCATGATACAGCTCCCCCTGCAAAATTAAGTACAAAACATGATGTGGACTTCCTTGTATCAATATCTTTTGCGATATCTGCATCTGTGTAACCTGTCAACATAGGTGGTCCACCTCCAAAGCTTAAACAAACTTTAGAACTTCCTTTGAGATATCTAAAAATTCAATTCACTGCTGCCTAATGCTCTTTTACCTAGATTTGTAAGAAATCTGCTAGCAACACCCACTGCATATGCGATGTCCGGCCTCGTACATACCATCGCGTACATTAAACTTCCAACTACTGAAGCATAAGGAACCTTTTACATTTTTTCCTTCTCCTCATCACTTGACGGACTTTGATCTAAGCACAACTTGAAGTGACATGCAAGAGGAGGACTAACTGGCTTTGCATTGCTCATACTGAATCTGTCAAATATCTTCTCAACGTATTTCTCCTATGACAACCAAATCTTCCTTTTTCTTCTGTCACGAGAAATCTGCATGCCCAGTATTTGCTTTGCTGGCCCCATGTCCTTCATTGCAAAAGACTCACTCAGGTCCTTCTTTAACTTGTCAATCATAGACATATTTTTCCTGAGGATAAGCATGTCATCAACATAAAGTAAGAGAATAATAAAATTCTCACCAAACCGTTTGATGTACACACAATGATCTAAAGCTGTTATTTTATATTCATTTTCAATCATAAATGAATCAAACTTTTTATACTACTGTCTTGGAGCTTGCTTTAGCCTATATAAGCTCTTCTTCAAGTTGCAGACAATATTTTCTTTACCTTTGACTTTAAAGCTCATTATAGGCTAAATCTGGGCTATCTGCCCAACAACCTCCCCCTTCAGCCCAAAAGGGAGGTTGTCTCATGACTCCTCAATGTGAAGCAATGCCGACCAACTGTCATCAAATCTCCTATCTCTCTTTCGGTAAAGCCTTTGTCAACATGTCTGTCCCATTATCATTTGTGTGAATTTTCTAAAGCTGTAACTGCTTCTTTTCAAGCACATTTCTGATCCAGTGATATCTGACATCTATATGCTTTGACTTGGAATGAAATGTTGGGTTTTTGCATAAATGGATGACACTCTGGCTGTCACAATACGACACATAGTTTTCTTGTTTCAGTCCCAATTCTTGTAAGAATCCTTTCATCCATAACATTTCTTTGTAAACTTTTGTAGCAGCAATATATTCTACCTCTATGGTGGAGAGAGCAATACACCTTTATAATCTGGACTGCCATGATACAGCTCCCCCTGCAAAAGTAAGTACAAAACATGATGTGGACTTCCTTATGTCAATATCTCTTGCCATATCTGCATCTATGTAACCTGTCAACATAGGTGGTCCACCTCCAAAGCTTAAACAAACTTTATAACTTCCTCTGAGATATCTAAAAATCCACTTCACTGCTGTCTAATGCTCTTTACCTGGATTTGTAAGAAATCTGCTAATAACACCCACTGCATATGCGATGTCCGGCCTCGTACATACCATCGTGTACATTAAACTTTCAACTGCTGAAGCATAAGGAACCTTTTGCATTTTCTCCTTCTCCTCATCACTTGACGGACTCTGATTTGAGCACAACTTGAAGTGACCTGCAAGAGGAGAACTAATTGGCTTTGCATTGCTCATACTAAATCTGTCCAATATCTTCTCAACATATTTCTCCTGTGACAACCAAATCTTCCTCTTTCTTCTGTCACGAGAAATCTGCATGCCCAGTATTTGTTTTGCTGGCCTCATGTCCTTTATTGCAAAAGACTCACTCAGGTCCTTCTTCAACTTGTCGATCATAGACATATATTTCCTAAGGATAAGCATGTCATCAACATAAAGTAAGAGAATAATAAAATTCTCTCAAATCGTTTGATGTACGCACAATGATTTAAAGCTGTTATTTTATATTCATTTTTAATCATAAATGAATCAAACTTTTTATACCACTGTCTTGGAGCTTGCTTTAGCACATACAAGCTCTTCTTCAAATTGCAAACAAGATTTTCTTTACCTTTGACTTTAAAGCCTTTTGGTTGCTCCATATAAATGTCTTCTTCCATATCACAATAAAGGAAAGTTATTTTCACATCTAACTGCTCAATCTCCAAGTCTAGATTAGCAGCAATACCAAGAGTAACACGGATAGAAGATATTTTAACAACAGGAGAAAAAATCTCTTCAAAGTCAATACCTTTCTTTTGACTAAAGCCTTTCACAACTAATCTAGCTTTATACTTTGGTTGATAACAATATTCTTGAATCTTCAACCTGAAAACTCACTTGTTCTTCAAGGTTTTACTTCTCTCTGGTAGTTGCACCAAATCATATGTGTGGTTCTTCTGCAGAGAATCCATCTCTTCTTGCATAGCAATAAACCACTTCTTTTTTTGCTCACTTTCAATTGCTTCCTGGTAACTCTCTGGTTCACCTGCATTAGTAAGCATCACATACTCATCTGTAGAGTATCTCTTGGAAGGTTGACGTGGTCTAGAAGATCTTCTTAACTGAGGTTCTGTGAGAACTTGCTCTCTTTCTTCTTCCTGCTCAATATATCCTGCAGGTAGATCAACATCTGGCTCTGCACCATCTTCCTGCACATCTCCCCTATCACCCTGATATACTGGAGGAATAACTGGGTCACAGTCTACAAATCCCTCTGTAGAAGTCTTAGTTGGTGCCTCCTTCTTCAAATCCTCAATGGTTTGATCCTCAAAGAAGACAACATCTCTGCTTCTGAACACCTTATGCTTTTCCGGATCCCAAAGCTTGTAACCAAACTGATCATATGAGTAACTAAGAAAAATACACTCTTTTGTCTTACCATCCAACTTGAACCTCTCATTATCTAGAACATGCGCAAATACACGACAACCAAACACTCTTAAATGCCTATAAAATACATCTTTTCCTGACTATACATGCTCTGCAATATCACCATCTAGAGCTATACATGGTGATAAGTTGATTACATCAACTGTAGTCTCAAAGTCACATCCCAAAACCTTTTGGGTAGCTTGGCCTGTGAAAGCATACATCTGATCTTTTCCATGATGGTATGATTCATCATCTCTGCAATTGCATTATGCTGAGGTGTACCAGAGACTATCAACTCATGCTGGATGTCATGTGACCTGCAATAATCATTAAACAATCCTGTGTACTCACCACCATTATCTGATCTTATGCATTTTAGTTGTCTTTCTGTCTCCCTTTCAACTCTGGCATGAAACTCCTTGAAGACATTAATAACCTGATCTTTGGTCTTCAAAGCATAGGCCCAAACTTTTCTAAAAAAGTCATCTATAAAAGTAACAAAATAAAGTGTACCACTGATACTAGAAACATTAACAAATCCACCAGGAATTTTTGTCCTCAAAGGACCACACACATGTGTATAGACACGGTCCAAGGCATGCATTTTTCTAGATAAGACAAGATTAACAAAGGAAACTCTATGTTGTTTTTCAACCAAACAATCAATACAAGGGTTCAAATGTGTACCTTTGAGGTTTGGCAATACCTCTCTCTTGGAAAGTTCTTGCAGCCCCTTCTTGCTCATGTATCCCAGTCGCCTATGCCACAACTCTATGCTGAAGTTTTTCTCTGTAGCATTTAACTGCTCACCACAAGCTTTAGCCTGTAATCTGTACAATGTATGACATTTATTTTCATTAGCTATAATAAGAGAACCATTACTGAGCTTCCACTGTCCTCTATGAAATTTGACATCAAAGTCATCATCGTCCAGCCTTCCAACTGAAATTAAATTCAGTCTTAAGTCAATCACATGCCTCACATCCTTAAGCACCAATTTGCAGCCAAGGTTGGTCTTTATATGGATATCTCTCATGCTAATGATGTTTGTTGTGCCATAGTTGCCCATCTTGACAACCCCAAAATTTTCAGACCTATAAGTAGCAAAGAACTCCCTCTGTGGTGTAGCATGATAAGAAGTGCTTATGTTAATTATCCACTCGAGATCCTGGCACACACAAGAAAAAATATCATCAGAAGTAGACAAAATCAAATAATCACTACCTTGCACCATAGCTGTGATATTCTCTTTTGACTCTGTATGCTCCACTTCTTTTCCCTTTTTCTTGTTTTTCTTAGGTTGCTTGCACTGATTCTTATAATGTCCTTTCTCACCATAATTGTAGCAAATAATATCTTTCCTTGATCTTGACTTGCTTCTACCTCTATGTGAACCACTTCTATCATTTGACTTTGACCTTCCTCTGTTCTCTGAGACAAGTGCTTGTGAATCAATATGAGAAGTTGCTGAATTCTTTCTCCTCAACTCCTCATTCAACAAACTGCTTGTTACTTGACTCATGGTAACAACACCATCTGGCGTAGAATTACTGAGGGAAACCACTAGTGTCTCCCAACTTTCTAGCAAAGAACTGAGAAATAACAATGCTTGTAACTCATCATCAAAAGACATTTTCATAGAGGATAACTGGTTAGTAATACTCTGCATTTCATTCAGATGCTCAAGAATAGAAGTACCTTCTTTATATTTCAAGTTCACAAGTTTTCTGATCAGAATAGTTTTGTTGCCAGCCGTTTTTCTTTCATAAAGACCTTCTAACTTTTTTCAAAGAGAGTAAGCAGAACATTTAGTAGAAACATGATGAAAGACACTATCATCAAGTCATTGACAAATAAAGCCAACAGTTTTTCGATCTAACCTCTTCCACTCATTATCTGTCATAGTTGTGGGCTTTGACTATCCCCTTGCAAAGGTCCATATAAATCTTTACAATACAAGAGATCTTTCATTTTTTGTTTTCATATCATTCAATTATTTCCGTTTAAACTAATCATGCAAGAAACATTACCGCCCTCTATGTTCGAATACAAAAGATTAAATATCACTAAAACTCTACTCTGATACCAGTTGATGGTAATAAAACAAGAATAAATTTTGTATACGAACAAATACTAGCAGACCGTCCCACACAACGGAATCAAATAGAAATCACAATCAGATGAACACCAAGATTTACGTGGAAAACTCCTTCAACTCGAAGGGTAAAAACCACGGGACAAGCCAGAGAAAATTCACTATCAAAATAATGAATATACATATATCAAGGCTTCTTGCCTAAGCCCAAGCAATAGCCACAAGAGAATCACAGGGATAAAAGGACTATAATATTAAGCACAATATCAAAAACCTTCTCAAGAGATCATAATAAGAATCTACTGTAAACTGATCTAACATGATATATGAATGATTGAGAATAGTCTTTTATTGTCCTTGTCTTATTTTATTTCCTGGATCTCTTGTTTTCTTATATGAATGATTGAGAATAGTCTTTTATTGTCCTTGTCTTATTTTATTTCCTGGATTTCTTGTTTTCTGGCTCTATCGTCAAACTGTAGTCTTCTTTATCTCTCATACGTTTTCAGTCGTCGTTTTTCTCTTAATCTCAATCCTAACCACATAATTTAGATTTTATGTTAATATAAGTAAGGTTTTGGATAGTGAACTTAACTAAAACTCATTATGAACAGCTATTTCATTTGAGCTCTTAGCTCATATATGTGTTGGAGTTTTAGCCTCAAGCTTGATTGCCAGGTCACCGTTCCTTTCCATGTCCCTGATTCGGTTTCTAGCCACAGCCTCCGGCACAGAAGCAGCACAATGAAACAGAAGAATACACAACACAGTCACCGTGGTGTTTTCCATGAGACATACGTTTGTGGTTTGTCCATGTTCTAACTGAGGACAAAGCGCCATGTTTTGTCCCACTCCAAGCTAGGCTAGCTATCTTCTGTGTCTTGCCACCTTAACCCCACTGCACCACAGTAATCGCAGGTCCATTCCTTTGCCCAAAGAGTGGCGCACCTCTGAGTTCAGTCGAACCAGAGACGTCGTCTTCCGACAACGACACCTCATGCGTTAGGTTATTGAAGTCACCACTCATTCTCTCTCTCCTCTGTTATCTGCATCTGGTTTGCGTTATGATTCTATCCAATTATGATTAAATTTTGATTATAACTATCAATCGATAGAAGAAAAAAAAAAAAAAAACCAATGATGTCGATGAAAAGAATTTTTGCTGTCGGAAGGATTAAATTTTTTTTTTAATATATATCACGGTTTTTATGCGACACTTCTGGTGCCGGGTCACGGGGGAAGAGGAGGGTGGCGGAACACCGAACCTTGGGGTGGGGGGAAGTTGGTGATGCTCCATCATTGCTGCAGAACAACAATTAGTAGTAGTAGTAGTAGTAGTGGTGGTGGTGGTGGTGGTGATGGAGGCTAGAAACAGGACGAGGTGGGCACAGATTCCATGGGACAGAGACCAGGAAACTGCAAATGCCCTGAAAACTGCTGTGAGCTCCCTCATAGATTGGAGACGAACTCCTTCCATTGTAGGAAGAGCCCATTTGACTGATTAAGTTCTACTACAATGAGATTTGAATCCATTTATAAATTGTAGACGAGATTATTATTATTATTATTATTATTATTATTATTAACTTGATATTATCAATATTTTGAACCAGTGAACTTGGATCCTTCATGGTAAATAAATATTAAATCAAATCAGACAAAGGAACTTAATTTGATGTACCATAGTTTGGCCTTAATTGCTACTCAGATTTGCTCTACTGATGCAGATGGCTGACCTGATGTTTTGGTCTATTCTGACTCCTCAACAGTGAGCTTATGATACCTATCTACCAACTGGTATTAGCTTTTCTTTTTCATCCTTTTGCTTCGTCTTCTCATCTGGGATTCATCTTACATTCTCTGACATGACGGCATGAGTCCTCTAAGATATTTTTCACAAGCTTCTCGATGAAGTCGACGAAGAGACAAGAATGACAACAAGAATAAAATGTTTGATCGTCTTCAAGTAGTTTTCAAATAGAAAATGAGACGATGATTGCTCGATCGTCCTCGAGTCGGATAATGACTTACCGTCGCCTCCTCTTTCTCAAAGGTAGAAAAATAGTCATATCATATGAGAACAAACCATTTACAATTGTTACGATCAAACTATCAACATTTAGATTATTTAATACTTCCACTCTTCTTACTTTTTAATTATCTCTTTATTCAAGTACAATTTCTCTTGTATATCTTCTCTGCAAGAATTCATATACTTTATCTCACCTTATTTAGACATCTCAAAAATATTTTCTAGAATACATGACTTTAGAAATCTTAATATACTCATAATCCCAACATCTGAATAATAACAATAGTGATAGACTTCAATTACACTATTGATACTCCTCATCTCATTTTCGGATTTGAGTAATAAAAAAATAAATAAATAATCTCTTTTTATATATATTTTTTTAACTAACACATGTTGATTTATTTTCTTTACCCCTAAATTTATCATTGGTTATTGTGATAGCGAACCTCTTGTTTGCTAAATAACACAGTCTCTCATTTCGAATAAGTTCAAAAATATAAATTTTTGGATCACAAAATAAATCTAGTTAAATAAATCCACGAGTTCTATTTAGTTAGTGTTAATGCCTTATCCATATAACTGATATGATTAGGGTTTGTTTCTCCATGTTAATAAATCATAACTTTGTTCTTAACTTATGACTTAGGGACTTAAAAAAAATTCTCTTTCAATCCACATTGCTTCATCTTATCTTTACAACAAGTGATATATGTTATGACCCGGAAACATTTTTTTTTTTATAATTTCTTAACAATCTGTGAATGACCAAATGTCAGCGGATTCACAAAGATATCTCTATCCCAAATTTCTCATAAGAGGCAAATTGCGCCTAATCTCTTATCCAACCTTCATCAATTGTTCCTATGGTTGGCATTCCAAAAAGGAACCCAAATCCAACCATCTTAATTGATGCGCTGTCGTTATCAGTGATGGCACGGCGTTCACCGACTCTCCGTGAAGTCTCGGTCATCTTACACTTACACCCTTGTTAAAACTATAATTTAGTATCTACCCCTTCCTTGTGTGTTTAAGTAATAAACCTTTTCATAATTTATCATAAATCAATCTTGCAAAGGGTAAGTAAATGTGTAAAAGTAACAGAACGGGAGGCGTAGCATATAAATGTAGTATATAAATAAATACACACCCCCATAGGGAAGACAACCACATCGGTGTTTGGAGACAATTTCAACTTTCTTCTTCTTCTTCTTGCTCTGCTATCAGTTTTCGGTCGCAGTATCTGTTCTCGAACCATGGTAAGCTCGGATTCATGAGAGTAATTTGAAAGTCTTCGTTTGGATTTAGTGGAGTTCTTCGAATCTTGCAGTTTTCCACTATTTCTCGGTAAGATTATTTGGTGACTTCAGGGAAGAAGCTATCCAGAATGGATTTTGATGCTTCTGCCTTAATTCATCAACAATGCTGCTTTTTTAGCTAGATTGGATGCCCATGAAGTTCAGATTTTGGACCGTAAAGTTTATGTTCTCTCCCTTTCTTTTTTTTTTTTTCCCATTTTTTTGGTGTAGATTCTGCTCGGTTTTATGTTCTTGGAGTTGCAATGTTTTTCAGTATAGTGAAAATTTATTCAAGCCAGTGGTAGTGTAATCTCTTACTTACGCCTTATATAACATCTGTTCTAATCTTTTTGTTTTCTGGCTTCACTCCCTAAATTCAAGCATATTAGGCATGTAATTTTGATTGGAGACTTCATCGTCTCAGTGGTTAACTGATTTTGATATGGAGTATGTTGTTCATCAAGTGCTTGGTGATGTCAAAACCAATTTTGAATTTCTACACAGTAGCCATCTTCATCGAGAGAACGTCTTTTCATGAATTTTCAGCCATGTTTGGCCCACTGGTTATCAATCAGATGGCATTTTGGGTATTTCTCATGACGGAACTAATGATCTTTCATCTAAGAGTTACCAATCTCGTAAATTTTATAGTTTCTACTTTCTAGAAAAACCTAGGAGGACCTGAGTTGGTCCCTGATGATAACTACCAAAGCCGAGAAAAGTTCAAATTTTTTTTCTGAACTCAGAAATGGTCTCTTAGGGAATCCTGGATTTACTCAATTTGGACTGTATCCCGGTGAGCAGTGAAATTAAATCAAGACACCGACAAGAATGCTTTTGAGAATGTTCTTTGCACTGGGTACTACTACTCGGTTAATATGGCCTTGCATTGTGCTTGTAAACTTGTACAGATCTTTCAATTTTCCAGTTCAATTCCTGTGACCTTCACTGGAACTCCGTTTATTCTTCTGTAACCAAAGTTGGATATATGGCCTTGCATTGTGCTTGTAAACTTGTACAGATCTTTCAATTTTCCAGTTCAATTCCTGTGACCTTCACTGGAACTCCGTTTATTCTTCTGTAACCAAAGTTGGATATATGGCCTTGCATTGTGCTTGTAAACTTGTACAGATCTTTCAATTTTCCAGTTCAATTCCTGTGACCTTCACTGGAACTCCGTTTATTCTTCTGTAACCAAAGTTGGATATATGTTTTCTGATTCCAATGTAAGTTTGTTGGCATCTAAAGATTTCTCCACACTAACTCAATGCTGAATGATTTATTTTAGTCCAAACATGCTGTTTGAAAGTGTCAATCTTTTGACCTGTGAAAATATCGTGACGACACTGACATCTTGAATTTTCAGGAGACACTGGAACACTTTGAATTCTGGAATATTGTCTAGAGTGGGATATATACTTAATACGTCTGTACTGGTGAACCAGATAATCTTTGCTGAGTCAATGCAAATAAACTGATATGACGACTGCACAGGTGAGATTCTTGTTATTCTTGATAAACTCAGTATAATATTTTAAATTATTCATCATCTGTAATTTCTTTCGTTATTAATGTATATTCTATGGCCTTGTTTCATGTCTATGTACTTGAATATACATATGTGAGAAATGTTAAACTGATCATAATCGCAGTTGTTAGAACTTGCATAAACTATGAGAAATTTTTCTTTGCACTAGGCTGAGTTATGTCTGTATACACCAAATGGATGACGTTCTTTCCTTAGCTACTTTGCCTCTTTTCCTTTTCTCAAGAAATACATTTCTGCAGGATCCACAGAGAATAGCAGCGATACAACCAGCATCACAAAATTCACATGAAATACAAAGTAATCATCAAAATCCTTCAGTTACTGAGTCTCCTCGACAAGATCCAGGTTCATCATCCACTGCAGAGATTAATAACAAAAAGGTTTCTCGTGCAGACATTGAACTTGTAAGACATCCAGCTATTAGCAGCACCAAGTGTTATGAGTTGACTGAAATTTTGAAACAGTTCCTTATTATTTGCATTCACTTGCAGGTCCAAAATCTGATAGAACGTTGTCTACAACTGTATATGAACAAAGGAGAGGTAGTTAGGACTCTGTCTAGTCGAGCTAGGATAGAACCTGGTTTTACTGCACTTGGTGAGTGTTTTAATTTTGGAGAATTTGAATTTATCTCAAACTCGCTATGAGGTTATAACTTGTAGTACGATGCTATTTGTCATTTTGCGCACATTTCTTTATCTAGTGAAAATTTTATGAACATGGACATTCCTGATCAAAAACATTTCTTACATGTCCTTTTTTTTTCTGTTTTATTCTTGAAGATATATTAAATTGAAGCTTTATAGTACTGGTTGAGTTTGGAAATGGTCAGATTGGTTTTGCAACAAGTGATTGTAAGATTATGTTTGCAATAGGTGTGACAGTTGAAATTGTGAAACATGAAGCCCCAAAAACCTAGGGTCGGATAACTGAATTTTTTTCCCCACCATTGAGTTCCATTGAGGGAAAAATCAAATCACTATTTATTCTTATAATAAAGTTTTCTTAGATCGTCTTTTACTGTTCCTCACACTATCATTCATGATTGACTTTGTATTGTTTGACTCGTTCATCTATTAATTTCATTTGGAGATGGTTATGCCACCTTATTCCCTTATTTTATCCTCTCAGAACTATTTCAAATTGTTCTATTATTCTATCTTTTATAGGAAATCCTCACAGATGAAACACTAAAGCTAAGCATACTAATCTTTTTCCTATCTGTTCAAGGGAAGAATGCACTATTCTTTGGTCTGATACTATCATTTGTTTTGCAGTGTGGCAGAAACTTGAAGAAGAAAATTCTGAATTTTTCAGAGCTTACTACATAAGGCTAAAGCTGAAGAAACAAATCATTTTGTTTAATCAGTTGCTGGAGCATCAATACCATCTGATGAAGTGTTCTATCCCTCCTAAGGTTCCATTGTCTCCAATGCAAAATGGAACTTATATGGTACATGGTAATTATTTTTACATCAGACCTCTGAAAAGATAACAGCAGTTAACTAGGATCCAATTGTGTTTGTGAAGTTATAAAGTTAATTGCTTATCATTCTTTATCTTACTTACTGTATTAAGCTTAAAAGACCTTGTGATTGCAATGCTGCTGATCTTTCACAATGTTATGGATCCTTATGCAACATGAAAACTTCATAATAAAAATTTGATGACAATGGAATAGGAACAATTCACAAACTGGCATCTTAGAGTAGTATCAGCAGCTAAACGTTTTAAGGCAGCATTATGTTTTACATGTAATTAATTTAACAGATTGTTTTTTTTTTTTTTTTGAAATCTGATATGTATCCTACAACATAAAGAGTATGTTGAAGGAAATATTACTAACAGAATCATAATAAAATGATTGAATTACAAAAGCATCTGTAGGGTTACATGACCATTAGATACCCTTAAATTAAAAGAAAAGTTATATTCACAATTGTAAGTTTTCAATGCTTTTTGATTAGAATGTTTTACAGTTGGAACATAAAATATATGGAAAAAAAGGATAAGATAGCAGAGACAAGGACATTGACATGACTGTTTGGTATAATCAGAAGTGTTAGAAAGAAATGATTCTCTGTCAAAATTAAAGGGATGAAAAATCAAAGATAATTTGTATATGACTAAAAATGGCCTATAGATGCACTACTAAACTAACTAATGTGAGTCAATTATTAAGATAGGTGTTGGAAGGGGTGAAGAATGACCAAACGGAGTTGGTTAGATAGAATTAAAGGGGATATGATGACACTTAAATTATCTAATGACATTCCCAAGAATACTTAACAAAAAAACAATATCCATGTAGCCAACCCACAGAATTAAGAGATGATCACTTGTTATCAACAAGTTATAAATAATTTAGTGATACAAACTTAACAAGACTCTCTTGTTACTTCAGTGTCAATCTATTTTCAAGCTCCCTCTTTAAAAATCATAGGTAGATGCCATTCTGGTGCCACTTTGTTCTTCATCAAAATGACTATCTCATGCATTGGCTAAGTATCCCTTTTTATTAGTTCTTACCAATTCCTTTTTTTTGGAAAAATGAAACAAATATTTTGTTTCATCACATCAAACAAATCATTGTTTCCCTAATTAAAAGACATTGGAAATTTTCTGAATTTTGTAGAGCTTACTACATAAGGCTGACACTGTGGAAACAAATCATTTTCTTGCTGGTCTATTCGGATAGAAAGTTTTTTCTTTATTCTAATTGCTAAAAACAATATTAGGAGAAAGTTGAAGAGATTCAATTTGATAATTTCTATTGCAAGATAGTCTAAGTTGCTGTTTCGCTATAACTGGTTATGACATTCATCATGACTGACTTCTACATAAGTTTCATTTGGCAACTTTCATTTGGCATGTGCTGTTTTGTGACAACTTTCATTTGGCATTCATAAACATCTTGGCAAGCTAGTATAATTTGCATTGCTAGGTAATTAACACTTAGTCAAATCAATCTGATCTGAAGCAACAATGGATTAACTTTTCATTGAAATCACATTATAAACATACTGGACGCTTCTATGACTTCATAGACTCAAGTTTTCTTCTGGAAAAAACTTTCAGAAATCATTCTAGATAAGTAAGAAGCATGCAGTCTCATCTCACTCTTATCATTCTTATTCAATGTCAACCTGTTATCAGTGCAGTTAACAGTTTACCTATGGGGTATTCAGTTCTTCAGTCTCAAACTCCAACTACAGGTCAGCTTCATGTTGATCCTATGGGTTGCCGATTGTCCAGCAGTTATGTAGTTAAGGGATTTCCTGCTCCAGGCAATTTTCATCCCAATCACATGAATACTGGAAATGGGTAAGAATGTTTTTGTAGCTTTACAAGATTTCTCCAGTTGTATATTATTTATTTGGGATTGCGCAAGAAAATTTCTCAATTGGCAAGCTATATAAAAATTCAAACCCAAAACTTAATTCAGTCACATACAACGAGAAAAGGAAAGAACATAAAAAAAACATTAGTTGCCTTTCTTTACATGGGTATGGCATGGGATCTAATATGTATGTTACTTTTCAGAGAAAACTAGAAGTAATTGTGACTATGAAGTAATCCTGACTTTTAGTACCTCCCAGGAAGACCCAGATTGACCTGGAAATTTGATTTTATGAGACATCTTTTATCTTAGCTGGTAAAAGCTAATCTATGGGTATCAAATTGCAGTCTTCGTGGAAAAGACAATTTTAGTTTCACAATTTCTTGCTACTTCTCCATCTCTGCAAATGGTAAATTGATGCATTTTTAGTTTCACTAATAATGATAAGATGGTGGGTCTTGCCATCCATTTTCCATAAAAAGAAAAGAAGGAAATTTGATTGACCAATAGATGCATTATTCTTCCTGCCGGCATGTCCATGTTGTTCATAGTGTAAAACCATACCAACATATATTATGCCTGTTACATTGTTATTCAATTGCAACTTGGCTCAATTCATGTGGTGTTTAGGTTCAGATTATATTTTAGAGAACTGTTACCGCAGATCTGATGACCATTCTTTCTGAACATAAAGGACTTATTACCACTGATATCCCACACTTGATCTTCCAACAGTAGGTCATCTTTTAAGATTAATTGTGTCAAAAGAAATCACACTGTATATTCATTAGTTACCAAATTACATATGGTGCTGTGTTTTATAAGGCACCTCTCTTGATTTCTGAAGCATTGTGATGGACAGCAGCACAACTGAAGAAGCTCCTTCAGTACCTCAATGCAATGCAATGTCATCCATGTCAAAGATGGCTCTGAGTTCTGCATCAGCAGTATCAAGCAACCATTTCCCATTCACCCCATCTGAGATACCTATGGGAATGGACGCATCAGTACTTGATACAACCTTCATATCGGATGGTTTAAGTAGTGGAGGATTGCAACTAGGAGTAGATGGTGTTGCATCATCAAGAGATTCAATCAGGTCATCAGGACAGCTCTGGAACTTCAGTTTTTCAGATCTAACAGCAGATTTGACAAATTTAGAAGGTAAACTTTCCATTCCTTGAGTATAAAACACTTTAATTTCAATCCTTGAAGGAGAGTACTTTTTATCATTCTAATTAAATTGTGACCCAAGGGTTTATAGGAACACATTTAAGCATGAACACTTCTGACTATCAAAAATAAGGAACAAAGACTACATAGGAAAACCTATTTGATAAATATTATATTTGTTAAAAAGTTAATGTGGATATCCTTGGTTGGTATCTACATATGGTATGCATGAATTTTGGACTAAAGAACCTGAGTATATTGTATATATAGAATATCAATGATGGCCCTGTTAGGCAGAAAAAGATCCATGTAGTATATCCCAAATAGTTGGAACAATTACAGATTTGTTGTTACTGAAATGATGGCACTGTTCGGGTCATGATTCTGTGGGCTCTCATATAGAATAATTGAAATGAAAAATCTTAGTTCAAGAGATTCTTGGAACCAGGGTTTGTACTATCGTATCGTACTACTCAGTATACGCTCGGTATGTACTGGTTCGATTGAGGATTGGTATGCGTGGTACAGCTCGGTAACTTAGTGTACCGTGTGTCAATAAGCTCGATACAGCTTGGTACAACTTGATACCGTATCGATAGCTGATCGGTACAACGGTATGATACGATATTCAAAACCTTGCTTGGAACTAAAACAGAGGATCTGAACCACAAGTTGATTTCAGTGGGTGCTTCATTACTAAATGAAAGCATGCAATTGCATTCTGAATAGAGAGTGAAATGTACTGAATGCAATTTCCTCTCCGCCTCCCCTTCCCATAGAAGCCATTTTTTCCGGACACTCCGATTTGTTATACAAAGTATGAACACACTTACTATGAGTTTCCTTTTTTTCCAAATTTTAAGCACCATAAACAAATAAAGTTACCATGTGTTTCAATGAGTGGATTCTCAATAGGGAATTGCTAAATCAATCCACCTTCTTCACTTTAAGCTTCCAGGCTTATTTCATATATGCTCTTTGTGATATTTTCATGGATTTTTTTTTTATTGATGAAGAGTGCAAATTAAAATTCAGAAAAGTTTCCACCTTACTAGAATTGTCAAAATAACAGAATTACTGAAACTTGATTTAAAAACAGATAAAGCCATTGAAACTGCCAAAAGTGTGGAATTGGCAAAATTGAAATCTTCTTAGGATTCTAAAACGATAATAAAAACCTTGTTTCAAATGTGTCCTGAGATTTCCTTTTTCAGATACTCATTGGTGGAAATTGTAGAATACATGTCCATCATCTGAAAATTTAGTGGGAGATAAACATGTTGTCGTTGTACCTGGAAAGCCTACATCTACTCTTACTAGAATCTTCTAGTTGAGTGCTGAGTCTCAATAAATTGCTACGTACCAAATTTTCTGTTTCTGCTTATATTGACATGTTATTGCTGTTTGGTTCATGGAAGATCTTGGAGCTCTAGGAGACTACACTGGTTCTCCATTCCTGCCATCTGACTCAGACATCCTGCTTGACTCCCCCGACCAGAATGACATAGGTAAACAGTCTGTTTCTTTTTTTGATTTCATTGCTTGAACTCTTACATCTAACATTACAAAGGATCCAAGTAATGGATAAGAGAAAGTTATATGAGATTCTGTGATTGTGTTTTGTGCTCTTATGAGATGCCAATATGGTGTCTTAGAATTGTAGTTTCAGGTTATAATATGTTCTCGCTAAGTTGTGTTCAAGCTCAAGGAGGAATTGACATGCACTTTTTCGCACTTGTGTTTCAGTTGAGGAGTTCTTTGCTGACTCTATCACTGGGACATGCTTGCAGTCAGATGAAGATAAATAAATCTTCAACAGCAGTGAGGCCTCCAATTAGTAGACATCTAATTCCATTACAGGCTGTTGTAAGTACACTTCTGGCCCTCAAACAATAGATGTTAATGGTTAAATTGCAATGCATCTGGATAGCCGCTGGATTTTACTGGCCTGTATTATTAGAGATTTTGACATGGATTCTACATGGATGTTAAATAAGGAAATATTGTCACCCTTATTTATCAGTAGATTGTTCATATTGTGTCATATGTAGACAAAAGTGCATCAATGCATGAGGGAACTGCCTAATTTCATATCTTCATATGTATGCCATAAAAAACGTAGATTTTGCCATATAAACCTTATGAATTGTTTGAAGTGTTGGATTATGCAAAGACTTACTTGAAAAAGGGTATGAACACAATCCTAGAACTTCTTGATGAATGTAGCGCAGATTAAAAAAAAAAAAAAAAAAAAAAATATTCTAAACTACTCTTTAGAACTAAAGATCCCAAGGTCCTAATTGGACCGATCAAATTAATAAGAACAAGAATTAAGCTTTTCTTTGAATTATCCAGTTTAAATTACGTGAATCCAATGTCAAATGGAATATAAATTCTTACCGATATTGAGATTATTTTTAATTCTCTTGTCACTTCTCGTCTAAACATTTTCCTAATAAAATTTTTATCTCACTTGTGTCAAAATCTATTATATTTAAACAACTTAATATATTCTGTAACTAATCATTTTTTATATATTAAAAGAGAATTTTGTGTACGTTGGTCCTTATAATTTTTTTTTTTTTTTGTATTAGAGGAAGTCTCGAGCATTTTGAATATTTCCTTTTAGTTGGGAATTTAAGATTTATTGTCGTCGTTGTTGAATCTGCAAACCATGTTATTTACCCCAAATCCTGTCTTCATGGTTTCTACGTGTTTGTCCAACTAAATTACTCATGTGGACAAAGTGTCATCAACAGTATGACAGAGTGGTGTTCATCAATCAAAGGACTCGTCGAGCATTGAACCATTCACTTTCACTTTCACTTCCATGGAGTATATATACTCCAAGGAACAAAAACCTTATCTTCCTCAACAACAGCACTTTGTAGTCGGTCATCAAGGCACCCCAGAATCATGCAACACCCTTTCCACAAAACAGTCTCCAAGGCCGCCACCTCTCTCGCTCTCTCTCACTCATACAATGAATGAATACTATTATGCTCTTGCCATTTCTTTTTCTTGACTGAAAGGAACTGAGGCCTCTCTCTCTCTCTCTCTCTCTCTCTCTCTCTCTCTCTCACATATAATGAATAAATCGTGTGCTCTTGCCATTTCCTTTTCTTGACTGACAGGAACTGAAACCTCAAACTGAAGCTTAACCAATCATGCACCACAAGGACCCCAAATTCTAAGGTTCATTGAAAGATGTCTGTGACAAAAAATCGAAGTTTTTGACATCTTATGATACAAAAAGCCAACAACACCAATAATTTACCTTTACAATTTCCAAGATAACCTCATTGGTGTTCAGCTTCAGAAGAGAAGACCATTGGCAAGTTCAACAAGACGGGCAAGTAGCAAAGGACAGCCTACAGAAGCATCACAGCCGTCAGATCGAAGGGATGACCATGGCGTACGTGCTTCTTCAAGGCCTTGAGACGGATTTCTCCTCGCAAAAGGAGCATCTGTTGAAAATAATTAATTAGTTAAGATTAATTTAAATATTTAGGATTAGATAAAAATTTAAATCTAAATTTAGTTTAGATGAGGATAAAATTAGTTTAGATGATGGTAATATAATAGATTTTTTAGTATTTTAAAATATCTATATTTTATTTTTTAATTAATATAAATAAGTGCTCTTGGATTATTCCAAAGCACTACTATGGACTACATATTGATCGAAAGTACTTCTAGTTTTCTCTATTATTCTCTTCTCCTTCTCCCTAAAGTTTTTTAGAAAATCAATTGTGATATTAGAACCTAGTTCAAAGAAGATCAAAAAGAGTACATCAATAAAAAAGAATGAAAGACTAGTAGATCCAGAAAAAAGAAGAGAAAAAATATGCCTTCGAGTAAGTATTCATAATCAGCTTCTTCCTATCTTCAAAGGTGATAATTATCAATTTTGGACTGTTAAGATGAGAACTTTATTTATTTCATATGGATTATGTAATTTGGTAGAAGATGAATTTATTCAGTATGATCTGTAGGATCCTAGTATTACAAAAGATCAAAAAAATTAGATGAAAGAAAATATACAAAATGATGCAAAAAGCCCTTTACATGCTACAACAATCAATATATAATTATTTATTTTTCAGAATCATGATGGCATCAACATCAACAAAAGCTTGGAAGATATAAAAAAGTGTCTTTGGAGGCATAAAAAAGATAAAAATTTTAAAGCTTCAAATTCTTCATTGTGAATTTGAAACTCTTATAATGAAAGATTTTGAATATATACCTAATTTTTTCTCAAAAGTTTCTTTTATTGTGAATCAAATAAGATCTTATTGTGAAAATCTAAAAGATCAAACTGTAGTAGAAAAAGTTTTATGAAGTTTATCTCCAAAATTTGATATAATTTCTACTGCTATAGAAGAAGCTAAAGATACAAGTACATTATCTATTGATGAATTAATATGTTCTCTTTTAGTTCATTAACAAAAAATATATAGATCTTCAGATGAGGTTTTAAAACATGCTCTTCAAATAAAGATAGATCAGAAAAAAGAACAGACGAAAAATTCAGAAATCAGATCTCAAGGGAGAGATCAAAATGGTAGAGGAAGAGGTCGATCAAATGAAGGTAACAAAGAAATTTAAAAATATTTTTGTTGCAAAAAAGTTAGACATATCGAAAAAATTATTGGTACAAAAATAAAAATCCAAATGTTTGTTTTTGTTTTTACCCTAAAAAATAGGGCCATATTGAAAAAGACTATTGGAACAAAAATCAAACAAACTATCATAAGAAAAATAGTGATAGAAAAAAGGATGAAGAAAATATTTTCTTTATAGCATCTGATGAAGAATATTCTAGATCTGTTTGGTTTTTGGATAGTAGATATAATCATATGACAGAGGCTTGATAATTCAATCATATCTACTGTGTAGATAGGAAATAGCAATAAGGTTCAGGTGAAAGAAAAAAGAACAGTTGTTATGAAGACCAAATCTGGTAAAAAAGTCATTGATGATGTATTATTTATTTATGAATTAAAATAAAATCACATGACAACTAATGAGAAAAAGATATTATATTATTTTTATGATGAAAAATATCTGATTTATGATAAGAAAATTAAAAAATTGATAGCAACTACAAGGATGACAAAAAATAAAGTGTTTCTCTTATTATTTTTAGATTTTGCTACTCTTAATTATGACTCAATATTATGGTATAAAAATGATGTTTATCTAAATTTGTATGGATCTATGCAAACTATTTCAGATGGTGCATGATGGGAATAAAACAGGAATCAACTTTGTATACGAACAAATACTAGCAGACCGTCATGCACAGCGGAATGAAATGGAAATCACAATCAGATGAACACCAAGATTTACGTGGAAAACCCCTTCAACTCGAAGGGTAAAAACCACGGGACAAGCCAGAGAAAATCCACTATCAAAATAATGAATATACAGATCTCAGGCTTCTTGCCCAAGCCCAAAGCAATAGCCACAAGAGAATCTCAGGGATACAAGGACTATAATCCTAAACACAATATCCAAAACCTTCCCAATAGATCACAGTAAGAATCCACTGCAAACTGATCTAACCTGAGATTTGAATGATTGAGAATAGTCTTTTTCTGCCCTTTTCTTCTTCCCTTTTCTGGATCTCTTGTTTTCTGGCCTCTACTGTCAATCTGCAGTCTGCTTTCTCTCTCTCACGTTTCCAGCCGCCGCTGCTCTCTTAATCTCAACCCTAGCCACCTAATCTAGGTTTTAGGTTAATATAAGTAAGGTTCTGGGCTGTGGGCTTCACTAAAGCCCATTATGGGCTGAATATGGGCCATCTGCCCAACAACCTCCCCCTTCAGTCCATAAGGGAGGCTGTCTCATGACTCCTCAATGTGAAGCCATGCCGACCAACTGTCGGCACATCTCCTGTCTCTCTTTCGGTAAAGCCTTTGTCAACATGTCTGCCCCATTATCATCTGTGTGAATTTTCTGAAGCTGTAACTGCTTCTCTTCAAGCACATTTCTGATCCAGTGATATCTGACATCTATATGTTTTGACTTGGAATGAAATGTTGGGTTCTTGCATAAATGGATGGCACTCTGGCTGTCACAATACACCACATAGTTTTCCTGTTTCAGCCCCAATTCTTGTAAGAATTCTTTCATCCATAACATTTCTTTGCAAACCTCTGTAGCAGCAATATATTCTGCCTCTGTGGTGGAGAGTGCAATACACCTTTGCAATCTGGACTGCCATGACACAGCTCCCCCTGCAAAAGTAAGTACAAAACCTGATGTGGACTTCCTTGTGTCAATATCTCTTGCCATATCTGCATCTGTGTAACCTGTCAATACAGGTGGTCCACCTCCAAAGCTTAAACAAACTTTAGAACTTCCTCTGAGATATCTAAAAATCCACTTCACTGCTGCCCAATGCTCTTTACCTGGATTTGCAAGAAATCTACTAGTAACACCCACTGCATATGCGATGTCCGGCCTCGTACATACCATTGCGTACATTAAACTTCCAACTGCTGAAGCATAAGGAACCTTTTGCATTTTCTCCTTCTCCTCATCACTTGACGGACTCTGATCTGAGCACAACTTGAAGTGACCTGCAAGAGGAGAACCAACTGGCTTTGCATTACTCATACTGAACCTATCCAATACCTTCTCAATGTATTTCTCCTGTGACAACCAAATCTTTCTCTTTCTTCTGTCACGAGAAATCTGCATGCCCAGTATTTGCTTTGCTGGCCCCATGTCCTTCATTGCAAAAGACTCACTTAGGTCCTTCTTCAACCTGTCAATCATAGACATATCTCTTCCGAGGATAAGCATATCATCAACATAAAGTAAGAGAATAATAAAATCCTCACCAAACCGTTTGATGTACACACAATGATCTGAAGCTGTTCTTTTATATTCATTTTCAATCATAAATGAATCAAACTTTTTATACCACTGTCTTGGAGCTTGCTTCAGCCCATACAAGCTCTTCTTCAACTTGCAGACAAGATTTTCTTTACCTTTGACTTTGAAGCCTTCTGGTTGCTCCATATAAATTTCCTCCTCCAAATCACCATGAAGGAAAGCTGTTTTCACATCTAACTGTTCAATCTCCAAGTCTAAGTTAGCAGCAATACCAAGAGCAACACGGATAGAAGACATTTTAACAACAGGAGAAAAAATTTCTTCAAAGTCAATACCTTTCTTTTGACCAAAGCCTTTCACAACCAATCTAGCTTTATACTTTGGTTGAGAACAATATTCTTGAGTCTTCAACCTGAAAACCCACTTGTTCTTCAAGGCCTTACTTCCCTCTGGTAATTGCACCAAATCATATGTGTGGTTCTTCTGCAGAGAATCCATCTCTTCGTGCATAGCAATAAACCACTTCTTTTTCTGCTCACTTTCAACTGCTTCCTGGTAACTCTCTGGTTCACCTGCATCAGTAAGCATCACATACTCATCTGTAGAGTATCTTCTGGAAGGTTGACGTTGTCTAGAAGATCTTCTTAACTGAGGTTCTGTGGGAACTTGCTCTCTTTCTTCTTCTTGCTCAACATGTCCTGCAGGTAGATCAACATCTGGCTCTGCACCATCTTCCTGCACACCTCCCCCATCACCCTGATATACTGGAGGAATAACTGGGTCACAGTCTACAAATCCCTCTGCAGAAGTCTTAGCTGGTGGCTCCTTCTTCAAATCCTCAATGGTTTGATCCTCAAAGAAAACAACATCTCTGCTTCTGAACACCTTCTGCTTTTCTGGATCCCAAAGTCTGTAACCAAACTGATCATGTGAGTAACCAAGAAAAATACACTCTTTTGTCTTACCATCCAGCTTGGACCTTTCATTGTTTGGAACATGTGCAAATGCACGACAACCAAACACTCTTAAATGCCTATAGGAGACATCTTTCCCTGACCATACATGCTCTGCAACATCACCATCTAGAGCTGTACATGGTGATAAGTTGATTACATCAACTGCAGTCCTCAAAGCCTCATCCCAAAACCTTTTGGGTAGCTTGGCCTGTGAAAGCATACATCTGATCTTTTCCATGATGGTGCGGTTCATCCTCTCTGCAATTGCATTATGCTGAGGCGTACCAGGGACTGTCAACTCATGCTGGATGCCATGTGACCTGCAATAATCATTAAACAATCCTGTGTACTCACCACCATTATCTGATCTTATACATTTCAATTGTCTTTCTGTCTCCCTTTCAACTCTGGCATGAAACTCTTTGAAGATATTAATAACCTGATCTTTAGTCTTCAAAGCATAGGCCCAAACTTTCCTGGAAAAGTCATCTATAAAAGTAACAAAATAAAGTGCACCACTGATACTAGGAACATTAACAGATCCACCAGGAGTTTTTGTCCTCAAAGGACCACACACATCTGTATAGACACGGTCCAAGACATGCATTTTTCTAGATAAGGCAGGACTAACAAAGGAAACTCTATGTTGTTTACCAGCCAAACAATCAATACAAGGGTTCAAACGTGTACCTCTGAGGTATGGCAATACCTCTCTTTTGGAAAGTTCTTGCAACCCCTTCTCGCTCATGTGTCCTAGTCGCCTATGCCACAACTCCATGCTGGAGTCTTTCTCTGTAGCATTCAACTGCCCACCACAAGCTTTAGGCTGCAATCTATACAATGTATGACATTTCTTTCCATTAGCTACAATTAGAGAACCCTTACTGAGCTTCCACTGCCCTTTATGAAATCTGACATCAAAGTCTTCATCGTCCAGCCTTCCAACTGAAATTAAATTCAGTCTTAAGTCAACCACATGCCTCACATCCTTAAGTACCAACTTGCAATCAAGGTTGGTCTTTATATGGATATCTCCCATGCCAATGATGTTTGCTGTGCCATAGTTGCCCATCTTGACAACACCAAAATTTCCAGACCTGTAAGTAGCAAAGAACTCCCTCCGTGGTGTAGCATGATAAGAAGCACCTGTGTCAATTATCCACTCGAGATCCTGACACACACAAGAAAAAATATCATCAGAAGTAGACAAAATCAAATAATCACCACCTTGTACTGTAGCTGTGATATTGTCTTTTGACTCTGTATGCTCTACTTCTTTCCCCCTTTTCTTGTTCTTCTTAGGTTGCTTGCACTGATTCTTGTAATGTCCTTTCTCACCACAATTGTAGCAAACAATATCTTTCCTTGACCTTGACTTGCTTCTACCCACACGTGAACCACTTCTATCCTTTGACTTTGACCTTCCTCTGTTCTCTGAGACAAGTGCTTGTGAATCAATCTGAGAAGTTGCTGAATTCTTTCTCCTTAACTCCTCATTCAACAAACTGCTTGTTACTTGACTCATGGTGACAATACCATCTGGTGCCGAATTACTGAGAGAAACCACCAATGTCTCCCAACTTTCTGGCAAAGAACTGAGAAGTAACAATGCCTGCAACTCATCATCAAGAGACATTTTCATAGAGGATAACTGGTTAGTAATACTCTGCATTTCATTCAAATGCTCAGGAATAGAAGTACCCTCTTTATATTTCAAGTTCACAAGTTTTCTGATCAGAAAAGCTTTGTTGCCAGCCGTTTTTCTTTCATAAAGACCTTCTAACTTTTTCCAAAGAGAGTATGCAGAACATTCAGTAGAAACATGGTGAAAGACACTATCATCTAGCCATTGTCGAATAAAACCAACTGTTTTTCGATCTAACCTCTTCCACTCATCATCTGTCATAGATGTGGGCTTTGCACTATCTCCTTGCAAAGGTCCATACAAATCTTTGCAATACAAGAGATCTTCCATTCTTGGTTTCCATATCATCCAATTGTTTCCATTTAAACTAATCATGCGAGAAATATTACCGGTCTCCATGTTCAGATACAAAAGATTAAATACCACCAAAACCCTGCTCTGATACCAGTTGATGGGAATAAAACAGGAATCAACTTTGTATACGAACAAATACTAGCAGACCGTCATGCACAGCGGAATGAAATGGAAATCACAATCAGATGAACACCAAGATTTACGTGGAAAACCCCTTCAACTCGAAGGGTAAAAACCACGGGACAAGCCAGAGAAAATCCACTATCAAAATAATGAATATACAGATCTCAGGCTTCTTGCCCAAGCCCAAAGCAATAGCCACAAGAGAATCTCAGGGATACAAGGACTATAATCCTAAACACAATATCCAAAACCTTCCCAATAGATCACAGTAAGAATCCACTGCAAACTGATCTAACCTGAGATTTGAATGATTGAGAATAGTCTTTTTCTGCCCTTTTCTTCTTCCCTTTTCTGGATCTCTTGTTTTCTGGCCTCTACTGTCAATCTGCAGTCTGCTTTCTCTCTCTCACGTTTCCAGCCGCCGCTGCTCTCTTAATCTCAACCCTAGCCACCTAATCTAGGTTTTAGGTTAATATAAGTAAGGTTCTGGGCTGTGGGCTTCACTAAAGCCCATTATGGGCTGAATATGGGCCATCTGCCCAACAGTGCAGGTTATGCGAATTTGAAAATTACAGTTGATGAAACACATATATAGAAAAAGGATGAGATCTTAAACTCTAATGACAATAATGAAGGTACACACATAGATGATAGAAGTTTATGATAATGTGAAGAAGGCTAAGAGAAAAAAAGAAAAATAAATCTTTTGCATTCAAAAGGATTTGATCCTACAACTACAAAGTCTCCATCAGACCATCAAAGATGGGCTACCAAAGAGAAAAATGTGAAGTTATAGATATAAGAGAAAGTATAAAAGATTTCAAGTCAGAAGTTCTCAAAGATCTATGGACAGAGAAAAACATAAGACAGCCACTACAGCAACAAAGATTAGTATGCCGACATCTTTATAAAAAATTTAGCCAAAAAAGTATTTTTTAAATAATTTTAAATTATAACTACTTGAATTAAGGGGATATATTAGAAATAATTTAAGTAGTTAAGATTAATTAAATAGTTAGGATTAAATAAAGATTTAAATCTAAATCTAGTTTAGATGAGGATGAGATTAGTTTAGATGAGGGTGATATTTATTAAGATGTTATATATTTTTTAGTGTTTTAAAATATCTGTATTCTATCTTTTAATCAATATAAATAGGTGCTCTTGGATTATTCTAAAGCTCTTCCAATGTGGACTATAGATTGAAATTACTCCTAGTTTGGAATATATTCTATAGCAATAGATGATTCCTTATTTCCCATAGTCATGATGACATCAACATCAATAAAAGCTTGGAATATATTAAAAAGTGTATTTGGAGGCACAAAAAAGGTAAAAATTTTAAAGCTTAAAATTCTTTATCGTGAATTTGAAATTCTTATGATGAATGTTCTTAATCTATCACTTATTTTTTCTCAAAAGTAATCAAATGAGATCTTATGGTGAAAATCTAAAAGATCAAATTGTAGTAGAAAAAAATTTATAAACTTTATCTCCAAAATTTGATATTTTTGTTGTAAAAAAATTGAATATATCGAAAAAGATTGTTGGTATAAAAATAAAAATTCAAATGTTCATCTCTGTTTTTACTGTGAAAAATATGGTCATCTTGAAAAAGACTGTTGTAATAAAAATCAAACAAACTATCATGAGAAAAATAATGATGAAAAAAAGGATAAAGAAAATATTTTCTTTATAGCATCTAATAAAGAATATTCTAGATCTGTTTCATTTTTGGATAGTGAAAGTAGTAATTATATGATAGGGAATAAAAGTATGTACCAGAGGTAAACTATGAATTTGCCTCTTAACGATGAATCAAAATTATGGTATAAAAATTATGTTCATATAAATTTGTATGGATCTATGCAAACTATCTCACATGGTGTAGGTTATGTGAATTTGAAAATTGTAGTTGATGAAATAAATGAACAGAAAAAGAATGAGATCTTAAACTCTAATGATAACAATGAAGGTACATACGCAGAGATGGTAGAAGTTTCCGATGATATGAAGAAAGCTAAGAGAAAGAAAAGAAAAATAAAGCTTATGCAGGGATTTAATCCTACAAGTACAGAGTCTCCATCAAACCATCAAATATGACTACCGAAGAGAAAAATACTAAATTATAGATCTAAAAGAAAGGATAAAAGATTTCAGGTTAGAAGTTCTTAAAGATCTATGGACAGAGAAAAATATAAGTCAGCCACTACAGGAACGAAGATCAGCTTGTCGACATCTTCACAAAAATTTTGACGAAAAAAAATATTTTTTTTTAAAATAATTTTAAATTATAATTACTTGAATTAAGATGGTGTATTGGAAATAATTGAATTAGTTAAGATTAATTTAAATAGTTAGGATTAGATAAAGATTTAAATCTAAATCTATGTTAGATGAGGATGAGATTAGTTTAGATGAGAGTGAGATTTATTAAGATGTGATAGATTTTTTAGTGTTTTAAAATATTTGTATTATATATTTTAATCAATATAAATAGATATTTTTGAATTATTTAAAAATAAAAATTACTCCTAATCTTCGTCCGGCCGCCGTAGGAAGGGTAAGGCCCAGGTCTCGGCTTCGTGGCGTGTAAGACTAGGCGGTCACGTTCAGGAACTAGGGGAGATGGAGCAATAGCTGAGGAAGTAATGGGAGAGAAGAGAATAAGAAAACAAGAGAGGACTAAAGTGCAACACAGTGGCTGAAACCCATCAGAGCTGGGTGAGTTGGGATTGGAGAGCCATTTGTCAGGAGTGCAAGAAGAAGAAGAAGAAGAAGAAGAACATAAGAGTAGTCATGTAACTTAGATCCCAAGTGATCCTAATTTGTGATGTTAGTATCATTACAACTATTGGTTAGGGGAAGAGAGAGGTCTGACCAACATTAGAAAAGACAAACCAAAGACACAAAGGTTGTGTGTTCATTCTTGATCATAGAGGACACTAGTTTTGCTTTCCTTTTGTTCTTTTGCTTCTCTGTGTGGCCCTCAAAGCTTTAGATGTTTCGGGGCACTCCATCCTCTCTTTTGACCTACAAAAGGAGGACATGAGAAGCAAGCTGATGTTCTTGTTCTTGCAGCATAGTACAAGTGGCAGACTGATGTTCTTGTTCTTGCAGTCAGTGACTCCATTAGTATTGGGAGAAAAACATAGGTAAGGAAGCAAGCAACAAGCACAAGGATATAATTCTTTTCCTCATAGTTTATTTTAAACGGGATGTACAAATTGGAAATGTAGCATTGGACCTCAAGATTTCACGTTTGATGCGTGATGGATGATTCAGGTTCTGGTTCTCTTTACGGTGTACTAGTAGTACTTCTTCTGAAGTAAATACTTTTTATTGGTCTGGTGACAATCTGAAATACTATAAGAAGAAGAAGAAGAAGAAGAAGAAGAAGAAGAAGAAGAAGAAGAAGAAGAAGAAGAAGAAGAAGAAGAAGAAGAAGAAGAAAAAGAAGAAGAAGCAAGATGAATTTATTGGAAGGTAGCACTCGGAGTTATTCATCCATTTGCATGGACAACGTGAAGAGTCATTACTCCCTCGTGTTGTTGTGTGGCCACAGAGCCGGAAACACCGGCAGCTTCTTCTGTGTAGTGAGCTTGCTAAATCTACTTCTTGCCGGTGTTGGCAAGTGCTTTCGCCTGTTGTTGAGCGCCACGAGTCTCTTTGTCGACCCTGTCATCAGCTGTTTTCGTTTCCGGAGTTTGCGCAATTGTCTTTGTTAGATGAGCGTGCCAAATCGTCTTCTTGAGGTTGTTGGCGACTTTCTCGAATTGATCGAACTCGGGCAATGTCATATGAAGTGCCGATCCTGTGCTGTAGAACTTTGAACCATGGTAGGTTTTCCGGATGTCTTTAAACTTCTCATACCATTCCTTAGAACGATCTGTTTCACCCTTCATGGCGTAGACTGCAGCCTACGCGCCAAAAACAATAGATATAAAGATCGAACCTTCTTGGATTATCTACGGGTATAGGCACTTTCTCACCTGATAGAGAGGAACTCGAGCATCTGCCGTGGAAACATCCTTGCTACATAGGCACGCATGCCCCAGAGCTTTATCATACTCTCCCTAGCAGAGATCGCAGGATAAAGTCAAGGAGAACACATCACAGATATCTTTCACTTCATTGATTTATGTGGCGTTTGGAACTGAAGCAATGAATGATAAAGAGTGTGTTTTGGGGACCTCGTAGATCAGCATTTCCACCAGCAACATCTCAAGCTCGTATGTCTTGTGTGTCTGCTGATCGGTTTTAGCTTTCTGCAGTGCTTCCTGCAGCATTGTGATTGCTTCCTTCTCCTTTCCGCTCATCTCTAGTCTTGGTATGATTGCCTGCCATAAAATTCTCAGTTGCAGTTCCAGCAAGATTTCACCAAAAAACATTGGAGCGATATAAGAATAAACGGATGCCGCAGCACCATCGGGCATTCAAATGCCTCATTCCGTGCATGCCTGTTGGGATCTCGATTTGTAGCAGAAGAACCAGACCAATAATCGAAGCTTACCGTAACTCATGCAGGTGGGGAGAGAGAGTGAGAGATGGCCAAAACGAGGGTAAATAGAAGCTTTACATGTAACTTGTTGAAGTCCATCCGATCCTTGTCGAGCTCATTGCGCATCTCGTCCAAGGCGCTGCTCAGCTTCGACTCGTCGCTGCACGCCTCATGAGCATCCATCAACCTCTGCATCGCCTTCTCCCCCCCATGCAGCATCGCTAGCGACACCGACCGATAGAGCACAGGATTCGCCCGGCCGACGACCCCATGATTCGTTGCGGGTGTCTCCTCGCTGACGTCAGGACTCGCCGTGGCCAATCTCTTCTTGCGCCGGTAAGCCAGCACGAGGAACACGGAGGCAAAGATCAGGGTCCCGGCAGCGCCAGAAAACGCCAGAAGATGCCTGGCTTTGGAAGCTACCATGTACAACATGGATGATCGAGGAGCATCCACAGCTTCCTCAGCAACATGTTCCGTCGTTTTGCAGTTACCATAATCCTCATCCATGGTTGCAGAAGGAACAAACAGTAAGAGAAGGGTTTGTGAGAGCCTACAAGATTGAACCCTGCAGGTTGTGCCCTTCATAAAGAAATAAGACGATATCTTGCTTAGCAGAAGAGTAAGATCCCCTAGTGGCCGAACGATGCTGTGTAAGCAAGCAACGCATCAGTCCTATGGTTCTATCGGGAAGAACTATGAACTCTCTACGAAAGAAGAAGACGTTGATCTCAAGCCAAGTCTTACTGCATTGTGATGCTTGGCTGCTCCAATGAGGTCAGAATCAATAGCAAGACTCCATGGATGGACTTGCCCTACTTCAAGTCTGTGGTCGAACAAGATTGACGAAGGACCTAATTCATATGCATGGTCATAGAAGATTGTTTGTTTACGTAGATTCTAAACCATGCTAGCCATGACAGACGACAAATTGTTCATCTCAACCTCTTTTGATTGGTCAAAACCTTGTGGTGCCATCTATCTATCTTTGCTACGAAAGGCGCAAGCTGTGACGTCCACTGGCTCTATCCCCGAGTCTATTGGAACCAAACGCAGCTGGAGAAGTTGGTGTCTGACATTGGATCTGTGCACGCTTTCTTTATGCACCGTTCGGAATCATGTCGAGCGTGACAATGTTGTATGACAGGAATTTATTGCAATGAATCCAACGTTGAATCTTCTGTAATAGCTTATTTTTTTAGATTACTTATGTCAGTAAATTGTATCTACGTTACGTGAATTACAAAAGATATATATGCTTATTAGGGTCATGTGGTCTAAAATATGAAAAAAAAAAAAAAAGGTTTCTTGATTAAATTCTCATACAAATTAAATTTATTTTAATTTTTTATAGAATTAAAAAGATTATGATTATCTCCATCTTGTTACTATTAAAAAATATTTTTTGTCAAATAAATACGTAGGAAAAAAATACGTCTTATGTGCAAGAAAAGAAGTGACTTGATGATAGTTGGAATATTAGGAATTATGTTATTATCAAATTAAAATATAAAATAGTTTGTTAAGCTATGATACTTTATACATAGGCCAGTTAAGAAGTGGGATTAAGGTTATTGACACAGGTTGATCTAAATCAAGTCGGACTGATTAGCTCACACGAATGCGATCATTGACACTAGAAGATTATATGCATGAAAGTGTAGAATTACTAGGAAAAATATATAAATTAATTTAATTCATGCATAGTTAGATATGATTTTAATTTAAAATAACATATGAAGAAATCTTTTAAGAGGACATAAATATATATTATTAATGCTATTCTTATAATAAATGACTGACTTGAGCATAGATTAAGGACAATCTAAGATGATTTTTTTAATACTTATAGATAAAATTTTAATATTTTGAATTTGACTAAAGATATTATTATACGGAGAACTCGACGTCCATAAAAGATTCGTAACCAACTCCAAGTAAACAGTATTATTACTCTCATGACATCCGTCGGATTCGATCATCTGTCAGTTACAAGCCGTCCATCATCATCTTTCTGCCGAATGATCGACAGGTATCGTCGGATCCGAGCTCGTCGCAAGCGGTGTCGGCACGGGGCGGTGCGGAATGCGGCAAGGCCGGTGTGCCGTGGGGGCACGGATAGTTCAACCTGCCGCTCGAATCGGACGGCACGCTCCTTGAGGTGGCGAGCGGCATCCCATCACACAAGACACACGACAGCAGCAAGGTGACGCCGATCCTCTCCCGGACTGTTGGATTATTTAAATGTGATAAAAAATTTATTATTTTAAAATATCTATATTTTATCTTTTAATCATTATAAATAGGTACTCTTGATTCATTCCAGAGTATTGTAGACTGTTGATTGAAAGTACTCCTAGTGTCTTCTACTATTCTCTTATCCTTCTCCCTGAAGTTCTGTAGAAAAGCCAACAGTGGTATCAGAGCCTGGTTCAAAGAAAATCAAAAGAAATACACCAGTCAAAAAGAAAGGAAGACTAATAGATCCAAAAAAAAAAAAAAAAGAGAAGATGGCAGGCTTTACAGTAAGTGTTCCTAATCAACTTCTTCCTATCCTCAAAGATGATAATTATTAGTTTTAGGCTATTAAAATAAAAACTCTCATTGTTTCACAAGGATTGTGGAAGTTGGTAGAAAATGGTTTTGTTGAGTATGATCTGCAGGATCCTAAGACTACTAAGGATCAAAAGCATCAGATGAATAAAAATATGCAAAGAGATGCAAAAGCCATCTACATGTTACAACAAGCAATAGATGATTCCCTATTTCCTAGAATCATGATGGCATCAACATCAACAGAAGCTTGGGAGATATTAAAAAATGTGTTTGGAGGTACAGAGAAGGTAAAAATTTCAAAGCTTCAAATTCTTCGTCATGAATTTGAAACACTTATGATGAAAGATTCGGAATCTGTTGTTGATTTCTTCTCAAAAGTTTCTTCTATTGTGAATCAAATGAGATCTTATGGTGAAAATCTAAAAGATCAAACTGTAGTTGAAAAATTTTTACGAAGTTTATGTTCAAAATTTGATATGATCTCTACTGTTATAGAAGAAGCTAAAGATACAAGTACATTATCTATTGATGAATTAATGGGATCTCTTTTAGTCCATGAACAAAAAGTGAACAGATCTTCAGATGAAACTTTGGAACATGTTCTTCAAATGAAGATTGATCAGAAGAAAGATCAAAAAAAAAATTCAAAAATCAGATCTCAAGGGAGAAATCAAAAGGACAGAGGACGAGGCCGACTAAATGAAGGTAACAAAGAAACTCAAAAATATTTTTATTGCAAAAAAATAGGGCATATTGAAAAGGATTGTTGGTACAAAAATAAAAATCCAAATGTTCCTCTATGTTCTTATTGTGGAAAATATAGACATTTTGAAAAAGATTGTTGGAATAAAAATCAAACTAACTATCACGAGGAAAGTAACGATGACAAAGAAGAGAATATTTTCTTTACAACATCTGATGAAAAATATTCTAGAGTTGTTCGGTTTTTGGATAGTGGATATAGTGATCATATGACAGGGGATAAAAGTCTATTTCATAAGCTTGATGATTCGGTCAGATCTACTATGCAGATGAGAAATGGTAAAAAGGCTCAAGTAAAAGGAAAAGGAACAGTTGCTATGAACACAAAGTCTGGTAAAAAAATTATTGATGATGTGTTATTTATTCCTGATTTAAAATAAAATCTCATTAGTATAGGACAACTAATGAGAAAAGGATATTATGTTATTTTTGATGAAGAAAAATGTCTGATTTATGATAAAAAAATTGGTAGATTGATAGCAACTGCAAGGATGACAAAAAATAAAATGTTTGTCTTATTATTTTTGGACTTTGCTACTCCTACCGAAGAATAACATTATGGAAAAATAGTTATGATCATTTAAAATTCTGTGGATCTATGCAAACTGTCTCAGATGATGCATGTCATAATGTTGATGACACACATATACAGAAAAGGGGTGAAACTCTAAATTCAAAGGACAACAATGAAAGTACACATACAGAGTTGGTAGAAGTTTCTGATGATGTGAAGAAAGCCAAGAGAAAGAAAAGAAAAATAAAGCTTTCGCATACAAAGGGATTCAATCCTACAAATGCAGAGTCTCCATCATATCATAAAATATGGCTATCAAAGAGAAAAATGTCAAGAGAAACGATAAAATATTTCAGGTCAGAAGTTCTCAAAAATGTGTGGACTGAGAAAAAACATAAGACAACCGCTGTAGCAACGAAGATTAGCTTACCGATATTTTCACAAAAATTTTGGAGAGAAAAAAAGATTACTTGAAAATAATTTTAAATCATAACTACTTGAATTAAGGGGGTGTGTTGGAAATAATCCAAGTAGTTGATGAGATTAGTTTAGATAAGGATAAGATTTATTTAGATATGATAGATTTTTTATTATTTTAAAATATATGTATTCTGTCTTTTAATTATTATAAATAGGTACTCTTGGATTGAAAATACTCCTGATATCTTCTACTATTCTCTTCTCTTTCCTCCTCTCTAGCGACGGAAGCGCCGCCTCAGGTCCCTCCTCCTCCTCCTTTCGTGTGCCCATGCGCCCAACTATTCTCCTTTCCCTGTGTCTTCCTCCATGTCGACTTTGATAGACATGCAAACTAATGTCTATGCATCGTTTTTCTTCATCATGCAATTTCAAAATGCACTCGGGAACAGATCTCACACTCTAAATCGTAGGTTCTGATTTCACTTGTCAGATGATTTAGCTTCAAGCTAAATCTATGCTGCATTTTTCTTAATATCACTATATTATGCCACAACATACTCTCCTATACTGGACAGACTGTACGTTGTAAGTTCTGATTTCACCTGTCAGATGAATTAGCTTTAATAATCGATCAAACTGGCTTCATTTTCGGATTATCTGTGTGTGAACCATTATCTCTGTTATTGACGTGGTCATACATCGATTTCTTGGAGCATCCATATCTATCAATTTTGAAGGATTCATGTGAGAAGCCTTTGCTTGTGATTCCAGGAAGCCTTTGCTTGTGATCAACACGACACAATTTGACCCACATGTGCAGGGTCGTCCGAGCTGGATGCGGAGACTCGGGGACTTCGGTGATGAGTTCAGACTTGTAGAGCTATCGACTCCTCGGGTTAATTGTCGGTCGGGTTGGTTCTTGGAGGCGGCCAAGGCCTGTAAAAAGGCCTTGTCGGGAGGGTGTATGCCTGATAAGACCCCTCCGACAGCTAAGTTAGCTTTTTAGGGGTGGAGATCTCGATTGAGACTTTGAAGGTCCCGAGCATTTTTAGGAGAAGAGGTCGAGAGTCAAGAAAGATATCTCCCCTTGTAGGCTATAGTGGGGGTATTTATACTGTCGGGCAGAGAGAGGTCATACCGTAGTATTTAATAGATGTGACGCCTTCGGCCAAACCACGTGTATAGCCCTACGCAGGGTGACGCTTTCACCGGCAACCATGAGTACAACGTCCAGAGTAACCGACGTGGTCTTCGGCCTAACGTGTCTAAGTTATCGGGTTGTCGAGGTGGCCATCCACGTAGTCCTCATGCTGATGTGTCGAAGTTAATTGATCGGGATGATGTGGTTGTAGACTTGGCCCTTGGCTTGGCGTGGTCAAGCCGGGCCAACGAGCCCAATATTTACCCTATCATTTTCTCACCCCCTCCGAAGAAGCACTCAGCGAAGTTTCTCGAGGAGGGGCTCGGGGGAGGGCTTTATCATGGTGCTAGAGTTAAGACCAGCATACGCTTGTTGTATTGCGGCTGGCGTGATCTCGCTAGTTTAGATATCACTTAGGGGCTGGAGAGTTGGATTTGAGGAAGTTACTCGGGGTCGGGAGCTCACTACGGCTGGTCAGGGCTAGAGACCCACCTTGAACACTTCGGGACCAAGGGCCCCCTTTTCTAAATCGGTCAGGATTAAAAACTTATTGGTGGTTGGTCGAGGTCGAGAGCCCGTCGAGCCTAGCTGGGACTCGAAGCCTGTTTGAAATGGTAGGGACTGAGGGCCCATTAAAGCTGGTCAGGATTGAAAGCCCATTGGAAACGGTCAGGACTAAGAGCCGATTAAAGTTGGTTGGGACTGAAAGCTCGTTGGAGCTGGTCAGGACTGAAAGCCTGTTGTGGGCGGTGGGGACTGAAAGCTCGTTGGAGGTGGTCGGGATTGAAAGCCCGTTGGAGTTGGTCGGGACTAAAAGCCCATTGGGGGTGGTTGCGATTGAAAGCTCGTTGGAGCTAGTCAGGACTAAAAGCCCATTGGGGGTGGTCAGGACTGAAAATCCGTTGGAGGTGGTCGAGACTAAAAGCCTGTTGGGGATGGTCGGGAATGAAAGCATCCACCATATGGTTACAAGTGCCCTGCAAGCCAATCACGCGAGTGCTGACACATGTGACACACTGCGTAATCTTTTTATTTATGATTAATATTGATATATTCTCACATTATATTATATGTAGCATATATATTGTGATATCCTTGGTTCTGTGCAATGGGAATCGGATCGTGATGAGATCACGATAATGAGATCGATTCACTTTTAAACACAGATCCTAAATAATCTCGGTCATTGGTTACTCGAGAGGGACATCGAGGTAACCAGACAGACCGATGTATTATATACCCGTCCATATGATAGAGACGGCTGGTCTTATAGCCACTTGTGTGGAGACACTAAGGATATAGTACAGGTGCTCATTAGAGAATGAGTTCACTGATTGATCCGCTTATGGAATGATACCTAATGTCAGACAGCGATTCCATAGTCCCAATTGTGTATCTAGTCTTTAGACTTAAGACACCAAGGATGTCTTGTATGAGTACTCCTTTCTTTAACGCCAGACTTACAGGTTTGGAAAGCTCCAGATCTGGTATAGCTGGTTATCGGGATTGGTAGCCAACCTTACGAAGGTAATTGAGTGTCAATAGAGGATCATCTACTCTCGGTATCACGAGACGAATATCTCATATGTGCTTGCTTAGACAAATCTCTGGCCAGGATCATTCAGATTGAGAGAGAATGAGTTCTCCGGTAGAATCCGATTAGAGCATGACAAACTGATTCCGTATGTGACCTGACAGTACCATGTCCAATATACGGTCTCTAGGATATTATTTAGATGAGGGATTATAGATACATGGTAACTATGGACAGACAGGTCCGATGGATTTGATCCCCCTTGTACCATCTGGGGACTATGGCGTAGTGGCCTAGTACGTCCATAGTCGATGAGTCGAGTGAATTATTATGGGGATAATAATTCATCATATCAGAAGGAGTTCTGATGGGAGTAACTCACGGCTAGCTCGGTATCGAGCCTAAAGGGTCACACACATATGGTGGATGCTTCAGCGAATAAAGGATTGGATGAAGATCCAATTAGTCACTATTCTCATTAGATGAGACCATATGCCGATGGGCTCCTTGCTTTAGGCCCAATTAGAGGCCTAAGGAGATTATTGGATAGAGATCCAATAATACAAGGTTAGTGGGTTATTGGATGGAGATCCAATACCCACTAAGGAAGAAGCCCTAGGGTTTTGGTGGCTCTCTATAAATAGGAGGGGAGACTCAGGGTTGATAGGCTGCAGCTTTAGCCACCACCTCATATTCTCCTCCCTCCCTCTGAGCAAGAGTTGCAAGACCAGATTGTAGGAGTTTCGCTGCAGAGATCCATCGTGTGGATACCGCTAGAGAGGACGCTTGACCACCTTCATCTTCTCCATCCGGATCTGAAATACATGGATATATAATCTCCCTAGGTAAAATCAATCTCTCACATATCGTGGTTTTATCGATTTTTACGTTTTTCTCGCGACCCCAATCTTTTGCACGACGATTTGATCTGCATGGGAAACCGATTTTTATTTTTGATTTCCGCTGTGCATGTGATGCACCCGCTGAGGTTTCCTAACAGTCAGGTCACTTACTTCAGTCTTTCTCAAAATTAAGTCACCCATCAGGATCTACCGAGGTCGTACTTTATGATTGTAGAGTCTTGCGACAGTTGTTGAATCTCAGATTTTGATGATGAAATCAATTGATGGGTTATTGATGCATGATTAACTATGACAGAGAGAAAACTACAATCATATGTTGGGCCAAAGTCAAGTCTGGGCATCGGGCTAAGGTTAGCACAATGCAGTAGGGAACTCATCAGGAGTATGTCGAGAGCTCGCCGAAGGGATCCGAGGCTTACCGGGAGTTTGTCGGAAGCTGGCTGAGGGTATCAGAAGCTTGTTGGGAGTTCACTTGGAGCTTGCTGAAGGAGATCAGGGGCTTGCTAGGATGGCATCAGGGAGTTCGCTTGAGGAAAGACCAAGAGACTTACCGAAAGATCGTCGGGGTAGCTGAAAAGCTTGTCGGGAGTTAGGAAGGTCTTATTGGACTTGTTGGCTATGCTGATTATAATTAAGTTATAGTTAGTATCGATTAAGGTCTGAGTCCTACTTGAGTTAGATTTGGAAGGAAATCAAATGAGGCAATCCAGGTCCACTATGGAGAGTGAATTGAGCTCAGGTTGAGCTCAATTAGTTGACCTGGGAAGTGGTCAATTGAATGTAAAAGGTGGGATTGGAAAAGTGGAGGAAATCAATTTTCCAAAATTTTCGACGATTGTACCACTGATGAATGACGATCGTACCACCCAACTGAGGTTGTCTTGCCCAGGTCGGTGGTTGTACCGCCATCGCCCAGTTTTTCAGGCTCCTTTTGATGGTTGTACCACCGTCGTCAGCGGTTGCACCGTCCGTACCCAAATTTTTTGGATATATTTGAATTTGGGCTCCATTTCTGATGTCAATTGGGGTCTATAAATACCCCAAGATTTCTTGCATTTAGCACAAGACATTGGGCTAGAAATTCTAGGAAAAATTAGTGTGCTAAAATTGTAAAAAAAAGAAAAGGGGCAAAGGAGTGAGGAGAAGTGTATTCTTGTAAAGTCTCTCTTGGGAGTTTATAAGGTTCCTCTTCTGAGCCTATGAAAAGGAGAGTGGGAAGTGTAAGGGTTTGATCTTCACCCAAAGAAGATTGATAGTGGACGCCAGTGGACCTCGGGGAAGAGGACTCGGGAGTGAACATAGGCCAAGTTGAGGTCGAACCACTATAATTGTGAGTGTTTCTAATTGCTTTACTTTCTACTTGTGATTACTCTTATTTACTTTATAGTTAGACACCAGCTACTATCTCTTGACCTATCCTAAATTGGATTTTAATTTATTCTAGCAAAACACAAAGGAGCTTCCATTTTTCTATCTTTACTATCCATAAGCAAAGGTTTTTGAATTAAGCAGTTTCTCTTTTACACTAATTAACCCCCCTCTTAGTGTTAATTGATCCTAACAATGGCTTCCTTATATGTGAGTGCCTTTAGGTATGCCTTGGCCTATCGTTCTTCAAGCAGATTGAGGTTTTCCCTCAACTAGTCGGACAATGTAGGCTCTTCGTAGGATTCGACTCGAAGAGTGGGATAAACCACCTTGGGAGGGAGCACCGCTTATGTGTTGAAGGTCAAGCTAAATGGTGATTCTCTTGTCGGGGTCTTCGGGATCGTCTGAGATGCCCATAGGATGCTTGGGAGCTCATCTACCTAGGTACCATGCGCCCCGGTGATCCTTCTTTTCAGCCTTTCGAGGATGATCGAATTGATGACCTCGATGAGTCCATTGGCTTAGGGGTGCATGACCGAGCTGACCTTAGTTGGATTTTATGGTTTTGGCGGAATGCTTTGAATTTGGGGTTGTTGAATTAGGTCTCATTGTCGGTGATAATGGCCTTCGAAATATCAAATCTGGTAATTATGTTTTTCCAAACGAACCCTTTGACCTGTTTTTCCATAATGGACGCTAGCGGTTCAGCCTCGACCCATCTGGTGAAATAGTCGATCTCGACTATCAAAAGTCTACGTTGTCTCGAAGCCAAGGCGAAAGGACCGAGCACGTCCATGCCCTATTGGGCGAATGGCCAAGCGTAGTCAGACGTTGAGAGTGGGACTGTGGGTCGATGTTGAATTATGGAATGTCTCTGGCATTACTCACATTTTTGGACATAAGTCTGGGCATATGGTCGACCAATAGTACCCTTGCCTCAGAATCTTAAGTGCGAGGGTACTGGTGTCGATGTGCTCCCCGTAGATTCCTTTATGCACCTTAGCCAGCGTGGTTTATACTTCGGTCGGGTGTAGGCAACAAAACAGTGGTTGGCTGAAACCCCGTCGATATAGTCATCCATTGACCACGCAGTACCACGCGCCCATCCTCCTTATTCGTTGGGCAATGGCTCTATCTTCGAGTAGCATGTCATCGTTCTTGAACTTAAGCATCTCGTCGATCCAGTCATACCCGACCTCGGTTGTGGCCACTTCGACTGGGTCGATGGTTGGTTTGAGGATTCGAGCCATCCATGTCGGGTATTCGTTCGACCCGCACATGGAATCTAATCTCGCAAGTGCATCGACCTGTGAGTTGTTGGATTTAGGTACTTTCATGATGGTGAAGTGGCAGAATCGGCTGATGTGACGTCGCATCTCGACAAGGTACTTGACCATCAATTCCTCCCGAGCTTCGAATTCTCCATTGACTTGGCCAGCGACAAGCTAGGATTCGATGAAAACTTTGTTATCCTCCACAAGCAGCTCATTAGCGAGCTTTAGCCCAAATAATAATACTTCAACTTGGCTTCATTGGTAGTGGCTTTGAACTCAAGTCGGAGTGTATACTCATAAACCTGGTCGGGGGAGCCCTTTAATATCCTCCACAAGTAGCTCATTAGTGAGGGGCATTTCTGGTCATCCTATTTTTCAACAACTAGAGTCTCGGCCGCTATGTATTGGTTTGCCCATTATAGCATCTTGGGCACTATCATCGATAGTTGTTCAATTAACGATAAAAAAATCTGGAAGGTCGGAGCCCCATGAAGAATGCATGGATTGCTAAAGAGGGGTGTGCGTCGGGCACTCCTCGAATCTCTGCTGCAAAACACCCAACGAATTGGGCAAGGGACTCCTCATTTCCTTGGGCTATGCCGAGGAGCGAAGCAGCCATGGGTCGTGGACAAGCACTCATCAGAAAGTTCAGTTCGAACTCCTTTGCGAGCAAGTCGAACACCGAGATTGAGGAGGGTTTAAGTTGGCTATACCATTAGCACGTCCGAGATGTCGTAGAGGGTCATTTGAGCCCGAAAGGCTGTAACATGTTCTGCTGGGTCCGATCTGTCATCATTAGATTCGAGTGAGGGCAGTCAGAAGTTGATTGGAATGGGATTGTCCTATATCTCTGGGACGAACGGGGAGCCACCCTTGGAGCTCTCGCCGAGTTCTTCCTTAGATTTGATGAATTCTTTTTGAACTTCATACAACCTCTAGTTAACTTCACGCAATTGTTCTCTTAATGAGTCCATCGAGTCGGAGGAGAGGATGTCCAGCTCGGGAGTAGCATGAGCAAAGTCTCGAGGATGGCTCACCGATCGTTCGGCCGTGACACTTGGAGTTCCGGACCTCACCTCAGTTGTAGGACGTCGATGTCCCTCCAAGTTGGTTAATCATCCTAAGTCGGGAGCGATTTGGGTTGTATTTGCAAGGGTGTCGGCTGAGGAGTCGACTGTTGGGCGCTACTAGCTGTATGAGCAGCGGGATGTGCGAGACGATGGCCTACATCATCCCGACCAATTCTTGGACTTTGTAGGTGAGGCTGAGGAAGGCTTCGACAGTAACAACGGGCTGTCCGGGATTCATTGTCGGGGGAGAGAGTCTCGGATCATTGAATAGTCCAGTAGTGATTCAGGGTAGGCGCTGGTAGATTTATTTCCTTGGAAGGAATTAAAGAGCTCGGCCCTCCGACCTCAAAAGTCAGGGGGGTGTGGGTTATATAAGTTTGTCCGCCGGGGCATTCCTCGTTCGTGTTGCTTTGCGGGCGTTCTTGCGACATCGAACCCTCCTTCTAGCGTAAAAATATATTGGGGAACTTGATGCCGTGGCCAAGGAATTAGCACGACTTGGTTCTACCTATGTGCGCAAGCTCGTCCACGTCATTTAGGAAGAGGCTGGAAAGCTCGAAAGAGGTCGGTCGGGACTGCTCGGGAACGTGCCTCTGCTAGGTAACTCAGGAGTGCGTCTCGGGCTCCTCCTTATTGGGATTCATCGAGGGATTTTGCACAAAGGCCTCATCAAGGTGAGGACGCCTGATGTGGCCCCTCCGACGATCAAGTCAATACCCAACCGAGATGGTCTTAAGGATTCAAAATGTAAAACGAGAGTCCAAGAGGGTGAGGAAACAAGAGAGAGATCCATCCCCTATTCTTATTCCTAGGAGGGATTTTTATACTTGTTAGACATCTGATCGACCATACTCCCACCCTTATCTTTCACGACGTGTTTGGTAATGCAAACATACAATCTACCCGAGTATCCACACTATCGTATGTTCGGTCGGCATGGAGTGAGGATGTGTGCACCATCCTTCATTTATGAATGTTCCAGCTCGGCTCCTGCTGTCGTGCCAGCCGGGTCAGCACTGTGCCAACTCGGTCAAGTACTGTGCCTATCAAGTTGGTGTCAGACCGACTGCTATCATGACCTGCCAAGTTGACGGGGTCTTAGTAAGATGTGTCGTCCCATAACTTATCCTATCATTGGAGTGTAAATTAACATGTTGTGTTTGTCGTTTAAGGGTATCATATACTTCATCACATTAAGGTCTTTTTTTTTTTTTTTTTTTTTGATCAGTGTGGCGTGCCCAAAGATTGGTGGATGAAAAAATATTCAAGAATCCTGGTCTCGGCGTTGCCTTTTTGCTGGAAACTGACATAAAAATAAGAGAGGAATCCAACTTATTTCCCTCTATCGAACAAATCAATCCTCTACGGATTCATCTTTGATTTGTTTGGGAGTTTGACAATGAGAAGTTGGGAAATACAGATGTGTCAGAGCTTTATTGGTCTGCTGATGAAGGGCTGAACTCGGAAAAAAAAACTAAGGTCGAGTGTTAGTTCCCTTTGTCAAAAACAACGATTAGGGAACCTCCCTTTTTTTTTTTTTTTTTTTTTTTTTTTTGCAAAACGTATCCTCTCATCTCAGAGATGGACCTCTATACAAGCAAACTTTTAGGTGGAGTTACAACAAATCCAATCAATACACACCATAGCAAATTTCTATATTGATTGAAATTTGTAATTGCTGAGAATCTACCAAATGGTTGCTGAAATTGTATCGTCAGACTAGACTTACATCCTCTCTCAAATTGATGTCAGTGGTGAATCGACAAGCATCAATTTGTTAACTAATAACTGATGTCGTATCTTCATCAGTAATTTCGTAAAAGTATTAACAGTTTTAAACTCTGTTGAGTTATGAGATAACGTGATGATGTGATCAGAAAGAACCAGCATCTCGAATGTAATGACGATCCACCTGTATGTGTTTTGTTCTTTTGTGAAGCGTAGGATTGACAACAATTCGAATGACACTCAATGTTATCAACATATAAATATGTAGGAATTGTCTGAGGAACACCCAATCCAATCCAGATAGAATTCGTCTAAGCCAAACGACTTTAGCTTCAGTAGAAGATTTAGATACTCTATTCTGTTTTTTGCATTTCCATGTAATAAGAGTATCACCAAGAAATATCACATTCATCTCATATAATTCAAGATCGATGATGTTTCTTAATAAGTTTACTAAAAAAATTAAGAAAAAATATTTCATTATGATCAATGTATTCTTTGAGAGTAAAACTTTTGACCCAAAGTTTAGCCTTTATATCATTTGATATTTTCCTTTCAGTTATATTTTATTTTAAAAATCATTTATAATGGACTCTTCTACAATTATTAAGTAATTCGATGAAATCTTAAACGCCTTTTTGGTCTATTGATTTCAATTCTTTTTTATTACATCGTATAGAATCATTAATTTTCATAACTTGTGAAAACAATGAGCTATCTTTTAATTTTTCTATCATAATTTTATTCTTATAGGTATACTATAAATCATTAAAATGATAGATCTTCCTTCCCTTTGAGATATTTTCAGAACCATCGATTATGATTATTCTATAGGTTCATCGAGTACACTAATGTTATTTTATTATTCACGTACATCAAGTCATTCAATGATTTAAAGAATAACAACTTTTCAAATATAAAATAATAACGAAGTATTAACATGTATCTACTCAACATCAAAATTAAATTTTGAAATTTTTACTCTCATAAAATAATAAAGAAGTATTAACATATATCTTTCATTACCAGATTCAACTACTCTCTAATATTAGATATAAGATAATTAAAATCTATGCTCTTTAATTTTTTTAGATTAAAAATGAAATATAAAAAAATAGTCATTGAATCTATTTTTTTCATATGATTTGAATATCCTTATTTTTATAGGATAATTATAAATATGTAAATGTCAAGTTGATTTTCTACTAGTCCATGACTCAAAAAGAGTTGATGAAATAGACTTACTAGAATCGTATATAATATATACATAATCATTTTTAGAGTTTCTACTCATATTGATTCATGTATATAACTCATTATGCTCTTAACTATATCCGTAAGAGTACAATTTCACATTTCAATAATCAAATACTATTGTGATATACATAGTAAGACATACTTAATATCTCATTTTTTTAAGAATCGAACAAAAGAATCAGAATTATAATCGAGCTCATCATCTACATCATAAAATTTATCATCATTGTCAGATTTGATAATTTTGACTTTTATATCAAATTATATGTAGACTTTATTTATATATACATAAATGTGTTAACAACTTGAGACCATACATGAATTAGATATCCCATATCTCAATAGGTCATTTATAAGGTTGATAAAATATCTCTCATTAAAATAAGAAACATGAAGTAACCTACAAATGTAAGCATATACAATATCAAAGAGTTTATAAAATTACCATTCCAATATTTTATTACAAGATTATTGCAAACTCAAAATTACATTAATTCTATACAAACTATTATACAAATTTTTAAAATTAATTTTATTGAATCATAAATATACTAAGCTTATAACCACTAAAAGAGAAATAAGCCCGGCCCTCGGGGTATGTTCCTCCTTTTTATTCAGCGTATCGAGTTCTTTCTGATCATACCTTTTGTCAAGCAGAGATGTTCAACCTTGGGAAGATAAAGTCCGGCGGTGGGGCAAGCAGTGGGTTGGCGACTCCATCGACGACAAGCGCATCCTCTACTGTAGGGGTCGCCGTCACCATAGCCAAGAAGCATCTTGATACCGATGTGGGGGCTAACCTGAGGAAGCGTAGGAAGAGGGCGGCTCCCAAGCAACCTGTGGATGCCTTCGGGAGCACCACTGAGGCTCCTGCCGAGAAAGGAAAGGAGCCGGTCGGTAGGGGGAAGGAGCCGACGGAGGTCGAGGAGGTCCCTGAGCAGGGATACTCCATCAGAGAGCTGTGTGAGGTGGAGGACCTTGCGGGGGCGGATGGATACTACGCCTCCATCATGATGCGACTAAAAACCAGCGAGGGTTAGGACCCACTGGCGCTGAGGTGGTCGTCGATCTCCGGGTCGACCCAGGTGTGGACCGAGGGTTCGTTGGCCGAGGAGTATCTACGGGGCTCTTCACCTCATTCTGGCGAAGCAATTGTACGAGTGCTCCTCTAAGGAGCTTATGAACAAGGCCGCCAAGTCGGCCGTCTGGGAGTAGCCCTTCTCTATTTTCTCCCTTCTTTTCTTTCTTTCTCTTTTTTTTTCTTTTTGAGCTTTGCCTCCTTTTTCCTTACAGAGGCTTCACTTTGCGAGAGCCCTTATCGATCGGGTTCATGATGCGGGTCAGCTGATACGGCACCAACACAAGAGAATCTTGATGCTTCAGGCCGCCAATAAGGAACTTAAGCTCGGGGCCAACCAAGATTTGGTCGCGGCCACCGAGCACCGGGCGAAGGAGCTAGAGGAGACCATGGGGAAGTTACGAACTGAGCTGGAGTCCCTTAAGAACCAGCGGAAGGGCCTCGAGCAAGAGGCCAGCATCCTGTGCTCCAGCTTGGACAGGGCCCGGGACGATCGGGATCTGTGCTCCAGCTTGAACCAACTTAGAGGGAGATGTGCTGTCGCTGACTAAGGCGGCGGCCTTCCTTGAAGATAAGCTGAAGGCCAAGGGGCCGAAAGTGGTGGTCACCTATAAGGTGTCTCGAGGGTTCGAGTCGAGCCTCGCAATGATGTTGGGAAACCTTAGTGAGTGCATCACATGCACAGTGAAAATTAAAATAAAATCGCTTTCCCACGCAGATCAAATCATCATGCAAAATATTGGAGTCGTGAGAAAAATACAAAAATTAATAAAACCGTGATGTGTGAGAGATTGATTTTACCTAGGAAGATCGTATATCCCTGTATTTTCAAATCCAAATGGAGAGGATGAAGGAGGTCAAGCGTCCTCCTCTCTAACGGTATCAACATGATGGATCTTTACAGCGAAACTCCTCAAATCTGATCTCGCAACTCTTGCGCAGAGGAGGGGAGGAGAATTGAAGGGGGAGGCTAAGGCTGCAGCCTCTCAACCATGAGTCTCCCCTCCTATTTATAGAGAGCCACTAAAAAATTATAGGGCTCTTGCCTTAGTGGGTATTGGATCTTCATCCAATTATCCACTAACCTTGCATTATTGGATCTCTATCCAATAATCTCCTTAGGTCTCTAAATGGGCCATAATCAAGGAGCTCATCAACATAGAGTCTCATCTAATGAGAATAGGGGCTAATTGGACCTCCATTCAATCCTCTATTCACTGAAGCATCCACTATATGTGTGTGAACCTCTAGGCCCGATACCAAGCTAGTCGTGAGTCACTCCCATTAGAACTCCTTCTGATATCGTGAATTATTATCCCCATAATAATTCACTCGACTCATCGACTATGGACGTACTAGGCCACTACGCCATAGTCCCCAAATGGTACAGGGGGATCAAATTTATCGAACATGTCTGTCCATAATTATCGTGTATCTATAATCCCTCATCCAACTAATATCCCAGAGACCGTATATTGGACATGGTATTGTCAGGCCACATATAAAATCCGTCATAGTCTCGCTATAATCGGATTCTCTCGGAGAACTCTTTCTCTCTCAATTTGAATGACCTTAGCCAGGGATTTGTCTGAGCAAGCATATATGGGATATTCCTCTCGTGATATCGAGAGTGGATGATCCTCTATTGACACTCAATTACCTTCATATAGTTGGCTATAATCCCGATAACCAATTGTACCAGATCTGAAACTTTCCAAACCTGTAAGTCTGGCGTCAAAGAAAGGAGTACTCATACAAGACATCTTTGGTATCTCAAGTCTAAGGACCAGATACACAACTGGGACTATGGAATCGCTGTCTAACATTAGGTATCATTAACCATACAATATTCTATAAGCGGATCAATCAGTGAACTCATTCTCCAATGAGCACCTGTACTATATCCTTAGTGTCTCCATACAAGTGGCTATGAGATCAGCCGCCTCCATCATATGGACGGGTATATAGTACACCGATCTGTCCGGTTATCTCAATGTCCCTCTTGAGTAACCTACGATTGGAATTATTTAGGATCTATATTTAAAGGTGAATCGATCTCATTATCGTGATCTCATCACGATCCGATTCCCTTTGCACAGAACCAAGGATATCATAATATATATGTAATAACAATATAATATGAGAATATACTAATATTAATCATAAGCAAAAAGATTACATAGTGTGTCACACGTGCCATCACTCACGTGATTGGCTTACAGGGCACCTGTAACTAGCAATCTCTCACTTGACCTAAAGCCAATCACCTTTGTGTATGATCCTTATCAGACCCCTGTGACGTTCAAATACAATCTGAATCAGTGGCTTCATTAGTGAATCTACAATGTTATCTTCGGATGGAACTCTTTCCATTGATATATCTTTACGGGCTATGATCTCTCTTATCAGATGAAACCTCCTCAGAACATGCTTAGACTTCTAATGAGACCTAGGTTCCTTCGCTTGAGCGATCGCCCCGTTGTTGTCGCAGTATATGGGAATTGGTTTCACGTTGCTTGGTACGATTCCTAAATGTTTGATGAACTTCTTCATCCATACCCCTTCCTTTGTTGCTTCTGCTGCAGTAATGTATTCCGCCTCTGTGGTTGAGTCAGCAGTAGTATCTTGCTTGGAACTCTTCTAGCTTACTGCTCCTCCATTCATGGTGAAAATATACCCTGAATTTGACTTGCTATCATCAATGTCAGACTGAAAACTCGAGTCCGTGTAACCCTCAACCTGGAGGCTATCTCCTCCATATACCAGTAAAAGATCCTTAGTCCTTCTCAAGTACTTAAAGATACACTTTACTGCCTTTCAGTGTTCTAAACCTAGATCTACTTGATACCTACTCGTGACACTCAGAGCATGTGCTATATCAGAACTGGTAAATAGCACCGTATACATGATAGACCCTATCGCTGAGGCATAAGGTATCTTATCCATGTCTACCCTTTCTTCAGGAGTCTTTGGGGACATATTCCTAGAAAGTGATATTTAATGTCTCATCGGTATGAGACCTCTCTTGGAATTCTCCATGCCAAACCTTTTGACAATGGAGTCTATGTACCTAGACTGGGACAAGCCAAGCATCCTTTTAGATCTATCTCTATATATCCGGATCCCCAAAATATAGGATGTTTCCCCTAAGTCTTTCATGGAGAAGTTTATAGATAGCCAAGCATTTACTGTAGAGAGCATTCCTACATCATTCCTAATGATTAGGATGTCATCCACATATAGCACCAAGAAGGTGATAGCGCTTCCATTTACCTTCCTGTACATACAAGGCTCATCTTCGTTCTTAACGAGTCATAAGATCTGATCACCTCATCAAATCTTATGTTTCAACTTCGAAAAGCTTACTTCAATCTATAAATGGATCTAAGCAACCTGCACACTTTATCTGGACTCTCTTTGGATACGAATCCCTCTGGCTGTATCATATACACCTCCTCCTAGAGGTTGCGATTGAGGAATACCGTTTTGACATCCATCTGCCAGATCTCATAGTTATAGTGTGCTGCAATGGCCAAAATAATTCTAATGGACTTAAGTATAGCTATAGGTGAAAAGGTTTCATCATAGTCAACTCCTTATCTTTGACAATATCCTTTAGTTACCAACCTTGCTTTATAGGTCTCTACCTTTCCATATACTCTGATCTTCTTCTTGAAGATCCATTTGTGGCCGATGGGTACAATACCCTCAGGTGCATCCACAATGTTCTAAACCCTGTTAGAGTACATGGAATCTAACTCAGAATTTACGGCTTCTTGCCACTTCCCAGAGTTTATACTCATAATAGCCTCCTCGTAAGTCTGAGGATCAATATCCTAAGAGTCATCTCCACTTATATATCCTACATATCTTTCAGGAGAGTGAGATACTCTACTAGACCTACGTAAAATTAGAATTTGTGTGTTAGGTACCTGAACAGACTTGGGCTCTGGAATGGTGCTTAAGCTAGGTTCTCCAACCTCGCTCAATTCTATCTCACTCTCACTATTTTCACCAAGAATGTATTTCTTCTCAAGGAACATAGCTCTTTTGGCAACAAAGACCTTTCGGTCCTTAGGATGATAGAAATAATACCCACAAGTTTTCTTTGGGTATCCCACAAATATGCATTATTCTATCCTTGATTCCAACTTATCGAGGTTGTGTCTTCTAACCTGAGCAGGACAACCCCAAATCTTAACAATCTTAAGATCGGGCTTCTTTCCTTTTCATATCTCATATGGTGTATACACTACCGACTTTGATGAAACTCTCTTCAGAAGGCAAGTTGTAGTCTCTAGGGCGTACCCCCATAATAAGAGATGTAGGTCAGCAAAATTCATCATGAACCATACCATATCTAACAGCATATGATTCCTCCTTTCTGATACACCATTGAGCTGAGGTATATAATAAGGTGTCCACTGGGATAGAATCTCATTATCCTTGAGGAAATGGGTGAACTCCATACTCAAGTACTCTCCTCCTCGATTTGATCGAAGAGTCTTAATACTCTTTCCAATTTGGTTCTCTACCTCATTCTTATATTCCCTGAATTTCTCAAAGGCCTCACATTTGTACTTCATTAAGTACACATGTCCATACCTAGAGAAATCATTAGTGAATGTAATGAAGTATGAGTAACCACCTATACCCTGAGTCGACATGGGACCACATACATCACTATGTATGAGTTCCAATAACTCAGTGGCTCTCCAGTTCCACTAAAAGGAGAGTTGGTCATCTTCCCACGAAGGCAAGGTTCACAAGTTACATATGTCTCATAGTCAAATTGATCTAAGTATCTATCTTTGAGCAACTTTTGAATCCTTCCCTTATGTATATGATCTAGCCTACAATGTCATATGTATGCATTATTCACCTCATCTCTTTTTCTCTTAGACATATTTATATTCATGATATGTGGAGAAGTGTCTAACACATATGAGCCATTTATAAGAGTCCCTCTAGTGATGATCTCATCATCCATAAATATTGAACAACTATTGTTCTCAAAAATTAATTTATATCAATTAATTGTCAAACAAGAGATGGAAATAATATTTTTGATAATAGAGGGAACAAAATAGCATGTATCTAATATAATAATAGCTCCACCAGGAAGATGTAGGATGACCTCCCTAATAGCAATTGCAGCAACTCTTGTTCTATTGCCCATTTTGAGGTCCATCTCGCCTTTAGCCTGTTTGAAATAGGAAGAAGTAATGAAAATGCCCAATTGATTCATTGATCCATCGTTAATTTATACATGTGAAGATAGGAGGATTTCCCTTAACTAACCTACGTGATTTCCTCATTCAGTTAAGGAAATCATATCTAAATCCTAACTTCATCTTATCTTCTATCATGCCCCCGCAAGATCGAGCTCCTGTAAGGACGTCGATCTTGAACTGAGGACGTTGATCTTGAACTGATGATAATGAATCCGAAGAAAGGAGCAGACGATTCTGCTAGAGCCAAATTTGACAATCCGATTAGATCGAACTATCATGCCCCCGCAAGATCAAGCTCCTGTGAAGGACACAGATCTTTACCCGATGTCAAGGAGACCGCTGTGTTGTCAACCGCGGTGAAGGTCTGACAACGGTTGACTTCAGCGGAGGAGATGCTGCTACGGCTGGGGCGATCGGTAGATCTGAAGGGCAGCGGGAGAAGCGTGCGGTCGTAGATTTACTGTCGTTTGACAGCGAGAATGAACTTATTGCTGATGAGGTAGGGAAGGTGTCGCTGCTTGTTAGTGCTGATGTGACAGTGGTGGTGCACAAGGAAGATGGCCTCGTGCAGAAGAACACCTCGGTAGAGGAATTGAGAAAGCCGACGCACTAGAAGTCTCCAGCTTCGATGTCGACGAGAGACTGTCGTTTGACAACAAGAAACGATAAATCTAAGGAGAGGGCAACAGTTGTGGCCGGCGAGGGCTGCAGTTGCGATTGCAATTGTTGGAGTAAGGGGGGTCGGCAGCGAGCATAGTAACTGTCGAAGGAGAAGATGAGGAAGCCGCTGTAGTGAAGGTGTGCTTCCCTTTCTTCCGTGACTTCAGGACCACAATGTTGCAGTCCCTTCTTTGGAGGTGTAGAGACGATGCAGAGAGGGATCTGCACCGAAGAGAAGCGACCGAGTTATTGCTGTGACGGCAACAGCAGCGAGCGAACGGTGAGCCGATGGTAGGCAACAATGAGGTAGATAGTGTCGCCGATGCTAGCGATGGCAACGGCAAGTGCCAGTGAGGTTGAGCGAGAGGGCTGCCAGACCAGCGACGTGAACATCAATTATAGAGCGGGACCCGAATCTTCAAATCCTCAAATGAAAATGGCGCCGGCGATGCTCTGTTTTTTTTTTTTTTTTTTTTTTTTGTCAGGAAACAGAGATCGCAGCTTTGCAGAAGAGGAGTCGACCGACAATTACGGCTTCTCAAAAGGGCAGTCGACGGGGTGGGAATTTGCTACCGTTTGATAGCAAGAAAGAACTTGTTGTGCCCTCTCTACAAAGCACCGAGAGACGATGGGCAGTGGCCCTTACAGGTGCTCTTGGCAGAGAGAACAAAGGCTGCAGGAGGGACGATGCCGGCGAGCGGGTGTAGAAGTCGTCATCTACTGCAGATGAGGTAGGAGAGATTTTCGAAGCAGAGAATGTCCGAGAGGGTGGCGACAGATGACCCCTGAGTATCTGCAGTTTTGCAGCGGGGTTGTCGACGAACAAACGGTAATAAAAGCTGTCATTTGACAGTGAAGAAAAAAAAAAAGTAATCTCTCTTATAGAGAGAGGGGCTCTGATACCATGTTGGAAATATGAAGAAGTAATGAAAATGCCCAATTGATTCATTGATCCATCGTTAATTTATACAGGTGAAGATATGATGATTTCCCTCAACTAACCTACGTGATTTCCTCATTCAGTTAAGGAAATCATATCTAAATCCTAACTTCATCTTATCTTCTATCATAGCCAATCTCCTAGGTCTTGCCAGAATATGTAATGAATTACAGATATGATAAGCACTTCTGGTATCCAATACCCATGTGTTATCATAAAAATCTGACAAGTAGAGACTGATCACAAATATACTTGAAGCTTCTCCAAGTTTCTATCTCGCCTTCTCTGCAAGGTAGTCCTTACAGTTCCTCTTCCAATGCTCGTCTTGACCACAACGGAAGCAATGTCCTTTATCCTTTCTCGGATATTTCTTGGCAACCTTTACCTTATCTGGTCTTTCTTTACCCTTGCCCTTCTTAAGGGTCTTGCTAGCCTTCATTTTCATTTTGGTCTCACCAATATAGAGAACTGGCTTCTCCTTCTTGATGGCACTCTTAGCTTCCCTCAACATATTGAAGAGCTCAGGGAGAGTCACCTCAAACTTGCTCATATTAAAATTTATGATGAAGTGAGAAAATAAATCTGGTAGGGACTAAAGTATAAGATCAACGCATAGGTTATCCTCTATAACTATTCCTAGACCTGTGAGTTTCTCGATCCACTCTATCATCTTTAGGACATGGTTCTCAACTGATTTCCCATTTGTCATCCTGGCTTAGAAGAGTCTCTTAGATATCTCATATCTTTGAGTTTTTCTCTGTTTCTCAAACAGCTGCCGGAGATGAAGAAGGATAGAATCTGCATCCATGCTCTCATGTTGCCTCTATAACTCAAGAGTCATGGAGGCCAATATGTAATATTTTGCCAACATGGAATCATCTATGTACTTCACATAGCGAGCGATCTCATCCTTGCTTGCCCCTTCTTCTAGGGTGGGCACAATTGTATTAAAGACGTATGTGATTTTCTCCGGCGTGAGAACAATTCTCAAATTACGGAGCCAATCTGTATAGTTTGGACCAATGAGGTGGTTGGCATCAAGTATGCCCCGTAGGGGGGTTTGTAAGCGACATGTTTTTGACAAAACAAGATATAGCAAAAATAAATAACATGCAGATTTTGTAGAAAATACTAATTAAGATATGGACTTATATCTTAATGTATTCCCACTATTTTCTTAGTGAATCACGCGACACCCTCGACACGTGAGACGGAAGTCTCCGACAGACTCCTAGAGGGGATCAGAATCCAATTGGCGTCTTAGTGCAATCTCGAGGGACTCGACCAATTACACTAAGCCCAAAAGGTAGGCAACTCTTGCCGATCATAACTCCTTGTGATTCCCATCATGTTCGGCCTATGAATCATCATAGTCTCAAGGGACTCGACCAACCATGATGTTTAGTTAAGTCATCACTATCGTTACAAGATGAGTTTGATTCGATGATATGCCCTCGAGAGACTCGACCAAGTATACCATGTCCTCAAGTCACCGGTGGCATCTATATATCGTAGGCAAGATCTCGATCACGTAGATAGGTAAGCCTCGAGGGACTCGACCAACTCAACCTATGTCGTGATTCAATTTCTTCTTATAACGATGGAAGACCACGTGGGTCAATCTTATTGTCTCACGCTTACCAACTTAATATTATCGTAGGAGGGGTTTTTGTTTCATATTGGTCTCCTAATATGTCATGTCACACACATACATATTTAATATATATCTACATTGCATGCATATATATATATATATATAGTAGGTGTAAAATACTATGTATATATATATATATATATATAGTAAGTGTAAAATACATCACATATGCAAGCCACACCAGATGATCATAAGTCGTCACCTAATATGATTAAGCTTGAGCAAATGAGCCTAATCACTCACAATATGATATATGTGCGCATTGGTGCATCTCCATGCCCTGTGGTTGTTGATCTCATCATCATCAGTTCCATTGGATCGTCGCATCACCATGCATCGTGATCTTCCGTCACGATATCGTGGGTCCCGCTGTCACCTCCAAGCTCCCATTGCGTCTCTTCATGTAATTACAAATAATCACAGGCACGCAGGCCCAACAATAAATGAGAAAAACGTAGGCTCGCAGGCCCTAATAATAATAATAATCATAATTACACACATCACAACATTTGGCTCATGATTATTCATCCACATCATACATCACATCATATGTAGGATTACTAGATATATAATAATTAATTAAATAATTTAATTAATTATTTTTTTAGAAATCAAGACATGCTTAGAATCTCTAGAATTATCAAGGGTATTTTTATAATTCTAGATGAGAGGATAGTCCTTGAAATTTCTAAAATTATTGAGGGTATTTTTAGAATTCTATACACGAGGACGGTCCTCAATATTTTTAAAATTTAAAGGGGTAGGATGGTCCTTTTCTAAAAAAGATGTCTTAGCCCCTCTTGCCCCATCTACGCTGCCGCAGCCGCTGATGCTGTCCCTGTGCAGGCAGTGGCTGCCCTTGCCCGTCGGCGGCCACCCTGCCAAGGGTGGCCACCCCTGTGGCCAACGTCGTCGCCCCTGCTGACGGCAGCCCCTTGCGGGCACCCTGCAGCCGGCCCCCTTTGCAAGTGTCATGCTGCAAGCATGTGTGCCGACGGGCGGCTGCCGCCCCTGCGGGCTGCGACCGCAGTGCCGGCCTCCCTTGAGGGCTGCTGCCCCTGCGAGCGACGTCGGCCTCCCTTGCGGGCTGGCCCTGGCCGTAGCCTGGCCGTGGCTGGCCGCCCCTCCTCCTTGCTGCCTTCGCTGCGAAAACGCAGCAAGAACACGTAGAACGATTCTACGCGATTCAATCTCATCACACGCAGTTTAAAACTAAAGTTTCACACAAAAACCTTAGCTCTGATACCACTGTTGGGAAACCTCAGTGGGTGCATCACATGTGCACCGGAAATTAAAATAAAAATCAGTTTCCCACGTAGATCAAATCGTCGTGCAAAATATTGGGGTCACAAAAAAAAATAAAAATCGATAAAACCGCGATGTGTGAGAGATTGATTTTACCTAAGGAGATCGTATATCCATGTATTTCCAGATCCTGATGGATAGGATGAAGGAGGTCAAGCATCCACCTCTCTAGTGGTATCCACACGATGGATCTCTACAACGAAACTCCTCCAATCTGATCTTGCAACTCTTGCGCAGAGGGAGGGAGGAGAATGAGAGGGGGAGGCTAAGGCTATAGCCTATCAACCATGAGTCTCCCCTCCTATTTATAGAGAGCCACCAAAAAATACTAGGGCTCCTACCTTAGTGGGTATTGAATCTTCATCCAATTACTCACTAATCTTGCATTATTGGATATATATCCAATAATCTCCTTAGGCCTCTAATTGGGTCTTAATCAAGGAGCCTATCAGTATAGAGTCACATCTAATGAGAATATGGGCTAATTGGATCTCCATACAATCATCTATTCGTTGAAGCATTCACCATATGTGTGTGACCCTCTAGGCCCGATACCGAGCTGGTCGTGAGTCACTCCCAACAGAACCCCTTCTGATATAGTGAATTATTATCCCCATAATAATTCACTCGACTCATCGACTATGGACGTACTAGGCCACTACGCCATAGTCCCCAGTCGGTACAGGGGGATCAAATCCATCGGATTTGTCTGTCCACAGTTACCATGAATCTATAATCTCTCATCTAACTAATATCCCAGAGACCGTATATTAGACATTGTACTATCAGGTCACATACAGAATCTGTCATAGTCTCGCTCTAATCGGATTCTCTCTTAATCCGAATGACTCTGGCTAGGGATTTGTCTAAGCAAGCACATATGGGATATTCCTCTCGTGATACCGAGAGTGGATGATCCTCTATTGACGCTTAATTACCTTTGTAAGGTTGGCTACCAATCTCGATAACCAATTGTGCCAGATCTGGAACTTTCCAAACCTGTAAGTCTGACATCAAAGAAAGGAGTACTTATACAATGCATCATTAGTATCTCAAGTCTAAGGACCAGATACACAACTAGGACTATGGAATTGCTATCTGACATTAGGTATCATTAACCATATAGCATTTCATAAGCGGGTCAATCAGTGAACTCATTCTCCAATGAGCACCTATATTATATCCTTAGTGTCTTCACACAAGTGGCTATGAAACCAGCCACCTCCATCATATGGACGAGTATATAGTATACCGATCTGTCCGGTTATCTCAATGTCCCTTTCGAGTAACCTATGACCGGGATTATTTAGGATCTATGTTTAAAGGTGAATCGATCTCATTATCGTGATCTCATCACGATCTGATTCCCATTGCATAGAACCAAGGACATCACAATATATATGTAATAAATAATATAATGTGATAATATACCAATATTAATTATAAGCAAAAAGATTACGTAGTGTGTCACACGTGTCATCACTCACGTGATTGGCTTGCAATGCACCTGTAACTAGCAGAAGATGGGGCGGGTCAGCTACGAGTTCAAGTACTGGGTGGCACTTGAATGGCTGCGGGGGAAGCATCCAGAGATATAGGTCGAGCATGACCCATTCGCCGAGTGTCTTGAGGATGGCAATGTGATGATGGACCTTAGCCGGCCTTTCGATGACAACACCCCCTCAGAGAAGTAGTTGACCCTATAATAGCGTTCCTTTTGTATGTCGGGTACCGAAGCCCTATTTTGTATCGGTCGCCCGACCATTTGTGTAGTTTTTTGCTCATCAATAAAACTACTTTTTGGATATCTTTATTATCTAAATTGCCCTAAGGCGCTTTGAGTCTTTAGTTTGTCATCTAGACATAGAACTTTTTCTAGTTCGATACATGCCAGGTCCGAGGGAGGACCTCCTCATCCAATCCCGCCAAAGTATAAGTCCCATCTCGAATAACTCACACAATACGATAAGGCCCCTCCCATCTCAGGGCAAGTTTTCCACGAGAGTGACCAGAATCGCTAACCTCGACTTTCCTGAAAACCAAGTCTCCCATGCTAATTGGTCGGGGTCAGACCCTTCGATTATAGAGTCAGGCAACGGCTCTCTGGTAGTGTAGAGTCTTTGAGTGCGCTTCGGCTTGGCACTCCTCTAGCAGATCAGGTTCTCCCTGAGGCATGCCTCTTATGCTTCAGGTGCGAAATTTTTGATCCTCAGGGTCGGGAAGACCACCTCAAGCGACAGCACGGCTTCGATGTCGAAGGCTAGACTGTAGGGTGACTCTCACATCGAGGTCTTTAGGGTGGTTCGCGAGGCCCATAGGACACTTGGAAGCTCATCATCCCAAGCGGTCTGGGCGCCAGTCACTCTTCTCCTCAGTCCTTCGAGTATGCTCCTGTTGGTTACCTCGGCCAGTACATTAGCTTGTGGGTGAGCCACCAAGCTAAACGTCAGTTATAATTCGGTAACTTTGGCATAAGGTCTTGAACTTAAGGTTATTGAATTGCATCCCATTATCTGTGATAATGGCGGCCCTCGGGATGCTGAACCTCATTATGATGTTCCTCCAGATGAAACCCTCCACATGTTTCTTAGTGGTTGAGGCTGAATGCTTGGCCTCGACCCATTTGGTAAAATAATATACCCCGATAATCAAGAACTTATGTTGTCCTGTGGCTGGTAGGAACGGGCCGAGAAGGTCCATTCCCTATTGTGCGAAAGGCCAAGAGCAGTAGGTCGAGGAGAGTGGCAAGGCTGGCTGATGAGGGACGCAGGCATGCTTCTCGCATTCCATGCACTTCTGAATGTAGGCCACTGCGTCTGCTTGCAGGGTCAGCCAGTAGTACTAGAGGCGGAGGACCTTAAAAGCTAGCGTGCATCCTCCGATGTGTTCGCTGCATATACCCTCATGAACCTCGGCGAGCACCGTGTTGGCTTCGGATCTTGATAAGCACCGTAGTAGGGGCTGATTGAAAGCTCTTTTGTAGAGGCACCCATTGATGATGTCATATCATGCTTCAACCCTCTTGACCCGACGGGTGACCTATTTGTCGATCGGGAGGGTCGCATTTTCTTGTAGCGTAGTATTTTCTCCCTCCAATCCGGGTGAGTGACCGGTGCTGCTTGCTCGATTGTGGTGACCATTGATCGGTGGAGGCTGGCCATAGCTAACGGCTCGCCATTAGGGGTATCGACGAAGGCTGACTTTGCCAAGGCGTCAGCCCTAGAGTTTTCGATGAGGGATTTAAGAGATATTGAAATAATTTGTCATACCGATCAGTCGGCGAGCCTCGGTGAGATACCGAGCCATGTTCGGTTCTCGAGCCTTGAAACTTTCGCTGACTTGGCCAGCAACTAGTTGGGAGTCGGTGAATACCTCCAGGTGCTCTGCTTGTAGCTCAATCACCAAATGCAGTCCGAAGAGCAATACCTCATACTCCGCTTCATTGTTGGTGGTTGAGAATTCTAAGCACAGGGCATGCTCCCAAATCTGCTCGGAGGGGTCCCTCAGGATTATCCCGGCCCCTCCCCTAGAGCCGTTTGCCGATCGGTCAACATGGAGGGTCCAAGTTTGTTGCTTTTGGATGGATTCGGGGACCATTAGTTCCAAGGCAAAGTCGGCAATTGCTTGAGCCTTAATCACCCTCCTCGGAGCATACACCAAATCGAACTTGTTGAGCTCCACCGACCATTTGAGCATCCACCCTACAACATCGAACTTAGAAAAGATTTGATATAGCGGTTGATCAGTGATTACCTTAATGGTGTGGGCCTGGAAGTACGATCGTAGCTTTCTGGCTGCGAGGACCAAGGTGAGCGCGAGCTTCTTAATCAGGGGGTATCACTCCTCGGGGCCCTACACGATATGGCTAGAGTAGTAGATAGGCCGCTGGTTGTTTCCGTCGAGCTTGACCAGGACCGAGCTGACGGCCCACTCTGAAGTGGCAAGGTATAGTTCAAGTTGGTCGCCCGAACTGATCGAAAACATCTGAGGCAGGACTAAGAGGTGGGCCTTCAGCTCCTAGAACGCTTGCTCACACTTGGGGCTCTAGTTGAAGTCTTTGTTTTGTTTCAACGCCTATAGGATAGGATAACTCCTGTTGCCAGCCTGAAATATGAACCGTCCGATTGTGGCCAACCTTCCGATGAGGTGCTGAACCTCCTTGACGGTCTGGTGGGTTTCATATCAATGATGGCTCTTATCTTCTCAGGGTTTATGTCTATCCTTCGCTGGTGAATGATGAAGCCAAGGAATTTCCCTGATGCCACACCAAAGACGCACTTGGTGGGGTTAAGCTTCATCCCAAACTTCCTGAGGGTCCAGAACGTCTCAGTGAGATCTATGAGGTGCACTTGCGCTTGCTTACTTTTAACGATCATGTCATCCACGTAAACCTTCGTGTTTCGACCAAGCTGATCCTTAAAAAGATTTGACGTAGCGATTGATCGATGATTACCTTGATGGTGTGGGCCAGGAAGTACAGCTGTAGCTTCCTGGCTACGAGGACCAGGGCGAGCACGAGCTTCTCAATCGGGGGGTATCACTCCTCGGGGCCCTGCAGGACATGGCTGGAGTAGTAGACAGGCCACTGGTTGTTTTCGTCAAACTTGACCAAGACCAAGCTAATAGCTTGCTCTAAAGTGGCGAGGTATAGATCGAGTCGATCGCTCGGACTGACTGAAGACATCCAAGGCAGGACTGAGAGGTGGGCCTTCAGCTCCTGGAAGGCTTGCTCGCACTTGGGGCCCCAGTTGAAGTCTTTGTTCTATTTCAATGCCTATAGGATAGGGTAACTCCTGTCGCCAGCCTGAGATATGAATCGTCCAATTGTGGCCAACCTTCCGACGAGGCGCTGAAACTTCTTTATGGTCTGGGGTAGTTTTATATCAATGATGGCTCTTATCTTCTCAGGGTTTAAGTCTATCCCTCACTGGTGAATGATGAAGCTGAGGAATTTTCCTGATGCCACGCTAAAGATGCACTTGGCGGGGTTAAGCTTCATCCCAAACTTACTAAGGGTCTGAAACATCTTTGCGAGATCCGCGAGGTGCACCTGCACCTACGTACTTTCAACGATCATGTCATCCATGTAAACCTCCATGTTTCGACTAAGCTGATCCTTGAATAGCTAGTTGATCATTCTCTAATAGATAACGCTAGCATTCTTTAGTCCGAATGGCATCACTTTATAACAGTAGGTGCCCCGATGCGTGATGAACGCTGTCTTCTCCTGATCCTGAGGGGCCATTTGAATATGGTAATATCCCGAGAACGCATCCATAAAGGAAGAAAGTTCGTACCCCGAGGTGGAGTCGACTAGTTGATCAATCTTTGGCAAGGGGTAGCAGTCCTTCGGGTAAGCACGGTTAAGATCCGTGTAGTCGACACATATGCGCCAACTTCCATTAGCTTTTTTCATGAGAACTACATTGGATAGTCAAGTCAGGTATCTAACTTCCATTATGAACCCAGCCTCTAACAACCAATCTACTTCCTCTTCAATGGCCTTCTGTCAGTCGAGGGCAAATCTCCTCGGCCTCTGTTGTTCCGAGTGAGCTCCCGGGGTGGTGCTCAACCGGTGCTGGCTATTTCCGGACATATGCCTGGCATGTCGCTTGGTGACCAGGCGAAGACATTCGTGTTACGCCCGAGGAAGTCTATAAGCTGGACGCACCGGTCCTCGGGAAGGGTCGACCTAACCCGGACCGTCTTCTCCAGACGGTCTCCTTCCAAGGGCACCTCAAGTATTGGCTCAGTGGGCTCGGGTTGAATGTTTGGCCTGCCGGGCTCCCGAGGGTCAGGAACCAAAGTTTCCCTCCTGCCCTTTTTGGGGATGGTCGTTACTGCCAGGTAGCATCATCTTGACTCTCGTGGGTCGTTCCTGACCTCCCCGGCCCCAGCGTTGGTCGGAAACTTCATGCTATGATGGTACGTGGAGATGACTGCCCTTAGTTTGTTGAGGGTCAATCGACCAATAATCACGTTGTATGCTAAGGGGAGCTCGACCACCATGAAAGAAACTATGAGGGTCTTGGTCCTTGGCTCATCGTCGAAAGTCATAGGGAGGGTCGCAATGCCTGCAGGGGCTATCGCGTCCCTAGTGAACCCTGTCAAAGTTGAAATCATGGGGGTAAGGTCCTCATTAGTCCTACCGAGCTTCTGAAAGGCATCAAGGTAAAGTATGTTAGCAAAGCTCTTTGTATCTATCATGATGTGCTTGACACGGGCGTTTGCAATGCAGGCTGAGATCACCAAGGCGTCGTCATGATCCGGATATTTGCTTTCTGACTTGAAGGTGATCTCAGGGTTGCGTTACGCTATGGGTCTTTTTTGGACTTCTGTTCGGGCGTAAGCTTTCCTCGCTGAAGAGCTATCTCCACCTGCAGCTGGACCGTCCGTAATGACTTATATTTGTCTTTCCACGGGGCCTTTTGGGCAGAGTAATGACCCATACGATTTTCTCACGAATCGATGGAGGTCACCACGACGGATAATGTCCTTGATCTGGTTCTTTAGGTCGTTGCACTTCTAAGTGTCATGATTGTAGTTGTGGTGGAAGCAATAACAGCACATGCGGTTGCGTTCCTCGGCTCGACTCCTCATCGGGTTGGGGGTTTTGAGGAGTCCTTTCTCCTGGATCTGGAGGATGATCTCAGTCCGTGTAGAGTTGAGTGGAGTGTTGGGGAGCCGGGGAACGGCCTGCTCTGCTCTTTCCGTCCTCTTACTTGGGATCCCAGGTGGTGGGCCCCGAGAGGATTCGGTCTGCGGCTGCTTTTGGTCTTTGCGCTTCTCTGCCATCAAGGCCTCGGCGGTGACATATTGGTTGGCCCTTTTCATCATTTCTGGTATAGTCATCGGGGATCGCTCCACTAGCGATCAAAAGAGACGGGAAGGTTTGATCCCGATCATGAATGCATGGATGATCAACAACGGATGCGCGTCGGGAATGGCCCTGATCTCTTTTATGAAACGAGTGAGGTATGGGCCGAGGGGCTCATCTTCCTTCTGACTCATTTTAAGGATGAGGAGCTCGTCTTCCTTCTGACTCATTCTAAGGAGGGACGCGACGATCAGCTTTGGCTAGGCGCTAGCGAGGAAGTTGGCCTCGAACTCTTTCGCGAGCTAGTTGAAAGAGTGGATTGAGGCAGGCGGTAGACGGTTATACCACCCTCGAGCGATCCCGCGCAAAGTCATCAGGAAGGCCTGACACATTATCTCGTCCGTCTTAATGACTTTTTGAACGTCATCTATTCTTTAGTTTACTATGCGCAGTCGCGCCCTCAAGGAGCCGTCTGAGTCTAAGGAGAGAGTGTCGGGGTCGAGCACGCTACGGGCTGAGGCGCTGGGTGTGGATATCGATCACCTCATCGCATATCCTGGGGGAGTGTAGTTAGGTTCCGCCTAGAGCCGAGGGGGTTCCTCGGGAGGTTGTGTTGTCAGGTGTTAGCTTTTTGGCGGTGGAGTTGTCCCTGTCGGGATCAGGGGAGCCGCTAAGGGTAGCGAGCTTGGCGGTTGGGCGAGCTACAGGATGTAAGGAATGATAGCTTAGAGCATTCCTGCTATGGCCTGAACTTGGTTGGTGAGCCCCTTGGAAAGCCTCGGGAGTCACCGCTGGGCCCCTAGGGTTGAGCGAGGGCAGAGCTAGCTCGGGGACATTGAATAAGCGCCAATATTGTCCCGGAGTATGAAAAGGTGGGTTCCCATCGCAGAATAAGGGAAGCGGAGGCGAGGGTTGAGGGGTTATACCCGAAGTCTTGCATCACGGAAGGGACGTCTTCCCTGAGTTGTTGGGTGCTAAGCGTTCCTGCGATATCATGCCCTCCTTCTAGCGCTAAAATGTTGTTGGATGATTTATCATGTCCGAGGAGTCTGCACAATGTGGTCCGGCCTGCATGCGCAGAACCAGCTTAGCAGGATGCGGAGCTCGGGGAGGACAGGAGGAGATTGCTCGGCTCAGGGCATTGCGATCGTCAGGGGGCTTCTTCCTCGTCCCGTGATCGAGTTCCTGCAAGAAAAGACCTTCGTTGGGGGGAGGGGGGGAGAGCCTCCCAACAAGGTCCCTCCAATGGCTAAGTTAGCACTATGGATGAGAGTGTCTCCGGTGCCTTTCTCCGGCGTCAGAGCTTTCTTTTCTGTATTGCAAGAGTTGAGTCGTCCCCGTCTTTTTTCCTTTCTCCAATGGCTGCGACCGATCGTACCTATACCATCAATGTTTACAGTGCCCCTGTTGGGATATTTAATGTCGCGGTCGTTCGTCGGCGGCTATCCGTACCATAGATGAGCATGTCGGGTGTGATTCTTGCTTTGTCGCGGCACGATCTCTTTTGGTCCCGAGATCTTATGGAGATCGCACGGCACCCGATGATGCAGTGCATCGGGTTTCTGCCCCTACTGTAGTGCATCACTCGCGCACGATAGGTTGGCCATCCCCGTGCCAGGTCAGCCGTCCTAGCTCCAAGTCAGCTTTGCCCTAAGCACGTCGACTGGACACGGGGTGGTCCATTATTCCCCTACCGGAATATATAATTAATCTACTAGAATCAAGTTTTGTTTAATTTATGTGTCTTTTCAGAAGGGGATTTGTGGAAATTCCTTTTTTTTTTTTATGTTTTGAAGGAAAGTGATGACAACTATTATTGAGTCATGGTAATCTACTAGAATCAAGGTCGCTGTTTTGTTCTCTGTTTTGTTCTCGAGTCATGGTAATAAAATTCAACTATTATTTCCAAGCTTGACTGGGCAGGTATTTGCAAACCCTCCCATTTTCTAGGAGGAAACAGAGCCATTAACTAAAATTCTGGATCTTTGGTGGGATTTGGACTTCTGTCATGGATGCTTTTTGTGGTCATTTTTTTTTTTCCTTATTTTGTACTTAATAGTTGTAGTAAATTTTAGATGAATCAAGAATGCCGTTACACCTGTGCGAGGTTCGTCAACTTGCTTGAATACTTGGAGGATCAAACAGGTAACTTTTTCTGCTGGTTTTGTGTCTATATTTTTTCTACAGATGGGTTATTATTACTGCTTTTAATATTCTATTTTTTTACATGAATGCAAAAAATGAGAGGAAACAAATGGTAATTTTTAATACTCTACGCAGAGGTTATAATGGGATCTAATTATACTTATCAGTTTTGTGATCAAAATTTTCCTTGTAAAATTTTAGTTGATCCGAGTCCTTTTAATTAATAGAAACAGTTCTTGACAGTGGACAATATGACCGCAATGTTGCTGTCACTGCTAACACATACCACAAGCTCTGCGGTCGTGAAGAAGTTTCCTGGTTGCTTCCTTGTTCTTACACAATATGGAAGATGACCTGTTCTTGCCGAGAATTTTGCATTCAAAATTTTTGAATTCACAAGTAGTCGATGGCATTCATATGTTTGATGGTCCATCGACTACTTGTGAATCCGACACAGGAAGATCTTTTTTACATTATGTGATGATTACTATCGATGTGGATGAACTATTCGGTCTCATAGAATAACAACCACTATAACTTTCAAATTATTATTTTTTATATAACTAATGATTCTTTGCTCAATTTTCATATTATTTACCCGAAGAAAAAAAAAAAAGGGTCAAATCTGATTTCAACTTATTGCTTGTGAATAATTTCGCCTCTGCTGACGCTTTAATAACAGACGAGAAGAAAATAATGTTGTGGTGTAGAGCCAAGTTCTAAATCGCCGGTCAAGAGAGGTGAAGAGAATAGAATGACTTGGAAGAAGGCAAAGTTTGATTCGAATTGTGTGACTGAGAGTTGACCATTAGAATCACTGGTTCAGATCATCGCCCCGTAAACTCTGCAGATTAATTGAATGGGAAGGGAATGGCGTAAGAAATTTCTGAACGGTGTTCGGCGCAAGAAATTTATCTTTACCGAAGTAAATCCCAAAATTATCCCTCTGTTGTATACCATCACAGCAAGCGTACGAATTAAAAGTCAAATATGTCCCTGTGCGCCGGCCACTGCAGTCGCGGCCACTGCTGTCGGCCACGTCCTTCGTTTCCACGGCGAAGAAATCGGGACGCGGTATTCCGCCGCCCTCCCCCGCCCCCCTGTTTAGTCGCCGCCAAGGCGCAAGCATCTCCATTTAAGAAACCTTGGAATCGCTGATCCAACAACAACAAGAAGGTTAAGCCGTCCACCACCGAAGAAGAGCCCCAATCTCCGTGATCGTGGGATCCCAGCCCGGAGGGCCATTAAGCTCCGGCGCGATGTCCTCCCCCATGGCTTTCGTCGCCGCGCGCCGCCTGCGGTACCCCCTCTCCGGCGCGTTCTTCGCCCCCTGCGACCGCACCGACGCCGCCCTCGTCCGTGCCATCGCCGCCCTCTCCGCTGACGCCTTCGCCGCCGCTCGCTACCCCGTCCCGTTCCAGCGCCGTAACGCTACGTCCCTCGTCCGCCGGCTCCGGATCCTCTCCGCCTTCTTCGAATCCCTCGAGGAGTCCTCCTACCCCCACCCACCCCGACTTCCCCCCTCGGCGGCGTTCTGCCTTGGGGAGCTCTACATCTTCGTCTATAGGGCCAAGCTCCTCCTCGAGTACTGGTCCGAGTCGAGCCGGCTCTGGCTTCTGTTGAGAAACCCCCAGGTGTCCAGCAACTTCCACGACCTCGCTCAGGAGCTGGCCACGCTGCTCGACGTCCTCCCCCTCGATGACCTCTGCCTCGCCGAGGACGTCCGCGAGCAGGTAGAGCTCCTCCGGCGGCAGTGTAGGCGATCCAACCTCTTCGTCGACCCCCACGACGAAAAACTCCGGCGCAAAATCCATTCTTTCTTGGGCCGGTTCCATGCCGGCGAGGCGCCGGATCCGGCGGACCTTCGGAGCACGTACGTCGACGGTCTGGGGATCGGGAACGCCAGTGCTTGCTGTGCGGAGATCGAGTTATTGGAAGAACATATCTCTAATCAGGAGGATAACATGGACCTATCCGTTGTCATCGGAGTCGTCGCTCTCACCCGGTACTGTAGATTCTCGCTGTTTGGGTTCCAGGGAATAGATGTCGAGGGGCCTTGCGGCGATCAAAGGAAGACATCGAGGAAGCGATCTTCGAGTCAGGGCAGCAACGATTTCTCCTTGACGATCCCCAAGGACTTGTGCTGCTCGATTTCGCTGGACCTGATGAAAGATCCAGTGGTCGTCTCCACTGGCCAGACCTACGATCGCGCCTCCATCACCCAATGGATCGATGAAGGCAATCGCACTTGCCCAAATTCCGGCCAGACTCTCGCGAATGGCGGCCTCGTGCCTAACAGAGCACTCAGGAGTATGATCAGTCGATGGTGCGCCGCCCACAGGATCCCCATCGAAGCTCCTGATAGCGCTGAAGTTTCCGCTGAGAGCCTCGCGGCAGCGTGCACCAGCAAGGCCGCAATCGAAGCAGACAAAGCCACGGCAAGAATTCTAGTAGGGCAGCTATCAGCTGGTTCACAGGAGTCGAAGGCCGTCGCTGCCCGTGAACTCCGGTTGCTGGCGAGGACAGGGAAGGAGAACAGGTTATTCATTGCGGAGGCAGGGGCAATCCCCCTGCTCTGCAGGCTCTTCCAGTCATCGAATCCCATCGCTCAAGAAAACGCCGTGACCACAATACTGAACATATCCATTCACGACGGTAACAAGAGCAGGATCATGGAAGAAGAAGAAGAGTGTTTGAGACTGACCGTTCACGTCTTGATACATGGGTTGACTGCAGAGGCGAGGGAGAACGCGGCAGCCACCTTGTTCAGCCTGTCGGCGGTTAACGACTTCAAGAAAAAGATCGTGGACCAGCAGGGCGCGGTGGCGGCATTGGCCAATCTGCTGATGCAGGGAAGCACGCGAGGGAAGAAAGACGCAGTGATGGCGTTGTTCAATCTGTCGACGCATCCGGAGTGCTGGTGTCGGATGTTGGACCTGGGGGCAGTGCCCGCATTGGTTGGAGCACTGAGAAATGAGAGCGTCGCCGAAGAGGCTGCAGCCGCTCTCCAATTGCTCGTGAGGCAGCCCATCGTGGCTGAGGCAGTCGGGAGCGAGGACGTTGCGATCACGAATCTGGTGGGGCTGATGAGGAGGGGAACCCCAAAGGGGAAGGAGAATGCGGTCGCGGCGTTGCAGGAGATGTGCCGGCACGGTGGTTTACCTGTTACCCGGAGAGTAGCGAGGATGCCGGCGTTGGGTGGGCTGGTACAGGCCATATTGTTCACAGGGACAAAGCGAGCGAGAAGGAAGGCCGCGTTACTCGTTAGGATGTGCCGGAGATGTGAGTCACCAGCGGTCATGACATGCGAATCCTCGAGGGGTTCGAGCTTCGGAAGCGGGGGTGCATCTGTGGTTTCTGTGTCCATGGCCGTACAAGTGCCTGTGCTATAGAAATGTTCCTCATTTGTCATAGAATTCTTTTATTCACGTGAATTGCGACTTTGAGGTCACAAGCATTGGTATCACGACTTGGGCTACATATTACGCCTGCTTTTTTTTATTTTTATATTTAAAAAATTATATCGATTTTTTTTATAATTATAAAAATAAAATATTTAAGTTTATTCATCATAATATTATATGTTTTATCGACAGAAATATGAAAACAAAAAATAAAATGATAATATTGACAATTGAATTGGTGGTGACGGACGACGTCGGTGGTAACGAATGACCTCATCGCTGGGGTCGCAAGTAGTCATTGTGGTTGAAAAAAATGATAACAAGAGGTGAGAGTCGCTTTACATCTATGTCGACATTGATATAGTTGTCGAGCGACTCTTTCGCTGCTTTTCATCTGTATTCGTATCAACGCAAAATGATAATCAATCATCGCGATGTCTATGGTAAAAATGATGGTTGCAACGTCTACGATAAAGATGGTGTTCGTCTCATCATTGATCCATTAGGCAGATTCTTGAACCCAAAGTTGGGGTCATTGGAGCTCCTGTTGTTCCCTTCACTACCATGTTAGTTCCGGTATGGGCATCAAAAAGGTGAGATTGGGGGCTCATCAAACGAGGAGTTTTATTCGTCACAATTATCGTTGAACGGAAAGGGAAGCTGATAGACGAGCGATTATCAAGCTCCCTACGAACGTATCCGATGACGGTAGAAAAATATGGGTTTCGAAATTCAACATTGAGTGTGTCATCGTACATGTTGTTGATGCATTTACCGAACGACCCTCACCTCTCGTCGTTGTTCTCCTCATTCACTACAGTTACTCGCGACCCCTAGTGACATTGTCGTCCTCCATCATTGATATCTTTTATATTTTTATTAATAAAATCGATGAGTTATGATAAATAGATCTAAATGTTTTACTTTTATAACTATATAGATATCAATATAGTTTTATTAAATATAATAAATATGATATTAAATATAACTAATTATAAAAAAAACTATAATTAACCATTACAACTGTGATAACATTCCAGACGATATTCTTTGTTTTTTTTATGGTTTATATAGTATGAGCTCTCTCCGTCATGTGGCTGACAACCATCACATCGTCCACCGGAACAAATTATGTTTTTATATATAATATTTAGTTAAAAATCGTGGCAATAAATGTCATCATGAAATATATAGTCTCAGATTTTACAATCGAATATTATTATTATTATATATATATATTACCACGATAATTAATTTTTCTCTATCAATGAAAATCGAGGTAACAGTTCATATATCACTGTAATTTATAGCTACAGTAATAAATATGTTTATCCTACGAATAAAATCTATAATAATAGTTTCGTTATTATTATAATTATTCAAAAATAATCATAGTAATAGTTCACAAATTTATGTTATTATTAAACAACATAACTATATAGTTTTCTCCATTGAAAGACAACCATTGCGATAGTATATAAACTATTACGATACTACTAACCATAAAAATAGATCACAGTTCACAAAAGTAAGACTATATTCTTTCTTCAACCCTACCAATTTATATCACAGTACTGCATCAAATTTGCAAACAAGGAATTTATTTTTTAAAATTTTCGGTGGCACAAAATAAAAAAAATTTATAAAAATATGCTTCCTAATGCTTCTCTTATAGTCGTGTGCCCGCATAGAGTGAATAAAAATAACTAGAGACACATATATAAATAATAAATCATATGATAATTGTTTTAAAAATTTTACTTAAATTATATGTTTGAGAAGCTCTTTTATTTAGAAATATTTACAATCAAGTTCGCATTTCTTTTCTATCAAGATTTTCTTTTAGTTGTCAAATTTCTTCATCTTTCTCATTTTCAAACTATGAGGTTATAGATTTTAAAGGATGAGATATGGATACTATAAAATTTGAAGGAGATTGTCCTATGGCATAGCATTAGACATATCTTGACTTCTCTTGTCCTAATACTTGAGAAACAATATCTTCACTTAATAGATTATTAGTTGATGCAAGTTCAAGATATTATGCCTTAATTATGTTCCTACAATAAAAATATTTTTTTAAATAAAAATTAAGATAAAAAAGATTAATAAAAACTATAATAGTAATGAAAAGTTTGAGTGGTATATACATAATTAATTCTGTGATTTTATCTATTAGCATTTAAATAAAAACTCACGATGCATCCTTATCTATTAGCATTTTATCATCATCATCTTCAACAAAACTAGTTCTGTGATTTTTCTCTATCGTGTTAAGCGCTTATAGAATGTCAATTAGTAAACAATTCATGACATCTCTTGTAATGAATGCTAAACTTAAGTGTCTTTGATGGTGGTGACATCTAATATTGGGTCTACATAGATATTTTACATTGCTCAATCTCTTCTAACGCCTCAACAATGATAATAGATGAATCATTCATTACCTAGGTCAATCAAATTTCTAGGCTTTATCTTGATAGGTAACCCACCAATTCTCCTCTAATATACTTTGAATATAAAATACTTAAATGAACTTGAGAGACTAGTGCACAAATGGATCATCATTCAAGTGTTTTTTATTTATTTATTTATTTAGCACATATTAATCTTGAAATATTTATTGGTGGGAAGCCAAATTCGTCTATACACGATCAATGTTTAGTGTTTAACATCAACCAAATCACACTAAAAACAGAATCGCTCTGAACCAGTCACAATAGTTTAATTTTATTATATTTGTCAAAATACCATAATATATGAGATATCCTAGTTTAATTTTATTTTTTTATTCACTGCTTGCTTACACAAATGGTAAGGAAAAAAGATAATTAATTAAAAGGTGCAAACATGAATAATTTTTCTTTAGCTCCTGGATAAAAATACTTGTACGAAACCTAAACCAATAACTTATGTTGTTTTTACTATCTTTTTAAATTGATTGAGTCGTCGGATGCTCAAATGTGAAATTTAGCAACGTAGATCTGATCAAATCAGATCGATTGAAAGGCAGAATCTATTGCCATATATAGCAGCAACGATATGAATCTCCATACAAAAGAAGCCATCCAAATGATCGAATTAGTTAGTGCTTGCAGAGTGATGTCAGCATATGACCTTCCATGTCGACTGTATGTAAAGGTATTGGAAGGTGTAGCAAACTTTTGAAAACTGCTCTAAACTCCCACGGAAAGAGATCACCGTGGCTATCATTTGGATGGTTCGCTGTCACCTTCGGCATCTCTCCATGAAATTTTGTGAATAGCCAATTTGATTTGTATTCAGCTATGCGATTTCTGATTGAAGGCTTCCCTAAGTGTGCTTTGTTTGATAAAAAGTTAAAATGATTTGGTTGTACTTTTCTACTACGTGTATGACATTGGGGGTTTGAAATATACATATTTGAATAAATTTTGTATATGAATAAATACTAGCAGACCATTACATACAGCAGAATCAAACATAAATCATAATCATATACATATTTGAGATAAACCTGATGAGAATAAAATAGGAATAAATTTTATAAATGAACAAATACTAGCAAGTCATCACACATAGCAGAATCAAACAGAAATCATAATCAAATGAACACCAAGACTTACGTGAAAATTTTCCTCAACTCGAAGGGTAAAAATCACGGGACAAGTCAGAAAAAATTCATTATCAAAATAATGAATATACAGATCTCAAGACTTCTTGCGCAAGCCCAATCAATAGCCATAAGAGAATCACAGGGATACAAGGACTATAATACCAAACACAATATCCAGAACCTTCCCAAGAGATCACAGTAATAATCCATTGCAAATTGATCTAACATAAGATATTAATGATTGAAAATAGTCTTTTCTTGTCATTGTCTTCTTCCCTTTCCTAGATCTCTTATTTTTTAGCCTCTACTGTCAATCTAAAGTCTACTTTCTCTCTCCCACATTTTTAACGGTCGTTGCCCTCTTAATCTCAACCATAGTCACATAATCTAGGTTTTAAGTTAATATAAGTGAGGTTTTGGACTGTTGGACTGAATCTGGGTCATCTGCCCAACAACCTCCCCCTTCAGCCCATAAGGGAGGCTGTCTCATGACTCCTCAATATGAAGCCATGCTGACCAATTGTTGGCACATCTCTTGTCTCTTTTTCGGTAAAGCCTTTATCAACATATATACCTCATTATCATCTGTGTGAATTTTTTGAAGTTGTAACTGCTTCTTTTCAAGCACATTTCTGATCCAGTGGTATCTGACATCTATATGTTTTGACTTGGAATGGAATATTGGGTTTTTGCACAAATGAATGGCACTCTGGCTGTCACAATACACCACATAGTTTTTCTATTTCAGCCCCAATTCTTGTAAGAATCCTTTCATCCATAATATTTCTTTGCAAACCTCTGTAGCAACAATATATTATGCCTTTATGATGGAGAGAGCAATACACCTTTGCAATCTGGACTGCCATGACACAGCTCCCCCTGTAAAAGTAAGTACAAAACCTGATGTGGACTCCCTTGTGTCAATATCTCTTGCTATATCTGCATCTGTATAACCTGTCAACACAGGTGGTCCACCTCCAAAGTTTAAACAAACTTTAGAACTTCCTTTGAGATATCTAAAAATCCACTTTACTGCTGCCCAATGCTCTTTACCTGAATTTGTAAGAAATCTGCTAGTAACACCCACTGCATATGCGATGTCCGGCTTCGTACATACCATCGCGTACATTAAACTTTCAACTGCTGAAGCATAAGGAACCTTTTATATTTTCTCCTTCTCCTCATCACTTGACGGACTCTGATCTGAGCACAACTTAAAGTGACTTGCAAGAGGAGAACCAACTAGCTTTTCATTACTCATACTGAATCTATCCAATACCTTCTCAATGTATTTTTCCTGCGACAACCAAATATTCCTCTTTCTTCTATCACAGGAAATCTGCATGCCCAGTATTTGTTTTACTGGTCCCATATCTTTCATTGCAAAAGACTCATTTAGTTCATTCTTCAATCTGTCAACCATAGACATATCTTTCCCGATGATAAGCATATCATCAACATAAAGTAAGAGAATAATAAAATCATTACCAAACCGTTTGATGTACACGCAATAATCAGAAGTTGTTCTTCTGTATTCATTTTCAATTATAAACGAATCAAACTTTTTATACCATTGTTTAGGAGCTTGCTTCAGCCCGTACAAGCTCTTCTTCAACTTACAGACAAGATTTTATTTACCTTTTACCTTGAAGCATTCTGGTTGCTCCATATAAATTTTCTCATCTAAATCACCATGAAGGAAAGCTGTTTTCATATCTAACTGTTCAATCTCTAAGTCTAGGTTAGCAGCAATACCAAGAGCAACACGGATAGAAGACATTTTAACAACATGAGAAAAATTCTCTTCAAAGTGAATACATTTCTTTTGACCAAAACCTTTCACAACCAATCTAACTTTGTACTTTGGTTGAGAATAATATTTTTGAGTCTTCAACATGAAAACTCACTTGTTCTATAAGGCTTTACTTCTCTCTGGTAGTTGCACCAAATCATATGTGTGGTTCTTATACAGAGAATTCATCTCTTCATGCATAACAATAAACCACTTCTTTTTATGCTCACTTTCAACTGCTTCCTGGTAACTCTCTGGTTCATCTACATCAGTAAGCATCACATACTCATCTGTAGAGTATCTCCTAGAAGGTTGACGTGGTCTAGAAGATCTTCTTAACTGAGGTTCTGTGAGAATTTGCTCTCTTTATTCTTCCTTCTTAACATGTCCTACAGGTAAATCAACATCTAGCTCTGCACCATCTTCCTGCACATCTCCCCCATCACCCTGATATATTGGAGGAATAATTGGGTCACAGTCTACAAATCTCTCTGTAGAAGTCTTAGCTGGTGCCTCATTCTTCAAATCCTTAATGGTTTGATCTTTAAAAAAGATAACATCTCTTTTTCTAAACACCTTCTACTTTTATGGATCCAAAAGTCTGTAACCTAATTGATCATGTGAGTAATCAAGAAAAATACACTCTTTTGACTTACCATCCAGTTTGGATCTCTCGTATAAATACACGACAATCAAATACTCTTAAATAACTATAAAAAATATATATTTTTTTATTATACATACTTTACAATATCATCATCTAACGTTATACATTATAAACAATAAAATAAACACACCGACATATGAATTAATTAATCCACAGATCCTAGAGAACACCAACGAGAGTCAGATCCACATATTCCAATACAGCTAAACGAGATGGGAGATCAGCACACCTGTTCCACACGAATGATGATGATTACCACTTTCCTCTCCACGTTGAACACACGCGCATACCGACATCCACGTCATTTTCGCCTCCAACCTCTACTTCTACCACCCTCCAGTCTCATCTTTCTTTCTTAACCTTTTCCCCTTACCTTAAATGCAGATAACACTGTTCTCTTCTCTTACCCTTCCTCGATGTCCGACTCACAGGTGATGATAAGTCCGCCTGAGGAAGAAGCCTCGCCGGCGGCAAACGTCCAACTGGTCTCGAGACGTGTCTCGGACGCACTCCTGACCAAGTTCCCGGACACGTCGGAGTTCGACTTCGAGTACGAGAAGAGCAGCCTGTGGTCGCCGCCGGTGCCGCGCTCCGCGTCAGCGAGATCGTCCCCCCTTGCGTGCGCTAAAGGAGATCGACGCCGTAAGCGATGGAACAAGGTGAGCCTCCATGGAGACCCCGACCTTCAACAGGCAGTTGCATATGGGTATTGGGTGTGTACCAACAACTGTTCTTGGTCATGGCCGTAGGTCTTCTGGTGCTTCTGAAAGGTAGAAAGTTGGTGGCGTGGAGGTCGCTGACCTCTAATTACTTTTATCTGCAATCTACGTTTCTTTCAACTTTTAGGTAAAGAAACCATCCTTTGCCATCCTTCATTACAAGGGATGCATGAGAGGATCCGTCTGTAACACAATTCAATGTCCATCTGTTTCCTGTGAGAGCAGCCGAAGAAGAATTAGCAGCTTCCAGTCTCAGGTCCAAACATAGAAATATACATGATGGGATATGTTCTCTGCAGCTATATGTTGATTTGATTCACAAAATGAATCTGAAGACTTCCTTCCTCTCGGTCATTTTGCTTCTACTGGTGACACAAGCGTAGCATTCATGTAAGCATTGATGATCTTAGTGCATAGAATAGCAGACTGATGGTTGAGATGGATACAATGGATACTGCCAAATGAACAAGGCTTCATTCCACATCCAGCATCATCTGGAGTTGCAGCAAACTTCTGTCATGCAATGCCATGGCTGTCAAGTTACTTTCCACATGGAGTATTACAACAATTAATGAGTGTTTTGATTACCCTCTGTTGCTCCCTCCAGTCTCCGTCACATTCATTTATAATTAGCAGCTTAATCCCAGCTCGATTTATGAGACATCCAAGTTTGGGTCACCCAATGTTATTGCCTTCATGTATGTAGTTTAAGATACTCATGTTAATTTCTGTAATATAATGGTCGATCTCTAAATCTTTGAGTTCATCCCTTATTATTGTATTCCCCGTTAATTCTTATGTTATCGTATACAACGGAACAGCAAAAAACATACAATTTGCTGCAGCTTCTTTTGTTTACATGACAAACTTCTGCAGATATCCAACATTACTTGGTTGCCTAAGGACGCATCACGTACGACGTTTCCGAAGTTTTCTGCCTCGGAGCTCACTGGCAATACGCGTCGAGGTCGTCGCTGATGCTCGCCAAACCCTAAGGAGGACGGGAGCTGCGCAAGTACGAGAAGCCGAAGGGAAAGAAGCATCAAGACAAGGCAGAACGGAGAAAGGAAAACAGTTCTCAGTCTCAACCTGTGAATATAATGGTTAAGACTTGAGATGAGCTTAAGTTGTTGCCCCCAATGTTGGGACTGTGGTGATGGTCATGTACGAAGAAAGAATTGAGTCTTGGAGCCCTGTAAAGCGCTTAAGTTTATCCAACTAGTGAATCCTCCTCCAAGTTAAATCTGTGAGAAATCAAGTCAGCTAAATTCTTTATGCTAATCTCAAGCTTTCCTCATGTGATGAGGCTTGTGTTATCTCACTCCCATAACAACAAAAAAAATCTCTATAGGTAATTATTTTCAGATTCAAAATAAGTATCTTATTATTTTATGTTTATTTATATATCACGTTGACTACGAACTGAAACAGTATCTTTGTTATGGCTTCACTCGAATGCTCATATGGCTGCTGCATGCAGATAAATAAGGAAGAAAAGTACTAAAAGAGACTTGCAAATTAAGAACAGCGGTTCGTATGTGGTCAGAAGAAGAAAGCATTGTCATATTAATCTTTCGTGTGCCTTCTTTTTCCCACTTGGAATCCCTCCAAAAAAGAAGTCGTGGTTTTTTTGTATTTATTTTTATGAATTTAAATTTAGCGTGCACTACAAAACTAATGTAGCTGACACATTGAGACTCTAATTAACATTAATATACTTCGAAGCATTACATATGCATCTCCTAAATTAGTAATATTTCTGTTTATCCCTCTAAAGTCAAGTTTATAAAAGAAAGAGCTCTAACAAAAGTGTGAGTAATAAATAACATTTCAGATATTTAAAATTTTTATTTTTTAATTCATTGATAACCATAGTATATAGTGATTAGTTCGTGTTTCTTGTATAGGTACTAACGAGAGTGGCATCTACAGAAAATTTAAATGTTTAATACTTCAACATTTTCAAGAATATAGATGATAAATTAAATTTTGGAAGGGCAGATATGCTATTTCCAAACTGAGTTACATGATTAAATTTTACTATTCCTTTTTAACATATTTGTTGATTTTTTTTTCACGGATCTTATGATATTGTATCAAAATCTTTGGGGACTAAGTCATCCAACACCTTTCATATTTTGCGATTTAAATTGATGGAGTTGATGAATCGGATACTATGCAGTGGCTACACAATGATTTCATTTGGAAAAATAGAAAAAAGATTACACTCCATACTACTTCAAAACATAGTCAAAGAGTCAAGCAAATACTGGGATGGGCTTTACCTGTTGCCTATGATCATAAGCAGATGATGATATGAACAAGAAGGCACTTCCTCCTTCCCAGATGAGATGGATAGTGGGGGTAAATGGCAGGGCAATTCTCCTTTGGCAAGAGAGGGAGGGCATATGCATCTATCTGCACCTGCTTGGACTCCTTGCCAAGAGGAGAACTGCACTGTCATTCTCACACCCACCCTCTTCACGGCGTCTTCCTCCTCTTTCCTGCTTTCCCTGCGGCTCGAGTTCATCATTTATAGTAAGTAGTACGCGGCGCCATAAACCATATCTGGATATGCTGCAGGATATGCTTCCAGCATTCTTCAGGAGCGTTCTTCCCTTTAGGAAGTCAAAATTTTTCATTACTGTCATACTACTATACCATAAAATTTTTACTTAATACTTGATTTATTTAACCAATATTTTTTATTTTTATGATTATCTGATTGTTGAATCAATAATTTTTTGCTTTTAAACATTTTTTTACTTTTCAATTTAAGTATTGTTCTATTTTTCTTTAACAGTTGATGTACTTCAACTTGATGCAAACAAATGTATGGTCTAAATATTGATGTACACGTTGCTGCATGTGTTCATGCATGCATGTAGGATTACATTTATTTGAACCATCTAATTAATTAATCATGTGTCAACCTCTATTAATCTGGAAAGGGGAAGATGGTACATAGCCCAAAGGAATCATCTTTATGTCCAAGTCATGGCAGCCAAAGGAGCTTTATCTTTGCACCTGGTTTTGCTGGTGGTGGAACATTTTCCTAGATGTTCCACTTGGGTGCTCCTCTCCATTGTTCTATAAAGATTTGAGATATCTTGGTTTCCTGGTAAAAAGGCATTCATGGAGATGCTCCTGAGCAAGCATTATGTGACATTTGTAGTCATAATGTTACGATCGGTATGTATTTTTGTACTTTTGAAAGTTTGATTGATAATAACTTTATTTGCAAGAAAAGTTAGATGACAAGTTTGCTTGGCCAAGTATTTTTCTTTTCTTGAAGGAAAAAAAAATAGAAATTAAATATTGATTACTCTACAAATACCATATGGATTTTAAGATGTGTTATGTATGCAAGGGAAGAACTGCTTGAATGTTTCAAAGTTTTCTTACTTTGGTAGATTTAGAGAAAAAATGTACTTAGATTTGGTTTAACTCAAGAGATGATTTATTCTTCTTATAGAATAAAGAATCTAATTATCGCTCGGTGAACTTAAGTAAAGAATATGAAACCATCTTATGGTCAGAAATGGAATATTTGAGTCAGATTAATCATGATTAATATATTAAGATGGTTAATATGAAACCATCTTAATATATTATATGTCAAACAGTAGCTCACTTAAAAATTTAATCTTTTTGGTTATGGGTTAAATCTATTGTTGCATTTTAATTTTAATAACATGAGATTGTCCCTTTTATTTATCTTTTTTTATCATATTTTTAATACTTATGTATATTATGTTTAGATGTATGCATGCTTTACTTATTACTGATTCATTTGGTTGTTGTTGTGAGACTAATGTATATCTCCTCCTGCAATACATAGCGATACAAAATTTCCTCTTTTTCCTTAAATTTAGCTGTGCAGAAAGGAAGCAACAAATGATCATGGCATTCACAAGTTTGCTCAATCTTAGTGAAACAAGAGCAACATTAGAAAAATCAACATACACTTTTTTTATTATTAAACCAGAATTATAATTAGATTAAATTTCTTTGAAAGATGAATTTTTATTTATTTATTTTGATTTGCTGCCCATAATATTCCATCTAAAAAAAATTCAAATGCTAACAAGCCCCATCTCGGAGAGAGCCAAAGACTACTGGTAACGGACGTGTTAGGGTCGATGTTTTCCTGTGTCCGTTGGGAGGAAGCTAAATGACTTCGCAGTGGCATTTTCGGTGTTTCGGCGGCAGCCAGGAGTAGCCGAAAACCCTTAATGGATTAGGGGTTGTCCGCACTCATGTCCGCTTTAGGGTTTCCCCTCGATCTTCCGCCACGCAAGTTGCTTCGCTACTAGACTACGCCACTCCACCCGCGTCGATCTCTCTCTCTCTCTCTCTTCTCGCAATGGTTGTAATGCTGCATCATTTCTGTCGCTTTATAGACCTTTTCTTCTGCCTTTGCTGCTCCGATGGAATGGTTCTCCGCGTCTTCCGTTGCAGGCTTCCGAGAAGAAGCTGTGGAACCCGATGAAGGAGATCAAGGTCCAGAAGCTCGTCCTCAACATCTCCGTTGGCGAGAGTGGCGATCGTCTGACGAGGGCCGCTAAGGTGTGATATCTGCTCTCTATATGAATCGGTTATCAGGTCGTTGACTCTTTGTATTTCTAGATTTTGCCTTATATATGAGTTGGTCGTTGATTTTTTGTTTGTCAAAATCTGATTTGGATGTCCTGATTTCGATTTTTATTGGGCTGAGATTTAATCAATGTATATTGAAAAATCAAAGCTGAAAGTTGTAATCTTTGTGATAGTATGTGTTTTCAGTCGTTCTCCTAGCCTTGTGAATGTTATAAGTACAATATTAACATGTCTCTGCAATGCATATGTAAATTCTAGTATTTGTAAATGCTCAAAAATCTCGTCGCCTATTAGAAAGGCTCATCTGCAGGTGAAGCTAATGTAGTTCTGAGTGGCTCTCTTTTATGGTATTTAGTTCGTAAATAACAAGGTACATAAACAGTCATGATCTGAAGTCGATCAATCTTATATGTGCTGCATTGTTAAATTCTTTTGAAGTTCTTGGTTGTTTGTTGATAAGCATACATGGTTTTATTCTTAATCTATACCATGTTTAAATCGTTTGCTTATGGGTCTATTTACCTCTGCTTTTGTAGGTTTTGGAGCAGCTAAGTGGACAGACACTGGTGTTCTCAAAGGGTACTTTTGTTGTTTTGCAGAAAAGAATAAAGTGCATTAAATGAGTATTTTTTAGATTGTTCTGATGGTCCTATGCAACACTGCAGCGAGGTATACTGTACGGTCCTTTGGGATCAGGCATAATGAGAAGATTGCGTGCTATGTAACAGTAAGAGGTGACAAGGCATTGCAACTTCTAGAAAGTGGACTACAAGTTTAGGAATACGATCTGTTGAGGAGAAACTTCAGTGATATTGGTTGCTTTGGTTTTGGCATACAAGAGCATATTGATCTTGGAATTAAGTAAGCATTTTTTTGAGTTGTCATTGTTAATTTTCCTTTCAAAACCATAGATATACACTAGAAGAATCTGAACTTGTGTGTCTATATTTATTTGTTTTGTGATTCTGGCAGTCATTATTGCAGTGATAATATGACAATGTCATCTTTGTTAGAGAATTTAACCTTTTAAGTTGATTATGCTTACCTTTGGGGTACATATATGACAATGGGGAATGAGACCTATTTAAATTTGAACTTTGAAAGTATATGTAGGAAATAAACCTGTTGCAAATCATTGTTTCTATATATGGATACCAATTGTTAGTGTTATGTTAGTGGTTTAGAGAATTAGTGTTCTTAACTAGTTTGCTTCAGTGTTTTCAAAAGGCGTTCGAGCGCTCGCCTAGAAGCTCGAGCGAGGCGAGGCAAGACGAGCCTCGAACACCTCACAGAACCCCCAAGTATAGCTCTTCAATGAAGCGCTACTTGGACGCTCGCCTGAGCCCAAGCGCCCAGCTCCTTAGCGAGCGCCTGAGCCAACTTTGGTCGGATTCAATCGTTGGTTCAATTGGACTTATAAGTTGGTTCAATCCAACTTAACAAAAACATTAACCACACTTATAAATCCACCGGTGTGAGATATTTATATGACTGCAAAACTAACCATTTTCCACCACCTCATATGATCGCAAAATTAACTTAACATTTAAAGATTCCACATTGAGAGGTCTTCTAACATTTTACAAGATACATTAGTCCAGATTTTTCTATAATATTTCATTACATGCAAAATTGTTCTTATACAACATCCACAATATATCACCCAATAGGACTTGTCCAAAATCTGAATAGCTTTCCATTGCCTCAACCCAATTTTAACACTTCAGTGAGTGACTAGCTAACTTGAAAAAATTATATAGCAAGGAAGTGAGCTACAAAGCTCAACAAGTAACAAACATATCCATGGCAAGAGAGGATGGTTTCAACAAACTTGGTATCAAAATACAAGACAAAGATACAATAATTCATGGATATCATCTCATTAATATAGAATTGCAAATGTCATCTCATTCAAAACACATTTGGTTTATAACAAATGGAATAAAGAGTAATTGGAGCATATCAATAACGTAAGAAGTATTTCGGAGCATATCAATGGTGCGCAGGATATTTCGGAGCATATTAATAGCGTATAAAATGTTACGAAGCATATTAATGACAAATGAAACATTTTGGAATATATCAATGGTGTATGAAATGTTTCGGAATATATCAACAACATATGAAACTAAGGTTCGCCATTTTGCTATGTACCGCCCGGTACAGACGGTACATACCGGTCCGATAGGGTATCGGTACGCGGACAACCTTGTATCGAGCGATACAAATATAATATTATATAAAATAATATTATATAAATATAAATATAAAAAATTAAAAAATAAGAAAAAAATGAGGGGGACGAGGTGCTGCCTCGTTCTTATGCTAGAAGATGAGGCAGTGCCTCGTCTTCCTGCATTGTGACAAGACGACTCTTTATCTTACTGCGTTGTGACGAGGCGGCGCCTCATTTACCCGCTGGAAGACGAGGCGTTCGTTGGGACGAGGCGTGCCTTGTTCTTCTACTGGAAGGCGAGGCGGGGACGAGGTGTCGCCTCATCTTCTTGCGTTATGACGAGGCGTCGCCTCATTCTCCTGCTGGAAGATGAAGCGTCGCCTCCTCTTCCTTCGTTGGGACGAGGCGGCGCCTCGTCTTCCAGCGTTGGATGAGGTGCTGCCTAATTCTTCCTAGGTTGGGACGAGGTGTTGCCTCATTTTTTTGTTTTTTAATATATATTATATTATATTATATTATATTATATACTATTATATTATAAAAAATATTAAATTATATTATAATGTATCGAATGGTATGCACTGTGCGTACCATTCGGTATCGGGTATCGTACTATATCTTACCGAGAAAATCTCGATATGTTGGTACAGACCGATACGACGAACCTTATATGAAACATTTCGGAGCATATCAATGACGTATGAAATGTTTCGGGACATATCAATGACACATGAAACATTTAGGTGCATATCAAAGGCATAAGAATGTTCAAGAGCATATCAATGGCATACTAAGCATTTCAGACCATATCAAAGGCGTAAACATATTTCAGAGCATATCAAATGAACAAATAAGAAATAGAAACTCAAATGTCATATTTGACGTCACATTCATTTCATTCTTATCCAAAGCGTATATATAAACTCAAAAGTAATGCTTTGGATATCATATCAAAAAACATAGAGGGTGAAGTGAGATCACAGACAAAATATGGTCCATCCATTTTTGAATGACCACTAAACATGACAGAGCATCACGGGCTCTAAGCATAACTCCCTATCATTTCTGGCAAATGTTCACATTATCCCACAAACACCATAGTATAAAAAAAGATATTGTGAACAATAACATGGCACATGCGGAACAACAAAATATACATGTGCTGATATGAAACAATACGATGCAACATAAACTTTTCATAACATATTCAGGTATGTAAATAATTTAAGGACAAGAGCATATAATAATTCAAAGCAATAATATACGGCTCAATTGAAGAAAGGATTTTAGCTGAAATCAATTTCCAAAGGGATAAAACAAGAGTAGGTAAAATCGTCAAAAGCTCGATTATGACAGAATTGGAAATGCACATTGCATGAATTATTTGGACAAACAATTATGCTCCAAATTACTCAAGAAAGGTGCAATTTGAAAGATATTTCATTCTATTTTCAGATGAATCAACTTTTATACGAATTGAAGTTTCTAACAATGAGTTCCCAACAATTTAGTAACAAGCGGTCAGAGGAAAATAATTCTGTTTTGCAAAATCCGTAGGGTTGAATAGAACAAATATTTCAGTAGCCATTTGTACTTCGAATCTTCCAAATCAGATATGAAAAGGAAGAGCAATAAGTCTAGTTTATAATGAAATAGGTTACCATAATTAGATTTTTCAATAAAGAGTTATAATAAATTTAGTATCAAGATGTCAGAGATTACAATCTTTGTTTTACAGATTCTTCAGGGTTAATTAAAACGAGAGTCTAGACAGGCATATGAACTCCAAAATTTTCAATTTTGTATCAAAAGAAAGATCTACAAGTCTACTTCCGGATGAAATATGTTTTGTAAATCAGAGTTTGGTGTAGAATGTTATGGCAAGAATAAAACAAAAAGGTCAAAATCTCAAAATTTTCAGATTCATAGATTTACATCTGAATGAGAGAGAGATCATGTTCTAAGTCACAAATCTTTCAAAATTATATCAAACTGAGATGGAATCAAGGATTAAGACTTATGTAAGATGGAGTTATAACACTTGCCTTATAAATATTTGATTCCTAAATCTGATGAATTGATTTCAAAACTTTAAGCTAAAGCAAAACTTCTTCAACTTCAATTCATCTTCCATTCTCATTCCCAATATTGGTTATGCCACAAGTTTCTCATCTCTAGTAAGTGTTTTTCTTTAATTTTATCCTCTAATTACTTAGGTTTGGCTAACACATGGATTGCAAGGTGACAAACATACATGAAAGAAGCTTAGGTGTCATACATGCAAGAAACATAACCGGCACCATTTTTAGGCTAGCTAGTGACATATGTTTTTTTTTAACTTAATATAAATCTTTCACAATTCATATCAGATTTCTATTATTCACATTTAGGCTTCTAGCAATAAACTTGATTTTTGAGTTTTAGAGGATGACCTGTTGAAATTTGGGTATAGAGTATACATCCTAAATGATCCAGATATCAAGAATCAAATACTGAAGGAAGGTCGTAATTTTGAGTACACCCTGCATTCTGGTAGCACTAGGATGTATAGAGATCCCAAAGGTCATTATTAGTGGGAAGGCATGAAGGAGGAGATTGCAATATATGTTTCAAAGTGTTTAACTTGTTAGCTAATTAAAGTTTATACCAGATCCCTCTCATATCATTAAATATGAATTGATTTGATTGTGATCGATAAAGACTTGCCTTGTGTGGAAGAGCCCATGCAAATTATTCATAAGAAATAAAAGATTATAAGGAATATGATCATTCCTATAGTTAAAATGATTTGGAAGCATCATTTAGTGGATGAAACAATATAGGAGCTAGAGGAGGAAATGAAGAAAATTTATCCTCATCTTTTCATCGATGGATGTATAATAAATTTAGAGGACTAAATTTCTCTTGGAAAGTATAATATCCCTTATTTTCGAAATATTTGTAATGATCTATTTTAAATTATTTATGAGGACCTATTTGTAAATCTAAGGATTATTTAATAATTCTCTTAATTAAATAATTTTATATTAAAAATTTATGGCTAGGGATCTAAATGTGAATCTTAAAAATTTGATATGAATTGTGGAATATTCACATTAAATTAAAAAAAAAGAGGAAGACATGTGTCACTAGTTAGTCTAAAGATGATGCCACTTATGCTTGTTGCATGGGTGACACCTAAGCTTCTCTCATGTATGCTTGCCATCTTGTAATCCTTGTGTTAGCCAAACTTAAGCAATTAGAGGAGAAAACTTACCTAAAATTGAGAAAAAAACGGCTGCAACCAGTATACAATTGAGAATGAAAAGGGAAAGAGAATTGAAGTTGAAGAAGAAGTTTTACTTTGACTTAAAGTTTTAGAATCAATTCCTCACATTTGGGAATCAAATGTTTATAAGGCAAGTGTTCTAACCTCATCCTACAAAAGTCTTAATCTTTGATTTTATCTCAGTTTGATATGATTTTAAAAAATTTGTAGCTTAGAACATGATATCTCTCTCATTTAGTTGTAAATTTATAAATATAAAAAAATTAAAATTCTGACCTTTCTGCTTTATTCTAGTCATAACTTTCTGCACCGAACTCTGAATTAGGCAAAATTTCTTTTATTAGATTCGTAGATCTTTCTTTTGATGTCAATTGAAAATTTTGGAGTTCATATGCATGTCTAATCGTTTGTTTCAATTGACCCTGAAGAATTTGTAAAACAGAGATTGTAATCTTTGACCTTTTGATACTAAATTTTTTGTAACTTTTTGTTGAAAAATCTAATCTTGGTAAAACTATTTCATTAGAAATTAGATTTATAACTCTTTCTTTTCATACCTGATTTGAAAGATTTGAAGTACAAATGACTAGTAAAATATTCGTTCTATTTAACCCTATGAATTCTACAAAATAAAATTATTATCCTCTAACCTTTTGTTACCAAATTATTTGGAACTCCAATTCATGTAAAAGTTAATTCATCTGAAAATAGATTGAAATATCTTTCAAATGATACATTTCTTGAGTAATTTGGAGCCAAATTGGTTAACCAAATAATTCATGCAATGTGCATCTCAAATTTTGCCAAAATCGAGCTTTTGTTGATTTTACGTATTCGTGCGTCATCTCTTTGGAAATTGATTTCAGCTAAAATCCTTTCTTCAATTGAGTCTTATATTATTGCTTTGAATTCTTGTATGCTCTTGTCATTAAATTATTTGCATACCTTTGTTATAAAAAGTTTATGTTGTATCATATTGTTTCATATTGGCACATGTGCTTCCGATATGTACCATGTTATTGTTCACAATATCCTTTTTGTACTCTGGTGTTTGTGAGATGATGTGAATCTTTGCCATAAATAATAAAGAGAGTTATGCTTAGAGCCTGCGATGCTCTGCCGGCCCCCTATGACTTTACTAAGACGTGGGTGGATGGAGCTCCCAGATGTAGGAGATTTATGTTTGGTGGTTATTCAGAAATGGATGGACCATATTTTGTTTGTGATCTCACTTTACCATCTATGTCTTTGATATGATATTCAAAGCATTTGCTTATGAGTTTATATGCGTGCTTTGGATAAAAATGTATTGAATGTGACGTCAGATATGATATTTGAGCTTCTGCTTCTTATTTGTTTTTTGATAAGTTCTGAAAAGATTCATATACCTTTGTTATGCTCCGAAACATGTTTACGTCTTTGATATGTTTCGTTATATTTCATATATCATTTATATACTCCGAAACATGTTTACGCCTTTGACATGCCTTGAAATATTTTATACCTTTGATATGCTCCGAAACATGTTTATGCTTTTGATTTATCTCAAAATATTTCATATACCATTGATATGCTCCGAAACATGTTTATGCCTTTGATTTGCCTTGAAATATTTCATATACCGTTGATATGCTCCGAAACATGTTTATACCTTTGATTTGCCTTGAAATATTTCATATACAACATTGATATATTTCGAGATATTTCACGCCAATGATATGCTCCAACTACTCTTCCTCTATTGTTATGATCAAGGTATGTTTTGATGAAATGATTTGTGATTTTGTATCTAATGAGATACTCACTATGAATTCTTATACCCTTGCCTTGTAAATTTGATATCAAGTTTGTTTGAAAACTATCCATCTTTGCCTTGGATATTTTAGTTGCTTGATGAGCTTTATATGCTCACTTCGTTGCTATATAAATTTTTCAAGTTAGTTTGTCACTCATGGAAAAAGTTAGAATTGGGCACAGAGGAAGTTAAAAGATTTTGGGCGAATCTTTATTGGTTGATATGTTTTGTTGTATAGTACACTTTACGTCTAATGAAATGTTAATGGTAAATATGAACTTATGTGTTTTATAAAGTTTAAAGGACCTCTCATGTTTAGGATTTTGAGATGTTAAGTTTAATTTGTATAATGATATGAAATTATGGTAATATTGGTTTTGTAATTATATAGATTCTCACACTTGTGGATTTATAAGTGTGGTTATTATTTTTGTTAAGTTGGCTTTGAGTTTTGTGAATTATCGAGTGATGTGGTATATGATTATAAACTGCATAGGTTTTATAGGTTGTGATTGATGTTTGAATGTTTTATTAGTATCCTTAAATGTTAGTTTGGATCTTGAATTTGGATTGTTGACGAATTATATTATTGTTGATTTATGATAAGTTCACGCCTCTTGAATGAAAATATTCGGGTGGCGTGACAGAGGTGGTATTTCGAAATATTTGTAATGATCTATCTTAAATTGTTTATGAGGATGTATTTGTAAATATGAGGATTGTTTAATAATTCTCTTGATTAAATAATTTTATATTAAAAACTTATTGCTAGGGACCTAAATGCGAATCTTAGAAATTTGATATGAATTATGAAAGATTCACATTAAGTTAATAAAAAAGAAAAAAAGAAAGACATGTGTCACTAGCTAAATTAAAGATGGTGCCACTTATGCTTGTTGCATGGGTGACACCAAAGTTTCTCTCATGCATGCTTGTCACCTTGCGTTAGCCAAACTTAAGCAATTAGAGGAGAAAATTTACCCAAAATTGAGAAAAAAATAGTTGCAACCAGCGTACACTTAAGAATGAGAAGGGAAGAGGAATTGAAGTTTAAGAAGTTTTGCTTTGACTTGAAGTCTTGGAATTAATTCCACACATTTAGGAATCAAATGTTTATAAGACAAGTGTTCTAACCCTATCCTACGAAAGTTTTAATCCTTGATTTCATCTTAGTTTGATATTATTTTGAAAGATTTGTGGCTTAGAACATGATATCTCTCTCATTTAGTTGAAAGTCTATGAATCTGAAAAATTTAAGATTATGACCTTTTTGCTCTATTCTAGCCATAACTTTTTGCACCGAACTCTGAATTAGGCCAAACCTATTTCATTCGAAAGTAGATTCGTAGATCTTTCTTTTGATGTCAAAATTGAAAATTTTGGAGTTCATATGCCTGTCTAAACGTTTATTTCAATTGACTCTGAAGAATCTGTCAAATAGAAATTATAATTTTCGACCTCTTGATACTAAATTTCTTGTAACTATCTATTGAAAAAATCCAATTATGTCAAAACCTATTTAATTAGAAACTAGATTTATAATTTTTTCTTTTCATACCTGATTTGAAAGATTTGAAGTACAAATGACTATGAAATATTTGTTCTATTGAACCCTATGTATTCTGCAAAATAGAATTATTATCCTCTGATCTTTTGTTATTAAATTATTTGGTACTCTTTGTTGGAAACTACAATTCATATAAAAGTTGATTCATCTGAAAATAGATTGAAATATCTTTCAAATGATACATTTCTCGAGTAATTTAGAGCATAATTAGTTGTCCAAATAATTCATATAATATGCATTTCAAATTCTGCCAGAATCAAGCTTTTGTCGACAAGAAATTAGATAGAAGCTCACATCCCCTTTTAAGATAGTAGATAGAAGCTTGCATTCCCTTTCTATGTATGTGTAGTTCGTCATATTATAGAGTTTGGGGTGCGTGTTAGTGAATTCCAAAGTAAACCAGGAAAAGAGATTAACGCAGAAGATAGGTTACTTGGGGTTGACTCTAGCTTATCCATAATGAAAGAGCTATTAGCGGCATTCAATTACTGATTTGCCATAAAAGAGTAATTTCATCCATGTGAAATGATGATAAATAGGAGCATTGTACCTAAGTACAGCTCTAAAAACAACAAGCTACGGAATAAACACAATTAAACTAAACTCTATAAGCAACAGAAACAACAAGCTACGACTTTCACACAAGAGCTTGCTTCATCACTTTGGAAATTGATTTTGGGTAAAATCCTTTCTTCAATTGAGCCTTATATTATTGCTTTGAATCTTTATAAGCTCTTGTCCTTAAATTATTTGCATACCTGAATCTGTTATGAAAAGCTTATGTTGCACCGTATTGTTTTATATTGGCACATGTACGTTTTGTTGTTCATATGTGCTTCCGATATATCCCAATATCACTACTTAGAATGTCCTTTTGTACTTTGGTTTTTGTGGGATAATGTGAACCTTTGTCAGAAATGGTAAAGGGAGTTATGCTTGGAGCTCGTTGCTCTGCTATGTTTAGTGGTCATTCAAAAATGGATGGACCATATTCTGTCTGTGATCCCACTTCACTATCTATGTTTTTGATATGATATTCTCACCATCTATGTTTTTGATATGTTATCTAAATCATTTACTTATGAGTTTATATGTGTGCTTTGGATAAGAATGTAATGAATGTGACGTCAGATATGACATTTCAGCTTTGAAATGATTCATACATCTTTGATATGCTCCGAAACATGTTTACGCCTTTGAGACACTCTGAAATCTTTCATATACCATTAATATGCTTCGAAATCTTTCATATACCATTGATATGCTCCGAAACATGTTTACGTCTTTGATATGCTCCGAAATATTAATATACCATTGATATGCTTCGAAACATGTGTACGCCTTTGATTTGCCTTGAAATAATTCATATACCATTGATATGCTCCGAAACATTTCATATACCTTTATTATGCTTCGAAACATTTCATATACTTTTATTATGCTCTGAAAGATGTTTTTGCCTTTGATATGTTCCGTTATATTTCATATATCATTGATATAGTCTGAAATATGTTTACACTTTTGATTTGTCTTGAAATATTTCATATACTATTGATATGCTTCAAAATATTTCATATACCTTTGTTATGCTTCGAAACATGTTTACACCTTTGATATGCTTCAAAATATTTCATAAACCATTGATATGCTCCAAATCATGTTTATGCCTCTGATATGCTCCGAAATATTCATATATCATTGATATGCTCCAAAATATGTTTACACCTTTGATTTGCCCTGAAATATTTCATATATCATCGATATACGCCGGAACATGTTTACGCATTTGATATGCTCCGAAATATTCATATACTATTGATATGCTTCGAAATATGTTTATACCTTTTATTTGCCTTGAAATATTTTATTTATCATTGATATACTCCGAAACATGTTTACGTCTCTGATTTGCCTTGAAATATTTAATACACCATTGATATGCTCCGAAACATGCTTACGCCTTTGATTTGTCTTAAAATATTTCATATACCATTGATATGCTCCAAAATATATTTACGCCTTTGACATTCACATGCCTTGAAATATTTCCTACACCATTGATATGCCCCGAGACATGTTTATGCCTTTGATATGTTCCGTAATATTTCATATATCATTGATATACTCCGATACATGTTTATGCTTTTGATATGCTTCGAAATATTTTATATGCCATTGATATGCTTTGAAATATTTCACAATTTGTTAATATGTTCCGAGTTGTTTCATACAACATTGACATGTCCCGGGAGATTTCTTGCCAATAATATGCTCTAATGACTCTTCCTCTATTGTTATGATCAAAGTATGTTTTGAATGAAATGATTTATAATTATGTATCTAATGAGATGCTATTTATGGATTCTTATACCCTTGCAATGTATTTGATATCAAGTTTGTTTGAAGCTATCCTCTCTTGCCTTGGATATGTTAGTCGCTTGCTGAGCTTTGTAGCTCATTTTATTGCTATATAAATTTTACAGGTGAGCTTGTCACTTATTGAAATATTTGAATTGGGTTGAGGCAGTGGAGAGCTATTCAAATTTTGGGAAAGTCTTGTAGACTGATATGTTGTGGATGTTGTATAAGTACAATTTGCGTATGATAAAATGTTATTGATAAATTTTGTAGTGATGTGTCTTGTAAATGTTTGAAGGACCTCTCATGTTTGGGATTTTAAAAATATTAAGTTTAATTTGTATAATGATATGAATTTATGGTAAATGTTGGTTTGTGATTATATAGATTCATACACTTGTGGATTTATGATATGGACATATGGTTATTGTTTTCTGTTAAGTTGGCTTTGGGTTTTGTGGATTATGGAGTAATGGATGTATGATTATAAACTGCATGGGACTTATGGATAAATGTGATTAATATTTGAATGTTTTCGTGTCCTCAAATGTTAGTTTAGATCTTGGATTGGATTGTTGATGCATTATAATGTTTTCATATTTAAAATAGGTTCACCCTCTTGAATGCGAGTATTCGGGCCACTGTCACGCCCTCCGCATTATCGTATTTAAGAGACGTGAACTTATCATAAATCAATAATATTGTAAGTCTTTAACAATCCAATCCAGGATCCAAACTAATATTTGAGGATATTGAAAAAAATACATTCAAATATCATTTACATCCATCTATAAAACTGTGCAATTTATAAATACACCACATCACTCGATGATTCATAAACTCCAAAGCCAACTAAACTAAACAATAACCACATTATAAATCCACACATGTGAGAATGTATATAATCACAAAACCAACATTTACCATAAGTTCATATCATTATAAAAATTAAACTTAACATCCCAAAATTCTAAACATGAAAGGTCCTTTAAACGTTTACAAGACACATTACTTCAAAATATATCGACAATATTTCATTAGATGCAAAGTGTATTTATACAACATTCACAATATATCAACCTACAAGACTTGTCCAAAATCTGAATAGCTCTCCATTGCCTTAACCTAATTCAAAACGTTTCAGTGAGTTACAAGATAACCTGAAAAATTTATATAACAGCGAAATGACCTACAAAGCTTAGCAAACGACTAACATATCCAACGCAAAGAAGGATAATTTTCAAACAAAACTGATATCAAATTGCATGATAAAGGTATAAGAATTCATAGATAGCATCTCATTAGATAGAAAATTATAAATCATTTCATTCAAAACATATTTTGATCATAACAATAGAGGAAGAGTAATTGGAGCATATCTAAAATGAAATGCGAAATATTTTGAATTATGTCAATAACATATGAAATATTTCGAAGTATATCAAAGGTATAAATATGTTTCAGAGTATATCAATGGTATATGAAATATTTCAAAGTATATCAAATGCATAAACATGTTTTGGAGCATATCAATGATATATGAAATATTTCAAGGCATATCAAAGGCGTAAACATGTTTCGGAGTATATAAATGGTATATGAAATATTTCAAGGCATATCAAAGGTGTAAACATATTTCAGAGCATATCAATAGTATATGAAATATTTCAAGTTATATCAGAGGCGTAAACATGTTTTGGAGCATATCAATAGTGTATGAATTATTTTAGAACTTATCAAATAACAAAGAAGAAGCAGAAGCTTAAATATCATATCTGATATCATATTCATTACATTCTTATCCAGAACACACATATAAACTCATAAGCAAATGCTTTAGATATCATATCAAAAACATAGATGATGAAGTGAGATCACAGACAGAATATGATCTGATATCATATCAAAAACATAGACGGTGAAGTGGGATCACAGACATAATATGATCCGATATCATATTAAAAACATAGAGGGTGAAGTGGGATCACCAACATAATATGGTCCATCCATTTCTGAATGACCACCAAACATAGCAGAGCATCGTGGGCTCTAAGCATAACTCCCTTTATCATTTCTGGCAAAGGTTCACATTATTCCACAAACACTAGAGTACAAAAAGGATATTGTGAACAATAACATGATATATATCGGAAGCACACGCGGGATAACAAAATATACATGTGCCAATATGAAACAATACGATGTAACATAAAATTTTCATAACAAATTCATGTATTCAAATAATTTAAGGCAATAATATAAAGCTCAATTGAAGAAAAAATTCTAACTAAAATCAATTTCTAAATGGGTGAAGCAAGAATATGTAAAATCGAGAAAAGCTCAGTTCTGGCATAATTTGAGATGCACATTGTATGAATTATTTGGATAATCAATTATGTTCCAAATTACTCAAGAAAGGTATTATTTGAAAGATATTTCAATATTTTTTTCAGTGAATCAACTTTTATACGAATTGGAGTTCTCAACAAGGAGTTTCAAATAATTTAGTAACAAAAGGTCAGAGGATAAAATTCTGTTTTGCAGAATCCATAGGTTAAATATAACAAATATTTCAGTAATTATTTGTATTTCAAATCTTTCAAATGAAGGACGAAAAGAAAGAGCTATTAGTCTAGTTTCTAATGAAATAAGTTTTGCCATAATAAAAGTTTTACCTATCGATCCGTACCGGTGTACCGACATTTTCTCGGTACCGGGTGGTATGCACAATGCGTACCGTCCGATACATTAAAATATTATATAATATAAGATTAAATATTAATATATTAAAAAAGTAAAAAAAGGGGCGACGTCGCCTCTTTCTCCTCGCGCGGGGAGATGTTCCGACCCGCGGTCGAGGACGGCGCGTGGTACTTCTTTCTTCTTCCCCTCTTCTTCTTCTTTCTTCTTTTCCTCTTCTTCTTCTTCTTCGCTTTTTTTCCCTGAATCGACCGTCGACGGCCGAAATCTTTCGCCGATGGTCGATTTTGGCGGTATCGTCGGGTAGCGGGCCATCCGCGTATTGGTAACCTGGCGGACCGGTACGTATCTCCCGGTACGGGCGGTACAGATCCGTTAGGACCCTAGCTAAGTCGGGTCCATCCATTTATGATTAAATTGAGTCGAGTCATGTTAGTCTGTCCAGTCGGAGTCAGTTATGAGATGGGTGAGCCCAATCGAGTCAGTTATGAGTTGGTTGAAGTTGGTTTTTATCTTCGGTTAGGATGGAGTCAGTTATTATTTTCAGTTAGAAGTTTATCAAATTAGTTAATAGTCGAAGATTAGTGGGATTCTTGGCAGAGCCCTATAAATAAGGCTGTAAACTCTTTCATGAAAATCAATCAATGAGAAGTATTAGTTTTAACCAAAAGGCAAAACCCCTAGGAGGCAGATCCCCTCGAGGTGATCTAGGAGGCCCGATCCCCTCGAAGAGATCGTTTATCCCCCTTTTTCACCCTCTTCCCTAGGGTCCTATCTGCAAATTGATAGGACCCTAGGGTTCTATCGTGGAGGAAGAGGGTGGAAAAGGGGGATAAACGATCTTTTCGAGGGGATCAGGCCTCCTAGATCACTTCGAGGGGATCTGCCTCCTAGGGTTTTGCCTTTTGGCTAAAACTAATACTTCTCATTGATTGATTTTCATGAAAGAGTTTACAACCTTATTTATAGGGCTTTGCCAAGAATCTCGCTAATCTTCGACTCTTAACTAACTTGATAAACTCCTAATTGAAAATAATAACTGACTTCATCCTAACCGAAGATAAAAACCAACTCATACTTGACTCGATTGGGTTCACCCATCTCATAACTGACTCCGACTGGACAGACTAACATGACTCGACTCGATTAAATCATGAATGGATGGACCCGACTTAGCTAGGGTCCTAACAAGATCAAAATTACAAACCTTGGCCATAATTGTAATTTTTAACATAGAGTTACAAAAAATTTAGTATTAAGAGATAAGAGATTACGATGTCTGTTTTATAGATTCTTCAGGGTCAATTGAAAGAAACGTTTAGATAGACATATGAACTCCAAAATTTTTAATTTTGGCATCAAAAGAAAGATCTATGAATCTATTTTCGGATGAAATATGTTTTGCTTAATTTAGAGTTCGGTGCAGAAAGTTATGGCTAGAATAAAACAAAAAGGTTATAATCTTAAAATTTTCAAATTCATAGATTTACAACTGAATATAAGAGATATAATGTTCTAAGCCACAAATCTTTCAAAATTATATCAAACTGAGATGAAATCAAGGATTAAGACTTTTGTAGGATGGGGTTAGAATACTTGCCTTATAAACATTTAATTACGGAATGTAAGGAATTGATTCCAAAACTTCAAGCCAAAGCAAAACTTCTTCAACTTCAATTCCTCTTCCCTTCTCATTCTCAAGTATACACTGGTTGCAGCCGTTTTTTTTCTCAATTTTGGATAAGTTTTTTCCTCTAATTGATTAAGTTTGGCTAACACAAGGATTGCAAGGTGACAAACATACATGAGAGAAGCTTAGGTGTCACCCATGCAACAAGCATAAGTGGCACCAGCTAGCTAGTGACACATCTTTATTTTTCTTTAAATTTAATGTGAATCTTTCACAATTCATATCAAATTTCTAAGATTCACATTTAGGTCCCTAGCCAATAAGTTTTTAATATAAAATTATTTAATCAATAGAATTATTAAACAATCCTCATATTTATAAATAGGTCCTCATAAACAATTTAAATAGATCATTACAAATATTTCGAAAATGAGGGATATTACACTCTCCCCTCCTTAAAAGAAAAATTTAGTTCTCTAAATTTATCATACATCCATCGATGAAAAGATGAGGATAAACTTTCTTCATTTCCTCCTTTAGCTTCTAGATTGTTTCATCCATTAAATGATGCTTCCAAATATGTTTAACTAGAGGAATGATACTATTACTTAGGATCTTTTCTTTCTTATCAATAATCTTTGTGGGCTCTTCCACATAAGGAAAGTCCTTATCAATCACAATCAATTCATACTTAATGATATGAGAGGGATCCAGTATAAACTTTGATTTGCTAACAAGTTAAACACTTCGAAACATATATTGCAATCTCTCCCTTCATGCATTCCCACTAATAATGACTTTTAAGATCTTTATACATTTGAGTGTTACCAAGATGCAGGGTGTACTCGGAATTATGACCTTCATTCAGTATTTGATTCTTGATATCTGGATCATTTGGGATGTATATATCCCTAAATTTCAACAGGCCATTCTCTGAAACTCAAAAATCAGGCTTCAATCTTTTTTCTATTTCATTCCTCTAGTAGATTAAATGTGGATCTTGTGATTGTCCTTTAATTTGTTGAATGAGATCAAATTGAACATGGATAGAGGCCGTCAATATCATTGACTATTGCACTTTCCTGATAACATTTAAATCACAATTTTCTTCCAATAACCTCAATTGCTTCACAACCATACTAACAATCCGAGAGAATTAGAATCCCTCCACGAATCTCCTGTAATAACTAGTTATGTCCGAGAAACTTCTAATTTCTATCACATTCATTGGTACTTCTCATTTAATTACTGTTTCCACTTTCTTTGGGTCAACAAAGATGCCCTTACCTGAAATCACATGGCCTAAGAAAGATTGACATATCGTTTTAAATCATATCAAACTGAGATGAAATCAAGGATTAAGACTTATGTAGGATGAGGTTAGGACACTTGCCTTTCAAAGATTTCGATCCATGGAAATTTTAAGCTCAAATCCTTCTTCTACTCTTCCCTTTCTTTTCTCTAGTTATGTAGCAATTTTTTTCCCCTTAGTTTTTTGGGTAAATTTTCTTCTCTAATTGCTGCTTAGTTTTGGCTAACACAAGGGTCACTATGTGACATGCATGTATGAAATATACTTATGTGTCACCTGTGCAACAAGCATAAGTGACACCATCTTTAAGCTAGCTAGTGACACATGTCTTCCTCTTTTTTTTCTTTTATAACTTAATGTGACGAGCTAACATAGTTAGTCTAACTCCTTCCTTTGCCCGACCCAATAAAAGAAAACAAAGGTGAAAGAAAGTTGCCTTCATTCGCTATGCCAGTCACTGTCGGCAACCTCATCCAATCTCGTTTGCCATTGCAGCTCAACTGTTGTCGCTGTAACTCGTCTGTCACTGTAGCTTGTCTGTTGCTGTAGTAGCTCTATCTGCCGCTGATGGCGACCTCTTACATTACCTTTGTTTGTCGCCTTCGCATACTCTATCCGACGTTGCAGCTCCGTCCGTCATCGTCGACTGACACAGGAATTCCTAAGTTGCTAAAATCAGCTCGTATGGAGATTGCTGATCGTATGATTCCTTACAGTCCACAATGTTGCCTCACAGCTCTTAACCCAGCTCACTCAAATATGATAGCTCATGAGCATATTCTTTGGACAAAGTTAAATTGTTTCAAGATACTTTTCTTCATGACCAAGGAATGCATTAAAGGGGTTAGTTAGTAGATGGAAAGCACTTAATGTCATAGTTCCCTATGCATGAAGGGTTGTTTTATACACTAGTACATATTTTGATATTCTAGAGCTAGAAAGGAGTTTAACACCTGATTTGTATTGGAAGAAGCTCTTTGGAGTCTCTCTGAAACTCTGTATCTCTTGGATGCGTCATTGAGTGGTAAGTCTTTTGATTTAGTTCTGTATCCTTGTTTAATTTTCTTGAGGTGGTGAATTTTCTGTATCCTCTTGTGACATTAAACTTGGTGGTGAGCTGTTTTTATCTATGCAAGTTCTGTTCCGAGTTAATTTCTTTTGTATAATTCGACTATCGATCTCTTTTTTTTTTCTCGAATTTCATTCCTCTTTCTCCCTTCCCGGTATCATCGACAACATCGTTTGCTACCTTCGTCCACCACTGCAGCTTCATCTGTTCGCAGCTGCAATTTTGTTCGTCACCCTTTGCTTCCTCCACCTTCCTATTAATTAAACTGCTTCGTCTATTCCCCCACCTTCCTGTTAATTAACTGGTTGGCTCTTGTCCAGTTTTGGTCAAGAAACTCCCTGGTTAACAAAACTTTCCTGGTATACATGAAACTCCCTTAACATTTATTTGATGATGTCTTAGATCTTCAAAACATTCCTGGTTAACAAGATGCTTTTGGAGTAGTTTAATTCTAATATAGGTGTTCGTAAACATGTGTAGCATATTTTTATTTAGTTGTATATTATTTTAATTATAATATTCGTGAGCATCTCGTTTCGCTCGGGCAAGCTTTTAGCACCTCGGGTGTTTTGGGACCTTGGCATCTTTTGGCTTCTAGTGCTTTTTATATCATTTGTTTGCTCATGAATATTCTAAGTGAATAATAATAAACATTTAGGGCAATTAAAAAATCAATTTTATTTGCTCTTATATTTTGTTGCTCCTTTTTTGAATTTCAGGAGCAGGTTATCTGTTTTCTTTATATTTGAGCTTAGTCCCGAGGACTCTTTTTGTTTGAGCTTAGTCATTATGTACTAAAGAAACCTTAGATTATCATTTGGATCCAACGTCTCATGTTTTGGACATGATTGTTCTTTAATAGTAATGCTTACGGTTCACTGTCTGTTTGTTAGTTCCCCCTCTTATGTGACCAAAGATTCCTTCATCATTTTCTATTTTCCATCAGTGCATTGCCTAGGAAACCTGTAGATGGTTTACACTTTAAAACTTCAGTCTTAGGTTTTATTTAGAAAATTCTGATTTAAAGGAGAGCAATGTAGAAAGGAGAAAGAAACTTGAGGATAGATTGGAAAGTTGTGAAGTAGACACTTCATTTTTGCTGAAGTAGGCAAACATGTCCATCCACAGTAATTGATTGATAGCATGAGCAGTTATTGATTTGTGTTATGGCTTGAGCATGTGTCATCATCAACACAGCATGGAACTCGTCATGATACGTTTTGACAATGCCATGCTGTGCTAGTTATGTGCATAACATGCTGCTGCTATCTATAGTTAGGCATGATATATATATTGATAAGTTGCATGTAGCATTGCATCCTTGTTTGAGATTAAGATGTTGGTTAATCAACATTTTCTTTATTTTTTTGGTCAAAAGCTTTCTTTGATGAGAAAAAAAAAAGAAAAGTTATTGAAAACCATCTCTGGAGCAACATCGTTGGGCTTGAAACCCTGATAAAGCATCCTTTGTTTAAGGTTATATAGCTAAGGGCACATAAATCAAACTTGAATTCTTGTAAAAACTAAGAATTAAAACTGGTATGTTAAAGTCCTCAAATAGAAGTATAGATTTGCACCATGGCTTGCACATATGTCCAACTTAAGGATTGGATTAGCATAGTCACTAATCATAATATTCTCTGCATGTTAAAATTCATATGCTTCATTAAAAGAATTTGTGTTTGCTCATTTTATTATTCTATGAATGTGTTATCTTACTTTTTCAGGTATGATCCCTCAACTGGTATCTATGGCATGGATTTCTATGTTGTATTGGAGCGTGCTGGCTATTGTGTGAGTCCTCGCTGCCGATGCAAGTCACGGGTTGGCATTCAGCACAGTGTCACCAAGGAGGATGCAATGAAGTGGTTCCAAGTCAAATATGAGGGTGTCATCCTCAACAAGTCTAAGGCAACTACGGGTTCATAAGGTCTGGTACAGCTGGACCTTGAAAATTGTTCTACAGCTAAATTAGCTTCTTTTTTTTTTTTTTCTTTCAAGCATCAGTGTTTCTTTTGAAAAACTATGCTACTTTTTCCAACTTTTGTGTCTCAGAGATTTCTGTGTTCTGTTCCTATCGGGAATCCACGGCCAAAGATAGTAGCTGTTAAAATTTTCTAACATGTGGAAATAGGTGACTTTTGCATTGAAGAAGCCTGTGTTTTTTTGCTGACAATCTATCCTGCTTTAGCTGTTAAAATGTTTTGAGTTTATCCTGAAGGGCTGCTCGTTTGTTGCAAACTGTTGGTCCCTGCGAAAGAAATAGTTAGTTCATGTGGTTATGGAAGCATACCGGGGAAGAATTTTAATGCCGGGCTTTCTAAGGTGGCTTCTTTATGAGATCAAAACATTCAATGACGATGTCTGTTGACATCTAAAATTTTGGACACGACGAGGAGAGAGCGAGAGAGAGAGAGGTTGGTGTGGATTACTAAGGAGAGGTCGAACACTTTTTTGTCATTTATTGTATGTGATATTATATTTTATCGATAAAATTAATGATATTAGAATAAATAAAATTTAATATTTTATTTTTTAATTATAAAAAATTAATATAAATTTTTTAAGCATACAACTCGAGGTAACTATGTGGGCTAATTGGCAATTGGGCCAATGTCAAGGCACAGACAACCCAGCATTAAAATTCTTCCTGCTTCGCTGGCGTGAACCACGAGGCGACTGTTCGACCTCTTCTTACGGTATATAAACCGCACCTACCTCCCTCCGCTTTCGCTCTTTCTGCGTCTCTCCCTCTCTCCTCTACCCCGTGTCCAAATTTGGGTGTTGGATCTCCCCTTCCCTCTCTGTTTCGTCGTACTTGCCCTTCTTACGATTGGCGTGGGATGGCAGACGGGAAGCCGAAGGGCCAGTCTGGAGTGTGGGGTACCGTCAAGCCCTTCGTCAATGGCGGCGCCTCCGGGATGCTCGCCACCTGCGTCATCCAGCCGATCGACATGGTCAAGGTAAAGATCTGGTTACCGTTCTCCTTCCTTTCGTCTTAAGCCCTCTGTTGTCGAGGTGAAAGTTTGTGCTTTTTGCTTTCTGTGATCTGGGTGTTAACGTTGCTTTTGTTGGTCCAAGAAATAAGGGGCGTTCTGTTGCTTTCTGTTTTTTGATGTTGGAATGTGATGTCTTGTGGAGTTTGTCTGTTGATCTGTTAATAGATCTGAGGTCTCTGCGAGGTTAATTATCTTTCGGTGGTGACGGTTTGTCATGCTTCTGTGTGTGTTTGATTTCAGGTGAGGATCCAACTGGGCCAGGGATCAGCAGTACATATTACGAAGAATATGCTCGCTAATGAGGGTTTCGGCTCCTTTTACAAGGTTTGCATCGTCTTCCGCTCTTTCCTTCTAATTAAGCGGGCAGTACACAGTCGCTAGATGCTTAATTTTGCATAGATCTTACGAACATGCTAGTATGGATATTGGATCAAGCCAGGTCAATGCAACATCTAGAATCTTCTTCCCGATTTTTTTTTCCCTGTAAGAATTGAAATAAATTGTCTGGCATTTTTTAGTGTGGCTAGATGATTTTTTAAACAAATTATTTTTACTGCTTTCTTCCTGTGTTTCTCATTTTTCTGAGTTATTCTTGCTCTAAGCCGCTGAACATTTATGACTGACTTGAAGAATAACATAAAATCTTCACAACTGTAGGTTCGACAAGGCATAACCTAATTTTATTTTACCTATCGCTTGGGAGAAAAGTCTTAAAGAATATAACAACAACAACAAAGCCGTAAGTCCCACTATTTGGGGTCGGTTACATGAGTCTTTTGCCATTGAGATATGTAGAAAGTCATATATTTAGTTAAGTTTAGAGTACTTAGATATTTATTTATAGTTTCTATTAAAGTCTTTTAGGTCTTCCTCTATCTCTCTTCGTATCACTAACATTAATCATTTTACTTCTTCTAACTATCGCATCCGAAGGTCTTCTAAGCATATTCTCATACCATCTTAAACACTCAAATCTATAAAGTATTGTTGGTCTCACAACTGTCTTATAAAGCTTTCATTTTACTTTCAATGATATCCGATGATCACACAAGACTCATGATGCCCCTCATCATTTTAAAGAATAGAAAATGTGCTAAAATTATTACTCAAGGTAAAAATGTACCATTTTGTTCCTTGGGATATTTCTAGATTATTAAAATTCGATTTTATCAATTTATTTTTGTGAAGGAATGACTTCGTTTAGAGTCTAGAAGATACGTCCACCATTTTTGACAATGGTACTTAAGTCTTACTGAAAGGTTGATGGTAATTAGCAGAATGAAACAAGTAAAACTAGAGTAAGAAAGCTGTTAGAGGAAGTAGTAAATCATAGATTTAAGTATATTAATCTGCTTCTGCATGGTGAATTAAGAGGGGAACATGTATGCAATTTATTTTTCTTTTTCCTACAAAACCTGATTCAGAATGCCAAAGGTTATTTTGGACAACATTGTACAGGCTTTGGTAAGAACATGTGCAAAAGCAAAAAGTTCATAGAGAGAGAGAGGGTGTGTGTCTAGAATACATCAGCTAGTTCATTTATGTTCAGCTCTTTTGCAAAACATAGCTTCATAGCTTAAGGTTGTAGATAGGTTGTCCTGTGGTTTTGTAGATAGTGGAGACCACAGATAAGTTCATGTCAACTAAGCTACCTCATAGGAAAACAAAGAAAGATATTTTAACGAGAAAGAAAGAAAATAAAAAGTTAGTAAGAAGGAGAAACGGAGAAATGATTTTAAAAGAAAAGAAAATTCTTTTGTTGACTTCTTTATTTAATTTGAGTTAAATTATCCCTTTGATTTAACTTTTTGTCATCTTGTAGCATTCTCTTTATTTCACTTTCATTTTACTTCCAATTCTGGTTAGATATTAGTCACAAATGATTATCTGAATAGTAATTTGTAACTCTTAATTTCAATCCTCAGAATGTCAGTTTGAAATTTTAAGAATCTTACTCTTATCTAATTATCAAATGAAGTGATGCAAACATACATGTTTACTTATAGTACCTTTCTCTAAACAGAGTTTTTTGACATGTATATTATTATAGTGGTATTGTGAAGTGATTTTTAATTCTTATGTTTTATGCCTCTGATATTCATTCTCTCCATGTATTCTTTCAATTTCTTAATTTCCTTTCTTTGATTTTGGATAAAAAAATGTTTAGAGAACTTTGTGCAAACATTTGTTGATTATTTTAAGTGTATGTACCATTTTTTTCCATAGGATTAATCTTGTTTACTTTGTTAGGGGTTTTTTTTTTCACTGGTTGAGACTTGGTCTCAGCCTATAGACCCCACTTCTTACATATTAGTACTTTATCCGACTTGGACACACCTTTGTCTAAGATGAATAGCGTTGGTTACAAATGGCAGGCTTATAAAATTCATTAGAATCATCTATCCTTAGCAAGGTTTTCCTTACCGAGCGGTAAGGCCCGTACCACCCGGTACGTACAGGTCCGGCAGTTGACTGGTACGCGGACCGACAGCTATCGGGCGGTACCGCTAAAATCGACCGTCGACGGTCGATTAAGGGAGAAATTGATCGTCGGCGGTCGATTGAGGAAGAAAAAGGGAAGAGGAAGAAGAAGAAGAAGAGGAAAAAAAAGAAAGAAGAAGAAGAGAAAAAAAGGAGAAGAAAAAAATACCTCGCCCGCGCGCCCTAGCTGCCCGCGAGCCCTCGCCGTCCTCGTCGCCCGTGGGCGACTTCTCTCCCCACGCGGGGAGAGAGATCGAGGCGATGTCACCTCGATCGACGTCACCCCTTTATTTGATTTTTTAACATATTTAATATTTTAATATAATATAATATAATATTATATTATATCGGATGGTATGAACTGTGCATACCGCCCGATACAGGTATCATACCGGTACCAACAAAATGTTGGTACACCGGTATAGACCGGTACGTAAAACCTTGATCCTTAGTGATCATGGTTGGTCCACATCACTATGCAACTGTCTTAATAGAGTTCCCAGCAGAAGCTTATTAAGTTTTTCATTACTTAATTTGATTCTTCTGAAGTCTTCTTTGGTTCTTTTGTTGTTTTCAGTTGTGATATCTGCTTTTCTTCTGATTTGTTGCTTTGTCACAGGGTCTATCAGCTGGTTTACTGAGGCAAGCTACTTATACAACTGCGCGACTTGGTTCCTTTAGGTATGTCTGCCTCTTTATTTCAGAAAATATTTGAACACCATCTTAAAAACTATAGAGGAATGTTACCTGAGAACATTCAATTCTTGTCTTGGTCTGGCAAATCAGATAAACTCAGCCTGTTATGTAACTAGATGAGTCATGTGTTTGATTAAAAGCAAAGGTTTAGATAGTTGGATTTCACATGCAAACAAATATGCAGATTTATAGTCAAATAACTCTAAGACTGTAGGTTTCTTGGATCAAACACATGCAAATCAAATGTGTTGGATTAAAAGCATAGAGTCATGTGTTTGATCAAGTTTATGTAACACAACTAAGGCTTAGATTCTGAATTTGCCCAAAGGTAGATAGAACCTTGCTTATATTCTAAAAGAATCTTTGACAATCAGTTAGTATTGTCGCCCATTTTATTTGACCGATTAACAAAAACATAAAAAATTCAATTGATAATGTTGGAACTCTACTTTTTGTTCACTTATTAGAATGCTATCTCGATGATTTCTCAGTTCAACCAGCGACCTTTTGTTTTGTCTAGGGTGTTGACCAACAAAGCTGTTGAGGCTAACGACGGGAAGCCCCTACCTTTACTTCAGAAAGCTGGTATTGGTCTGACAGCTGGAGCAATTGGAGCATGTGTTGGCAGTCCAGCTGATCTGGCACTCATTCGGATGCAAGCTGATGCAACTTTACCTGCAGCTCAGCGGCGAAACTACAAAAATGCTTTTCATGCACTTTATCGAATTGTTGCAGATGAGGGGGTTCTGGCACTATGGAAAGGTGCAGGTCCTACTGTGGTGAGGGCAATGTCACTTAACATGGGCATGCTTGCATCATATGATCAGAGCGTTGAGATTTTCAGGGATTCGCTCGGTTTTGGAGAAGTTAGCACTGTAATTGGTAAGACACTAGTAACCAGTAATACTTAATTGATTTTTATATGTTGTTCTAAAATTTTGTGGTAATATGTGTGTGATAATACCTCCTGGTATTAGATTCTTTGGGCTAGTACTGAATGGTTGATTATGGTTTGTTTAATTTGACATCCTGGCTGTCCTTTGGGCACAAGTGTAGCTTCCTAGATAAAGCTTGACACATCTTTTCTTTGCACTTTCACCAACCAATGAAAACCTTGGATATTGCACCTGGAAATGATTTGGTACTTATTTATCAAATGAAAGCACAAGAAGCCTATTAGTCATTTGGTCAGCCTTTTGGATCATCCTTATTAGGAATTATCTGGTATCATACCAGTCCGGATACCAACTGGCAAAGACCAGACTAGGATTTTAAACCTTGAATCATACAGCTGTTGTTAGCTTATATACAAAAGAAATAATAGTGGTCATTTGTCTTAGTCTATCAAATGAAGGTGCATCTGAGATGATTAAAGGGATAAAATTTCATTTGTTTGTTCCTAAGAGGTCTAAATGCCATTTTGTTACATTCTTTTTAATTTGAGACATGTTGTAATATGAACATGTAATCTCTTTGTAGGGTTGCAATCTAGTGATTTTTTTCTTGAATTTCTCATCACCGTGTTTGCAGGGGCAAGTGCTGTTTCAGGGTTCTTTGCATCTGCTTGCAGTTTACCATTTGACTATGTCAAAACACAGATACAAAAGATGCAGCCAGATGCTAATGGGAAGTGTCCTTACACTGGATCTTTGGACTGTGCCATGAAGACCTTGAAGAACGGTGGTCCTTTCAAATTTTACACTGGGTTTCCCATCTATTGTGTGAGGATTGCCCCACATGTGATGGTAAAGTATCAATTCATCTTTCAAAGAAATTATATATATTATATTGATAGGACTTCATCCAGCAAAATTAATTGCATTTTCTCCAAAATCTGGAACCTCATCCCTTTGTCTAATTGGTTCTTGATGGAATATTTTGCAGATGACATGGATATTCTTGAATCAAATTCAGAAAATTGAGAAGTCTGTGGGATTGTAAGAGTCCCGATATACCTGATACCTGCATCAGTTTATTTGAAACAGCTTATAATAAGGTTCCGGCTTTTGACTTGCAGCCGGCTACAGCAGTGTTATTCATCCATTCAGATTTAGAAAGATGTTATAGTCTGTTTTGCTGTAATTTGAGAAACACTAGTATTCAAATTTTGGGGAGAAGGTGCAGTCTGAGTCATAGGTGGGCATAGGCATTCTTTCCTAGAAAGGTTTTGTTTTCTAAACAGTCTGAAATCATGGCCTTTTTTTTTTTCGAGATTGTTATGATTCTATTGTGCAGTATGCTTAGTATCTTCTACAAACAGCAATGTGGTGCTGCCATTGGTTCGGAACCTTCCATGCTGCATCTCTATTATTAATAAGGTAGAAACTTTCTAAAAGTCATGAACCTGCTGGATAAGACAGGTTCAGAGCTTTTCATCTGTCCCATGATTTGAGTTCATTTTTATTCCTGATGTCATATGAGATCTTGCTAAGCTTTACCTATGCTGTGCTTTTTCTATGTGTACAACAGGCTGGATCAGTGTATCCTCTTTTGAGAGCACCAACAAGTATCCAAATGTAATCCTGTTGAGTCGAATCTCTGGGACCATGATATTTCCTGCAGTGGTGGTCGACTGTCGGAGCATTATTCATTACACTTGTCTCCTTGAGCTGTCTGTCAGGTGCCAAGCCTACTTATTTCTTTCATAATGAAATAAGCCAATTGCTAATTAGCTAAATCCTTTTTATGTAGTTTATATACTATATTACTCTTTCACACACTAGGTTGCTAAGGTTCCATGTGCTCAGCATTATATGTGTTGGAATTGAAAATATAAAAGAATACTGCATCAGGCCTATTGTTACCTTCTTGGATTAATTATGATATAACACACTCGCCCACCAACTTCATCCTGGCCAACAAAAATAATTTTTTTTAGCTAATAATAATTCCTAATCTTAGGGAGTTAGGTTCTAATCTCTAATCCAATACTCAGATTCTCCTGGTGACTAATGACAGGGGAAGTATTACATGAGTGACAAGTGAGAAAGCCTTTTATAATTTTTCAAGTATTAAAATAGATTTTAGTTATGTGATCAGCAAGAAAGCCTTTGATATTTTTCTTTAAAACAGACTTTTGTCGTTCGACTTAAAAGACGATTTAGATCTACTCATTATTCTTCTTTGCGAGAATAGCATTGGCAGAATTGGGTGGATCATCGAATCCACTCACTTAAGAACTTGTAAAACATGTTCGATAGTCTTTCCGAGGCTTATGTCAGCAAAAAATTCGTAAGACTCGATTAATATCAAATCTTATGAAATCTGATTTAGATTAGAAAAAAAAATGATGCAAATGATTGATCAGTAATCTCCCTTGTGATAGAAGGATCAAAAGTATAATTATAGATCTATTGGATGTTGATGTCTACCTATTTGAGAGCCAAAGTGATAATCGCACATTATTGAGATGATATTCACTTTTTATTAAGATATTGGTCACATATAGCTGAATTGTCAACAATTCCTATGACCTTTTATTTTGTCCTATGACCTCTTCTCTCTATCTCTCTCTCTTCTATATATATATATATATATATATATATATATAGAGAGAGAGAGAGAGAGAGAGAGAGAGAGTAATTAATGATGTTATGTGCAAATTTAACAAAGTAGATATGAAATCATCGTCTGCATCAAAGACGGCTTCAAAGACTTTTATGTGAATCCCATTAAAAACTGAATACTAGTACTGCACAGGTATCAATTTAAGCCGCTCATGTTTGATTCTTGGACAGAGATCTTGTGGTGTAGAAGCCAGTAATTATGACAGGGCCCACCTTACTGCCACGTGGCTGGCTACGATTACCCCTTGTCATGCCTGCCGACCTTGACTCACCATCAAATCCTCAAAATCCTTGTAACTTGCACTAATCACTCCCCTAACAATGCTCTCAATTTGCTAAAATGACCTCCTACAATCTTAATCTTTGCTTCTTACAACTACATCAGCTGCCATTGAAGCCCTCGGTCTTAAATTTCCCATTCCTTGAGAACTTTACAGGAAATTTCTGCACCAATTATTACAGAAAAAAAAAAATCCTTATATCTCTTATCATCCTTTCTTCATGCCTTACTTTCTAGCCATAAATACCCTCCCCCTCCTTTCCTTCCCTCTCGTAAACTAAAGATCTCTCACTCTTCCTCCTCCTCTCCGGAGATATCTACAGACCTGTACCTGAGATGGTTCAAATGGAGTCCTCACGCCCAGCCAAGAGGCTGTGGCGCATAGTGAGGGTGGTGCTCTACATGATCCGGAAGAGCTGCTTCATGCATAAGCTCATGATGGATCTACACCTCCTCCTCAAGCGCGGCAAGATCGCCAGCAAAGCCCTCGTTAACCTCGTGACCTTCCACCACCAGCACCACCACTATGGCGCCACATTCACGGACTCGGGGTTCTCGTGCCGGTCCATGGACCCTAACCGCTCCTTCTACAGCCCCAGGGAGGTGCAGTTCAGCTGCAGCAGCACCCCTTCCTACCCTTCCCTCCATGCCATCAAGCGAAGGAGCCGCCACCACCGCTACGACTACGACTACGATGCGGCGGCGATGGCCAAGGCATTTGAGATACTGGAGTACTCCGAGCCGTGGGATACTGAGCGCGTCATGGCGTCGCCATCACCAGCGCCGATGGTATGGGATTTCGGGAGAAGCCCGGCGGGGATGCGACAATTAAGGATTACCGACTCACCATTCCCACTGAAGGAGGAGGAAGACGAGGAAGCAGGCGGGCGTATCGACCAGGAGGCGGAGAAGTTCATCAAGCGGTTCTACGAGCAGCTTCGTCTTCAGCAGATGTTTCCGGGGACGCCAGAATACGGTCACCGCCGCCATGAACCGTTGACGGGACGGGCCTGAGATGTTCTTCTTAATATGATATCTGATATCCAGAATGCAGCATTCCATTTTATGAGTGACTACTTAGAAGCTATTATTACAGCATAAATAGTGTCTTCTGTATTCTGTATTTTACTATATTGTCTGTTGTGTAACTTCTTATCTCTTCAACTACAATGTGTCCTGATCATGTTCAATTCCTCATCTAAAATACTACTTCAGTTTTGCCAAGCAAATGCTGTTGGATAATAAAACAAGTATAATAATTTTAACACACTGTTTTATATGAAAATTAGGCTTTTGATTGAACAAAAGGGAGACCTCAAATGGTAATAAGAGGCTGCAGCTGAAGGACAAGCTTCAACGATTTATATTTGGAGATTCACCTTGCATTATATATTGATGCAGGATAGTAACTACATCTTTCTCGTTTGATAGTGATGATATCGTTGATGTTTGGATTACTCCGATTTAGTTCGGATCCGTAAATATAAGAAATATAATATGATCAAGAGGAACATGAATGCCAAACGTGGGCTGGTGGATTCGGACGTTTATCCCATGATCAGATAGAGTTCCAAAAGTGATCCTTTGATGCTGAAGTTATACTCGATAAAAGTAGAGTAATTTTTAGAAAATAGTAATCAACAAAATATTTCATGGTATTTCTCATCTTAGAATATTTTTTGGATTACTATTTTAGTTTGAGTTCTATGTGATCACTAGGTCCTACCCTTTTACTAATGATTGATTTATCACATGTCAAGTCACTATTAGAGAAATATTTTCTCTATCAACAATATTAAAAAAATTAAAATTTTAAAAATTATCCTCATCAACTCCTTTACTTTTGCCTCTTAATCAAGATCCATATCAAATATCTTGCTCTTGAGCGTGAACACCAGCAATACAAGCGATCTCACAGGCGAACAACAATATCTTGCCTCTTATAGAATTTGTGAGTCTTTCTAGAACAACAATACAGACAACACAAGCTCAAATACCTCTAGTGATGGAAGATATGGATAGAAGATAAAAGATCCATCTGAAAGATTATCTCCAACTATCTTCTCCTCTAAACCTAGATAAATAAGGCTTTGTCTCTAAAATATATCATGCTATTCTTTATATTTTATATTCTATTATGGTATCAGAGCAGTTTGCTTAGAGAAATCTTTCTTCTCGCTGTTGGATGATAGTAATCATCCCTCACGGGTTATTGCAACGTCTCCCTATCGGTGAAGTAGCTTCCCCAACCACTACACCATTGGCCAGAAGGTGTCCCCTGCTGCTTCCCTTCCACAAGTAGCAACCACACGATCACCTCTTAGTAATCGATGATGTCGACAACGCACCCCCTCTGCTATAATCTCTCAATCGCCATCACATCCCCTATGTTGCTCATAGTCGACGCCCTCTCCAACACTGTTGGTAGCATCTCTGACCTTCCTTTCATGCTTTGGCGCATGCCGCTGTCCCCTCCAACCGTAGGTGGAGAACCTAAAGTTTGGTGCTACTGTCGCTACCCCCTTCAACTGTTGTCCTCACCCCAGCTCCTTCCACTGTAGCCTCCACAAGGGCCATAGCTTTCCCCATAAGACTACTGGGCCGCTCAATGTTGCAGAATGATTCTGAGATCCAGGATCCTGGCCCATTTCTTCTCATCTGCTCCTTTGCTTCTTTTGGCCCTTCCTCCAGCCAACGAGATTGACAGAGGAGAAACCTCTACCGCTTCGCTGTCGACAAGTTCTTCCCCTCCATCAATGCTCCTTGCCCACCGCTACCGCCTTCATCTACCAGTTCACTCGGTGTTGCTTCTTCGTCGTTCATCGATGATCGCATGGGTAAGCTTCTCGATTGTTGCTCTCCCTTTGCCACAGTTTCCCATGCATAAGTAGATTTCATTGTCGACGGACGCCATCACACCAGCACCATCTGGCTACCTACGATGATAGGAACCTACGACGGACTTCAAGCCACCGTTATCACCCATTGCAGATCACTGCACTCCCTCTCCCATCGACACCACAGTCGTTGCCAGTTTCCTCTTAGACCATCATAAAGCATTCTTAGGGAAGTATATCAATGCCCTCCTCCACAGCAGTCGAAGCCTCTCCTTCCCCTCGCCGTCCGAATACTCCAGTCCCTGCCACCTGCTCGGCTTCCACACGCTAGACCAGGCCCACCACTTCCTTGCCTACTACCACCGCACCCTCGACCTCCGCTACACGCCACCACTGTTGTCCTGCCCTTGGCCACCTCTCCTTGCCGTGTTTCTCCATCGATAGCAATAATTGCAGATTTCACATAGTCTACAGTCGCAACATAGATAACTGTAGATTTCTCATAGATCTACAGCTGCATCATAGATTTCTGTTGATCTATTTCAGACACACATCTAAATCCTTCAAATCAGTATATATCATCATAATGCTTGCATCATCTACTTCTGACTTGTCGATTATTATTCCTGCATGGAATAATAGTTTTTCTCAGCATACATGACTCATCTCCATCAATGCTGCAACTCCAATACCTTTCAAATTATCCAAGGGCAACAACTATGCATCTTGATAAGTATAATTATCTCTTCTTTTATTAGGGCATGACCTAATAGGATACGTCGAAGGATCTTTCAATTATCCACTAAAAAGGATCCAAATACTAGGGGAACTAGATCTAGTACCAAATCGTGCTCACAAATTATAGTTACGTCAAGATTATCTTATCCTCCAAGCAATAAGCCAAGTCATTGGATTTATCGCCCCACTGATATCTTAACATAACATTGTCGTAGAAGCATGATCCAAGTTGCAAACCACCTTAACCAATCACACCTGTACTCGTATGCTTAATCTCCTCTCCACTTTGATGAAAACAAAACAAGTGGAAGTACTATTGCTAACTATCTGTAAAATATAAAAGTTATCATCGATGACTTAACTTTGATAGGCCATTCCCTCACTAATAAAAAAATCATAATCAATACTCTAAATGGCCTCAGAGATGAATACAAAGGATTGGCAGTAATAATTCGGGTGCGTGACTCACCGATATCATTCGAAGAACTCTACGATAAGTTAATTGACTATGAGACATATTTAAAACACGAGGACAAGATACTAGGTTCAACCATCACAACTCATGTCAATCAAAAATCCAAGAGAAGGAATCACCAAAATACCAAGAATGTCAACAAAGGATCATCTAATATGCCTCTAGACATATGGGTAACATACAAATATATACTCATCAATTTTTCAATCTAAATTTTAACAACTATCAGGGTGGCAACTTTAGTATCCATCAGCAGCTTTGGCATCCTAACAATCCAAATCAGCAAAGAGTCATCTATCAATTGTGTGATAAAGTCGAACATTCCATCAAAGTCTGTCGATCTCAACCCAGACTTCCTGCTACATCTAATTGGCCTTAAGCAAACACAATGACTACTTCGATTACTTGTCCAACTAATTGGATTGTGGACTCTGACGCTTCTCATCCATCACCTCTAATCTTCAAAGTTTTTCCATCCATAATAACTATATAGAAAATGACGACATCATCATTGGTGATGGTAACATAATTCTCATTATTCATATTGGTTCCATAACACATTAATTCATACATCTATTACTTTTACACTTGATGATGTTCTGTGTGCACCTCACATTAAAAGTAATCTTATTTCTATTTTCCAATTCTGTAAATAAAATAACATCTCAATCGAATTCTTTCCTGACTCTTTTTTAGTAAAGGATTTGAGCACGGAAGCATCCTTGGTCCGATGCCCGAATAAAGATAACATTTACAAGTGGTCATTAGCTTCCTAAATCACTCAGCCCATTTTTCACTCTTCAGTTGCAACTTCATTTGATGTGTGACATCGCCGCCTTGGTCATCCCTCATCCCTTATCTAACAAAAAATAATTTCTCATTATTCTCTTCCAACTATGAAAACCAATAGCATTATAACTCATTGTGATGCTTGTCCTAACAATAAAAGTCATAGACAATCGTTTAAGACATCCTATATATCCTATTCTATGCCATTTGAAATTATTTACATAGATGTATAGGGCCCTATCCCAACCACTTCTTTTGATAATTTTAGATTTTATGTTATTTTCATAAATTATTTTACAAAACATATATAGTTATATCCTCTCAAATATAAATATGAAGTTTTCATAGTCTTTACTCATTTTAAAAAGTTGATCGAAAACTTATTTTAATCCATAATTAAAATAGTTTACTCTGATGACAGAGGTGAATATCAAGCCCTAACATCTTATCTCTCAGCTAGTACACAACATCTCACATTACCACCATATGCTCACTCCTCAACTAGTTGCCTCTGTCGAACGAAAACATTGACATATAGTTGAAATTGGTCTTATCCTCTTACATCAAGCCTTTATGTCATCAACCTTTTGGTCAGCAACCTTTCAAACTAATGTCTATCTTATTAATAGTATGCTCACTCTATTTCTCTAATTTCAGTTACCATTTGAAAAACTATTTCGTCAACTTTCAAATCTTTAATAACTTAAAGTATTTGAGTGTTTATGTTATTCATGACTATGACCATATGTCTCTCATAAGTTAATATCGAGATCTAAGCCTTACATCTTCATATGATACTCTTTTGAACATAATGCTTTCCAATGTTACAATCCCCAAACTGAAAAGGTCTTTATATCATGTCATATCATTTTTGTAGAGTCTGTCTTTCCCTTCAAAAAATATGAGTCTTCAACCATAAGATCCACCCAACAAATATACATAATTGGAGCACTCATTCGACCCTATCAAATGATCCTCTAACCATACCATCCAGTCCTTCCCACCAAGATACACACTTTATTGTTCCTCCGGTTCAGTAACTCCTCACTCCCTCCACTACTCATTCATAATTCACCCTATTGATGAAACACTACTCTCAGAAATACAATCACTGTAATTACATTCTCCTAAACCTAGTGACTCACTAATACATATACCTATTATACAACTTAACAATCCCATTACACTTGGCCATCCTATGATCACATGTTCCAAAAGTGATATTTTCAAACCATGTCAAGTACTTGATCTTTATGCTACAACAAAATTTTCTCCAGAGCCAATTGAACCCACCACCATCAGTCAAGTATGAAAATCTCCACATTGGCATAAAGCCACGTGTGAAGAATATAACATCTTACTCTATAATTCTATATGAACCCTTCTACCCTTTCATCACACAAAATATCATCGAGTGTAAATGTGTTGTTAGATATAAAACACGTCTAGTGGCCAAAGATTTTCAACAATGATCTGGTGTTGAATTCATAAAGACATTTAGTCCCATTGTTAAGTTGACAACAATCCGACTTATCCTAAGTTCGGCCATTACCAAAGGCTGATAATTATGATAATTGGATGTTAATAATGCTTTCTTATAGGGGACTTTAACTAAAGATGTCTTTATGCAGTAACCTCCAGGTTTTATCCATCTTTAATATCTAAAACATGTTTGCAAATTATAAAAAGCTATTTGTGAACTTCGTTAAGCTCCAAGACCTTAGTACATCGATCTTGGCTCGTTTTTGACATTAATTGGCTTTATCAACTCCAAATAAGATACTTCGTTATTTTTACAAAAATAAAATGATGATATAATATATCTACTAGTATATGTGGATGACATTATCATCACAGACAATAATCCTATAGAAATCAAGGGATTTCTCAAACAATTGGTAGATCGATTTTCTATTAAAGATCTCGGAACCCTGAGTACTTTCTAGGAATAAAAGCTACATACACGACTCTTTCTATCTCAAAGAAATTATATTCGAGATTTATTATCAAAGATAAATATATGCCAAAAAGGTTGCCACTCCACTCTATGCTACCGAATCACTAAAGCTATATGATGGCAACGCTATTATGGATCATACACAATATCGACAAGTAGTTAGCTCCTTACAGTACCTCTTTCTCACTCGTCCAAACATCTAATTTGCAGTAAAAAAATTATCTCATTCATGCATCAACCATCTATTATCCATTGGTCTACAGTAACACGAATCCTGCAATATCTCAAATGGACTCTCAGTTATGGACTCTTTCTCCGAGAATACTCATCAGTTCATCTCCATATCTTTGTGGATGCATGATTGGGCAAGAAACATTGATAATAGTACTTCTACATCGGGATATATTATCTTTCTTGGAGCAAATCCAATCAGTTAGAGTTCAAATAAGTAGAAGACAATCACATAGTCTACAACTGAAGCTGAATACCGAGCCATTGCCACCACTACTATAAAAGTCAATTGGGTTACGAATCTACTAAAAGAATTGGATATTAACTTCACCATAACTCCTACAATAATGACAAAGCCACCTACCTATGCACCAATCCAGTGTTCTACTCGCGTATGAAACACATTGTCTTCGGCTTCCATTTCATCAGAGATCAAGTTGGTAGATATCAACTATTGGTTTACATTGATCCAAGATTGACGTTCTTGATAGGAGCTTAATCTTGCAGGGGCATGAGAAAAAATATGGATAAAAGATAGAAGATATGATCTCTAACTACCTAAAGATTATCTCCAATCACCTGAAAATGATAGAAGATATGATCTCTAATTAAATTAATCTTTATGTATCGAATGATAAGAAAAGCTTCATAGTCGGGGTGTTATAGAATTTAAATCTGGCTAATAGTAGTCATGGAGACCTCGAAGCTCGATTGCGACTTTGCATTCAATTATTTCCAAATTCTGGTTGAATGACTTAATTGCTGTCCATACTCACAGATGCACTTGCAGCATTTTAGATAAAGAAAAATGTTTATTTGATTTAGGAGTCAATTCTTTAGGTCAACATAGATTTACTGTTGTGGCCTGCTGACCGTCTTCCCTAAGTGTGTGAACCCTAATTGCCATTCTAAAGCTTAAAAGACTCAAAGGTCTTATTTAAAAGATCAAGTCTAAGAATTATTTTCAAACCTGTTCTCACCATAAGAGATAGAGATTGACAAATAAGAACCAAACACAGAGAAGCAAGCAATAACTCATTAGGCATCAACAAAGAAGAAGCTTCAGATATGCAGACTTTTTTAATTCCTGCGGTAAACCTCTTGTCCCATTCATAAAAAGGACATTGTTCCCAACAGTAGCACTGATAGACGACAATGTTAGAAACTCTACTGGCTAAGCATGATATAAATTAGCTCTTTCGATTTCTAATTGGAAGTGCCCATCTGGTATTCATATCTTAGAATAGCCTGAACATAACTAATATAGATGTTTGAATACATATGACTAGGCCTTGTAAACTATACATGAGGAGATACATCTTTATCAAGCAGACATAACTTTTAGAACTCCCAACCAATCTATTTATGGATTGATGGTAACCCCTGATGAATAGTAATGTTGGCATATCCTGTTAAACTTGCTTTGCTACAACTTTTGTTGCATGAATACCAACAACAGTTTTAAGAGTACTGCCACCTGAAGTAGCAAATGAGCAGCATGTATAGAGAGAATGATGATTGAACTGCTATAATGTTGTTAAGCAACATTTCCTAGTTGTTTACTTTTCTTCATAAACCTGTTTCTAAGTTTACATCCCTTGCTGATCTCCTGAAATTACAATAATTTATATACAAAAGTTCTCTCAAACCAGTTCTTTAGGTGATGTTAGACGAGATCTTAGTACTTACGGATGTAAAACTTAGAGCATTACATGCATAATCTATTACATATTTACGTCATAAAAAAACTTTGCATGTGACTGACATGATCTTGTTCTAGTTTCAAAGGTGTGCTTTGCATTTGCCAGAGAATAATAAGCATCAAACAATAAAGAACTTGTGTGTGTGGGTGTGGTTTATGCATAGAAATAACATCTCAGTTTAAGTTACTTTGATCTCTGTATCAGAATACTTTTTGTATTTTTCCTTGTCGAGTTTCATAAATTTAATGTTATCGCATGCTTTTATTTTTCTCAAAAAATTGATTCCGATTGCTGGAGATTGTGAGAGACATGCAAACAATGCAACTGTCTCATTTAAATGCCTGACTTGAAGTGGTTTAGCATAGTTGTCATTGCTTTTATGTGTTGATGTAGGGGGTGGAACAGTCGGGACAGAGAGTGACCTCAGTAAAGATGTGGTCTGGAAACAAGTTGGCAATATTGCCGGTGTATTTATCAGGAGGGTCTCCTTCCTGCTTTTAAATTTTCTTTTCTTTCACCTCTTTTGTTATGAACAGAAATCTTGTATTAATGTCTTTGACAAGACATCCTGCATTGTATTGCAGACAAAATTTAAATCTCGCTCATGACATTTTCTTATATGTATTAATTTTTTATAATATTTTTTTAATGGAATTTACATTACAAAAAATATGCATGGAACCTGATATTTATTATTATTATTATTATTATTATTATTATTATTATTATTATTATTATTGGCTCCAATCAGCAATTTTCAGGACCAATGGTTTTATCTTGTACTTGTGTTTAACATTTGGGTTGTTTTTGCTCATGTTGAACTACTTCATAGTTTCTTGTGCTTTTAATATTTGAGTAGACTTAAGCAGTCTTACAACATTGCCTTCTCACCTAAAAACTAAAACAACACATTAAAATTTAGAAATTCAAAGAAATGATTCTAATTTTTTTTAAATAATATCATCTAATGAAATAAGCACAAATAGGATTAAGTAACGAAAAATATTAAAAAAAATTATTTACTCTCCTTTTTTTAAAATATTATTCTTTTCCGCCCCTTTATGATTTTTGAACATGCTGTTTTATGTTTTAATGTTCCAGTCACTAAAAACCTGAGATGTTCACTTACCTTAGACTTCCCTATAAAACAGTATTATCATTCTTCTTATTTTCTTACTGAGATTTTTTCATCTTCCCAAAGATGATTCTTTCATCACATATTTTCTTCTCAGTTTCTCTTCTACTCCTCGAAATCCTATCATCCTTTCACGCTAGTGCTTGTAGTAAGGGCTTCCCATACATATATATATATATATATATATATAATCCTACACGAGAGCGAGATTTGTCTTGTATAGCAAGCATTCAACACAATTTTAGGTTTTTTTAACAGTTTCTCTTATTTATTTAAAAGATTATTGGTTTATGGTCTAACATACTGTAATGGTTGTTATATTGATATTTTTATCATAATATTTTTCACTATTTCTTAGAAACCTTTTCTAATGACTTTAGCTGATTGAATGTTGATCCAAAGTTGAGAATAGCAAATAAATTTAGGGTGATATGGGCCACTATTGTTATTGGACTGCTAAGCCGCTTACCTGAGCCCAGCCCACTAAGATGATTCTGTGCCAAAAGGCGTGCATATATCGGCGGCATGATATGATGATGATGATGATGATGATGATGATGATGATTAGGGTTAGGGCTTAGTCAACTCCTCGGCTGCCTCGTCTTCTTCCGCTCCTTCGCCGCTCGGTGCGTTAGGAGGAGAAAATGGCAGAGTCCAAGGCTGTGACCATCCGAACCAGGAAGTTTATGACCAATCGGCTCCTCTCCCGGAAGCAATTCGTCGGTTCCTCAATCTCTTCCCTCCATTTTCTTCCAATGTCTGCGCAAGAATCCTATTTTATGATGCTTTCTTGATTCTCTTTTCGGTTTATTACAGGTAATCGATGTTCTTCATCCCGGGAGAGCAAATGTTTCCAAGGTATGTGATTTTCACGTGACCTCACTTTTCGTAGGGTTGGGTATCGATTTGGATTCCTTCGCGGGTTATCTTATTGTCGGAGTTGAGTCTGTTTGTTCTGTGGTCGGCGACGCTGCAGGCAGAGTTGAAGGAGAAGTTGGCGAAGCTGTATGAAGTGAGGGATCCCGATACTATCTTCGTGTTCAAGTTCCGGACGCACTTTGGAGGGGGGAAGTCGACAGGCTTCGGCTTGATCTACGATACCGTAGAGAACGCCAAGAAGTATGAGCCCAAGTATCGACTTATTAGGGTATGCCTCCATATCTTGGCTTCATTAAGCGATAAAATTATCGTAGTTGCTTGTTTGTATTTGGCTCATTATCTAGTTTGCTTCGCCACTAGATCCTGTATGTGGAAGATGTCATATTGCGTATCCTGTATGTGGTTGATACCTAGTTTGCTTCGCCACTAGATCCCATGAGAAGATGCTTCAGTAATAATCTCCTTTGCAAAAATATGATCTTTAAGTGACGTGCTGAACGTACTTGTAGAAATTTGTTGACCAGTTGTTGATGGTATTTGGAAGATGTCATATGCCTAATGTTGTGCTAAATTTGCATCAGAAAAAGATCGTGCTATATAGCTTTGTGGATCTCTTTAAGAGTGTAGTGTGTACTATGAGAGCAAAGGTGACCCATGGTGCTAGAATCTCTAGTATTCTCGAGGATCATATTAGAATATGTGCCCTGTTAGCTGTATTATTCTGTTTAGTGCCTCATTTCCCCCAGTTATAATGCTGTTAAATTTGTTTTTTTACTATTTACTTGCATACATTTTCTTTAATTTACACTGTGAAGCCAAAACTTTCATTATTATAGTAACTAGAAATTTAGTTCGGTTGATGAATCCGTGTAACAATAAAGTTATTGCTATTTGGGAACCATAGCTATGTTTTTCTTTTTTATTTTTTCTTGTCAAATTCTCTGGTTGGACAACATTCAGATTTGCTGCAACATGATGCAGAGAGAATTTTCTATGACTTGAGTTGTTCAGAACTACTTATGATCAGTGTTTGTTTGCCTCATACGGATAGTAGGAGGTAACACATGACAATTTAAGAACAAATGCATATGTAGCATCCTGTAGACTAGGACATCTACAGTATCCTATGGGATGCTCTTTTATATATTAAATGTACCAGTAAAATTCATCTGTTATATAATGAACATCAGGAATTGGTCGAGAAGTACCACCTTTGAAGTCAACTGCTAAGTTATAATAATTTGCACATCTGGAAGTGTTCTGTTCCTTCAGTAAAGAGACTAGTAACCACAATTCTGTGATCTAGTGTTAAATCCCTACAAGTCTTTTGTGGCTCAGGTTTACAGTACTCTCGTCATCAAGGGGAACCTTGGGGTAAGCCCATATAAATGCACATGTTAGGGTTCTTCAAGTCAGTGGCATCCTGTAAGGACAGGTTTTGTTGTTCATATGTCAAGGGCTGGTAAAGTGATGTCCATCATCCACAATCTGTTCTATGTGAGATGATCGAATTTTGATAATCAGAATAAGTTGTTTTCCGATTGAAAGAGGCTGCAACAACTAAATAATAACCAGCAAGTGTAACTAAGTCTCGCCAATGGAAAGGGAGGCAGTGGTTCGTTCGCAAGGGAATATATTTTTACTCAACCTTTCATCTAAGGGTGTAGTTGTCAGCCAAGTAGTAAGACATTTCTTCTGATGCACATGGCAGGAAAAGTCTGATGTCCTTACAGATTTATGGTGAGTGTGTGTGTGTGGCATTTCTCGCAGTCCAAAAGCCAGCACCCTACCAAGATCGAAAAAGAAAGGAGTTTACAGCTTAACAGTTGTATGGATTTTAACTTGTGACTTTGCTTGACATGACATTTTCTTGTGCAAATTTCAGTTTTTCTAGATTCATGATTAGTCTGTGATAAAATATTTGACTCAATATCTGTCTATTTTGTCCTAAATCAACCTAACTGGGTATGATACAACAATTAAATATGTAGTTTTAACCACATATAGATTGAGTATATCTTTTAAATTCATGATTAGGTTGTGCATGTCTCATTCTCTGGAATTTCTTGTATTGTTTCATTTTCTGGTTGACTTTCCACCAATGAGTGCTACAAAGTCTTTGTATATGTCATCCATGATTAACTTTTTTAAGTATATTTGAGAATAATTCTCATCATACGGTGTTTCCACAGAATGGACTGGCAACAAAGGTAGAAAAATCTAGGAAGCAGATGAAGGAAAGGAAGAACAGAGCAAAGAAAGTCCGCGGTGTTAAGAAGGTGAATTATCCAGTCTTCTAGCCTTTTTATGGATTGACTTTCTTTTTTGAACAAATAATAGACCTTCATTGGTGTAGTGGACCTCCAAGTAACGATGGTCATGTTGGATTTTCTGCTGTATAATGTTGTTTAGCTTTAGTTTTCATACGCTCACTACTTATTCTTGTTAGTTACATTTGCTTACCATTCATTTTGTACGTGCAGACTAAGGCTGGTGATGCTGCCAAGGCTGGGAAGAAGAAATGAACCAATAAGCAAGTTCTGCTACCACTATTGTTCACCTACTATTTTAGCATTGGTGTGGCCAATGAACATCACAAGCTATGGTATATATTGGACGTTCACATTTATTTTAATCTACAATTTGTGAGTTCTCTAGAAGAACAACTTTTATTTAGTTCTGAAACATAAACACTTTCCGCTTACTTTTGATTCTTCTTCAAACATGAACTATTATCGCAAGTAATTAGTTCCTGAACTTGTCATGAGGTCATTTTGCAACTTCTTGGCATGAAACGTGTGTTCAATGGATTTGGTTGTTTGGACTATTTGACAGGATTTAAGAGAATACAGATGATTTTAATAAATACCGGATTCTATATGTAGTTCTCATTTATCTAGCACAAGCCAACTGAGAATTCTGTTTCGTTTCACCTTGTTGTAAATGATCAGTACAAAGCCCTTTGTTTTTTTAGGGGTAATTGTGGGCTTTTGTGTCGTCTGAACACAACTGCTGCAAATCTTTGGATTTTATGGACATTTAAATTGTTTGGGCAACAGATTCAAAAATCTTAGATTGCTGAAGACGGCATACAAGGCCAAACGGATTGCATCTTTGATTCAACAGCTTTCCTTAGAGCTGCTTCAGCTCATTGCATCCATATTGAGAATGAGATGCCGCAGAAAGACCTGCTTCAAATCATTGGTCAAAATAATTAAATTAAAATTCATCGGTAATTCATGACAGTCAGTGAGGGATATTTCATCGATGAGTCTTTTGATTTCATTCATGAATAATCCTTTGTAATTTTAATATATTCATTATATCTGTTGAGTCTTTTGATTTCATTCATGAATAATCCTTTGTAATTTTAATATATTCATTATATCTGTGGGACTAATCGAGATATTTATTATATTTACTTGGACTTGATATCGTCGAGACCCATTATATTTACTTCGACTTGACATAAAAAATAAATAAAATTAAAATTAACTTATAAAAATCTAATGAGTATGTTATTATCATCCAAACTAATGAAGTTTGATCAATTAGACATAATAATTAGACATAATAAATAAATACATAACATCGTATCAGAGTCACGAGTTTGATCTGACCCTGATGAGTGAACATAATAAATGCATCCTGAACGAGTTGAAGAAAATTTTCACAAAAAATGAGTTGAAGAAAAACTATCATTCAACTTTACATATCATCAATAACCACCCTCACATTTCTAGTGTAAGACCAAATTGAAATTGAATGTTAAGGTTGGAAACTAAAAATCAGATCTTGATGGAGAGAGATTGAGAACAATGAAAATTTTTATAAATACGTTCAACTTTCGAAATTAGAGCTTAATGTGTTTGAAGGAAGGCCCATTATTTAACCATATATATTATCAATAATCATCTTTAATATAAAACTAAATTGAATGACATAATTATGAACTAAGAGTTAAATTTAGAAATTAGATTGAAATCGAGAGTGATTAAGAAAAATGGTAAATAAAAGATCTCTTATATTATTTACCTGTGTTTTTCTTCTTCAAGTAACTCAAACATACTGAATAATTTTCCAACAAGAACTAAAATAATTAAAAAAATAAATATCACTGCTCTCAATCAAATAGGCTTATGTTTTTTTTGTCATTTTAATTGAGTTCAACAACAAAACTAACACAAGCTTCCAAATTTTGTCTCGATATAAATTTCGAGTCTATCAAATAATACAGTATTGGAACTTATAGTCACAAACTTACCTGAAATCATCTAAGTCATGAGGGACCCTTGCGATAATTTTATGGATTTAACTAAAATTATCTAAGTCGTGAGATACTCTTGTGTTAATGTCATAGTTTATGAAGCACCTTTGCACTAATATCATGAATTGAGATTTACTAAGTCATGAGGTTCCCTTGCGTTATCCATCCACAAAGGATTAGCATAGTTGCAACATCGCTAAGGTCCCGTGGGATCTATAAGAGAGTAAATTGATTAGTTCAAAAGTGAGCAATGGATAAGTTTCAATGTCTCACGAAGAGGGTAGCTTTATAATCAATTCAGCAAGGAGAAAACAAAAAATTAGAAGGCAAATGAACAGTCATAAGTCTAGAAATGATTACTCATTGGGTGTCGGGCGCAATGGCATGTTCTTGTAGGCTTAACGTGTGAACCTGTGAAATATAATCAATGCCCAACACTACCCCAAACTCTTATCCAACCAAGTGCCACTTGGGGAGTTCTTGCTAAATACAGCTATCATATAAGTCAATCACGTGAGTGATGATACATGTGATATGCTGCACAATCTTTTTCGTTATTATTATTATAGTATTTTTTCACTTTATATTATATGATGAATATATTGTGATGTCCTTGGATCTATACAATGAGAATTTGATCATGATAATGAGAATTATTCGCCTTTAAACATAGATCATAATATTCCGATCATAGGTTACTCGAGAGGGATATCGAGATAATCGGATAGATTAGTGTGCTATATACTCATCCATATGATGAAGGCAGTTGGTCTCACAGCTGCTTATGTGGGGAAACTAGGGATATAGTACATGTGCTCATTGGAGAATGAGTTCACTAAATGATTCGCTTATGAAATGTTGGATGGTTAATGACATATCATCATCAGACAATGATTCTATAGTTCCGGTAATGCATATGGTCTTAAGACACTAATGATACCTTATTTGATTATTTAATTCTTTGATACCAGATTTATGGGTCTGAAAGTTTCAGATCTGGTACAACCGGTTATTGAGAATGACAACTAACTTTACGAAGGCAATTGAGTGTCAATAGATGATCATTCACTCTTAATATTATGAGAGGAATATATTGTATGCTCTCATTCAAGTAAATCCCTGGCCAAGGTCATTTGAATAGAGAGAGGAGTTCTCTGGAGAAATCCGATTAGAGTGAGACTAGGATGGATTCCGTATGGACCTGACAGTACCATACTTGATATACGATCTCTGGGATATTAGATGGATGAGGGACTCTAGACATATGATAACTGAGGGCAAACAAGTCCAATGGATTATATGCTCTTATACCATATGAGGATTGTGGCATAGTGGCTTAATGTGTCCATAGTCGATGAGTTGAGTGAATTATTATGGGGATAATATTTTATTGAGTCAGAAAGTACTCTGAATTGGAAGGAGTTTTGACAGGTGCAATTCATAGTTAGCTCGATATTGGGCCTAGAGGGTCACACACATATGATGTACAACGTGATGAATAGATGATTGGATATGAGATATCAAATAAATCCATATTTTAGTGGATCCATTGGGTGAGACCCAATAGAGCTTAGAGTAGGTATTAGATAGGGATCCAATATCCAATAAACCAGGGGTAATTGGATGAAAATCTAATACCCATTAAGGAAGAATCCATTAGGATTAGCAATATGAGGCTCTCTATAAATAAGAGAGGGGCTCAAAGGGTCATAGGCTGGACCCCTACCGCCACCAGCCTCATCTCCTCCCTCCTTTCCTCCCTTGCCATCAGCCCCTATTTGATGCGAGAGGATAGCAAGAAGGGTCGACCCCTTCTTGTTTCTCTGCTATGTGATGGTGCGGGAAAGCGAGGGAGTGAGTTGTTGTTGTGTTCATTATGTGGATCACCACTAGAGAGGAGCTTGTGAGACTTCCTTCATCCATGAACTTGGATCTATGATATTAAGGGATATACAAGTTCCCCTAGGTGAGAACATCTCACACCTCTTATGCAGTTTTTGGTTTTTCAAGTTTTATGCTCCTGATCTTCGTACGATGATTCGATGAGACTATTTTAGAAAATTAACAATGGTTTTTTGAGTTTTATGCTTTCAATCATGTTACAATGTGATGCTCTCCAATGTTTCCTAACAGTGGTATCAGAATCTAGTTACTCATGTGATGATAAGTTATTAATTGCATGTTATGTTGAATAATGTAGAATCAATTTCTATGTAAAGTTTATGTGTTTTGTCACTAATCTAAGTTTTGGACAACACCTATTCTTACAGTTGAAAGGTTCGGTTGGCTGATCTTTCGTCATCAAAATTGTTGAATCTCGGATTGTGATGATGAGATCAATTGATGAGTGTTTATCTAACATGTGTGTTAGGGGAAAAATTACAGGTCTAACTATGATAGGAGCAATGGAGTTACAACCAGATGATGGGCTAAGATCAAGCTTGGGCATCGGGCCGGGTTCGGACGATGCGGTGGAACCTCGTCGGGAGTTCGCTAGGAGATTCGCCGAAGGGATCGAGAAGCTCGCTGGGAACACGCCGGGAGATCGCTGGAAGAAGACCATAGGACTCACCACAAGAATGCCGAAGGCTGTCGGATTAGGCGGGAGTTAGGTCTTGTTTAAGCTTATTGGTCATTAAGTGTTGTAATCATTAAGTTGTAGTTAGGGTTTGAGTCCTAATTGAGTTAGATTTGGAAGGAATCCAAATCAACTCAATGAAGCAACCAGATCCACTATGGGGTTTGAATGAGCTCAGGTTGAGCCCAATCAGTTGACCAAAGAGTTGGTCAACATCAGGTTCAAGCCGGAATTAAAAAAGTGGAGGGAACCACTTTTCTGGAGATTTCGACGGTAAACCATCGGTGAGCGATGGCTGGACCGCCTGTACCCTAGAAATAGGACGACGACCAACAGTTGTCGGTGGGTAAACCGCCCAGGGCTGGTAGCTGAATCGCCTGTACCCAGGTCGATGGGTGAACCACTCATACCCGGATTTTTCGGGTGAGTTTAATTTTTGGCTCCAAATTCTGAAGCCATTTGCGCCTATAAATACCCCAAGTTTTCTTGCATTCGACACAACAATTTTGGAGATTACATTCTGTGATAAAATTGTGTGTGATTTATAAGAAAAAGAAAAGGAGAAGGGAGAGAGCTTAGAGTTAGAAAATTCTCAAGTCTCCCTTGTAAGCTCAAGTGTAAGGGTTTAGTCTCCACCTAAAGAAGATTGATAGTGGACACTAGTGTGCCTCAAGAAGGAGGACTCAGGAGTGGACGTAGGCCGTTGGTGCCGAACCACTATAAAACTTGTGAGTTCTTTCCTTGCTTTCATTGCTTATGAATTTTGTATTGACGCTTCCAATTGAATTCACTCTTTGAAAGTAAAGTTTTCACATCAAGCACTTCCCTTCAACGTTGCTAATTTTTCGGGTTTGCTTATTAACTTAGCAATTTTCTCACTTGTTCTACTTGAACGAAAAGCTTCAGATTATCTATCTTGTTTAAGTGAAAAGCTTTTGTTTAAAATGAAAAACTTACACTTGCACTAATTCACCCCCCCCTCCCCCCTCTTAGTGCCAATTGATCCTAATAAAAATAATTGACATAAAACTGGGAAAAGGGCAGCAAGTGTTGCTGCCCTGTAGGTTTGGCCGAAGGCTGCTTGTAGCCTTGACCGAGAACACCCCTTGCTGCTCTTGGCCTAGTCAAAGGCTGCATGGTCGAGAGCAGTCCTTACTATTCTTAGCTTGGTCGAGCGCAACCCTGCGACTAGGGACTCTTGGCCGCAAGGGCAACCTTGGCTACCAGGGCTTCCTGGCCGCCCAAGGATACCATGCGGCTAAAGTTTCCTAGCCGCAAGGGGCACCCTACCATATGAATTTGGCAGGGTTCCTAAATTAGATTAAATTTAATTCAAGTATAATTAATTAAGTATTTTAAATAATTATTACCTACTAGTCCTATATGTTTGTGTATATGTGATGTATGACATTGACAGATGATCATCTGTTGTAAATTCAAGTGTTGTACCTCTCCTTGAAATTAAGGTTTCTCATTTATATAATATGTATATTTTTGGACCTACATGCTTATAATTAAGTTGTAAATTACACGAGAAAGCATGTCGGGAGCTTGGAGGAACAACATAACCTATGAGGATGAGATAAATGATCATTGAGCATGTAGATGCATCGAGGTGCCGATAGGATCGATGAGAATGAGATGGATGATCACCACATGTGGAGATGCATAGAACAGATATATTCTTTTGTGTGATCATGCCTTTTGGCTCAAGCTTGATCACACTAGGTTCTGGTCCATGATCATCTGGTGTGGATGTGTGCATATATATGATATTTTTTTTTGCACCTATTAGGTATATATATATATATACATGGGATATAAATATATGTGTATGTTATATTATATTTAACTACAATATCAAATTGAAAAAATCTCTCTAATAATAATATTAAGTCGGTAAACGTTATGTAATTAGATTGACCCACACGATCTTCCATCATTATATGCAGTATTTTTCTAATGTAGGCTGAGTTAGTCATGTCCCTCGAGGCTCACCTATATTGGGATTTGAGATATGATGTATGATATGAACATATCACTGGTGGCCCGAGGATATGGTATGCTTAGTTGGGTCCCTCGAGGATATATCATCGAATTAGACTCATCTTGTAATGATGATATTGATTTAACCGAACATCATGGTTGGTCAAGTCCCTTGAGGCCATGATGGTTCGATGGCCGAACATGACGGGAATTATAATGAGTTGTGATTGGCAAGAGTGGCATACCTTTTGGGCTTAGTATGATTGGTTAAGTCCATCGTGGTCATTCTAAGATGTCAATTAGATCTCGATCTCCATTTGAAATCCACTGGAAATTTTCGATTCACTTGTCGAAGGGTGTTGTGTGTTTTGCGAGAAAATAGTGAAAATATATTAAGATAGAAATTCATATCTTAGCTTGTCAAAAATTCAAAATCTGCATGTTATTTATTTTCTGCTACATCTTTATTTTTTAAAAATATGTCGCTTGCAAATCCCTCATATGACATACTTGATGTCGATTGCGTTACTGGTCCAAACTATACAGATTGGCTCTGCAATCTAAGAATCATTCTCACAATGGAGAAAATAGTTAGGATTAAGTTGGCACTAAGTTTGGGGTGGGTGTGTGTGGGGGGTGAATTAGTGCAAGTATAAAAAAGACTCATTTCAAAAAATTTGCTTGAAGTAAATAAAAAATCGAAAGCATTTCTTGGAATTCGTTGAAAGCAAGTATGTGAGTGATTAAACTTAAGACTGAATAAAGAACCTCGATTTAGCTATGAAATACTAAAATAAAAAGCAAGTAAAAGAAGGCTCATAAATGTATTGTGGTTCGGTCAAAAACTTGACTTACATCCACTTTCCGAGTCCTTCTTTGTCGAGGTCCGTCAGTGTCCACTAATGATCTTCTTCCATGGGTGAAGATCAAAACCCCTTACACTTTTCTCCTTTTCACAAGTTCAAGAGATGAACGTTTACAATTTTTCTCTCTTCCCTTAGATCCACTTTGAACTTTGTAGCACTCAATGGAAGTTCTCAAGTTTTATAGAATTTTGACTAAGATTACAACCACTTCTATTGCATTTTCTTATCACTTTCTTTCTCACCATTGCAAGAATACTTGGGTATTTATAGATCCCAATTGGCTTAAAAAAAATATAGCCAAAATTTAATCTTTCCCAAAAAATTGGGTACAAGCGGTACTATCATTGGCACGAGCGGTACTACCATCGGCACTAGTGGTACCACTGTCGGTAGTTGCCCAAAAACTTAGGCGGTGGTGGTACTATCGTTGCCTAGGTGGTACCATCACCGCCTGGGTGGTACTATCGTTAGGCAGCCCGAGAACAATACTTTTCCATACTGTTTTGTACTCAAGGTGTACCTTTTATTAATCCTTTTCCAAGTCAACAAAATGAGCTCAACCATGAGCTCAAGTCTAACCCAAAGTGGACTCGGTTACCTCACATTGAGTTAATTTATATTTCCCCAAATCTAACTTAATTATGATGCTAACTACGACACACTACACAATTATAATCGTTCTTGTCCAGTATGTCAATTGATCTTCTGAACTCCCGACGTGCTCCTAGTGGGCTCCCGACCATCTTCAGTGAACTCCTAGCAAATTCCCGACGAGCTCCCACTACATCATCTGAACCTCGGCTCGATGCCCGAACTTGATGCTGGCCTAACTTTAGATTGTATTACCTTTTCACCATCGAAGTTAATCCTACATCACTCATCTCTAACACACATGTTAGATCATAAAATCATCGATTGATTTCATCATCAAAATATGAGATTCAATAATTTCTCGCTTTTTGATGATGACAACCAATTGATGACGAGAGTTAACAACTCCCTATATATATATGCCATAGGATAAATAGAACAATCTTGACTTCAAAAGAACCCATCACTTTTGAATTTAAGCATTTTGACAAGATATGGCAGCAATAGGTTCAGCAACAACAAGATATGGATGCAGCAAGTTTGAATGAAGATAGTAACAATATGAATATGGTAGTAATGTGTCATTAAATATGGCAGCAGTATTCCAATGAAGATCATAGCAATATGTTAGCGATATTATGACGAATATGACGATAATAATTTTGACGAGATGGTAGCAATATGACAGTAATACTTCAACTAATATGACAATAATATTTTGTCGAAGATGGTAGCAATAACAGATGCAAACAAATGCAGCAATATTATGACGAAGATGAAGATAAGTGCAGAAATATTACGACAAAGATGAAGATAGATGCAACAACGGTAAAGATTGCAACAAAGGGTGATGAAATACTAGATCCACTGTAGCAGATGTAGATGGCGACAACACTATAGGAGTCGGCTGCAGTAAATGACAGTGGAGTCGACAGCGACAACACTAGGATCGACTGCAGTAGGTGATGACGATGATGGCAGCGACAGCAGAGGGATCAGTTGCAATAGATAGAGGTGGGGATGTAGATGGCAGCGACAAGGGTGGAAGAATAGCAAGATGCCAAGAACGTTGCTCTGATACCAGATGATAGAACCCTAAAGGTTTCTATCGGGGTTAACTGATCTTTGTAGGGGATCAACCCTCTTTGATTTCTATAGGGGATCAGCCCTCTTTAAACTCTACGGGGGATCGGCCCTCTTAGAGTTTTGGCCTATTAGCTAAAATATATTTTCTTTATTGATTGATGAAAAAGAAATAGTTACAGCCCTATTTATAGAGTTCTACCGAGAGTCCCTCTGGACTTAAACTTTTCCACCTAGAGTCCCTCTAGACTTGGACTCTAATTAAATAATAGAAAATTAAATAAACTCCTAATTGACTCAATCAAACTTATAACCGACTCGACTGTACTTACCAACATGACTCAATCATGAAATAGATGAGGACCCAACCCTATTAGGGTCCTATCATGGTGTCCACTAATGATCTTCTTGCCTGGGTGAATATCAAAACCCCTTACACTTTTCTCCTTTTCATAGGTTTAGGAGAGGAACCTTTACAAATTTTCTCTATTCCCTTAGACTCACTTTGAACTTTATAACATTTAAGGGAAACTCTCAAGTTTTACAGAATTTTGTCCAAGATTACAATAACTTTTCTTGACTTTCTTATCACTTTCTTTCTCACTAATGCAAGACTACTTGGGGTATTTATAGACCCTAATTGATATAAAAAATAGAGCCAAAATTCAATCTTTCCCTAAAAGATCAGGTACGAGTGGTACTATCACTGACACTAGTGGTATCACCGCCAGTAGCCACCTGAAAACTTGGGCGACGATGGTAGTACCACCGTCGCCTAGGTGGTACTATTACTGTTCACCGTCGGTACTATAATCTGGCAGCCTTGAATAGTAGTTTCCCATATTATTCTATACCCGAGATGTACCTTCTATTAATCCCTTTCCATGTCAAAGAAATGAGCTCAACCATGAGCTTAAGTATAACCCAAAGTGGATCCGGTTGCCTCACATTGAGTTAATTTGGATTTCTCCAAATCTAACTTAATTATGACTCAATTACGATGCTAACTATGACACACTACATAATTACAATTGTTCTTGTCCAGCTTGTCAATTGATCTTTTGAACTCCTAGCGAACTTCCCGGTGACTTTCTTGATCATCTTCCAGCGAACTCCCTACGTGCTCCTAGCGGGCTCTCGATCACCTTTGGCGAACTCCCGATGAGCTCCCACTGCATCGTCCGAACCTCGGCTCGATGCCCGAACTTGACTCTAGCCCAACTTTAGATTGTATTGTTTTTCACCATTATAGTTAATCATAAAACCCATCAATTGATTTCATCATCAAAATATGAGATTCAACAAAAACCACATATTCTTAACACAATAGTGCCCACACCAGAGGAAGGCTAAGTAAGGATGATTTCACCCTTATTCATTGTTACATGTTGGGCTCTATGACTCTTGAGTTATACTCCAATAAGGTCATGAATAAGGTTTAAACTCCAGAAAGTGGCAAAAGGCCATGAATTCCAAGATGGATTCAATATACTCCAATAAGGTTTAAAACCTAGTTAATGCACTAGGGTATTGCATCCAATGGTTGCAAGTGGATCCTGAAGAAGAAGATCGAAGTAGATGGAAATGTGAATACCTATAAGGCAAAGCTAGTGGCTCAAGGATATCATCAAAAGTAAGATGTTGACTATGACGAAAACTTCTCGCCCATAGCCATGCTGAAATCCATTCAAATTCTATTGGCCATTGTAGCACACTATGATTACGAGATATGATAGGTGGACTTGAAAATCATATTCTTCAATGAAAGTGTATATGATATAGCCTGAGTGATTCATGTCTAAGGAAAGTCCAGATAAGGTGTGCAGATTACTTAAGTCCATCTACGGACTAAAACAAGCTTTCCAAAGTTAAAACATAAGATTTGATGAGACGATCATATCTCATGACTTTGTTAAAAATGAAGATGAGACATGTGTATAAGAATGTAATTGAGAGTGCTATCACCTTCTTGATGCTATATATGGATGACATCTTAATCATTGGGAATGATGTATGAATACTCTATATAGTTAAAGCTTAGTTATCTAGATACCTTGATAGGATTCCAGCAGGGTTGAGTCCTAATCATCTTAGTACTAGTCAATAAAACTATGTTAGATTGTAATAAAGCCACTCCTATCTTATAAAGGAGTATGGCTAGGGTTTAGATTAGCCCTTAGGGCTTAGTAGCCGCCACACCCCTTACTGGGTTGGTCGGCTAGGGGTTCCCTCTGCTTAGGTCGGCTATAGAGCCACTTAGCCGCCCCTTGTTCCTATTAAGGCAGGTTGGCTATAGGAGGGACAAATAGGTAATTCTACTTAGGTAAGCACCCCCTTAGGCTAGGGTTTTGATCCATATTTAAAGATATAGCCGCCCCCCCTCTTGAATCAAATAATTATCATCTTTTATTCAGCCTTTGTGCCCAATCTAGGAGGGAGGAACCCCTATAGCGTTCCAAGGGTTGATCCCCCTCAATGATCAAAATTTTTAGGGCTCTTTCTGGGGTCTTATCTCACTTCCTTATAGAGGACTTAGGAGAAGCATCCTACATTTCGAGGATTCAGATCTATAAAAATAGATCCAAGAGGTTGCTTAGCTTATCATAGTCTAAGTACATTATGATAAAAACTTGAAGGTTTCTATCGGGGATAATTGATCTCTATAGGAGATTGGCTCTCCTCGATCTCTATAGGGGATCGGCCCTCTTAGGTTTCAGCTCCAAGAGATGAAGAAAAGTGGCTGAAATTTTATTGATCAAAATAAAAGTGTTACACCCTTATTTATAGGGACTCTAATCTAACTCCTAATTAAACTCCTACTTTAAGTAAAATTTTCCTAGATAAATCCTAACCCTAGTAGGTATTTGATCCTTCAAACCCTAGCTGACTTTCTCAATTAAAGGTGGTCGAGTAATCAGGATTTATTACATGCCAATCATGATTTATTATAATCATGACTCAGTCGACTAGGACCTAACCCTACTAATATCCTATCAGACCCCTCTTCAAATCAGCCTTGTCCTCAATACTGAGCCTCCATGAACTCTAGGAACATTATCTTTAGTCCATCATAGGATTTCCATATAGCATCTTAGCAGGCAAGTTGGTCTACCACACTAACACTTCAGTAGAGGGGCGTTGGCGACACATCATAATCTGATAGGACTCCAGTAGGGTTGAGTCCTAATCACCCTAGAAGTAGTCAAATAAAAACATGTGAGATTATTATAAAACCCCACGTAGCCACTTCTATTCTATAAAGAAGTGTGGTTAGGGTTTAGATTGTGGCCTTAGGATTTAGTAGCCGCTACCCCCCTTTACTGGGCTGGTCGGCCAGGGTTTCCCCCTGCTTAGGTCGGCTATAGAGCCTACCTAGCCGCCACCTATTCCCTCTAAGGCAACTAGGCTGTAGAAGGGGCAAAAGGATAATTTTAGTTAGGCAAGCACCCCCTAGGGCTAGGGTTTAGAGCCATATATAAACATGTAGCCTCCACCTGTTTTTATCAAGCAATCATCTATTTTATTTCAGCCTTGTGCCAAGTCTAGGAGGGAGGAACCCCAACAGTGGAACCCCTACAACGTTCTAAGGGTTGATCCCCCTCAAGGGTCAAAATCTATAGAGCTCCTTCTGGGGTTCTATCATCTAGTATCAAAGCAGTGATCTTGTTGCCCCTATAGCTATCTCAGCCATCTCCACCTTCCCAAGCAATTCCCATAATTGCTGCGACACGCGCCTCCACCTTCCACCCCAGTCGCAAATCAAATCAATCTGCGCTACCCCCTGCGTTTGATATGGAAATCTAGTATTTTTTTATCATCCATGCCTCATCAATACTGGAAGATTCCTTACTTTACACATTAAAGATTTTTTTCAAATTTTATCCATTGCAAATTTCGTTTGTTGCAAACGTTATCATTGTTGCGAAGGTGAAACGCTACAGAAATATTCGGCCACATTTTTGCCTTTTGAAACTGGTTTATTTCTTCTCCTTTCTGGCCAAAATTTTTACACAATTCTAGAGATCAACTTGGCTTTCATCTGGATTTGATTTCTGAAAAAAAATCATTCTGAAACCGATTTTCTTGTGCAATCTTTCACCATCACACAGTGCTAGAATTTTTGCAATGAAGAATATGCTCTTCGCTTATTGGCATTTTGAAACCAAACTTTTGTTCATCCTTTTTGGTTAAAAATTTTACACAAATTTATAGATCATCTTAGCTTTCATCTAAGGCTGATCTTTGGAAAAAACTCCTTCTGGATCTGGACTTATAGCACTGCAATCCTTCATCATGCAGTGCTAAAATTTTATAATGAGAATTCTATGATCTTGTTTTCAATAATTTTTCTATCATTATGCTGCCAAAATTTTCTTGATCCACATTACTACTACTGTTACCATCTGAACTGAGATTTTGATATTGATGTTCTCCATAAATATCTCAGATTTTTGCTGGAATTAACGTCAAGAAACTGTTGCTTCTTCGATGAGAATTCTGTTCGGTAGTATAACGTATACTGCAGCGATCTTTCGTAGAAATTTTTATCAAATCTTACTGCCATCTTTTCCAGATTTGAGACTCCCCCTCTCATCTTCAATTCCTACTATTACTCCCCAAAAAACCCTACCTAAGAACCGAAGCCTTCGGTCCACCAACCTTTCAGCCACCCAATCTCCCTTATCCCTTCAACCGCAGCACACATCTTTCGCTGCCCAATGCTGCCAACAGTGACCTCTTGCTGCCATCCTCCTTGATCATAGCCAACAATGATCCTTGTGGCAAAAAGCTACCAGCAGTGATCTTTCGCTGTAATTTGTTTACATCGCAGCCCGTAACAATCATTCACTGCCAACTATCTTGATCGCAGCCAACAACAAATTGAACACAACAACAGTCGTCTCTTGCTCCGTACCACTGCTGCCCTCCTCCGTAACAGTCGTGTACATCGTTGCCCCGTCTTCCTCCTATTGCAGTCGCACCCTTGCTGCAACCGACGCCACCTATAGCCATGAAGTCACACCGCAACTGCGGTCGACGTTGCTATTGCCCTCTTCTTCCTCCGCCATTGCTGTTGCCTTCCGACTCAGATCTCTTGGCTGCCATTTTCTGACAAATATCAGCCACGTAAAAAATTATAGCCTCGATGACATTGCAGCGTCAACATTGCACCATCACCGAAGGACCACAACCGACGTTACTGTTGCCATTTTCTTCCTCCACCATTGTTGCTACCCTTGGTTGCCATCCTCCACTTGGAGAGTTGACCACCACAGCCCTGACATTGCTGCCATTGCTGCCTTCAACCTAAAGATTGCAACTACACTCTTTAATCAATTTGATTTGATAGGTTGGAGATCCTTACGTCATGACATCAGTGGGCTTCTTTGAAGCCAAATTGGAGGCTCTTGAGATGCGTATGGATGTTCAATTACGTGCTCTCTTTGAGGAGTTTAGATTAGGCCGATCATCGAGCCCAATAAGATCACAACATGGTGCAAATTTGGATTGTAAAAGGAACCTTAGCGAAGAACTAGCGATGATCCGTCAAACCTCCACCATCCAAGAGTACCAAACCAGGTTTGAAAGGTTATCTAATCAAACATATGATTAGTCTAAAAGATAGATATTGAGGACTTTTATTGAGGGCTTGAAGCCAGAGATTCAAGAAGAAGTTAAAGCGCGACAGCCATACACACTTAAGACAACCATCTCCTTTGTGCGACATCAAGAGGAGCGATTGAATTATGAAGCTCGGAAGACTAGAGTTGCTCCTCGACCAGCGACACCAAAGCTTTCACCTCCTCCTATTGTTAGCTGACCCCCTCAGCCACAAAAATTAACAAGAGAAGACCTTCATAACGGATCGATAAAGGGCCTATGTGGGTATTGTGATAAACCATTGAGCTTAGAACACAAATGTAAAAAGGAGACACCGTTGATGATTGTGCCCACTGAAGAACCCAAACTTGAAGATACGACTCTCGAGCCCAAGAAGAAGGATACACCACAACCGGCCACCTACACGGTCCCTACCTTAGCCGGCTATATCAATCTGTAAAAATTGAAGATCGAAGGGTTTCTCGTGCAGCAGTTTGTCATAATCCTCATCAACGCTGGGAGCACACACAACTTCATGAGCAATAAGGTTGTTGACCACTTAATGCTCCAAAAAGAATATTACAATGGGTTCGAAGTCAAGGTAGCTAACGATCAAATTCTGAAGTGCAACCAGAAGTGCCCACGACGTAGTCACTGATTTTTTCCTCTTGCCTCTTGATGGTTTTGATATAGTGCTTGGCATTGATTGGTTGGTTATCCACGATTGGAGATGTTTTCAGGAATTTTTTGAAGCTAACCATGAAATTTTACAGAAAAGGAAAGCAGGTGATTCTACGAGGGAGCCCAGCGACTACAACCATAATACAACACTTGGAGGGGGTACCAAAAGAAAAATCTAGTGGTTTCCCAATTCAAATTCAAGGGTTTTATGAGATTGAAGATAAGAACCCTCTCTCATAGCTTGCTGAAATTTTGGGCGTCTCCACCAAATCGAGCCGATTACCTCCTCTGAAGCTGTCCGACCCCCCTATGCTGAACAGGCTGAAACTTCTATCATTTGTTGCTCGGCCAGATTGCTTCCTACAACCTCAGAAGGTTGAAGAGAAAAGGGTCGTCCAAGAGATGATAGAGACATAAATTGTTCAGCCATGCTTATTTCATGCTACGACACATCCCTATATCCTTTTCCCCGGCGATAAGCTACTTCTAAAGTGTTACATCCCGTTGAACTCACCATGGTTGTTGATCTCAAGTGATTTCCATGACTTTCCCCAGGATCGAACCATGATGCTTAAAGACTTTCTTGATGATGATCTCTGATCTACGGCCCAAGACCATGAGAAAATTGAGCCCCTCTAGTGGCGAAATCAGAAAAGGGGAAGGATAATTTGCAGGATTCAACAAAGCATGAACATCATTCCTCTCATTATAAAGAAAGATGTACCACCTTGGCCGAGTGGAAGTATAACCCTCATGACTACGATGTCGTCCACACCAAATCGTGGCCAGATGTTTATTATTGGAGCAGACACATCCAGAGTGGGGGTCAGCACCATCCTCATACAAGATGGTCAACAACACGAAGAAGTGAAAATGGGCCCTGAAAAATCACCACTCATACCCCCCTCAAACTCAGATCAGGCTTACACCACTAGAGATTTTATCAGAGGACAACCCTCACTCTAAAAGAAGGCATGACTACTATTATAGAGCAATCACGTGACAGCCCATGCAAGGAAGGAACTTCCCCTTGACAAACGTCGGAGTATAAAAAAGTTTCTTGAGAAAGATAAAGTCCCCCTTCATCTCTAGCTCCACCAGCATAAAATTCAAGCCTCAAGAAAGTGGTCTCCCTATTTCTTTGGGCCTTACAAATTGGGGATCACATTGGGGCCCTAACCTGGAGATCAGATCCGCACACTAGATCAAGATTACAATCGATCCTCTAGGTATCCTATCTCAAATAAAAATTTAAAGATGACGACTCAGCCCAAATTCTTCTAACTAACACCCAACCTGATAATGAGCTGAAGACCCGGTTCCATGAGTTCATGGAACCTCAGATATGAGGATAAGACTGATTTTAAGAGGGCGGGTTTGATAGAACTCTAGCAGGGTTGAGTCCTAATCACCATAGAAGTAGTCAAATAAAACCCTATGAGATTATAATAAAACCCCACCTAGCCACTTCTATCCTATAAAGAAGTGTGGTTAGGGTTTAGATTGGGGCCTTAGGATTTAGTAGTCGTCGCCCCCTTTACTGGGCTGGTTGGCTAGGGTTTCCCCTTGCTTAGGTCGGCTATAGAGCCAACCTAGCCGCCACCTGTTCCCTCTAAGGCAGGTAGGCTGTAGAAGTGGCAAAAGGGTAATTTTAGGTAGGCAAGCACCCCCTAGGGCTAGGGTTTGGAGCCCTATATAAGCATGTAGCCTTCACCTCTTTTTATCAAGCAACTATCTATTTTATTTCAGCCTTGTGCCGAGTCTAGGAGGGAGGAACCCCTACAGCGTTCCAAGGGTTGATCCTCCTCAAGGGTCAAAATCTATAGAGCTCCTTCTGGGGTTCTATCATAATCCTATGGCCTAGTATGGTCTTCGGTTGAACCTAGACCTCTCCATTAGTATAGGTGTCGGGTAGATGGCTCTAGGCTGATTCACTTTCTCCAAGCTTTGATTTGAGGTAGGACACGTGGACGGCCGAATGAATTTTGGAGTATACAGGCATATCCAATTTGTAAGCCACAACTCCAATGTGCTCCACAATTTTGTAGGGTCTATAAAAGTGGGAAGACAACTTCATTGGTGTTTGGGTCTTGATTGATGTTTGCTTCTAGGGCTGAAGGCAAAGAAAGACCCAATCTCCAACAGAAAACTCCCTTTCTCTCATGTGTGTGTCAGCTTGCTGCTTTATTCTTGCTTAGGCAGCCGAGAGGTTGTCCTTTAATAGTTATAAAATTTTGTCCCTATTAATCAACTCTCGGTCTACCTAATCTACTTTTGATGTGCCGACTACATATTTACAAATTATAGGAGGTGGCCGACCATACACAACTTCAAAAGGAGTATATTTTGTAGATGAATGATATGTCATATTATACCACCATTTGGCCTAGGGAAGCCATCTCGACCATTCTTTCAGCCTGTCACTGGTGAAGCATCTGAGGTAATTCTCCAAACATCTGTTCACCACTTCTGTTTAGCCGTCGATCTGAGGATGGTACACTGTGCTTATCTTTAATTTAGTGCCATGCAATTGGAAAAGTTTTATCCAAAATTTGCTGGTGATGACCCTATCATAGTCACTTATAATAGATCGAGGCATCCCATGCAGCTTAACAATTTTCTCCATAAAAATTTGAGCAATGTTGGTAACGGTATAAGGATTTTGGATAACATAAAAGTGAGTATATTTTGTGAGGCGATCAACCACAATGAGAATGGTACCGTTTCCTTATGATATGAGGGGCCCTTCAATAAAGTTCATAGAGATGTCGATCCAAATAGAGTCTGGAATAGGTAGTGGTTGCAATTTTCCCGGGCTTGCTACTGTTTCTCCCTTGTGTCGCTGACAAGTGTCACACTGTGCTACAAATTCAGCAATGATCTTTTTCATCCCTTTCCAATAAGAATTTTATCGAATCCTTTTGTAAGTCCGAAGGAATCTGGAGTGTCCTGCCATTTTGGTGAAGAGTGCATCTCTTGTAGAATGGTGTTTTGGCACGGAGAGTTGGGCACCAACACTATTCGATCCTTGTATAGCACGTCATTCGAGTCTCAATTGTAGTGCGCTATTGAGCTCGATTCCTCATCTAATTTTATGATGATCTCTTGGGTCTCTGGGTCACCTTGCCACTCGCTGATGTCTCCCAAGAGGTCACAAATCGGAAGGGAGATGGCTGAAATTTCTGCATGCTCGGGTAGGCGGGAAAGCACATCTGCGACCAAGTTTTTATAGACAATTTCATAATCGAAGCGAAGCAATTTTGTTACCCATTTTTGTTATTTGGGGAAGAAAATCTTCTGCTCCATGAAGTACTTAAGGCTCATGTGGTCGATTTTGATCGGGAAGCGTTGGCCGATTAAGTAGGGTCTCCATTTCGTCATTGCATGCACAATGGCTAGCATCTCCTTGTCATAGATTGATAGCTTTAGATGAGATGGGGAGAGAACCTTGCTGGTGTAGGCTAGGGGTCAACCATATTGTATTAGAATGACTCCAATTCTGGCTCTCGACACATCAGATTCGATCATGAACACCTTGTCGAAGTCGGGTAGCGCTAGCACCGATGTGGACGTCATTGTAGCCCTGAGGGTGTCGAAGGCTGCAATGATGTGAGGGGTGGGGCGGCGTTGCGGGCACTGATCTTGCCATAATCCTTCACATACTTGCAGTAGTAGCTGGTCAGCCCTAGAAATCCTCGCAACACTTTTATTATTTTTGGTAGCGGCTAGCTTTGCATTGCTTCGATCTTCGAGGGGTCTATCACTACTCCTTCATTCAAGATGATGTGCCTGAGGTACTTCACCTTACTATACAAAAAGCTACACTTCGACTGCTTGAAAAAAAGGGTGTGTTATCGGAGGATCGTCAAAACAAGTCGCAACTATGAGAGGTGGCTTTCGAGGGAGACACTATAAACAAAGATGTCATTGAAGAAGACTAGAACAAACTTATAGAGGTAAACTCGAAAAATGTCATTCATCAAGCTTTGAAAGGTGGCAGGGGTATTAGTTAGGCTGAAGGCATTACTAGGAACTCGTATTAGTCGTTGTGTGTCCGAAAAGCGATCATCGGTATGTCTTCCTCATGCACCTAAATTTGATGGTATTTGGATTGCAAATCCATATTAGAAAAATCTTGTTCTCCCTTTAGTTTGTTGAGTAATTCATCCACCATAAGGATCAAACATCTCTTGGATGATTTTCTCAATCTCGACCTTCTGAAGATGAGGATATATGTACGGCTGAACATTTGCTAGTGGTTTTCCCAGCAGAATCGTTATACGGTGATCATGCAGCCAGGTAGGGGGTAGATATTTCGGTTCAGTAAAGATGTCTGAAAATTTAGCAAGCAAAGAGGAGAAGTTTGGATCTTCATTCATCATTGGTTCTTCAGTTTGCAACCCTTGAAGTTGGATTAGGAAGCCAACATGTGATATGTGCAGCATCCTCTCCATGCATTGCGTCAAAACAGTCGAAACTTCACCCTCGCGTTTTCCTCGTAGGATGACCTATTTCCCATGGCTGAAAAATTTCATAAGTAATTTGAAAAAAAAATAAGAAACATCACCTAGAGTGGATACTTGATGCCGAGCACCACTTCGTAATAGTCTAACAGCAAAAAGGAAGAATCCATGGTGATCTCTTGGCCCTGTAAGACTAGTTTCACCCACAAACACTTGTGGCTACAATTGAGGGTTTGACCATCTGTTGTCCATAAAATTATTGGTACTTCTGGTGTTGGTAAGAATAATAATCGGTTGATGCTTGAGGAATCCGTTGATCTTCATGATTTGCGAGTTCACGCAGTCGTCTAGGGCATATACTGTGTTGATGACCGGCTATGGTTCTTCCTCCACATCTTCCTCCTCGGACTCGAGATCTATGTCCTCGAGTTCTGAATCCTTAATCGGTTCAATCACCAAAAGCCTTCGCTTCTTGCAGTGGTGCTCTCGACTCTATGGTATGTTGCAGTGCTAGTATAGCCCTTTTGCGAATCTGTTGTGGATTTCTTCTTGAGTTAATTTCTTGGCCTGACGGGTTCGATTGGCAGTAGGGGACACTGAAGGTTTGATGGTTGCTGGTTGGTTTATACTCTTGGTCCTTCGAGCATTTGATGGATGTGGGTGAAGGAGATGACTGCCATCAATGTATATGGTTCTTATGCTTTAACTTCACATCTGATCTCCGACTTTAATCCTTCGATGAACATCCCTAGCAATTATTTTTCAGACCAATCATGCATTTGGTTCAAAAGCCATTCAAACCTAGTTTGATAATCTTGGATGGTCGAGATTTGATGAATCTTCGTGAGTTGGCCATCCACGTTCTCGTACTCTGATTGTCTAAAGCGGATCAGTAGCCCGCTTTTAAATTACCTCCATGTAGGCACACCGTGAGTATGCTTTAACCAGTCGTACCACTAGATCATGTCTCCCTCAAGGTGTATGGTGGCGATGTCGACCATGGATGTATCTAGAGTCTTGTGGAAGCGAAAATAACATTCAACATGTGAGATCCATCCAGTGGGGTCTCCATCTTTCCATCTAGGGAAGTCCACCCTCATGCGTGGGTACATGGAGTCCTGTGCTTGATCTCCCTTTTTTGATTGGTTCCCTTTATGATTTGAACTTTCTCTGCACTGAATCTCTTTGGGCTTTTTGATCGGCCCAATCTGAATTCTTCGAAGAGTGCGTGTATTCTATCCTCCATGTGGGCCTTGAAGGCTTGAAGCTTCACGTCAATTGCATCGTCTAAGGCCATCGCATAAGATTGCAGATCTGTGATGTTTAGGTTCTTCTTCTATTGATGAGTCAGGGGCATAGATCAACAGATGGGGCTGGCAGCAACTAGAGAAGGAAAAAGGGCAGTAGCGATAGTGATATAGGGTTAGAAGGCTGCGGTATATGGTTGCTGTTGGGGTCAGCTACAGGGGTAAAAGAGGACTATGACGATAGCATTTTAGGGTTAGAGGGTTGCCCTGGGGTTGCTGGTTATGGCAACGACAGGGGAGATGGTTCAGTAGCAGCAAGAGGTGGGTGTGACGAAGATGGCAACAATATGAATATGACAACAATATTACAACAAAGATGGTAACAATATATGGAGGTAATAGCAACGATAAAGATGGCAGCAATATGAATATGGCAGCAATATTACGACGAAGATGACAACAAGATACAAAGGTAACAATAGCAATAATAGATGAAGATAGATGCAAAGTTAGGCAACAAATAAAGATGCAACAACATGTAGGGGTTGCAACAGATGAAGATGCAATACTAGGGCCGGAGGCAGATGTACATGGCAGCAACACCATAGGGGTTGGTTGCAGTAGATGATGATGGTGATGGCAGCGGTAGCAGAGGGGTCGATTGCAGCAGATGGAGATGAAGATAGCAGCAACAGGGGTGATAGGACTCTAGTAGAGTTGGGTCCTATTCAATCAAGTAGCAATTAATAAAACCCTAAGAGATTATAATAAACCCCCACCTAGTTGCCTACTATCATATAGAGTAGGTCGACTAAGGTTTTGGGGGAAGGAGTCTTGGAGCCTTAGGGCCTCCTAGCTGCCACCCACATTATTGGGCAGGTCGACTAGGGTTTGATGAGGGAGCATAAGAGGAGTTGCAGCCTCCTAGCCGTCGCCCCTTATTGGGCAAGTCGGCTAGGGTAGAGGGGTGAAAGGGAAATTTGACTTAGGGGACGAGTCTCTCTAGGGTTAGGGTTTGGAGTCCTATATAAAATATATAGCCAGCATAATGTTACAACCCTTACAGATTCTAAGCTTGGGGTGATTTCTATAGGAGATCGACCTCCTTGGAACTCTATAGGGGTTCCACCCTCCAAGTTGATGCTCAAAGGCTACTGAAAGGATTCATCTATTCATAAAAAAAAGTGGATGATTACAAGGTTATTTATAGGCCTTCTAAACTCTAACTCCTAATAGGACTCCTACTCTAAGGCTCCTACTCCTAATAACTCCTAATGCCTCTCTAAGAAGTAACCTCCAATTGACCTATCTAGGGGTGGTCGGTTGCTTATTGATTCCTAATCCAACTCTAACTTAACCCCACCTCAACCAACCCCTCTTTAACTAAGATAAGGGGTGGCTAACTAGAGTTACATGTGCCTTCTACTTCCCTCCAAATATCCAAACCTAGCCGACCTCTTCATCTCTTAATAGGGGTCGACTAGATAGGATTTACATGTATTCCCTCTTTAATGAAACTAAATTAAGACTCCTCTAGCTAGAATCCTAACAGACCCACGCTCTTCAAATCAGCCTTGTCCTTGAGGCTGACGCTCCATGAATTCTAGGAATTTGATTTTCAAGTTGTCATAGTTCTCCCAAGTGGCATCTTCTGTTGGTAGGTTCGCCCACTGTATTAGTACTTCAACAGTGGGTCGTCGTCGTCGAGTCATGATCCGTCGATCAATAATGACACTCAGTTGGGTCTGGAGCTATTCTTAGGCAGTCATATTTGGTAGGTGGCTTTGGGCTGTCTCGTTTTGTCCCAACTTGAGCTTCAAACACGACACATGGAAGACTGGATGAATTCGAGAATTGGCGGGTAAGTCCAATTTGTATGCTACTGCTCCGATGCACTCTAGAATATGGTAGGGTCCATAAAAGCAAGGTGAAAGCTTCATGGATGCTCTGGTCTAGATCGATGTTTGTTTGTATGGCTGGAGCCATAGAAAAACCCAATCTCCCACTAAAAATTCTCTTTCACCTTTGTGTTGATCATATTGCTATTTCATCCTCGCTTGAGCTATAGTTAGATTATATTTTAGCAACTTCAACATTTTATCTCTGTCCTATAGTCCTCTGTCTACTTATTCTACTTTAGAGATGCCCAATATATATTTTGGGATTACAGGGGGAGGTTGATCATACATAGCCTCATTGGGAGTACATTTTGTGCATGAGTGATAAGTTGTGCTATATGACCACTTGACCCAGGGAAGCCACTTTGTTCACTCCTTTGGTCGGTCACTAGTGAAGCATCTGAGGTATGTCTCCAAGCACCTGTTCACCACTTCAGTTTGGCCATCGATTTGTGGATGATATACTGTGCTCATCTTCAATTTAGTACCCTGCAAATGAAATAATTTTGTCTAAAATTTGCTCATGAAGATCCTATCACGATCACTTATAATAGATCTTGGCATCCCATGTAATTTTACAATATTCTCTATAAAGATTCGGATAATGCTAGAAGCAGTGTAGGGATTGCGAACAACGCAGAAGTGAGCATACTTTGTAAGGCGATCAACCACAACAAGAATTGTACCTTTTTCTTGTGATGAGGGTAACCCTTCGATGAAGTCCATGGATATATTAGTCCATATCAAGTCCAGGATGGGTAGAGGTTGCAGCTTTTTGGGGCTTGCCACAGTTTCGCCTTTATGTCAATGACATACATCACATTGTGCTACAAATTTAGCAATAATATTTTTCATCCCTACCCAATAAAATTTTTGTTTAATTCTCTTATAGGTTCTAAGGAACGCGGAATGCCCGACCATGGGTGTGGAATGCATCTCTTGAAGGATAGTCTTTATGTAAGTAGAATTCGGCACAAGCACAATACGTCCCTTATAGCGCAAGTCTTTTGAGTCCCAACTATAATGAGCCACGGAGCTTGGTTCTTCCTCCATTTTCTTTATGATCTTACTAGTCTCTAGATCATCTTGCCATTCCCTCCTAATATCTGCAAAGAAGTCACTAGTCGGAAGTGAAACGATCAAAAATTCAGCTTGCTCGGGTAGTAGCGAGAGTGCATCTGCAACAACATTCTCTTTCCCCTTTTTGTAAGTTATTTCACAATCATATCTAAGAAGCTTTGTTACCCATTATTGTTGTTCGGGGGAGGTTATTTTATGCTCTAAAAAAATATTTTAGACTCTTGTGGTCGATGCACATTCGTCATGTTCCGTTCTTCTTTCGTACGAGGAGCACTGGTGAAGAGTAGGGGCTACAACTTGTCCGAATGACTCCTGTTTTGAGCATCTCCTTTACAATCATTTCTGTTTCATCTATTTGGAGATGAGGATACTGATATGGCCAAGTTTTTGTTGGAGGTTTGCCCAGAAGAATTAGGATATGATGATCATACCGATGGGTAGGAGGTAGGCCGGGCGGTTCGTCAAATATTCCTAAAAATTCAGCAAGCAAGGGAAGTAGTTTTGGGTCTTTAAATTTAGTATGCTCATTCATAGATCGCTACTCAAGTTGTGTTAAGAAGCTGCTACATGTCTTGTGCAAAACTTGTTAGGATCAATTGACACTAAGAAGGGGGGGGGGGGGGGGGGTGAATTAGTGTAAGCTTAAATTTTTCTTTCTAAAGCAAAAGCTTTTCGAATTAAATAGAATAGGAAATTCGAAGCTTTTCATTTTTAATAAAACGAGTGATTAAAAGTAAGTTGCTAAGAAAATCAGAAAGATAATCACGTTTGAGGAAAAGAACTTATCGTCTTGCTTTCAAGGAGTTTAGTTAAATTGGAAGCATCAATACAACAACATTCAAGCAATACAAGTATGAAACACTAACAATTTTATAGTGGTTCGGCGCCAACGGCCTACGTCCATTTCCGAGTCCTCCTTCTTGAGGTACTCCAGCTTCCACTACCAATCTTCTTTGGGTGAAGATTAAACCCTTACAATTGCTTACAAGGGAGACTTAAGACAAACTTTCTATCTCTAAGCTTTCTTTCCTCCCTTTTCTTCTTCTTTACAAATCACTCATAATTTCTTTTGCTAGAATTTAATTACCTAAAAGTATTTCTCAGTTATTGCTAAGAATGTAAGAATACTTGGGGTATTTATAGACCCCAAGTGGCTTCAGAATTTAGAGTCAAAAATCAAATATACCTGAAAAAACTGGGTACAGGCGGTTTACTCGCCGACTTGGGCGGTACACCCACCGTCAGCCGCTGGCCACCACCACATTCTGTGCTATGGGCGGTTTAACCGTCACCTGGGCAGTTGACCCGTCGAAAGTTACTGGCTGTCGCCCGAATTCTGTGGTACAGGCGATCCAACTGTCACTCACCGACGGTTTAGCCATCGGAATTTCCTCAAAAGTGGTTCCTCCACTTTTTGAACTCCGGCTTTGACTTAATGCTGACCAACTCCTTGGTCAACTGATTGAGCTCAACCAAACCCAGTAGTGGATCCGGTTGCCTTATTGAGTTGATTTGGATTCCTTCCAAATCCAACTCAAATTGGACTCACTTTCTAACTACGACTCAATGATTACAACTCTTAATGACCACAAGCTTAACTACGACATAACTTCTGCCAATCTGGTAACCTTCGGTATACTTGCGGCAAGTCTTCTGGTCTTCTCCCCGGTGATCTCCCGGCGTGTTCCTAGCGAGCTTCCCGATCCCTTAGGCGAATCTCCTAGCGAACTCCCGGCGAAACCCATTGCATCGTCCGAACCCCGGCCTAATGCTCAAGCTTGATCTTGGCCCATAATCTGGTTGTAACTCCATTGATTCTGTCATAGTTAGACTTGCATGATGCTAATTATGACTTAATTAAATACAATCATAATTGCCAAACATCCATTAAAAGACCATCATAACTCCCGACAAGCTTTTCGGCTACCCCCGACAATCTTCCGACGAGTCTCGGTTTTTTTCTGGCGACCTCCCTTGCGCCATCCTGGCAAGCTCCCGATACTCTCGACGAGCTTCTGATGCACTCCTGGCGAGTTCCCAACCACATCGACTCGATGCATGGACTTGACCTTGGCCAATCCTGATTGTAATAATCCTTCTGTCATAATTAATCCTGCATCAATCAACTCTAACAATCATGTTAGATCAATAATCAATCAATTGATTTCATCATCAAAATCCGAGATTCAACAATCTCTCCCTTTTTGATGATGACAATCAATTGATGACAAGAGTTAATCCTAACTCCCCCTAAATCCATACCACTTAAATTTAAGAGAAGCACACACTCTTAAATTCAAGCAATCAACATTCTATATAAAATTTGACATAAATTTGCATCTAGTTATCAAATCATAAATTATAAAATATCCAAGTTATATCATCAAGTGTTATCAATGAATATTTTTCGATGTCACGTGTCATCAATATATATATTTCTCCCCTTTTGTATCAACAAAAAGGTGAAATGTATAGCTAATAATTTCAAAACACATGATGATATTACTCCCCCTTAGCATATGCATTATAAAATTTTCTTCTCCTTTATAATTAATAAGGAGAGATACAAGGGAGGTGTTGTTGAATCATTTCATCATGAGAAGAGCTCTTAATAAATTTTAAAAGTAATATTAAGATGAGCTCAAAAGTCTAATAGATTTAAAGACTATTTATGTATTTCAAGTGTAGCAAAAGTCATCTCTTGATACAAAAAATTATCTCTTGTAAATTTTAAATGTAGCACATCTTCATGCAATTTTTCTCCCCCTTTTTGTAAGATAAAAAATATAGAGAAAATGATATCTAGATTAGCAATATATATATATATATATATATATTCATGATTTAGCATTCTTAACTTTCAATCTTAATCTTGTAGATATAAAAATTTAGAAGAATATTTCGAATATGAGCTCCACAAATCTCTCTCGTGTAAATTTCAAGAAAACATAGCAAATAAAGCTAGTAAATTCTTTCTCCTCTTTTGGGAAGTGCAAGCTAGCAAATTTTTGCTTCCTTTGCATTGTTCAAGCTTGCAATTTTACAAGCTAACAAGTTTTGCTCCCCCTTTGTCATTGTCAAAAAGAGAGGATGGTTACTATAGTGCAAAACTATTCCCATTATATCATTTTTCAATAAACATATCAAGAAATATACCAATCATCACATGAAATATACCATAAACATTTTTCAATTAACATGGTGATGAAATATTCAATTTAATAAAGACCAATTGTGAATAGAAATAAATCATAGAATATCTTGATTTATGCATAATAATTCTCAAGTTGTCAAGATCATGATTTATGCAAAAATCTCCTTTTAAATAATATAAGAAGACATAACAGATTTGATTTATAAAAGATTTCAAGTTATAATTCCAATAAATCAAAATCATGATATCATTTAATTTTAAAATCATCAAAATCACTTTCAATGGATTCAAAATAAAATCAATAGACTTATTAGTCTCTTGAAATGCTAGTGATTTCATTTCTCTAGTTTGTGTGAATACGAAGGTAGAATCAAGGTAGAGAAGTGAAAAACATTACAAAAATACTTAATTTTATAGATTTGGATTCCAAAATCCAAGAAAAAAATCAAGAGCTACCCATGCAATTTAATTTATCTTATGCAAATTTCAAGTAAGGTAGCAAATCAAGCAAATCATATCTTATGTAGATTTTGATAATTATCATCATGAATTCCAAATGAAAATATGATAGTAGATTAATCTCAAATTGTAAACCAAATATTTAGTATGCATTTAGAAAGTTCTAATTTTCTTCTAAGCACTTGTTCATCATTCAATGTTTGCTTCTAATCATATTAAAAATTTTATCTCTCACCTTTTGTTATTGTCAAGAAAGAAATATAATTGCATTATTTCTTTTCATCCATGTTCAATTTATGCCAAAAAGTATAAGAGATATTATGTCATGAAAAATTCAAATATAAAAATATGATTTTGTTTAATAAGTTTCTTTCCCTTTTTTTTGTAAATAATACAAATGAGTCTTAGGGGATAATCTTAATTTATCAAAGATAAATCTTTTTAATAGAAGAATAATCTTGATAAAATTTTAATTATAATTGTTAAGATCATAAATCTCCTTTTTATAGAGATCAATAATGTGATTCCCATAACATATAAGTCAAGTCAAGAAATTAAGGGAATATTCATGATTATGTAAATCTCTTTTAATTTTTAACTTATCATAAACTTAAGAAATGCTAATTTTGGTGATAAGTTATACTAAGAAGAAAGTCATAAGTAATCATGTCATGAAGAATATTATTATTAAAACATAAATGCCAAGAACATGATTTATTTTGACACATTTCGTCCTAGATGAAATTTTAAAGATTTTGAAATCTTAGGAGACAAAGTAAGAAGGATCTTGATTCTTATAGTAATATCAAGTTATAAATATTGAGAAGTCAAGATCATGATTAGGATGAAAATTTTTCTTTAATAAAGGGTAGAAATCTTAGTGAATAAATAGATCTCCAATTATAATTTTCAAGATTTCAAGATCATAATTTAAGTTATCAAATAATCAAAAGCAAAATATCAATGAAGTTGGATAGATTCAAACATATCCATTCTTTAAAATAAAATCATTTGAAAACATATCCAAAATCATCATCAAAAATTGATTTTCAGAAAAATTCAATAAAATCATCATTGATTGTTTTCCAAAAGAAAATAGCTAAAAGTTTTTCTAATTTATTTTTGTAGTTAAAGAGATTCAACAATAATAGTATCATTTTATCTCTTGTTGAAGGATTCATAGGATATAAATATTTTTAAGGTTAATTATCCTCCTTTTGGTTGTTTCATGTGATTTCTTTCAAGAATAATTTTCAAATCAATGATTTTTTGTTTAAGACTAAAAGCTAAATTTCATTTCAACATGATCATTATTATAAGACATAAAGTATTTTTAAAGCATAAATTTAATCAATCTCAATTTTAATATTTAAATGAGTCTAACTCTTTACACATAGTGCAAGGAGTTGACAAACTCATCTTAAAAATGAAGCATATATATTTTCTATGCTCGAACATTCAAGATAAGCATTCAATCATCATAGCATTTCAATCAATGTAACATTTAAATCAATCATTCCACAAACTTAGTCAATATTTTAATAATAGTCTTTATATTTAAACAAGCCAATGATCTTAGCATTCACTCAAATTCTCATTTTTGTAAGTTTCAATATATTTTTCAATAACTACGGTTCTTTGGTTCTAATTCATTTTCATACTTGTATACTCTAGCTATGCATTATCAATATTAATTGTATAATGATGAACCATTAAAAGATTCATTGTCAATAATTTTAATTCCAATAATTTTCTTATTACCACTTAGGCTAGTAAGCTTGAAGGAGTGTTAGATCTCCTGGCCTTGTTAGGAAACAACTTTATATTATGGGAGGTTTTGATTTAGGTACCCATTTAACATTGGGTCCTTCATGACATATTTTTTCCATTTTCTCTAATGGCTTAAGGTTGTTTATGGTTCCTTTAGAAACCCAAATTAATTTATGTGGACTATAATTTCTAAATGAACATTTGTAGGCATTATGTCCTAATTTTTCACAAGAATTATATTTAACTTTTGATGGTAAATGTAAGGTATGGCCTTTAACGAAAATGGTTGGCTTTTGTTGACCATTACCGACAAAGCCTATGTCATTTCTTCTATTAATATGACCCTTATTAGCAAGGATCATATTTAGGGATTTATTCCATATTTTAAAATTTTCTAATGTAGTTTTAAGCATGATATTTTCATCTTTAATGTTGTCTAGGATTTCACATTTAGAATATGGTTTATGTGATGCTAAGGAATCATGCATTTCGTCAAGTCTTTTAACTAACAAATCATGATCAACTTTAAGTACTTAAAGGACTTGTTAAGTTTTCTAAACTCATCAAACAAGTCATGAAATATATTTAATAATTTTAAAAAAGAAATATTTAAAGACTCACTAACCTCATTTTCGATCGTCATTAAAGCAAGGTTCTCCACTTCTTGGTTGAGCATTTGATCTTTGGGGCTCCTCGGCTTCCTGCGTTCATAGCAAGAGGTTGTGTCCATAATTTTTATAAGGTTCAAGTTCATTAATTTTTTCGGTTTATTCGTCAAAAGTTTATGTCCAAGGTTCTCATCACTCTATATTTCACTCGAGGAGTCATACGTCATTCTTAGTTCATAATCCTTCCTCTTCTTTAGAAGGTGTTCTTTAAGTTCATTTTTGTAATATATTTCATTAATTATTTAATTTATATTAATTGTGCTTTCCTATGTGATTTTCAAAGTATGCCAAATATCAAAAGCTGATTCACAAGCAGAAACATGATTAAACTCATTTTTATCAAGTGCACAAAACAAGACATTCATAGCCTTTGCATTTAGAGAAAAATTCTTCCTTTCCAAATCATTTAGCTCATTCATTGGTTTGGAAGATTTTTTAAAACCATTTTCAACTATATTCCAAAGATCAAGGTCCAAATAAATAAGAAAAATACGCATCCTTGTCTTCCAATATGTGTAATCCATCCCATTGAACATGAGGACATGAGATATAATATCCCTCATTCATGCCAAAATAAGCCATTTACTCTAGTGGGTGTTAATTGAAAGAGTAAGAACCTTGCTTTGATACCAATTGTTAGGATCAATTGGCATTAAGAGGAGGAGGGGGTGGGGGGGGGGGGGGGGGGGGGGGGGGGGGGGGGGCGGCGGGGCGGGGTGTGGCGTTAGTGCAAGCTTAAAATTTTCTTTCTAAATCAAAAGCTTTTCGAATAAGATAGAATAGGAAATCCGAAGCTTTTCATTTTTAATAAAATAAGTGAGTAATTAAAAGTAAGTTGCTAAGAAATCAGGAAAGATAATCACGTTGGAGGAAAAAAACTTATCATCTTGCTTTCAAGGAGTTTAGTTAAATTGGAAGCATCAATACAATAACATTCAAGCAATGCAAGTATGAAACACTTACAATTTTATAGTGGTTCGACGCCAATGGCCTACGTCCACTTCCGAGTCCTCCTTCTTGAGGCACTACGACTTCCACTACCAATCTTCTTTGGGTGAAGATTAAACCCTTACAATTGCTTACAAGGGAGACTTAAGACAAACTTTATATCTCTAAGCTTTCTCTCCTCCCTTTTCTTTTTCTTTACAAATCGCTCATAATTTCTTGTGCCAGAATTTAATTACCCAAAAGTATTTCTTAGTTATGGCTAAGAATGCATGAATACTTGGGGTATTTATAGACCCCAAGTGGCTTCAGAATTTGGAGCAAAAAATCAAACGTCCCGAAAAAAAATTGGGTACGAGCGGTTTACTCGTTGACTTGGGTGGTACACCCGTCGTCAGCTGCTAGCCGCCGCTGCATTCTATGGTACGAGCAGTTTAACCACCACCTGGGTGGTTTACCCGTCAAAAGTTATTGGTCACCGCCCGAATTCTATGGTATGGGCGGTCCAACCACCGCTCACCGGTAGTTTACCCACCGAAATTTTTACAAAAGTGGTTCCCTCCACTTTTTGAACTCCGGCTTTGACTTAATGTTAACTAGCTCCTTAGTCAACTGATTGAGCTCAACTTGAGCTCAACCAAACCCAGTAGTGGATCCAGTTGCCTTATTGAGTTGATTTGGATTCTTTCTAAATCCAGCTCAAATTGGATTCACTTTCTAACTACAACTCAATGATTACAACTCTTAATGACCACAAGCTTAATTATGACCTAACTTCTGCCAAACCGGTAACCTTCGGCATACTTGCAGCAAGTCTTCTAGTCTTCTCCCCAGTGATCTCCCGGCGTGTTCCCAGCGAGCTTCCCCATCCCTTCGGCGAATCTCCTAGCGAACTCCCAGCGAAACCCACCGCATCATCTAAACCCCGGCCCGATACTCAAGCTTGATCTTGGCCCATTATCTGGTTGTAACTCCATTGATCCTGTCATAGTTAGATCTACACGATGCTAATTATGACTTAATTAAATATAATCATAATTGTCAAACATCCATTCAAGACCATCCTAACTCTCGGTAAGCTTTTCGGCTACCCCCGACAATCTTCCGACGAGTCTCAGTCTTCTTCTGCCAAACTCCCTTGCGCTATCCTGGCAAGCTACCGATACCCTCGACGAGCTTCCGATGCACTTATGGCGAGTTCTCAACCGCATTGACTCGATGCATGGACTTAACCTTGGCCAATCTTGATTGTAATAATCCTTATGTCGTAATTATTCCTGCATCAATCAACTCTAACAATTCTGTTAGATTAATAATCCATCAATTGATTTCATCATCAAAATCGAAGATTCAACAAAACTTTCTCTATTTGTAATGTGCAAATCGTTAATACGTCGCTCCCTCGTTTGCCGTGTAGCACCACCTGTTTTCCTTTGCTACAAAATTTCATGATTAATTTCAAAAATTTTTAGAAACATCACCTGATGTTGTCAACCATTTGATGCCAAGCATAGCCTCACAATCATTAAGAGGGAGGAGGAAAAAAATATGCAATTATCTCTTGATCCTATAACAGTAGTTTCACCCGCGGGCACTTGCGATCACACTTCAAAATTCATTCTTCGGCGAACTTAACATTAAACCTGCTGTAATTCACCATAGGTAAGGCCCTTCGAACAACAACCTTACTGTTCATAAAATTATTAGTGCTCTCAGTGTCAATAAGAATAGTGATAGGTTGTTGCTTTAGAAGTCCTCCCACTTTCATCGTTTGCGGGTTCACGTAGCCAGAAAGAGCATGCATCATAATATCAACCGACTATTGTTCTTCATCCGTGATCTCTTCCTTATGCTCCTGGACCTCCTCCTCTATATTTTCAATTGGTTCAATCAGTAGGAGGATATCCTTTTTGCAGCGATGGTCGCGGCTCCAATGCCAACAAAGACCCTTTGTCGACCTATCGTATAGTTCTTCTTTTGTCAATTTTTTTGGCAATGAAGGATAGCTAGAAATAGAAGGAGGTTTATATGTCATGGACCTAGGAGTGGTCCTCATCCTTTTAGCATCTTGGTTGAGCAGTTCCTCTTGTATTCGGGCGAAAGAAATCGCATCCATTACAGTGCGGGGCGGCTGCACCTTAATCTCTCCTTTAATCTCTGGTTTGAGTCCCTCGATGAATATCCCTAACAATTATCGATCAGTCTAATCATGAGCAAGATAGGATAACTGTTCAAACCTAGTTTAGTACTCTTGGATCGTAGAGGTTTGTCGGATCTTTACGAGTTGGCCGTCGATATTTTCATACTCTGTCGGTCCAAAGCAGTTAAGTAGTGCGTTCTTGAATTGAATCCACATTAGAGCTCCATGATTGTATTCAAGCCAATTGTACCACTATATAGCATCTCCTTCAAGGTGGATGACAGCGATTTTCACCATAGTATTATCCGACATTCGGTTGTAGCGGAAGTAACGTTCAATGTGCGAAATCCACCCCATCGGGTCTCCTTCTTCCCATTAAGGGAAGTCCACCCTCATACGTGGCGGTAGCATATCCGAGGGCTGTCCCTCCTTCTTGGTAGGCCCCTCTAAATTCTATCCTTGCTGAAATTTGGTTGGGCTTGGTGGTTGTCCAATTTTGAATTCCGCGAACGAAGCGTGCAGTTTATCCTCCAAGCGCGATTCAAGCCACGATTCAAGCCGGGATTCCAATGCTTCAAATTTGGCATAAATTGGATCTTGAGAAGCCATGACATATGCCTATAGATCAGAGATGTCCTTGTCTTTTTTTTGTTGATGGGTTAATGGCATGGGGTGGTGGAAGATTCGGACAATAGGTCGGTGATAGAAGGGTTTAGCTGCAATGGTTTACTATTTTGGGCTGTGGTTTTGGGTGATATTCGGGTTATGAAAATAGGTTATGATGACTACGTCTTAAGACTATAGGGATGCCCTAAAGGTATCTTGGGTCGTGGTAGCAATATGGTTAGGGTTTGGTAGGTTAAGGAGAAGAAGAAAGACAAAAGTACAGCAACAGATTTTTCATCGAAAAAATTCTAACTGTAAAGACGTAATTTTTCCTAATAATTCACAACAAAGATTCGAGTAAAACTCAAGAGGAATCTACTGGCAAGGGAGAGATAATGCCGTCATCAATTTCGTGGAAGGAAATGATAGCAAAAGGTTCAACAAAATCAAAGATCACGGAAAGGTACTATAGCATATTTTTATGTCTGTTGTAATTCACGGGGAGATCAAAGGATGATCTGCGGTAGTAGAGATGACAGTGGAATTTGGTGACGATCTTCAAGCAATTGTGAGAATTGCTTTGGACGGCTATAGGGGGCTAATGGATGGCTGTGGAAGGGCAGCGAGACACCAAGAACGCTGCTCTGATTCCAAGTGTTAGAACCCTTACGGATTCTAAGCTTAGGGTGATATCTATAGGGGATTGGCCTCCTTGGAACTCTATAGGGGTTCCACCCTCCAAGTTGCTACTCAAAGGCTGTTGAAAGGATTCATTTATTCATAAAGAAATGTGGATGATTACAAGGCTTTTATAGGCATTCTAAACCCTATCTCCTAATAAAACTCCTACTCCAAGACTTCTACACCTAACAACTCCTAATGCCTCTCTAAGAAGCAACCTCCAACCGACCTATCTAGGGGTGGCCGATTGCTTATTGATTCCTAATCCAACTCTAACTTAACCCCACCTCAACCAATCCCTCTTTAACTAGGATAAGGGGTGGCTAACTAGAGTTACACGTGCCTTCTACTTTCCTCCAAATATCCTAACTTAGCCGGCCTCATCATCTCTTAATAAGGGCCAGTTAGATAGGATTTACAAGTATGCCCTCTTTAATGAAACTAAATTAGGACTTCTCTAGCTAGAGTCCTAACACACCACTTTTATTCAATCAAAGATCTCTTTATTCTCAGCCTTGTGGCCAACTACCTAGGAGGGAGGAGCCCCTATAGAATTCCAAAGGAGTTGATCCCCTTCAAGTGATTAAACTGCGATAGAATTTTATGGGGTTTTATCATTTGGTATTAAAGTAGCAATCTTGGTGCCTCGCTGCTCTTCCAACCTCCCACCATCATCCAAGCAATTCCCATAATTTCTATCTTCATCGTCGACTCCACCATCATCACCGTTTGCTGCAGATCCATTATCTACTGCTGCTACTCCAAATTGAATCAGGATATGGTATTACCTCTATCACAAACCTTACTACTACTATAATTTTATACCCAAAAAACCCAAAAAGAGTATTCATCTATTCTCTCACTACGAATACTCATCGTCGTAAAATTGCTATCTTTACGAATGAAAGTACACGGCAAACGTGTTAGAATCCTTGCAGATTCTAAGCTTGGGGTGATCTCTATAGGGTCGGCCTCCATGGAACTCTATAGGGGTTCCTCCCTCCTTAGTTTTTTACACAATGGCTGAAAAATAATTAATCTATTGATGATGAAAAGAGGCTTATTACAAGGCTATTTATAAGTTTTCTAAACCCTAACTCCTAATATGATTCCTACTTCAGGACTCCTACTCCTAACAACTAATGCAAGTCTAAGTAGCAACCTCCAAACTAATTTGAATCCCATTCTAACTTAACCCCTCTTCAACCAATCCCTCTATAACTAGTATAGAGGGTGGTTAATTATGGTGACATGTATCTTTTTCTTCCCTCAAAATATCTTTCTCCAAACTAATCCTAACCTAGCCGGCCTCCTCATCTCTTTAATAGGGGTCGACGAGATAGGATTTATGTGAATGCCCTTTGGATTTACATGTTTGCCCTCTTCAATGAAACTAAATTAGGACTCCCCTAGCTATAGAGTCTAACAGACCCGTCCTCTTCAAATCAGCCTTGTCCTTAAGGCTGAGCTCCATGTCTCTAGGTCATGATCTGTAATTTCTCATGAGGGTCCCTCATGGCCCTATAGTAGGCACATCCTGCTCCTGGGGTCTAACATCAGCAGTAATGATTGGATAGTGATATATCGTGATCCTGTGATCCCATGCAATCATCAGCTGCACCTGGGCCTCCTTATCGGCTTGGGTGTCATGTGGATAAATCGGGGCTGAGTTATCCTCTGTAGACTTCCATTTGCAATAAGATTCCTGGAGGATGAGTTGTAATTTTGAATTAGTGTACAAGTTTGATCCATAATTTATGACTCCATTGTGATCTCTAATTTTGTAGGGTTCAAAGAAACTGGGAGACCACTTCAGTGAGGCTCGAGTCTTCATAAATTCCTACCGGTAGGGATGGATATGGAGAAAGACTCAATTTTTAATAACAAACTTCCTTCTACTTCGACATTTGTCATATGGTTGTTTCTTTCTTGTGCGGGTTGGCATGTGGTTGTTCTTTAATGATAGTCAGGCCTTCTTCTGTGATAGTAGCTGCCTTCTAGTAAAGTCCATGGCAAGGTGAGCTCGATCTGAGTTTGGAGGGAGCAGAAGCTGCAATTTTACTTTCATCTCCTCTTCGTGTTGTTGTCCTGTTTCATACCAAGCCACAAATTCAGCAAAGGTTAGCATTCCCTTGTCGTTGATTGGTAGCTTCAAGTGATTTGGAGTGAGGGCTTTGCTAATGTAGGCTAGGGATTGGCCATCTTGCATGTCGATAACATAATTTCTAGCTCCTGATACATCAATAATAAATACTTTGTCAAAGTCAGGTAAAGCTAGCACCGGCAAAGAGTAGGGGCCACAACTTGGCTGAATGACCTATGTTTCAAGCATTTCATCTTCAGTCTTTTCTATTTCAGCTTTCTGGAGGTGAGGATAATGGTCTGGTCGAGAGTTTGCTGCTAGTTTACTCGAGAGAATCAGAATTCGATGGTCATGCTGATGGTTAGAAAGAAGGCTGCATGGTTCAACGAAAATATCTGAAAATCCAGCAAACAATTGGAGTATGTTTGGGTCTTTAAATTTTGTTGGCTCCCCCATAGAGTGCTACTGAAGTTGCATCAGGAAGCCATTTTTTTCTTTGTTCAAAACTTTCTCCGTTTGTTGCGAGCAAGTCGTCGTTACATCGCTCCTGCGTTTCCTATGTAGGATCTCCTGTTTCTCATGGTTGAAAAATTTTATTTTATAATAAATTTAGAAAAATTTCAAGGAACATCACTTAGTATAGTTAGCCATTTGATGTCAGGCACAGCCTCATAATCATCAAGAGGAAGGTGGAAGAAATTAGCAAGTATCTCTTGGTCCTGTCGTAACAATTTCACCCGCGGACATCTTTCATCGCACTTTAAAATTTGGTCGTCGGTGACCTCAACATCTAACCTGCTACAATCTTTATTTTAGAGCATTAATTGGGTAGCAACCTTGCTGTTCAGAAAGTTGTTGGTGCTTGTGGTGTCAATAAGAACGGTGATCGGTTATTACTTCAGAAGTCCTCCCACTTTCATCGTTTGCGGGTTCACATAGCCGACAAGAGTGCATACTTGGATCATGGAGGTTTGTCGGATCTTGGCAAGTTGTTCGTTGATATTCTCGTACTTGGTCCACCCAAAGCGGTTCAACAGTGCATACTTGAATTATATCCATGTTGGAGTCTCATAGTTGTATTTAAGCCGATTGTACCATCATATAACATCTCCTTCAAGGTGGATGACAGCGATGTCCACCATGGAATCCTCCGGTGTTTGGTGATGACGGAAGTAACATTTGGTGCGCGAAATCCATCCCATTGGGTCTCCTTCCTATCGAGGGAAGTCCACCCCCATGCATGGCTACCTCATATTAGTGGCTCATTCTTTCTTTTTGAGAGGCCTTTCTGAACTTTCACCTTGCTGGAATTTTATTAGGCTCGGAGATTGGCTCAATCCGAATTCGACGAATAAGGCGCATAATCTGTCCTCTATGTGTGATTCAAACGCCTCCAACTTGGCATCGATTGAATCCCTCCAGATCTGAGATGCTAATGTCCCTCTCCTGCTATTTGATCAATGGTATGAAACGGTTGGGTGGTTTGGTGGCCGAAAGGGATGGTGGATCATAGGTAGATGGCTACGATTTAGGGCTGATAGGTTGCTATTTTTTTAGGTGCTGTTGAGGCTATGATTTAGGGCTGTTATAGGGGCTATAAGGAGGGTTTGGTGATAAAGGCTATGGTTAGAGGGATGGCTTAGGGTTGCTATTGATGGCAACAATCGATTTTGTAGGATTGGTGGCTGCGGAGGGTAAGGATCAGTGGAAGGTTCGGTGGCTGTGGTAGACTGCTGTTTAGGTTGTGGTTTGAGTTGGCTATAGATTCTGGAAATAGGTTATGATGGCTGCATCTTAAGGCTAATGGGGTGCCCTAAAGATGATGTGGGTGGTAGAAACAATTTCGGTAAGGATCAGATATGGGTGCAGCAAAAAACATCGAAAGGTAGTGCTATAGAATTATGCGTCGATAGGCTGCGATAGGTTGCTATTTTGGCTACGGTGTTGGGTGTTATTTGGGTTATGAAATTAGGTTATGATGGTTGTGTCTTAAGGCTAAAGGGATGCCCAAAAGATGTCTTGGGTGGTAGCAACAAGATAGTTAAGTTTTGGTGGGTTAAGGATAAGAAAAAAGATAAAGGTGCAATAGTAGATTTTTCGTCGAAAAATTCTAACAGTGAAGATGTAATTTTTTTCAGAAATTCTCAATGAAAATTCAAGTGATACTTAAAGGGAATTTACTAGTAAGGGAGAGATAATATCGTCAAAAATTTTATGGAAAGAAATGAATGCAAAAGTTTTAGCAAAATCAAAGATTGCAAGGTGTTGCTGTAGAATTTTTTCAACAAAAGATTTTAGTAGTATAGTCAAAATTTTTTGTAGCAGTTTGTAACAAGGAATCAAGTAAAACTCAATGGGAATCCACTAGCAAGGGAAAGATAATACTATCAAAAATTTTGTGGAAAATTATGGCAGTAAAAGATTTAGCAAGATCGAAGATTGCAAGAAGGTGCTGCAGTAGAAATTTTTTTCGTCGAAAGATTCCAGTAGTATAGGCAAAAAATTTTCTAGCAGTTTAAAATAAGAATTTGAGCAAAAATTAAGGAGAATCTACTGGTAAGGGAAAGATAATGCTGACAAAAATTTCATGGAAGGAAACGATAGCAAGAGGTTCAGCAAAACCAAAGATCACAGAAAGGTACTACAGTAGATTTTTACATTTAAAGTGCAGCAGTTCGGACGTAAAAGATCAGCAGGTTATATTAATAATTTTTCAATGAAACCAAAGGAAAATCCAAAGATAGGAAGTGCTAAAGCTGTTGTAAAAATTTTGTAGAGATTTGGTCAGTAAAAATGCAGTAGCAAGATCAATTATACAAGGTTACCGGCTGAAATTCTGCAGCATAACTTTCATTATAAAGATGAAAAATTACGATGAAGAGTTTATGCAGTGAGATAGGAATAATTTTTTTGGTTTTTTGGATGAATGATAACTAAATTGTAGCAGTAGTAAGGTAAGAAACAAGAACTTGTTGCAATTCATGAGGAGATCAAAAAATGATCTGAGGTAGTGGAGATGACGGTGGAATTCGACGATGATCTTTAAGCAATTGTAGGAATTGCTTTGGGCGACTATGGAAGGATGATAGATGGCTGTGGAAGGGCAGCGAGACACCAAAAACACTACTCTGATACAAAATGTTAGAACCCTTGCAGATTCTAAGCTTGGGTCTATAGGAGATCGGCCTCCATGGAACTCTATAAGGGTTCCTCCCTCCTTGGTTTTCTACACAATGGCTAAAAAATAGTTAATCTATTGATGATGAAAAGAGGCTTATTACAAGGCTATTTATAGGCCTTTTAAACCCTAACTCCTAATAGGATTCCTACTTCAAGGCTCTTACTCATAACAACTCCTAATGCAACTCTAAGTAGCAACCTCCAAACTAATCATAATCATATTCTAACTTAACCCCTCTTCAACTAACCTCTCTTTAATCAGGATAAGGGGTGGTTAATTTGGGTGACATGTATCTTGTTCTTCCCTCAAAATATATTCCTCTAAACTAATCCTAACCTAGCCGGCTTCCTCACCTCTTTAATAGGGTTCAGCTAGATATAATTTATATGAATGCCCTTAGGATTTACATGTTTGTTCTCTTCAATGAAATTAAATTAGGACTCCCCTAGTTGGAGTCCTAACAAAAAGTTTTCAATGGCATACTTGCTGCTAAAAATCGACCTTGCTGCCATCTTTTTCTGATGAAAACTTTTATATACTTTTTACATCATCTCGGTTTTCATCTACATCAGATCCATCATTGGAATTATATCTGAAAATGTTCATATATTGCTGTAACTTTTCATCATAAAATTGTTAATGTTTTTTACAAGAATTCTATTGCCAAAACATTTGTCACTGTTCTTACTACATTGCTATCAAGATTTCCTACTATGTTTTCGTCATACTTGCTATCGTCATCATTGAATTTTTACTGTCAATTCTCTCCACAAAGTATCCATTTATTGCTGGAACTTTTGTTAAGAAATTGCTGTCTCTTTGACGAAAAATTCTGCTTCCACAATTCAACATCTATTTGTAGCATATCTAACTGATCGTTATCAAACTTGTCATTGCTATCAATAGTAGATCTAGACTATCTTTCTAACCTCCAGCCATTACCATCATAACCCCTAAAAGACCTCCAAACAACAACCCAAATCGTACCTTGAATAGCAGCCTATTAAACCCAAAACCACAGCCTTCATCCTTCGATCCACCAATCCTATCGACCACCAACCCTCTCAATCAATACTTGCCCTTAACCTGGCAGCAAAAGAAAAACCTTAACATTACAGATCTGGAGTCATACGCCATAGTATTCAAAGAACTAATTGATATTAAGTTGGAGGCCTTTGAGATGCGTATGAAGGATAAACTGCGCGCTCTCTTTGCTAAATTCAGTTAAGGTTGACCATCGAGCCCAAGGAGATCTCAACAAGTTGAAAGTTTAGATCATAGAGAAGACTACCAAGAGAGAGGAGGACCTATGATAGGCCCTCCCTATCTATGCATGAGGTTGAACTTCCCTAGATGGGAAGAAGGAGACCCAATCGGTTGGATTTCACGCGTAGAATGTTATTTTTGTTACCACAAGACCCCGAACATATCTATGGTGGCCGTTGCTACTATACACCTTGAAGGAGACACGATACAATGGTATGATTGGTTCAAACATACTCACGGAGTCCCTACATGGAGGCAATTTAAAGATAGACTGCTAATCCTCTTCGCACCAACCGGATACGAGAACATCGACGACCAACTTGCTAAAATTCGTTAAACTTCCACCATTCAAGAATACCAGACCAGGTTTGAAAGATTATCTAATCAAATAAGGGATATGTCTAAAAAATAATTGCTAGGAACTTTTATCGAAGGGTTGAAGCCAAAGATTTAGGGAGAAGTTAAGGCGTGACAACCATACACACTAATGGTGGCCACCTCTTTCGTGCGACTTCAAGAGGAGCGATTGAACTAAGACATTTGGAGGACTAGGGCCATCACCTGACCAATAGCACTAAGGCCTTCAACCCCGCCCTACTACCAGCCGACCTTCTCAACCAAAAAAAATTAACGAGAGAAGAACTTCGAGACCAATCTGCGAAAGGTTTGTGTTGGCACTACGATGAGCCTTAGAGCCGTGACCATCGCTACAAAAAAGGGAGGCTCCTCATGATCGAACCCATTAAAGAGAAGGACCTTGAGCATGAAGAAGAGGACCTTGACCATGAAGAGGAGGACACAAAGGAGGAGTCATAACCAGCCGAATGCATGATGCATGCTCTTGCTGGCTACGCAAACATGCTGATAGAATCACAGAGGAATCCTTATGCAGATTGATCTTTTGAAGGGTGATCAACCCTTGGAATGCTGTAGGGGTTCCTCCCCCCTAGGTAGTCGGCCGCAAGGCAAAAATGAAATTAAGCTCTTGCTTATTCAAAAGTGGTGGAGGCTACATGCTTATATAGGGTTCTAAACCCTAACCCTTGAGAGGTTGCACTCCTAAGTCAAATACCTCTTGTACTCCTCTACCCTAGCTGACTTACCCTATAAGGGATGGCGGCTTAGGGGGCTACAACAAACCAACTGCCCCTAGCCCAAACCCTAGCCAACCACCTAGTAAATGGGGTGGTGGCTAGGAAGCCCTAAGGCCCCAGATTAAAACCCTAGTCAACCTGCTTTATAAGATAGTAGGTGGCTAGGTGGGGTTTATTACAATCTCAAGATTTTATTACTTGCTACTTGATTTAATAGGACCCAACTCACCCTCTTCAGATTAGCCTTGTCCTCAAGGCTGAGGTTCCATGAACTCAGGGAACCTAGTCTTCATTCAGATCCTCATATGATTCCCATGTGGCATCTTCAATTGACAAATTACTCCAATGCACTAGTACTTCAGTAGAGGGACATCAATGACACATCACAATCCTGCGGTCAAGGATGGCTTGGGGTAGGGCTTGAATATCTCCATTATCATTAGTGTTGGGCAGCTGAATCTGGGTTGACTCATTCTCAGCTTGGGCTTAAGGCAGGACATGTGGAAGATAGGGTGAATTTTTGCATCAGTAGGTAGCGGCTCCAATGCACTCTGTGATATGATAGGGCCCATAAAAGCACAGAGATAACTTCATGGAGGCTCGTATGTTGATGGATATTTGCTTGTACGGTTGGAGATGAAGATAAACTCAATCTCCTACTGAGAACTCCCTTTCGCTCCGGTGTGTTTTAGCTTGTTGCTTCATTCTAGTTTGAGTGACTGAGAGATTATCCTTTAGTAGTTGTAGGAGTTTGTTCCTGTCAATTAAGTCTCGGTCGATCTGATCTATATATTTTGAAATTATAGGGTCCTGTCGATCATACACTGCTTCATATGGAGTACATTTAGTAGAAGAGTGATATGTGATATTATACCACCATTCAATCCTAGGGAGCCATTTTGTCCATTCCCTTGGTCGGTTACTAGTGAAACACCGAAGGTATGTCTTTAAGTACTTGTTCACCACTTCAATTTGGCCGTAAGTCTGTGGGTGGTATATCGCGCTCATCTTGAGTTTGGTGCCTTGCAATTGAAATAACTCGATCCAACATTTACTAGTACAGACCCTGTCACAATTACTTACAATGGACCTTGGCATCCCATGCAATTTAACAAGATTTTTCATAAAAGTCTGGGCAATGCTAGTAGCCGTGTAGGGGTTTTAGACAACACAAAAGTGAGCATACTTTTTAAGTCGGTCAACCACTACAAGAATTATGCTTTTACCTTGGGATGGTGGTAGCCCTTCGATGAAATCCATAGATATGTCAGTCTACACCGAGTCTGGTATAGGTAGAGGTTGTAGCTTCCCAGGACTTGCCACTGTTTCACCCTTTTGTTGTTGACATATGTCGCACTGTGTTATAAATTTAGAAATATCTTTTTTCATCCCTCTCCAATAAAAAAATTATTTAATTCTTTTGTAGGTTCTTAGGAACCCAGAATGCCTTGTTGATGGTGTGGAGTGTATCTCTTGCCGGATGGTTTTGATGCAAGGGGAGTCGGGTATAAGCACAATGTGACCTTTGTAGCATAAATCTACCAAATCCCAACTGTAGTATGCTATGGAGCTTGGCTCCTCATGCAATTTTTTTATGGTGTTGCTGGTCTATGGATCCTTCCTCCATTCCTCCCTAATGTCCTTGAGAAAGTTGCTGGTTGGAAGTGAGATTGCTGAAAATTTTGCTTGCTCGGGTAGCCGTGAGAGTGCATCTGCAACAAGAAATATTTGAGACTATTTCATAATCGAACCCAAGAAGCTTCGTTACCCATTTTTGCTGTTCGGGGGAGGATATCTTCTACTCCAAGAAATATTTGAGACTTCGATGGTCGGTTTTTATTTGAAAGCGCGAGGTAGGCTCTTCATTTTATTACTACGTGCACAATTGTGAACATCTACTTATCGTAGATTGATATTTTTTTATGGGAGGGAGACAATGCCTTGCTAGTGTATACGAGGGGTTGGCCATCTTGCATGAGAACGACACCACTCCCAACTTCAGATGCATCGGCCTCAATGACAAATATGCGATTGAAATCGGGTAGTGCTAGCATGGGCGTTGTTGTCATGGCTATCTTGAGTTTGTCAAAGGCAGCGGAGGCTTTGTCCGACCATTAGAAAACATCTTTCTTTAGTAGAGAAGTGAGAGGTGCACTGATCTTCGCATAATTTTTCATAAATTTATAGTAATAGCCCGTCAATCCAAGGAAATCGCACAACGATTTTACGTTCTTCAGTTTTAACCAACTTTGCATTGCCTTTATTTTTGTAAGGTCTACAACGACTCCTTCTGATATTAGGTGCCCAAGGTACTCCACTTTTTGCTAGAGAAAGCTTCATTTTGATTGCTTGACAAAAAGAACATTCTCTTGAAGAATCGTTAAAATAATTCATAGGTGCTGAAAATGAGTCTCAAGGGCAAAAAAATAGGATGGAAGGGCAGAGGTATTTGGTGTCCCTTCCAGTCAAGAATTAGGGCCTCACAATCACTAACTTCTCTCTCATGCCTTTCTTCGTTCATGGTTTGGTTCGATATTCTGGTGTCATAGGCATAGAGGAACCACACCAATCCAACCTGAACTTGGTGGTTAAACTCTACTGCAGTGACGATACTATAGGGGGGGTCCTGCGGAAAAATAGCTCGACGCCAGAATGATAAAAAGCTTAACACCCTTTATTTGAGTTTTTCCATATTTGGAAATATGAAACAGATAAAAATAAAAAATGCAAAGGTCGTCTTATTCAAAACCCCAATTATGACATCCCTTCTCTATCACTTCACACCTCTAAACACACTATTCTATTTCTTATAGATAGAGAGAAATAGAGAGAAACACGCTTTCACATCTTCTTAACCCGAAATGAATGGCTATAAATGAGAATATCGTCGAAAAATACCAGCATAAATTTGCAAAGATATCTCTGGAAAATATCATTCGTGAGGCTTTGGAAGGTTGAAGAAGCATTAGTGAGTCCAAAAGGCATTACCAAGAATTCATAGTGGCCGTTGTGCATTCGAAATGCAGTTTTTGGACATCGTCTTCACATACTCGAATTTGGTGATATCCGGATCGGAGGTCCAATTTTGTGAAGACTCGAGCCCCCCTTAACTCATCAAGAAGTTCATCCACCATTGGTATATGATACTTGTCTTTGACGGTGATGCCATTTAGAGCTCGGTAGTCGACGCACATTCGTCACGTTCCATCCTTCTTCGTACAAGAAGCACCGGCGAAGAGTAGGGGCTGCAGCTTGGCCGAATGACCCATGTTTCAAGCATCTCCTTCACAATCTTTTCTATTTCATTCTTCTGGAGATGGGGATAGCGGTACGATCGAGTGTTCGCTGGTGGTTTGCCCGGAAGAATTGGAATCTGATGGTCACGTCGTCGGGTAGGAGGAAGGTTGCACGGTTCGATGAAGACGTTGGCAAATTCAGCAAGCAGATGGGCGAGGTTTTAGTCTTCAATTTTTGTTACCTTCCCCTCTGGTTGTTTTTAGAGTTGCATCAGGAAGCCACCATTTATTTTTGATAGGACTCCAGCAGGGTTGAGTCCTAATCTTCTTAGTACTAGTCAATAAAAACCCTGTTAGATTGGTCGGCTAGGGTTTCCCCCTGCTTAGGTCGGCTATAGAGCCACTTAGCCGCCTCCTGTTCCCATTAAGGCAGGTTAGCTATAGGAGGGGCAAAGGGGTAATTCTACTTAGGCAAGCACCCCCCTTAGGCTAGGGTTTTGATCCCTATTTTAAAGTTGTAGTCGCACCCCCCCACCCTCCCTCTCTTGAATCAAGCAATTATCAATATTATTTCAACCTTGTGCCGAGTCTAGGAGGGAGGAACCCCTATAGCGTTCCAAGGGTTGATCCCCCTCAAGGATCAAAATATATAGAGCTCCTTCTAGGGTTCTATCATTTGGTATCAGAGTAGCGATCTTGCTGCCCCTGTAGCCGTCATCCATGCCTCCACCTTCCCAAGCAATTCCCACAATTGCTGTGACACGTGCCTCCACCTTCCACCCCAGCCGGAGATCAAATCAGTCTGCCATTGCCCCCTACGTTTGATCTAGAAATCTGATATTTTTTTATCATCCATGTCTCTTTAATACTACATGGTTCCTTACTTTACACGTTGAAGATTTTTTCCAAATGTAATCCGCTGCAAATTTCGTTTGTCACAAACGTTATCGTTGTTATGAAGGTGGAACACTACAGAAATTTTCAGTCATGTTTTTGCCTCTTGAAACCGGCTTATTCCTTCTCCTTTCTAGCCAAAAGTTTTACGCAATTCTCAAGATCAAGTTGGCTTTCATCTGGATTTGATTTCTCGAAAAAACTCTTTCTGGTACTGGTTTTCTTGTGCAATCTTTGACCATCACGCAGTTCTGGAATTTTACGATGAAGGAATATGCCTTTCATCTTTTGCCCTATTTCCCTATTGTTATGCTGCCAATATTTCATCAAACTTTTTATTAGTATTAACAACATCTGAACCAAGGGTTTCTGTATAATTTTCTTGAACTTTCCTCTGGAATTTACGTCAAGAAGTCATCGTTTCTCCGACGTAAAACTGATTCAGCAGGACAACACATCATAGCACTTTTTTTTCGTCGAATTATATCAGATTTGAGTGCTGTTTTTTGTGAGATTTTGGACTCCCTTTTCCTTATCTCAAAACCCTACCATCCTTACCAAAAACCCTTCAAAATCCTACCCTAAACTGAAACCAAACAGCCCTAAACCGCAGCATACTTCCATCCAAACCGATTCACCTTCCAACCGGCCACCATCCTCTCCAAAATTCACATGCCACTAACCCGACAATAGAAAAAAGACCTCAATATTACAGATCTAGAGGCATATACTATGACATCAGAGGAGGCTATCGATGCAAAGCTTGAAGCCTTTGAAAACCGCATGGAAGAGAAGATGCGATCCCTTTTCGCCAAATTCAGCATTGGCCGACCGTCGAGCCCGAGGAAATCACAACACGGAGAAACTTTAGATCGGTGAGACAATCCTCAAGAACATAGCCACATCACCTTTGGTCTCAATAATCCACGCATGAAGGTTGACTTCCTTAGATGGGAAGAAGGAGACCCGATCGGGTGGATCTCACGCGCGGAGTGCTATTTTCGGTTCTACCGAACCGCCAACACCACACGGGTAGATATTGCTGCCATCCACCTCAAGGGAGATGCTATTTAGTAGTTTAATTAGATTGAGCACACCCATGGAGGACTCTCTTGGTAGTGATTTAAGGAAGGACTGCTAAACCGCTTCGGACCAACCAATTTTGACAACATCGACGGACAATTGGCAAAGATTCGTCAAACCTCTACAATATAAGAATACCAAACAAGGTTTGAGTGTTTATCTAACCAAACTGAGAATTGGTTTGATAAACAACTTTTAGGTACTTTTATTGAGGGCCTAAAGCCGGAGATCCAAGGAGAAGTAAAGGCGCGACAACCGTATACACTTATGGCGGTGATTTCCTTCGCACGTATCCAGGAAGAACGATTAAACCACGAGGTACGAAGGACAAGGGTCGCTCCCCGACTAGCCATGTTGAGGCCTACTGCCCCCTCTACTACCATCCAAGCCGCTGCACCAAAAAAGTTGACAAGAGATGAGCTTCGCAAATGATCGACCAAGGGGTTGTGTTGGCATTACGACGAACCATGGAGCCGCGAACATCGCTACAAAAAGGTCGGCTCCTCGTGATTGAATCAGTAGAGGATGAAGACAATGAAACATCTAAAGAAGCCCTTGAACCTGAAGAAGAAGCCATGGAGGAAGAGTCCCAACCGGTCAACTACGTAGTGCATGCATTGGCCGGCTACTCCAACCCGTAGACGATGAAAGTTGGAGGACTTCTAAAATAACAACCCATCACCGTTCTCATTGACACGGGCAGCACAAATAACTTCCTTAATAGTAAGGTTGCTGCACATTTGGCACTTCAAATCGAAAGTTGCAACAAGTTTAATGTAAAGGTCGTCGACGGCTGAATCTTCAATTGCGACCAACAGTGCCCGCGGGTGAAACTACTCATCCAAGACCAAGAAGTGCAGCCCTTACTCCTCACCGGTGTTACTAGTGCGCAAGAAAGATGATGAACTCTTGGAAAAATTAAAAGGAGCTCGAGTCTTCACTAAATTGGATCTCCGATCCGGATACCATCAGATTTTGGTATGCACTGAAGATATTCTGAAAATTGCATTCCACACGCATAACGTCCACTATGAGTTTCTGGTAATACCTTTCGGACTTACGAATGCTCCTTCTACTTTCCAAAGCCTGATGAATGACATCTTCCAAAGTTTTATACAAAAGTTCATATTGGTATACTTAGATGATATTCTTATTTATAGCCCTACACTTGATATACGTTTTCAGCACTTACGAACTGTTCTAACGATTCTTCGGGAGAATACTCTTTATGTTAAATAGTTAAAGTGCGGCTTCTTATAGTGTAAAGTGGAGTACCTTGGGCATATTATATCAAAGGTGGAGTGGCAGTGGACCCGACAAAGATCGAGGCAATGCAAGGATGATCGAGACCTACAAACGTACAATCACTATGCAGTTTCCTTGGACTCACGGGCTACTACCAAAATTTTGTGAAAGATTATGGCAAGATAAGTGCCCCGCTCACGTCCTTACTGAAGAAAGACTCCTTCTTGTGGTCGGATAATGCCTCTACAGCCTTTGAACGACTCAAGGCAGCCATGACGATGACGTCGGTCCTAGCGCTGCCCAATTTCTACCGCACTTTTATCATTGTGACCAATGTGTCAAGAGTTGGAATTGGGGCTATTCTTATGCAAGATGGTCGACTCCTAATTTACATCGAGGCTTCCCCCACACTTCATATAAGGTTTTTACAGGAGATACTAATTACTACCAAATTTAAAATATGGTTGGATGCAAGTCCATGGCATAAAAGATGAGTAAAACTAGAAGAATTACAATCCATGCTCATGCTAGATTGGGCTCTCATCATCCTGAACCATACCAGAAGATAGTCACTATTCCAGAAGAAAGATTGGCTATCACTAAAGACTAACCATATGATAACACATGCAAAGAAAAAATGACCTCCCGACAAACTTCAGAATGGATGAAAAATTGAAGATCGAGTTTTTCTACACCTCTAGCCCGATCAGTAGGAAACTCGAGCCTTAATGAAGTGGTCTCCCTATTTCTTTGGGCCTTGCAAAATTGAGGATCACATTGGGGCCCTAACATGGAGATCAAATTCGTGCACCGGATCAAGATTACAGTCGATCCGTCAGGTATCCTACCTCAAATAGAAATTTAAAGAAGACGACTTAGCTCAAATCCTTCCAACTAATACCCAGCTGATAAGGAGGCCAAAGTTCAGTTAATGATAGCATGGGAGTCACATGAGGAGTTGAAGATTCAGTTTTCAAAGTTTATGGACCCTCAGCCTTGAGGACAAGGCTGATCTGAAGAAGGTGGACTTGATAGGACTCCAGTAGGGTTGAGTCCTAATCATCTTAGTACTAGTAAATAAAAACCCTGTTAGATTATAATAAAGCCACTCCTATCTTATAAAGAAATATGGCTAGGGTCTAGATTAGCCCTTAGGGCTTAGTAGCCGCCACACCCCTTACTGGGTTGGCCGGCTAGGTTTTCCCCCTGCTTAGGTCGACTATAGAGCCACTTAGCCACCTCCTGTTCCTATTAAGACAGGTTAGCTATAGGAGGGGCAAAAGAGTAATTCTACTTAGGCAAACACCCCTTAGGCTAGGGTTTTGATCCCTATTTAAAGATGTAGCTTCCCCCCCCTCTTGAATCAAGTAATTATTAATTTTATTTCAGCCTTGTGCTGAGTCTAGGAGGGAGGAACCCCTATAGCATTCCAAGAGTTGATCCCCCTCAAGGATCAAAATCTATAGAGCTCCTTCTGGGGTTCTATCAGTTTTGTGCAGCACTTTCTTTATTCGTTGAGCAGAAATAGTCGTTACGTTATTTCCGCGCTTCCGTGCAGGATCACCTATTTGCCCTTGTAGTAAAACTTCATAATTAATTTTGAAAAATTTCAGGAGATGTCACATAGCATTGTCAGCCACTCAATTCCAAGCACAACCTCATAATCATCAATTGGGAGGAGGAAGAAATCAGTGGTAATTTCCTGGTCCTGCAACAACAGTTTCACTTACGAGCATCTTTGATCGCCCTTTAAGATTCGGCCATCGACGACCTTGACTTCGAATTTGCTACATTCCTCGATGTGAAGTGCCATTTGAGTAGCCACCTTACTGTTCAAGAAGTTGTTGGTGCTCCCGATATTGATGAGGATAGTAAGCAGCTGTTGTTTGAGTAGGCGACAACCTTCATGGTTTGGCGGTTTGCGTAGCTGGCGAGTGCATGCATCAACCAATCGGTTGGTTGGGGCTCTTCTTCCACATCCTCCTCTTCATGACTAAGGCTCTCTTTTGTATGTTCAAGGTCCTCCTCTTCAATGGATTCAATCACAAGAAGTCTCCCTTTTTTGCAACGGTGCTCGCGGCTCTACGGCTCATTGCAATGCCATATAGTCCTTTCGCAGATCGCTCCCAAAGCTCTTCTCTTGTTAATATTTTCGGTGCAGAGGGTTGGTTGACAATAGGAGGGGCTGAAGGCCTCGATGTTGCTAGTCAGGGGGTGACCCTAGTCCTTCAGGCTTCATGGTTCAATCACTCCTCTTGAAGCTCCGTGAAAGAGATGGCTACCATTAGGGTGTATAGTTGTCGTGATTTAACTTCTCCTGAATCTTCAGCTTCAAGCCTTCGATAAAAGTCATAGCAATTATTTTTCAGACCAATCTCTAGTTTGGTTAGACAACCTTTCAAACCTGGTCTGGTACTCCTGGACGGTGCAAGTTTGACAGATCTTAACTAGTTGGCCATTGGTTCTCGTATTCGGTTGGTCTGAAGCGAACCAGCAGTCCTTCTTTGAATTGTCTCCATGAAAGGGCTCCATGAGTATGTTCAAACCATTTAAACCATTGTATAGCATCTCCTTTGAGGTGTATAGTAGCGATGTCCATTATAGATGCATTCGGGGTCTTGTAGTACCAAAAATAGTGCTCCGTGCGTAAGATCCAATTGATCGGGTCTCCTTCTTCCCATCTAGGGAAGTCCACCCTCATGCATTGATAGTGAGGGTCAATTATAGGTCCTCCCCTCTCCTGGAAATCTTCTTTACGTTATGAGCTTTCTCCTTGTTGAGATCTCCTCGGGCTCGGTGGTCGGCTTAAACTCAATTCAGCAAAGAGGGCGCGAATTCTATCCTCCATTCGTATCTCAAAGGCTTCAAATTTGGCATTGATTGCCGTCTCAGATGCCATAGTATATGTCTCCAAATTTGTAATGTTAAGGTCTTTCTTTTGCTATCGGGTTAAGGGCATGAATCCGTTGAAAATTTTGAAGACAAAAGGGTCAGTGGATCGGTGGATGAAAGTTATGGTATTAGGCTTATTGGGTTGCTATTTTAGGTGTAGTTTAGGTTGATGTTTGGTTGAGTTTTGGGGCTATGACGGCAGTGGATGAAGGTTGGGAAGGTGATCTAGGGTTGCTGTTGATGGCAACAATAGGGTTGATAGGGAATAGTGGGGATATGCAACGAATAGGTGTTGATTTGTAAACCAGAATTGTCGTCGAAGAGACAACAATTTTTTGATGAAAATTCCAGCAATAACCCAAGGTTCTTTGGAGAGATATAACAGCAAGATCTCAATGTTGGTAGTAGCGAGGATGTCAAAAATATTTCAGAGAGCTTCGACAACAAAACAACAAGAATAATGACGAAAGTTTCATAACAGAATTCTCGTCAAAAAATTAGCAGTTTACGACAAAGAGATATAGCAATATAAGGACGTTTTCAAAGATGAATTCAATGATAGATCAAACATAGATCAAAGCCGAGGCAATGTAGAAAGTGTGCAAGAATTTTTGTCAAAAATATGGCAGCAAGATCAACTTTAGGCAACAAGTATGCGGTTGAAAATTTTCTATAGCGTTCTTTCGTTTACAAAGATGATAACTTTACGACAATAAGATTTCACAGTAAGGAAATAGATGAAAACTTCTTTTTGGGTTTTTGGATAAGAAATTACAACAGCAATAAGGTATTTGTGATAGAATAATACCAGATCTTTGATGCAATTAAGGAGGGTAGCAGTAGATTGATTTGATCTATGACAAAGAAGATGACAGTGGATACAACATTGGTAATAGCAATTGTGGGAATTGCTTGGCTGATGGTGGGCGACAGAAAGGGCAGCAAAAGTAGCAAGATCGCTGCTTTGATATTAGATGATAGAACCCCAGAGGAATTCTAACGCAGATTGATTTTTTGAAGGGGGATCAACCCAAACGCTGTAGGGGTTCCTCCCTCTTAGGTAGTTGGCCACAAGGATGAAAGAAAATTGATCTCTAGCTTATTCAAAAGTGGTGGAGGCTACATGCTTATATAGAATTCTAAACCCTAACCCTAGAGAGGCTGCACTCCTAAGTCAAATGCCTCTTGTACCCCTCCACCCTAGCTGACTTACCCTATAAGGGCGGCAGCTCAGGGGGTTGCAACAAACCAAGTGCCCCTTGCCCAAACCCTAGCCGACTTGGCCAGTAAAAGGGGTGGCGACTAGGAAGCCCTAAGGCCCCAGATTAAAACCCTAGTCAACTTGCTTTATAAGATAGTAGATGGCTAGGTGGGGTTTATTACAATATCTCAAGATTTTTATTACTTGCTACTGTTAGAACCCTAGCGGATTCTAAGCTTGGGGGAGATCTCTATAGGGGATCGGCCTCCTTGGAACTCTATAAGGGTTCCCTCCTCCAAAGTGATGCTCAAAACATTGCATAAAAGACTCTTCAATTCATGATAAAAAATGGAGGATTACAAGGTTATTTATAAGCTTTCTAACTCTAATTCCTAAGAGGACTCCTGGTATAAAAAGTATTGAGTTATACTTTTCTAAGTTCCTAGGCGGTGGTATCACCGACTACCGATGGTAGTACCACCTATTCTGAGTGATGGTACCATTAGAGCACAGATTCTGAGGCTCTGTTCGGTGGTGGTATCGCCTAGTGCCAGCGATGGTACCATAAGTACCTCGAAATCTCGAGGATTTAAATTTTTGGCTCCAACTTTTGAAGTCATTTGGGGCTTATAAATACCTCGCTCATTCTTGCTTGAGATCATAAACTTGTGTTCTATAGTGAGAAAACCCTATTAGAAAGTTGATTCCTTTCTCCAGAAGCTTAGAGGTTGTTTTAAGGGAGAGTACAAGGGAATACTTGTAAAAGAGGGTTATAAAGGTTCTCTCTTGAGCTTGAGAAATGGAGAAAGAGTTGTAAAGGGGGTAATTGATCTTCGCCCACTGAAAGAAGATCAGTAGTGGAAGCCTGTGGCCTCGAGTGAGGAGGAATTGAGAGTGGACATAGGTCATGTGGACTGAACAACTATAAATCTAGTTTGTATATCTCTTTTATGCTCTTTATTCTTATTATTCACTGATTCACTTGCTCACTACTCTTACGAACGTTTTTAAGTTTAACATATTTTTGAGATGGGTGTGACCGAACATGTTTTTCAAATCAATGTGTTTTTACGAAAGAACTAATCCCCCCACCCCCCCTCTCTTAGTGTCAATTTGGTCATAATAGCAAACTCATCCTGCATGGTGCCAAAGACGAAGGGAGCTTCGTTGTGCATAGACCTTATTTCAAAGAAGCATTTGACAGAGGAACTAAGGTGACTCAACTTGCGGAGGCGAAGTTAGGATCATAAGGCCTTAGCATGGGGAAAAAGGACATAGAAGCGGGTACTCTTAAAGAATATGTCACAATGTTCTCATTTGAGTTGACATGATGATAACAGTGTGCAGTTGAGATTGTGCTAATGGAGGATAGAGGCCCAGGATCCACACAATGACGTACCAATTTCAGTGAATTCTGTGGACTTTGAGAGCTACTAAGCGATGGACTGTCCTAGAGTAATGCTTCATACGGGTGTGACCTGAGAATGGGTGAATGAAGGTCAATTACCAAATGAGCGAACACAATCAGAGGTGGTGGAGGCCCTACGATGTGCTAACAAAGGCCACACATGGAAAGATAGTAATCCAAGTTAATCCCACGAAAATCTGAATGTAATAGAGATGTCACTAGGAGGCGATATGGAGCAACGGATCATGGTGGAACAGTTCGAGACAATACAACACACCAAAGAAGTCTTAGTGAGGGACTTGATTATTATGATCAAGATCATGTTTGAAGCTCCACTTCGATGAACAACAGGATGGTAAGAAGGGTTATGGATTTATTGAGTGAATGTCATGGTACCATAAAGGTGGGTCTTCAATGTGTATCGAATTTTGCATCAAATGAAGGCCTTGGTTATCAGCATATAAGGATTATGTACCACCGAGGGAGAATTTCGAGTGCAAGTACTAGTGAGTCCATGGGGGGGACTTAATCATATAGAGGTATGACCAGAGCAGTCGAAGAGTTAGATTGCTCTAATGCTTATATTCACATAAGGGAGCCCAGTAAGTCAGAGGACAAGGCCGAGTATACGAATGTTACTACTAAAGAAACTAAGGATAACAGAATCGACGCGAGCCCTACAATAGGATGGTGGAGGCCATGTATAGGGGTTGTCATATATCTTTCTATCAATAAAGGAGAATTGCTCAAAGAACACAAAGGTGTCGAAGCAGGTGGTTAAAAGGGGCGAGGAAGCGATGACGAGTCTAGAGGCGCTCAGCTACCCAAAAGCCAAGTGTTAGTCAAAATAGAGGTGGATTCGAAGGAGTGCCACAGTGCCGTAGAAGCGAATCTACCGATCTCAAAGAAAGGGATGTAAATGTGAGACAACGGATAGTAGTGCCATGGGCATAGCAGTGCTTTGGTACCATAGAGCCAAGACTTCCAAAGATTCATAAATCCCGTACTTTCATAGAGGGAGATTATTGGTCATAAAATTAGCCGAGGAGGTGGATAATGCAGAGGCAAACTCCAAGTACCAAGATAAGGTTGGAGGGCAGAGGCCAGAGAACTTTATAAGATCGATGTCAATGAGCTTCTCATCAAGATAACTGAAAGTGGAGGAATTCGGGTTGATGTAAAAGTGCTCAACCAAGGAATGGGGTATGTAGTATGTGGTACTATACATTTTCTACTTAGAGGAGAAGGCGGCAAAGATAATAGAGAAGATGGTATAATTCCAGATGCGACCAAAACTATCAAAAACTTGTTCTATGTAGGGGTAAAAATTTATTTTTTTCAGCCAAAATATCTTGCATTCTGAAAGTTCGATGGCAGTGAGAAGGTGAATCATAATAGCTAACTCAATGCAAGGAGTACAAACACTTCGGGTGCTTCAGAAGTGTGAGCAAAGAGAGAGTGAAGGCTACTAACAAGCTTGATGTATAAAGTAGAATCTCGAGGAGGCGAGCGAAGTCAACCATTGCCTTCTCGACTCTTAAATGAATGGATAAAATCGAGTACCTCAGTTATCTTATTTATCCAATAGAGGAGCAATACACAAGTTCAAAGTCACTTCGAAGAAACCTAATGAAAGATAATAGTTGTCAAATCGTCACCAATGGTGATCGGTACTACTAAGAGTAGATTGTCCACTTCATTTTCCAACATAATGCTAATAAAAAGTGAAAGTTATGCAAACCTACTTGGAAGTGGCAACTAAGTAGCAAAAGAGTTGATGGACAAATTTTACGAAGAAAGGACCTCAAAAACTTCGTAGTCTGCGAGGCGATGCTCGTTAAAGTTTCAACAAGGATCCACCCAATTTAAGCGGCATGAGACGTTTTAGATACTAGTGTAAAATAAGGAATGTTTTTTCCTTCATTAGAAGGATCCGCAGGAATCAACAAGGATTAGCACACTCGGTTGAATCTCAGATTTTGATGATAAAATTAATTGATAAGTTTTATGATCTAACTTGTGTTAGAGAAAGTGATGAAGGATTAACTACGATGGTGAAAAAGAATTACAATCGGATGTTGGGCTGGAGTCAAGTTCAGGTATCGGGCCAAGGTTCAGATGATGCAATGGGAGCTCACAGAGAGCCCACTAGGAGTTTGCCGAAGGTGATCAGGAAGCTCGCCGGGAGCACGTCAGGAGTTCGCCGGAAGATGACCGAGAGACTCATTGGAAGTTCATCAGAGGATATCGGGAGTTAGGAAGGTCATTTGGCATGTTGGTCATAAATGATTGTAATAGTGTAGTGAGTCATAGTTAACATCATACATTAAGTCCTAATTGAGCTAGATTTAGAGAAATCCAAATTAACTCAATATAAGGTAATTTGGTCCATTTTGGGTTAGACTTGAGCTCAAGATTAAGGGCTCATTTTGTTGACCTGGAAAGGGGTTAACATGAGGTACAAGTCGGGTACATTAAAAAGTACTAAAAGTATCTTTTATAGGATTATCGACGGTGGTAGTACCACAGGTGGGCGATGGTGGTACCGCCTAGGCGACGGTAGTACCATCACCATCCTTGTTTTCGAGGCACTTTTGGTGGTAGTACCGTTAGTACCCAATTTTTTTGGGATTGGTTGGATTTGTTAGGATCAATTGGCATGGGGGGGTGGTGTGTTGAATTAGTGCAAGTGTAAAAATACTCGATTTAAAAAAAAAATGCTTAAAGTAAAGAAGAAATCAGAAGCGAAAGATGATGCTCTTGTATTTCTTCAAACTAATTAAGAACAATTAAATACAATAGAAAAGACAAGAGTAGAGAAGCTCTTTTATATATTTATAGTGGTTTGGCCATAACTTGGCCTATATCCACTTCCCGAGTCCTATTCGTCGAGGTCTACCAGTGTCTACTACCAATCTTCTTCATGTGAAGATCAAACCCTTACACTTCTCACTCTCCTTTTCACAGGCTCAGGAAAGGAACCTTACAAGCTTTACACTTACAACTCACAAGGGAGACTTTTACAAAGATTACAACACCTTTGTTTCTCACTCCCTTGCCCTTTATTTTTCTTGCTCACTTTTAACACACTATTTTACTTAAAATTCTAGCCCCAACTCTTGTGCTTAATACAATAAGACTTGGGGTATTTATAGACTCTAATTGGCTTCAAAAAATAGTGTAAAAAATTTAAATATATCCAAAAAATCCGGGTATGGGTGGTACAACCACTAGCGCCGGTGGTTCTATCGCCAAAAGCTGCCCTAAAAATAGGGTGACGGCAATACAACCATCGACTTGGGCGGTACAACTACCGAGAATCCTGAAAAAGTGTTTTCTCCACTTTTCTATTTCTAACTTGGACCTTTATTGACTCCTTTCCAGGTCAACCAAATGAATTCAACCTAAGCTCAATTCAAACCCAAATATGGACTCGGTTTGCCTCACTTGAGTTAATTTGGATTCCTTCCAAATCTAACTCAAGTTGGACTCAAACCTAACTACAACTCACTTGATGACAATCATACATGACTATTAAATTCAAAAATGACCTAACTCCCGATAATTCGGCAATCTTCCGGTGAGTTCCTAACGAGCTTCCCGATTCCTTCGGCGAACTCCTAGTGAACTCCTGATGAACTCACACCGCATCATCCGAACATTGTCTGATGCCCGAACTTGATTCTGGCCTAAAACCTGGTTGTAATTTCTTTTATCCATCATAGTTTATCTTGCATTTCTTTCTCTAACACATATGTTAGATCATCAAGCCATCAATTGATTTCATTATCAAAATTTGGGATTCAATAATCTCTCCCTTTTTGATGATGACAATCAATTAATGACGAGAGTTAACCTTTATTCCCTCTATATCCATGCCATAATCCAAATAAGGAAACTTAAATGCAAGAGAACTACACACTCTTGAATTCCAGTATCATAAAATTCATTTATCAAATTCATAAATGATATATCATGAATTTTAAAAATCATCAACCATCAAATCATCAAAGATACATGATATAACATTAATGTAAATTTTTTTACCTTAAATCCTCAATCATTAAATCTTCAAGGATATTCCAATTATACAAAATTCATGCATCAGTTATACAATTAATTTGAAATTTTTTCTCTTAAGTCATCAACCATCAAATCATCAAAGATACATGATATAATGATATAGCATTAGTGTCAAAAAAATTACTTTAAATCATCAATCATTAAATCTTCAAGGATGTTCTAAGTATACAAAATTCATGCATCAGTCATACAATTAATTTAAATTTTTTTCTCTTAAGTCACCAACCATTTTTCCCTTTTTGGTTATCACTAAAAGGAGAAATGCCACATTTTATTATTTTCATACATATATCATCAATATAATATTTCTCCCTTTTTGTCATCAACAAAAAGAGGTGAAATAATGAGCAAATAATTTCAAGATACATAAACTCATCATGTGTCAAATTTTTTATATTTATACAAAATCAATATTGATTAAATGTTTAGTGCTTCGTTGCTCCCACTTAGTAAAATAAGATAAAATTATAATTTTCTCATGAAAATTTTTCTTCTCTTTTGTGAATAAGAAAGAAGAAGAAATAAGAGAGGGGAGTGAAAAACATCATATCATAAAATAGGGCTAAATCTTATAGATGTAAATTCTGAAATCCAAGAAAAATTAAGAGCTATCCATGCAATTTAATTCATCCTATGTAGATTTCAAACAATAGTAGCAAATCATGCAAATCATACATTTTGATTGTTTAGCATTCCTAGCTCTCTTCTAATGAAGTTAAATTACTCTTCATTTAATGGCTTAGTAAAAATATATGCTAATTGATGCTTAGTATCAATAAATTTCAAAAATATATTATGATTATTCACATGATCTCTAATAAAATAATGTCTAATATTAATATGTTTAGTTCTTGAGTGTTGAATGAGGTTTTTAGTTAAACATATAGCACTTGTATTAACACATTTTATAGGGATAGTTTTCAAATAAATTATGTTATCTTCAAATGTGTTTTTCATCCAAATAACTTGGGCACAACATGCACTAGCTGCAATATGTTTGACCTCAGCTGTAGATAAGACAATCGAATTTTATTTCTTCAAAAATCAAGACACAAGAGCATGCCTAAAAATTGACATATCCCTATAGCACTTTTTCTATCTATTCTACACCCTCCAAAATCGGCATACGCATAATCAAGTAAATCAAAGTTTTTAGATTTTGGATACCATAAACCTACGTTAGAGGTTCCTTTTGAATATCTTAGTATTTGTTTAACTACTTTAAAGTGAGAAAATTTAGGATTAGATTGAAATCTTTCACATAATCCAACACTAAACATTATATCTGGTCTAGTGGTAGTTAAACACAAGCTATATATCATTCCTCTATATGTTCTTTGATCAAAAATTTCTCCCTCATTATCTAAGTCTAATTTTGTAGTACTCATAGTTGTGTTTAGAGCCTTAACATTTTTCATACGACAACATTTTAATAAGTCTAAGGTATATTTGTTTGACTAATAAAGAACCATCATTTAATTATTTTATTTGTAATCCTAAGAAAAAAGTTAACTCACCCATTAGGCTCATCTCAAATTCTTGGCTCATACTTTTGGCAAAAGATTCACATAAGAATTCATTTGTTGAACCAAGAAAATCATTTTCAAAATATTTAAAAAATAATGTGGTATCAACCTTGTGTTTCAAAAAATTGTTCGAAATAAGGAAAGAGCTAAGTCTTTCATACCAAGCCCAAGGGACTTATTTTAATCTATAACAAGTTTTAGAAAGTTTAAAAATATGATTTGGAAAAAGATTTTTTTCAAAACCCGAGATTCAACAGGATTTTACCTTCATTTTTTGAAATCAATTGGGGTCTATGAATACCCCATGTATTCTTACATTTGAAAGCAAGAATGTGCATGAAAAAGAGGTAAAAATTATATGAAAATTTTATAAAATTTGAGAGCTTCCCTTGAGTGCTTCAAGTGTTGAATGAATTTATGGGAAAAGATAAAATCTTGTAAAAGGTTCCTCTCCTGAACTTGTGAAAGGAAAGAAGTGTAAGAGGTTTGGTCTTCACATGTGGAAAATCTTTAGTGGACTCCGGTGGGCCTCGACGAAGGAGGATTTCAAAAAGTGGATATAGGTCAAGTTTCGATCGAACCACTATAAAATCTATGAGCATCTTTACTCTTGCCTCTTCTATTGCATTTGAGTTTAATTATTCTTAATTAGTTCAAAGAAAGGCACGAGCATCCTCTTTCTATTTTTGTCTTTACAAATTGCTCTCCAACTTATTTGCTTTAAACTACTTCTAAGAAAATCTTTTGATTTCGATTTTACTTTAAACAAAAAATTTTAAACTGAGATTTCAGCACTTGCACTAATTAAACCCCACCCCCCCCCCCCCCCCCCCCCCCATCTTAAGGTCAACTTGATCCTAACAGTTGGTATCAGAGCGAGAGTATACTCAATTTGATTAACACCCAAGTGAGTAAATGACTTCATTTGACATCAACGAGGGACATTCTATCGCACGTCCTCACATGTTTAATGAGACATAATACACTTATTGGAAAACTAGAATGCATATCATTTTGATTTCTATAGATTTTGATTTATGGCACATCGTTGAAAATAGTTTTGAAAAGTATTTCAAACCAATGAACAAATGGAATGATTTAGAAAAGAAGACTTTCTCTTTGAATGCTAAAGCGATGAATACTTTATTTTGTGCACTTAATAAAAATGAGTTTAATCGGGTTTCCATATATGAAACTGCACACAAAATATGGCACACACTCGAAACTACACACGAAAGCACTAGTCGAGTCAAAGAGTCTAAAATTAATGATTTAGTGCATAGTTATAAGTTGTTTCATATAAAATCAAGTGAGACTATTGGAGACATATACACCCGTTTACGGATATCGTCAATGGTCTAAAAGCGCTTGGTAAAAAATTTTCTAACCTTGAACTTGTTAACAAGATATTAAGATCCCTTCTAAAAAGTTGGATCCTAAAGTAACAACAATTCAAGAAGTAAAAGACCTAAATAAATTTCCACTTGAAGAACTTATTGGATATATGGTAACTTATGAAATAAGCTATAAAGCTCATGATGAACTTGAAGAACACCTTCCAAACAATAGGAAGGATATTACCTTGAGAACTAAATATGAACACCTTCCAAAGAACACGAAGAATTTGGCACTAAGAACAGCATATGACTCCTCCAGTGACGAGGATAATGATCTTGGACTATTAACAAGAAAACTCAAAATATTTATGAAAATAATAAAAAATAATAAAATTAAAAATGAACCAAAGAAGGATAATATAATATGTTTTGAATGTAAGAAGTCAAGACATTTCAAAAGTAAATGCCCACAATTGAAGAAAAAGTCACCAAATAAAAAGAAGGCCTTCTCAACAACATGGGATGATTTAAGCTCATCAGACAAAGAAGACAACATCAAAAAAGAGGTTGCCAACTATGCTCTCATAGCCATCCATGATGAGGTAAATGAATATTCCAATGTCTTATTTACGTTTGATAAATTATTAAATACATTTCATGAACTTTTTGATGAATTTTAAAAAATTAACAAAACCTATAAAATACTTAAGGAACATGCATCACTAGTTAGTAAAACTGAAAAAATGGATGAAGCATTAACATCACAAAATTCTCGCATAAAATGTGAAACACTTAAAGAACTTAGAAAGGAAATTACCATATTGCAACAAACTTTGGAAAAAATTAAAATAGATAATAAATCTTTAAACATAATCTTAGCAAATAAGGGTCATGTTCATAGGAAAGAAGGTATTGGCTTTATGGGCAACTCTCAACAAAAGTCAACTATTGTCGTTAGATGACCTACATTAAACTCTGCACCTAAACCTCAAAATAATTTTTGTAGTAGACTAGGACATTTTGCCTATAAGTATTTATTTAGAAAGTATAGTCAACATAAGTTGATTTGGATTCCTAAAGGAACCATAAACAACACAATGCCCTTTAGTTAAATTAGGTAGAATTTTTCATGAGGAGCTCAAAATCAAATGGGTACCTAAATCAAAACAACTTTTCTTATAGGTTTGTCTCCAAACAAAGGCTAGGAGCACAACATGGTACCTTGATAGTGGATGCTCAAGGCACATGACTTGAGATCTCCACTCATTTCAAGCTCACTAACCTAAGCAACAACAATAAAAAAATTATTAGAATTAAAACTATTAACAAAAAAAGGGAAAAACTAGCTACTATTAATGGAAAATTACTTATGTTTAAAGGGATTTCGATGATGATTGAATATTAGTTTCAAAATGATTGACTTGGATATTGATTGATTTAAATGTAAAGGATATTATTGAATGACTTAAATATTATGGTATTTTTTTTAACTAGGTTAGCTTATATATATTATTGTTAAATAATTGATTTAAATGCTATGATAATTATATGTTGAAATGGGTTGTTTATTGTTGAAGGTTGTATGTTGAACGAGGCTTGAAATAATGTACAAAAAAAAGGAAAATAGCGCACCAACAGTAGCACCATTGGACTGGCAGTGGCACCGGTAGAACACACTGTCCATAGGCGGTAGCACTACTCAGTTGGTGGTACCACCACCCAAAACCCTGCTTATATAAGCAATGTTTAGGGTCGACGATAGAACTGTCCTAAAGTCCTTCCACACTCTTCTAAATCTCTTTCCATCTCTTTTTCCCTTTGCCTCTCCTCTAGAAACCCTTTATTCTTCAAATATAAGGATCAGTCTCTATCCCTGGGAGGTCACAACAAAGGTAACTCTTAATCCTTGCTCTCAATCTAGTCTTTGATCTTACTTTTTGCTGACAATACATGTAGTTCAAATGGCCCCTAGAAGATCCTCAAGGGACAAAGGAAAGAGGAGATTAGATGAAACCTTTGACCCTATACTCTTTGAGACCCATGAACATGCCCTAAAATTCTTAACCCTTGAATTTAGAAATGTTCATAAGGGTAAATATGTAGATTTAAAAGGTTTAATATATTTGGAACCAATCCAATGGTTTGCTAACTTAGATGCCCTTCCTATCCTCCAAATGAGTGAACCCATTTATCCTAGACTTGTTAGATTATTTTACAACAACTTGCATATAGATGATCAAGATAGGGTATTTATCTCTTGGGGCATCGTATAGCTATTACGGATAGTTTAATTTGCAATCTCATAAGAATCCCTGAAAAAAGAAAAGGTTGCTACTTTAGAGGACAATGGAACATTGAATCAATAGGGGTTACTTACTCTGAAGCCTTAGGTACGATCTTTGTAAACCTAAATCTGTCTATTATTCCTAAAAGCTATGAGCACATGCTACCCTTCAACATAAAACTACTTCATCACATAGTAATTAGTATTCTACTCTCTAAATAATTTCATCATGATGAAGTTAGTGAAATGGAACTAGGTACTATGTATTGGATAATGATAGGACATAATTATTATTTTGGATATCTGTGGAGGCAAAACATGATTGAGCTTTCAACTAAGGAGATGATGGTGGCTTAATAATTAGATTAATACATGCATACGATATAGTTATTCCACCAAATGAAGAAATAACGAAGCTAGATAGATACAATGTCATTGATAGAAATATATTAAGAAGATTAAGATGCATTGGAAGAAATGGTATATGGACTAGATTACCTAGGAGAACCGATCTTCGCCCACCTAAGCCAGAACCTGAAACACCTATACATAGGGGAAGTCTATCTCCTTCTACTAGCCCCTTTGAGGCAGCACCCACGGCGCAGCTAGCATCCTCATCATCTAACGATTCTATAGTGACCCAACTGGATTAAATTGAACTACGTTAAGACCAAATATTAATCGAAATGCAGCAAATCCATCAACAGCTTAATATTCTATTTAGGCACCTTGGATTACTACCACCCGAATAGTTTACATATTTAGAACTGTGAGGAAGAAGTCGATGATGCTTAATGTGTTATACTTCTTGAACTCTTATGTTGATGTATTCTCTGATGATATGTACTTTTTAATACTAAGATGTACTTTTTGATGATTTTGTAATGCACGTAATACTTTATGATAGTGTTATATTAGTCATCACCTTATTAGAGATCATGTGAATAATTATGGCATATATTTGGAATTTATTAATACTAAACATCAATTAGCGTATATCTTCACTAAGCCATTAAATGAAGAACAATTTGACTTTATTAGAAGAGAGTTGGAATGTTAAACCATCCCAATGCATGATATACTATTTTTTGGATTTCTTAATTTGCTATTTTTGCTTGAAATTTACATAAGATGAATTTAAATGCATGATTAGCTCTTAAATTCTTCTTGGTTTTCTTAGTTTTTTTAGCTCTCTTCCGAAATGATTCTCTTTGAAATTGATATTTACAAGAATAAGATTTGAAATTCTTTTTGTGATGAGTTATTTTTATCCTTTCTCAAAGATTATTTCGATTCATGAATCTTGATGAATATTTTCGAATGTATCTCCCTTACTCGATATTCAGTCTTTTTTTATACTAAATTTTAGATCTTCGATATCACCCCCTCTCTTCCTCTTCTATTTTATTTAAGAAGGGGGAGAAATCAATCTCCTTATGTGATTAATGATTAACAATGGTAAAATATAAGTTGAGCATTTCTCATTTTTGTTGATGACAAAGGGGGAGAAATAACATAATTGATGATATAAGAGAAAAAATATTTTGAGATTTTTGAAATGTTTGAAATTAATGTTATATCGTGATAAATGAATGATGAACACAAATTTTTGAGATGAAAGTTGTATGTCTTGAAAATTTTAAGTTGTATGCTTTAAAATTCTTTTGAATTCAAGTTTGTTCTATTTGTTCAATAGCATATACATAGGGGGAGTTAAGGTTAACTCTAGTCATCAATTGGTTATCATCATTCAAAAAGAGGAAGATTGTTGAATCTCGAATTTTGATGATGAAATCAATTGATGAGTTTTATGATCTGACTTGTGTTACAGAAAGTGATGCAGGATTAACTACGATGGTGAAAAAAATTACAATCAGATATTGGGCTGGAGTCAAGTTCAGGCATCGGGCTAAGGTTTGGATGCCACAATGGGAGCTCGCTAGGAGTTTGCTAGGAGTTCACCGAAGTTGATCGGGAAGCTCGTTGGGAGCATGCTGGAAGTTTGCTAGAAGATGACTGAGAGACCCGCTGGAGGATGTCGGGAAGATCGCCGGGAGTTAGGAAGGTCATTTGACATGTCAGTCACAAATAATTGTAATTGTGTAGTGAGTCATAGTTAGCATCGTAAATTGAGTCCTAATTCAGTTAGATTTGGAGAAATCCAAATTAACTCGATATGATGCAACCGAATCCACTTTGGGTTAGACTTGGGGTCAAGATTGAGCTCATTTCGTTGACCTGGAAAGAGATTAATAGGAGGTACAAGTTGGGTATGTAAAGAATACTGAAAGTACCTTTTGTAGGATTCCTAGCGAGAGTATCGCCCAGGTGGCGAAGGTACCACCCAAGTGATGGTAGTATTGTTGCTGCCCCTATTTTCGGGGCACTTTCAGAGGTAGTACCATCGGTGCCGGCGATAGTATCGCTAGTACCCAATTTTTTCAGGATTGGTTGGATTTTGGCTCCATTTTGTGAAGTCAATTGTGGTCTATAAATACCCTAAGTATTTTTGCATTTGAAAGTAAGAAAGTGCACGAAAAAAAGGTAAAAATTCTGTGAAAATATTATAAAATTTGAGAGCTTCCCTTGAGTGCTTCAAGTATTAAGTGAGTCTAAGGGAAAAGATCAAATTTTGTAAAAGGTTCCTCTCCTAAAGCTATGAAAAGTAGAGAAGTGTAAGGGGTTTGATCTTCACCCTGGAAGAATATCTTTAATAGACTTCGATGTGCCTCAATGAAGGAGGACTTCAGAAAGTGGACGTAGGTCAAGTTTTGGCCAAACCACTATAAAATCTATAAGTATCTCTACTCTTGCCTCTTCTATTGCATTTGAATTTAATTATTCTTAATTAGTTCAAAGAAAGGCATGAGCATCCTCTTTCTATTTTTGTTTTTACAAATCACTTTCCAACTTATTCTTTTAACTACTTCCAAGAAAAGCTTTTGATTTCAGTTTTACTTCAAGTGAAATTTTTTTAAACGAGTTTCATCACTTACACTAATTCACCCCCTGCCCCTTTTTAATGCCAACTTGATTCTAACAAACTCAACTGACCCCACACTAGAGTCAATCAATGGTGAGTTGAAGCAGCATGGTGGATCAAAGTTCGACTACTCAACAATAGCGACGGAGAGCAGCTAGGAGCCAAGAGGCATGTTGCGGCTAGAGCAGAAGATTGAAGATTTAGCAAAAAATGAGGAGATGCAGTGTATGTAATAGCTTCGATGAGGACGTCGAAGGAATAAGTGGCGGAGAATGTCATAGACAAAAATATAAACAAGGTGTTCGACGTAATTGTTGAATATCAAATTTTGATGATGAAATCAATTGATGTGTTATTGATCTAACATGTGTTGTTAGAGATGATTGATGTAAGATTAATTACAATAGAAAGGTTATTACAATCAGGATTGGCCAAGGTCAAGTCCATGCATTGGGTCGGGGTTTGGACGATGGGTTAGGGACTCGCCAGGAGTGCGTTGGGAGCTCGCCGAGGGTATCGAGAGCTTGCCAGGATGGTGCAAGGGAGTTCACTAGAAGAAGATCGAGACTTGCCGGAAGATTGTCGGGGGTAGCCGAAAAGCTTGTCGGGAATTAGGATGGTCTTGTATGGATGTATTGGCCATTATAATTATATTTAATTAAGTTATATTTAGCATTGTACAGGTTTAACCATGACGGGATGAGTTACAGATCAGACATGAACCCAGGATCAAGCTTAGACATCAGGATAAAGATTGGACAATGTGGTGGGAGCTTGTCGGGCGTTTGCTAGGACTTCGTCGAATGTCTTGGGAAGATCGCTAGGAAAACACCCGGGAGATCGTCGGAGGAAGACCGTGAGACTCACCGTTGGAGAAGCCGGAGGTTGCCGGTTTACGAGAGTAAGGTCATTAAGCTTGGTGGTCATGTTTTGATTATAATTTTAAGTCATATGTTAAGATTGAGTCTTAAATGAGTGTGATTTGGATGGAATCCAAATCAACTCAAAGATGTAACCGTGTCCACTATGGGGTTTGATTAAGCTCGGGTTGTGCTCAATTGGTTGACCAAAGAGTTGGTCAACATCAGGTTCAAGCCGGAACTCGAAAAGTGGAGGCAACCACTTTTGTGAAGTTTCTGGCGGGTAAACCACTCAGGGCTAGCGGGTAAACCGCACGTACATTGGTATTCGGGCGGCTAAGCCACCTAGGTGGGTTTGATTTTTGGCTCTAAAAATTTGAAGCCACTTGGGGTCTATAAGTACCCCAAGTTTTCTTGTATTCTAGACAACAATTTTGGGGAAACATTCTGTGAAAAACTTGTGTGGATTGTAAGAAAAAGAAAAAGGGTAAGAGAGTGATCAAAGAGTTATAAATATTGTCTCCCTTATAAGCTCAAGTGTAAGGGTTTGGTCTTTACCCAAAGAAGATCGGTAGTGGACGCCAGTGTGCCTCATGACGGAGGACTTGGGAGTGGACGTAGGCCGGTTAAGGCCGAATCACTATAAATTGTGAGAGCTCTTTTCTTGCTTTGTTTACTTCTTTTCCATTGCTCTTAATTAGTTCAAGAAAGTTATAAGCATCATTCTAATAATTTCTCTAAAATCGATTTTAAATTGATTTTATCGAAATATCAAAAGAAGTTTCTGTTATTAACTCTTTACTTTATGAAAGAAAGTTTTTAAATTACCACTATTACACTTGCAGTAATTCAACCCCTCCCCCCCCCCCCCCCCCCAGTGACAGAGCTCTTTTCTTGCTTTGTTTACTTCTTTTCCATTGCTCTTAATTAGTTCAAGAAAGTTATAAGCATCATTCTCATAATTTCTCTAAAATCGATTTTAAATTGATTTTATCGAAATATCAAAAGAAGCTTCTGTTATTAACTCTTTACTTTATGAAAGAAAGTTTTTAAATTAGCACTATTACACTTGTAGTAATACAAACCCCCCCCCCCCCAATTGATCCTAACAATTTGTATCAGAGTCATATTTAAACACCTAAGAGAATGGCTCTTTTTGGCTTCCAAGAGGGTTTTGTATCATTCGTCATCCCATATTCAATGGGATGGACTACACTTATTGGAAAACTCATATAAGAGTTTTCTTGCTTTCTTTAGACCTTGATTTATGGACTATTATTAAAAACAGATTCAAAAAGTCTTCTCTTCCAATGAACGATTGGAATGATTTAGCTTTGAAATTATTAGCTATACATTTCACCTTTTTGTCGATGACAAAGGGGGAGGAATATACATTTATGACACTTGATATTAATTGATGAATACATTAATGACACATGATATTGTTGAAATATATGGATATCTTGAGATGGATATGGATATGAGTGTATAATTATTTTTACTCATGATTTGATGACTTGATGTAAATTTGTATTGAAATTTACATTAAATATTGATTGCTTGAATTTAAGAGTGTGTGTTTCTCTTAAATTTAAGTGGCATGGATTTAGGGGGGTTAGGTTTAACTCCTGTCATCAATTGATTATCATCATTAAAAAGGGAGATTGTTGAATCTCGAATTTTGTTGATAAAATCAATTGATGGGTTATTGATCTAACATATATTGTTAGAGTTGATTGATGCAGGATTAATTACGACAGAAAGATTATTACAATCATGATTGCCCAAGTCAAGTCTATGCATCGGGCCAAGGTTCGGACGATGCAGTTGGGAACTCACCAACAGTGCGTCGGGAGCTCGCTAAGGGTATCGGGAGCTTGCTAGGATAGCATAAGCGAGTTCGCTAGAAGAAGATCGAGACTCACCGGGAGATTATCGAGGGTAGCCGAAAAGCTTGCCGGGAGTTCGAATGGTCTTGTAAAGGATGTATTGGTCATTATGATTGTATTTAATTAAGTCATATTTAGCATCGTGTAGATTTAACCATGACGGGATGAGTTACAAATCAAACATGAATCCAGGATCCAGCTTAGGCATCGGGCCAAGGATTGGACGATACGATGGGAGCTCGTCGGGCGTTCGCTAGTACTTCGTCGAAGATATCAAGAAGATTGCTAGGAACACGCCAGGAGATCGTCGAAGGAAGATAATGAGACTCACCGCTGGAGAAGCCGAAGGTTGCCGGTTTACAGGAGTAAGGTTATTAAGCTTGGTGGTCATGTTTTGAATGTAATTTTAAGTCATAGGTTAAGATCGAGTCTTAAATGATTTGGATGGAATCCAAATCAACTCAAAGATGCAATCAAGTCCACTATGTGGTTTGATTGAGCTCAGGTTGAGCTCAATTGGTTGACCAAAGAGATGGTCAACATCAGGTTCAAGCTGAAATTTGAAAAGTGGTTCCCTCCACTTTTGCGAAGTTTCCGACGGGTAAACCACTGGTAAGCGGCGGGTAAACCACAATCACCTAGGTTTTCAGGTGACTAACAATGGGTAAACCGCTCGGGGCTGGAGGGTAAATCGCTCATACCCTAGTATTTGGGCGGCTGAGCTGCCCAGGTCGACGGGTAAACCGCCCGTACTCGAATTTTCCAAGTGAGTTTGGTTTTTGGCCCCAAAAATCTGAAGCCACTTGGGGTCTATAAATACCCCAAGTTTTCTTGCATTCTAGACAATAATTTAGGAAAAAAAATTCTATGAAAAACTTGTGTGGATTGTAAGAAAAAGGAAAAGGGTAAGGGAGTAATCAAAGAGTTATAAATCTTGTCTCCCTTGTAAGCTCAAGTGTAAGGGTTTGGTCTTCACCCAAAGACGATCGGTAGTGGACGCCGGTGTGCCTCAAGAAGGAGGACTCGGGAGTGGACGTAGGTTGGTTGAGGCTGAACCACTATAAATTATGATCTTTTCTTGCCTTGTTTACTTCTTTATATTGTTCTTAATTAGTCCAAGAAAGTTACAAGCATCATTCTCACAATTTCTCTCAAATCAGTTTTATCGAAATATCAAAAGAAGCTTCTGTTGTTAACTCTTTACTTTACGAAAGAAAGTTTTTAAACGAGCACTATTACACTTGCACTAATTCACCACCCCCCCCCCCCCCCCCCCCCCCCACCCCCTTTTTAGTGCCAATTGATCCAAATAATAATGGTCATGTATATCCATATCTTTCAGTTTTTTATTCATACTTTGTATAGCAACTAGTTGGTTAGTAATAGGCTTAGCAGCCTTAGTTTGGTTGGCTTTCGTGGTTGTTTTTGATGTGTAAATAAGAGTGTGTCATGTGGACACTTCTGGGGATTTCGGTCTATAATGGACTATGATCCTTTGTGTGCGATGGTTCAAAGCTTGTAAAGTCCATGGTTGTAACTTGCATTGGCTATAAAGTATTTGCTGAAATGGTTGTTTGTGCATCCCATGTGAAACGCTTTCCCTAACTTGTTTTCTCTTTTGTAGATCCTATCAAACCATAGAAGGTTTCGGGGAGGCTGACCTTTGCGGACGGACACACAAGGGTGTCACATGACTTAGGTAAAACCAGCTAAGTTCGTGACAGATCGATAATGAAACTATAGGTAGCACCCATGTCCACCATCATACAAGTTGTTTGGCAATTTAAATTAATGTCCATGTACATCATCTTGCTGCTAGCTGCTTTCTGTAGCTTCATCTTCACATTCTCTCCTACTTGTTACCATAACACATTCAACAAATGTATTGCTCCCATTCGGAGTCCTTACGACTCTTCATAATCACTATTAGATTTCAAACTACTCGAAATAAGGGCGATAGCCTTACTGTTATCCAATTTGGGAGGGTAGATTGTTGTTAAGGTATTGAGTGCTTGCTTTTGTGGGCACTCTCTCACCATGTGCAGTCCTCCGCACAAGAAGTATTCGTTAGGTTTTGGGACATTACCTTTTAAGCTTGGCCCTTTGTGGAAAGCCCTTTTTTTTGCTCGCCCACAGACTCCTTCCCTTAAGAATATTTGAGTGAGTGATTTCTTGAAGATTGTTTCTTCTTCCTCGAGTCCTCCGAGGACACAAAGTCATTAAGCCTTTTTCGTGACTGCAATTGCCCCGATCACATCAGTGAATTCCTTCGATGCAGTTCCTATGTTGCCCACGGCTTTAGACCATCGAGGAAGATGAACAGCTTGTCCTTCTTGAACATGTTTTGTATGTCTAGCATCAGTGTAAAAAATTACTTCATATAGTCCCTAACGAAAGTACATTAGCAAAGTGGTCTCAACTTCATTCTTGTGATGAACTCCATGTTCTCATGTAGGAATTGAGTTCTCAACTCTCGCTTCAAGGCCTCTCATGTTTCCACTCGACACCGACCTTATTGGACCTCTTCCCAATGTATTCACCACCAAAGTATTGCATCCCTATTTAGATACATGGTTGCTATCAAAACTATAGTTTCTTCATAATCGCGCCTCATAGCTCAGAAGTATTGTTTCATGTCAAATAAAAAATCCTCGAGCTCCATCGCATCCTTGGCACTCCCATAGCAATGTGGCTCGAGTACCCTCAAGTTTTATGGTGGTGCAACATGAGTGTTGCTCCGTCTCGCATTAATAGCTCTTGTGAGCAATGTCACCCTGGACACGAGTTCCATCACAACTTTTTGTAGCTGTTGCATGATGTCTTTGGTGTCTTCTATCAATCAATCGACTAGGGACTCAACTTTGCCAATTTGATATTCAACTTCTTATAAGTTCTCTACCCCAAGAAGTGGTTGTTAGCCTTGGTAGAGTTCCTCCAAACTTACTTCAAGAATGTCAAGAAAGATTTATGCAACTATAAGCCTCTCTTTATGGCTTTTTTTTCCGATTGGCGCTTTAGATTGTGCCTCCTCCGCTTGTAGAGAATAACCAACTTCCTGCTCATCTTGTTCACTATCATTCTCCTCTTGAGTGGTTCCAATAGCTTACGAGCATGTTTGCACTTACAACCTGTTAGTATCAATTAGCACTAAGAGGGGAGGGAATTAGTGCAAGTGTGAATTCTCGTTTTAACGAAAAACTTTTCACTTGAAGCAAGATAGGAAAATTCAAAGCTTTTCATTCAAGTAAAGCAATTTAATCTTATAGAGAAGTACTAAGCTTCTTGCTTAAAGACGACTCAAGAAAGAACAAGAAAATCTGAATAACGAGATAGGCAATGTCGTAAGTGAAGTACTTGATTTCGAAGCCTTGCTTTCAAAACGTAAATAAAATCGGAAGCATCAATAGAAAAGTAGTGAGCAAGATAAGCAAAGAGAACTCACAGTTTTATAGTGGTTCGACACTAACCGACCTACGTTCACTCTTAAGTCCTCCTCCTTGAGACACACTGACGTCCACTACCGATCTTCTTTGGGTGAAGACCAAACCCTTATAATCTTACAAAGGAGACAAGATTACAACTCTTTGATCACTCCCTTACCCTTTTTCTTTTTCTTACAATTCACACATTTTTCATAGAATTTATCCCCCAAAATTATTGTTTGGAATGCAAGAAAACTTGAGGTATTTATAGCCCCAAATGACTCAAGAATTTTGGAGCCAAAATTCAGACATACCCGAAAATTCCGGGTACAGGCGGTTCCGCCACCGGCCTAGGTGGGTCAATCGTCGAAAGTACCCAGAATCCAGGATACGGGCGGTTCAATCGCTGACAGCCATCCGAAATCCTGGGCAACTATGGTACACCCGTCGCTCACTGTCGGTTTAATTGCCGGGAATCTCGAAAAAGTGGTTCCTTTCACTTTTCCAATCCTAAATTAAACCATACGTTGACCAATTCTATGGTCAACCAATTTAGCTCAACCTGAGCTCAATCAAATCCTTTTAGTAGACCCAATTGTCTCTTTAAGTTGATTTGGATTCCTTCCAAATCACACTTATTTAGGATTTAATCTTAACCTACGATTTAAAGATTATAATTAAACATGACCACCAAGCTTACGACATCACTCCCACAATCTAGCAACCTCCGGCATTCCCTGCGATGAGTCTCACGGTCTTCCTCCGGCGATCTCCCTGTATGTTCCTAGCAATCTTCCCAATACCTTCAGCGAAGTCCTAACGAGCTCCCAGCGAGCTCCCACCGTATCGTCCAAACCTTGGCCCGATGCCTAAGCTTGATCCTGGGTCCATATCTGATCTATAACTTCTTTTCACCGTCGTGATTAAACCTACACGATGCTAACTATAACTTAATTAATTACAATCAACATGGCCACAAATCCACTTCAAGACCTTCCTAACTCCCGACAAGCCTTTCGGTTATCCCCGACAATATTCCAGCGAGTCTCGGTCTTCTTCCGGCGAACTCCCATGCGCCATCCTAGTAAACTCTCGATACCCTCGGCGAGCTCCCGACGCACTCTAGGCGAGTTCCCAACCGCATCGTCTAAACCCTGGCCCGATGTTTGGACTTGACTCTGGCCAATTCTCTAATTTTAATAATCTCTCTGTCATAGTTAATCCTGCATCAATCAACTCTAACAACCTTTTTAGATCAAACACTTATCAATTGATTTTATCATCAAAATCCGAGATTCAATAATCTTTTCCTTTTTTATGATGACAATTAATTAATGAGAGGAGTTAATCTTAACTCCCATAAATCCATGCCTTAATAAGAAAAACTTAAATTCAAGAGAACCACATGCTCTTGAATTCAAGTGTCACGAAACAAATCATATTCCAAGCAAATTTCAACAAGAATTTGCATTGAATCATGAATTAAAAAAATTATGCATCCATATCCAAAATATTCAAGTATATCATCAATATCATGTGTCATCAATGTATATCATCATTATCATGTGTCATCAATGTATATTTCTCCCCCTTTGTCATCAACAAAAAGATGAAATATAGGGCTAAAGATTTTAAGGCACATGAGTTTTTACTCCCCCTTTGTAAAATACGACATGGGTCATAAAGAATTTTCTTCCTCTTGTGAAAAGGATGGAAATAAAATAAGGGAGGAGTTGTAAAACATCATTAGCTATAGTTCTCAATTTTATAGAGGTAAATTTTAAAGATAAGCTCAAAGATCCAAGATATTCAAGAGGATTCAAAAATTTAGGAGCTACTCATGCATTTAAAATCATCTCATGTAATTTCAAGCAAGCGTAGCAAATAAATCCGTAAAATAGCAAAACATCATACATATTTTCTCCCCTTTTTGTGAACAATAAGATAAAGAACATGGAGAGACTTTTCAAGATATTATCACTAAAAAAAATTGACTTAATCTCATAAAATTTAAATTAGTAATTCATATATTTTTATGATTTAGCATTATTAGCTCTCAACCTCAATCTTGTAGATATAAGATTTTAAAAGAAAATTTGGAATATGAGCTCAACAAATCTTTCTCATGTAAATTTCAAGAAAATATAGCAAATAAATACGAACAAATCATTATCTTAATGTAGATTTTCTTCCCTTTTTGTAAACAAGAAGGTGAAATAAAAGTGGGCCTTTCAATACAATCATATAGTTTGCCACGAGGGTGCCATAGTCTAGGAGCCCAAACTATGTGATTGAATAAATCCTCCTCTATCTGTTGCGGGTCGATGGCCCCTTCCTCTTCTTCAAACTCCGATTCGTATTTTTCATATAGAAATCCCTTATCAATGATAGAATAAGATATGTTTTGCATCATATCTAACTGTTCGGACCGAAGAAGTAATGTCACTCGATTATTATCAAACCGAGGGAGAAGTGAAAAACATCATATCAAAAAATATATAATTTTATAGATATAAATTCTGAAATCCAAGAAAAATTAAGAGCTACCCATGTAATTTAATTTATCTTATGCAAATTTCAAGCAATGTAGCAAATCAATCAAATCATGTATTTTACATATATTTAGAAATTTTAAAATTTCTTCTAAGCAAATTATTTCTCATTTAATGTTATCGTATCCAATTTGCTTCTAACCATATCGATAATTTTATCTCCCACTTTTTGTCATTGTTAAGAAAAAAATATAATTGCATAATTTCTTCTTAACATCCATATTCAAATTACGCCCAGAAGTACAAGGAGATCATGTCATATAATCAAATCTTTAAGTACCAAAAGATATTATCTAAATTAATAAATTTGCCCCTCCTTATTGTTTGTGAATTTCAACAAAAGTAAATAAGAAATCTTATGTACTCAAAATTCCAAGTAAAATAGAAATCCAATCATACAAATCTCATGTATTTAAAATTTATAATTTTCCTTTTAGCAAATCGCTCCTCAAAGATTTTTTCATAATCAAAGTATTTAAATTCATTATTACAAAATATCACTTTTGTCTCTCTCTTAGTCATTGTCAAAGTAGCAATTAAGAAGCTTATGTAAAGTTCATAATCAAAGTATTTATGTAAATATTTTAAGTTTCATTTTCCAAACTTATCAAAAATCATGATAATAACTTATTCAAGTTCAAATCATTAAATCATCAAAATCAGAGATTCATAAAAAAATAACATAATTGATTCATTAATCTCCTTTTAAAAAATTATAAGATAAATTTTTTTTAAGAAAAATATATTTCTTTTTTATTTCATACAAACATACCTTTGTCTTTTAAGCTAAATAAAAACATGCATTTTTATTTAAAACCGAAAAAGAGCTTTCATTATAGTAAAGATTAATAAGCCATAAATCATAAAGATCATTATGCATAATTTTAACATATAAACTTATTAAGCATGATCACTATGCATCATTAAATTATCAAGCATGATTTCATTAAACATAAAGCATCTTCAATCAAAATCAAAAAGTAATACGAAAATCATCAACATATATATTATTGTTTATTAAAGGCATACATAGGATTTATCTTAAGCATTAGATTTAAGTCTAACATTTTGTTCATTTATCATAAAACATGTAATTTTCATGGACAATATAATTTTTTAAAATTACTAGAAACTAAAGCATGATTTTTCTCTCCCTTTTCTATATTATTCTATGCTCAAATTATAACATTCAACAATAATCATTTATCATACTACCCATACACTATCATAGCATTTAAATCAATCATTCAATAATGATATTTATAAGCTAACTTAGTAAAAAACACTATAACATTTAAGTGATTCAACAATGACCTTTGCATTTAAACCAACATCCAATCTAATTATTTTGAGCCTCTTTTTCAATCATCATCAAAATCTCATTTTTCATAAATTTCAATATGAATAATTTTTTGTTAACAATAACTTTGGTTCTTTTAGTTCTAGTCTTGCATACTCTAGTTATGCATTATCAATCAAGGTTATGATACGATAAATTCAAATGAATATATCACTTTTAAGTGATGTCATTACTATGAGATATTCTTCAATCAAAATCTAATCATTTTTTTTATGTTGGAAGATTCTATCATGTTATCAAGAAGTTTTTCGTTTAAAAAAAATAATTTTGTATATGACTTTTTAAGTTCAAATTCAATGTTTGGTCATTTAATCTCAAGACAATATACACAAATACAAACACATAAACCAATACATTAATCATCATCAAAATCTCTCATTCATGTTCATAATTTTTCATCAAAGATACATAATCTTTCTCATTATACACAATCATAACGAAGATTCATTTTTATTTTTAATAATTTATCTTGTTAATATTTAGGCTAATGAGCTTGTTAGATCTCAAGTTATATGTCTTGAGTATTTAAAATATTATTTAGTGCTCCTAGTCTTGTTAGGAGGTAACTTTATATTATAGGAGGTTTTGATTTAGATACCCATTTGAGTTTGGGTCCTTTATGATATGTTCTTCCCATTTTTTCTAATGGCTTGTTTATGGTTTCTTTAGGAACCCAAATTAATTTATGAGGACTATAATTTTTAAATAAATATTTATTGACTTTATATCCTAATTTTTCACAAAAATTATATTTAACTTTTGGTGGTAAATTTAAGGTTGGTCCTTTAACAAAAATAGTTAGTTTTTATTGAATGTTACCAACAAAACCTATGTCATTTCTTTTATTAATATGACCCTTATTCGCAAGGATCATATTTAAGGATTTGTTTTCAATTTCAAAATTTTCTAATATTGTCTTAAGCATGATATTCTCTTCTTTAACATTATCTAGCATATTACATTTAGAACGTGGGTTCGGTGATACTAATGAATAATGCACTTCGTCAAGCCTACTAACTAACAAATCATGATCATTTTTAAGCAACTTTAAAGATTTGCTAAGTTTTCTAAACTCATCAAACAAATCATGAAACATATTTAATAACTCCGAAAAAAATACTTAATGAATCACTAACCTCATTATCAATGGCCATAAGCACAAGATTCTATATTTTTTCTTAATTGTGTTCTTCATCTTTGGAACGCTTTAGCTTCTTGCATTCATAGCAAGAAGTTTTGTCCATTTTAAGATCATTTTTATGGTTCATGTTCATTAATTTATCCGATTCATTTATAAAATATCTAAAGTTCTCATCACTCGAGATTTCACTCGATGAGTTATATATTCTTCTCGATTCACATTTCATACGATTATTTGGAAGATATTCTTAGGTTCTCAACATCAAATTCTTATGAAGGTATTTTTCTTGTACATATTTGCAAGATATTTTACTTAATAATTCTTTTAGATTAATTGTGCTTTCATGTGTAATTTTCAATATAAGCCAAATATCGAAAGCCGAATCATAAGCAGAAACACCATTAGACTCATTCTTGTTAATAGCACAAAATAAGGTATTCATAACCTTACATTTAAAGAGAAAGTCTTCTTCTCCAAATCATTCCAATCGTTCATTGGAAGACATTTCAAATCCATTTTCAACAATATTCCATAAATCGAGGTTTAAGGAAAGCAAGAAAACTCTCATCCGAGTTTTCCAATAAGTGTAGTCCGTCCCATTGAACATGGGAGGACGAACGATAGAAAAGCCCTCTTGAAAGCAAAAAAAAATCATTTCCCTTGGGTGTTAAACCAAATGAGAATAACGTGACTCTAATACCAATTGTTATGATCAATTAGCACTAAGAGGGGGGGGTGAATTAGTGCAAGTGTGAATTCTCATTTTAATAAAAAAACTTTTTACTTTAAGATAGGAAAATTCGAAGCTTTTCGTTCAAGTAAAGCAATTCAATCTTATAGAGAAATGCTAAGCTTCTTACTTAAAGACGACTCAAGAAAGAACAAGCAAATCCGAATAACGAGATAGGCAATATCGTAAGTAAAGTGCTTGATTTTGAAGCTTTGCTTTCAAAACGTAAATAAAATCGGAAGTGTCAATAGAAAAGTAGTGAGCAAGATAAGTAAAGAGAACTCATAGTTTTATAGTGGTTCGGCACCAACCGGCCTACGCCTATTCCTGAGTCCTCCTTGAGGCACACCGACGTCCACTACCAATCTTCTTTGAGTGAAGACCAAACCCTTCCAATCTTACAAGGGAGACAAGATTACATCTCTTCAATCACTCTCTTACCCGTCCTCTTTTTCCTACAATTCACACAGATTTTTCATAAAATTTATCCCCCAAAATTATTGTTTGTAATGCAAGAAAACTTGAGGTATTTATATCCCCAAATGGCTTCAAAATTTTGAAGTCAAAATTCAAACATACCCAAAAAAATCGGGTACAATCGGTTCCCTCGTCGACCCGAGTGGGGCAACTGCCAAAAGTACCCAAAATCCAGGGTACGGGCGGTTCAGCCATTGACAGCCGCCCGAAATCCTGGGCGACGGCGGTACACACGTCGCTCACCGACAATTCAATCACCGGGAATCCCAGAAAAGTGATTCTTCACTTTTCCAATCCCGAATTAAACCACACGTTGACCAGTTCTTTGGTCAACCTAATTTCCTCTTTGAGTTGATTTGGACTTATTCCAAATCATACTCATTTAAGACTCAATCTTAACTTATGACTTAAAGATTACAATCAAACATGAGCACCAAGCTTACAACCTCACTCCCACAATCCCTCCGACATTCCCTGCAACGAATCTCACAATCTTCCTCTGACGATATCCCTACGTGTTTCTAGCGATCTTCCCGATACCTTCGGTGAAGTCATAGCGAACTCCCAGCAAGCTCCCACCGTATCGTCCAAACCTTGGCCCGATGCCTAAGCTTGATCTTGGGTCCATGTCTGATCTGTAACTCATTTCTACCGCCAAGATTAAACCTGCACGATGCTAACTATAACTTAATTAATTACAATCAACATGACCACAAATCCACTTCAAGACCTTCTCAACTCCCGACAAGCCTTTCGACTATCCTCGATAATCTTTCGACAAGTCTCGATCTTCTTCCGATAAACTCCTTTTGCACCATCCTAGCAAGCTCCCGATACCCTCGACGAGCTCCTGATGCACTCTAGACGAGTTACCAACCGTATTGTCCGAACCCTAGCCCGATATTTGGACTTGACTCTGGCTAAACTTTTGATTGTAATAATCTCTCTATTATAATTAATCCTGCATCAATCAACTCTAACAAACTTGTTAGATCAAACACTCATCAATTGATTTCATTATCAAAATCCAAGATTCAACACAACCCACTTACGACTACTTGAGGCAATGGTCCGGCTTGCCTCATCTTGCTTGATTCACCATGATGTTTCACCATGACGAGATTACAAAACTTTTTCAATGTTGCTCAAATTACTTACCTAGTCTAATATCACAATCTAACAAACTTAGTTAGAATTGCCTAAGCCATGAGATACCCTTACGATAATATTATGAAATTGTTTAAGTCGTGAGACACCCTTATGTTGCTATCACGAATTTAGCTGAGATTATCTAAGTCATAAAACACCCTTATGCCAATGACATGGACTTAATTAGGATTGCCTAAATCATGAGACCCCCTTATATTATCAGTCCATAAAGAATTAAACTAGTTGCAACCTCACTCAGGTTTCATAAGACCTATAAAAGAGCAAATTGATTAATTCAAAAATGAACGACGAACAAGTCCCAACGTCTCGCAAAGATGATAGCCTAACAAGTAATTTAATAATCACTCGATATACAAGAAACAAAGAAAGGAAAAAAAACTATAGAAGAAAAACAAACGATCACTTCGGGTGTCCAGCTTAATGATAAGTTACCATAACTTAACATAAAATCCAATAATGCCCAACACAACCCTAAACCCGTTCTAACCACGTGCCACCTGAGGAAGGGTTCCAATGTGCTAAAATGGTTAATGTTTTACACCACACCACAGCGTAAAAAAAAACAAATTACAAGACAAAAACATAACCATTTTAAGATAATTTTGCCCGTCATGACCAATAATCACTGCAACACTACGATTTGCTCTTAATTTTTACACAAAAATAGGCGAAACCAAAGCACTAACAATTTTCACGCAAAAACACAGGAAACCAAAGCACTCACAATTTTCACGCAAAAACACACAAAACCAAAGCAAAACACAACATTTGTACAAGCACACAATATTGCCAACCCATTGTCCAATATCATTGAATAAAATAATAACAAAATTTTGATTATGTGATCCATTATTAGTGCTTTATCAAATAATAAATATCAATCAACCCATACTGATACAAGCAATATTTTAAACCATGATCACAGTCTCCACTTTCCCAAGCATAGAGAGTATCATAAGCATCGAAACTTGTATTCTAGATAGTAGAAGCATCAGATGAAAAGTTGGTGTAAAAAGTGAAATAAAAGAGAATGCTTACCTATTATGGATTACAAAACATGACAAGAAGCATTAACTGCAGACACAAAACCAAACCTGAAGTAGAATAAGGAACACAACATAAGGCATCAAGGCCCACTTATTTGACATCTTAATAAATTCAATATCAATAAAGATTGACGTGAGTCTTCTAAACAATTCCTAAATTGCAAAAGATATTACAATCCAAATATCAAGCGGCTGAGACATCCAAGTGACAATATAGATGAGGACAAGAATCATGATAAGAACTTTCACAAGCTTCAACATACAAGTCCAAAAGTACAAGCACCCACGCACTTTAATTTCATGGCAAATGCTGTAACAGACCTTTGGAGATTGGGACATGGAAATGCCTTCAATATTAGCTGCGTAAGGGAGGGAGATACATTTACCGGGACCTTGAAACAGGGCATGGTAAAAAATAATTTCAATCTTTTTTTGAAAAAATAATAATAATCAGAAGAAGCTGCTCCTGCAATGTAAGACAGACGTGGCCTCAGTAATTGAGTAGCATTTTCTGGCCCTGATATGTGCCTGTACAAGTTCACCAACACATCTTCCTGCACCTTGTGCATTGTATGTCAAAAGCTAATAGACATCAGAAGCAAACCAAAATTTAAAATGATCGGCAAACTGAGACCTTCCCCTTCCACTGCGATCTTCATGCATAGTACATGTACAAACTGTTCATAGCAGCACAGGCAATTGAATTTTCACTTGGGTGCCATGCTAAATGGAGTAATTTTGTTGTAAAATCATATGAGTTTCCATTCATATCGATTCCTCGGCTTTCGGCTCCTGTGGCAATTCCATTCAAGCATGAGAGCATACAGCAGAATAATGCACTATCACAGAAAAAAAAAACAATCGACGAAAAACTCTAGTGTAACCATTAACCTTGTCTAATGACACCACGTGTCAAGCTGTTCAGAGATCTTGCAGGCCTCGATGGGATTTGCACTTGTCGCCTATATGGTATTAACACAAAAAGTAAAAAAAAGTCATCCATATCGAATGCTCCAAATATAATGCAACAGAAAGTAACATCAAGTGAAAACACTATTCCGCAAGGACAATGACATAATCAGATCATTAGTTTCATAGCGAACGAGAAAAAAGAAACAAGTTCTATCGCACACAAGTTCCCAGACTGTCACAGAGTCAGTATGGAATGGTCAGTCCTCAAAACAATATGGATTTTACACTAATATAAACAGTTACCTTCCACAAGGTAACCTAGACAAGTAGCATCCTCAATGAGCATAAAAGTTTCTAAACTTCAAAGTTAAACCACAAGCTTTCTTAATTGACTCTAAGACAATGCTCCCAAAAATGAGAGGATAATGATTTGCAATCTAAAATGGCAAAATAACATTGGACATTTATAAAGAAAATAGAGAGAACATAACATACACATTCAATAAATTGTAATTACTCACTTGTGGCTGGCCATTCTTGCAAATCAACCTTGCACTCTCACTCATATAATATATGTGGTATACACATGCAAATATATTCATATGCATACATCAACATACCTGTATATATGCAAATATGTGCCCCATGTTCCAATTAGACGTATTGCATTCGAAACAATGATCTGGAGTCTACCCTTATTTTATTACAATCCAGGACTAAAAAGATTCTATGTTTCTGTTATTGTTTAATGTACCAAAGTGATCCAGCAATCCATGCAACAGCATTACAAAAATGCTTGCTAAACAGAGAAAAATCTAGAACGTGAGGTTAAGGTGCATCAACAATTTCTGACATCAGTAGTTCCTCAACTACTAAGCTTTCTAGCCTATTTTACACTCTTAACCCATAAAGAACCAAATTACAAAGTTAACAGTAGCTAATATACCTCATCGGATTTTTACTGGCTTCCAAAGTTGTTGCTTCATTGCATCCAGGAATACAGCCAAATACACGAAAAAGATTGCTGCAATTGAATTAATGGTAGTGTATAAGTACACATCAGAAAGCTGCAACAACACAAGAATATCACTGGAAAACTGTAAAAGTGTACCTGTAAGAACCAGTTGCCACATGCAACCCATCTCCACTTAGGCAGCAATCAAATTTGTCAAATATTGAATCATTCTCATATAAATCACATAACTGCAGAGAAATGAGAACTCAGTCACCAAAGTCCAACCAACAATGCCATAAATCCAGATTTGAGGGGGATACAAAATTTTAATTAATTAAGGACCCACCTTAGGTCTTAAATACTCATGAACCTGAAAAATTGCAACAGGACTTGACTCCATGTTTATGTCCCAAAGCTGATATGTAAACAAGGAAACATATGAGAGGCAATGAACAATTTGTAAAGAGAAAAATGGGAAAAAGAAGAACCAGAATTATTGTTTTCTGAATTCATAGGAAAATTTTCTGTTATCCGAATCAGACAAAGGACAATGAAAGAGGTAAGATAATGCAAGAACATGACCTAGAAATAAGTACTATTTTTCTTGAAGATGATCTGACAGAGTAATACATTTTCCACCCAATTTGTACCTTAACCACCTCACTTACACCAATGGTAATTGGAGATGCAATACAGCAGCATTTAAACTTGAGATTGGTTCAAACTTAATCCACCAGATACAACTTGATCAATTAATAGGGTTAGGCTGGTATATCTTCCTTTTCTTTTCTTGTAATCTAGGTAACAAAATCTTAACATGACCTCGAGTTGGCATGCGTTGTCACTCAAAAAAAACGAAAAAAGAGGAGGAAAAATGAATTGGTTCATTGGGATTGTTCCAAAACCCACACCTAGGCCAGCTGGAGATCAAGACATACCAATTGTAATACCATTTGACAATATGCAGTATATATTACTTATAAGATCGAACGATAGATTTTTATTATTTAGCATCAAATTTATACTTAATATTTTTAAAGTTATGCATTTTATACCGCAATCCAGCCCAACCTCATCCAAGATTAGCAATCAAATTTTCAAGGGTTAGGTTTGGAAAAACTCCAACCCCAAATCAAGTTAGATTTGAGTCAGGATCATCCATAGTTACAAAATCACTCTAGTCCCTTTAGAACATAATCCATATTGCTCATTCCAATTCATGGTTTTTCAGCATCTTGGAAAACATAGTTATGAAAACTGAATCAGAAAGTGATTGGTGAAGCCTTGGGTCACTGGATCACATGTTTAAATAAAAATATTCTATAGTATATAAACTAATTTAAAATTCTATGTAATATTAGAAAACATTTAAAAAAAATTTAAATATCAAAATTCATACAGAAATTAAATGACAACTTAACAGAAAAAAATAGTAAACTTCAGTTATATAGAATAAGATAAAAAGAACAATATCAACCAAATTTATGAACATAAATCTTTATCCTAATTAATGAACAGATAATTAATATTTGAAAACTAATTACATAAGTTCAATCCAAATAGTAATATCCAACATAGTTGTCATAACTTAAATATTAGAAACATATAAATTTCTTAGGTGATTCTGCAGGTACGAGATTGACCAAGGGAAATGAAGCAAACCATAGGGAGACCTTGTCGTTAGAGGAAAACAAGAGGAATTGCCAAAGGAAGAGAAACATATAAAATATAGGGGAAACCATAAGAGTGGTCAAAAGGAATGGTCAAAAGGAGAAGAGACAGAGAGAGGACACGAGGGAAGAGGGTTGAGAAAGGCACTAGGCGGGAAATGATGAGGCAGAGAGGAGGGTTTTAGAGGAAGGAGGTGAAAAGAAAGAGACACCAGATGAGAAAAAACTGCTTTCTTTCTCCCCTTAACCCTAAATTAAGATTGACTCAATACCCTCAAGGATAAATAGTAAGAAAAGTTTAGGTGGAGGGTATTTAAGTAATCTTAATTATATTACAAAAGTGAACAGGTTTTATTTGATCTGACTTGTTTTAAAATGGTCCCAAAAACCGGCCAGGTTAGTCCATTCATTTCGGTTTTTAGCATATCCAATCCAATAAGTGGATCGAATCAATCAATGGTTCGATTTATGGTTTTTCTGATTTGACCATCTGGTCCGATCCAGGTCAGATAACTACGCTGAAAACAATGCCACAATTGGAGGTTCAATCTCATCATTGCCCGCCAAGGGAGGAACCATCACCCCTTTGGTCCATCATTGGTTCTGCCATAGGGGAAAGCCTCCGTATCAATGTTGTACTAGCATATATAGCATCATCTTCATATACAAGCCACTTATGTGTAAAAAGTAGATATGGTTTTAAATTTTATGTAGGTAGTATGTTGCTATCTCCATATTGCTCCTAACATCGCTCACAAGATTCTCTAATCTTACCATTTTCTTACTACGCTGTGATTTCAAAACCCCTAATTTTCAACAAACTAAACTTAACAATACCTAGTTATACCAGGCCCAGCCATTTCTAACAGAAATGGTTAGTATGACTGCTTTTGGCTGGTTGTCAATTGATCAACACAATTCACAATGGCTTCAATTCCGGGAATCAAGTTTGAGCAATTCAATTAATGGTAACCAGTTTCAACTGCTACTAAAAACTTCCTCCCAGTCCAGCTGATCCTGGTCAAATTCTATAAAAGAATGAGCATCGCCTGACAAAGTTCCAATTGATCTATGACAAGCTATAGCGGCCTAGACAATCTGCAATTGTCTCAAAAATAAAAGAGAAATTGATCACATGATTCCATTCTACTAAGAACATAATCTATACTGATTCTGGTCATAAGATTAAAGTAAAATCCTGATTTTTAACATAAAAGATCCAGGATTTGTTGAAAGAGACATAAGCAATATTCATTGAAAGACCAACAATTCCTATTTTATTTGCAACATGTGATTTACTTAATTCGTGGATTTCTAATTCTGATGCTCTTACTACGAAATGAACCTTTATAACCATGAATCTAAAAACCATGACAGGATGAATAACCCACATGATAATAATTTTAAGAAAAACAAACCGTGAACAGAAATGACAGAACAGTAACGAAACAGTGGGTGGGGGTATGGCAGCTACATAAAATAATTATAAAAAAGAAAAAATAATGTGAATATGGATTATTTTCATTTATCTCTAAGAAGTGAAAATGCTCCAAGGTTACCAACATGAATTGTAAAAAGTAGATAGAACAATTTTCTTAAACAACAACAAAGAGAATTTATTCCTTAATCACGTGGCTCAACATATAAATTTCTTTTATAGTTGGTAGATGAAAGCATAGAGCTTGATTTGCATAGTCTAGGTTTAAACTATTTGTCTTTAGACTGCTTGTACAGGAATGAAGTGACAGAAAAAATATTTAAAACACAGGTACAAGACTAATAAGGGGGTACCTTAAGAGTCATATAGTCACGACTAAGGATGTGCCTTCCATCCTTTGCAAATTTAATATCTGAAATCGAGGCAATGATCTCCGTGAAAAAAGATCTTGAACCAGGTGCCTCTCGTTCTTCGAACCTGTTGGTAGTCTCTCACAAGCTATATAAGATGATATCAAACTTTTGAGGCTAAAATATATTCTAGTAACAAGCACAATATATTTTAGATTCATTCTAAAATAGAGACTAAATTCAGCATGCAGGAAAAAATTACTTACATCTTAGAATGGTTATCACATAATGCCGACTGTCGCAGGTCTATAAGCCGGACTGAGCCCTTAGAGCTACTATATGCCAGCATATTACAATGGGTTGGATGGAACTCAGCTGATGTTATAACCTCTGAGATGTTATAGAAAGTATGATTCAAGAACAATTATCACGATTCAAAAACCAAATGTTATGGTAATAGTGCATCAAAGATTTAAAAACCAAACCTAAAAGAAGTACCATATGTACAATTCAAGAGGATGAATTAGCAGAAAATAAAAGTGAAGGTCCCAAGGTGCTGTTAGAAGATAAATAGTATGGTATATAGGTTAAAGTAGGTCTGCAATACCAATAGGTACCGCCAGTACTGGGCGGTATGTGCCGGTCCACCAACAGATTGTTTCCGCCTCGTTATCATCCAAAATCGGCCGGTAACGATCGATTTTGACCGTCACCGCCCGCTGACAGCATGGTATCAGCCGAGGGAGAAGGAAGAAGAGGGAGAAGAAAAGGAAGAACTTGGAGATCCGGCGTCGCTCTCCCTTGACGATCCTGATTCATCGCCTATGGGGAGAAGAAGCCTCGGCAAGGCTTCGTGTGGAGAATAAGCTTCAGCGATCGCGGGGAGAAGAAACAATGTTTCTTCTCCCCGCGCGGGCTTCACGGGGTGCATAGGCTCGTCGAGGCTTCGCGGGGACATTTCTTCTCCCCACGCAGGCTTCTTGGGGAGAAGACGTTTCTTCTCCCCGCGTGGAGAGAAGGAACTAGGCAATGTGCCTTTTTTTATTTTTTCAATACTATTATTATTATTATTATTATATTATATTTTATTTATATATATATATATATATACATATACACACCGAGCGGTATGCCAGAACGTATTGGTTGGTACACTCGTACCATATCGTACCGAGTTGAGCTCGATGAGTCAGTATGGTACGAGATGACGAACCTTGGGTTAAACACCCGATGAGCTAGCGTATGACTCACCATCCTATCATGAAGCCACATCTAGCAAGTTCCACAAGAAAAAAAGTCCAAGCAAACATCTAAAGGATCTTAATAACACCAAGTTTTTTCTCTCAAAGCTAAAGCCTCTGAGTTTCATATCTTCTTAATGGAGATATTAAATTCAGCAACTTATTACAATGTATCTATAGCTGATCAAAATTCCATATGGAATACTTAATGTGCACTTGTTCATTCAATATGGAATATTTAATATTCACATAATAAAAAAAACTGAAAGCACATAAGTGATTTGAAGCAGAGGCAAAATTGGTTTGCAGATGTGGACCGGTTGCAAGTTTCAGTTAAACACTTAGAACTATGATTTTCTTCTGTGGCCCCTTAAGCCCTAGACCAAGTAAATGTTACCAAGGTTCAGAAATTGCCACAATAAATATCAACTGATAAAGCAGATTCACTGGAGCCGCTTCAAGTCATTTTTAGGTCCACAGATATAATAAAGTTGATTGACAGAACAATGAATATCATTCCAGTTTCTTCCAAAGAAGACAGCTTATGTAATGAATTATTCTGAAGATATAAAAAATTAGACAGGCAGGAATCAAACGTCCTTTCAACCTCTGATGAAACAATTCTGAGAGGAAATTACCACTGCATCTTCATTAGATAAGTATGTCGTAGATTCATAGCAAGGGTAACTATAACTTAAAAAAGCAGACCCAAACCTTTAACACTCAAAAGAATTAATAAAACTTCATAATCAAGAAGTAATACCAGTTAAATCCTCCATATTTGCAGGCTTCACATCAACAATATTAAAGCTTTGATTACTGATTTCCAAATTCCAAAGATTTATTCGCAGATCATCTGCTGATATGAACGTCTCACCATCACTGAGTGGAAGAAAGAAAATCAGTAGTTTGTTTCATTGAAGCTCAAGACAACAGACAAGTGAACTTCAAATCATAACTAAATAATAATATTTTATATAACATAATTAAATGATAGCAGATGCAAAATTTATATAGTAATCACTTAAAATAGGATCCCTTTTCTCATCAAATTACAAAATACTGATACAAACATAGAGAAAGCAGAATTGATGTCTTAATGTAACCAAAAGAGTAGGTGGTGGCACCACTAGGTCCATGGTGGCACCAAATCAGAACATAGAAACTAATCCGTGATACAGAAAGAAACACAATTAAGAAGAAACATCCAGTTGATAAGATGAAAAGAAAGATTAAAGAGCTTTGGCACAAAGCAACTGAGGCATGAAAGAAATGGAACTCGGCTAGGAAATAGGACACCAAAATAATTATGAAATAAATAATCACCTGTTATTTGAAATGGAGTTTATGTGGTAATCATGAGCATGAGCATATATCCTTCTACATCTAGCAATGAGACTTGTCTCTTGACTTGTCACCTATGTATACAAACAAATATACTCAATGATCATTACACTGACTTAATAGTAAACCTTCAGTCATGAAATAACATGACAGATATGGATGCAGATGAATTAAAGAAGCCATAAGAAGGGCATTCCCAGTGTACAAGCCTCCTGCATATGCAGGATTTATACACAAGCAAAGAAACTGTTCTTGTGACTCGAAATCTGGTCACCATGCAGTAAAGGAAAAACCTTATCAATGGGCCATGGCTCACCTCTAATAAAAGAAGACATCAATGCATAACATGTGGGGGAAGATTCAAGGCATGTACAAGCGAGATGTAGTTAGCTACAGCAACCCAATCAATTTGCTGAATGATGCACTTCTTTTAAATGCATTATGTACATTCATGCATCTAGGTTGTAATCCTATTTTGTATGTCCAATAGGCTGGGTTAAGTACAACTACCACTGGCAGACGTAGAGATGGAAACCCTCCAGGAGGAAAGGACACATCATGGCCCAAGTGAGTGTATGGTCTGTCAGAACATCCACCATTTGGAAGATATCCTTTAGGACTAGTCATGCTTGAGCTAGAAATGCTGCCATTTCCTACAGCTTCCAAAGCATCCGCATTCATCTCAGAAATCTTCTTGACTTTTTTTTCTTCCACCTGTATAGATTTAAAAGAAAAAATTAATAACAGAGCTCAAATTCTAAATTTTTTTTCATTATGATATGCCTACCCACAAAGTCTTATGCCATTCACGATTCACAACCATCAGAGTCCTTTTCTAGAAAAATCTATAACAATTTAGTTAAAAAAATCTAAATTCAGTACAAGTATATTTTTACTGAAAACATGAGAACTTAGAGCTTCTTTTGATGTTTCTTACATATTTATCCTTCCTTTGGAACAATCAAACTAGTCCTTTTGATATCAAGCAACTGTACTTTCAAGACACTCTGATTTCTCAATAGGAAGACATGTCATTGCAAATGTAAGAAATGAAATAAGGAAGTTACAAATAGATCTATTAAAGGATAAGAATGCTATGAAAAACACCATACATCATAAAGGAACCTAGACAACCTACTCAATAATCATAAGGTTAGAAATCAAGGTTAATTGAGACTTGAGAATCATTCTTATACTACAAAACCATCAATAATAAGACATGACATCAACTGGACTGGGAACAACACAACAAGTATGAAAGCAGAAGCATCAGACATTTGCCATGATTTTTCTCTACTCTTTAAAATTAAATGCAATCCAGTAGAAGTGCAAGAATTTCAAGAGTGACCATGTAAATGAAGCCTATCTTTTTTAACAGCCAGGACTAGTAAATATTTACTAAAACAATTTAAAGCAAAAATGCAGCAATATTTAGTTAAGTAGAGTTTAATGATGGTGGATTCATAATCTATTAATATAAAGCAGAAATTGGAACTGCACCTTGGTCAAAAGCCAAAGATTTTCAATTCCAAAGAAAGATTCAGTAAATGTAAATTGCTAACACGATACGTCCTAAACAGCAAGTTAACACCACCTCTATGGATCTCACAGTAAATTTTTGGTGCATTCTTAATAAACAAAGTGCAAAGTTTGATGTCTGCCATAGTTCAGCATGACTAGCATATGCTATCATACCACTCTAAAATTACTGATCCACAACAGAAATGGAAGATGGTACAATAAGATCAACAAGAAACCAATAAAAGACTGAAAATAATAAACATATACAATTTCTTCTAGAAGAGCAAGAGTCGCATAAACAGATTATTTATAAATGAGCAGAAAGTGAAAAAGCACATTCAATTCCTGACTTCAAAGCGAATCACAAATTTACAAAAAGAAAGTTGCTATCACCCATGATCAAGAGTAAGAAAGATGACAATGTCAGTATAAATGAGAATAAGGCTTACCTTCCAGTATTTAATTGTCTTGTCATTAGTAGAAAGAAGAAAAAGACAATGATTAGCTGTTTGACACCATTTTATTTTATTGATCTTCTCCTCTATTTCCAAGCTTTTAAGATAGTCAAACTGGTATAGAATAACAAATTTGAATCAAATTGCTATTTCACATTAAGTGAATCATATTTTAAATAGCTGTTACTTATAGCAAAGTACCTCAGGTTCATGGCTTTGAAACTCAGTTTTGTAGCGGAACTCAGGGTGCCTACTAATTGAATGATCTTGTTTCTCCATGTCCTTTCGGGGGCCATACTGCAGAACAAAAACACCGAAACATGAAAATTGATAGATCACAACAAGACACATATAGGCAGTAGCTCAAAATATAAGGAATTAAACATACATCCCTAACATCTGTCCTTTCAAATAAAACAACACGGCCTCCTCGATCCCCAGTGGCAAGATGGTCTCCAGATTTATCAAATTCAATGGCCGAGATAATATCAACTGCAAGGAAACAGACACCGAGGAAGTCATCTTAAGCAAAGAGGACCTTATGCAAAACTCCTAACATTTGTTGTCGTACAAAAGACCTGAACTGATGATGATAACAAAAACCACCCCACAAGAAATGCAACAAGATGTCTTCCTTACTAACTTTAATCAGGAAGTCGAGATAACAAAAAAGCAGATGAGTGCTAGCATGGACAAAGCTTTCCTTTTTCAAATAACAAAAGAAGAAAATTGATAAGAACCCTTCAGTCTGTATCAAATTCCTATACTCATCTCGTTTGTTCATATTGAAACCTCACAGGTGTTGGTTAGAGATCATATATGAACTATGTACATTAACTGATCAGTACTAGAGGAACACCCAAAACCCATTGTACCAATGAGAGAGAGCAATTTGAAAGAGGAGATGAATGTAGATCATACATTTAGAGCAGAAAGAAAGAGAGAGAAGGAACCCAGCCATTTATAGAGAAGAATAAAAGAGAGATAGGGAACCCAGCCATTTCTTGGCCATTTATATCCAACCCATACTTTGCTACTATAAATACTCCACAACTTTTAACTTTTAAGAGACAAGAAATTGATTCATCTTAAGCTCTAAACAACTGCATTCCCCATTTGAAATCATACTAGGAATAGCCTCCAAACAGGGTTTTCACTTTTTTGGAAGAAAAACAAAATCCTTGTTTCTGAAGTTTGAAGATGCTCCCTTATTATAACCTCTAAGAGTGAAACCTTGACATTTAAACCCTGATACGAAAATGCCCCTACACAATGTGATTTTTGTCAATCCGGTTGAACACACTTGATTGGGGTTTTTGAATTGTTATGCATCTCTCAGCATGTGTACAGCAAAAAAAAAAAAGAAGTCATGAGAGTAATTTAACTCCCGAAATAATCCAACTCTTTTTAAACGAAAGGAGCAGAAACATGCTCCTGAATTGTCTGCCTTGTCAAATAAGGACTACTTCACCTTAAATATTTAAAGTGACCTGCTTGCTTGTTACAGGCATCCAATCAAGTCAACCGCCGACCAAGACATATACGGCTGGAACTAGCTCCATCTTGAGCTTCAAATATGAATAATTCAACGATGAGAAAGTTGCAGGTTGAAGTAGTACCAATAAAGGTTTCAAATGCCAGAATTTACCAATCAGACCAAGGACCAGTACCATGCCATATATCTTGGTATGAGTCAGTATCCAATTTTTATTATGCTCAGTGATATTAAGCATTACAGGCTGGAATAATGTCTAAATTCTGATAATGTATCAGTTCAAAAAGGTGTCAAAGGACTCAAAACTGGGTACTGGACAAAAATAACTTGATATTAATCAATGCAGTGAACAGGGTTCCATAATAAAGGAGCTGAGAATTTCATGAAAAACAAAGCTGGAGATTCTCAGTCCAGGTATGTAGCAAAACTCCAGTATATTACTTTGATGCAGCATCAATCCTAGGCTGATTTCTCCTTCATCTGACTCTTCCTCATTTTCCCCAGCCAAGATTAAATCAACTAGCTTGCACCTATGCCCTAATGTGAACTTCTCATCACATTGGAAAGACGAGACCCCACTTTTATGCTCAACTAGATCAGCTGCCATAAAAGTTCAGTTAGATTTTCACCCTAAGGCAGAAAAACTATTAGATTTGGCCAGCCAAGTTGAGGAAACTGCTCCTAGTTGGGATAGTAGGAGTTTGGCTTAACTTTGAAGTTGAAGTGTAGAGTTGATTTATGATAGATGTTTCTCTGCTGTGGCCCATCATAAGCATCGAATAACATAGTAGGCTTATCCAAGACTTGGGCAGAAAGGCAATCCTTAGAACCCCTCAATATGTTGCCCAGTTAAGAACTCGATTAACACGTTATTGATTTCTCAAATTCCCCTTGAAACATTACTATAATTCCCATCCTAGTCAACTGACGCAGCTTTCGACTCAATTTCACTGTGCAAGACGACCCAATCCTTGTGATAAAAACTTCGCAATATTATTTCTATGCAGGCGTAACAACTCGTATTACATACCACTAACACCATTGTGACTTGCGTCTTCAAAGGGAACAGCAGCAAAAAGGATCCTTCAAGTCATTGAGAGTAGGCAAGCAGTTGAAGAATTGTGTTGCTCAAAAGACCGAACAAACCAGTTCACCTATGCTAAATTTTGAAAAACAAATCTTTGTCATGCAAGCGCTAAACCTGATACATTGTCACAGTTGCTCTGCCGGTCACCCCGGCAGCTAAAAATAGTGATGTGCTTGTGATGAAAGTGTCACAGGATCCACTTACTGTTGCTGCCACTAAGGTACTTCTCTTATTCCTCCCACAACACGGATCTCATTGCTCCCTTGCCCTTCATAAGGACCAAACCACCAGAATTTTAACTAAAAGAATAAGGAACCTATTACTGGAAGTAACTGCTGTCAAGACATGTTTCTGGGCTCACACGCTCCCTTTATCTCAGAGAGCTAAACCAAATATTTTGTTCCTGAGATAAATATCCCTCTAGCCACAATTGAACATTTACTGACCAAAATGACAACTACATAGACCCTGCAAACTAAGACAAATAACTGGTTATTAAAGAATCAATCTTGCTTCATTGGACTCAGTAAATCTAAACTAACCTAATTCCAAGGCTAAAATGCATAATGTTCATCACAAGGCATCCTGTTAGTTTATTATGTACAAAAGTTGTATCAGTACAAGTTTAATTCAAAGATCTTTTTAATCGTTTAAATAAAGTACAAGATAATATTCAACACAACATATCAGTGATATATTGGCCAACCTTCCAAAAAGCATCTCAACATTTCAGTGAAGGAATGTGTACGACTCACAAAATTGGAAAAACAAGACAATACGACATAGGAAACAATCCTCATTACATCTCCATATTTCGACATTGACCACATGTCTTCAGCTGGTTGTTTTGTCCTTATACAACATTGAAAAATTTGCCCAGAAAGGAACAAAGGAATATTGCTAATTCATTCATTCTATTATTTCAATGACAGCATTATGCACTAAATTCTACCTGCACAAGTATGATTTTAACTCACATGTAGCCTTGTGCAATCAGTTGACCGTTTAACAATTCACAATAAATTGATAAATCTATATCAGTTGTGTATCAAAATGATCACTCAAACTACATTAAATTGTTAGTCATTTATTCATCATCCTCATGAGTTAAATTTCCAGACTACTGACCACATATGTGATGAGGAACTGAAGCACTTTACTCTATCGAGGTGTAGGAAATGAATGCTATGAATGCTATAATTGTGACATGAGCAACCAATAGAAGACGTAATTTTTCTATTCCCAAATCATTGATATTCATCTTGAAGAAGTTCTAACGTGGATTAAACAGTGTTATATATGAAACCATTTGTTTTGTTGGAGTTCCAGTTGTGACAGATCTGACTATCTTTTCTGGTGAAAAGCATCCGTCCTTAGCACAAATGAGCAACCACAAAGTTAAAGCAACAACCCATTATGTACAAGTAGACAAATTAATATAAAAAGACAGCTAAAAGATAAGACCATCTAAAGAGTTGATAATGCATGACTAATCTGACAAAGCATGAAAACTACTCAAAATTCAACCGAAGTTTTCAACAAAGAAGTACAGTGACAAGCAACAAGTTCATTTAATTTTTCTATATAATAAATGCAAGAAATCTAAATCAAGCACAAATAATAAAATATTCAGACCCAACAAGAAGAAGCACTATATTGGACTTCAGAAAAAAGTAACAAATTCCAATCTTTCGCGCGCAAAGAGGGAGAGCTACAGCCGTACACATCAATCATACCGCATTCTTTTCTACTAGTCCCCAAACAAGGTACTTCCGATATCTCAAAATCAATTCAATCAGCAACCAAGTGAAACGAAAAATGGTAAGTTTGAGAAGAAAACAAAATGCCAACGCAAAGCTAAGCGCGTCCAGCACCATCAAAGACCGATCTGACAAAGGGGAAGCAAAAGGACGTACCTTCCTGCACCTCCTCCCCCGCTATCCGCTCCCCGAACACCTGCGAGAACTTCCACTCCAGCGGCGGCGGGCAGGACGACTCCGCCGGCGGCCCAGCGTCATCGGCCCCATTACCCTTCATCTTCTGACCAGAATTCCGGCAGGATCGGCCCACTACTCCCGCAACATAAGCGATCGGGGCAACGCAATCAGTCCAATTCGGATCGGATAACCTCGTGGGAGTTTCCAGCGGTCGGGGAGGACGAGGGCGGGGATCGATACGACGGAGTAAAGATGAGAAATCTTTTGCTACCTCGCTCGCTGTAGCGCTTCTTTCTGTCGCCCTAACGAGCGGCCAAGTGTGCCTTTGTTTTGCCCCTTCTGTGTGCTTCTTTCTCTGTAGCTATCAATCATTCCAAGGCAGAAAATGCCCTTCTTAACTATGTAATGGCTTAAAAGCCCAGCCCATGTTATTAAGTCTGCTTATTGTAATGTTGGGCTTCCATGAATGGCCAGATGTGTAAATTGTTTTTGGAACATTAAAAAAAAAAGTTTAGGAAAAATTTCAGTCTTCAATTTTTTCCAAAACGTATCTCTCATTTTGCTTTTTCTTAAACAGTACTACTATTTCAAGAGAATTTAAACTTTCCCTCCATTGTCATCGTCCATCGTCCTCACCTTTAGTATCTCCATCTCTTGCTCGCACCATGATGTCTCATCGTCGATGGAGAGGGGAGGAGAGAGAAGAAAGGTAATAGAGAATGAGGGGGGAAAGATGAGTGATCGGCAAAGAAAAAAAAATTAGGGAAGCGAAGAGGTGACGAATAAGGAGAGAGAAGGAAGGGAAAGGGAAAAGATTTGACATGAAGGGAGCGAAGGAGAAGGGTGAGTACGATAATGACAATCGAGTTGACAACAGACAAATATAAAGGAGGGGTAGTTTGATACTTTATGAATTTGAAGTAGTATTTGAGAAAAAAAAATGAAGGAGGATGTCTTTTGGAAAAATTTAAAAATTAAGATTTTTTGGAAAATTATTCTTTAAAAATTGACAATAAGCAAACAAAGAAGGTGAAATAATGAAAATTATGTTATTGAGATCAAAACATTTTCTATCATAAATCAAGAATCAGCCTTTACATATTTATTTGGATTGATTTATAGGAACTTGATCGATTACTATCATTAACTTAGGTTTAATTATTTTAATCTATATAGTCCTGTATCTATCATTTCAAAACTTATTACAAAAAGACCATCTGCAAATAGGTCAAATGTATATATAATACATCAATCCCTGAAGCTAATGTGTCACTAGTCAGATCATGACATTCTATATATAGAGAGGTTGTAAATGCAATATTGCATAAGATGTTTGACCTTGATTTTAGATTTTTTTTAAAAGAAAAGTTAAATGATATACACCAGCAGGATCATCATTTTCGAAACTAGAAAAAAAAATTGAAATGTTGATGCTGGATGCAAACTCAACCAGAGCACAAGATTGAATGAAGAATGATAAGTACAAAACTTTACTTTCTTTCTACATATTAGTAAATCTTGAAGCTTTTCAGTCTCTAATTCCTGGTTTATGGTTCTCTGTAATTGGTCTGTTCTACTAAACTGCAATAATATCATTAATCCTTAATTAGCTACAGAGATACTTTCATATTTACGAGGCTTTGGAGTTCTCTGAGAGGTTAAAACTTAAAACTACTGTAACCATTCTTATTAAATTTTCTTATTTATTATTATTAATTTTTTTATGATTTAAATATTTTAAATTTTTTGATTGGTTGAGAATGTAACAGTTATTATTAAATTTCTTTGTTCATAATTATTAAAATTTTTAATTATGATCTAAATCTTTCGATCTTAAATTAACTCTTGAACGTTACAAAATTGATAGTAATAGATATTCTTATAGGAGAATGTCTATATATATGAGTTTTTTTTCCTAGGCTCGATCTCAAGTGTTACGGATATCCTACACTATTGATAGCGAGAGTTCTGAACCGAGAAATCATTGCTAAAATTCTCGATAACAATGGTTAGAGGTATATAAATTTTGTTTACGCATTAATTTCATTATATTTCTATTATGGTGGTTTAGAAGCATAGTTTCAATTTTTTTTTCTTGCATTTGGTATTAGAGCCATGATTAACCTCTACCTGAATATTAAAAATCATAAAGATATTTTAGTGAAATGAAAGATTTGTTATTCGTAATACTCATATTCTATATTAATATTTTATTATATTAATTCATACTTATGAATCACTTTTATATATTCAAAATATGTAGCGAACCATATAATCTTAATTAATTAGGGATTAGTCACAATATTTTTAATTAATTAAAATTATATATATAATTAAAATAAGTATCACATTAAGAATTAGACATAATATTATGATTGCTTATATTTAATATAATAATAATTATTCCATAGGATCTTTTATTATATTTATATAATTAATCAGGATAAAATATCAAATTATTTTCATAATTTACCCATATGGATTATGATAGTTTTATCATAAAGTACTTGAATCTATTTAAATTTAAAATTTAGCCCACAAGTACTTTTTATGTCATGAGATTCATTTTTTGGTATGTTTTACATTGGTAAAACATACAATTTAGACTATTAAACCTCAAATTTTAACAAAAGTATTTTTAGTTTTATGTAATTCCTCAAAGTGTTAATTTTTCTGATCTCCGATATGACATTCTTGAACTTAGGGGTGATAACTATAAGCTGTGGAAGGAGATGATTCTCCTTCATCTGAGATGATGTATATTGATTATGCTATTAGGAAGGATGAACCACCTATAGTCACCAATACTAACACTCCAGTCAAGGTCGTGCTATATGAGTGATGGGAGTGATCCAATCAGCTAAATGTGATGTTTATGAAGACTAAGATAATTGTTGGCAAACATGGTTTTGTTGATAAGCATGAGAAGGTCCGAGACTTGCTACAAGCTATTGACGAGAAGTTCGTCGCTTCGGATAAGTCACTAACAAACACCTTAATAATGAAATTCTCATCCCTTAGATTCGCCAACATAAAAGGTGTGCACAAGCATATAATGTAAATATGGGAATTACGGCTCAACTTAAGAAACTTGAGATTGATATGTCTAAATCTTTATTAGTGCACTACATTTTGAACACTCTTCTACATCAATATAGGTCTTTTAAGATTTCATACAACACACAAGATAGTCAATTAATGAATTAATAATCATGTGTGTACAATAAGAAGAAAGGCTAGTGATGGAGTTGGGTGAGAGTGCATTGGTGGTAACCACTCACAAGAAGAATAAAATTGACAAAAATCAAGCCAATCAAAAAGCTAATTAGCAAGGAAAAGGTAGAAGACCACCTCAAGCTGATATCAAGAAAGAATCAAAGTATTCCTTCTGTAAAAAGAATGGATACATGAAGAAGGAATGCATGAAATTCCAATAATGACTTAAAAAGAAAGGTAAACTAACCTCATTTGTGTGCTATGAATATAATATAATTAATGTTAATATTAACACCGGTGGATTGATTCTGGATCAAAAATTCATATTATAAACTCTTTATAGGGTATGCAAAACTTGAGGAAGCCAATAGGAAGTGAGCAAAGAATCTAATTAGGTAATAAGATGGGCTCATAGGTGAAGGCAATTAGAGCATGTATTTTAACCTTAAGTAGTGGTTTTGTTTTAGAATTGGAAAAGACTTTTATGTACCAAGTTTCTCACAAAACTTAATTTATGTTTCCAGACTCGTACCATTTGAATATTTCTTTAATTTTCAAGACACATCATTTGGCTTATTATATAAATCTGATTGTGTTGGGAATTGTATCTTGTATGATGGTCTTTATCATATTTTCTTACAAAATGAAGACATTCATAGTTCGATGCATGTTCACGCTAGCATTAAAAGGTCTAATGTTAGTGAGTACTCCTTTATGTTATGGCACTAGAGATTAGGACATATCTCTATAGAGAGAATTAAGATACTAGTTAATGATGTGATACTTAGTACTCTTGATTCTATTGATTTTAAGACTTGTGTGATCTGTATTAAGGGAAAGCAGACCAACAAGTTCAAGAAAGGTGCTAATAGGAGTTCACACATATTAGAGATCATTCATGCTGATATATATTGTCCAGACATAGACACATATTATCATGGACTAAGCTAAATTGGCATAAGTCGTGCGGTACCCTTGCGGCAAACATAAGGATTTAGTTGAACTTGCTTAAGTCATAAAGCATCCTTGCACCAATGTCTCAGACTTAACTAGGATTGCTTAAGTTATTAAATGCCCTTGCGTTATTCTTTCATAATGGATCAGCCTAAGTGCACCCTCGTGCCAGTCCTGAAGGACCTATAAAAAAGAAGGTTGATTCGTCTGAAAGCGAGTGACAGACAAGTCCCGACGTCTCGTAAAAAAAGAAAGCTTTACAAGTAATTCAACAAACACCTTGAGTGCAAGAGAGAAAAGAGAAAAAGGAGCAAAAAAGTACTTTAGAATATTGAGCGAATAGTCGCAAGTCCATAAACGATGGTTCACCGGGTGTCGGACACGAAGATAAGCTCAACTTGTGAAGAATGTTGAACGCCCGACATAATACCGAAGCCCCATCCAACCTTGTGCCACCTGATGGATTCTAGGGTGTTGAGATGGCTGACATTTCACACTGCACCATGGCTATAGAAATCAGGCCATGACATGTGAAAACGAAGCTGTTTTGGGCAGTGTTAGCCTGGCGAGGTGCGCGGTCCCACTACAGCATTGTAACTATTTTTGCTTATATTTCTCAGGCAAAATCACACAAAACTAAGGCAAAATAAGCTGTCAAACATTTGTATAAGTATGCAAAAGCAATGAACAATTTGTTGAACCAAGACGTTGAGGGTGAGCGATGACCACTCGTGATATTCTTGCTGGTTACAAGTGTCATGCAAGCCAATCACGTGAGTGATAGCACATGTGAGACGCGGCATAATCTTTTTATATTATTATTATTGGTATATTCTTATATTATATTATTTATTGAATATATATTATTATGTTGATCGTGATGAGATCATGATAATGAGACTAATTTGCCTTTAAACACATATCTTAAAGAATTTCGATCATAGGTTACTCGAGAAGGATATCGAGATAACTGGATAGACCGGTGTGCTATATACATGTCTATCTGATGGCGACTAGTCTCATAGCCACTTATATGGAGACACTAAGGATATAGTACATGTGCTCATTGGAGAATGAGTTTACCGATTGATTCACTTATGGAATGCTGTATGGTTAATGATACCTAATGTCAAACAGTGATTCTGTATTCTTAATTGTGTATCCGGTCCTTAGACTTGAGACACTAAGGATGCCTTGTTTGAGTACTCCTTTCTTTGACACTAGACTTACAGGTTTAGAAATTTTTAAATCTGATACAGTCGGTTATCGGGATTAGTAGCCAACCTTACAAAGGCTATTAAGTGTTAATAAATGATCATCCACTCTCGATATCATAAGAGGAATATCTGGTATGTTCTCGCTCAGGTAAATCCATGATCAGGTGATAGAACCCCAGATGGAGCCCTATAGATTTTGATATCTGAGGGGGATCAATCCTTTGAATGTTATAGGGGTTCCTCCCTCCTAGAACTCGGCACAAATGCTGAAGAAAAGATTAATCTTGCTTGATGAAAAGAGGTGGAGGCTACAAGCCTATATAGGGCCCAAAACCTAGCCCTAGGGGGTGCTTCCTAAGTGAATTCTCCCTTTTGCCCCTCCTATAGTCGACCTGCCTTAGTAGGTGTAGGCGGCGGCTAAGTTGGCTCTATAGCCGACCTAAGTAGGTGAAAACCCTGGCCGACCAACCTAGTAAAGGGGGTGGCGGCCATTAAGCCCTAAGGCCCCAATCAAAACCCTAGCCACACTTTTTTATAGGATAGAAGTGGCTAGGTGGAGTTTTATTACAAATCTCACAGGTTTTTATTGATTACTTATAGGGTGATTAGGACTCAACCCTATTGGAGTCCTATCAAGCCCGCCCTCTTAAGATCAGCCTTGTCCTCAAGGCTAAGGGTCCATAAACTTTGGGAACTGGGTCTTCAGCTCCTTGTAAGGCTCTCATGTTGTGTCTTTGGATGATAAGTTATTCCACTTCACGAGTACTTCAGTTGAAGGATGTCGACGACGCATCACAATCCTCCGATCAAGTATAGCTTCATGTTGGACTTCAATCTCGCCATCAATTGTAGTGTTCGGTAGCTGAGTCTACGCCAACTTTCATTCTCCCAATTTCGACTTTAGCAAGGATACGTGGAAGATGGGATAGATCTTAGCGTCATCTGGAAGCTTTAACTTGTATACCACGGCCCCAATGCACTCCAAATCTGATATGGTCCATAGAATCATGGAGATAACTTCATCAATGCTCTGTTGTTGATTTACAACTGCTTGTATGGTTGTAGGCGAAGGTAGACCCAATCTCCTACTGAAAATTCTCGCTCGCTCCGGTGAGTTTCTGCTTGTTGCTTCATACAGGCTTGAGGGTTAGTTAGGTTGTCCTTTTAATAGTTGCAAAAACTTATCCCTGTTAATTAAATTTTGGTCGACCTGATCTATTTTGGTCGCACCAATTACATATTTCAGTATTATAAGGGCGGTCGGCCATACAATGTCTCATAAGGGGTACATTTGGTTGATAAATGATAAGTTGTGTTGTACCACTATTCGGCCCAAGGAAGCCACCTTGTCCACTCTTTGGGCCGGTCACCGGTGAAGCACTATAAGTAAGTCTCGAGGCATCTGTTCACCACTTCTGTTTGGTCGTCCGTCTGTGGATGGTAGGCTATGCTCATTTTTAGTTGGGTGTCTTATAGTTGGAAGAGCTCAGTCTAAAATTTACTTGTGAACACCCTATCACGGTCACTCACAATTGACCTTAGCATCCAATGCAGTTTTACAATATTTTTCACAAAAAGTTGAGCAATGCTGGCAGCGGTATAAGGATGTCTCACAACACAAAAATGAGTATATTTAGTTAGGCAATCTACTACTACAAAAATCATGCTTTTACCTTGAGATGATGGTAGCCCTTCGATAAAATCAATGGAGATGTCAGTTCATGCTGAGTCCGGTATAGGTAGTGGTTGTAGTTTTTTCGGATTTGCCACTGTTTCACCTTTCTGCTGCTGGCATACATCACATTTGGATATACAATCATAAATCAATTTTTTCATGCCCTTCCAAAAGAAGTTTTGCTTCATTCTCTTGTATATTCCTCAGAAATCCAGAGTGCCCTACTGAAGGTGAAGAGTGTATCTCATACACAATAATCTGAATGCAAGGTGAAGAAGGAACAATCACAATTCGGCTTTTGTAGCGCAGGTCGTTCGAATCCCATGTGTTGTAGCCCATGGAATCTGGATCCTTCTCTAATTTTTCTATGATGTCCCGAGTCTCTGGGTCATTCTTCCATTCTTCCCTAATGTCCTTAAGGAAGTCGATGGAGGGAAGGGAGATGGCTGAAATTTTGGCTTGTCCCAATAGCCGTGATAGAGCATCCGCAACAATATTTTCTTTCCCCTTTCGATAAGTAATTTCATAATCAAAGCCAAGAAGTTTAGTTACCTATCTTGCTACTCTGGGGAAGATATTTTCTGCTCAAAAAAATATTTAAGACTTCGGGGGTCGATCTTAATCTGGAAGCGTCGGCCGATCAGGTAGGGTCTCCACTTCGTGATGGCGTATTCGATGACAAGCATTTCCTTATCATACACATACATTTTAAGATGTGAGGGGGACAAAGCTTTGTTGTGTAAGCAAGGGGTCGGCCATCTTGCATTAGAATAACCCCAATTCCAACTCCGGAAGCGTCGGCCTCAATCACAAATGTGCGGCTAAAATCGGGTAGCACTAGGACCAGCATCGTTGTTATGGCTGTCTTGAGTCGTTTGAAAGCTACAGAGGCTTTATCCGACCATAAGAAGGAGTCTTTCTTCAGTAGGGACGTGAGTGAGGCACTAATCTTGCCATAATCTTTCACGAATTTTCAGTAGTAGCCCGTGAGTCCAAGGAAGCCGCACAGCGATTTTATGTTCGTAGGTCTCAGCCATCCTTACATTGCCTCAATCTTCGTCGGGTCTACTGCCACTCCATCCTCTGATATAATGTGCCATAGATACTCCAGTTTACACTGTAAAAAGCTGTACTTTGACTATTTAATATAAAGGGTGTTCTCCCGAAGAATCGTTAGAACAGTTCATAAGTGCAGAAAATGTATATCAAGCATAGGGCTATAAATAAGAATATCATCAAAAAATACCAACACGAACTTGCATAGAAAACTCCAGAAAATGTCATTCATCAGGCTTTGAAAAGTGGAAGGAGCATTCGTAAGTCCGGAAGGCATTAACAGATACTCGTAGTGGTCATTCTGTGTGCAGAACAGTTTTCGAAACATCTTCAGCGCATACCCGAATCTGATGATAACCGGAATGAAGATCCAATTTAGTGAAGACTTGAGCTCCATTTAATTCATCCAAGAGCTCATCTATGACTGGTATAAGATATTTGTCTTTGATTGTGATAGCGTTCAAAGCCCGGTAATCAACGCATATCCATCACGTACCATCCTTCTTGTGCACTAGCAACACCGACAAAGAGTAAGGGCTGCAGCTTGGTCGAATTACTCCAGTGTCAAGCATATCCTTGACGACATTCTCAATCTCATCCTTCTGCAAGTAAGGATAGTGGTACGATCTCAAATTTGTTGAAGGTTTGCCCGTCCAAATAGGTATGCGGCCGGTTAGGAGGAAGCCATCGCGACTTCGTGAAAACATCCACGAATTGATCCAGCAAGAGGGCAAGCTTAGGATCTTAATTTTGCACATTCTCCTCCTTGGATGGCTGTTGGATATGCATAAAAAATCTACCATTTATTTTATGTAGCACCTTCTCCATTCGCTGTGTCGAAACGGTGGAAATATGGGTTCCGCGCTTGCCTCGTAATGTGACATGTCTCCCTTTATAATAAAACTTCATGATTAGTTTCAAAAAATTCCAGAAGATGTTATATAATGTTGTGAGTTATTCAATCCCAAGCACGGCTTCATAATCATCAATGGGAAGGAGGAAGAAATCGATTACCACTTCTTGGTCTTGTAGGAGTAATTTTACCTACGGACACTATTGGTCGCAATTGAGGATTCTGGTGTCGGTGACCTTTATGTTGAACTTGTTGCAACCTTTGATTTGAAGTGCCATACGTGCAGTGACCTTGCTGTTGAGGAAGAAATTTGTGTTGCCTGTATCGATGAGAATGGTGATGAGTTGTTGTTTAAGAAGTCCTTCAACTTTCACCGTCTGCAGGTTGGAGTAGCCGGCCAACGTGCTACTATTTATCTTTAGCCAATCCTGATTGTAATAATCCTTCTATCGTAATTAATCCTGCATCAATCAACTCTAACAATCTATGTTAGATTTATAACTCATCAATTGATTTCATCATCAAAATCCGAGATTCAACAAGGGGTGCATTGATCTTCCCATAATCTTTCACAAACTTATGATAGTAGTCCGTCAATCTAAGGAAATCGTGCAGCGATTTCACGTTCTTTATTTTTGACCAACCTTTCATTGCATCAATTTTGGAAGGGTTTACCATCATTCCTTCTTCTGATATAAGGTGCCCAAGATACTCCACCTTTTGTTGTAAAAAGTTACACTTTGATTGCTTGACAAAAAGAACATTCTCCCGAAGAATCGTTAAAATAATTCGTAGATGCTAAAAATGGGTCTCAAGGGAAGGGCTATAAATGAGAATATCATCAAAAAATAACAGCACAAACTTGCAAAAAAAACTTCAGAAAATATCATTCATGAGGCTTTAGAAGGTGGAAGGAGCATTAGTGAGTCCAAAAGACATTACCAAAATTTCATAGTGGTTGTTGTGCGTTCCAAATTCAGTTTTTGGAACATTGTATTCACATACTTGAATTTGATGATATCTGGATTGGAGGTCCAACTTCATGAAGGCTCGAGCTCCTCTTAATTCATCAAGAATTTTATCCACCACTATAATAAGATATTTATCTTTGATGATGATGTCGTTGAGAGCTCGATAATCGACAAACATTCACCATATTCTATCCTTCTTTCGTACTAGAAGCACCGGCAAAGAGTAGGGGCTACAACTTGGCCGAATGACCCTTGCTTCAAGCATCTCCTTCATAATCTTTTTTATTTTATCCTTCTAGAGGTGGGGATAGTGGTACGATCGAGTGTCACTGGTGGTTTGCCCGGAAGAATTGGGATCTGATGGTCATGCTGCCGGGTAGGAGGAAGGCTATGTGGTTCAGCGAATACATCAGTAAATTCAGCAAGCAAATGGGTGAGATTTTGGTCTTCAATTTTATTATCTTCCCCTCTTGTTGCTGCTGCAGTTGCATCAAGAAACCACCATTTGTCTTGTGCAACATTTTCACCATTCATTGAGTAGAAACAATTGTTACGTTGCTTCCACGCTTCCCACGTAGGATCACATATTTGCCTTTGCAGTAAAACTTTATAATTAATTTTAAAAAAATTTAGGAGATGTCACCTAACATCGTCAGCCACTCTATGCCAAGCGTGGCCTCATAATCATCAATTGGGAGGAGGAAGAAATCGATAATAATTTCCTGGTTTTGTAGCAACAGTTTCACTTGCGAGCACTTTTGGTCACACTTTAAGATTCGGCCATCGGCGACCTTAACATCAAATTTGCTGCAATCCTCAATGTGAAGCGCCATTCGAGTAGCCACCTTAATGTTTGAGTAGGCCGGCAACCTTCATGGTTTGCGGATTTGCATAACTGGTGAGAGCATGTATCAAGCAATCGACTGGTTGGGGCTCTTCTTTCGCATCCTCCTCTTCATGATCAAGGCTCTCTTCTACATGTTCAAGGTCCTTCTCTTCGATGGGTTCAGTCACATGAAGTCTCCTTTTTTTGCAACGATGCTCGTGGCTCCACGGCTCGTCGCATTGCCAATATAATCCTTTCGCAGATCGCTCCCGAATTTCTTCTCTTGTTAATTTTTTTGGTGCAGAGGGTCAGTTGACAGTAGGAGGGGCTAAAGGCCTCGGTGCTGCTGGTTGGGGGGGTGACCCTAGCCCTTCAGGCTTCTTGGTTCAATCGCTCCTTTTGAAGTCGTGCGAAAGAGATGTCCGCCATGAGTGTGTATGGTTATTGTGCTTTAACTTCTCCCCGAACCTCTAGTTTCAATCCTTCGATGAAAGTCCATAACAATTATTTTTAAGACCAATATCTAGTTTAGTTAGATAACCTTTCAAACCTGGTCTAGTACTCCTGGACGGTGGAAGTTTGACAAATCTTGGCTAGTTGGCCATTGATGTTCTCATATTCGGTTGGTCCGAAGCGGATCAGCAGTCTTTCTTTAAATTGTCTCCATGAGAGGGCTCTATGAGTATAGCATCAATATCCACCATAGATGCTTCCGGGGTCTTGTGATACCGAAAATAACGCTCTGTGCGTGAGATCCAACTGATTGGGTCTCCTTCTTCCTATCTAGGGAAGTTCACCATCATGCTTGGATGGTGGGGTCTGATCATAGGTCCTCCCCTATCTTGGAATTCTTCTTTTCGGCCTGAGCTTTCTCCTTATTGGGATCTCCTCAGGCTCGATGGTCGGCCCAAACTAAGTTCATAAAAGAGGGCGTGTATCTTGTCCTCTATTCGTGTCTCGAGGGCCTCAAACTTAGCATTGATTGCCTCCTCATATGCCATAGTGTATGTCTCTAGATCTGTAATGTTAAGGTTCTTCTTTTGCTGCTGGGTTAAGGGCATGTATCTGTTGAGGGATTTGAGGTCAAAAGAGTTAGTGCATCGGTGGATGTAGGTTACGATTGTAGGCTTATTAGGTTGCTATTTTAGGTGCGGTTTAGGCTACAGTTTGGTGGAGTTTTGAGGCTATGATGGCAGTGGATGAAGGCTGAGAAGATGGTTTTAGGTCTACTGTTGATGGCAGCAAGGATTGATAGGGATCGGTGGGGGTATGCTGCGAATAGGTGCTGGTTGTAGAAGCAAAATTATCGTCGAAGAAACAACGATTTCTCGATGAAATTTCTAGTAGTAAATCAAGAATTTTTTGGAGGAAATTGTCAGTAAGATCTCGGTATTGATAATAGTAAGGATGACAAAATAGATCAGAAAGTTTCGGCAGTAAGGCAGCAAGAAAAAATGATACAAGTTATGGTAGCATAATTCTTGTTAGAAAATTAGAAATTTACGATGAAAAATTACACCAATGTAAGGACATTTTCAGAGATGATTCTAACGATAGATATGTTAGGATCAATTGGCACAAGGGATAAGGGGGGGAGGGGGTGAATTAGTGCAAAAGTGGAAGTGCTCGATTCAAAAATATTGCTTTCAAAAAGTAAAGAAATAAAATCAGAATCATCTTTTGTATTTTGTTGGAAACGATTAAGAACCTGATTTAAGAGAAAAGTTATGAGAATGATGATCGTATCTTACTATGAACTAATTAAGATCAATAGAGAGTAGTAAACAAAACAAGTTACATCCACTTCCGAGTCCTCTTCGTCGAGGCCCACCAATGTCCACTACCGATCTTCTTTGGATGAAGACCAAATCCTTACAAACTTCAAATCATACAAGGGAGACTCTTTACAAGAATACAACACCTAGCTCACTCCCTTCCCCCTTTCTTTTTTCTTATACACTTTTAGCATATACTTTTTTCACATATTTTTGCCCAATAACTTGTGTGAATACCTGTGCAAAATGCAAAAAAACTTAGGGTGTTTATAGACCCCATTTGGCTTCAGAAGAATAGAGCCAATACAACCACCAACACTAATGGTACAACTATCGAAAGCTACCATGAAAACAAGGTACAAGCAGTACAATCGTCAGCTTGGGTGGTACAACCATCGCCTGTTGCCCGGATTCTTGGGTGGTTGTACTGTTGCTCATCGACAGTACAACCGCTAGGATTTTCGAAAAAGTGATTCCCTTAACTTTTCTAATCCTGACTTATACCTCCTGTTGACCAATTTTTAGGTCAACAATTAAGCTCAACCTGAGCTCAATCCATCCCCTTAGTGGACCCGATTGCCTAACATTGAGTTGATTTGGATTCCTTCCAAATGAAACTCAATTAGAACTGAATCTCTAACTATGACTCACTGATTACAATCATAAGGACTATCCAGCTAAACAATAACCTAACTCTCGCCAATCCGGCAGCCTCTGATATTCTTACAGTGAGTCTTACGGTCTTTCTTTGGTGATCTCCCGACATGTTCCCAACGAGCTTCCCAATTCCTTTGGCAAACTCCTAGCGAACTATCGACAAGCTCCCACAGCATCGTTCGAACCTTGGCCCGATGCCCAAACTTGATTATGGCGCATCATTTGGTTGTAACTCAATTTCTCTGTCATAGTTAGACCTGCATTACTTCTTCTAACACACAAGTTAAATTAAATAATTATCAATTGATTTCATCATCAAGATTTGAGATTCATCAATCTTCCCCTTTTTGATGATGACAATCAATTGATGACAGGAGTTAAACTTTACTCCCCCTAAATTCATGTCATAATAAGAAAAATATAAATTCAAGAGAACCACACACTCTTGAATTCAAGTATCATGAAGTAATTAATATTTCAAGCAAATAATATTTCAAGGATGCAAAGAGACACTTATATATCAATTTGAACAAAAAATTACTTTGAGTTATCAAGTCCTCGACTCATCAAAGATTTTCATGAATTTCAAAAATTATGCATCAATTTTACATAAGTCATCAATATCCATTTCTCCCCCTTGTCATCAACAAAAAGATGAAATGTAGGGCTAAAGATTTCAAGGCACATGAGTCTTTTGCTCCCCCTTTGTAAAATAAGATATGAGCCATAAAGAATTTTCTTACTCTTGTGAAAAAGAAGGAAAGAAAACAAGGGAGGAGTTGTAAGACATCATTAAGAAGAGCTCTCAATCTTATAGAAGTAAATTTTGAAAAGAATATCTCGAATGTGAGCTTAAAAATCCAAGAAATCTAGGAAGATTCAAAAATTTTAAGAGCAACTCATGCATTTAAAATCATCTCATGTAAATTTCAAGCAAATGTAGCAAATAAATAGCAAATCACCATCTTTATATAAATTTTCTTCCCTTTCTGTAAACAATAAGGTAGAAATAAGGAAAGGAAGTGAAAAACATCATATCATAAAAATACTCAATTTTATAGATGTAAATTCTGAAATCCAAGAAAAATCAAGAGCTACCCATGCAATTTAATTCATCTCATGCAAATTTCAAGCAAGATAACAAATCAAGCAAATCATGCATTTTCATAGTTTAGCATTCCTAGCTCTCTTCTAATAAAATCAAATTACTCTTCATTTAATAATTTTATGAAAATATCTACTAACTGATGCTTAGTATCAATAAATTCTAAAGATATGTCTTGATTGTTTATATGATCCCTAATAAAGTGATGTCTAATATCAATATGCTTAGTTCTTGAGTATTGAATGAGATTTTTGGTTAAGCATATTGCCCTTATATTGTCACATTTTATATGGATATTTTTTAGCTAAATTCTATAATCTTCTAATGTGTTTTTCATTCAAATGACTTAAGCACAATAAGCACTAGCTGTAATATATTAAGCTTTGGCAGTAGATAAAGCAACCAAATTTTATTTCTTAAAAGATCAAGAAATAAGTGTATGCCCTAAAAATTGACATGTCCTGGTAGTATTTTTTCTATCTAATCTACATCCTCCAAAATCAGCATCTGAATAAGTAAGCAAGTCAAAGTTATTGGATTTTGGATACCATAATCCTAGGTTTGATGTTCCTTTCAAATATCTAAATATTCTTTTAACCGCTTTAAGGTGAGAAAGCTTAGGATTGGATTAAAATCTTGCACACAATCTAACACTAAACATGATATTTGATATAGTAGTAGTTAAATATAACAAACTACCTACCATTCCTCTATAGGTTTTTTGATCAAATTTTCTCCTTCATTGTCTAAATCTAACTTTATAGATGTGCTCATGGGAGTATTTATGGCCTTAGCATTTTTCATACTAAAATGTTTTAGCAAGTCCACGGTGTATTTAGTTTAACTAATAAAGATATTATCATCTAGTTATTTTATTTGTAATCCTAAGAAAAATATTAACTCACCTATTAAACTAATTTTAAATTCTTGGCTCATACACTTGACAAAAGATTAACACAAGAATTCATTTGTAGAACCAAAAATGATATCATCAATATAAATTTAAATAACAAGAATTATTTTCAAAATGCTTAAAAAATAATATGATATCAACCTTGCCTTTCAAAAAATTATTTGAAATAAGGAGAAAACTAAGTCTTTCATACCAAGCACTAGGGGCTTGTTTTAATCTATAAAGAGCTTCAGAAAGTTTGAAAACATGATCAGGAAGAAGACTATTTTCAAAACCAAGGGGTTGTTCAACATACAGTTCTTCGAAAATGAAACCATTAAGAAAAGTACTTTTAACATCCATTTAAAATAATTTAAAATCTTTAAAAGATGCAAAGGCAAGGAGCATCCTTATGTCTTCAAGTCTAGCCACAGGAGCGAATGTTTCTTTATAATCGATTTCTTCTTCTTTGTTGAAACCCCTGACCATTAATCTAGCCTTATTTCTAACCATGATATTATTTTCATCTTTATTTCTAAAGACTCATTTAGTATCAATCACTAAACAGTCATTAGGTCTAGAAACAAGCTCTTATACCTCATTTCTCTCAAATTGATTAAGCTCTTCATGCATTGCATTAACCCAAGAATCATCTCTTAGGGCTTCATCAATGCACTTTGGTTCAATTTGAGAGAAAAATGCGGTATTTGCACAAAAATTCTTAAAAGAAGATCGAGTTTGAACTCCTTTTGATGTATCTCCTATTATAAGTTCCTTAGGATGATCATTCACATACTTCCATTCCTTGGGTAAAGATTTAAAAGTAGATTCATCTAAGTTGCTTTTAGGAGTATTGTCATTTAAATTCAAAGTACCAAGATCAAATTCATAATCAAAATTAATTTTCTTAAGATCGAAAAACTCATTAAAAACAACATGAAAATAGATTCTTCAATTATTAAAGTTCTTTTATTAAAAAGATGATAAGCTTTTGAAATCAAGGAATAACCAAGAAAAATGCCCTCGTCGGATTTTATATTAAATTTTCCTAAGTCATCTTTTTCATTTAAAATAAAATATTTGCAACCAAAAACTTTAAAATATGAAATATTGGGTTTCTTACAATTCCATAATTCATATAGAGTTTTGAAGAGTAATGGTCTTACAAGAACCCTATTTGAAATATAACACGCACAAAAATATTTGAGTAGGCTATATTCATTTAATATGGTTCTAGCCATTTCTTATAAACTCATATTTTCTTTATATTATTCTATTTTGTTGTGGATTTCTTGGAGTAGAGAAACTATGGATATACTCATTTAATTCATAAAAATTTTAAAAATTATTGTTTTGAAATTCACCATCATGATCACTACATATTTATGAAAGCATAAATCCTTTTTTATTTTGAATAATTTTATAATATAGTTAAATGTATCACTTTTGTGTGCAAAAAAATAAGTCCAAGTATATCTACTATAACAAATGCATATTTGATTTCACCTAAATTTATAATTTCAATTGGTCCAAATAAATCCATATGGATCAATTGAAGTGGCCTAGAGGTGCTTATTTGATTTTTTAGCTTGAAGCTAATCTTTATTTGTTTTTCTAATTGACAAGTATCATATACTTTACCTTTGATAAATTTTAGGCTTTGGAAGTTTCATTTTAGCATGACCTAGTCTTCTATGTCAAATCCATGCATCATCATTCAAGGCCAAAAAGCAAGTTTCATCATAAAACTTTTGAATATCTATAGTATACACATTGTTGTTTCTTAAGACAACCAATGATTATTTTTGTGTGGCAATTCAATTGTGCATGCATTAGGTTAAAATTTAACCACATAATCTTTATCACATAATTGACTAATGCTAAGCAAATTATGTTTCAAGCCATTAATTAATAACACATCTTCAATAAAAAAATTTGATGTGTTACCTATAGTTCCTTTCCAAATGATTTTCCCTTGTTGTTGTCTCCGAATGTGACAACTCCTTCACTTAAGCTAATAGAGTTGCCAAGTCTGAAAGGCATTACCAAAAACTCATAGTGGTCGTTATACATGTAGAATGCAGTTTTCGGAATATCTTCAGTGCATATCCGAATCTGATGGTATCCGGATCGGAGATCCAATTTAGTGAAGACTCAAGCTCCTTTAATTCATCCAAGAGTTTATCTATGACTAAAATATGATATTTGTCCTTGACTATGATGGCGTTTAGAGCTCGGTAGTCAATGCACATCCGCCACGTACCATCCTTCTTACGTACTAGCAACACCGGTGAGGAGTAAGGGCTGCAACTTGGTCGAATCACCCTGATGTCAAGCATCTCTTTAACAATGTTCTCAATCTCATCCTTCTGCGGGTGAGGAAATCAGTACAGTCATAAATTTGCTGGAGGTTTCCCTGGCAAAATAGGAATGCGATGGTCATGAGGCCAGTTAGGGGGCAACCCGCGTGGCTCCATGAAAACATCCGCGAATTCATCCAGCAAGAGGGCAAGCTTAGGATCTGAGTTTTGTATGTTCTCCCCCTTAGATGGCTATTAGATATGCATCAAGAATCCACCATGTGCTTTGTGCAAAACTTTCTCCATTCGTTGCGACGAAATGATGAAAATATGGCTCTCGCACTTGCCTCGCAACGTAACATGTCTCCCTTTACAATAAAATTTCATGATTAATTTAAAAAAAATTCAAGAGATATCACCTAGCGTTGTGAGTCATTCAATCCTGAGTACGGCTTCATAATCATCAATGGGTAGGAGGAAGAAATCAACTACCACTTCTTGGTCTTGGAGGAGTAGTTTCACCCGCAGGCACCGTTGGTCGCAATTGAGGATTCGATCGTCGGCGACCTTTACGTCGAACTTGTTGCAACCTTCGATTTGAAGCGCTAAACATGCAGCAACCTTACTGTTGAGGAAGTTATTTTTGCTACCCGTGTCAATGAGAATGGTGATGGGTTGTTGTTTTAAAAGTCCTCCAACTTTCATAATCTGTGGGTTGGAGTAGCCAGCCAATTCGTGCACTGCGTAGTCGGTTGGTTGGGACTCTTCCTTCATGACTTCTTCTTCAGGTTCAAGGGCTTCTTCAGATAGTTCATTGTCCTCATCCTCCACTGGTTCAATCACAAAGAGCCAGCCTTTTTTGCAGCGATGTTCTCGGCTCCACGGTTCATCACAGTGCCAACACAATCCTTTGGTTGATCGTTCACAAAGCTCATCCCTTGCCAATTATTTTTAGTACGGAGGCTCGGGTGGCAGTAGAGAGGGCTGTAGGCCTCGGCATGGCTAGTCATGGAGCAACCCTTATCCTTCGTGCCTCTTGGTTCAATCATTTTTCTTGAATATACGCAAAGGAAATCGTCATCATAAGAGTGTACGGTTGTTGTACCTTTATTTCTCCCCGAATCTCCGGCTTTAGGCCCTCGATGAAAGTCCCTAAAAGTTATTTTTCAGACCAATCCATGGTTTGATTAGATAAACATCCAAACCTTGTTTGGTATTCTTGTATTGTGGAGGTTTGACGAATCTTTGCCAGTTGTCCGTCGATGTTGTCGAAATCGGTTAGTCTGAAGCGGTTCAGTAGTCCTTCCTTGAATTACTGCCAAGAGAGTCCTCCATAGGTGTGCTCAAACTAATTAAACACTAAATAGCATCTCCCTAGAGGTGGATGGCAGCAATCTCCACCCGTGTGGCACCGACGGTTCGGTAGAACCGAAAATAGCGCTCCGCCCGCGAGATCCATCCAATCGGGTCTCCTTCTTCCCATCTAGAGAAGTCAACCTTCATGCGTGGATTGTTGGAATCAGAGATGATGTGGCCACGCTCTTGAGGATCATCTTGCCGATCTGAAGTTTCTCCTTGCTGTGATTTCCTCGGGCTCGACGGTCGGCCAATGCTGAATTCAGCGAAAAGGGATCTTATCTTCTCTTCCATGCTGCTTTCAAAGGCTTCAAACTTCATTGATAGTCTCCTCTGATACCATACTATACACCTCTAGATCTGTAATATTGAGGTCTTTTTTCTGTTATCAGGTTAGTGGCATGAGAATTTTGGAGAAGAGAGTGGTCGATTAGAAGGTGAATCAGTTTGGATGGGAGTAGGCTACGGTTTAGGGCTAATTTGGGTGGTTGTTTGGGTTCGGTTTAGGGTAAGGTTTGGAAGGGTTTTTGGTGAGGATAGTAGCGTTTGGAGATAAGGAAAAGAGAGTTTGAAATCTCACAAAAAATAGCACTCAAATCTGATAGAATTCGATAAAAAAAGGTGTTACGATGTGTTGTCCTGCCAAATAGAATTTATGTCAGAGAAACGATGACTTCTCAACATAAATTCCAAAGGAAAGTTCAAGAAAACTATGCAAAAACCCTTGATTCGGATATTGTTAATACCAGTAAAAAGTTTGACAAAATTTTGACAACGTAATAGTAAGGAAATAGGGCAAAAGACGAAGGGCAGATCCTTCGTCATAAAATTCTAGTACTACGTGATAGTGAAAAATTACACAAGAAATCTGGTTCCAGAAAGAGTTTTTTCTAGAAATCAATCCCAAATGAAAGCCAAGTTGATTTTAGAATTGTGTAAAATTTTGACTAGAAAGGAGAAGAAATAAATCGATTTCAAGAAGCAAATAGGTGGCTGAAAATTTTTACAGTATTTCGCCTTCGCAACAACGATAACGTCTGTGACGAACGAAATTTGCAGCGGATAAAATTTGGAAAAAGTCTTCAACGTGAAAGTAAGGAATCTTGCAGTATTGAAGAGGCATAGATGGTAAAAATATACCAGATTTTCATATCACGCAGGGGGCGGCAGCAGATAGATGGATCTGCGGCTTGGTGTGCAATGGTGGATGGAGACGACGTCAAAAGTAATTGTGGGAATTGTTTAAAAGATGGAGGCGTAGATGATGGCTACAGGGGTAGCAAGATCAATGCTCTGATACCAAATGATAGAACCCCATAAGAAGCTCTATAGATTGTGACCCTTGAGGGGGATCAACCCTTGGAACACTGTAGGGGTTCCTCCCTCCTAGACTCGGCACAGGGCTAAAATAAAATTGATAATTGCTTGATTCAAGAGGGGGGGCGGCTACATCTTTAAATAGAGATCAAAATCCTAGTCTAAGGGGGTGCTTGCCTAAGTAAAATTATCTTTTTGCGCCTTCTATAGCCGATCTACCTTCATAGGAACAGGGGGTGGCTAGGTTGGCTCTATAGTCGACCTAAGCAGGGGAAAATCCTAACCGACCAATCTAGTAAGGGAGCGGCGATGATCACTAAATCTTAAGGGCTAATCTAAACCCTAGCCATACTCCTTTATAAAATAGAAATGACTTTATTACAATCTAGTAGGATTTTTATTGACTAGTACTGATATAATTAGGACTCAATCTTGCTGGAGTCATATCATATATCCATAGTTTTATATTAATTAGTCTTTAGGATCGGATATTAAAAAGATTTGGGTCTTATCCTAATAGTATAGGTTAATACAAGATTTAGTAGTTGAGGCATGTTCTTCTAGATAATTTTCTAAGTTAAGAATTAAAAGGATATGCCAAGGAAAGCTAAATGCTTTCTTGGACAACTTCTGTAGCATGACTAGATTTATAATTTTGATGTCTTGATCATATGGATTACTGAAATAGTTGGGCATGGAATAATATTTTGTCTCATATCTTAGAATTTTACATTGATTAGATTTATTTTGGTTTTTGATCCTAAGATCCACATAACAATATTTTAAAGATTCTATGGATACTATATTAAAATTATCTTAATAAAATGTGAAGATTCCGACTAATAGCATAATCGATCATCAATTTTGTTTAGCTTGAATCACTTATTTAAAATATTTAAATCGAAGCTAATAATAATTTGTACATTGAATCCTTATAAATTAATTCATGTCTTTACCTGATTTTGATGTTGAACTAAATGAGGATATTATAATTTTCCCCTTTAAAAGTTTGATTCATTAATTTTGTTGCATAAACATTGAACATAAATCACTGATCAAAAATGGTTAACGTCAAGTTAATAGTGATAATATTCATCGAGTTTTTATAAACTATTTCATATATTAACTCACGTATAATATATATTATTACTAGTTCTTGTTGTATGCAATTAAACATTCATGATGATACAAGAGCAATTTGACATATGTAATAAACTATCACATGTCAACATCTAGAAAAAAGAATCAAATACAGAAAAGATGGAAGAAATTAAATTTATTTTTACTAAAAGTTATAAATCTTGACTGAAGATTAATCTCTATAAAGATAGATCAAGGATACCATGGAGAGAAAAAAAGAATATTATTTCTCAAATCATATCAGTATTATTATATTATTCAAATGAAACACATTCTATATTTGATTTGATAGTATTGTCATTTTTTTTATTTCTGTATTTCCTTTTTATTCTTGTATCTATGCCTATAAAAAGGAGCCACGACATTTTAATGGATGAATCATTGAACCCTACATTACTCGTCCTACATCAATTCGTCTCTTATAAACTATTTCCTACATTGACTCATCAATTTTGTCTAACACTTTGATGTGTGACACAAAATATATCCGTAAATCTTCACATAAGAAGGGACTGAATAATTTGATGGTGCAATGATTGATGAATTGAGAAGAACATATCCATGTTTTCAATACACTACAAGGAGGAGAATCACATCATTCAATCCAACACTCATAATGGATGAGTCAATGTCAAGATGACCAACCGACTCCTTAATTTTCTCTTGAGTTGGAACAAGGACATGATGGCCAACTTGGTCAAACTTTGGCACCTTGAGTTATTTTTCATGAGGGTTTTACAAAGAAGAGGTGGGGCATGCAGAAAAGTTGTGTGAAACCATGTTTCCAGTCATGGATGGACTTTGATGCACTCAGTTGCATCTCAAAATGAGTTGTCCTCATCCCTCAATAATGTATTGGCTCCACATCTCACCACATCCACATCAATGTGAGGAGATAAGGCCAGGGGGTTGGACTCTGGAGTCCCTGGGACCTCTTTGAATCTTAGCTACCAAGATGGGAAGAGACTGCATGAAAGCTACCTCCCCTCAGTGTCCTCTCCACTCCAACTTTTGTCGGCAGCTGCAGCCAAAAGTTGGACTTCCAGGCCCTGCATTCTCCCTCAAAGATCCAAAGCGCATTCTTCCCGGGAACCAGCTTTCTCTGGTCAAAGTCTAACCTCTCTCCACACTCATTTCTTTCGTTTCTTGGGCTGTGTGATCCTGTATCTGTGTTGTATGGATTCCATTTCTACTTTCTGCACATCATCCTCCTGAAGGAACTCTCGAGTGTGTCCCACTTCCAAAGTTAACAAGGCAGCGGTGGATGGTGCTGATGTTGGGGGATGAAGCAATCATGACTTTTGCATGCCTTTTTCCTCCTCCAACTCAGTTCCCACCGAAAACTATTAAAAATGATAACATATTTGTTATAATACGATAAATTGAATGAATGAGTGTTAGATAATATTCTTATATCAAGATTATATGATTAGTTATATGATGAGATTTTATCTGATATAATGTAAATATATCGGTGCAAATAAAATCTTAACATAGTAAAAATACAACTTATAAAATTTAAAAATATATTATTTAAATTGATTTAGACCATGTACATATATCTATTAATACTTGAAGAGGGTTGAATAAAATTTCATCTTTTTTTAAGATTTTTTTTTTTTTTACCATGATATCAGATCCACCAAAATAGTTTAGAATCCAATTATTTTTTTGTGTATACCAATAGCCACTTGTCTACCTATATGAAGTCGCTCTTGTTGACACATGATATGTGATGAAGCCATAAGTGCTGCATCAGCAGTTGTAGAGGAGAAAGTTATAGTGATCACAAGGGACACTGAAGATGTGTATTTTGGTAAGATATTTATAACATGATAACTTCATCTTTTGTAGATCCTTCGGACTCCTCTCTTCTTCACCACTCAGATCATTCAGGAGTGGTCTTGGTTAACAAACCATTGGATTGAATGGTGATGACTATGACACTTACAGTCATTCATTGAGTATATAGTTATTAGTGCCAAAAACAAAATAAATTTTATTATTGGATCGATCAAGAGATCATTGAAAACAGATAATAATAAAAAATTCACATCGAAAAGATGCAATGATATGGTATTATCCTGGATCCTCAACTCTATTGAATTTGATCTTACTAATAATGTTATATATGTTGATTTTATTATTCAAGTTTGGACTGATCTGAAGGAAATATTTTTCACAAAATAATACTCCTAGAATATTTCAAACTGAGAAGGACATTTGCTTCACTACAACAAGATTCAATGTCTGTAGCTATCTATATCACTAAATTAAAGGGGTTATGAGATGAACTTTTCATATATGATGATCTATATTATGGTGCAATCAAGAAAGCTGAGGAACGAGAGCTAAGGAGAAAGATAACACAATTTCTCATGGGTTTAAATGACTCATATTCTGCTACTTGTGGTCAAATTCTCCTTATGTTGTTGAAAAAGTCTATTCCATGATTCTCTAAGAAGAAAAATGACGAGAATTGGCTGTTTCTAAAGAGATCATGATGGCAAGTTCTCAAAAATAAAAAAAAATCCTGATAGCAACTCATTAAATAAAGCAAAAGAAAATTTTTTATTATAGCCACTGTAATGAGAACAATCACACCATCGATAGATACTATCATTCGCTTAGCTTTCCTCCTGGATACAAATTTTATAAGAAAAATGAAACATCAAGAGATAGAATAGAAGCATCTGTCAACAACTTACAATCATAGACTCCAACTTTCGTGCATGAATAATATCAACAACTCTTGACCCTTTCAAGTAATGGTAACACTCAATCAAAAGAAAACATTATATCTATTTCTTTTTGTCTTTCATTACATCGTAACAAAATGGAGTTACAAAATGTAAATATCATCATATTTGAATATAGCCTGAGCCTTAAGATTTCAATCAAAAAAATTTATTATCCTTTTGGGGGGAGAGTGTGCTAATAGTTACTTACCTTATCAACATTTAACCTATTACCCTCCTTTCTAAAGTGACATCATTTGAAGTTTTTTTATAATCAATCATCTACTTTAACTATTTACGTGTGTTTAATTATCTATGTTATGCTACAAATATTTAACTCAAAAGATAAATTTGACCAACGTGCTCAAAAATATAAATTTTTTGGAGGCTAAAGAAATATTTACAAGTGGAGATGTTATTTTTCATGAACACTATTTCTTTTCTCAACTGTAGAATGTACTGTTACATGACCAATTTTTATCACTTCTGACTTACAAGCCTATGATGATCAAACTCTCATAAACAATGATGTTATTATTGAAGAATTCACTTTATCTACCTTAACCTAGCAAGTTTAACCTAGTCAACCTAAGCCAAGATGGTCAAATAAAATTTGTCAACCATCTATTTGGTTATAAGATCTCCATTGTCCCCGGACTATGTTGTTGCCCACAAGATCGACATCATTTTCTATGTCAAAGTTTGAGACGGTCCTTGCTATCCATTAAGTAATTTAATTTCCTAAAAAAATTATTTCTATCTTATTTTTCGTTTGTTGTCATCATCTCTAATTCGGTTGAATCCAAAATGCTAGCCCAAACTAGGAAAAACCCTAGATGATGAGAGGCTATGAGATTAGAACTTTGAGCATTAGAAGAAAATAATACATGAACACTCACTCCTTTGACTAAAAAGAAAAAGGCTTATTGGTTACAAATGAGTTTATAAGATCAAATATAAATCAAATAGTTTTATTGAACTATATAAGGTCAGACTAGTTGTCAAGGGTTACATATAAGTTGCAAGATTATATTATAAACAGACAATTACGCTCATTGTCAAACTTATCACTGATATATGCCTATTCACCATAATTGTCACAAGATAATGGTCATTCCATTCAAAATATCTTTCTCCATGGTTATCTTGACAAGGAAGTATATATGCTACCACCACCCGATTATAGTTTGAAAGAAAAGAATATGGTTTGTTGATTAAATAAATATGTTTATGGGTTGAAATAAGTTTTCAAAATTCAATATAGCTATTCAGAAAGTTGGTTTTAAATAATTTATGATAGACTATTCACTTTTCACATGGGTACTTGAAAACTCTTTTATAATCATGTTAATTTATGTAGATGATATGATGAAATAACCTCATTGCCATAATAGCATTAGAAGAATTTCTCCATGAACAATTTCGAATTAAGGACCTTGAAAAATTAAAATAGTTACTTGTGAGTAGAAGTAGCATATACTAAACAAGGTATTTTTATTTCATAACGAAAATATATATTGGATGTAGTTGGTGATATGAGCCTCCTTGAAGTTGCTCAAGTCAATTTTTCCAGAGAAGAAAAGCTTGAAGCTCACTCAATCAGATAATGAACTTATTAATGATCCATCATAATATAAAAGAGTTATTGGATGACTTATTTATCTTATAATCACAAGACCCCATACAATTTACTCAATACATCTTCTCAGTCAATTTATGCATCAATCTAGAAAATCATATTTTTTTATAGTAATTTGTGTTCTGCGATATTTAAAAGGAATGTCAACACAACTACAATTGTTTTAAACAAATAATGATTTAAATTGTTAATGCTGATTAGGAGGGTTGTTTAACAAAAAGAAGATTAGCTTCTATATATTATGTTTTTCTTAGGACTTCTCTCATATCTTGGAAAACAAAGAAATAATACTATTTCTCTTACTGAGATTTACAGATTAACAATTTTGGCCCTGCCAAACTATATTCATATTGCATAGTGCATCAAATATATGTTTTTATGAGCAGAGGAAGCACATTGAAATTGACTCTCATGTGGTAAGAGAAAAAAATTAATCGGATAAAATTAATATCACCTTCACTCCGTCACACATGTTCAAATCAGAGATATTTTTACTAAACCATTTAAAAAGATACTCTTTCATTCTCATCTATGCCAGTTGGACATCTTGAATAGAACCAATATTAAAAATGATAATTTATTTGTCATAACATGACAAATTGAAGGAATGATTCTTGAGATAATATTCTCATATCAAGGATTACATAATTGAGATCTTTTGTGATAGATGGATTAAGGTGTGAACAAAATATTGACATACTAAAAACATATTTTGCATAAAATATATTATTTAAATTGATTTAGAACCTGTACATGTGCCTATAAATATCTGAAGAGAATACAAAAAAAAAAAAAAATTACAAAGAACTGAGGGTTTGGTCACTGCAGTCCTTCCTTCTTACCCTGATAGGCATTCCTCGTTTCATTCTGACGGTGGGAAAGTTCACAATCTGGTCCTCCTCTGCCACCCACCTGTAGTCACAAGTCCAATAAGCCGCCTTCATTCATGCATGATTCAATGAAAGACTGTAACACACGTGTGAGAGTTGTGGTCGATGCATTAATGCGTGTGTGCCGACATGTAATAAGTAAAAGCTCGCAAATGCATGCATTAAAGTCCGCACAGGTAGCTATATCCCATCATTGCGAATCTTATATATATTTATGATTAAGCATTGATGAGATCAATAACTTTCCACAGTGCAACTTCAACCATCATATATCTCTCTCTCTCTCTCTCTCTCTCTCTCTCTCTCTCTCTCTTTGATCTTCTGCCTGCACAAGAATAATCATTAACCTAACAGAACAGATAAGGGAAGAACAAATCTATCAAGCAGAACAAAACAGACGTGCCTATGTCACCAGTTTCATACGTACACATTCCAACAGTATAATGCATGATGGGTACAGAAAGAAGAAGAAGAAGAGAAATTGGAATAGATAAGTTTGGAGATTGATTGATAGCTATCCTTACGTGAAGTTGGTGACTAAGTGGTGGAGAAAGATGGAAGCCTCCAGCCTGGACAGATCCAGCCCAGGGCACAGCCTTTGCCCACCTCCAAAAGGAGTAAAGCTACAAGTACTCTTGTCCTTGTCCTGTGGGGAAGTCCATGAGAAGAAGAAGAAGAAGAAGGCGTTCAGATAAGATAAGCAAAGCAGGAGGAAGGTTGACTAACACCCAGCTCCCCTCCCTTACAGTGTGCTGCGCAAAGGAGAGGCAGGCAGGTGATGAATGGTCACCAAAAAGGGGAAGCTTCCCTGATTACCTTCCACCTCCACGGATTGAACTTGTAGGCCTCGTCGTAATGGTTCTCGTCGAGATGGACCGATCGAAAGTAAGCGAACACGCACCATCCCTTAGGTATGAAGTGCCCCTTGATCTCCACATCTCTCACAGCCTTGCGCATGATCCCGCTGATGATGTTCCCCAGACGTAGAGTCTCCGTTATGACCTACTCAACCATACAAAAGGGTTATGCATCGTAGATTCATCCATATACCAGAACGTCAAAAAATCCCTCAACTTACATCTTGTGTGAACGATAAGGACATGTAGTCGGTCCATTGCAGATCCTCACCAGGTAGTGGTGATGCTCGCTCCTTCAACTGCATGTTCTCTTCCTGAGATCGATGATCATCGATGAGTCATCTAACATGCATGAATACTCCACTACCTAGTTCCGATCAATTGCACTGTTCGAACACTGTGCAAAGTCAAAGACCTACCAGGTACAAGTTCTAAATCGTATTGAATGAGACAACGAATGCTGAAGAAGATATGTAGAAGAAATACGCCACCCATGCAATGCATGACGTGCATGCTATCCGCTCGAATATTCTCTACTTGTAATCTTGTGTGGTTTATCTGCTCCTGGTGGGGCATGCACTCGGGAGCACTAACAACGACTCAAGTTTAATGATGCATGAACTGTACCTCCAACTGTTGGAGAGCAAGAGGACATTCACTGAGGTACTTGACCGCAAGTGTAACAAGAACAGGCACGGAATCCTCGGCTGGTATCATCAGATCGATCATGTTGTCCGATATGAGATCGTCGGTCAACTGATCGCTGGCGTCGTTGATGAGGACGTCGACGACGTCGAGCGGGGTGCGTCCGCAGTTGTTCTTCCTCTTCTCCAGAATGATGCTCTTTATCAACGTCACCATCTTCTTCTTTGCCTGGTGAGGAGAAACATTTAAGGGTTGGTCATATATGGGCTTCAATGAATGCACAGCCGAATGGCACCATCAGCGTAGCAGTAGGTCACTTGCCTGCAGCGATCGATAGAGTCTGCTTCCTGGTAGCTTCACAGGCAAAGACATTAAACCCGCAATAAATTCTCTGAATTGTTGCTTTAAGAATTCCGTCTCCGTTACTGACTGTAGACCAATCAGCCCTTTTACCAGTATTTGGAAGACGATCTGATGGGCAGATCAAACTGGTTCAGCTTTTTCTGGGTAGAATTAGTGAGGGGAAGAATGGGGGAAGGAAGTGGGGATCGAGGACTAACGTGCTTAGCCTCGTCTTGGATGTGGATGAGCCGTTCGTTGCTCCAGCTGTTCATGGACTGCTGCACGTAGCACTGCATGTCTCTGGTGATCTGAGCCTTGAGGTCAGACGACTTGAAGAATGCGCCGATGAGGCCATGGACTCGTCTTTGGAGGTTCCCGTTGATCAGTAGGATGGAGGATTTCCCCATCAGCTCCGTGAGGGATTTCGGATACGACGGCACGAACGACCGCGCGTCGCTCTGCAGTACCCACCTGCTCACCTCTGCGTCCGTCGACACGATCGTCGGGCAGCCGAAGAGATGCGACCTGAACACCTTCCCGTACCTAAACATCAATACGTCAATGACCAACTCAAGCTGCACTGCATGAAATCACGAGAAAGGATACGATGGAATTTGGGTGGGGGGGGGGGGGGGGGGGGGAGAGGGACGCACAAGAGTCGACGCTTGTCCATGAAGCTCTCCGGCCGAGGCGAGTAGGCGCAGGAGACGAACTCGAAGGTCTCGCCGACGAGAGGCCAACCCAGGGACCCTCCAGGGAGCCGAGCTCTCTTGTGGCTTTTCCTCAGCTTCCGAGTCTGTGAAATGATCGCTGCCATCAGAAGCGCCATTAAAGTCGCCCATATCATCATCATCATCAGCCTATCCATCTTTCTTCCCAGGTTGGATCCCACGATCAACCCCTTTGTACGTTCTGCAACGAGGAGGAGGAGAAGTTTAGAGAGAGAGGGAGCGAGAGAGCGAAGCTAAAGTACAAGGCGGAATTGAATAACGTCTGGTGGTGAGCAGTCTTTAATGATCGCAAACCCTCCCACGTCCATGATTACACTGTGCCACCGTCCTCGCAAGCGCCGTTGCTCACCTCGTGCACACATGTGAAGTCCATTCAATTGATCTCTCTCTCTCTCTCTCTTTCACGCCCACACATTTTCCTTCAGAGAGAGAGACACACACATAACGAGCGATCATCACACAGTCCATACAGCACAAAAACATATGAATCAACAGAGCTTTGGATCCACTTCACCGATGAAATCCACACAAGTGGTGCCCAGTGCTTTGTGGAGTGACATCTTTGTGCTGTGCTTCCTTCTCATCCGATGATGATGTATTAATCAAAGTTGAAGACTCAAAAATCTCAAAATCTATATTTTAGAAAGCTTCAATTAGTTTTACTAGTAAAGATTTTGATAATTTATTGTACAATTAATATTTTTACATTATTTTTTTTTATTAAAAGAAATAATAATGAGCCCTGCATCTTAGTGATCCACTTCGTGTAATATTATTATTACCTACCCTAATGCATCTTCTCTCAACATGTAGCTGCTTGTCCCACCGATTACATGAACAGAGTGAGCTTGCTTTTAGCAAATGCTCTTGATCTGACACCAAACGCAAAAACTAGATCGATCCTGCTAAGTGTACGGTTGTTTGCAGCCGGTGATGTGGGCGAAGAACACATACAGAGCACGGCACGGCACGTCTTGTCCTCTTCGTGCTTTCCTTGTCATGGTTTCGTCTCCCAATTGTGCATCATCCCCCTGTAACCAAACCTTGATGTGACCCATATCATTTATCTTCTTCATCCATGATGTTGACACCCGAAGGGAGATGCTCCTCCTTCTGGCGATAATTAATCCAGTCCGTTGGTTGGCCACCAGAGTGCAGAGATTCCTGCTTTGATTGCCATGGACACAGATTTAGATTTTAATTCAAGGGAGAATGATTTGGCCAACCCATAGGCTACTTGATCGTTCATCCATTTGGTAGTAATTAAACAGGGAGATCTCAGTGGGGCTGCAAGGATTTCAACAAGAAGATGAAGCAGATTGATATGATTCCTTTATAAAAAGGAAAAAGATACAATTATGGTCGAAGGATAGTGACCTCACAAGAAAAAGGTTGTTTTCGTAACTCAATTTCTCATGTTGCACAACAGTTTCACAATAATCTAAGGTTGTTTAGATGATTCAAGCCATCATGTTGCAGAGCATAACATCAAAATTTTATAGCAAAAGGAGGCACAAATAGCTACAACTCATCATAGTTTTCGAATGCAAAGTCAAAGCAAGCATGTGAATCACACACAGTTTGGATGTCAACATCCCCACTTGTGAGGCCATGGATTGACCAGAAAGCACATAGATATGAAGTCACCAAAGCCAGAGCTTACCGTGCTGGGATTGGTTTGTGGTGTCGATGCATTTAGCGAAGTCATCATAGCACTTAGATCAAAGAAGGTTTTTGTGTTTTTCTGAGCGTTTTTTACTTGGGTTTTTGACACTTGGACAAAATATCCTCAAAACTTTGTTTAAATGACTTGATCATATATTTTTTATATTAATTATCACAAAATTCTCAAAAAAAAAAAGAAAGAAAGTTACTAATCATCTTAGAATTATATCCTAGTGATTGTGTAAATTTTAAGTTATCGATGAGGTTACACTCGAAATCGAATTAGGTTATAGAACATATTAAAAAATATTTAATTATTATAAAATTTAAAAAAAATTAAAACTTATATTAATTATTTTAAAATAATATCTTAGTGATTCTGTGAAAATTAGAATTAGCTTAGTAAAAGTTAAAAAAAAGTTATACTCGAAATTGAACTAAATTAAATTCGATCATAGAATTTATTAAAAAAATCTTCAATGTTAATAATTAATTATCATAATATTTTATATAAAAAAAATTATTAATCATAACTTGGTGAAAATTTGAGTTGATTTAACACAAATTGATCAAGTTACACTAAAAACTAAACTAAGTTATATTCGATTAGTTAAATACTAATAAAAAATTTAATAAAAATAAAAATTAAATAGTAATCATCTTATAACCATATCTGGTTCTGTCAAAGTTTGGGTTGATTTAATATAAATTGATAAAATTGCTTTAGTCAATCAATTCAAGAAATCTTATATTTTGATAATTACTTATCATAATTTAAAAAATAATAGAACTTTTAATTATTTTATAAAAATTAAAATCAGTTTAATAAAAATTGTCCCAATCATACTGATTAACTTATACGAAATTAAATTAAGTTACATTTGAGTTCTATGCTATCACAAAACCTATATTAGGTTTGGTTCATGGGAATACGATTGGTTCATGCCACGAGTTTGGTTCTTGGGCTTTTTTATTATTTATAAAAATCTTTAAATAAAAACAAATATAAGAGACATCACCCGATAAAAATCAAGTTTTTTTTTCCAATAAAATACTTCTTATTTTTCAAGAACTTAATGCTTACTGCGGAAGTCGTGTAATCCTTTACAAGATCAAATGCATATACTACAGTTAGAGAAAGTGAAGAAGAAGAATCAAGTCTAAGTACAAACCTAATTTTGAAATATAGCTTAAAATTTGAATAATATGTTATTCTGAATATACCATCTAAACTCCTATACATCTTCAGGATATATATATATATATATATATCTGTTATTGTCTAAGAAATAAAGAAGCAAGACCATTTTCACTTTTATAATCCTATCAACCTCTTGACTCTCTTAACCATGAATCTTTCAGTGCTTTATTTGCTTCTAATTGGCTGATGTGCTTATAAACCTTTCTGTTTCAAAGGTAACAGGGAGATACAAATAAATGGAGGACTTGACATATCATTGGTGAATTGTCAATCTAGCATGTTCATGATGTATGAATGACATGTAGACACATCAACACCAATACTACAATTTCATATTAACATTTCTGTGTAGATATCATGAATAACGATCAGTATAGTCATCTAGGTCACTTAAAGAGTATGGAATCGAAAGGTTATTTGTTCACATACTGGTGAAATGATGTGTACAGACACTTCGAAGTTGTACACATCCAATGCAACTGTTATTTACTTAATTTATAGAGCATGTTGAAACACTAGGATCATATCCATGGCCAAACTGAGGGGTTGCATTTGCAATCAAAAGCTCCATATCTGCAGGTAGTGAAATTAGAATCCCTAGCCCACAACCAGGACTTTGAAATAATACTTCCTCATCTCAACATGTTCAGAAACATGTTTAGGTCTCTCTATTCTATCTGTTCAAACTAGCATATTTCTTCAATCCCTCATAAATATTTAAGTAACTGTATATACAAAAAACTGTGAACACACACACACAAACGTGTGTACATATATATAAATATATATATATATATATATATATAGAGAGAGAGAGAGAGAGAGGGAGAGAGAGAGAGTGATTGAGAGTTGAGAGGCAAATTTACCAATGAAAACCAATAGAACTTGTCATAACATATATCTCATTTGCTGTGCAGAGATTTGGGAGTTTGGAAGCAGCCTTCAAAAGATATGGGATTACCACTGCATCTTGAATTGAGATAATTGTCCAACTTATGATGCCTCCAACCATGATATGAATTGTCAAGGTGATTGATAATATAAGATGTGAGTGTGCTAACTGCTTATCTGCAGTAATTTAAATATCAAGCACTTAGCTATCCAAGGGAAAAAACATGGAGAAAAGGCAGAATAAATAAGCTGTCAATCAGCAATGATATTTATGATTCCAAAAGCCTTCTGTAGTGACAAACTCATTTTTTGAGTGTTTGGCTGCAATAAAAGATCTCATCACATTTATGAATTCATTAAATTGAAAAAAAAAAATCTAGTTTGATCAGAGTACTTTGAAAATAAAATATAACTAATGAAATGGTGATTAACCAAAAGATAAGTATTACAAAATGAATTTTAACATCCATTTGAAATCCTTGAACATTAGATAATTTATTTTCACCAGCCAAATATACCTTCATTGATCAATCATCCAAGCAATTCAAACAGAAAATTATAAGATGCAGGATGTCAACACAATGTCTTTATTTAAAGGGGGCAAACATTTCAATGAGGTCAATACGGGAATTAAAGTGAATAAATTGATAACTTAAGTTGAATCAACATGAGTTTAGTCTCCATACAGAAAATTCATTATATCAGTTTTCGATGGTCAAATGAGGTTTAACTAAATAGCTCTTAACTAGGTAATGATTGGATTGCGTATGCTGGAACCTAATCCTTACCTTTTGATTTGACTATATTTCTATCCTAGAAAATGGTGAATATATAAGAAATATGTTTTATTTTAGTTCCTAAAATGCTTTTGTGGTATTGTTAAATATCAAAGGCATTGAAGGTGCCAGTTAGTTTGGCTAGTAAAAATCTTGACAGTTTATTATAAGGTCCGGAGCTCAAATCCTGCATAGCCACTTATCTTTTATATTTATATATATATATATATATATATATATATATATATATATATATATAGACAACTTACATAATGAACAAACAATTATTTAAAGGTTTAATAAACCATATAGCAAGTGTACCATCTTTCACAATGCAACTTTGTAGGCATGTTCTGGCATATAATTGTAGGCATGCAACTTTATCAATTTAATGCGTTTCAGAAAATATGATGATAAAATAGGCTAGTTCTGGCATATAATCACTTTTTTTTAATTGAAACAGGTATCATCCAATCGACCATCTCAAAGATCATACAATCTTCAGATAAATCAAAGGAAATATAAAGAGAAAATAAATTAGTAAAACAGATGAAGATCATAAGATAAATAGCTCACATCACTGCTATGAGTTTTTTCTTTCACTACTTCCAAATTTAGAAGAAATAACCAAACAAAGTTTAACTGTTTTTGCCTTTCTCGCACAATTATTCCAGAAAAGAGCAAGAAAATGAAATATGATAATTGGAAAAAATTATAAAAGATATAGCAGTTGATAAGAACTGATTACTTCATAAATATAAACTAAGTAGAGGTCATTGAGAGCCAAACCATTGAGATGACAACTCTTCTCTCTTGGAGATGGTACAACAAGTTCCTAGATTTGGAAATCACAAACATAAGCATCTATAGAAATTCCTATATATTCTCATAAATGGTCACAACCTCGTGAAAAGCCTCCAAGCGCAATATGTTGTTATATAACAACATAGATAACCTAAAATTGATGAAAAAACAGACATTAAAATTTAAAAGTAATGAGATTCATAAGTGACAACTTGGCTCATCAGCAATGGAATTTATACTGTAATTAAATCTTTTATTTTTCCAGATGTGAAATCCAGAAACACTGCCATGCTACTACTGCTTGGAGACCAATCATAAAAGTTGCATACACGCATCAAGTGTTGCTGATTTCTTTAATTCATGCTGCAGCTGATTTATGCCAATGTATCAAGCTAGGTTGATATATAATTTCCTGGATTAAATTGCAAATCTGAATTAAAATGAAATTCCTCCTTACCTATTTGGTCCTTATATAACCAACACCAAAATCTATGCTGTATTCAGCTAGTCCTTCATTTGGTGAGAATTTATCACTGTTTTAAGGACATAAATAAGACACTACTAGTAGATTGGTAAAACCTCACCCCCCCTTTTCTAGCCATCCATTATTAGGTATGCTAAGTTGCGTGATTGACCAAGCAAAGTTGGACTGGATTATCCCTTAATTAATCTCTTAATCACATAATTTTTTGACTTGCTTAACAATTCAACATATGTATACTTAATGGAAAGAAACACTAATGGACCTAATTGTCTCCGTAGTTTGCACAGACTTCTAATGGTGTGGATTGAGGTACGGAGCAAACTAGGAAACTGTATTTCTTCATGGACAAAAATTACCAAGCAGAAGACAAAATGCTAGAAAACTGTATTTTCTTCATGGGCAAAAATTACCAAGCAGAAGACAAAATGAAGCTCGACCCATATTCTTAAAGAGTCATAAACTGATATGATATCCAACCGATGATTAAACTTTAACTAACTCGTATTCATGGTTCAAGTACTGGCACATTACAAGCATCTATCACGTTAATCACCTGGTGAATTGCTGAAGGATGATGATCTTCTCGTTCTCTTTAAAGCAACCGCAAGCTTCTCAATCTCAACCTTTTCAAGAGTCTCACCGTCTTCATAGTCAGCAGAGTATCTTCTCCAGAGATCGTTCTCTCATATGTATGGGGAGTTCCATCTCCCATATCCGGAGGTTGCGGTTGGCGACGGCGGCGGAGGACGGCGTGGGAGAAGAAAAGGAGAGGCGGAGAGCGGGTTAAAACATCGGGCGATCGTCAGGTCACCAGCCCTTAATCCAAACCCGATCCCATGCGACTCATGAGCCAGCTTGATCAATTTAAACGGGTCGGATTCGTGTCGAGTTGGGCTGACCCAATGGATTTGGATTGAGATCGATAGGAATGACTAGTACAAGTCGACTCAATCCTCAATTTTGTCGGACTTGGGTGTGCAGGAGACAAGTATCCGCCACGTCTCTTCGTTACCTGAACCACGTGGCACACCGTCCCCACCACGTGCCCTCCCGAATCTTCCATACCATGTTGCATGGCGATCTGCCGACTCGCTAAAGACTGCCTCCTCTCCTCTCCGGAGACTTCCCCACCTCCCTATATGAGTCCCCGGCCACCTCTCTCGCTTCTAGCTCGCCTCAGAAGCCAGGTGTAGATGAGAGGTATGGAGTTTATGATGGGGATGGAGAACGATCCCCTGATCGCCACCATCCACCACCTGATGGACTTCCCGGAGGAGGTGGAGAAGGTGGTGAGCACCCCCGCCCGCGCGTACGTACGTGACCGCAAGGCCATGGCCTCCACCCCGGCGGACGTCAAGGAGGTGCACGGCGCATTGGTGTTCGAGATCGACATGCCCGGGGCCAAGAATGGGGAGATCAAGGTGCAGGTGGAAGACGACCACACCCTGGTCGTCAGCGGGGAGCGGCGCCGGGCGGAGGACAAGGAAGCCAAGTACCAGCGCATGGAGCGGCGCATGGGGAAGTTTATGCGCAAGTTCCCCCTGCCGGAGGACGCCAACCTCGAAGCCATCACCGCGTTCTTCCAGGACGGGGTGCTCACCGTCAGGGTGGAGAAGAAACCACCGCCGGAGCCGAAGAAGGCCAAGACCATCGAGGTCAAGGTTGGGGGCTCATCCGAAGGCTAGGACGAGATGCATGGGGTGTAGTATACAACATGCATCCAGATGTGGTAAGTATAGAATATACGTGTTGGTGTGCTGGTGTTTTGTTTTCTGTATTACTTTTTGGTATGTATTACGTAGTTATTAAGTAAACAAAATGAGAAGTTTTCTACGCGACTGAGTAAATATACGTGCCATATCCTCTGGATATGACCACTGGAACAAAGCCAGAGGGGTTTGTTGGTTTTCCAAAATATTATTTTATTTATAGTTGGACTCATATCAAAAGACAATGTACGAAAGGCTTAGAAAATTGTAGACGAAGTATATATATAACATATTAAGTACCATATTCCTTATTGTTGTGGCACGGTCCAAATGGAAATGATGCATGTTAGGCTTGAGAAGCACGAGATGGCCGTGTGCAACTTGATAGTATGTGCCGATTATCGTTTAGATGTGTATCAGTTTAGACGTGCATCACCGGTGAATGTATCAGTATCAATTGATCGATACCATTTGCTATCGGACGAGATTGGGATTATTTTTGTCAATTAGGATTATTTTTGTTCTGTTATAAGGGAGAAAGAAGAAAAGAGAAAAGAAAAATTTTGGCATTGAGTTGCTCTTCCCAACACGATCTACTCGTTGGCGAGCAACCGTGTACATATCGATATGTCAATTGATCGATATATTGATCGTTCACTATTAAGCAATATGATCGATCAGGGTTCTTTTCGTTCTCTTACCAGGGAGAAAAAGAAGAAAGAGAAGAAAATTTTGACATTGCGCTATACTTTCCCACGTAATCCGTGACGGACGATTTCTTCTTCACACGTAACGAGAAGAAATGTCTATAATAATTTATATATTATATTATATGATACAGATCGATATGATAAACCTAGATATACATATTAATTAACATGAATTGTTTCAATGTGATAAATTTGAATTCCTGACATTAACACAAGTGCATACGCTCTGCTAGCATGTATATATATATATATATATATATATATATAGAGAGAGAGAGAGAGAGAGAGAGAGAGGGCCAGAATGAAACAAGCACAATGCCCGAAACTCACGTCAATCGAAGTTCTACACTTTCTCAAAAGCTCTTACAACGCTTGAAGAGCATACATCCCCGGTTGGCGTTCGAACTTCTCAACCTTCCAACCATGTCAAGGTTCCCACTATTAAAATCTTGCTTGGGAGTTCGCCAGGGCACGGTGCGATATATGTAATCTTCTTCCTGCAACAGCAACACAATTTGATCACGAAGCAACTGCTATGTCAAAACACACTTAAAGCAGCCGATATTACCTCTGGATGTCTATATCAGTGACATAAATGAACCCAGCAACGTTGCTGCAATGAGTTTTAACATACTTGTGTAAGCACATGTATTGCGACAGATTACACATATATATTAGACGATAAAAACAAAACAAAATCTTAACCAGCAAATCAAACTGGTTTCACAGCTCTAAGCCCTAGTTGAGATAGAACCAGCTGAAACAGAATAATTGCAATTTGGCAGCTGTGGGATTTACGGACCACTGGCAAACCATTTCTCATGACAATTGGCAAATTTTTCCAGGATGTTAGGAAGAAGAGAGATTTTTTAACAGCATCTAAAATCATTAAGAAGAATTACCTGGATATAATTTGATCAGGTTCCTTAGCATATGAAACAGCTAAAATAAGATGGAGCAAATCACGGTTTACGTTAACTGCCACTACGCGAGTTGGGTCAGCTACAGGCTCTGCACCTATAGGCAGAGCAGAACGAGGAGCCTGTGGGCCACCACCAATCCGATAAACTGAAATGTCAGTGAAGTTGACAATATTTGAGTGTGGAGATAAATCATTTGCAAGCCCGTAAAAGTATTCCTGCAAAGCAATCAGTATAGGTATCAAATATGAACCTAATCTTGAGAAGGCAGCATTGTCGCAACAAGCCAAATCTACTGAAGGCTACTATTTTAATAAGCATGGATCATACAATTAGAAAGTAATATCTACCTAGGTCGTATTTAACAATCTGATCACAAGATACACATGCTCAAACCAAATCTAATAGAAGTGACACGAGCTAGTCCAGTATACAAGTCATTTCAACCTAATCACCATAATAAACAGAGCTATGAACCATGAAACTGACGAAGACAAACATGTTGTCTCAGCCTAACATGGAGTGAGCAACAGCGAAACGAACCAAACACAGCCCTGAGGTCGAGTTCTAACATTTAAGATACATTTCCTGACCACATTACCAGACAATACAACTTCCAGCGGGCATATGTTAGCTCAAGCAAATAAGAACGATCTATGGGTAGTATTTTTGTGACATTTGACAGATACATGACCGAGATAAATACTATAATAGACAGTTGGATTTCATGAAGAGTTAAGAGTTTAAGACATAGTAGAAGAATTACAGAAAGTTGTTTAAACCAAATTAAAGGATGATGTTTTGCACTTGCCCTGATTCTCAAGCTCCTTGTCTTTTGACGGACTCTTTGATTCCTCAGAACTACCCCGCCTGATTTATGAAGTTTCACGACATCTACATTAGGCTTACTCTTCAAAACATCCTTGAGCATGCTGCACAGTTTCTCCTAAAAGTCGCAACGGGAAAACAAATGAGGCACCTAGACAAAGATGCTTTACCACAAGAAAGAACATCTCTTCGTAAAGAACAACATCACATACACAAAAAATGCATTACAAATTTGAAGTTAATGCAACTCTTAAATGTGAACCATCATGGAAGAATTATAAAGCATAATATTACAGTTTTACAACTATAAAGCTAGTGGTTAAAACAAAATGAAACGTCAGCCAGCCATCCAATATCTCCAGCAACAGTTTCATGGGAACTGCATTCATACTACAACCAAGTATCCTATCCAACTTGCATAAAACTTGAAATAATAAGTGAACAAGATTAGACATCAAACATTTAAATAAGAGACGTCGCAAATAATCATGTTTTATCAGAAACAGCTGAGATTAGCATTCAGAACAGATTTATTAAGCAGAAAACTAAATCAATTCAAACAGTAATACAGAAGGGACAACTCAGCCATAGAGCAAGATATATGTCTGTTTTATGTTTACCAAGTTCCACATATAATGATGCATGGTGTACACGTGCAACATATCAGATAAATTACCTGCCCCAAGACTAGAACCACATCACACTTGAAAGTGTCAATTGCATGAAGAAGCAACTGCATGCCAAACAGAGAAATTTGAATACAATTTCAGATGACAGTTTCGCAGAAAACTAGAAAATCATTATACAAATGAGATTAACTTATAAAATGACCCTAAAAACTACCTCATAACCAAGACCTTCCACCCATCCCATGGTGTTAATCACCATGCCAGCAGCTCTAGCTTCAACATTACCGGAGAACTGTCTCTCCAGAGTTCCAGCCAGCTCCTTCACAAGCACTTTGTAGAGATCCCCGTTTGCACTATTGAACAAATAACCAAGAAATGCTTACATTATAAAGTACATTAATTTAACTCGTAAGATTGACCTATCATGAGCTACTAATCATGATATAATAGAACAGAAATGAAATATTTATACCTCGGAGTTGTATGCCCATAAAAGTACACAATAGGCATTTCTAAAGGAATTCCTTCCATGACATCTATAGGCATCTCAACTGGAGTAGCAGCAATGCACCCAGGAATGGTTATGGACCCCTGACCAATATCCAGATCCACATAGGTAGGTTTCCAACCCAGTTTACAAGCCCAGCTCAGAAGCATCTTGCACAAGCTACTCTTCCCTGAATCAGTGGGTCCTACAACGATCACCCTAGGACCCTGAAATGCTAAGACAGACAATTCTTCAGATGCATGGTAAAAATATATAAAGAGAATGACTAATAAAAAGTTACTTAAGGCACCACACGTAGATGTGGATGACAAAATAACAATTGAATGATTCTACTGCAGATTAATAGCTTATGAAGAGATGACGCTAGAGCTTTTACATCTATTCTTGTGACAGGGTCAGTGTTGCTAACCCAAGTTAACCCACTATTGGTGCTTCAGAACCGAGTGATATGTTTCATTAACAAAAGGAATCCAACCATACTATTAGAACCGCCCCATCCAATACTAGAAACAGAAAGCAGCTCAAATCTTAACTTCATCCACATCTTATGGAACCTCAAAGTAAGCCATTTACGAAACCTAAAATAGATATAAACTATCCTGTCTTTTGAAATTTTAAAACAGAATTCTCAACTTTAAATACTTTGTTTCAGGTTAAATATTTTGTCATTTTTGGCAGTCAACGGCTTATCGTAAATGATCTTATGTTGGCTGATCACTTAAATCATTATTGACATATGTATCCAAACACATGTAAAATGACAAGAAATATAAATTGATAAAAAAAAGACTTGCTTAGTTTTCCTGAACCAATATCTCCTTTTAAGCCACGTTATTATCTAACTTCTTAGCATTTTATACCAAATATGTAGCGAAATGGAGCTTCCTCTTTAAGAAAAAAAAGCAAATCAAGGGAGGCTGTAATTTCCTTATGATATATCTTCTCAAATACAGTAGCTCTAAATTGAACGCACGAGAAAACAAGAAGCTTTTCAGAAATTTATGTATCATGCGCCTACAAACTATCTAGTCACAAGTGAAATGCTTACTTCTTGAAGATTGTATGCACATGTTGAATTGAGACTACGCCGAGTAAACGTACTATAAAATCATAAATGGAATAAAAGATTCTCATTCCACCATCAACACATTCTCCACAAATGAAGACCAACATCATAAGCAAGTCAACGTACCTGCGAAGAGTCCATACCACTAGCTTGAGATGACTTCGCACGAGCTCTTCGCGCATCAAGAATGGCATGAACATTCACATAACTCACCATCGGCGTCTAAATCCATACATCACATATACTTAAAATCGATAAACAAACAAAAGTCCCAATCCAAATTCGGCACTACATCGCGTTACCTCATCCGCCACGTACTCCACTTCGCTGATTCCGTCCAGTTCGATAGTCGCACCATTCCAGGTGAACACCTTCAAAACGGTACAAAGTTCGTTTTCTTTTCCTCATTCAACGTCAGGGAAAAGAACGCGCCACACAGAAAATTGGAGAGAAAAGCAGGGAGTAAACAAAGGCTTACTGCGATCTTGCTATGTGGAGGAGCGGAGATCCAATTGCCGGGAGGCAACTCAGTGCCGAAGATCTCGGCGGTGCCGGAGAGGAGGCGGAGGCGGAGCGGCGCGTCGGAGCCGATCTCCACCCTGAGCTCGCTCTCCTTCGCTAATTCGAACTGCCGAGCGGAGGCCATGTCCCGTCGCCGGTGTTGTTCGAAGCGCCAAAGCCCTAAATCGAGAGGGTTTTTGTAAAATTGTGCATCTTAATTGATCGTGATTCCTTTCATCTACCGCATGGAGGACGCGCTAACCGATTCATCGAAAGTGAAAGATCGGACGGTTCTGACCCAAAACAACAACATGATATCTGATCTTTCGAATCTTGATGTAGTCGAGCCAATTACATGTTGGTAAGCTTAATTATCATCGATGCGCCTCTGATTTTAGTAAGTTAACATGTGATTTGGATTCATCACTCAAAGAATTTATGAGCATTAATTAACTAGGGATTCGATTTCCCTCCACACCCCACCTTTTTTTTTTACTTCTAGCATAATGCGAGATGGCAGAGATTTATTATATATAAATTTTGGATAGTTTGAAGGAATAGGAATGAGTCTCTAAGAGGTTTTTTTCAAATCACTTTGTGCTGCTTTTTATAATAGTACAGGTGTATGAGGGAGCAGTAGAAATTTGAACTAAGTCACTATCAGATGAGGTAAGCCTCCACTTCGATAACATAAGCTTAATTCAAGGAATTCCTGCGTGGAGCAATATCAAATTGGGGTATTGGATTTATACTAAGGACTCGTGACTGTATCTTTGGAAGTGGGGAGGTTCATGAAAGGGAAAGGGAGCTTATAAAATGAATTGGCTGCAATTCGTGAGGGATTATTATTGGCTAAGTTGGAAGGGGTGAGGCATACCCAAGTTGGGGTGGACGTCAGAAATATTGTTGATATTTTGAATAGGAAAACTGATCCCTTGGTTTATAGGAAAATATATCGTAAAAGATATATTTGAATTTTGGATTCTTTTATTGATTTTTGTATTTCACGTTTTTAGAGAAGACAAACAGTGTGTCAACAATTAGTTAATCATTTTATCCTTTTTATATGATGATTTTTCTACTACAATTGTATTTAATTTTTGTAGTAATAGTTTTACTTTTACCTTTTAGGGGAAAACATGCTAAGGGTGAGCTCAGATGATTAATTGATTTAAAAATATACTTCATTTATTAATTTTTAAAAAAATCTAAAATTTAATTATTTTAATTATTTTCATTAAGCGTTTTTATTTTCTAAAGGTGATATTAGCCTCTGCCCCATCGTGATCGCCTCCATCTCGCCGTAAGACCCTTGCTTGTAGATTTCATCATCGTGAGACCCTTAAGACCTCTCTCTCCCTCGGTGGAATTGTAAATATAAATTAGCCTAAGGAGTCATGGGGATGTCTTGGGCGTCTCAAGAGTCATCACTATGGAGTTCATCAAAGTAATGATCATCACCATGGCAGAGCATAGTGATAATTAACACAATAGCACCAATATTGTGTGAGTAAGAAGGGCTAGAATGGGGTCGGTGCTAGTGATGGGGTGATCATGGACGATCTAATCAACACTCAAACAATGACACAAATGAGCTCTAATGACCTCACAATGTGATCGATCCATATACAAGGGCCTCTTAATGTCTCAAAATCCTATTTGATCAAATACAATTCAGAACTCACCTAAAGCCTAAGACCTACTTCTAATTATGATTGAAATAGGGCAACCCTCAATCCTATTTGATCAAATACAATTCAGAACTCACCTAAAGCCTAAGACCTACTTCTAATTATGATTGAAATAGGGCAACCCTCATCATAAATCGGAGAGCCATAAAGCAAATATAGCTTAACTCTACTTGGAGTAGAAAAAGGATTGTGTGCTAGCTTTATAAGGTGATTCCTAAACTTTTCACAACTCTTATCCTACCTCAACTATAAAAGAATGAGAAGACCCTCTTACAAGAGCATAAAAAATAGTAGCAACCAAAGTCAATTGGTCATAGCAATAAGCTAGGAGCTAAAGAAGATGCAAAGGAAGTGATAATGAGTTCCTTCCGGTCATAACCTCTTCTTTACTTAATTTCAATAGTTGAATCCTTACTTTGAAGCTTTGTCCAACTACCGTGATAAGTCCAGTATGTTATCTAAACCTTAGAAGGGGGTTCCAATACCAAGAGAGGAGACCACAAAAACATCGATCTTCAATCTACTGAGAGCATTGAGGTTCTCTCCAAGACAACATGCATTCTTACGTACCTAGTTAAGTATTTCCATTCTCTTATTTTTGTTGTTTACTCCTTTATAATTGGCACTTCTGATTTCAAAATATAGAGGTTATTTTATTTGAATTTTATGTTTTGTTTAATAGTGACATCTTTCTCATCCACTAAAATTTTTCATTTGAGAGGTGACACGTTGACAGATTGCTGAACTCGAATCTCATACAAATCATATTGTCTCATTGTTATGATCTTATGGATTGTAATCATGAGATAAAGATCGAAGAATTAGACAAAGAATTACAATTGTTGGAGTTTGAACCATGCTCACCCAGAGGAAGAATCACTAACAGGATGGCGACCAACACTCTGATAGCCTTGGCTGACTTTATTATCCAAATGATGATATTAACCAAGTAGATGGAGATCATGATGGGTTATGCAATCCCAAACTAACCATATGATAACTAACATTTGAGCAAAGTATGACATAGCTTATGAGAAAGTGTGGTCTCCATCTAAGATGCATGACAACAAAAAAAATGTTATGGAGCAGAGCATTGTAGCAAGAACTTGATTATTTCAAATCAAGGCTCTCATTGATATACCCTCCTATCGGGCCATGAACAATGCTGAGATATTTGATACATGGATAAATCAACTCGATACTTATTTTGATCGATATAATTATAATAATGATGATAAAATAATACTTGTGTGACTCAAGAGACCTATTTTTTAACCAACAACAATAAAGATATGCTATGGACATAGTTAAAAAAGGTCATACTAAAAGAACTCTACCATATTAGGTCTCTCAAAGAAAGATGGAGGATGTAACATTATTTATGCTAAGGATGGGATAAATATGTATAAGAATGCACCATCAAGTTTCATTGATAAGTGATCATGCTCAGAATCTCTCTCGACGATCAATCGATACTAATGAAATACACATTCGGGCTCTATATACAAATTCATACAGAGCCTCTTCAAAGTATATAATATTTTAACTATAAGTAACATAATGATGACGATCAAGAGAAAAAATACACTCCTAGTGAGAAGCATGCAAAAAAGATAAAAAGGAGCCAGCAACACTTCTTTTACTTTGAAATGAAATGATCCTTTTTATGAATATTATAAAAGTATAGGTTACTCCTAAAAAAAGTATTGGAAGATTCAACTCTTCCTAAATAAGTAATTAAAGAATGATCAAAGTCAGCAAACTAGGGCCATGATTGTGGGTGACAACTTCATCAGACTTTCATTGATTCCTTATGCTAATATAAGTTTATTACTGATGGTTAGATCGATGGTTATATACTCAAGTTTGACCTCTAGTCCAAAGGTTCAAGAATAGCTCTTCTCTAAAGGATCCAAGTAAACCAATAATCATTAGCAAAATTTTCAACATCAGGTGCCAAAAGTCTTATCTCGATAAGCTTGATCAAGAAGCTCAATCTAGAGATGACAACCCATGTTCTCTTGAATGGTTTTATGGTGATGTGAAGACAAAGATCTACTAACAATACAAGACATACTTTGTTATCATAAGGAATTCATCGATAATATAATAGGTGAGGTGGTTTCACTTAACATATGTTATTCTTAGAAGCCCATACGTATAAAATATATGTCATTTACTTTCACCGAGCCCAAAAGTATCAATGATACCCCAAAAGCTAGAAGGAAGTTCCTCGTTGCTTAAGATCTAATTGGTTTGAGGGAAGACTTGACATTTGATGGCTAAACAAAAAAGATGGAAAACACGTGTTGAAAACTCATGGTTCTCACTTATGCATACAAGAGATCAAAGTCTTTCTCTAACGTGATAAAGGAGGAGTAAAAACCAAAAAGAGCATCAACATGCTTGAAACCCTAAGAAGAAAAAAAAGTTTACGAGTCTATGGTGATTGATAATGAGAATAACTTCATCAAAATGATATGCATAGAAAATATGGTTGGGCACGATGCTAGCCACATCAATGGACTAAAGAAAAATCTTCAACCTATAAATAGAGAGGAAAGAAGTATTAAAAAATGATTCATTAGGAGTTGAATCATCTAATTGAGAGAGCCAAGATATGAACGATCTCATCGATACTTAATTGAAGACCTGAATGAACTCCAATAGCTTTACCGTGTGTCCAATTTTTATCTAAGGACCTCTTAAAGCTCAGAGCCTTAACCAAACAAATTTCAAATATTAATAACCTACCCAAAGCCCAAGACATACTCCTAATTGAAATCAAAGTAGAGTAGCCATAATTAAAATAGAAGGAGAGTCTCGAACCCTTTATATATAATTCTTGCCCTACCTCAACAATAAAAGGAGAACCCCTTAGAAGCCTATCAAAAGTAGCAACAATCAAAATCAGTTGGCCCTAGCAATCTACTAATATCGAGCCAAAGAAGAAAAAGAGGAGGTTAAGTTGAGTTTCTTCCAACGGTAACCCTTTCTTCCTCGAATTCCAACAATCAAAACATCTCTTTCTTCCTCGAATTCCAACAATCAAAGCATCGCTTTGAAGCTTTGTGTAAAGAGAAGTCTAGAAGCCCAATTGCTAATTGTCCAAACATCGGGCAGATGTTCCAACACTAAGAGAAAAGAATGAGACTGAAACAAACATTAATCTTCAATCTACCAAAAGTATCAAAGACAACATGCGTTTTTGTGCACCTAGTTGAGTATTTTTATTCTTTTATTTCTATTGCTTAGACCTTGCAGTTTTCATTTTTTATTTCAAAACAATAGAGGTTGTTTACTTTCAGTTTTACACTTGGTTTTATGACGATATCTTTATCTTCCATCAAAACTTTTTATTCAAAAAGTGATTATTCACTGAATTATTGAACTCGAACCTCGTACGCATCAATGGGGGGAGATTGATTACGAAGCCATTGCCATATTTATCGAAGTTGATGGACAAGAGCTAATGGAGATCAACATTGGAGGTGTCAAGGAGGTGAGGGGTCTTGCAGAAGTTGATGGTGACAATATGATAATAATGATGAAGAAGAGTGAGGGTATACTTGAAGACCTTAGCGACCTCCATGAGAGCATGATAGAGGGGGTGACTATAGAAGGCTGAGACAACAATATCTCACAATGAGGCAAAAGCGGATGACGATAAGACCGAGTCAATCACAACGTGCTGCAAGCGATCACGATGAGACAAAGGCCAAAGATAAAATAATAAATATAACTAAAAAAAAATATTATGTAGTAATAAAGTAAAAGAGAATATTATATAAAAACTAACAAAAATTTCAGTTTTTTTAGAATTTACCAATTAATTTTTATCCAGCACTATCATATCGAGAATTTATTAGAATTTTTTTAAATATTATATTTTAAATTTATTACTTGATTTGTTTTTAAAATCGGATCGAATTGTATCGAATGGTTTACCTTTTTCTCTTCTCTTCCTGCTTTACTTGATAAAAATTATTCAGTGAAATCTTTTCTGAATATATATATATATAGCGAGCGTTAGTTCCCTCAAGCCGATAACACTGAAGCCTACAGGCTTTATCCACACTCCTTACTCGGCGCCGCCGCCGCCTCTTACCTTGGCCATGGCCTGCGGAGGAGCCACTGGAAAAGCGCTCCTTTCCTCCTCTTCCTCCTTATTCTTCTCTCGGACCCTCTTTTCCTACAATAAGCCTCGCTGCCCGCCGCCGCTTAGGGTTTTGCCGGGGTTTACCCGTGCTCTCTGCCTCTCCACCGCCCCAACCGCCATCGCCACCACCGACGAGGAGCAGGCTCCTAAGCCCCTGCGCCATTCTCTCCTGCTTGAAAGACTCCGTCTGCGGCACCTCAGGGACCAACCGAAGGGCATTGCTCAGGGGCGGGCGCCGACCTCTCCGTCGCTTTCGCGCCCCGCGGATGTTGCGGTCAAGAAGGAAAGCAAGGAGAAGAAGCGTGGGTTGGCGTCGAGCTTCGAGGAGTTGGGACTGTGTGATGAGGTGATGGGGGCGGTGAAGGAGATGGAGATCTCGGTGCCGACGGAGATCCAGTGCATCGCGGTGCCCGCCGTGCTCGAGGGTAAAAGTGTCGTTTTGGGCTCTCATACTGGGTCTGGCAAGACCCTGGCCTATATGCTGCCCATAGTTCAGGTCGCGCTTCAGTGCTACTTTTTTGCCTTTCGCCTTTTTGGTTGATAATATAGTCACTCTATACTCTTCTATAATGTAGATTTTATCTGCAAGCTTCGTTTTGTTTTCAATCGAAAATGACCCCTCTCTCTACTATTAAATTATGATGCATTTTTAGTTCTTGTCGTAGTTTTCTTATGAACTTGATGTGCTATGCATCTTTGGTTCTATGAGTTTTTAGGGCTATGTCATGCATGCCTGTTTCATTGTATGATATGATCAATGTAGGATTTTGTTGACTGCAAGACTTTGACTATTAGCTCACCTTGTAATACCACTAGGAACTACTCATGGAACAGCAGCAAGTTGAGACAATCGGATCATATTTTTATTTACTTACTGAATTTGAGGCAATCAGATCATATTTTGTTGACTGCAAGACTTTGTCTATTAGCTCACCTTGTAATACCACTAGGAACTACTCATGGAACAGCAGCAAGTTGAGACAATCGGATCATATTTTTATTTACTTACTGAATTTGAGGCAATCAGATCATATTTTGTCGACTGCAAGACTTTGGCTATTAGCTCACCTTGTAATACCACTAGGAACTACTCATGGAAATGCAGCAAGCTGAGACAATCAGATCATATTTTTATTTACTAAACTGAATTTGTACCAGGCATTTGGTTTGACTTCCCCAAATAGTGATTTGATTGGAATTATGTGTTTTGCAGCTGATGCGGCAAGATGAAGCATTATCTGGAGTGCTGATGAAACCCAGGCGTCCTAGAGCTGTTGTGCTTTGTCCAACAAGGGAGCTATGTGAACAGGTTTTTTTCTTTTGAACTTCTTGTGAAGGGCAGATATATATAGAGAGGTTAAAACTACATGTTTCCACTGTAAATGGATCTTTTTGGTGTATTTAGGTTTTCCGTGTAGCCAAGTCTATAAGTCATCATGCTAGGTTCCGGTCAACTATGATCAGTGGAGGTGGACGCTTAAGACCTCAAGAAGATTCTCTAAGTGAACCGATTGATATGGTTGTTGGGACTCCAGGGAGAATTCTTCAACATATTAATGATGGGAATATGGTTTATGGGGACATAAAATTCTTGGTAGGTTCTACATAGGAAGCCTCAGAACTTTTTTGTTGATGCTATTTAATGTTCAGTATTAAATGAGAATTAGTACCTTTTTCCTTAAAAAAGACTAATAGTAATAGTACTGACTTGATATTGAAATTGGGCATCTTTATATCAGGTTTTGGATGAGGCGGATACAATGTTTGATCAAGGCTTTGGTCCTGACATACGCAAGTTTCTTGAACCCCTAAAGAACCGTGCAGCAAAACCTGGTGGCCATGGTTTTCAAACTGTTTTGGTCACTGCAACCATGACTAAGGTTAGGCGATTAGTGACTAAAGCATTCAGTTTGACAAAATATAAGCAATATAATGCATATTCAGTTAAATATGTCCGGTACCTTAAATTTGTCATAATAATTATAGATATCCGTTCTCCGGTCTTCATTCATGATTCTGGTTATAGTGTGTGCTTTGCCTTTTTACTATATTTTGTGGCGGGTTGCTTTTTGGTGAGTTATGTTGATCTGGTTTCTAGCTGCTGGACAAAGCAACCAGAACACATAAGTTAACATGCTTTACAAATGTAGGACTTTTGCTTTCCACCTCCTTTTCAAATATACATTTACAGTTTTTTTATGACCGTATAATGTCACTGTTAGATACAGTATTGTTATGAGCATGAAATGAGAAGTTTTGAACAAGTATAAAAGTTATGATAATATTTTCATGCTTTTAGGAGTTGAAGGATGCATCTTTGGCATTGTAAAGCATAATTTGCTGCATTTGCTTTCGATCATCCATGCATGCAGTGGATTACTCTACTCCATGTACAACTTAGACATCCTTTAGCATCAAATTGTTGCTGTCATATGGGTGTAATATAGTTTCTATTGGTAACTATTTACCTAACTGGTGAATACTTGAAGTTATTCTGATATCGGGGAAAGGAGAAAGAGGAATAAAATTCGAAAAATAGAAACTGATAGTCAACTTGTATTTACTGGAATGTCTTTTTGGATTGAAAAGAAACAAACTCAAGACATAACTTACATAAAATCAATAAATAGTTCACCATCGAGTTTAAAATCATAAAGGGATAAAAAAAATTCACCACCCCAAGGATATTAAACAAGGATACAAAACTTAAAAAAAGACTCACCACTTAAGGAAGTGTCCAAGAGATACAACGTTTTAGAAAGAACTCCAAAGAGCTTCCGCCAATACCAATCAGATTCTAAACTTTTTTCTAATCCTAAAACACCAAAATAAGTACTAGTGCATGAAACAACCCTTTATGCGTAGGGAATTACAAAATTAAGTGCTTTACAGTTGGTAACTAATCACTTTAATCAATTCCTTGGTCATGAAGAAAAACACTTTGAAACAACTTTAACTTTTTACCTTCCAAACCACCTATTAGTGAAGTAACTTTAACTTTCTCTAGTGAAAATGTCCATGAGCTGTTATATATGAGAGGTTTGAATTAAAGGCTATGAGACAAGCATTATGTTATGTAGAGAATACCATATGATCAACAAGATTTACTGGAGATGATTGTGCTGGTTACAGGTGCCCTGCAAGCCAATCATGTAAGTGATGACACGTATGACACACTGCGTAATCTTTTTGCTTATGATTAATATTGGCATATTCTCACATTATATTATTTGTTGCATATATATTGTGATGTCCTTGGTTCTGTGCAATGAGAATCAGATCGTGATGAGATCACGATAATGAGATCGATTCACCTTTAAACACAGATCCTAAATAATCCCGGTTATAGGTTACTCGAGAGGGACATCGAGATAACTGAACAGATCGGTGTATTATATACTCGTCCATATGATGGAGGCGGCTGGTCTCATAGCCACTTGTGTAGAGACAGTAAGGATATAGTACAGGTGCTCATTAGAGAATGAGTTCATTGATTGATCCGCCTATGAAATGCTGTATGGTTAATGATACCTAATGTCAGACAGTGATTCCATAGTCTCAGTTGTGTATCTGGTCCTTAGACTTGAGACACCAAGGATACCTTGTATGAGTACTCCTTTCTTTGACGCCAGACTTACAGGTTTGGAAAGTTTCAGATGTGGTACAGCTAATTATCGGGATCGATAGCCAACCTTACGAAGGCAATTGAATGTCAATAGAGGATCATCGACTCTCGATATCACGAGAGGAATATCCCATATGTGCTTGCTCAGATAAATCCCTGGCCAGAGTCATTTGGATTGAGAGAGAAAGAGTTCTCCGGGAGAATCCGATTAGAGCTAGACTATGACGGATTCTGTATGTGACCTGACAGTACCATGTCCAATATACGGTCTCCGAGATATTAGTTGGATGAGTGATTATAGATACATGGTAACTGTGGACAGACAGGTCCGATGGATTTGATCCCCCTATACCGTTTGAGGACTATGGTGTAGTGGCTTAGTTCGTCCGTAGTCAATGAGTCAAGTGAATTATTATAGGGATAATAATTCACTATATCAGAACGAGTTTTGATGGGAGCGACTCACGACCAGCTCGGTATCGGGCCTAGGTACCATGTTCAATATACGGTCTCCGAGATATTAGTTGGATGAGTGATTATAGATACATGGTAACTGTGGACAGACATGTCCGATGGATTTGATCCCCCTATACCGTTTGAGGACTATGGCGTAGTGGCTTAGTTCGTCCGTAGTCAATGAGTCAAGTGAATTATTATAGGGATAATAATTCACTATATCAGAACGAGTTTTGATGGGAGCGACTCACGACCAGCTCGGTATCGGGCCTAGAGGGTCACACACATATGGTGGATGCTTTAGCGAATAAAGGATTGGATGAAGATCCAATTAGCCCCTATTCTCATTAGATGAGACCCTATGCTGATGGACTCCTTGCTTAAGGCCCAATTAGAGGCCTAAGGAGATTATTGGATAAAGATCCAATAATGCAAGGTTAGTGGGTTATTGGATGGAGATCCAATACCCACTAAGGCAGGAACCCTAGGGTTTTTGGTGGCTCTTTATAAATAGGAGGAGAGACTCATGGTTGATAGGCTGCATGCAGCCTTAGCCACCACCTCCTATTCTCGCCCCTCCCTCTGCGCAAGAGTTGCGAGATCAGATTGGAGGAGTTCCGCTACAGAGATCCATCGTGTGGATACCGCTAGAGAGGAGGACGCTTGACCTCCTTTATCTTCTCCATCCGGATTTGGAATACAGGGATATACGATCTCCCTAGGTAAAATCAATCTCTCACACATCGCGATTTTATCGGTTTTTGCGTTTTTCTTGCGACCCCAATATTTTGCACGACGATTTGATCTGCGTGGGAAACCAGTTTTTGTTTTGATTTCTGCTGCGCATGTGATGCATTCGCTGAGGTTTCTCAATAGTGGTATCAGGGCCAAGTTTTTCGTGCGAAAGATTGATTTTAAATTGCGTGTGATAAGATTGAATTGCGTAGAATCGTTCTACACGTTATTGCTGCGTTTTCACAACAAAGGCAGCAAGGAAAGAGGGTGGCCGGCCATGGCCAGGCCCTTTGCAAGGGTGGCTGGCCACAGCCAAAGCCCCTTGCAGGGGCAGCCACCAGCATGCGCGAACTCCCGCGGGCATGATTGGCGCCTGCGGGTGTAGGCAACGCCCGCGGCCAGGCTGCAAGGGGTAGCTGCCCACGGCCAGGCCGCAGGGGGCGGTTGCTTGCTGTGAGGCCGTAAGGGGCAGCCTCGCTGCCAGGGTTGCCGCATGCAAGGGCGGCCGCTCCTGCAGGGGCAACGCCTGCGCAAGGAGGCACCGCCTGCTCACGCCGACGGCGTGCAACGGTGGCGACGCAGTGAGAGTAAGGGCAGAAGGCTAGGGCATCCTTTTGAGAAAAGGACGATCATACCCCTCTGAATTAAGGAAATTCTGAGGATTGTCCTCGTGTAAAGAATTCCCAAAATACCCTCAATAATTCTGGAAATTCTAAGGACTGTCCTCTCATCCAGAATTACGAAAATGCCCTTGATAATTCCAAAAATTTCGAGCATGTCCTGATTTTCAGAAGAATAATTAATGAAATAGTTTAATTAATTATTATATATATCTAGTAATCCAACATATGATGTATGATGTGGATGGATGATCATGAGCAATGTGTTGTGATGTATGTAATTGTGATTATTATTATTATTACTATTATTGGGGCCTGCGAGTCTCTGTTTTTCTCGTTTATTGTCGGGTCTGCGTGCCTGTGATTATTTGTAATTACATGGATAGGCGCAGCGGGAGCGTGGAGGTTACAGCGGGACCCATGATGCCGTTGTGGGAGATTACGATGCATGGTAATGCGACTATCCGATAGAACCGATGATGACGAGATCAACAATCATAGGGCATGGAGATGTGCCGCTGTACACATAGATCGTATTGTAAGTGATTAGGCCCATTGGCTCGGGCTTAATCATATTAGGTGACGGCTCATGATCATCTGGTGCGGCTTGCATATATGATGTGTTATACACCTACTAGATATATGTATATATATATTTGCATGCGATGTAGATATATATTAAATATGTATGTGTGTGACACGACATATTAGGAGACCAATACAAAATAAAAACCCTCCTACGATAATATTAAGTCGGTAAGCGTGAGATAATAAGATTGACTCACGTGGCCTTCCATCGTTATAGGAAGAAATTGAATCACGACATAGGTTGAGTTATACACCTACTAGATATATGTATATATATATTTGCATGCGATGTAGATATATATTAAATATGTATGTGTGTGACACGACATATTAGGAGACCAATACAAAATAAAAACCCTCCTACGATAATATTAAGTCGGTAAGCGTGAGATAATAAGATTGACCCACGTGGCCTTCCATCGTTATAGGAAGAAATTGAATCACGACATAGGTTGAGTTGGTCGAGTCCCTCGAGGCTCACCTATCTACGTGATCGAGTTCTTGCCTACGGCATAGAGATGTCACTGGTGACCTGAGGATATGGTATGTTTAGTCGAGTCCCTCGAGGGCATATCATCAAATCAGACTCATCTTGTAACGATGGTGATGACTAAACTGAATAGCATGGTTGGTCGAGTCCCTCGAGACCATGATAATTCGGAGGCCGAACGTGACGGGAATCACAAGGAGTTGTGATTGACAAGAGTTGCCTACCTTTTGGGCTTAGTGTAATTGGTCGAGTCCTTCGAGGTTGCACTAAGACGCCAATTGGATCCTGATCCTCACTAGGAGTCTGTCGGAGACTTTCGTCTCACGTGTCGAGGGTGTCGCGTGATTCACTAAGAAAATAGTGGGAGTACATTAAGATAGAAGTCCATATCTTAATTAGTATTTTCTACAAAGTCTGCGTGTTATTTATTTTTTACTATATCTTGTTTTTAAGAAACATGTCGCTCACAAACCCCACTACGTGGCATACTTGATGCCAACCCCCTCACTGGTCCAAACTATACAGATTGGCTTCGCAATTTGAGAATTGTTCTCATAGCTGAGAAAATTGCATACGTCCTTGATACAATTGTGCCCACGCCGGAAGAAGGGGCAAGCGAGGATGAGATCGCTCGCTATGTGAAGTGTAAAGATGATAGAGTAGATCGAGAAACTCACAGGTCTAGGAATAGTCCTAGAGGATAACTTATGTGTTGATTTTATATTTTAGTCCTTATCAAATTCCTTTTCTCACTTCATCACGAATTTTAACATGAGCAAGTTTGAGGTGACTCTCTCTGAGCTCCTCAATATATTGAGGGAAGTTGAGAGTGCCATCAAGAAGGAGAAGCCAGTTTTCTATATTGGTGAGACCAAAAGGAAAAGAAAGACCAACAAGACCCTTAAGAAGGGCAAGGGCAAAGAAAGACCAGGTAAGGCAAAGGTTGCCAAGAAAGACCCGGCAAAGGACAAAGGACAATGCTTCCACTGCGGCCAAGACGGGCATTGGAAGAGGAACTATAAGGACTACCTTGCATATAAGGCGAAACAGAAGCTTGGAGAAGCTTCAGGTATATTCATGATTAGTCTCCACTTGTTAGATTTTCATGATAATACATGAGTATTGGATACCGGGAGTGCTTATCATATCTGCAATTCGTTGCAGGTTCTGGCAAGACTTAGGAGATTGGCCAGAGGCGAGATGGACCTCAAGATGGGCAATGGAGCAAGAGTTGCTGCAGTTGCTGTTGGAGATGTCACCCTACATCTGCCTGGTGGAGCTATTATTGTATTAGATGCATGCTATTTTGTTCCATCTATTATCAAAAACATTATTTCTATCTCTTGTTTAATAATTAGTGGATATAAATTAGTTTTTGAGAATAGTTGTTCAATAATTATGGATGATGAGATCATCACTAGAGGGACCCTTACAAATAGGTTATATGTGTTAGACATTTGTCCACACATCATGAATATAAATATGTCTAAGAGGAAAAGAGATAAGGTGAATAATGCATACCCATGATATTGTAGGCTAGGTTATATACATGAGGGAAGGATTCAAAAGTTGCTGAAAGATTGATATTTAGATCCATTTGATTATGAGTCATATGCAACTTGCGAACCTTGCCTTCGTGGGAAAATGACCAACTCTCCTTTTAGTGGAACTGGAGAGAGAGCCACTAAGTTATTAGAACTCATACATAGTGATGTATGTGGTCCCATGTCAACTCAAGCTATATGTGGTTACTCATACTTCATTATATTCACTGATGATTTCTCTAGGTATGGACACATGTACTTAATGAAGTACAAATCTGATACCTTTTGAGAAATTCAGGGAATATAAGAATGAGGTAGAGAACCAAATTGGAAAGAGTATTAAGACTCTTCGATTAGATCGAGGAGGAGAGTACTTGAGTATGGAGTTCACCCATTTCCTCAGGGACAATGGGATTCTATCCCAGTGGACACCTCCTTATACACCTCAGTTCAATGGTGTATCAGAAAGGAGGAATCGCACGCTTTTAGACATGGTGCGGTCTATGAGGAGTTTCGCTGACCGACCCGTCTCATTTTGGGGTACGCCTTAGAGACTGCAACTTACCTTCTGAACAGAGTTTCATCAAAGTCGGTAGTGCCTACACCATATGAGATATGGAAAAGAAAGAAGCTCGATCTTAAGGTGGTTAAGATTTGGGGCTGTCCTGCCCACGCTAGAAGATACAACCCTGACAAGTTGGAATCAAGGACGGGACGGTGCACATTCATGGGATACCCTAAGGAGACTTTAGGGTATTATTTCTATCATCCCGAGGATCGAAATGTCTTTGTTGCCAAGAGAGCTGTGTTCCTTGAGAAGGAACACATTCTTGGTGGAAACAGTGGGAGTGAGATAAAATTGAGCGAGGTTGGAGAACCTAGCTCAAGCACCATTCTAGAGCCCAAGTCTGTTCAGGTACCTAACACACAAATTCCAATTTTACGTAGGTCCTAGTAGAGTATCTCACCCTCTTGAAAGATATGTGGGACATATCAATGAAGATGACTCTTAGGATGTTGATCCTCAGACCTACGAGGAGGCTATTATGAGTATAGACTCCGGGAAGTGGCAAGAAGTCATGGATTCTGAGATGGATTTCATGTACTCTAACAAGGTTTGGAACCTTGTGGATGCACCTGAGGGTATTGTACCCATCAGCTGCAAATGGATCTTCAAGAAGAAGATCAGAGTGGATGGAAAGGTAGAGACCTATAAAGCAAGGCTGGTAACTAAAGGATATTGTCAAAGACAAGGAGTTGACTATGACAGAACCTTTTCACTTGTAGCCATGCTTAAGTCCATTAGAATTATTTTGGCCATTGCAGCACACTATGACTATGAGATCTGGCAAATAGATGTCAAAATGACATTCCTCAATGACAACCTCGAGGAGGAAGTGTATATGATACATCCAGAGGGATTCGTATCCAAAGAGAGTCTATATAAAGTGTGCAGGTTGCTTAGATCCATTTATGGATTGAATCAAGCTTCCCGAAGTTGGAACATAAGATTTGATGAGGTGATCAGATCTTATGACTTCGTTAAGAACAAAGATGAGTCTTGTGTGTATAGAAAGGTAAGTAGAAGTGCTATCACCTTCTTAGTGCTATATGTGGATGACATCCTAATCATTGGGAATGATGTAGGAATGCTCTCCACAGTTAAGGCTTGGCTATCCAGAAACTTCTCCATGAAAGACTTAGGGGAAGTATCTTATATTTTGGGGATCTAGATCTATAGAGATAGATCCAAAAGGATATTTGGCTTGCCCCAGTCTAGGTACATAGACTCCATTGTCAAAAGGTTTGACATGCAGAATTCCAAGAGAGGTCTCATACCGATGAGATATGGAATATCACTTTCTAGGAGTATGTCCCCAAAGACTCCTGAAGAAAGGGTAGACATGGATAAGATACCTTATGCCTCAGCGATGAGGTCTATCATGTATGTGATGCTATGTACCAGGCTTGATATAACACATGCTGTGAGTGTCACGAACATGTATCAGGCAGATCCAGGCTTAGAACACTAGAAGACAGTAAAGTGTATCCTTAATTACTTGAGAAGCACTAAGGTTCTTTTACTGATATATGGAGAAGGTAGTCTCCAGGTTGAGGGCTACACGGACTCGAGTTTTCAGTTCGACATTGATGATAGCAAGTCGAATTCAGGGATTGTTTTCACCCTGAATGGAGGAGCAGTAAGCTGGAAGAGTTCCATGCAAGATACTACCGCTGACTCGACCATAGAGGCAGAATACATTGCTGCAGCAGAAGCAACAAAGGAAGGGGTGTGGATGGAGAAGTTCATAAAGGATTTGGGAGTCATACTAAGCAGCGTGGAGCTGACTCCCATATATTGTGACAGCGATAGAGCGATAACTCTAGCAAGGGAACCCAGGTCTCATCAGAATTGTTCTGAGGAGGTTCCATCTGATTAGAGTGATCATGACCCGAAAAGATATAGCAATGGAAAGAGTTCCCTTCGAAGATAACATTGCAGATCCACTAACGAAGCCGTTGGCTCAGATTGTATTTGAGCGTCACAGGGATCTGATGGGGATCAACACATCGATGATTGGCTTTTGGTCAAGTGGGAGATTACTGGTTACAGGTGCCCTGCAAGCCAATCACGTAAGTGATGACACGTGTGACACGCCGCGTAAATATTTTGCTTATGATTAATATTGGCATATTCTTACATTATATTATTTGCTGCATATATATTATGATGTCCTTGGTTCTGTGCAATGGAAATCGGATCGTGATGAGATCACGATAATGAGATCGATTCACCTTTAAACACAGATCCTAAATAATCCCGGTCATAGGTTACTCGAGAGGGACATTGAGATAAACAGACAAATCAGTGTACTATATACCCGTCCATATGATGGAGGCGGTTGGTCTCATAGCCACTTGTGTAGAGGCACTAAGGATATAGTACAGGTGCTCATTAGAGAATGAGTTCACTGATTGATCCGCTTATGACATGCTGTATGGTTTATGATACCTAATGTCAGACAGCGATTCCATAGTCTCAGTTGTGTATCTGGTCCTTAGACTTGAGACACCAAGGATGCCTTGTATGAGTACTCCTTTCTTTGACTCCAGACTTACAAGTTTGGAAAGTTTCAGATCTGGTACAGCTGGTTATCGGGATTGGTAGCCAACCTTACGAAGGCAATTGAGTGTCAATAGGGGATCATCGACTCTCGGTATCACCAGAGGAATATCCCATATGTGCTTGCTCAGATAAATCCCTGGCCAGGGTCATTCAGATTGAAAGAGAAAGAGTTCTCTGGGAGAATCCGATTAGAGCGAGACTATGACGGATTCTGTATGTGACCTGACAGTACCATGTCTAATATACGTCTTCTGGGATATTAGTTGGATAAGGGATTATAGATAAATGATAATTTTGGACAGACATGTTCGATGGATTTGATTCTCCTGTACCGTCTAAGGACTTTGGCATAGTGGCATAGTACGTCCATAGTCGATGAGTCAAATGAATTTTTATAGGGATAATAATTCACTATATCAGAAGGAGTTCTGATGGGAGCGACTCACGGCCAGCTCGGTATCGAGCCTAGAGGGTCACACACATATGGTGGATGCTTCAGCGAATAGAGATTGGATGAAGATCCAATTAGCCCCTATTCTCATTAGATGAGACCCTATGTTGATGGGCTCCTTGCTTAAGGCCCAATTAGAGGCCTAAGGAGATTATTGGATAGAGATCCAATAATACAAGGTTAGTGGGTTATTGGATGGAGATCCAATACCCACTAAGGCAGGAGCCCTAGGGTTTTTGGTGGCTCTCTATAAATAGGAGGGGAGACTCATGGTTGATAGGCTGCATCTTTAGCCACCACCTTCTATTTTCCTACCTCCCTCTGGGCAAGAGTTGCGAGATCAGATTTGAGGAGTTTCGCTGCAGAGATCCATCCTGTAGATACCGCTAGAGAGGAGGACGCTTGACCTCCTTTATCTTCTCCATCCGGATCTGGAATACAGGGATATATGATCTCCCTAGGTAAAATCAATCTCTCACACATCGCGGTTTTATCGGTTTTTCTGTTTTTCTCTCGACCCCAATATTTTGCGCGACGATTTGATTTGCGTGGGAAACCAGTTTTTGTTTTGATTTCCGCTGCGCATGTGATGCACCCGCTGAGGTTTCTCAACAGACTGGAGTAAATTAGGCACTCCCTTGTTAATCTCCCCCGGTTGAAAAAAACTTGTCCTCCAGTCCTTATTTGTTCCATCAACATGATAAGGACTTCAATCAGCTACATTGAATGTTGAGAACATCCCATAATCTTCAGATATCTCGATCTCTCAAGCTTTCTTGTTAATTCTCTTAAGCATATTGAATGAACCATCAGCCTTTGGTTTCAATTTTTCAAATTTGTTTTGTGGTAACCTCTCCTTCCTTTGATAAATCCAGATCAAATAACTTGTATTAAACTCCATATGCTTTATGTGCTTGTTGGCAGCTTGCATATACCTCTCAATTTGCTTTTCAATAGTTGTTTTAACTTTCTCATGAAACTTCTTTATCTGTTTAGCCCTCTCATCAGCATCTTCACTAAATTACTTAGTTGGAATGAGGAACTAAATCCAAAGGATCTGTAGGATTAGCCTTCGGAATAAGGTCAATGTGATGCTGGATGTCTCTCAAAGGTGGAAGGCTATGTGGAATATCTTTCGGTACAACATCTTGAAACTCCTCTAGGATTGGTTTCATGTTTGCTGGTGGCTTCTTGTGATGTTTATTCTCCTCTACCACTATTGCAATCAAAACATGACCATCCCTTTCTAATTCACCCTTGCATTCACCATAGCACATAAAAGCGCTAACTTCCTTCTTTAGTGCATTGATTTTAGAAGGTTGTAATGAAACTAAAACAAGCTTTTTTTCATTCACCTTAAAAGAATAAGTATGTTTGTAGCCATCATACAACACCCTCCTATTATAATGCCAAGGTTTACCCAACAACAATGACAAGCATCCATAGGAGCAACATCACACCATACTTTGTCTTTATAATACTTGCCAATAGAAAACAGAACTAACCATCTTTTATTTACCTTAATATCATTTTCTTTTTGCAGTCAGTATAATTGGTAAGGATGCGGATGAGCAATTGTGTCCAACTTTAGCTGCTGCACCATCTCTAAAGATACCACATTCTAAAAGCTGTCACTATCAATGATCACCAAGCACACCTTGCCATGGGAAGTGCATTTGGTATGAACACGTTATTTTCACACTCAACTTTCATCCTCAGCCGCATAGGATACTTGTAAGCTACGTTGTAACACAATAGACAAACCATGATCAACATAAATAACCTCTCCTCCTCATCATCATATTTTGGTTCGTCGTTGGCTTCATTTACTTCTCCATCATTATGTTATTCAACAAATGTAACAATCATCATATTTGGACACTCTGAAGCAATATGTCCAAAACCATAACATTTGAAGCATTTTCGGCCACTTGGTGTAGAAGAATTAGGTGGTTGTTTGATGCTAGCTGATCATTCACCCTTGTCTTGTACCATTGACATCACTTTGCTTTGGAGAGTAGGTTTGAATTTTTCTCCTCTCGTATAACCATCGTTCGACTCATATTGAGAACCCTTTTCAAACTTTTGTTGCTTCTCCAACTTGCTCACATCATTCAAAGATCAATATGGCTGGGGTTGAACCACTTTGGCAATCTCATATTTCAGACCTCCTAAGTATCTTGCAATGGTTTGTTCTTTTGGTTCCATAAGCTCTCCTTTTAACATAAGATTGTCGAACTCTGCCGTGTACTCCTCCATACTAAGATGTTTGCTTGAAATCATAGATTTTGAGAAAGATCTCTTGTCTATTGTTGTCAGGTAAGTATTTTCTTTTCGACTCCTTTTTCATTTTTTCTCATATCACAATCTTACTCTTCCCCTAATGTTCTCTTTGCTTCTTTAGATTTTCCTACCAAAAAGATGCATTTTTTCTGAGTTTAAGTGCCACAAGCTTTACCTTCTTTTGATCTGATGGTTTATGAAAATTAAATATTCCTTCCGCCGTATTAAGTCGATCAATAAAGTCATCAACATTGATTTTACTTTCAAACTTTGAAATATCCAACTTTGTGTTGTATTTGTTTTGCCACTTGTCTTGGTCTCTACGTGTTGCTTGAAATCTTCCCAACTCCCTTGGGCGAGGAGGTTTATTATCATCAGAACCAAACTTTCTTGTAGACTATGTGACAATCTTTGTAGTTGCAACTTCAAGGATTCAACATCATCTTCATGGCCACTACCTTCACCATGCCATGATCTCTAGCTTTTAGCTTTGATACCGAACTGATACTGGGTAAAGGAGAAAGGGGAATGAAATTCGAAAAAAAAGAAAGCGATAGTCGAGTTGTATTTACTGGAATGTCTTTTTGGATTGAAAAGAAACAAACTCAAGATAGAACTTGCGTAAAATCGATAAATAGTTCACCACCGAGTTTAAAATCACAAAGGGAGACACAAAATTCACCATCCCAAGGATATTAAACAAGGATATAGAACTTAAAACAAAAGACTCACCACTCAAGGAAGTGTTCAAGAGATATAGAGTTTTAGAGAGAACTCCAAATGAGCTTTTCCCAATACCAATCAGATTCTAAACTTCTTTTTAACCCTAAAAACACTAAAATAAGTATTAGTGCATGAAACAACCTTTCAGGCATAGAGAACTGTGAAATTAAGTGTTTTACAACTAGTAACTAACCCCTTTGATGAATTTCTTGCTCACGAAGAAAACATTTTGAAATAGCTGAACTTTCTACCTTCCAAACCATCTATTAGTGAAGCAGCTTTAACTTTCTCTAGTGAAAATGCTCATGAGTTGTGATATTTGAGAGGTTTGGATTAAAGGCTATGAGACAAACATTGTGATCTATAGAGAATATCATAGGATCAACAATATCTATTTGAGCTGACTGTAGCACATTAGGCACTCCCGTGTTATCTTCTTACAATTGCAAAACCAGAAGAAATATAATGATATGTATTAAGTATGGAGAATAGCTACTTTTTTTCTTTATGTAAAAGACTTGCCTAAGCAATTTGGGTAGAGTATTTCAAGAGAAACTACATAATTGAAATCATGTTCTTACCAAGGTTTGACATACTGGTCCGTACCGGTGTACCGAGATTATCTCGGTATCGGTATCGGGTGGTACGCGCAATGCATACCGACCAGTACGTTAAAATATATTATAATATTTTATCATATAATATATAATATAATATTAAATATAATTTAAATATTAATATATATATAGAAAACTCAGCGACGTTGCCTTGATCTTTCTCCCCGTGCGGAGAGACGTTTCGTCTCCTCGTGTGAGAGAAAAATCGCTCGCGGGCAAGGACGACACGGTGAAGGAGGTACTTCTTTCTTCTCCTCTTCTTTTCTTTATTCTTTTCCTCTTCTTCTTTCTTCTTTTCCCTCAATCGATCGTCAACGGTCGATTTCTCCCGAAATTGACTGTCGACGACCGAAATCAATCGTCGAAATAGATCGCCGACGGTCAATTTTGGTGGTATCGCCCGGTAGCGTGCGGTCCGCGTACCGGTAACCTGGTGGACTGGTACGTACCACCCGTACCGGGCAGTACAGATCGAAATTGCATTCCTTGGTTCCTACGGAACGAGTCCTTATTCGCTAATAATAAATCTGGATGTGATGTGAACCCAAATGCAGACTTAATTTGTAGTAATTTCCCTCTTTTTTATTAGGTTTACCTCAATGTACGACTGCACTCCTTTCAACTAGTCATGAATATTAAAAGCTTGCAGCCATGTTGCACATTATGCTTTCAATTTATCTGAATGTTACATTCATGCTTATTATGAAGCTTATACAATGTACTAGGTTTGTTTCTCTATTGTTATTAAAACATGTAATCCCAGGTGATCAATTGCTATAACATGTTCTTAAAAGCAGAAGATGATAGCAAGGTTTGACATACCGGTCCGTACCGGCATATCGAGATTATCTCGGTAAAGTATGGTACACGGTACCGGGCGATACGTACAGTACGTACCACCCGGTATATTAAAATATTTTATAATACTTTATAATATAATATAATATAATATTAAATATTAATATATTAAAAAAGAAAAAAACTGGTGACATCGCTTCGATCTTTCTCCCTGTGCAGGGAGATGTTTCGTCTCCTCACGCGGGAGAAGAATCGCCCGCGGGCGAGGACGACGCAGGGAAAGGAGGTCTTCTTCTTTCTTCTTTTCCTCTTCTTCTTCTTTTTCTTCCCTTTTTCTCCCCCAATCGAACGCCGACAGTCAAGGAGGTCTTCTTCTTTCTTCTTTTCCTCTTCTTCTTCTTCTTCTTCCCTTTTTCTCCCCCAATCGAACGCCGACAGTCAATTTCTCCCAAAATCAACCGTCGATGATCGATTTTGGCGGTACTGCCCGGTAGCGGGCGGTCCGTGTATTGGTAACTTGGTGGACCGGTATGTACCACCCATATCGGGCGGTATAAATCAAAATTGCAAACCTTGGATGATAGTAGGTTGAGTTTATAGTACATTTTCATATTGTTTTTGTTATAATTGGTTTTTCTGTAATCTTTAACTAAATCAGATGATGGGGCCACTGGGCAGGGGTTATTGCCCTTAAAATGTGTCAGCAGTTCCATCTCTATGTTAAGATGTTGTATGTGTATTGTGTTTTCAGTACGAACTTAAGTTTTCGTGTTTTGATACATGTTGGAACTAGTGGTTGTTTGTTACTTTAACGTGCCTTTGCTTTTTTAATCATATTATGTGCTAGGAATATTTTTTCCTTGTGTGCCTTTGTGTATTTCACTGACCCAGATAGCCCATTTTTTTGGAAAGCCTGACCATCGAAGTAGGGTGGTCGTTTATTATGTTTTATCTACTGCTATTGGTAATTAAAATTTTATTAGTCAGCAAATAGAATTCAGACTTCTTTTGCTTTACATGCACTCTATTGATCGCTGACTCTTTCTTTGTAGGCAGTGCAAAAATTGATTGATGAGGAATTCCAGGGATTAATTCATTTGCGCACTTCTAGTTTTCAAAAGAAAGTTGCATCTGCTCGACATGACTTTATTAAACTTTCTGGTGCTGAAAACAAGCTTGAAGCTCTTCTACAGGTCTCTCTTGTTTGTTTATCAACTGTCCAATTTTTTTTCGTTTTTTTTAAATTTATTGTGCTGACATTACATTCCATTGTGAAGAATATCTGTTAGTCTTTTGGGGAATGATTTTATCATTAGTTGACTATAAAGTTGCTTACAATTTAGATGTGCATACTGCATATACACTATAGGTTCCTTGTTGGCAATTAACTTCTAGAGGAAACTTGTATATTCATGTTTATACATGGTGTTCTAAGCATTTGGCTTCTGTATATACTTATCTGTGGGTGATAAGAATTCCTTTTGTTGAAAATAAATTAAGTTTTACTAAGGTGCATCTTCATGTACAATATATTGCATTTTCTACTTGGTTTTAGACCATTTGATCATTCTAGAAAGAATTCTAAAACATTTTATTCTCTCTCTACATTTATTCAAATGATCTTCTTTATGCTGCATTAGCAAAAACAAGATTACCTTTGTAAAAAAACAGTTGTCGGTGAACAAACAAGCAAATAACACAACAAGAACACACTGTATATGTGTGTATACTGAAGTACATAATTGTTAGTGTATGCTAAGAGATGTTCTTAACAAGGATTGACTTACCGGTCCGTACCGGTACCGGGCGGTATGCACAGTGCGTATCACCCAGTATATTAAAATATAATATTAATATATTAAAATATTTTAAAAAAGGGGAGAGGGGCGACATCGCCTCGATCTTTCTCCCCGCGCGGGAGAAAAAGCGCCCGCGGGCGATGGGTGGGCGGCGATGGCCCGCGGGTCAGCGACGGCGCGCGGGCGAGGACGGCGCAGTATTATTTCTTCTCCTCTTATTTTTTCTTCTTTTCCTCTTCTTTTTCTTCCCTTTTTCTTCCTCAATCGACCGCCGATGGTTGATTTCTCCCGCAATCGGCTGCCGACGATCGATTTTTGGCGGTATCGCCTAGTAGCGGGTAGTCCGTGTACCGGTAATCTAGAGGATCGGTATGTACCGCATGGTACGGGCTGTACAGGTCGAAATTGTAACCCTTGGTTCTTAATGTATTCGATAGATTTCTTAATGGGCTTATTCTTTAGATACATGTGTGTTGCGTCCAATATACTGTTTTTCCTAAAAGAGAACATGCTACTGAAAGCTATTATCATCCAACATCCAGAATTTCTTTTAACAGTTGCAATGTTTAATGTCAGGTTCTGGAGCCAAGTTTGTCAAGGGGAAATAGGGTTATGGTCTTCTGCAATACACTAAATTCCAGTCGTGCTGTTGATCATTTTCTTACTGAGAATCAGATATTTACTGTAAATTACCATGGAGAGGTGCCAGCAGAGGAAAGGTAAAACAGTTGGTTTCGTATTATAAACTACAATATTTCCTAGGATGTAGTTTGCCATTGTAAACATCAGATCTTCTCTTCAATGTCATAGCTGATCCCCTGTTCTTTCTACGGTGTCTTGTTTTTGAGGTCTTCATTCATTTTCTTTTTCGGTTTTCAATTTTCCATACTGCTATTGTGGTTTTCTGTAGTTTTTTGTATCTGCCAGAAAAAGATCATGCTGCCACTTTGATAAACAATTTTAATTTGTTTCACTGGATGGTACTTGTAAAGTTTGATTGCTCCAACATAATCTTTCCATTTAACCCTTCATTCATTTTCTGTAGTTTTTTGCTCCAGCAAAATTCGGAGACTTGATTAATGTTTCTGCCAGAAAGAATCTCCATATGTAATATTACTATATGATAAAGGTTTTTGCATCTAATCATAAGTTAATATTTTCAGATGTTATTATAAGTGAATTCTAAAAAGTTCCAGTATTGGAACTCTTGATGATAGTAATACTTGGTCATGATCTAACATCATCGTGACCTCAAATGCATCATTTTATCATTAGAATCTGACACTGGCAAATGTGCATTATGATGTTTGGTTTGATGCATTCTGATTTTGATATTATTGGTTGAGAAGTTCAGTAGCTGACTGAATGATGCTTGCACAGGTTTAGTGAGCTTACAGTATCATGAGTTACTTTATTTATTGATATGTTAAGACCCATGGGAAGTTCACATGAAAATCATTTTTAGCATTTAAAATCTCTGTGGTATTTGTCAATCACATGAAATGACAAGGCACATAATAACTTTTCATTTCAGGTTTTCGTATAGTGCAGATGACTTTTATTATTTAATGGGAATGTCATATGTTAGGCACATTCTGATAAAACAATATCTTAATGGAGTTCTTTTCATAAATACAAATACTGGTCATTTAAGTGATGACAATATACTGGTCCGACTAAGGACTGTAATTAATTTTTAATTATTTTTAGGTGGTATTGAGTGGTATAAGTTAGTACACGGTAGTGATTTAAAAAGGCGCTCGGGCGCTCGCCTAAGTGCTCGGGCGAGGTGAGGCCCACCTCGCTCAATCTCCAAGCGGCACGCTTCAAAGAAGCACCGCCTGGGCGCTCGCCCGAGCCCAGGCGCCAGGTGCTTCGGGCGAGAGCCCGGGTTAAACCAGGTGATCGAACCAGGCTTTTAGCTTTGGTTTGGTCGTTCGCGTTAGTTGGTTCAATCGAACCAACTAACGCAACAATATATATTTCGTGAGTCAACCCTAATCTTCTCATCTCGAATCGGGATTACATCGCCGACATCTCGTCGCTGCCGCTGCTACTGTCTTCGCCGCTGTTGCTGCTTTTCACCACCATCGCTGTTGTCGCTTCTCTTCGTCGCCGTCACTGCAGTTGTTGGTCTTCACCGCCGTCGCTGTTCTTCGCCTCCGTCACTGCTGTTGCTTGCCGTTGTCGCTGCCGCTTCTCTCGCTCTCAGTCAGGTCAGCTCGTTGCCTCGTTTCTACTGCTCTACGCTGTCGCTGCCATTGTTGTTGTCGTTGCTTTCAGTAAGTAGCTTTCGCTCTCGGTCAACACCTTGTCTCGTCTCTACTCATCTCTACTGTTAACAGTATACTATTAATTTATTGTTAACAGTATATTATATATTTTTATATATTTATTAATTATATTATATATATATTTTTTATTTTAGCGCCTCGGGCGTTTTGGGATCCTGGCGCCTAGCGCTTTTTAAATCATTGGTACACGGTTAGTGTACTGATTTTGTATTGATTCATTATATTACCACAACAGATGGACTGGTATAGTACCAATATACCAGTCATATGTTGACTTCTACCGTCTGATATCACCAGGAAAAAAAGTACTGATTGGTATCAGACTTATGTGGTTCAGTAGTAATACTTGATTAAGTGCTAACCAGTGTATGGCCATCTAACTGGAATTTTAATTTTTTTTCTCCATTTAGTTGCTATGGTCCAACCAGTATTTGAATTTTTTTCTCTCCTTTTAGTTGGTTCTTTCTCTAGTTCACTTGCTTGTTCTATGCTACCACAATTGCATATTTTCCTAGTTATTTTGATTTTTACGTATCATGTTATATCTTTTGATTGTAAGTCTTGAATTTATGTTATTTTTAAAACCTAACTTTATGCTTCGTGAGTATCATTCCATACTTTCTGGTATGTCTTCCTTGAGGTTTGTTCGGAGTGATTTGTTCTTTTATTTATTAATGTTTGTTGTTTGGCCTAATTTTAAGATTTTGCAGATTCTAGTTTTTACACTTTTGCATTTTTCATTTGTTTTAATTTTTTTCCCTTCTGGATAACATTGCTTTTGCTGATATTTTCATCCAACTTGAGATTGCATTGTAAGTTTTTCAAACTTTGTTAGCATATTTTCTTGCACATTATTCAAATTGCTGTATGTGCTACTGTGGTATGCAATAACTTCCTCTTCACTAACTCTTATCATGTTGTTTTTCTCATCTTTACAAGTTTTGCTGGATGTGGATAGATTGTATCAGATAGGTGTATGCTGCAACAAAGAAATTTCTTAGTTCTTTTCTGCCTTTAATCTCATAAAGGAGTATGTAACTGTACGTTAGTACAGTTCTGAGACTTCACTAGTTTACTTCACTAGTTTTACTCCTATTAAATGAATGCTTTCAGGTTATGAATTGAAATAGCCTTTGTGTGCATAATACAGATCATTGCAACTGATCGACTGTTTGACATGTTTTTTTAATTCAGAGTTGAAAACCTGAGAAAATTTAAGAGTGAAGATGGAGATTGTCCAACTTTGGTGTGCACAGATTTGGCTGCTAGAGGACTGGACCTAGATGTTGACCATGTTATTATGTTTGATTTTCCATTGAATTCTGTGAGTCTACCTGCTCATGCTTAGTATATCAGATTGATTTTTGTATTTTTTTTTGTATTTTTCCGCCATGAAGATACGGAGTTGATTTTTGTTTTTTTCACTTCTTTACTATATCAGATTGATTATCTCCATCGGACTGGAAGAACTGCTCGTATGGGTGCCAAAGGTATACTTTTTTGTTTTGAGTTGTTACATGATTCCCGCACTGAAAAAACAGCAGGTTAAAGAGCAATACAAACTTTATTTTCATCTGAAGATCACACAGCTCGTCATAAATTAAGAAGCATCAGAGTCACACTTATATTGTAACCCTTTAAAACTCTTAAGATATCAGAATCCTTCTAGAATGGTGTGCCACACCTAATGCAGGTAACAAGCACGATAAGATCTGCACACAGATGAATGAATTGTAGTTCAGCTTCATCTGTAATCTTGATTTTGGTAACATAGACACTGTTGCATATGCATTTTCTGCAAACCATTTTTTGGTGGTTGTGATTCCTGTACCTTCTTAATCTCTCTCTTTTTTTAAAAAAATTTTGCAGTTCTTGAAAATTCATGTCAGCTGTGGTTTTTTCCATTGTCTTGATACTTGTACTTCTTGCTTAAATGAGAATACTTTCCATTTTTATAGCCCATTGGATTGGAAATGTACTTCCTAGGAGCAAAGCAATGCTTCAAAATCTGAAACATAATTTAGTATGTATATTTTAATGGACAATTTAGGTATAATCTCCTAATCTTAGATGAAATCTTAAGGTCGTTGGTCTGTGTGATCCAGGATTCACTGCTTCACTTCTTTCATGGTTTGTAATTATTTGTGTTCAAAATCTAATCAACCGGCAGTATCAGAAGATATTAGATTATTAGCGGTAATTTCTTATCGCCACAAGTTGCAATGGTCTGATTGGCGTTACAATGGCTTTGAATGTCCTTGGTACCTTTTACCTCGATGATCTTTTAGCTAGTAGTCAACTGTCTTTTTGTCAAATAGATGAGCATGGCGAAACCCCTAGTCGAGTGTCATAATGTTTTAGACTATTGAGAATTTGAATGAACCTTATATCACAGGTCTCTTTAACATGTGCATGTTGCTCATGTCATTCATTCACTTTTTTTAAGGTGGGCTTTTCTTAAGGTGCTTTTTTCTTATCAGGAATTCAGATTGGACAGCTCTCTTACCCTTCTGTGTTTCAGATGTATTTCCAAATTTATATTTGAAGATCGTCTTTCCTTAATATATATATTCTACAACATCAAGATGTTAACTGATTATTTTTTGCAGGCAAAGTGACAAGCCTTGTCGCAAAGAAAGATATTCCTTTAGCCATTCGAATTGAAGAAGCCATGAAGAAAAATGAGAGCTTGGAAGCTCTTTCCGCCAACAGTGTGAGAAGAGATGCCTTCATATCAAGACAGATTGATCAGAAATATAAAGCAAAAGTGATTTTAACCAAAAGTTCATCCAAAGCGGGCAAAAAAACATTATCAGCCCAAAAATCTATGGCAGCCAGGAAAGGAAAAGCATCAGCATCAACAAAATCAAAAACGACTGTCACAATCTCAAAGCCTATCAAGTCTCCTGGTGGTGGAAAAAGGGAATCTAGGGCCAACAAGCTGCAACAGAGTAGAAAATCTGGCGGCGCAAGAATTCCCACCAATAAGCTCAGTGTTGTTGGTTTCAGGGGGCGCAGTTCTGCTGGCAGAAAGCAATCATCTCAACCTATGTGATAATGTCAGAAACAAATATCTGCTTCCACAAAAATTGGAGCAATAAGCAGATTATGGTCTTGAGATTTGTAGGTGAGTTGCTTTTGCCCTTCTATTCAAAGTCTACTGTTCAACAAAGTCACTGCCTTAATGTGAGTTCTGATTCTGTACTATGACTTCAGTACAATGTAAATATAGGTCGTGTTATTTTAGGAGTACAGAACATTTCTTGCTTTGAGAAAGACGTTTAACACCTTGCTTTAAAGATTTTTGCTTGAGCTAAGTGAATGAGGTATACCTCTCCACCAAAGTATTGTTCTAAGTGATGAGCTTATAGGATGAGTCGAGTGCATAATCATCAAAACTAGGTGTTACAACTTACAGGAAGGTATAGGTCTTGGATTTATTGAAAGCTTTGTTGATTAAGATGTGCTAGAGACTGAAAACTAATCCAATTAATATCATATACAAGTATTTTTTATTATTGAGAGATAATCCTGTCAAATCAAGCTATAAATTTTTGAACATATGATTTATAATTAAATTGATGAAAATGTAGTCAGATTAAAATTATTGCAATTTAAAGTGACCCGTTCAGAGCAATGTAATTAGTCTTATAAATGATTGAATAAAACGAGCATTGCATCAAATTTATGCTCTCTCTTTGTTCTTGAACTGAAGTCTAACTTGGATGACATGATGAAACAGCTCAAGAATAAGGTAAGAGTAAAACAATCCTCTCTCATCTCCTTTACTATGGTTTTTCTTCATGAGATTGTAGCTAAAAAGGAGTAAAAGTTAAAATTAATTATTTAAATTTATTATTTTACTACACACCAATCACTAAAATCCAAACTCGAGTTAAGTTAGGCAACTAGACATGGCCCTCAATATTAGCCGAGATAAATTACTTGGTATCACACATAAGAACGTTTTTGACATTACATTATGAGTTTTTTATGATAAAAATTAGAGAACTTATGAATATTTGAATGTCTTTATTATTATTGTTATACAATTTCATAACACTTTTGAAGTAGAACTTTTCTTCTAAAAATTTCATAAATATATTAAATGATTAATAATTCCAAACCTAACAATTGATGGAGTTGCTATAGATTACGAGCACACCGTATGATAGGAAAAAGTGAAGAGATTGCACCCCGAATCATCCACAAATGACTATTAATCTTGTGTCCAAAAGAGTGTTTCAAAATATAAAAAAGCACAAATGAAGAACAAATATTAATTTATATTTTATATTTTAGGAAAGTAATCGAATAAGATTTTTTAATAAATTTATACTTCCAATGAACAAGATATTTGTCCCACAAATAAAGCTTATCCTCTCACAAAAAATGAATGGTGCATTTTTTTTTGGTATAGTTGATATATTAATTTTGAAAAAAATCTTTGATCATAAGTCTTACTTTATATCGTTCGATATTAATTTTTAAATTATAATTTATCTTAATGATTCATTTGCATTCAACTCTTTAACGGTTATTAAGTAATTTAACGAGTTTCCAAACATTACTCTGATCATTTTGACTCTTTTTTCATTGTCTAATATCATATTTTATAATTATTATTTTTCATGGCTTTGAAAATGATAAGGGATCCTTTTTATTCATATATTTTTTTAAAAAATTATATTATCATATTTTATTATTGTTGTATTATGATCAGGGTAATAAAATATACATCTTTTGGATTTTTTAAAATAATTAATAAAATATTAAAAATAATTCTTAGATCTATTTTTTTATGTGGATTGAAGATTCTTATATATATGTAATAGTTCATAACTTAAATAGTTGATAAACCAATTTATTAGGAACAATATTCAAGATATAAATAGCTATTCTAAGAGCTTCATCCTACATCAATTTTGGTATAATGAAATAACTATCATGCTCTTAATCATAACCACAAAAATACGATATTATCTTTCTACAATATTATTTTGCTCTAGCACACCTGGTAAATCATGCTAAGCACAAATACCTTATCTTTTTATGAATCTAATAAAAGAGATAGAATTTTGACTTGATTCATCATATCTATCATAAAATTTACTATCCTTGTCAAATATAATAACTTTAACTTTTCTATTTAATTAGATCTTAATCTCATTTATATATACCTCAAGAGTATCAATAATTTAAATCTTTATGTATTAGATTGTTAAGAGAGGGGGGGGGGGGGGGCTTGCACTAAAATTTTTCTTTCTAAAGTAAAATCTTTTCGAATAAGATAGAATAGAAAATCTGAAGATTTTTGTTTTTAATAAAATAAGTAATTGATTAAAAGTAAGTTGTTAAGGAAGCCGGAAAGATAATTACGTTTGAGGAAAAAAACTTATCGTCTTGCTTTCAAAGAGTTTAGTTAAGTTAAAAGCATCAATTTAACAACATTCAAGCAATGCAAGTATGAAACACTTATAATTTTATAATGGTTCGGTGCCAATGGCCTACGTCCAATTCCGAGTCCTCCTTCTTGAGGCACACCAGCATCCAATACCAATCTTCTTTCGGTGAAGATCGAACCCTTACACTTAAGCTTACAATGGAGACTAGATTTACAACTCTAAACTCTCTCCCTTACCCTTTTTCTTTTTCTTACAATTCTCACATAATATTTTCTCAGAATATAATCCTCCAAAAGTATTGTTCTGAATGTAAGAAAACTTGGGGTATTTATAGGCCCTAAATTGGCTTCAAAACCGGAGCCAAAATCAAACCGTATCCAGAAAATCCGGGTACAGGTGGTTTATTTTGACACATTTCTTCCTAGATGAAATTTAAAAGCTTTTGAAATCTTAGGAGACAATATAAGAATGATCTTGATTCTTATAGAAATATCAAGTTATAAATATTGAGAAGTCATGATCATGTTTAGGATGAAAGGAATCTTAGTAAATAAAAATATCTCAAATTATAATTTTTAAGATTTCAAGATCATGATTTAAGTTATCAAATAATTAAAAGTAACATATCAATGAAGTTGGATAGATTCAAATATATCCATTTTTTAAAATAAAATCATTTGAAAACATATCCAAAGTCATCATCAAAAATTACTTTTCTAAAAATTTCAATAAAGTCATCATAGATTGTTTTCCAAAAGTTTTCTAATTCATTTTTATAGTTAAAGAGATTCAACAAGTCTTGAGCATCTACTTTCAAAATATTACTTAGTGCTCCTAGCCTTATTAGGAAATAACTTTATATTATGAGAGGTTTTGATTTAGGTACCCATTTAATATTAGGTCCTTTATGACATGTTCTTCCCATTTTCTCTAATGTCCTAAGGTTGTTTATGGTTCTTTTAGGAACTCAGATTCATTTATGTGGACTATAATTTCTAAATGAATATTTATAGGTATTATGTCCCAATTTTTCATAAGAATTATATTTAACTCTTGGTGGCACATTTAATGTAGGTTTTTTTACGAATATGGTTGGTTTTTGTTGAATATTTCTAACAAAGCCTATGTCATGTCTATTATTGATATGACCCTTATTGGCAAGGATCATATTTAGGGATTTATTCCCTATCTCAAATTTCTCTAATGTAGTTTTAAGCATACAATTCTCTATTTTAACATTATCTAGCATATCGTATTATAAACATGGTTTAGATGAAGCTTAGGAGTCATGCATTTCATCAAGTCTTTTAACTATCAAATCATGATCAACTTTAAGCAGTTTAAAAGACTTGCTATGTTTTCTAAACTCATTAAATAAATCATTAAACATGCTTAATAATTCTGAAAATGAAAAAACTAAAGACTCACTAACCTCATCTTCGATCGCCATTAAAGCAAGGTTCTCCACTTCTTTGTTGAGCATTTGATCTTTTGAGCTCCTTGGCTTCTTTTGTTCATAACAAGAGGTTGTGTCTATAATTTTTATAAGGTTCAAGTTCATTAATTTTTTCGGTTCATTTTTTAAAAATTTATGTCCAAAGTTCTCATCACTCGAGATTTCACTCGAGGAGTCATATGTCATTCTTAGTTCACAATCCTTCCTGTTCTTTGAAAGGTATTCTTCAAGTTCATTTTTGTAATATATTTAATTAAATGATTCATTTATATTAGTTGTGCTTTCATGTATGATTTTCAAAGAATGTCATATATCAAAAGCCGAATCACAAGCAGAAACACGATTAAACTCATTCATATCAAGAGCATAAAGCAAGACATTCATAGCCTTTGCGTTTAAAGAGAAAGTCTTCTTCTCCAAATCATTCTAATTATTCATTGAAAGAGAAGACTTTTCAAATCCGTTCTCAACTATATTCCATAAATCAAAGTCTAAAGAGATGAGAAAAATACGCATAAGTGTTTTCCAATATGTGTAATCCGTCCCATTGAACATGGGTGGACGTGAAATGGAATGTCCCTTATTCATGCCAAAATAAATCATTTACTCAAGTAGGTGTTAATCCAAAGAGTAATAACCTTGCTCTGATACCAACTGTTAGGATCAATTAGCACTAGGGGGAAGGGTGAATTAGTGCAAACAAAATTTTTTCTTTTCGAATAAGATAGAATAGGAAATATGAAGCTTTTTATTTTTAATAAAATAAGTGAGTGATTAAAAGTAAGTTGTTAAGGAAGCCGGAAAGATAATCACGTTTGAGGAAAATAACTTATCGTCTTGCTTTCAAGGAGTTTAGTTAAGTTAGAAGCATCAATTCAACAACATTCAAGCAATACAAGTATGAAACACTTATAATTTTATAGTGGTTCGGTGCCGATGACCTATGTCTACTTCCGAGTCCTCCTTCTTGAGGCACACCGATATCTACTACCAATCTTCTTTGGGTGAAGATCAAACCCTTACACTTGAGCTTACAAGGGAGACTAGATTTACAATTCTAAGCCCTCTCCCTTACCCCTTTTCTTTTTCTTACAATTCTCACACAATATTTTCTCATAATACAATCCCCCAAAAGTGTTGTTCTGAATGTAAGAAAACTTGGGGTATTTATAGGCCTCAAATTAGCTTCAAAATCGGAGCCAAAATCTAACCATATTTAGAAAATCCGGGTACGGGCGGTTTACCCGCCGACCTGGGCGGTTTACCTGTCGTCAACAGCTGGCCGCCGCCCAAATTCTGTGGTACGACCAGTTCACCCACCACATGGGCAGTTTACCCATCGAAAGCTGCTACACGCCACCTGGATTCTGTGGTACGGGTGGTCCAATCGTTGCTCACCGACGGTTTACCCGCCGAAATTTCCGTAAAAGTGGTTCCCTCCACTTTTTGAATTTCGACTTGACTTTTACGTTGACCAGATCTTTGGTCAACAGATTTAGCTCAACCAAACCCAGTAGTGGATCCAGTTGCCTTATTGAGTTGATTTGGATTTCTTCCAAATCCAACTCAATTAGGACTCTAACTTCTAACTATGACTCAATGATTATAATACTTAATGACTAATTAAACCTAATTAAGACTTAACTCTCGTATACTCCGGCAATGTTGCGACAAGTCATCCGGTCTTCTTTATAGCGATCTCCCTCCGTGTTCCCAGCGAGCTTCCCGATTCCTTCGGCGAATCTCCTAACGAACTTCCGGCAAGATCCCACCGCATTATTCAAACTCGGCCCGATGCCTAGGCTTTATCTTGGCCCATCATATGGTTGTAACTTCATTGATCCTGTCATAGTTAGATCTGCACGATGCTAATTATGACTTAATTAAATATAATCATAATTACCAAAATATCCATCACAAGACCATCCCGACTCCCGGCAAGCTTTTCGGCTGCCCCCGACAATCTTCCGGCGAGTCTCGATCTTTTTTTGGCGAACTCCCTTGCGCCATCCTGACAAACTCCCGATACCCTCGGCGAGCTTCCGACACACTCCTGGCGAGTTCCCAAACGTATCGACTCGATGCATGGACTTAACCTTGGCCAATCTTGATTGTAATAGTCCTTCTATCTTAATTAATCCTACATCAATCAACTCTAATAATCCTGTTAGATCAATAATCCATTAATTGATTTTATAATCAAAATCCGAGATTCAACATAGATTACATAATCATATTTTGAGAGGTCAATATATAAATATGATAAAATATCTCTCTACTGAAGTATAAAATATAAATAACCTCAAGGAGTTCTTTACTTCTTGTGATATTTTTCATATGTTTAGTTTGATGTAAACATTAAAATTAGTGAAATTTAATTTTTTAAAATATTACATTTCACCAATCTTTTAATTTTTTTAGAATTATGTCCCAAATGTCTATGCCATAATATATAATATTTCTCATCATTGAAACTATATTTCAATCCAACATTTGATTATAAGGTCATCAATGGTTTTGCAAAGTCAAGATTCAAATTCATTTTGTATAAACCATTATTCAAAATTTCAAAACCAACATTTATTAAATTATATAATATACTGAGTTTGTCATCATAAAAAATATTTTAACTCATTAGTTCCAAATAGATAAAAGTAAATTTCTAAATATAGTAGGAATAGAGCATGTGTCCTTAAGATCCATTAGATGACTCGTTTCCGAGTTATAAGTGATAAGTTCCTTATACTATCACTTTTACTTTTGAGACAATTCTCATAACGATAATTTTTTTATTTTCTTTCCATTTTTGAGTTAAGAAAAATCGTGACATATAATAAATAATATAAGTTAAAACATTAGAATCAATCCATTAAGTATCAGAAGGAATCTTTGTAATGTTTGATTTGAAATATATAAATGTTAAGGGCTTATTTTCATTAGGTTAGAATTTTTAAACATAATAAATTTATTTAGTGGATGACATTTTATGCTTCTTTTCTTATTACTAGCTTCTTGAGTATTAACTAAAATATTATGATATCTTCCCTACCTTGACCTTAATTATTTTTGATTACACATACTAGTTGTCTCATTCAAGTTTTATTTATTTTTATTTATATTATTTATAGAATCTTGAATGGGCCAAACTGAGGAGGGAGAAAATTATGATGAACTGCATGAGGAAATGCTCATCTATAGCATTGTTAGTCATATCGAAGATATGATCTTGAAATCCTCGAGTGCCATCATAATAAGTCATAATCAGTTCTTTCATTAATGTGTTAGCTAATGACTTATCAATAAATTTAAATATATCTTCAATAGCTCTCAAATATTCATGTGTACTAGTTGCAAACAGTAATAAAATCTTGATGTTATTTATAATTATCATTATTATAAGTAATGAAATCTTGATGTTATTTATAATTATCATTATTATAAATATTAGACTGAGCTTATTAGATTTTTTGTAAGTATTTATTTTATTAATTTATTTTATAGTGCTTTCATCAGTCAAATCTATGGGCCTTTCAATAGTTAATAATAGGTCAAGATATGATATAATTAGTGTGAAGTGCATACACATTAACCATTCTGAATAGTTTGAATAAGAAAATATAGAGACACTAGAAACATGAGAATATAAAAAATGAAGCATCATTGTATAATATAAAATAATAATAATATTTTAAGTTTAAAAATATAATAAACTATTGATATTATCCATATTTCACCTTTAGGTAAAATATTGATATATCCAATATTCATCCAAAATTATTTATATTGGACTAATACCATTCTTGTGATATAGTATTGTTACTGATATGACATATTTTCGACTCGTCAAATGTAGACCTCCATGCCAGCCTCGGTAGAAGTCGACTAGACACATACGACTCAACTCGAGCTTAGGTCTCGGGGAAGAGCACTAACCTGGTCCATCGCTCGAGGACCTCAGGTTAACATCAGTAGACAGATCGATGGTCCACTCTTTGTCCACTGCTCGAGGACCTCAGGTTAACATCAATAAGACAAATCAATGGTCCGCTCCTCGCTTGAGGAGCACGACGGTGTATGACTCTAAACCAGCCCCCACACACATTAAATAATTTCGTACAAAGGCTCTGAACCAGTGCCCGCACACATTAAACAACTTCGTACAAAGGCTCTGAACCAATGCTGGCACACATTAAATAACCTTGTATAAAGGCTCTAAATTAGCACCCGAACACATTAAACAACCTCGTACGAGCCCTTCTCCCATAAGAGAGGATAAAATGCACCTAGGTAAAATAGTAAGGGGGGATTCCATCATGCAAAAATCACACTCCAACACTTGGCTTCCATTACTAACTTGATCATCGAAGGGGCCGAGTCGAGGCACCCACACTGCCGACTAAGGCCTTGGTGCAGGATGCAGGAGTCAGGCTTGGGGAACAGTGAGTTGACAAGCCTAGGACCGCCAGGGAGGCCCCCTTCTGAGTCAGCACACCACCCAAATATGTCCCTCGAAGTCGCATAGACATCCTTGTGCATACGAGACGAACCAAGCTGAGACGAAATCTTAGCCCTCATTGAAAGGAACACAACATTCTTTTGGTATTAGAGGAAGGGACCAATGTTGTAAGAACATCATGAGCCACTCGGTAACCTAAGGGAATATCCGGGTGAAAGGACCCATAATCAAAACTGATGGTTACAAGTGCCCTGCAAGCCACTCACGTGAGTGATGGCACGTGTAACATACTGTGCGATCTTTTTACTTATGATTAATATTGGTATATTCTCATATTATATTGCTTGTAACATATATATTGTGATGTACTTGGTTCTGTGCAATGAGAATAAGATCGTGATGATATTATGATAATGAGATCGATTCACCTTTAAACACAGATCCTAAATAATCTTGATCATAGGTTACTCGAGAGGGACATCGAGATAACCGAATAGACCGGTGTACTATATACCTGTCCATATGATGGAGGCGACTGCTTTCATAGCCACTTGTGTCGAGACACTAAGGATATAATACAGGTGCTCATTGGAGAATGAGTTCACTGATTGATCTGCTTATGGAATGCTGTATAGTTAAAGATACCTAATGTCAGACAATAATTCCATAGTCTCAATTGTGTATCTAGTCCTTTGACTTGAAATACCAAGGATGTCTTGTATAAGTACTCATTTCTTTGACACCAGACTTATAGGTTTGGAAAGTTCTAGATCTGGTACAACCGGTTATCGGGATTGGTAGCCAACCTTACGAAGGCAAGTGAGTGTCAATAGAGGATCATCCACTCTCCGTATCACGAGAGAAATATCTCATATGTGCTTGCTTAGACAAATCCCTGGCCAGGGTCATTCGAATTAAGAGAGAAAGAGTTCTCTGGTAGAATCCTATTAGAGCAAGACAAACTGATTTTATTTGTGACATGGGAATACCATGTCCAATATATGGTTTCTGAGATATTAGTTGGATGAGAGATTATAAATACATGGTAATTATGGATAGATAGGTTCAATGGATTCGATCCCCTTATACTATTTGGGGACTATGACGTAGTAGCCTAGTACGTCCATAGTTGATAAGTCGAGTTAATTATTATGGAGATAATAATTCACTATATCAGAATGAGTTCTGATGGGAGCGACTCACGATCAGCTCGGTATTGAGCCTAGAGGGTCACACACATATGACGAATGTTTAAGCGAATAGAGGATTGGATGAAGATCCAATTAGCCTCTATTCTCATTAGATGAGGCCTTATGCTGATGAGCTCCTTGCTTGAGGCCCAATTGGAGGCATAAGGAGATTATTAGATAGAGATCCAAAAATACAAGTTTAGTGGGTAATTGGATGAAGATCCAATACCCACTGAGGTAGGAGCCCTAGGATTTTTGGTGGCTCTATATAAATAGGAGGGGAGACTCATGGTTGATAGGCTGCAACTTTGGCCTCCCCCTCCTATTCTCCTCCCTCCCTGTGCACAAGTGTTACGAGATCAGATTGGAGGAGTTTTGCTGCAGAGATCCATTGTGTGGATACTGCTAGAGAGGAAGACGCTTGACTTCCTTTATACTCTCTATATGGATCTGAAATACAGGGATATATGATCTCCCTAGGTAAAATCAATCTCTCACACATCACAGTTTTTCAGTTTTTGCGGTATTCTCGCAATCCCAATCTTTTGCACGATGATTTGATCTGCATGGGAAACCAGTTTTTTATTTTGATTTTAGTTGCACATATGATACTCCCGTTGAGGTTTCCTAACAATGGTATCAAAGCCAAAGTTTTTGTGCAAAAGATTGATTTTTAAACTGCATGTGATAAGATTGAACTACGTAGAATCGTTCTATGCATTTTTGCAGCGAAGGCAGCGAGGAAAGGGGGCAGCCGACCACGGCCACACCCCTTGCAGGGGTGCCCAGCCACGACTAGGCGGCCACCTACAGGGGTGGCAGGCCATGGCCAACCCCCTTGCAGTGGCGGCCGACTACGACGAAGGTCTTCTGTGGGGGCAGTCGCTTGCAAAAGGCGACTGTGCCGCCCGCGGTCAAGCCGTAAGGGCGGCTACCCGCGGTGCGTCCGCACGAGGCAACCGCCAGTAGGAGCGGCGACGCTGGCCGCAAGGGTGGCCGCCCCTTGGCAGGGCGATTGTCGGTCGCAAGAAAGATGATTATGCCCTCAACAATTCTTGATATTTTGAGGACCGTCCTCCCTTCCATAATTCTAAAAATACCCTTAACAATACTAGAAATTTTGAGGATTGTCCTCTCATCCAAAATTATGAAAATACCCTTGACATTTCTAAAAATTCCGAGCATGATATCATGATTTCCAGAAAAATAATTAATTAAATAGTTTAATTAATTATTATATATATATAGTAATCCTACATATGATGTGATGTACATGTGATGTATAATGTGGATGGATGATCATGAGCTATATGTTGTGATGTGTGTAATTATGATTATTATTATTATTATTATTGGGGCTTGCGAGCCATTGTTTATCTCATTTATTGTCAGGTATGGATGCTTGTTATTATTTGTAATTACATGGAGAGGCACAGTAGAAGCATGAATGTGACAGCAAGACCCACGATGCCGTGGCGAGAGATCACGTCCCATGGTGATTCGACGATTCAACGAAACTGATGATAACGAGATTAACAATTACAGGGCATGAAGATGCGCCGATGCACACATAGATCCTATTGTGAGTGATTAGGCCCATTGGCTCGGGCTTAATCATATTAGGTGATGGCTCATGATCATCCAGTATGGCTTGCATATGTGATGTGTTATACACCCACTAGATATATGTATATATATATTTACTTGCGATGTAGATATATATTAAATATGTATGTGTGTGACACGACATATTAGGATACCGATACGAAAGAAAAACCCCCCCTATGATAATATTAAGTCAGTAAGCGTGAGATAATAAGATTGATCCACATGACATTCCATCGTTATATGAAGAAATTGAATCACGACATATGTTGAGTTGGTCGAGTCCCTCGAGGCTCACCTATCTACACGATCGAGTTCTTACCTATGACATAGAGATGTCACTGGTGACCTGAGGACATGGTATGCTTGGTCGAGTCCCTTGAGGGCATATCATCAAATCAGACTCATCTTGTAATGATGATGATGACTTAACTGAATATCATGGTTGGTCGAGTCCCTCAAGACCATGATGATTCAAAGGTCGAACGTGACGGAATCCCAAGGAGTTATGTTTGGCAAGAGTTGCCTACCTTTTGGGTTTAGTGTAATTGGTCGAGTCCCTCGAGGTTGCACTAAGACGCTAATTGGATCCTGATCCCTATTAGGATTCTGCTGGAGACTTTCATCTCACGTGTCGAGGGTGTCAATCCCCACTAGGAGTCTTCACTTGTCAGATTGTTATGATAATACATGGGTATTAGATTCTGGTAAGACCTAGGAGATTGGCTATAGGCGAGATGGACCTCAAGATGGGCAATGTAGCAAGAGTTGCTATAGTTGCTGTTGGGGACGTCACCCTACATCTGCCTAGTAGAGTTATTATTGCATTAGATGCATGCTATTTTGTTCCCTCTATTACTAAAAATATTATTTCCATCTCTTGTTTGATAATTAGTGGATATAAATTAGTTTTTAAGAATAATATTTGTTCAATAATTATGAATGATAAGATCATCACTAGAGGGACCTTGATAAATAGCTTATATGTGTTAGACACTTCTCCATATATCATAAATATAAATACGTCTAAGAGAAAAAGAGATGAGGTGAACAATGCATACCTATGACACTATAGGCTAGGTCATATACACGAGGGAAGGATTCAAAAGTTGCTGAAAGATGGATACTTAGATCCATTTGACTATGAGTCATATGCAACTTGCGAATCTTGCCTTTGTGGGAAGATGACAAACTCTCCTTTTAGTGGAACTAGAGAGAGAGCCACCGAGTTATTAGAATTCGTACATAGTGATGTATGTGGTCCCATGTCGACTCAGGCTATAGGTAGATACTCATACTTCATTACATTCACTGATGGTTTCTCTAGGTATGGACACGTGTACTTAATAAAGTACAAATCTGAAGCCTTTGCGAAATTGAGAGAATATAAAAATAAGGTGGAGAACCAAATTAGAAAGAGTATTAAGACTCTTCGGTCAGATCGAGGAGGAGAGTATTTGAGTACAGAGTTCACCCATTTCCTTAGGGATAATGAGATTCTATCACAGTGGACACCTTCTAATACACCTCAGCTCAATGGTGTATCAGAATGGAGCAATCACACATTGTTAGACATGGTGCGGTCCATGATGAGTTTCACTGACCTACCCGCCTCATTCTGGGGGTAAGCCCTAAGTACCGCAGCTTACCTTCTGAACAGAGTTCCATCAAAGTCGGTAGTGTCTACACTATATGAGATATAGAAAGGAAAGAAACCCGATCTTAAGGTGGTGAAGATTTGGGGCTATCCTGCTCACGTTAGAAAATACAACCCCGATAAGTTGGAATCAAGGACGGAACGATGTACATTCATGGGATACCCTAAGGAAACTTTGAGGCATTATTTCTATCATCCTTAGGACCGAAAGATCTTTGATGCCAAGAGAGTTGTGTTCCTTGAGAAGGAACACATTCTTGGTGAAAATAGTGGGAGTGAGATAGAATTGAGCGAGGTTGGAGAACCTAGCTCAAGCACCATTCTAGAGCTCTAGTCTATTCAGGTACCTAACACATAAATTTTAACTTTGCGTAGGTCTAGCAGAGTATCTCACCCTCCTGAACGATATATGAGATATATCAGTGAAAGGACTCTCAGGATGTTGATTCTCAGACTACAAGGAGGCTATTATGAGTATAGACTCTGGGAAGTGGCAAGAAGTCATAAATTCTAAGATGGATTAGATGTACTCTAACAAGGTTTAGAACCTTGTGGATGCACCTGAGGGTATGGTACCCATTGGCTGCAAGTGGATTTTCAAAAAGAAGATTGGAGTAAATGGAAAGGTGGAGACCTATAAGGCAAAGCTGGTAGCTAAAGCATATCGTTAAAGATAAGGAGTTGACTATGACGAATCATTTTCACCTGTAGTCATGCTTAAATCAATTAGAGTTCTTTTGGCCATTGCAGTACACTATGACTATGAAATTTGGCAGATGGATGTCAAAATGACATTTCTCAATGACAATCTTGAGGAGGAGATGTATATGATACATCCAGAAGGATTCGTTTCCAAAGAGAGTACAAATAATGTGTGCAGGTTGCTTAGATCCATTTATGGATTGAAGCAAGCTTCCCGAAGTTAGAACACTATTACCTTCTTAGTATTGTATGGGGATGACATCATAATCATTGAGTATGATGAAGGAATACTCTCTACAGTAAAGGCTTGGCTACCCAGAAACTTCTTAATGATAGACATAAGGGAAACATCATATATTTTGAGGATCCGGATCTATAGAGATAGATATAAGAGGATGCTTGACTTGTCCTAGTCTAGGTACATAGACTCTATTATCAAAAGGTTTGGCATGAAGAATTCTAAGAGAGGTCTCATACTGATGAGACATAGAATATCACTTTTTAGGAGTATACTCCCAAGGACTTCTGAAGAAAGGATAAACATAGATAAGATACCTTATGCCTCAGCTATAAGGTCTATCATGTATGCTATACTATGTACTAGGTCTGATATAACACATGCTGTGAGTGTCATGAGCAGGTATCAGGCAGATCCAGGTTTAGAACACTGGAAGGTAGTGAAGTGTATCCTTAAGTACTTGAGAAGGACTAAGGATCTTTTACTAGTATATGGAGGAGATAGCCTCTAGGCTAAGGGCTATAGGGACTCGAGTTTCCAGTCCAACATTGATGATAGCAAGTCAAACTCAGGATATGTTTTTACCCTGAATGGAGAAGCAGTAAGCTGGAAGAGTTCCAATCAAGATACCACTGCTGACTCGACCATGGAGGTGGATTACATTGTAGCAGTAGAAGTAGCAAAAGAAGGGGAATGGATGAAGAAATTCATTATGATATGAGAGTCGTACCAAGCAGCATGGAGGTGATTCCCATATACTACGATAGCGACAGGGTGATAACTCTAGCAACGAAACCCAAGTCTCATCAGAATTGTTCTAAGGAGGTTCCATCTGATTAGAGTAATCATGACCTGAAAAGATATAGCAAAGGAAAGAGTTCCATCTAAAGGTAACCTTGTAGATCCACTGACAAAACTGCTAGCTCAGATTGTATTTGAGCGTCACAGGGGTTTGATAGGGATTAGACACATAGGTGATTGGCTTTTGGTCAAGTGTGAGATTGTTGGTTACAGATGCCCTGCAAGCCATGTGAGTGATGACACGTGTGACAGGCTGTGTAATCTTTTTGCTTATGATTAATATTGACATATTCTCACATTATATTATCTGTAGCATTTATATTGTGATATTCTTGGTTCTGTGTAATGAGAATCGGATCGTGATGAGATCACAATAATGAGATCGATTCACCTTTAAACACATATCCTAAATAATCCCGATCATAAGTTACTTGAGAGAGACATCGAGATAATCGGATAGACCGGTGTACTATATACATGTCCATATGATGGAGGTGACTAGTCTCATAGCCACTTATGTGGAGACACTAAAGATATAGTACAAGTGCTCATTAGAGAATGAGTTCACTGATTGATCCACTTATGGAATGATATATGGTTAAAGATACCTAATGTCAAATAATGATTCCATAGTCCTAGTTGTGTGTTTGGTCCTTTAACTTGAGACACCAAGGATGTCTTGTATGAGTACTCATTTCTTTGATGCCAGACTTATAGGTTTGAAAAGTTCCAGATATGGTACAGTTGGTTATCGGTATTGGTAGCCAACCTTACGATGACAATTGTGTATCGATAGAGGATCATCCACTCTCGGTATCATGAGAGGAATGTCTCATATATGCTTGCTCAGACAAATCCCTGGCCAGGGTCATTCGGATTGAGAGATAAAGAGTCCTTTGGTAGAATCCTATTAGAGTAAGACAAACTGATTTCGTATGTGACTTGGCAGTATCATGTCCAATATACGGTTTCTGGGATATTAGTTGGATGAGGGATTATAAATACACGGTAACTGTGGACATACAGGTCCGATGGATTCGATCCCTCTGTACCATCTGGGGACTATTGTGTAGTGGCCTAGTACGTCCATTATCGATGAGTCGAGTGAATTATTATGGAGATAAAAATTTATTATATCAGAAAGAGTTTTGATGAGAGCGACTCATGACTAGCTCGGTATCGGGCATAGAAAGTCACACACATATGGTAGATGCTTCATCGAATAGTGGATTAGATGAAGATCCAATTAGCCCTTATTCTCATTAGATAAGGTCCTATACTGATGGGCTCCTTGCTTGAGGCCCAATTGGAGGCCTAAGGAGATTATTAGATAGAGATCTAATACCTACTAAGGCAGGAGCCTTGGGATTTTTGGTGGCTTTCTATAAATAGGAGGGGAGACTCATGGTTGATAGGCTACAACTATGACCTCCCCCTCCTATTCTCCTCCCTCCCTCTGTGCAAAAGTTACGAGATCAGATTGGAGGAGTTTTGCTGCAGAGATCTTTCGTGTGGATACCGCTAGAGAGGAAGACACTTGACTTCCTTCATCCTCTCCATCCAGATCTAGAATATAAGGATATATAATCTCCATAGGTAAAATCAATATCTCACACATCATGGTTTTTTAGTTTTTACAGTTTTCTCATGATCCCAATCTTTTGCATGACGATTTGATCTACGTGGGAAACCGGTTTTTTATTTTGATTTCCGCTGCGTATGTGATGTTCCTGCCGAGGTTTCCTAACAAAAACCTGCTTCCTAATTCGGGGAGGTTGATTCATGCCCCACCCACTGTAGATGGGAACATTGCTTCCCAGACTTCGGCCAAGTACTAGAGATTGTTGAACGACTCGGAATAGGGACATGGACAATTGGTCATCTCCTCGAAAGCCTTTCACGGACTCATACAGCAGGTCCAGGCATTAGCGGGAAAGATGCAGGCTATCATTTCTCTCATTCCTCAACTCGCCCAGTCTACACTCTCGCTACAAACTCTATTGCTGGCGCCAAATTCGTTGCAGGTGCCGCCAACATCCCACACGCTTCCACCCCAATCTCCTCAGAGCCTCCCTCCTCTTAAGCAACCGGCCTTGGGGGTGCATTGGCCGACGAAGATCGGCTAGTGGCCCTTTGTCTGCACTTTGAACACGATGATTCAGACACTCGTCCGCACCATCAAGATCGCCCCGAGCTAGATACCCTATCGTCAGACTCCATAGATTCGCTCCGGGCCCAATTACACCACGTCACTTGACGGCTGGACAAGGTTCAGAGGGAGGTCCGCAAATCAAAGGAGGAATGCAGGATAGTCCCTTTCACACAAGAAATACATGATAAGTGTTAGTACCCCAGTTGAGTCGGGTCCTACTCGATTGAGTCGAGTCATTAGATTGAGCCTTGTTGGCTAGCCTAGACCTAACATTAGGTCGATATGAGGAGATATGAGTCAATTGAAATAAATCAGCACAAATCCAAGTAGGGTTAGGATTTGACTGAACTAGAGTTGGGTTAGGAGTCGGAGTTGGATTCAGGTCAGAGTCAAGCTTGCAATTAACCCAATGGGCTGCCCACCTTGATGAGGGGAAGTTGGCTAGGGTTTAGGGAGTAAGAGTTAGAGTCTCTCAAGGAGTTAGGGTTTTGAGGCCTATATAAGCATGTAGCCGCACCCCCTCTTTTTCAATAAGCAGCACAACTTTTCTTTAAGCCATTGTGCTGATTACTAAGGAGGGAGGAACCCAATAGAGTTCCATAGAGGCTGATCCCCTACAGAGATCGTTCCAGCGATAAAATCCTATGGGGTTCTATCATTTGGTATCAGAGCCGTGATCTTAGTGCTTCACTGCTCTTCCACCTTTGCCGCTGCCATCCAATTACCCACCACCTCCTAAGGAATTCTCACAATTACTATGATCATTGCCGACTCCACCGTCATCACCCTCTACCACAGATCCATCATCTGCTGTCGCTACACTAATTGCAACAAGATTTGGTATTGCTCTTCTCGCAAGAACATTACCGCTACTATAAGTTTTATCTAAAAACTAAAAAAAGTTACATCTATTCTTTGCTGCAAATGCCCCATAAGCCATTCACACACTGCAAAAGTTATCATCGTAAAGCTGCCATCTTTACAAAGAAAGTTATGCTATGAAGTTTCAGCTGCATACTTGCTGCCATTTGCCGATCTTACTGCCATCTTTTTCTGATGAAATCTTCTACATATTTTACATTGGTTTGGCTTTCATCTTCATCAGATCCTTGCTGAAATCATCTCTATAACATTGGTATATTACTGAAAATTTTCATCGCATAACTGCTGATTTTTTAGACGAGAATTTTCCTGCCAAAAGAATTGTCGGTGCTTCTTGCTACATCTCTGCCAAATTGTTCTTGCTGTCAACATCACCCATTCCTTGTTGTCAAAACCATCCCAAATTATTGGTACACTGCTAGAAATTTTTGTCATGAAACTGCTGTCTCTTTAATGAAAATTCTACTGCCACTATCTCCCTTTTCACCTTATACCGTAGCAAGTATTGCTGCTGCACAATACTACTAGCAGTGATCTCTTGGTGCCATCTGCCTTGGTCATGACCAATAGTGATCTCTTATGGCTAGCAGCATCTGCCTTAGTTGTGGTCAGCAATGATCTCTCGTTGCACAATGCTGCTAGCAGTAATCTCTCTTGCTTCTCTTTCAACCTTCTTTTGCCGTCGATGTTGTTCCTAGGCCAGCGAACCATCGGCAAACCTTGATGACACTGCTCCCAACTGCACCTAACACCCAACTGCACCCTACTCCCTCTTCCTCAACCACAAGGAAGATCGTCTCTTTCCTCCCGCTTGTTCAGCAAAAGATTGCAGCAAAGGAAAAGGGTTCCTTCAATCTCTCCTTGAAGTGCTCTTGAAGTGACAACAACCCATCCTACTCGAGCGAGAAAGGGACACGCCGTCGGTTGCTACTATCTCCTCACATCGACATCATTGCCTCCTCTACCTTCTTCCCTGCTCCTTAGCCACGTGGAGGGTAGCCCCATCATAGATTAGTGATGCCGCTAGAACTTGCTCCAACCATGCATAGCAACGTTGCTACCCCTCCCTTGTCGTCGCCACCTCCTACCGTTATTGTTGTCGCTCCTACATTAGATCGCCTCATCTGCCATCTGTAGCCACGCAGCCAGCTGCTCCCTCCTTCGTTGCTATCCCTTCTGCCATTGTTGCCACTCACTGTTGCAACTACCTTGCTTACTCCCACATCCTATGTCAATCGAATGCGCACAACCACCGCTCCCCGGACCACCGTCACAGCCCTTTTCTTCCTCTGCCAACCATGTCATTGTTGGTTGCTGACTTCAACGCCTGCAGCCATGTAGCCACTAACCGCCTTTGTCCCTCCCTACTATCACCCTTGCCGCTGCTGCCACCACCCTCCCCTTTAGCCTTCCTTTGCCGTCGACATTACAGATTTGGAGTTTTGCACCACGACATCGATAGATCTAATCGATGCCAAGTTGGAGGCATTCGAGACACGTATGGAGGACATACTACTTGCTCTCTTCATGGAGTTTAGATTGGGTCGATTGCAAAGCCCAAGAAGATCACAACATGGTAGGAGTTCCGATTGCAAGGAGAACCTAATAAAGAAGGAAAGACAAGCGACAAACCCATCATGCCCACGCACTAGTGTGGACTTCCCTTGATGGGAAGACAGAGACTTGATCAGATGGATTTCATGCGCGGAGTGATATTTCCACTATTACAGGACCCCGAAGGCTTCTATGGTTGACATTGCTGCCATCCATTTAGGAAGAGAAGCTGCTCAATGGTATAATTGGTACAAGCACACCCACAAAGTCTCAATATTGAGGCAATTCAAGAGTGAGCTACTACTTCGCTTCGGATTGTCCGAGTACAAAAATATTGACGGTCAACTAGCAAAACTCCGCCAGACCTCCCACAGTTTAGGAGTACCAGACCAACTTTGAAATGTTAGGATCAATTGACACTAAGAGGGGGAGGGGGAGGGGTGAATTAGTGCAAGTGTAAATTCTCGTTTTAAACAAAAACTTTTCGCTTTAGGCAATATAGGAAGATCCAAAGCTTTTCGTTCAAGTAAAGCAAGTGACTGATTAAAAGAAGATTACTAAGTTACTTACTTATAAATTACTTAAGAAAGAACAAGGAAATCCCAAAGATAAGCAACGTCGTATATGAAGTGCTTGACGTGAAAACCTTACTTTCAAGGAGTAAATTAAATCAGAAGCATCAATACAAAATTAGAAAGAAAGAAAAGCAAAAGAAGAACTCATAAGTTTTATGGTGGTTCAACATCAACGGGCCTATGTCCACTCCCGAGTCCTCCTCCTTGAGGCACATCGACATTCACTACTGATCTTCTTTGGGTGAAGACCAAACCCTTACACTTTTCTTACAAGGGAGACTTGATTATAACTCTTTGATCACTCCCTTACCCCTTTTCTTGTTTCTTACAAATCACACAAGTTTTTTCATAAAATTTTATCCCCAAATTGTTATGTGGAATGTAAGAAAACTTAGGGTATTTATAGGCCCTAAATGACTTCAGAAATTGGAATAAAAAATTTAAACATACATGTAAAATCCAGGTATAGGCGATTCAGCCACAGGCTTAGGTGGGTCAACCATCAAAAGCACCCAGAATCTTAGATATGGGCGGATCAGCTGCCTAGCTTGGGCAGTTTACCCATCGGCAACTGCCTGGAAACTAGGTACGGGCGGTTTACCCATCGGTCCTCGGTAGTTTAACCGCTGACAGCGCTGACAGTCGCCCTATTTCCAGGGTACGGGTGGTGCAACCGTCACTCGCCGACGGTTTACCCACCAGAATCTCTGGAAAAGTGGTTCCCTCCACTTTTCAAATTTTGACTTAAACCTGATGTTGACCAATTCTTTGGTCAACTAATTGAGTTGAACTTGAGCTCAACCAAACCCCATAGTGGATCCAGTTGCCTTATTGAGTTGATTTGGATTTTATCCAAATTCAACTTATTTAGGACTTAATCCCTAACTATGACTCAATGACTACAACTCTTAATGACCAACAAGCTAAACCAAGACATAACTCGCGCTAATCTGGTAGCCTCTGGCATTCTTGTGATGAGTCTTCCGATCTTCTTCGGACGATCTCCCAACATATTCCTAGTGAGTTTCCTAATCCCTTTGGTGAATCTCCTAGCGAATTCCTGACGAAGTCCCACTGTATCATCCGAACCCGGCCTGATGCCCAAGCTTGATTTTGGCCCATCATTTGGTTGTAACTCAATTGCTCCTATCATCGTTAGACCTTCAATTCTTCCTCTAACACACATGTTAGATTAAACACTCATCAATTGATTTCATCATCAAAATCTGAGATTCAACAATCTCTCCCTTTTTGATGATGACAATCAATTGATGACGTAGTTAATCTTAACTCTCACTAAATCCATGACATAATAAAGAAGACTTAAATTCAAGAGAATCATACACTCTTGAATTCAAGTAAATCAAGATAATCAATATTTCAACCAAATCATATTTCAAGGATACTCATATATCAACATAAATTCACTTTTAAATTATCTAGTCATCAATTCATCGAGGATTTTCATGAACTTTAAATATTTGTAAATTTCAACTCATTAAGGATTTTCATGAACTTCAAACATTTAAAATTTTTTTGTTAAGTTATTACATAAGTCATCAACATCCATTTAATTATATAAGTCATTAATATCCATTTCTCCCCCATTGTCATCAACAAAAATGTGAAATATGATAATGAGTCATAAAGAATTGTCTTCCTCTTGTGAAAAAGAAGGAAAGAAAACAATGGAGGAGTTATAAAATATCATTAAACATAACTCTCAATTTTGTAAAGGTGAATTTTGAAGATAAACTCAAAACTCTAAGACATTCAAGGAGATTCAAAAGTTTAAGAGCTACTCATATATTTAAAATCATCTCACGTAATTTCAAGTAAACATAGTAAATATCCGTGAAATAACAAAATCATCATCATGCAAATTTTCTTTCTTTTTTGTGAATAATAAGATAAACATCTCATGAGAACAATAAGATAATTTTATGTGAACAATAAGATAATTTTTTAAAAAATTATTATCATGAAATCTAGATTAGTAATTCATATATTTTCATGATTTAGCATTCAAAGTTCTCTTTTAAGAAAATCAAATTGTTCTTCATTAAAAATATCCGGTAATTGATGCTTAGTGTCAATAAATTTCAAGGAGATATCTTGACAATTTACATGATCCCTTATAAAATGATGTCTAATATCAATATATTTGGTTCTTGAATGTTGAATAGGATTTTTGGTTAAACATATAGTACTTGTATTATCACACTTTATAAAAATATTTTTCAATTTTATTCCATAATCTTCTAGTATATTTTTCATCCAAATGACTTGGGCAGAACATGCACTAGCTGCAATGTATTTTCCTTCCACAGTAGATAAAGCTACTGAATTTTATTTCTTGGAAATCCAAGAAACAAGTGCATGCCCTAAAAATTAACATGCATCAGAATAGGCAATCAAGTCAAATTTTTTTGATTTTGGATACCATAATCCTAGTTTAGATGTTCCTTTTAAGTATCTAAAGATTCATTTAACTGCTTTCAAATAAGAGAGTTTAGAATTAGATTGAAACCTTGCACATAATGCAACACTAAACATGATATCCGGTTTAGTAGCAGTTAAGTATAATAAACTTCCTATCATTCCTCTATAAGTTTTTTGATCAAAGTTTTCTCCTTCATTATCGTAGATGTGCTCAAGGGAGTGTTTAATACTTTAGCATTTTCCATCCCAAACCATTTTATCAAGTTCAATGTGTATTTAGTTTGACCAATGAAAATACCATTATCAAGTTATTTTATTTGTAATCCTAAGAAGAATGTTAACTCACCCATTATACTCATTTTAAATTCTTGACTCATTTTTTTAGCAAAAGGCTCACATAAAGATTCATTTGTAGATCCAAAAATGATATCATAAACATAAATTTGAATAACAAGTAAATTATTTTTAAAATACTCAAAAAATAATATGGTATCAACCTTACATTTTAAAAATTTATTTGAAATGAGAAAAGAACTAAGTCTTCCATACCAAGCCCGAGGGACTTATTTTAATCCATAAAGAGCATTTGTAAGTTTGAAAATATGATTAGGAAGAAGATTATTTACAAAACTGGGGGTTGTTGGAGATATACTATTTTGGAATTAAAACCATTTAGAAAATCACTTTTAGCATCCATTTGAAATAACTTGAAATTTTAAAAAAATGCAAGGGTAAAGAGCATCCTTGTGGCTTCAAGTCTAGCCATGGGAGTGAAGGTTTCATCATAATCGTTTCATTCTTCTTGGTTGAAACCTTTGGCCACTAATTTAGCCTTGTTTCTAATCACGATACCATTTTAATCTTGCTTATTTCTGAACACCCATTTAGTATCAATCACTAAATGACCATTCGGTCTAGGAACAAGCTCTCATACCTCATTTCTCTCAAATTGATTAAGCACATCATGCATTGTATTAACCCAAGAATCATCTCTTATGACTTCATTAATGTACTTTAGCTCAATTTGAGAAAGAAACACGACATTCACATAAACATTTCTAAAAGAAGGCCAAGTTTGAACTCCTTTTGATGTTTCTCCTATTATAAGCTTCTTATGATAATCATTCACATACTTCCATTCCTTGGGTAAGGATTTGGAAGAAGATTAATCCAAGTTACTTTTAGGAGTATTATCATTTAAATTTAAGTTACCAAGATCAACTTTATCATCAAAATCAATCTTTTAAAATTCAAAAAACTCATTAAAAACAATATGAATAGATTCTTCTATTGCTAATATTCTTTTATTAAAAACACGATAAGCTTTTGAAATAGAAGAATAACCTAGAAAAATGCCTTCATCTGATTTTACATCAAATTGACCTAAAGCATCATTTTTATTTAAAATAAAACATTTACAACCAAATATTTTAAAATAAGAGATATTGAGTTTTTTACTATTCCATAATTCATAAGGAGTTTTAGTGAGTAATGATCTTTACAAGAACCCTATTTAAAACATAGCATGCCATATTAACGGTTTCAGTCCAAAAATATTTAGGTAGACTATGTTCATTTAACATTGTTTTAGCCATTTCTTGTAAGCTCCTATTTTTTCTTTCTACTACTTCATTTTGTTGTGGATTCCATGGAGTAGAGAAATTATGGATATACCCATTCGAATCACAAAAATTTTAAAAATCATTATTTTGGAATTCTCCACTATGATCACTTTGTATTGAAGAAATCATATATCCTTTTTTATTTTGAATAATTTTATAAAACATTTAAAATGTATCACTTTTATGTGCTAAGAAATAAGTACAAGTATATCTACTAAAATCATCCACTATAACAAATGCATATTTACTACCACCTAAACTTGTAATGTCAATTGGTCCAAATAAATCCATATAGATCAATTGAAGTGGCTTAGAGGTGCTTATTTGATTTTTTTAACTTAAAAGCTACTTTTTATTATTTTCTTAATTGACAAGTGTCACACACTTTGTCTTTGATAAACTTAAGATTATGTAAGCCTCTTACTAGTTCCTTGGCAGAAATTTGGTTTAGAAGTTTAATGCTAGCATGACCTAGTTTTTTTATGCCATATCCAAGCATCATCATTTAAAGCCAAAAAATAAGTTTCATCACAAAATTTTTTAATATCTATGGTGTATACATTGTTGTTTCTTAAGGTAATTAAAGATTTATTTTTGTGTGACAATTCAATTATACAAGCATTGGGTTAAAATTTAACCACATATCCTTTATCATATAATTGACTAATACTAACCAAATTGTGTTTCAAGCCATCAACTAATAATACATCTTTGATTAAGAGGTTTGATGTGTTACCTATTGTTCCTTTTCCACTGATTTTACCCTTGTTGTTGTCTCCAAAGGCAACAACTCCTTCACTTAAGCTAGTGAGCTTAAAAAAATAGATGGCTCTCCGGTCATGTGCCTTGAGTATCCACTATCAAGATACCATTTGGTGCTCCTAGCTTTAGTTTGGAGACAAACCTACAAGAAAGATATTTTTGGTTTAGGTATCCATTTTACATTGGGTCCTTCATAAAGAACTTTATTTTTTATGTTCTAATTATTTGTTGTTGTATATAGTTCCCTTGGGAACCCATACAAGTTGATGTTGGGTACATTTTCTAAATAATCATTTTTTTACTTATTTCCTAGTTTACCACAAAAATTACCCTTGATTCTTGGTGGCACATTTAAGGTTGGTCCTTTAACAAACATGGTTGGTTTTTATGAAGGTAAACAACAAAACTTATGTCATTTCTTCTATTAATATGACCCTTATTGGCAAGGATCATATTTAAGGATTTGTTTTCGATTTTAAAATTTTCTAATGTAGTCTTAAGCATGATATTTTCTTCTTTAACATTATATAGCATATCACATTTGGAACATGTATTATATGATACTGATGAATTATGCATTTCGTCAAGTCTACTAACTAACAATTCATGATCATTCTTAAGCAACTTAAAAGATTTGCTAAGTTTTCTAACCTCATCAAATAAATGATAAAATATATTTAATAATTCTGAAAAAGAAACACTTAATGAATCACTAACCTTATTTTCAATCGCCATTAGAGCATAGTAAGCAACTTTATCTTTGGAGTGGTCTTCTCCGTCCGAAGAGCTTAAATCATCCCAAGTGGCCGAAAGTGCTTTCTTCTTGAGTGTCGGCTTCTTCAATTGAGGACATTCATTTTTGAAATATTTCAGTTTTTTACATTTATAGCATACAACATTGTCCTTCTTCGGTTCTTTTTTTATATAGTTTTTGTTCTTTTTATAAATTTCTAAATTTTCTTGATAATAATGCAATATCATGGTCCTCATCACTTGAGGTTTCACTCGAGGAGTCATTTGTTATCCGAAGTGTTACATCCTTCTTGTTCTTTGGAAGGAGTTCATCAGCTCATCATGAGCTTTTCAATTTAGTTCATATGTCATAAGAGAGCCAATTAGTTCTTCAAGAGATAAGTTATTCAAGTCTTTGGCCTTTTGAATACCAGTTACTTTAGGATCCCAATTTTTATGTAAAGATCTCAAAATTTTACTAACTAATTCAAAAGTTGAAAAATATTTTCTAAATGCTTTAAGGCCATTGATGATATCTATGAAATGAATGACATGTCTCCAATGGACTCACTTGGTTTCATCCGAAATAACTCAGAATTATGAAATAAAATATTTATCGTATATTCTTTTACTCTACTAGTCCCCTCGTGTGTGATTTCTAGTGTGTGCCAAATATCAAAGGCCAATTTATAAACGAAAACACGATTAAGCTCATTCTTGTCAAGAGCACAAAATAAGACATTCATAGCCTTTGCATTTAAAGAAAACTTCTTCCTCTCCAAATCATTTAGCTTATTCATTGGCTTGGAAGTTGTTTCAAATCCATTCTCAATAATATTTCATAAATCAAGGTCTAAAGAGACAAGAAAAATACACATTCATGTCTTCCAATACGTATAATCCGTCTCATTAAACATAGGAGGACGTCAGATGGAATGTCCCTCATTCATGCCAAAATAAGCCATTTACTCAAGTGGGTGTTAATCCAATGAGTAATTACATTGCTCTGCTACTAATTGTGAGGATCAATTGGCACAAGTGTAAATTTTTATTTTAAATAAAAACTTTTCGCTTTAAGCAAGATAGGAAGATCCAAAGCTTTTCATTCAAGTAAAGCAAGTGAGCGATTAAAAGAAGATTACTAAGTTATTTGCTTACAAATTACTTAAGAAAGAATAAGAAAATCTCAAAGATAAGCAACGTTGTAAGTTAAGTATTTGACGTGAAAACCTTACTTTCAAAGAGTAAATTAAATCGGAAGCATTAGTACAAAATTAGTAAATAAGAAAAGTAAAAGAAAAACTCACAAGTTTTATAGTGGTTCGGTACCAATGGGCCTACGTCCACTCCCGAGTCCTCCTCCTTGAGGCACACCGGCGTTCACTACTGATTTTCTTTAGGTGAAGACCAAACCCTTACACTTTTCTTACAAGGAAGACTTGATTACAACTCTTTGATCACTCATTTGCCCCTTTTCTTTTTATGTACAAATCATAAAAGTTTTTTTCATTGAATTTTATCCCCAAAATTATTGTGTGGAATGCAAGAAAAGTTGGGGTATCTATAGGCCCCAAATGACTTTAGAAATTGGAGCAAAAAATTCAAACATACCCATAAAATCCGGGTACGAGAGGTTCAATTGTAGGCCTAGGTGGGTCAACTACCAAAAGAACCCAAAATCCTGGGTATGGGCGGTTCAGCTACCCAGCCTGGGCGGTTTACCCGCCGTCAGCCACCTGAAAACTAGGTACGTACAATTTACTCATTGGTCCTAGGCGGTTCAGTCACTAATAGTGCTGGCAGAAGTCATGTTTCTAGGGTACGGGCGGTCCAACCATCGCTCACATGCGGTTTACCCGTCAGAATCTCCAAAAATGTAGTTCCCTCCACTTTTTGATTTTCAGCTTGAACATGATGTTGACAAATTCTTTAGTCAACTAATTGAGCTAAACCTTAGCTAAACCAAATCCCATAGTGGACCCGATTGCCTTATTGAGTTGATTTGGATTTCATCAAAATCCAACTCAATTAGGACTCAATCCCTAACTGTGACTCGATGATTACAACTCTTAATGACCAACAAGTTAAACCAAGACCTAACTCTCGCCAATCCGTTAGCCTCTGACATTCTTGTTACGAGTCTTCAATGATCTCCCGGCATGTTCCCAACGAGCTTCCCGATCCCTTTGGCGAATCTCCTAGCGAACTCCCGACGAGGTCCCATTGCATCATTCGAACTCAGCCCGATGCCCATGCTTGATCTTGGCCCATCATCTGGTTGTAACTCAATTGCTTTTGTCATAGTTAGACCTACAATTCTTCCTCTAACACATATGTTAGATTAAATACTCATCAATTGATTTCATCATAAAAAAATCTAAGATTCAACATGAAAGAATCTTTAACCAAACAAGACATTGGTTTGAAAGACAATTGTTTGGGACTTTCATTGAGGGGTTGAAGCCAAAAATCCAAGAAGAAGTCAAAGCGCGATGACCCTATACTATGACAGCAGCTATCTCCTTTGCGTGACTATAAGAGAAAGGTTGAACTGGGATGCTCGGAGGAACAAAGTCACCACTCGATCAGTAGCACATAGACCTTCAACCTCATCTACTATCAACCGACCCTCTCAGCCAAAGGAATTGACGAGGGAAGAACATCACGACAGATCCGTGAGAAGCTTGTGTCAGCACTATGATGAGTCCTAGAGCCACGACCATCACTACAAGAAGGGGAAGCTCTTGAGGATTGAACCTAAACATGAAGAAGAGGACCTTGAGGAGGAGGAGAACACGAAGGAGGACCAACAGCCAATCGAATGCATGACTCACTCTCTAGCTGGCTATTCCAACTTGCAAATAATGAAAGTTGAAGGACCCCTTACCGACACCATGAGCTCCAACAACCTTATGGATAACAAAGAAAAACATGTGATCTTATATGGGCAACATGGGAGCAAAGTAACGACGATCTCGACATAGCGCTTGGAGAAGCTTGCTGCAATTTCAAGCGCCTCCACCGAACTGAGCTGACTACTTCCTACCAGGCTGCATGACCTCTATATGTTGATCTTGCAGGAGGAACCACCCACCCATATTCGGCCATATTGTTGTCCACATCTTCAGAAAGCCGAAGCTAAGAGATCATCTAGGAGATGCTAGAGATATGGATCATTCGACTATGATTTTCCCTCGCAATGATATTTTATCTCCAAAAGCTCAACCTCTTTATCTGTGGGGATAAGCTCTTCCTGAAGTGTCGGCCCTACTGAACCAGCTACGACTTCTGATGTAGTACTCCCAGATCTCAGGCTACTTCCACAACCTCTCCTGGGAATGGACAATGCTACCTGAAGTCTTCCCTATTGACAACCTCTGCTCCACTGCCGACGACTGCAAGAAGATCGAGCTCCTCCAGCAGTAGTACCAACATGGAATCCATGATGCCAAAGCTCACTAGATGACGATCAAATTTCCAAAGAAACACATCTCTAATCAGGAAGAAGGCATCATCACATCCACCAACTACAGGAGTAAGAGAGGGATCACTTGCTGGGCCTAACAAAACATGGTGACTGCTATGTCGGACAATATCACCATGGAGAAAGATGCCCCCCTTTGGCCAAGTAAAACATCATCCCCCACAGCCACGATGCCATCTACATTGATGCTACCATTTCTAAATTGTGGCAAGGTGTTCATGATTAGAGAGGAAGCATCGGGAATTGGGATCGACGTTGCCCTTAAGCAAGTTGGTCGAACCATGGTCTACATCAAAGCTCTCCCTTCACTTCATACGAGGCTTCTAAGCTACAATGAGGAGATACTAATCGCTGCTAAATTTGAAGCTTGGCTAACATTAAAGAATAATTACATGGTCGTACATGTAAGAAAGAAGCAGCTGCTTGACAAACATCAGAGTCGGAGGACATTTGCTATTAAAGACCGAGTCTTTCTTCATATTCAGCCCTACCAATAGGAATCAATGAAGATTCGAGCTTCAAGGAAGTGGTCTCCCTGTTACTTTAGACCCTGCAAAATTGGAGAAGACATTAGAGATGTGCCATACGGATCATATTTACGTGGCGATTCAAAAATACACCTGACCCTCTATGTGTCCTACCTCAAGTGGAAGTTTTGAGAGGACGACTCAGCCCGGATCCATCCACTCGACACCTAAGTTGATGAAGAGGCCCAGTTCTAGCTAGAGATCGTAAGATTGCGATCCATCACCGTCTAGACACTACTATTGATGCTGGACCACAAGAGAATGATGCGCCTACCACAGGGTCATGAGGGAGCTTTATGAGGAGTTATAGATCAAGACCTAGAGTCATAGAGTCTCAGCCTTGAGGATAAGGCTAATTTGAAGAGGGTAGGTCTGTTAGGACCCCATATGAGTTGAGTCCTAGTTGATTGAGTCAAGTCCTTAGATTGGACCTTATTGGCCATCCTAGACCTGACATTAGGTCAGCTAGAAGGATATTTGAGTCAATTGAAATAAATAGCCCAAATCCTAGTAGGGTTAGGATTCGGCTGAATTGGAGTCGAGTTAGGAGCCAAAGTTGGATTCGGGTCAGAGTCAAGTTTGTAATCAACCCAATGGGCCGCCCACCTTAATAAGGGGAAGTTAGCTAGGGCCGAGAGGAGGCAGCTAGGATTTAGAGAGTAGGAGTTGGAGTTTCTCAAGGAGTTAGGGTATTGAGGCCTATATAAGCATGTAGCTGCATCCCCTCTTTTTCAATAAGCAACACAAATTTTTTTCAAGCTATTGTGCCGACTACCAAGGAGGGAGGAACCCCTTAGAGTTCCAAGGAGGCTGATCCCCTTTAGAGATCGTTCCAGTGATAGAATCCTGTGGGGTTCTATCAATAAGCCCATCCCCACCAGCTTCAGACTTCCCACACCAGAAGCCTATAACGGGGGTGCGGATCCGGTTAAGCATGTCGCCACCTTTCGAGTGCAGATAGCATTGTACGACATGTTTGATGCGCTGATGTGTAGGGCCTTCCCCACTATTCTTCGAGGCTCCGTTCGGATGTGGTACAATTGACTGAAGCCTCATTTGGTTTCATCCTTCGACCAATTGGCGAGGAAGTTTGTCTAATTTCTTGGCCAGCGCCAAACCGAAGCCTTCAGCGACAGCTCTCCTTGCACTAAGCTAGAAGGATGAGGAGCCACTCTCGCACTTTATCTCCCGTTTCACCGTAGAAATTAGGGTAGTTTCCGATGCTCATCCCTCCTTAATCATGCAGGCATTTCTAATGGCCCTGCAGCCATCCAAGTTTTTCTGGTCCTTGATCGAGCGACCACTTATAACCATCCCGGAGATGCTCCAGTGCACAAATCAATACACGATCGCCGAGGCACTAGTAGTAGGGAAGCGCAAGGATCACTAGAGATCCCGCACCGAGAAGTCCCGAGGGCAACCCTCGGAAACCATAAGGAGGCGACCTGATCGGCCGAGGCCGTCCTACTCAAGGCCTTCATTGCCTCCGCCAACCTCCACTTGGACGAAGATTTTCTCCAGATCAGGGAGAAGGGGCTATTAAGGATGCCCATGTTAAATCTCAGATTTTGATGATGAAATTAATTAATGAGTGTTTAATCTAACATGTGAGTTAGAGGAAGTAATGCATGTTTAACTACGATGGAGAAAAGGAGTTACAACTAGATGTTGGGCTAGTATCAAGTTTGAGCATCGGGCTAAGGTTCAGATGATGCAGTAGGAACTCGCCAGGAGTTCGCTATGAGTTCATAAAAGGAATCGAGAAGCTCGCTGGGAACACATCGGGAGATCACCGGAGGAAGACCATAAGACTCGCCGCAAGAATGCCAAAGGTTGTCGGATTGCCAGGGGTTAGGTCGTTTATTAAGTTTGATGGTCCTGTACTATTGTAATCAGTGAGTCGTAGTTACGTTTAAGTCCTAATTGAGTTTAATTTGGAAGAATCTAAATCAACTCAATGTGAGGGAAATCAGGTCCACTTTAGGGAGTGGATTGAGCTCACGTCGAGCTCAATTAGTTGACCAGGGAAGTGGACAACTGAAGGTACAAGACAAGATTAGAAAAGTGGAGGGAATCACCTTTTCGAGATTCCCGACGGTTGAACCACCCAGGTCAGCAGTTGCACCGTCGCCACCCAATTTTCCGGGTTGCTTTTGGCAGTGGTGCCGCTGGCATCGACGATGGTACCGCTTGTACTCGGCTTTTCTAGGTGCGTTTAAAATTTTGGCTCTAAATTCTGAAGTCAATTGGGGCCTATAAATATCTCAAATTTTTTTCATTTAGCACAAGTATTCACACAAGTCATTGGGCAAAAATATGTAAGAAAAAGTGTGTGCTAAAGTGTGCAAGAAAAAGAAATGAGGAAGGGAGTGAGCCAAGTGTTGTAATTCTTATAAAAAGTCTCCCTTGTAAGTTAAAAGTCTGCAAGGGTTTGGTCTTCACCCAAAAAAGACTGGTGGTGGACACCGGTGGGTCTCAACAAAGAGGACTCAGGAAGTGGACGTAGGCCAAGATTGTGGCTAAACCACTATAAATTGTGAGTGTTCTTTACTTCTCTTATTTACTATTTTCTATTACTTTTAATTAGTTTATAGAAAGATACGAGCATCATTCTCACGACTTCTCTTAAATTAGTTTCTTAATCGTTTCCAATGAAATACAAAAGACACTTCCAATTTTCCTTCTTTACTTTTTGTAAGCAAGATTTTTGAATCGAGCACTTCCACTCTTGCACTAATTCATCCCCCCCCCCCCCCCACACACACACCTTTTTAATTGCCAATTGACCCTAACAATTAGTATCAGAGTGAGATTCTACTCATTGGACTAAATAACTGAGTAAATAGCTTCGTTTAGCATAAATGAGGGACATTCCATTTCACGCACTCCCATGTTCAATGGGACGAATTATACTTAGAAAATAAGGATGCATATTTTTCTTATTTCTATAGATTTTGATTTATGACACATTGTTGAGAATGATTTTAAAAAATCTTACAAACCAATGAATGAAATGAATGATATAGAAAGGAAGAATTTTTCGTTAAATGTAAAGGCAATGAATGCCTTATTTTGTGCACTTGATAAGAATGAATTTAATCGAGTTTCTAGTTGTGATACTATTTATGACATTTGACATACACTTAGAATCACACATGAAGGTAGTAGTAGAGTCAAGGAGTCTAAGATTAATTTTTAGTTAATAAATATAAATTATTTAAAATGAAACCAAGTGAGTCCATTGGAGATATGTACACCCGTTTTACGGATATCATCAATGTTCTTAAAGCTCTTGGTAAATATTTTTCTAATTTTGAACTTGTTAGTAAAATATAAGATCTCTTCTCAAAAGTTGGAATCCTAAAGTAACTACAATTCAAGATGCTAAAGATCTAAATAATTTTCCTCTTGAAAAACTTACTAAATCACTTATGACTTATGAACTGAGCTGTAAAGCTCATGATGAACTTGAAGAACTCATTCCAAAGAACATGAAGGATTTAGCATTGAGAACTGCTGATGATTCCTCAAGTGAAACCTCGAGTGATGAGAATGATGACATTGCACTATTAACAAGAAAAATAAAAAAATTTATGAAAAGGAACAAAAATCATAAAAATAAAAATGAACCAAATATGGAAAACATTATATGCTTTGAATGCAAGAAGAATGAATATTTCAAATATGAATGTCCTCAATTAAAGAAGAAGGCGCTGTTGGGAAACCTCAGCGGGTGCACCACATGCGCAGCGGAAATCAAAACAAAAACTAGTTTCTCATGCAAATCAAATCGTATGCAAAAGATTGAGGTCGCGAGAAAAATTATAAAAACTGAAAAATCACGATGTGTGAGAGATTGATTTTACCTAGGGAGATCGTATATCCCTGTATTCCAGATCCGGATGGAGAAGATGAAGGAGGTTAAGCATCCTCCTCTCTAACGGTATCCACACGATGGATCTCTACAGCGAAACTCCTCTAATCTGATCTCATAACTCTTGCACAGAGGGAGGGAGGAGAATATGAGGTGGTGGCTAAAGCTGCAGCCTATCAATCATAAGTCTCTCCTCCTATTTATAGAGAGCCACCAAAACCCTATGGCTCCTTCCTTAGTGGGTATTGGATCTTCATCCAATAACCCACTAACCTTGCATTATTGGATCTCTATCTAATAATCTCCTTAGGCCTATAATTGGGCTTTAATCAAGGACCTCATCAACATAGGGTCTCATCTAATGAGAATAGGGGCTAATTGGATCTTCATCTAATCCTCTATTCACTGAAGCATCCACCATATGTGTGTGACCCTCTAGGCTCGATACCGAGCTAGCCGTGAGTCACTCCCATCAGAACTCATTCTGATATAGTGAATTATTATCCCCATAATAATTCACTCGACTCATCGACTATGGACGTACTAGGCCACTATGCCATAGTCCCCAGATGGTATAAGGGGGATTAAATCAATCGGACATGTCTGTCCATAATTACCATGTATATATAATCACTCATTCAAATAATATCCCAGAGACCGTATATTGGATATGGTACTGTCAGGTCACATACGGAATCAGTTTGTCTTGCTCTAATCAGATTCTACCAGAGAACTCCTCTCCCAATCCGAATGACCCTGGCCAGGGATTTGTCTGAGCAAGCACATATGAGATATTTGTCTCATGATACCGAGAGTGGATGATCCTCTATTGACACTCAATTGCCTTCGTAAGGTTGGCTACCGATCCCAATAACCAGTTGTACCAGATCTGGAATTTTCCAAACCTGTAAGTCTGACGTCAAAGAAAGGAGTACTCATACAAGGCATCATTGGTATCTCAAGTCTAAGGACCAAATACATAACTAGGACTATGGAATCACTGTCTGACATTAGGTATCATTAACCATACAACATTGCATAAGCAGATCAATCAGTGAACTCATTCTCCAATGAGCACCTGTACTATATCCTTAGTGTCTCCACACAAGTGGCTATGAGACCAGTCGCCTCCATCATATGGACGGGTATATAGTACACTGATCTATCCGGTTATCTCAATGTCCCTCTTGAGTAACCTATGACCGAGATTATTTAGGATCTGTGTTTAAAAGTGAATCAATCTCGTTATCGTGATCTCATCACGATCCGACTCCTATTGCACAAAACCAAGGATATCACAATATATATATAACAAATAATGTGAGAATATGTCAATATTAATCATAAGTAAAAAGATCATACAACATGTCACATGTGCCATCACTCACGTGATTGGTTTGCAGGGCACCTGTAACTAGCAGGCACTACATAAGAAGAATGCTCTTTTGGCAACTTAGGATGACTCAAGCTCATCGGATAAAGAAGACCACTCCAAGGAAGAAGTTGCTAACTATACACTCTTGGGCATCTATGACGAGGTAAGTGAGTCGTCTAATATTTCTTTTGCTAAATTATTAAATATTTTTCATGAGCTTTATGATAAATTTAGGAAAATTAGTATGTCTTATAAATTGCTTAAGAAAGATCAAAATTCATTAGTTAGTAAATTTGAACAAATACATGTAGCATCATCATCACATAGTTCATGCACCAAATGTGAAAGTTTAGAAGAACTTAGAAAGGAAAATGTTATTTTGTAATCAACATTAAAATTTTTTAAAATAGAGAATAAATCCTTAAATATGATCCTTGCTAATAAGGGTTATGCTCATAGGAAAGAAAGTATAGGCTTTGTGGGCAAAATCCAACAAAAGCCAACTACCTTTATTAAAGGACCTACTCTAAACTTATCACCAAAAATAAAATATAATTTTTATGATAGATTAGGGCATATGACTTATAAATGTTCATTTAAGAAGTGTAGTCCATTTAAATTAATTTGGGTTCCTAAAGGAACCATAAGCAACCAAAAACCTCTAGTCAAAACTCTTTATCAAGGACCCATTGTAAAATTGGTACTTAAATTAAAATCATTTTTCTTATAGGTTTGTCTCCAAACTAAGGCTAAAAACACTAAATAGTATCTTGATAGTGGATACTCAAGGCACTAGCCTAAATAAATGAGTTGTCATATTCGGAGACAACAACAAAAGAAAAACCATTGGGAAAGGAACTATAGGTAACAAATCAAACCTTTTGATTGAAGATGTGCTATTGGTTGATGGTTTGAAATATAATCTACTTAGTATTAGCCAATTACATGATAAATAATATATTATTAAATTTGAATCTAATGCTTGTATAATTGAAATACCACACAAAATAAATATTTGATTGCCTTAAGAAACAATAATGTGTATACTATTGACATTAAAAATTTTTGTGATGAAACATGCTTTTCGGCTTTAAATGATGATATTTGGATTTGACATAGGAGACTAAGTCATGCTAGCATGAAATTACTAAACCAAATCTCAACTAAAGACTTAGTAAGAGGATTACCTAGCCTTAAGTTTGTTAGGGATAAAATATATGACACTTGTCAATTAAGAAAGTAAATAAAAAGTAGTTTTAAGTGAAAAAAATCAAATAAGCACCTCTAGGCTACTACAATTGATCCATATAGATTTATTTGGACCAATTGATACTACAAGTTTTGGAGGTAGCAAATATGCATTTGTTTTAGTAAATGATTATAGTAGATATACTTGAACTTATTTCTTGACACACAAAAGTGATTCCTTTAAATATTTTTTAAAATTTTATAAAATTATTTAAAATAAAAAGATTTTATGATTTCATCAATACGTAGTGATCATGGTAGTGAACTTTAAAACAATGAGTTTCAAAATTTTTATGAGTAAAATGGGTATGTTCACAACTTCTCTACTCCTAGAAATCTACAACAAAATGGAGTAGTAGAAAGAAAAAATAAGAGCTTCCAAGAAATGGCTAGAACCATGTTAAACAAACATAGCCTACCCAAATATTTTTGGGTCGAAGCCGTTAACACAATATGCTATGTTTTAAATAAGATTTTTGTAAGACCATTACTCAGTAAAACTCCTTATGAATTGTGGAATGGTAAAAAACCTAATATTTCTTATTTTGAAGTATTTGGTTGCAAATGTTTTATTTTGAATGAAAAGGATGCCTTAGGAAAATTTGATGCAAAATCCGATGAAGGTATTTTTTAGGTTATTCTTCTATTTCAAAAGCTTAACATGTATTTAAATAACTTTAGTAATTAAAGAATCTATTCATGTTATTTTTAATAAAAAAATTTATTCAAAAAATTGATTTTGACGATGAATTTAATTTTGACACTTTGAATTTAAATGATAACTCTCCTAAAATCAACTTGGATATATCTACTTCTAAATCCTTACCCAAGGAATGAAAGTATGCAAATGCTCATCATAAAGAGATTATAATAGGAGATATATCAAGAGGTGTTCAAACTCATTTTTCTTTTAAAAATTTTTATACTAATATCACATTTTTTTCTCAAGTTGAACCAAAATGCATTGATGAAGCCCTAAGAGATGACTATTAGGTTATTGCAATGCATGAAAATTTAAATCAATTTGAGAGAAATAAGGTCTGAGCGCTTATTCCTAGACTCAGTGACTGTTTAGTTATTAGTACTAAATGGATCTTTAGAAACAAGCAAGATGAAAATGGTATCATGGTTAGAAATAAAGTTAGATTAGTGGCCAAAAGTTTTAACCAAGAAGAAGGAATCAATTATGAAGAAACCTTCGCTCCTATGGAAAGACTTGAAGCCATAAGGATGCTCTTGCCTTTGCATCTTTTAAAGATTTTAAGTTATTTCAAATGGATGTTAAAAGTGCTTTTCTTAATAGTTTCATTTCTGAAGAAATTTATGTTGAATAACCCCCTGGTTTTGAAAATAGTCTTCTTCCGAATCATGTTTTCAAACTTTCTAAAGCTCTTTACGGATTAAAACAAGCCCTTCGGGCTTGATATGAAAGATCTAGTTCTTTCCTTATTTCAAATAATTTTTTGAAAGACAAGATTGATACCATATTATTTTTAAGTATTTTGAAAATAATTTTCATATTATTCAAATTTATGTTGATGATATAATTTTCGGTTCAACAAATGAATCCTTATGTGAATCTTTTGCCAAAGGATGAGCCAAGAATTTGAGATGAGCCTAATGGGTGAGTTAACTTTTTTCTTAAGATTATAAATAAAATAATTAGATGATGGTATCTTTATTAGTCAAATTAAGTATACCTTAGACTTATTAAAACGATTTGGTATGGAAAATAATAAGGCCATAAACACACCCATGAGTACTTTTATAAAATTGGACTTAGATAATAAAGGAGAAAATTTTAATCAAAGAACTTATAGAGGAATGATAGATAGCTTGTTATATTTAACTGCTACTAGACCCAATATTATGTATAGTGTTAGATTATGTGCAAGATTTCAATCCAATCATAAACTTTCTCACCTTAAAGCAGTTAAATTAATATTTAAATATTTAAAAGAAACTTCTAACTTAGGATTATGATATTCAAAATATAAAAACTTTGACTTACTTGCTTATGCTGATGTCGATTTTGGCGATTGTAGAATAGATAGAAAAGTATCATCGGAACATGTCAATTTTTAGGGCATGCACTGTTGAATATTGGATTTTAATGATGAAATCAATTGATGAGTTATTGATCTAACATGTGATGTCAGAGTTGATTGATGCAGGATTAACTACGATAGATTATAATTAGAGGACTGGCCAAAGTCAAATCCAAGCATCGGGCCGGAGTGAGGACGATGCAGTTAGGAACTCGCCTGGAGTATGTCAGGAGCTCACCAAGGGTGTCGGGAGCTTGCCAAGATAACGCAAGAGAGTTCACCAGAAGAAGACCAAGATTCGCTGGATGATTGTCGAGGGTAGCCGAAAAGCTTGCCAAGAGTTGGGAAGGTTTTCAAGTAGACTTGTTGGTCATGATTGTAATTGTAGTTAGTATCGTATAGGTATAACTATGATAGGAGCAATTGACTTACAACTAGATGATGAGCCAAGATAAAGCTTGGGCATCGGGCCAAGTTCGGACGATGTAGTGGGACCTCGCCGGGAGTTCGCTAGGAAATTCATCGAAGGGATCGGGAAGCTCGCTGGGAGCACATCGAGAGATCGTCGGAAGAAGACCATATGACTCATCGCAAGAATGCCAGAGGCTACCGAATTAGCGGGCGTTAGGTCTTGGTTAAGCTTGATTGGTCATTAAGAGTTATAATCATTGAGTCATAGTTAGGGATTGAGTCCTAATTGAGTTGAAACCGGGTCCACTATGGGGTTTGGTTGAGCTCAAGTTAAGCTCAATTAGTTGACCAAAAAATTGGTCAACATCAGGTTCAAGTTGGAATTCGGAAAGCGGAGGGAACCACTTTTCTGGAGATTTCGGCGGATAAATCGTCGATGAGCGAGGTTGGACCACCCGTACCCTGGAAACAAGGCAGTTGTTAACGGGTGAACCACCCAAGATCGATAGGTAAACCGCCCAAGCTGGAAGGCTGAACCGCCCGTACTTAGGATTCTGGGTGCTTTCGGCGGTTGACCCGCCCAGCCTTGCGGTTGAACCGTCCGTACCCAGATTTTTCGGGTGAGTTTAATTTTTGGCTCCAAATTTTGAAGTCATTTGAGGCCTATAAATAACATATGTTTTCTTACATTTCATACAACAATGTTAGGGATTACATTATGTGGAAAAAAAATTACGTGTAAATTATAAAAAAAAAAGGAGAAGGGAGAGAACTTAGAGTTCGAAAGTTCTTGAAGTCTCCCTTGTAAGCAAGTGTAACGGTTTGGTCTTCACCCAAAAAATATTAGAAGTGTATGCTGGTGTGCCTCAAGGAGGAGGACTCAGGAGTGGACATAGGCCCGTTGGTGTTGAACCACTATAAAACTTGTGAGTTCTTCTTTTGCTTTCCTTGCTTACTAATTTTGTATTGATGCTTCTGATTTAATTTACTCTTTGAAAATAAAGTTTCAAGTTAAGCACTTCTCTTCGATGTTGATTATGTTTTATTGGGATTTGCTTGTTTCCTCTTAAGTCATTTTTAAGCAAGTAATATAGCAACTTTCTTTGAATCGTTCACTTGTTACGAAAAGCTTTGATTTGTCTATCTTGCTTGAAGTGAAAAGTCCCCCCCCCCCCCATTTGTGCCAATTGATCCTAACATGCACTTGCTTCTTAGTCTTCCAAGAAAGAAAGTTCGGTTGCTTTATCTATTGTTGAAGCTAGTGCTTGATAGTGCTTATTATGCATAAGTCATTTAGATTAAAAACACATCAAAAGATTACGAAATTCAATTAAAAAAATATTTCTATAAAATATGACAATACAAGTGTCATATGTTTAACTAAAAATCTCATTCAACATTTAAGAACTAAGCATATTGATATTGGACATCACATTATTAGGGATCATGTGAATAATCGAGATATTTCTTTAGAATTTATTGACACTAAGCATCAATTAGCGGATATTTTTACAAAACTATTAAATGAAGAGTAATTTGATTATATTAGAAGAGAGCTAGGAATGCTAAACCATTCCAATGCATGATTTACTATTTTTTGGACTTCTTAATTTGTTACTATTGCTTGAAATTTATATAAGATAAATGCATGAGTAGCTCTTAGCTCTTCTTGGATTTCTCATATTTTTTAGCTCACCTTCCAAAAAGTTGACAAGAATAAGATTCAAAGTTCCTTTTGTGATCATATTTTTATCCTTTCTTAAAGATCATTTTAATTTATGATGAATATCTACAAAAGAAAAATATGTGATATAAACTTCTAAGATGCTTGATATGAGCTTTTAATATTAAATTTTTGATGAATGTACCATTTTTTTAATTTTTGAATCTTTGACATCCCCTCCTCTTCCTTAGTTCTACTTTCTTATTTATAAAAAAGGAGAAAGATTTTCATGAGAAAATTAGGTTTTTATCCTATTAAGGGGGAGCAATGCAAAATTTATTTTGTAAATATATTAAAACTTTGACACATGATGACCATTGTATCATAAAATTACTTGCTTGTTATTTCACCTCTTTTTGATGATGACAAAGGGGGAGAAATAGCGAATTGATGACATATGTAAGAAAACTTTTAAATGGGCACATCTCTTTTTCTATTGATAAATAAAGGGGGGAAAATAAATGTATAATTGATGCATGAATTTAAATGTATGTTGTATACTTAGAAAATTCTTGATGATTTAATGATTGATGACTTAAGGTAAAAATATTTGAATTGATGTTATATCATCTCTAAATTGATGTTGCTTCTTTGAGACATTTTGAAAATTGTTGAAATATCATATCATGATACTTGAATTCAAGAGTGTGTGGTTCTCTTGAATTTTAAGTTTCTCTTATTTGAATCATGACATGGATTTAGAGGAAGTAAGGTTTAACTCCCGTCATCAATTGATTGTCATCATAAAAAAAGGAAGATTGTTGAATCTCGGATTTTGATAATGAAATCAATTGATGAGTGTTTAATCTAACATGTGTGTTAGAGGAAGTAATGCAGGTTTAACTACGACGGAGAAAAGGAGTTACAACCATATGTTGGGCCAGGATCAAGTTTGGGTTTTGGGCCAAGGTTCGGACGATACAGTGGGAGCTCACTGGGAATTCACTAGGAGTTCATTGAAGGAATTAGGAAGCTCGCTGGGAACACGTTGGGAGATTGCCAGAGGAAGACCGTAAGACTTAAGGTAAGAATGTCGGAAGTTATCGGATTATTGGGGGTTAGGTCGTTTATTTAAGCTTGATGGTCCTGTATTGTTATAATCAATAAGTCGTAGTTAGGTTTAAGTCCTAATTGAGTTTGATTTGAAAGGAATCCAAATCAACTCAATGTGAGGCAAATTGAGTCCACTTTAGAGAGTGGATTGAGCTCAGGTCGAGTTCAATTAGTTAACCAGGGAAGTGGTCAACTGAAGGTACAAGACGAGATTGGAAAAGTGGAGGGAATCACTTTTTCGAGATTCATAGTGGTTGAACTGCCCAGGTCAGCGGTTGCACCGCCACCACCCTACTTTTCGGGCTACTTTCGACAACGGCACCGATGGCACCGGCAGCAGTACCACCCATACCCAACTTTTTCGAGTGTTTAAAATTTTGGCTCCAAATTCTGAGGCTAATTGGGGCCTATAAATACCTCAAGTTTCTTGCATTTAGCACAAGTATTCACACAAGTCATTGGGCAAAAATATGTGAAAAAAAGTGTCTGCTAAAAGTGTGCAAGAAAAAGAAAAGGGGGAAGGGAGTAAGCCAAGTGTTATAATTCTTATAAAAAGTCTCTCTTGCAAGTTGAAAGTTGGTAAGGGTTTGGTCTTCACCCAAAAAAGATCGGTAGTGAACACCGGTGGGCCTCGATGAAGAGAACTCGGGAAGTGGACGTAGGCCACAATTGTGGCCGAACCACTATAAATTGTGAGTGTTCTTTACTTGTCTTATTTACTACTTCTATTTCTCTTAATTAGTTTATAGAAAGATACGAGCATCATTCTCTCGACTTCTCTTACATCGATTTCTTAATCGTTTCCAATGAAATACAAAAGATGCTTCCAATTTTCCTTCTTAACTTTTTGTAAGTAAGGTTTTCGAATTGAGCACTTCTACTCTTACACTAATTCACCTCCCCTCTTAGTGCCAATTGATCCTAACAGCCCAACCCCTAGAAGGGCCCCCAAGAGTTACAGGACCGAAAGAAGTACTATTGATTCCATTGGGACTATGGCCATGACATAGAGGATTGCCATGACCTCCGTAATTAGATACATGAGCTGATTCATCTCGGGTACCTCGAGAGTTATGTCTGGAGGGCCTGAGACCCATCTCCCTGTCCATGGGGGCCCGTTGAGAAGTAGATCAACATCATAGTCGGGGGCCCATCATTTGGAGGAGATAGCACATCGAGTCGGAAAGCCTATGCATGAGTCGTCATAGAGAAGCACCCCTGTGAGGCCGACGAGCCCCAAATTTCCTTCGAGGCGGGAGAGGTCGAATACCTCGATCATGATGATACATTGGTACTCTCAGTCTGTGTTGCCAACACATTAGTAAAAAGGGTCATGGTTGACACCGACATCTCGACGACCATCCTCTATGAAGACGCCTTCCAAAAGCTTGGGTTGATCATAGCCGACCTATCACCAATGAGCTCTACCCTCATCGGGTTTACCGGGGACTCTATCATCCCTCTAGAGATGACCGCCCTACTTGTCACCCTCGGCCAGGAGCCCCGATCCAAGACTTTGTGGGTGACCTTTATGGTAGTAGGGCTCCCCACCGCATACAACATCATCCTCGAGTGGCCGACCCTCAATAAGTTAAGGGCAGTTGTCTCCACCTACCACCATGCCATAAAGTTTCCCACTAGAGCCGAAGTAGAAGTGACCCATGGGAGTCACAATGTTGCAACCTAACCGCGATCACACTACTAAAGAAGCCGAGGATTGGACCTCCATTCCGCAACGAGATAATAGCACCATCCCCGTCCCCCGACAAGCCTCTGGTAGACCCTTGAGAGATTCCAGAGCGACCTGCTTAACTAGAACCCGCCGAGAAAATACTGGAGGTCCCTCAATAGGAACCAACCCGATCAAGTAGTCAAGGTTGGATCTTCGCTTCTCGAGAAGGATTAAGTACAACTCATCAACTTCCTGGTCAAGAACGCAGATGTCTTCACATAGTCGCCTAAGGACATGCAAGGTATTGACCGCAGCATCACCGAGCATCGCCTCAGCGTCCGGCCCGGGGCAAAACCCATGAAGTAGAAGCCCCGAAGGTTCTCCCCAAATCAGCAGAAGGCGATTAGTGATGAGGTAGATCACCTTGTGGAGGCTGAGTTCATAGCCGAGGCCAAATACCCCTCCTAACTATCCAATGTAGTACTGATGAAAAAATCTAATGGAAGTTGGAGGATGTGCATTGACTACACCAATCTCAATCGGGCATGCTTGAAAGATTCCTACTCACTCCCAAGGATCAATCAACTAATTGACTAGACATCAAGGCATGAGCTCCTCACCTTCATGGATGCCTTCTCGGGATACAACCAAATCCGGATCGCCCTTGAGGATCAGGAGCATACTGTGTTCATCATGGACATAGGAGTTTACTATTATAGAGTGATGTTATTCGGCCTCAAGAATATCGTGGCAACATACCAAAGGATGGTTAATCAGATGTTTAGACATCAAGTCGGGAGAAACATGAAAGTCTACGTCGATGACATGATCGTCATAAGCAGAGTTACCGGGACACACCTGTAAGATCTCGTCGAGACATTTCAAACTCTCCGGGAGTTCAGGATGTGCCTTAACTTGTCCAAGTGTGTGTTTAAGGTAACCTCAGGGAAGTTTCTTGGTTTCATCATCCATCAGAGGAGAATTGATGTCAACCTCGAAAAGGTCCAAACAATAACCACAATGCAGCCCCCGAGTACCATAAAGAGACACAATGCTTTATAGAAAGACTCGTCGCCATCAACCGGTTCTTATCCCAGGCAAGAGACAAATGTGTTGCATTCTTTCGGGTGTTACGATGTCACAAGGACTTCTAGTGGGACTTGGAGTGCCAAAACATGTTCGAGGAGTTGAAGGTGTACCTTGCCCGATTGCCGCAACTCACCATAGCGAGCCCCGACCAACCTCTCAGATTGTACCTGGGCATATCTGAACAGATGGTCAGCTCCGTGATCATACAAGAAGATGAAGGTGTCCAGAAGCCTATCTATTATGTCAGTCACATCCTAACCAACCCCGAGGGGTGATACCTACTGATCGAGAAACTAGCCTTGGACTTGGTACAATCGGTTAGGGAGGCCCCCTTCCGAGTCAGCACACCACCCGGATTCGTCCCCCGAAGCCGCACATACGTCCTTTTGCATACACGATGAACCAAACCAATATGACATCTTAGCCCTCGGCGAAAGGAATGCAATAGGTACATTTGGGTATACATTCCTAAACTATAAACTATAAGAATATTTAAAATAGTATCATTCTACCTCATTACATAATTATTCGAAGTAGATTTTCCTTTGAGATTATTTAAACATCCTAATTATATAGATAAATATTATTTTTTAATATCATTTTGGACTAATTCTTTAATATAATTTTATAAGATATTTGTTGAGATCATTTGACGATTAAGAGACTAATACAATAATATAAAATATAATATTAAATATTAAAATATTTATTATAATTTATATCATAATAAGCTTATAATTCTAGGTCACTTTGGCAATTACTAATTGGCTAATACATAGGGATATAAGTTATAAATAATATTCAAAAAAAATTTCTTAATCTAATTTATATAAAAATAATTTAATAATAAAATAATAATCATAATAATTATTAAATATTAATCACTATAAAAGAAAACCTATATGATGACTGTAATCATCATCATGCCTTTATGTGAAAAATAAATATTATTTTATAATTGTAAAAATATTAATATTAATAATTATATAAATATCCAATAATAATAATTAAAATGTAATTATTATTATAATAAAAATTTACTAATATTTCATATGATAATATTATAAAAGAAAATTATATTTATATATTTTAAAATTTTATAAATGACCTAAAAGGGCCAATTAATCTTATTTAATTAGGCATCTCAAAATGGGCCAATTCAAATTAGATTAAAATAATTGGGCTCCTTGGATTAGACCCAACAACTAACCCAATTAAATCAATCAAAATTAGGTTCAGTTAAAAGTTTGATTTAGAAATAGATTAATAAAAAAATGGCTAAAAATGGGCTTCTATCCAAATTTGATTAAATCGTGTCAAATGGTTCAATTTTATTGTTCAAGACATAAATAAAAAATATTTAATTTCTAAAGGGTAAAACTATAATTTTATCATAGACAGATCGTTCAAGCATCGTACACACAAAATCGAATAATTCGCAAGTGAAGAGTACTATAATTTTATCATAGACAAATCACTCAAGCATCATATACACAAAATCGAATAATTCTCAAGTGAAGAGTGCTAATAAACAAATCTAAATACAAAATAGATATGATATACTTTTATGATCTAAGGTATTGGATTTTAAAATAATCTGATTTTGATATCAATTATAAGCATACAAATTATAAATATATTTTTTCTTAAAAAAACTATTTTAATATCAAAAATTGAAATCAAATAACAATAGATCAAGATTACGTACCTTTTGATATCATTCAGAAAATATTTATCTGATCCGAGAACATATTCTACAATCAAATCAATAGGCAGCAATAGTATAGATTTACAGGATGAACTAGACTCCTCTTCTCCTTTTTTTTCCTATCATTTATAGAATCATTATAAGCGATATAATAAGGACTAAGAGAGATTGATAATAGATCTTATATCACATATAGTTTATAAATGAGAATATAGTGTAGGATAAGTAATTAGGAGAACCCCTCATATCAATATTATCTCTTAAAAAAAATCTATCAGAATGGATTTACCTTTTATTAACTAATAACCATAATAAAATCTAGTCAAATCCATAATATATATTTTTTAATTAAACAAGATCACATAATCTAACCTATACTACACTTGTTCTTAGTCCTGTATTAATTATCGCCTTTGACTCTTATCATCATCATTTATTATTTCCATCCTACCAAGAGGCATCATTACTCATACATGCCATCCCTTTTTGACATAGCCTCTTCTCCCCTCTTCCTCCGAAGGAGGCGAGTGTTGAGGTGATGGCTAGCAACAAAAGAGATGGGATAGAGACAGAGGTTAGAGGTCATATTATCTCGTAGGGAAAAGGATAAATAAAAAAATCCTAATTGAAAATTTATAAAGTAAAAGCTTTTTTTTTTTTTAGAATTAATCCTATATAATATATAATATATGTAAGCTTTTTATATTGTTTGGTTCACCCAATCGCTAAAGCTGTGGGCTTTATCCTTGTTTCCCTCCCCGCCGGAACGGCTGAGGCTTGTGCGCTCTTCACTTCGTCGCCTCTGCTCCCGGTTTCCGCTTCGACCTCATCGCGCTCGCTCCGCTTCAGCGTTGTTGCTGGCGTAACGTCTCTCTCTCTCTCTGTCTCTCTCTCTCTCCCATTCGAACGAAACCAAACCGGAAAGCTTTGGTTCTTAACAATATCGTCTTTTTTCGGTATTCGTAGGATTCTTGAGCCAAAGGAAACAACAAAATTTTAACTCAATTCCTTTTGTTTTGTTCAAAGAAATTGCTTTCGTTTCTTGTCAACTTCTTTGTTTGATTTTTCCTTTTTTGGCTTTACTGAATTGTTAAAGCCAAAAATATGTAATGCGCTGTTGTATTTTCTTTAACCTTTATAAAATATTCTTGTCGAATTCTTATGGACCAACTCGTTATTGTTTCGTTTGACGGATGTGTTTGTTGAGTTGAGGGACTCGATAATCTTTCCATGTACACTTTAACTTCAGATGCTCCAGTTGCTTCGGTAAGAGCGAGCTTTGGTGCATGGATCATGGAAATATCATTTGCAAGGTTAAGGCTAGGTAGATTCACCCTTCCTGATCTCATAGTGACAGCCTCGTGCAATAATGAGGGTACATCATAGTACTATTATATCAGGCAGGATTAAGGACATTTTGCTCTATGTCCAACTTTTGATTTCAAAGCCAGTCAGGTTTGTAAGTCTACTGAAGTCGACGACTTTCAAGTCCTCAATTCATGTTTTTCTTCAAGTCTTTGAGTTTTTTTTTAATTGTTACATAGTGTAATTGTTGCAATGAAAGAAGTATCAGAATCTTTAACATGAAAACTATAACAAATCTAGAGGAAGGGTGAAACCAAACATAATTTACTTGAGTTGTCTACTGAATTGAAATCAATCCAAGCATGTAATAACTGAGCCGAGTTAAACTGAATAACCCAATTCATTTTGGATCGTCAGTTTTCTCAGATTAGTTGCATAGCTCTGCTAAAACTAGTTGGGTTCAGCTATATCATTACCACTAGACAGACTAAGAGGCAACACGTCTTATATTATTATTTCTGATGATTATTTTTTGTTTTCCTCTGAATTTTCCTTGCATTAATAACCTAAGTAGACTGACCTTTCTTAACCAGTGTGTTTAAATCTCATTTCAACATGTTTCAGCAACCTTAAACAGTTTCCTCTTGGTTTATCTCTGATGGGAACTATCCTGATCATTCACAAATGCAAACATATCTTATTCTATTTCCCATGAGTCACCCATGTATTTTGACATTTTTGATGCTATATTGATAATCAAAGAGTCAAACGTTATACGTTTCCTTATTCTATTTCCCATGAGTCACCCATTTAAGTTGCTTATATTTTTATCTTCTTAAGTCTTGATGAATGTATTAGTTTTAAACCATATATGTTTTCTTATTTGTTGATTTCTTGTGATTTAATTCATTTTCAATGCCATCAAGGACTTCTAACGGGATATCTGTTCAACTCCAAACATGTGTATACATATATGTTTATGTGCATGGATAACAGGGTGATAATAAAAATTAATAGTTTTTCCAACTGTTGGTAGATTGATGCCAAAGAAGTTCAAGACTGAAGAGAAAAACATGTGAAGAACAATAAGAAATGAGAGTATGCAAGTGTTACGGTTCCAATTATAGATTCTACAATGAGAAAAATGAAGAAAACAAAAGAAAGGATCTTCTCATGGATTCATCTTCCTGGCTTTTATCATTGTCAAATATTTTCACAAAGTAACAATTCTTTTAAATGTATATATAGTATAAGCTTAATAAACATTGTTTTATGTACTTGGATTTTATATGAAGCACATTTTAATTAGAAGTTGTCTGATGCAGTTAACTGTTGCTTAAACTATTTCTCAATAAACTATGTTATTTCCTATTGTAGGCATAAGTTAATTGTCATGGGCCTTCCAATTCTTTCTGTTGATAGTGGAAGTCGTCCAGCTACATCACCAGGTTGCCTCTCATCACACTACTAGCTGGATTGGTTTTTGTGTAGGGAATGCTAACTATATGATTTAAGAAATACAACAGTTGCATTGCCTTCTTGGTAGTGTTACAGATAGATGTAATTAGGTTCTTCTCTGTTCTAATACCTGTTATTGCTTTGTTGCTAAAAACTTTTCATGACATGAATTTTAATCTTTATTTACAGCTTAGTCATGTTTGGTGTCACTTGCACATAATATAATTTTCTATTCATCATGTCCATAAATACACGTAATGTGCATGTGTTTTCTTGACATTGTAGACCAGTCTGTTAGTTTACCCTAAGATAAGGTTGGCTTGTTCACTGACTGCCTTTAGTGTTAGTTGTTAGGATTTGAGGGAGAGAACTCAAAATTTCTCCTCTGTTTCTCTCTTTTCTTTTGCATGGATTTTAGTCCCATGCAACATGGGATAGGAAGGATAACTTTCTGTCCTTTATTTCTACCTTCTCATAATTAAGCAAATAATGAATCAGGAAGCTTGTTTCCAACCTTCTGAACACTCTGTAATGTGATTGTGCCAACCAGCCATTCATATGTTATGCTACGTACTGCCTGTTGATACTGCATGTGGCACCACAGCAGTATTACCATGTTGCATCACTTGCTGACAAATTATGTTTTGTGGTACAGCTGACATCTTGATTCTTTCTTAGGAGTCTCAAACAGAAGATCTGAGACATTAACGAATCAATTCTTTTCCAAATTTTGGATATTACATGAATGACTATTGTATGGAGCCGAAAATTTGGATATTACATTAATGACTATGGTATGGAGTCGAGATAACGTTTGGTCTAATGACCAGTATAAAACACAACTTGATACCAATACAATACTATCCAATTTTATTTTTTATTATTTTATTCAAAAATACCGGACTGTCACGGACAAAAATATAAATAAGGCGTTCGATGTAATGCTCATGCTTGTCCGTGTCTTTCGGTTATTGTACATGCTTTGTACAACAAGTAGCGGGCTTGCAGTAGGCTTGATAGCAGGCTTGACGCCCCTTGTTTGGTTAGCTTTTGTGGTCGGTTTCGGTTTGTAAATAAGAGTTGTGTCATGTGGACACTTGTGGGGACTTCGGTTTGTAATGGACCTTGATCCTTTGTGTGCAATCGTTCATAGTTTGTAAAGTCAATGATTGTAATTTATGTTGACTATATAAAGTATTTGCTAAAGTGGTTGTTTGTGGATCCCGTGGGAAATGTTTTCTCTAACCCGTTTTCTCTTTTGTAGGTCCTATGGGACCTTAGGAGGTTTCGGGGAGGCTGACCTTTGCGGACGGACATACAAGGGTGCCGCACGACTTAGGCAAAACCAACTAAGTTTGTGACAGATGGTATCAAAGCGGGACAAGCACATACAAAAACACTTGCCATGCAAATGTGGGGGACCTAGCTGGGCTACGTGGAGGGCAGCCAACACGCACGACTGTTTGGGGAAACAAACATTGAGATGTAGGAGGAGTCGCCCAGAGGAGCGAGCATCCATGATTGACATTCAGAGGAATGACAAACCCTTTGCGCGAAAGGCACCACGAGGACAAGCAAGCTAGAAAAAAAAAAATGCGTAGTACATAAAGATTGGGATAGCTGAGTTTGAGCTACGACTCGATGTTAGTAACCAAATTTGACGGTGCTCAAGGCAAGCGGGGCGCTTGGTAAAAGATGAGACCGTGTAAAGTGGGATGTGTTGTGCAACGATCAAAAGAGTTGTGCAAAGCTCACAGAGGTGAGGGGAATTGCTAACTCGAAGAATTCGGTACTCATGCAAGGGCTTGTATGCTGATGATGGAATGTTCGTGGTCATCCTAAGGCGACCAAAACTTTGAGCTATGGAGCATTGGAACTTTCTCTTCGGCATGGAAATGATACGTCCGTAGAAGATTTAAATGTGCAACAAATTCAGCATGTTGCTAGGCCTTGAAAGGTGTAGCGGGGGCTGTATTAGCGAAGAGTTGCAATCTAGCAAGCGTATTTATGGGGGCAGAACAACGCACAAACTGTTCAACAAGACAGAGTAGTCCAAGGGGAGGGTGGTCTCCGAAACTTTCAGAGGGAAGAATGCAAAGAGAAAAGTTGCTTCAACATGACAGATATCCATGAGGGATAAGTCCTGGTTCTCAAGAGGGAGAATCATGTGCAGTGGACCGCACATGTTGAGGAAGAGTACCTCAAGACAATATCTCTATAAAGCTCAACAGACCGAGCGAGCAGTGAGGAGTCATTGCATGATCTTGAATGAAGTAATGCACTGATGACGCACTGTGAGATCAAGTGGGGGAGTGACCATGACAACATCATACGAAGACACACTTTGAGTCGATGTGGAAATCAGACTCAACGGAGGGTTGACTCGTGGAATGGTGGGCGTGAGGGCCACCATTAACTCAATACAAATCGAGAGGCGGAGCAACTTGGGTGGAACTTGGTGAAGTAGCCAAGCCGCATGAATGGAGTCGACGTAGAAAATGGAACATGGAGCGGAGGCACGGAGCTTTCCTTAGACAATGGTCAAGGACATGAACTCTTATAGAGGCAAGAGCGGGATCATATCGTTCCATGGGTTCTGCATTTTGATGGGGCAAACTCATCTTGCATGGTGCCAAAGACGAAGGGAGCTTCGAGGCACATGCACCTTGTCTCAGAGATGTATTTGACAGAGGAACTAAGGTGATTTAACATGTGGAGGCAAAGTTGTTATCAAAAGGTCTTAGCATGGGGCAAGAAGGCGCAGAGGTGGGTACTCTTGAAGAATATGCCATGGTGCTGTCATTCAAGTTATCATGAAGAAAGTGGTGTGCAGTGGAGATTATACTGTTGGGGGATAGAGGCCCAGGATCCAAACAATGGTGCACTAATTTTAGCGAAGTCTGAAGACTTCGAGAGCTACTAGGCGACAGACTGTCCTAGAGCATTGCTTTGTTTGGGTGTGACCCAAGAATGGGTGGCGAAGGTGAATTGCTAAAGGAGCGAACACAATCGGAGGTGGCGGAAGCCCTATGATGCGTTGACAAAGGCCACATATGAAGAAATCGTAGTTCGATGCAATGAAGATGTCATCAGGAGGCAACATGGTGTAGCGGATCGTGGTGGAATAGTTCGAGGCAATATAACACATGCAGAAGATGTCCCATAAGGGACGTGATCATACGAAGGTATAATCAGGAGCCACGAGGAGCTTCATTTCAGTAAACAACACAACGACAAGAAGAGCTATAGATTCAAGGAGTGAATGCCATGGTACTGCAGCAACGGGTCTTCCATGTGTGTGCATCGAATCTTGCATTGGATGAAAGCTTTAGTCATCAGCATATGACGGTTATGTACCACCAAGAGAGAATTCTGAGTGTAAGTACCAATGAGTCATATGGGGGTGACTTGATCATACAAAGGTATGATTGGAGCGGTTGGAGAGTTGGACTATTTCAATGCTCACATTCGCTTAAGGGAGCCCGACAAGTCAAAGGATAAGGCCGAGTAAGCGAACATTGCTATCAAGGAAGCTAAGGAGAAAAGAATCAGCGCAAGCCCTACAACAAGATGGTGGCGGTCATGCATGAGAGTTGTAGTCTGTCTTTTCATCGACCAAGGGAAACTTGCTCAGAGAATACAGTGGTGCTGAAGCAGGCGGTTGAAAAGGGGAGAGAGAGCGACGACGAGTCCAAAGGGGCTTAGCTACCCAAAAGCTAAGCATCGGTCAGAAACGAGGTGGACTCGGAGGAGTGCCACAGTGTCGCAGAGGCAGATCTATCGATCGTAAAGAAAGGGACGTAGATGCAAGGCAATGGATAGTAGGGCCATGAGCTTGGCAGCGCCATGCTACCGCAGAGGCGGGACTTCCGTGGAGTCATCGATCCCTTACTCTCATGGAGGAAGAGCGTTGGTCGTGAAACAGGCCAAGGAGGTGGAGAATGCAGAAGCAAACTCTAAGTACGAGGACAAGGCAGAAGGGTAGAGGCCAAGAAACTTCATAAGACCGGTTTCTATGGGCTTCTCATCAAGATAGCCGAAAGTGGGGAACTTCCGGTTGATGTGGGAGTGCTCGAATAAGGAACGAAGTAGGCAGTAAGTGGTGCTGTACCTTTTTTACTCGGAGGAGTAGGCGACAAAGATGATGGAGAAGACGGTACAATACCAAAGGTGACCAAAAAAACTATCGAAGACTTGCTCCAAGTTGGGGTGAAATTGTGCTCTTTTCGGGCAAAACTCCTTGTATTCCGGAAGTTCGATGGCAGGGAAAAGGCGAATCATAGTAGCTAACTCAACGTAAGTTGTGTAAACACTTCGGGTGCTTCAGAAGTATGAGCAAAGAGCGAGCGAAGACTAGTAACCAGCTCGATGTATGAAGTATAACCTCGAGGAGGCGAGCAAAGTCAAGTAACTTTGTCTTCCCAACTCCTAAGAGAATGGGTGAAACCGAGTATCCCAATTCTCTTATTTATCTTGCAGAGGAGTTCTGCATAAGTTCAAAGATCCTTTAAAGAAATCTAATAGAAGACGAGTTGTCAAGTCCTCACCATTGGTGATCAGTGTTACTGAGAGTAGATTGTCCGCTTCACTTCCTAACAGAATGTCAATCGAAAGCGGAAGTGTTTTGAACCTACTTGGAAGTGACAACTAAGTTAAAGAAGAATTGATGGGCAAATTTTGTGAAAGAATGACCTCAAAAACTTCAAAGTCTGCGAGACAATGCTCGTTAAAGCTCCAACAAGCATTTACCTAGTTTAGGCGGCATGAAACGTTTGAGATACCGGGCAAAACAAGGAAGGTCTTTTCCTTTATCAAAAGGATCCGCAAGAATCAACAAGGATCAGTACAACTTAGCCGACCCCACACCAGAGTCAGTTATTGGCGAGTTGAAGCAGCATGGCAGATCAGAGTTTAACTACTCAACAACAGCGACGAAGAGCAACTGGGAGCCAAGAGGCGTGTTGCAGCCAGAGCAGAAGATTGAAGATTCAGCAAAAAGGTGAGGAGATGAAATGTCTGCAACGGCTTCGACGAGGACGTTGAAGGAATAAGTGGGAGAGAATGTCATAGACAACAATATAAATAAGGTGTTCGATGTAATGCTCATGCTTGCCCGTGTCTTTCGGTTTTTGTACATGCTTTGTACAGTAAATAGCGGGCTTGCAGTAGGCTTGGCAGCTCTTGTTTAGTTAGCTTTTGTGATCGGTTTCGGCTTGTAAATGATAGTTGTGTCATGTGGACACTTGTGAGGACTTCGGTCTGTAATGGACCTTGATCCTTTGTGTACAACCATTCAGAGCTTGTAAAGTCCATGATTGTAATTTGTGTTGGCTATATAAAGTGTTTGCTAAAGTGGTTGCTTGTGGATCCCGTGAGAAATGTTTTCTCTAATCCATTTTCTCTTTTGTAAGTCCTAATGGGCCTTAGGAGGTTTCAGGGAAGCTGACCTTTACGGATGGACACGCAAGGGTGACACATGACTTAGGCAAAACCAGCTAAGTTCGTAACAGAACGATGTACCACCTGGAGATACCATTCCAGTAGGTTGTTTGATTTGGCACCAAACCAGGAATTAAATTCTGTCTGTGATATAGTGCTTAATGTTAACTAACTTACAGCCTTTTTTTTCTAAAATTTAAGAGGAAATAGATACTAGAAGGGTGAGATCTTGTGACAATAACATTTCTGTATTATTTAGCTTATATATATCTTTGCAATTATGAATCAGTTTTAGTTTCATTGTTTTCTATCTCAGCAGGATATTTGGTTTTGTAGATGTATTCAGAAGTAAATTGTCTAAATCTACAATGGATCCATGGAACCCATTTGCTTCAGTCACCATGGGAGAGGAACCATTTAACTTTTTACGTGCATTATGTGGTAACTTCTATGTCTTTGTACTTATCAACTAATTTTTATAGTCATTCTTAACAGATCGTGTGCATTGAAGTAGTTTAGTAGCAAGGTAACTGCAATGCTTTTTAAAATTTCAACTAAACCAAAGTTTTTCTGGGACAATGAGCAAAGGCTTTAGCTCCCAGCTTGGCTGGTTGGTCATTGTAGTGTATCCATATCTGGACAAATGACATGTTGTGACTGCTTTAATTGTTCTGGAAGCATCACAAACATTTCAGCCTACAATATCTTTATACCTTTGCTTTAGTATTTGATAAAGTAGAATCTGCATCAGATCTAGTTCTCCATACTTCGATCTTTTGTTTGCAGATAGAAATGTTGGAAGGTCCATGAGATTGACATATCAATTACTATTTTTTGCAAATTTTCCAGCGCAATCAAGATTTATAATGTATATTTCTCTTGCATGCTTAGTTAGTCTTTTCCCTTCTTTTCAGATGGTGTTATAGCTGGAGCTACTGCTGGAGTTGTTGTTGAAACAGTTCTATATCCAATAGATACTATAAAAACTCGGCTGCAGGCAAGTTAATCATGCAGAAAACATTTGTTTTCTTCTTTTTATGCATGTCGTTCTTGATTCCAGTTTTTTGGCTTATCTGGATAACTTCTGTAAGTGCTTGATTATTTTAACTGCAATAATAAACTGTCTGAATGTTTATATCTTAAGTGCAATAATAATGGCACTGGCTGCTGAAGGAAATTGTGTCAATGAGATGTCTCAGGCCCCTGCTTACCTTATCAAGCTTTATCAAATAATGTATACTTGCCAAATTTTAGTGATTAACCAAAAGTGGACCAAATTGTTTACTGGAATAGGATCACACTGCATTTTTAAGAAAACAATTGTATTACAGTTAACTGAGATTCATCATTTGTATGATGCTGAATTCTAGTTCTAACTATTCTTGGACTTCGACATTTGGTGTATTTACTCAAGAACAGTTGCTAAAGTACCTCTTTTTCTTCATCATTCTCTATTAGGCTGCTCGTGGTGGAAGCAAAATCCATTGGAAAGGATTGTATTCTGGATTGGCTGGAAACCTTGCAGGAGTATTGCCGTGAGTAGTCTATGCACTACTTGCAGGAATTCTCTTATGAACCTCATAACATACTTAACTGACAAACAGTTATACTTTGATCCATTAATTTTGATATGATAAGAAGTTATAGTTTTATCCATTAACTTTGATATGATAAGTTTTCAAAATGATATCATGCTTTGTTTATAACTAATTTGGTTCATCATGGTAATTATATGTGATACCAGATTGCTATTGTGCTGCCTTCATCTTGTCATTATTTGACTGCATAGCTAAGATAGAAATAGTCATTGGCTCATTGTTATGCACTATGTATAACTTAAGATTTCATATTTTACTTTTCATGAAATTCATTATATTTTCTTACTTTCTGGAAATTTAGTCTTGGAGTATTTGAAAGGGAGTAAATAGTTTTCATGGTTACTCTTTCTGATTTACTATCTTTTAGTCCTAATTTCAGACTATAACTTATTAATAGCATTCTTTTTGCTTCAGAGATTTCTTTTTTCTTGCATTTATGACAGTTCATTTTTGGCCATTGTTCCAAAAATCCCCAATATATTTATAATTTTGATTAACAGGGCCTCTGCCATATTTGTGGGTATATATGAACCTACCAAACAAAAATTGCTAAAGGTGTTTCCAGAGAATCTCAGCGCTTTTGCACATTTGGTAAGTTGCAAATTTCATAAAATTTTTCAGCTTATGTCTGCCAACAGAAAGCCTAGCAGGTCAACAATTTATGAAGAGTTGTGAAGCATGGGCATCTGCTTGAGTTTAACTGTTGTGTGAATTTGGTGTAAACTGTAAAGTGCCCATCAGTAGACTTGATCTGTATGTCTCTGTTGGTAAACGAGAAATTATTCTTCCCATTTAATAAGTTCATGCAAATTTTATTTAATTTTTCCTTGAATTAATTTTCCAAGACAATTTTTGGAAAATGATTATTTCACAAGGAGTAATGGAGCATAGGCATCTGAATGGTTTTTACAATAATGCCAAGTTGATATAAGGTGTAAGCCAGTAGACCTGGCCTATTTTGGCATGATCTTTTTTCATGATCATATTGGTCTCCCTTTTAATTTTAACTTCAAGGAGTAACTTCCTATAAGAATTTGCTTATATTTGTGGTATTCAAATGCATGTAGTTACTGATTTATTTACTGTTTGTTTCTTTTCTCTGAAATAATTTATTCTTTGTTTTTTTAATGAATTCTATGAGAACTGACTGGAAGCCTGTTGTCAATGTTTGGTGGAGTGCTCTAATTGAGTTGGATTCTGCTTAGTTAGATGTATATGACAAGTGAAAGAGCTAAGGTGACCTGGACCTGTTTGATTGTGACTCAAAATTCCAGAATTGAGCCAACACATAACAGGAAATCCAACCTGGACTGATCCATGTAACCAAATAATGAAGTAGGGAAAGAATGAGTCAGGTAGCGTCAAGGATGACTTGGTTAATCAAAAAAGCTAAGAAGTTAAACAGATGGTAGATGACCATTAGAGGCAACTGAAAAACGTTTAGTTATTCCATGTCTGCAGGCCTAATGACATAGTTTATGCTACACAGCGGGTAAATTTGCCAAGTTATATGAGACGACTATTCATACTTTACCACATCATGGGGTTCAGCCATAGGGCATAAGTTTAACTTGAGAAGTCTCCATGGATATTTCAATGTTCTTGTGACCTGCTCTCAACACAACCTTCTCTAGTTAGTGCTTCCCTCCCAAAACATGGAAACAAATGCAGGATAATCATAAAACTTGAGCATAGTTGGCAAGCAACAGAAATTTGCATTTTATTTAAAAAATCTGAAAAGAATAATATAGGACTAGGTGTCAGTTTATAGTGAAAGCTTTATTATGCTTAAAATTTTCTGTTTAAGTTCTATATCAGCGAGGCACATTCTCCGAAGTAAATAGTGGATTGTCAATAATTGGTTTTTTTGTTGATTTTCAAACTTCATGAGTTTCCATTATTTAAATTTGATATGGTAGAATTTCTTTGTTTACTCTTAGTTGATGTTGTTTTGTTACCTGGTGAAACCTTGTTATTTTTAATGCATATTTGATCCATATGAGAAGACATTATTTAGACTGCAGGTGCTATTGGAGGAGTTGCTGCTTCTCTTATCCGTGTTCCAACAGAGGTGAGAAAACATGATGGAAATCTTAATTTTCTTCAAATTTATTCTGATTGCTTCTCTTTCTAGGTAGTCAAACAAAGGATGCAGACTGGGCAGTTTACCTCTGCTCCTAATGCTGTTCACCATATTGTTGCTAAAGAAGGGATCAGAGGTCTTTATGCTGTATGTACTGTTTAGTGTTTAGTCTTTGAAAGTAGCACAGCCTGTTCTGGGCTGCTAATGCAGTATTTGTTGTGCTCATTTTCCAGCAATAAACCAATTGCATTTTCTATTTTGGTAATACTGAGTTACCTGACCTTTGCCTAACTACTCATTTTTGTAGGGATATAGTTCTTTTCTGTTACGAGATCTACCATTTGATGCGATTCAATTTTGTATATATGAGCAGCTTCGAAGTGGATATAAAATTGCGGTAATATTCATATGAACTCATTGTAGTCTTTAGCAAAGCATTGTTGCATGTGCACTTGGAGACAGTGAACTGTTTCTTCTTTATTTTTGTAAAAAGCATGTTTCTGTCAGCAAAGTGCTTTAATACTCTATGATGATTATGATCATCAAATTCTTTGCAGAATCCGAATTTTGAAGCATGTACTCCTCATTCCTTGTAAACCATTCATTTTCCTGGATGTGCTTAACTGTATTTCGTTAGCATTATTACGAAGAAAGTTTTAACAACTCAGAAAATGGTATAGTTGTTGCTGTAGGAAAACATTGTAGTTTTTGACATATTATTGATATCAGTGCATATATTCCTTTTATGTGGCTTTGAGATGGATTGAAAAGCTTATCATACAAGATTAGTGTTGCAAGAAAGAGCCAAAAATCTGTTAATCTAGTAAGATATCACACACTCTTAGATTAATTGTTTTTTTGTTAATCAAAGATAAAAGTTTAGGTGACTGTGGATTTTTAGTTGATATATGCAATAGACCTGACTTACAAAAGCACCTTTGTCCATAAAGGCAGTTTTGTGGTGTATAGACAAGAGCCAGACATGAATTTCTTTTTGGTGAATGCACATTTTATGCATCTCTAAGAAGATCATATGGCATGTTTCAATATAGATTGTTTTAGAAAATTTGTGCTAGTCTTTCAACAAAGTGTCCTTAGTTTAACCTAGGACCTCAAAGCACCAAATACTTGCAATGTTTTTGATTCATCTAAAAGTTATATAAGCAGGCATAACTGAGAAAGACAAGTAACCCTTTGCTTCAATAAAGAACTATTTGAGCATTACACAGAAAGCTAACACCACAATCAAGGTCAAGAACTATTTTAGTGGATCATATGTTTGATATGCTATTTCTGTCTTATCAGCATCATTAGCTAATGATTCCTTAAACCAATTCTTGGACTTTGTTGAGAGCAAGGAATTTTGAATCATGCTGGGCATGCCACCTGGTATATTGCATGTGGCAAAAAAGTTTTGATTTCAGAATCAGGAGTGTACACTATTCATCAGGTTTTTGTCCTTTTAAGTTTTAAGTAAATGGCTTCACTTGGTGAACTGATTGACAGGTTTTTCAAATTAAATGACTTTTTGGGCTTTAGAATTGGCTGTGACTCAATTCAAGGGTGGGATTTCTACCTTCTTTTGAGTTTGGGTCTTTGGGATATGTTTTTGTTAACCATTAATAAGAATCAAAATGACTGTGAGGAGATGTCCTCCACTGACAATGGGGAGGGTTCTTTGAGCATCTTCAATGTCCATCGCCTTTGTTTTTTATTTGTTTGGCAGTTTCCGCTTTCTTTTCTTCTCTTTTTGGTCTGGCAAGATGTTTGTTTCCTAATGTGTTGCTCCGTGTGAATTACCAGTTGGCATAAGGCATGCTGCTGGTGAGGCAGTCCTGGTCCAACGGACTGCTGCATATGGTGGTACAGATATCTTTGGCACTTCATTGTATCATTTGCAGAACAATATAGGCACAGTATAGAGGTTTGAATATTTTTAACATGTGTTTTAGTTTGTGTTACTGCTTATCATCTTTTCCAGTGTGATAGTGCATGTCACCGCATGGCACACATGATATTCCCCAACACGTAAATTAAAAATGCCTTGCCATATGACCACAGCCAGATTATGACAAAGTATGTCATGATATATTACTGTAATTGTGCTTAGCCAATTACTGTTACAGCCAGGTATGCAATATCTGGAACCTTTTTTTCACTAATAAAAATGGAAAACTGGATGAGTCATCAGAACTTGGCAAGAGAGCATGGTTGCCAGATGGAGAAACCTTTTGAACTTTCAGGCCTCTATGGAATTCATTGTGGCCTATAATAATAGACCTAGGTTCTTCAACATTTAGCTTCATTTGTGCATTATATTGTTTTTCTTTGGTGATCAGTTGTCTTGTGAAAAATATGATGTCAACAAAAGTTTAACCTGAAGGATTGTTGTTGTTTGACAAGATGAGAAATCCTAGTAATGTATATCTCAAGGTTTTAAAGAACAGATGAGCTTTCTATGTTATATCCAGTCCTTCAGTTGATCCATTCCAAACTGGCAAAAAAGGGCAAAGTTTAGGTGTAGGCCCCTTTCCAAGACCCAGACCAAGGCAAACACTTCTACTCTTTTCTGAATCTGATTGAGGTCTGGTTTGAACATTTGAAAGAAACCTGGACTGAGTTGGTAAACATCAGATCAGCCAAATCAGTTAGGTGCATGTTGATTGATTCATTTGAAAAGATCAAACTTGATTGAATTTCTAGATTATCTTGATATGTTATCTCCTATGGAAATACAGGTCAAGTCGAGTTGGGTTTGATTTGTGCAAAATATTAATCCAATAAAGCCATCAGACCTGAAAACCTGGTCTGGCAATTGTATAACATGCTTTGGTGAATTAATTTGTCGCACCCTAAAACTGTAAGGTTCTCTTAGAGCTTTTACAATGATATAATGATACTGTTACCCTGCAGAATGTGTGAAATATTAATCAATCTTCTCTTTTGTTTTCTTTGTTCATGCAGGCTGGGAGGGAGTTGAGTGATCCAGAGAATGCTGTAATTGGTGCTTTTGCTGGTAAACCCAAATTCTGTTGTTGCTTCTCACACCCTGTTGGTTCTTGTAGTTTTTGTTGCCTCTTCTATTAAGTGTCCTACCGTGTTTCCTATAATAGTTTATAAGCTTGAATATATAATGCCAAATCTGTGTAGTTCATTTTTGAAATTGAAAGTTCTCAATGTCCTTTCTCTTTTGTGATACCAAACATCTGCTTGTCCTTTTATCTATTGTGCCAAACATTTCCTACATGGAAATATTTGCTCATGGTTTTGTCGTATCTTGTGCTATGTCTGCTTGCTTTTGGATTTGAGTTATTTTCCCCTCAGCATATATATACAGATTTATGATAAATATCAAATAACAAGATTGTCCAAATAGATTCTCCAGTTAGAAGTTTGGGAAGGTTGTTACTTCTCTAAGATACTAGTTCTGATGTATGAATCTTACATTTTTCAGGTGCATTTACTGGGGCTATAACTACACCACTCGATGTACTGAAAACAAGATTAATGGTTCAGGTAACACCTACTTCGTCAAGACTTGTTCTTATGTGTGAGAGCCATATATGGATGTTTCACTTCATTTGGCTTGGGTAGCAGGGTTCAGCAAACCAATACAAGGGGATAATTAGTTGTGCTCAGACGATTTTGAAGGAAGAAGGCCCTGCTGCTTTCTTGAAGGTGTGATTCTTTCTGATTGGTGCTTTGTGGCCATTTCATCAGCTTAGAAAGTTCTGCATCATGCTAATAATGACCTTGTGCATGGAGAATTACTAATTTCTATATTGCCATGTGTAGATCTTGCATGACTACTTCCTAATATTTGGCCTTTTGAAAAATGTGTTAGTGGTGTCACTTTGTGGTTATAATGCTAATAATCATCTAATGTTTCAAGAAACTTGATACTCTACACGGAATCTGGTAAGTCTTGTATAATTAACATCTTTGGTAAAATGTTAATTTAGCTACAATGAAATGGCCTGCAGTCCTGATTTTGTCTTTGAGCTATATAGGTTTGGGTTTTTGGATACCCAGGTATATCTAGTTCGCTTTAACGTAGCCTTTGGGTGGGAAAGTAAGTACCTATTGTGGGATGGGTTCAAGTTTAGTACCTAGATGGTTCGTTGGGTTCCAGTTTGGACCTGGTTTTCCCACTCGTCATTCTTAATGTGAGGTGGGGATGCTGTCAGATTTTCTTAGGCAGCTGGATTTGCTGGACCCTCTTAATCTGAGTAAATAGGTACCTAGATAACAAGCCAATTTAGGTTCTTGCTCATGTGCAATTCGTGGGTACCTACCCGCTATCATCTCTATTGATGGAAGTCACTCTATTATATAATTGATCTTTAAAAATGCTTGAGACAATTAGTCCTAGTGAGAATAACGTAACCACAACAGTTTTAACACTAACTCCTTTCACTAATAATTGTTATATGTTTGAGCACTTACATTGAACACTATTTCAAACGCACTATTAACCATTAAGACATGATTAGTGTAGAAGCAGAAGTATCCTACTTAGCTACCTTAATTTCAAATTGCAATACAACAATGCTCATGCAGGTCCCAGAGCCTACTATAAACTTTTACCAATTGCAGATTTTATGTGTGGTGCACTAAGAGAACTATATCTACCTTGATGAAGATTATGCTTTCCTTTACTTCATTATTTTGAGTTTCTTTGATAGGGTATTGGACCAAGAGTGTTATGGATCGGTATTGGTGGTTCAATCTTCTTTGGTGTTTTAGAGAGGACAAAACTGTTGCTTTCTCAGAGACATTTTGATTAGGGCCTGAAACCCTAGTCTACTGCACAACGACAATGCTCAGGGGAAGTTATATCTTGAGCAACCACATTATGAGGGTGATCAGAAATTTTCTTTCTACGCAGTGATCAGCAGCAGTGGTTCTTTTTGCAATTCAAATTGTATTTTTGGTCAGCTAAAGCATAATGGCACTATGTTTCTGTGATTATTGCCCATCTTCCTTGTTTGACACTTTTGGCACCCATTGTTATGCAAATCAAATCTCAAGACATTTGCAGTGGCATTATGGGGTGAGCTTAACCATGTGTTTCTCAGATTGACCATGACAGCAGTTGTTTGCATGTCAAGAGTTGCAAATGAGACCTAGGCCATATTTACTGGTTGAGCTGACTTATTTCATGCTTTTAAATTTCTTCTTCTTGTTCATGGATCATGGATCTCTTTCAGGGTGCAAACCTATTGCAGATCTGAATACTGATCTGGAAATTTCTGCTTTCTATCCCTGCAAACAGAAGCCAGACTAGCCCAATGACAGGATTCTGGTCCAAGTATCTTCTGCAGGATTCCGAAAGGCAATCCACCTGACTGTGGCTTCTTACATTGAGGTAGAAACTCCACTAGGTTATGTGACTTGTTTGGGAGTATTGCAACTATATGTTATTTGTATGTTGTCGATGGAATCAATATGTTGTCAAAATTTTTTTTTCTAAGAAAGAAATATACATAGTACTTTCCTAAACAAATTATTAACTTTATGGACTGTCATGGTCACTTACCTTGCCTAAATACATGAGTAAATAAATAAGAAAATCTTAAGTACAAAAACAAAAATCGATTACATTCAGAATAGGTGTAACAGGACCGCACATCCTGTGGATGTGTTGTCAATTTATGTTCTGATGATAAGAATATGAAGATCATATTAAGAGTTTCTTGTTTTTATAATTTTAATTAAAATTTAAAAATGATGGGTCACGATACTGTCGTAAGATTATTATTATTTTATTTAGATGTCAGATTTGATAAATTGGTTGACGACGAAGGTTGAAGTTAGTTGGTGGAGTACGTAAGGGTATTTTTATCAAAATAATAAAAATAGAGTATCCGGATAAAAATCAAATGGAGTGCCCCATTGGGTAAAAACTCAATAATAAAAGTTTTATTAAAAGTATAATACCCATTAAAATTTAATTTTAGTTTTCCTTGATGATTAATAGGACTTTTGTTATTATTTTTTGTTTCTCTTGCCGAATCTTGATGATCCACTCCCAACCGTCCGATCGCTGCGATGCCTAATCTTCGTTAAAATCCTAGTCCCGTTTTATAGGACGGCGGCCGTGCCGTTTGGTCCTGCTTTCTCCATTGGGAATTCGGGGACTGCGAGCGGTTAGGGAGGAGAGGGCGAGGATGAGCGGGAGCGAGGTGAAGAAGGTGGCGGAAGTCGCCGCGAAGGCCACCACGTCGATCGACTGGGACGGGATGAACAAGCTCCTTGTCTCCGAGGAGGCCCGCAAGGAGTTCACCAACCTCCGTCGCGCCTTCGACGAGGTCAACCACCAGCTCCAGACCAAGTTATCTCAGGTATATTATCCCCCCTCCATCGCGAACCATGCTCGATCTGGGGTTCTTCCCCTGTTGGTCCGTCAATTTCTTCTGTTATCGGCGTGTTTTCACCTTTGTGTTGTCTTTGACGCCCTCAACATTCAACAATGAAAAAAAGAGCAGTATTATTAGCAAGAAAAGAACCCCTGAACAAAAGCAGGAAAGGAATGAGCAAGTGGATTTGGCTTCTCTAGATAGAAAATCAGCTAGAAAATACAAAATGTGGAAATTACTTTCTGAAAGAAAAAAGGTTCAAACGCTAGCTATCATGTATGATTCTTTCCTAGGCTTTTCTTTGTTTGTGCAATAAAGAACGACACACATGAATGATGTTGAACTCACTATAAGCATTCGTGATAATGTTGTGCGCAATGTTCATCCATTTGGATGCCAGATGTTGGCTACCTGTGACAACATTAAAGTACATCAGTAACTCTTGAATTTGTCTTTTTGATTTTTTATAGAATCTAAATCTTTTGGAGTTTTCTGAAATAGTATATCAAAATTACACCTATCAGCAATACTTTTACCATTGGATACATTTCCTCGCTTGCTTTGCATGGGCACCAACCACTTTAGGGCAACATGTGGCTCTAGAAAGGCTGCATGGTGCACGGCCAGCATGTTGAAGGTCTCTGGGTAGCTCTTCGATGCTTTTCATTTTACTCTGCAAATTAAGAATAAATCATTGCAAAATAATATTATTTAACATTATATATAATTTATAGTACCTTGGAAATATTTACTAATTATTGCTGATTCAAAGGAGTCCATTGATTTGGTCTTTTCTGGCACTATGGAACCTAATTTTGAGTTCTAATGTAAATCTCATTTGTACTTATAGTGTTACACTATTGGCAAAATCTTGCAGGCTTTAGTTCCTAGGTCAAGATTAGGTATTAGATGTGGGACCAGAATAAGTTCCTCATGTTTAGCAAAGGCATTTATAAAAGCATTTCATTTCTTATGAAATGTTATGTTGTAATATTTCACAGAATTATTTTCTCTTTAGTTCCTTAAATTATGTTATCATCAAGACAATGCATATTGACCCTGAGATTGCCGAGCCCTGGGTCATACATTTCTGTTCAGTTCGATACATATTGCATGTTGTACCATGGTGTTTCGCCTTGGGCTTGGCAATGTTGGTCACATGCTTAAGCATGTGCTAGACCTTATACATGAATAGTGTATATTGTGTCAGTAACAATTTCTTGCATCAACCACTAAAATGAACTTTGCATTGCTCCTGCATGCATATATCGAGCAAGCATATAATCATGTACAGGATATAGTTCATAATCTGCATATAACCTCTATGTTACCTCTGACTTGGATTAATTTATCATCTCCTTCATTATGAGTATCTTCTTTTTTGCTTTGGACATTAGGTTGAATTATTATTTGTTCTTTGAATTATTCTTTGATAGCCATACAGCACCATGGTTGTCTATAATTTATAACCTTTTGCCCGTAAATGTTCAATCATTTTTTATTCCCTCTGCTAGAAGCAAATATTCTTTTTGATTTTTAGATGGTCATTCCTTTATCCTTCAATAAATGAGTTGATGACCAATACGTTTTTATTTTTTGTAAATCATAGGAACCTGAACCTATTGATTGGGACTACTGCAGAAAAGGAATTGGGTCTCGCCTGGTGGTATGTATAAAGAGGCTTATGAAAGTAAGTCCTAATACCATTATAACTTTCACTGGAAGTTTGAAACATTTAGTTGTTATTTTGTTAAATGGAGTTTTTCTTTTAATGTTATCATATTATTAAAATATGCTCTGAGAAATGTTTGAGTTACAGTTTCAAGGTGTGATCAAAATGAGCAAATCCCATCTTTGATCTACACGATTACTAGCACTGTTTTCTGGTTAAAATTCTGTTTAAAAAGTTGACATGGTATTTGTTTCTGATCTTATATGCCATTTGTATTTGTTGGGAGAAATGTTAGGCATAAAATGACCTCTCATCATAGTTTGATCAAATATGAATGCAGTCAACTGAAGTTGGTGCATGGATTTCCAGAGTGATGGTGATGAACATTTTGGCTTCTATAGATATATATCATTTGATTATGAATTGAAGACAATAATGTCGATATTACTTGTGGTGGTAGCCTTTCTTTATATATTGTTTCCTTCTTTCCTAGTTTTTTTCTTTTTGCTTGAGAAGAGTTGAAATCAACTTACAAACCCATAAATCCTGAGGAGTACAACCTACACTGCTCTACGAAGATTTTAAGGAAATTCACTGATTTCCTCAGAAAAGCAATTCAACATACCCCTCCTGACAAGTTATCAATGAGCACAACACTGATATTGACGGATTTGGAAAACATATTACAACAATGATCAGCCAAGCATTTTAGCTTCAATAGAGCAACTGCTTTGCAATTTAGAATATTAGCCAATGTTGTAATATCCCTCATTTTTGAAATATTTGTAAAGATCTATTTTAATTGTTTATAAGGACCTATGTGTAAATATGAGGATTGTTTAATATTTTTTTAATTAAATAATTTTATATTGAAAATTTATTGTTAGGGACCTAAATGTAAATCTTAAAAATTGGATATGAATTATGAAAGGTTCATATTAAGTAAAAAAAATGGAGGACATGTGTCACTAGCTAGCCTAAGGATCGTGCCACTTATGCTTGTTGCATAGATGACACTTGTCACATGCCATCTTTGTGTTAGCAAAACCTAAGTTATTATGAGAGAAAACTAAAAGAAAACTTACCAAAACAATGAGAAAATTTGTTGCAACCAACGTGGACTTAGAGAAGAAAAGGGAAGAGAAATTAAAGTAGGAGTTTTCCTTTGGTTTGAGGTTTTGGATCAATTCTTCATACATACTTGGGAATCAATTTTTCTAAGGCAAGTGTCAATTATGCAACAAGCATAAGTGACACCATCCTTAGGCTAGTTAGTGATGTATGTCCTTCATTTTTTTTTAACTTAATATAAATCTTTCACAATTCATATCTAATTTTTAACATTCACATTTAGGTTCCTAGTAATAAACTTTTAATATAAAATTATTAAATTCAAGAGAATTATTAAATATTTTTTTATATTTATAAATAGGTCTTTATATACAATTTAAAATAGGTCTTTACAAATATTTCAAAAATGAGAGATATTATACTAATTTTCACATAATGCATTCAGATAGGCAAAGAATTAAGGACAAGAACATACAAGAATTCAAAGCAATCACATAAAGTTTAATTGAAGAAAGAATTCTAGATGAATTCAATTTCTAAAACGATGAAGCAAAATGGGCAAAGGCTCTATTTTGGCAGATTCTGAAATTCACATTACATGAATTATTTGAATAACCAACTATACTCCAACTTACTCAAAATAGGTATCATTTGAAAGATATATCAATCTAATTTCAGATGAATCAAGTTTCATACGAATTGAAGTTTCCAACAAGGAGTTCCAAGCAATTTAATAATAGATGGTCAAATAATAACATTTCTGTTTTGCAGAATCTATAGAGTTGATTAGAACAAATGTTTCAATAGACATTTGTACTTCAAATCTTTTAAATCAGGTATAAAAAGAAAGATCTACGAGTCTAGTTTCTAGTGAAGCAGGTTTTGCCGTAATTGAAGTTTTCAACAGAGAGTTACAAGAAATTTAGTATCAAGAGGTCAGAAATTACAATATATGTTTTACAGATTCCTTAGGGTCAATTGAAACAAAAGTTTGGGTATGCATATGAACTCTAAAATTTTTAATTTTGGTATCAAAAGAAAGATCTACGAGCCTACTTTTGGATGAATTAGGTTTTGTCTAAATTAGAGTTCGGTGTAGAAAGTTATGACTAGAGTAAAGCAGAAGGGTTAAAATCTCAAAAATTTCAGATTCGTAGTTTTACCTCTAAACAGGAGAGATATCATGTTCTAAGCTGCAATCTTTCAATTTGTTTCAAACTGAAATGAAATCAGAGAATAAAATTAATGTAGGATGGAGTTAGAACACTTGCCTTAAAAAAATTGATTGCCAAGTGTGAGGAATTGATCCGAAACCTCAAACCAAAAACTCCTACTTCAATTCCTCTTCCCTATTCTTCTTAAGTCTATATTGGTTGCAGCAAGATTTCTCATTTTTTTGGTAAGTTTTCCTATAGTTTTCTCCCCTAATAGTTTAGGTTTTGCTAATAAAAGATGACAAGTGACAAGTATCATCCATAGAACAAGCATAAGTGGCACTATCCTTAGACTAGTTATTGACACATCCTCCATTTTTTTTTTTGAACTTAATATGAATCTTTCACAATTCATATGTAATTTTTAAGATTCACATTTAGGTCCCTAGCAATAAGTTTTTAATATAAAATTATTTCATTCAAGAGAATTATTAAACAATCCTCATATTTATATATAGGTCCTTATAAACAATTTAAAATAGTTCTTTATAAATATTTCAAAAACGAGGGATATTACAAATGTGAGAGAATGTATGTAAGGATCTTATGAAGCCATTTCCTTGATGCCTCCTCAGCTATCATTTCAGCAGGAACTGCAGAATCAGAATTAATTGTTATGGTTCCTGCATAGACAGCATTACCAGAATGAGTGGAATCAGAAAATCGGCTCCACCCATGTTATTTCCAGATCAAAGAAGCCGTTAAAGTTGTGGAAAACCAGCCAGAGATAGGTGGCTATCAATTAACTGCCATGGGCAACTTGATTTGAGGGTCTTAGTGAGAGAGCTTGACATTACAGAATAATGCTAGCTATGTTAATATCACTAGCAACAATTTTAGGAGCATCTATAAAGCACTGCATCTAGCTTTCCACCTGTACTAAATAAGGTAGCAAATTAAGTTTTAATATAATGACTAATAGTCAGACCAAGGTTTGACTTACCGGTCTGTACCGGTGTACCAAGTTTATCTCGGTACCGGTGTCAGGCAGTATGCACAGTGCGTACCACCTGGTATATTAAAATATAATATAAATATTTTATAATATAAATATTAAATATATTAAAATATTAATTAAAAACAGAAAAAACGCCCGCGACCCGCGGGCGGCGACGGTGCGCCGGCGAGGATGGCGCGGGGAAATAGGTACTCTTTTCTTTTTTTCTTCTTTTCTTCTTCTTCTTCTTCTTCTTCTTCTTCTTCTTCTTCTCTTTTTCTCCCTCAATCGACCGCCAACGGTCGATTTCTCCTTCAATCGACCGCCGACGATCGATTTTAGGCGGAACCGCCCGGTAGCGGGCGGTTCGCGTACCGGCAACCTGATAGACCGGTATGTACTGCCTGTATCGGGCGGTACAGATCGAAATTGCAAACCTTGAGTCAGACCATCACAAATGTAGTAGTTGGCCACTACTCACGCCATTCATGATCAATTAAGTGGATCCCAAGTTCATGAACAAAATCCACATTGGACAGCCTTGGTGCATGTGAAAAAGGAGGTGCTTTAGATATTCATAATGCACAGTAGAAAAAGCACATTGTTCCGAGTGGCATCAATTTATTTTCTTATAACAATGCATTGGTGGGACGCAGGTCGAACCGAAACAAAATATTTGTTCTTGGTAGATGTTATTTGTTGGACATAGATCCAATTTTTTTATTTTTTTATTCCTTAAATATTTTTTTTCCTATTTCTGGTGGTATCAAAATGTTGCTATGCTTGGATATCTAATCTGCCTCTCCAGGAAAATAAATGTCTCCAGAAAATATTTTTAGATCAATATATTTTTTCTCTCCACTCGGACTAATCTGTTTACACGACTTCTTGTATTTAAAGCAAGTTGTGTATCTACTTTAATGATACTATTGAGCATCTTCCATAAGGACTTGACCTGGCGGGTGACACATGATTTTCACAAACACTCCACTCCTCCAGCTATGGTCTTGATTCTTTTAAGCAATGAGTTCATAAACATCTTAGTTTTAGCATCCTTCTAAGAGTGAAGGTTATATCAATGTTTTTAAGGGTGGCTTATGTGGATGTTTATGCAGCCTGAGATGCATATGTGGCTTTAATGTGAAGTAACTTCATATGTGACATGCAGCTGTATACAATGTCACATACATTTTCATGTTGTTGTTTATATGGTCCATATGATTATGAAAATAAAACCACATATACTGTTTATTAGTTTTAGTAATATAATACCTTGATGTTATAAAGCATGGTCAGTGATAATATAACTTTTTAAATACAATTTGCATGTTTTTATGAATTTAGACTTGCATAGCTTGTTAAAAGTATAAATATTATTCCATAAGTTTGTGATTTAACCATAGGATGTGTTTATTTATTTGTTTTTAGTGTTGTTGTTTATTTTTGATAATATTTTTTTGAATGTTACAGTATGGACCTTAGAGTAATCCACAAACACTTGCATACCACTTATGCACTACTGGATATCTCCCCCAAAGCCCCAACACTGCAGTCATTTTTAAAAGCACTGATTAATCTTTTATTATTAATATCAAAGCTTTTTTATTTTAAACAACCTTTTTATTATGTAAATGGTATTCGTATTGATATTTATGATTTTTTAAACTTTTATTCAAGTTGGATTCTCAAGTTTTATCCATAAACTAAGTTAGTCTCTATATTTGGGTATTTTTAGGAACCGGATCGACTTATCTTACTGAGCCAACCTTTGTTCTGTTCATGCTCCGCTTATTTTATGGAGCTCAAGTTTGGCTCAAAACATTAGTCTAGCTTGAAATTTTGTTTGAGCCCAGTACAATGTTTTTGCAAGGTCTAGCTATGTTCAAGCTTGGTGTGTCATAAGTTTTCTTCAATAAATTCTGTGGGCCAATGGACAATGTTTATTTGTGAAATTATACGTTTTGGGTTCTATACACAATGGAGTCTGCTTTTAGGTCTCAATTTTATAGATCATTTAATACCATACAAAAATGTGCAATTCTTACTGCCCATTCACTGACTATGATTGAAAGCAAGATGTGGATCCACCCCTCAATATTTCTCATACATAAATGAGTATGTTTAAGATTCTATTAATGAGCTTATTCACAAGCTTATTAAGGAGTCAGCTCGTGAGCCTAAATGAATTTAAGTTTCGTTATGTTGAGCTTTGCTCATTTAATAATTGAGCTTTAGAATTAATTTCAAGCTTTGTTTGTTAACCTTGGCAGACGGGCTGAACACTGAGTTACCTTTGAACAGCTGGCTTCTCATTTGCAACCTTACCCATTAGTATATGCAGTAACATGATGGATCATCTTCTCATATTTTGAACTTACTGAAGCTGCAGATGAAATTGGTTCAGATTTGTTTTTCAACTCTCTTCTGTCACCATAAGATATCTACACTGCCAAATGATTCATGTTCCTGGATCCAATTTACAACTATGTTTTATCTTATACAAGCTGCATATGCATTGGGAACTAAATGCAGGTTTATATATATATTTTTTAATTTCAGTCATTAGACTGATGGATGACTGTTTAAAAAAGAAGACAGTGGGTTGATAATCTGAGCCCTTCACTTCATTGTTTTCGTGCATCATAGCAATTATGTGATTAAGTTCACATAAAACTTAAATAAATCGGCAAGCTAACCTCTTAATAGAATAATGTGGATCAAGGAAATAGATGTATCTTCTCTTGAATGTTGTCTCTCTGAATTCTTTTCTAGTTTTGCATATACTTCACTTGAAAATGCTGAGTCACATGGAGTTCATTTGCAGGCATAGAGATTCCCAAGTATGTTGATGCAGTGACTCCTGAATACAAGCCCAAGTTTGATGCCCTGGTATCTTCTCTTGAACGTTGAAACCCTGTTTCTTTTTCTTTTGTTTATTGCTTTTCTCCCTCAATATGTGTGACAATTCTTGGTTTTAGTATTGAAGTAGCTATGTGGAAGAAGAATTGCCCTTGATTTTTGTTCAACTGGACATGATCCATGTGGTTCATTTGAGTACTTCTGCAACTAGTCGAGTTGAAAGAAGCAGAAAAGCAATCTTTGGATGAATCAGCTCGGTTGGAAAAAGAAATTGCTGAAGTTTGAGAAATGAAGGTGAGTTACCAGCATTTAGAAGCCCGCACCGATCCCACAATTCGTTACTGTTATGTTGGTTCTGAAGAAAAAGACTTGTTATGTTTGCAGAAAAAGATAAGCACAATAATGACAGCAGATAAATATTTTGAGAGGCATCCTGAGCTCAAGCAGAAGTTCGATGATGAAATTCTCAACGATTATTGGGGATATTAAATACAAAATCTAATTCTTTCAGTAGCTCGGTGCATCATCATATGATTCCTAATAAGTAGATCTTGGTTTCCCTGAGATGTCATACTTCATCCTACATCCAGGTACATATGCTTTTATTTTTTTCTAATATTAGTCGATAATTTCTTTTTGGTGGCTTTCTAGACAAATAACATTATAATAATGATGGCAGTATTCTTTTCCTCTGCTTAGCTAATTTTCCACGATTTGCTGCCTGCATCTTTGGTCCAGTTATAATGTGCCCCAATTAGCAAATATTACATTTTTGAATGGATAGACGAGTCCTTGTAGAGGCTTTAAAAATCTTGCTATTACCTGCCAAAACTAATTAACCTGGAGGCTTTTCCTTTGTCCATATGGTCTCTCTCTCTCTCTGTCTCTCTCTCTCTCTTTCATATCCTCCTTTGCCGCCATTGTTACCGACGCTTCCACTAGTTCTCTGCAGTTTCCTCATTAACTTAAATAGGCATGCTTTTTGTTTATTTCAATTTGAGCAAGCTAATGATAGTAGTGTAGGATGAGAACTCGAGTAATGTGTAGCATTTGCGGCTAAATGGTGACTGCGGCGGCATAGAGTATCTACACCTCACTTGAGAAAGAAAATTCATGTGGGTCTTACTATCAGTCATTTTATCTAGTGGGTGTGAGTAAAACTAAATGGGTAGAATCGGATCGGATCAAGGTCAGTTTTTAGTCCATGTGGATCAATCTTTGATTTAGTCATAGCGGATTTTAATTGGAACAGATTGTATGTATCCTTCTGAGGACATCAACTTTAGGTGGACTTTATGTACTTGTCCTAACCTATATCCTTGGTACTAGGTCAAATTTCGTGGACTCTATTAAATCACGCATTGATTTGGTCCACAACAATCAACGTGGTCCACCGAGATCACCTGTATTTTATTGACCAACAAACTAATTGTCATGTCTTATATCTTATTCATCATAATAATGTGATTTAAGAGACTACCATTCGATTAGAATAATAACAATATATTAAAATCAGACACGTTTCTCACCTATGGAAAGGGCCAGCGGCTGCCGGATGGCGACAAGTTTGACGGTTGACCATACTTTTTCTGTTGACATTTTGACCCTCGTTGATGCATTACAAGAGTCGAAGCCCTCCGAATCCCCGAATGTGATTGCACCATCTCAGATCGGACGGTCGAGCTCGTCGCATTCACCGTCTCGATCGTGTGCTTTAGGAGGGAGACAGCTCACCCGATGATCAGCCGGGCCATCGAGATCGCCAACCGTCTGATACATCCACGATCCCCTCTAGTGGATCATAACAGCTCACCAGCAGGAAGGTTCACGCATCTCAAAGTACTCAGGACCCCTTGATACCACCTGGGAATGGTACTCTCGCGGCCATGGGCGACGAATCAACACAGTTTTGGTAGAATCAACGGTAGAAACTCTTCCACATCGACATCGTCAGGATTTATACATAATTACGATCCTACCCCCAAAATCCACCATAAATGTAATCGCACTTCCACGCGATCATAACCACTTGATGGGGTGAAGAAGGAACCGAAGGCAAATGGATAATGGTCCTCGTCTCGGGAGGCAGCGATCTTGTGCCTGCCTGCCTCTTAACGTCCGCGACTGGTGCGGCAGCCGGCGGAGGACGTCCGGGTTCGCCCAGATGCCGGACGACGAATACGACGACGAGTATGCTCCATTCGCGCGCCATTCGGTCCGGTCATCCGCCACAAGGCTGCGGGGGCTGTGGCGGCGGATCATGATGGAGAAGAGGAGGATCTTTCACCCAGCGTCTCCGGCGCCGATGGCTTACGATCCACACACCTATGCGCAGAACTTTGACGAAGGTCCGGCGTGGGCGGAGCCGGAGGACTTGTCCCGGTCCTTCTCCGCCAGGTTCGCCGTCCCCTCGAGAGTGCTGCAGAGAATAAGGTGATCAGGTCTCTATGTCAAATGTCTTATATGAGTTATTCTAGTAGTCTGGTGTTCTGTGATTATTCCTGATTTCCTGGCAAGCAACCTAGATTTCAAGCTCTTTTGCACTTCAACCATTATACTCTGTTCTCTCCTCCTCCATGGTTGACTTAATCTCCATTCTTTGGTGAAACCATTAGAAGAAGATGATTTAGGGCAGAAATTTCATGGAAAAAGGAGGATTTATAGGATTGAAGAAGGGAAAACAGAGTAGACTTTGTCCAATAAGGCTTATCATTCTTTCCTCTTTTCATGTCGAAGTGATGCAGAACGACTTAAATCGAATCCTCATCAGATCAAGTTTGCCAAGTGATGGGGATGGAATCTCCCCTCGGCCAATTGTTAGGCTTTTTTTGGCTTCAAAGTGTTCGTGATATTAATCCCTTTGTGGATAAGTCTTCGTATATCAGAGACTAATATATCCGAATTAGTATAGAAACTGTAGGCTCCTTAAATCTAAGAGATTTAACACAGTACTGTTGCTCTAGGATTTGACTCACTAATGAATGAAAAATGGACCAACTCAATTTTTTTAAGAAAAAAACTTTCTTTACCAATTATATAAAAAAATCCTCACCTATACCATTGGTCAAAAAAAAAATCTCATTTAATTACTATAAAAAAATTATAGATGCTCTATCAAACATTATCAGAATAAATAAATAAAAGATGCCATTCCCCAAATACAATTAAATCCACAGCTCTTTGCACGCCTCAACCCTCCAAAATCAGCAACTCAAATCTGATCAAACTCCAATTATGGGGTTGCCTATAGGGAATCCACAGCGCACTTAAAGGCAAGCTGTTGTCCATGTTATGCTCACATGGAGCTTCTGAATCTTATTTGATGTCCACATGAAGCGCGCTAATGTTCGTCCGTAAAGAAACGGTAGCAGTCTTCAATAAGTAAAAGAAGCTGAAATGTACAATAATTGAGACCTACAAAATCCTGCATGCATGCGTTTGTATGCAACCATGCGAAGTCACGATAAAATTATAGATTCTCTTTTAAGTCCTTGCATCTCGCATGAACAATCTTGAAGATATAATCTCGGACACTCTTCCTTCATGATCAGTTGCTCTATCAACGAGATGGGTCACATGCTCATCGGAATTAAAACAAATCGTATATCCTTATATTTCCACATATCTTTACAGTTGTAGCCTATCAATCTCCTCTTATTTATAGAGGGTCATCAAAAACCTCAGGGTTTCTACCTTAGTGGGTATTGGATCTCATCCGATCCTTTATTCGCTGAAGCATCTACCATATGTGTGTGACCCTCTAGGTCCGATACTGAGCTGGTCGTGAGTCCCTCTCATAAGAATTTCTGATATAGTAAATTATTATCTCCATAATACTTCACTTGTCTAATCGACTATGGATGCACTAGGCCATTATGTCATAGTCCCCAAATGGTACAGGGGGATCGAATCTATCTACCGTGTATCTATAATCTCTCATCCAACTAATATCCCAAAGATCGTATATTAGACATGGCACTGTCAGGTCATATATGGAATTAGTTTGTTCTACTCTAATCGGATTCTATCGGAGAACTCTTTTTCTCTCAATCCATATGATTCTGACCAAGGATTTGTCTGAACAAGCACACATGAGATATTTAGTTGTACCATATTGTAAAGTAAGTCTGACATCAAAGAAAGGAGTACTCATACAAGACATCCTTGGTGTTTCAAGTCAAAGGACCAAATATACAACTGGACTATCGAATTGCCGTTTGACATTATGTATCTTTAACCATACAGCATTCCATAAGCGGATCAATCAGTGGACTCATTCTCCAATTGCACAAAATCAAGGACATCACAATATATATGTGCAACAGTTAATACAATATGAGAAGATGCCGATAATAATCTTAAGCAAAAAAGATCGCACAGCGTGTCACACGTGCCATCACTCATGTGATTGGCTTGCTAGGCATCTGTAACCAGTAATCTCCCACTTGACCTAAAGTCAATCACCTATGTGTCTGATCCCCATTAAACCCTTGTAACGCTTAAGTACAATCTGAGCCAACGACTTCGATAGTGGATCTACAATGTTATCTTCGGATGAAACTTTTTTCATTGTTATATCTTTTTGGGTTATGATCGCTCTAATCAGATAGAACCTCCTAAGAATAATTCTGATGAGACCTGGGTTCCCTTGCTAGAACTATCGTCTATCGCTGTCGTAATATATGAGAATTAGCTCCATGCTATATGGTACGACTCTCATATCATGATGAACTTCTTCATCCATACCCCTTCTTTTGCTGCTTCTGCTGCAGCAATATATTCCGCCTCTGTGGTCGAGTCAGTAGTAGTATCGTACTTGGAACTCTTTCAGCTTACTGCTCCTCCATTTAGGGTGAAAATATACCCTGAGTTTGATTTGCTACTATCAATATCAGATTGGAAAGTTGAGTCCATGTAGCCCTCAGCCTGGAGGCTACCTCCTTCATATACCAGTAAAAGATCCTTAGTCCTTCTCAAGTACTTAAGGATATATTTTATTACCTTCCAGTGTTCTAAACCTGGATCTGTCTAATACCTGCTCGTGACACTCAGAGCATGTACTATATCAGGCCTGGTACATAGCATAACATACATGTTAGACCCTATCACTAAGGCACAAGGTATCTTATCGATGTCTGTCCTTTTTTAAGGAGTCTTTGGGGACATATTCCAAGAAAATGATATTCCATGTCTCATCGGTATGAGACTTCTCTTGGAATTCTCCATGCCAAATATTTTGACAATGGAGTCTTTGTACATAGACTAGGACAAGCCAAGTATCCTCTTGGATCTATCTCTATAGATCCAGATCCCCAAAATATAGGATGCTTCCCCTAAGTCTTTTATGAAAAAGTTTAGCCAAGTCTTTACTATGGAGAACATTCCCACATCATTCCTAATTATTAGGATGTCATCTACATACAATACTAAGAAAGTGATAGTGTTCCCACTTATTTTACTGTACACACAAGGCTCATTTTTGTTCTTAACGAAGTCATAAGATCTGATCGTCTCATCAAATCTTATGTTCCAACTTCGGAAGCTTTCTTGAGTCCATAAATGGACTTTAGCAACCTGCACACTTTATTTGGACTCTCTTTGAATACGACTCCCTCTAGTTGTATCATATACACCTCCTCCTCGAGGTTACCATTGAGGAATGCTATTTTGACATCCATCTGCAGATCTCATATTCATAGTGTGCTACAATGGCCAAAAGAATTCTAATGAACTTAAGCATGACTATAGGTGAAAAGGTTTCGTCATAATCAACTCATTGTCTTTGACAATATCCTTTAGCTACTAGTCTTGCCTTATAGGTCTCTACCTTTCCATCTACTCCGATCTTCTTTTTGAAGATCCACTTGCACTCGATGGGTACTATACCCTCAGGTGTATCCACAAGGTTCTAAACCTTGTTAAAGTACATGAAATCCATCTCAAATTTCATGGTTTCTTGCCACTTTCTGGAGTCTATACTCATAATGGCCTCCTCGTAGGTCTAAGGATCAATATCCTGAGAGTCCTCTCCACTGATATGTCTCACATATCTTTCAGAAGGGTAGATACTCTACTAGACTTGTGTAAAGCTGAAACTTGTGTGCTAGGTACCTGAATAGACTCGGGCTCTGGAATGGTGCTTGAGCTAGGTTCTCCAATCTCACTCAACTCTATCTCACTTCCATTGTTTCCACCAAGAAAGTGTTCCTTTTCAAGGAACACAGCTCTCTTGGCAACAAAGACCTTTCGATCCTCGGGACGACAGAAGTAATACCCTAAAGTCTCCTTAGAGTATTCCACGAACGTGCACAGTTCCGTCCTTAATTCTAACTTGTTGGGGTTGTGTCTTCTAACATGGGCAAGACAACCCCAAATCTTAACCACCTTAAGATCAGACTTCTTTCCTTTCCATATCTCATATGGTGTAGACACTACCGATATTGATGGAACTCTGTTCAAAAGATAAGCTACGGTCCCTATGGTGTACCCCCAAAATGAGATGGGTAGGTCAACGAAACTCATCATAGATCGCACCATGTCTAACAGCGTGCGATTTCTCCTTTCTGATACACCATTGAACTGAGGTGTATAAGGAGGTGTCCACTGGGGATAGAATCCCATTGTCCTTGAGGAAATGAGTGAATTTCGTACTCAAGTACTCTCCTCCTCGATCTTATCGAAGAGTCTTAATATTCTTTCTAATTTAATTCTCCTCATTCTTATATTCCCTGAATTCCTTAAAGGTCTCAGATTTGTACTTCATCAAATACATGTGTTCATACCTAGAGAAATCATCATTGAATGTAATAAAGTTTGAGTAACCACCTATCGCTTGAGTCGACATGAGACTACATACATCACTATGTATAAGTTACAATAACTCAATGGCCCTCTCTCCAGTTCCACTAGAAGGAGAGTTGGTCATCTTTCCACGAAGGCAAGGTTCGTAAGTTGCATATGACTTATAATTAAATAGATTTAAGTATCCATCTTTCAATAACTTTTGAATCATTCCCTCATGTATATGACCTAGCCTACAATGTCATAGGTATGCATTATTAACCTCATCTCTTTTCCTCTTAGACATATCTATATTCATGATATGTGGAGAAGTGTCTAACACATATAAGTCATTTATAAGGTCCCTCTAGTGACGATCTTATCATCCATAATTATTGAATAACTATTATTCTTAAAAACTAATTTAGATCAACTAATTGTTAAATAAGAGATGTAACATGTTCTTGATAATGGAAGGGACAAAATAGCATACATCTAATACAATAATAGCTCGACCAGGCAGATGTAGGACAACCTCCCCAACATCAATTGTAGCAACTGTTGCTTCATTACCCATCTTGAGGTTCATCTCACCTCTAGCTAGTCTCATAGGTCTTGCCAGAACCTGCAACAAATTGTAGATATGATAAAACACTCCTGGTATCCAATGCCCATGTGTTATCATGAAAATCTGACAAGTGAAGACTGATCATGAATATACCTGAAGCTTCTCCAAGCTTCTATTTCGCCTTCTCTGCAAGGTAGTCCTTACATTTCCTCTCCCAATGCCCATCTTGGTCGTAGTGGAAGCATTGTCCTTTGTCCTTTGTCAGGTATTTCTTGGCAATCTTTGCCTTACCCGGTCTTCCTTTGCCCTTGTCCTTCTTAAGGGACTTACTAGCCTTCCTTTTCCTATTGGTCTTACCAACATAGAGAATTGACTTATCTTTCTTGAGGTACTCTCAGCTTCCCTCAACATATTGAGGAGCTCAGGGAGAGTCACCTCAAACTTGCTCATGTTAAAATTCATGATGAAGTGAGAAAAGGAATCTGGTAAGGACTGAAGTATAAGATCAATGCACAGGTTATCCTTTATGACTATTCCTAGCCCTGTGAGTTTCTCGATCCACTCTATCATCTTTAGGACATGGCTCTCAACCGATATCCCTTTTGTCATCCTAGCTTGGAAGAGTCTCTTAGATATCTCATATCTTTAAGTTCTTCCCTGTTTCTCGAATTACACAGAGCCAATCCGTGTAGTTTGGACCAGTGAGGCGGTTGCTGGGGGTTCGCGAGAAACATGTTTATGACAAAATAAGATATAGAAAAAATAAATAACATGCAGACTTTGTAGAAAATACTAATTAAGATATGAACTTCTATCTTAATGTACTCCCACTATTTTCCTATTGAATCACGCAACACTCTCGACATATGAGACGGAAGTCTTCGACAGACTCCTAGTGGGGATTAGGATCCAATCGGCATCTTAGTGCAACCTCGAGGGACTTGACCAATTACACTAAGCCCAAAAGGTAGACAATTCTTATCAATCACAACTCCTTGTGATTCCCATCATGTTCGGCCTCCGAATCATCATGGTCTTGATTACTCGACCAACCACGAAGTTCAGTTAAGTCATCACCATCGTTTCAAGATGAGTCTAATTTGATAGATATGCTCTCGACTGCTTGACCAAGTCATACTATGTCCTCAGGTCACTGTTGATATCTATATGTTATAGGGAAGAAGTTGATCACGTAGATAGGTGAGCCTCGAGTGACTCGACCAACTCAATGTATGTCGTGATTCAATTTCTTCCTATAACGATGGAAGACCACGTGGGTAAATCTTACTGCCTCACGCTTACCGACTTAATATTATCGTAAGCGGGGTTTTTGTTTTGTATCGGTCTCCTAATATGTCGTGTCACACACATACATATTTAATATATATTTATGTCATATACAAATATATATATATATATATATCTAGTAGGTGTATAACACATCACATATGCAAGCCACACTAGATGATCATGAGACGTCACATAATATGATGAAGCTCGAGCCAATGGGCCTAATCACATACAATAGGATCTATGTGTGCATCGACGCATCTCCATGCCCTGTGATTGTTGATCTCGTCATCATCGGTCCATCGGATCATCGCATCACCATGCGTCATGATCTCCCGCCACGACATCGTGGGTCTCGTCACCTCCACGCTCCCGCTGTGCCTCTCCATGTAATTACAAATAATCACAGGCACGCACGCCTGACAATAAACGAGAAAAACAGAGACTCATAGGCCCCAATAATAATAATAATAATAATCATCATAATTACATATATCACAACACATGGCTCATGATCATCCATCTACATCATACATCACATCATATGTAGGATTACTAGATATATATTAATTAATTAGACTAATTAATTAATTATTTTTTTGGAAATAAGGACATGCTCGAAATTTTCATAATTATCAAGGATATTTTTATAATTTAGATGAGAGGATAGTTCTTGAAATTTCTAAAATTATTGAAGGTATTTTGGAAATTCTATACACGAGGACAGTCCTCGAAATTTCTTGAATTTGAAGGGGTAGGATCATCCTTTCCTAAAAAATATTGCCCTAATCCCTCTTGCCCCCTCTGCGCGGGCGGCAGCGTTGCGCGCCGTTGGCGGTCGCCTTGCCCTTGGGCGATAGGCGCCACTGCCCTCGGGTGGCACCTCGTAGGCAGGCAGCGCCTTTGTGGGTGCCACCCCTCTACGGGCTGGCTGCGGGTGCTGCCCTTGCGGCCTGGCCGCCGGCAAGCGCTGCCCCCTACGGGCAGGTCGCGGGCGAGTGCCGCTCCTTGGGGGCCGGTAGCGGGCGGCCACCCTTGCTGGTGGCGCTGGTCGCTTGCGGCTGCCCTTGTAAAGGACCTAGCTATGGCCGACTGCCCTTTCCTTGCTGCGTTCACTACAAAAATGCAGCAAGAACGTGTAGAACGATTCTACGCAATTCAATCTCATTATACACAGTTTAAAATAAATCTTTCGCACGAAAACCTTGGCTTTGATACCACTGTTAAGAAACCTCAGTGGGAGCATCACATACGCAGCAGAAATCAAAATAAAAAATCAGTTTCCCACGAAGATCAAATCATCGTGCAAAAGATTGGGGTCGCGAGAAAAACATAAAATCTGAAAAATCACGATACGTGAGAGATTTATTTTACCTAGGGAGATATTATATTATTGTATTTCCAAATCTGGATGGAGAGGATGAAGGAGGTCAAGCGTCCTCCTCTTTAGCGGTATCCACACGATGGATCTCTACAGCGAAACTCCTCCAATCTGATCTCGCAACTCTTGCGCAGAGGGAGGGAGGAGAATAGGAGGGGGAGGCTAAAGCTGCAGCCTATCAACCATGAGTCTCCCCTCCTATTTATAGAGGGCCACGAAAAATCATAGAGCTCATACCTTAGTGGGTATTAGATCTCCATTCAATTACCCACTAACCTTACATTATTGGATCTTTTATCCAACAATCTCCTTAAGTCTCTAATTGGGCCTCAACCAAGGAGCCCATTAGCATAGGGTCTCATCTAATGAAAATAGGGACTAATTGGATCTTCATCCAATCCTCTATTCGCTAAAGCATCCACCATATGTGTGTGACCCTCTAGGTCGATATTGAGCTGGCCATGAGTCACTCCCATCAAAACTTCTTCTAATATAGTGAATTATTATCTTCATAATAATTCACTCGACTCATCAATCATGGACGTACTAGGCCACTACACTATAGTCCTCAGACGGTACAAGGGTGTCAAATCCATCAGACCTGTCTGTCCATATTTTCCGTGTATCTATAATCTCTCATCAAACTAATATCTCAGAGACCGTATATTGGATATAGTACTGTCAGGTCATATACGAAATCAGTTTGTCATACTCTAATCGGATTCTACCGGAGAACTCTTTCTCTCTCAATCCGATTGACCTTGGATTGGGATTTGTCTAAGTAAGCATATATGAGATATTCCTCTCATGATACCGAGAGTGGATGATCCTCTATTGACACTCAATTACCTTTGTGAGGTTGGCTACCAATCCCGATAACTAGTTGTACTAGATCTGAAACTTTCCAAACCTATAAGTCTGGCGTCAAAGAAAAGAGTACTCATACAAGATATCTTTGGTGTCTCAAGTTAAAGGACCAGATACACAACTGAGACTATAAAATCGCTGTATGACATTAGGTATCTTTAACCATACAACATTCTATAAGCGGATCAATGAACTTATTCTCCAATGAGCACCTGTACTATATCCTTAGTGTCTCCATACAAGTGGCTATGAGACCAGCCGACTCCATAATATGGACGGGTATATAGTACACCGGTCTGTCTGGTTATCTCGATGTCCCTCTCGAGTAACCTATGTCCGAGATTATTTAGGATCCGTGTTTAAAGATGAATCGATCTCATTATCGCGATCTCATCACAATCTGATTTTCATTGCACAGAGCCAATGACATCATAATATATATACAACAGATAATATAATGTGAGAATATATCAGTAATAATCTTAAGCAGAAAGATCATGTAACATATTACACATATCATCACTCACATAATTGACTTACAGGACACCTATAATAGACGACATGAGGTCTACCGCTGAGAGTAAATACTTACCACCATCATTATATGAACCTATTTTATCTGTTTAGATCAGCTTTTGGGTGATTACTAATCAGGTTTGAAGTGAGTTCAAATAAGAATCACATGTATTAAACAAAATGAAGTTGACCGAGAGTACATATCCCCGTGTGTGTGGCCAACGAGGTTTAAACCTCCTCATCCTACTACGAATGACTCTATTTTTTATCATTCTTTTAATTCTCTCATGAAATCTCATTAACCATCAAATATGATGGTTCTTTTACCTTTACAAGCGTATGGTACATTATCATATAGTCTATGGATATATACTCTTAAAGCAATTTTTGCTTTTCGTGTTGAATATTTCATTATTTGGAAATATCTCTCAAAAGAAGCTTAGCAATCTAAATATCAAGATTGACTCTCAAATAATACTATCTTAGTTTTTTATGTAAGCATAATAATTATAATCATACTATTATTATGTAAAAATACTTTATAGTGATCAAATAATAATATATAAATAGAATGTATACCTCTTAATGTCATCCAGAATATTTTTTTGATCTGAAAACGATTTATAAAGAGAACTAAATTTGTAAATAAAGGTTAAAGAGAGATAAAACTAGATTTATAATCTCTTTTCTATATATAGCTTCCAGAAGATTTTATATATTTATAGTAAGAACAAAGAGTCGAGGATAAATAATTAGGAGAGTCCCTCTTAGCAAGTTTGTCCCCAATAAAAAAATTTATCATAATTAAAATTATTTTTTTATCAGTCATCAACTCTAATCATAATCCAGTCAAAACTATAATATATCTTATCCAATTAAAAATGATCATAATAAATAAAATATAATTTATTTTAAAATATTTTCCTAATTAAATTTTAAAAATATTTTTACACATGGTCATAAACTTTATAAAATAAGCTAATAAGTTAAATAAATATAATAATATTACATTAGGTCTTTCTTATTGTAATTCATGATGACTTCTATAATTTTTCTTTTTAAGACAATCATATTATTACATTCAATATTATACATATATAAATGTGAACCTAATAATATAAGTAAAGAATTTTAATTACATAAGTAAAGATTTTAATTATAATGTTACTATTTCTTTAACTATTAAGTACTTTATACCATAATGTATAAAAATACTAGAGTACTTGTCATTCTTATAGAAAAAAATTATTATATATTACAAAATATCTTCAATGACTTGGTAATTAAGTATGACCACACCAAGTTAGAGATAAAAGTTTTGATAAGCTTGATTAGTGGTATCAAAGCATGCCATAAATCAGCTTTTGTTTTTGATAATATAATTTTCATTATACCATTCTAAATAAATTACCCTAAAATTGAATATAAATATAAATTATAAAGTGGACTTTCTACTATCGTAATAACTTACAAAACCAGTATATGAAAATCTCATCATTTCAAGCTAATTTGATCTCTTATATATGAGCATATGATCCTTTGTATTTTACAGATATGTTATTACTTCATTTATAAACTTCTAATATTTTATTTATGAGTAACTTTATATTTATCCATCATTTCTTTTATAAAATTGATATCTAGTCTACTATAAGCTTAAACATATAATAGACTTCCAACTGTATATCTATAATAAATATTATTTATTTAGTTCTTTTAAAATCATTTTTATGATAATAGGTATATCATTAGTTGAATAAAATTACACATTAAATCTCTCTAAAATTCGATCAATATACTCTTTCTGAGATATTCCTAGTAATATTTGAGATATATCTCTAAAAATCTCAAATTCAATAATATATGTTATCTTACCCATATCAATTATTTTAAGTTATTTTATGAGAAAAATCTTAATCTCATGCAATGAACCAATATCACTAATGGTAAGCAAAAATATTATCTATAGATCAGTATAATAGAACTGCTCCTGTTGACATTTTAATATAAATATTGATTAATAATATTTTATTTAAATATAAAGAAAGAAGTAGTATCATAGAACTTGATATCTCATCATGTAGAAGCTTGTCTGTGGTCATAAATAAATTTTTTAGGTTTATAAGCTAAACTTTCCTTTCCCCTCTTTGTGAATATGTAGGTTATTCCATATAAATTTTCTCATCTAAATTTTTATTCAAAAAACTTATTTTCATATTCATATGATATAAGTCAAGATGATCACAAGTATAACTTTGTCTCATTTAATATTACACTTAAGCCATGTTTAGTCTTAAAAACTAATTTACAATGGACTCCTTTATAATTATTGGATAACTCAATAATTTTCTAGACATCATTCCAATTTAGTAATTTTAACTCTTGTTTCATTACATTGCATCACTTTTCAAAATCATTATTTTATATATACCACATAATCATAAAAAATGATAATTCTCTATTTCCTTTATGATTTTCTTAAGACTATCTATTGTAATTGCTCTATAAGCTTATCAATAATGATATCAACATTATCTACGAGTTTACAAATAGTATATTATTATTTATTTTTATCAAATTATTGATTAATTTAAGAAATGAGAATATCTAAATATGTTATGATAAGAGAGCATCAACCAGTATCTTCTTAATATTAAAATTTAAGAATATTACTCCCACTAATTTACTATTATATAGAAATCTAGCAAAAACATCAAAATACTAATCCTCATCCATAAAATTCATCACTCTTATAGAATTTGATAATATTTAACCTTTCTATATAAGACACTATATATATATATAATCATATTTTGATAGATCATTTATAAATGTGAAAAAAAAATTCTTCATACAATAGAACATAGAATGATCCACAAATATAAGTTTATATAATCTCAAGAAGTTCCTGAAATTATATTTCATTTAAAATATTTAACTATAAGTTCATTATAAATTCAAGATTTATATTAATTCTATATAAACCATCATATAGAATTTTATAATTAACTTTTATTGAATAATAAATATATTGAGTGTATATTACTATAACTATTGCTTCAGAAGATTTCCTATAACGTTAAATCTTTCATGCTCCTTCCATTTTTTAAGTTGAAATAAAATCATATCCATTATTGGTAATGAGTTGAATTACTAAGTACAATGTACCAATATTAGAAGAGACATTTGGAATTTTTAATTTGAAAAATATAAAGTTCAATTTATATCTTTTCCTTTTGAAAAAACCTTATAGTCCTTCATATCACTTTTCATACCACAAAAATAGTGTTTTAGTATAAAGTTTTTTCTTTTATTAGTTTATGTAGCTTATATAAACTCAATTGATTTTAAATGAATTATGGTTTAACTTTCTTTTATTTTTACCCACTCGTATTAATCAGATAATCATGAGATCCTTCTACTTGAATCCTAAATATACATACTAGTTAGCTAGTTCATTTAAGTTTTTTGTATCATTTCTTTATGTTGTAATAAATTTTAAATGAGTCTTAATAAATAAGAGAGCTAAAAATGAATTATACTTATAATTCTTAAACTTTGCAACTTTATCAATCATATCAAGGATATGTCCTAGAATTTCTCAAATATCATAATATTGATTTATAGCATATCCTAGAATTTCTTAAATATCATAATATTGATTTATAGTTTATTCTTTCATTAATGTTGAATTGTTAACAAATTTCAATGCATTGTTGAATCTTAGATTTTGATGATGAAATCAATTGATGGATTATTGATCTAACATGGATTGTTAGAAATTGATTGATACAAGATTAATTACGACAGAAAGATTATTACAATCACGATTGGTCAAGGTCAAGTCCATGCATCGAGTTGATGTGGTTGGGAACTCGCTAGGAGTGCGTCGGGAGCTCGCTGAGGGTATCAGGAGTTTGCTAAGATGGCGTAAGGGAGTTTGCCAAAAGAAGATCAAGACTCGTCGGAAGATTGTCGGGGGTAGTCGAAAAGATTATCGGGAGTTAGGATGATTTTGTAATGGATGTTTGACAATTATGATTTATATTTAATTAAGTCATAATTAGCATCATACAGGACTAACTATGACACGAGCAATGAAGTTACAACCAGATGATGGGCCAAGATCAAGCTTGGGCATCAGGCCGGGTTCGGACGATGTAGTGGGATCTCGTCGAAGTTTGCTAGGAGATTCGCTGAAGGGATTGGGAAGCTCACTGGGAACACGCCGGGAGATCACTAGGAGAAGATCGGAAGACTTGCCGCAAGTATGTCGGAGGCTACCGGATTGGCGAAAGTTAGGTCTTAATTTAGCTTGTGGTCATTAAGCGTTGTAATAATTGAGTCGTAGTTAGAAGTGAGTCCAAGTTGAGTTGGATTTGGAAGGAATCCAAATCAACTCAATAAGACAATCAGGTCCACTATTAGGGTTTGATTAAACTCAAGTTAAGCTCAATTGGTTGACCAAAGGGTTGGTCAACATCATGTTCAAGCCATAATTCAAAAAGTGGAGGGAACCACTTTTGTGAAAATTCTGACGGGTGTACCGCCACCGCCTAGGTTTTCGGGCGACTGACCCGCCTAGGCTAGGTAGTTGAACTGCCCGTACCCGGGAATCTGGGTACTTTGGGCGGTTGACTCACCTAGGGTTAGCGAGTAAATCGCCCGTACCCGATTTTTCCGGGTATATTGGATTTTGGCTCCGATTTTGAAGCCAATTTGGGGCCTATAAATACTCTAAGTTTTATTACATTCATAATAACATTTTTGGGGATTATATTCTGAGAAAATATTATGTGAGAATTGTAAGAAAAAGAAAAGGGGTAAGGGAGTGATCAAATAGTGTAATCTTGTCTCCCTTGTAAGCAAAGTGTAATGGTTTGATCTTCACCCAAAGAAGATTGGTAGTGGACGCCGGTGTGCCTCAAGAAGGAGGACTCGGGAGTGGACGTAGGCCATTGGCGCTGAACCACTATAAAATTTATGAGTGTTTCCTTACTTTCATTGTTTACATATTTTTGTATTGACGCTTCCGATTTAACTCAACTTTTTGAAAGCAAAGTTTTCATGATAAGTCATTTCCTTCAAACATTGCTTATCTTTCCGGTTTGCTTATTAACTTAGCAACTTTCTTTTAATCACTCAATCGTTTCACTAAGAACGAAAAGCTTTGGATTTCCTATCTTGGTTTAATCGAAAAGTTTTCATCTAAACCTAACCCCCCCCCCCCCCCCCCCCCCCCCTCTTAGTGCTAATTGATCCTAACAATTGGTATCAGAGCCTCAATTTTTTTTCTCTTTTGGTTTAACACCCAAGAGAAATAGCTCTTGTTAGCTTTCAAGAGGGTTTTTTTATTGTTTGTCCTCCCATATTCAATGGAACGGACCACACTTATTGGAAAACTCAGATGAGAGTTTTCTTGCTTTCTTTCGACCTTGATTTATAGACTATCATTGAAAATAGATTTGAAAGGTCTTCTCTTCTAATGAACAATTGGAATGATTTGGAGAAGAAGACTTTCTCTTTAAATGCCAAGGCTATGAATGTCTTGTTTTCGCCTTAGATAAAAATGAATTTGTTCGGGTTTCTTGTTTTGATTCGGCTTTTGATATATGGCATACATTAGAAATAGCATATGAAAGCACACTTAATATAAATGAATCATTAAATAAAAATACTTCTGAAAATGAACAAGAAGAATACCTTCCTAAGAACCGGAAGGAATGTGAACCGAGAAGAACACATGACTCCTCGAGTAAAATCTCGAGTGATGAGGACCTTGAACTTTTGACAAATAAACTGGAAAAATTAACGAACTTGAATCTTAAAAGTAATGTAAAGATGGACAAAACCTCTTGCTATGAATGCATGAAGCCGAGGAGCTCCAAAGATGAAATGCACAACCAAGAAGCAGAGAACCTCACTCTTATGACATCGAAGATGAGGTCAGTGAGTCTTTAAATATTTTTTTCTAAATTATTAAGCATGTTTCATGATCTGTTTGATGAGTTTAGAAAACTTAGTAAATCGTTTAAATTGCTTAAGAATGATCATGAATTGCTAGTTAGTAGACTTGATGAAATACATGACTTACTAGTATCACACAACAACACATGCTCTAAATATAAGATACTAGATAGTGTTAAAGAAGAAATCATCATGCTTAAATCAACACTAGAAAATTTTCAAATAGGAAACAAATCCCTAAATATGATCCTTTCTAATAAGGGTCATATTGATAGTAGAAATGACATAGGCTTTATTGGTAATGTTCAACAAAAGCCAACCATCTTTACAAAAGGACCTATATTAAATGTGCTACCAAAAATCAAGTGTAATTTTTGTGGAAGATTAGGACATATGGCTTACAAATGTCTATTTAAAAATTATAGTCCTCACAAGTTAGTTTGGGTTCCTAAAGGAGCCATAAACAATCTTATGCTATTAGAGAAAATGGGAAGAACATGGCATGAAGAACTCAATGTTAAATGGGTACCTAAATCAAAACCTTATGTAATATAGAGTTGCATCCTAACAAGGCTAGGAGCACTAAGTAATGTTTTGAAAGTACATGCTCAAGGCACATGATTTGAGATCTAATACTCTTTCAAAGCTCACTAGCCTCAGTAAATAAAAGAAAAATTATTAAAAATAAAATTATTGTTAATGAATCATAAGGATGATTCTTTGTTATAATTAATGTTGATTGCTCTCAATGATGCATGAGCAATGCTAGAATTAGAAATAAGAAAGTTTAATTAACTTAAATAAAAGTAACATGTATGAAGAAAGATTTTGATGATGATTATTGTGTTGATATGTATTAACTTGTGTTGATGATTTGTGTTATTTTTGAACCTAAAAGTTATATATGTAATCATCTTTCTTTAAAAGAAATTTTTTTTGATAACATGATAGAATCCTCCAACATATAAAAATCATTTGATTCAAAAATAAATCAAAGTTTTTGTTTGAAAATATTTTATTACAATAGTAATAATGAAATTTTGTTTTTGACTTTAAATGTCATTGCATTCTTGAAATAAATTTCAAAAGAAGCATAACTTTTCTTGAGAGAATTTTTATCCCATGAATCCTTCAATAAAGATAAAATGATACATTTATTGTTGAATCTCTTTAACTACAAAAAAGAATTAGAAAACTTTAGCTATTTTCTTTTGGACAACAATCTATGATGATTTTTTTGAAATTTTTTTAAAGTGATTTTCGATGATGATTTTGGATATGTTTTCAAATGATTTTATTTTAAAGAATGGATATGTTTAAATCTATCCAACATTATTGATATTTTGATAACTTAAATCATGACCATGAAATCTTGAAAATTAAAATTGAGATCTTTATATAAACCAAGATTGTTTACTAAGATTCCTTCCCTTTATTAAAGAAAATCTTTCATCCTAATCATGATCTTGACTTCTCAATATTTATAACTTTATATTTCTATAAGAATCAAGATAATTCTTTTTTATCTCCTAAAATTTCAAAAGCTTTGAAATTTCATCTAGGAAGAAATGTGTCAAAATAAATCATGTTCTTAGCATTTATAATTTGATAATAATATTCTTCATGACATGATTGCTTATGACTTTCTTCTTAGTATAAATTATCACTAAAATTAATATTTCTTAAATTTGTGATAAGTTAAAAATTGAAAGAGATTTGTATTTTCATGAATATTCTCTTAATTTCTTAACTTAACTTATATGTTATGGGAATCACGTTATTAATCTATATAATTTTCTCTTTTAAATAAAAAAATAATTTATAATCTTAAAAATATTAATTAAAATTATTATCAAATCATTCTTCTTTATTAAAATGATTTATCTTGGATGAATTGAGATTATCCCCTAAGACTCATATTATTATTCATAAAAAAAGGAGAAAGAAACTTATTAAACGAAATCATATCTTTTGATATTCAAAAAATTGATTTTATTTTTAATGACATGATCTCCTTGTACTTTTTGGCATAATTTGAATATGAATGGTAAGAAAAAATTATGCCATCATATTTCTTTCTTGACAATAACAAAAAACGGGAGAGATAAAATTATTAATATGATTAGAAGTAAATTATATATGATAACATTGAATGAGAAACAATTTATTTAGAAGAAAATTTAGAATTTTCTAAATGCATGCAAAATACTTAATTTACAATTTGAGCTTGATCTACTATCATGCCTTCTTATGAAATTCTTAATGCTTTTTATCAAAATTTACAATAGATGATTTTTTTGCTATACTTGAAACTACATGATATGCTTTTAAATGCATGAGTACCTCTTAAACTTTTGAATCTCCTTGAATATCTTGAAGTTTTGAGCTTAATTTTGAAATTCACATTTATAAAATTTACATATTTAAAATAGAGTAATTTTGTGATATGATATTTTTCATTTCTCTACCTTGATTCTACGTTCTTGCTCACACATGTGGAAAATGAAAATCATTAGCATTTCAAGAGACTAATAAGTCTATTAATTACATTTTGAATATCTTGAAAGTGATTTTGATGATCTTGAAATTGAATGATTGATTTATCTATAGCGTGGTTTTGATTTCTTAGAATTATAACTTGAAATTTTTTATGAATCAAAATCTTTTGTTATGTGTCTTTATATTATTTAAAAGGAGATTTTTTATATAAATCATGAACTTGACAACTTAAGATTTCTTATGGATAAATCAAGAGATTTTATTTGTTTCTCCTATGACTTGCCTCTTGATATTCATAATTTCTTTTCATAAATTGAATATCTCATCACCATGTTAATTTTTTTTGATATATTTCATGTGATGATTGGTATATTTCTTAATTTATTTCTTGAAAAATGATATAATGAGAAATTTTTTGTACTATTCTAACCATCCCTTCTTTTTTACAATGACAAAGGGGGAGCAAAACTTTTTAGCTTATAAAATTGCTAGCTTGCACTTCTCAAAAGAGAAGAATGAATTCATTAGCCTGCATGTTCTAAAATAATAAAAATTTTGTTAAATTGCTAAGTTTTCATATATCAAAAACTTGCTAATTGTACTTCTCCTTTTATTGATGACAAAGAGGGAGAAGGTGTAATGATGTGAAATCATATATGATGATCATGCATGCATGTAATGATGATTTTGAAAATATGCATAAAGATAATGATTTGTTATTGTTCAGATTTATTTGCTATATTTTCTTAAAATTTACAGGAGAAAAATTTGTTGAACTCATATTCGAAATTTTATATATACAAGATTGAGGTTGAGATATAGAAATGTTAAATCATGAAAATATATAAATTGCTAATATAGATTTCATGAAATGAAGCCTTTTTGTGATAACATTTTTTTTGAAAACTTTCTCCATCATTTTATCTTATTGTTTTAAAAAAAAAAGAATTGTGTGAAGATGTGCCACATTTACAAGAGATAATTTTTTATATCAAGAGATGACTTTTGCTACATTTGAAATACATAATTAATTTTTAAATCTCTTGAACTTTTGAGCTCAACTTAGTATTGATTTTAAAATTTATTAAGAGCTTTTCTCTCTGATGAAATGATTCAACAACACCTTCCTTATTTCTCTCCTTATTGAAGGGGAAGAAAATTTTATAATGTATATACTAAGGGGGAGTAATGTCATCCTGTGCTTTAAAATTATTAGCTATATTTCACCTTTTTATTGATGACAAAGGGGGAGAAATATATATTGATGACACATGATGAATACATTGATGATATTATCTTGTTGAAATACATGAATATCTTGGATAAGGATATAAATTGGACATCTTGGATGTAGATGATTAATTCCTTTTTACTTATGATTTGATGACTTGATTCATGAGCTGATGACTCGATGCAAATTTATGTTAAAATTTATATAGAATGTTGATTGCTTGAATTTAAGAGTGTGTGCTTCTCTTAAATTTAAGTGGTATGGATTTAGGGGAGTTAGGATTAACTCCTGTCATCAATTGATTGTCATCATCAAAAAGGGGGAGATTTTTGAATATCAGATTTTGATGATGAAATCAATTGATGAGTTATTGATCTAACATAGATTATTAGAAATTGATTGATACAGGATTAATTACGACAGAAAGATTATTACAATCACGATTGGCTAAGGTCAAGTCCATGCATCGAGTTGATGCAGTTGGGAACTCACCAGGAGTGCGTCGGGAGCTTGTCGAGGGTATCAGGAGTTTGCTAGGATGGGGCAAGGTAGTTCGTCAGAAGAAGATCGAGACTCGTCAAAAGATTATCGGGGGTAGCTGAAAAACTTGTCGGGAGTTAGGATAGTTTTGTAATGGATGTTTGACAATTATAATTATATTTAATTAAGTCATAATTAGCATCATGCAGGACTAACTATGACAGGAGTAATGGAGTTACAATCAAATGATGGGCCGAGACTAAACTTGGGCTTCGGGCTGGGTTCAGACGATGCAATGGGATCTCGTCGAAGTTCGCTAGGAGATTCGTCGAAGGGATCTGGAAGCTCCTAGGAACATGCCGGGAGATCAACAAGAGAAGACCGAAAGACATGCTGTATGTATGCCAGAGGCTACCAGATTGGAGGAAGTTAGGTCTTAATTTAGCTTGTGGTCATTAAGCATTGTAATCATTGAGTCATAGTTAGAAGTGAGTCCAAGTTGAGTTGGATTTGGAAGGAACCCAAATCAACTCAATAAGACAATCGGGTCCACTATTGGGGTTTGATGAGCTAAGGTTGAGCTCAATTGGTTGACCAAAGGGTTAGTCAACATTAGGTTTAAGCCAAAATTCAAAAAGTGGAGGGAACCACTTTTGCAGAAATTTCGGCGGGTAAACCGCTGGTGAGCGACGGGTGTATCGCCGCCGCCCAGGTTTTCAGGTGGCTGATGGCAATTGACCCGCCTAGGCTGAGTGGTTGAACCGTCCGTACGCGGGAATCTGGGTACTTTGGGCGGTTGACCCGCCCAGGGCTGGCGGGTAAATCGCCCGTACCTAGGTGTTCGGGCGGTTGAGCCACCTAGGCCAACAGGTGAACCTCCCGTACCCAATTTTTTCGGGTATGTTAGATTTTGGCTCCAGTTTTGAAGCCAATTTGTGGCCTCAAGTGAACCGTCCATACCTAGTTTTTTCGGGTATGTTAGATTTTGGCTCCGGTTTTGAAGCCAATTGTGGCCTATAAATATCCCAAGTTTTCTTACATTCAAAACAACAATTTTGGGGATTATATTATGAGAAAATATTTTGTGAGAATTGTAAGAAGAAGAAAAGGGGTAAGGGAGTGATCAAAGAGTGTAATCTTGTCTCTCTTTTAAGCAAAGTGTAAGGGTTTGATCTTCACCCAAAGAAGATTGGTAGTGGACACCAATGTACCTTAAGAAGAAGGACTTGAGAGTGGACGTAAGCCATTGACGCCGAACCACTATAAAAATTATGAGTGTTTCCTTGTTTTCATTGCTTACATATTTTTGTATTGACGCTTCCGATTTAACTCGACTCTTTGAAATCAAAGTTTTCAGGATAAGTTCTATCTTGGTTTAATCAAAATGTTTTCATCTAAATCTAAAATTTACATTTGTACTAATTCACCCCACTCTCAGTGTCAATTGATCCTAACATGCATGAATTGTATACTATAATGAAATCTAAATATTATTAGTAATTATCATAAATCTAAGCCTAAATAATTATTTAATTATTTATTTCATAAAATTTTTAGTTGTTAATTATGTGATCCTTTTAATAAATATGGATAAGGTCTTAACATACCTATTGCAAATTATATATGATCAAGTTATTTATAATAATTTAATAAAAATATAGAGACATTAGAAGTACAATGATATACTGGGAAGTACCATTGTAATAATACAAATAATATAATATTAATGATTTAAATTTTTAATAAATATTAAACTATTAATATCATCTCTCTTTCACTTATGGGTGAATTATTAATATATCTAGTATTCACATAAGATTTTAAAACTACTAAAGACCGATACTATCATTATAGAATAATGTTATTACCTTTGGGTATACAACTCTGAACTATAAAGATATCTAAAATAATATCATCTTATCCAATCACATAATTATTCAAAGTAGATATTACTTTAGGATTACGTATTTACTTATATATGTTCTTATAAATATTATTTTTCCTAATATCATTTATGTATTTACTTGTGGTCATTAAGCATTGTAATCATTGAGTCATAGTTAGAAGTGAGTCCAAGTTGAGTTGGATTTGGAAGGAATCCAAATCAACTCAATAAGACAATCGGGTCCACTATTGGGATTTGATTGAGCTATGGTTGAGCTCAATTGGTTGACCAAAGGGTTAGTCAACATTAGGTTTAAGCCAAAATTCAAAAAGTGGAGGGAACCACTTTTGTAGAAATTTCGACGGGTAAACCGCTGGTGAGCGGCGGGTGTATCACCGTCGCCCAGGTTTTCAGGTGGTTGATGGCAATTGACCCGCCTAGGCTGAGTGGTTGAACCGTCCGTACGCGGGAATCTGGGTACTTTGGGCGGTTGACCCGCCCAGGGCTGACGGGTAAATCGCTTGTACCCAGGTGTTTGGGCGGTTGAGCCACCTAGGCCGACAGGTGAACCGCCCGTACCCAATTTTTTCGGGTATGTTAGATTTTGGCTCCAGTTTTGAAGCTAATTTGTGGCCTCAAGTGAACCGTCTGTACCTAGTTTTTTCGGGTATGTTAGATTTTGGCTCCGGTTTTGAAGCCAATTTGTGGCCTATAAATATCCCAAGTTTTCTTACATTAAAAATAATAATTTTGGGGATTATATTATGAGAAAATATTATGTGAGAATTGTAAGAAAAAGAAAAGGGGTAAGGGACTGATCAAAGAGTGTAATCTTGTCTCCCTTTTAAGCAAAATGTAAGGGTTTGATCTTCACCCAAAGAAGATTAGTAGTGGACACCAATGTACCTCAAGAAGAAGGACTTGAGAGTGGACGTAAGCCATTGACGCCGAACCACTATAAAAATTATGAGTATTTTCTTGCTTTCATTGCTTACATATTTTTATATTGACGCTTCCGATTTAACTTGATTCTTTGAAATCAAAGTTTTAAGGATAAGTTCTATCTTGGTTTAATCAAAATATTTTCATCTAAATCTAAAATTTACATTTGCACTAATTCACCCCACTCTTAGTGTCAATTGATCCTAACATGCATGAATTGTATACTATAATGAAATCTAAATATTATTAGTAATTATCATAAATCTAAGCCTAAATAATATTTAATTATTTATTTCATAAAATTTTTAGTTGTTAATTATGTGATCCTTTTAATAAATATGGATAAGGTCTTAACATACCTATTGCAAATTATATATGCTCAAGTTATTTATAATAATTTAATAAAAAATATAGAGACATTAGAAGTACAATGATATACTGGGAAGTACCATTGTAATAATAAAAATAATATAATATTAATGATTTAAATTTTTTAATAAATATTAAACTATTAATATCATCTCTCTTTCACTTATGGGTGAATTATTAATATATCGAGTATTCACATAAGATTTTAAAACTATGAAAGACCGATACTATCATTATAGAATAATGTTATTACCTTTGCGTATACAACTATAAAGATATCTAAAATAATATCATCTTATCCAATCACATAATTATTCAAAGTAGTTATTACTTTAGGATTACATATTTACTTATATATGTTCTATAAATATTATTTTTCTTAATATCATTTAATTCTAATTTTATAATATAATTTAATAAATTTATTAGTCCAGATGAAGTGGCTATAAGATTAATATAATAATATAAAATATATCTTAAAATTATGTAAATAAAAAAATATTTTTATAATCTATACCCTATAAGCCTATCATCCCATATCACTTTAATAGTTACAAGTAAGATAAAATTTAAGAATATAAATTATAAAACTAAATTTTATTAATATAATTCATGTAGAAATAGTTTAATATTAATAAAATTATAAATATAATAACTAGTAAATATTAATCAACATAAAAAATCATATGGTAATTATAATTATGATAAAATAATATCATATTTTATTAAAATAAATATTATTTCCTAAAAAATTTAGTATGCATTTAAGTAACCACATAAATATCTAAAATCAATAAATGATATTTAAGTGCCACAAGTAAATAAAAATTACCAATATTTTAAAAAAATATAATTTATATTTATTAATACTATATGAAACCCTAACTTACACCAATTAATCTTAAGTAATTGGGTAAGCCGAAAATTAATTGTTCTCATAGATTTGGGTCAAACATCAACCAAATTAGGCTAGTCAAAATTAGAGATAACTAAGGTCAAAATTAGGGATCAACTAAAATGAAGGTTGATTGAGGTCAGTCTATAAAAATAAAAATTAAATTTTGACCAAATTAGGTCTAAATTAGGCTGCACCCAAAATCCAATCAAGCTATAATCAATATCAAATCTGATCATAAATTGGTATAGACCAAAGTCAAATTGATCAAAATTGAACTCTCCTAATTAAGTCAAAATCAAGGTTGATCGGTAAAAATCCATAAGATTGATTAAGGTCAAAATTAAATTTTGACAAAGACAAATAAGGCTAGGTCAAAATCAAATTTAGGATAAGGTTTGGTCAAATTTGATTTTGACCATAATCCTCTAACAGCCCTATTCCTTACAACTTCTTTGTGTCATGAACTGCGACATCCTCTTCACCTTCGTCGATGTTGATGCACCATCGATCGTGTGTCTTTGCGTGTTATCGTTCATCGTATAACGAACCATCCAAATTACTACCATTCACTTATCGAGCATTCACATCCTTGCATAATTGTTGACGCTTGTACCATGCGACACGCCACTGCTATGCTCAACAACAATCGATATAGGTAGGTAGTAAGGCCACCATCGAACCCCTCTGCCGTTGAGGGGGTTGGTCATGGCAGTACCCCAAATGTCACAACTAGTGCTATACTATCTTATTGGGGCTATTACTTTCACCCTCAAGAGAGTCGAGTAACACAACATCGCCACAATATTTGTGGTCATTGCATATAGCACTGTAGCTCGCAAAGCCCTTGCCTACAATAGGGCTTACGACCAAGGTAGGTTGTAGCCTTTAACAGCTGCACTATCGAGAGTAAGCTGTTGACATAACCCATCGACTAAGATATGGTAGCAAACTTCAATCTATGTTGAGGAAACTTTCATTGAGCGCAACTAAGTGACTACAAAATAAACAAAATAGATCAGTTCACAGGTGATAACATAAAATAGATCTAATATTTTTATGATCTAGGTTTTTTTTATTTCAAAACATATTAAAATATCAATTGTAAACATAAAAAATATAATCATACTACTATTATATAAAAAATCTTTATTATCGAAATCTAAAATCACATATAATAAATTAACTTTAAGATTCATACCTCAGGATGCCATTCAAAATACCTTTCCTCTGATATGCAAATGCATCGTCGTTTGATCCAAAGGAAACCATATATAAAAAAAAGTGATGTAATAGGGACTAAGGGGGGATAATAATATATCTAGCATTGTCTATTTATAGGAGAGAAAGTGTTAGGATAAACAATTAAGAAAGTCCCTCCAATCGTCATCCCTAATAAAGAATTCTATCAAAATTAGACTTTCTTTTTATTGATCGATAACCCTAATCAAAATTCAATTAGAACTATGATATATTTTATCTAATTAAATAAAACAACATAAATTAACATTCTAATCTTACTTTTATTCTTGATATTTAAAAATATATATTTTTAAACATTCTACAACTTATTCTCAATGCCATTGGTGGCTCCTATGTTCCCAAGATCTGTTAAACAGTCCAATTTAACCAATTTTGCTCGATGTAGGGTTCTTATGTATGAGGAAACAATGTCCCCCCCGATTTTTGTTCTTCCTCTACTTTGTTTTATAATCATCCTCTTTGGTAAATGAATGAATAGTTTTTATTAAAAAAAAAGGTTGAACGAGCATGTGCACTCTTGAGAAAGATCATGTTCACCTAATTATACTTTAAGTCGCTTATTTTCTGAGTCATTATAATATACAATATAATTAGATATTTTATATATTAAATTCTAAGTACACTCTCCAATGCTTAAAAAAAGATTTTTGGCTAATACATAATACTATTTTTAATTAATAAATAACATCATTAATTTTTTAGAAAATAATATATTTAATTTATTTTAATAAAAAAATAATTCGATTAGAACTCCATGGAAAAGTTCATATCACAATGGAGTTAGAACTCATTTGGACTATAAAGACCATATGGTGAAGATCAAGAGAGATCTCTGGGGTATATATAAGGTGATGCACATGAGCTTCTTAAGTTCGGCTTTAAGACTCTTTGCTTTGTATAGTTCAAAAAAGCAGACAAATGATGGCCATATTTGCTCTAATCTGATAGAAAATAATAATATAGACAAATAAAGAATGACAACCTTGCAATCCTTATATGTTTTAATCCTTAATCAATCTATGATTTGATGATCAATCACAAATTTAAATGAATGATTTGAATGCATAATTTGAGCATATGTTGAGGAAAATATCTCCTCACAACTTGTATAAATATGTATTATCTCAATAAATAAATTATCCCTTTCATAATAAATTCTTCATGGTATTAGAGCTTTTTTGCTTTAAGCAAGGCTCTCTCTTCCTCACCCTCCCTTCTTGTACCCCGCTAGCTATTTATCTTCCTTGCCTATCCTATTATTGCTTTATAACTCTTCTTATTTTAGGATTCTAGCATTGCATTGAAGACGAAGACGCGTGACTCCTCTCCACTAATCTCCTAGTGTGATCTATTATGAAACAAATCTACTTCACCTTGCTAATTTGATAAGCCTCCTCTAGTGATCGACCAACTTCTCCAATGATCCTACATCACTATGTTGTTATGCTTGGTGTGCATTCCTTCTTTTCCTACCTACTACTCAGCATTTTTATCAGTGTCCTTATCCCCTTCTCATCACCCACCGAACTCACTAGTTTCTCGGATCCACGATTAATCTCTCGACGATAGTCCATTGCTTACCACCATCTTTTCAACTATGCCATCAACACTCGTGATGGAGAAGAGTCTAGAGAGAAAGAGAGAGATTGCTCTCTTCTACACATCTTAAATCAGATCCTCCCTTGTGTACTTCTTAGATTTGATATTCTTCATCATATTAGATCCTTTTATATGAACTTATAAAATTAGATCTCTACCATTTGTGCATCTAAATCAATTGATTTTGAAATTCTCTTATTGGATCATGACATCTTCTCATCATGTCTTCCTCCTCTATATCTGATACTCCAATTATTGTTTTCTAAGGAAACATTAATTTATCTCAACCTACAAGACTTATATCTGTCAATGCAGCAACTCTAATCCCCTTCAAGCTTTCTAAAGATGCTAATATCTTCTTTGGATATGATTCATTAGGTTACATCGATGCTTTTCTAGTTGTCCATTAGAGAAAATCTAAATATTAAGTGGACTCATCCCAAAAGTAAATCTTGATAACAAGTAATGTCTATGACAAGATCATCTCATTCTACAAGTCATTTATCCATAACACCACTAATCTCTTCATGCAGCACTATAGTAACAACATAGTACAAGTTAAGAACCACCCTCACCAACTACTCTCACACTTGCATGCTAAGTCTTTAATCTAATTTGATAAAAATAACACAAAAGAAAAGTACTATTGATGATCATATTAAAATTTAAAAATTATTAAGATAACTTAACTTAATAGTTCATCCCCTGAGTGATGAAAAAGTCATTGTTTATACTCTCAATGGCTTAGAAAATAAATATAAGGAACCGATGATAGTAATTTGGGCACGTGACTTATTGTTATCATTTGAAGAATTATATGACAAGTTGATTGATCATCTGAAACGAGAAGAGAGAAAGATAAGACCAACTATCACAAATCAATTCAATCAAAAATCCAAAGAAAAATATAATCAAAATAATAAAAACTTTAATAAAAGTTGAACAAGATGTCTCGTAGATACATGGGTAATACATAGAGTTATCCGATAGGACTCCAGCAGAGTTGGGTCCTAATCACCCTAGAAGTAATTAATAAGAACACTGTGAGATTGTAATAAAACCCTATCTAGTCACTTCTATCCTATAAAAAAGTGTGGCTAGAGTTTATTTTAGTGCCTTAGGGCTTCCTAGCCGTAATCCCACTTACTAGGCTGGTAGGCTAGGGTTTCTAGCAGAGGGGCGTGGCTTGTGTAGCCACTTAGGCCGTCGCCCCATTTATTTAGGCATGACAGCTATAAGAGGGTGATAGAACCCCATAAGGAACCCTATAGATTTTGATCTATAAGGGGGATCAACCCTTGGAACGCTATAGGGGTTCCTCCCTCCTAGTACTCGGCACAAAGGCTGAAGAAAAGATTAATCTTGCTTGATAAAAGAGAAGAGGCAACTACATCATTATATAAGGTTCTAAACCCGAGCCCATGGGGTGCTTGCCTAAGTAAAATTACTCTTTTGCCCCTTTTATAGTCGACCTGCCTTAGTAGGAACAAGGGACGGCTAGGTTAGCTCTGTAGCCGATCTAAGCAGGGGGAAACCCTAGTTAACCAACCCAGTAAGATGGCGACGACCACTAAACCTTAAGGCCCCAATCTAAACCCTAGCCACACTTCTTTATATGGTAGAAGTGGCGATGTGAGGTTTTATTACAATCCCACAGGGTTTTTTATTGACTACTTCTAGGGTGATTAGGACTTAACCCTGTTGGAGTCCTATCAAGCTCGCCCTCTTAAAATCAGCCTTGCCTTCAAGGCTAAGGGTCTATAAACTCTAGGAACCATGTCTTCAGCTCCTCGTAAGACTCCCACGTCGCATCTTCGGATGGTAAGTTATTCCACTTCATAAGTACTTCAGTTGAAGGGCGTCGACAGCGCATCACAATCCTCCGATCAAGTATAGCTTTAGTTTGGACTTCAATCTCGCCATCATTTGTAGTGTTTGGCAGTTGAGTCTACGCCAACTCTCGTTCTCCTAATTCCGGCTTTAGCAAGGATACATGGAAGACATGATGGATCTTAGCGTTATTTGGAAGCTTTAATTTGTATGCCATGGCCCCAATACGCTTCAAAATCTTATATGGTCCATAGAATCATGGAGATAACTTCATCGATGCTTTGGTGTTGATTGACAACTGCTTGTATGGTTGTAGGCGAATGTATACCTAATCTCCTACTGAAAATTCTCGCTCGCTCCGGTGAGTGTCTGCTTGTTACTTCATGCGGGCTTGAGCGACAGTTAGGTTGTCCTTTAGTAGTTGCAGAAGCTTATCCCTATCAATTAAATTTTGGTCGACCTTATCTATTTAGCTGCACCAATTACATATTTCAGTATTAGAGGCGACGGTCGGCCATATAATGCCTCATAGGGGGTAGGATACATTTAGTTAATGAATGATAAGTTATGTTGTACCACCATTCGGCCCAAGGAAGCCACATTGTCCACTCTTTGGGCCGGTCACTGGTGAATCACCATAGGTAAGTCTCGAGACATCTGTTCACCACTTCTTTTTGATCGTCTGTCTGTGGATGGTAGGCTGTGTTCATCTTCAGTTGGGTGTCTTGTAGTTGGAAGAGCTCGGTCCAAAATTTACACACCTTGTCACGGTCACTTACAATCGACCTTGGCATCACATGCAGTTTTACAATATTTTTAAGAAAAAGCTGAGCAATACTGGCAGCGGTATAGGGATGTCTCACAGCACAGAAATGAGCATATTTGGTTAAACGATCTACCATCACAAGAATCATGCTTTTACCTTGAGATGGTGGCAGTCATTCGATAAAATCCATGGAGATGTCCATATATATCGAGTCTGGAATAGGTTGTGGTTGTAGTTTTCCCGGATTTACCATTATTTCACCCTTCTGCTACTGACATACATCACATTTGGATACATAATCATAAATTGATCTTTTCATGCCCTTCCAAAAGAAGTTTTGCTTCACCCTCTTGTATATGCTCAGAAATCCAGAGTGCCCTACTGAAGGTGAAGAGTGTATCTTATGCAAAATAATCTGAATGCAAGGGGAAGAAGGAATAATCACATTTCTGCTTTTGTAGCGTAGGTCATTCGAATCCCAAGTGTAGTGGCCCATGGAACCCGAGTCCTTCTCCAATTTTTCTATGATGTCTCGGGTCTCTAGCTCATTCTTCCATTCCTCCCTAATGTCCTTGAGGAAGTTGGTGGAAGGAAGGGAGATGGCTGAAATTTTGGCTTATCCTAGTAGTCATGATAGAGCATTTGCAACAACATTCTCTTTCCCCTTTCGGTAAGTAATTTTATAATCAAAGCCAAGAAGTTTAATTACCCATCATTGTTGCTTCGGGGAAGATATTTTGTACTCCAAAAAATATTTAAGACTTTGGTGGTTAGTCTTAATTTGGAAGCATCGATCGATCAAGTAGGGTCTCAACTTCATAACGGCGTGTACGATGGCAAGCATTTCCTTATCATACACAAACATTTTAAGATGTGAGGGAGACAAAGCTTTGCTGGTGTAAGCAAGGGGTCAGTCATCTTGCATTAGAACAACCCCAATTCCAACTTTGGATGGGTCAGCCTCAATCATAAAGGTGCAGTTGAAATTTGGTAGCGCCAGGATCAACATCATCGTCATGGCTGCCATGAGTCATTCGAAGACTACGGAGGCTTTATTTGACCACAAGGAGTCTTTATTTAGTAGGGACGTGAGTGTGGCACTGATCTTGCCATAATCTTTCATGAATTTTTGGCAGTAGCCCCTGAGTTCAAGGAAGTCACTCAGCGATTTTATGTTTATAGGTCTCGGCCATCCTTGCACTGTCTCGATCTTCGTCGGGTCTACCGCCACTCCATCCTCTAATATAATGTGCCATAGATCCTCCGCTTTATGCTATAAAAGGCTACACTTTAACTGTTTAACATAAAGGGTGTTCTCCCGAAGAATCGTTAGAACAATTCGAAAGTGCTGAAAATATATATCAAGTGCAGGGATATAAATGAGAATATCATCAGAAAATACCAACACGAACTTGCGTAGAAAACTCCGAATGATGTCATTCATCAGGCTTTGAAAAGTGGAAGGAGCATTTGTAAGTCCGAAAGGCATTACCAGAAACTCGTAGTGGCCTTTATGTGTGCAGAATGCAGTTTTCAGAACATCTTCAGCACATACCCGAATCTGATGATAACCGGAACAGAGATCCAATTTAGTGAAGACTCAGACTCCTTCTAATTCATCCAAGAGCTTATCTACAACTGGTATAGGATATTTGTCTTTGATGGTGATGGCATTCAAAGCCCAGTAATCAACGCACATTCGCCACGTATCATCCTTCTTGTGCACTAGCAACACCGGCGAAGAGTAAGGGCTGCAGCTTGGTCGAATTACTCCGGTGTCGAACATCTCCTTAATGATGTTCTCAATCTCATCCTTCTAAAGTGAGGATAGTGGTACAGTCTCAAATTTGCTAGAGGTTTGCCCGACAAAATAGGTATGCGGTGGTCATGCAACCGGTTAGGGGGAAGCCCTCGTGGCTCCATGAAAACATCCGTGAATTCATCCAGCAAGAGGGCAAGCTAAGGATCTGAATTTTACACGTTCTCCTCCTTGGATGGCTGTTGGATATGCATAAAAAATCCAACATTTATTTTGTGTAGCGCCTTCTCCATTCATTGTATCGAAACGGTGGAAATATGGCTCCCGCGTTTGCCTCGTAATGTGACCTGTCTCCCTTTACAATAAAACTTCATGATTAGTTTAGAAAAATTTTAGGAGATGTCACCTAATGTTGTGAGCCATTCAATCCCAAGCGGCTTCATAATCATCAATGGGAAGGAGGAAGAAATCGGCTACCACTTCTTGGTCTTGTAGGAGCCATTTTACCCGCGAGCACCGTTGGTCGCAATTGAGGATTCGACCGTCGGCGACCTTTACGTCGAACTTGTTGTAACCTTCGATTTGAAGCACCATATATGCAGTGACCTTGCTATTGAGGAAGTTATTTGTGTTGCCCATATCGATGAGAATGGTGATGGGTTGCTGTTTAAGAAGTCCTCCAACTTTCATCGTCTTCGGGTTAGAGTAGCCGGCCAGCGCGTGCACTGCATAGTCAGCTAGTTGGGGCTCTTCCTCTATGGCTTCATATTCAGGTTTGAGGTTTTCGTCAGATGGTTTACTGTCCTCATCCTCTACTGGTTTAATCATGAGAAGCCGACCCTTTTTGTAGTGATGTTCTCGGCTCTACGGTTCATCACAGTGCCAACACAATCCCTTGGCCGATCATTCACGAAGCTCGTCTCTTGTTAATTCTTTTGGTGCGGGGGCTCAGATGGCAATAGAGGAGGCTGAAGGCTTCAGCATGGCTGGTTGGGGAGCGACCCTTGTCCTTTGTACTTCATGGTTTAATCGTTCTTCTTGGATTCTTGCGAAGGAAATTACCGTCGTAAGATTGTACGGTTGTCGTGCCTTTACTTCTCCTCGAATCTCTGACTTTAGGCCCTTAGTAAAAGTCCCTAAAAGTTGCTTTTTAGATTAATCCATAGTTTGGTTAGATAAACGTTCAAACCTTGTTTGGTATTTGTGTATCATCAAGGTTTGCCAAATCTTCACCAATTGTCCATCGATGTTGTCGAAATCGGTTGGTCCGAAGTGATTAAGTAGTCCTTCCTTGAATCGCTGCCAAGAGAGACCTCCTTGCTCATACCAACTAAACCACTGAATAGTGTCTCCCTCGAGGTGATGGCAGTAATCTCCACCCTTGTAGCATCGACGGTTCGGTAGAACCGAAAATATCGTTCCACGCATGCGATCCATCCGATCGGATCTCCTTCTTCCCATCTAGGGAAGTCAACCTTCATGCGTGACGTGATTGGATCAGGGATGATATGGCCATGCTCTTGAGGATCATCTCACTGATTTGAAGTTTCTCCTTGCTGTAATTTCTTCGGGCTAGGTGGTCGGCCCATACTATATTCGGTGAAAAGAGATCACATCTTCTCCTCCATACGGCTTTCAAAGGCTTCGAACTTTGTATTGATGGCCTCCTCTAATGCCATGGTGTATGCCTCTAGATCTGTGATATTGAGATCTTTTATTGTCGGGTTAGTGGCATGAGAATTTTTGGAGAGGAGATGGCCAGTTGGATGGGTGGATTGGTTTAGATGAGAGTAGGCTGCAGTTTAAGGCTGATTTGGGTGGCTATTTGGGATCCGTTTAGGGTGCAATTTGGAAGGGTTTTGGTGAGGATGGTAGGGTTTGTAAATGAGAGAAAGAGAGTCCAAAAACCCATAAAAAGACAACACTCAAATCTAAGGAATTCGACAAAGAAAGATGCTGTGATGTGCTGTCCTGCCGAACAGATTTTACATCAGAGAAACGATGAATTCTTGACATAAATTCCAGAGAAAAACTCAAGAAAAATATACATAAATCCTTGGTTTAGATGTGGTCAATATCAATAAAAAGTTTGACAAAATTTTGGCAATGTAACGGTAGGACAATAAGGTAAAAGACGGAAGGCAGATCCTTCGTCATAAAATTCCAACATTGCGTGATGACGAAGGAAGGCACAATAAAACCGGTTCCAGAAGGAACCAGAGATCAATATAAGATGAAAGCTAAGTTGATCTAGGGAATTGTGTAAAAATTTTGTTAAAAAAGGAGAAGCAATAAACCGGTTTCAAGAGGCAAATAGGCGACTAAAAATTTATGCACCATTTCGCCTTCGCAACAACGATAACGTTTGCGTCGGACGAAATTTACAGTGAATAAAATATGGGAAAATTCTTCAACATGTAAGGTAAAGGATCTTGCAGTATTGAAGAGGCATGGGTGATGAAAATATATCAAATTTCTAGATCAAACGTAGGGGCAACGGTAGACTGATTTGATCTACGACGAGGGTGGAAGGTGGAGGCGTGTGTTGCAACAATTGTGAGAATTGCTTAGGAAGGTAGAGGCAACAGAGATAGCTACAGGGGTAGCAAGAACGTGCTCTGATACCAGATAAGAGAACCCAAGAAGGAGCTCTATAGATTTTGATCTCTAACGGGGATCAACCCTTAGAACGCTGTAGGGGTTCCTCCCTCCTAGTACTCGGTACAAAGGCTGAAGAAAAGATTAATCTTGCTTGATAAAAGAAAGGGGGCGGCTACATCATTATATAGGGTTCTAAACCCTAGCCCATGGGGTACTTGCCTAAGTAACCTTTGCCCCTTCTATAGCTGACCTACCTTAGTAGGAACATGGGGCGGCTAGGTTGGCTCTATAGCCGACCTAAGCAGGGGGAAACCCTAGCCGATCAGCCCAGTAAGGGAGCGACGACCACTAAACCATAAGGCCTCAATCTAAACACTAGCCATACTTCTTTATAAGATAGAAGTGGCTAGGTGGGGTTTTATTACAATCCCACAGGGTTTTTATTGACTACTTCTAGGGTGATTAGGACTCAACCCTGCCGGAGTCCTATCAAAGGGGAAAAGGGAGAATTCACTTAGGAAATATCCCCCTAGGGCTAGGGTTTTGAGCCCTATATATGCTTGTACTCTCTACCTCTTTTCATCAAGCAAGAATCATCTTTTATTCACCCTTGTGCCGAGTTTTAGGAGGGAGGAACCCTATAGTGTTCCAAGGGTTGATCCCCCTCAAAGATCAAAATCTACAAAGCTCCTTCTAGGGTTCTATTATATAATATTAGAGCAGCATTCCTTCTACCCCGGCAGCCATCTTTGTCACCTCCACCCTTCCAAGCAATTCCCACAATTACTACAACACGTGCCTCCACCTTCCACCCAAGCCACAAATTAAATCAATCTACTGCTGCCCCTTGCATTTGAAATTGGAGATCTGGTAGATTTTCATCACCCATGCCTATTTGCTACTAATATTCCTTTGCCTTACACGTTGGAGAAGTTTTTCCATATTTTATTTGCTACAAAATTCTACTGTCGCAAACGTTATCATCATTGTGAAGGGAAAATGCAGTAGAAAATTTTCAGTTGATTGTTGCTTCTTGTAACTGAACCATTGCTCATACTTTTTAGTTAAAACTTTTATTCATATAAGATTGATCTCTAAAAAAAGTTCTTTCAGAAACCAGACTTATAGTGCTTCAATTCGTCATCGCGCATTATTGGAATTTTACGATGAAGAATCTGCCTTTCGTCTTTTCATCCACTTTCCTACCATTACGCTGTCGAAAATTTGTCAAACTTATTTGCTGATATTACCCATATCTGAGTCAAGGATTTGTGACAAATTTTTGCATATTTTACTGGGGTTTTCCTTCGGAATTTACGTTGGGAATTCAGTGTTTCTTCGACGTAAATTCTGTTCGGCAGAACAGCACATACACAATTATCTTTCATCGAATCCTATCTTTCGTTGCTATTTCTCCATATTTGAAAATATCTTTTCCTCATTTTCATCCCCTACCGCCATAGCCCTAAATTTTATAATTTTTCATTGGGATTTTCGTTGAGAAACTGATGTTTCTTTGATGACAATTCTGCTTCTGCAAGACAGCATACAATGCAACGAACTTTGTCGAATTCTATCGAACCTTCACTGCCATCTCTTCTAGATCTGAAACTATCCTTCCCTAACCTTCACCCTCTACCATCACAGCCCCAAAACCCTATCAAACTGTAGCCAAAACCATACCCAAATCAGCCATAAAATAGCCTAAATCCATTGCCTTCTATAACCAGTACCTATTCGCAGCATACCCCCACCGATCCCTATCAAACCTTTACTGCCATCTATCCCAGATCTAAAATCCTTTTTCATAACCTTCATCCATTGCTATCATAGCCCTAAAACCACACCAAATCGTAGCCAAAACTCCATAAAACCGCAGCCCCAAACCGCACCCAAAACAGCCACAAAACATGCCCCAAAATTCGTAGCCTTCCACCTTCGGTCCACCAACCTTTCAGCCACCTAGTCTCCCTTATCCCTTCAACTGTAGCACACATCTCTCACTGCACAATGTTGCTAGCAGTGATCTCTTACTGCCATCCTACTTGATCATAACCAACAGCGATCCTTTGCAGCATAAACGCTACTAGCAGCGATCCTTTGCAGCATAAACGCTACTAGCAGCGATCTTTCGGTGCCATTTATTTTCATTGCAGCCGCAACAATCTCTCATTGTCATCTACCTTGATCTTAACTAATAGCAACTTGATCACGTCCAGTAGCCATTTCTCACTGCACAATGCGACAAACAGCGACCACTTACTACCATCCTCCTTGATCGTAGCCAGCAGCGATCCTTTGCGGTAAAAAGCTACCAGCAACGATCTTTTGCTGTAATATGTCTACATCGCAGCTCGTAGCAATCTTTCACTGCCAACTGTCTTGATCGTGGCCAACAACAAATTGAACACAACCAATAGTGGTGTCTCACCTCCACACTGCCGCTGCCCTCCTCCGCAATAGCCGTGCACTCCGCTACTCCATCTTCCTCCTATTGCAGCCGCACCCTTACTGCAACTAATGCCACCTACAGCCACAAAGTCGCATCGTAGCCGCAGCCGATGTCACTGCTGCCCTCTTCTTCCTCCACCGTCACTGTTGCCTTCCAATAGATATCAGCCACCTGAAAAATCACAGCCTTGACAACCTTGCAGCATCACCGTAGAACTGCAGTCGATGTTACTATTGCTATCTTCTTCCTCCACCATTGCCGCTAGCCTTGGTTACCATCCTCTATCAACACAGCAGCCACTTGGAGACTTCACCACTGTAGCCCGAACAATTTTGTAGCAACATCATAGTAGCACTTTCTCATCCTTTTGGTGCCATTGCTTCCTTCACATTGAAGATTGCAGCTATACTCTTCAATCGGTTTATTTGACAAGTTGGAGATCCTTACGTCATGACATTGGTGGGTTTATTCGAAGTCAAATTGAAGGCTTTTGAGATGTGTATGGATGCTAAATTATGTGCTCTTTTCGAGGAGTTTAAATTGGGTCGATCACTGAGCCCAATAAGATCACAACGTGATGCAAATTCATATTGTAAAAAGAACCCATCGGAGATAAGAAGCGAGGATAAGACATGACAGCCCTACACCTCGAACACATCGATCTTCTTCGCACAAATTCAAGAAGGGCACCTCAATCAAGATGCTCAGAGCATAAGAGCCACATCCCAACCAAAAGCATATAAACCTTCAGCACCAATCAATTACAAGAACCTTGATGAAGAACTAGTGATGATCTGTCAAACCTCTACCATCCAAGAGTACCAAACCAGGTTTAAAAGGTTATCTAATCAAACTTACAATTGGTCTAAAAAATAGATATTGAGGACTTTCATTGAGGGCTTGAAGCCGGAGATTCGGGAAGAAGTTAAAGTGCAACAGCCATATACACTTAAGGTAGTCATCTCCTTCGTGTGACATCAAGAGGAGCGATTAAACTATGGAGCCCGGAGGACTAGGGTCGCTCCCCAACTAGCGGCACCAAAGCTTTCACCTCTTCCTACTGTCAGTGGGCCCCCTCAGTCGAAGAAATTAACAAGAGAAGACTCTCATGACAGATCGTCAAAGGGCCTATGTGGGCATTATAATAAACTGTGGAGCCTAGAATACTATTGTAAAAAGGAGAGACCTCTGATGATCATGCCCACTAAAGAACCCAAACTTGAAGATACGACTCTCGAGCCCAAGGAGAAGGATACACCACAACTGGCCACCCACACAGTCCCTACCTTAGCCGGTTACACAAACCCACAAAAGATCAAAGATAAGAGGGTTGCCCAAGAGATGACAAAGACATAGATTGTTCGACCATGCTTATTTCCTACTACGACACATCCCTTCATCCTTTTCCCCAGGGATAAGTTCTTTTGAAGTATTACATCCTGCCAAACTCACCATGGTTACTGATGTAACACTTCTAGATCTCAGGTGACTTCCACGAGTTTCCCCAGGATCAGACCATGATGCTCAAAGACCTCCTTGATGATGACTTCCGATCTACGGCCCAAGATCACGAGAAAATTGAGCCCCTCCAGTGGCAAAATCAGAATAAGAGAAGGATCATTCACATATCTTAAAACATCATCCCTCTCACTGTAAAGAAAGATGCACCACCTTGGCTGAGTGGAACTTGTTAGGAATGCGCAGCGAAAATCAAAACAAAAACCGGTTTCCCACGCAGATCAAATCATCGTGCAAAAGATTGGGGTCACGAGAAAAATCATAAAAATCAAAAAACCGCGATATGTCAGAGATTGATTTTACCTAGGGAGATCTATATCCCTGTATTCCAGATCCGGATGGAGGAGATGAAGGAGGTCAAGTGTCCTCCTCTCTAGCGGTATCCACACGATGGATCTCTGCAGCGAAACTCCTCTCTGATCTTGCAACTCTTGCTCAGAGGGAGGGAGAAGAATAGGAGGTGGTGGCTAAAGCTGCAACCTATCAACCCTGAGTCTCCCCTCCTATTTATAGAGAGCCACCAAAACCCTAGGGCTCCTTCCTTAGTGGGTATTGGATCTCCATCCAATAACCCACTAACATTACATTATTGTATCTCTATCCAATAATCTCCTTAGGCCTATAATTGGACCTTAATCAAGGAGCCCATCAACATAGGGTCTCATCTAATAAGAATAGGGGCTAATTGGATCTTTATCTAATCCTCTATTCGTTGAAGCATCCACCATATGTGTGTGACCCTCTAGGCTCGATACCGAGTTGGCCGTGAGTCACTCCCATCAGAACTCCTTCTGATATAGTGAATTATTATCCCCATAATAATTCACTCGACTCATCAATTAGTGACGTACTAGGCCACTACGCCATAGTCCCCAGATGGTACAGGGGGGATCAAATCTATCAGACTTGTCTGTCCATAATTACCATGTATCTATAATCTCTCATCCAAATAATATCCCAGAGACCGTATATTGGATATGGTACTATCAAGTCACATACGGAATTAGTTTGTCTTGCTCTAATCGGATTCTACCGGAGAACTCCTTCTCTCTTAATCTGAATGACCCTGGCCAGGGATTTGTCTAAGCAAGCATATATGAGATATTCCTCTCGTGATACCGAGAGTAGATGATCCTCTATTGATACTCAATTGCCTTTGTAAGGTTGGCTACGAATCCCGATAACCAACTGTAGAAGATCTAGAGCTTTCCAAACCTGTAAGTTGAGTGTCAAAGAAAGGAGTACTCATACAAGACATCCTTGGTGTCTCAAGTCTAAGGACTAGATACACAACTGAGACTATGAAATCGCTGTCTGACATTAGGTATCATTAACCATACAACATTCCATAAGCGGATCAATCAGTGAACTCATTCTCCAATGAGCACCTGTACTATATCCTTAGTGTCTCCACACAAGTGTCTATGAGACCAGTCACCTCCATCATATGGACGGATATATAGTACACCAATCTATCCGGTTATCTCAATATCCCTCTTGAGTAACTTATGACCGAGATTATTTAGGATTTGTGTTTAAAGGTGAATCGATCTCATTATCGTGATCTCATCACGATCCGATTCTCATTGCACAGAACTAAGGACATCACAATAATATAATGTGAGAATATGCCAATATTAATCATAAGCAAAAAGATCACACAACATATCACACATGCCATCACTCACGTGGTTGGCTTGTAGGGCACCTGTAACCAGCAGAACTATAGCCCTCATGACCACAATGTTGTCCCCACTAAGTTGTGGTCATATGTTTATGATTGGAGCAGACACATCCAGAGTTGGGATCGGCATAACCCTTATGCAAGATGGTCGACTCCTAATTCACATCGAGGCTTCCCCCACACTCCACACGAGGTTTTTAAAGGGGATACTCATTGCTACCAACTTTAAAATTGGGCTGGATACAGGTCCATTGCACGAAAGAGGAGTAAGCCCAGAAGAATTGTAATCTATGCTCATGCAAGATTGGGCTCTCATCATCCTGAATCATACCAGAGGGCAGTCACCATTCCAGAAGAAAGATTGGCTATTACTAAAGACTAACCACATGACAACACATGTAAAGAAGAAATGGCCTCCCGACAAACTATAGAATGGACGAAAAATTAAAGATCAAGTTTTCCTACAAAATTGGGGATACACATGCAAAGAAGAAATGGCCTCCAGCCCGATCAGTAGGATACTCGAGCCTTAAGGAAGTGGTCTCTCTATTTCTTTGGGCCTTACAAAATTGGGGATCACATTGGGGCCCTAACTTGGAGATCAGATTCGCGCACCAGATCAAGATTACAATTGACCTTCCAGGTACCCACCTCAAATGAAAATTTAAAAAAGACAACTCAGTCCAAATCCTTCCAACTAACACCTAAGCTGATGAGGAGGCCAATATTCAGTTGATGATAGCATGAAAATCATATGAGGAGCTGAAGACCTGGTTCCATGAGTTTATGGATCCTCAGCATTAAGGACAAGGCTGATTCAAAGTGGGCGGGCTTAATAGGACTCCAACAGGGTTGAGTCATAATCACCCTAGAAGTAATTAATAAGAACCCTGTGAGATTATAGTTAAACCTCACCTAGTCACTTCTATCCTATAAAGAAGGGTGGCTAAGATTTATTTTGGGCCTTTAGGGCTTCCTAGCCGCCACTCCTTTTACTGGACTGGTCGGCTAGGGTTTCTAGCAGAGGGGTGTGGCTTGTGTAGCCACTTAGGCCGTCACCCCCTTTATTTAGGCATGGCAACTATAGGAGGGGTAAAAGAGAGAATTCACTTAGGAAGCACCTCCTAGGGCTAGGGTTTTGAGCCCTATATAAGCTTGTAGCCTCCACCTCTTTTCATCAAGCAAGAATCATCTTTTATTCAGCCTTCTGTCGAATTCTAGGAGAGAGAATGATAGGCCTCCAGCAGGGTTGAGTCCTAATCATCCTAGAAGTAATAAAAAAACCCCTGTGAGATTGTAATAAAACCCCACATAACCACTTCTATCATATAAAAAAGTGTGACTAGGGTTTAGATTGGGGCTTTAGGGCTTAGTGGCCACCGCTCCCTTTACTGGGCTAGTTGGCTAGTGTTTACCCGTGCTTAGGTTGGCTATAGAGCCAACCTAGCCACCCCTTGTTCCTACTAAGGCAGGTCGGCTATATAAGGGGCAAAGACATAATTTTACTTAGGCAAGCATCACATGGGCTAGGGTTTAGAACCCTATATAATGATGTAGCTTCCCCCTCTCTTTTATCAAGCAAGATTAATCTTTTATTCAGCCTTGTACCGAGTTCTAGGAGGGACCCTATAACGTTCCAAGGGTTGATCCCCCTCAGAGATCAAAATCTATAAGGCTCCTTCTGGGGTACTATCATCTAGTATCAGAGTAACGTTCTTGCTGCCCCTGTAGCCATCTCAGCTGCTCTCACCTTCCTAAGCAATTTCCATAATTGCTATGACATGTGCCTCTACGTTCCACCTTAGCCGCAAAGCAAATCAGTTTGCCATTGTCCCCTGTGTTTGATCTAGAAATCTAGTATATTTTCATCACCCATGCCTCTTCAATACTGTATAATCTTGTTGAAGAGATTTATCATATTTTATCCACTATAAATTTTGACCATCGCAAACGTTATCGTTGTTGCGAAGGCGAAACACGACAGAAATTTTCAGTTGCCTACTTGCCTCTTGAAACTGGTTTATTGCTTCTCCTTTTTTGGCCAAAATTTTATACAATTTCATAGATCATCTTAGCTTCCATCTAAGATTGATCTCTAGACATATTTCCTTCTAGAATCAGTTTTATTGTGCCTCAATTCATTGTCACATAGTGCTAAAATTTTATGATGAAAAATCTTCCTTCTGTCTTTTGCTCTATTTTCCTACCATTACTCTACCAAAATTTTGTCAAACTTGTTGATATTGACCACATCTGAACCAAGGATTTCTGCATATTTTCCTTAAATTTTCCTCTGGAATATATGTCAAGAATTCATCATTTCTCCGACGTAAAATCTGCACGGTAGGATAGCACATCACATCACCTTTCTTTGTCGAATTCCATCGGATTTGAGTGCTCTCTTTTGTGGGTTTTTGGACTCTGTTTCTCTCATCTATAAACCCTAACATCCTAAACAAAAACCCATCCAACCGACCATCCCCTCTCCAAAAATTCTCATGCCACTAACCCGACAACAGAAAAATGATCTTAGTATTACAGATCTAGAGGCATATACCATGGCATCAGAGGAGGCCATCAACGCCTCGAAGCCTTTAAAAGCTGCATGGAGGAGAAGATGCAATCCCTTTTCGTCGAATTCAGCATGGGCCGACCACCTAGCCCGAAGAAATCGTAACAAGGAGAAACTTCATATCGATAGGACGATCCTCAAGAGCATGGCCACATCATCGCTGATCCAAACACTTCATGCATGAAGGTTGACTTCCCTAGATGGGAAGAAGGAGACTCGATCGGACGGATCACGCGTGTGAAATGCTATTTTCGGTTCTACCGAATCGTCGATGCTACAAGGGTGGAGATTACTGCCATCCACCCCAAGGCAGATGCTATTCAGTGGTTTAATTGGTATGAGCACACCCATGGAGGTCTCTATTGGTAGCGATTCAAGGAAGGACTACTAAATCGCTTTGGACCAATCGATTTCGACAACATCGATGGATAATTGGCGAGGATTTGACAAACCTCGACAATACATGAATACCAAACAAGGTTTAAACTTTTAACTAACCAAACTGTGGATTGGTCTGAAAAGCAACTTTTAGGGACTTTTATCGAGGGCCTAAAACTAGAGATTCGAGGAGAAGTAAAGGCGCGACAACCATACACTTTCATGGTGGTGATTTCCTTTGCGAGAATCCAAGAAGAACGATTGAACCACGAAGTACGAAGGACAAGGGTTGCTCCATGACCAGCCATTGTGAAGCCTTCAGCCCCCTCTACTGCCATCTGAGCCCTTGCACTAAAAAAAATTAACAAGAGATAGCTTCGTGAATGATCGGTCAAGGGGATGTGTTGTCACTATGATGAATCGTAGAGCCGAGAACGTCACTGCAAAAAGGGTCAGCTCCTCATGATTGAACCAGTAGAGGATGAGGATAGTGAACCATTTGAAGAAAGCCTCGAACCTAATGATTAAGCCATGGAGGAAGAGCCCCAACCGGCTAACTATACAGTGCACGTATTGGCCAGCTACTCCACCCCATAGATGATGAAAGTTGGAGGACTTCTTAAATAGCAACCCATCACTGTTCTCATTGATATGGGTAGCACAACTAACCTCCTCAACAGCAAGGTCGCTGCATGTATAGCGCTTCAAATTGAAGGTTGCAGCAAGTTTGACGTAAAGGTCACCGACGGTCGAATTCTCAATTGCGACTAATGGTGCCCCTGGGTAAAATTGCTCCTACAAGACCAAGAAGTGGTAGCCGATTTCTTCCTCCTACCCATCAATGATTATGAAGTCATGCTTGGGATTGAATGGCTCACAACATTAGGTGACATCTCCTGGAATTTCTCTAAACTAATCATGAAGTTTTATTGTAAAGGGAGACAGGTCACATTGTGAGGCAAGTGCAGAGCCATATTTCCACCGTTTCGACGCAGCGAATGGAGAAGGTGCTAAACAAAACAAATGGTAGATTTTTGATATATATCTAGCAGCCATCAAGGGAGGAAAAAGTGCAAAATTCAGATCCTAAGCTTACCTTCTTACTTGACAAATTTGTGGATGTTTTCACGGAGCCGCGAGGGCTTCCCCCTAACTGACCGCATGACTACCTCATACCTATTTTATCGGGCAAACCTCCATCAATTTTGAGACCGTACTGCTATCCTTACTTGTAGAAAGATGAGATTGAGAACATCGTCAAGGAGATGCTCGACACCGAAGTAATTCGACCAAGCTGCAGCCCTTACTCCTCGATGGTGTTGCTAGTGTGCAAGAATGACGGTATGTGGCAGGTGTGCGTTGATTACCGGGCTTTGAATGCTCTCACTGTCAAAGACAAATATCCTATACCAGTCGTAAATGAGCTCTTGGATGAACTAAAGGGAGCCCGAGTCTTCACTAAATTGGATCTTCGTTCTGGTTATCATCATATTCGGGTATGCACTGAAGATATTCCGAAAACTGCATTCCACACACATAACGGCCACTACGAGTTTTTGGTAATGCCTTTCGAACTTATGAATGCTCGTTCTACTTTTCAAAGCTTGATGAACAATATTTTTTTGGAGGTTTCTATGCAAGTTCGTGTTGGTATTTTTTTATGATATTCTCATTTATAGCCCTACACTTGATATGCATTGCCAACACTTACGAATTATACTAACAATCCCTCGGGAGAATATCATTTATGTTAAAAAATCAAAGTATAGCTTTTTACAACATAAAGTGGAGTATCTAGGGCACATTATATCAGAGGATGGAGTGGTGATAGACCCGACAAAGATCGAAGCAATGCAAGGATGGTCAAAACCTACAAACATAAAATCACTGCGCGGCTTCCTTGGACTCACGGGCTACTACTAGAAATTCATGAAAGATTATGACAAGATCAGTGCCCCACTCACATCACTACTGAAGAAAGACTCCTTATGGTCGTTCAAAGCCTATGCAGCCTTTGAACGACTCAAGGCAGTCATGAGACGACGCCAGTCCTAGCGCTACCCGATTTTAGTCGCACCTTCGTGATTGAAGTCGATGCATCTGGAGTTGGAATTGGGGCTATTCTAATGCAAGATGGCCGACCTGTTACTTACACCAGCAAAGCTTTGTCTCCATCACATCTTAAAATGTTCGTGTATGATAAAGAAATGCTTACCATCATACACGCTGTCACGAAGTGGAGACCCTACCTGATCGGCCAACGCTTCCAGATTAAGACCGACCATCAAAATCTTAAATATTTTTTGGAGTAGAAAATATCTTACCCAGAGCAACAACGATGGGTAACTAAATTTCTTGGCTTTGATAATGAAATTATTTATCGAAAGAGGAAAGAGAATGTTGTTACAGATGCTCTATCACGGCTGCCGGGATAAGCTAAAATTTTAGTCATATCCCTTCCCTCCACCAACTTCCTCAAGAACATTAGGGAGGAATGAAATAATGACCTAGAGACCCGAGACATCATAGAAAAATTGGAGAAGGATCCGGGTTCCATGGGCCACTACACTTTGGATTCGAAGGACCTGTGCTACAAAAGCCGAATTGTGATTGTTCCTTCTTCCCCTTGCACTTTGGATTTCTGAGAACATACAAAAGGTTGAAGTAAAACTTCTTTTGGAATGACATGAAAAAATTAATTTATGATTATGTATTTAAATGTGATGTATGCTAGCAGCAAAATGGTGAAATAGTGGTAAATCCGGAAAAACTACAACCACTACCTATACTGGACTCAACATCAACGTACATCTCCATGGATTTCATCGAAGGATTGCCACAATCTCAAGGTAAAAGCATAATTTTTATGGTGGTAGATCGCTTAACCAAATATGCTCATTTCTATGCTGTGAGACGTCCCTATACCGCTACCAGTACTGCTCAACTTTTTGTAAAAAATATTGTCAAACTATATGGGATGTCAAGGTTGATTGTGAGTGACCATGACAGGGTGTTTACAAGTAAATTTTGGACAGAGCTCTTCTAACTATAAGGCACCCAATTGAAGATGAGCATAGCCTATCATCCATAGACGGACGACCAAACAAAAGTGGTGAACAGATGCCTCGAGACTTACAGTGCTTCACCAGTGACCAGCCCAAAGAGTGGACAAGGTGGCTTCCTTGAGCCGAATGGTGGTACAACATAACTTATCATTCATCAACACAACTTCCTTGGGCCGAATGGCCAACCGCCCCTTGTAATACCGAAATATGTAATTGGTGTGACCAAAGTAGATCAGGTTGACCAAAACTTAATTGATAGAGATAAGCTTATGCAGCTGCTGAAAGACAACTTAACTGCTGCTCAAGCCCGCATGAAGCAACAAGCAGACACTCACCAGAGCGAACGAGAATTTTCAGTAGAAGATTGGGTCTACCTTCGCCTACTACCATACAAGCAGCAGTCAATCAACACCAGAGCGTCGATGAAGTTATGGACCATATCAGATTTTGGAGCATATTAGGGTCGTGACATACAAATTAAAGCTTCTAGATGACGCTAAGATACATCTTGTATTCCACGTATCCTTGCTAAATTCAAAATTAGGAGAACACGAGTTGGCGCAAACTCAGCTACCGAATGCTACAAATGATGGTGAGATTGAAGCTCAACCTGAAGTTATTCTTGATCGGAGGATTGTGATGCACCATCGACGCCCTTCAACTGAAGTACTCGTGAAGTGGAATAATTTACTATCCGAAGATGCAACGTGGGAGTCTTACGATGAGCTGAAGACTCGGTTCCCAGTGTTTATAGACCCTTAACCTTGAGGACAAGGCTAATATTAAGAGGGCGGGCTTGTAGGACTCCAGCATGGTTGAGTTCTAATCACCCTAGAAGTAATCAATAAAACCATGTGAGATTGTAATAAAACCCCACCTAGCCACTTCTATCCTATAAAGAAGTGTGGCTAGGGTTTTGATTGGGACCTTAGGGCTAAGTGGCCATCGCCCCCTTTACTAGGCTAGTCGGCCAGGGTTCCCCTTGCTTAGGTTGGCTATAGAGCCAACCTAGTCGCCCCTTGTTCCTACTAAGACAGGTTGGCTATAGAAGGGACAAAGGGGTAATTTTACCTAGGCAAGCACCCCATGGGCTAGGGTTTAGAACCTTATATAATGATGTAACCGCCCCCTCTCTTTTATTAAACAAGATTAATCTTTTATACAGCCTTGTGCCGAGTTCTAGGAGGGAGAAACCCCTATAGTTTTCGAAGGGTTGATTCCCCTTAGAGATCAAAATCTATAAGGCTCCTTCTAGGGTTCTATCAGAGGAACCCCTATAGCTTTCCAAGGGTTGATCCCCATCAAAGATCAAAATCTATAGAGCTCCTTTTAGGGTTCTATCATTATCATCCTCCATTATAATGTCAACTCTGTAACCGTGGTAGCAACTTCAACCCAAACAACTCAAAAAATAACTTTAACTATAACTATCACTAGTTCTACTATCCCAACAATAATAATCAATAAAAAGTTATCTATCAACTTTGTGACAAAATTGGAGATGTAGGAAAAATCTATTGATCTCAACTCAAGCTTATAGCTACACCCAACTGGCCTCAGGCAAACATCATGACTACTCCAACCGTGTATCTAAGCAATTGAATTATTAACTTTGATACTTCTCATCATATGACTTCTGATTTATAAAATTAATATATCCACGTCGACTATGGAAGCAATGAAGACATAATCATTGGTGATGGTAAAATTTTCATTATTCACACTAGTTCCACAATACTTAATTCACATACAAATACTTTTACACTCGATAATTTTGTGTCCCTCACATAAAAAAAAAAAGTTTTTTCTATCTCTCAATTCTATAAATAAAATAATATCTTTATTGAGTTCTTTCCTAACTTATTTCTTGTAAAGAATTTGAGCACTGCGTCAGCTTCACAAAACACCCAACCAATTGTTCTTGCTTCTGTTGCTGCTTCAATTGATGTATGGCTTTACCACCTTGGCCATCTGTCATCATTTGTTCAATAATAGCTAATTTCTCATTAATCTCTTTTAACTTTCAAATCAAGTAAAATTATGATTAATTGTTATGCTTGCCTCAGTAATAAAAATTACAAACTATCTTTTGAAACGTCTTCCATATCCTGCTCTAAACCACTTGAAATCAGTTACACTAATGTCTAGAACATTAGCCCAACTACTTCCTTTGATAATTTCAAATTTTATATCATTTTTGTAGATTACTTCACTAAATATACATGGATATATCATCTCAAACATAAATCTAAAGTCACTATAGCCTTTACTCATTTTAGAAAGCTTGTTGAGAACTTCTTCTAGTCTATCACTAAAATAGTTTATTCTGATGGAGAAGGTGAATACTAAGATATAATAACTTATCTCTCATCATATGCGATAGGACCCTTATAGGGTCGGGTCTTCATCTATTAAGTTATACTCTTTATTGAGTCATGTTGGAGTCCAAGTAGAAGTTGGAGTCTCTTTGATTAGAAGTCCTAGTAGGAGTTGGAGGTGATTTGATTAGAAGTCCTAGTAGGAGTTGGCTAAGAGTCTCTATAAATAATGGTGTAACACTTACGTTTGCATCAATGAAAAGTCTTTTATTTTTAGCCTATTGGCCGAAACCCTAGGAGTGTCGATCCCCTATAGAGATCAAGGAAGCTCGATCCCCTATAGTGATCATTTATCCCTCTTTTTCTATGATAGAAACATAAGGGTTCCTATCATATGGTATCATAGTGGTGTTCCATGGCATTCTCACTGCTGCTATTCATTAATTCCATCGTCGCCCCTACTACCTTCAACTGCTATCGTCCAACATCTCCACCATCGCCCCTGCCACCTTCAACTGCTGTCGCTTCCATCTAACCCTAGATTGCAGCCACCTTCTCCAACACCTTGCTGCTACCATCTACCCCTAGATTGTTGCTGTCACTGCCTCCTTCCTGCTGTTGCGCTACCACCTATCCCAAGCTGCGACCGCCCCTCTCACAACCATGCTATGGTCCAAATCTCATGCCCTTGACTTTGACTCAACAATAGAAGGAATTAAACATCACTAATCTGCAATCTTATGTGATGGCCACCGACGATGCAAGGGACACAAAGTTTGAAGCTTTCAAGACCAGCATGGAGGAGAAGTGGCAAGAATTATATAATGAATTCAGAAAGAGTCTAGCAGGTAGCCCTATCAAATCCCAACTTGGTGAAAGCCTAACACCAAAGAAAGTTGATACGAGGAGGAGATCAAAGGCTGGACACTAGACATCTACGTATGAGGGTGGAGTTTCCCAGATGGGAGGATGGAGACCCAACCGGTTGGATTTCTCATGCTGAAAAGTTTTTTCATTTTCACAAGACCCCAAAAAATCTAAGGTGGACATAGCTTCCATGCAATTCGAAGGGAACACAATTCAGTGGTATAATTGGTATAGACATACACACGAAGTACCCACGTGGGAGCGATTGAAGGGCCGCTGATCCGTTTCGGGCCGTCGGAGTATGAGAACATGGACGAACAACTTGTAAAGTGAAACCTCCGCCGTAGAAGAATACCAAAGCAGGTCTGGACGTCTTTCAAATTAAACCTAAGACTAGTCTGAAAAATAATTGTTATGTATATTCATTGAAGGACTTAACTAAGAGATTCGGTGTGAAGTTAAACCCCGTCAACCATGCACCGTGATGGCTGTCATATTTTTTGCCCGCATACATGAGGAAAGGCTCAACATGGACCACCATAGGGCCAAGAGCATGAACAAACCAGCAGCAACCAAGTCGCTGGCTCCACCTGTTGCCAACCAAAATCCTACGCCCCGAGAAGAACTCTGAGAAAGGTCAGCTAAGGGATTATGTTGGCACTGTGACGAATATTGGAGTAAAGATCACCGATGTAAATAACGAAAACTCTTCATGATTGAGCTAATTAAAGAACAAGAAGCTAAGGACAGGGATCCAAAACTCAAGGAGGAAGATACGAAGGAAGAAGTAGAACCAGTCGCCAGCACTATGCATGCCCTAGCCAGCTATGCTAACTCACAGACAATGAAGATCAGATGATTTCTCAAGCATAATCCAATAATAGTCCTGATCGATACAGGTAGCACTAATAATTTTATGGATAACAAGCTGCCCGGTTGACCTACCGAATTGAAGAATGGATAACAAGTAGATGGCTGAATATTAACTTGCAGCAACAAGTGTCCAAGGGTGAAACTGATCATGCAAGGCTAGGAAATAATTACAGACTTCTTTTTAATGCCATTAGAAGATTATGAAGTAGTGCTTAGCATTGAATAGTTAACAATCCTAGGTGATGTTTCTTGGAATTTACTAAGTTGATCATGAAGTTTTTCGTTAATGGAAGGCAAGTGACCCTAAAAGGCAAGTGCGGAGGCAAGATTACCACCGTTACCGGTCAATGAATGGAGAGAGTGCTTCGAAAGACACATACCAATTTTTTAATCCAATTACAAGGTTTACAACATGAAGAACTGAAGATGCAAGATCAAAACCCTGCTCTCCTTTCTTTACTCTCTGAATTTGCAGATGTATTCGCGGAACCTTAAGGACTCCCACCTATTCGGCTTCATGAACACCAATGCTAGTGATACGTGCCTTTAACAAATTATTTGTGATCGAATCCGGTGCTTATGGAATAAGTATTTGTGTCATTTTCATGCAAGAAGGCTGACCACTAGCCTACACCAACAAGGCCCTCTCCACTACCCATCTAAAATTTTTGATCTACGTAAAGAAATGCTGACTATAATACATGGGGTCATGAAGTGGAGACCTTACCTGATTGGCCAATGATTTCAAATAAAGATGGACCACAAGAGCTTGAAGTACTTCATGGAGCAAAAAAATTCTTCCCAGAGAAGCAAAAATGGTTAACTAAATTACTGGGATTTGACTATGAAATTATTTATAAAAAAGGCAAAGATAACTTGGCTCCAGATGCACTTTCTCGCCTTCTTGAGATCTAGGAGATCATCAAAAAATTAGAGGAGAGCCTTGGTTCAATTGTGCACTACAGTTGGGACTCGAAGGATATACGATACAAAGACCGAATCGTGGTGGTGCCCTATTCCCCTTGCCTGGCAATCATTTTGAAGGAGCTACATTCATCACCAGCGACTGGACACTCGAATTCCTCCGTACTTACAAATGTGTCTGCCAACTCTTTTACTGGAGGGATATGAAAAAGATCATAAGAGAGTCGTTGCCTGATGTGACACCTGCCAACGCCACAAAGGAGAAACGGTAACAAGTCCAGGAATGTTACCAACCCTACCTATACTAGATGTAACTTGAACTGACATCTTCATATATTTTATCGAAGGGCTACCATCCTCATAAGGGAAAGATATTATTTTTATAGGTGTGAATTGCCTTATGAAATATGCTCATTTTTGTGCTATGAGAAATCCCTACACTGCCATCAGCATTGCCCGAGTTTTTGTGGAAAACATAGCTAAACTTCTTAGGATTCCCTGCTCCATTATTAGTGATCGTGATAGGGTTTTCACTAGCAAATTTTGGATAGAGCTCTTCTAATTACAGGGTACATAGTTGAAAATGAGTACTGCCTACCACCCATAAACTGATGGACAAACTGAAGTGGTGAACATATGCTTGGTAAATTACCTCAGATGTTTCACTGGTGACAGGTCGAAACAATGGACTAAATGACTTCCTTAGGCAAAATGGTGGTACAATAAAACATATCACGCCTCCATCAAAAGCACTATGTTTGAAGCAGTCTATGGCCAACCCCCTCCTACAATTACGAAGTATGTGGCCGACACATCAAAGGTGGATCAAGTTGACAAGGAGCTAATTAACAGAGACAAAATTTTGCAGCTATTAAAGGACAACCTTATAGTCTCACAAGTAAGGATGAAAGCACCAAGCTGACAAACACAGAAGTAAAAGAAAATTTGCTATAGGAGATTGAGCTTTTCTCCATCTTCAATTGTACAAGCAGCCTCCTTAAAAGCCTGAGCCTCTATGATGTTATCTCCTTGCTTTTTCGAGCCTGACAAAATATTGGAGCACATTGGAGCCATTACTTATCATTTGGATCTACTAGCCAGCTCAAAGATACACCTAATTTTTCATGTTTCTTGCCTCAAGTTAAAGCTAGGAGAAGACGAGATAACACAATATCACCTAACCGACATCTCTACTAATGAGGAAGTCTAGGTCCGGCAGGAGGTTATATTGGACTGCAGGTCCGACAATGGCTCATGTGAAGATGATGAAGTGGATGAATTTGAAAGATATGAGAAGTTGCTGGCAGTGTTGAATGAAGGTGGAACAATGGAGAAATAGTGCATAGTTGTTGAGTAGATAAGATTCCTTCTGAAGGATGATGAGGCAGCAAGGATGAGCCATATTCCTTCATATATTCTGGAGTTTCCAGAAAGTTCAATATTAGTTATCTATGTTATCTATAGTTATGCCGATACACTTCACATAAGTTATGCCTATACACTTCACATAAGTTAACACTAAAATCCAAGCCTTGCATTTGGATTGAGTACTCCCTTTGAACATAATATTTTTCAGTGCTATGATCCTCAAACTTATAAGGTCTGTGTATTATGCCATATTTGTTAGGATCCCCAATTTTGCAAGGGCCAAAGTAGCAGGGGGACCACTTCTTTGAGGCTCAAATTTTCTATTGGTAGGGCTGGACATAAAGGGAAACTCGATATTCAACGGCAAACTTTCTTCTGCTCTGGTATTTATCAGGTGGTTGTTTCTTTCTTGTATGGGTTGCTACTTGATTATTCTTTAATAGTAACTGAGCCTTCTTTTGGAATAATTATTGTCCTTTGATAAGGTTCCTAGTGGTGTGAGCCCATTCTGAGTCCGAGGAGGGTAGGAGCTGCAATTTTACCAAATATATTTTCATCTGACCTGTATCATGCTAGACTTCAAATTTAGTAGTAATTAGTATCCCTTCATATATCAGAAGCATCATGTGAAATGTAGGGGGAGCCTTAGTGCGGATTAGGTGTCGGCCAGCTTGTAAGAGGGTGGTGTCGATCTCAACTCCTGTTTTGTCTGTTCCAATTTCAAACACCTCATTTCGATTTGATAATGCTAAGACTGATATAGATGGCATCGTGGCTGTGGAGGCCCTGTAGATGGTGGACATGTGGATGTCATCCTCCTGTTGCTTTAGAATTTTGATCTCCATCCAATCATAGATTCCATGCTGGTACTGTTGCTGCAGGGACCTGATATTCTTACGATCATCAGTAAGGAAGACTTCGAATAGCATAGTCCGGTCTTGGGAGAAGTAGTGGAAGTAGCCTGAGATCTGGTAGTGTTGCATCAAAAGCCATAGTTGGTTTAGCTGGATGTGGCACTTCAGGAAGAGCTTATCCTTGCAGACAAATAGGCAAAGCTTTTGGAGATAAAGTGTCATTACAAGGGAAGGTCATGGTCGAATGATCTGTGTCTCCTGCGTCTCTTGGATAATCCTTTTAGCTTCAGCCCTCTAAGGATGTGGACAACAATAGAGCTGAATATGTACTGGTGGTTCCTCCTATAAGATCAGCATACGGAGGTCGTGCAGTTTGGTAGGATGAAATCGGCTCGGTTCGGTGGAGGTAGCAAACTTCTCCAAGCATTGTGTCTTTTCTTCGCTCTCACATTTCCTGTGTAAGGTCACTTGCTTTACTTTGCCATTCATAGGGTCATTGGGGCTCCTGGTCTTGATGAGGATGGTGACCGACTGCTGCTTAATAGATTCTTCAACTTTCATTGCTTGCGGGTTTACATGGCCTGCTAGAGTGTGAGTCATGCAATCGGCCAACTACGGGTCCTCCTTCATGTTCTCCTCCTTAGGTTCAAGGTTGTCTTCTTTAGATTCTTCTATAAGTTCTACCATGGAAAGCTTCCCTTTTTTACAGTGATGGTTGTGGCTCTAAAGTTTACTGCAATGCCAACAAAGGCCCTTCGTCGATCTATTACGAAGTTCTTCTCTCGTTAATTTCTTTGGCAGTGAAGCAGGACTGGGAGCAGGGGGTGCTGAAGGTTTATATCTTGCTGGTATAGGAGTAGTTCTCATCCTTCGAGCATCTTGGTTCAGCCGTTCATCTTGGATTTGGGCGAGAGAGATTGCAGCCTTCACGGTGGGGGGCTATCGTGCTTTAACCTCTCCTTTAATTTCTGTTTTGAGTCATTCGATGAACATCCCTAATAATTGTCTGTCAGACCAATCATGAGCAAAGTAAGATAATTTCTCAAATCTGGTTTGGTATTCTTGGATCGTGGAGGTTTGTTGGATCTTGGCAAGTTGTTCATTGATATTCTTGTTCTTGGGCAGCCCAAAGTGGTTCAGCAATACGTACTTGAATTGTATCCATGTCGAAGTCCTGTAGTTGTATTCAAGCCAATTATACCATCGTATAGCATCTCATTCAAGGTGGATGACAGCGGTGTCCATCATGGAATCCTCCGGTGTTTGGGGATAATAGAAGTAACATTCGGCGCGCAAAATCCATCCCGTCGGGTCTCCTTCCCATCGAGGGAAGTCCTCCCTCATGTGTAGCTGCCTCATATCAGTGGCTCATTCTTTCTTTTTGAGAGGCCTCTCTGAATTTGCACTTTGCTGAAATTTTGTTGGGCTCGGAGATCGGTCCAATCCAAATTCGACGAATAAGGTGCGCAATCTGTCCTCCATGCATGATTCAAACGCCTCCAACTTGGCATCGATTGAACCTTGAGATGCCATTGTGTGTGCCTCCGAATCTGAGATGTCAATATCCTTCTCTTGCTGTTGGGTCAGTGATATGAAACAGTTGGATGGGTTGATGGCCAAAAGAGGTTGTGGATCAAGGGTAGATGACTGTGGTTTGGGGTTGAAAGGTTGTTATTTTTGGTTGCTGTTGGGGCTGTGATTTAGGGTTGCTATAGTGGTCGTATAGGGGGTATAATTACTGAGGTTTAAGGCTAAAGGAATGGGTTAGGGTTGCTATTGATGACAACAATGGATTTGGTAGGAATTGGGTGTGGATGCAGCAAGTAGTACCAAAGGTAGTTTAGCAAAAATTTTCAGCAAAGAAGGTGCTATTGCTGCTGCTGTTCGGGCTGCTGTAGAGGCTGTAAGGGGGGTTAAATGATAGAGGTTTAGGCTTAGAAGCGTGGCTTAGGGTTGCTATTGATGGCAGCAACTGGTTTGATAGGGTTTGGTGGCTATGGAAGATAAGGATCAGTGGAAGGTTCGGTGGCTGTGGATGACTGTTGTTTGAGCTACTGTTTGGGTTGGCTATGGAAATAAAAAAAAGGCTACGATGGCTGCGTCTTAAGGCTATAGGGGTGCCCTAAAGATGACATGGGTGGCAGCAACAATTTCGGTAAGGATCAGATATGGGCATAGCAAAAAATATCGAAAGGTAGTGCTGTAGAATTCTGCGACAATAGGCTGCAATAGTCACTGTTTTGGGCTGCGGTTTTGGGTGCGGTTCGGGTAAGGAAAATAGGTTATGACAGTTGCATCTTAAGGCTAAAGGGATGCCCTAAAGATGTCTTAGGTGGTGGCAGCAAGTTAGTTGGGTTTTGGTGGGTTAAGGAGAAGAAGAAAGACAAAGGTGCAGCATCAGATTTTTCTTCGAAAAATTCCAGCAATAAAGACATAATTTTCTCCAATAATTCATAACAAAGAATCAAGTGAAACTCAAAGGGAATCTACTGGTAAGGGAGAGGTAATATCATAAAAAATTTCATGGAAAGAAACGACAGTAAAAGTTTTGGCAAAATCAAAGATCGCAAGAAGGTGTTGCTGTAGAATTTTTTTAGCAAAAGATTTCAGCAGTATAGTCAAAATATTTTGCAATAGTTCATAACAAAGAATTGAGTAAAACTCAATGAGAATCCACTAGCAAAGGAAAGATAATACTGTCAAAATATTCATGGAAGGAATCAGAAGCAAAAGTTTCAGCAAGATGAAGGAATACGAGAAGGTACTACGGTAGAATTTTTTCATCGAAAGATTTCAGCAGTATAGACAAGATTTTTTCTATTAGTTCAAAATGAGGATTTGTGTAAAACTCGAAGAGAATCTGCTGGATGAGAAAGGTAATGCCGACAAAAAATTCGTGGAAGAAAACAGCAGAAAAAGGTTCAGCAAAATCGAAAATCATGGGAAGGGATTGCAGCAGATTTTTACGTCTAAACTGCAGCAGTTTGGACGTAAAAGATGAGCAGGTTATCTTGATGATTTTTTGACAAAACTAAAGGGAGATATAAGGATAGGAAGTTATAAAGTCATGGTAGAAAGTTTGTAGAAATTTGATCAGTAAAAATGCAGCAACAAATCAAATAGTAAGGGGTGTGTGGTTGGAATTCTGCGGCGTAACTTTCAACGTAAAGATGGAAACTTTGGGATAAAAAGTTTATGCAGCAATATGGGAATAATTTTTTGGGGTTTTTGAATTAAGGATAACTAAATTGCAGTAGTAGTAAGATAGAAAACCAGAACCTGTTGCAATTCACGGGTATATCAATGGATGATCTGGCGGTGGTGGAGATGATGGCAGAATTCGGTGATGATCTTTAAGCAATTGTGGGAATTGCTTTGGATGACTGTGGGGGGTGATGGATGACTGTGGAAGGGCAGCAAGATGCCAAGAACGCCGCTCTGTTACCAAGCATTAGAACCCTTACGGATTCTAAGTTTGGGGCAATCTCTATAGGGGATCGGTCTTCTTGGAACTCTATAGGGGTTCCTCCCTCTTGGTACTCAAGCTATTGGCTAAAGAAAGATTGATCTATTCATGATAAAAAATGGATGATTACAAGGCTATTTATAGGCCTTCAATCTCTAATTCCTAAGAGGACTCTGATAGAACCCCAGAATAAGCTCTATAGATTTTGACCCTTGAGGGGTATCAACCCTTGGAACACTGTATGGGTTCCTCCCTCCTAGATTCAACATAAGGCTGAAATAAAATTAATAATTACTTGATTCAAGAGGGGGGCGGGGGGGGGGGGGGGGGGGGGGGGGTGGGGGCTACATGTTTAAATAGGGATCAAAACCCTAGCCTAAGGGGGTGCTTGCCTAAGTAGAATTACCCCTTTGCCCCTCCTATAGCCAACCTGCCTTAATAGGAACAAGAGGCGACTAAGTGGCTCTATAGCCAACCTAAGCAGGGGGGAACCCTTGCCGACCAACCCAGTAAGGGGTGTGGCAGCTATTAAACCCTAAGGGCTAATCTAGACCCTAGCCATACCCCTCATAAGATAGGAGTGACTTTATTATAATCTAACAGAGTTTTTATTAACTAGTACTAAGATGATTAGGACTCAACCCTGCTGAAGTCCTATCAGGCTCCTACTTCAAGACTCCTACCTTTAAGCAACTCCTAATGTACCTATAATTCTAACTTCCAACCGGCCTAACTAGGGGTGGCCGGTTTCTTATTGTTTTCCTAACCATTTCCTAATTTAACCCCTCCTCAACCAACCCATCTTTAACTAGGATAAGGGGTGATTAATTAAGGTAACATGTATCTTACTCTCCCCTCAAATATCTTCCTCAACTAATCCTAACATCGCTGGCCTCCTTACTTTCCTTAATAGGGGTCGGCTAGATAGGATTTACATTAATGCTCCTTAGATTTTACATGATTGCCCTCTTCCATGAAACTAAATTAGGACTCCCCTAGCTAGAGTCCTAACAATTCTTTGTGTGAGATATGGAGAGTCTCCTCTCTACTGTTTACTTGGGTGCTTTTTATACTACCTGCGGTAGGGAGGATTCGTACGAGGTTGTTTAATGCGTGGGGGAGCTATAACAGTGTCATGCACCGTCATGCTCCTCAGGTAAGGGGTCAACCAATGATATGTTTGCTGATGTCGACTGCTACGCCCGTTGCCTCATCATGTTTCATAAGCGGTGGGCTGAAGCAATGCCCCTTCTCGAGACAGTGGTTTGGGCTGAGTCGAATGTGTTCGCTTGGCATTATCGAGGTGATGTGACAGTCTTGTTGGATGGGCCAAAATATGCCCTATCATTCTCTCCCCTCAAAAGAGAGTTATGCCTTGAGAGAATCGAGGGCATGGCTCGTGGTTGCAAGTTTGCTTGATCGTTGGTTTTGTTATATGAATCTTGGTTTTTCATGTCGAGAATGAAGTCATTAGGATTGACCAAGACTGAGAGTCGGCACGGACTAGTCGAACTGAGAGTCGACACAGACTAGTCGAATTGAGAGTCAACATAGATGGGCTGAACTAATAGTCGGCATGGACTGGTCGAGTTGATAGTCGGCAGGATTGGCTGAGCTGATAGTCGACATGGATTGACCGAGCTAATAGTCGACAGGACTAGCCAAGCTGATAGTTAGCATGGACTAGCTGAGCTGATAGTCGACATAATTGGCCAAGCTGATAGTTGGCATAACTGGCCGAACTGAGAGTCGGCATGAATAGGCCAAGCTTATAATCGGCATAACTGGTTGAACTAAGAGTCGGCATGGACTGGTCAAGCTGAGAGTCGGCATGGACTGGTCGAACTGAGAGTCAGGATGGACTAATCGAGCTGATAGTCGGTAGGACTAACCGAGTTGATAGTCGGCATGGCTAGCCAAACTGAGAGTCAGCCATAGACTGGCCGAACTTAGAGTCGGCATGAATGTATCGAGCTGATAGTCAGCATAACTGGTTGAGCTGATAGTCGACAAGATTAGCCGAACTGAGAGTCAACATGAACTGGTCGAGCTGATAGTCAACATGGCTGGTTGAACTAAGAGTCAGCATGAACGGGTCGAGTTGATAGTCAACAAAACTGGCCAAGCTGATAGTCGGTAGGACTGGCCGAGCTGATAGTCGGTATGGACTAACTGCTTAGGCAGGAAAAATTGGAATCCTAAGGCGGCTGCGAGCATGTTGTGCTCTGTGCTTGAGGGTGGGAATTATGCCCCCACAATGGTGTCATGTTGAGCTGTCGCACCGTAAGTAGTGGCTCAAAGGGCAGTTCACTTTTTCCCAAGCGAATCCTCTACCCCCTTTATGCTTATTTATTGTAGATCTCCTTGGGATCTCAAGGCTATGTCCTATCCCTTCATCGAGTAGTCGAAGGGTCTTCTTGGGAGGCATGCAAGAGACATTGTCACTCCTGCCCCTTTATAAACCCTAGACTTCTTAGGGAGAGAACGCCGCTACTTTTGCTACAAGCTCCCGTGGTGTTTGCGTCCTCTTGTTCCTTTGGTCATCGTCTCTCATCCTTCTCACTCTTTTGGCGAGTCGGCAATTGAGTTCTTCTCTCCCCTCTTTCCTCCTTTGTTTTCTTCACGTAGTCATCATATACATTCTTCTTCTTCTAGTGGGGAAAGAAATTTCAGTGACTTTTCCCCTTCTAAATCTTCGTCCTCCATAGTTGAGAAGTCCTCGAAGGCCCTAGAGGCCATGCTTATAGAGCACGATGAGGATTCGGTCATCATCGAATTTTCTCCGCCCAAGATTAGGGTTACATTCTGTATCCCTGATGACTTCGATCTGTATGTTCCAGACACTGGTCAACATCCCTTCGACCCTTTCTCGAATGGGTTCAGTTTGTTTGTTGATGCCCTGGAAGCAGGGGTGAGATTCCCCCTGCACCCTTTGTTGATTGCGTGCCTTCGACACTAGCGGATTTCCCCCTCTAAGGTTGTGCCAAACTCATGGCGCTATATTATTACATTCATCGGGGAGTGTTGAGCAGTGCAAATTGAGCCGACTCTTAACCTTTTTATGGCCTGTTTCTGCCTTAGCAAGGGGCATGAGAGTTATTATTTGACGGCCCGAAGTGGGTTTTAGGTGTGTGGGGCTCCTCCCAACAACAAGGGCTGGAAAGTTTGGTTCTTGTTCATCAGCACCTTCAAGGGTTGGGGCTTCAGCATAAAGTGGTTTGGCTGAGACGTCAACAACTTGCCTCCCCCTTTGACAAAGGTCAAAGCGGAGCAGGTTGCGCGGCTGAGGGGGATCCTTTCCTCCTCGACGATGATTAAGTTGATAACCGAAACTTGGCTAGAGGCCACGGGTCTTGGTCCAGTCGCTAAGGGTATGACATGTTTTGGCTAGAGGCCACGGCTGAGGGGGCTCCTCGCCCTGAGATGCCCCGTCCTGCCACCAAGCCTGCTGCCGAGAAGCCCGAGTCTATCAAAGTCGAGCCCCTCCTAAAGAGGTTAAAGAAGTTGGGCGACTTATTGGCGCCCACCCCGAAGCCGAAGCCGAAGCCGAATTCTACTCCGGGCGAGGGGAGCAACTGAAAGGAGAAGGGGGTCGCCGGCCCCTGCTCCATGTTGGACTTATGTTGGGTCAAGGCCCAGGCGCCTGATAAGCCCTACATGGCTCGAGAGATAGCTAAACTTCCCGAGTTGCCTGGGGAATGCCAGCTGAAGATGAGGTGAATTTTGCTGACCCCTCGACACAAGGTGTGGACAAACGGGGCTGATGCCTAGGTGTTTTATCAAGTGTCCTCAGCCTTCCACTTGCTAAAGAGACCACACCCTCCGAGGCGTTGGTGGAGAATGACGCTAATAATAAAGTCTTGGTAAGACAATTACCTTGTCGTTGTGTTTTCTTTCTTCTTTTTGCACTGATGTCCCTGAGTTGCTGACTGCCAAATTTTATTTGCAGCACCACCACTTTGCCATGGGTCTTATCAACCAGGTGCGTGACTCCGGGAGAGTCATAGACAATCTCTCCCTACTAAACGAGGAGCTCTGGATCGACGTTCAGAAGCTAAAGGATGAGTCCGGCCCGATGGCGGTTGCGAAGGCCAAAGCCCGAGCCAATGAGGCTACCTGAAGTTGGAGGAGGCCCAACACAGGAAAGCCAAGGCCCTTGAGAAGTGAAGGCCCTGGAGAAGGAGATCTAAGGGTTGAAGGGGGACCCGGATGCGGGCAGTGTAAAAAATCGAGGGACAGAAGGATTCCTCTCGGTGGCATGAGCGGCACGGAAGAAGGCCAGGAGGGACCTTACCATTAAACTGAGCGTGGCTTCCGAAAAGGCATGGGCGACTATCACCCAATATAAGGAATCGCCCAGTTTTAAGTCAGGCCTGGAAAAGATGGGTCGGGTGAGCTATGAGTTCAGGTATAAGATCGCTCTGACGCACTTCCGAACTAAGCACCCGAGACTAGAGGTTGAAGAGGATCCCTACGCCACCCTCCTGGATGATGATAATGTCCCGATGGAGGTGGAGGTCCCCTTCAATGACAATGACCCAATCGCCATGTAAGAACAACGTTTTGTAATTGACTTAGTCATCTTCTTGTAATTGGCTTAGCTGGGGCTTTCCTGGTCGATATAAATAAAATCCTTTGTCTTGAACTCCCAAACTTTGTTTATGATGTGTTTGCCTGCTTTATGGGGTGGACCTACCCTCTGCATAATATGAGTACTTTGTAGGGACGTTGTTGTGAATGGCTGAGCCAATGCTTTTTGCCATCCTTCACCAAGTTGTTTCTCGGTAAAGCCCATAAGATTGCCCCAAGTCGTATGTCGGATGCCTTTGTCTTGCCCCTGTGCCTTTCACGTGTAGAATCTTCTAAGGTTGGATGCATTCTAGGTTCTAGGGAGCTGACGCCCTTCTGTGGTTGCTAGATGATAAGTCCCATCTCGAACCACTTCAATAATTTGGTATGACTCTTCCCAATTCGAGGACAACTTGTCTCGGGAGAGCGTCGGGTCACTGACCTCGGTCTTCCTTAGTATTAGGTCATCGGCCTTGATTGGTTGGGGATGCACTTTCTGATTATAGAGTCTTGCCACTATATTCTTATAGGCCAACATCCACAGATGGGCCCTGGTTCTTTGTTCTTCCATCTGATTAAGGTTGTAATAAAGCCCCTTCTCCAAGGCCTTTTCCTCATAGTGCTCGACCCGAAGTGTCGGAAAGACTATTTTTAGAGGCAGCACTACTTCAGTCCCGAATGTCAGGCTATACAGTGACTCGCTCGTGGCAGTCTTTGGAGTTGTCCGAGATGCCCATAGGATGCTCAGGAGCTCATCGGCCCATGCTCCTTGTGCATTGTTGACTCTCTTCTTGAGGCCTTCAAATATCATTTGTGGATGTGCTACCCAGCTGAACTTCAGGAAAATTCCGTAGTTCGCACAGAATTCTTTGAATCTTGCATTGTTGAATTATGTTCCATTGTCTATTATGATGGTTCTCAAGATGCCGAACCAGGTAATGATGTTCTTCCAAACAAACTTATCTACTTGTTTCTCGGTTATAGAGGCCAGTGGCTCAGCCTCCACCCATTTTGAGAAGTAGTCAATGGCTATAATGATGAATCTTCTTTGCCCTATTGCCGAGGTGAAGGGACCGAATAGGTCCATCCCCCAATATGTGAAGGGCCAAGTGCAGTCAATGGAGGTTCGGGGTATTGTCGATTTTTGGTGTAGTCGAGAATTCAGTTGACACTGTGGGCATTTCTAGACATAGTCTATTGCGTCCTTGCGCATGATCAGCTAGTAGTAGCCTTTCCTGAGGATTTTGAATGCTAGAGCTCTGTCGCCAATGTGCTCCCCACATATGCCCTCGTGGACCTCGGCCATTACATCGTCAACATCGAGGAGTGGCATGCTAAATGGCCTTTAGTAGAGCCACCCATTCATCTCGTAGTAGTGAGCTTGGACATGCTTTAGCCGTTGGGCGACGGTTGGGTCATTCGGGAGTGTCCCTCCTGCTTTGTACGGTAAGATGTCGTCAATCCAACTCGAGGTGGTTTCGACGGTAGCAAAATTTGGGTCCGGAATAGACCGGGCGTCTACTACATCGACTCCCGGGGGGTAGCCCCCCTCGCCCTTTGCTGATGCTTTCTTGGCTAATGAGTCTGCCTGGGTATTTTCTTCCCACGGGATCCTGCTCAGAATGAAACTTTGAAAATCAGCTGTTAGTTGTTGCACCGCGGCAAGGTATTTTACCATTAGTGGATCACGGGCTTCAAAGTCACCTTAGATTTGTCCAACCACTAGCTGGGAGTCACTATAGGCTTCAAGCTCCTTCACGCCTAGCTCCCTGGCTAAGCGCAAGTCAGATAGCAAGGTTTCATATTCTGCCTCATTGTTGGTCACCTTGAACTTAAGACACAGTGCACATTCGTGTGACTGTCCATTGGGTCCCTTGAGGAGAAACCTACGTCGCCTCTTTGCAGATTTGTTGACCTATCCATGTACAAGATCCAAGGCGGTTGTTTGGCATTGTGAATGTCAAGCATCCCTAGAGTTAGCTTGGAGACAAAATCAGCCATGGCTTGTGCTTTGATTAACGTCCTGGGTACATACTAGATGTCGAACTCGCTAAGTTTGACTGACCATCGAAGCATGCACCCTTCAATGTCAAAGTTAGCAAGAACCTAACATAGAGGTTGGTCGGTTACCACTTGTATAAGATGAGTCTAGAAGTATGGACGTAGCTTCCTAGCCAATTGTACCAAGGCCAGGGCTAGTTTTTTGATTGATGGATATCATACCTTGGGGTCAATTAGGATGTGACTGATGTAATAAATGGGCTTATGGATACCTTCGTCTTCTCCGACAAGGATGGAGCTTACCGCTTGCTTAGACACCGTGAGATACAAGCTGAGAGTTTGACCATAACTTGCTGTGGTGAGCTATGATAGTCGCGCAAGGTGCGCCTTTAGGTCTTCGAAAATGTTTCGACATTGCGAGTCCCACTGGAAGCCCTGCTATCATCGCAGTGCCCAAAAGAACGGATGCACTTCTCGTCGGCTCAGGATAGGTATCGGTTCATGGCGGTGAGTCTCCACGTAAGGCATTGAGTTTCCATGAGGTTCGGGGCGGTTGCATCGCGATTATTGCTTGGACCTTCTCAGGGTTAACATCTATCTGATAGGACTCTAGCAGGGTTGAGTCCTAATCATCTTAGTACTAGTCAATAAAAACCTTGTAATAAGGCCACTCCTATCTTATAAAGGAGTATGGCTAGGGTCTAGATTAGCTTTTAAGGCTTAGTAGTTGTCACCCCCCCTTACTGGGTTGGTCGACTAGGGTTTCCCCCTGCTTAGGTCGGCTATAGAGCCACTTAGCTGCCTCCTGTTCCTATTAAGGCAGGTCGGTTATAGGAGGGGCAAAGGGGTACTACTTAGGCAAGCACCCCCTTAGGCTAGGATTTTGATCCATATTTAAAGATGTAGCTGCCCCCCCCCCCCCCCCCCCTCTTAAATCAAGCAATTATCAATTTTATTTCAGTCTTGTGCCAAATCTAGGAGGGAGGAACCCCTACAACATTCCAAGGGTTGATCCCTCTCAAGAATCAAAATCTATAGGGCTCCTTTTTGGGTCTTATCATTTGGTATCAGAGTAGCGTTTCTACTGCCCTGTAGCCATCATCCACGCCTCCATCTTCCAAGCAATTCCCACAATTTCTTTTTGACGATGCCTCCATCCACCGTCGCCCACCAAGCCGCAGATCATCTATCTGCTGTCGCCCCTTGCGAGATCTGGAAATCTGATATTTTTTTATCACCTAAGCCTCTTTAATACTGCAAGATTTCTTACTTGATACATTGAAGATTTTTCCCAAATTTTATCCGCTGTAAATTTTGTTTGATGCAAACGTTATCATTGTTGCGAAGGCGGAATGCTACAGAAATTTTCAGTCGTGTTTTTGCCTCTTGAAACTAGTTTATTTCTTCTCCTTTCTAGCCAAAATTTTTATACAATTCTCAAGATCAAGTTGGCTTTCATTTGGATTTGATTTCTTCAAAAATCTCCTTCTTGAACCGGTTTTCTTGTGCAAACTTTGACCATCACATAGTTCTAAAATTTTACGACGAAAGAATCTACCTTTTATCTTTTGCCCTATTTGTCTACTGTTATGCTGCCAAAATTTCGTCAAACTTTTTACTGGTATTATGAACATCTGAACCAAGGATTTATGCATAATTTTCTTGAACTTTCCTCTAGAATTTATGTCGAGAAGTCATCGTTTCTCTGACGTAAAACTGGTTCAGCAGGACAGCACATCGCAACACTTTTTTTCGCTGAATTCTATCAAATTTAAGTGCTATTTTTTGTGAGATTTTGGACTTTCTTTAATTCATCTCAAAACCCTACCATCCTCACCAAAAACCCTTCAAAACCCTACCCTAAACCAAAACCAAACCGGCCCCCAAATCTGCCCTAAACCGTAGCCTACTTCCATCCAAACCGATTCACCTTCCAACCGGCCACCCCATTCTCCAAAATTCCCATGCCACTAACCCGACAACAGAAAAAAGATCTCAATATTATAGATCTAGAGGCGTATGTTATGGCATCAGAGAATGCTATCGATGCAAAGCTTGAAGCCTTTTAAAATCGCATGGAAGAGAAGATAAGATCCCTTTTCGCCGAATTCAGCATTGACCGACCGTCAAGCCCGAGGAAATCACAACACAGAGAAACTTCAAATTGGCGAGACGATCCTCAAGAACATGACCACATCACCTCTGATCTCAATAATCCATGCATGAAAGTTGACTTCCCTAGATGGGAAGAAGGAGACCCGATCGGGTGGATCTCTGATAGAACCCCAGAATGAGCTCTATAGATTTTGATCATTGAGGGGGATCAACTCTTGGAATGCTATAGGGGTTCCTCCCTCCTAGACTTAGCACAAGGCTGAAATAAAATTGATAATTGCTTGATTCAAGAGAGGGGGTGGCTACATCATTATATAGGGATCAAAACCTTAGCCTAAGGGGGTGCTTGGCTAAGTAAAATTATATCTTTGCCCCTCCTATAGCCAACTTGCCTTAATAGGAATAGGGGGCGATTAGGTTGGCTCTATAGCCGACCTAAGCAGGGGAAAACCCTGGCCAACCAACCTAGTAAGGGGGCGGTGGCCACTAAGCTCTGAGGGCTAATTTAAACCCTGGGCATACTCCTTTATAAGAGAAGAGTGGCTTTATTACAATCTAGCAGGGTTTTATTGACTACTTGTAAGGAAATTAGGACTCAACCCTGCTGGAGTCCTATCAAACCTGTCCTCTTAAAATCAGTCTTGTCCTCATGGCTGAAGTTCCATGAACTCAGGGAACCGGGTCTTCAGCTCCTCGTCAGCTTGGGTGTTAGTTGGAAGAACTTGAGCTGAGTCGTCATCTTTAAATTCCCATTTGAGGTGGGATACTTGAAGGATCAACTGTAATTTTGATCTGGTGCACGGATTTGATCTCCAGGTTAGGGCCCCAATATGATCCCCAATTTTGCAAGGCCCGAAGAAATAGGGAGACCACTTTCTTGAGGCTTGAATTTCATGCTGGTGGAGTTGGAGATAAAGGGAGACTTGATCTTTCTCAGGAAACTTTTTTTTACTTTGGCATTTGTCAGGGGGGAGTTTCTTCCTTGCATGGGCTGCCACGTGATTGCTCTATAATAGTAGTCATGCCTTCTTTTGGAGTAAGGGCTGTCCTCTGATAAAATCTCTAGTGGTCTGAGCTCGATCTGAGTCTGAGGTGGGTAGGAGTGGTGATTTTTCGCGGCCCATTTTCACTTCTTCATGTTGTTCACCATCTTGCATGAGGATGGTGCTAACCCCCACTCTGGATGTGTCTACTCCAATAATAAACATTTGGCTATGATTTGGTGTGGACGACATCATGGCCGTAAGGGCTATAGTTCCACTCAGCCAAGGTGGTGCATCTTTCTTTATAATGAGAGGGATGATGTTCATGCTTCGTTGAGTCCTACAAATGATCCTTCCCCTTTTCTGATTTTGCCACTGGAGGGGCTCAATTTTCTCGCGGTCTTAGGTCGTAGATCGGAGGTCATCATCAAGGAAGCTTTAAGTATCATGGTCCGATCCTGGGGAAAGTCGTGGAAGTCACCTGAGATTTGGAAGTGTTGCATCAGCAACCATGGTGAGTTCAACATGATGTAACACTTTAGAAGTAGCTTATCTCCGGGGAAAAGGATGTAGGGACATGTCGTAGCGGGAAATAAGCATGGCCGAACAATCCGTGTCTCTGTCATCTCTTGGATAACCCTTTTATCTTCAACCTTCTGAGGTTGTATGAAGCAATCTGGTCGAGCAATAACTGATAGAAGTTTCGACCTGTTCAGTATAGGAGGGTCGGCCAGCTTCAGAGGAGGTAGTTGGCTCGGTTGGATGGAGACACCCAAAAATTCAGCAAGCTGTGGGAGAGGTTTTTTATCTTCAATCTCATGAAACTCTTGAATTTGAATTGGGAAACCACTATATTCTTATTTTGGTACCCCCTCCAAGTGTGGTGTTGTGGTTGTAGTCACTCGGCTCCCTCATAGAATCACCAGCTTTCCTTTTCTAAAAAAATTCATGGTTAGCTTCGAAAAATTCCAAAAAACATCTCCAATCATGGACAACCAATCAATGCCAAGCATTATATCAAAACCATCAAGAGGGAGGAGGAAAAAATCAGCAACTACGTCTTGCTCTTGTAGGATCAGTGTTACCGCAGGCACTTCTGGTTGCACTTTAGAATTTGACCGTTAGCTACCTTGACTTCGAACCCATTGTAATCTTCTTTTTTGGAGCATTAAGTGAGCAGCAACCTTACTGCTCATGAAGTTGTGTATGCTCCCAACGTCGATGAGGATGATGACGGACTGTTGCCCGAGAAACCCTTCGATCTTCAATTTTGGTAGGTTGGTGTAGCCGGCTAAGGTAGGGACCGTGTGGGTGGCCGGTTGTGGTGTATCCTTCTCCTTGGGCTCGAGAGTCGTATCTTCAAGTTTGGGTTCTTCAGTGGGCGCAATCATCAGCGATGTCTCCTTTTTACATTTGTGTTCTAGGCTTCACAGTTTATCATAACACCTACACAAGCCTTTTGTCGATCCGTCATGAAGGTCTTCTCTTATTAATTTCTATGGCTGAGGGGGTCAGCTAATAGTAGGAGGAGGTGAAAGCTTTGGTGGCACTAGTCGGGGAGCAACTCTAGTCTTCCGAGCTTCATAGTTCAATCGCTCCTCTTGATGTCGCACAAAGGAGATGGCTGCCTTAAGTGTGTGCGGCTGTCACGCTTTAACTTCTTCCTGAATCTCCGGCTTCAAGCCCTCAATAAAAATCCTCAATATCTATTTTTTAGATCAATCATAAGTTTGATTAGATAACCTTTCAAACATGGTTTGATACTCTTGGATGGTGGAGGTTTGACAGATCATCGCTAGTTCGTCGCTAAGCATCCTTTTATAATCCAAATTTGCACCGTGTTGTGATCTTATTGGGCTCGATGATTGGCCTAATCTAAACTCCTCAAAGAGAGCATATAATTTAACATCCATCCGCGTCTTAAGAGCCTCTAATTTGGCTTCGAATAAGGCCACCGATGTCATGATGTAAGGATCTCCAACCTGTCAAATCAAATCGATTAAAGAGTGTAGCTGCAATCTTCAGGTTGAAGGCAGCAATGGTAGCGATGTCAGGGCTACGGTGGTCAAGTCTCCAAGTGGAGGATGGCAACCAAGGGTAGCAGCAACGGTGGAGGAAGAAAATGGCAGCAGTAGTGTCGGCTGCGGTCCTTCGGTGATACTGCAATGTCGTCGATGTTGTGATTTTTTAGGTGGCTGATATTTGTGGGAAGATGGCAACTAAGAGATCTAAGTCGGAAGGCAGCAGCGATGGCGGAGGAAGAAGAGGGCAGCAGCAACATCAGCTGCGGCTGCGGTGTGACTTCGTGGCTGCATGTGGCGTCGGTTGCAGTAAGGGTGCGGCTGCAATAGGAGGAAGATGATACAGTGGTGTACACGGTTGTTGCGGAGGAGGGCAGCAACAGTATGGAGTGAGAGACAGCTACTGTTGTGTTCAATTTATTACTGCCTGCGATCAAGATAGTTGGCAGCGAACAATTGTTGCGAGCTACGATGTAAACAGATTGCAACGCAAGATCGCTGCTGGTAGCTTTTTGCCGCAAGGATCGTTGTTGGCTGCGATCAAGGAGGATGGCAGCAAGAGGTCATTATTGGCAGCATTGGGCAGTAAAAGATGTGTGCTATGGTTGAAGGGATAAGGGAGATTGGACGGCTGAAAGGATGGTGGACCGAAGGCTTCGATTTTTGGGTGCGATTTGTGGCTGTTTTGGGTTCAATTTAGGGTTGCGATTTTGTGGAGTTTTGGCTATGAATTGGTGTGGTTTTAGGGTTGTGATAGCAGTAGATGAAGGTTAGGGAAATAGATTTTAGATCTGGGATAGATGGCAGCAAAGGTAGGTGTATCGGTAAGGAAAGTTGGCTAAAAAGGTAAGTGGATCGATAAGGAAGTAGGTTGTGGTTAGGGCTGATTTGGGTGGCTGTTTGGTTTCGGTTTAGGGTAGGGTTTTGAAGGTTTTTGGTAAGGATGGTAGGGTTTGGTGATGAGGAAAATAAAGTCCAAAATCTCACAAAAAATAGCCCTCAAATATGATAGAATTCGGCGAAAAAAGTGTTGCGATGTGCTGTCCTGCTGAACCAATTTTACGTCGGAGAAACGATGACTCCTTGATGTAAATTCCAGAGGAAAGTTCAAAAAAATTAGATAGAAACCCTTGGTTTAGATGTTGGGAATACCAATAAAACGTTTGGTAAAATTTTGGCAGCATAACAGTAGGGAAATAGGGCGAAAGACGAAAGGTAGATCCTTCGTCGTAAAAATTCCAGAACTGCGTGCTGGTGAAAGATTGCACAAGAAAACCGGTTCTAGAAGGAATTTTTTTAAGAAATCAATCCCAGATGAAAGCCAAGTTGATATTTGGAATTGTATAAAAATTTAAATTTAAAAAAGGATGAACAAAAGTTCAATTTCAAGAGGCCAATAAACGGAAGGTAAATTCTCCATCAAAAAATTTCAGCACTATGCAACGAAGAATCACAGCACTATAATTCCAGATCTAGAAGGAATTCTTTTATGAGATCAGTCTTAGATGAAAGCTAAGACGATATAAGTAATTGTATAAAAGTTTCAATCAAAAAGGACAATTAAAAGTTCAGTTCCAAGAAGCAACAATCGGTTGAAAATTTTTGTAGTGTTTCGCCTTCGCAACGATGATAACGTTTGCGACGGTAAAATTTTACAGCAAGAAAATTTTGAAAAAACTTCTTCCATATATAAGATAGCGAATAGCAGTAGCAAGAGGTGTAGGCTTTGGAGTTTTTACCATATCTTTGATGTTGACAAAGAGGAAGGCAGCATATTGATGGATTTGCGGCTTGGTGGGCGACAATGGAGGCGACGTCAAAAGCAATTGTGGTAATTGCTTGGGAAGGTGGAGGCGTCGATGACAGCTACAGGGGCAGCAAGATCGCTGCTCTGATACCAGATGATAGAACCCCAGAAGGAGCTCTATAGATTTTGATCCTTGAGGGGGATCAACCCCTGGAACGATATAGGGGTTCCTCCCTCCTAGACTCGACACAAGGCTGAAATAAAATTAATAATTGCTTGATTCAAGAGAGGGGATGGCTATATCATTATATAGGGATCAAAACCCTAGCCTAAGGGATTGCTTACCTAAGTCAAATTACTCTTTTGCCCCTCCTATAGCCAACCTGCCTTAATAGGAATATGGGGCGACTAGGTTGGCTCTATACCCGACCGACACAGGGGGAAACCCTGGCCAACCAACCCAGTAAAGGAGCGACAGCCACTAAGCCCTAAGGGCTAATTTAAACCCTAGCCATACTCCTTTATAAGATAGGAGTGGCTTTATTACAATCTAGCAGGGTTTTATTAACTACTTCTAGGGATATTAGGACTCAACCCTGTTGGGGTCCTATCAATCTCGCGTGCGGAGCACTATTTTCGGTTCTACCGAACTGTCGACACCACACAGGTGGAGACTGCTACCATCCATCTCGAGGGAGATGCTATTCATTGGTTTAATCAGTTTGAGTACACCCATGGAAGACTCTCTTGCCAGTGATTCAAGGAAGGACTACTAAACCGCTTTGGACCAACCGAATTCGACAATATCGACGGACAATTAGCAAAGATTCATTAAACCTCGATAATACAAGAATATTAAACAAGGTTTTGAGCATTTATCTAACTAAACTGAGAATTGGTCTGAGAAACAACTTTTAGGTACTTTTATTGAGGGCCTAAAGCTGGAGATCCGAGGAGAAGTAAAGGCGCGACAACCATACACACTTATGGCGGTGATTTCCTTTGCGCGTGTCTAGGAAGAACAATTGAACCACGAGGTATGAAGGACAAGAGTCGCTCCTCGACTAGCCATGCCGAGACCTACTGCCCCCTCTACTGCCATCCAAGTCCCCACAACAAAAAAGTTGACTAAAGATGAGCTTCGCGAACAATCGGCCAAGGGGTTGTGTTGGCATTGCGATGAACCATGGAACCACGAACATCACTGCAAAAAGGGCCAGCTCCTCATGATTGAATCAGCGGAGGATGAGGACAATGAAACATCGAAAGAAGCCCTTGAACCTAAAGAAGAAGCCATGGAGGAAGAGTGCCGATCGGCCGACTATGCAGTGCACACATTGGCCAGCTACTCCAACCTATAGATGATGAAAGTGGGAGGACTTCTAAAACAGCAACCCATCACCGTTCTCATTGACACGGGTAGCACAAATAACTTCCTCAACAATAAGGTTGCTGCACGTTTGGTGCTTCAAATCGAAAGTTGCAATAAGTTCGATGTAAAGGTCGCCGACGGCCGAATCTTCAATTACGACCAACGGTGCCCGCGGGTAAAACTACTCCTCTAAGACCAAGAAGTGGTAGCTGATTTCTTCCCCCTACCCATCGATGATTATGAAGCCATACTCGGGATCAAATGGCTCACAACACTAGGTGATATCTCCTGAAATTTTTCTAAATTAATCATAAAATTTTATTGTAAAGGGAGACATGTCACGTTATGAGGCAAGCGCGAGAGCCAAATTTCCACCATTTCGTCGCAACGAATGGAGAAAGTTTTGCATAAAGCACATGGTAGATTTTTTATTCATATCTAGCAGCCATCTAAGGGGGAGAATATACAAAATTCAGATCCTAAGCTTGCCTTCTTGCTGGACAAATTCGCATATGTTTTCATGGAGCCGGGTGAGCTGCCCCCTAACCAACCACATGACCACCGTATTCCTATTCTGTCGAGCAAATCTCTAACAAATTTACATCCTTACCACTACCCTCGCTTGCATAAGGATGAGATCGAGAACATCGTCAAAGAGATGCTTGACACTGGAGTGATTAGACAGAGTTGCAGCCCTTATTCTTCACCGGTGTTGCTAGTGTGCAAAAAGGATGGTACATGGCGAATGTGCATTGATTATCAGGCCTTGAATGCTATCATTGTCAAGGATAAATATCCTCTACCATTCGTAGATGAGCTCTTGGATGAATTAAAAGGAACCCAAGTCTTCACTAAATTGGATCTTCGTTCCAGTTATCATCAAATTCGGGTATGCACTGAAGATGTTCCGAAAACTGCATTCCGTACGAGTTTCTGGTAATGCCTTTCGGACTTACGAATGCTCCATCTACTTTCCCAAGCCTGATGAATGATATCTTTCGGAGTTTTCTACGTATATTCGTATTGGTGTTCTTTGATGATATTCTCATTTATAACCCTATGCTTGATATACATTTTCAGCACTTACGAACTGTTCTAACGATTCTTCGGGAGAATACTCTTTATGTTAAATAGTCAAAGTGCAGCTTCTTAAAGCGTAAAGTGGAGTATCTTGGGCATATTATATCAGAGGATGGAGTGAAGGTGGACTTGACAAAGATCGAGGCAATGCAAGAATGGTTGAGACCTACAAACGTAAAATCACTACGCGGTTTTCTTGGACTCACGCGCTACTACCAAAATTTTATGAAATATTATGGCAAGATCAGTGCCCCACTCACATCCTTACTATTGACGACGTCGGTCCTAGCACTGCCCGCTTTCAGCTGCACTCTTGTCATTGAGGATGATGCGTCGGGAGTTGGAATTGGGGCTATTCTTATGCAAAATGGTCGACTCCTAATTTACACCGAGGCTTCCCCCACACTCCACATGAGGTTTTTATAAAGGATACTAATTACTACCAAATTTAAAATATGGCTGGATATAGGTCCATGGCACGAAAGGGGAGTAAAACTAGAAGAATTGCAATTCATGCTCACGCCAGATTGGGCTCTCATCATCCTGAACCATACTAGAGGTCAGTCACCATTCCAGAAGAACGATTAGCTATCACTAAAGACTAACCATATGGCAGCACATGCAAAGAAGAAACAACCTCCCGACAAACTTCAAAATGGATGAAAAATTAAAGATCAAGTTTTTCTACACCTCTAGCCTAATCAATAGGAAACTCGAGCCTTAATGAAGTAGTCTCCCTATTTCTTTGGGCCTTGTAAAATTGAGGATCACATTGGGGCCCTAACCTGGAGATCAAATTCGCACACCAGATCAATATTACAGTTGATCCACCAGGTATCCCACCTCAAATGGAAATTTAAAGAAGACGACTCAGCCCAAATCCTTCCAACTAACACCCCAGCTGATGAAGAGGCCAAAGTTCAGTTAATGATAGCATGGGAGTCACATGAGGAGTTGAAGATCCAGTTTCTAAAGTTTATGGACCGTCAGCCTTGAGGATAAGGCTGATCTGAAGAGGGCAGACTTGATAGGACTCCAGCATAGTTGAGTCATAATCATCTTAGTACTAGTCAATAAAAACCTTGTAATAAAGCCACTCCTATCTTATAAAGGAGTATGGCTAGGTCTAAATTAGCCCTCAGGGCTTAGTAGCCGTCACACCCCTTACTAGGTTGGTCGGCTAGGGTTTCCCCATGCTTAGGTCGGCTATAGAGCCACTTAGCCACCTCCTCTTCCTATTAAGGCAGGTTGGCTATAGGAGGAGCAAAGGGGTAATTCTACTTAGGCAAGTACCCCCTTAGGCTAGGGTTTTGATCCCTATTTAAAGATGTAGCTGCCCCTCCTCTTAAATCAAGCAATTATTAATTTTATTTCAGTCTTGTGCCAAATCTAGGAGGGAGGAACCCCTACAGTGTTCCAAGGGTTGATACCCCTCAAGGATCAAAATCTATAGGGCTCCTTTTAGGGTCTTATCACTATCCTTGTTGATGGATGATAAAGTTGAGAAACTTCCTCGAGTTTACTCCAAATACGCACTTAGTCGGGTCGAGGCGCATCCCAAACTCTCGGAGAGTCCAAAATGCCTCGGCAAGGTCTCGTAAGTGGGTTTCTGTGATTTTATTTTTAGCAGTCATGTCATCGATATAAACTTTCATATTTCTCTCGACTTGATGTTTGAACACCTGGTTGACCATCCTCTGCTATGTTGTCCTGACATTCGAGGCCGAATGACATCACCTTATAATAGTAAATTCCTGTGTCTGTAATGATGTGGTGTGTTCTTGATCTTCGGGGGCCATCTGTATTTGATTGAAGCCCGAGAAAGCATCTATGAATGTGAAGAGTTCATGTGCCGAAGTCTGGTCGACCAATTGATTGATTCTTGGGAGAGGGTAACAATCCTTCGGGCATGTTCGGTTGAGATCAGTGTAAACAATGCACATCCTCCAGCTTCCATTAGATTTTTTAACCAACACTACACTGAAGAGCCAATGGGGGTACTTGGCCTCAGCTATGAACCTGGCCTCCATGAGGCAATCCACTTTGTCACTGATCACCTTCTACCGATGTGGGGCAAACCTACGGTGTTTCTGTTCACGGGCTTCGCCCCGAGTGGAATGCTGAGGTGGTGCTCGGCGATGCAGTGTTCAATACCCGACGTTTCCTTTGGTGGCCATGCAAAGTCGTTTGTGAAGCCCGTGAGTTATGCTTGATCCTTCTCGTGGAGCGAAGATCCGACCTTGATGACTTGGTCGGGCCAACTCTATTGAGAGAGAGCTTCAGTATTTATTCGGTGGGTTCCGGCCCGGGAGGCCGCTTGGGAACCTCTTGTGGGTCCACTAGAGGCCGGTTCAAGGATAAGGATGGAGTGGCAGTCTCGGTGCGGGTTGGATGTCCGGCTCTCGGTTTCTTCAGTAATGTGACAGCGGTCTAGTAGCAACGTCTCAACTCCTATGGGTCGCTCCTAGCTTTCCCAACTCTAGCTCTTTGGGAAACTTTAGGGCGCGGTGGTAACTGGAGGCAACTACTCTAAGTCTATTGAGGGTCGGTCACCCGAGGATGTGATAGGACTCCAGTAGGGTTGAGTCCTAATTACTCTAGAAGTAATCAATGAAAACCCTATGGGATTGTAATAAAATCTCACCTAGCCACTTATATCCTACAAAAAAGTATTGCCAGGGTTTAGATTCGGGCCTTACGACTTAGTGGCCGCCACCCACTTTACTGGGCTAGTCGGCCAGGGTTTCCCTCAGCTAGGTTGGCTATAAGAGGGCAAAGGGATAATTTTACTTAGGCAACCACCCCATGGGCTAGGGTTTAGAACCCTATATAATAATGTAGTTGCCCCCTCTCTTTTATCAAGCAAGATCAATCTTTTATTAGCCTTGTGCCGAGTTCTAGGAGGGAGGAACCCTTATAGCATTCCAAGGGTTGATCCCCCTCAGAGATCAAAGTCTATAGAGGTCCTTCTGGGGTTCTATCATCTGGTATCCGAGCAGTATTCTTGCTGCCCTTGCTACCATCTCTGCTGCCCCCACCTTCCCAAGCAATTCCCATAATTACTGCGACACTCGCCTCCACCTTCCACCCAAGCCATATATCAATCAATCTGCTACTGTCCCCTGTGTTTAAAATTGGAGATCTCGTATATTTTCATCACCCACGCCTATTTGCTACTGTTATTCTTTTATCTTACACGTTATAGAGGTTTTCCTATACTTCCATTGCTACAAATTTCAACCATCGTAAATGTTATCGTTATTGCGAAGGCGAAATGCTATAGAAATTTCAGCCATATATTTGCCTCTTGAAACCGATTTTATGCTCCCCTATTTTGGCTGAAATTTTTATATGATTTCATAGATCATCTTAGCCCTTATCTAAGATCAATCTTTGAAGATAATTCTTTCTCTCTGAAACTAGTTCTATTGTGCTCTAATTCTTCGTCACATATTGCTGGAATTTTTATGATGAAGAATCTGTCCTTCGTATTTTCTGCTATTTCCCTATCGTTACTTTGCCAAAATTTTGTCAAATATTTTACTGATATTAACCACATCTAAATTGAGGAGTTCTGTATATTTTCCTTAAGTTTTTATCTAAGATTTACATCTAGAATTCATCACTTCTCCGATGTAAAATATGTTCGGCAGCACAACACATCGTAGCACCTTCCTTGGTCAAATTCCATTGGATTTGAGTGCTATCTTTTACTAGTTTTTGGACTCTCTTTCTCTCATCTGCAAACCCTACCATCCTCACCAAGAACCCCTCCAAACCGCACCTTAAACTAATCCCAAATAGCCACCCAAATCAGCCCTAAACTGTAGCTACTTCCATCAAACCGATCCACCTACCTAACCGGCCCCCTCTTCCTCAAAACCTCTCATGGCCCTAACATGACAACAGAAAAAAGACTTCAACATTACAGATCTAGAGGCCTACACCATGGCATCGGAGGAGGGCATTAAAGCTAAGTTTGAAGCCTTTGAATGCCACATAGAGGAGAAGATGTGATCTCTTTTTGCCGATTTCAGCATAGGCCGACCACCTAGCCCGAAGAAATCGCAACAAGGAGAATCTTCATATCAGCGAGATGATCCTCAAGAGCATGGTCACATCATCCTTGATCCAAACAATTCACGCATGAAGGTTGACTTCCCTAGATGGGAAGAAGGAGACCCGATCAGATAGATCGCGCGCGTGGAGCGCTATTTTCGGTTTCACCGAACCACCGATGCTACAAGGGTAGAGATTGCTATCATCCACCTTGAGGGAGATGTTATTCAGTAGTTAAATTGGTTTGAGCACACCCATGGAGGTCTCTCTTGGCAGCAATTCAAGGAAGGACTACTAAATCGCTTCGGACCAATCAATTTCGACAACATCGATGGACAATTGGCGAAGATTCGGCAAACCTCTACAATACATGTATACCAAACAAGGTTTGAATGTTTATCTAACCAAACTATTGATTGGTTTGAAGAGAAACTTTTAGGGACTTTTATTGAGGGCCTAAAGTCTAAGATTCGAGGAGAAGTAAAGGCGCGACAATCGTACACTCTTATGGTGGCAATTTCCTTCGCAAGAATCCAAGAAGAACAATTGAACCACGAAGTATGAAGGACAAGGGTTGCTCCCCAACCAGCCATACCAAAGCCTTCAGCCTCCTCTACTACCATCCGAGCCCCCGCACCAAAAAAATTAACAAGAGATGAGCTTCGTGAACGATCGGCCAAGGGGTTGTGTTGGCACTGTGATGAACCATAGAGCCAAGAACATTGCTGCAAAAAGGGCCGGCTCCTCATGATTGAACGAGTGGAGGATGAGGACAGTGAACCATCTAAAGAAAGCCTCGAACCCCAAGATGAAGCCACGAAGGAAGAGCCTCAACCAGCTAACTATCCAGTGCATGCGCTGGCTAGCTACTCTAACCTGCATACGGTGAAAGTTGGAGGACTCCTTAAACAACAATGCATCACCGTTCTTATAGTTACGAGTAGCATCAGTAACTTCCTCAATAGCAAGGTTGTTACATGTATGATGCTTCAAATTGAAGGTTGCAACAAGTTCGACGTAAAGGTCACTAACAACCGAATCCTCAATTGCGACCAATAGTGCCTGTAAAATTGCTCCAACAAGACCGAAAAGTGATAGCCAATTTCTTTCTACTACCCATCGATGACTATGAAGTCGTGCTTGGGATTGAATGGCTCACAACATTAGGTGACATCGCTTAGAGTTTCTCTAAATTAATCATGAAATTTTTTTTGTAAAGGGAGACAAGCCAAATTGTGAGGCGAGCGTGGGAGCCATATCTCCACCATTTCGACGCAGCAAATGGAGAAGGTGCTACATAAAACAAATGGTGGATTTTTTATACATATCCAGCAGCCATCAAAGGAAAAAAAAAGTATAAAATTCAGATCCTAAGCTTGCCCTATTACTAGATGAATTCGCGGATGTTTTCACAGAGTCGCATGGGCTGCCCCTAATCGGTCGCATGATCATCGCATCCCTATATTGCCCGAGCAAACCTCCAGTAACTTTGATACCGTACTGCTATCCTCACTTGCAGAAGGATGAGATTGAGAACATCGTTAAGGAGATGCTAGTGCACAAGAAGAATGATACTTAGGGGATGTGCGTTGATTACCGGGCTTTGAACACCATCACCATCAAAGACAAATGATAGGACTCCAGTAGGGTTGAGTTCTAATCTCTCTAGAAGTAGTCAATAAAACCCTGCTAGATTGTAATAAAGCCACTCCTATCTTATAAAGGAGTATGGCTAGGGTTTAGATTAGCCCTTAGGGCTTAGTGGTCGTCGCCCCCTTACTAGGTTGGTTGGCCAGAGTTTCCCCCTGCTTAGGTCAGCTATAGAGCCAACCTAGTCACCCCTTGTTCCTATTAAGGCAGGTTGGCTATAGGAGGGACAAAGGGGTAATTTTACTTAGGCAAGCACCCCCTTAGGCTAGGGTTTTGATCCCTATATAATGATGTAGCCACCCCCTCTCTTGAAAAAGCAATTATCAATTTTATTTCAGCCTTGTGCCGAATCTAGGAGGGAGGAACCCCTATAGCGTTCCAAGGGTTGATCCCCCTCAAGGATCAAAATCTATAGGGCTCCTTTTGAGGTCCTATCTTCTAGTATTAGAGCAGTGATCTTGCTACCCCTGTAGCCATTTCAACCACCTCCACCTTCCCAAGCAATTTTCATAATTGCTACGACACGCACCTCCACCTTCCACCCCAGCAACAGATCAAATCAGTCTACCTCTGCCCCCTGCATTTGATCTGGAATTCTGGTATATTTTTATCATCCACACCTCTTCAATACTGCAAGATTCCTTACTTTACACGTTGAAGATTTTTCCCAAATTTTATCCGCTACAAATTTTGTTCGTCGCAAACGTTATTATCATTGCAAATGCGAAACTTTGCAAAACTTTTCAGCCGATTGTTGCTTCTTGAAACTAAACTTTTAATCATCCTTTTTTACTGAAACATTTATATAATTTCATAGATCATCTTAGCTTTCATCTAAGACTAATCTTGTGAAAAAACTCCTTCTGAATATGGACTTATAGTACTACGATTCTTCATTGCACAGTACTAAAATTTTATAACACAAAATCTGCCTTCCGTATATTAGCCTCTTGAAACCAAACTTTTGTTCATTCTTTTTTGTCTGAAATTTTTACACAATTCTCAATATCAAGTTGGCTTTCATCTGAATTTGATTTCATGAGAAAACTCCTTCTGAAACTGGGTTTTTTGTGCAATCTTTGACCATCACGCAGTTCTGGAATTTTACGACGAAGGAATCTGCCTTTCGTCTTTTACCCTATTTCCCTACTATTATGCTGCCAAAATTTCGTCAAAAATTTTATTGGTATTAACAACATCTGAACCAAGGGTTTTTGCATAATTTCATTAAACTTTCCTTTGGAATTTATGTCGAGAAGTCATCATTTCTCCGACGTAAAACTGGTTCAACAGGACAGCACATCGCGGCACTTCTTTTCATCAAATTCTATCAGATTTGAGTGCTGTTTTTTGTGAGATTTTAGACTCTCTTTTCCTTATCTCCAACCCTGCCATCCTCACTAAAAACCCTTCCAAATATTACCCTAAACCGAATCCAAATAGCCCCCAAATCAGCCTACTTCCTTATCGATCCACTTACCTTTTTAGCCAACTTTCCTTATCGAGATACCTACCTTTGCTGCCATCTATCCCAGATCTAAAATCTATTTTCCTAACCTTCATCTACTGCTATCGCAGCCTAAACTCCATAAAACCAAAGCCCCAGATCTGCACTAAACCGCAGCCTACTTCCGTCCAAACCGATTCACCTTCCTACCGGCCACCCCCTTCTCCAAAATTCCCATGCCACTAACCCGACAATAGAAAAAAGATCTCAATATTATAGATCTAAAGGTGTATATTATGGCATTAGAGGAGGCTATCGATTCAAAGCTTGAAGCCTTTGGAAACTGCATGGAAAAGAAGATGCGATCCCTTTTCACCGAATTCAGCATTGGCCGATTGTCGAACCCGAGGAAATCACAACACGGAGAAACTTCAGATCGGCGAGACGATCCTCAAGAACATGGCCACATCACCTCTGATCTCAATAATCCATGCATGAAGGTTGACTTCCCTAGATGGGAAGAAGGAGACGCGATCGGGTGGATCTCGAGCGCGGAGCGCTATTTTCGGTTCTACTGAACCGCCGATGCCACACGAGTGGAGATTGCTGCCATCCACCTCAAGGGAGATGCTATTCAGTGGTTTAATTGGTTTAAGCACACCCATGGAGGACTCTCTTGGTAGTGATTCAAGGAATGACTACTAGACCGCTTCGGACCAACCGATTTCAACAACATCGACGGACAATTGGAAAAGATTCTTCAAACCTCTACAATACAAGAATACCAAACAAGGTTTGAGCATTTATCTAACCAAACTAAGAATTGGTCTTAAAAATAACTTTTAGGTACTTTTATCGAGGGCCTAAAGTCGGAGATCCAAGGAGAAGTAAAGGCACGACAACCGTACACTCTTATGGCGGCGATTTCCTTCACGCATATCCAAGAAGAACTATTGAACCATGAGGTACAAAGGACAAGGGTCACTCCCCGACCAACCATGCTGAGACCTATTGCCCCCTCTACTGCCATCCAAGCCTCTGCACCAAAAAAGTTGACAAGAGACAAGCTTCATGAACGATCGGCCAAGGAGCTGTGTTGGCATTGCGACGAACCGTGGAGCCATGAACATCACTGCAAAATGGTTGGCTCCTTGTGATTGAACCAATGGAGGATGAGGACAATGAAACATTTGAAGAAGCCCTTGAACGTAAAGAAGAAGCCATGGAGGAAGATTCCCAACCGGCCAACTACGCAGTGCACGCATTGGCCGGCCTTTCCAACCCGCAGATGATGAAAGTTGGAGGACTTCTAAAACAGCAACTCATCATCATTCTCATCGACATGGGCAACACCAATAACTTCCTCAACAGTAAGGTTGTTGCACGTTTGGTGCTTCAAATTGAAGGTTGCAACAAGTTTGACGTAAAGGTCGCCGACGGTCGAATCTTTAATTGCGACCAACGGTGCTCGCGGGTGAAACTACTCCTCCAAGACCAAGAGGTGGTAGTTGATTTCTTCCTCCTCCAAGAACAGCTCCAATCCTAACTTCGGACGCGTCAGCCTCGATCACGAAGGTACGACTGAAATCAGGTAATGCTAGGATCGACGTCATCATCATGGCGGCCTTGAATCGTTCAAAGGCTGTAGAAGCTTGTTCCGACTATAAGGAGTCTTTCTTTAGTAGGGAAGTGAGCGGGGCACTGATCTTGTTGTAATCTTTCATGAATTTTTGGTAGTAGCCCGTGAGTCCAAGGAAGCCACGTAGTGATTTTACGTTTGTAGGTTTCGGCCATCCTTGCATTCTACCGTCATTCCGTCCTCTGATATAATGTGCCCAAGATACTCCACTTTACGCTGTAAGAAATTGCACTTTGACTATTTCACATAAAGAGTATTCTCTCGGAGAATTGTTAGAACAGTTCGCAAGTGATGAAAATGTATATCAAGTGTAGGGCTATAAATGAGGATATCATCAAATAGTACTAATATGAACTTGCATAAAAAGCTCCAAAAAATGTCATTCATCAGGCTTTAGAAAGTAAAAGGAGCATTCGTAAGTCCGAAAGGCATTACCAAAAACTCGTAGTGGTCGTTATACGTGCGGAATAGTTTTCATAATATCTTCAGTGCATACCCGAATCTGGTGATAACCGAAATGGAGATCCAGTTTAGTGAAGACTCGGGCTGCTTTTAGTTCATCCAAGAGCTCATCTACGATGGGTATAAGATATTTATCCTTGACGGTGATAGCATTCAAGGCCCGATAATCAATGCACATCCGCCATCTTCAAATCAGCCTTGTCCTCAAGGCTTAGTAGCATCAAACTTCAAAAGTACTTTGGTCCAAGATATTTGTCATGCATCACATCTCTTTGATTAATTAAGTAGGGTCTTTACTTAGTGTAAGCAATAGGTCAGCCTTCTAGTGCAGTAGTTATTGTAGTTTTTTGAAGACCTCTTTCCATCTGATGGCTAGTGGTAACACCATATCTTCCTTTGAGGATCGCCACTTCATAGTCTTCTTGGGGCATCAAAAAGAAATCTACAAGTAGTTGTTTGCCCTATATAATTGGATTTGCCTTTAGGTACCTGTTATCCCAAATTATGATTCACCCATTAGCAATCTTGACTTCGAATTTGTCACAGCCTTCATGATTGGATTCCACGTTGTCAGTTTTTTATTCCTCCTTAGTTGACTCAATCATCAGAAGTTTGTCAAAGCCTTCATGATCGACTCCACATTATCAATTTTTTATTCCTCTTTAGTTGGCTTGATCGTCAAAAGCTGCTCTTATTTGTGATTGTCTATGTTCACCACTTTGAAGTCCTCCTTTATTGAATTTTCTTATCTATTGAAGCTTCTGTTTCGATGAGTGTCCATATTGATTTTTCTTTCGTGCATACTGGCAAATGATATGACTGTTATCATGGTGCGGGGATGGCAAACTTTAGCATCACACCGAATCTCGAGAATGAGTCTTCGATAAATTTTCTCACCAGTTGTATCTCAGACCAATCTCGGGTTTGGTTTTATAGGCACTCAAATATGCTCTGGTACTCCTATACTATGGAAGTCCCATAGATTTTGGTGAGCTGTCCATTAACGTTCTTGTACTTCGATAGTCTGAAGTGAATCAGAAGCTCTCTCTTGAATTATCCCTATGAAGGGACTCTGTGATAGGTCTCATACAAATCATACCTCTAGATTGCATCTCCTTCAAGTTTAATAGAAGCTATCTCTATCTTAGATTCTTCCGAAGTCTTGTGAAAATGAAAAAACTTTTCAGCATGAGAGATCCAACTGGTTGGGTCTCCATCTTCCCATTTGGGAAACTCCATACGTGAGTATCTTGTGCCTTGCCCATGCTCACACTTTTCATATCGGTTCCCCTTGAGGTTGGAACTTTCACCATGTTGAGATTTGATGGGGTTCTTCAATAGACTTCTTTTAAACTCATTAAAGATTTCTTGCAGTCTATTCTCCATGTGGGCTTGGAAGGCTTCAAATCTTCCATTCATCGGTGTTTATTGTTGTGACACTAGTGGTCAAAAGGCAGCGACGGCAATGCGGCTACGTAGCAACAATAGAGGAGCAGGTCTTCACATATCGAGGGTGGTAGCAGCAGGAGTGAGGCAGAGCGGTGGCTGCGGCTGCGCCGGCTCTAGGTGGGGTGGAAATGCAGGGAAGAGGCAAGGAAGATGATATCGCCGAGGAAGAAATGATAGCAATAAAGGTGAAAGGGGCGATGGGAAGAGGTTGAGAATTGGCAGCTACCACAGAGGAGGGCGCGGCTGCGATAGAGGCACGATTGCGGTAGAGGCACGGCTACCGCAGAGGGAAGAAGAGGCAGCGACATCGACGTTTGGGGTGGCCGAGGCTGCAACAATGGCGCTGAGGAGGTTGAGGCTAGCGGCCACAGCAGCGGGTGGTAGCGACAACAAGGCGATGGCCGAGGGTTGGGCTGTGACAATGGCAAGCGAGACATGGGAAACTACGGTTGTGGCCCCTTCTTGCTCAAGCAACCGACAGATGAGGGTTATCAAGGATGCGGCTAGCAGAGGAAGAGGGCATCGACGAGGATCCGACGAGCAATGGCTATGTGTGGGTAGTTGTGACAGCGGATCTCTGATGGATTTAAGGAAGAGGAAGCAAGGTGCAATTGGAGCAGCAGCAGCGAAGGAAGCAGGGGATAGCAGCGAGAAGCAGAGGAGGATGCAAGGCAGGAAATGGGTAGGGTATGACAACGATAGGGGAATGATAGTGGCCCACGATCAGCAGCCGGGGACTTGCAACAGTGTTCCCTTCTTGCTCGAGATGCCGGTAGCAAGGAGGGAAGGGACAACGGCGGTGAGGAAGAGTGGCAAATGACGGTCAGCGGTGGCGGGGAAGAGTGGCAGACGGTAGCCAACGATGACAGGTGGAGAGATGCTGGCGACAAGAGCAGCATTGATGGTGGCAGTGGCTGGCGACGTGGGGCTATGATGGTTGTGAAAAGGAGGGCAGTAGCAGCAAAGCACTATAGATGAAGAGGACAACAGAGATGGCAACGACAAAGGAGTAGCGACACGACTTGGTGTGAGTGGTGAAGAAGGCATCAACATTCACGTGACTAGGGAGACTATGGCTGCAGGTGACAGATGGGCAATGAGGGCTGGCAGTAATGGGGTGCTAAGAAGAAGGCTGGTGAGGGAGCAAGGGAAGGAAGAGGGTAGCAACGACAAGCGGGTGGAGCAAGGTGCGATTGGAGCGACAACAGCGAGGGCTACGGAATGGGAGGACGACGGTAGCGTGGGCTGCTAGCGGTTGATGAGGGCGGGAAGCAACGATAGTGGTAGGGGAGGAAGAAGGGGGCAGTAGAGATGGCAGCGATAGGGGAGCAAAAGGCAACAGCGACAATGCTACTGTGCGTGGATGGGGGGGGAAGGCAACAACATGGGGCTTGTGGTTGGCAATGACGGTAGGCGACGGGCGTTGAAGAGGAAGGGAGGAATATGGCGGCTGGGCAGTGACATTGATTGCATATGGCAAGGGGAGCAGTTGCGAAATCACAATAGGAAAACCGAGGATCGCTGCTCTAGTACCAAGTGATAGGAACTCTTAGGTTTATATCGATGAGGAAGAGGGATAAACGATCACTTCGAGGGGATTGAGCCTCCTTGATCACTTCAAGGGGATCTGCCTCCTTAATCTCTATAGGGGATCGACCTCCTAGGGTTTTGCCTATTGCCTAAAATACAACTTCCTCTAGGCTTAGACTCAGAGTCCCACTAAACTTGAACTCTTATCTAATTGATAGAAATTAAATAAACTTTCTAACTAAAAATAATAATCGACTCTATCCTAACTGAAGATAAAAACCAACTTCAACCAACTCATAACTGACTTGATTGGGCTCACTGGACATATAACTAACTCTAACTAAATAGACCAACATGACTCGACTTGAATTAAGTATGAATCGATGGACTTGACCCTAGCTGGGTCCTAACAGTCCCCAGTTAACCCAATGAGGGTAGAGCTCATCGACGATAGGTCGATCGTGGTCAACCCGAGCTTCTAGAAGACATCCTTGTAGAGGATATCAGCCGGGCTACCACTGTCAACCATAACCCTCTTCATTAACACGTTGGCAATGTGAACCGAGATCACTAGTGTGTCGTCACGGTCGAGGTATTCAACCTCTCTTACTTGGAAGTAGATATGGGGCTCATCGGTTTCGCAAGAGCGTTTCTCCACAATGGCCCATGTGTAAGCCCTCAGTCCCGATGTGCTGACTCCTCCAGACGTTGGACCCCCGATGATAACATCGATCTACTTCTCAATAGGCCCCTGCGGGTGTAGGGATGGGTCTCAGGGCCTCCGGACATAACGCTCGAGGTATCCGTGCGAATGAGCTCCTCTATCTGATTGTGGAGGTTGTGGTAGTCTTTCGTGTCATAGCCGTAGGCCCGGTAGAATCGGTAGTATTTCGCCCAGTCCCACAACTCTCTGGGATCCTTCAGAGGGTTGGGTGTCCTTAGCAGCCCCTTCTCCTTGATCTGAAGAATTATTTTCGTCGGAGTGGAGTTCGATGGATGCAAGGGAGGTCTTGGATAAGACGGCTCTGGTCGATCAGGCCTCCTGCTCATGGTTTCTGAAGGCTGCCCTCGTGACTTCTCGATGCAGGGCCTTTTGTTATCGTCGCGCTTGCCCGCCACCAGTACCTCGATGGTCACTTATTGGTTGGCATGCTGGAGCATCTTCGGGATGATCATCGGAGGTCGCTCAATCAGGGACCAGAATAACCTGGATGGTCGTAGGCCCATTAGGAATGCTTATATAATCAAAGAGGGAGCCCTAGGTATGGCCCTGATTTCAACAACGAAATGGGAGATGAAGTGGGAGAGTGGCTACTCACCTTTTGGCTCAGACTAAGGAGTGCTGCTGTTGACAGCTTTACTTTAACCCTGGTTAGGAAGTTGGACTCAAACTCCTTTGCTAGTTGGTCAAAGGATGAAACTGAGTGGGGCTTCAGTTGGCTATACCACATTCAAGCAGTGCCTCGAAGGGTGGTAGGGAATGCCCGACACATCAGCGCACGTCCGTGCACCGGACGTGCCATACAACGCCATCTATGCTCGAAAGCTAGCGATGTGCTCCGCTGGGTCCATACTCCCATCGTAGGCTTCCAGCGTGGGAAGCCTGAAGCTTATGGGGAGGGGCTTATCCTGTATCTCCTGAGTGAATGGGGACCCTGTAAGCAGGACCATCCCACGTTTCTCTTTCGACTCAGACCTCCTTTTGGACCTCATCTAACCGTCGGGTGACATGGCCCAACTATGCCCAGAGTGAATCCGTAGATTCTGACAATAGGATATCTGGCTCGAGGTAGCTCGAGCGGTTTGGGCAAGCTTGCGAGTCACCCTGCTCAAGCTTGGGTGGGCTGTTTGGGGGGCAAGAGACTCGGAGAAAATCGAAGGGGAAGCATATGAGGCGCCGGAGGTGCTTGAAACAGGTCTAGCACCGAGAACGGGGCCTGTGGTGGAAGGGTCGGTAAGGCAAGCTGAGAGGTAAAGCATGCTTGAGGAATGAGAGGGATGGCAGTCTGGATCATTCCCGTTAATGTTTGGACCTGCTGCATAAGTCCATGGAAAGCTTCAAGGGAGACGATCGGCTATCCCACTATCTCTCCCGAGGGCAAGAGCCCTAGGTCGTTGAAAAATCTCCAGTATATGGTCGGGGTTTAGGAAGAAGTTCCTGTCTATGGAGGATAGAGAAGGAATGGGTCTCCCAAAACTGGGTGAGACGTTTGGGATGTGAGTTCCCTTACTCGATGGTTCCCCTGGGTTGCCGAGTAGCTCCTCTTGCGACTTGGGCCCTCCTTCTAGCGCCAAAAACTATTATAGAATTTTATGTCGTGGCCGAGGAGTCAGTGGCTTGGTTTCGCCGTGTTCGCAAGCTCGTCAAGTTTGGTCGAGAAGAGGTAAGGAAACCCAAGAAAGGTCCGTCGGGCCTCAGATGTGCGTCTTGGGATGTACGCCTCAGGATGGAGTTGCTCGGTGGCTCCCACGAGGTCCTACACAAAAGCCTGATCGGGATGGAGGATACTCGATATGACCCCTCCAACGATCAAGTTAGTGATATGGTATTTTGAGTGTATGTTCTCTATTAAGATATGGACTCCCCTCTACTGATTACCTGTATGTGTTTTATACTGCTTACGATAGGAAGGATCCGTACGAGGTTATTTAATGGATGCAGGCACTGGAACAATGTCGTGCACTACCGTGCTCCTCGGGTGAGGGGTGAATCAATGATCTATTTGCTAATGTCAACTACTGCGCCCGTTGTCTCATCATGCTTCTTAAGCGACGGACCGAAATAATACCCCTTCTCGAGACAGTGATCTGGGTTGAATCGAATGTATCCAGGCAAAGCCAGTCTCTTATTCCACATCTTCATTCTTATAGAACCCCAGAAGGAGCTCTATAGATTTTGATCCTTGAGGGGGATCAACCCTCGGAACATTGTAAGGGTTCCTCCCTCCTAGACTCGGCACAAGGCTAAATTAAAATTGATAATTGCTTGATTCAAGAGGGGGACGGCTACATCTTTAAATAGGGATCAAAACCCTAGCCTAAAGGGGTGCTTGCCTAAGTAAAATTACTCATTTGCCCCTATAACCAACCTAAGCAGGGGGAAACCCTGACCGACCAACCCAATAAGGGAGGTGGTGGCCATTAAGCCCTAAGGGCTAATCTAAACCCTAGCCATACTCCTTTATAAGATAGGAGTGACTTTATTATAATCTAGCAGGATTTTATTGACTACTTCTTAGGAAGATTAGGACTCAACCCTACTGGAGTCCTATCAAACCACCCTCTTAAAATCAGCCTTGTCCTCAAGGCTGAGGTTCCATGAACTCAGGGAATTGAGTCTTCAGCTCCTCATATGATTCTCATGCTATTGTCAACTGAACTTTGGCCTCCTCATCAACTGGGGTGTTAGTTGGAAGGATTTGGGCTGAGTCATCTTCTTTAAATTTTCATTTGAGGTTGGATACCCGACGGATCAATTGTAATCTTGATATGGTGCGCGGATCTGATCTCCAGGTTAGGGCTCCAATGTGATCTCCAATTTTGCAAGGCCCAAAGAAATAGGGAGACCACTTCCTTATAGCTCGAGTTTCCTGCTGATCGGGCTGGAGGTGTAAGAAAACTCGATCTTCAATTTTTCGTCCATTCTGAAGTTTGTCGGGAGGCCCTTTCTTCTTTGCATGTGCTGGCGTGAGCATGGATTGTAATTCTTTTGTGCTTACTCCTCTTTCGTGCCATAGACCTGTATCCAGCCAAATTTTAAATTTGGTAGCAATGAGTATCCCCTTTAAAAATCTCGTGTGAGGTGTAGGGGAAGCCTCGATGTGAATTAGGAGTCGACCATCTTGCATAAGGGTGATGCTGATCCCAACTCTGGATGTGTCTACTCCAAGTACGAACACATTGTCACGTTCAGGTAATGCTAGCATCGATATATATGACATCATGGTTGTGGGGGTCATGTGGATGCCTTTCTCCTATTCCTTCTTGCGATCGTGGGCCGTGGATCCAAGGTCATCATCATGGAAGACTTTTAGCATCATGGTCTGCTCCTCGATGAAGTCGTGGAAGTAGCCCGAGATGAGGGAGCACTGCATCAGAACCCATAGCTGGTTTAGCTAAATATGGAACTTCAGGAAGAGCTTATCCCTACAGACAAAGAGAAAAGTTTTTGGAGATAAAGTGTCATTGCAAGGGAAGGTTATGGTCGAATGAGCTGTATCTCTCACGTCTCCTGGACGATCTTTTTAGCTTCGGTCCTATGAAAATATGGACAATAATATGGCCAAATATGTGCTTGTGGTTCCCCTTGTAAGACCAACATACGGGGGTCGTGCAGTCTGGTAAGAAGGAGTCGGCTCGGTTCAGTGGACGTGCTTGAGATTTCAGTGAGCTTCTCCAAGCACTATGTTGAGATCATCTTTTCTTCGTTCTCTCCTTTCCCATATAAGGTCATATATTTTCTTTTGTCATTCATAAGGTTCGTTAGAGCTCCTGGTGTCGGCGAGGATGGTGACGAGCTGATGCTTGATGAAGCCATCAATGTCCAATATCTGTGGTGGAGCATGAAAGGTGTGGGCGACTGATTGTGGTTTTTCCATCATATCCTTCTCCTCGGACTCTAGAGCCATATCTTTGAGTTTGGGTTCTTCAGTGGGCTCAACCAATAGAGGTCTCTCTTTTATAATGGTGGTCTTGGCTCCACAGTTTATTACAATGCCAACATAGGCCCTTTGCCGATCTATCATGAAACTCTTCTCTTATTAACTTTTTTGACTGAGGTGACCAGCTGGTGGTAGATGGGGCTGAGAGTCTCTGTGCTGCTGGTCGTGCGACGGCTTTGGTCCTCCGAGCATCTTGGTTCAGTCTATCTTCATGTAGTCGTGCGAAGGAGATGACTGCCTTAAGTGTGTACGGTTGTCGCGCTTTAACTTCTTCTTGAATCTTCGTCTTCAAGCCCTCAATAGAAGTCCTCAATATCTATTTTTCAGACCAATCACGAGTTTGATTAGTTAACCTTTCAAACATGATTTGGTACTCTTGGATGGTAGAGGTTTGACGGAACTTCGTTAGTTTTTCGTCAAGGTTCTTGTAATTGATTGGTGCTGAAGGTTTATATGCTTCTGGTTGGGATATGGCTCTCATGCTCTGAGCATCTTGATTGAGGTGCCCTTCTTGAAGTTGTACAAAGGAGATCGACGTCGTCGAGGTGTAGGGCTGCTATGTCTTATCCTCACTTCTTATCTCTAATGGGTTCTTTTTGCAATCAGAATTTGTTCCATGTTGTGATCTTCTTGGGCTTGGTGATCAGCACAACCTAAACTCCTCGAAGAGAGCACATAATTTAGCATCCATACGTATCTCGAAAGCCTCCAATTTGACCTCAAATAAGTCCAGCGATGTCATGATGTAAGAATCTCCAACCAGATTTATGTTGTTGACGTAAGGGACAGCAGTAGGTGGGCGACGATGGAGGCGACGTCAAAAGCAATTATGAAAATTGCTTAGGAAGGTGGAGGCGTGGATGCTCCAATTTAACCTCAAATAAGCCCAGCGATGTCATGATGTAAGGATCTCTAACCAAATTTATGTTGTTGACGCAAGGGACAGCAGCAGGTGGGCCACGATGAAGGCGACGTCAAAAGCAATTGTGAGAATTGCTTGGGAAGGTGGAGGCGTGGATGACGGCTACAGGGGCAGCAAGATCACTACTCTGATACCAGATGATAGAACCCTAGAAGGAGCTCTATAGATTTTGATCATTGAGGGAGATCAACTTTTGAAACGCTGTAGGGGTTCCTCCCTCCTAGACTTGGCACAAGACTGAAATAAAATTGATAATTGCTTGATTCAAGAGGGCGGGGGGGGGCTACATTTTTAAATATGGATCAAAATCTTAGCCTAAGGGAGTGTTTGCCTAAGTAAAATTATATATTTGTTCCTTCTATTATCGACCTACCTTAATAGGAATAGGGGACGGCTAGGTTGACTCTACAATCGACCTAAATAGGAGGAAATCCTGACCGACCAACCCAACAAGGGAGGTAACGACCACTAAGCCCTAAGGACTAATCTAAACCCTAGTCATACTCTTTTATAAGATAGAAGTGACTTTATTACAATCTAGCAAAGTTTTATTGATTACTTCTTAGAAAGATTAGGACTCAAGTTGAAATCCTATCATATTCTTATAATTATAAGTGTAATTGAGTATAATAGTTGATTTCATAATTTCGAGTTCTGAATCTTGTTAACATCAGCAAAAATCTTAGAATCTTAGTCATGTAGTTGATTTCATAATTTTGAGTTCTGAATCTTGTTAGCATCAGTAAAAATCTTAGAATCTTAGTCGTAGTAGTTGAAGAGTAAAAGAGGCACATGAGAATCAAAATTTATAGTAAGGGACGAAAACAAGAAAGTATTGGTTTAAAAAGTAAAGCAAAGATATGGACCTATAGTGGTAGAATGAAAAACACTACTTTTAGTTTAAACGCGAGTAAAGCAAGACTAAAGGTAGCATGAAAGTCTTATGATATTATCGTATAATGAGTTAAAATATGACTTATCAAATTGATCAAGTAAATTCTTAGCTTTGGATCTTGTTTCAGCTTAGGTATAGATACATAGTACAATAGTTCATATTATAGATGATAGATAATTCATAGAAATTAAGCTGTAGGTGATCGACGAGTGTAGCAGAACAGCGGGATGCTTTGCCCATTTATTGCTTGATTCCAAAGAGGTATAGTTAATTCTCAGATACTGAGAAATTACAGCAGATTTGGCATTCGTTGGTTGATTGATAGCCATCGAAAGCACACATCAAACCGCCAAGCAGAGAAGACATACACTACTTTACCATGGCTAAGAATTCACATTCTTGACCATCTCCGACGCCTCACTTTAGCTTTCCCCGGAGCTTGACATCGAGCACCTTCTCCAGCTTGGCGAGGACGGCCTGGTTGGGCACCGCCCGGCCGCTCTCGTAATCCCCGACCACCTGCGCCCGCTCGTTGATCAGCTTCGCCAGTTCCGCCTGGCTCATCTTCTTCGCCAGCCGCGCCCGCTGGATCGTGTGCCGCACCTCCGCCCCCACTCGTTCCAGCGCCGCCGGCTCCGTCGTCTCGTCCAGCTTCCGCGCGTACACCGCCGGCCCCACAGCCTTCTTGTTCGTCCCCGCCTCGAACTTCTTCACCGCCTCCACGAACGCCCCGGCGCGGATGGCCTGGTTCACGGCCTTAGGGTCCTTGAGGTCGACGGCCCGGGGTTTCCGCCGGCTCAGCACCACCGGCTCCCAGTCCTGCGTCAGGTTGCCCGCGGATCGGCTCGGCATTTTCTACGAAAATCGATCAACGGAGAGGAGCCTCAATAACGATTCCAATGCTTCTTGCCGTAAGGCGGTCGGATATATATAGAGAGAGAGTTGGCGGTCCAGAAAGTTCCCGTGGTTTCTTTGGGAGCGGGTTATCTGCTGCTTGACCGCCTTTGGAGGTGGACGAGTTGGTTCCAGAACCTTCCCGTTCCGTCTCTTGTGGCCCACGAGTAGCTCATGGCAAATTAAGCACGATTCAAATCTAATTTCTCCCAATAAAGTATCTGTCTCTTTAATCAATAACTAATCGAATAATTAATATTAAAAAATAAAATATATAAAATCTAATATTTTTTAGAAAAATTATTTTTATTAAATAGAATTTAAATATTATGCTTTTATAAATTATATTTTATTATATAAAAAATAAAAATAAAAAAATTGGTTTGGAACCAGAATCGAAATTAAAATAGAAATCTTAGTTCAGAACCGAAATCAGAATTGATATTATTAAATCAAATTTGAAATCGAAACGATATATAATTCATTTGAGTTTGATTTCAAATTTGATAAATTTGAATCGTCTATGTTCGTATCAGAGGCTAATCAACGAGTTGCGGGTTAAGAAATTAAAAAAAATTGATGTATTTTAATTCATGGATTATTTTACATGGGATTTGTGTGTTGAATTATATAACTAGAAGTAAATGTCAAATGGCATATCAGAAATCTCATATGATTTCGAAATCAAATTTGATCTTTATAATTACTTTTTATATAAAAATAATTAAGGAATATATATAATTATCTCAGTCAATTTTACTATAAGCTAATTACAAATTACACATATAATTAGATACCCTTATTATTTAGATCCTTATACTTTCAAAAATTTATATGCGATGATTAAAACAATAATTTTATAGAGTTAAAAAATCAAGAAAGATGAATTTTGTTAATAAGATTAAATATTATAAAAATCTCAACATAAATTTTAAAATATAAAAATTAGGATATAATAATAATTAATTATATAAGCATAATATATATTAATTCAATGACTATTGATCCATTGTAATTAAAGTATAAAGAGACGATGCAATCTTGGTGAGCACGATAGCGATAGTGCTAGTGGACGTGATTACGTCATTAGAGAAACCAAAGTAGTACGCATTTAACTCCCATTGTCAATATATTATGGTTAAGGTTCATATTAGCTTATATAGTTTTTGCTATAAATCACTTAAGCCCGTATTGTTTACTCGTGTCTAAAATAATCCTTATATTTATAGAAACGTAGCATATAAGCTCCTCTTGTCAAGTCTAAGATAACAGACTCAGAATCTGCTTATGTGGCATGCTGACTAATAATAAACTATTAATATAATGATACATATAATTTAAGTTTAAAAAAATATTCATTTTAGCCCCTATAGTTTTTGGTCATGGATTATTTAAGTCATTATGATTTTTCTTGTATCTAAAATAGCCCATATATCTTTAAAAATATGACATATAAATCCATATCTTCAAGTATGAGTTGACAAACATTAGAGTCTGCTTAAGTGACATGCTGACTCATAATAAATTATTAATATAATAATATATATAATTTAAGTTTTAAAAAAGGTCTATCATGGCGAGGAAAAGAAAGCAGCGAAGGCTGAAGTGGCGGATAAAGGTGAAGAGGTAGAGGTAGGAGAGTCCGAAAGTGGAGGTGAGGGAGAGCTAGACCACCACGTCGTAGACACGATGGGTGGGGGCGTAGGAGAGGACGAAGTGGGAGGCAGTGGAGACGAAAATGCCCAAGAGGAAGACGGACAACGAGACATCGACTTTGTTTTGATACTCTAGGTACTATATGATTCTTAATACTATAGTCACAAATACCCTCTTTTCTTATTGCCAACTGTAAACTCTCCTTGACCCCTCATTGCGTGCCTAATATCAGACTGGTCGATGCACATCCACATGAGATAAGACTGGAAGCTCCTGAACTTATCGTTAGTGCGAGAGAGGTTGCGTGCATACGACACGCTACTAGGCAATAGCGGCTCAGTGCTTTGTTTGTGGTCGCTTCCACGATGATACATCCTCCCGCTATTGATGGTGGTTTTAATTTTTTAATTTAAATTATATATATTATTATATTAATTATTTATTATGAGTTAGCATGTCATGTAAGTAGCATCTATTAACATAGGCTTGACTGGTGAGGCTTATATGCAATATTTTTTTAAATAAAAGGATTATTTTATATACGAGCAAAATCATAAGGACTTAAATGATTCATGACCAAAACCACATAAGCTAAAATGGATCTTTTTTTAAACTTAAATTATGTGTATCATTATATTAATGGATTATTATGAGTCAACATGCAATATAAGCAGACTCTAACGTTTGTTAACTCAGACTTGACGGGAGAGGCTTATATGCTACATTTTTTAAAGTATATGAGTTGTTTTAGACACGAGTAAACCATAAGGGCTTAAGTGGTCCATGACCAAAACCACATTGGCTAAATGAACCTTAACCCAATATATTTATTATGATGCAACAGGAAGAGGTTCTCATGAAGTTACCAATTCAACTTTTTATCGTTTTATATCTGATTAAGATTTTCCAAGCTTGGAGATCAACTAAAGAGGTTGCTAAGGTTATTAAGATGGAATTCTCCTTGCAGTGTGATAGGGATAATTCAAGTATTTTTTATCTCCTATCACGTAAGTAGAAGCCTAGAAACCACCTACTTCCTACAGTCGCCAACAGGAGGAGGTCACGTCGCCTGACCTAGCTTCCTAAAATGAGCTCACAAGGCCCATTCCTCACCGATCCCACAGTCGAAAAAGTGAATCTGACTCTGTATTAATGGTATGACATGGCATGACTTTGCTAGCCTTTTCCTTCATACGGGCGACAAGGGGACCACGTGCTGACCCAAAGAAGCAAGGAAGTCAGACCGAAGGCATTGCCCTAATAGTCCTCAGGCATCGATCTTGGGGACAGACACCAGCAAGCCATCCACATTAAATGTCTCTGTCACGTAGGGCAAGGGGGACTTTGATGGAGACCCGTCTGTGCCGCCCAACACCTAGGTATAAAATCCAAGCCCCGAGCCCAGTCGAGGCAAGAACCAAGAAACCCTTCACTCCCTCACTTGCATCATTAACCTCCTTCTCTGTCTCATTGACTTAAGCATCATAGGGGTCAAGCTGGAAAGCCCCCAAAGCATACCAATTGTGCAAGATCCCCAGCACATCTAGAAACGTGTCTAGGGGGTGGTTCAACAGTGAGGACCATCTGGCTCTCTGACCCAGGTTCACTATACAAGGGCAGACCGCACCGACAAGCCACCTCCCCTAGTAGGCTCTCCACACTCGCTTGTCATGCCTATTGGTACATGCTCAATGACCTATAACTTCCCCCTAGGGCTGGGAACGGGCTCCCTGCTCATCCCATCATAGGTGTTTATAAGCCTCACTCAGCAAGTCTAGACCCTCACCAGCGTGATGCAAGCCATCGCCCACTCCTCCCCTAGTTGACACAGTTGGTGATTCCAGCACAATGACTACCCTCCAATTGTTGACTGCACACCCTCCACCTGGAACTCAACTAGAGAGTCCACGCCCCCCAACCAACCTGCACCCCCCCCCCCCCCCCAGGGCCCTATTGGTACATGCTCAATGACCTATAACTTCCCCCCAGGGCTGGGAACGAGCTCCCTACTCATCCCGTCATAGAGCACATCATCGCATCTGGGCATATATCTCTTTGTTTAGCACTTCGAATGCTTTGATGTGTTAGGCATTCTCGATGACAATGAGGGGGTCAGGTCGAGAATGGTATAGTCACCTCATGCCCCTTTTAATTTCTTCTTTTTCATAGCTCGCCAAAGAGTTCCAGCTCCACTTCCTCGCCAATGTGCTACTAAAGCCCTCGGTGGATATCCTACTTTGGTAGAGGCAAAGAGAAGATGAGCCTTTGTCCAACTTTATCACTTGGTTCGCCGATGAGATCCAAGGGATTTATGATGTTCATCTCTCATTAATAATCCAAGCCTTCATGATGGGCCTGAAACCTGCCTGCTTTTTTTGGTCGTTGGTTGAGAGACCTCCCACGACCATCCCAGAGATACTCTAGAGGGCCAACCAGTACACCTTAGCCAAAGCCATGGTCTCAAAATATCAGGTAGAGGCCAATAGAAGGGCATGCCACAAACCTTGGGTTCTGACCCCAGAGTCGCCTCAAAGAAGACGCTTCTGAACAAATGATCAATGAGAGAGAATGAGGCTGCTCCCCCCTAACATGACAAAGATGGAGATTTTTATCCAAATAAAGGAAATGGGCCTCCTGAAGGAGCCCAAACCCATGAGAAGATCTGTGAAGCATAGGGATAGATATAGGTACTATCTTTTCCACTAACTATAGACACAACATAGAAGAGTGTTGGGACTTGAGGTATCAGATCAAGGAACTCATAAGGAAAGGTCACCTAGGAAGACATTTGGGCCAGCCACGAGAGCATTCACCCCGCCCCCGAGGACCCATGGAAAAGCAAATTGACAGCATCTTTGAAGGGTCATGCTTATCGAAGGTAAACGCTCTCGAATACCAACAGGGAGGAACCTCTATAGGGTTCTAAGGAAGTCGATTCACTTCAGATATCAATCCAAGCTTAAAATCTTGTGGGTTCTAAGGGGTCATGTTACTTAAGGGATCCTTCAACTTTCATTGTTTGCAGGTTGGTATAGATGGCTAGAGAGTGAGTCGTGCATTCTGTAGGCAGTTGGTCCTCCTTCGTGTTCTCCTCCTCCTCGAGGTCCTCCTCTTCATGTTTAGGTTCAACCCTTAGGAGCCTCCCCTTCTTGCAGCGATAGTCGCGGTTCCAGGACTCATCATAGTGCCGACACAAGCCTCTCATAGATTTGTCATGATTGTATTCCCTCGTTAATTCCTTTGGTTGGGAGGATCGGCTGATAGTAGATGGCGTCGAAGGTCTATGTGCTACTGACCGAGTGGTGACTTTGGTCCTCCGAGCATCTTGGTTCAACCTTTCTTTTTGTAGTTGCTAGTTACAGGTGCCCTGCAAGCCAATCACGTGAGTGATGGCACATGTGACACGCTATGTGATCTTTTTTACTTATGATTAATATTGACATATTCTCATATTATATTATCTATTGCATATATATTGTGATGTCCTTGGTTCTGTGCAATGAGAATCAGATCGTGATGAGATCACGATAATGAGATCGATTCACCTTTAAACACAGATCCTAAATAATCTCGGTCATAGATTACTCGATAAGGACATCAAGATAACCGGATAGACTGATGTACTATATATCCGTCCATATGATGGAGGCGATTGACTTCATAGCCACTTGTGTGGAGACACTAAGGATATAGTACAGATGTTCATTGGAGAATGAGTTCACTAATTGATCCGCTTATGGAATGTTGTATAGTTAATGATACCTAATCTTAGACAATGATTCCATAGTCCCAGTTGTGTGTCTGGTCTTTAGACTTGAGACACCAAAGATGCCTTATATGAGTACTCCTTTCTTTGACGCCAGACTTACATGTTTGGAAAGTTCCAGATCTGATACAATTGGTTATCAGGATTAGTAGCCAACCTTATAAAGGTAATTGAGTGTCAATAGAGGATCATCTAATCTCGATATCACGAGAGAAATATCTCATATATACTTTGATAGAACCCAAGAAGGAGCTCTATAGTTTTTGACTCTTGAGGGTGATCAACCCTTGGAACGTTGTAGGGGTTCCTCCCTCCTAGACTTAGCACAAGACTGAAATAAAATAGATGATTGCTTAATAAAAAGATGTGGTGGCTACATGCTTATATAGGGCTCCAAACCCTAGCCCTAGGGGGTGCTTACCTAACTAAAATTATCCTTTTACCCCTTCTATAGCCTACCAGCCTTAGAGGAAATAGGTGGCGGCTAGGTTAGCTCTATAGCCGACCTAAGTAGGGGGAAACCCTAGCCTACCAACACAGTAAGGGGGGCGGCTACCACTAAGCCCTAAGGGCTAATCTAAACCCTAGCCATACTCCTTTATAAGATAGGAGTGACTTTATTACAATCTAGTAGGGTTTTATTGACCACTTCTAGGGAGATTAGGACTCAACCCTGCTGGAATCCTATCAAACCCGCCTTCTTAAAATCAGCCTTGTCGTCAAGGCTGAAGTTCCATGAACTCAGGAAACTGGTTCTTCAGCTCCTCATCAGCTTGGGTGTCAGTTGGAAGAATTTGAGCTGAGTCATCGTCTTTAAATTTTTATTTGAGGTGAGATACTTGGAGGATCAACTGTAATTTTAATCTGGTGCACGGATCTGATCTTCAGGTTAGGGCCCCAATGTGATCCCCAATTTTGCAAGGCCCAAAGAAATAAGGAGACCACTTTCTTGAGGCATGAATTTCATACTGGTAGAGCTAGAGATCAAGGGGGACTTGATCTTTCTTATGAAACTTTCTTCTGCTCCGACGTTTGTCAGGGGAAGTTTCTTCCTTGCATAGGCTGCCACGTGGTTGCTTTGTAATAGTAGTCATGTGATAAAATCTCTAGTGGTGTGAGCCCGATCTGAGTCTGAGGTGGGTAGGAGTCATGATTTTTCAGGGCCCATTTTTACTTCTTTGTGCTATTGACCATCTTGCATGAGGATAGTGTTGACCCCCACTGGATGTGTCTGCTCCAATAATAAACACCTAGCCATGATTTGGTGTAGACAATATCATGGTCGTGAGGGCTATAGTTCCACTCAACCAAGGTGGTGCATCTTTCTTTATAATGAGAGGGATGATGTTCATGCTTCGTTGAGTATTATGAATGATCCTTCCCCTTTTCTGATTTCGCTACTGGAGGGGCTCAATTTTCTTGCGGTGTTGGGCTGTAGATCGGAGGTCATCATCAAGGAAGTCTTTAAGCATCATAGTCCGATCCTAGGGAAAGTCATAGAAGTTACTTGAGGTTAGCAATTATGGTGAGTTCGATGGGATGTAACACTTTAGAAATAGCTTATCTCCAGAGAAAAGGATGTAGGGATGTGTCGTAGCGGAAAAATAGTACAATCCTCATGTACAGAATTTTTAAAGTACTCTCAACAATTCTAAAAATTTCGAGGATTGTCTTCTCATCTAGAATTATAAAAATACCCGTAAAAATTCTAAAAATTCTGAGCATATCCTAATTTCCAGAAAAATAATTAATTAAATAATTTAATTAATTATTATATATATCTAGTAATCCTACATATGATGTAATGTACATGTGATATATGATGTAATGTACATGTGATGTATGATTTAGATGGATGATCATGAGTCATGTGTTGTGATGTGTGTAATTATGATTATTATTATTATTGGGGCCGATGAGCCTCCATTTTCTTATTTATTGTTGGGCCTATGTGCTTGTGATTATTTGTAATTACATGGAGAGACGCGGCGAGAGCGTGGAGGTGACAGCGGGACCCACGATGTCGTGGTAGGAGATTATGACGCATGGTGATGCAACGATCTGACGGAACCGATGATGACAAGATCAATAATCATAAGGCATGGAGATGCGTTGATGCACACATATATCCTATTGTGAGTGATTAGGCCCATTGGCTCGGGCTTAATCATATTAGGTGACGACTCATAATCATCCAGTGTGGCTTGCATATGTGATGTGTTATACACCTACTAGATATATGTATATATATATATATATATATATTTACATACGATGTAGATATATATTAAATATGTATATGTGTGACACAACATATTAGGAGACCGATACAAAATGAAAACCCCTCTTACGATAATATTAAGTCAGTAAGCATGATGCAATAAGATTGACCCACGTGGCCTTCCATCGTTATAGGAAGAAATTGAATCACGACATAGGTTGAGTTGGTCGAGTCACTCGAGGCTCACCTATCTATGTGATCGAGTTATTGCTTACGACATATAGATGTCATCGGTGACCTGAGGAATGGTATGACTTAGTCGTGCAGTCGAGAGCATATCCATTGAATCAGACTCATCTTGTAACGATGGTGATGACTTAACCGAACTTCATGGTTAGTCGAGCAGTCGAGACCATGATGATTCGAAGGCCGAACATGACGGGAATCATAAGGAATTGTGATTGACAAGAGTTGTCTACCTTTTGGGCTTAGTGCAATTGGTCGAGTTCCTCGAGGTTCCACTAAGATGCGAATTGGATCCGGATCCCCACTAGGAGTCTGTCGTAGACTTTCGTCTCACGTGTCGAGGGTGTCGCATGATTCACTAAGAAAATAGTGGGAGTACATTAAGATAAAAGTCCATATCTTAATTAGTATTTTTCTACAAAATCTACATGTTATTTAATTTACGCTATATCTTGTTTGTCGCTTGCAAACCCCCTACGTGGCATACTTGATGCCAACCACCTCATTGGTCCAAAGGCTCTACAATTTAAGAATTGTTCCCATGGAGGAGAAAATCCTATATGTCCTTAACATGATTGTGCCCACGCAGGAGGAAAGGACAAGCGAGGATGAGATCGCTCGCTTTGTGAAGTATATAGATAGTCAAGAGGATAACCTGTATGTTGATCTTATACTTCAGTCCCTACCATAATCCTTTTTACAGTTCATAAGAACAAGTTTGAAGTGACTCTACCTAAACTCCTCAATATGTTGAGGGAAGCTGAGAACACCATCAAGAAGGAGAAGCTAGTTCTCTATATTGGTAAGACCAATAAGAAAAGAAAGGCTTGCAAGACCCTTAAGAAGGGTAAGGGTAAAGAAAGGTGGGGTAAGGTAAAGATTGCTAAGAAATACCCGGCAAAAGACAAAGGACAATGCTTCCACTACGGCCAAGACGGGCATTGGAAGAGGAACTGTAAGGACTACCTTGCAGAGAAGGCGAAACAGAAGCTTGGAGAAGCTTCAGGTATATTCATGATCAATCTCCACTTGTCAGATTTTCATGATAACACATGGGTATTGGATATCAGGAGTATTTATCACATCTGTAATTCGTTGCAGGATCTGGCAAGACCTAGGAGATTGGATAGAGGCGAGATGGACCTCAAGATGGGCAATGGAGCAAGAATTGCTACAGTTGTTGTTAGAGAGGTCACACTACATCTGCCTGGTAGAGCTATTATTGTATTAGATGCATGCTATTTTGTTCCCTCTATTATTAAAAATATTATTTCTATCTCTTGTTTGACAATTAGTGGATATAAATTTATTTTTGAGAATAATAGTTGTTCAATAATTATGGATGATGAGATCATCACTAGAGGGGCCCTTATAAATGGTTTATATATATTAAACACTTCTCCACATATCATGAATATAAATATGTCTAAGAGGAAAAGAGATGAGATAAATAATGCATACCTATGGCATTATAGGCTAGGTCATATACATGAGGGAAGGATTCAAAAGTTGTTGAAAGATAGATACTTAGATCCATTTGACTATGAGCCATATGCAACTTGCGAACCTTGCCTTCGTGGGAATATGACCAACTCTCTTTTTAGTGGAACTAGAGAGAGCCACCGAGTTATTGGAACTCATACATAATGATGTATGTGGTCCCATGTTGACTCAGGCTATAGGTAGTTACTCATACTTCATTGCATTCACTGATGATTTCTCTAGGTATGGACACGTGTACTTAATGAAATACAAATCTGAGACGTTTGAGAAATTCAGGGAATATAAGAATAAGGTAGAGAACTAAATTGGAAAGAGTATTAAAACTCTTCGATCAGATCGAGAAGGAGAATACTTGAGTACGGAGTTCACCCATTTCCTTAGGGGCGATGGGATTCTATCCCAATGGACACCTCCTCATACACCTCAGCTCAATGATATATTAAAAAGGAGGAATCCCACACTATTAGATATGGTGCGGTCCATGATGAGTTTCGCTGACCTACCCATCTCATTTTGGGGGTATGCCCTAGAGACCGCAGCTTACCTTCTGAACAGAATTCCATTAAAGTCAGTAGTGTCTATATCATATGAGATATGGAAAGAAAAGAAGCCCGATCTTAAGATTGTTAAGATTTGGGGCTGTCATGCCCACGTTAGAAGACACAACCCCGATAAGTTGGAATCAAGGATAGCATGATGCACATTCATGGGATACCCAAAAGAAACTTATGGGTATTATTTCTATTACCCCAAGGATCGAAAGGTCTTTGTTGCCAAGAGAGCAATGTTCCTTGAGAAGGAACACATTCTTGGTGGAAAAAGAGGGAGCAAGATAGAATTAAGCGAGGTTGGAGAACCTAGCTCAAGCACCATTCAAGAGCCCGAGTTTGTTCAGGTACCTAACACATAAGTTCCAACTTTGGGTAGGTCTAGTAGAGTATCTCACCCTCCTGAAAGATCTGTAGGATATATCAGTGGAGATAACTCTTAGGATGTTGATCCTCAGACCTACGAGGAGGCTATTATGAGTATAGACTCCGGGAAGTGGCAAGAAGCCATAAATTCTGAGATGGATTCCATGTACTCTAATAAGGTTTGGAACCTTATGGGTGCACCTTAGGGTATTGTACCAATCAGCTGTAAATGGATCTGCAAGAAGAAGATCAGAGTGGACGGAAAGGTAGTGACCTATAAAGCAAGGCTGGTGGCTAAAGGATATCGTCAAAGATAAGGAGTTGACTATGATAAAATCTTTTCACATATAGTCATGCTTAAGTCCATTAGAATTCTTTTGGTCATTGCAGCACACTATGGCTATGAGATCTAGCAGATAGACGTCAAAATGGTATTCCTCAATGGCAACCTTGAGGAAGAGGTGTATATGATACAACTATAGGGATTCGTATATAAAGAGAGTCCAGATAAAGTGTGCTGGTTGCTTAGATCCATTTATGGATTAAAGCAAGCTTCCCGAAGTTGGAACATAAGATTTGATGAGGTGATCAGATCTTATAACTTCGTTAAGAATGAAGATAAACCTTGTGTGTACAGGAAGGTAAGTGGGAGTGTTATCACGTTCTTGGTGCTATATGTGGATGACATCCTAATCATTGGGAATGATGTATGAATGCTCTTCACAATAAAGGCTTGGCTATCTAAAAACTTCTCCATGAAAGACTTAGGGGAATCATCCTATATTTTGGGGATCAAGATCTATATAGATAGATCCAAGAGGATGCTTGGCTTGTCCTAGTCTAAGTACATAGACTCCATTATCAAAATGTTTGGTAAAGAGAATTTCAAGAGAGGTCTTATACCGATGAGACATGGAGTATCACTTTCTAGGAGTATGTCCCCAAAAACTCCTGAAGAAAGGATAGACATGGATAAGATACCTTATGCCTCAGCGATAGGGTCTATCATATATACGATGCTATGTACTAGGCCTGATATAGCACATGCTCTGAGTGTCACGAGCATGTATCAAGCAGATCCAAGTTTAGAACACTGAAAGGCAGTAAAGTGTATCCTTAAGTATTTGAGAAGGACTAATGATCTTTTACTGGTATATATAGGAGGTAGCCTCCAGGTTGAGGGCTACACGGACTCGAGTTTTCAGTCTGACATTGATGATAGCAAGTCAAATTCAGAATATGTTTTCACCTTAAATGGAGGAGCAGTAAGCTGGAAGACTTCCAAGTAAGATACTACTGCTAACTCGATCACAAGAGGTGGAATACATTATTGCAGCAAAAGCAGCAAAGGAAGGGGTGTGGATGAAGAAGTTCATCAAGGATTTGGGAGTCATACCAAGCAACGTGGAGCTGACTCCCATGTATTGTGACAGCAACAGGGCGATAACTTTAACAAGGGAATCTAGGTCTCATCAGAATTGTTCTGAGGAGGTTCCATTTGATTAGAGCGATCATGGCCTAAAAAGATATAGCAATGGAAAGAGTTCCATCTGAAGATAACATTGCAGATCCACTGACGAAGCCGCTGGCTCAGATTGTATTTGAGCGTCACAGGGATCTGATAGGGATCAGACACATAGGTGATTGACTTTTGGTCAAGTGGGAGATTGCTGGTTACAGGTTCCCTGCAAGCCAATCACGTGAGTGATGACACGTGTGACACGCTGTGTGATCTTTTTGCTTATGATTAATATTGGAATATTCTCACATTATATTATCTATTGCATATATATTGTGATGTCCTTAGTTCTGTGTAATAGGAATCGGATCGTGATGAGATCACGATAATGTGATCGATTCACATTTAAACATAAATCCTAAATAATCTCGGTCATAGGTTACTCGAGAGGGACATCGAGATAACCATAGAGACTGGTGTATTATATACCCGTCCATATGATAGAGATGACTGGTCTCATAGCCACTTGTGTGGAGACACTAAGGATATAGTACAGGTGCTTATTGGAGAATGAGTTTGATAAGACCCCAGAAGGAGCCTTATAGATTTTGATCCTTGAAGGGGATCAACCCTTGGAACGCTATAGGGGTTCCTCCCTCCTAGACTCGGCACAAAGGCTGAATTGAAGATGATAATTGCTTGATTTCAAAGAGGGGGCAGCTACATCTTAAATAGGGATCAAAGTCCTAGCCTAAGGGGGCACTTATCTAGGTAAAATTACCCTTTTGCCCCTCTTATAGCCACCCCACCTTAATAGGAACAAGGGGCAGCTAGGTTGGCTCTATAGCCGACCTAAGCAGGGAGAAACCCTGGCCGACTTGCCCAGTAAGGGGGCAGTGACTACTAAGCCCTAAGGGCTAATCCGAACTCTGGTCATACTCCTTTATAAGATAGGAGAGGCTTTATTACAATTTAGCAGAGTTTTTATTGACTTCTACTAAAATGATTAGGACTCAATCCTGCTGGAGTCCTATCAGAGTTCACTGATTGATTCGCTTATGTAATGTTATATGGTTGATGATACCTAATGTCAGACAGTGATTCCATAGTCCCAGTTGTGTATTTAGTCCTTAGACTTGAGACACCAAAGATGCCTTATATGAGTACTCATTTCTTTGACGCTAGACTTATAGGTTTGAAAAGTTTCAGATCTGGTATTGCTGGTTATTGGGATTGGTAGCCAACCTTATGAAGGTAATTTAGTGTCAATAGAGGATCATCCACTCTAGGTATCACAAGAGGAATATCTCGTATGTGCTTGCTCAGACAAATTCTTGGCTATGGTCATTCGGATTGAGAGAGAAATAGTTCTCTCGTAGAATCCGATTAGAGTAAGACAAACTGATTCTGTATGTGACCTGATAGTACCATGTCTAATATACGATCTCTGGGATATTAGTTGGATGAGGAATTATAGATACACGATAATTATAGACAGACAATTCTGATGGATTTGATCCCCCTGTATCGTTTGGGGACTATGGCGTAGTGGCCTAGTATGTCTATAGTCGATGAGTCGAGTGAATTATTATAGGGATAATAATTCACTATATCATAAGGTGTTCTGATGGGAGTGACTCACGGCTAGCTCGGTATCGGGCCTAGATTGTCACACATATATGGTGGATGCTTCAGCGAATAGAGGATTGGATAGAGATCCAATTAGCCTCTATTCTCATTAGATGAGACTCTATGCTGATGGGCTCCTTGCTTAAGGTCCAATTAGAGGCCTAAGGAGATTATTGGATAGAGATCCAATAATGCAAGGTTAGTGGGTTATTGGATGAAGATCCAATACCCACTAAGGCAGGAGCCCTAGGATTTTTGGTGGCTCTCTATAAATAGGAAGGGAGACTCATGGTTGATAGACTACAACTTTGGCCTCCCCCTCCTATTCTCCTCCCTCCCTCTGTGCAAGAGTTACGAGATCAGATTGGAGGAGTTTTGCTATAAAGATCCATCATGTGGATACCGCTAGAGAGGAGGACACTTGAGCTCCTTCATCCTCTCTATCCAGATCTAGAATATGGGATATACGATCTCCCTAAGTAAAATCAATCTCTCACGTATCGTGGTTTTTCAGTTTTTGTGTTTTTCTCGCGACCCCAATCTTTTGCACAATGATTTAATCTGTATGGAAAACCAGTTTTTATTTTGATTTTCGTTACGCTTGTGATGCACCCGCTGAGGTTTCCCAATAGTAGTCGCGCGAAGGAGATAACTGTCGTCATCGTGTAGGGTCATCGTGCTTTGACTTCTTCTCAGATTTTCGGCTTCAACCCCTCGATGAAAGTCCCTAACAATTATTTTTTAGACTAGTATCTTGTTTAGTTAAAGAGTCTTTTAAACCTGGTCTGGTACTCCTGAACTATAGAGGTTTGACAGAGTTTTGCTAGTTGGTCGTCGATATTTTTGTACTCAAATGTTCTGACGCGGAATTGTAGCCCGCTCTTAAATTACCTCCATGTTGGGACTCTGTGGGTGCGCTTGTACCAATTATACCATTCTGTAACTTCTCTTCCTAGACGGAGGCAGCAATGTCGACCATAGAAGCCTCCGAGGTCCTGTGATAGTGGAAATATCGCTCCGCGCATAAAATTCACCTGGTCAAGTCTTCGTCTTCCCGTCGAGGGAAGTCCACCCTAGTGCATGGGCTTGATGAGTCCATCGCTTGTCTTTCCTTCTCTGTTGGGTTCTCCTTACGATCGAAACTCTTGCTATGTTGTGATCTTCTTGAGCTCAGTGATTGGCCCAATCTAAACTCCATGAAGAAAGCGCATAGTTTATCCTCCATACGTGTCTTGAAGGCCCCCAACTTAGCACTAATCAGATCTACCGATGTCATGGTGTATGTCTCTCGATCTGTGATGTTGGGGTCATTCTTTTGTTGTCGAGTCAGTGGCATAGACTGCTGGCTGAAAGAGTGGTGATTCAAGAGTAGATGGCTGCGGTTTGGAGCTGATATAATAGGTTGCTATTTTGGGTGTTGTTGGGGCTGCTATTTGGGATTGTTGTTGGGGCTGTAAGGGGGGTTCAGTGGTAGTAGTTTAAGGATAAGGAGATAGGTTAGAGTTGTTGTTGATGGCAGCAACTGGTTTGGCAAGGATCGGTATGGGTGCAGCAAGAGATACTAAAAGATAGTGCTTACAAAATTTTACGTTAATAGGCTATGGTTTGGGTTGTTGTTGGGGCTATAGTTTGACGGTGTTGTGGAGGCTGCATGGGGGCTATGACGATAGTGGCTTAAGGCTAGAGAAACGGCTTAGGGTTGTTATTAATGACAGCAACAAGTTTGGCAAGGATCGGTTGTGTATACAATGAGAAACACCAGAAAATATGGCAGCATAATTTTTTCATCAAAGGGACAACAGTTTTATGATGAAAATTCTAGTAATACGGCAATAGTATATGGATAATTTTGACAGTAAGAAACTAATAAGGATGGCAGCAAGATAGATGAGAATAGTGATAGTAATATGGCAACATCAAATTTGGCAAAGATCAGTTATTTATGCAGCCATAAACACCGAAAAATATGGCAACAGAATTTTCATCAAAAAGACAACAGTTTTATGACAAAGTTCCAGCAATATTGTAGCAGTATTTTGAGGAATATGGCAGCATGAAATCAACAAGGATAGCAGCAATATAAATGATAGCAATTTGGTAGTAAAGATGGATTAGATGTGTAGCAATAACGTCGAAAAGTATGGCAGTAGAATTTTTGTCGAAGAGACAACTGTTTCACGATAAAAAATTTTAGCAGTATACCAATGGTTTGGAATGATTTTGATAGCAAGGAATAGGTGATATCGACAACAAAAGTTGATGGCTTGGCAGTAATTCGACAAAGATGCAGCAAGAAGCACCAACAATTCTTTTGATAGTAGAATTCTCGTCAAAAAAATAAGTAGTTTCATGATGAGGAACTTCAGCAAGTATAGAGATAATTTTAGCAAGGAACTGATGACAATATAATCCAAGCCAATATAAAATATGAAGAAGATTTTGTCAGCAAAATAAGGCAGTAAGATTAGCAATATGAAGCAAGTATGTGGCTGAAAACTTTGCTGCATAACTTTCATCATAAAGATAATAGCTTTACGATAATAAATTTTTGCAGTGTCTAAATGGCTTATAGATATTTGTAGCAAGGAATAGATGCACTATTTTTTGGGTTTTTGGATGAATAATTACAGTAGTAGTAAGGTTTTTGCAAGAGTAGCAATACCATATCCTATTGCAATTTCTGTGGCAGTAGCAGATAATGAATCTACGGTAGGAGGTGATAACGATAAAGTCGACGATGAGATCAGCAATTATGGGAATTGCTTGGATGATGGTGGGTGGTTGGATGGCAACGATGAAGGTGGAAGAGCAACGAGGTGTTAGGATCAAAGCAGCACTAGGGGGGTGAATTAGTGCTTATGAAAAAAAAAATTACGTCGATTTAAATATTCACTCAATAAAAATTGTATAAGCATAGAGATGTTTATGATAGTGCAAGCAAAGATATAGACAGTTAAATAACAAAGCAATGAAGAAAAAGATTAAAGAAGATGAAGCAAACCGATTTTATAGTGGTTCGGTCTTGTGACATACGTCCACTCTCGATTCCTCCTCTATTGAGGTCACCGGCTTCCACTATTAATCTTCCTTCAATTGGTAAAGATCAACTACTCTCTTATAACTCTATTCTCCTTTTACTGGTTTAGGAGATAACATTTGCAAGTCTCTAAGCTCTCCCTTAAACAAAAAAACTACACTAGACGAAATGAGGAGAAGCTCTCAATTACAACAGTATTTTCATAAGATTTTTGCTCTTAATGCTTGCATACTTTGGCAAGAATGGGTGGGATATTTATAGGCCCCAGATGGCTTCAAAACTGGAACCAAAAATCAAAATTTAAGTATTCCCAAGGTGTTGGTCTCGAAGTCTATGTTCTCGACGATTCAGTTGTCTAACATAATCTAGCAGACTGTGTCTGGACGGTTCAGCCGCCTGACACAACCTGGAAGACTGTGTCTGGGCGGGTCAACCACCTGACACATTTTCAAAGACTGTGTTATCTTAGTGATCATGTCTTCGAAGATCATATCTCATTTAACCTTGGGTTACTGAATGATTTTTATAATAAGTCCAACTCAATCCCAATTAAGGCATAATGGCCTCTTAATTGAGTTAGTAAAACTAACTCTCATTATGATGCTAACTATGATACTCAACATATAATCTTCGTTGTCTGATCGTCTCTTCGGCGAACTCCCAACATCCTTCCAATGAATCATCGACGAGCTCCCGATTTCCTTCGGTGAACTCCTAACGAACTTCCAGCATTCTTCCGATGAACTTCTGATGAGTTCTCGACGAGCTCCGGACAACATCGTCTGAACCTCAATCGATCTCCGGTAACTCTCGATAAGCTCCCATTAAGTCATCCGAACCTTGGCCCGATGTTCGAATTTGACACCTGCCCAATATCTAATTGTAATGCCCTTTTACCATCGCAGTTAATCCTGCATCACTTTCTTTAACGCACAAGTTAAATTATAAAACTCATCAATTGATTTCATCATCAAAATCTGAGATTCAACAATCTCTCCCTTTTTGATGATGACAACCAATTGACGATGGAAGCTAACCTTAACTCCCCCTATATATAAGCCATAGGATAAATACAACAAACTTAAATTCAAAAGAACCCATCACTTTAAATTAAATAATTTAACCATTAATGATACCATACATAATAAAAAATTTAAAGCAATCATCTTCTTGGTATCACATAAACATTTCAAAGATTTCAAAATATATATTTCTCTTACATCGTCAATTATGTCATTTCTCCCCCTTTGTCATCAACAAAAAGAAGAAATGTATAATTCATATTTGAACATTTATCACAAATATCCATCATTTAAATATTTATTATTTTTAATATTTATCAAAAATATTCAAATATACCATTTATCATTTGTCATCAATATACTATTTCTCCCCATTTTGTCATCAAAAAGGAGAAATATTCAACATACATTTTTTAAACAATTGTTCAAAACAAATATGCATTATATGATAAAATTTTAAACACAACATTTATCATATATCATCAATCATGTAGTTTCTCCCCCTTTATTGTCAAAAAGGAGAAATATTCACCAAATATTTGAATACTAAGTGTTCAATACATATGTCAACATATTTATCATAAATATTCATTAGAGTAAAGTTTAATCCATTTGGTATCAAATTATTTTCTTCCCCTTTGTAAATAAAATAGAAGAAGAAGAAGAAGGGGAGAGGGTGTCAAAGATCCAAAAATCAAGTATCCTAAAATAAAATAAATTATTAAGAGGGGGAATACATATTCATGAATCCAAGAATCAAAGTATTGAAGGAGAGCTCAAAAGTTGAGATAAGTCCAAGAAAAATACAAGAGCTACTCATGTGAGTAAAGGCTCAAGAAATCTACCAAATCATGCATTTGGATAGTTTAACATTCCTAACTCTCTTCGAATAAAGTCAAATTATTCTTCATTTAGTGGCTTGGTGAAGATATCAGCCAATTGATTGTTAGTATCAATAAATTCCAAAGATATATCTTGATTATTTGCATGGTCTCTAATAAAATGATGACTAATGTCAATATGTTTAGTTCATGAGTGTTGAATGAGATTTTTAGTTAAACATATTGCACTAGTGTTATTGCATTTGATAGGAATATTTTTTAAGTGAATTTCATAATCTTTTAAAGTGTTTTTATTCAAATGACTTGTGCATAGCATGCACCAGCTGCTATGTACTCAGCTTCGATTGTAGATAATGCAACCGAATTTTATTTCTTAGAAGATCAATAAATAAGAGCATGTCTTAAGAATTGGCATGTTCTGGTTGTACTCTTTCTATCTATTCTACAACCTCCAAAATGGGCATCCGCATAGGCAAGCAAATCAAAGTTTTTAGACTTATGATACCATAATTCTAAAATAGAAGTTTCTTTTAAATATCTAAATATTCATTGAACTACCTTAAAATGAGAATATTTAGGATTGGATTGAAACCTTGCACACTCCAACACTAAACATTATGTCCGGTCGAGTATTAGTTAAATACAATAAACTACCTATCATTCCTCTATATATTTTTTATCAAAATTTTCACATTTATTATCCAAGTCTAGTTTTATAGAAGTGCTCATGGGTATGTTTATGGCCTTAGCATTATCTATACTAAAATGTTTTAACAAATCTAAGGTATACTTAGTTTGACTTATAGATATACCATTATTTAATTATTTTATTTGTAATCCTAAGAAAAAAATTAATTCATCCATTAGGTTCATTTCAAATTCTTGACTTATAGTCTTGGTAAAAGATTCATATAATAATTCATTTGTTGAACCAAAAATAATATCGTCAACATAAATTTGAATAACTAGAAACTCATTTTTAAAATACTTAAAAAATAATGTGGTATTAACCTTGCCTTTCAAAAAATTATTTGAAATAAGGAAAGAGCTAAGTCTTTCATACTAAGCCATAGGGGCTTGTTTCAATCCATAAAGAGCCTTAGATAATTTGAAAACATGATTCAGAAAAAGATCATTTTCAAAATCGGGGATTTGTTCAACATAAACTTCTTCGGAAATGAAACTATTAAGAAAAGCACTTTTGACATTCATTTGAAATAACTTAAAATTCTTAAAAGAGGCAAAGGCAAAAAGCATCCTTATGACTTCAAGTCTAGCCACAAGAGCGAAGGTCTCTTCATAATTGATCCCTTCTTCTTGGTTGAAATCCTTGGCCACTAATCTAGCCTTGTTTCTAACCACGATACCATTTTCATCTTGCTTGTTTCTAAAGACTCATTTAGTATCAATCACTAAATGGTTATTAGGTCTAGGAATAAGCTTCCACATCTCATTTATCTGAAATTAGTTTAACTCTTCATGCATTGAAATAACCCAAGAATAATCTTTTATGACTTCCTCAATGTATTTTCATTCAATTTGAGATAAAAATATGGCGTTAGCACAAAAATTCTTAAATGATGATCGAGTTTGAACACCTTTTGATGTATCTCCTATTATTAACTCCTTAGGAAGAGCATCTACATACTTCCATTCCTTGGATAAGGATTCCTTGGAAGTAGATGCGCCCAAGTTATTTTGGAGAGGATGTTTAACATTCAAATTTAAAGTATCAAAATCAAAATCATCATCAAAATTATTTTTTTTTTTAATTTGGGAACCTCATTAAAAATAATATTGATGGATTCTTCAATTACTATAGTTTTTTTATTAAAGACATGATAAGCTTTTGAAATTGAGGAATAACCAAGAAATATGCCTTCATCAGATTTTGCATCGAACTTTCCTAAGGCATCTTTTTAATTCAAAATAAAACATTTACAACTAAATATTTTAAAATATAAAATATTTAATTTTTTATTATTCCATAATTCATAAGGAGTTTTAGAGAGTAATGGTCTTACGAGAACCTTATTCATGACATAGCATGCCGTGTTAATTGCTTCGGCCCAAAAATATTTGGGTAGGCTATGTTCGTTTAACATGGTTCTAGTCATTTCTTGTAAGCTCCTATTTTTTTCTTTCCACTACTCCATTTTGTTGTGGATTTCTAGGAGTAGAGAAATTATGATCATACATATTTGAGTCATAAAAATTTTAAAAATCATGATTTTGAAACTCACCACCATGATCACTACATATAGATAAAATCATAAAACCCTTTTCGTTTTTAACAAGTTTACATAATTTTAAAAAATATTTAAAAGAATCACTTTTCTGTGCCAAGAAATAGGTCCAAGTATATCTACCATAATCATCTACAATAACAAATGCATATTTACTACCTCCTAAGCTTGTAGTATCAATTGGTCCAAATAAATCCATATGGATCAATTGTAGTGGCCTAGAGGTACTTATTTGATTTTTTTATTTAAAACTACTTTCTATTTATTTTCCTAATTGACATGCATCACAAACTTTATCTTTTACGAACTTGATGCTAGGCATTCCTCTTACTAAATTTTTAGTTGAGATTTGGTTTAATAGTTTCATGCTAGTATGTCCTAGTCTCCTATGTCAAATCCATGCATCATCATTTAAGACCGAAAAATATATTTCATTACAAAAATTATCAATGTCAATAATATACACATTATTGCTTCTTAAGGCAATCATAGAACTATTTTTTTATGGTATTTCAATTATACAAGCATTAGATTCAAATTTAAATTATATCCTTTATCACACAATTAGCTAATGCTTAGTAGATTATGTTTCAAACCATCAACTAAAAATACATCTTCAATCAAGAGATTTGATTTATTACCTATGGTTCCTTTCCCAATGATTTTTTCCTTGTTGTTGTTGCCGAACGTGACAAATTCTTCATGTAGGCTAGTAAGCTTAGAGAAATGAGTTGGATCTCCAGTCATGTGCCTTGAGCATCTAATATCAAGGTATCATTTTGTGCTTCTAGCCTTTGTTTGGAGACATACCTACAAGAAATGTGGTTTTGGTTTATGTACCTATTTGCCTTTGGGTTCCTCATGAAAAATTCTACCTAGTATTACTAATGGCATCAAGTTATTTATTGTTCCTTTAGAAACCTAAATTAATTTGTGTGGACTATGAATTTTAAATGAACATTTATAAGTATAGTGTCCAATTCTTCCAAAAAATTATATTTATTTAATGGTGAAACATATAATGTAGGTCCTTTAACGAAGATGGTTGACTTTTGTTGAGTGTTACTCACAAAGCCAATTTTTTCCTTTCTATGAATATGATCCTTATTAGCAAGGATCATGTTTAAGGATTTGTTACCTATTTTAAAATTTTCTAATATTTCTGGTAATGAAACATTATCTTTCTTAAGTATATCTAATTCTTCACACTTATTGCAAGGAGCTATCCTATGTTCATTATACTCCTTTTTTAAAGTTTTAAACTCACTAGCAAGTGAAGCATGATATTTTATTTAATAATTTATACTTTTTACTAACTAATTTAAGATCATCAAACAAGTCATTAAATATATTAAATAATTTATTATGAGATAAAAAAGACTTGTTTAGGTTACTTATCTCGTTGCCAATTCCATTAAAGCATAATTTACAACTTCTTCCTTATTGGTTGGCTCCTCATCTTCGAATGAACTTGAGTCGTCCCAAATAACTTTGAGCTTCTTCTTCTTTAGTTGCTTATTCTTCACTCGGGGACATTCATTTTTGGAGTGTCCTAACCTTTTACATTCGTAATATATTATTAAGTCCTTTTTAGTTCACTTTTATTTTTAGCATCTTGTTTTGTTTTAGTCGTTTTTAAAGATTTCTTAAATTTTCTTATAAGAAGTGCAAAGTCCTCATCATCATCATCGTCAGTTGAGTTTTCTCCCAAGTGGTCTTCCTTGGTTCTAAGTGTTATGTCCTTGTTCTTTGGAAGGTTGTTCTCGAGTTCATCATGTGCTATACATGTCATTTCGTAAGTCATCAAAGACCCGATTAGTTTTTCAAGCGAAAAATTATTTAGGTTCTTTGCTTCTTGTATTGTCGTTACTTTGGGATCCCAACTTTTAGAAAGAGATCTTAATATTTTGTTAACAAGTTTAAAATTAGAAAAACTTTTACCAAGAGCTTTTAGACCATTGACGACATTCGTAAAACCATATACATGTCTCCTATAGTCTCACTTGGTTTCATGCGAAACAACTCATAGCTATGCACAAAAAGATTAATTTTTGATTCTTGGCCTCGACTAGTGCCTTCATGTGTAACTTCGAATGTGTGCTAAATCTCATGCGCAGTTTCACATATAGAAACTCGATTAAATTTATTTTTATCAAAAGCATAAAATAAAGCGTTCATCGCTTTAGCATTTAAAGAGAAAGTCTTCTTTTATGAATCATTCCATTCATTCATCGGTTTGAAATACTTTTCAAAATCACTTTCAACAATATGCTATAATTCAAAATCCATAGAAAGTAGGAAAATTCTCATTCGAGTTTTCCAATACGTATAATCCGTCCCATTGAACATAAGAGCACGAGTGATAGAAAGTCCCTCTTGATTGCCAAAGCCATCTCTCTTGGATTTTAAGTCAAATAGAGAGAAACATGGTTATGATACCAATTGTTAGGATCAAAGCGACACTTAGAGGGGGGGTGAATTAGTGCTTATGAAAAAATATTTATGTCGATTTAAATATTCGCTCAATAAAAATCATATCGAAAATTTGTAAAAGTGCAAGCAAAGATAGTACACAGTTAAATAACAAAGCAATGAAGATAAAAAGCAAAGAAGAGGAAGCAAACCGATTTTATAATGGTTCAGTCTCGTGACCTATGTCCACTCCTGATTCCTCCTCCGTTAAGGTCACTGGCTTCCACTATTGATCTTCCTTCAATGGTGAAGATCAACTACCCTCTTACAACTTTATTCTCCTTTTACAGGTTTAGGAGATAACCTTTACAAGTCTCTAAGCTCTCCCTTAAATAAAAAAACCTACACGAGACAAAATGAGGAGAAGCTCTTAATTACAACAGTGTTTTCATAAGATTTGTACTCTTAATGCTTGCATACTGTAGCAAGAATAGGTGGGGTATTTATAGGCCCAAAATGGCTTCAAAAATGGAGCCAAAAATCAAATTTTAAGTATTCCATATTGGTCTTGAAGATTATGTTCTGGGCGGTTCAATCGCCTGACATAGTCTAGCAAACTGTGTCTAGGCAGTTCAGCCGCCTGACACATCTTTGAAGATTGTGTCATCTTGGTGACCGTGTCTTCGAAGATCGTGTCTCATCTGACCTTAGGTTACTGAAATGACTTTTATAATAAGCTAAATCAACCCCAATTAAGGCATAATGGACCCTTAATTAAGTTTGTAAAACTAACTCTCATTATGATGCTAACTATAACACTCAACGTACAATCTTTATTGTCCGATCGTCTCTTCAGTGAACTCCCGACATCTTTCCGATGAACCCCCGGTGAGCTCCCGATTTCCTTCGGTGAACTCCCAACGAACTTCTAGCATTCTTCTGACGAAATTCTGGTGAGTTCTCGGCAAGCTCCCGATAATATCATCCGAACCTCGATCGGCCTCCGGCGAACTCTCGACGAGTTCCCATTGAGTCATCGGAACCTCAGCCCGATGTTCGAACTTGACTTTGGCCCAACATCTAATTGTAATGCCCTTTTATCTTCACAGTTAATCCTACATCACTTTCTTTAACACACAAGTCAGATTATAAAACTCATCAATTGATTTCATCATCAAAATCTGAGATTCAACACGAGGCACCAAGAATGCGGCTCTGATACCAAATGGTAGAACCCCACAGGATTCTATCGCTGGAACAATCTCTATAGGGGATCAGTCTCCTTTGAACTCTAAAGAGGTTCCTCCCTCTTGGTAAACGACCACAATGGCTGAAGAAAATAGTACATTGCTTAATTAAAAGGGGGCAGCTTCAAGTGCTTATATAGGGCTCAAAACCCTAATCCTAATGGAAGACTTTAACTCCTAATGAAACTCCTACTCCAAAACCATACCCACTACTTTCCCTAACCCTAGCTGACTCCCATAGGCAAAGTGGGTGGTGACTAGATAGGGTGTAGATGCTTGGATTAGGGTTTTGTTATAATCTTAACTCGATTAACCATATCTAACTCTGACTCCTAATCAGACTATGATTCAACTGAATCCTAATCTTTTTGGGATTTGGGCAAATTTATTATAATTGACTTAAGATCTCCTAACCGATCTAATGTCAGGTCTAGACCGGTCAATAAGGCACAATCTAATGATTCGACTCAATTAGATAGAACTCGACCTAGCTGGGGTCCTATCAAGTTCACTTATTTCCTCAGGGACCATGATATTCTCTCCCAGTGAACACCTTCATATACACCTCAATTTAATGGTGTATCAGAAAAGGGGAATTGCACGCTGTTAGACATGGTGTGGTCCATGATGAGTTTCACTGACCTACCCGTCTCATTATAGGGATATGCCCTAGAGACTGCAGCTTAACTTCTGAGTAGAGTTCCATCAAAGTCGGTAGTATCTATACTATATGAGATATAAAAAGGAAAGAAATTCAATCTTAAGGTGGTTAAGATTTGGGGCTGCCCTGCCCATGTTGGAAGACACAACCCTGACAAATTGGAATCAAGGACGGAACGATGTAAGTTCGTGGGATACCCTAAGGAAACTTGGGGGTATTATTTCTATCATCTAAGAGAGTTGTGTTATTTGAGAATGAACACATTCTTAATGGAAACAGTAGGAGTATGATAGAATTGAGTGAGGTTAGAGAACCTAACTCAAGCATTATTCCAATGCTCGAGTCTATTTAGGTACCTAGCACATAAGTTCCAACTTTATGCAGGTCTAGCGGAGTGTCCCACCCTCCTGAAAGATATGTGGGACATATCAGTGGATAAGACACTCAGGATGTTGATCCTGAGACCTACGAGGAGGCTATTATAAGTATAGACTCCAAGAAGTGGTAAGAAGCCATGAATTCTGAGATGAAATCCATATACTCCAATAAAGTTTGGAACCTCGTGGATGCACCTGAGGGTATCGTATGTATCGACTGTAAGTAGATATCTTCAAGAAGAAGATCGGAATAGATGGAAAGTTAGAGACCTATAAGGTAAGGCTGGTGGCTAAAAGATATTATCGACGATAAGGAGTTGACTATAACAAAACCTTCTCTCCTATAGCGATGCTAAAATCCATCAGAATTCTTTTGGCTATTATAGCACACTATCATAATGAGATCTAGCAGATGGATATAAAAACCACATTCCTCAATGGCAACCTCGAGAATGAGGTCTATAAAATACAACCAGAGGATTCATATCCGGGGAGAGTGTAGATAAGGTATATAGGTTGCTCAGGTCCATCTATAGACTGAAGCAAGCTTCTCAAAGTTGGAACATAAGATTTGATAAGGTAATCAGATCTTATGACTTCGTTAAGAACGAATATAAGCCTTGTGTGTTTAGAAAGATAAGTGAGAGCGCTATCACCTTCTTGGTGTTGTATATGGATGACATTTTAATAATTGAGAATGATGTAGGAATGCTCTCAAAAGTTAAGGATTGGCTATCTAAAAACTTCTCTATAAAAGACTTAGGTGAAGCATCATACATTTTGGGGATCTAAATCTATAGAGATAGATCTAAGAGGATGTTTAGCTTATTCTAGTCTAGGTACATATGCTTCATTGTCAAAATATTTGACATGAAAAATTTCAATGTCTTATACCGATGAGACATGAAATATCACTTTCTAGGAGTATGTCCCCAAAGACTCCTGAAGAAAGGGTAAACATAGATATGATACCCTTTACCTCTGTGATAGGGTCTATCATGTATGTTATGTTATATATCAACCTTGATATAACACATGCTCTAAGTGTCATAAGCAGGCATCAGGTGGATCTGGTTTGGAATACTATAAGGTATAAAGTTATCCTTAAGTACCTGAGAAGGACTAAGAACCTTTTACTGGTATATGGAGGAGGTAGCCTCCAGGTTAAGGCCTACATTGACTCAAGTTTTTTAATCTAACATCTATGATAGCAAGTCAAACTCAGGGTATATCTTCACCATGAATGAAGGAGTAATAAGCTGGAAGAGTTCCAAGCAAGATATTATTGCTTACTCAACCATAGAGGCAAAGTACATTGCTACAACAGAAGCAACAAAGGAAGGGGTGTGGATGAAGAAATTCATAAGAGATTTGGGAGTCGTACTAAGCAGCGTGGAGCCGATTCCCATATACTGCGACAACAACGAGACGATCACTCAAGCAAAGGAACCAATGTTTCATCATAAGTCCAAGCACATTTTGAGCAGGTTCCACCTAATTAGAGAGATCATAGCTCATAAAGATGTAGCACTAGAAAGAGTTTCATCTGAAGATAACATTGCAAATTCACTGACAAAGCCACTAGCTCAGACTGTCTTTGAGTATCATAAGGGTCTAATAGGGATCAGACACATCGGTGATTGACTTTAGGTCCAGCGAGAGATTACTAGTTATAGGTGCCCTACAAACCAATCACGTGAGTGATGACACGTGTGACACGCTGCATAGTCTTTTTGTATTATTATTGACATATTCTCATATTATATTATCTATTATATATATATATATATATATTAAATGATGTCCTTGCTTCTATGTAATGAGAATCAGATCATGATAAGATCACGATAATGATACTGATTCACTTTTAAACATAGATCATAAATAATCCTGGTCATAAGTTACTCGAGAGGGATATCAAGATAACTGGACAGACCAGTGTACTGTATACCCATCCATATAATGGAGGTGACTGATCTCGTAGCCACTTGTGTGGAGACACTGATGATACAGTACAGGTGCTCATTGGAGAATGAGTTCACTGATTAATCCGCTTACGGAATGTTATATGGTTAATAATACCTAACATTAGACAATGATTTCATACTCTTATTTATGTGTCTAGTTCTTAGACTTAGAGAACAAGGATGTCTTGTTTAAGTACTGTTAGGACCCTAGCTGAGTTGGGTCCAAGTCGATTGAGTCGAGTCATTAGATTAGGCCTCGTTGACCAACCGAAAGCTGACATTAGGTCGGCTAAGAGGAGATTTGAGTCTATTATAATAAATCAGCCCAAATCCTATTAGGATTAGGATTTGGCTGAACTAGAGTCTGGTTATGAGTCGGAGTTGGATACGGGTTAGAGTTAACTAAGTCAAGCTTGTAACCAACCCAATTGGCTACCCACTTTGATGAGGGGAAGAGCTCCATAAAGTTAGGACTCTTTCAAGGGTTGATTAGGAGTTAAATTAGGAGTTGGAGTCTTAGTTTACTTGAAGTAGAAGTTGCTTCTTAGAGTTGGAGTTGGAGTTGTTGGAAGTAGGAGTTGCTTCTTAGAGTTGGAGTTGGTGTTGTTAGAAGTAGGAGTCTGGAGTAGGAGTCCTATTACGAGTTAGGGTTCAGAAGCTCTATAAATAGCTTGTATTCTCCTCTATTTTTATCATTAATAGATCAATTATTTTTTAGCCTATATGCAAAAAACCGAGGGAGGAACCCCTTAGAGTTCTAGGGAGGCTGATCCCCTATAGAGATCACCCCCAAGCTTAGAATTTGTAAGGGTTCTAACACTTGGTATTTAAGCAACGTTCTTAGCATCTCGCTACCCTTCTATAGCCATCCATCATCCTTCCACAGTCATCCAAAGCAATTCCCACAATTGCTTGAAGATCGTCACTGAATTCCACCATCATCTCCACTACCACAGATTATCCTTTGATCTCACTGTGAATTGTAATAGGTTCTGGTTTCCTACCTTACTGCTACTACAATTTAGTTATCCTTATTCAAAAAACCCAAAAATTATTCCTATTTTACTGCACAAACTTTTGTCACAAAGTTTCCATCTCTACGACAAAAGTTGCATTACAGAATTTCAACTGCATAGCACTGCTTATTTAAACTTGTTGCACTGTGTTTCTTCTGTCCAAATCTCTATAAATTTTTTATGACAGCTTTGATACTTCTAATAGCATATTTCCTTTTGGTTTCATCAAAAAATTATCAATATAAATCGTTGATCTTTTATGTCCAAACTACTGCACTTTGGATGCAAAATTCTACCGCAGTTCATACCCGCGATCTTTGATTTTGCAAAACCTTTTGCTATTGTTTTCTTCCATGAAATTTTTGTTGGCATTACCTTTCCCTTACCAGCAGATTCTCCTTATGTTTTACTTGAATCCTTATTTCAAACTGCTGAAAAAAATCTTGTCTATACTGCTGAAATCTTTTGCCGAAAAAATTCTACTGTAGTACCTTCTCGTAATCTTTGATCTCGCCAAATATTTTACTGCCATAATTTTCCATGAATTTTTTGACAGTATTATCTCTCCCTCACTAGTGGATTCCCCATGAGTTTTACTTGAATCCTTATTTCAAATTGCTAGGAAAAATTGCATTTATACTACTGAAATTTTTTTGACAAAAAAATATGTTGTTGTGTCTTTGTCTTTCTTCTTCTCTAAACCCACCAAACCCTAACCATCTTGCTGCCACCAACCACAATGTCTTTAAGACACCCCTCTAGCCTTATAACACTACCATCATAACCTATCTAGAACCCAAATAGCACCCAAAATCATAGCCCAAAACAGTGACCTATCGTAGCCTATTGACGTAGAATTATGCAGCACTATCTTTCAGTGTTTTTTTGTTGCACTCGTATCTGATCCTTGTAGAAATGTAGCTGCCACCCATGTCATCTTTAGGGCACCCCTCTAGCCTTAAGATGTAGTCATAGTAGCCTATTTTCATAATCTACAACTAACCCTAACAACCCTAAAAAAAATTACAGCCCAAACAGCACCCTAAAACTGTAACCTTGATCCATCACCCTTTTGGCCACCAATCCCTACAAAACTGGTTGCTGCCATCAATAGCAACCCTAAGCCACCCCTCTAGCCTTAAGACGTAGCCATCATAACCTATTTCCAGAATCCGCAGCCATCCTAAACAGCAGTAGCACCTGTAGCAAACAATAGCCTATCGTAGCCTTTCGCCTTGAGCCATCTACCCTTTTTAGCCACCAATCCACCCAACCGTTTCATATCGCTGACCCAACAGTAAGAGAAGGATATTGACATCTTAGATCTGGAGACACACGCAATGGCATCTCAAGGTTCAATCAATGCCAAGTTTGAGGTATTTGAATCACGCATGGAGGATAGATTGTGCGCCTTATTCGCTGAATTCAGATTAGCCCGATCTTTGAGCCCAACAAAATTCCAGTAAGGTGCAAGTTTAGAGAGGTCTCCCAAAACAAAAGTATGAGCCACTGATATGATGCAGCCACACATGAGGGTGGACTTCCCTCAATGGGAAGAAGGAGACCCGACGGGATGGATTTCACGCGTCGAACATTACTTCCGCTATTACCGAACATCAGAGGATTCCATGGTGGACACCGCTGTCATCCACCTCGAAGGAGATACAATTCAATAGTACAATTAGCTTGAATACACCCATGGGGCTCCGATGTGGATATAATTCAAGAGCGCTGAACTACTTTGGGCCAACCAAGTACGAGAATATCAACAGACAACTTGTCAAGATCTGACAAACCTCCATGATCCAAGAATATCATACAATGTTTGAGAAATTATCTTACTTTGCTCGTAATTGGTCTAATAGATAATTATTAGGGATGTTCATCGAAGGACTCAAACCAAAAACTAAAGGAGAGGTTAAAGCGCAGCAGCCCCCCACCGTGAAGGCCGCAATCTCTGATAGAACCCCAGAAGGAGCTCTATAGATTTTGACCCTTGAGGGGGATCAACCCTTGGAACGCTATAGGGATTCCTCCCTCCTAGATTCGGCACAAGGCTAAAATAATATAGATGATTGCTTGATTCGAGAGGGGGGTGGCTACATCTTTAAATAGTGATCAAAACCTTAGCCTAAGGGGATGCTTGCCTAAGTAAAATTACCCATTTGCCCCTCCTATAGCCGACCTACCTTAATAGGAACAGGGGACGGCTAAGTTGGCTCTATAGCCAACCTAAGTAGGGGGAAAACCCTAGCCGACCAACCCAGTAAGGGGGGCGACGGCCACTAAGCTCTAAAGGCTAATCTAAATCTTAGTCATACTCCTTTATAAGATATGAGTGGCTTTATTACAATCTAACAGAGTTTTATTTTACTAGCACTAAGATGATTAGGACTCAACCCTACTGGAGTCCTATCAAGTCCGCCCTCTTAAGATCAGCCTTGTCCTCAAGGCTGAGGGTCTATAAACTCTGAAAATTGGATCTTCAGCTCCTCATCAGCTTGGGTGTCAATTGGAAGAATTTTGGCTGAGTCTTTGTCTTTAAATTTCCATTTAAGGTGGGATACCTAGAGGATTAACTGTAATCTTGATCTGGTGCATAGATCTGATCTCCATGTTAGGGCCCCTATGTAATCTCCAATTTTGCAAGACCCAAAGAAATAGGGAGACCGCTTCACTAAGGCTCGGGTTTCCTGCTGATTGGGCTAGAGGTGTAGAAAAACTCGATCTTCAATTTTTCGTCCATTCTGAAGTTTGTCAGGAGACTGTTTATTCTTTGCATATGTTACCATATGGTTAGTCTTTAGTGATAGCCACTCTTTCTTCTGGGATGATGACTGCCCTCTGGTATAGCTCAGGAATCCAAAGTACCCTGCTGAAGGTGAAGAATGCATCTCATGCAGAATAACTTGGATGTAAGGGGAAGAAGGAACAACAATAATTTTATCTTTGTAGCATAAGTCTTTTGAATCCCACGTGTAATGCCCCATGAAACCCGGATCCTTCTCCAATTTCTCCATAATGGCTTGAGCTTATGGATCATTCTTTCATTCCTTCCTAATATTGTCGAAGAAGTCGGTGGAGGGAAGGGAGATGGCTGAAATTTTGGCTTGTCCTGGTAGCCGAGATAGGGCATCTGCAACAACATTCTCTTTTCCTTTTCGGTAAGTAATTTCATAATCAAAGCCAAGGAGTTTAGTTACCCATTGTTGCTCTAGGAGGATATTTTCTGATCCAAGAAATATTTAAGGCTTCGGTGGTCAGTCTTAATCTGGAAACGTCGACCGATCAGGTAGGGTCTCCACTTTGTGACTGCGTGTACGATGACAAGCATTTTTTTGCCATACACAGACATTTTTAAGATGTGAGGGAGATAAAGCTTTGTTGGTGTAGGCAAGGGGTCAACCATCTTGTATTGGAACACCCCCAATTCTAATTTCGGACGCGTCAGCCTCAATCACAAAAGTTTGACTGAAATCAAGTAGCGCTAGGACTGGCGTCGTCATCATGGCAGCCTTGAATCTTTCAAAGGTTGTGAAGGCTTGATCTGACCATGAAAAGGAGTCCTTCTTGAGTAGGGACGTGAGTGGGGCAATGATCTTGCCATAATCTTTCACGAACTTTCGGTAGTAGCCCGTGAGTCTAAGGAAGCCACGTAGCGATTTTACGTTTATAGGTCTCGGCCATCCTTGCATTGTCTCGATCATTGTCGGGTCTACTACCACTCTATCCTATGATATAATGTGCCCTAGATACTCCACTTTATGCTGTAAGAAGTTACACTTTGACTGTTTAACATAAAGAGTATTCTCTCGAAGAATGGTTAGAACAGTATGTAAGTGCTCAAAATGTATATCAAGCGTAGGACTATAAATGATAGTATCATCAAAGAATACCAATACAAACTTACATAGAAACCTTCGAAAGATGTCATTCATCAAGCTTTGAAAGGTAGAAGGAGCATTTGTAAGTCTGAAAGGCATTACCAAAAACTTGTAGTGGCTGTTATGCGGAATGTAGTTTTCGGAATATCTTTAGTGCATACCCGAATCTGATGGTATCCGGATCAGAGATCTAATTTAGTGAAGACTCGGGCTCCTTTTAAATTATCCAAGTGTTCATCTATGACTAGAATAGGATATTTGTCATTGACGGTGATGGCGTTTAGAGCCCGGTAGTCAACGCACATCTACCACATACCATTCTTCTTACGCACTACCAACACCGGTGAGGAGTAAGGGCTGCAACTCGGTCGAATCACCCCGGTGTCAAGCATCTCTTTAATAATATTTTCGATCTCATCCTTCTGCAAGTGAGGATAGTGGTACGGTCACAAATTTACTGGAGGTTTGCTTGGCAAAATAGAAATACGGTGGTCATGCGGCCGGTTAGGGGGCAGCCCGCATGACTTTGAGAAAACATCCGTAAATTCATCTAGCAAATAGGCAAGCTTAGGATCTGAGTTTTGTATGTTCTCCCCCTTAGATGGCTACTAGATATGTATCAAGAATCCACCATATGCTTTGTGCAAAACTTTCTCCATTCGTTGCGATGAAATGGTGGAAATATGGCTCCCACGCTTGCCTCGTAACGTGACATGTCTCCCTTTGTAATAAAATTTCATGATTAATTTAGAAAATTCTAGGAGATATCACCTAGCATTATGAGTCATTCAATCCCGAGTATAGCTTCATAATCATCGATGGATAGGAGGAAGAAATCAGCTATCACTTCTTGGTCTTGGAAGAATAGTTTCACTCGCGGGCACCGTTGGTCGCAATTGAGGATTCGGTCGTCGGTGACCTTTACGTCGAATTTGTTGCAACCTTCAATTTGAAGCTCCAAACATCCAGCAACCTTACTATTGAGGAAGTTATTTGTGTTGCTTGTGTCAATGAGAATAGTGATGGGTTACTGTTTTAGAATCCTCCAACTTTCATCGTCTGCGGGTTGGAGTAGCCGACCAATGCATGCACTGCGTAGTCAGCCGGTTAGGAATCTTCCTCCATGGCTTCTTCTTCAAGTGCAAGGGCTTCTTTAGATGGTTCATTGTCCTCATCCTCCACTAGTTCAATCACAAAGAGCCGGCCATTTTAGCAGCGATGTTCTCGACTCCACGGTTCATCACAATGCCAACACAATCCTTTGGCCGATCATTCACAAAGCTCATCCCACATCAATTTTATTAGTGCGGGGACTCGGATGGTAGTAGAGGGGGCTGTAGGCCTCGGCATGGCTAGTCGGGGAGCAACCCTTGTCCTTTGTACCTCTTGGTTCAATCATTCTTCTTGAATACGCGCAAAGAAGATCACCGTCATAAAAGTGTACGGTTGCCACGCCTTTACCTCTCCTTGAATCTCTGGCTTTAGGCCCTCGATGAAAGTCCCTAAAAGTTATTTTTCAGACCAATCCACAATTTGATTAGATAAACGTTCAAACCATGTTTGGTATTCTTGTATTATGGAGGTTTGACGAATCTTTGCTAATTGTCTGTCGATGTTGTTGATATTGGTTGGTCTGAAGCAGTTCAGTAGTCCTTCCTTGAATCGCTGCCAAGAGGGTCCTCCATGGGTGTGCTCAAACCAATTAAACCACTGAATAGCATCTCCATCGAGGTAGATGGCAGCAATCTCCACCTGTGTGGCATCGGCGGTTTGGTAGAACCAAAAATAGCGCTCCGCACGCAAGATCCACCTGTGTGGCATCGGCGGTTTGGTAGAACCGAAAATAGCGCTCCGCACGCAAGATCCACCCGATCGGGTCTCCTTCTCCCCATCTAGGGAAGTCAACCTTCATGCATGGATTATTGAGATCAGAGGTGATGTGGCCACATTCTTGAGGATCATCTCATCGATCTGAAGTTTCTCCGTGCTGTGATTTCCTCGGGATCGACGGTCGGCTAATACTGAATTCGGCAAAAAGGGATTGCATCTTCTCTTCCATGTGGTTTTCAAAGGCTTCAAGCTTTACATCGATAGCCTCCTCTAGTGCCATAGTATATGCCTCTAGATCTGTAATATTGTGGTCTTTTTTCTATTGTCGGGTTAATAGCATGGGAATTTTGGAGAAGGGGGTGGCCGGTTGGAAGGTGAATCGATTTAGATGGGAGTAGGCTGCGGTTTAGGGCTGATTTGGGTGGCTATTTGGGTTCGGTTTAGGGTAAGGCTTGGATGGGTTTTTGGTAAGGATAGTAGAGTTTTGAGATGAGGACAAGAGAGTCCAAAATCCCACAAAAAACAACACTCAAATCTGATAGAATTCGATGAAAAAAGGTGTTGCGATGTGCTGTCCTACCGAACCGATTTTTACGTCGAAGAAATGATGACTTCTCGATGTAAATTCTAGAGGAAAGTTCAAGGAAATTATACAAAAACCCTTGATTCAGATATTGTTAATACCAGTAAAAAGTTTGACAAAATTTTGGCAATGTAACAATAGGAAAATAGGGCAAAAGATGAAAGGCAGATCCTTTATTGTAAAATTCTAACACTGCGTGATAGTGAAAGATTGCACAAGAAAACCAGTTCCATAAGTAGTTTTTTTCCAGAAATCAATCTCAAATGAAAGCCAAGTTGATCTTTAGAATCATGTAAAAATTTTGGTTAGAAAGGAGAAGAAATAAACCAGTTTCAAGAGACAAAAAGGCGGCTAAAATTTTTTGTAGCATTTCACCTTCACAACAATGATAATGTTTGCGACGAACGAAATTTGCAGTGGATAAAATTTGAGAAAAATCTTCAATGTGTAAAGTAAGGAATCTTGCAGTATTGAAGAGGCGTGGATGATAAAAATATATCAGATTTCTAGATCTCGCGGGGGGCGATAGCAGATAGATGGATCTGCGGCTTGGTGGGCGACAGTGGATGGAGGTGACGTCAAAAGCAATTGTGGAAATTGCTTGAAAGATGGAGGTGTAGATGATGGCTATAGGGTAGCAGGAACGCGGCTCTAATACCAGATGATAGAACTCCAGAAGGAGCTCTATAGATTTTGACCTTGAGGGGGATCAACCCTTGGAACGCTGTTGGGGTTCCTCCCTCCTAGACTTGACACAAGGCTGAAATAAAATAGATGATTACTTGATTCAAGAGGGGGGCAGCTACATCTTTAAATAGGGATCAAAACCCTAGCCTAAGGAGATGCTTGCCTAAGTAAAATTTACCTTTTGTTCCTCCTATAGCTGACCTGCCTTAATAGGAACAAGGGGTGACTAAGTTGGCTCTATAGTCGACCTGATCAGGGGAAAACCCTAGCCGACCAACCCAGTAATGGGGGCAATGGCTACTAAGCCCTAAGGCCTAATCTAAACCCTAGCTATACTCCTTTATAAGATAGGAGTGGCTTTATTACAATCAAACAAGGTTTTTATTAACTAGTACTAAGATGATTAGGACTCAACTCTGCTGGAGTCCTATCAATCTCTTTCGCCCGAATCCAAGAGGAACGACTGAACCAAGATGCTTGGAGGATGAGAAACACTCCTAGTCCAATAGCATATAAACCTCTCTCTACTCCCAGCCATTCTTCGTTGTCAAAAAAATTTGACGAGAGAAGAGCTACGTGACAGATCGGCGAAAAGCCTTTGTTGGCATTGCAACAAACTTTAGAGTCGCAACCATCACTGCAAAAAAGGGAGCTTTCCATGATAAAATCTATTGAAGAATCTAAAGAAGAGGTCTAGGAACCTGATGAGGAGAATACGAAGGAGGACTTGTAGTCAGTCGATTGCACGACTCATGCTTTAGCCGGCCATGCGAACCCGCAAGCAGCAAAAGTTGAAGAATCCTTTAAACATCAATCCATCACCGTCCTCACCAACAATCTTATGAATGGAAAGGGAGAACAAGTGACCTTATGCGAGAAATATGGGAGCGAAGTAATGACGATCTCGACACAGCGCTTGCAGAAGCTTGCTGAAATTTCAGGTGCCTCCGCCGAACTGAGCCGACTACTTCCTACCAGGCTATACGATCTGCATATGTTGATCTTGTTGGAGGAACTACTAGCATATATTCGACCATATTATTGTCCATATCCTCAGAGTACCGAAGCAAAAAGGATCATCTATGAGACGCAAGAGACACAGATCATTCAGCCATGACCTTCCATTGTAACAACACTTTATCTCCAAAAGCTTTACCTTTTTTGTCTGCAGTTATAAACTCTTCCTGAAGTGTCATATCCAATCGAACCAACTATGGCTTCTGAAGCAACGCTCCCAGATCTCGACCTATTTCCATGACTTCTTCAAGGAGCGGACCATGATGCTCAAAGTCTTCTATGATGATGACCACCGATCCATAACCCATGATCGCAAGAAGATTGAGGCCCTCTAGCGATAGTACCAGCATGGAATCTATGACACTGAACCTTACTAGATGGAGATCAAAATTCTAAAGGAACAGGAGGAAGGCATCCATATGTCCATCATCTAAAGGATCCTCATAGTCACGATGCCATCTACATCAAGAATTGGGATCGGCATCACCCTCATGCAAGATGGCCGACTCCTAATATGCATTGAGGCTCTCCCTACATTTCACACGATGTTTTTAATCTGTAAAGGGATACTAATTACTACTGAATTTGAAGTTTGGCATAATACAAGTCAACAACATAAAGGAGAGATGAAAATAGGCTCGATAAAATTATAGTTCCTACCCTCCTCGAACTTATAATGGGCTCATACCACAAGGGACCTTATCAAAGAGGAGCAATTATTCCAAAAAAAAGACTCGGTTACTATTAAAGAACAACCACGTGGCAGCCCATATAAGAAAGAAATAACCTCCCGACAAATACCGGAGCAGAAGAAAGTTTGCTATTGAGTATCAAGTTTCCCTTCACCTACAGCCCTACCAAGAGAAAATTCGAGCCTCAAGGAAGTGGTCCCCCTACTACTTTGGCCCTTGCAAAATTGGGGATCACAATGGAGCTATAACTTATGGATCAGATTAGTACATCAATTTAAAAATACAATTGATCCTCTAAGTATCTCAATGCAATGAAAGTTTAGAAAGGATGACTCAGCCCAGATCCATCCACCTGACATCCCAACTGATGAGGAGGTTCAAGTTTAGCTAATGATCACATGGGATCACAAGATCGTGATGCACTACCGTCCAAATGCTACTACCCCTGATGGAGAGATACAAGACAATGCTAGACCGTCGGACCACAGTGCGCCTATCGTACATACCACAAGGAAGCTTCAAGGAGAATTATATATCAAGACCCAAGGTTCATGGAGCCTTAGTCATGAGGACAAGGCTGATTTGAAGAGGGCAGGTCTGTTAGGACCTAGCTGAGTTGGGTCCTAGTTAATTGAGTCGAGTCCGTAGATTGTGCCTTGTTGGCCAACCTAGACTTGACATTAGGTCCGTTATGAGGAGATTTGAGTCTATTGTAATAAATTAGCCCAAATCCTAGTAGTATTAGGATTCGACTGAATTGGAATCTAATTAGGAGTCGGAGTTGGATACGGATTGGAGTTAACTAAGTCAAGCTTGTAACCAACCCAATTAGTTACTCACTTTGATGAGGGGAAGAGCTCCATTCAGTTAGGACTCTCTCAAGAGTTGATTAAGAGTTAAATTAGGAGTTGGAGTCTTAGTTTACTTGGAGTAGGAGTTGCTTCTTAGAGTTGGAGTTAGAGTTGTTGGAAGTAGGAGTTGCTTCTTAGAGTTGGACTTGGAGTTGTTAGAAGTAGGAGTCTTGAGTAGAAATCCTATTAGGAGTTAGGGTTTAGAAGTCTTATAAATAGCTTGTATTCTCCCCTCTTTTCATTATCAATAGATCAATTATTTTTCAGTTTATGTGCAGAAAATCGAGGGAGGAACCCCTATAGAGTTCCAAGGAGGCCGATCCCCTATAGAGATCACCCCAAGCTTAGAATCAGCAAGGGTTCTAACAAATACTCCTTTATTTGACATTGCACTTACAGGTCTGAAAAGTTCCAGATCTAGTATAGCCGGTTATCGAGATTTGTAGCTAACCTTACAAAGTTAATTGAGTGTCAATAAAGGATCATCCACTCTCTGTATCATAAGAGAAATATCTCATATTCTCTCGCTCAAGCAAATCCCTGATCAAGTTTTTCAGATTAAGAGAGGGGTTCTTTGGGAGAATCCAATTAGAGCGAGAACGAATGGATTTCGTATGTGGTCTGATAGTAATATGCCTAATATACGGTCTTTGGGTTATGATATGGATGAGCGACTATAGATACATGGTAATTAAGGACAGACATATCTAATATATAAGATCCCCTATACCGTTTGGGGATTATAGCGCAGTGGCCTAGTACGTACATAGTCAATGAGTTGAGTGAATTATTATGAGATAACAATTTATTGAGTCAGAAAGAGTTCTGATAGGTAGGACCTATGGCTAATTCGGTATCGGGCCTAGAAGGTCATATACATATTATGGATATTTCAGCGAGTAGAGGATTAGATATGAGTTATCCAATTAGCCCTTTTTTTCATTGGATGAGACCCAACATTGATAGATCCATGTATGAGGCCCAATTAGAGGCTAACTGAAATTATTGGATAAAGATCCAACAATCCTAGTAGTGAGAGTAATTGGATAGAGATCCAATACCCACTAAGGTATAATCCATTAGGGTTTTTGGTGGCTCTCTATAAATAGGAGGCAATGGTGACACAAATTGTGATAAGCTGTATCTTTGGATGCCCCCTCCTATTCTCCTCCCTCCCTTATCTTCTCAGCCAACTAGCCCCTCTCTAATGTAGGAGGGCATCGAAGAAGATAGAAGATCTTTTTCCACATTCGCTACGAGAAGCTGCACAAAAGTTATGAGATTTTGGCTACGATTGGAGCAGCATCGCTCCGACAACCCATCATGTGGATACTGTTATTTAATGAAGGATAAGTCTGAAGCATTTAAGAAATTCAAATAATATAAAAATGAAGTAGAGAACCAGACTAAAAATTGTATAAAGACTCTTTAATAAAATCGAGGAGGTGAGTACTTGAGTATAGAGTTCACCTATTTCCTCAATGATCATAAGATTCTATCTCAATGGACACCTCCTTATATACCTCAGCTCAATGATGTATCAGAAAGAAGAAATCACATGCTGTTAGATATAGTGTGGTATATGATGAGTTTTGTCGATCTACCCATCTCATTCTGACTATATGCCTTGGAGACCATAACTTACCTCCTGAACAGAGTTACATCTAAGTCGTTAGTGTCTACACTATATAATATATGAAAGGAAAAAAAGCTTGATCTTAAGGTTATTAAGATTTGAGGCTATCCTGCCCACGTTAGCAAACATAACCTTGATAAGTTGGAATCACGGATGAAGTGGTGCAAGTTTATGGGATACCTCAAGGAAACTTGTAGGTATTATTTCTATCATCCCGATAATCAAAAGATTTTTATTGCCAAAAGGGTAGTGTTCCTTGAGAAGGAGCATATTTTTAATAGAAATAGTATGAGCATGATAGAGTTGAGAGAGGTTAGAAAATCTAGCTCAATAACTATTCCGGAGACCGAGTTTATTTAGAAACCTAGCACACAAGTTCTAACTTTATGTAATTCTGGCATAGTGTCCCACCCTCCTGGAAGATAATGGGATATATCAATGAAGAAGACACTAAAGATGTTGATCCTTAGACATATGATGAGGCTATTATAAGGATAGACTTCAGGAAGTGGCACGGAGCCATGAATTTTATGATGAATTTCATGTACTCGAACAAGGTTTGGAACATTGTTGATGCACCTGAGGGTATAGTACCCATCGACTGCAAATGGATTTTCAAGAAGAAGATTGGAACATATGAAAATGTTGAGACCTACAAGACAAGGCTAGTGGCTAAGGGGTATCATCAAAGGCAATATGTTAACTATGACGAAACCTTCTCATCCGTAGTTATGCTGAAATCCATCAAAATTCTCTTGGTTATTGTAGCACACTATGACTATAAGATCTAGCAGATGGATGTGAAAATTACATTCTTTAATGGCAACCTCTCAAAGGAGGTGTCTATGATATAGCCTGAGAGATTCATGTCCAAGGAAAGTCTACATAAGTTATGCATGTTACTTAGGTACATCTACAGACTAAAGTAAGTTTTCCAAAGTTGGAACATAAGATTTGATGAGGTGATCAGATCTTATGACTTTATTAAGAATAAAGATAAGCCTTATATATACAGGAAGGTAAATAAGAGCACTATCATCTTTTTGGTGTTATATGTGGATGACATTCTGATCATTATGAATGATGTAGGAATATTCTCCACGGTTAAGACTTGGTTATTTAGACACTTCTCCATGAAGGATTTAGGGAAAGCATCCTATATTTTGGAGATTAAGATCTATAAAGATAGATCTAATAGGATGCTTGACATGTCCCTTATATAAATACCATTGTCAAAAGGTTTGATATGAAAAATTCCAAGAGATGTCTCATACCGATGAGTCATGGAATATCACTTCCTAAGAGCATGTCCCTAAGGACTCCTAAAGAAAGAATAGACGTGGATAGGATATCATATGCCTCTACGATATGGTCTATCATATATGTTATGCTATGTACCAAGTTTAATATAGCGTATGCTCTGAGTGTCATGAGCAATTATCAGGGGATCTAAGTTTGGAACATCAGAAGGTAGTAAAGTGTATTTTTATGTACATGAGAATGACTAAGGATCTGTTACTAGTTTGTGGAGGAGGTAGCCTCCAGGTTGAGGGCTACATGGACTCTAGTCTGATGTCAATAATAGCAAGTCGAATTCAGGATATGTCTTCACCCTGAATGGAGGAGCAATAAGCTAGAAGAGCTCCAAGCAAAATACTAATATTGACTCAATCACAAAGCCAGAGTACATTACTGCGATAGAAGTAACAAATGAGAGAGTTTGGATGAAAAAAGTTTATCATGGATTTATGAGTCGTATCAAGCAGCAATGAGCTTATTTATATATATTACGACAATAATGGGCCGATTGATCAAGTGAATGAACCCAAGTCTAATTGGAAGCATGTTCTGAGGAAGTTCCACTTAATCATAGAGATTGTGGCCCGTGAAGATGTAGCAGTGAAAAGAATTCCTTCCAAAGATAATATTACAGATCCACTAATAAAGTAATTATCTCAAATTATCTTCGAGCGACATCGAACCCTGAAGGGGTTCAAGCATGTAAGTGATTGATTTTAGATCAAGTGGGAGATTACTAATTACAAATACAATGCAAGCCAATCACGTGAGTGATGACACATATGACACACTACAATAATATTTTTTTACATATTATTGATATTAGTATTTTCTCATATTATCTATTATTTACTGCTTATATATTGTGATATCATTGGATCTGTGTAATGGGAATCCGATCATGATGAGATCATGATAATAAGATCGATTTACCTTTTAAACATAGATCCTAAATAATCCTGGTTATAGGTTACTTAAAAGGGACATCGAGATAACCAGAAAGACCGACATGTTGTATACCCGTCCATATGATGGAGGCGATTGGTCTCATAGTCATTTGTGTGGGGGCACTAAGGGTACAATATAGATGCTTATTGGAGAATAAGTTCATTGATTGATTCATTTATGAAAAATTGAATGATTAATGATACCTAACGTTAGATAGCGATTATGTACTCCATTCTTTGATGTTAGACTTACGAGTCTGGAACTTTCAAATCTGGTATAATCGATTATTCGGAATGTTAACCAATCTTACAAAGTATTGAGTGTTAATAGAGGATCATTCACTCTCGATATCATGAGAGGAATATCTAATGTATTCTCACTCAAGCAAATCCCTAGCCCAGGTCATTCAAATTGAGAGAGAAAGAGTTCTTTGGGAGAATCTGATTAGAGTGACACTCCGATAGATTTCATATGGGCCTAATGATATCATACATGTTATATGATATCTTATATATTAGATGGATAAGAGACTATAGATACACGATACCTGAGGATAGATAGGTCCAACGGATTAGATCTCCTGTATTGCTTGAGGACTATGGCATAGTAGTATAGTACGTCCATTATCAATGAGTTGAATAACTTGTTATGGGATAACAATTTATTGAGTCAGAAAGAGTTCTGAGTCGAAAGGAGTTCTGACAGGTAAAACTAATGACCAGTTCGGTATTATGCTTAGAGGGTCACACATATATGATAGATGTTGCGATTAGTAGAGGTGTAGATACGATATATATACGGAGCTCCTGTTTTATTAGATATCCAATAAGATCATGTATTATTAGATCCTAAGGATGAGATCCAATAAATATTAATAAGAGATTATTGGATAGAAATCGACTAATTAAGAAAGGAAGAGAAGAAAGATGATGATATTAAGATACATAAATTTATATATTTTATTTTTATAATTATAAAAATTTTAATAAATATAAATACCAAAATACCAAATAGATGTAACTAATGGAGCTAATATATAATTAGCCCATCCACCAGCGATCTGCGTTAAATGTCGAGGAAACCAGCAAAACAAAAAGTTATCTTCCCCTCTCTTCTTTTCCAGACTGCAAGCAGCTGTTGTCACGATCTCCAGGTTGAATTCCCTTCTCCAAGCAAGCAGTAATGTTGATTGCTTGTTCCCGACACATAACGAGAGAGAGAGAGAGAGAGAGTCGCCATTCCACGTATAGTCACGGGGAGGAGTAGGGAGCTCCCTCCTCCACGAAGTCCCAGCGGCGCGGCATTTAAACTCCACTGCTAACCACCACCAGAAAGCTGCAACTTCTCTACTAACATTAATGGCGGAAACCTCCTATTTATACTGCTCTCCCTCCGTCTCATTCTGCATGCTTAAGTTTTCTTCTGATCCTGCATTGGCTCGTCACGAAATGGCGAAGTGGGCGTTGGTCCTTCTGATGGTTATGGCGTGTGTTGCGAGTGGGAGTGGGAGAGAGGAAGGGAAGAAGTTGAGCAGTTCGGAGAACCAGTTGTCTGACTCCAGCTCAGGGTGGAAGGGAGGGAGCCATGGTGTTGGGCCTGGGATTGGTGTTGGTGGTGGGCCGATTAGCGATTGTGTTAGGAAAGGGAAACGGCATGGTGGCGGCGGCGGTGGAGTTGGCGGAGGGAGAGGGATCGGTGGAGGTGGCGGTATAGGTGGTGGAGCCGGTGGAGGCATTGGCGGAGGCGGTGGAGTTGGTGGAGGTGGCGGAGCTGGTGGAGTTGGTGGTGGCATTGGCGGAGGCGGTGGAGTTGGAGGAGGAGGTGGAGTTGGTGGAGGTGGCGGAGCTGGTGGAGGTGGCGGAGCTGGTGGAGGCATCGGTGGAGGTGGTGGAGGGAGAGGGATCGGTGGAGGTGGTGGTATAGGTGGTGGAGCCGGTGGAGGCATTGGCGGAGGAGGTGGAGCTGGTGGAGGTGGTGGAGTTGGTGGTGGCATTGGCGGAGGCGGAGTTGGTGGTGGCATCGGCGGTGGTGGTGGAGCTGGTGGTGGCATCGGCGGTGGTGGTGGAGCTGGTGGTGGCATCGGTGGAGGTGGTGGCTTCGGTGGGGGTGGTGGAGCTGGTGGAGGCATCGGCGGAGTTGGCGGTGGCATGGGAGGTGGTGGCGGAATTGGAGGTGGCATCGGTGGAGGTGGCGGGGCTGGTGGAGGCGGCGGAATTGGCAGTGGCATGGGCGGGGGCATCGGCGGTGGTGGTGGAGTTGGTGGTGGCATCGGCGGAGGTGGCGGGGTTGGTGGAGGTGGTGGTCTTGGAGGAGGCATCGGTGGGGGTGGAGGTGTAGGCGGCGGGATTGGAGGAGGTGCTGGGGCTGGATTCGGAATCGCAGGTGGTGGCGGCATTGGTGGAGGAGTTGGTGGAGGTGGTGGTGTTGGAGGAGGCATCGGTGGAGGTGGTGGTGTTGGAGGAGGCATCGTTGGAGGTGGAGGTGGAGGTGTAGGCGGCGGGATTGGAGGAGGTGCTGGGGCTGGAGTCGGAATCGCTGGTGGTGGAGGCATTGGTGGAGGTGGAGGTGGAGGTGGAGGTGGAGGTGGAGGTGGAGGTGGAGGTGTAGGCGGCGGGATTGGAGGAGGTGCTGGGGCTGGAGTTGGAATTGCGGGTGGTGGCGGCATTGGTGGAGGTGGTGGTGGTGTTGGAGGAGGCATCGGTGGGGGTGGTGGTGTAGGCGGCGGGATTGGAGGAGGTGCAGGGGCAGGAGTTGGAACTGTGGGTGGTGGCGGCATTGGTGGAGGAGTTGGTGGAGGTAGTGGTATTGGTGTTGGTGCCGGAGGTGGAGGTGGGATCGGAGGCGGAGGTGGTGGAGGTGGTGGGTTTGGTGGAGGTGGCGGTATTGGTGGTGGCGCGGGAGGTGGAGCTGGTGGTGGACTAGGTGGAGGAGGTGGTTTTGGTAGTGGAGCTGGTGGAGGTTGGGCCATCGGCGGTGGTGGTGGCGGTGGATTCGGTGGTGGCGGCCGCGCAGGCGGCGGCTTTGGTGCCGGAGGTGGTGCAGGGGGCGGCGCAGGCGCAGGCGTTGGTCTTGGTGGGGTAGGTGGTGCAGGCAGTGGATTGCGCGGTGGCAAAAAGCATCAGCATGTGGAAATTGGTGGTGGGAAGGGCATCGGCAGTGGAGGCAGGTCAGTAGGAGGTGGTCTTGGCGGCTCGCTGGAGCAGGGAAAGCCTCATCAACTTACGAAGCCTTGAGAGGAAGAAGGCGTTGTGCTAATTTACGTTGCTTTTGCACGCAGGATTTGGTTGCTTAATAAGGCTAGTCCACGTGGAGGAGGTATTAACTAATGATGTGTCGTGTGGTTTGTCGTCAGTACCGGCTTTGGTGGTTCATTGTTTCATTGCATCTGGCTATTGTTATATGTAATGTTCTCTGCTTCGTTGCACTTTGAAGCCGATTGATTCTCTGCTTCCACTACCAACCGTCTGATGAGTAGATGAGTTAAAAATAATAAAATAAAAGAATATGAATAGATATATAGATATATGTATATATATTATTAATTAAACATTAATACAAATTGAGACATCGTGTTCCTATTAGTTAACCTATTTCTTCCTGTTCACAGTATTAAATTTTTTGACGCCATTGCAATTCCTTTTTTCCTTTTATTTTCCGATGAATAAATTCTTGCAACATAATCTGATACAGCAATAATTTCTTGTGCGTTGTGCTTTACTCGACCTCAGCTGGCCGTTGCTATGCATGTTCTCCAGCCATGAGATTTCTTCTTTGTGGTGTTCGGGCTTCCAGAATTGCAAATCGGCATAACATGGAATAGCATAAAGCTAGAGGTTACTTGAACACCGGATTCCTAGAGATATCAATAAAACTGCAAATTTTTGGTTTTCCAATCCATTCTTTTTTCTGCAGTTCATCAGACAGCTCTAACCAGCTATTATATTTAATTGTCACTCATGAAGTCTCTGTTTTTTTCCCTGTGAAGAAATGTGTTCCATGCTATTTCTGACAAGATTGCGGAAGCCTTGTGTAGAGCTGTCTTTTTAAAGAGAAGAGTAGGTATTTGCCATAACCAAAACTTGGATGCATGGCTACTGAATCCGATGTAACATTTACATAAGAGCAAAACAAATGTCTGGGGATAAAGCAAAAAAGAAAATTGGCATCGACAAAAACCTTGATAATTGGCTAAGGAACCAACAAGCGAAACCCAAACCAAGAGAAGGCAATAAAAACTAAAGCTACCATAATGTCCATAACTCTGATCATCAAAATACCAAAATGATTCGTTACATGACACACAAGGATTAAAAAAAATTGGAATAGCCCAAAGAACATCAGAAAGAGAATAAGAGGATATGATCAGGTCATCTACAGGCATCCCAATATTTATTTTTGGAGTTCGGTAAACAGATACAGACCTGTTCGGAGCTTCTCATGCAAAAAACAAACAAACATTACCGTGCTGGCTGTTGATTGTAGTGGCTCTTCTCTTTCTTCTTTGCAGCAGCAAGCCTGGCACTCCTTGCAGCTGCCTCGACTGCTGCAGCTTTTGCAGCAGCATCCATCTCCTTGTTCGATTTTTTCTTCTTAGTGGAAGTCACCTTCTTTAGCCTCTCCTTCACATCAACTGCAGATGTATCCTCCTCTTCAGGTTCAGCCACCGCCTCACCTGAGTTCTTGTTATTATTGAGATCTGCGAGCTGTTCCTCTTGTTCTTTGGTGTCGTTAGAAGATTTATCCTTTTTGGCCTTCTTCCTCTTTGAAGTTTTGCTTTCTGAAGGAGCACCAGTGTTCTCCTTTTTCTCTCCACCACTTTGCTCATGTTGTTTCTTGTCTGAGCATTGATAGATTGAGGCCATTTTAGAAGGAGATACACAATTTTTACAGGTAGCGCATAATCATTTGTATGCACTAGAATACATAAGACTATATGCATGTTAAATGAGAAAACAATAACGACAATATGTATATACATACATATATAAATACATATTTTATGCATGAAGTGATTGCATATATAATAAAACTGCCAATATATTATTCTGTAACAGGTAAAAGTGGTACCATTTGTCTCATCTTGTGCAACATCACTCTCTTTGCCAGAAATGCCAAGCTCATGTAGAAGTGCATCAAGTTCTGCCATTTCTTTTTTCTTAAGCTCCTTCTTTGACAGTTGCCGTTCTGCATCTTTGGGAGGTACCGGAACAGGTTTCTCCTTTTTTGGTTCATTTGCAACAGCAACCTCAGTTTCATTTTCAGGTTCCTCCTCAACATCATCATCACCGATGTCAAGACCATCTTCCTCACTTTCACTTTCCTAAACAACTCCATACGCTACAATAAATCTTGAAGGTCCAAAAACAATTTTCGGTATTGAACATTAAGCACAAGATCTTGAAGCATGGTTAAATCAAGCATACATATATCAAACTATGCACAAACTGTTATTGAACACTATGCACAAAGATATTCTATTGGCAGCAAAAACTGTTATTGAACACTATGCACAAAGATAAGTTTTAGTAAAAGGCCAAGTTCCTTTAGAGCAAACAATGCAAATTAATCGGAAAGACAAGATGTATAATATTATATAAAAATTATTAATGAGTCTGTTAAAGCATAACTTTGACATGTTATGGAACAACTTGTATGCAAATGATGTTCATATAGAATAAGCAGTAGATCCAGTCAACAGTACTTGATCAAAGAAAGGAACTCAAAGTTTTCAGAAATACTACCTTGATAACAACTCCACAAAATTATGCTAAAAATTCTCATTCGTCAGGACAAATCATTCCTTACATGCAAGGAGATAAGCCACACGGTAATTGAAGCACAAAAAAAGAAAAAAAAAAGAAAGCCACAATACTCCGTCTGCCTTGTCAATGGTGGAACATAAATCCACTCAAATTAGGTTTGTACCTAGTTAATCTTAACATTGACAAGTATAGATTGGATTAGAACATCTTACGGGCACATGGATGAGCATTAATTTATAGATTGAGATACTATGGAAAATAACTTTGCCGCGAAATTAGTATACCATGAGAAGTCTTGGTTAATTAGGCTAAAAAGGCACTGACGACCACAAGTCTCATTCAAGTAAGTTGTGATGAGTGTCAGGATATGAAAAGAAAAAGAATCATCTAAAGCATCAAAAGGTGAATACTAAAAATTTTGATACAATTCCATTATATACAAGTAACTTGTTAAAATGGTAGAAATTGTATAATTCAAGAAAAGATAAGCATTTTTGGACACACAACTAAACTGAGCATGCATCATACTTCAGATAAAAATTAGAGCCACACATTCCATGCATCTAGAAATTTAACAAAGGTGCATGTGTGTGCACTTTGTTGTACCATATTGAAGCGATGAATCATTATCTGAAAGAAGCCTAGTTATTACAATTAGGAATAAAATCAGAGGTTGAAAAACAGATGATTGTTAAATAATGTTCATAAAGAACTACTTAATCAAAATTTGCACTAAGCATTACTACCACAATGAATGGGTAAACAACAGAGGCAAGCTTGTCCAACATGACAAATTGCTAAACATAAAATCTGCAGCATCTAAGGTACGTGCCTGTGTGAACGAACACAAATATAGGACATCAATATATTTTGACATGTTCACATACAAACAGAGGTATAGTTGCTCAAAAAAGACAAACAACAACAACAACAATAAAACCGTAAGTCCCAACTAATTGTGGCCGGCTATATGGATCTTTTGTCGTCATTGAGATATATAAAAAATCATATATTTAGTCATTCTAAAAATGAATTTTCCAAAAAAACTATCTGTCGTGATTGGAGATACATGCTTCTATCATATGATACATGATTATGTATGATATAAAAACACTACTTGAGCATTAGAAATTTGGAACAGACTGAACAAGTCCAGTAATAAATCAAAATATCTGACAATGTGCAATGTCCACTAAAAAGGAATCTGTTAGCAAACTTACGAAACTATTAATGAAATTTAATATATCACACAATTCAAAACATGGGATCTACATTTAAGCAGCAAAAAACAAAAAGAATAAATTTGTGTGCTCAATACAATAACACATGTAGTACATCATGCAGAAACAAAAGAACATGCTAGCAGAATAGATACTAAAGCGCATAGGCAGCAAAAACTAAACCGGAGAAAGTTTTCAGTGGCATCATTCTTCCATTAATTTAAGCAATACAATAGTATGCATTGGAAAACCTCAATAGGAATTCATAATTCAAACATATTTTATTGAACTATTGTGAAACTCATAATTCAATTGTGAAACTCATAATTCAAACAAACATACTGAACTAATCCAAAATCAAATTCATCTACAAATCACATATTAGGTTCAAGAAACCACCGCAGAGCCAGCAACTTCAAAATTAAATCAAAATATAAAAACATTAATCATCAAAGTACTTAGCCATAGACAAACAAGTATGTATGGCATACAAACCTCCTCTACTGCTGTCACAGCTTCCTTGTTCTGCTGTTGCTCTGACAAGCCCCAAACAGTCTGGGGTGGTGCTGTGGTCGCAAAGTAATCATCGTCATCATCAACGTCGGCCCAAGATTTCGCCGTCAGTGGCGTTGGTGCCCAAAACACATGTGGCTCGGATTCCTTCGCCCCGCTCTTGGACGATCCCTTGCTCTTCAACTCCTTGTTCGATTTCTTCTTCTTCTTAAGAGTCTCGAGCGCTGCAAAAACGTTGGTGCTGCTAATTTTCAAGGGCCCATCGTCCCTCCTGCTTCCACCTCCAACCATCTCTCCCTATCGCAACGCCAAAACAGATCCAGCGTATCTTGATAAACCACCTCAATTCAGCAAAGCCCTCAAATGTCACTGGTTCAAGAGCTCCAGGCCTAGATTACCTGTTGTTTTGAACAGGGATTTTGATGTACAAATGAACAAATGATTCGAACCTTAGCAGTAAGTTGTGATCGGATGGCTTACAGAACCGAAATCTTTGGAGGGACTTCAAGGATCAAAACAGGAGAGCAAACCTTATTGTTCGAGGAAGAAAGGATCGGAAGAAGATTGAAATTGCGAGAGCCGCCGATGGGTGGTTAACCAAGAAAATCTACGGTGTGACGGTGAGAGAGAGGATTACAAGAACCAAGTCTTAGGTTTCGGAAGGGAGCGGATCAGTTTCTAGGGTTTCGAGGCAAGAGCTCGTGAGAGAGAGACAGAGGACGCGCAATGGGCGGACCGGGGCAGAGAGAGAGAGAGAGAGAGAGAGAGAGATTAGGGCAAACGGATAACGTCTTCGAACAATTATATATTAAACTCATGCTTTTGATGCTCATACGGGTCCCACGAGACCGCATGTTTGTCACCAATGAAAAAGCAGGTATTTTTGCGAACAAACACTCGCTCATTGACGACAGGAGAGGAAGTTTCTTTATATTGTTAGCGAGGTACGAAGCGGTTAACAGACGCCACGCGGTGTGTGGCTGCAAACCAAAGGCCCCGGTTCCCGGATTGCCTTGGAATGCCTTTACCTATCGTATTCCCGCGGTACATTTAAGCCACCACGATCACAAAATACCAATTGATGAACAGAGTTTGTTATGCTAATAATCCATCGTTAATGATTATATATATATATATATATATATATATATATATATATAATCTCTTTTGATTTATATATGGCCTCATCCCTACATGCAAATCACGCACATATTGCCATGTGAAATATTTGGAGCAGAAGATACAAATTCTACCTCTAATCTTGAGGACAATATTTTTTTTAACTGGCGGGTTATCATACAACTTGGTTGATAAAGAACATGCATTATTTGTCACTTTATTTATCTATTTTGCACTGTTTAATCAGATAGAAAATTAAGTTAAAATATTTTAAATATATTTAATTATATAATAAGAATCACATCTTAGTGATTAGTGTATTGTTGTATACTTGATAGATCTCGTATTCAATTCACTTGAGATTATCTTTATGCATTATTCAATATAATAAATAAAATTTAATATTTAAAAAATAAAAATTATATTATAAAACATATAAGCTTACAAAGATACATTCGACATTATTGTCGCAATATTATTTATTTAAAATCTCAATCAATTCAAGTTCATGTAATGTGGGAAAAATAACACTTGTACATTCAATTGCCACATTGACTATTCGTCACCTCAGTGACGTTCGAGTTGGGCTGCTGATCAGAGCTAAACGTCGACAATATCTATTTCTAGAAACTACCAATGACAAAATAGTCGATGTCGGAATAATTGCTTATTAAATTCAAACTGTTACACATTCCACCTATAAAAAGGTCTCAAGATTTATCCATATGATTTATCCTTTAGCAAAAAAAATTAATATAAATAATTTCCTTCAAATAAGTTACTTTCTAATCTAAGCATCAAAAAAAATTTATAGGGTTCACCAAATTGAATCTGACGTGTTACATAATCAAATCAGACTTTAGCAATGTGGTATTGATTTGTATCTAATGAATTAAGTTTTCAAATAAATATTATATATTTTAATAGTCACATTAATGCTCCATGCTGTAGACCACATAACTAAAATTATCCCCCTTCATTTTTAGTACTAATTAATTTATCTTTTTTATAGGTTCTTCAGGACATGAATGAGATTACAATTACATTGATCTTTTACAAATAGATAACGTAAAAATATCTCATGACTTAGATAATTTGAATTAAATTTATGACATTTTATATCAACACAAGGTGAATGCTGTGAGCCGTGATGGTTGTTCCACCCACCATTCGCTTTAGGACCGTCCTGTTTAAAGCACTCGTGGTTCTCTCTCTGCAACCTAAAACACCAAAAATAGATATTAACTTTTGTCCTTCAATATAACGAATTAAAATTGATTTTAAAAAAAACTTCATTTGTTTTTTAGGAGGGGGTTCGTTTTCTCATTCATTTTTGTGTGGTTGCATGCAGCTGCAGCTGCAGCAGAGGAAAGGCGCAAGTCCTTCTTACGTGTGGCTCAAAGATGCCACACCTTATTTGACACCGAGATGTGGTAGCCCACAAGTATAAAGCCCTGGATTCGTTGTTCGGTGTGCATCAGTCTGTGGGTCCCTCTGGCTCTCCCCTGGCCACACATGCAACTGTCAATTAGTTGAAGTCAAACCAAACTTACTATAGAATGTATTAACTATGTTGCTTAATTGAAGTGAGTAGGGGTTTTAATTTTTGCTTATATGATGTAATCGAGGCTTAAACATCTAATTCATGAAAAGAATCGTGAAATAAGATAAAGTCAAACAAGAAGGTAAGTCAAAGGAAGATAACCAGACATAAAAAAATAGAAAAGGTGATATTATGAAAAAAGACTGATCAATTATTGTGTTTTACATAAAAAAGGATAAAATTGAGGTCAGATTTTGATTTCTCCGTAAAAGGAAACAAGAACTGAAAAAGCAGTATGTCTCGGTCTCTGCACCTGGCGGTGAAACCACACCCGTCGCCCACGGCATCCATTTAGTCTCTAACGGCGTGCTCACTACTTTCCGTAAATACCCCCACCTCAGTGTATTTAATTCTTCGTGTCTTTCGTCTTTTGTCGCACTCTAATGTATATTATAGTCTTTTTAGTTATTTTGACAGTCAACGACGTCCAGAAGCATCGCTTCCTGAGAAATCAAAACTGGCGTCTAAAACCGTTTGGGTGGACTAATGGGTTCTGACGATGGAATGAACGGCAGATTAAGCAGTCGCATAAAAGATAGCATGCGCGGAAGCGTGAACGTATCATCCACGGAGCGGTCCTATGCGTGGTCGACGTTGGCGGAAAGAAAAGGGGTATAAATACCGCCCACTATGCTCTCCGCTCATATGACCGGAGGGTTCGAGAGAGGGACACATTGACAGTAGGAATGAAACATTAGAGAGGTCTCTCGCCAAGATCGAAGCCGGAACCCGACCCCAGGAGAAGGTTGGAGAGACGAAGGCGAGGGAGGAAACTCGCTGTGCATCGGCGACCGAGATTGGAGCTTCGATTTGCTCTTCGTTATTTGAAGGTGCCAATCGCCGGCCTGATCCGTCTTTTTCCGATCTCCATTTCTATTGCTTCCTATCTCCATTTGGATCTCGTTTGGTGTTATTATGGCTGCCGATGGTTCTGTTGCTGATTCTTGTCGTTATCGTCTTTGGGGTTAAGTGGGATCTGACTAAAAATTCGAAGGGCTTTTCACACTGTTGTTGTTGTGGTGGTGGTCGTCACATCGTTCTCTTCCCGAACAACATTTTGTTGATGTTCCAGTGTAGCTTGTTATCGTTTTCGGGGATTTCTGTAGTTTTTAGGGAGCTTTTGTAGGATTGACCGCACGAGTGCTTTTCTGAATCGATTTTTTTGGGAGGGCTTAAATGGAGTTTTTGTTTGAGGTAGGGATTTGTCAGTCTTAAAAGAGCAAATATAATGTTGCATGGAGATAATGAAGGCGTTTGCTTAATTTTGTTTGTTTGTTTCAATGTGTAACTAAACTTGGTTGTTTCATTGTGCCTTCATGTTTTGTACTGTGGTTATGTGAAGTTATTTTACCGATTCTAACGAAGAATGTGTCGTTTTAGACATACTGTTTGGTGTTCATCTCTAAATAATAGAGATATTTGATAAAAATCATGTCTTTTGATAATTTTGAGGAAGATAGTTTATTATGAGCTGATTTTATAGAACTGCTAGTCTCTTCGTAGAACTTGACTTTGTCACGATTTTGACAAAACAATTGTGCTTTTGTCCTACTAACAGTTATTTGCGGTCTATAATTGACAGTATGGTTGCATCCGTGGCGGCGGCCTTCTTCCCTGTTCCATCTTCCTCTTCCACTGTCTTAGCTCAAGCATCGAAGAGCATTGGTGATGGCCCTCGCAGTTTGGGCATTCAGGGTATCGTTGCCAAACCTAATTCATCCTCAGGCGCAATGGAGATTAAGGCGCAAGCACAAACCCTTCCGAAGATCAATGGTACAAAGGTTGAACTGAAAACCAAAGAGCATAAGGCTGATGAAGAAGATGTTGCTTCAGTCCCAAGGACATTCTACAACCAATTGCCTGACTGGAGCTTTCTGTTTGCTGCCATAACAACCATTTTCTTAGCAGCTGAGAAGCAGTTGACGCTGCTTGATTGGAAGCCCAAGCGGCCTGATATGCTTGCTGATGCATTTGGGCTTGGCAAGATTGTTCAGGATGGGATGGTTTTCAGGCAGAACTTTTCCATTAGGTCATATGAGATAGGGGTGGATCGAACAGCTTCTATAGAGACTTTAATGAATCACTTACAGGTAGGTAAAAAATTCCTGCTGTGAACACTGTGGACGCCTTCACCCTTCATCATTCACACCATTACATTGTTGCAGGAAACAGCACTTAACCATGTTAGGAGTGTTGGTCTACTGGGTGATGGATTTGGTTCAACACCTGAGATGAGTAAAAATAACTTGATTTGGGTTGTCACGAAGATGCAGATTGTCGTAGAACATTTTCCTTCCTGGTAAAACAATTATTCATTTTCTTGAACGATAGTAAAGTACTAGTAAAATTTACAATTCTTTTCTTATCACTGGTCAGGTTGAATGTTTTGAGAACTTCTGTAATTGTACAAATAAATATAGTCCTGCACTCATAGCTTGCTGTTATATTTTCCATTTTTCTGATATTCTATATATACCCTAATTCAGTCCTTAAACAACTTTGTTCGTTTTTTTAAGCTTTATCTAATATGGTCTGTGACTTAAGATGAAGTTATCTGTTGTAGATGCAGGTGAAATGCTATTTAAAAAAATGTAACTCTTTTTTTATTGTTAGACAAGTTAGTAATGCTTATTGTCAATGGTGTTATAAGCCATAACTAGGATGTTGATGCAGTTTTGGCACGTTAGATGATTTGTTCTCTGTTGTAACAGGATAAGCTGTTAAGTTTTGGCTATTCTGAATTTATGCAGATACTGGACAGGTCACTGATGGGATCCACAACTATATGGTTTTTGCTTCCTGAAACTTGTTATTTTTTGAATGCTAGTACATCTCTGAATTCCACCAGCATGATTTTGCTAAGTTGCTCAAACTTTCCCATTGGTCAACAAGAAGGTGCTCATTATGAGTTGTCCTTGCACCAAAAAAAGTTTAAGATATGAATTTGTCTAGTCAAGACCACAATCTTCATAGATACTGGACTTGGAACTTCTGTACCTTCTTGACCTAGTTGCTTTAGTCAAATTCATAGCCTTGACTTTCACTGTTTTCTTGTAGAACATGTCATCTGCAGTTAACTTTCTATTTTTCTTGTCAAAACAGTTGATTCTAATCTGTTAATTTCAATTTGTATCATCAATTTGTCCAGGGGAGATATTGTTGAAGTAGACACATGGGTTGGTGCTTCTGGGAGAAATGGGATGCGCCGAGATTGGCATGTTCGTGACTATCGGACAGGTCAAAATATACTGAGAGCCACCAGGTTGGTGCTAGTTTTTCCTCACGTTTGACACTCAATCTGGGAGTGAATCGAGGATTTATTATCTAAACAGAATCACATCTACCTGCATTTTCATTCTTGTTTGTCAATGTCATGCCACCTATTATTATCTAAATATTTTCCATTTTGGTCGTCACATGCAGTGTCTGGGTAATGATGAACAAACACAGTAGACGATTGTCCAAAATGCCAGAGGAAGTTAGAGCGGAGATAGAGCCTTATTTTATGGTGAAAGCTCCTATTGTGGAAGAGGATAATAGAAAGCTACCAAAGCTTGAAGATGGTACTGCCAATCATGTCCGAAGGGGCTTGACTGTAAGCTTTAGATCTACATGTTCACCTCTTATGATTTCAATTTTTCCATTTTCATGATGATAATATAAATCTACACCTTTTTTTGCAGCCTCGATGGGCCGATTTGGATGTCAATCAACATGTGAACAATGTCAAGTATATTGGCTGGATTCTTGAGGTGATTTTAGTTCCCTATGAACTCAAATTTCCTGATTTTTTTTAAACAAAAAATTTCCACTTGAAGTTTATGCAATTCATATGAGAAATTGGGAACTCAATGTTGCTGTTGCCACACAAATGATATGGTCCTGGAAATACAAAATAGACATGAAATCGACTAACTTGGGATCATTTTCCTTTAGTTAATTGCCTTCAACATTTGATAGATGGACAATGAGCAGATCTTAAATTTGAATTCATAGTCCTTAATTCTTCTATTCATTTGCTTGTTGTGGTTGTTAAAAATGAGTTAAAATGATCAAATAACTTAATTAGTAGACGAACTCTTGTGGTTACTAGATTTCAGACATTCAGGTTTAAGCAACATCCACATCCAAGTAATATTTTCTTAAGAGTCTAACTATGGTCATGAATGTTTAAGGAATATGATAACCATACATTAAAAAGTTGTCTTGCAAGTTCTCTCTGTTGCTTATGCTGGTGGTTATATAAAGTCCTCCATCAGGGAGATGCTTGATGCTATAGACATAGCTATGAAGATCTGTCCTCGTGGTATTGATCCTTACTCCATGCTGCATCATCCTGTTCCTTCACTACTCGTCATTGTTATCTAGTCTGAGATATCTTCAAAACCGTAAACAATAAATTACTTGACCTTGATTTTGTTTACTTATTTGCTTTGGTGAAGACAATGTCACTTTCTACAATTTATGGAGCCCCTTCTGAATTGTTTAATACCCCAATTTTGATGGAAAGGCTGATGAGTTGGCACATGGCTTCTGGCCCTTCGATCTTTGATGGTTGTTGCCTTTGTGGTTTGTGCTGTCCTGCCTGAACATTCCCTTCCATCATTGTTGTCACTGCAAGTATCGACCAGTTTATTATTCTTGTTGATGAAACAAGCTCTATTATTACATTGCATTTAGTGAACCTGTTGCAGATAGGGGATGATATGATTGATAATTTTGAACAGTGACCTCATCCTTCTTTTGCCTTTTATTACAGAGTGCTCCCATCACAATTCTTGAGGACCATCAGCTTGCCAGCATGACTCTGGAATACAGGAGGGAATGCGGGAGGGATAGCGTACTGCAATCCCTCACTGCTATATCCACTAGCCCTGATGGCATACCGAGCAATGGCATCGAGTGCCAGCATCTGCTGCAGCTGGAATGTGGGGCGGAGATTGTGAGAGGACGCACAGAGTGGAGGCCGAAGCACAAGCACGCCAATGGTCCCGGAAACATGGGGGCCAATTCCAGTTCGTAGTTCATGCAGGTATGCTGCAGTCAGTAAGAAATTACATTCCATTCTCAGTTGGGGCAGGCTGGTGATGGGTGGCCATATCTTCATTCGTTTAATATCTTCCTCAACTGTACAATTCCAATCCATGAGTCGTTGGTGATGACTTCTTCTTCCGGTTCACTTTAAAGGCTTCACTTATATACTTAAAGTTCATTTATGCTTGTCATTTTTGTAATTGACATGATCTTTGATCGCTTTCTGTAAATTCATTTCCTTATTACGGTGCTGTTTGAATACGCTCCGATCAAATTGTCATTGTAATAGACCTATTAATTCGCCTGTTATCTCGTATTAAACTGTTGCCGTGATTAAATGGTGAAAAGGAGGATGCTGTTTGTGCACAGATTGGAAATTAAGTTTTCCTCCTTTCTGTCGACTCTCGTGTCTTTCGTCTGTCTTGGTAGGCAATCTTTTATGTCAAGCTTTTTTCTGACATTTGGGCTTTTGCTTGGCTGTGGATCATGTGTCCAGAATAGAGGTGTATGTCATGTTTATATATCATTGGCTAGTCGGCGCCCACAGCGTAGATGGCGTCGTAGTGTTGGAGGACTCGTCGATGATGTAGCTGTCGTCGAGGTCGAGGCCCTTGGCTGACGTTATGATCGTCGATTGGATGGCCGAAAGCGACCAATTCGAATGCTGCTTTATGAGCGCCATGATCCTGGCCATTTAAGGTGTCACCATGGAGGTGAGGCGGAGGTGCCGCTAAAATGTTCATTGTACGACCGTGAATGGCCATGCGGCTAAAATGTTCTTATCAGCTCTGGCTGCCATGCAGAAGGCCTTCCCGAGCACCCGTCGCTATGTTGGCCACGTGCGTGTCGTGCCCACCGTGACAGAATCTTTCATTCCTTCACGAAACGGCCTTGACCCTCGACGATCTTAAGGTTGCATTTGACCGCTTGAGTCATCCGTTAGGGTTGGGTCGAGATCACTATCGCTGGAGCATCAAGCCTTGATCTTCAATGTTTTTAACATTAGTTCTAGAAAAAAAACATTTTTAAGGAATATAAATTGTAAGCTGAGTGAAGAAAATTTAATTACTTTAAAAAGACTACTCGATTGAGCATCTACTTCCAAATTGAGACATCGATCTACTGAAGTAAAAGACTAGTCGGGTGAACAAGTCCAAGGATACGACAAAAGACTAAGTTAGGTAGAAAGATTTGTTGACTCTGTGAAGGCCAACATAATGCAGTAAGACGATGGACTAAGGATCAAGATGAGGTAGCGAGTCCAAGTCAACAATAAAGGGGGCCTAGGTAGCTCTCAGAACAAATCGGATATTCTTCAATCTATATCTCTAGGTACCTTTTCTTGAAATAGGCTAAGGCAACATAATATCTGTACTTATATAAGGCGACCCTCAACCTCTTTAGACCTTTCAAAAACTTGACGAAGGTGACCACCTCCTCTTGATACCTCGGTATCATGGTCCTCTAAACCTTTAATGTATCATTTAGAACCACCAAAATTAGTACCCAGACTCTGAATCTGTTCATTCAAGGTGGTCAGTTGCTTGGTCACACTTATGACCTCCTCGTTGGCCATGACAACTTGCTCGACAAGCTTAGTGTTGTAGGTCCTCATCAAGTCCAGCTCTCAGGTAAGTTGTAGTAGTTTATCCTCCATGCTATGGTTGTTGCTCCATACCATCTTCAATTGTTCGACCTGATCAGGTACCGATCGACCTCTAGCAACTATGTAGCCAACTCGACTCTTTGAGCCTATGTTTCAGTGACAAGTGTTAAGTCACCCCTCTTCCTCTTTAGCCTCTCACCTCCTCTTGAAGATTGTTGATTATAAAGAACTATTTATTAATCACAGAGCTAGCATCTCATACACAATCGAGAAGGGTCATGACATAATGATGATCCTATAAATCAAAGACAAAAGAGTTTGCAATGATATAACATCAAGGTACTAAGAGGGTTAGCCATGACTTAGCTTACTAGTACTTCATTATGATAGCTTGCAAGCAAAACCTTTGAAGGGGAATGGTAGATTTGCATTGCTATCATGGAGAACAAGGACCCTTGATAGTATTGCTCCACAACTCAACATTGGTTTATATTTTCTACATTTCTTATAGACTCTCATAGCTGTAGTGGCACATCTAGAATTGGGTTTGATAGGTCGACTATTTTCGATACTACGAGGGTAAGGATTTGCCCTTGCCCGGGTTAAATACTAACCATTATCTCTCTCCTCTTCTTTTCAATGAGGACTTTGAGTTTTAGGGACTCTGAAAATGTTGGTGCCTTGAGAGTAAGAGACACTTCGTTTGGTACCTCTTCGAGAATCTGCTGTATCTTAGGTTCCTCGACCCACTGAGGATAGAACACTTTTTTCATGGCTTTCTTCTTCTATGATTGACTAACGATGAAAGGATGGTCTGACTGGGTCAAGGTCGACGCCTCGAGGGATAGCAAGTGATTGGATGAGTGAGGTGTTGAAGAAGCCATTGTTATGCCCAAGGAGCAACCAACTCCCTTTCTCCTTAAGGCTTGAAGATATGTACTTGTAGGAGATCTAAGTTATGAGGATGTTATTTTTTTAGTGTCAAAAAAAGTGAGAATGGGAGTGCAAAAAGATCCATACCTCAAGGAGCCAAGCTAAAACTTATATCGATTAATTAGTCTTTATCCTTCTTCCTGATAGCCTCGAAAGAAAAGAGTACATTTCTTAACCAGAGAACTTGATCTATCTCCTCATCTAATAGGAAGGAAAGTGTATTATCTATAGAGCATGCAAATAAAATGAGATTGAACCTATAATCTCGACTTGTGCCTATGAGGAAGAAGTGATCCTTCCAACCCCTATTGTGGAGGGGGCACTACTAACCTTAAAAGCCCTCACAAGTAGGTAGGTAGTAGCCGCTTTTTGTATTAGATAATCAAAAGCAAGTAGCAAAGAGTTTATGGGTAGAGATAATACCTACATAGTAGTACTCCATGATGAACACTACCAAATAGCGTCATGTGTTTGGTGCCAACTATGAGAGTGATATCCTCCACTATTGAAGGTAAGACACAATCATTGAAGAGGGGAAAGCAAAGTCCTGCCTCTAGAGCGTTAAAAGACAAAAAAAGGAACATACCTAATCCACAAGCGATTCAGGAGTTGTATACTCATCACTGAGTCTTTTCTTTTCATTGATTCTAAATCTTGAAGAGTCCTTGAGTTCAGCGGGATCGATTCTCCCGACAAAGGAGAGGTCAGAATTGCCTCCGCCCTTAGGTTGTTCGAGGATAGAATGCCAACATCCTTGACCATTCGATGACCATGAGATCAGGAGGAGCTTACGTAAGAAAGGAAAGACATTTCTACCTGCAAAGGTGGAAGTTCTTTAGGATCGAGGTACTGGAAGGCTAAGGTACTAAAGATTCAATGTGCTTAGAGGATGAGACACCTGGGATAAGAGCCATCTTCAAGAAGAGGACTAAGGACCAACTCGCCTTAAAGAAAAGATCTGATGTTAAGAAGAAGAAGCTCGATGCTCAAATGAGAGAATGAGCCTCACCCCCATTACTAAAAGAGATATATAGGGAGGAGATCAATCTCTCTCCTCCTATATTGAAGACAAATGTCCTTTCGGTAGAATCTAAAGAGATGTTAATTTATGAAGGACTATATCGAAAAGTACAAAAGTTATCAATGTGTGAAAGATCACATTGGAAGAAATCTGTCATGGTGGAATACATAAGGCAAAATATACATGGGACACATGAGTTGACAAATCATGTAGGAAGAACCCCACTACAATGGGAGGCATATGATAATATGTGCTCGAGATGCATGAGTCGTAAAAAAACAAGACCATGTAGAAAAAAAATCTACTATGACGAGAGACACAAGACAAAATATACTTGGGACACATGAGTTAAAAAAACTCATCCCACATGAAGAGAGTCCTAAAAGGCACAGTTCAAATTAAGTTGGAAAAGCCCAACCCACTTAAAATAAGGCTTGCCCGAGACATGGAAGTCAGGAAAACCTGACTCTCTCGAAGCTAGCTGGAAGTAAAGGTGTAGGGCGTTGACCCCCTTTCCATATGAGGTGGATGCATTGGGTGCCAACCCCCTTTGTGCCCAATGTGGGTTAGTCAAGCGTCGACCTCTTTCGTTGACCGTGGTGGAAGGGATGGGCGTCGACCCTCTTTCCGCTCAAAGTGGGTGAGTTATGACTGACTCCAATGTTAATGATATCTTTCCATAATAATTTTATAAAAAAAGAAATTGGTAAAAGGATAAGAAAGAAAAAATAATCATATAATAACTGATCACCAAATATACTAAAAATAATAATCATGTGCTCTTATAATTAGTTGATGATAAAAAATACTTAATTGATAAATTCACCGAATTCTTTTTATTTTATAAATGAATAAAAAATAGAACAGCCATCACTTGGCGAAATAATTTCCTTTCTCGAATACTCGCACGCTCATAAGATTCATGCATATATTATTTTGTATTTTCAGGTGGAATTAGGTACATGATTGAACACATAATTACAGGTCGTACATACGTGTCTAGTAACTGATATGAACTCTCCTCGTGTTCTTATTCCTCGATGCATTATTACTTGAGTGATATTATTTAGCTTTCATGTCAGAAGGCAACGAAACAGGACCTTGTTATACCTTAAGCGATGTGTTCTTTATATATAGCGTTCTTGAATGCAACCTCCGTCACCACACCACCGCAGGCTTACTTGCTTGCGACCTTTTGATCCATATCGTCCATGGATGACTATGATACAGGTCGGTTCCAGTTCCGTGTTCTCTTGTTGATCTCGTGTGTTCTAGCTGGTGCAGTGAAGGGTGAAGACCAGCTTCTCCTTCCCATCGTTGATGACCGAGGGGGCTACAGTAATGGCCTCCAGACCTTCATCGTCAACGTTGAAGAGCCCGAAGCCGTGGAGCTGCTCAGCACCCGGGAGCTGAAGCAGTGGCACGAGTCCTTCCTGCCAAACACCAGCCTCGACTCGGGCGAGCCGTTACGAGTATCAGTGGATTCGCCGCCAAGCTGACGCCGGAAGAAGTGAGGGCCATGGAAGCGATGGAGGGGTTCGTGTACGCGCGGCCGGACACGACGATGCGTATCGAGACCACATACACGCCGCAGTTCCTGGGGATCGGCAAACTGGGAGGGGCATGGGAAAGGGGTTATAATTTGGGTGATCGACACCGGGATTGCCACTGATCACTATTCATTCAGTGACGACGGGATGCCTCCTCCCCGGCAAAGTTTAAGGGTTGATGCAGACCTTTTAGCAAGATCACCTGCAACAATAAGATTATTGGGGCAAGAGGATTTAATTATGGACCAGACACGGCCGTCAATGACGCCAGTCATGGCACACATGTGGCTAGCATTGCGGCGGGGAACTTTTACGATCGTGCCGAGGTCCTTGGCATGGCGGCCGGCACGGCTTCCGGTATGGCATCCAATGCTCATCTGTCCATCTACAAGGTGTGCCACAACGACGGGTGCAGGGAAAGTGACGTACTGTCCGGCATAGACAAAGCCGAAGTCTAGATAATACAGATGTCCTTTGTGATAGTCCGATCTAATATCGAATTTGGCTCTAGCAGAATCGTCTGCTCATTCCTTCAGATTTATTATCGTTGGTTCAAGATCAACGTCTTTAGTTCAAGATCAACGTCTTATAGGAGTTTGATATTACGGGGACATGGTAGAAGATAAGATTAAATTAGGATTTAGATATGATTTTCCCAACTGAATGAGGAAATCAAGTAGGTTAGTTGAGTGAAATCCTCCTATCTTCACCTGTATAAATTGACGCAAACGATAACCTCTTGCGAATGAGGAATCGACGACACTATCTGTTATCAGTGTCAATTCCCTCCTCTATCAGTGATAGCCCTTTGAGGTCCAATGACAAGGGCGACCATCTATCGTCGGCTTTCTCATTTCTCTGTCGAGGCATCCTTTTGCACAAAATCGTCTTCTTCATGCACCATCACTGTCGTATCAGCTCTAACGACCAGCGACACCTTCCCTACCCCATCTGCAGCAGGCAACGACTTCTATACTTGCTCGCCGGTGCCATCCCTCCTGCAGCCTCTGCTGCTCTGTTCTCTCTGCCGAGAGTATCTGTACGGGCCACCACCCATCGTCTCTCAGTGCTCTATAGAGAGGGCATAGTAAGTTCTTTCTCGCTGTCAAACGACAGTAAATCTACGATCGCAGCGCTTCTCTTGCTGCCCTTTGTAGCAGCATCTCCTCCGCCGAAGTCAACCGCTGTCAAACCTTCATCGCGGTTAACAACACCGTGGTCTCCTTGACATCGGGTCAAGATCTACGTCCTTCACACGAGCTTGATCTTACGGGGGCATGATAGTCCGATCTAATATTGAATTTGGCTCCAGCAGAATCATCTGCTCATTCCTTCATATTCATTGTCATTGGCTCAAGATCAGCGTTCTTAGTTCAAGATCGATGTCCTTACAGGAGCTCGATCTTGCGGGGCATGATAGAAGATAAGGTTAAATTAAGATTTAGATATGATTTCTCTAATTGAATTAGTAAATCACGTAGGTTAGTTGTGGAAAATTCTCATATCATGACGCGGTTGTGCATGGCTCGCTTGCCGCATTGTGCCGTGGTATCTCCGCACCAGCGTCGCAACAATGGTCCAGATCATCTGACGCTGTCCCATGATGCGCCGTGGGTCTTGACCGTGGGCGCAACTCCACCGACCGAAGAATAAGAGCCACCGTGAAGCTGGGCAATGGGATGGAGCTGGACGGTGAGTCGGCCTACCAACCGACATCATTCGACCCTCAGTCATGTTGCCAATTTGAGGTCGGACCGGGAGCTACAACTCCTTCAAAATCGGCGTTTAATTTCCTGAGCACCTCCATGGCAGCACCTCACGTCACTGGGATAATGGCGCTGATAAGGAAGCATCATCCCCACTGGTCGCCCTCCGCGATCCAATCGGCGATCATCACCTCCGCCGACGATAAAGACCTCGATGGCAATTACGTGGTGGACGAGCAGTTCGATGGAACCGCCGACGTCGTAGCGGTGGGTGCAAGGCAGGTGAACGGATCTAGAGCTCTAGATCCGGGTTTAGTCTACGAAATCGACATGGGAATCTATCCCGCCTACCTTTGCAGACTAGGCTACACCGACCGGGAAGTGACGATTCTTTGGGGGATGAAGGTCTGCTGCCAAAACTAGGATTTTAGCATGATTGAGTCTTAATTTCTTTAAGAATTAATCCATAAAATCTTGTTAGATTGTAATAAAGTTATTTCTATCTTATAAAGGAGCATGACTAGGATTTAGATTAGCTCTCAAGGCTTAGTGGCCGCCACCTCCCTTATTGGGTTGGTCAGGGTTTCCCCCTGCTTAGGTCGGTTATAGAGCCAACCTAGTCGTCCCCTGTTCCTATTAAGGCATATTGACTGTAGGAGGGCAAAAGAATAATTTTACTTAAGCAAGCACCCTTTTAGGCTAGGGTTTTGATTCCTATTTAAAGATGTAGCTACCCCCCCTTAAATCCCTATTTTAAAAAAAAAATCCAGGAGACGCGAGAGATACAGATCATTCGACCATAACCTTCCCTTTCAATGACATTTTATCTCCAAAAACTTTGCCTCTTTGTCTGCAGGGATAAACTCTTCCTGAAGTGCCATATTCAGCTGAACCAGTTATGGGTTATGATGCAGTGCTCCTTCATCTAGGCTACTTCCACGACTTCACTGAGGAGTGGACCATGATGCTAAAAGTCTTCCTTGATGATGACCTCGGATCCACGGCCCACGATCACAAGAAAGAATAGGAGAAAGGCATCCACATGACCCCCACAGCCATGATGCCATCATATCGATGCTAGCATTACCTGAACATGGCAATGTGTTCGTACTTGGAGCAGACACATCTAGAGTTGGGATCGGCGTCATCCTTATGCAAGATGGTCTACGATCCTAAAGAGGAGTAAGCCCAAAAGAATTACAATCCATGCTCACGCCAGCATATGCAAAGAAGAAATGGCCTCCCGACAAACTTCAGAATAGACGAAAAATTGAAGATCGAGTTTTTTTACACCTCTAACCTAATCAGTAGGAAACTCGAGCCTTAAAGAAGTGGTCTCCCTATTTCTTTAGGACTTATAAAATTGGGGACCATATTGGAGCCCTAACCTGAAGATAAGATCTGTGCACTAGATCAAGATTACAGTTGATCCGTCAGGTATCCCACCTCAAATGAAAATTTAAAGAAGATGACTCAGTCCAGATCATTCCAACTAACACCCCAGCTGATGAGGAGGCCAAAGTTTAGTTGATAATAGCATGAGAATCATATGAGGATCTGAAAACCCGGTTCCCCGAGTTTATGGAACCTCAACATTGAGGACAAGACTGATTTTATGAGGGCAGGTTTGATAGGACTCCAGCAGCGTTGAGTCCTAATCTCCCTAAGAAGTAGTCAATAAAACATTGCTAGATTGTAATAAAGTCACTCCTATCTTATAAAGGAGTATGACTAGGGTTTAGATTAGTCCTTAAGGCTTAGTGGCCGCCACCTCCCTTACTGGGTTGGTCGGCCAGGGTTTCCCCCTACTTAGGTCAGCTATAGAGCCAACCTAGCCGTCCCCTATTCCTATTAAGACAGTGTCACGGTCAAAATGTAAACAAGGTATTTGATGGAATGCTCATGTTTGTCCGTGTCCTTCGGTTTGTGTACATACATTGTACAGCAAGTAGCAGGCTTGCAGTAGGCTTAGCAGCCCGAGTTTGGTTTGCTCTATGGCCAATTATGGCTTGTAATTACAAGTATGTCTTGTAAGCACTTGTGGGGGACTTCGGTCTGTAATGGACCATTATCCTTTGTGTGCAACCTCTCTGAGTTTGTGATGTCCTCAGATGTAATTTGCATATGGCTTATGAAGTGTTTGCTTGAGCAGTTGCTTGTGGATCTCGTGGGAGTTGCTTCTTCTGACCCGTTTTCTCTTTTGTGAGCCTAAGGGACTCTAGGAGATCTCGGGGAAGGCTGACCCTGTGCGGACAGATAACGCTTTGGGCGTTCCACGACTTAGGCAATTTCAGCTAAGTCTTCGGGAGGGCCGCAAGGGTGCCGCGTGGCTTAGGCAAATCAGCTAAGCCCGTGACAACGTAGTATCAGAGCGGGACAAGCACACGCAGAGACACTTGCCATACAAACGTGGGGGACCTAGTTGGGCTGTGTGGAGGACAGCCAGCACGCGCAACCGTTTGGGGGAAAACGGACATTGAGATGTAGGGAAATGAGTCGCTTAGAGGAGCGGGCATCCCGGTTTGGCATTCAGAGGAATGGCCAACCCTTTGCGCGAGAGGCACCACGAGGACAAACATGCAAAGAAGAATGCGTAGCACACAAAGATCGGGATGGAGGAGTTCGAGCTATGGCTTGACGTTGGCAACCAAACTTGTCGGTGCTCAAGGCCAAGCGGGGCGTTTGGTGATAGATGAGACCGTGCAAAGTGGGAGGTGTTGCGTAACGACTGAAAGAGTTGTGCAAAGCTCACAGAGGTGAGGGGAATTGCTAACTCGAAGGATTCGGAACTCATGCAAGGACTTACGCACGAACGACGGAGTGTTCGTGGCCATCCTAAGGTGCGATCAGAACTCAATGCCATGGAGCATCAGAACTTTCTCTTTGACATAAAAGGCTACGTCCTAGACAGCTGAAATGTGCAACAAGTTCAGCACGTTGCTAGACCCTGGAGGGTGCAGTGGAGACTGTATTGGCGAAGGGTCGCAATCTAGCAAAGTACATTTACGGGGGCAGAACAAGGCACAAGTTGTTCAGCAAGACGGAGTAGTCCAAAGGGGATGGTAGTCTCCGAAACTTCTAGTGGGAAGAATGTAAAGAGGCAAGTTGCTCCAATAGGACAGATATCCAGGAGGGATAAGTCCTAGTTCTCCAGAGGGAGAATCAGGTGCAACAGATCACACGTATTGAGGAAGAGTTTCTCAAGGAGATACCTCCAAAACGCTCAACGGACCGAGCAAGCGATGAAGAGTCGTCACATGATCTCGAATGAGGTAATGCATTGGTGGATGCATTTCGAGATCAAGTGGGGGAGTAATCCAAGGCAATATCATATGAAGGCACACTTCGAGTCGATGTGGAAATCGAACTCAATGGAGGGCTGACCCGTGGAATGGTGGACGCGAGGGCCACTATCAACTCAATGCAAATTGAGGAGCGGAACGACTTGGGTGAAACTTGGTGAAGTATCCAAGCCGCATGAAGGGAGTCGACATAGAAGATGGAACATGGAGCGGAGGCACAGAGCTTTCCTTGGACGGAGGTCAAGGGCATGAACTCTTGTGGAGGCAAGAGTGAGATCATGTCGTTCCATGAGTTCTTCATTCTGATGGGGCAGACTTATCTTCCATGGTGCCAAAGATGAAGGGAGCTTCGAGGCACATGCATGCTACCTCAGAGATGCATTTGACGGAGTAACTAAGGTGATTCAACTTGCGGAGGCAAAGTTGGGATCATGATACCTTAGCACGGGGCAAGAGGACGCAGAGGCGGGTACTCTTGAAGAATATGCCATAGTGTTGCCATTCGAGTTGTCTGGAACAAGAGGTGCATAGCAGAGATTGTGCTGGTAGGGGATAGAGGCCCAGGATCCAGACAATGGTGCACCAACTCTAGTGAAGTCAGGGGGGACTTCATGAGCTACTAGGCGACGGACTGTCCTAGAGCTATGCTTCGTCCAGGTGTGACCCAAGAGTGGGTGGACGAAGGTGAAATGCCAAGGGAGCGAACTAAAAATCGGAGATGGCAGAGGCCCTACGATGTGTTGGCAGAGGCCACACGTGGAGAAGTCGTAGTCCGAGTTCATCACACGAGAATCTGTATGCAATGGAGATGTCACCAGGAGGCGACATGGTGCAGCGGATCGTGGTGGAATAGTTCGTGGCAATGCAACACAAGCGATCGTGTCCCGTGAGGGACAAGATCATGCGGAGGTATGATCAGGAGCTACTGGGAGCTCCACTTTGGTGTACGACACAACAAGAAGAAGTGCTATGGATTCAAGGAGTGAATGCCATGGTACCGCAGAGGCGGGTCTTCGTGTGTGCATCGAAGCTTGCATTGGATGAAAGCCTTGATCATCAGCATAGGGGGGGCTGTGTACCATCGAGGAAGAAGTCCAAGTGCAAGTACCAGTGAGTCCCATGGAGGGGGACGTGATCATGTGAATGATCAGGAGCTACTGGGAGCTCTACTTCGGTGAACAATGCAACGGCAAGAAGGGCTGTGGATTCAAGGAGTGAATGCCACAGTACCGCATAGGCGGGTCTTCCGTGTGTGCGCATCGAAGCTTGCATCAGATGAAAGCCTTGGTCGGCAGTATATGGGGACTGTGTACCACCGAGGGAGTAGTCAGATTGCAAGTACCAGTGAGTCTCATGGAGGGGACTTGATTATACTAAGGTATGATCGGAGCAGCTGGAGAGTTGGACTGCTTCAGTGCTCACATTCGCTTAAGGGAGCCCGGCAAGTCAGAGGACAAAGCCGAGTAAGCGAACGTTGCTACCAAGGAAGCTAAGGAGAACAGAATCGGCGTGAGCCCTGCAACAAGATGGCGGAGGCCATGCATGAGAGTTGCAGTCTGTCTTTCCATCGACCAAAGAGAACTGCTAGGAGGACACAATGGTGTCGAAGCAGGTGGTCGAAAGGGGCGAGGAAGCGACGACGAGTCCAGTGGGGCTCAGCTACCCAAAAGCAAAGCATCGGTTAGAAAGGAGGTGGACTCGGAGGAGCACCACAGTGCCGCAGAGGCGGATCTACCGATCGCGAAGAAAGGGATGTAGATGCAAGTCAACGGAGAGTAGCGCTATGGGCTTGGCAGCGCCATGGTACCGCAGCGGCGGGACTTCCGTGGAGTCATCGATCCCTTGCTCTCATGGAGGGAGAGCATTGGTCGCAAAAGGGGCCGAGAAGGTGGAGAATGCAAAGGCAAACTCCAAGTACCAAGACAGGGCAGAAGGGCAGAGGCCAAGAAACTTCATAAGACCGATGTCGAAGGGCTTTATCAAGATAGTCGAAAGCGAGGGACTTCGGGTTGACACATGAGTGCTCGACCAAGGAACGAAGTAGACAGTACATGGTACTGTACCTTTCTACTAAGAGGAGTAGGCGGCAAAGGTGATGGGGAAGATTGTACAATCCCAGAGGCGACCAAATCTATCAAAGACTTACTCCAAGTTGGGGGACTCCAAGTTGGGGTAAACTTTTGCTCTTTTCGGGCGAAACTTCTTGCATTCCAGAAGTTCAATGGCAGTGGGAAGGCGAATCACAGTAGCTGACTCAATGCAAGGAGTGTAAACACTTCAGGTGCTTCAGAAGTGTGAGCAAAGAGCGGGCGAATGTTAGTAACCAGCTCAATGCATGAAGTACAAACTCGAGGAGGCAGGCAAAATTGAGTAACCTTTGCCTTCTCAACTCAAGAGAATGGGCGAAACCGAGTACCCCAATCCTCTTAACTCGAGGAGGTGAGCGAAGTCAAGTAACCTTGCCTTCTCAACTACTAAGAGAATGGGTGAAGTCAAGTATCCCAGTTCTCTTACTTATCCAGCAGAGGAGCTCTGCATAAGTTCAGTGACCCTTCATAGAAAGCTTACGGAAGACAATAGTTGTCAAATCCTCACCATTGGTGATCGACACTACTGAGAGTAGATTGTCCGCTTCATTTTCTAATTGAATGTCAATCAAAAGTGATGCGAACCTACTTGGAAGTGACAACTAAACGTGGAGGAAGGATCAATGGGCCAACATTTTGGAGGAAGGACCTTAAAAACTTCAAAGTCTGCGAGGCGATGCTCGTTAAAGCTCCAACAAGCATCCACCTAGTTCAAGCAACATGAGTATACTACGATACTGGCGCATAATAAGGCAGGTCTTTTCCTTCATCAGCAGGATCCGCGAGAACCAACAAGGATCAGCACAACTCAGCCAACCCCACACCAGATTCAGTCAGTGGTGAGTTGAAGCAGCATGGCGGATCAGAGTTCGACTACTCAACAACAGCGGCGGAGAGCAGCTGGGAGCCAAAGGGGAGTGTTGCAGCTAAAGCAGAAGATTGAAGATTTAGCAAAATGCAAGGAGATGCAACGTCTACAGCAGCTTCAACGAGGACGTCGAAGGAATAAGTGGGGGAGAATGTCACGGTCAAAATGTAAACAAGGTGTTTGATGGAATGCTCATGTTTGTCCGTGTCCTTCAGTTTGTGTACATACATTGTATAGCAAGTAGCGGGCTTGCAGTAGGCTTAGCAGGCCGAGTTTGGTTTGCTCTATGGCCAATTATGGCTTGTAATTACAAGTATGTCTTGTAAGCACTTGTGGGGGACTTCGGTCTGTAATGGACCATTATCCTTTGTGTGCAACCTCTCTGAGTTTGTGATGTCCTCGGATGTAATTTGCATATGGCTTATGAAGTGTTTGCTTGAGCAGTTGCTTGTGGATCCCGTGGGAGTTGCTTCTTCTGGCCCGTTTTCTCTTTTGTGAGCCTAAGGGACTCTAGGAGATCTCGGGGAAGGCTGACCCTGTGCGGACAGATAACGCTTTGGGCGTTCCACGACTTAGGCAATTTCAGCTAAGTCTTCGGGAGGGCCGCAAGGGTGCCGCACGGCTTAGGCAAATCAGCTAAGCCCGTGACAACAGGTCGGCTATAAGAGGAGCAAAGGGGTAATTTTACTTAGGCAAGCACCCCCTTAGGTTAGGGTTTTGATCCATATTTAAAGATGTAGTCGCCCTCCCTCCCTCCTCTTAAATCAAGCAATTATCAATTTTATTTCAGACTTGTACCGAATCTAGGAGGGAGGAACCCCTACAGTGTTCCAAGGATTGATCCACCTCAAGGGTCAAAATCTATAGAGCTCCTTCTGAGATTCTATCAGATAGCTTAAGAGGTCTAAACTACTAATATAAGTATATTAAATCCAAAATTAATGACATATGATAGATTATTTTGTATATATTCTAAAGAATAATATATAATTAACCTAATAGTCTACATATTGCGGTCATCATGCAAGCTCAGCCATCCATTTCCAATGGAAAGTCAGCATCAGCTGCTCCTATTCCAGTTCTATGTCTTCTTCTTGTTCTTCCATGGCTTCACTCTTTTGGCGGGCGAAGGCCAACTTCTTCCCATCGTCGATGACCAGGGAGGCAAATCAAACCTGTCATATAGTATTCATTACATAATCCAATCTATTCACAAGACATTTGCTTAACAATTTCAACAGTTTCTAGGAATTCTTAACATTTCGTTCAAATTAACATATACACAAAATAATCTAAAAACACAATAATGTACAAAAACTTAAATAGTTCTTCTCTCTATATCAAAAAAAAATCTACTACTTAAATCTGAAAATTTTAAAAATAATTATATAAGAAAACTTTAGCTCACTTACTGCCGTGACTAATACGTTGACAAAACTGATCGTAAATAAGAATTTACTTAAAACACATAAGTTCTTTATGCATTGAATATATTCTTATAGTATATACATAAATGTCAAATCTATAACTTAACATCATATGCATTTTAAATAATGACTTATTAACATAAAATATTTAGATACTTTTTAAAACAATATATATTTAAATACATTAGTACAATAGTGCCACTTTGTGCATCAGTTGCAATAATGCCATTGTCTGCAACAACTATGTCGACTGTAATAACGTCGTTGGGGCATTTGTTGGTCACGATCAATGTCAATTGGGCACTGAAGGCCACGATTCCAAGTGGCTATGCAGCGGACGCATGAGCACAACCATGTGCCACAATGTCCGGGATCGTCGACCGTTGCATGTGCATGGCCACTTGGTGGGATGATCCAACAGCGATGCTCGATCAACGATGTACTACGTGTTCGGAAACCTCAATGGGAGCATCACATGTATAATGAAAGATCAAAACAAAATAGGTTTCCCACGTAGATCAAATTATCGTGCAAAAAGATTGGGTCGCGAGAAAGTCACAAAAACTGAAAGAAAATCACGATATATGAGAGATTGATTACATAGGGAGATCGTATATCCCTATTTTCCATATCAAAATGGAGAGGATGAAGAAGGTCAAGCGTCCTCTTCTCTAGCGGTATCCATATGATGGATCTTTACAGCGAAACTCCTCAAATCAGATCTCGCAACTCTTGCATAGAGGGAGGAGGAGAATAGGAGAGGGTGGCCAAAGCTATAGCCTATCAACCATGTGCCTCCCCTCCTATTTATAGAGAGCCATAAAAAACCCTAGGGGTCATGCCCTAGTGGGTATTAAATCTCCATCCAATTACCCACTAACATTATATTATTGGATCTCTATCCAATAATCTCCTTTGGCCTCTAATTGGGCCTCATGTAAGGAGCCCATCAGTGTAGGTTCTCATCTAATGAGAATAGGGGTTAATTTGATCTCCATCTAATCCTCTATTCGTTGAAGTATCCACCATATATGTGTGACCCTCTAGGTCCGATACCGAGTTGGCTGTGAGTCGCTCTCATCAGAACTCCTTCCGATAGAGTGAATTATTATCACTCGACTCATTGACTATAGACGTATTAGGCGACTACGCCATAGTTCCCAGACGGTACAAAAGGATCAAATTCATCGGATCTGTTTGTCTACAATTATCGTATATCTATAATTCCTCATCCAACTAATATCCTAGAGACCGTATATTGGACATAGTATTATTAGGCCACAAACGGAATCCGTCTAAGACTCGCTCTAATTAGATTCTCCTAGAGAACTCCTCTCTCAATCCCAATAACCCTGGCCAGGGATTTATCTGAGTAAGCATATATGGTATACTCTTCTCATGATATCGAAAGTAGATGATCCTTTATTGATACTCAATTACCTTCGTAAGGTTGGCTAACAATCTCGATAACCGGTTGTACTAGACTTGAAACTTTCCAAACCTGTAAGTCCGATATCAAAGAAAGGAGTACTCAAATAAGACATCCTTGGTGTCTCAAGTCTAAGGATCATAACTGTCCGATCTTAAGGTGGTTAAGATTTGGGGATGTCCTGTCCACATTAGAAGACACAACCCAGATAAGCTAGAATCAAGGACGAAACGGTGGATGTTCGTGGGATACCCTAAAGAGACTTTAGGGTACTATTTCTATCATCCCGAGGATCAGAATGTCTTTGTTGCCAATAGGACTATGTTTCTTGAGAAGGAACACATTCTTGGTGGAAACAGTGGGAGTGAGATAGAGTTGAGCGATGTTAGAGAACCTAGCTCAAGCAACGTTCCATAGTCCGAGTCTTTTTAGGTACCTAGCACACAAATTCTATCTTTGCATAGGTCTAATAGAGTATCTCACCCTCCTAAAAGATATGTGCGACATATCAGTGTAGAGGACTGTTAGGATATTGATCCTCAAACCTACGATGAGGCTATTATGAGTATAGACTCTAGGAAGTGGCAAAAAGCTATGAATTCTAAGATGGATTTTATGTACTCTAACAAGGTTTGGAACCTTGTGGATGCACTTGAGGGTATTGTACCAATTGGCTACAAATGGATCTTCAAGAAGAAGTTCATAGTGGATGGAAAGGTGGAGACATATAAGGCAAGGCTTGTATATATCGTCAAAGGCAAGGAGTTGACTATGAGAAAACATTTTCACTTGTAGCCATGCTTAAATCTATTAGAATTCTTTTGGCCATTGCAGCACACTATGACTACGAGATCTGGCAGATGGATGTGAAAATAATATTTCTTAATGGCAACCTCAAGAATGAGGTGTATATGATATAGCCAGAGGGATTCGTATCCAGAGAGAGTCCAAATAAAGTGTACAGGTTACTCAGATCCATTTATGGATTGAAGCAAGCTTTTTGAAGTTGGAATATAAGATTTGATAAGGCGATCGGATCTTATGACTTCCTTAAGAACGAAAATGAGTCTTATATGTATAGGAAGGAAAGTGGTTTAGGAGATAACTTTTACAAGACTCAAAGCTCTCCCTTAAGCAAAAAACTATACAAGACGAAATGAGGAGAAGCTCTCAATTACAACAGTGTTTTCATAAGATTTTGCTTTTAATTGCTTTTATATCTCAGGTAAGAAAGGGTGGGATATTTATAGGCCCCAAATGGCTTTAAAATTGGAGCCAAAAATTAATTTTTAAGTGACCCCGAGGTGCTAGCCTCGAAGACTACGTTCTGGGCGGTTCAATCGCCTGACACAGTCTGGGAGACTGTGTTTTGGGCGGTTCAGCCGCTTGACAGTCTAGGAGACTATGTCTGGGTAGTTCAACAGTCTGACACACCTTCAAAGACTATGTCATCTTGGAGACCGTGTCTTCGAAGACCGTGCCTTATCTGACCTTGAGTTACTGAAATGGCTTCGATAATGAGTCTAAATCAGCCCCAATTAAGGCCTAATGACCTCTTAATTGAGTTAGTAAAACTAACTCTCATTATGATGCTAACTATGACACTCAACGTATAATATTCGTTGTCCAATCGTCTCTTCGGCAAACTCCCGACATCTTTCCAATGAACCCCCAACGAACTCCCAATTTCTTTCGGTGAACTCCCAATGAACTTCCAACATTCTTCCAGTGAACTCTCGGCGAGCTCCTGCAACCTGTCGGTGAACTCCCGACGAACTTCCCGGTGAACTTCTGGTGAGTTCTCGGTGAGCTCCCGACAACATCGTCCAAACCTTGGTCGACCTCCGGCGAACTCTTAGCGAGCTCCCATTGCATCGTCCGAACCTTGGCCCGATGGTAGAACTTGACTCTGGCCCAACATCTGATTGTAATGCCCTTTACTGTCATAGCTAATCCTACATTATTTTCTTTAACACATAAGTTAGATCATAAAAACCATCAATTAATTTCATCATCAAAATTTGAGATTCAATAATCTTCCCCTTTTTGATGATGACAACCAATTGTGATGAGAGTTAACCTTAACTCCCCCTATGTATATGCCATAGGATCAATACAACAAACTTTAATTCAAAAGAATCCATCACTTTGAATTCAAGTATAGTATTTTCATAATTTAACCATTCATGATACCATACATAATAAAATTTTCAAAGCATTCTTTTTCTTGGTATCACATGATAAATAATTTCAATTGATATGTTTCACATAATAAATATTTTAAACATTCACTTTATGTCAAAAATTATGATACCATACATGATAAAATTTTCAGAGTATGTCATCTTCTTGGTATCATATAAACATTTCAAAGATTTCAAAATATATATTTCTCTTACATAATCAATTATCTCATTTCTCCCCCTCTATCATCAACAAAAATGAGAAATGTTCAATTTATATATGAGCATTTATCATAAATATCCATCATTTGAATGTTTATCATTTTTATATATTTATCAATAGGAAAAAATATACAACATACCTTTTTAAAATAATTGTTCAACACAAATGTTCATTATATGATAAAATTTCAAACACAACATTTATCATATGTCATCAATCATGTCGTTTCTCTCCCTTTGTTATCAATAAAGAGAAATATTCATGACATATTTGAATACTAAGTGTTCAATACATATGTCAATATATTTATCATAAATATTCATTACACAAAAAAAGATATCTACTCCATTCTCCCCCTTAGTAAAATAAGAAGAAAAAAAATTAGAATATAGTTTAATCCATTTTGTATTAAATTGCTTTCTTCCCCTTTGTAAATAAAATAGTAGAAGAATAAGAAGTGGAGGGGTGATATCAAAGATAAAAAAATCAAGTGTCCCAAAATGAAATAATTTATTAAGAGGGGGGATATATATTCATGAATCCAATAATTATTTTGAAGGAGATTTCAAAAAGCTGAGAAGTCCAAGAAGACTATAAGAGCTACTCAAGTACTCAAAATCATCTTATGTAAAATTCAAGAAATCTATCAAATCATGCATTTGAATGGTTTAACATTCCTAACTATCTTCTAATAAAGTCAAATTGTTCTTCATTTAATGACTTGGTTGTATCAATAAATTCCAAAGATATATCATGATTATTTACATGATCTCTAATAAAGTGATGTCTAATGTCAATATGTTTAGTTCTTGAGTGTTGAATGAGATTTTTAGTTAAACATATTGCACTAGTGTTATCACATTTGATAGGAATATTTTTTAAGTGAATTCTATAATTTTCTAAAGTGTTTTTTATCCAAATGACTTGTGCACAACATGCACCAACTGCTATGTACTCAACTTCAACTGTAGATAATGCAACCAAAATTTATTTCTTAGAAGACCAAGAAACAAGAGCATGTCATAAGAATTGACATGTTTCGATTGTACTTTTTCTATCTATTCTACAACCTCCAAATCAACATCCGCATAGGCAAGTAAATCAAAGTTTTTAGACTTAGGATGCCATAGACCTAAATTAAAAGTTCCTTTAAAATATCTAAATATTTGCTTAACTACATTAAAATGAGAATATTTAGGATTGGAATGAAATCTTGTACACAATCCAACACTAAACATTATGTCCGGTCTAGTGGCAGTTAAATATAATAAACTATCTATCATTCCTCTATATGTTTTTTGATCAAAGTTTTCACCTTCACTATCCAAGTCTAATATTGTAGAAGTGCTTATGGGTGTGTTTATGGCCTTAGCATTGTCCATACTAAACCGTTTTAACAAATCTAAGGTATACTTAGTTTGACTTATAAAGATACCATCATTTAATTATTTAATTTGTAATCATAATAAAAACGTTAATTCACCCATTAGGCTTATTTCAAATTCTTGGCTCATATTCTTAGTAAAAGTTTCATATAAGGATTCATTTGTTGAACCAAAAATAATATCATCAACATAAATTTGAATAACTAGAAAATTATTTTTAAAATACTTAAAAAATAATATAGTATCAACCTTGTATTTTAAAAAATTATTTGAAATAAGAAAAGAGCTAAGTCTTTCATACCAAGCCCTAGGGGCTTGTTTCAATCCATAAATAGCTTTATATAGTTTAAAAACATGATTCAAAAAAAATATTATTTTTAAAACTGGGGGTTGTTCAACATAAACTTCTTCGGAAATAGAACCATTAAGAAAAGTACTTTTGACATCCATTTGAAATAATATAAAATTATTAAAAGAGGTAAAGTTAAGGAGCATCTTTATGACTTCAAGTCAAGCCACAGGAACGAAGGTCTCTTCATAATCGATCCCTTCTTCTTGGTTGAAACCCTTGGCCACTAAGCTAGCCTTATTTCTAACCACGATACCATTTTCATCTTGCTTGTTTCTAAAGACCTATTAAGTACCAATCACTAAATGATCACTAGGTCTAGGAACAAGCTCCCACACCTTATTTTCCTCAAATTGGTTTAACTCTTCATGCATGGAAATAACCCATGAATCATCTTTTTAGGGCTTTCTCAATGCATTTTAGTTCAATTTGAGATAAAAATACGACGTTATCATAAAAATTCTTAAGTAATGAATGAGTATGAACACCTTTTGATGTATCTTATATTATTAACTCCTTAGGATGAGCATCTATATACATCTATTCCTTAGGTAAGGATTCATTGAAAGTAGATGCATCGAAGTTATTTTGGAGATGAGATTTATCATTCAAATTTAAAGTATCAAAATCATCATCAAAATTAATTTTTTTTAATTTGGGAACCTCATTAAAAACAATATGGATGGATTACTCAATTACTAGAGTTCTTTTATTAAAGACACGATAAGCTTTTGAAATTGAGGAATAATCAAGAAATATGCCTTCATCGGATTTTGCATCAAACTTTCCTAAGGCATCTTTGTCATTCAAAATACAAAATATTAGGTCTTTTATTATTTCACAATTCATAAGGAGTTTTGGAGAGTAATAGTCTTACGAGAACCCTATTCATGACATAGCATGCCGTGTTAACGGCTTTGGGCCAAAAATATTTGGGTAGACTATGTTCGTTTAACATAGTTCTAGTAATTTCTTGTAAACTCCTATATTTTCTTTCCACTACTCCATTTTGTGTGGATTTCTAGGAGTAAAGAAATTATGATTATACCCATTCGAGTCACAAAAATTTTAAAAATCATGATTTTGAAACTTACTACTATGATCACTATGTATAGATGAAATCATAAAACCCTTTCATTTTGAACAAGTCTACAAAATTTTAAAAAATATTTAAAAAAATCACTTTTATGTGCCAAGAAATAAGTCAAGTATATTTACTATAATCGTCTACAATAACAAAAGCATATTTGCTATCTCCTAAGCTTGTAGTATCAATTGGTCCAAATAAATCCATATGGATCAATTGTAGTAGTCTAGAGGTGCTTATTTGATTTTTTGATTTGAAACTACTTTTTATTTGTTTTCCTAGTTGACATGTATCACAAACTTTGCCTTTTACAAACTTGATGCTAGGCATTCCTCTTACTAGATTTTTAGTTGAGATTTGATTGAATAGTTTCATACTAGCATGTCCTAGTCTCCTATGTCAAATCCATGCATCATCATTTAAAGCCGAAAAACACATTTCATCATAAAAATTATCAATGTCGATAGTATACACATTATTGCTTATTAAGGCAATCATAGAACTATTTTTATGTGATATTTCAATTGTACAAGTATTAGATTCAAATTTGATAATCTATCCTTTATCACACAATTGGCTAATGCTTAGTAGATTATATTTCAAACCATCAACTAATAATACATCTTCTATCAAGAGGTTTGATTTATTACCTATGGTTCCTTTTCCAATAATTTTTCCTTTATCGTCGTCTCTGAAAGTGACAAATCCTTCATTTAGGCTAGTAAGCTTAGAGAAATAAGTTGGATCTCCAGTCATGTGCCTTGAGCATCCACTATCAATGTACCATTTTATGCTTTTAGCCTTTGTTTGGAGACATTCCTACAAGAAAGGGGGTTTTGGTTTAGGTACTCATTTGCCTTTGGGTTCCTCATGAAAAATTCTGCCTAATTTTACTAATGGCATCAAGTTGTTTGTGGTTCCTTTAGGAACCCAAATTAATTTGTGTGGACTATTCATTTTAAATAAAAATTTATAAGCATAGTGTCCAATTCTTCCACAAAAATTATATTTATTTCTAGGTGAAACATATAATGTAGGTCCTTTAACGAAGATAGTTGACTTTTGTTGAGTGTTACTCATAAAGCCAATTCCTTTATTTATATGGACATGATCTTTATTAGCAAGGATCATGTTTAAGGATTTGTTACCTATTCTAAAATTTTCTAATGTTTCTTATGAAAGGAGCTATCCTATGTTCATCATACTCCTTTTTAAAATTTTTAAATTTACTAGCAAGTGAAGCATGCCCTTTCTTTAATAATTTATAGTTTTTAGTAACTAATTTAAAATCATTAAATAAATCATTGAATGTATTAAATAATTCATTATAAGATAAAGAAGACTCGCTTAGATTACTTACCTCGTCGCCAAATACCATTCAAGCGTAATTTATAATTTCTTCCTTGTTGGTTGGCTCCTCGTCTTTAGATGAACTTGAGTCGTCCCAAGTGGCTTTGAGCACCTTCTTATTCTTTGGTTGCTTTTTCTTCACCCGGGAACATTCATTTTTTAAGTGACCCGATTTCTTACATTCGTAACATATTATTGAGTCCTTTTTTAGTTCACTTTTATTATTAGCATCTTATTTTATTTTAGTCATTTTTAAGAATTTCTTAAAATTTTCTTGTAAGAAGTGCAAAGTCCTCCTCCTCATCATCATCATCATCACTTGAGTTTTCTCCCAAGTGGTCTTTCTTGGTTCTAAGTGCTATGTCCTTCATGTTCTTTGGAAGGTTGTTCTCGAGTTTATCATGTGCTATATATGTCATTTCATAAGTCATCAAAGACCCGATTAATTCTTCAAGTGAAAAATTATTTAGGTCTTTTGCTTCTTGTATTGCCGTTACTTTAGGATCCCAACTTTTTGGATGAGATATTAATATTTTGTTAACAAGTTCAAAATTAGAAAAACTTTTACTAAGCGCTTTTAGACCATTAACGACATCCGTAAAACAAGTATACATGTCTCCAATGGTCTCACTTAGTTTTATACGAAACAACTCATAGCTATGCACTAAAAGATTGATTTTTGACTCTTTGACTTGACTAGTGCCTTCGTGTATGACTTCAAGTGTATGCCAAATCTCGTGCGTAGTTTCGCATATAGAAACTTGATTAAATTCGTTTTATCAAGAGCACAAAATAAAGTGTTCATCACTTTAGCATACAAAGAGAAATTCTTCTTTTCCAAATCATTTCATTTGTTCATCGGTTTAGAAGACTTTTCAAAATTGCTTTCAACAATATGCCATAATTTAAAATCCATAGAAAATAAAAAAATTCTCAACAATATGCTAGTCTGGGAGACTGTGTTCTGGGCTGTTCAGCCGCCTGATAGTTTAGGAGACTGTTTGGGTGGTTTAATTGCCCAGTCTAAGTGGTTTAACCATCTGACACACCTTCGAAGATTATGTCATCTTGGAAACTGTCTTCGAAGACAGTGCCTTATCTGACCTTGGATTACTGAAATGACTTCTATAATGAGTCCAAATCAGCCTAAATTAAGGTTTAATTAGTAAAACAAACTCTCATTATGATGCTAACTATGATGCTCAACGTATAATATTCGTTGTCCGATTGTCTCTTCGACAAACTCATAATATTCGTTGTCCGATTGTCTCTTCGATAAACTCCCGACATTTTTTCGATGAACCCCCAGCGAGCTCCCAATTTCCTTCGATGAATTCCCAATGAACTTCCAACATTCTTCCGGTGAACTCTCGGCGAACTCCCGACGAACTTCCCGGCAAACTTCTGGTGAGTTCTCAGTGAGCTCCCGACAATATTGTTCGAACCTCGGTCGACCTTCGGCGAACTCTCAGCGAGCTCCCATTGCATTATTCGAACCTTGGCCCGATGCTAGAACTTGACTCTGGCCCGACATCTGATTATAATGCCCTTTACTGTAATAGCTAATCCTACATCATTTTCTTCAACACACAAGTTAGATCATAAAAACCATAAATTGATTTCATTATAAAAAATTTGAGATTCAACACGGGCTTCTTTCCTTTCCATAGCTCATATGGTATGGACGCTACTGACTTTAACGAAACTCTGTTCAGAAGATAAGCTGCGGTCTCTAGGGCGTATCCCAGAATGAGTGGGTAGGTCAGCGAAACTCATCATGAACCACACCATGTCTAACAGCGTACGATTCCTCCTTTGTGATACACCATTAAGCTAAGGTGTATAAGGAGGTGTCCACTGGGATAGAATCTTATTATCCCTAAGGGAATGAGTGAACTCCGTACTAAAGTATTCTCCTCCTCGATTTGATCAAAGAGTCTTAAGACTCTTTCCAATCTGGTTCTCTACTTCATTCTTATAATCTCTAAATTTTTTAAAGGCCTCAAACTTGTACTTCATCAAGTACACATGTCAATACCTGGAGAAATCATTAGTGAATGTAATAAAGTATGAGTAACCACCTATAGCCTGAGTCGACATGGGACCATATACATCACTATGTACGAGTTCCAATAATGCAGTGGCTCTCTCTCCAGTTCCACTAAAAGGAGAGTTGGTCATCTTCCCACGAGGCAAGGTTCGCAAGTTGCATATGACTCATAGTCAAATGGATCTAAGTATCTATCTTTTAGCAACTTTTGAATCATTCCCTCATGTATATGACCTAGCATATAATGCCATAGGTATGTATTATTTACCCTATCTCTTTTCTCCTTAAACATATTTATATTCATGATGTGTGGAGAAATGTCTAACACATATAAGTCATTTATCAGGATCCCTCTAGTGATGATCTCATCATCCATAGTTATGAACAACTATTGTTCTAAAAAACTAATTTATATCCACTAATTATCAAACAAGAGATAAAAATAATATTTTAATAATTGAGAGAACAAAATAACATGCATCTAATGCAATAATAGCTCCACCAAGCAGATGTAGGGTGACCTCCCAATGGAAACTACCGCAACTCTTGCTCCATTGCCCATCTTGAGGTCCATCTCACCTCTAGCCAATCTCCTAGGTTTTGCTAGAACTTGCAACAAATTGCAGATATAATAAGCACTCCCGGTATCTAATATCCATATGTTATCATGAAAATCTGACAAGTGGAGATTGATTATGAATATACCTGAAGCTTCTCTAAGCTTCTGTTTCGCCTTATCTGTAAGGTAATCCTTACAGTTTCTCTTCCAATGCCCATCTTGGCCGTAGTGGAAGCATTATCCTTTATCGTTCGTCGGGTATTTCTTGGCAACCTTTGCCTTACCCGGTCTTTCTTTGCCTTTCCCCTTCTTAAGGGTCTTATTGGCCTTCCTTTTCTTATTGGTCTCACCAATATAGAGAACTGACTTCTTCTTGATGGTGCTCTCAACTTCCCTCAATATATTGAGGAGCTCAGGTAGAGTCACATCAAACTTGTTCATATTAAAGTTAATAATGAACTGTGAAAAAGAATATGGTAGGGACTAAAGTATAAGATTAACATATAGGACTATTCCTAGATACTCCACATAACGAGCGATCTTATCCTCGCTTGCCCCTTCTTCCAGTGTGGGCACAATTGTATCAAAGACATACACGATTTTTTCGGTCGTGAGAACAATTCTCAAATTATGGAGCCAATCTATATAGTTAGGACTAGTGAGGCGGTTGGCATCAAGTATGCCATGCAGGGGGGTTTACGAGTGACATGTTTAAGATATAACATAAATAAATAACATGTAGATTTTATAAAAAATATTAATTAAGATATTGACTTTTATCTTAATGTACCCCCACTATTTTTCTAACGAATCACGCGATACCCTCAACATATGAGACAGAAGTCTCCGGCAGACTCCTAGTGGGGATCGGGATCCAATCAGCATCTTAATGCAGCCTCGAGGGACTCAACCAATTACACTAAGCTCGTAAGGTAGATAACTCTTGTCAATCACAACTCTTTGTGATTTTTGTTATATTCGGCATTCGAACCATCATGGTCTCGAGAGACTTAACTAACCATGATGTTCAGTTACGTCATCACCATCATGATAAGATGAGTCTGATTTGATAATATGCTATCGAGGGACTCGACCAAGCATACCATGTTCTCAGCTCGTATAGATAGGTGAGCCTCGAGGGACTTGATCAACTCAACTTATGTCATGATTCAATTTCTTCATATAACGATGGAAGGCCACATGGGTCAATCTTATTGCCTCACGCTTACCGACTTAATATTATCGTAGGAGGGGTTTTTGTTTTATATCAATCTTATAATATATCGTGTCACATAAATATATATTTAATATATATCTACATCATATATATATATATATATATATATATAGTATGTGTATAACACATCACATATGCAAGCACAGTGGATGATCATGAGTCGTTACCTAATATGATTAAGCCCGAGCCAATTGACCTAATCAATCATAATAGGATCTATGTGTGCATCGGCGCATCTTCATACCCTATGATCGTTGATCTCGTCATCATCGATTCCGTTGGATTCTCGTCGCATCACCATGCGTCGTGATCTCCCGTCATGACATCGTGGGTCCTGTAATCACCTCCACGCTCCTGCCGCACCTCTTCATGTAATTATAAAATAATCACAAGCATGCAGACCTGCCAATAAACGAGAAAAATGAAGGCTCGTAGGCCCTAATAATAATAATAATAATCATCATCATCATCATAATTACACACATCACACAACACATGGCTCATGATCATTCATCCATATCATATATCACATCACATGTAGGATTACTAGATATATAATAAATAATTAAACTATTTAATTAATTATTTTTTAGAAATCAGGACATGCTCGAAATTTCTAGAATTATCAAGGGCATTTTCAAAATTCTAGAGAAAAGGATAGTCCTTGAAATTTTAAGAATTATTGAGGGTGTTTTTAGTATTCCGAGCATATGACAGACCATGGTATTTCTCAAATTTCAAGGGATAGAAATGTCTATTTACCAAAAAGAAATCCTAACCCTAGCCCTTGCCCTCACAGCACGGTCGCCGCCACTACGCAAGCGGTGGTTGCCGTTACCTGCGGGTGGGTGGTGCCGCCTTGCACTGGCGCTGCCCTTGCTAGCGGTAGCCCTGGTTGCGGGGGCTACCCCTTGCGTCCTGGTCGTGGGCGACCCAGCAACCCTTGCAAGTGACTGCCCCTGCAGGGGGCCTTTGGCATCAGCCGACCGCCCCTGCAGAGGGCTTGGTCATGGCCGACCAACCCTGTAGGTGGCTGGCTGGCCCCATCTTCGCTGTGTTTCCTGCGAAAAATGTAATAAGAACCCGTAGAACAATTCTACGCGATTCAATCTCATCACACATAATTTAAAACCAATTTTTGCATGAACATCCTTGGCTCTGATACCACTGTTGGAAAATCTCAGTGGGAGCATCACATGCGCAGTGGAATATCAAAACAAAATAGGTTTTCCATGCATATCAAATTGTTATGCAAAAGATTGGGTTGCGAGAAAGCCACAAAAATAAAAAAAAATTATGATATGTGAGAGATTGATTACCTAAAGAGATAATATATCCTTGTTTTTCCAGATCCAAATAGAGAGGATAAAGAAGGTCAAGTGTCCTCCTCTCTAGTGGTATCCACACAATGGATCTCTGTAGAGAAACTCTTCCAATCAGATCTCGCAACTTTTGCGTAGAGGGAGGGAGGAGAATAGAAGAGGGAGGCCATAGCTGCACCCTATCAATCATATTTATAGAGAGCCACCAAAAACCCTTGGGGACCTACCTTAGTGGGCTTTGGATCTCCATCCAATTATCTACTAATCTTGCATTATTGGATCTCTACCCAATAACCTCCTTTGGCCTCTAATTGGGCCTTATGCAAGGAGCCCATCAGTGTAGGTTCTCATCTAATGAGAATATGGGCTAATTGGATCTCCATCTAATTCTCTATTCGTTGAAGCATCAACCATAAGTGTGTGACCCTCTATGCCCGACACTGAGCTGGCCGTTAGTCTCTCTCATCAGAACTCCTTCTGATATAGTGAATTATTATCTCCATAATAATTCACTCGACTTATCGACTATGGATGTAGTAGGCCACTGCTCCATAGTCCCCAAACGGTATAGGGGGATCAAATCCATCAGATCTATCTGTCTACAGTTATCGTGTATCTATAATCTCTCATCTAACTAATATCTCAGAGACCGTATAATGGACATGGTATTGTCAGGCCACATACGGAATCCGTCTGAGACTCGCTCTAATCAGATTCTCCCGGAGAACTCGTTCTCTCTCAATCCGAATGACCTTGGCCAGAGATTTATCTGAGTAAGCATATATGAGATATTCCTCTCACGATACCGAGAGTGGATGATCCTTTATTGACACTCAATTGCCTTCGTAAGGTTGGCTACCAATCCTGATAATCTGCTATATCAGATATGGAACGTTCCAAACCTGTAAGTTTGACGTCAAAGAAATACGTACTCAAATAAATCATCCTTGGTGTCTCAAGTCTAAGGACCAGATACACAACTTGGACTATGAAATCGTTGTTTGACATTATGTATCATTAACCATACAACATTCCATACATGGATCAATCGGTGAACTCATTCTCCAATGAGCACATATATTATATCCTTAGTGTCTTCACACAAGTGGCTATGAGACTAGCTGCCTCTATCATATGGACGGGTATATAGTACATCGGTTTGTTCGGTTATCTTGATGTCCCTCTCGAGTAACCTATGATTGAGATTGTTTAGGATCTGTGTTTAAAGGTGAATCGATCTTATTATCATGATCTCATCACGATATGATTCCCATTGTATAAAACCAAGGACATCACAATATATATGTAATAGATAATATAATATGAGAATATGCTAGTAATAATCATAAGCAAAAAGATCGCGTAACGTGTCACACGTGCCATCACTTATGTGATTGGCTTACAGGGCACCTATAACCAGCACCATGAAGGTGTTCCACCAATGAGGAACGTGGCAACATTGCATGGTGACTAGTGAGGTCATCGGTTGGCCATGTGAGAAGAGCCACACCTTCGAGGGCACTGTGTTGGCAATGGATGACAGTTGCACCGTTGACCCATGCGCATGGATGCGACGGAACACCGCCACAACGACTACGAAAGAGAATTAGGGGTTTTTAAAAGGATATTTTTACCCCTAAAAAATTTAGAAAATTTAGTCCATCTCCTTAAATTTTACTTTCCAATTATGCTCTTTAGAAATTAGATATTTTCACTATATTTCTCACTTAAAATTATAATTTTGGCATTTGAAAATTTGATCACGTCCTCATATATAAATTGACAAATTTAATTTATCCTAATCAAATATTTTGATCAAACTTAATCATGTCTATATTTTGATTGCTTGACTGAATTTAGATTGAATCAGTTAAGCTTTGATGGAATTTGGGGAAAGTCAAATTTTGATTAAGTATTTTACTGATCAATTTTAATTTTTGAGTAACTTAATTGAGTTGATGTTTAATCCAATTCTAAGTCTACCCAATCAAATAGGGTTGACTAGTAAATTTAGGGGTTATACGAAATTAAAAATAAAATATAAATTTATTTTATAATTTTCTTATATGATATATTGTTAAAATTTTATATGTGATAAATAAAATTTTAATTATTATTCATAGATATTTATTTAGTTATTTACATTCATAAGTTTGAAATTATAAAATAATATTTTTTTTCACATAAAGGCATGATTTATCATTACAATTATCAAATGAGCTTTCCGTTATGTTGATTAATGTTTAATGATTATTTCAATTAATTATTAAATTATTTTGACATAATTTAGATTAAAAAAATTTGATGAATATTATTTGTAACTGAAATCCTTAAATATTTGATTAGTAGTTGTCAAAGTGGTTTGAGATGGTAAGGTATAAGATGTCAATTACAGTAAATTTTTTTTTTCATTTATAGGATATTTTAAACTATATTTTATATTATTATATTGGTTTTATAATCGTAAAACTGTTCTAGGCTAAAAATTTATAAAATTATATCAAAGAATTAGTTGTAAATGATATTAACTAAAATAATATTTTTAATGACACACATAATTATGAGATTTAGATAATCCTAAAAGAGAATCTACTTAGAATAATTATGTGATGGGTATGATGATATTATTTTGGATATCTTTGCAGTTTAGGATTATATACCCAAAGATAGTAATACTATTCCATAGAGATAATGTTAGTTCTCCATAAATAATTTTGAGTGAACACTAGATATTTCAATATTTTACCTAAGATGAAATAGAGATGATACCAATAGTTCAATATTTATTAAAAAACTTATAGTATTAATATTATATTATTTTATTGTAGTTTTTATATTTTTTGGATTAAATTATTATAACTTATTTGAGCATATGTAATTAACACTAAATGTGTTAGACCTTGATCAAACTAGTTGAAAGAATAAGACATAACTACTGAAGGTTCTATGACGATATTTGAGGAATTCAAGATTATATCCTCAGTATGACTAACAAAGCTATATGCTTAAGAATATTAAGCATGAATACAGTTGAGTTCTTTCTTATAAAATTTATTCAATTTATTTTTATTAGATTAGTTTATATAAAATTTACTATAATAAATTTAAGAAAAAATAAAATTTAAATGAGCTACTAGTATATGTGTTTAGAAAGAATTGAGATTAAAATAGGAAAACTTACAATAGTTGAGTTCCAAAACTTAAAACTTAATTCTGTTGAGTTCTAAAACTTTCAATTTATTCAATTTTACTTTTATTAGATTAGTTTATATAAAATTTACTATAATAAAATTAAGAAAAAATAAAACTTAAATGAGCTGACTAGTATATGTGTTAGAAAAAATAAAACTTAAATAAGCTGACTAGTATATGTATTTTAGGTACTCAAGGAGTGGATAACGAGAAGAGATTAAAACATAATTATTAAATAAATTAATTGAGTTTATAAATGCTATATAAACTCATAAAAGAAAAATCTTCACAGTAAAATGCAACTTCGATGGCAAGGAAGGTCATGTGAACAATGACTATAAGATTTTGGTTCAAAAGAAAATAATATAAGTGTGACTTTTGTATGTTTCAAATCAAAAGATACAGAAGCCCTTTTCTAATATTTGGTAGATTGATACTATTACTTTAACTTATGTCATTAATAATAGAGATTTATTTTATATAAGAATTAAAAGAGTAAAAGAATATTCATCGTTATACGAAATCATCTTAAGACGAAAGTAATAGTAGTTAGTACTTATCACTTATGCCTAGAAATGATTCATTTGATAAATATTGAGGATGTAAATCTTGACTTTGGAACGATCCTATAATTAAGTATTGGAATGAAATATAGTTTCATAAACTCAAGATTATATATGCTTACATCTATAGGTCACTCGATATTTTTTGTCTTAGTGGAGAGAGACATTTTATCACCCTCGAGTTGAGATATAATTATCTAAGATCTCAAGCTATTGACAACTTTAAATGTACATAAACGAGGTCAAGAGACAAATAGATAGAAAAATTAAAGATTATTGAATTTAACATGGGTGGTAACTTTATAGTAGTTATAATGATCTTGATTATAAATCTAGTTCTCCAACTATATTCCTAAAAAATGGGTATTTATGTTCAGCATATTTTATTATATGTGCCATGGCAAAATAAGATTGCTAAAAGGTGAAATCATATTATCATGGATATGGTTAGGAGCATGATAAATTATTCTTCTGTACTAGAATCAATATGGGGAAAAGCTCTAATGACAATTATGTATATCATGAACAAGGTCCCTAGTAAGTCAATTCCATTAGGTTCTTTTAAGTTATGAATAGGTAGAAAAAATAACTTGAGCAATTTACATATTTATGATTATCTTACAAAGATAAGCGTCTTCAATTTATTTGAAGAGAAATTAGATTCAAGGACTATTTCTAGGCATTTAATTATTTATCCCAAAAATATTTAAAGGGGTACATATTTTATTACCTTAATTATAGTACAAGAATAATTGAACTAGTAATGTAGGATCTGTAGAAAATAATAAATCAATGGGAATGAAAATCTCAAAATTTAATCTTGATATTGAGGAAATATAGACCAATATTCTTTTTGAGAGATTGTTGTTCCTCAAATCATGTTCCTCAAATAATATTGATGTCATCGCTAATAATCTTGTAGAACAACGAAAACTAGCAGTTTTGAAAAGAATTCAAAGGGAAAGGAGACTTGTCATTCTAATTATTATGTATATCTATAAGAATCAGATTATGGTTTAAGAATAAAGAGGGTCCCTTATTATTTTAGTAAGTTATGGAAACTAATGATTCTAAAGAGAGTAGATTATTATAGCTTTTGGATCCAACGATAGTGTGCTTACAAATTAGACAAAAGCTTTCTAATTGACATCAAAAGGCATGCATCGTAAAAAGATATATTGTTATTTAATTTCAGATATTGGCATTAAAATTTTCACATAATAGAAGTATAATGATAGTTTTTATACTTAAAAATGGTATTAGAACCAAGTTTATAAAATTAAATACTTGATCTATTTGTTAGTATATTTTGCTCACAAAAAGATGTTATTTAGTTTTTATTTACAATGCATAAATGATTTGTTTGTATTATCAATCAGTTTTTTTATCCAATTTATTCTATCACTTGCTTATGGGTGATGCAAAGTTCCTCGTGCTTAATTGATGGACCACCATCGATAGCTTTTTGTTAATAGTATTATTAAAGCTGGTGGCCTTTGGTGGTCGTCAATCCAATTGTGAGCAACAGCTTCATATCTAGCGCAAACACTCTGGGTGTGGTAGCCCTGTGGTGGCTGTGCAGTACCATTGCGTGTGACGACTATGATGGTTGTGTAGCACTACTACGTGTGGCGACTTCGGCCACTATCATTGCATGCTGCAACTACAGCAGCACCACTGTTGTTTGTAACGATTGCAATGGTTATAACAATGCAGCTACAATGATATTTATTGGCCGCAATCAATGTTACTAGATCGAAGGCCAACGGGGTCATTCTCTTCGTAAAACATCATTAAGATGAAATCTCAATCTTATAGAAGTAAATTTTAAAAAGAATATTTCGAAGGTGAGCTCAAAAATCCAAGAAATCTAGGAAGATTTAAAAACTTAAGAGCTACTCATGTATTTAAAATCATCTCATGTAAATTTCAAGCAAATGTAGCAAATAAATCCAAAAAATAGTAAATCATCATCTTCATATAAATTTTCTTCTCTTTTTGTAAATAAGAAGGTAGAAATAAGGAAGAGAAGTGAAAATCATCATATCACAAAAATACTCAATTTTATAGATGTAAATTCTGAAATCCAAGAAAAATCAAGAGCTACGTATGTAATTTAATTCAACTTATGCAAATTTCAAGCAAGGTAGCAAATCATGTATTTTCATAGTTCAGAATTCCTAGCTCTCTTCTAATAAAATCAAATTATTTTTTATTTAATGGTTTTATAAATATATTCGCTAATTGATGCTTAGTATCAATAAATTCTAAAGAAATATCTTGATTATTTACATGATCCCTAATAAAGTGACATATAATATCAATATGCTTAGTTCTTGAGTGTTGAATGAGATTTTTGGTTAAGCATATTGCACTTGTATTGTCACATTTTATAGGGGATATTTTTTAGATAAATTTTGTAATCTTCTAATGTATTTTTCATCTAAATGACTTGAGCACAACAAGCACTAGCTGTAATATATTCAACTTCAGCAGTAGATAAAGTAACCAAAATTTGTTTCTTAGAAGACCAAGAAACAAGTGCATACCCTAAAAATTGACATGTCCAGGTAGTACTTTTTCTATCAATTCTACAACCACCAAAATCAGCATCGACATAAGTAAATCGAAGTTTTTAAATTTTGGATACCATAATCTTAAGTTAGAAGTTCCTTTTAAATAGCTAAATATTCTTTTAACTGCTTTAAGGTAAGAAAGCTTATGATTGGATCGAAATCTTGTACACAATCCAATATTAAACATAATATTCGGTCTAGTAGTTGTTAAGTATAACAAACTACCTATCATTCCTCTATAGGTTTTTTGATCAAAATTTTCTCCTTCATTGTCTAAGTCTAACTTTATAAATATGCTCATGGGAGTGTTTATGGCCTTAGCATTTTCCATACCAAAATGTTTTAGCAAGTCCAAGGTGTCTTTAGTTTGACTAATAAAGATACCATCATCTAGTTATTTTATTTGTAATCCTAAGAAAAATGTTAACTCACTCATGAAACTTATTTGAAATTCTTGTCTCATACACTTGGCAAAAGATTCACAAAAGGATTCATTTGTAGAACCAAAAATGATATTATCAACATAAATTTGAGTAATAATAAAATCATTTTTAAAATATTTAAAAAATAATATGGTACCAACATTATCTTTTAAAAAATTATTTAAAATAAGAAAAGAACTAAGTCTTTCATACCAAGCTCTAGGGGCTTGTTTTAATTCATAAAGAGCTTTAGAAAGTTTGAAAATATGATTAGGAAGAAGACTATTTTCAAAACCAGGGGGTTCTTCAACATACATTTCTTTGGAAGTGAAACCATTAAGAAAAGTACTTTTAGTATCTATTTAAAATAATTAAAAATATTTAAAAGATGCAAGGGCAAGGAGCATCCTTATAGCTTCAAGTCTAGCCATAAGAGCGAAGATTTCTTCATAATCAATTTCTTCTTTGTGGTTGAAACCCTTGGCTACTAATCTAGCATTGTTTATTACCATGATACCATTTTCATCTTACTTGTTTCTAAAGATCCATTTAGTACTAATCACTAAACGGTCATTAGGTCTAGGAACAATCTCTTATACCTCATTTCTCTCAAATTGATTAAGTTCTTCATACATTGCATTAACCTAAGAATCATCTCTTAGGGCCTTATCAATGCACTTTGGTTCGATTTGAGAGAGAAATACTGCATTTGCACAAAAATTCTTAAAATAAGATCGAGTTTGAACTCCTTTTGATGTATCTCCTATTATAAGATCCTTAGGATGATCATTCACATACCTCAATTCCTGAGTAAGGATTTAGAAGTAGATTCATCTAAGTTGCTTTTAAGAGTATTGTCATTTAAATTTAAAGTACCAAGACCAAATTCATCATTAAAATTAATTTTCTTAAAATTGGAAAACTCATTAAAAATAACATGAATAGATTCTTTAATTACTAAAGTTCTTTTATTAAAAACATGATAGACTTTTGAAATCAAAAAATAACCAAGAAAAATACCCTTATCGGATTTTACATCAAATTTTCCTAAGGCATCTTTTTTATTTAAAATAAAACATTCACGACCAAAAACTTTAAAATATGAAATATTGGGTTTCTTACCATTCCATAATTCATATGGAGTTTTGGAGAGTAATGATCTTACAAGAACCATATTTGAAACATAACATGCAACGTTAACGGCTTTGGCCCAAAAATATTTGGGTAGACTATGTTCATTTAATATGGTTCTAGCCATTTCTTGTAAACTCCTATTTTTTTCTTTCTAGTACTCCATTTTGTTATGGATTTTTTGGAGTAGAGAAGTTATGGATGTCCCCATTTGATTTACAAAATTTTTGAAAATCATTGTTTTGAAATTCACCACCATGATCACTACGTATTGATGAAATCATAAATCCTTTTTCATTTTGAACAATTTTATAAAATTTTATAAAATATTTAAATATATCACTTTTGTGTGTTAAGAAATAAGTCCAAGTATATCTACTATAATCATCTACTATAATGAATGCATATTTGATTCCACTTAAACTTGTAATATCAATTGGTCTAAATAAATTCATATGGATCAATTGAAGTGGCCTAGAAATGCTTATTTGATTTTTTAGCTTGAAGCTACTCTTTATTTATTTTCTTAACTGATAAGTATCACATACTTTATCTTTGATAAATTTTAGGCTAGGTAATCTCCTCTTACTAAGTCTTTAGTTAAAATTTGGTTTAAAAATTTTATGCTAGCATGACCTAGTCTTCTATGCCAAATCCAAGCATCATCATTCAATGCCGAAAAACAAATTTCATCGCAAAACTTTTCAATATCTATAGTATACACATTGTTGTTTCTTAAGACAATTAAAGATTTATTTTTATGTGGAAATTCAATTGAGCATGCATTAAGTTAAAATTTAACCACATAACCTTTATCACATAATTAGTTAATGCTAAGCAAATTGTGTTTCAAACCATCAACTAACAACACATATTCAATCAAAAGGTTTGATGTGTTTACCTATGGTTCCTTTTTTAATTATTTTACCCTTGTTGTTATCTCCGAAGGTAACAACTCCTTCACTTAAGCTAGGTGAGCTTAGAAAAATAAGTTGGATCACCGTTCATGTGCCTTGAGCATCCACTATCAAGGTACCATTTGGTGCTCCTAGCTTTAGTTTGAAAATAAATATACAAGAAAGATGGTTTTAATTTAGATACCCATTTTATATTGGGTCCTTCATGAAGAACTTTATCTTTCTTTTCTAATGATTTTTGGTTATTTGTAGTTCTTCTAGGAACCCAAACTAATTTGTGAGGACTTTACTTCTTAAATGAACATTTATAAGTCGTATGTCCTAATCTATCACAAAAAATACATTTAACTTTGATGGCAAGTTTAGAGTAGGTCCTTTAACATAGGTAGTTGACTTTTGTTAGGTATTACCCACAAAGCCTATATCATTTCTTCTATTAACATAACCCTTATTAGCAAGAATCATATTAAGAGATTTATTCTCTATTTCAAATTTTTCTAAGGTTTGCTTTAGCATGATATTTTCTTTTTTAACATTATCCAGTATTTCACATTTAGAACAATGATTGTGTGATACTAATGAATCATACATTTCATCAAGTCTACTAACTAATAAATCATGTTCATTCTTAAGCAACTTATAAGATTACTAATTTTTCTAAATTCATCAAATAATTCATGAAATAAATTTAATAATCGGTAAAAGAAATGCTTAAAGAATCACTAACCTCGTTTTGGATCACCATTAGAGCATAGTTAGCAACTTCTTTTTTGGAGTGATCTTCTTCATTCGAAGAGCTTAAGTCATCCCAAGTTGCTGAAAGAGCTTTCTTCTTGTGGGATACCTTCTTCTTCAATTGTGGTCATTCATTTTTGAAATGTCCCAGTTTTTTACATTCAAAACATATGATATTATTCTTTTTTGATTTATTTTTATTTTTATAGTTTTTATTCTTTTTCATAAACTTTTAAAACTTTCTTGATAATAGTGCAATATCATGGTCCTCATCACTCGAGGTTTCACTCGGGGAGTCATTTGTAGTTCTTAGTGCTACATCATTCCTGTTCTTTAGAATGGGTTCATCAAATTCATCATGAGCTTTACAGTTCAGTTCATATGTTATGAGTGAGCCAATAAGTTCTTCAAGAGGTAAGTTATTTAAATCTTTGGCTTCTTATATAACAGTTACTTTAGGATCCTAATTTTTAGGTAGAGATCTTAAAATTTTACTCACAAGTTCAAAATTTGAAAAATATTTTCTAAGCGCTTTAAGGCCATTGACGACATCCGTGAAACTGGTGTACATGTCTCCAATGGACTCACTTGGTTTCATTCTAAACAATTCATAACTATGAACTAAAATGTTAATATTAGATTATTTAATTCTACTAGTGCCTTCGTATATGATTTCTAGTGTATGCCAAATATCATAAGCAGATTCACAAATGGAAACACGATTAAATTTATTTTTATCAAGAGCACAAAATAAGGCATTTATAGCCTTTACATTCAAAGAAAAAATTTTCCTTTCCAAATTATTCCATTCGTTCATTGGTTTGGAAGATTTTTCAAATCAAAATCCATAGAAATGAGAAAAATACACATCCTTATTTTTCAATATGTGTAATCCGTCCCATTGAATATGGGAGGACGTAAAATAAAATATCCCTCATTCATGCCATACAAAGTCATCTACTCAAGTGGGTGTTAATCTAATGAGTAAGTACATTGCTCTGTTATTAATTGTTAGGATCAATTGACACTAAGAGGGGGGGGGGGGGGGGGGGGGCGAATTAGTGCAAAAGTGGAAGTGCTCGATTCTAAAATCTTGCTTTCAAGAAGTAAAGGAATAAAATCGGAAGCATCTTTTGTATTTTTTTGGAAATGATTAAAAACCTAATTTAAGAGAAAAAGTCATGAGAATGATGATCGTATCTTTCTATGAACTAGTTAAGAGCAATAGGAAGTAGTAAACAAGACAAGTAAAAAGTACTCACAATTTATAGTGGTTCAACCCCAATCTTAGCCTACATTCACTTCCAATTCCTCTTCGTCGAGGTCAACCAGTGTCTACTACCGATCTTCTTTGGGTGAAAACCAAACCCTTACAAACTTTCAACTTACACGGGAGACTTTTTACAAGAATACAACACTTGGCTCACTCCCTTCCATCTTTTCATTTTCTTATACACTTTTAGCATAAACTTTTTTATATAGATTTTTGTCCAATGACTTGTGTGAATTCTTGTGCTAAATGAAAGAAAACTTGAGGTATTTATAGGTCTCATTTGACTTCTGAAGAATGAAGCCAAAATTTAAACACACCCGAAAAAATCGGGTACGAGCGATACAACCGTCGACACCAGCAGTGCCACCGTCGAAAGCCACCCTGAAAACAGGATATGTGCGGTACAACCATCGGCCTGGGCGGTCCAACCATCGCCTGCTGCCCGGCTTCCTGGGCGATAGTAGTACAATCGTCGGCCTGGGCAGTACAATCGTCACTTGCTGCTTGGATTCCTAGGCGGCGACGGTACAATCGTCGCTCACCGACGGTACAATCGTCGCTCACCGACGGTACAATCGTCGCTCACCGATGGTACAATCATCAGGATTTCTAGAAAAGTGATTCCCTTCATTTTTCCAATCCCAACTTGTACCTCATGTTGACCAATTTTCAGGTCAACCAATCGAGCTTAACCTGAGCTCAATCCACTCTCCATAGTGGACTCGGTTAGTTTCACTTGAGTTAATTTAGATCATATCCAAATCTAACTCAAACAAGATTCAACCTTAATGATGCTAACTCTGAATTAATTAATTACAATCAACATAGCCAACAAATCCACTTCAAGACCTTCCTAACTCCCAGCAAGCTTTTCGGCTATCCCCAATAATCTTCTGTCGAGTCTCGATCTTCTTCCAACGAACTCTCTTGCGCCATCCTGGCAAGCTCCCGATACCCTCAGCGAGCTCCCAATGTACTCCATGCAAGTTTCCAACCACATCATCCTCACTCCGGCCCGATGCCTGGACTTGACTTTGGCCAAACCTCTAATTGTAATTTTCTCTCTGTCGTAGTTAATCCTGTATCAATCAACTCTAACAACCTTATTAGATCAATAACACATTAATTGATTTCATCATCAAAATTTGAGATTCAACATATTATACTTGATCATAACTTTATTTTGATTAGTTGATTGGATTTAGAATCATCAATCAAGTTTTGATAGAACTCGAAAAAAAGTCAAATTTTGATCAATTTTTTTTATCTTGATAAACTATAATCTTAACATGCCTAATTGAGCAAATGGTCAACCTAAATTTATAAGCTCAATTTGAGTAGCTCCATTTTGGGTTTGCCTAATTAAGCGAATAGTCAACCTAAAACTATTTTATAATAAATTAGATTAAAAAATTCATGAATATTTTTTAATTCATATATCTAAGTTTTATTTATTTAGTAACTACCAAAATGACCTAGAATGGTAGGCTTATTAGACATGAATTATGATAAAAGTTTTATTATTTATAAATTTTTTTGTATTATATTTTATATTATTGTATTAGTCTTGTAATTGCCAAAGTGGCATAGACTAATAACTTATAAGATTACATTAAGAAATTAGCTTGAGATAATATTTTTTAAAAATAATATTCACAATGACATATATAATTAGGAGATTTTATATAATCCTAAAAGAGGATCTACTTCGAATAATTATGTGACGGGGTAGGATAAAACTATTTTTAGATATTATTATAGTTTTAGATTGTACGCCCAAAGATAGCCATACTATTCTATAAGGATGATATTAGTCCTTTATAGATAATTTTATGTAAATATTATATATACCAATATTTTGCCTAAATATGAAATAAAGATGATATCAATAGTTCAATATTTATTGAAAAACTCAAAGCATTAATATTATATTATTTTATTATAGTGATAATTATTTCATTGTATTTTGATAAAAGTTTCTATATTTTCTAGATTAAATTATTATAAACAGCTTGAGCCTATGCAATTTATACTAGGTGTGTTAGATTATGACCATACTAGTTGAAAGGATCACAAACTTGTTGAAAGTTCTATGAAATAAATAATTAAGATAAATGGTCAAAAAATATTTAATAGACTTTATTACAATATATTACTAGTGCATTGGCATATTTGAAGATCAATTTAAATTTACTCACAAGTCATTAGTTAACATATTAATAAAAGAACTAATTGAAATTCAGTATGACGGTATTTGAGGAATTCAAGATTATATTCTCAATATAACTAACAAAGTTGTAAGCTCAAGTATATTGAGTATGAATATAGTTAAGTCTTTTTTTGTATAATTTACTTTTAATTATATTTCTTCTTAATTTAGCTCATTAAAATTCACTATAATAAAATTAAAAATAAGTAAAACTTAAATGAGTTGACTAGTATATACATTTGAAAAGAATTAAGATTAAAGTATAAAAGACTCATAATATTTTTAGTACTACTCAAGGAGTGGGTAATAATAAGAGAAAGTTAAAGTGTAAATCACTTAGTTTATAAACACTATATAAACTTATAACAGAAAAATCTTTATTGTCAAATACTACTTCTATGACAAGAAAGGTTTAGAGTTTGATTCTAAAGGAAAAGGTACAACTCTGACCTTTATATGTTTCAAATTAAATGTTATACAAATTCTTTGATGCTTCAACATATGTTATTAATAATAAATATTTATTTTAATTAGAAACAAAAAAATAATATATTTATTATTATAAGAAATTATATTAAGGTGAAAGCGATAGCAATTGTACTTATTGCACACTCCTAGAAACAATTTATTTGATGAATTTGAAGGAGCACGATTCTAGAAATATGAGTCATTACATGGAATTATCATGATATTATTTTCTTTTTGGTAGTTGTAAACTCAATATATTTATGATTGAATAAGAGGTAACTTTTGAATTATGTATAATGGTCTATACAAAATCAAATATTAGAATGAACATAGTTTCATGAACTCCTCACGATTATATACATTTGTGGGTCACTTCATGTTCTTTAGTTTAGTAAAGAGAAATATTTTATCACTTTTATAGATTATTTGTTGAGATATAATTACCTAAGGTCTCAAGCTATTGCTACCTTTAGGTCTACAAAAATAAAGTCAAAAAATAATTAGATAGAAAAGTTAAAAATTATCAGAACAGGATAGTAAATTTTTATTGTAGTTATAATGAATCTGGTCATAATTTGGGTTCTTTTGCTAGATTCCTAGAAAAATAAGGTATTTGTACTCTGATTTATGAAATGTGCTATAGTTAAACAAGATTTTTGAAAGGTAGAATCATACTCTTATATATATGGTTAGAAGTATGATGATTTATTCTTCTATACTCGAACCAATGTTTAGAGAAGCTCTTTGGATGGATATATATATATATATATATATATATATATATATATATATATATATATATATATATATATAACTCTTTTGAGTTATGAATTGATAATAAACCCAACTTGAGATATTTAAATATTTAGGATTTTTTTATAGAGATAAAGATCTTCAAATTATATGAAAATAGATTGGGTTTAAGGATTATTTTGGATATCTTATTGATTATCTGAAAAAATTAAAAGAAGTACATATTTTATTGCTCTAATCATATAGCACGAGAATATTGAATATGGTAATGCAAGATTTCCCAAAAATAGTGAATCATTGGTAGTAAAAAATCTCAAAATTTAATTTTGATATTGAGGAAATATATATTGATATTTCTTTATCATTTTATATTTGAGAGATTATTATTCATAAAATCACTAAATGATTCGAGAAAGATAAATAATAAAATAATATTATTGAACTCCCATATAATATTAATATCACTATTAATGAACTTATTGTATAATCATAATCAGTAGTTTTGAGAATATATCAAAGGAAAAGGAGACCTACCATCTTTGATTATTATATGGTATATATAAAATAATTAGATTATGATATATGAATCAAAAGGATCTCTCATTATTTTCACGAGTTATGGGAAGTAAGGATTCTAAAAAGTGATACAATGTAATAAAAGAAGAATTAAAATTAATAGGCTAGGTTGGTGTCTAAGAACTTACTGAATTACTTAATAACTATAAAAGAGTCTATTACATAAACATGACTCAAAAGACAATATCGAATGAAATAATAATTGGACTTATGATCAAAGATTTTACACATAAAAAATCATCAACAATAATTAAAATTTTTTCTAGTTTTTTAAATTAACTCATTAAGAATTATCATGTCATTAATGGCTCATTATGATTTTGAGTTATATCGTATGGATATGAAAATAAGTTTTCAGAGTGGGGATTTAGATTTATATGGGTTTGCCTAAATGATTCAGGGAGAAAATAAAAATAAAATAAAATTTAGTATGTAAATTTAGGAATTCTATTTATTACCTTAAATAAGTCTCCAAATAATGATATATAAAGTTTCTTATTATCATTACTTTTTTCATATTTAAGAAAAATACTATTGATTAGTATTTATATCTGAAGATCACTGAGAGCAAGTTTATTATATTAGTCTTATATATAGATAATATTTTACTTGCCTGTAGTGATCTTGGTTTATTATATTGAATAAGAAATATTCTCGCTAAGAATTTTAAGATGGTTGATATGAATGATGCATCTTATGTTATTATCATTAAGATATTTAGAGATAGATCTTAAGGATTGCTATGACTTTCTCAGAAAGGATATATTGATCGAGTCTTAGAGATATTTAGTATACAAATTTATTCAGTAAATGATAAAAGTAAAAAAATTCAATCACACCAAGTGTTTTTAAAATGACTTGGAAAAGAATCAAATAAAGAAAAAATATTTCTTATGTATGCACAGCTAGAAGTCTAGTATATACTTAAGCCGATGATATAGTTTTACGGTTGAAATACCAGATAGATATTAGAATTGCTTAAGAATGAAAACACTAAAAGATTATAAATAAAGTAATAAGATATCTGGAAGGGACGAATGATTATATGTTCACATATATGAAGTTAAGTCAACTTGAAATGATGATATTTTTTAGGTATTGATTTTGTAAATTACTTCGATAACATAAAGTCCACTTTACTATTTATATTGATATCAATTGGAGGGGCAATTTACAAAATAATATAAAATAATATATTTTTATATTATTAGAAATAAAAGCTGATCTTATGACATGCTTTAAGACCATTAATCAAATTTTATAATTATGAAATTTTATCTCAGGACTTGGTGTGGTCAGACTCAATTGTTAAGTCACCGAAGATACTTTGTGACATATTGGAGGGGCAATTTACAAAAAATATAAAATAATATATTTTTATATTATTATTAATAAAAGCTGATCTTATGACATGCTTTGATACCATTAATCAAATTTTATAATTATGAAATTTTATCTCAGGGCTTGGTGTGGTTAGACTCAATTGTTAAGTCGCCGAAGATACTTTGTGACATATTGCAATAGTTTTCTTCTCTAAAAATGACAAGTACTATTATAGCTATATACATTATAATATAAAGTACTTGATGGTTAGAGAAAAATAATCTAGAAAAGATATGATGATATATGTTTAAGTGGATATTAAGACTTACAACCTAAATTACTTGAAATTAATATGTTTTTTATAATTGAATTTGTGAGCAACCCATAAAAGATATGATAATAAGTGGGCATTATAATTAACATTCATATTTACATAATAAAAGTTAGTTATTTCTACTATCATGTTCATATTTATGTATGTACATATTATAGTTGAATGTGCAAATAAGATTATATTGACAAAACAAATTACAGGTGTTATGTGAAAGGCTAATAGTCTTGTGATACATGGAAGCATGATATTGATGATATACAACTAGTATAATTTACATTGATAGTTGGACTTAATATGATATTATGTTTATTGGACTTGTTAGTTTTTTCTATAAATTCATATGCACACGTAAAATATTTTTTAAAAAAAATTAAATAAAAATTAAATAAAATTAATTTTAAATAAACTTTTATTTTATCTATTTTGATTTTAATTTTTTTTTATATTTTACTAATTAATAAACCAAGTGAGAGAATGTTAGATTATGTGAGCCTAAAAAAAGATAAGATATATTATAGATATGATTAGATTTTGATTATGATTATAGGTAAAGAAGTCCAATTACGATCAGATTACTTAGGATATGTCTTTGATGGGATAAAATCTTTTAATTATTTAGACATATAGATAGCTATTATTGAGGGATTACAAATTTGAGAAGACATTGTTATAGCTTTTGGCTTTGACGATGATATGCTTGTAAATCAGATAAAATATTTTAAATAATATCAAAAAATATGCATCATAAATTTAGATATATTATTATTTGATTTCAGATTTTGATATTAATTTTTTTACATAATAAAAATATAAAAATTAATTTTAAATATATGATTCAATTATGATGAGTCATTACAAAACTTCAGGAATACGATTAACAACATGAACAAGGAGTCAAATGATGTAAGTTGGTAGGCCGACTCACCATCCAACTCCATCATATTGCCCAACTTCACAGTGGCTCTTATTCTTCAGTCGGTGGAGCTCGTGCCCATGGTCAAGACCAACGATGCATCATGGGACAGGGTAAGATGATTAGGGTCGTTGTTGTCAATGCTGGCGATGACAGAGATACCCCAATGCAATGCAGAAAGCAAGCCATGCATAACCCCATCATGATTGAATCGTGGAGTACTGTCTCCATCGAGGGACGTGTATTATGTTGACTTCGTCTTTGATTGCTCAGTCTATGCTAGACAATATGTCACTTTCCTTGCACTCGACGTTGCAGCACACCTTGTAGATGGATAGTTGAGATTTGGGTGCCATGCCGGCCGCCATGCCAAGGACCTCGACATGATTGTAAAAGTTCCCTGCCACAATGCTAGCCATATGTTTGCCATGACTGGCGTCATCGATGGTTGTGTCTGGTCCATAATTAAGTCCTCTTGCTCCAATAATCTTATTGTTGCAAGTGACCTTGCTTATAGGTCAGCATGAACCCTTAAACTTTATCAGGGTAGGAGGCATCCCGTCATCACTGAACGAATAGTGATCCACAGCGATCCCGGTGTCGAACACCCTAACTATGACCCCTTCGCCCATGTTGCCACTATCCCATGCCCCTCCTAGTTTGTTAATTCCCAGAAACTGCGACATGTATGTGGTCTTGATTTGCATTGTCATGTCTAGTCGCGTGTATACGAACCTCTCTTGTTGTGCAACTTTATGCCATAGTCGAGGTGTCAATACGACTAGGTCCGATTCCAAGTGCACAAGGTCTCCTACGTGGCTCCTCGGTTGGAGTCAGATTCAAGTCGGTTCGGGGTGTTGCCTGTTGAGTTGACCCGAGGTAGAGTTGGGAGTTACATTTTTCCTCCTTTCGCATTGGGTTCCTGCATACAAGCTAAAGTCGGTGGGTGTTTCCCAACTCGACCCGTCAGAAGCTCAAGTCAGTTGGGTGAGATGGTGTGGAAGTTTTGTCTAAGGTCTGACACTTGGCGATAGCTAAGAGGTAAGCTTTTATAACTGTGACCACAGGTCGACCATACATGGTTCGTTAATGGTCACTGACACTATGAGCGATCCTCCCATGCACTCCGCATGGTGCAGACTGACCTGTATGGTTCTATGTTGCATGGTGCCATTCTGCACATTCCCTGGTGGCTCTGTATGGCACCATCTCGTTCAGTCACAAGCGATGCAGTTATGGTCCATCGCCTCATACGAGTTGGGGTATCACGTCAATGCACGTGCATTATGTCAGCTCCGAGGTGCCACATCGGTCCCAGGGTTCTACATCGGTGTTGATGTGGTTGGTAACCATTGCTACTGGGGTGGTGTCAGAATTCGCCCCATCATTCCCCCACCCCCACAAAAGAGGCATGCCTCAAATTCCTTATAAAAAGGTTTAGGGCACGACTTGATGCTTTCTTCGGCTAGCTCTACGATTCCTTCGGGTGCATTGTTTCTTCTATTGTAGACCCAATTCGGACTCATGACCAGTCGAGATGTATAACTCGGGCACAATTCTATCTTAGTGGTCTTTGGGTACCTGAGGGTGCATAACTGAGGTATTGATCGGTCGGGATGTATGGTTGTCTAGCCGAGGTGTGTGACTCGGATGTTGATCTGGCCGAGATGCATGACTCGAGCTCGTGGCTGGCTAAGGTGCATAAGTCAGCACATGACTAGCCGAGATGGGTAGCTCGAGCTCATGACTAGCTGATATGCATAATTCGAGCATTGGTTTACTGAGACGTATAGCTTGGGCAATTGACTAGCCGAGATGCATAACTCGAACATTGGTTGGCTGAGATATGTAACCCGGGCTCATGACTAGCCGAAATGCGTAATTTGGGCTCATGATTGGTCAGGGTGCATAACTCGGGCTCATGACTGATTGAGATGTATAACTCGAGCATTGGTTGGCCGAGATACATAACTCGAGCTCGTGATTGATCGAGGTAATTCAAACTCATGACTAGCTAAGGTGTGTAACTCAAGCTCATGACTATCTGAGGTGTGTAACTCAAGTTCATGACCGGCTGAGATGTATAACTCGAGCACCGATTGGCCGAGATACATAACTTGAGCTCGTGATTAGCCGAGGTGCATAAATTAGGCTCGTGACTGGTTGAGGTGCATAACTCGGGCTCATGACTGGCCAAGATGCATAACTCAGGCGATGGTTGGCCGAGATACATAACTTGGATCATAACTGGCCGAGATGCATAATTCGAGTGCTGGTTGCCCAGGATACATAAGTCGGGCACTGGTTGGTCGAGATACGTAACTCAGGCACTAATTGGTCAAGATACATAACTTGGGCTCGTGACTGATCGATATCCGTAACTCGAGCTTATGACTTGCCAAGATGAGTAACTCGACACTAGTTGGCCGGGATGTATAACTTGGGCACTGGTTGGTCGAGATACATAACTCAAGCTCGTGATTGGTCGAGATGTGTAACTCGGGCATTGGTTGGCCGAGATACATAATTTGGGCTTGTGATTGGCTGAGATGCGTAACTCAGGCTCATGACCGATCGAGGGGCATAACACAGGCTCATGACTTGTCGAGATGCATAGCTCAGGCTCATGACTAGCCAAGATGCATAACTCGGGCACTGTTTGGCTAAGATACATAACTCAGGCTCGTTACTGGCCAAGATGCATAACTCGGGCTCATGATTGGTCGAGATGCATAACTCGGGTTCGTGACTATTCGAGATAGGTAACTCGGGCACCGGTTGGTCGAGATATATAACTCGGGCACTGGTTGGTCGAGATACATAACTCAAGCATTAGCTAGCCGAGATGCATAACTCGGACACTAGGTGGCTAAGATACATAACTCGGGCTTATGACTGCTTGAGATGCATAACTCAAGCCCATGACTGGCCGAGGTGCGTAACACAAACTCATGATTGGCCAAATGCATAGCTCAGGCTCATGACTGGCAAAGATGCATAATTCGGGCACTGTTTGGCCGAGATACATAACTCAGGCTCGTGACTAGCCAAGATGCATAACTTAGGCTCATAACTAGTCGAGATGCATAACTCGGGCACGTGACTAGTCGAGATGAGTAACTCGGGCGCTAGTTGGTCGAGATATATAACTCAGGCACTGGTTGGTCGAGATACATCACTCAGGCACTAGTTGGCCGAGATGGGTAACTCGGACACTGATTGACCGAGATACATAACTTGGGCTCATGACTTACCTAGATACGTAACTCAAGCACTGATCGGTTGAGATGCGTAACTCAGATATTGATCGGTTGAGATGCATAACTCGGGCATTGGTTGGCCGAGGTGCATATCTCAGACATTGGTTGGCCGAGATGCATATCTTGGGCACTGGTTGGCCAAGATGTATAATTCAATCTTGTGAATGGCTGAGATACATAACTTGGGCACTAGTTGATCGAGTTGCATAACTCGGGCATTGGTTGGTCGAGATGCATAACTTAGGTTCTAGACGAGATACATTAATCAAGCTCATGAATGACCGAGATGTGTAACTTGGGCACTTAGTTGGCTGAGATGCATAACTCAGGCTCATGATGCTGGTTACGGGTGCCCTGCAAGCCAATCACATGAGTGATGACACGTGTGACACGCTATATGATCTTTCTGCTTATGATTAATATTGACATATTCTCACATTATCTGTTACATATATATTGTGATATCCTTGGTTATGTGCAATGGGAGTCAGATCGTGATGAGATCACGATAATGAGATCGATTCACCTTTAAACACAGATCCTAAATAATCCCGATCATAGGTTACTCAAGAGGGACATTGAGATAACCGGACAGATCGGTGTACTATATACCCATCCATATGATGGAGGCGGCTGGTCTATAGCCACTTGTGTGAAGACACTAAGGATATAGTACAAGTGCTCATTGGAGAATGAGTTCACTGATTGATCCGATTATGGAATGCTGTATGGTTAATGATACTTAATGTCATACAGTGATTCCATAGTCCTAGTTGTGTATTTGGTCCTTAGACTTGAGACACCAATGTTGCATTGTATAAGTACTCCTTTCTTTGACGCTAGACTTACAAGTTTGGAAAGTTCCAGATCTGGTATAGTTGGTTATCGGGATTGGTAGCCAACCTTACGAAGGCATTTGAGTGTCAATAGAGGATTATCCACTCTCGGTATCATGAGAGGAATATCCCATATGTGCTTGCTCAGACAAATCCCTGGCTAGGGTCATTCGGATTGAGAGAGAAAGAGTTCTTCGGGAGAATCCAATTAAAGCGAGACTATGATGGATTTCGTATGTGACCTGATAGTACCATATCCAATATATGGTCTCTGGGATATTAGTTGGAGGAGGGATTATAGATACATGGTAACTGTGGATAGACAGGTCCAATGGATTTGATCCCTCTTGTACCGTTTGGGGATTATGGCGTAGTGACCTAGTACGTCCATAGTCGATGAGTCAAGTGAATTATTATGGGGATAATAATTCACTATATCAGAAGGAGTTCTGGTGGGAGTGACTCATGTCTAGCTTGATATCGGGCCTAGAGAGTCACACACATATGGTGGATGCTTCAGCGAATAGAGGATTGGATGAAGATCCAATTCACCCCTATTCTCATTAGATGAGACTCTATGCTGATGGGCTCCTTGATTAAGGCCCAATTAGAGGCCTAAGGAGATTATTGGATAGAGATCCAATAATGCAAGGTTAGTGGGTAATTGGATGGAGATCCAATACCCATTAAGGCAGGAGCCCTAGGGTTTTTTGGTGGCTTTCTATAAATAGGAGGGGAGACTCATGGTTGATAGGCTGCAACTTTAGCTACCACCTCATATTCTCCTCCCTCCCTCTGTGCAAGAGTTGTGAGATCAGATTGGAGGAGTTTCGCTGCAGAGATACATCGTATGGATACCGCAAGAGAGGAGGATGCTTGACCTACTTCATCTTCTCCATCTGGATCTGGAATACAGGGATATACAATCTCCCTAGGTAAAATCAATCTCTTATACATCGTGTTTTTCCAGTTTTTATAGTTTTTCTTGCGACCCCAATCTTTTGCATGATGATTTGATCTACGTGGGAAACCGAGTTTTTATTTTGATTTCCGCTGAGGTTTCCCAACACATGACTCACTGAGATGCATAACTCAGGTTTAAGACTTGTCGAGCCGTATAAATTGGGCATTGGTTATTGAATCTCAGATTTTGATGATGAATCAATTGATGCATTTTATGATCTAACTCATGTGTTAAAGAAAGTGATGCAGAATTAACTACGACGGTGAAAGGGCATTACAATCAGATGTTGGGCCGGACTTAGGTTTGAGCATCAGGCCAAGGTTCGGACGATGTAGTGGGAGTTCGTCGAAGGTCGATCGATGTTTGGATGATGTTATCGGGAACTCGTTAAGAGCTCACCAAAGGTTTGTCGGGAGTTCGCCAACAGGTTGTCGGGAGCTCGTCGGGAGTTCGTCGGAAGAATGCCAAGAAGTTCGTTGGGGGTTCACCGATAGGTTGTCGGTAGCTCACCGAGAGTTCACCGGAAGAATGTTGGAAGTTAATTGGGAGTTCACCGAAGGAAATTGGGAGCTCACCGGGAGTTCATTGGAAAGATATTGGGAGTTTGTCGAAGAGACAATTGGACAATGAAGATTATATGTTGAGTGTCATGGTTAGTATCATAATGAGAGTTAGTTTTACTAACTCAATTAAGAGGTAATAAGGTCTTAATTGGGACTGATTTGAACTCATTATAAAAAGTCATTTTAGTAACCCAAGGTCAAATAGGGCTCGATCTTCGAAGACACGGTCTCCAAGATGATACAATCTTCGAAGGTGTGTCAAGCGATTGAACCGTCTAGACTGGGTGGTCGAACTACCTAGACACAGTCTCTCGGACATTCAGGTGACTGAACCACTCAGAACACAGTCTCCTAGACTGTGTCAGGCGGTTGAACCGCCCAGAACATAGTCTTTAAGACTAGCACCCCGGGATCACTTAAAAATTAATTTTTGGTTCCACTTTTGAAGCCATTTGGGGCCTATAAATATCCCACCCTTTCTTGCCTGAGGAATGCAAGCAATTAAGAGCAAAAGTATTGTGATAATGCTATTGTAATTGAGAGCTTCTCCTCATTTTGTCTTGTGTAGTTTTTTGTTTAAGGGAGAGCTTTGAGTCTTGTAAATGTTATATCCTAAACCTGTAAAAGGAGAATAGAGTTATAAGAGGGTAGTTGATTTTCACCTATTGAAGGAAGATTAATAGTGGAAGCTAGTGGCCTCAACGGAGGAGGAATCGGGAAGTGGACGTAGGTCACGAGATCGAACCACTATAAAATCAGTTTGCTTCCTCTTCTTTGCTCTTTAACTTCATTGCTCTATTATTTAACTATCTATTATCTTTGCTTACACTATTATAAACATCTCTACACTTAAATGCATTTTTGATATGGTTTTCATTGAGCAAAATTTTCAAATCGACGAAGATTTCTCATCAGCACTAATTGAAACCTCCCCCTCTTAGTGCCGCTTTGATCTTAACACTGGTTGGTCGAGATGCATTACTCGAGCTCAAGACTAGCTGAGATGCATAACTCGAGCACTAGTTAGCCGATATGCATAGCCCGAGCTCAAGACTAGCCAAGATGCGTATCTTGGGCACTAGTTGGCCGAGATACATAGCTCAAGTACTCAACTGGCCGAGATGCATAGCTTAGGCTCAAGACTGGCCAAGATGCATAACTCGAGCACTAGTTGCCCGAGATGCATAACTCGGGGCATTTGACTAGCCGAGATGTATAACTCGAACATTGGTTGGCCAAGATGCATAACTCGAAAAATGGTTGGTCGAGATGCATAATCAAACAATGGTTGGCCGAGATACATAACTTGGGCTCATGACTAGCCGAGGTGTGTAACTCGAGCACAAGTCTATTAAATATTAGATTTTGATGATAAAATCAATTGATGAGTTTATGGACTGATAAACTTTTAAGATAATTGACATAGATAAAACTTTGATCACAAATTTGAACCATCGAAGGGCAAATTATCAAAGCAGGAGAATCAGATGTTGGACCAAAAAAATATTATCAGAGATTGGACGTTGGGCAGGAGGATTGGTCAATGTGCCAAAGATTGAACTTTGTGCTATGAGTTCGGGCATCATACCAGAAGTATTAGGTATATGCCAAAAGATTGAATGTTGTGGGTGTTAGGATCAATTTGCACCAAGAGGGGGGGGGGGGGGGGGGGGGGGGGGGTTTGAATTATTGCAAGTGTAAGTTTTGTGTTCTAAACCAAAGATTTTCGCTTAAAGCAAGATAGAAAACCGAAGCTTTTCATTCAAGTAAAACAAGTGAGAAAATTGCTAAGTTAATAAGTAAACCCGAAAGATTAGCAACGTTGAAGGGAAATGCTTGATGTGAAAACTTTACTTTCAAAGAGTGAATTCAATCGGAAGCATCAATACAAAATTTGTAAGCAATAAAAGCAAGAAAAGAACTCACAAGTTTTATAGTGGTTCGGCACCAATGGCCTACGTCCACTCCCGAGTCCTCCTTCTTGAGATACACCAGCGTCCACTATCGATCTTCTTTGTGTGAAGACCAAACCCTTACACTTGAACCTACAAGGGAGATTTGAGAATTTTCTAACTCTAAGCTCTCTTCCTTCCCCTTTTCTTTTCTTACAAATTACATACAATTTTATCACAGAATGTAATCTCAAAATTTTTTTGTGTATGGAGTACAAGAAAATTTAGGGTATTTATAGGCCCCAAGTGGCTTCAGATTTTTAGAGCCAAAAATCAAACTTACCAGGAAAAATTGGGTACGAGTGGTTTACCCACTAACTTGGGCGGTTTATCTGTCATCAGCCACTCGAAAACTAGGTACGGGTGGTTTACCCACTTGTCCTGGGCAGTTCAACCGCCCAGTTTCCAGGGTACGGGTCGTTTACCCGTCGACCCTAGGCAGTTTACCCGCCAGCAGCTGCTGGCCGCCGCCCTATTTCTAGGGTACGGGCGGTCTAACCACCACTCTCCGACGGTTTATCCGCTAGAATCTTCGAAAAAGTGGTTCCCTCTACTTTTCTAATTCTGGCTTGAACTTGATATTGACTAATTCTTTGGTTAATTGATTGGGCTCAACCTGAGCTCAATCAAACCCCATAGTGGACCCAATTGCCTCATTGAGTTGATTTGGATTCCTTTCAAATCCAACTCAATTAGGACTCAAACCCTAACTACGACTCAATGATTGCAACACTTAATGACCAATAAGCTTAAATAAGACCTAACTCCTGCATAATCCGGCAGCCTTCGACATTCTTGCGGTGAGTCCTATGGTCTTCTTTCGACGATCTCTCGGTGTGTTCCCAGCGAGCTTCCCGATCCCTTCGGCGAATCTCCCAGTGAACTCCCGGCGAGGTTCCACCACATCTTCCGAACTTGGCCCAATGCCCAAGCTTGATCTTGGCCCATCATCTAGTTGTAACTCCATTGCTCCTGTCATAGTTAGACCTGCAATTTTTCCTCTAACACACATGTTAGATAAACACTCATCAACTGATCTCATCATCAAAATCCGAGATTCAACAATCTCCCCCTTTTTGATGATGACAATCAATTGATTATGAGAGTTAATCCTAACTCCCCCTTAATTCATGTCATAATAAATATGACTTAAATTCAAGAGAATCACTCACTCTTGAATTCAGGTGAATCAAGGCAATCAATATTTCAAACAAATCATATTTCAAGGATTGCATTTAGACATGTATATGTCAATAATAATTTACTTTTAAAGTATCAACACATCAAGGATTTTCATGAATTTCAAATATTTGAAAATTTTCCCTTAAGTTATTACATAAGTCATCAATATCCATTTAATTACATAAGTCATCAACATCCATTTCTCCCCCTTTGTCATCAATAAAAAGATGAAATATAGGGCTAAAGATTTTAAGGCATATGAGTTTTTGCTCCCCCTTTTAAAAATACGATATGAGTCATAAAGATTTTTCTCCCTCTTGTGAAAAAGTAGGAAAAAAAATAAGGGAGGAGAGTAGTAAATCATCATTAAATATAACTCTCAATTTTATAGAGGTAAAATTTTAAAAATAAGTTTAAAAATCTAAGATATTCAATGAGATTCAAAGATTTAAGAGCTACTCATGCATTTAAAATTATCTCATATGATTTTAAGCAAACGTAGCAAATAAATCAGTAAAATAATAAAATCATCATCATGCAAATTTTCTCTCCTTTTTGTGAATAATAAGATAAACATCTCATGGGAATAATAAAATATTATCAGAAAAAAATAGACCATTCTCATGAAATCAAGTAATTCATATATTTTCATGATTTAGCATTCCAAGTTCTCTTCCAAAAAAATCAAATTGTTCTTCATTTAAGGGTTTTGTAGAAATATCCGCTAATTAATGCTTAGAGTCAATAAATTTCAGAGAGATATCTTGACAATTTATATGATCCCTTATAAAATGATATCTGATATCAATATGTTTAGTCCTTGAATGTTAAATAGGATTTTTAGTCAAACATATAACACTTGTATTATCACACTTTATGAGAATATTTTTCAACTTTATTCCAATTCCATAATCTTCTAGTGTGTTTTTCATCCAAATGACTTGGGCACAACATGCACTAGCTGCAATGTATTATGCTTCCATAGTAGATAAAGCTACCGAATCTTGTTTATGGGAAGTCCAATAAACAAGTGCATGCCCCAAGAATTGACATGTTCCGGTAGTGCTTTTTCTATCTATTCTACATCTACCAAAATCAGCATCAGAATAGGCAATAAAGTCAAAGTTCTTTGATTTTGGATACCATAATCTAAGTTTAGATATTCCTTTCAAGTATCTAAAGATTCATTTAACTACTTTCGAATGAGAGAGTTTCAGGTTATATTGATATCTTGCACACAATCCAACACTAAACATGATATTCAGTCTAGTAGCAGTTAAGTATAATAAACTTCATATCATACCTCTATAAGTTTTTTGATCAAAGTTTTCTCCTTCAGTATCTAAGTCCAACTTTGTAGAAGTGCTTATGGGAGTGTTTAATGCTTTAGTATTTTCCATCCCAAATCGTTTTATTAAGTTTAGGGTGTATTTAGTTTGACAAATAAAAATACCATCATCTAGTTATGTTATTTGTAATCCTAAGAAGAATGTTAACTCACCCATTAGACTCATTTCAAACTCTTGGCTCATTTCTTTAGTAAATGACTCACATAAAGATTCATTTGTAAATCCAAAAATGATATCATCAATATAAATTTGAATAACAAGAAGATTATTTTTAAAATACTTCAAAAAATAATATGGTATCAACCTTGCCTTTAGAAAAATTATTTGAAATAAGAAAAGAACTAAGTATTTCATACCAAGCCCGAGGGACTTATTTTAATCCATAAAGAGCTTTTGTAAGTTTGAAAACATGATTAAGAAGAAGATTATTTTCTAAATCGGGGGTTGTTTAACATACACTTCTTCAGATATGAAACTATTTAGAAAAGTACTTTTAACATCCATTTGAAACAACTTAAATTTTTTAAAAGATGCAAAGGTAAGGAGCATCCTTATGGCTTCAAGTCTAGCCACGGGAGTGAAGGTTTCATCATAATCGATTCCTTCTTCTTAGTTGAAACTATTGGCCACTAATCTAGCCTTGTTTCTAACCATAATATCATTTTCATTTTACTTGTTTCTAAATACACATTTAGTACCAATCACTAAATTGTCATTAGGTCTAAGAACAAGCTCTCATACCTCATTTCTCTCAAATTGATTAAGCTCTTCATGCATTGCATTGACCCAAGAATAATCTCTTATGGCCTCATTAATATATTTTGGCTCAATTTGAGAAAGAAATGTAGCATTCATATAAAAATCTCTAAATGAAGATCGAGTTTGAATTACTTTTGATGTTTCTCATATTATAAGTTCCTTAGGATGATCATTCACATACTTTCATTCCTTGGGTAAGGTATTAGAAGCAGATACATCCAAGTTACTTTTAGGAGTGTTATCATTTAAATTTACAATATCAAGATCAATTTTATCATCAAAATCAATCTTTTTAAGTTTACAAAACTCATTAAAAACAACATGAATGTATTATTCTATTACTAATGTTCTTTATTGAAAACATGATAAGTTTTCGAAATAGAAGAGTAACCTAGAAAAATGCCTTCATCAAATTTTTCATTAAATTTTCCTAAAGCATCTTTCTCATTTAAAATAAAATATTTACAACCAAATATATTAAAATAAGAAATATTAAACTCTTTTACCATTCCATAATTTATAAGGAGTTTTAGTGATTAATGGTCTTATAAGAATCCTATTTAAAACATAGCATGTCGTATTAACAGCTTCGACCCAAAAATATTTGGGTAGTCTATGTTCATTCAACATTATTCTAGCCATTTCTTGTAAGCTTATATTTTTTCTTTCTACTACTCTATTTTGTTGTGGATTTCATGGAGTAGAGAAATTATGGATATACCCATTTGAATCACAAAAATTTTAAAAATTATTATTTTAAAATTCTCTACTATGATCACTTCATATTGAAGAAATCATGCACCCTTTTTTATTTTGAATAATTTTACAAAACTTTATAAAATATTTAAATGTATCACTTTTATGTGCGAAGAAACAGGTCCAAGTATATCTACTAAAGTCATCCACTAAAACAAATGCATATTGGCTACCACCTAAACTTGTAATATCAATTGGTCCAAATAGATCCATCCATATGGATCAATTGTAGTGGTCTAGAAGTACTTATTTGAATTTTCAACTTAAAGCTACTCTTTATTTGTTTTCCTAATTTACAACTACCACATACTTTATCTTTGATAAACTTAAGATTAGGTAAGTCTCTTACTAGTTTCTTAGTAGAAATTTTATTTAAAAGTTTCATGCTAGAATGACCTAGTCTTTTATGCCAAATCCAAGCATCATCATTTAAAGCTGAAAAACAAGTTTCATCACAAATTTTTTTAATATATATGGTGTATACATTATTTTTTCTTAAAGCAATCAATGATTTGTTTTTGTGTGGCAATTCAATTATGTAAGCATTAGGTTGAAATTTAACCACATATCATTTATCGCATAATTGGCTAATGCTAAGCAAGTTATGTTTCAAGCTATCAACTAACAACACATCTTCAATCAAGAGGTTTGATGTGTTACCTATTATTCTTTTTCCAATGGTTTTACCCTTGTTGTTGTCTCCGAAGGTAACAACTCCTTCACTTAAGCTAGTGAGCTTGGAAAAATAAAATGGATCTCCGGTCATATACCTTGAGCATCCACTATCAAGATACCATTTGGTGCTCTTAGCTTTAGTTTGGAGACAAACTTATAAGAAAGATATTTTTGGTTAGGTACCTATTTTACATTGGGTCCTTCATAAAGAGCTTTATCTTTCTTTTCTAATCGTTTGTTGTTGTATAAAGTTCTCTTGGGAACCCATACAAATTGATGACATTTGTTTGCCTTATGTCCTAATTTCCTATAAAAATTACACTTGATTTTTGGTGGCACATTTAATGTAGGTCATTTTACAAAGATGGTTAGCTTTTGTTGAACATTGCCAACAAAGCTTATGTCATTTCTATTATTAATATGACCCTTATTAGCAAGGATCATATTTAGAGATTTATTTTCTATTTCAAATTTCTCTAGTGTTGTTTTAAGCATGCAATTCTCTTCTTTAACATTATCTAACATATCACATTTAGAACCAGGTTTATATGATACTAATGAATCATGCATTCCGTCAAGTCTTTTAACTAACAAATCATGATCAACTTTAAGCAATTTAAAAGACTTGCTAAGTTTTCTAAATTCATTGAATAAATCATAAAATATATTTAATAATTTTATAAATTAAGTATTTAAAGGCTCACTAACCTCATCTTTGACCACCATTAAAGCATAGTTAGCCACTTCTTTGGAGTTGTCTTCCTCATCTGAAGAGCTCAAATCATCCCAAGTAGTCGAAAGTGCTTTCTTTTTGTGTGTTGGCTTCTTCTTCAAATGAGGACATTCATTTTTGAAATGTTCTAATTTTTTACATTCATAGCATATGACATTGTCCTTCTTTGGTTCTTTTTTATTTTTTTAGTTTTCGTTCCTTTTTATAAATTTTTTAAATTTTCTTGATAATAAAGCAAGATAACAAAGCAATATCATAGTCCTCATCACTCGAGGTTTCACTCGAGGAGTCATTTGTTATTTGAAGTGCTACATCCTTCTTGTTCTTTAGAAGGGGTTCATCAAACTCATCATGAGCTTTATAATTCATTTCATATGTCATAAGCGAGCCAATCAGTTCTTCAAGAGGTAAGTTATTTAAGTTTTTGGCCTCTTGATAGCGGTTACTTTAGGATCATAATTTTTAGGTAAAGATCTCAAAATTTTACTAACTAATTCAAAACTCGAAAAATATTTTCCAAGTGCTTTTAGGCCATTGACGACATTCGTGAAATGGGTGTACATGTCTCCAATGGACTCACTTGGTTTCTTTCGAAACAACTCATAGTTATGAACTAAAATATCTATCTTGGATTCTTTTACTATACTAGTTCACTTATGTGTGATTTCTAGAGTGTGCCAAATATCAAAGGCCGATTCGTAAACGAAAATATGATTAATCTCATTCTTATCAAGAGCACAAAATAAGACATTCATAGCCTTTGCATTTAAAGAAAAATTCTTCCTTTCCAAATCATTTAGCTCATTCATTGGCTTAGAAGATTTTTCAAATCCATTCTCAACAATACTCTATAGATCAAGGTCTAAAGAGATAAGAAAAATATGCATCCTTATATTTCAATACATGTAATCCGTCCCATTGAACATGAGAGGACGTGAGATGGAATGTCCCTCATTAATGCCAAAATAAGCCATTTACTCAAGTGGGTGTTAATCCAAAGAGTAAGTACCTTGCTATGATACCAATTGTTAGGATCAATTTGCACTAAGAAGGGAGGGGGGTCGTGAATTAGTGTAAGTGTAAGTTTTGTGTTTCAAACAAAAGCTTTTCGTTTAAAGTAAGATAGGAAATCTGAAACTTTTCGTCAAGTAAAACAAGTGAGAACTCACAAGTTTTATAGAACTCACAAGTTAATAAGCAAACCCGAAATTGGAAGCGTCAATATAAAATTCGTAAGCTATGAAAGCAAGGAAAGAACTCACAAGTTTTATAGTGGTTCGGTACCAACGACTTACGTCCACTCTCGAGTCCTCATTCTTGAGGCACACCGACGTCTACTACCGATCTTCTTTAGGTGAAGACCAAACCCTTACACTTGAGCTTACAAGAGAGAGTTGAGAATTTTCTAATTCTAAGCTCTCTCCCTTCCTCTTTTCTTTTTCTTACAAATCACACATAATTTTATCACAGAATATAATCTCAAATTTTTTTTGTGTATGGAGTGCAATAAAACTTGGGGTATTTATAGGGCTCTAAGTGGCTTAAGACTTTTGGAGCCAAAAATCAAACTTACCCCAAAAAATTAGGTACGGGCGATTTACTCGCTGACTTGGGTGATTTACCCGTCGTCAACCGCCCGGAAACCAGGTATGGGCGGTTTACCCGCTTGTCCTAGGCGGTTCAACCGCCCAGTTTCTAGGGTACGGGCGATTTACCTACCGACAGTTGCTAGCCACCGTCCTATTTCCAAGGTACGGGTGGTCCAGTCGCTGCTCACTAGTGGTTTACCCGTCGAAATCTCCAGAAAAGTGGTTCCCTCCACTTTTCTAATTTCGACTTGAACCTGATGTTGACCAACTCTTTGGTCAACTAATTGAGCTTAACTTGAGCTCAATTAAACCCCATAGTGGACCTGGTTACCTCATTGAGTTGATTTGGATTCCTTCCAAATCCAACTCAATTAGGACTCAAACCCTAACTACGACTCAATGATTACAACATTTAATGACCAATAAGCTTAAACAAGACCTAACTCCCACCTAATCTGACAGCCTTTGGCATTCTTGCGATGAGTCCTATGGTCTTCTTCCGGCAATCTCCTAGCATGTTCCTGCGAGCTTCCCAATCTCTTCGGCGAATCTCCTAGCGAACTCCCGGTGAGGTTCCATCATATCGTCCGAACCTAGCCTGATGCCCAAGCTTGATCTTGGCCCATCATCTGGTTGTAACTTTATTGCTCCTGTCATAGTTAGACTTATAATTTTTCTTCTAACACACATATTAGATAAACACTCATCAATTGATCTTATCATCAAAATTCAAGATTCAATAGTGGGAAGTCAATATGTCGATAGATCGGTCGATACACCGAAGCAAAGGATAATGTATCAAAGATTCAAACAAAGTGCCAGATGGTCAGGTGATATGTCGAGATGCTGGACAACATGCTGAAAGCTTCATGATTGTGCTAGATATGTGATTGGAGTGGTTAAGTCTTGATCGAGGTCGTTTGGGGTTAAATTGAGTTGGTTTTGTGTTGAAACCATGCTAAATTAACAAGAAGTCCATCAGGCCTGAACTAGGGCCTAATTGGGCCTGTTAGAAGGCCAAATCGATGATCTAAAGCAAGCTTGGATGGTGATACTGCCTAAGAGTCAAAAAGTACTATTTGTGCTTTTTCGATAGTGCCAATGGTGGTACCGTCCATGAGCGACAGTATGTTTTCTCTTGCCTTTGCTTTGCTATTGCATATTAATTTAATTACTCACTATCCTTACTCACACTTTTAGTTAAATGCACTTATGATATAGATTTTATTGATCAAACTTTTAAAATCAGATTCTTTTTGATGTAGCACTAATTCACCCTCTCTCTTAGTGCCATTACGATTCTAACAATTGGTATTAGAGCTTGGTTCTCTCAATTGAATTAACACATAAGAGAGATTTAATGGCTTTATTATACAATCAAGAGGGTTACTCTATCACTCGTCCTCCTATGTTCAATGGGACATACTACACATATTGGAAAACATGAATGTAAATTTTCTTTTTTTTTTATAGATTTTAATCATTGGAATGTCATCGAATTTGGTTTTCAAAAATATTATAAACAGATGAATGAATTAATGATTTTGAGAAGAAATTGTTTTGCTCAAATGCTTAAGCTATGAATGCTTTATTTTATGCTTTAGATAAAAATAAGTTTAATCACATTTTCACTTGTGACAGTGCACATGATATTTGATACACACTTAAAGTTACTCATAAAGGCACAAATAGAGTAAAACAATCTAAAATTAATATTTTAGTATATAGTTATTAATTATTTAAAATAAAGCCAAGCAAAACTATTAGTGACATGTTCACTTGTTTTATGAATGTTTTCAATGGTTTAAAAGCTCTTGGTAAAAGTTATACAATCATAAATTGGTAAATAAAATTTTAAGATCTTTTCCCAAAAGGTGGGGATTAAAAGGTAAGGATAATTCAAGAAGCCAAAGACTTAAATAACTTTCCTTTTGAAGAACTCATATGATCTTTAATGACATATGAAATGACCTATAAAGCACATGATAAACAAGAGAGAAAAACTTCCAAAGAACAGAAAAGATATTGCACTTAGAACCAAAGACGATTATTTGAGAAAAAACTCAAGTGAAGATGATGACATGGTGAACTATGCATTGATGACCTTCAATGATGAGGTATGTGACTCATCCGAAATATCTTTATTTTATGATAAATTACTGAATACATTTCATGATTTATATGATGAACTAAAAAAAATTAATAAGAAATATAATTCATAAAAATGGATCATGTATTACTTACTAATGAATTTGATACATTAAAAATTATGCATGACAAATATACATCAACATCATGTACTCTTTGCTCTAAATATAAAGATTTAAAATCATCTAATCTTGAACTTAAAAAAGATTTATTTCAAAAATCATATACTTTGAAAAATATGAAAATGACATAATCGTCATGAATGAGAAATTTAAACATTGCTTAAAAGAATCAATTGATAGTAAAAATATAATAGAATCTCTTAAAAAGGAAAATATATTACTACGACAAACATTAGAACAATTTAAAATTAGAAATTGCTAATCTAGGTGTGTATATAGAAAGGAAGGATACGACTTCATGAGGAACACTCATTAAAAGACAACAAAATTATTAAAAGGACACACACTACATATTCCTCCAAAAGTAAAATATAATTTTTGTGGAAGATTTGGTCATTACGCTTTTGCATGCTCTGTTAAAAACTCATAAATTAGTTTGGGTTCTTAAGAGAACTATAAGTGATAGGTACCAGAAGTCAAGAAAGATAGATCTAACCATGAAGGACCTAAAGTTAAATGGATACCTAGAGCAAACCCCTCTTTCTTGTAGGTATGTCTTCATACAAAAGCTGGGGGCAAAAGATAGTATCTTGATAGTGGATGCTCAAAGCACATGACCAGAGATCCAACACAATTCTCAAGGCTCACTAGCCGAGACAAAAGATATGTCACCTTCAGAAACAACAACAAAGGAAAAATTATCGGTATTGAAAATATTGGTAATAAATCAAATCTTTTAATTAAAGATTTTCTTTTAGTAGATGATTCTGTAGTCAACTATATGATGAGAAATATAATATTAAATTTAAATCTAATGCTTGCATCATAGAAATACCAAATAAGAATAAATCTATAATTATCCTAAGAAATGATAATGTTTATACTATTAATCTCGATGATTTTCAAGATGAAACTTGCTTTTCGATTTTAAATGATGATGCATGACTTTGACATCAGAGATTATGACATGCAAGTATGAAATTAATCTCATAAATTGGACTAAAGAACTTATAAGAGGAATGCCTTAAATTAAATTTATCAAAGATAAAATTTGTGATGCATATCAACTAGAAAAATATATAAAGAGTAGCCTTAAACCTAAAAACCAAGTGGGTACCTCTAAACTATTACAATTGATTCATATGAATTTATTTGGACCTATTGATATCACAAGTATAAGAGGTAGTCAATATGTTTTTGTGATTGTTACTAATTATAGTAGATATACTTGGGCATACTTCTTAGCACATGAAAGTGATTATCTTAAATATTTTATAAAGTTTTATAAATAAGTTCAAAATGAAAAAGGTTTTATGATTCATAGCGATCATAGTGGTGAATTTAAAAATCATGATTTTCAAGAATTTTGTGAGTCAAATGGGTATGGCTATAATTTCTCCACTCAAAAAATCTATAATAAAATGGAGTTGTTAGGAAAAAGAATAAGAGTTTACAAGAGATGTCAAGAATGATAGGAACCCTTAGGGTTCTATCGTTGCTTTGATACTAGATGATAGGAACCCTTGGGTTTCTATCGTAGATGGAGACGGAAAAAGGGGAGAAACGATCACTTTGAGGGGATCGACCTCCTTGATCACTATAGGGGATCAACCCTCCTAAGGTTTTGGCCACTAGGCTAAAATAATAGTTTCTTCATTGATTCATTAAAATAAAATAGTTACACCCTTATTTATAGAGACTCCTAACCAACTCCTAATTGAACTTGGACTCCTAAAATAAACTCATACTTGAACTCCTACTTAATTGGACTCATAGCCGAATCCAACTCCTAGTTGAGCTTGGATTCCTGGCTGAACCAAACTCTTAGACTCCTAATCAAATAGACTCGTAGTCGAATCCAACTCCTAGTTGAGCTTGGACTCCTAATTGACTTGATTGGACTGACCAATATGACTCAATAGAGAACATGACTCAATAGATGTGGACCCGACATTGTTAGGGTCCTATCAGACCTGCCCTCTTTAAATTAGCCTTCTCCTTAAGGCTGAGCATCATCAAATTTTGGAAGTACTTTGGTCTAGGATATTTCCCATGCATCATAACTCTTTGATCAATTAAGTTGCTTTCCACATGGTGTAAGCAATGGGTTGATCTTCTAGTGCGGTAGTCATTGTAGTCTTCTAAAGAACCATTTTCATCTGATAGCTAGTGGAAGTACCATGTCTTCTTTTGAGGACCAATACTTTGAAGTCTTCCTGGGGCATCAAAAGGAAATCCACAAGTAGTTATTTGACCTGTATACTCAGCTTTACCTTTGAACACTTATTATCACAAGTTAAGATTCGTCCATTAGCAATTTTGAGTTTGTTAGAGCCTTCATGATCGAACTCCACATTGTTAGTTTTCGATTCCTCCTTAATTGGCTCAATCGTCAGATCTATCATTGATTTTCATCACAATACGAGCACAAATCCTTTGTTGATTTTTCCTTGGGTTCTTCTCGAGTCAGCTTTTGGATGTTCGGGTTTTGACTGGGAATAGATGGGGTGGGTGGCTTGCTGATTACCTGTCTATTGAAGCTTCCATTTTTGCGAGTGTCCATATTGATTTTTCATTCATGCACGCGGGCGAATGATATGGTGGCTATCATAGTGCGGAGGTGGCGAGCTTTAACTTTACATCGAATCTTAAGATTAAGTCCCTCGAAAAATGTTCTCATCAATTATTTTTCGGACCAATCTCAGGTTTGGTTCGATAGGCACTCAAATATGCTCTACTACTCTTGTTTTATGGAAGTATGATAGATTTTGGTGAGCTATCCATTAATGTTATCATACTTTGATGGCCCGAAGTGAATCAGAAACTCTCCCTTTAACTAACCCCACGAAGGAAATCTATTATCAATCTTGTACAAATCATACCGCTAGATCACATATCCTTCAAGTTTAATAAAGGCTATCTCCACTTTTAATGCCTCTGGGGTCCTGTGAAAATAAAAAAAAATTCAGCACGTGAAATCCAATCGATTGGGTCTCCATCTTCCCATCTGGGAAATTCCACCCTCATGCGTGGGTATCCTGTGTCATGCTCTTGATCATATTTTTCATATCGGTTCCCTTTCAGATTGGAACTTTCACCAAGCCGAGATTTGTCAGGGCTCTTTGATAGGCTCCTTTTGAGTTCGCTATAGAGTTCATTCAATCTTTCTTTCATGTATGCTTGGAAAGTTTCAAATCTTGCTGCCAATGAGTTATTGATCACCATTGTATAAGAGTGTAGATCTTTAATCTTAAATTCCTATTCTAGTGTTGGGTCAATGACATCAGTTTATGACATAAATGTTCTGAGCCTCGGCTACATTGAGGTTATCGACATGGAGGGGGTAGCAATGGCAGTGAGACAGAGTCGGTTGGTGTTGGAGCAGGGAAAGGACAGCAGCGGTCGACGACTGTGACAGAAGGCTTCACAGATTAAAGGTGACGGTAGTAGAGGGAGGTGGCAACCAAGGAGGGAGTGATGACAGTGGAAAGAGAGGGAAGAGGGTAGATGTGAGAAATAGCAGTGGCAGGCGGCTATGTGGCTGCAGGCGGCGACAATCAACGATGTCGGTTGTGGTTGGCACAGTAAGAAGAGGGTAGCAGGAAGCAAGGGAAGTAGGAAAGGGACTGCGATGGTCGGTGGTTGCGTGGTTGTAGGCAGCGGCGTTGACAACCAACGACGACATGGCTGGCAGAGGAAGAAGAGGGCAGTGGGCATTGGAAGGAGATGGTGGCAGCGATGCTTGCTGTGGCTTAAGGGGAAAAGGGAGATAGCAGTGGGCTAGGGGCATTGGTAGGAGAAACTACAGTGGCAAAAGTAGGATGGGATGCAACGTCGTCTCTGTTGGAGGTGTAGGAGATGGCAGCGGTAGGGGAACGATAGCGGCGAAGGAGGGTGCGGCTAACAACGACAACAGAGGAAGCAGTTATGGAATTACAGCAGAGAGATGAAATCAAGTGTGACTGAAGGCAGTAATGTTAGAACACTAGCAGATTCTAAGCTTGGGGGTGATCTCTAAAAGGGATCGGCCTCCTTGGAACTCTATAGTGGTTCCCTCCTCCAAAGTGCTGCTCAGAAGCTGCATAAAAGACTCTTCAATTCATGATAAAATGTGAAGGATTACAAGGTTATTTATAGGCCTTCTAACCCTAATTCCTAAGAAGACTCCTACTTCAAGACTCTTACCTTTAAGCAACTCCTAATGCACCTATAATTCTAACTTCCAACCGGCTTAACTAGGGGTGGCTAATTACTTATTATTTTCCTAATCCTGTCCTAACTTAATCCCCTTCTTAACCAACCCCCTCTTTAACTAGGATAAGGGGTGGTTAATTAAGGTAACCAAATATCTTACTCAACTAATCCTATCCTAGCCGTCCTCCCTTCTTTCCTTAATAGGGGTCGGCTAGATAGGATTTACATGAATACCCTTGGATTTTACATGATTGCCCTCTTTAATGAAACTAAATTAGGACTCCCAAAGCTAGAGTCCTAACAGACCGCTCTTTTCAAATCAGCCTTGTCCTCGAGGCTGATGCTCCATGAATTCTGGAAATTTGATTTTTAAATCATCATAGTTCTCCCAAGTGGTCACTTCTTCTGGAAGGTTCGCCTATCGTATTAGCACTTTAGTAGTAGGTCGTTACCATCGTATCACAATCCTTCGGTCAATAATGGCACTCGACTAGGACTGAAGCTCTCCTTGGACAGTCATATTTGGTAGATGTTTTTGAACTGTCTCGTTCTGTCCGAACTTGAGCTTTAAGAACGACACATGGAATGTTAGGATCAATTGGCACTAGGGGGGGGGGGGGGGGGGGGAGTGAATTAGTGCAAGCTAAAATTTTTCTTTCTAAAGCAAAAGCTTTTCGAATAAGATAGAATAGAAATCCAAAGCTTTTCATTTTTTAATAAAACAAGTGAGTGGTTAAATGTAAGTTGTTAAGGAAGCCGGAAAGATAATCACGTTTGAGGAAAAAAACTTATCGTCTTGCTTTCAAGGAGTTTAGTTAAGTTGGAAGCATTAATTCAACAACATTCAAGCAATGCAAGTATGAAACACTTATAATTTTATAGTGGTTCGGCGCCAACGGCCTACGTCCACTTCCGAGTCCTCCTTCTTGAGGCACACTGGCATCCACTACCAATCTTCATTGGGTGAAGATCAAATCTTTACACTTGAGCTTACAAGGAAGACTAGATTTATAACTCTAAGCTCTCTTCCTTATCCCTTTTCTTTTTTTTACAATTCTCACATAATATTTTCTCATAATATAATCCCCCAAAAGTTTTATTCTGAATGTAAGAAAACTTGGGGTATTTATAGGCCCCAAATTGGCTTCAAAACCAGAGCCAAAATCCAATCGTATTCGAAAAATCCGGGTACGGGTGGTTTACCCGTCGACCTGGGCATCACCTAGATTCTGTGGTACGGCGGTTCACCCGCCACCTGGGCAGTTTACCGACCGAAAGCTACTGCCCGCTGCCCAGATTCTATGGTACGGGCAATCCAACCCCCGCTCACCGATGATTTACCCATCAAAATTTCTGCAAAAGTGGTTCCCTCCACTTTTCAAATTTTGGCTTGACTTTTACGCTGACCAGCTCTTTGGTCCACTGATTGAGCTCAACCTAAGCTCAACCAAACCCAATAGTGTATCCGGTTGTCTCATTGAGTTGATTTGGATTCCTTCCAAATCCAACACAATTAGGACTCTAACCCTAACTATAACTCAATGATTACAACAGTTAATGGCCAATTAAGCCTAATTAAAACCTAACTCCCGCATACTCCGGCAACCTCCGATAATCTTGCGGTAAGTCTTCGGTCATTTTTCTGGTGATCTCCCTTCGCGTTCCGAGCGAGCTTCCCGATTTCTTTGGTGAATCTCCTAGCGAACTTCTGACGAGATCCCATCGCATCGTCCGAACTCGGCCCGATGCTTAGGCTTTATCTTGGCCCATCATCTGGTTGTAACTTCATTGATCCTACCATAGTTAGACCTGCATGATACTAATTATGACTTAATTAAATATAATCATAATTATTAAAATATTCATTACAAGACCATCTCGACTCCCGATAAGCTTTTCGGCTACCCCCGATAATCTTCCGACGAGTCTCGGTCTTCTTTTGGCGAACTCCCTTGTGCCATCCTGGTAAACTCCCGATACCCTTGACGAGCTTCCGACACACTCCTGGCGAGTTCCCAAATGCATCGACTCGATACATGGACTTAACCTTGGCCAACCCTGATTGTAATAATCCTTCCATCGTAATTAATCCTACATCAATCAACTCTAACAATCCTGTTAGATCAATAATCCATTAATTGATTTCATCATCAAAATATGAGATTCAACAATCTCCCTCTTTTTGATGATGACAATCAATTGATGACATGAGTTAATCCTAACTCCCCCTAAAACCATACCACTTAAATTTAAGAGACACACTCACTCTTAAATTCAAGCAATCAATCATTCAATGTAATTTTTAACATAAATTTACATCAAGTCATTAAATTATGAATTGTAAAATATCCAAGTTATATCATCAAGTGTTATCAATGAATATTTTTCAATGTCATGTGTCATCAATATATATTTCTCCCCCTTTGTCATCAATAAAAAGGTGAAATATAGAGCTAATAATTTCAAAACACATGATGACATTACTCCCCCTTAGTATATACATTAATATAGAAGACTTAAATTTAAGAGAGTCACATCCTCTTGAATTCAAGTGAATCAAAGTAATGAGCATTTCAAGCTTATAACATTTCAAGTATAACAAAGATTTGCTTTTTAAGCATTTTAACTTATCAAGAATTTTTGAGGATTGTCATGAAGTTAAAAATATTTGAGAATTTTTCTTCAAATCATCAAGCATAGAAAAAAATCAATAAGCATAGAAAATTTTCAAGTCATAGAGTATAGAAGATTTTCAAGTCATTGAGCATAAAAAAATTTCAAGTCAGAGAAAATTTCAAGTCGTAGTGCATAGAAAATTTTCAGTCATTGAGCATACCTTTCTAAATAAATTTAATATATTTAAAAATTAATCTCTAGTCATGAACTATACCTTTTATAATTAATAAGGAGAGAAACAGGGGAGGTGTTGTTGAATCATTTCATCATGAGAAGAGCTCTTAATAAATTTTAAAAGCAATATTAAGATGAGCTCAAAAGTCTTAAGAGATTTAAAGACTACTTATGTATTTCAAATATAGCAAAAGTCATCTCTTGATATATAAAATCATCTCTTGTAAATTTCAAATGTGGCACATCTTCATGCATTTTTTGAAAACAATAAGATACCAAATCATGGAGAAGGTTTTCAAAAATGTTATCACAAAAAGTTTAATCTCATGAAATCTAGATTAGTAATTTATATATTTTCATGATTTAAAATTTCTAGGTCTCAACCTCAATCTTGTAGATATATAAAATTCGAATATGAGCTCAACATATTTTTCTCATGTAAAGTTCAAGAAAATACAATAAATAAATCTAGTAAGTTCTTTCTTCTCTTTTGGGAAGTGCAAGCTAACAAATTTATGCTTCTTTTGCATTTGTCAAGCTTGCAATTTTACAAGTTAACAAATTTTGCTCCCCCTTTGTCATTGTCAAAAAGAGGGGATGGTTGCAATAGTGCAAAACTTTTCCCATTTCACCATTTTTCAATATCATCACATGAAATATATCATGAAAGATTAACATAATGATGAGATGTACAATTCATGAAGGTAAATTGTGAATATCAAGAGACAAATTTGTAGGAGAAACAATTAAAATAAAATCTCTTGATTCATCAATAAGAAATCTTAAGTTGTAAAGTTCATGATTTGTATAAAAATCTCCTTTTAAATAATACAAAAACAAATAACAAAAGATTTTGATTCATAAAAGATTTCAAGTTATAATTCTAAGAAACCAAAATCATGATATCATTTAATTTCAAAATCATCAAAATCACTTTCAAGAGATTCAAAATGTAATTAATAGACTTATTAGTCTCTTGAAATGCTAGTGATTTTCTTTCTCTATTTTGTGTGAATAAGAAGGTAGAATCAAGGTAGAGAAATGAAAAATATCATATCATAAAAATATTCAATTTTAAAAATATAAATTTTATAGATGTGAATTTTGAAATTAAGCTCAAAACTTTAAGATATTCAAGGAGATTCAAAAGTTTAAGAGCTACTCATGCATTTAAAACATCTCATGTAATTTGGATAAAAAGCATCAAGAATTTACATGATGGTAGATCAAGCTCAAATTGTAAATCAAGTATTTTGTATGCATTTAGAAAGTTCTAATTTTCTTCTAAGCACTTGTTCATCATTCAATATTTGCTTCTAATCATATTAAAAATTTTATCTCCTACTTTTTGTTATTATCAAGAGAGAAAGATGATTGCATAATTTCTTTTCATCCATGTTCAAAAAGTATAAGAGATATCATGCCATTAAAAATTTAAATTTAAAAAACATGATTTCGTTTAATAAGTTTTCTTTCTCCTCTTTTGTAAATACTACAAATGAGTCTTAGGGGATAATCTTAATTTATCCAAGATAAATTTTTTTAATAAAAAAGAAGAATGATCTTGATAAATTTTTTAATTATTATTGTTAAGATCATAAATCTCCTTTTAAAGAAAATCATAGAGATCAATAATGTGATTCTCATAACATATAAATCAAGTCAAGAAGTTAAGGGAATATTCATGATAATATAAATCTTTTTTAATTTTCAACTTATCACAATATTAAGAAATACTAATTTTGGTGATAAATTATACTAAGAACAAAGTCATAGGTCATCATGTCATAAAGAATATTATTATCAAATCATAAATGCCAAGAACATAATTTATTTTGACACATTTCTTCCTAGATGAAATTTCAAAGCTTTCAAAATCTTAGGAGACAATGTAAGAAGGATCTTGATTATTATAGAAATATCAAGTTATAAATATTGAGAAGTCAAGATCATGTTTAGGATAAAAGGAATCTTAGTAAATTAATAGATTTCAAATTATAATTTTTAAAATTTCAAGATCATGATTTAAGTTATTAAATAATCAAAAGCAACATATCAATGAAGTTGGATAGATTCAAACATATCCATTCTTTAAAACAAAATCATTTGAAAAATATCAAAAATCGCTTTTCGAAAAATTTCAATAAAGTCATCAAAATTATTTTCCAAAAGAAAATAGCTAAAAGTTTTCTAATTCATTTTTGTAGTTAAATAGATTCAACAATAGTATCATTTTATCTCTTGTTGAAGGATTCATAGGATAGAAATATTTTAAAGATTAATTATCCTCCTTTTGGTTGTTTCATGTGATTTCTTTCTCTCCCTTTACTGGATTGTTCTATGCTAAAATTCTATCATTCAAATCGATCATAGCATTTCAATTAATGTAATATTTAAATCAATCATTCCATAGACTTTGTCAATATTTGAACCATTTAACAATAGTTTTTACATTTAAACAAATTTTTTAATCATCATCAAAATCTTATTTATGTAAATTTCATCATAAGTAATTTTTTATTAATAATAACTTGGGTTCTTTTAGTTATAGTCTTAGCATGCTCTAGCTATGCATTATCAAGATTAATTATATAATGATGAACTATTTTCAATAAAAGGATTTGTTATAATAGAAACAATGATCATTAAGCTTCAAACATCTTAGTTCAAATAATTATTTTTGTCATTGTTACATAAGCTAGTGAGCTTTGAAAGAGTATTAGATCTTAAGTCTTGAGCATCTACTTTCAAAACATTACTTAGTGCTCCTAACCTTATTAGGAAATAACTTTATATTATGAGAGGTTTTGATTTAGGTACCCATTTAACATTGGGTCCTTCATGACATGTTCTTCCCATTTTCTCTAATGGCTTAAGTTTGTTTATGGTTCCTTTAGGAACCCAAATTAATTTATGTGGACTATAATTTCTAAATGAATATTTGTAGGTATTATGTCCCAATTTTTCACAAGAATTATATTTAACTTTTGGTGCCACATTTAATGTAGGCCCTCGTACGAATATGATTGGCTTTTGTTGAATATTTCCAACAAAGCCTATGTCATGTCTATTATTGATATGACCCTTCTTGGGGCAAGGATCATATTTAGGGATGTATTCCCTATCTCAAATTTCTCTAATGTAGTTTTAAGCATACAATTCTCTATTTAAAAATTATCTAGCATATCGCATTTTAAACATAGTTAGGTAAAGCTAAGGAGTCATGCATTTCATCAAGTCTTTTAACTATCAAATCATGATCAACTTTAAGCAATTTAAAAGACTTGCTAAGTTTTATAAACTCATTAAATAAATTATTAAACATGCTTGATAATTCTAAAAATAAAAAATCGAAAGACTCACTAACCTCATCTTCGATCAACATTAAAGCAAGGTTCTCCACTTCTTGGTTGAGCATTTGATTTTTGGAGCTCCTCGGCTTCTTGCGTTCATAGCAAGAGGTTGTGTCCATAATCTTTATAAGGTTCAAGTTTATTAATTTTTCTGGTTCATTTTTCAAAAGTTCATGTTCAAGGTTTTCATCACTCGAGATTTCAGTCGAGGAGTCATATGTCATTCTTAGTTCACAATCCTTCCTGTTCTTTGGAAGGTGTTCTTCAAGTTCATTTTTGTAATGCATTTCATTAATTGATTCATTTATATTAGTTTTGCTTTCATGTGTGATTTTCAAAGTATCCCAAATATCAAAAGTCGAATCACAAGCAGAAACACGATTAAACTCATTCATATCAAGTGCATAAAACAAGGCATTCATAGTCTTTGCATTTAGAGAAAAATTCTTCCTTTCCAAATCATTTAACTCATTCATTGGTTTGGAAGATTTTTCAAATCCGTTCTCAACTATATTCCATAAATCAAAGTCCAAAGAGATGAGGAAAACACGCATCCATGTTTTCTAATATGTGTAATCCGTCCCATTGAACATGGGTCCCTTATTCATGCCAAAATAAGCTATTTACTCAAAGGTGTTAATCCAAAGAGTAATAACCTTGCTCTGATACCAATTGTTAGGATCAATTGGCACTAAGAGGGGGGGGGGGTGAATTAGTGCAAGCTAAAATTTTTCTTTCTAAAGCAAAAGCTTTTCAAATAAGATAGAATAGGAAATCCGAAGCTTTTTATTTTTAATAATATAAGTGAGTGATTAAAGGTAAGTTGTAGAGGAAGCCAGAAAGATAATCATGTTTGAGGAAAAGAACTTATCGTCTTGCTTTCAAGGAGTTTAATTAAGTTGGAAGCATCAATTCAACAACATTCAAACAATGCAAGTATGAAACACTTACAATTTTATAGTGGTTTGGCGCAAACGGCCTATGTCCACTTCCGAGTCCTCCTTCTTGAGGCACACCAGCATCCACTACCAATCTTCTTTGGGTGAAGATTAAAGTCTTACACTTGAGCTTACAATGGAGACTAGATTTACAACTCTAAGCTCTCTTCCTTACCCCTTTTCTTTTTCTTACAATTCTCACACAATATTTTCTCATAATATAATCCCCCAAAAGTGTTATTCTAAATGTAAGAAAACTTGGGGTATTTATAGGCCCCAAATTGGCTTCAAAATCGGAGCTAAAATCAAATCGTTGCCAGAAAATTCAGGTACAAACAGTTTACCCGCCGACCTAGGTGGTTTACCCACCGTCAACAGCTGGCCGCCGCCCAGATTCTATGGTACGGGTGGTTCACCCGCCACTTGGGCAGTTTACTCGCTGAAAGCTGCTGCCCGTCGCTTGGATTCTGTGGTACGGGTGGTCCAACCACCGCTCACTGACGGTTTACTCGTCAAAATTTTTACAAAAGTGGTTCCCTCCACTTTTCGAATTCCGGCTTGACTTTTACGTTGACCAGCTCTTTGGTCAACTGATTGAGCTCAACTTGAGCTCAACCAAACCCAGTAGTGGATCCGATTGCCTCATTGAGTTGATTTGGATTCCTTACAAATCTAACTCAATTATGACTCTAACCCTAACTACGACTCAATGATTACAACACTTAATGATCAATTAAGCCTAATTAAGACCTAACTCCCGCATACTTCGGCAACCTCCGACAATCTTACGGCAAGTCCTCCGATCTTTTTTTCGGCGATCTCCCTTCGCGTTCCCAGCAAGCTTCCCGATTCCTTCGGCGAACTTCCAGCGAGATCCCATCGCATTGTCCGAACTCAGCCCGATGCCTAGGCTTTATCTTGGCCCATCTTCTGGTTGTAACTTCATTGATCCTGCCATAGTTAGACCTGCACGATGCTAATTATGACTTAATTAAATATAATCATAATTGTCAAAATATCAATTACAAGACCATCCCGACTCCCGGCAAGCTTTTCGGCTACCCCCGATAATCTTCCGGTGAGTCTCGGTCTTCCTTTGGCGAACTCCCTTGCGTCATCCTGGCAAACTCCCGATACCCTCGGCGAGCTTCCGACACACTCTTAGCGAGTTCCCAAATGCATTGACTCGATGCATGGACTTAACTTTAGCCAACCCTGATTGTAATAATCCTTCTATCGTAATTAATCCTGCATCAATCAACTCTAACATAGCTATTAGATCAATAATCCATTAATTGATTTCATTATTAAAATCTGAGATTCAACATGAAAGACTGGATGTATTCGAGAGTCGGCAGGTAGGTCCAATCTCTATGTTACTGCCCCGATGCACTCCAGAATCTGATAAGGTTCATAGAACCGAGATGAAAGCTTCATGGATGCTCTGGTCTGGATCGATGTTTGCCTGTATGGCTGGAGTCATAGAAATACCCAATCTCCCACTGAAAATTCTCTTTCACTTTTGTGTTGATCATATTGCTGCTTCATCATTGCTTGAGCTGCAGTGAGGTTGTCTTTTAATAGCTTTAGCATTTTGTCTCTGTCCTATAGTTCCCTGTCTACTTGTTCTATTTTAGAGGTGCTCCATACATTTTTTGGGATTACAAGGGGGAAGGTCGGCCATACAGAGCCTCATAGGGTGTAATTTTCATGGATGAATGATAAGTTGTATTATACCACCACTCGGCCCAAGGGAGCCACTTTATCCACTCTTTCGGTCGGTCACTGGTGAAGCATCTGAGGTGAGTTTCTAAACAGTTGTTCACCACTTTAGTCTGGCTGTCGGTTTGTGGGTGATATGATGTGCTCATCTACAATTTAGTGCCTTGCACCTGAAATAATTTTATCCAAAATTTTCTTGTGAAGACCCTATCACGATCACTTAAAATAGATCTTGGCATCCCATGTAACTTTACAATATTATCCATAAAGATTCTGGCAATGCTGGAAGCAGTGAAAGGATTACGAACTGCACAAAAGTGAGCATACTTTGTAAGGCGATCAACAACAACAAGAATTATACATTTTCCTTGTGATGAGGGCAGCCCTTCAATGAAATCCATTGATATATCAGTCCATATCGAGTCCGGGATAAGTAGAGGTTGCAGCTTTCAGGGGCTTGCCACTGTTTTGCCTTTATGTCGTTGGCACACATCACATTGTGCCATGAATTTAGCAATAGCATTTTTCATCCCTTCCCAATAAATTTTTTGCTTAATTCTCTTATAGGTTCTAAGGAACCCGGAATGCCCGACCACGGGTGTGGCATGCATCTCTTGAAGGATGGTCTTTATGCAACTAGAATTTGGCGCAAGCACAATGCGTCCCTTATAGCATAGGTCTTTTGAGTCCCAACTATAATGAGCCACAAAACCTGGTTCTCCCTCTATTTTTTTTATGATCTTGCTAGTTCCTAGATCTTCTTGCCATTCTCTCCTAATGTCTTCAAGGAAGTTGCTGATCGGAAGTGAAATGACTAAAAATTTAGCTTGCTCCGGTAGTCGTGAAAGCACATTTGCAACAACATTTTCTTTCTCTTTTTTATAAATTATTTCATAATCATATCCAAGAAGCTTTGTTACCCATTTTTGCTGCTCAGGGGAAGATATCTTCTACTCCAAGAAATATTTCAGGCTCTTATGGTCGGTCTTGATTTGGAAACTTCGCTCGATTAAGTACGGTCTCCATTTAGCCACCATGTGCACAATTACGAGCATCTCCTTGTCATAAATAGTTATTTTGAGATGGAAATGAGATAAAGCTTTACTTGTATATGCTAGAGGGTGGCCATCTTGTATTAACACAACACCTATTCCCACTCTGGAGGCATCGACTTCAATAATAAAAGTCTTGTCAAAGTCAGGTAATGCTAGCACAAGCGTTGTCATCATTGCGGTTTTTAGTTCGTCGAAGGCGATGGAGGCTCTATCCGACCACTGGAAAGCATATCTTTTCAGCAAGGAAGTAAGAGGTGCACTGATCTTCCTGTAGTCTTTCACGAATTTATAGTAGTAGCCTGTTAAACCGAGAAAGTCGCATAGCAATTTTTTGTTTCTTGGGGTTGGCCAGTTCTGCATTGCTTCAATTTTGGAAGGGTCCACCGCCACTCCTTCCTCTAATATGATATGCTCAAGATACTCCACCTTCTATTGAAAAAAGCTACACTTTGACTTTTTGATAAAAAGAACATGCTCTCGAAGAATTGTCAAAACAAGTCGTAAGTGCTTAAAATGACTTTCAGTAGAAGGGCTATAAATAAGGATGTCATCGAAGAAAACCAGCACAAACTTATGAAGAAAATTTCGGAAGATGATATTCATAAGACTTTGGAAAATGGAGGGTGCATTGGTGAGGCCGAAGGGCATTACCAAAAATTCGTAGTGGCCGTTATGTGTCAGAAAGGTGGTTTTTGGTATGTCCTCTTCGCACACTCGTATCTGATGATATCTAGATCGAAGGTCCAACTTTGTGAAGATCCTTGCTCCCTTTAGTTCATCAAGCAACTCATCTACTACTGGAATAGGGTACTTATCCTTGACATTTATACTGTTGAGAGCTCTGTAGTCGATGCACATTTGTCATGTTCCATCCTTCTTTCGTACAAGGAGTACCGATGAAGAGTAGGGGCTGTAACTCGACCAAATAACTCCTATTTTGAGCATCTCTTTCACAATATTTTCTATTTCATCCTTCTATGCGGTTCGTCAAATACATCAAAAAATTCAGCAAGTAAGGGAAGTAGATTTGGGTCTTCAACTTCAGTTGTCTCCTCCTTGGATTGTTGCTCAAGTTGTACTAAGAAGCCGCTGCATGATTTTTGCAATACTTTCTCCATTCGTTATGTGCAAATCGTCGATATGTCACTTCCCCGTTTGCTGCGTAGTACCACCTATTTTCCCTGGATGCAAAACTTCATGATTAATTTCAAAAAATTTCAGAAAACATCACCTAATGTTGTTAGCCATTTGATGCCAAGCATGACTTCATAATCATCAAGAGGGAGGAGGAAAAAATCTGACTATTTCTTGATCCTGTAGCAAAAGCTTCACCCGCGGGCACCCACGATCACACTTCAGAATTCGTCTGTCACGACTTTAATATCAAACTTACTGCAATCTTCAATAGGTAAGGCCATCTAGACAGCAACCTTGATGTTCATGAAATTATTAGTGCTTCCGGTGTTAATGAGAATAGTAATCGGTTGTTGCTTCAGAAATCCTCCTATTTTCATCATTTACGGGTTCGCGTAGCCGGCAAGAGCATGCATTGTAATATCAACCGACTGATCTTCTTCATCCGTGACCTCAACCTCATGCTCTTGGAACTCCTCTTCCACATCTTCAAGAGGCTCAATCAATAGGAGGCGACCCTTTTTGCAGCGATGATCGCGACTCCACGGTTCGTCGCAATGCCAACAAAGCCCCTTTGCTGATCGGTCACGTAGTTCTTCTCTTGTTAATTTTTTTGGCAGTGAAGGATGGCTGGGAATAGAAGGAGGCTTATATGTTGTGGGTCTAGGAGTGGTTCTTGTCCTCCGAGCATCTTGGTTGAACTGCTCTTCTTGTATCCGGCCGAAAGAAATTGCAGCAACAACGGTATAGGGCTGTCGCGCCTTAACCTCCCCTTTTATCTCTGGTTTGAGTCCCTCGATGAAGGTACCTAGCATTTGTCAGTCAGTTCAATCACGAGCAAGGTAGGATAGCTTCTCAAACCTGGTTTGATACTCTTGAATTGTAGAGGTTTGTCAGATTTTTGCAAGTTGGCCGTCGATATTTTCGTACTCCGTAGGTCCAAAGCGGTTCAGCAGTGCGTTCTTAAATTGATTCCATGTCAAAGCCCCATGATTATATTCCAGCCAATTGTACCATTGAATAGCATCTTCTTCAAGGTGGATGACAGTGATTTCCACCATAGCTTCATCCGACATTCGGTAGTAGCCGAAGTAACGTTCGGCACGCGAAATCCATCCCATCGGGTCTCCTTCTTCCCATCGTGGAAAGTCCACCCATATGTGTGGCTGGCATATGTCCAAAGGTTATCCCTCCCTTCCTAGAGGCTTCTCTGAAATCTCTCCTCGCCGAGATATGGTTGGACTTGGTGGTTGTCCAATTTTAAATTCTACGAACAAAGCACGCAGTTTGTCCTCCAAGCGCGATTCAAGCCACGATTTAAGCCGAGATTCCAATGCTTCAAAGTTGGTATCAATTGGATCTTGGAAAGCCATGGCATATGCCTGTAGATCAGATATATCCTTATCTTTTTTTCTATTGACAGATCAATGGCATGGGTGGTGGAAGATTTCAGACAATCGGTTGGTGATAGAAGGGTTCGGTTGCAATGGTTTTCTGTGTTGGGCTGTGGTTTTTGGTGGTGTTAGGGTTATGAAAATAGGTTATGATGGTTGTGTCTTAAGGCTAGAGGGATATCCTAAAGGCGTCTTGGGTGGTGGCAGCAAGATGGTTGGGTTTCGATGGGTTAGGAAGAAGAAGGAAGACAAATGTGCAGCATCAGATTTTTCATCAAAAATAGTCCAGCATTGAAGACGTAATTTTGTCTAGAAATTCCCAATGAAAATTCAAGCAAAACTTAAGGGGGATCAACTGGTACTAAGAGATAATGCTGATAAAAATTTCATGAAAAGAAACAACATCAATAGGTTCGGTAAAATCAAAGATCACGAAGAAGTGCGGTAGCAGATTTTTACATCTAAACTATAGCAGTTTGGATGTAAAAGATGAGCAGGTTATCTTGATGATTTTTCAACGAAACCGAAGGCAAATCTGAGGATAGAAAGTTAAAAAGCCGTGGTAGAAATTTTGTAGCAATTCGATTAGTAAAACAACAGCAGAAAATCAAACATGAAGGAGTGTGTGGCTGGAATTCTGTGGTGTAACATTCATCGTAAAGATGGAAAGTTTGTGACAAAAAATTTATACACCAATATGGGAATAATTTTTTTGGGCTTTTAGATTAAGGATAACTAAATTGCAGTAGTAGTAAGGTAGAAAACCAGAACCTGTTGTAATTTACAGGGAGATCAAAGGATGATATGTGATAGTAGAGTTGACGGCAGAATTCAGTGACGATCTTCAAGCAATTGTGGGAATTGCTTTGGATGGCTGTGGGGGTCTGATGGATGGCTATGAAAAGGCAACGAGATACCAAGAACACTGTTCTGATGCTAAGTATTAGAGCCCTAGCAGATTCTAAGCTTAGGAGTGATCTCTATAGGGGATCGGCCTCCTTGTAACCCTATAGGGGTTCCCTCCTCCAAAGTGCTGCTCAAAGGCTGCATAAAAGGCTCTTCAATTCATGCATGATAAAAAGTGGAGGATTACAAGGTTATTTATAGGCCTTCTAACCATAATTCCTAATAGGACTCCTACTTTAAGACTCCTACCTTTAAGCAACTCCTAATGCACCTCTAATTCTAACTTCCAACTGGCCTAACTAGGGGTGCCGGTTGCTTATTGTTTTCCTAATCCTATCCTAACTTAATCCCCTTCTTAACCAACCCCCTCTATAACTAGGATAAGGGGTGGTTAATTAAGATAACCAAATATCTTCCTCGACTAATCCTATCCTAACCGGCCTCCCTTCTTTCCTTAATAGGGGTTGGCTAGATAGGATTTACATGAATGCCCTTAGATTTTACATGATTGCCCTCTTTAATGAAACTAACTTAGGACTCCCCTTGCTAGAGTCCTAACTGGTAGCGGTTGGAGATGGGCTGGGTTGTGGTGGTTGTGAAATAAGAAGGCAACAATGGTGATTGCAGAGGAGGCGACAACGATGGCTGAAGGCGACTGCTGTGGTCGCTGAGGAGCGATTGCTTGGCAAAGAAAAACAAGCACTAACGATTGGGCATGATAGAAGACTAGAGATGGTGGCACTAGGTAGAAGGCTGGAGGGGGAGCAGGGGAAGGAAGAGGGTAGCGATAACAAGTGGGTAGAGCATCAGGATGGGGCGCTAGGGATGGTAGAGCAACAGGGGAGGAAACGGGCAGCGACGACAAGTGACAGGGGGGAGGGCGCTAGAGACGTGTCTGGGCAGTGGCACTAGCGACGAGGGTTGGCAGCAACGGTAGAGGAATATCAACCTACGGCGACGGGGAAGAGCGACAAGCGTGGTTGGCGACATGGCCCTTTCTTGCTCATGCAGGAAGGGCTGGCTGCTGCTTCAATCTTCCTTCTTCTTTCCTTCTTATTTTTTATGGTTGATGATAGCTACAGCGAAGATGGTGAGAAACTATAGTAAGGTGGCAATGGTGGTAGGTGCGACGACGATGATGACGATGGCAAGGGAAGCGATGTAGATGATGAACCACAATAACGAAAGGGCTAAGGAACGCTACTCTGATACTAATAGATAGGAACCCCTAGGGTTCTATTGCTATTTTGATACCAGATGATATGAACCCTTGAGTTTTTATCGTAGATGGAGACAAAAAGGGCGAGGGGGGGGTAAATGATCAATTCGAGGGATCGTCCTCCTTGATCTATATAGGGGATCGACCCTCCTTGATCACTATGGGGGATCAGCCCTCCTAGGGTTTTGGCCAATAGGCTACAATAATAGTTTCTTCATTGATTCATTAAAATAAAATAGTTACACCCTTATTTATAGAGACTCCTAACCATCTCCTAATTGAACTTAGACTCATAAGATAGATTCATACTTGGACTCCTATTTAATTAGACTCCTAGCCGAATCCAACTCCTATTTAAGCTTGGACTCTTGGCTGAGTCCAACTCCTACTTGGACTCCTAACCAAATAGACTCCTAACCGAATCCAAATCCTAATTGAGCTTGGACTCCTAATTGATTTTACTGTCATTGATTTATTAAAACAAAATAGTTACACCCTTATTAATACAGAGTCCTAACTAACTCCTAATTAAACTTGGACTCCTAAAATAGACTCATACTTGGACTCCTACTTAATTAAACTCCTAGTCGAATCAAACTCCTAGTTGAGCTTGGATTCTTGGCTGAGTCCAACTCCTACTTTGACTCCTAATCAAATAGACTCATAACCGAATCCAACTCCTAGTTGAGCTTGGACTCCTAATTGACTTGACTGGACCGACCAACATGACTCAATAAAAAACATGACTCAATAGATGTGGAACTAACACTGTAAGGGTCCAATCAAAGAACCATGCTTAATAAGCATAGCCTACTTAAATACTTTTGGGCCGAAGCCATTAGCACCACATATTATGTCATGAATATGGTCCTTATAAGATCTCAATTATCTAAAACTATATATAAATTATAGAATAATAGAAGACCTAATATTTCATATTTTAAAGTTTTTGGTTGTAAATGTTTTAAATAAAAAGCATGCCTTAGAAAAATTTGATGCAAAATCTGATGAAGATATTTTTTTCTTGGATATACCTCTGTTTATAAAGCTTATCGAGTTTTCAATAAAAGAATTTTAATTACTAAAGAATCTACCCATATTATTTTTAATGAGCCTCTTAAAGTTAAGGAAAATGATTTTGATGATGATTTTGAATTTGATATATTGAATTTGAATGAGAATTCTTCTCTTAAAGTAATTTGGATACATCAACTTCCAAAGAAACATTGTTCAAGGAATGAAGTATATAAATGCATATCTTAAAGAGCTAATTATTGGAGATACATCAAAATATATTTTTATCTTAAATGGAACCTAAATGCATTGATGATGCTTTCAAAGATAACTCATGGGTCTTAGTAATTCATGGTTAAAGAACTTTTATTATTTTTTTCTCCTATGATTTATTAGGACTCTAGCTGAGTCGGGTCCTAGTCGATTGAGTTGAGTCCTTAGATTGGACCTTGTTGGTTGGCCTAGATCTGACATTAGGTTGGCTAGCAGGAGATTTGAGTCTATTGTAATAAATTAGCCTAAATCCTAGTTGGGTTAGGATTCAACTGAACTGGAGTTTGGTTAGGAATCTGATAGGACCCCAGAAGGAGCTATATAGTTTTTGACCCTTGAGGGGGATCAACCCTTGAAACGCTGTAGAGGTTCCTCCCTCCTAGACTCGACACAAGGCTGAAATAAAATAGATGATTGCTTAATAAAAAAAAGGTGGAGGCTACATGCTTATATAGGGCTCCAAACCCTAACCCTATGGGGTGCTTGTCTAACTAAAATTACTCTTTTGCCCCTTTTATAGCCTACCTGCCTTAGAGGGAACAGGTGGCGGCTAGGTTGGCTCTATAGCTGACCTAAGCAGGGGGAAACCCTAGCCTACCAACCCAGTAAGGGGGGCGGCGGCCACTAAGCCCTAAGGGCTAATCTAAACCCTTGTCATACTCCTTTATAAGATAGGAGTGACTTTATTATAATCTAGTATGGTTTTATTGACTACTTCTTGGGAGATTAGGACTCAACCCTACTGGAGTCCTATCAAACCCGCCCCCTTAAAATCAACCTTGGCCTTAAGGCTAAAGTTTCATTAACTCAGGGAACTGGGTCTTCAGCTCCTCATCAGCTTGGGTGTTAATTGGAAGAACTTAAGTTGAGTCGTTGTCTTTAAATTTCCTTTTGAGGTGGGATACTTAGAGGATCAACTATAGTTTTAATCTGGTGCATGGATCTGATCTCCTAGTTAGGGCCCCAATGTGATCCTCAATTTTGCAAGGCCCAAAGAAATAAGGAGGCCACTTTCTTGAGGCTTAAATTTCGTGTTGGTGGAGTTGGAGATGAAGGGGGACTTGATCTTTCTCAAGAAACTTTCTTCTGCTCTGGCGTTTGTCAGAGGAAAGTTTCTTCCTTGCATGGGCTGCCACGTGGTTGCTCTGTAATAGTAGTCGTGCCTTCTTTTAGAGTAAGAGTTGTCCTCTGATAAAATCTCTAGTGGTGTGAGCCCGATCTGAGTCTGAGGTGGGTAAGAGTGGTGATTTTTCAGGGCCCATTTTTACTTCTTCGTGTTGTTGACCATCTTGCATGAGGATAGTGCTGACCCCCACTCTGGATGTGTCTGCTCCAATAATAAACACATGACCATGATTTGGTGTGGATGACATCATGGTCGTGAGCGCTATAGTTCCACTCGGCCAAGGTGGTGCATCTTTCTTTATAATGAGAGGGATGATGTTCATGCTTCGTTGAGTCCTGCGAATGATCCTTCCCCTTTTCTGATTTCGCCACTAAAGGGGCTTAATTTTCTCACGATCTTGGGCCATAGATCAGAAGTCATCATCAAGGAAGTCTTTAAGCATCATGGTCCAATCCTGGTGAAGTCATGGAAGTCAAATGAGATCAGTAACCATGGTGAGTTCGATGGGATGTAACACTTTAGAAATAGCTTATCTCCGAAGAAAAGGACGTAGGGATGTGTTGTAGCAGGAAATAAGCATGGCCGAACAATCCGTATCTCTATCATCTCTTGGGTGATCCTTTTATTTTTGACCTTCTGAGGTTCTAGGAAGCAATCTGGCCGAGCAACAACTGGTAGAAGTTTTGGCCTGTTCAACATAGGGTGGTCGGACAGCTTCAGAGGAGGAATCAGCTCAGTTTGGTGGAGACGCCCAAAATTTCAGCAAGCTGTGGGAAAAGGTCCTTATCTTCAATCTCATAAAACCCTTTAATTTGAATTGGTAAACCACTGGATTTTTCTTTTAGTACCACCTCCAAGTGTTGTGTTGTAGTTGTAGTCATTAGGCTCCCTCGTAGAATCACCTGCTTTTATTTTCTAAAAAATTTTATGGTGAGCTTCGAAAAATTTCAGAAAATATCTCCAATCATGGACAACCAATCAATGCCAAGCACTATATCAAAACCATCAAGAGGGAGGAGGAAAAAATCAGCAACTACATCTTGCTCCTATAGGATCAGTTTTACCTGTCGGCACTTCCGGTTGCACTTCAGAATTTGGCTATTAGCTACCTTGACTTCGAACCTATTGTAATCTTCTTTTTGGAGCATTAAGTGGGTAGCAACCTTATTGCTTATGAATTTGTGTGTGCTCCTAGCGTCGATGAGGATGATGATGGACTGCCACTCAAGAAACCCTTCGATCTTCAATTTTTGCAGGTTGGTGTAGCCGGCTAAGGTAGGGACCGTGCGGGTGGCCAGTTATGGTGTATCCTTCTCCTTAGATTTGAGAGTCATATTTTCAAGTTTGGGTTCTTCAGTGGGCACGATCATCAGCGGTGTCTCCTTTTTAGATTTATGTTCTAGGCTCCACAGTTTATCACAACACCCACATAAGCCCTTTGTCGATTCGTCAGGAAGGTCTTCTCTTGTTAATTTCTGTAGCTGAGGGGGTCCGCTGACAATAGGAGGAGGTGAAAGCTTTGGTGCCGTGCAAAGGGCTTCATAGTTCAATCTTCCGAGCTTCATAGTTCAATCGCTCCTCTTGATGTCACGCAAAGGAGATGGCTGCCTTAAGTGTGTACGGTTGTCGTGCTTTAACTTCTTCTTGAATCTCCATCTTCAAGCCCTCGATAAAAGTCCTTAATATCTATTTCTTAGACCAATCATAAAAGTTTGATTAGATAACCTTTCAAAACTGGTTTGGTACTCTTGGATGGTGGAGGTTTGATGGATCATCTTCTTCGCTAAGGTTCTTTTTACAATCCAAATTTACACCGCATTGTGATCTTATTGGGCTCAGTGATCGGCCCAATCTAATCTCCTCAAAGAGAGCGCATAATTTAACATCTATACGCAACTCAAGAGCCTCCAATTTGGCTTCAAATAAGCCCACCAATGTCATGATGTAAGGATCTCCAACCTATCAAATCAAACTGATTAAAGAGTGTAGCTGCAATCTTCAAGCTAAAGGCAGCAATGGCAACGATGTCAGGGTTGTGGTGGTGAAGTCTCCAAGTGGAGGATGGCAGCAAAGGGTAGTAACAATGGTGGAGGAAGAAAATGGCCGCAGTAACGTCGGTTGCGATCCTTCGATGATGCTGCAATGTTGACGCTGCAATGTCATCGAGGCTATGATTTGTTAGATGGCTGATATTTGTTGAAAGATGGTAGCCAAGAGATCTGATTTGGAAGGCAGTAGCGATGGTGGAGGAAGAAGAGGGCAACAACAACATCGGCTACGGCTGCGGTGCGACTTCGTGGCTGCAGGTGGCATCGGTTGTAGCAAGGGTGCGGCTGCAATAGGAGGAAGATGGGGCAACGATGTACATGGCTGTTGCGGAGGAGGGCAGCAGCAGTATGGAGCGAGAGATGACTACTATTGTGTTTAATTTCTTTCTAGCTGCGATCAAGATAGTTGGCAGCGAACGATTATTGCGGGCTGCGATGTAAACAGATTGCAGCGACAGATCGCTGCTAGTAGCTTTTTGCTGCAAGGATCGCTATTGGCTGCAATCAAAGAGGATGGTAGCAAGAGGTCGCTGTTGGCAGCATTGGGCAGTAAAAGATTCATGCTGTGGTTGAAGGGACAAGGGAGATTGGGCGGCTGAAAGGCTGGTGGACCGAAGGCTTCGATTTTTGGGTGCGGTTTATGGCTGTTATGGGTGCGATTTGGGGCTACAATTTTGTGGAGTTTAGGCTACAAATTGGTGTTGTTTTAGGGTTGTGATAGCAGTAGATGAAGGTTAGGAAAATAGATTTTAGATCTGGGATAGATGGCAATAAAGGTAGGTGTCTGGGTAAGGAAAGTTGGCTAAAAAGGTAAGTGGATCGATAAGGAAGTAGGCTGTAGTTAGGGCTGATTTGGGTGGTTGTTTGGGTTTGGTTGAGGGTAAGATTTGGAGGGGTTTTTGATAAGGATGGTAGGGTTTAGAGATGAGGAAAAGTGAGTTTGAAATTTAAAAAAAACAACACTTAAATCTGATAGAATTCGGCGAAAAAAGGTGCTGCGATGTGATGTCCTGCAGAACAGATTTTACGTCAGAGAAATGATGACTTCTTGACATAAATTCCAGAGAAAAGTTCAAGGAAATTATGTAGAAATCCTTGGTTCAGATGTTGGTAACACCGGTAAAAAGTTTGGTGAAATTTTGGTTGCGTAACAATAGGGAAATAGGGCTAAAGACGAAAGGTAGATCCTTCATCGTAAAAATTTTAGAACCACGTGATAGTGAAAGATTGCGTAAGAAAATCGGTTTCTGAAGGAATTTTTTCTAAAAATCAATCTCAGATGAAAGCTAAGTTGATATTTGGAATTGTATAAAAATTTTGACCAAAAAGGATGAACAAAAGTTCAGTTTCAAGAGGCTAATAAACGGAAGGCAGATTCTATATTATAAAATTTTAGTACTATGCAATGAAGAATCACAGTGCTATAAGTCCAGATCTAGAAGGAGTTTTTTACAAGATTAGTCTTAGATGAAAGCTAAGACAATCTATGAAATTGTATAAAAGTTTCAACAATCGGTTGAAAATATCTACAACGTTTCGCCTTTGCAACGATGATAACGTTTGCGACGAACGAAATTTGCAGCAGATAAAATTTGGAAAAAATCTTCAACATGTAATGTAAGGAATCTTGCAGTATTGAGGAGGCGTGGATGATAAAATATACCAGATTTTTAGATCAAACATAGGGGGCAGTGACAGATTGATTTGATCTATGACTGGGGTAGAAGGTGGAGGTGCGTGTCGCAGCAATTGTGGGAATTGCTTGGGAAGGTGGAGGTGGCTGAGATGGCTAGAGGGGCAGTAAGATTACTACTTTGATACCAAATGATAGAACCCTAGAAGGAGCTCTATAGTTTTTGACCCTTGAGGGGGATCAACCCTTAAAATGCTGTAGGGGTTCCTCCCTCCTAGACTCGGCACAAGGCTGAAATAAAATAGATGATTGCTTAATAAAAAGAGGTGGAGGCTACATGCTTATATAGGGCTCCAAACCCTAGCCCTAGGGGGTGCTTGCCTAACTAAAATTACTCTTTTGCCCCTTCTATAGCCTACTTGCCTTGGAGGAAACAGGTGGCGGCTAGGTTGGCTCTATAGCTGACCTAAGCAGGGGGAAACCCTAGCCTACCAACCCAGTAAGGGGGGCGGTGGCCACTAAGCCTTAAGGGCTAATCTGAACCCTAGCCATACTCCTTTATAAGATAGGAGTGGCTTTATTATAATCTAGTAGAGTTTTATTGACTACTTCTAGGAAGATTAGGACTCAACCCTACTGGAGTCCTATCAGAATCGGAGTTAGATTCGAGTCGGGTGAACCAAGTCAAGCTTGTAATTAACCCAATTGTTCGCCCACCTTGATGAGAGAAAGTTGGTTAGGGTTGAGAGGAGGTGGCTAGGGTTAGAGAGGAGAAGTTTCACTTAGCTTGGGACTCTCTCTAGGGTTTGAGTAGGAGTTTGATTAGGAGTTAGAGTCTTATTAAGAAGAAGTTTACTAGAAGTAGGAGTCCTATTAGAATTAGGATTTGGGAACCCTATATAAACACTTGTAGCCACCCCTTTTCATCAAGCAATAGATCAATCTTTTCTTCAACTCTTGTAGTTGAATACCAAGGAGGGAGGAACCCCTATAGAGTTTCAAGGAGGTCGATCCCCTACAGAGATAAATCCAAACTTAGAATCCTACAGGATTCTAACACTTGGTATCAGAGCCACGTTCTTGACACCTCACCGCTCTTCCACCCTCACCACTGCCATTCAGCACCCACAATCCTCCCAAGTAATTTCCACAATTGCTGTGATCATCGTCGACTCCGTCATCATCACCACTACAGTAGAAACATCATCTGCAGCCTCCACCAAAATTGCATCAGGTTCTGGTATCTACCTTATTTGTTTCTGTAATTTACTTATCCAAAAAACAAAAAAAGAAAAAGTTCATCTACCATTGTTATAATCCTTGCCTTCTATCTATCTTGCTGAAAAAATTGATGGTCGAAAAAATTGCTACAATGATCTTTCGATGTTGGCTTTCATTATCATCTATCCCTTGTTGTAATACATTGCATCTTCCTTATATTGCTACAAAAAATTACTCGCTGCAAAAACTTTTTTAGTGAAGTTATCATCTTCATGATGAAAGTTGTGTTACAAAATTTTAGCCACATAATTATTATTGTATCTTTGATCTTTCTGTCGACAATTTACTGCTATATTCATCTTTGTATTTTATGTTGACTTGGCTTTCCTTACTAGTGGATTCTCCCTGAATTCTTCTTTTAATCTTTCATGAACCGTTGAAATTTTTTATCGAACTGATGTTCTTCGACATAAAATTCTACTACTGCATCTACTGCATCCGATCTTGCTACCATCTTGCTGCCATATTTGCTATCATCTATATTGCTGATATCCTTGCTGATTTTGTGCTACCATATTCCTCAAAATACTGTTGCAATATTGCTGAAACTTTCATCGTTAAACTGCTATCTTTAGACAAAAAATTATGTTGCCATACTTTTCGATGTTTCTTGCTGCATACATGTCTGATCTCTGCCGAATTTGTTGTTGCCACCCACATCAACCCTAAGGCACCCCTCTAATCTGAAGACATAGCCATCATATCCCACTTTTAATCTCTACAGTCAACCCAAATAGTAACCCAAACAGCAGCCTACCGCAGCCTTGTTCCTGAGCACTTCTTGCCGCAACCACACCAAACCGGTTGCTGCCCCCAACAGTAACCCTACATCTTCCTTCCCAGCCTCAAACCACTGCCATGGAAACCCTTTCCAACCCCCAAATCATAGTACCAATAACAACCTAAATCGCAAACTATCAATCCAAAATCGTAACATTTATCCATCATCCTTTCGGCCACCAATCCCTACCAAATTGGTTGCTACCATCAATAGTAACCCTAAGCCACCCCTCTAACCCTAAACCTCTATCACTAAAACCCCCCTATATGACACATGCAATAGCTCCAAACTGTAGCCCCAACAGCAACAAAAAAAAAGCAACCTATTAGCCCTAAAGTACAACCATCTACCTATGATCTATCATCTCTTTCGGTCACCTAGACATCCATCCAATACCTACCCTTAACCAGACAGCAAAGGGAGGACCTCGACATTACAGATCTAGAGCCTTACACCATGCCATTGGTAGATCTGATCGGTGCCAAGTTGGACGTCTTTGAGACGCGTATGAAGGACAGACTACGTGCTCCCTTCATGGAGATTAGATTGGGCCGATCACCGGGCCCAAGAAGATCATAGTGTGGCGAGAGTTTCGATTGGAAGGAGAACCCACCAGAGAAAGAGGAACAAGTGACAGACTCATCATATCCACGCATAAGGGTGGTCTTCCCTCGATGGGAAGATGGAGACCCGACTTGGTGGATTTCATGCACAGAGCGATACTTTCACAGGACCCTGGAGGCTTCTATGATCGATATTTCTACCATCCATCTAGGAAGAGAAGCTATTCAATGGTATGATTGGTACAAGCACACCCACGGAGTCCCCATATGGTGGCATTTCAAGAGCGGGTTGTTGATCCGCTTTAGACTAACGGTGTATGAGAACACGAATGGCTAACTCGTGAAGATTTGTCAAACCTCAACCGTGCAAGAATATCAAACTAGGTTTGAGCATCTTTCAAATTAAACTCAAGATTGGTCTAAAAAGTAGTTGTTAGAGATGTTCATCGAAGGATTAAAATCGGAGATTAGATATAAAGACAATGTGCGACAACCGTATACATTGAGTGCTACCATCTCCTTTGCCCGCATCCATGAGGAACGACTAAACAACGATGCCCGAAGGACTAAGATCATGAACCGACCAGCAAGGAATTCATCGCGAAGAATGCCAAGAAAGATCGACGAAAGGGCTATGTTGGCACTGCAACGAACCATGGAGTAGAGATCACGCTGCAAAAGGGAAAAACTTTTGGTGATTGAACCGATCGAGGATCCAGAACCTCGTACATCCTGAACCTAAGAAGGAAGATGCAGAGGAAGAACCACAGCTAGCCATCAACACCATACATGCCCTAGCTGGCTACGCCAACCCGCAAACATCAGCCGATCACCATTCTTATCGACACTGGAAGCACCAATAATTTCATGGATAATAAGGTTGCTGCCTGATTAACTCTCCAGATTGAAGATTGTAGTAGGTTCGATGTAAAAGTCACAAATGGCCGAATCCTCAATTGCAACCGAAGGAGCCCATCGGGTGAAACTAGTTTTGCAGGGCCAAGAAATCACCACAGACTTCTTCCTCCTACCACTTGATGATTATCAAGCAGTGCTTGACTTTGAATAGTTTTTCACTCTATGTGATGTTTCAAAAAAAATTTAAATTAATTATGAAATTTTTTAGCCATGGGAAATAGGTGATCCTACGAGGAAAGCGTGGGGTGAAGTATCAACTGTTTCTACACAACGTATAGACATGGTGCTGCATAAATTGCATATCAACTTCCTAATACATCTTTAAGGGTTGCCAACGAAGGAATCAATGATGAACAAAGATCCAAACTTCCCCTCATTGTTTGCTGAATTTTCGGATGAGTTTGCTGAACTGACAAAACTGCCCCCTACCTAGCCGCATGACCACAGCAAGTTCATGGAGGATGACGATAAGATCACCGCTCCCCTCATGACATTGTTGAAGAAAGATGTATTCCTTTAGCCAGACGAAGCTATAATAGCCTTTGATGCCCTCACAGTTGTGATTCCATCTACGTCGATGCTAGCTTTATTCGACTTCGACAAAGTGTTTGTGATCAAATCTGATGCATCGGGAGTCAGAATTGGTGTTGTCCTCATGCAAGATGGCCGACCCTAGCCTACATTAGCAAAGCCCTCTCTCCATATCACCTGAAGCTATCAATCTATGTGATAGAACCATAGAAGGAGCTCTATAGAATTTGATATTTAAGGGGGATCAACCCTTGGAACACTATAGGGGTTCCTCCCTCCTAGGAGTCGACCACAAGGCTAACTAAAAGAGAATACTTGCTTGATAAAATGAGGTGGAGGCTACAAGCTTATATAGGGCTCAAAACCCTAGCCCTAGTGGGGTGCTTCCTAAATGAATTTTCCCATTTACCCCTCCTATAGCCGCCCTGCCTAAATAAGGGGGCGACGACCTAAGTGGTTGCACAAGCCATGCCCCTTTGCTAGAAACCCTAACCGACCAGCCCAATAAAGGGGGCGATGACCAGGAAGTCCTAAGGCCCTAAAATAAACCTTAGCCACACTTCTTTATAGGATAGAAGTGACAAGGTGGAGTTTTATTACAATCTCATAGGGTTCTTATTGATTACTTATAGGGTGATTAGGACTCAACCTGCTGGAGTCTTATCAAGCCCGCCCTCTTTGAATCAGCCTTCTCCTCAAGGCTGAGGATCCATAAACATTGGGAACCGATTCTTCAGCTCCTCATAAGACTCTCATGTGGCATCTGTAGTAGGCATTTCCTACTCCTGTGATCCAGCCTCAGTAGTAATGGCGGGACTGTGATGTGTCATATGATCCTATGATCCCATGCAATCATCAGCTAAACTTTGGTAATAGCTAATCTTTCTTCTGAAATGGTGACTGCCCTCTGGTATGGTTCAAGATGATAAGAGCCCAATTTGGCATGAGCATGGATTGTAATTCTTCTACGCTTACTCCTCTTTCGTGCCATGGACCTGTATCCAGCCAAATTTTATTGGTAGTAATTAGTATTCCCTTTAAAAATCTCATGTGAAATATGGGGAAAGCCTCAGTGTGAATTAGGAGTCGACCATCTTGCATAAGAGTGATGCTGATCCCAACTCTGGATATGTTTGCTCCAATCATAAATATCTGGCCATGATTTGGTGTGGGCGATATCGTGGTTATAAGGGCTATAGTTCCACTCGGCTAAGGTGGGACATCTTTCCTCGTAGTGAGAGGGATGATATTTTGTTGAGATCTGCAATTAATCCTTCTCTTACTCTGATTTCGCCATTGGAGGAGCTCCATTTTCTCAGGATCTTAGGCAGTAGATCGGAGGAAGTATTTGAGCATCATGATCTGCTCTTGGGGAAAGTTGTGAGAGTCACTTGAGATCCGGAAATACCACATCAGTAACCATCATGGGTTCAGCGGAATGTAATACTTTATAAGTAACTTATCCATGGAGAAATGAATGTAGGGATGTGTCACAGTGGGAAATAAGAACGGCTGAACAACCTATGTCTCTGTAATCTCTTAGGCGACCCTCTTAACTTCAATCTTCTAAGGTTGTGAGAAGCAATTTGGCGAAGCATCAGCTGGTAAAATTTTTGGCCAGTTTAGTATAGGGGGTTCGGGTAGCTTCAGAGGAGGTAGTCAGCTTAGTTTGGTGGGGATGCCCAAAATTTCAATAAGCATCTCCAAGTGTTGTGTTGTGATTATAATCACTTGGCTCCCTCATAGAACCACCTGTTTTCCTTTGTTGAAAAATTTCATGGTTAGCTTCAAAAAATTTCAGAAAATGTCTCCAATCATGGACAACCAATCAATGTCGAGTACTATATCAAAATCATCGAGAGGGAGGAGGAAAAAATTAGCAACTACGTCTTGCTCCTGTAGGATCAGTTTAACCTGCGGGCACTTCTAGTTGCACTTCAGAATTTGGTCGTTAGCTACCTTGACTTCAAACCCACTGTAATATTCTTTTTGGAGCATTAAATGGGTAGCAACCTTACTGCTCATGAATGTGTGTGCTCCTAGCATCGATAAGGATGATGATAGACTATTGCTCGAGAAACCCTTCGATCTTCAATTTTTACAGGTTTGTGTAGCCAGCTAAGGTAGGGACCGTGCGGGTGGCCAGTTGTGGTGTATCTTTCTCCTTGGGCTTAAGATTCATATATTTAAGTTTGGGTTCTTCAGTGGCCACATGCATCAAAGGTCTCTCCATTTTACAATCTTGTTCGAGGTTCCATAGTTTATCACAACACCCACATAGGCCCTTTGCCGATCCATCATAAGAGTCTTCTTTTGTTAATTTCTTCGGCTGAGGGGGTCGACTGACAGTAGGAGGAGGTGAAAGCTTTGGTGTCGTTGGTCGAGGAGCGGCCCTAGACCTCCGGGTTTCATAGTTCAATCGCTCCTCTTGATGTTGCACGAAGGAGATGGCTGCCTTAAGTGTGTACAACTGTTACGCTTTAACTTCTTCTCGAATCTTCGGCTTCAAGCCTTCAATGAAAGTCCTCAATATCTATTTTTTAGACCAATCGTAAGTTTGATTAAATAACCTTTCAAACCTGGTTTGGTACTCTTAGATGGTGGAGGTTTGACAAATCATCGCTAGTTCTTCATTAAGGTTCTTGTACTCGATTGGTGATGAAGGTTTATATGCTTTTGGTTGGGATGTGGCTCTCATGCTATGAGCATCTTGATTGAGGTGCCCTTCTTGAAATTGTGCAAAGGAGATCGATGTTGTTGAGGTGTAGGGCTGCTTTGTTTTAACTTCGCTTCTTATCTCCGATGGGTTCTTTTTGTAATCAGAATTTGCTCCATGTTGTGAACTTCTTGGGCTCGACGATCGGCCCAATCTAAACTCCTCGAAGAGAGTGTGTAGTCTAGCATCTATACATGTCTTGAAAGCCTTCAATTTGGCTTCGAATAGGCCCACCGGTGCCATGACGTAGGGATCTCCAACCTATCAAATAACCAATTGAAGAGTGTAGTTGTAATCTTCAGGTTGAAGGCAGCAGTGGAAGCAAAATGATGAGAAAATGCTGCTATGATGATGTTGAAAAATGTCAAGGCTGCGGTGGTGAAGTCTCCAATTGGATGCTTCATTAATAGAGGATGACAACCAAGGGTAGCAGCAATAGTGGAGGAAGAAGACAACAATGGCAATGTTGGCTGCGGATCTACGGTGACGCTACGAGGTCATCGAGGCTAAGATTTTCAGGTGGCTGATATCTGTTGGAAGATGACAGCGGAGGGATCTAAATCGAGAGGTAGTAGTGATGGTGGAGGAAGAAGCGGGCAGCAGTGACGTCTGCTACGGCTACAGTGTGACTTCGTGGCTGCAAGTGGAGTTGGTTGTAGCAAGGGTGTGACTACAATAGGGGGAAGATGGGGTAGCACAGAGCATGACTATTGCAGAGGAAGGCAACGGCGGTATGGAGTGAGTGACCGCTACTGGTCATGTTCACTTCGACGCGATCAAGGTAGATGGCAGCGAGAGATTGTTGTGGCTACGATGAAGACAGATGATAGCGAAGGATCACTGCTGGTAGCATTTGTGCCACAAGGGATCACTGTTGGCGATGATCAAGGAGGATGGCAATGAGAGATCGCTGCTAGCAACATTGTGCAGTGAGAGATGTATACTGCGATTGAAGGGATAAGGGAGATTGGGTGGCTAAAAGGTTGGTAGACGGAAGGTTAAAGGCTGCAATTTTTGGGGCTTACTTTGTGGCAGTTTGGGGCTGTGATTTTATGGAGTTTTGGTTGCGGTTTAGTGGGGTTTTAGGGTTGAGATGGAAGTGGATGAAGGTTAGGGAAGGGGATTTTAGATCTGGGGTAGATAGCCTCAGAGGTTTGGGAGAAGTCGGGGAAGGCTGGCTACGATAGAAGCTGTCCTCGCAGAAGCAGAATTGTCACCGAAGAAACAGTAGTTTCTCAACAAAATTTTCAGCGAAGGACTGAGATATTTGGGGTTATGATGATAGAGGGTGAAGGTTAGGGAAAGATGGGTTTAGATCTGGAAAATATGGCAGTGAAGGTTTGATAGAATTCGATGAAGTTCATTGCAGCATATGTTGCCTTGCAAAAGGAGAATTATCGTCGAAGAAATAGTAGTTTCTCAATGATAATTCTAGCAAAAAAACTAAGAAATTTGAGCTATGATGGTAGGGATTGAAGACGAGAAGGAGAGAGCATCCAAGAAACTAAGAAAGACAGCAACAAAATCTAATGAAATTCAACAAAGAAAATGCTGCGTAAGTGCTGTCCTGTCGAACAGAATTTGCATCGGAGAAACAACGAATTCTCGATGTAAATGTCAAAGAAAATCTGCGGATAATATGTAAAATTTTGACAGTAAAACCTCAGTTCAAATGTGGGTAATATTAGCAATTAAGATCAATGAAATTTTGGCAACGTAACGGTAGGAAAATTGATGCAAAGATAGAAGGCAGATTCTTTATCATAAAATTCCAACAGTATGCGACAAGGAATTGTAGCACAATAAAACTGGTTTCAAAGAGAATTCTTTCTGGAGATCAATCTTAAATGAGGCTAAGATGATCTATGAAATCATATAAAAGTTTTGACTAAAATAGAGAAGCAATAAACCAGTTTCAAGAGGCAAACAGGCGGTTAAAATTTTCTGCAGTGTTTTGCCTTCGCAACGATGATAACGTTTACGATGGTAGAAATTTACAGCAGAGAAAATATGAAAAAACTCTTCAACATGTAAGGCAAAGGATTTTGAAGTAGTGAATAGGCCTGGGTGGTAGGAATTTACCAGATCTCCAGTTCAAACGTAGGGAGCATCAGCATATTGATTTGATCTGCGGCTTGGGTGGAAGGTGGAGGCGTATGTTGTAGCAATTGTGGAAATTGCTTGGAAGGGTGGTGATGGCAGAGATGGCAGTAGGGGCAGTAGGAATGTTGCTCTGATACCATATGATAGAAACCCAAAAGGAGCTCTATAGAATTTGATCTCTAAGGGGGATCAACCCTTGGAAAACTATAAGGGTTCCTCCCTCCAAAGAGTCGGCCACAAGGCTAAATAAAAGAGAATACTTGCTTGATAAAAAGAGGTCGAGGCTACAAGCTTATATAGGGCTCAAAACCCTAGCCCTGGGGGATGCTTCCTAAGTGAATTCTCCCTTTTGCCCCTCCTATAGCGGCCCTGCCTAAATAAGGGGGCAGCAGCCTAAGTGGCTGCACAAGCCATGCCCCTTTGCTAGAAACCCTAGCTGACTAGCCCAATAAAGAGGGTGATGGCCAGGAAGTCCTAAGGCCCCAAAATAAACCTTAACCACACTTTTTGGTACGATAGAAGTGACTAAGTGGGGTTTTATTATAATCTCATAGGGTTCTTACTGATTACTTCTATGGTGGTTAGGACTCAACCCTATTGGAGTCCTATCACTATGACTAGGAAATGCTGACCATTACTAAATTCGTGGCTTGGCATGATACAGGTCAATAGCACAAAGGAGAGACGAAAATAAGCCCTAGAAAATTACAGCTTCTGCTCACTCCAAACTCAGATTGGGCTCACATTACCATAGACTCTACTAGAGGGCAACCACTATCTTAGAGGAAAGCCTGGCTACCATTAAAGAATAACCACATGTCAATCCACGTAAGAAAAAAAAGCCGCCCGACAAACATTGGAGTAGAATGAAGTTTGCTAATGAAAATCGAATCTTCCTTCATCCTCAACCATACCAGCAGCAATATATGGAGACTCGAGCCTCAAGCAAGTCGTCTCCCTATTTCTTTGGACCCTACAAAATTAGAGATCACATTGGAGCCGTGACTTGTGGATCGAATCTGCATACCAATTCAGAAATACAACTGATCCTCTAAGTATCCCACCTCAAATGAAAATTTAGAGAGGATGACTCAGCCCAGATCAAACCACCTGACATCCTGACTGAGGAGGAGTCCCAGTTCCAACTGAAGATCACATGGGATCATAGGATCATGACGTATCACCATCTAGGCACTACTGTTAATAAAAGATATAATACAATGATGGACCGTAGGATCATGATGTGCCTACTACAGGAGCCATAGGGAGCCTCATGAGAAGTTACAGATCAGGACCCCGAGTCATAGGGAGTCTCAGCCTTGAGGACAAGGCTGATTTGAAGATGGCAGGTTTGTCAGGACCCTAGCTGAGCCAGGTCCAAGTCGATTGAGTTGAATCCTTAGAGTAGGCCTTATTGGCCGATCTAAACATGACATTAGGTTAGCTAGGAGGAGATTTGAGTCTATTGTAATAAATTAGCCAAAATCCTAGTAGGGTTCGGATTCAACTGAGCTGGAGTCTAGTTAGGAGTCGGAGTTTATTCGGGTCGAGTCAACCAAGTCAATCTTGTAATCAACCCAATTGGCCACCCACCTTGATAAGGGGAAGTTGGCTAGGGCTGAGAGGAGATGACTAGGGTTAGAGAGGAGGAGTTTCACTTAGCTTAGGACTCTCTCTAGGGTTTGAGTAGAAGTTGGAGTCTTATTAAGAAGAAGTTTACTAGAAGTAGGTGTCCTATTAGAATTAGGATTTGGAAACCCTATATAAACACTTGTAGCCACCCCTTTTCATTAAGCAATAGACCAATATTTTCTTCAGCTCTTGTAGCCGAATACTAAGGAGGGAAGAACCCCTATAAAGTTCCAAGGAGGCCAATCCCCTGCTGAAATCAATGTGAGCTTAGAATCCTACGGGGTTCTAACATGATTCTTTCTTTTTGCTAATAACTAAGGTGTTGAATCTCAAATTTTAATGATGAAATCAATTGATGAATTTACAAACTAATATACTTTTAAGATAAGTGATTCGGTATATACTTCGATTACGGACATGAACCATCACAAGGAAAATTGTCAAAGCAGGAGAGTCAGACGTTGGGCCGGAAAGCATTATGTCAAAGATTGGACGTCGGGTCAAAAGATTGGTTGATGTGCTAAAAGATGGACTTCGTGTCATTATTTCGGGCATCGGGCCAAAAGGATTGGGTATTATACCAAAAGATCATATGTTATGGGAAGTCAACGTTCTAATATATTGGGCGATACATCGAAGGAAAGGATGATACGTTGGAGGTTTGGATAAAGTGTCATGATCAGATGATATGCCAAAATACTAGACAATATGTTGTTTATTTCGTGATTGTACTAGATGCTAGTTACAGGTGCCCTATAAGCCAATCACGTGAGTGATGACATGTGTGACATGCTGCACAATCTTTTTGCATTAATATTATTGGCATATTCTCATATTATATTATCTATTGCATATATATATTGTGATGTCCTTGATTCTGTGTAATAGGAATCAAATCGTGATGAGATCACGATAATGAGACTAATTTACCTTTAAACACAGATCTTGATTAGTCATAGGTTGCTCGAGAGGGACATCAAGATAATCAGATATATCGATGTACTATATACCCATCCATTTGATGGAGATGGCTGGTCTTATAGCCACTTATGTTGAGACACTAAGGATACAATACAGTTGCTCATTGAAATATTGTATGGTTAATGATATATAATGTCAAACAGTGATTCCATAGTCCCAGTTATGTATCTGGTCCTTCAACTTGAGACACCAAGGATCTCTTGTTTGAGTATTTTGACACTAGACTTACAAGTTTGAAAAGTTTTAAATCTTGTACCATTGGTTATCGGGATTGGTAGCCAACTTTATGAAGGTTATTGATTGTCCATAAAGGATCATCCACTCTTAGTATCATGAGAGGAATATCCTAGATGCTCTCACTCATATAAATTCATAATCATGTTGATTGGATTGAGAGAGTTCACTGGGAGAATTCAATTAGAGTGAGACTAAGACGAGTTTCGTATGTGGCCTGATACTACCATGCCTGATATACAGTCTCTGAGATATTATATGGATGAGAGATTATAGATACATGATAACTGAGGACAGACAGGTCTAATGGATTGGATCCCATGTATCGTTTGGGAATTTTGACGCAGTGGCCTAGTACGTCTATAGTCGATGAGTCGAGTGAATTATTTTATGATAATAATTCACTGAGTGAGAAGGAGTTCTAACATGTAGGACTCATGACCAGCTTGGTATTAGGCTTAGAGGGTCACACACATATGGTGGATGCTTCAACAAATAAAGGATTGGATATAAGTTATCCAATTAGCCTTTATTCACATTAGATGAGACCCGACATTGATGGGCTCCTTACATGAGGCATAATTAGAGACCAAAGGAGCTTATTATATAGAGATCCAAAAATCTAAGGTTAGTGGGCAATTGGATGGAGATCCAATACCCACTAAAGCAAGATCGCTAGGGTTTTTGGTGGCTCTCTATAAATAGGAGGCAAGGGTGGCTCTTATGTGATAGGCTGCACTTTTGACAACCCCCTCCTATTCTCCTCCTCTCCCTCATATTCTCAGCCAACTAGCCCCTGTCTGCTGCGAGAGGGCAGCAAAGAAGATAGAGGATCTTCTTCTATGTTCGTTGGGAGAAGCTATGCAAGAGTTGCGAGATTTGGGGCTACGATTGGAGGAGTATCGTTGTACCAATCCATCATGTGGATACTGCTAGAGAGGAGGACGATTGACCTCTTTTATCCTCTCTATCCAAATCTAGAAATTCAGTTATTTATGATATCTCTAGGTAAACAATCTCTCACATGTTGCGATTTTTGATTTTACGATTTTTTGAGCACCAATCTTTAAACGATGATTTTGATCTACATGGGAAACCAATTTTATTTTGATCATCCATTGCACATGTGATTCTCCCATCTGGTTTCCGAGCAATGGTATTAGAGTCAAGGTAGTTCGTGCAAAAGATAGGTTTTAAATTGCATGTGATGAGATTGATACGCTTAAATTATTTCCTATGTACCTTGCTACGATTTTTTATGGTTAATCAGATCTGGATAGCACCTTTTCTTGATGGAAAGAGGTGTTGTAGAGAGGTGTTTTAATGTTCTTTGAAGTCAAAATTATTGACACATGGAAGGGGGGCAAAGGGCAGCAACTGTTGCTGCCCTACAACACGGCCAAAGGCTTCTTGCAGCCTTGGCTGAGAGCAACAATTGTTGCTCTTGGCCTGGCCAAGGGCTACAATGCTAAGAGAAGCAACCTCTTGGCCATGGGAGCAACCACCATGTAGCTAAGGTGGTGGCTGCATAGGGACCTTAGCGGCAAGGGTTTCCTGGCCACAAGAGGTAACCCTGAGGCTAAGGTTTCTTAACCGCAAGGGGTGTTTGGGTGGCCAGGGTTTGCTGGCCGCCCATGGCAAGTTACAGCCATGCGGATAGCGACAAAGGAGTTCCTTGGGGGCTAGAATTTCCTGGCCTCCTAAGGTTCCATTATGGCTAGGGACTCCTAGCTGCAGGGGACTCCTAGCGTCCAGGGTTTCGTAGCCTTAGAAAGAGTCTCTACCTGCCATATTGGGAACCATATGGTAGGGTAAACCAAAATTTTAAAAATAATTAATTAAATAGTTTAATTAATTATTTATTATCTAACAATCCTACATGGTGATGTGTACATATGATATATGACATGGATGGATGATTATGAGTTGTGTGATGTGATGTGTGAACATGTGATTATTATTATTAAAGGGGCTTACGAGCCTTTTATTTTTCTTAATTAGTGTAGGGCCTGCGCACTTGTGATTATTTTGTAATTATATAGTGAGATACGGTGGGAGCATGGAGGTGATAGTAGGACCCAAGATGTCGTGGCGGAAGATCACAATGCATAGTGATGTGGCTAGGATCCGACGGAACCGATGATGACGAGATCAATGATCACATGCATCAAGATGTGTCAATGCACACATAGATCCTATTGTGAGTGATTAGGCCCATTGGCTCGGGCTTAATCATATTAGATAACAGCTTATGATCATCCGGTGTGGCTGGCATATGTGATATGTGTTATACACCGACTAGAGATATAAATATTTGCATACGATGTAGAAATATATATATATATATATATAACTATCCTGATAGCTTTCGTTTGGCCCAACCACTAGCCAAAATGCTCGAACCGAGAGTTAACAGTAGTACACTCATCAACCCTTATAAGGCATTCATATGTTCCCACTTTTTCAAAGTGGGACTAATGGGTGTTACACTCTCTCCCAGTCAAATACTTGACGTCCTCGTCACTGTCGAACATATCCCAGATCGAACCCTAGCATGGTGCATGTGAGGCTTAGCCCAGTCGAGTTCAGAGCACTCGGGAGTTCAGATGCACTCCATACACACAAGTAGCCCTTTCCGACGGGGTCCCCTCACCATGCCCGAATACTAGGTCGGCTCTGATACCAAA